>OY728120.1:495162982-497999232 GCA_963277665.1 Viscum album
GAAGATCCAACCAGCCATTGTTGTCTGTTTCTTCCCCTACCACTCGTCATGTACCACCATAGTAGCAGTGACTATGCGGATTTATTTTCACCATTGTGTGATATCTTCTCCTAATGCATGGATCCTCCCACTACCATGTTAAAGGAACTAATTACCCTCATGCTTCTAGTTTCTCTTTGTATTTTTTTGTTTCAGCTCCTCTGTTGTATGAGGATGACATTGCTGATCAGGTTCAACTGACAGTTGGACTCCTTTGCATTAAAGATACAAGATACCATGTCATATCAATAGTGTTATTAAAAAAAATTATTTTTCTCCTTCTTTCCACATATTATTCCTTTTCCATCGACTTGTCCTTGGATGTACCAAGTTCTTCATTTGTCATGCATATGCAACTATCCATTTTCAAAAAGTTTTTACGCATGTAGTGAGCTATTACATCAACCATTATTGCATCTGTTAGTCATTTTTTTCTTCTACTGCATCGATGTTATCCCCTTTTCTTCCTTAGCCATGCCTTTTCTAGAAACAAAAAATCAATTGTGGTGCCTAGTTGGCTTACTGTGAGTTTGTCACTTTTTATAGCATCAAGAACCTTCCGATCAAGAACAAATACATGTCGCATGTCCACTACACCGAGGTGTTTTTCACTATGGAGTGAGTTTTAGTTGCTTCAAGAACATATCCTTAAAATCTCTCTCTCTCTCTAAACCTC
The DNA here is from genome assembly GCA_963277665.1 of Viscum album. Lineage (NCBI taxonomy): Eukaryota > Viridiplantae > Streptophyta > Magnoliopsida > Santalales > Viscaceae > Viscum > Viscum album. The sequence goes on from OY728120.1 coordinate 495,163,698, forward strand.
TCAATGAATGCACCAATTTATGGATATCAAGTGAGAGAGAAGAGAAAATCAACAGTTTCTATAAGCTTTAGCATATTCGATTACTGTAGAATTTGGGAAGAAGAATAAAATTGTGAAGAAATGGGGAGGATAAGAAATACATGAGAGTAATTTCTCCCATGGATGAGGAAAAACCCCCCTAAACATCTTGAAATAGCTGAAAAAAATACAATAAACACCCCTCAAAACTCACAACTCTACTTATTTTATGGTTCTAGTATAACTTTCTAGACAACTTATTTGTCGTCAACTAATATCCCCACTAACCACTAAAAACCTCCTAACAACTATAAGAATAATTACATATATTCCCTTTCCCCCATTAATAAATATACTGCTATCATTTATTAATTTTCTTAACCCCCGCAACCGCCTGCATAGAAGCTACTCCAACACACCTTCCTAAAAAATACCTAATGGATAGGAGTATCCTTAATTCATATCAAATAGATATGTGTAAGCCATGTATCCCTATTTGTAATGGATCTAACCAAGGGATTCAGGTATCTCCTCATCACATGGAAAATTCACCCACATTCAACACTATTTGAATGCATATTCATGTAGTGACTCATTTAAAATACTAGAAAAATATCAGGTCTCTATTTCTTTACATGGATAATAAATAACACTGCTTCTCATCATACACTGCCATCCCTTTTTATTTGATCCACATGCTATAAATTATTACTGCATACATGTAAAACTATATTAGATGTACCTTTGGAATTTATAATATTTAACTTCATTTTAATAACTTGGTTTCATTAATAAATGACATGGTTTGGGGTTTTCTTTTCATGCATGAGAGATTTAATGAAAACCATGTGCAATGTGTATCATTGAATTTCCCAGTTCATAAGATTTTGACATGGAATTTATATATTTCAAATATGCCTTGGTGTAATCTTTAGTGGATATGGGATAGATTTCTGCATCTCATACATGGTGTAAAAACTATGTGGGCAGATCATTGAAACATGGTAGGAGGAAGAAAATACCTGTTGCTTTATCAGAAAACTTAGATCATCCATATCATGCATACATGGTAATGTATGACTTTTTAAAATTTTAATGAACAATTAATTCTTTTCCTCTATCCAATATTAGATTCTCCATATGCTGAGGACACAATATATCAATCAATTTCTTCCATTAAGGAATTATAAGTGTGTAACGTGGTCCACTCCCGAACCACTTCTAGCACTGCCCCATTTCGACTCTCTTCACTACCATGATTCATTGCACAGGGGAACCGCCACTACACCCATTCACTCAAGAGAACTCTCCCTAGTGGCATTATACACAACCCAACTCCCAGTTATCTAGAGGATTGACCAATCTAGTTCCCTTGGGCATGGTATATAACTTGGTCCTAAAATATAACTTGCTTGAGTTGTACTAGGAATGATTTGGGTTGGATTAATTTTCTTAAAAATTATTATTTATATAATTAAATGAAATAACCTATGTACCAAAAAATTCAAAATCCTTTCTCAATTAAAATTTCATGAAAACACATCTACCTCATGCAACTGCCTTCATTTTTCATACAATCGTCTTCACATCCTTGTGAAAAAATCACAATGCATGGACTTATTCAATTATTATTCATGAAATTACTTATTTCATGAACATCAATCCCCCTTCTTCAATTCATGAAAATAGTCATTTTCATGGTCTCCTGCATGTTGAATTAAATGTGATCTCTTAATAATATTCCTTTAACATTTAAATATCACATCAAGAGTAGTTATATTTTAAAAAATTTAGAATTGATCAAGCATGAAATCTAATTCCATTAAAAGAATATAAAAAAATAATCTAGGTATCAATATATTTACTGGTTGGAAAAAAAATTAAATATGGGTTAAAAATATATGTTTTTATTATAATGTTCTTTAATAAACATTCTATGGAGACATACGTATGAAACATTGTATGTAATGGAGAGACAAGATGAGCCTTATGATATAGAGAATATTTATTGGGGTTAATTTTCATGAGTTTAATTACACAATAGATAGAATTTATGGATTTGGTATACCTGTTTACGGAAGGGCGGGGTAATCATTAGGGGTTCATAATAGAAATCATCTAGTTTTTATAGTACTATAGTAATATCCACATCGACAACATATAAAAAAGTTAAGCAATAAGCAACATCCTTTTTCTCTTCAAAATATTTGGATAGACTGTGATATTTATAAGTGAATATTCATTGGTTATATAATGATCATGGGAATTGTGTTCAAATTTGTTTATAATGTAATAAAAATGTTCTATTATATGAGATGATACACATGTTGTATGGTAATGGATTTCCTTCCTCCACTATATAATGTTGATGCTACAGATCTCCCTCCAACGCCCCACTATGATTTCCCTCCATACTAATATTTTTATGAATGATTTCTAAAACTAAATTAATAAGAAATAATATATATAATATTCTAATAAAAATAAATTTTAAATAAATTTTCATTATGGTCTATTATATACTATTATATTTATTTTAAGGACACATGGTTTACATAACTCAAATATTTATTAAATATGTTCTTTCAAATAAATATAGTAATCACACTTTATTTTTTTCTATGACATATTTATTATATGGTGTATAAGTATTTGTGATGATGATGATTAATTTTGATAGTCTTTGTGAAAAATAATAAACTACTTTATTGTGAATTTTTATAATATATTATTATGAAGGCTTTATATTATTGTGAGAGGGAATTGTTAATTGTAATGATTATCACTAATAATATATTTATATTAATGAATTTTTACAATGAAATAATATATATATATATATATATATAGTTTCAATGTGATTTTATCATATGGGTTCCTTCTAGTAGACTTCCACTGCAATAAAAAACTATCACTGATGATAAGAGAACCTTTTATATATTTTTATCATCAATTTATACTATGTTAATATAATTTTTACATCTAATATTGTATGCCAATTACATTTTATAAATCAATAATTGAAAAGTCATCTACGTATATCCAAATTCATCAAATAATAATTTAAAATTATATAATGTTTAATAGAATTACTCTCATTGTACAGTATGAAAATAAACATTGATGGTCTTAAGAAAGTTATAAAAACAATTTGAAATCTGCTTAACTAAAATTAGGAAGACCTAGTTGGACCTGGTCAATGAAATTTAAATTCAAATATTATAGTCAAAAAAATTAAACTCATTTTAATGTATTAAATATTTTATATTTAGGTATAATAAATTAAAATTTATTCTACACCAACTTTATTTTTCACTGAAATTTGTATTAGGTAAAATATAATAAACACATTATAGAAAGAAAAAATTGGATATATATATATATATGGTTAAATAATACAATCATTATTCAAAAATCACTCAATAATTTTTGAATCTTTTAAAAAAAATTGAATATTGGTTAAAATTGGTCCACAAATTCCAGTAGAATGAAAACATATGTAATGGTATACATGATCTGACTTTGTTAAGAAATATACCTCTATCCCTAATACCTCCCTCATCCTTTTACATAAATTCTATATCTCATACATTAAAAATGATGGATTTTCATTAATAGTGGACTATATATTATAAAATGAAAAAAAACACTAAAAAGGTAAATTTTATTTTAAATCCAAAAAATTCCATAAAAAATAGTACAAATCGACTTCTCAAGGAGCACGATGACTTAAGTAAGTTTATTAGTAGAAAAAAACTAATGATAAAGAAAATATATATTTAATATACCACAAAAAACATACAAACATACATACATTCAAAAATATATATAATTTTCCAGGTGTTGTTGATGATTGATTCGTATAACATCACACCCTACATGACCAAGACATCATAGTGAAATGTGAAATAGAATTAGCGGTACTCCTAAATAAATAGAGGATATAAAACACATTAATAGATAATAAAATATAAATAATTTATAAATACTCTATATTATCAAACACAGTTTAGTAATAAAATAAATATCCTTAAAATGGTCATAATAATTAGGGAAATGGATAATAATTAAATAAAATCAGAAAGGGTGAATATGGTACAAGTAATAAGTGTCCTTGTGAAATATAAATTAAAATATTTTATAAATAAAATGTAGAAATATATCAACAACAAAAATTCACATTCACAAAAACATTGTCTCTAGGACATCAGTGTTCATTATAACCCACCTACAATGGACTATTTTCCTTATGAAATATTATAATTGGGAAATATGTTCATACTAGATAAATATATAAATATATATATTGTGTGACCAATATCATTGAGAAACCCCACCCTGACCCCAATATTCACCATGAGGTTAACAACTTGTAACATGCATGTTGTATTACATATAATCACTTTACTATATTTTAATAAGAAAAAAACTAAAGACAATATCATCATTGTGTACTTAAAATTCCACCCCAAATCCATTTTTTACCTACTTTAGATAACTAAAAAGAATATAAAATATCTCCATAATTGTCTCCTTGATAAGCACACTAATAACATACATTATCAATCAATAAGCTGAAAAATATCATATCATAGCCTACTAGAAGACATATATCATCACATAATTAACTCAATAAATCAAATAATATCTTGTCAAATTTAATTGAAATTAATATATCATGACCTTCCACAAGGCATATTTTGTTTTATAGTCTATCATGTGGCTCATATAGTCTCTAATGAAATCATATGGTATATATCATATAATTAACTATAAATGGATATATCTCATCACATAGAAAAATATATGGATAATACCTTATTACAAACTATCTTAATTCATTCATTTCATGTCATAAAAAATACATACCTCCTTGCATTTCATCAACATAAATATCACAATTCCAAATAGTGTATATCAAATAATACATAATCAATAAATGAACTACCTCATTATAAATCTAACCTCATAAAAAAATATCTTGAATTTTTCAACATCTATTAAATCATAAACTATTGTAATTCATTAACATTTTATCATCTCACACATTAGTCATAGCTTCCTTTCCAAAAAATCATCAATCTCAATATATATTTTCATATATAACTAATTAATTTGAAATAATCCATCATGTAATTGATATTTTCTTTTTCCAATATAGATAATATCCTTTTATAAATTAATAAACACATTTCATATCATATTAAACATTTCTATAAAAATTTTATATCACAAAGTCATTCAGTTACACTTTTTAACTATTTATGATAAATTATACATAATACGTAAATCCATTTCATAGGATTCTATTTGCCTATAGATTTAAAATAATAATTTTAAATAAAAAATTCATCACTGAAACCAAAATATATTTATAAGAAACTAAATTATTAAATATGATTCATCAAACAACAATTTCATGAAAAAAACTTTAAAACTAATTTTTAAAATAATTATTTTTTTAGAAAATTCATCATGTATCATTCTGATATCTAAATATCATTTAATAAAACATAAAAATTTGAGATAAACAAAGAGTAAAACTAATTATAATAATGAAATTTATATTATTGCGGATATCAACATGATCTATTCTATGATATGCCATTATATATCTTTCCAGATATCCTACTAATTTATAAAATAAATCTGTAAAAAATTTGATTCACACTTGTAACATCTAGATATTTTAAAAGGAATTTATGTTTGATAAATTATATGACAAAAAACATGAAGCCTAAAAAATCCATGAAATATTATTTTTTAAATATGATCATTATAAAACAGCTGCTGAATTGGATGGTAAAAATAAGAATGAACACATTATGAAAGATATTTAAATTTTATAATAAATAAAACTATATTCTTTAATTCTTTTGAAATAAGAACATAATTTTAAAAATAAAAATTAATTCTTAAGAAATAGATTACCATCAAAAATGGTATTTATTCATTTTTGTGAGAGAATTTCTATACTATATTTTTAAACCATTACAAATTTTATCTAATGAAAATGATATCATTTTTTAAACATTATAATGAAATTATCTTATGGTGAAATTTTGATATTTTTTGAAAGCATTGATTTTTCAATGAACAATGAAAATAACATTTTTATTGAAAATTTTATTTTATTTTAAAATATTTATAAAGGAAAGTTATATTTTTAATATATTTTTAAATATCAATAGGTTATTTTGATAAAACATAATCTAGGTTTTTCCTTTGAAATAAATTTTATGCTAAAATTTGTTATGATTTTTTATTTAAATATGTTTTTTTAAACCGATTTTCAACATATACTGCAAGATTATTTTTAAATTAAATTATTTACATAAATATTTTTAATCTCAAATAAGTGATTCCTTATTCAGAATCAATATGTAATTTTTTTAAATATTTCCCTTTTATTTTTAGCCATTACAATTAGTAATCATAGTAAACTTATTATCTTGGTAAAGGTAAAATAAGTTAATTATGGGTAAAAATAATGTGGTAAATACTATAATGTAACACTAGAACATTCCTTAATTTTATTGGATGATTATATTTCCTCAATAATTATCCAAAATTAGAATATGAGATAATTTTTTTAATTTCTTCTTGATTTTGACCTTTATAGTATTTTATGAAAATAAAAAAATGTCATTCTCATTTTTTTTTGTTAATTTTTTTTATATGGATAAGAGATGATATAAGTACTAGACATTAAAGAATTTTCAAAGGAGAATTTGTGATAGACAAATTTCTAGTCACAAATAGCTCCTGTGCATGGACTGTTTACGATGGATGTAGAATTCCATCACAAATAATAATCATTTGCGAAGGAATTATAAATCAGTCTCAAATTTTTTAAGTAGGGTTTCCCTCCTCCCAACATGAAAATAATTCATGATGGGAATTTGTGATGGACTTAGTAGTCTGTCTTAAATACCCTTTGAGTCGAGATTATTTGCAATGGAATTCAATTCACGTCCCAAACAATTTAAACCGAAAAACTTTTTGTGACGGAATTAATTCTTTCACAATTACTCTAACGTAAAATGTTTCAGGATCGAACTGTGTGAAACCCCTCCTTCATTCTTCCTCCTCTATACTTCCTCACCTCTCTCGAAGTTTGATATAATCCCACTGGCTACCCCGATCCGTATCGCCCCATAAAGCTATATTTCTTCAATTTTTTGGGGATTTAACATCAGATCTGCAAGGTATGGACTCTGCTTCTATCCTCCACCAGTTATTGTATTTTCGTATTTTGGTTATATGTTATAAATATTATTTTGAAAAAACCTATATTAAGAAATTTACAAAACTTTGATGATTTATTTTACATGTATAGTTAATCTAAATTTATTATTTCATAATTTAGTGTCTTGATAACACATGAATTCACATAAATTGATTTACAATATTTTTCACTTGATCTTTAAACATAATAGATTTTTTATTTGTGTTTAGGGTTGTTGAAACATTATTATTTCATATTATTATTTGAAATATAATTATTATTGAATTATTCTAAAAGTTATTATTTGTTTATAAATATGAAGGTTTTGTCAATACTTATATTTATTTTAATTTTCATTGTGTTTTTAGGGTTGCTAAATGTTATTATCATTTTATTCATTCTTTGTTTCTTATTGATTATTTGGTTTTGTTATTCGTTTCCTTTGTGTTATGGTTCCTTTTTTTTGTGCGCGCATGTCTGTATGTCTAGATATTTTTTATGTTAATTTTTTTATCATAATAATATTTGCACACACACATAATTTTGTTTTTAAAAATATTTGTGTGGGCGTATAATATTTGTTTGTAATAATATTTAGGTGTGCGCATAATATTTGTCCGTAATAATATTTGCGCAGGCGCATAATATTTGTTTCTAATAATATTTGGTTATAATAATATTTTTTTTAAATAATATTTTTTTATAATATTATTTTTTATAATATTATTTTTTTTCTCACATGCATGTATATATGTATGTCTAAATATTTGTATGTCAAAATATTTGTGTTGTTAATTTTTTTGCATGTGATTGTGTGTAAAAATAAATTTGAGGTTAGTAGATTTGATTAAAAAAATAATTAAATATATATATATATATATAATTTGAAATAAATATAATTTATTAGTTTTTAATAATGATGATAAAAATAATTTAAAGAATTTTTTTTAATAAAATGTTATTTATAAGAATTTGTTTGTTAAAAAATTGGTTTCATGAAAATCAATGAAAATTTAAAATATGTAATATTTATTAAAATCATAGTTAATAATAATTAACATAAATTTATGTAACAATTTTTTTAAAAAATATAACAAATATAAAAATTATTATAAATTCATAAAAAATTTAATTATTAAAAATTCCATAGTAAATTAAATAATTAGTGAAAATCGATAAATAATTTATATTATGCAAGGGCTCGAAAAAATGAATTTCAAGGAGGCGGTATGTGGTAGCTCATCGAAGGGATCTTTCGGTTGTATTTAGGTTCTGCCGAGACAGATGGACCACCGAAAATTGGAGTCGTTGGACGGAGATCCGGTGGTGGTGATCTCTGATAAGGATATGTGTTGTGCTATGAAGTTTCATAAAATGATGCTAGTGGATGGGTTTGGGCCTGTGAAACCATGTTTGGAGGTTTTTAAGGAGTTTTATGGTTCATGGGGTCTTCAACACTCGGTGGTGGTCTCAGAGTTATCAATGTATTCCTTTTGCATCAATTTCAACAGAATAGAGGACTTTGTGCGAGCTTGGGTGAGGGAGGGTAGGTGGTGTGGTTCTCATCACTTTACTCTTTCCCATTGGGCATTGGAGTGTCATTATGGTAAGGAATCATTTATGGGCGCGGTATATAATATGATGTTGGGTCTTCCATTACCCTTCCATAATCCTTCAATTCTGGCGATGGTGGGAGACACTCTAGGGGGATTTCTATGTGTGGACGAGAGCATGGAGCGGTTGCTGGATGCGGCCAATCCACGGGTTTGAATTTGTGGAGTTTTGACGAAAAAATATCACTATCCAAAGTGGTGAGTGACAGCCTTTGATGACTAGCCGCCATTTATGACCTGCAAATGAGGTTGGCACCACTTGAAGACTTCACCTAGAGTTTGGTGTCGCCCAGAAGAGAAAACTTGCAGCATCCTTTGATTTATCCTCTAACATTGCTTCTATATATATGTGTGTGTGTGGTGTTGTGTGAGATTGGATATGAGAGATAGAGGGAATTTTTAATACGTTTTATTCCCATTTGAATAAGAGAATCTTGGCTGCCTTCCCCGTGGACGTAGGTCATCCGACCGAACCACATAAATTCGTGTGTCCCTATTTTCTTTTCTTCTCCCGTTTAGTGTGTGATACGAAGAGGTTGAGCGCTTCCTCCCCAACAAAGTGGTATCAAAGGTGAGGTGGATTACCTGCAAACAATCTCACTCTCAGCAAACCTGCTGTCTGCACATCCTGCATAAAGCAGTGTCTGCAATCTGAATCTGTCCCAACAACACTGTTGTCCGCTTGTGCTAACTTGCATCTTTCGCTCTCCATGTTTCCTGCTCAGTGCTGGAGTCAGGAACTAGGTCATGCGAACTGGTTTGATTTCTCTTTGGCCTATGTTTTTCTTGTGCAGTCCGTGAAAACCAAAATGAGGAGACTTTGGCTTTGTGTTGTGCGTGGGGAAGATAAGGGAGATAAGGTGGGAATAAACCAAAAGAAAAAGGAAAAATAGTTATGGTCATGTGGGGCGTGGAAAGAAGGAAAAGTGTGTGTGTTTATATTTTGTATTAGTTTTATTTTCTTTTTATCCTTTTGTGTATGTGAAAGTCAAAAGTGAAAGGTTATTTAAGAAAAAAAATTGAGTGGGTGGCGTGCGAATTTGAGAGTTTTTTTTTGGGTTGTAATTTTTTTTCCTTTTGGGGTTTTTTTAACAAAAATTAAATACTTGGAAAAAAATTGGTATTCATTTGGACTCCGATTTGAGAAATTAAATAGTCAATTCAAGTATTTTCGACTATTCTGGATTCATCGGTGCTATCTTTTTTTGGAAATTCTGATATGTTTTTGTGATGGAGAATCCCGAAACTGAAAGTAGTTCAGTACCACCCCAGGAGCACCAAGAGTCTATTCCAACTACACATGCCGGTAATGCAAATACTTCTGGATATAGAAGTATGGTGTCCAGTACCAAATTTGAGGTGGAGAAATCTGACGGGATGAACAATTTCAGCATGTGGTAGTGTGAAGTTTTGGATATTTTAACTCAACAGGAGTTAGATATCACCTTGTAAGAAAGACCCGCCAACATCTCTGATGGTGATTGGAAGAGACTCAACCGTCAAGCTTGCGGTACGATCTGACCCTGTTTGGCTAAACATCAGAAATACAGTGTGATGCGGGAAATTTCAGCAAAAAGTTTATGGAGTATTTTGGAGAACAAATATATTTCCAAAAGCATTTAAAATCGGCTGTACCTGAAAAAGAAATTCTTTAGATTTCAGTACAAGCAAGGTATGTCTATGATTGAGCATCTTGATTCGTTTAATAAAATCCTGCCATATTTGCAAAGTTTGGTGGTGACAATCATATATGAAGATAAAGTTCTGTTGTTGTTGAACTCTTTACCGGAGAGTTATGATCACCTTACTACAACATAGTTGTATGGTAAAGATGAGGTGAAATTTTTTGATGTTTCAAATTCTTTAGTTAACAATGAGTACAGGCGAAAGGACAAATATGACCATTGGGATTCCGCATCGGACGGATTGATGACAACTAGAGGAAAGTCGTCTGACAGGAAATTCGGAAGATTCAGAAGAGATGAATCTCGATCGAAATCAAAAGGCGAGTACAGCTTTAGACGTCCAGAAAAATATGAGTGTGCCTACTGTCATTAAAAGGGTAACTGGAAGAAGGATTGTCCCAAAATTTGTAAATCGAAGGCAAATGTTGCACAGAGAACCGAGGATGTTGAAGATGTTGAAGATACTTTCCTCATTTGCTCGACAGTCAACCATTCAGAAGGCTGGATTCTTGATTCAGGTTGTTCATTCCATTTGTGCTGGAATCTAGATTGGTTTTCAAAACTCAATGAGTCAGATGAAGGTGTGGTGCTTATGGGCAATAACCACCCTTGCCACAAGAGAGGTATTGGAACGATAATGTTAAAGATGCATGATGGTACAACTCGATGCCTTGCAGATGTATGATATGTACTAGAATTGGAGAAGAACCTCATATCGCTTGGAGTTTTGGATAAGCTTGGTTACCAGATAACTATTGAAGATGGATTCATGAAAATTATCTGGGGTGCAATCCTTGTGATGAAAAGTATCCGAAAAGGTAATTTTTATTATTTGAATGTTGATACTGTTACATGTGGAGCAGTGACATCAGATAAGAGTATCACCACTGGTAGAACATGAAGGATTATACGAAGACCTTCCAGGTTTTGAAAATCGGTTAGCTTTTCTCTTTTGGTAGTTGAAGGTGGTGTTCCAGATTGCTATCTAGATGTTTTGGATAGATAAAAATTCAACCAGTAGAAGTCTGTTATGGAAGATGTGAATTCACTGCATCAGAATATGATATGGGATCTTGTTCCTCCTCTGAAGGACAAGAAAACTGATACAGGGATCAATTTCTAACATAGTTTGGACATGATCAATATGAATCAAATTTGAGATGCCTATGTGCATCGCGAAGGTAGCAGTAGGAAGAAAGATTTGTTTCAGCAGCAGCATGAAAATTTGTTTCAGTTACATGATGATTTGTTTGAGCAGCAACATGGTGATATTTTTAGCCAAGGTGGAGATTGTTGAGTTTTGACGAAAAAATATCACTATCCAAAATGGTTTGTATGAAAGGGAAGGGAAGAGCTCGAAGTCGACGGATCCCTTTCATGCAGTGATCTAATAGGGCAGCTCATGTGTCCGAATCTGTTATTGATGCTAGGGGTAAGGCTAAGTTGCAAGTCTGTTCTGGTGCGGTGGCGACGGCTATGATTTGTTCTCCGTCATCTTCATCGATGGTGGGTAAAGTCAACGATACGACAATGTCCTCGGGAAACCAAAATGTTGTTGGACCCGTGGCGGTAAAGTGAATCAACGTTTCTGAAAATGTGCAAGAGGACATCTTTTTTCAGTGGTTTGTGATCATTCAAAAATGATACCGTTGGTTTTTTGGGGGATCTCTTTAGTGGAAGCGGAGGGTTCCTCAGCTGCGAGGGAGGCGCAGGCGGTGTCCTAAAATCTTTTCAAAGGTAAAAGCCAGTTCACCGCTATGCTGATACCAGGCATTCCAGGAGGGTTAGCGCCTCCGATTTCACAGGTACGCATTTCTTCTATGATTTCTTCGGAAGTGTTATTGTTTTCTCTATTGGGTTCGTTGGGACTCGACAAGGATGCGCAGTCGAGCTCTTCGAAGATGGCTTTGCAGGATGGGGTGGCGAGGGAAATCGCAGCGACCCGCAAATCTTCACCCCGGTTAATGTGGGTTTCTGCACTTTAAGAGAAGATGGCTCCATCGTCTCTACCGATCACATTGGTGAACAAGTTATCGATGTTTTAGGAGTTGGAGAGTCCTTTGAAGAAGAGGGTTCTAATGCGAAGGAAGGGGTGTTTATCTGAGGGATCTTCTAGACCGGTGAGACGCTCGATGGAAAGGAGGAGTTTAGTAGGGAGCTATTCGTTTCGAGGCCAGGTAGAAATTCCCAAATGTCTAGGAGTCCCTTTCATTAATGTCTTCTCTGATCATATGGAATGCCAGTGGTTTGGGGCTGCATGCAAAAAGTGCATTTTTGGATTCTGAGACAAGGAGATGTAAGTCATCTATGGTGGTCATTCTGAACTGAAGAAGGAACATGGGAAGATCATTTGTATTGCTAGGAAGATGGGGTTATATTTTCAATTGAATGGTCCCACGGTTAATAAGCATATATGGTTTTTTTGGAAAAATTCTCTTCAGGTGGAGTTGGTGTGGGTGGAAGAGCAGTGTATCATGGTGAGTCTCGTGTTCAGCGTTACCGAAGTCTCGTTCTACTTCATCTATGCCAGTAATGATGTCGTGGAAGGAAGGAATATGTGGGAGTTTCTAAGCAATTTTAATGTGGCTGGTTTACTGTGGTTTGTATTAGGGGATTTTAATGCTACTGTGGACATTTCATAAAAGAAAGGTGGTTCAACGGCTTACAACAATAGCAAGATGGATTTTAATGATTTCATTTCCAAGAAGGGACTTCTGGATTTTGGATATGGATATGGGATTTAGTGAGAGAAAATTTACCTGGTGTGATAATAGTGGAGGTGGTAATCACATTTGGAGTAGACTGCATAGATGACTTGCCAACATACATGGATTAGAGTCTTTTTCCAGGACTTCTGTTTCATGCTTGTCTCAAGCTTGTTCAGATCAGGAGCCTCTGTTGGTGGAGCTAAAATAAGTGTGTTTGGATAGTAAGGTGTTTATGTACTCTATTAATTGGAACTCTAGGGATGGGTTCATGCAAATGATGAGGAATTCTTTGGAGAAGGAACTAGATGGTAGAGCCTTGGTTGGTTTATCTAGGCATCTCAAGCGGCTCAAGGGTGACATTAGCAGGTGGTTCGCGAATAAAAAAGCATTGGTCAGGTCTATAGAGGTGCTACAGGAGGAAATTGACTGGTCGGAAGACAGGTTTCAATAGAGTTGGGACGAATCTTCCTTTATACTATTATGTGAAAAATGTTCGTTCCTGAAAAATGGTTGTTTGAGGTGGAGAGGGATTATAGAAAAAGATCTAGGGTTAGGTGGCTAAGGGAAGGTGGTAGGAATAGTTATTTTTTCCATGCTTGCATGAAGAAGCGACAAAATTTGAAGATCAACATTTGGCTTGAGGACGGGTCATTTTCCTCAGAAAGTCGAGGTCGCTGGTAGGTTGGCATTAGAACATTTTGAGTCAATTCTCACTGGTGATCGTCTAGGGTATTCGGGGGGGGGGGGTGAGCTTGGAACTCAGACAGGAGGTCTGCATGGGAATTATTTCCAGGAGGGTTGATAATGAGGATTATGATTCTTTGCTTTGAATACCGTCCAGTAATGAGGTATGGGAGGTTGTTCGCAGCATGCCATGGGAGAATGCTCCCATACCAAATGGTTTCCTGACTGCTTTTTATGTGGCAGCGTGGGAATTGGTGAGTCCTCTGGTCATTGAAGTTGTACAAGACATCTTTTGGGGGTGGGGGTGTTGTCAACATAAGCTCGTGTTCCTCCATGGTGGTTCTGTTGCCTAATGTTAAAGACCCTTCCTCCATTAACCACTATAGGCTGATATGTCTGCGCAATGATTCATATAAGATTTTAGCAAGTGTACTGGCTAGGAGGCTCAACAGGGTGATTCTGAGGGTCATCTCATAGGAGCAAAACTGATTTTTCCAAGGTAGGGGTATCCAGGGGGCGGTGGGAGTCGCGTAAGAAATGCTGGTGGACCTAAATAAGAAGGTGGTTGGGTCCAATGTGACTATTCGGGTGGACATGGATAAGGAATATGATAAACAAAAATGGAGCTTCATTATTCGAGTAATGAGGAAGAAAGGTTTTCGGGAATGGGTTTGTGATCTTTTCTTCCATTGTTACTCATCACCTTGCCTCACCATTTCTCTCTTGGGGAAGAGTTTTGTTTTTCTCAAGAATGTGTGGGGGGTGCACCAAGGGGATCCCCTATCCCCTGTTATATTTATTATATCTCAGGAATATCATTCACAGAATATTCAAAGATACTTGATGGATAGAAAGATTCTACCTTATAGTGTTAAAGTCTCAGATGGATTTTTCTCACATATTATGTTTGCGGATGATATCCTCATTTTTGTGAATGGTAAGAGAATGTCTCTGGTTAATTTTATGCAACAAATACTGCTATCTGATGAACTCAGTGATCAACAGATTTATTCCATGAAGAGCAACGTCTTTTTAGAAAATAGATGTTCTAGAAAAAGGATTCGAGTCATAGAAGACATTCATTGAATATATTGGAAACAGTTGCCAATGATTTATCTTCAGGAACCCATTTATATTGAACGAGTGAGAAATAGCTTCTCTGAGGACATCATCAAAAGGATTCTTGGGATGATTCTGAATTAGAAAAATAGGATTATCTCCTCCGAGGGTCGAGTGGAATTGATTAATAGTGTGATTTCGTCTATTCTGATGCATGTTATGTCTATTATCACTCCACCTAAAGGGATAATTTATTCTATGGAGAAGTTGATGAATATGTTTTTGTGGGAAGCCAACTCATTGGGTTAGGCTCATTGGGATGCTTGGCATCGAGTGGCCAAACCGGTGGAGGAGGGAGGGAGGGATTGACCTAAGGGACATAGTTGTTTCCATGCAGACCATGCACACTCGATTGGCATGGGACTTTATGACTGGGAAATCAATGTGGTCAAGAACTATTAGTATTAAATATGGAAGAAAATGGGAGGATTGGGACAATAAGAAGCTATCGAGGCTAGGGAAGAATATGGTGTACCATCTTCAAATTTTTCAAGAGTCTTCTCGATGGCCTGTGGGATGAGGTGAGGTTAATTTATGGAGAGACAACGGGGCTGGGAAGAAGTTGTTTTATCCATCATGTCCTAGACTGGATATGTCGGTTAGGTAGGCCAACCATCATCCAAGGTTACTAAATGCTATTCTGAGCCCGGATCAGATGTAACTATTCAAATAAGTTGGATTTAATGAGGAGGATGACAGATGTAGTTTCAAAAAGTCGAGTTTATGGTATTTTAATGGGATCGATTATCTGGGATTGGTCCAACAGGGATAGGAGTGGGATGAATGAGGGTCACGATTATGGTGTATGGAGGTCCCCATGAAGATGTGCTTTTAGTGTGGAGGGCTCGCCATCAAACACTACCCATGGAGGATAATATTCAGAAGAAAGGAATTCAGCTGGCCTCCCGATGATTCTGTTGTTCTAGTTCGCCAGTGGAAACGGTGGTACAACTTTTTCTTATAAGTGAATGGGCTGCCTATCTATGATCTAGCATAGATAGATGGGGGTGATATGATGGAGAGTGCTCTTCCATGCAGGGGTTTGTTATGAGCTAGTTTATGGGATAAGATCAGCAGGGCATGGAAAATAAGATTAGAAGCATCATGGTTACTGCAATTTTCTGGGCATTATGGGAGGCTCCGAATAAGGCCAGAACAGAGGAGCGGCCAACAGTTCTACTACTGTAGGTGCGTATAAATACTTTTCTGCATGAATTGGGCTCGCTAGTTAAGGGTAGTCAGCAATGTCTCTTGTTTGGAAATCTCAAGAATAGCCATGTTTCCTGGTCAATACCTCAGGGCTCTTGGGTTCGATGGAACCCTCCAATGAATGGCTTTAAACTTAATATTGATGGATGTTGATGGGTGGTCAGATGTGCAGGGGAGGTCTGGTCTGAGACAAAAATTGTTCAGTTTTATTGGATTTTAGCAGCTTTCATGGGTTGGGGAGTTCATTGGGTGCGGAAGTTTTTTTTTAAAAAAAAGTGGTGACATGAATTGGTCACCCAATTCACGCCCCAAGGAAATATATTAAAAACAAAAACAAAAGTAGCATTACAAGTATGAGGTGTAATGAATTTAAACCAGCCAGAATTTTGAGAATTGCAAACAAAGAAACACCATGGTAGATCTGGAGTGCTGCTCGACATTGCTTCTTTATCAACATGAAGTGCTTCTCTCACACTGCTATACAGTTGCGAGTAAGGGAAAAAATGAAACCTGAAAAAGTCCTGAGCGTTTAAAGCCAGCAAAGACAATAAAGAGTTAATGTATTCCATCCAAACTGGACCAGCACCTAAATCTGTGCCAACATAGGTGAGCATAAGTCATAAGATTTCCTTGTCTCTTCCAAGCCTTCTTTACCTTTCTTCTCATTTACCTTTCTGATGAAACATATATAGTTACACTAGAAGTGGAATCAGCCTCCAACCTGTTGATTAGGGACTTACAGGGGAAAGTCGAGTCGCTTTGGATTGCGACTTACCTTATACGTAGCTGCGCCTTGGAGATTGTTAGAGGATTTTCAGTTCGGCATATTCATAGAGAGGGAAACTTTGTGGCATACACTCTTTCTAGGGGGTGTCCTAAAGAACCCCTTGTGGGTTTTTCTAATATGGGGTCATTACCCCAAGAATGTAATGGTTTTGTTCTTAGGGATGCCCTTGGGCTACATCACTTTAGACCTCCTTGAGTGATTGTATTTGTGAAGGGTGTCCTTCCATCATTCAAATATTAAAATAAAAAAACAATTATCGATCGATGGAACGTAATAATTTATGAGCCTTTATTATTAATAAATTCTAAATATTAGTGATAATTATAAAATAATAATAATTTGTAAAAAATTATAATAAAATATAACAACTTTTAGAAATGTATAATAATTCATATAAAATGTTGTATTAATTAAATTAATCTGTATTAATATTTCTTATAAATGTTGTAAAAAAATCTGAATCGCACAACTAGCATAATACATCTAGGGTAGAAATTATTAATTCAAAAATTATTAATTCAAAATAATTATGAATTAAAAGTAATTATTAATTCATAAATATGAACTAATTTTTTTTTATAAATTATATATATAAATTATAAATCCAAGGTAATAATATTTATTTATAATCAAAATTTACCATAATTAAAAATATTTGATATATATATATATATATCTGTTTATATATATTCTATATTTGTATATTTGATTAAAAATGAGTTAGAATATATTTGATGTATTACTATTAATTAAGAAATTGTGATATATATATAGTAATTATTAAAATTTTCATAAAAATTAAATAAATTAATAATTATCCATACATAATTTATAATAATTTAAATAATTTACAAAATTGTAATAATAATAATCATTAAATAATAAAATCATAATAATAAAGTTTAAATAATAATTTAATAAATTTGGAAATATATATATATATAAAATCAATACATAATTTATAATAATTTAAATAATTATTAATAATAATTAAATAATAAATATTACAAAATTTATAATAATTTATAATAATTATTAATAATAATTACATGATTTATTATAATAATCATTACTTAATTAATAATATTCATTACATAATTTATAATAAATTGGGATATATATATATATATTTAGAAATTATTAATTAATTAATTAATAGTCATTTCATATAAATGATTAATTAATTAAATTAATCTATATTAATGATTTTTATAAATATTTTAATATATAATAATATATTAAAATAAATAATAATATAAATAATATTAGTAAAAGATTAAAAATGATACCCCACGTACGATGTAACAAAACACTCAATGCAAACAAATGTTTTGTCGCGCCTAGGGTAAACCCCACATCCTGGGCCTAACGATGGTCTTTGATTTTTCATATGACAAATAGTTGGGGAGATAATTTAAAATTTAACAAGAAAATGTAATAAAAATATTATATGAATTACCCTCACGTGGAATCTAATAAAACACTCGATGCGAACAAATGTTATGTTGTGCCTAGGGAAAACTCCACATCCCAGTCCCAATGGTGATCTCTGATTTATCATGCGATACATACTTTTAATGATATATTTAATTTTTATAATATTTTATAATACAAATATTAAAGGATTTACCCTCCCCTATAATGTAACTAAACACTCAATTCTCACAAATCTAACATCACCTCTAAGGTACACCCCACACACCGGACACAACGGTGATATGTAATTTATCATATAAGACACCATTCAAAAGATATTCTATTATTTTCAAAAAATATCTTATGTCCTATATAATATATATAATATTTTTATTTTTATCTTCACTTAGCCTCTACGGGCCCCATAAACTAGGGCTAACCTAGTGCCTCACTCTACTCATATTTCATAGAATATTTTATGATGGTAAAATATAATAATAATTTTCAACTAGTCAAAATGATCAGAAATAAATATTTTTATTCTTTTTCTTTTTTAGATAAATATGCACTCGGTAAGTAGACACTATTATTTATTACATGATCATGACTAGATAAATAATAGTAAAAATACAAATAGATCTGGTTTAAATCATGTATACATTGAAGGTGTTGAAACCTTTATATCATTCTCATCAACAAATTCAGATTTTCATTCTCAAGGAGAAATTAAATTCCCATTTCAGAAATTTCATCTTGTGACATTCAAAATATTTGATAATATTGGACTTCATCTATTTCATTATGGTTTTTTAAAATATTATATTTTTTGAATCAATATGGTGAAAAGTGTTTAGTTGAAAATAAAAAAATGGTTATAAATCTATCATTTTGGGATTTAATACTACAGGAAGTTGGTCCATCCATTCATGAAACAACAACTCAGAATTATATTCCAAATCCTGAATCAGAACCTTATCAGTTTTACAATTTGTTGAAATCCGATCAGGAGGCCTTATATCCAAGAATCTAGATGAGAAAACATGATGTTAAAAATATTATGGCTATTAAATCAGATTTTGGAATATCTAATAGTATTATGGTTATATTTTATTTTTGGTTAAATCATTATTTCCTGAAAGAAATAGGTTACCTATAATTTTCTTTGAATGTATAACGTTGGTTTATAATTTGGGTCTATTTTATTAGAAGATACATGCATGTTAAAATGATTTCATCTTATATTATGCTAATTATGAATCTTTGTTTATTTTTCCAACATTTAAAGAATCGATGTACAAAGAGGCACAATAGGGAACTTTCAGTGTTCCTGTGAAATAGTTGAGATATTTTCCAATTACACCTCATTTACAACATTTATTTATGTCTCATAACACAGTTGGGATGATGAAATTGCATAAATAAAATATTTCTATCAAAAAAAGATTAAATCATCCATGTGATGGTGATTCATGACAACATTTTGATCAGAAGCATAATTATTTTTCTTCATAACCTCATAACATATGGCTGACCCTTTATACCAATGGTTTCTGTCCTTTTAGTGCTTACGAAAGTCAATATTCTTGTTGTCTTGTTTTCATTACTCCTTACAAATTTCCCCCATGGATTTTGATCAAGGAACCATATATTTATTTGATTATGTTAATTCCAAGACATCCAAAAAAATATTGATGTTTACTTGAAGCCACTAATTGATGAGTTAATTTCATTATTGAACAATAGTGTGGATACATTTTATATAACTGCAAATCACAATTTTACATTGAAGGTTGTATTAATATGGATGATCTGTGACTTTCTATCATACGGTATGTTATCCAGATGGGTCACACATGGTCAACAATCATGTCTACACTACATGGATGTGAACAAAGCATTTATGATTGGTAATGGGAGAAAGGTTAGTTATTTTGACTTTCATTAAGGATTTCTTCCCGGGGATCACCCTTTTCAAAGGAACAAAATTAATTTTACAAAAGGATGAATTGAAACAGACACACCTCCATTAGTGTCACGACCCGTCCCTTGGGGCCCGTGTCGTGACTACCCCAAGCTCGCCTTCCATAGGCCAGGGGCTGACGACTAGCACCAAAGACATAATTCCCTAAAACGAGGAAGGCATTGCCTTTATAACCTGTAAACACATATAGCAGATACGAACAAGAGTAAAATGTATAACCAATAAGTGAGTACAGTAAGTAAAAAGGGGCCAGAATAAAATCCCAACTGGAAAGTACAAGAAACAGAAAGTACATGTACAATTTAGGAAAAATGAAAAATAACTATTGGGTCATCCTTCGAGGTTCCTACCTAAAGGGTAGGTACAGATCGCCTCCTCAGCACTCCACATCCGTCCGTCTCCTCCATGTACCGACACGCCATATGGTTCACTTCCGGGTACTGTCCAGTCCTGGTACTGTCAGCCTCTATCAACGTTGTCCTTCGTCTGCATCCAACACAACGAGGTGCGGGCATTGCCTGTGCAGGTGTGAGTATAATGATACTCAGTAGGGACTCCGAGACCCTGAAGGTATCACAAAAATCCAACAAGGATAAACCACAAAGTATGAAATAAACAGATAACCTTTCATAGGTATATGCCCATACATATACCTATGTTATCAAGTGATCCATCTCAATCAGGAGGAAAACACCAAAAAACTGACTCAGCTCAACCAAGATTTTATTCTAGGGGTAGTAACATTTTGAACCCTTGGATGCTGGAGAACTCCTCCTCTATCGAGTATAGTGGGCCTGCCTCCACAACCAGGCACTTCCCACTAACATTTGACTACTGAGGTACTTCTCCTGTCGATTACTGTGGGTCTGCTGCGTCACATAGAGGCGCTCCCCACCGTGGGTCTACCGCCACAACCAGGCGCTCCCCCTCATAGCTTGTAGAGGTACTCCTCCTATCGAGTACCTTGGGTCTGCCGCCACAACCAGACACTCATCCATCATGGGTCTGCTGCCACAACCAGGCACTCCCCACTGAGCTAGTCGAGTCACTTCGAGTCAAATAGTCAGCAGTCGTCATGTCTCAGCCAGCTACTAGGTTCCCGCACAAATGCTCGCTCATCTCTGAAAGATCTTCTCAACAAACTACTGGTCGATGCTCCAACTGCCACGAAGTCCCACTAAGACATATCCCAAAGGTCTGCCATGTCATAGGGGTCTCAACGCAACTGACGAAACGTCAATCGGACGCCCGGTCTGTGAGTTATTAGCCTTTCCCGGGGGCCCAGTTGGATTCATGCATGATCCAAACTGACCGTATCTCAACTATACCCCAATATTTAGAGGAAAATACTCAAAGGGACTACCATTCTCCAAGATTACCAGCGCCGCTGACGGTTCATCAAACAGACGTCCGGTGCCAAAGATATGGCCAAAAGAAAGTAAACGGTCGTAGTGGGCCCCGGTCCGGTCCGACTCGGTCCGACCGACCCGGCCCGACCCGGTCTGGGCTAACCCGATTCGGGTCGACCAGGCCTAACCCATTGGGTCTAGCCTGACCCATTAGGTGGGCCATCCAGTTAGGTTCAGCCCGGCCCGCTGGGCCCAGCCCAGCAGGCATTGAGGGGTTGTGAGGGCGCAGACCTGTCACGTGGGCACAGACCGGGCATGGGTCGGCGCAAGGGCGGTTCTTCCCGGAGGGTGCTGTGTGGGAAACTCAGCCCGGAGGCACCGTGAGGGCGGTTCGGTCCGGGACGTGGGGTCGGTTCGGTTGGGGTCGGTTCGGCCGGGGGACCGCGGTCGGCGCGGGGGTGCGGCCGGCGAGGGCGGTGCAGCCGGCGAGGGCGGCGAGGGTGGGGTGGTAGGCAAAAGTGGTGTGGTCGGTGCGGCCGTGGAGGGATATGGCTCAGGCCGGTTCGGTCGGCGAGGGGTGTGGCCGACGGGCAGCGCGGCCGGGGCGGCACAGAAGCCGACCGACAACGCGGTTCGGCCCGGAGTGGTGGAGCCGGTCCGGCCGGGGCGCTGGAGCATCGCAGGGGTGGCATATGTTGCGGAGGCCGCGGGTAGCGCGATCGTTGCCCGTGTCACCTTTGACGTCGCTTTCCTCCATTTTGAAAAAAAACCACATAGGAGATCGGTGGGGGGGTTGGACCACATTGGTTTGGTCTGCCCCCTCCGCGTTTAGTGTGATAGCAATTGGCTCACAAGAACGAAGCACAAAAACCCTCCAACAAAAGGAAAACATCCTCATTCTTTGTTTTGAAAGAATGGAAGAAAAAAAAGGAAAAATCATACTTAAATAAAATTAAACCCCTACCTTTGTTCATTGTTTGTTGACGGAGTCACGGGGAAGAAGACGGAGTTGTCGTCATTCGTCGCGTCCTCCACACACTTCCAATCCCGAGCTTGTGCGTCGGTTCATTGATGACGATGAGGAAATAAGGTCGGTCGTCGAAGATGTCCCACGTCGGTTGCTTCTAAGGAAGAATTTTAAGACACTCCTTGTCGGCGTTCTTCATTAAAAGAAAGTGTTCTTCGTTCTTCGTTCTTCGTTGGAGAAACTAGTTCTTCATTGGCGAGAGCTTTTCTCTCAAAAGCTCCTTCCTCCTTTACCAACAAAAGAATAGGTAGCCAAGAATAATAGATTATAAAATCTATTAAGTCGTTGGCATAAAGTTCAAAAAGGATAATTAAACACTTGGTTGACACATTAATGGCTAGTGCGTTGGCACAATCCAGGTGGAGGAGGTCAAGAGGCTCTCCCTCATTTATGAGGGAGTTGAGAGGTTTTCCTCAATTAATTCGGGGGTTTAGTCCTGGGTGGTCCCCACACCATAACCTTTCGTGGGAGGTCAGGTTCAGGTGGGCCCCACCACCATAACCTCTCATGGGAGGTTAAAGTGTGGTGGTCCCCACCTCAAACTTTCACTTGGGTGGTTATAATAGATAAAATAAAATAAAACATGCATTTATTTTATTTTATTATTTCCACAGAAAACCCAAAAACTAACTTTCACTCTCGACCAACTGCCATCGATGTGAAAGTCTTATTATACGAATATCGACGCTGCGAGTTCAACGGTGCCCTTGGATTTCAATTCCGAGCACCGATTCAAAAGTTAGAAAAACCCGCTCGTACGTTTAATAAACGTACCCGAACAAAACTTCATAAATTGATTCCGGGCGCACCGGGCCTCGGAATCACACGCCATCAATTTTCACGGACTCGTAAAATTCCCATTTAATTAAAAAAAACTTTACATGGAAATTCCGGGTCTCTACAATTAGTTATCTCAGGTAATCAGTTAAATTCTGTTTTCTCATCATTACATCACGATATTTTTGGACCAACCATAAATGAGAAAAATACAAATGTTTTTGGGATAGATCATAATTGTATAAAGTGGAGTATTTTTTTGGGAGCTTCAATATTGGTCTAATTTTTTGGTTCATCGCATGTTAGATGTAATGCATAATGAGAAGTATGTTTTTTATAACATGTTTTATACCATGTTGCACACACCTGGTAAAACCAATGATAATGTAAAGGCACAGTTACATCTTGCACAAATTTGCAGACATCCTGAACCTCAATTATTTGAAGACGAAAGATAACACAAATTAATGAATCCAAAATAATCTTACTCATTTAGTAAATAAAACTATTTTTATTCTGTCATTGCATTAAATATTTGAGGGTACCGGATGTTTAAGCTTCTAATTTGTATTGTTGCATTGGAAATGGACATATTACTGGGTTAAAAAGTCATGAATATCGTGCCATAATTGAAATATTACTGGCTATTGGACTAAAATGGAAGTTTAATCTTTAATTTAGGATCTGTTGAATGAAATGTCATATTTTTTCTGAAATATTTGTTCAAAAACGTCATATTATGATGAATTGAGTTTGCTGGAAAAATATATTGTTTTAATTTTATGTAAATTAGAGAAATTATTCCCACTGGGCTTCTTTGATTCTGTGGAAAATTTAATATTTACTTTTCCATTTAATGAAAAAATGCATATGGCTAGTACAATTTTTTGTGGATGTATCTATTTGATAGATTTATGCAAAAAATAAAAGAAGAATGTACCTAAAAAATCATCAGTTGAAGTGTTGATTGCAGAAGCATACTGGGAGGGGGAAATTTCAAATTCCCGCGCCTATAATTTTCAGTCAGAATATCCTTCAAAACAAAATTTCCTGGATCTCAATGAGATAATTGTTGATTATCTCACATACCATCAGTTGTTAGTTTTTAATCATCCCAAGCTTGGTTTTGGTGGTTATCGTGATCGATGGATTAAAGATGAAGAACTCTACAGAGCTCATACTTATGTTCTACTGAATTGTGAATAAATGACATGATTTTTTCATTAATTAAAACTTTTTTTTTATTATTTGTTAAATATTTATAAAAGATCTCAATATTTACATTATCTTTTTTTTACTAGATGATGACCATATCAAAAAACAATTCATTAAAATTATACCTGCTTCTCTTGAAGAACGTCGACAACCAAATTTTTCATATTGGTTTCAAAGACTGGTAATATAAGTTTATTTCGATGGAATATCGAATCAAATTTTCAATGATATTAATTATTAATAATTTTATTGTTTACATTTAACATAATATGAAAAGAAAATCAACAATAGATTATGTGTGCTCAAAACCCTCCGTCGGAATTGGTAAAATCTTATAATGGGTATGTGGTTAATGGATTTTTATTCCATACACGTATATATGGTGACTCAAATAAATCAATGAAAAGTTTTTTTTTGTTTGATAAGAGACCATCGTAAGGAAAGTGAAGTTGAATTTTATGGTATACTAGATGAAATAATTGATTCATGTTATCTAGGACCAAATTATATTACAATGTTTAAAATTCATTGGTTTTATTCTGATTGGCTTTTGTGAGTTCATCCATGACATGGAGTCATTGACATTAAATATAGAAGTCTTCCTGAATAAAATGAACCATTTATGTTAACACATCAAGCACATCATGTTTACTATGAAAATTACTGTGATGTTTCGAGAGATTTGAAGGACTGGTGGAGTTTCATAAAAATGAAATCATGTGACAATTAGTTTATTTAAAATGAAAATGATTTTTTGGAAGTCTAACATATTGAAATTTTTCATGAAACATCCCATTATATATCTCTTACCCAATGTGATTTAAATTACTATGATTAGACCACCCAGTTAAGTGCCAATGATATAGATATTATTGATGAATTAATAAGGGATGATTAAACTAAATGTCACATGGATGTTGATAGTGATGAAGATTACGATGGATATATTGATGATAACAAAAATTGCAATGAAGATGATGATTTTGGTTTTATATTCAGGTCTTTAGTTATAGGTAATTATTATATTATGACATTTCTTTGTTTTTTAAAATTCAGATTTTTAGTATCAATTTGTTACATGTAACTTTATTTTATTATGACATTAATTAGTTTTCTATATTTCATATATGTATTGACAATCTTATATGGGTGATAATATTTGTTTTAGATGGCAGGAGATGATCATGAAAATCTCTAATGTTCTTTTACTGATGCTGCAATTCCTACTAATGAGCCTTATTCATAACCTCCTCCAAAGGTTGGTCTGCCTACTCTGAGGGGGCGAGATCTAGCTGGATTACTAATTCAAGATCTAGTTCCAGAGATACGACCATCTATTGATTTTGATCATCATTTATGGAGGTATTTTTAATGGTTTAGCATATTTATTTTATATTAACTAAGTATATTAATTTTGATAATAATTTTAGGATTATATATTTGTTTCAATTTGTAATTTTTCCGCATTTATCCATTTTGTGGGCTGATGGGATTCTAAGAAATTATTTTTCCAATCCATGGGTGTTGTGGGACCTAGGACCCATAGCCATGTGTGACAATATGTTAGTACACTAGATTTTATGTTATTAAATGATATATAATTATCTTAAAATTTATTTAATTACTAACATATTTTATTTAATTTACTTGCTAAATTTATTTTCTCTGATTTTTGATAGCTAGAAAGGCCATATCCGAGAGACATGGGATAATTTTATACGAGAGCTCTTTCCTTAGTTTCTACACAACATCAAAAAGAGAGCCAAGGATAACTCTTTTACTACCATTTTTTAACATTCTTTAGTATCCCAACGTCCCGGCTATATATCAGCTCACGTATGGGATGGGTTGTGCTCCTTCTAGCTGGGATAGATTTTTAGAAATAGATCAGCAGGTGGAGTTTAGATTCGGGGAGGCAAGATGTCACCCATAGGGTCAGGAGTTGTTCATTTGGCATACATCGACGACACATGGAAAGTGATATTATCTGTTAATGTACTTATATTTTAACTATAACATGTGTTTTATTTTATAAAGACCACTACTGACCCATCTGTTATAGAGTTTGATGTTTATTAGAATATGTATACTAATCCTTGTATAGGATAAGTTGTAAGTGAATAATAATTCCATATTGTGGTTGATGATTTTGTTTAGAAATATCATGTATATAATTTTTTTCTTATTATACTTTTTCATTGTATTTAATAGAAACATATGAGGTTGTGACTTCTTATTAATTGGAGAGTCAAGCTAATATCGAACAAGATTTCACTGCTGATTTGGGTTTCAATTAGGGGGCATGGATACAGGTGACTTCATAGGGTGTCGAGAAAGGTCGAATGATTAGTCGTGGTTCTCAGCTAACACCAATGAGTTATTATGTTACATATGTGATGGGATTGGTGAATGTGAAGGGAGATCATGAAGATTCTTTATTAAAGTCGTCATCTGCTGCAAAATATGAGGAGAGGATAAGTAATTAGGGTGAGATGATTCAAAAAATGAAAAAGAAGAGGGAGGAAGAGCATCGATAACATCTTCTCAGAGATGAGATGATCATGGAGTCTATGTGGTGACTTTCATGTGGCGTTGTTATGGAGTTTCATCCCCAGGTCCTTTGAGCGATCCTCTTCCACCAGACGATAATTGATGATTTTTCATGTTTTTATGACTTTTTTGTAATTTGGTATGGCCAACATGTTATTTTTTAACTAATGTATTACTCTTATGCCTATTTTAATTTGATTAGTTTTCTATAATGCTCATTAAATATTAGTAAATTTATTAATTTTTTAACATTTTTAACATATTTTAACATATTTTATGTTTTTTTATTATTCTCAATATATATATATATATATATATATATATATATATATTATTTTTTAATAAATTTAATATTTTTATTAATTTTAATAATTTAAAATAATTTTATTATTTTATTGAAAATTTATTTTTTAAATTATTTAATATTTATATTTTATTTACATATATATTTTTTAAAAAATATTTCTAATTTTAATTTATATTTTTTAAAATAATTTTAATTATATTTATTATTATTATTTATTTTAATTTTTTTTGGAATTTTTTTGTGACGAATGAATTTGTCCATCAGAAATAACTTTTTGGATAATTTGCCAGAGATCATAAAAAAAGGTTACATATATACCCTTATGGGAGTCTTTTTGTGATGGAAAGAGGGCCCATAAAAAATAAGTATTATTTGTGGAGGATCATCGCAAATAAATGCATTTGTGACACCACCATCTTTGATGGGGTATTTGGTATGAACTTCTGTCACAAATGAAATTTTGTGATGAGATTCCTTCACAAATACCCATTCGAAATTACCTTAATTTCATGTAGTGTATGTTGGGTTGTTAATTGTTCATTAAAAGATAAAATATTTTTTATCATGTTAATTTATTTCTAATTTTATATATGAAATATTTACCTTAAATATTAACAAAAAATAGTCACAATATTTATTTAATTAAAAGGAAAATAAAATATATTATTTTAATATCATTAAATGTAAAATAATTTTATTGAATTATTCTACTCTTGGAATTTTTACGAAAAAATATAAAATATTGGCTAAGCGTGAGAGAATTCGATTTGAATTAATTTTATTTCATGTAGTTTTCAAATAATGACTAAATGAATACTTCCAAAATTGACAATACTATTATTTTGTAATAAATATAGTTTGTGTAAATGACTTAAAATTCCTAAAAATAGTTTCATCAATAAAGTAAATTTAATATGGTTTATGGTATCAACCATTGTCCATTTATGGTTCCTTTTTCTTTTTATAATACAAAATTAACCACTAATGAGCAAAAAACATTGTTATTACAGTAATTTTCTGAAGACATAATGAGGGGATAAAAAATATTTTAAGGGATAAGAAACCACATAAAATAGTAAAAAATTTATATTATGAGTTTTTTATTCCCATAACCATCTTATATTTAAAAAAAATATTTTTTAGAATGTTTTTACATGAAAATTAATTTATAATAATTTCATACATTAAGTAATTCCAAGAGTGCCCATCTCCTCTCTTATAAAAGGGATCCTCCTATCCACTTTGAATCACACCTAAAAATCCATTTTAGTTATATCAATTCGATCCCCACTAAAATAAGTATATCCCTCTCCACATCATATAGTCCTTGGTTTGGACAGAAACCTTTCCTATAAGGCATTTTGATGTAAACCTTGAGAGGTTTTCTAAAGAATATGTAAAATTCGTAAATGGTCATTTTTGATTTATTTCTCATTCTACCTAATTAACCATGATTATATAATAAAATAAGTATCTATAACATATAGATATAATATTATGTTAATTTAATAATCTATATTCATATCCTTTTCCATCAAATATGAAATGAAACATTAGTTCATGTGTAAGATGGACTACTACCTTACGAACCCACATATATAGTTTTCCATCACCGCCTCTCATGGATAGTTAAAATAATGGAATTAATTTTTATATATTATATTAATTAAATATTTATCTTTAATAAAATATAATATTTCATCTACTATCTCACCTTTCCATTCATTGAAAAATGATAATGTCGTTCGTGCGTATGTATGAACTACCACCTCCACAAATTGATGTGATTTATCTTTCATCACGACATCATATAGATGATAAATATAAGTGTATTTAAAGAAAAAATATGGTATTTATGATATTATTAATATTTGCTAAAGATAATATAATACTTCGGTTTTTTCCATAATGACCATTAAAAACATTGATGTTACTTTTGTGTACATACGACTTACCATCTCTAGGATTGTAATGTATTTCATATTTCATTACCATCTCACATTTTTTATTTTAAAAGTAAATTAATGTATAAAAATTATAATTATTTTTGGATTATTATTTTATATATGATTTAATAATTATCTCCTTGAACATAGTAAACCTACCAATGTAATTTTGGAAATATAAGTCGAATATCCTTAAAACATCTGATGTAAACATAATTGATTATGTAATTGATTATAACATGGTAAAAATAATTTTAAGAAAGAAAAATTTTCTTTGTGAATTATTTAATTAACATAATTTTATTATTTAGGCATATAAAAAATGTTCTTGACATGTCTAACTCATGGTAAATGACTTTTTAAAAAAAACATCATTTAATGTTTCCCTTAAAACTATTTTTCTTCCACACCCATGTTCTTATGAATATTTCAAGAAATTTCAAATTTATGATCAAATTGATGATGAAGGTAATTTTTCACAATTAATTAATTTATAATTTTTTTAAAAAGAGACACTATTATTGTTTCAGGTATGGGCACAAATTACATTAAGAACCTCTTCTTAATTATTTGGAAGATTTATTTTCTAAATTTTTATCTTCGATGTAAATATTAAAAAATAGTTTAGGATTTAATTATATATATAAATTAATTATAAAGGATATAATATGTCAATTTTAATATTATTTCATTATTTCTAAATGGATTATTTTTACATGTTGTATACGAATTTTTTTTGAAAAAAATACAAAAGTAATGATCTATTTTACTATACACAGTGTAAACAACTTTTTCCACCACCGGAACCATTTTCTGAAATTTGGATTCAACACAATTTTCCATGTTTTCTTCAAATGGAAGCTCTCATTCCATTTTTTTCAAGAAATATTTGTTCTTACAGTATGGGTTTTCAAGGAAAGGGATATATCAAGATATGAAAATATTTTCTTATGACTTTAATGTATATTATTATGAATGATTTCATGGATTATGAGTATGTGATAATTCAAGGGATTGTTAATGATGAAGGTTAGTTCCATTATAAACCTATTATGGATTGGTATGTGATATCCCTCTAATTAATATGGTAATTTTTTATTTGGAAGTAGATCATGAGGGTAATTACAACTTTACCCTTGATGGTTACTTAAAGTGTAACCATGATACTAACTCTAAGTGTAATCATGATGGTTATTCCATGTGTAACTAGGAAAGGTAATAACATATTTAATTTTGATATAAAAATTATTCCTCAACTAACCTATATGATTTATATATGTTTGATATGGTTTTTTATAGAGATATTGAAATTTTATAAAGGTGAGATATGAGATTATTTTTTATTAAATGTAAATTATATGCTTCTTGTTAATGGTAAAAGTTACATATTTGTGAGAATGTTTTAATTTTTTCCTGATTTCTATAAAAAAATTATGTTTTTTATTTTTCTGTTAACATTTATTATTAAATTATTTATGAAAATATTTGGGCGAAGAATTTCATTCCTTCTATAGGAATATTTTTATTATGAAATCAATGTTTATTTTGGAAAAAGAAAACTATAATAATTATTCATAGAATAATGATTTCTTTCATTATTTTTATGTACCTTAAAAATATTTTTTAATGGATCAGAATTTTTAGATGTTTCTTTATAGGCATTAAGGTTGGTTAAGAATAAATAAAAAGTTAAGATTTGTGTTAGTAAGTTTTGTTCTGAAAATAAAACATATTTCTTTATTAAAAAATTATATTATGTGAAAATGGATACTGAGTACAAGTTTCTACATTGTAATATGTATGTTTATTATATAATATGTATGACATAAATTTATAAAAATATAAATTGAAAAGATTTTCGGACATGTAATAAAATGAATTCATAACTAAAAGCAAATGATTATGTAATGTTTAACGTCTGGTCATTATAGTTTGTATAACAGATTCATTTATATGACTCTGAAGATTATGATTTTTTCACGTAAGGTTATCATAAGTGTTATGGATACCTCATGGGTTTATTTTTTTTGAGTTTTATCATATTTACAATTTTTTGACACACTATTTTATTTATTAAGGTGTTGTATTTTGTGGTTGTTTATGATATTGTTGAAGGCCTTTTATTAGTATGAGGTATATGTAACCCTTTGGTTGAACATTATGGATTATTTGAGAAATTATTTATTTAATTTTTTTATATAATTTTATTTATTATTTATAACCTTTAGGGTTTATATGATCTTTTGTATTAAGGTAATTATGGGTTATTACAATTTGGGGACATGTGTTTTATCATATAGATGGTCATGGGATTGAAGAGTGACTTCGGGATTAAGTGATTAATGTTATATCCAAATAATATAAATAATGTTTTAGGGAACATTATGTGATATTATTGGATTTTATTTGATGAATCAAAGTTGATTTAGCTTTGAAAAGAATATATGATCTTACTGAGTCTTTATGGAGACTAAGGTATTTCATTGAACTTGTTATCATAACTTGGAGATAATGTGATTTATGAAAATAAAATTTTTGTATGATATTTTAAGAGTAATTGGTGTTATTTGGATATATTTTTTAAATTTATATTCGAATAATATAGGACCAATCATTCTAGTCTTTGGGTATTAAAATTGGATATAAAATGTTGATGTATTATTTAATTATATGAATGTTTACACATTTTGGGATATATTTTACCTTTTTATAACCATTTCGGTTTTTTAATATCAAATGATATAAAAAATAGTAGTGTATCCTTTTTTTGGAATTATTTGATCCACTAGAAGTTTTTTTAGTGCTTTGGGTATAAAAAATCATATTAATAAACTTCAATTCTCGAAAAATATGTTATTGTTGTGGAAATTATTAAAAGACTAAATTCAACTTATTAGATATGTATATTCCCTTTTGTTCATTATCTAGATCATAAATGAATTCGTCACCTCCAAAAAAATGATCATAAAAAAAATAATCTAATTAACTTCATTTTCAATTAATTTATATTCTTTTCACACCACTTTTGTTTATGGTTTTATGGTTGTAGACTCACTCATGATCATTGAATTTTGTGTGATCAATGGTCTCTATAACTCTCTATAATTATTTTTAAATTAGTATTTTCTTCCATATCTATATTTTCAATTCCCACATATGTTTTGAAATTTTTAAACCTACTTATGTGTTATTCTAAATGACCTTCATATTTCACTTTCCCTCTTTTTAAGAGAAAGTTTTATTAATCCTCTTTACGATGTGGGATTTCATAAATCAAATTTTCCAAGAGAAAAGAATTGTTTACCAAGATCAAATTAAAATTTTGATGATTTATTTAATTAATGGAAGAGATAATGTAACACCATTTGAATTTAAAAAAGAGTACATTATGTTTGATAATGTGTGTGACATGCAACACTGAGCCTAAACAAACCACAAACTATTATAATTTAAATATGATCGATAAAAAATTGATTTGAAATTGGTATGTAAAAATATAATTAAGAAAATTATGATATATATATATAATTCCTAAAAAATTAATTTTTTTATTAATTCTTTGTAAATAATCACTTAATTTTTAGGACTGTAATTTTATTCAAAAAAATCATCAAAAATGGTATTTATAGATTTTTGTGAGTGAATATTGTAAATAATTTAAGAAAAATTATGATTTTTTTTATAAAAATTATATAATTTTTGAAATTATCAAATCAAAATTATATGAAAAATTAATTTTTATATTTTTCTAAAATGTTTGACTTCTCAATGAATAGTTATAAATACTATTTTTTATTGTAAACTATATTTTTTGAAAATATAAAAATTAAAATTATATTTTGGATTATTTGTAAAATTTTATTAGTTATTTTTATTAAATATAATATAATTTTATTCTTTCAATGAATTTTATATTGTAATTTAGTATAAAAACATTTTTGTATTTAAAAATGAATTTTTCCTAAAAATTGTTTCTCATCACGTTTTGTGGGATTAATTTTAAATTAATTTTCTATACTTATGTGTTATTAATCCTAAAATATAGATTCCATATTTGTAATCAAGGTGTCCAAAATTGGTTAATATTCCCAATTTATTTTTATTTATTATCAATAGTAGTTATATTAAATATTTTTACCACTGTAAATGTAAAATGATTGAATTAAGGGTAACAGTAGTGGGATAAATATTATAAATCTAACATAACACAAGACATAATTTTATTATTTGAGTATATTTCATCCATAATCATTAAAAAGTCTATATATATTACCTTTTTATGAAATTTTTCTATGATTTCAACCATTATAATAATTTTTGTAATGAAAAGTCAAAACTGCCATTCTCTTTGCTTTTTTATCTTATATATTTTTTATATAGAGATAAATAGATTATGTTTTTGGTTCTAAATTTTTATTTTAAATTTAAATTATTTTTTATAATAATAAGTTTTTTTTTAAATTTTTAGTGATTAAATAATTACATTAAATACTTACACAATACTGAAGAAATTTTTATATAATTAAAACTAAATGAACGTGGATGATTTTAAAAACATTAAAAGTATTATCATTTGATTTAATTATGATGCTTCATTATTTTTTTATATAAATATAAATTTTTTTGAAGTGCGAATAGATTATATTAGAATTAATTTACTTTCATTTTGTTTTTCGAAGTCCAATTAATTGAATAGTTCCAAAGTTGTTATTATTAAAATTTTAAAAAAATTGTAAATTATTTATCATTCCTAGAAATATTATTTTATATCTTATTAATTTTATATGGTTTAATATATAAAAAAATAGTCCATTTATGGTCCTTTTTTTCTTATATATTAACTATAATTAGACATAAATACTAAAATGTAATATTTTCACAAGAATCGTTAAAAGGGTTAACGAGGGATTCAAAAATGATAAGGGTCAAATCATCACCCAAAATTCTAGAAAGATTATTCGATGAGGAAATTTATACCCATAATAATCCTATAATCTAAAAAAATTGTTTAGATCAATAATTAAATAAAAAAATTATTTATATTAATTCAATGATGTAAATAATTTCAAGAATGCCACTCCCCTCTCATATAATAGGGAACCACCTATCCAATTTACATCTCACATAAAAATACCTTTGGTTGGGACATGACATGAAATAATCCATTAATTACATCCCACTATAAATCCTTGAGGATATGGTTTACTAATAAAAAAAATCTTCAGGTAATTTGGTGTAAACATTAAGATGGTGTCCAAAGAAGATGTGTCATTATTAACTGAACATTTTTGTATTATTTCTTCTTCCAAATCCTTCAAATATCACTTAAACAGGATGATATATTATAAATATTATCTCACATAAACTTAGATGTTATTATGGAAAAAAACATAACTAATATCGATTCCATCTTCCATCACATTTGAAATGTAATCTTTGTTCATGTGTATAGAGAACTATCTCTTCATGAACCAATGAAATACGTTTTACGTCACCTCCTCTAACTACTGGTAATAATGATGGAATAAATATTTATATATAATATTAATGAAATTTATATTATTCTATGAATATAATATATCATCTAATCTAAAACCTTTCCATTCATTGAAAAATCAGAATGTTATCCTTGACCATGTGTAGACTACCACATTAACAAAGCGATGTGATTCATTTTTCATCACCACAACACGTGAATGAATTATATAAGTGTATTTTCTAAAATTATATATTATTAATGATTTTATTAATAATCTTCAATGATAAAATAATAATTATATTATTTCTATAATGTTCATTAAAAAATGGAAGCATTACTCTTGTGCACGTATGGACTACCATCTCCGTGATTGTATTGTAGTTAATTTTTCATATCCATCATTGATGGATAGTTTTAAAAGTATAATTTCTATATGAAAATGATAATTATGACATTATTATTAATATATATTATGGGATAACAACCTTATTGACTGTTGTTAACCTACCAATGTCATTTTGGACATATGAGTTGTATATCGTCCAAACTTATGATGTAAACATAATTGATTAAGTAATTGAATATATCTTGGTAAAATGGATGATAAACACCAAAAGTTTCTCAAAAATGTAAATAATTAACATAATATTATTATTTATAATGATAAAATAATGCATGTTGTGTGTTTGACTAAGGGTAAGATTCGTTCATTTAAAAATCCACTTTTAATGTATCCATTAAATCACTTTTTCATCAATGTTCATATTTTTCTAAATATTTCAAAAAAAAATAATATTTATGATTAAATGGATTGTAAATGATATTTTTTTCTTATTTTTCTATCAAAAAAATATTTTAAGAAATGAAACATTTTCTGGTTTTCTGTAAGGGGCACTTTACCACAAAAACTTCTTGATCATTGTTTTAAAGATTTATTTTTTAAATCTTTCTCTTCCATGTGTTGTTATTAAATTTGTTTTTTAGTATTTATATTGAAATAAAAAAATTTATAAAGCAACTTTTATCTCAATTTTAACTTTATTTAATTGTTTTTCAAAATGAATCTCTATGCATATTTTATAGAGAATGTTTTTTAATAAAAAAACAAAAGAAATGTTCTATTTTAACATATACAATGTCTATTTCTTTTTCCTCCACCTAAACCATTATTTTATATTTTACAACCTTTATAAAATTTTATGTTTCCTTAAAAAATTCCTCCTTACCACTATTTTGAGAATTTGAGTTTTTGAATGATGGGTTTTAAAATAAAGGGATACATCAAGATATGGAATTGTCTTCCTAAGAGTGACAATAATATTTTTATTCAAGATTTATGTATTTTGATTATGTTATGGTTATTAGGATTTTTTATGTTAATGTGTCATTTCTTTATAAACCAATTATGAGTAGGCCTACAACAACCTTCTAATTAATTATATAATATTTACGTTTCGACATTTTTTAGTTGTTTATGATTCATTTTGACTGGGTCACATGCATTAGGTGCGATTACTTCACCACATTCCTTTATTCCAATGGTGGGAATCTTCCATCACATTAATCATTGATGTTGGCCCCTTGATAAAAATGGGATGATTGAATATTGGTTCCACATTCCATCGATTCCTCCTTGTCGATTTTTTCCTATTCCGGGTATCCCTCATTGATTTATGTCACATTTGTGAAACATGTTCATTGCACCAGATCGAGGTGGATGATGGTAAATTATGCTACTTCTATATCAATATGGAAGAAACCTTCAATCATAAGAGGTAGTAATTTTTGGAATGTTTTGGAATTTAAGAATTTTGGGTAGATCTGGAACATATAAAGTCTTCTCATATTGAAGTCAAAGGCATCTCATGTGCGACGAATATTAGGCATGGAAACTAAGAAAACCCCATTTCATCCAAGAGTTAATTAAGCCTATGAAAAAAAGTCTTTTGATGATTTTTTTTACCATAGGTATCCCATGCTTATTGTATGGGTTTAGGATTGAATATTAGTTCACAATTTTAAAGCTATTTTAAGATGGATGGGTGGTTATGTGTGTCCCCACAGGGTGTGATTTAAATCTGGATTTGTTAAAGTGTGTTAATAGGGGGAAGATTTCATAATTGGTATTTTTTTGAATCTATCTCCCGGGGGAATATTGCAAAATTAGTATGTGACTGAGTGTGTACCCATATGTGAATATTACACATTCATGATGTTGTTGAGTGTGTCCCTAATGGGGAAGGTTTCAAACATGGTATTTTAGGTAGTTAATGGAGTGTGTCCCCCCAAGGGAGAAGATTTCACACTTGGGATTTTGATGAGTGTGTCCTTAATGGGAAATATTTTAACCATTGTAGGTAGTGGTGTGTGTCCATAGGGGGGAGATTTTATACTCAGTATTTGGTGGTACGTATCCCCAGGGAGAAGATTTCACACTCAAGACTGTCAAGATTATACCTCATGGTGGAATCATACATACCCAATTGCTAAATTTAGGACAAAACAAACATATATTGATGTTATAGTTTATGTTCATGTGATAGGACCAGTTTGTATAGTTTAACGACAGGCAGTAAGGACACCCATGTCAAAGAAGGAGCATCAACAAGAGATCTATGAGTTATACATGTAGAATATTTCTGAGGGTGTTGATAGAAGGTTGAAATCCAATTGAAGAGGATTCTTGGAATCCCATGATGATCGAACAAGGTTAATCCTTTGTTCTTTACACTGGGTAAGGATACAATTCATTATCATGTGTTAAGTAAATTTTCATGCAGTTTAACATCATATGACTAGGCTGTCGAGCTGTGTGGGTTTACATATTACAGCTTAGATGTCATTATGTAGTTTAACATTATATTATTATGAATTGGAGCTAGACCATTTTTCATCATAATGTTCATCTTTGGATAGAGATACACAGTAAGGTAGACCATGTCAATAAAAGAGTATGATTCTGAAAAAAAGGGCTCTCTTTCAGGACATGTATGTTATTTATCTAATTTATGCCACCTTTTGGGATTAATTATTCATTGTTCATGAACCACTAGGTGGGGAATGGTATAGAAACTACTATGGAGGAGAAGAAATCAAGTTTCTTGATGTTATGGTGTGTAATCTAAGGATTATAAGGCATTGGGGTACCTATTATTAGGAGTAATAGGTAGGGTAAATGCCCATGAAAAACATAACATAAAGTGGAAAGACACAAGGGGTAAGTGGTACCATTCACATGGGAATTTGGGGTTTGGATGAACAGATCCAAGATTGGTATGGGGGTCCCAAGCACTTAACTTTCACTAAAGGTTATTGGCTGAAATGAGGTACCATGAAGAGGTCTGGAGGTAGGATTTCATAAATGTTGGGTTTTTGTGAAATTTTGGGTCTTGATGGAGGAAAGGGGTCTCATGGATTCTAGTGTTCTTACAGAGGTTATGGGTGTGGTAATGAGAATATGTTTGGATAAATAGGGTAACCCTACCATGGAGTAAATTCTTGGTTCCTGTATTGATTTCATGAAGGATAATTAACATATGAAACCCCATGATCCAAAAAGTTATCAATTCTTATGTGATGGCCACAGACATTTTTGAAGGTAATCTCTACCTTGGGTTGTGGTTCTCAAAATCCCATGGAATTTAGTTTCATGAAAGACGACTACCTTTGGAAATACTTATCCTATCTCACTCATGAAACTTATGAATATCCTAAATTAAAATAATTTCACAACAGATTAAAGGTCAGGTCCCCTTAAATATCAGTCATAGGGGGTTATTTATTGGCCCAGTAGAAGAAAGGACTTTGGTTTTAAAGAATATGGAGGCCTTCATGGATGATTAGGATCTTCTTGAATAATTGTGGTTCTATTAACTAGTGTTATGTTGTGTGATGGTTTCCACCTCAAGATTCAAGCAATCAAGGGATTCTGTAAACTAGAGTAACACTGTACATAGTTTACCACCCCAAGATTCACGTGGCTATGGAATTCGGTAAGATATGGAATTTTTCATTGTTTTAATCCTTTATTAATCCATCCCCTATAGTGTATTTTTATGCCTTTATAAATTAAAATCACTTCTAAGGGGAGAGATTTCGTTATAAGTTAAATCATAAAACACTTATTTCATTACTTACAATGGTTTTGCAAGAATACCCATAATGAAAGAGAAAAAAATAAATGGATTTTGGATGAGGGATGATATGTTCATCCCCATTTATGATCAGGACGATCCTTCCTACTTGTTTTAGAGAATTCATGGATAGAAGTAGTGGTACATGGATATTGGGGGCCACATCATGAAGGAAAACATGTATGTTACTATGCACACCTCATGGAACCACATGAACAATGTCGATGGGGAGGAATTTCAGGTGGAGGCATCTCCCACTCAGTATCATAATATTCTCATGGTGGTTCTGATAGACGATCTCAAAGGATGGATCGACGTATGGGACCTACTCCCTGGTAGGAAATTCATAGAAAAATGGTCCAGGTATTTTAGGGTATGTTGGTCCTATCATGAATTT
Source organism: Viscum album (assembly GCA_963277665.1). Taxonomy (NCBI): domain Eukaryota; kingdom Viridiplantae; phylum Streptophyta; class Magnoliopsida; order Santalales; family Viscaceae; genus Viscum; species Viscum album. Next base: position 495,203,326 of record OY728120.1, read on the forward strand.
TCAGAGGACCTGAAGCGGGTTGGGCTCTATGAGGCATAATTGTCCTCAAAGTTCCATGTGTACCATCACCTGGAAAACATTCCAAAGTTTTTGAGTAGGTGGTCACCAAGGACCAACACGTTCCATCTTCCCCAATTAGATATTGGCGTTATCTTATAGCATCTCTACCAGATTTTTTATATCTTTAAAATATTGTAGAAAATGTATGGGAGGGCCGAGAGAAACATCCAACCCTATAAAGGGTATTGTTGTTCTTATTGTTAGAGTCATGTGAGAACAAACAAGGGATGATAGATATCCCATTAAAGAAATGGTTTGTGTATTTTTTGAATGATATGATGGATACTCCACCTTGAAGGCCATGCTTATAACAACCCTATTCATTATTTCACATTAATTCTTGATTTATTACATAAAATTTCACTTAATGATATCCAAAATAATGAGAAGACTGGAATAATTGGGAATTAGGTATATTACATAACAACTTAAAACATGGAATACATCATCTTTATTTAAATCTGTCTTATCATGTTCATAACATTCCTTCAAAGTCAAAACTTCATGGAATATCCTATGGAAAAACATAAGAAAAGTGGTGAGCTATAAAGACCTGTATGGTAATAAACAAGGAATAACATGATGAAGATAATACATGTTAGACAATAACCATATAAATGGGGCATAAAAATAGTAGGAATCGTAAACATGAATAATGATACATGATATGGCGTGATAATCCTAACATGGGAAATGTGGAAACAACTTAAAACACAACATCATAAACGAAAGTCAAGGCTAAATCATCCATGAATTCATGGTGGAAAAAGTCCCATAAAGGAATCAGGTACACCCCTATCCCAACATGATGTATCATGATAATAAACATTACCTAATTCATTGGATCACTATTTGGGTGGACCAATCATAATCATTTCATTTTCATGATTAAGTGTGCCACATAGATCATATGATATGTATTCATTCATCATCATAAATTTTAAAATTATTAAGGTGTGTATAATAAACATATTTAGGTCCCAAATATAAATTTATATATGCATAAATTTGACAACCCTTGATAGAAAATGGGTATGGTATTCACTACAAAATTGTTTTGGAATGGAAAATCGTGGTGACATTTTTGCAGTATGATGAAATCAAATAAAAAAATCATAAAAATGGTTGATGAGAGGGAAATGGGTCTCTAATAATTTAAAAATAAAATTTTTAGTAATGGGGACATGTAAATATTTGTCCCAACATTATGAAATGGAAATATAATGTATAATTTCACAAAGAAACTTGAACAAAAAAGACAAGTTGATGATCCCTCATAGAATTTCAGCATAGTAACAACTTTGGTAAGGGTTGAAATGGGGGAGGATAAATGATCCATAATTCAAATAAAATCAAATATATAGTAATTTAATGATTATATATTAATGAAAATATAAACATTTGAAATGATAAGAACTAATTTTAAATAATTTTCTTGAATTTTAGAGGAGAGGAAGGTCACTTACTTGAATGCGTGAATCCAAAGGATTTGGAGGGGCTTCGTGGGATCTTGGGGGTTCCTTAAGAGTACTATAGTGTGTTTAGGGAAGATTATGAATATTATGAAAGGATTTTCATTGAAGATAAATGAGAGACTTGGTTGGTTTATATAGGAAAAGATGGGGATTTCATTATTATTTTTGTGTTGGACTCTATATAATAAAATATTCAAAACCACAAACCATAATATGATTTTTAACCATTATTTCTACCAAATTAGAGTGGTATAAATTATTTTATGAGTTAAGGGGAAAAAATTAATAAAATAATTCCTTTTCTCATGTGGAGGTGAGTCATATTTTTAAAGAAAGTATTTTAAAATCATAAAATATAGTATAAATTTTAGAGGATTCATAGTGGATTTAAAAAATAATTAAAAAACATTAAATAATTTTTTTCTAAATTTTATACATATATTTGGTCTTGGATCCCATTATTAAATCACTTTTTTGTCATCGTGATTTCATAATATACAATGTATATTTATATGGTATTTAATTTTAACCCGGAAATTTGACTATCTCCGAAAATTATGAAAAATTCACTATTGAATAAATTATACATTCTGATTCAAAAAATAATATTCATATTATCTAAATAATTTTATAAATATGTGAATTTTCAATTTTAAAATAATAACCAACTTTTATTAAAAATGACTACTTTTTTGAAATAACTTTTTTTGAACCCTAATAAAACCTTATATTTTGATTAATAAAAATTATATGATCATTTATATTTTATAAACATTATTTAATAACACTATTTTATTAAAATATTATTTATTTTAGAAATACATTAATTCATAAATTCATTAATTGAATTTGAATATTAACTAATAATAGAATTTTTGATTTATTGTATCTAACTAAAAATAATTTACAAATTAACAATAATATATTGAAAATATATTCATTAATCTATAAAAAATAAATTAAATATTCATAATGATAGGGTCTTGACACATATCACTTTAATACACCAGTATACACCCTAAGAGTAATGTGTGTAATTGTGGGACTTTTAGGGGGCCATAAAGATGAAATAGTTTTTGTTGTGATATCAATGAGCTTGAACTTCTCCCATAAGTAGTTTCACTTATGTATAAGTTATTGAATCATTGATTGGGCTTGGCCTAGAGAAAATCCAAGAAATTTTATCTCCTCAATAAACATTGATTAATGGGTTTCATAGGGTGTGATACTACTGGTTGAGGTCATCACTTCCTTTTTCTATGTCAAATGGATTTTTTTAAACCATGTATTTATACTTTCCATGTGAACATTGTTAAATGAATTTATAACCAACAATAATGATGATTAGTGATCATTTAAATCCAATTGGATGTAATAAAATGAAGTAACTTCTTGATTTTCAATAATTATATTAATTAATTAAGTATTTAAAATAATTGAAATGGGAATTTTATTTATAAAAGTTAGGGTTGTTATCATCTTCCCCCAAATAAATATCACCCTAAAAAATTTATTTTCCATCACTAAAACAAATGAAGGTAGCACTTCTTAATCACCTCTTTTGGTTCCCACATTTCTTCTTCAAAATGATGGTCTCTCCATAATACATTGAGAAGAATCCTTGTCTTGTTTCGTAGAACTTTTTCATGATGATCAAAGAACTTTACTATCTTCTCATCATATAAAGGATCATTCTCCAATAGTACAACCTTTGTATTGAGTACATGTGATGGGTTTGTTATGTAATTCCTCAAGAGGGATACATGGAATAAATCATGTACATAAGATAGGTTTTTTGGGAGTGATATTCGATAGGCCACCGCTCAGATGTGATCAAGCATCTCAAAAGGGAAGATGCACCTTTGAATAATATTTACCTTATTTAAAAATCTCATAGATATATTACATAGAGATATGCATAGGAATACCATGCCTCCAACATCAAACTCTAGTCCACTTCAACGATTTTCAGTATAGATTTTTTGTTAACTCTTTGTATCTTGGATATGGTGCTGAATGGACCTATCCATCACCACAATTTCCTCAAACATTTCAGTACCTATTAGTTTTCATTCCATAACGTCATCCCAACAACCAGGTGTCCTTCACCACTTCCCAAAAATGTCTTTATAGGGATCAATTTGGATTCTTGGGTGGAAATTGTTGTTGTAAGAGAACTCTACTAGTGGAATTTTGTAACACCCCAATATTTGATGAGACATATTATTTGTAATTTATTTGATGTACTTGTTGTACGCTACACCAAGATTAGCTTGCACTATATGCCCCAAAATTTTTGGCATGTGTCACACACAATTTCAAATTCTTTTGATAGAATTAATTTAATGGAACACTGATTATAAATTTTCACTACTAGAATTAGCGGTATTGGTGATGGGATATTTGCGACCGGATCCCGTCGCAAATAATATTTAGCGACGTGGCCCCGTCGTAAATATCCCATTGTAGAAAACGGTGTCACAAATATGATTTGCGATGAGGAACTTCCCTGTCGCAAATAAGTCTCCGATTATATACATTATATATAAATAAACTTTTTTGCGACGATCCCGTTGTCCTGTCACAAATACTTTTTTTAAAAAATATATATTTAAACTATTTGTGATGGGCTCCCATCGCAACAAGTCCCGTAGCAAATACTAAACAAAGTAAAAAATATATATATTTAATAAAATTATGATTAATGAAAAAAATAATATTAATATTATTAAAATAAAAAAATAAAAAATATTAAAATTCTCAATATTCTCAAAAAAATATAAAAAAAACATCAAATATTATTATTATTAATATTAGTAAAATAAAAATACATTAAAAAATATAATTCTAAAAAATATATTTAATAAAATTAAGATTAATGAATAAATAATTTTAATATTATTAATAAAATAAAAAATTTTAAATTTTAAAATTTTCAATATTCTCAAAAAAAATATAAAAGAATCATAAAATATTATTACTTATTATCATTATTATTAGTAAAATAAAAAAATATTAAAGAATATAATACTAATAATAAATAATAAAATATTAAAAATAAAAAAATTAAATAATAAAATATTCACACCAATATAAAAGACAGAAACTGTAAATAGTTCATATTAAAACAACTATTGAATTCAAATGTTTTTAACATAAAAAATCACTGGGGGTAGTCTTTTGGAGGAGGTGGAGGAGTTGTAGGAGATGGTGGAGGAAACTCCATCCCTAAACTACGAGTCAGACGACACATGTACTCCATCTGCTTGTGATGAAGATGATGTTGTTGTTGTTGCTGCCATTGACACATATCATTCTCGTACTAATAATTCTATTTTTGCTGCTGATGCATCTCTTTATGTTGCTTTTACAAACTCTCTATAAGCTCAGTCTGAGTTCGCAACTGCTCCTGATACTGTGAGACAGAAGATGATGCCTCTCCATGAGCTCCTCTCGAGCTGGACACTGACATCGCGGTTGTATCATAATAAGTACCATGAGTCAAATGAGAGCTGATACCAACTACTCGTCACTTCTCAAATCCATACTGAGTCGCCTGCATCCATGCCACCTCATCGAAATGGTGGGCAGTGGTCTGATCAGTTGTCTCGTCCTCACTCTGAGCCCGTGTCTGAGATGTCACAACCTCATATGACTCCTTCAATTCCAATTTGAAATTAAAATTGTGAAAATATTATATGTAGTTAATTGTCAAAATAAAAAAAAATAATACTAACCACAATCCGACGCTGGCGATCACTTCTAATCTCTCCAGTGGCTGGATCACTGTACATCTTCCGATAAATGTCATACTCCGTAATATCGGGATGCTCGACTACATTTAGAAATATAAAATAAAGTGTTTATATTTAAATTTATATAAAATATTTTAAAAAGATACTTACTAGATGCACTCAATGTGTATTGAATGTATGACTACCAGTTCGATGCGTAACCTCCTGTCTCCCCCAGTTCTGCGGACCCACTGAAGATCTCCTCTGAAATCCACCACCCCACCAGTGTAAACACAATCCATCCCAAACATGTGATGAAATGTACTCTGGTCAGTGGTCTCTACATGACTCATCAAATTCCATCACTCCTACTTTCTTAATGACCGTCCTTCTCAAATTGTGCAAAAACTGACAGAAACGGTAATGCATAGATATCTTCCATGCCGCGTGGACAGTGTCACGCATGCTATCATCGATGGGATACCATAAACCCTAATTTTTTTTTTAATATCAAGTTATTAATAAAATAAATTTGAAAATAAATATTATTTATTTACATACCGACCAATAATTGAACATGTTGAGTTGTACATCAATAGGAATCTATTCCCATGTGATCTATGGCTGAGAAAAATAATTGCGCAAGATAGCGCTCCCCTATCCAATAGCTACATGTGAAAAACTGTGAAAAAATAAGAAATAATCAAATAATTAGTATATATTTAAAGAAATTTATGAAAGATAACTAAAATATAAAGGTTACCATACCTCCGTGCGCATGGATTGAAACCAAGACGTGGACGTCGCTCGGGGATAGGGTTAGGAATCATCATTTGAGCAAGACTGCACCCCCTCCACGTACCCCCTGAACCACCAGTAGGATGAGGGTCCGATGATCCAAAATACCTCTCATCCAAAGGTAGCTCAACCTCCTCCAACTCACGAAATAGATCAGGGTCCATCAGAAACACAAAATGAATGTCGTTAGCATATGGTTGAAAATGACTATTATATATAGATATATATTAGTTATGATTATAACCAGCATTTAACTATGTCAATGTTCACCTTCATCATCATCCTCATATCTGACGATGTCAATGTCTTCATATTCCTCCTCAGCATCATCAATATCCATATGAGTTTCAGTTTCATCATATCTTGTCATTTCAAATTAATTTTTCACATCATTTACATCTTTGTCATCATCGACCCTTAATTGTGGGGTGTCATCATCGATATTCACGTCTCTTTGTGAAAAAGATGGATTTTGAGTAGTCTCTTTAAAAAATTCAATTCCTTCCATTTCAGCGGAGCGAAATTCAGTTTGAGTAAACTGATTTTCCCGATATTTCATTTTTATTATGTTCCACCAATCACTCAAGTCTCTTGAAGTAGCATAGTACTTGGCGTAATAAATTTGATGTGATTGTTGAGCTAGTAAAAATGGTTCATTTACTACAAGAAGAATTTTATATTTAATATTGAAAATTCCATGAGTCGGATGAACATTCAAGCCTCTCTCAGTATCCAACCACCGACCTCTAAACATCATTATGTAATTCTATCATAGATAACACAACTCAATAATTTCATCTGGAATTTCATAAAATTCAACTTCAGTTTATCTGTGATGAAATCCTCTCAAGAAAACTCTATTGTTCATTGTTTTTTTATTCCCCATATGCATGTGTATGAAATCAAAAACCATTCACCACATATGCATTATAATATTTAACCATTTTGGATGGTGGGTTACTCAATATACACAGTCACTTATCAATTTTATCAGCATGATGAGACATATGAAAATTTGTAAAATAATTATCAACATAATAAATAATAAATAGAATTGATATTGAACCATCAATAATTTATGTTACCAGTTTTTGAAACCATTGAGATTTTTTTTTGTTTGTGTTCTTCAAGAGAAGATACTATAATTTGTGGAAGTAATTTCTTGATATGATTATCATATAACCTCAAAATAAAATATGTTTACATACTATAACATAAATTATAGAATAAGTGATAGAAGCACTCAAAGTATAAATGATTTCATTTTTTCACAGTTGAGCAAAACATATGTATGAGCTCTGTCATGTTCATCATCTGAAAGCCATCATTCATGTACTCCACCGAAGCCAAGATTTAGATGATTAAAAATTGATAATTTATTGTCCATTTCATCATTAAAATTATCCTTGTTCTATCCCATGCGGTTGTGTTTTGAGGGATATTCAGATTAAAAATAATGACAGCAGAAAAAATCAATTTCCTCTTACAAATAAGCTTCAGAAATTGAGCCTTCAACTGATGCTTTGTTACGTACTTTTCTCTTCAATTTTGGCATGCATCTCTTGAATGGGTACATCCATCGAAACTGTACTTGACCTCCATATTTATCTTCATGTGGAAAATGTAATATCATAAGTTCCATTGAGTCAAAGAAAGCTGGGAGAAATATTTTTTCCAGTTTACATATATTTACAGAAACATCTTCTTCCAGTTTTCTTAGCGCATCATAGTCTGTTGTCACTGCACAAATGTCTTGAAAAAAATATGATATGTTTGTTATTGAATCCCAAATCACAGAATTAAACAAACCTATGAATCCAATTGGTATAATTCTTTCCATTATAACATGATAATCATGACTTTTTAATCCACTAATATAACCATTCTTAACACATATGCCCAAATTGTAAGCATATCCATCTGGAAGTCTCAAATCTACAATCCACTAACAAATTAATAGGCCACTTTCTTTGGATGGTGTATAAGCTGCTTTTGGCTTCATTAACCTCTATGATCTAACATTTTTAAATTTTTCAAGTTCTGGTCGCCTGCTAATTTGGGAAATATCTAATCATGCCTTTATAATATCTTTGGTATTTTTTGGTGTATCCAAGACTGTAGGAAATAAATTATCAAAACAGTTCATCTCAATATGCATGACATCCAACATATGGCGGACCAACAAATCAGACCAATATGGAAGATCCCAAAAAATGCTTCGTTTTATCCAATTATGTTTTTTCCCAAATCCATGGATTTTTTGTTGGTTTACTATTATCCCAAATGTGATGGGAGGTAATGAAAATACAAATGATTTTAACTCTGTACCTGAGATCATTTTTGGAGGTACATCCCTTTCAATTTTACCTTTTCTGAAATTAGATTTGTTCCTCCAAAAAGGATGATCGGTTGGAAGAAATCTATGATGACGGTCAAAATATCACGGTTTTTTTTCATTGATGAGCATAAAGGATTTATTGTCTTTCATATAGTAAGGACATTATTTCGGACCATGTGTACTCCAGCTAGATAACATGCCATATGCTGGAAAGTCACTAATCTTCCACATCAATGCAGCTTTCAAAATGAAATTTTGTTTCACAACAACATCATATGTACTAACAACATTACTCCATAATGCATTTAACTCATCAATCAATGGTTTCAAATAAACATCAATATTCTTTTTCGGATGTCTTGGGATTAGTAAGGTCAAAAAGAGACAGGGCTCCTTCATCAGCATCCATGGAGGTAAATTGTATGGAGTTATAAAAACAGACCAACATGAATACTAACTACCATAAGAACCAATAGATTGAAACCGTTAGTAGAAAGACCCAATCACTCATTTCGGTCTTCTAAAGAAAAAGACAGATGTAGAGAGTCAAAATATTTCCATGAATCACTATCAAATGGATAATTCAAGCTTTTATCAGTTGAAATCTTGATTTTGTGCTGTGACATCATTGATGATGTGTTCTGAGACATAAATAAATGCTGCAACCTGGGTGTAACGGGAAAATATCTCAACTATTTTATAGGAATCGATCCAAACTTCTTTAGTTTAGTTTCTTTATAACTCGATTGTCCACATGTGGGAAAACTATCCAGCGACTCATTTTCACCCGAATATAAGATGCAATCATTTGGACATGTATTAATCTTCTGATAACTAAGAACTAGATTACGAACTATCCTCTTTCTCTCATAGTAATTTGCAGGCAACACATTTCCATGAGGTAATAGTGTTTTAACCAAAGAAAATATTTGATCAAAACAGTTGTTTGACACTGCATTATCTAATTTAATAGCCATAAATTTTTCAATCACTTCTAATTTTCTTATCTTGCAAATAGGATATAATGCATCCTTAGTAGACCTCAACAACTCATAAAATCCTAATGGTGACAACTCAGGAGTAAATCAATATAATCTTGAGTTTCAGTTTATTGAACAGATGGACTTGCAATATCATGTACTAAATTTTGAAACTGTGATGGGTCCGGATTCAAGTTATTAATATCTTCTATGGAACTGCATTCACCTTGTAGATACCAAAAAGCATAATCCGGTTGAAAACTAAATTGCAAGAGATATCCCCCAACGTTTTCAAATGTGTCAAACGTTCTCAAAGCACATTTTTTACAAGGACACTCTATTGTGCCTTTTGAAATATAAATTGTTTTTGATGATGCAAATATTAAGAAATCTTCAACAACTTCAATATATATAGGATTTAAACCAAAACTGTTCGGATTTCTACGCAGATTTATCCAAGTGAGATCATCTAATAATGACTGTTATCGACTTCCTTATTTTATATTTTTCAACAAAATATAAAATCATCCCTATTTTTGTATAATTTACCATTATAAAAACACTATCTGAAAAAGAAGATAAATAATTACAACTACCTCTTAATAATTACAATTATTTACTAGCGACATAATTTCCAGTGGATTGACGGCTACTCTTTTTTCTGACGGCTCATTTACTTGTAAATTTATCACACTGAAATCATAATGAAGAATCTTCTTGGAGGTACCCATATCATTCTTGTGCATACGAGAATGTATAAGCATACCTCCGAGCAGATTCTTCCTTGTGATTTCAGTGTGAGAAAGTTGCAAGTAAATGAGCTGTCAGACAAAAGAGCCCCATTTTCGTCGATGAATCATCTTCTTTCAACTGTCACCACCTGAAAACATTATGAAAAATGTAGTCCTATGAATGGATATTCAAACTCATGCATACAAGAATGAACATGCATAGGTATAAGCATAATTTTTATAATGTTTTTAGTCAGTAAAATTTGAAAGGAGAAGGGTCATCAAGCAAAAGGAGTGCCACCAATCCACTGGAAATTATGCCAAGTTATTAATAGTTATTTCGAATTACTCCTATTTATTGCAATTGATTTTATTCCTATTTATTTCTATTTATTTCAATTGATTTTATTCAAATTATTCCTATTTATTGCAATTGATTTTATTCATATTTATTCCTATTTATTGAAATTGATTTTATTCCTATTTATTCCTATTTATTTCAATTGATTGTATTCCTATTTGTTTATATTTCTTGCAAATACTATTTGTTCCTATTAATTCATATTTATTGCAATTGATATTTATTGCAATTATTATTTATTACTATTTATTCCTATTTATTCCTATTTATTCCTATTTAGTGCTATTTTGATTGTTATTTGTTCCTATTTATTGCAATTTTTATTTATTTTTATTTATTTATGTTTATTAAAAATTCTATTTATTGCTATTTATTCCTATTCATTTATATTTATTCCTATTTATTTCTATTTATTCCTATTTATTTCTATTTATTCCTTTTTATTTCTATTTATTCCAATTCATTCCAATTTATAGATGTTTATTTCAATTGCTATTTATTGCTAGTTATTGCTATTTATTGCTATTTATTACTATTTATTCCTATTTATCCCAATTTATTCCTATTTATTCATATTCCTATTTATTTCTATTTATTCCTATTCCTATTTATTTTTATTTATTGCTATTTATTCATATTGCTACTTATTGCTATTTATTTCTATTTATTCATATGGCTATTTATTCCTATTTCTATTTATTCTTATTTCTATTTATTCTTATTCCTATTTATTCATATTCTTATTTATTACTATTTATTGATATTTTTTTCTATTTTGATTGCTATTTATTCCTATTTATTAAAATTTCTATTTATTATTATTTATTCCTATTTATTACAATTGCTATTTATTGCGGTTTATTCCTATTTAATGCAATTTATTCCTATTTATTAATATTTGTTCTTATTTATTTCAATTTATTCATATTTATTGAAATTTATTCTTATTTATTCATTTTTATTGTTATTTATTATAATTGCTATTTATTGCTATTTATTCCCATTTATTCCTATTTATTCATATTTATTCATATTTATTCCTATTTATTAATATTTATTAGTATTTCTATTTATTTCTATTTATTGATATTTATTCTTATTTCTATTTATTGTTATTTATTGCTATTTATTCCTATTACTATTTATTCCTATTGATATTGATTACTATTTATTCCTATTTATTCATATCGCTATTTATTGCTATTATTCTTATTGATATTTATTTCCATTTATTGCTATTTATTTCTATTTATTGCTATTTATTGCTATTTATTGCTATTTATTCTGATTTATTCCTATTTATTCATATGTACTTCTATTTATTCCTATTTATTACTATTTATCACTATTTATACCTATTTATTTCTATTTGTTGCTATTTATTCCTATTTATTGTTATTTATTCCTATTTATTGTTAATTATTTCTATTTATTGTTATTTATTTCTAATTATTGCTAATTATTACTATTTATTGCTAATTATTGCTATTTATTGCTATTTATTGCTATTTGTTGTTATTTATTGCTAATTATTACTATTTATTGCTAATTATTGCTAATTATTCCTATTTATTTCCATTTATTTTGATTCACTCCTATTTATTGCTACTTATTGTTATTTATTGATATTTATTTCTCTTTATTGCTATTTATTGCCAATTATTTCTATTTATTACTAATTATTGATATTTTTGAAAATTAGTGCTAATTATTACTATTTATTATTATTTATTATTATTTATTACTATTCATTACCATTTATTACGATTTATTACAATTTATTACTATTTATTACTATTTATTACTAATTATTACTATTTATTACTATTTATTACTAATTATTACTAATTATTACTAATTATTACTAATTATTACTATTTATTACTATTTATTACTAATTGTTACTAATTATTAATATTTATTACTATTTATTACTATTTATTACTATTTATTACTATTTATTACTATTTATTACGATTTATTACTAATTATTACTAATTATTACTAATTATTTATAATTATTACTAATTATAACTAATTATTACAATTTATTACAATTTATTACTATTTATTAGTATTTATTACCGATTATTACTAATTATTAGTATTTAATACTAATTATTACTAATTATTAGTAATTACTACTAATTATTACTAATTATTAGTAATTATTTATAATTATTACTAATTATTACTAATTATTACTAATTATTACTAATTATTACTAATTATTACTAATTATGACTAATTATTACTATTTATTACTAATTATGACTAATTATTACTAATTATTCCTAATTATTCCTATCTATTCCTATTTATTACTATTTATTTCTATTTAGTCGTATTTATTTCTATTTATTCATATTTGCCCCTAATTGTTTCTAATTACCCCTAATTACTACTAATTACCCCTAATTATGACTAATTACCACTAATTATTACTAATTACCCCTAATTATTACTAATTACCCCTAATTATTACTAATTACCCCTAATTATTATTAATTACCCCTTTTTATTACTAATTTCCTCTAATTATTACTAATTACCCGTAATTATAACTAATTACCAGTAATTATTACTAATTACCCCTAATTGTCACTAATTACCTGTAATTATTACTAATTAGCGTTAATTACTATTAATAACCTCAATTTACAACTACTAATTACTAATTACTGCTAATTATTTATATACAATACTAATTTTCGTTAATAATTATTAATTATTACTAATTATTAAGAATTTGAAATAACAATTTCAATTTATTATTACAAGTAAATACTTATAATGAAACAATTTAAATCTAATTTAATTACAACTAATCAACAATAATTAAAATTAACATAAAAATCAAATAAATACTAAATTGAATAAAATATAAATGTCTTTAAACTTGATCTCCTATTGATGTAGAAGACTTCACAACTTCTTTGTAAAAAAACTAACTTAGAGAAATTTTCACTCTAAAAATAGAGTTTAGAAAGAGAGAGGAAGTGAGAAATGAGAGGAAGAGAAGGAAAAACAGAATGGGGTATATATAGGTTATATTAGTTGTGACGGGACTATTTGTGACGGGTATCCCGTCACAAATACCTTTGCCCATATTATTTATTGTCGGCGGTTAAAAGGGTATTTGTGACAGGTCCCATCGCAAATAGTTTCCTGCCAACACACTTTTTGTGACGGGACAACATCCCATCGCATAAACCTATTTACAGTTGCCTGTATTTGCGATGGGTCCCGTCGCAAATACCCTCTGACCGATGCACTATTTGCAACGGGGGAATCCCCCTGTCGCAAATAGTTGCCCGCAGACTCACTTTTTGCAACCGGACAACATCCCATCGCAAAAAACCTATTTACCGCTGCTGGTATTTGTGACGGGACCCGTCACAAATACCCTCTGACTGACGCACTATTTGCGATGGGGGAATCCCCCCGTCGTAAATAACTTTCTCGTGGTTTGGCGCGTAGACCGCGCCAACCCGCGTCTTACTTTTTACGACAGGACCCCAAATCCCGCTGCAAAAAAGCTATTTTTCACGTAGTGTTTGTTCAAGGTATAAAAGAACTATGTCTTGATTATGTTATATGAAACTCCAAAGGATTCTTATACTAAAACTAATACTGAGTTGGATTGCATTATACGTAAGAGCGACCTTCTTCAATAGCTTGCGTTATACGCAATACCGAGTTTCACTAAACAATGATATATTATTAAAATATGATTATTTAATGGGATATAAACTAGCTTTTATGAATATTATTTACCACTTTTTAAATTTTATATAAATTTAACATTAATCTTATGTATTTTCTAGACTTGATATAACAAAAAATTCATTTTTTCAGATAAAAGAAGTATTATTCAAAAAATGCAGTTTTTCCACCTTTTGATGGTGCACACATTTTAAATATAGTTATTGAAACTTTTTTAAATTAAATTTGAAAAAATAAAATTCTTATTTTATTGCAGAATATAAATATTTACTTTGGTCGAATTTTTGAAATTTTTCTAGAGAGTTTTATTTTTTTGATGAATATTGAAAATACAGATTTATTTTATTTTAAAGAAATTAAATTGTAAAAATATGTGTTGGATTAGTTTTAAATTTTAATTACTTAATATTTATCCAAATAATTTTTTTCCAAAAATTATTTTATACATGAATTAAATATAAAAATATTTTCCATTTAAAAGGGGCATTTTTCCAAAAACTGTTTTCTGTGACATTATAACGGTTTTGTTTTTAATTTAATTCTGAAACGTTTTTGTATTGAATTTTAAAAAATGGATGTCAATTTTGGATTCAGGAGGTCCAAATTTGGTACATTGGTCCCTCTTAGTTTTGACCAATATGAATAGTAACCATGGTAAATTTTACTACCACGGTAAAGGGTAACTTATGTAATTTAGCTTCAAAATAAAATTGTAATGACACCAAAATGACCCCAAAAAATGAAATAATTTTATTTTATAAATTTAATCCGACACAAAGTGACATTTTCTTTGCCTTTAATATCTATTTTGTATCTACATATGAAAAAATGGGTGTTATCAACAAATATAAATTGTAAATTTTAAGATAATATACATATTTCTATGATATTAATTTACTTTTGACATTTTGGGGTCATTTTGGAGATATTATGGTATTTATAATATTTTATTTAATGAAAAGTTAATGATGTCACATTTATGTTTTAGATAATATATAAATTTTAAAATAAGGTTATAATGTAGTTAAATTAGACTATAAATACTTATTTTAAATATAAAATGTTTATATTTATCATGTTAATTTATTTTTAATTTTTAGGAAATAAATAATTACCTTAATGTTTTATATCTCGATGATGGAAAAATTATTTAATGGATGAAAAACCCGTAAAATAATAATTATTAAAATGATAATAACCATTAAAGTGAAAAAACACTTTACCCAATTTCATTAGTCTAGTATATATCGACCATAAGCATACAATGGTTGAGTCATGGACCATTTAGAGACATATGTAATAGATTAAGACAATTATATTACTTTATTTAAAGTAATGTTAAAATTGCCACATTCAATGATTTATAAGTATAAAATAATTAATGTTGGATTTTCAAGCAGATAAATTAGACAACATATATTATTCGTAAATATAGTAATTTTATATTCATAATAATATTTTATTATTAATTTTTATTCATAAAATGTGTATATTAAATAATTACACAATATTGATGTAGTAATTTTTTTATTACGGGAAATATCAAATAATATTTATTAATAATAATAAAATAAATATAATTTTGGAAAATTAATTTTTCTAATGAATTTTATAGATTCACTTGACCCATTTGGGATATTATAAAACAAAATTTTCCAGGATAACATCTTATCTTGATTTTTTTTAAATCCATTAAATGAATAGTGTCAAAATTTACACAATCGATATTTTTTTTAAATAATGATTTATTAAATTATTTCAAAATCATAAAACAATTTTAAAAATATATAATAACTATTATATGGTCAAAAAATGTTCTAAGTTATTTATTTATGATCAAATTTACATCAAATAAGTAAATTGATTTCCCTTTTAATATTGAATTATTTGTTACCCTAGTTAAAATGAAATAGCAAAAAAAAGTGTTAAATTGAAACGATAAGGTTTTAATGGACATAGAAACTTGTATAAAACTTATTTGATGATGATATTACAACAAAATATCATCTCCTCTTCGAAATTGGGACATTTTGGATATTTTTAACTGGGGTTTTATTTTATTATGAATTAATATTTTTGAGGTTTCCAAAAGTGCCCCTCACCTCAATTATAAAAGGGAACCTCCTCCCTCATTTATCCACAAAAAATTAATCCTTCATTTTTATCCATACCCTTCCCATTTCTCTTCAAAACATCCCTTGTTACATTCTAGAGGTGATGTTATTCTCAAAAGACCAACCAATTATCCATTAAGAGGAGATCTAAAGAGAGCACGTCAAAGAAGAGGTAATCTCCCCTACCGATTCATTAATATTTCTTCCAACTTATAATTATACAAAATGAGTTGTTTTATTATATAATAATAACTCTAATATCACTTATATATTGAGATTTTATTATAATTTTGAAACAACTATATTAAACATTCTATCCATCCTAAGAAAGATGAAATCACCACGTGTTCGTACGTACGACTTACCATCTCCATGTCATGGTGTAATCTGTTTCTCACCACCACATTACAAGGATGTATATAAAAATTTATGTAATCACTATATATTATTATTATAAAATTATATTGATTATGAAATAGAGTACACCAAGCAAATCAATAAAATTCAAAAATTATGGGAATGACATCGTCGCTCGTGTGTTCGTATGACCTACCTTCTCCACGACGTGATGTGATTTGTTCTACACAATAACCACACAATAATGACTATATAAATTTAAATAATTAATAAATATATTATTTATTATGTTAATATCATTTAATAATGATATATATGACCTAATATGAAGAACTTAAACTTATTTGACAAAACATGCATACGATCATAAAGCAGTTAAAACTCGAATAACGAGTAACAATGATTTTTTACAAAAAAATAAAGGAGAATATGAACATATATGATGACCATGATTCTGTAATTTGTTAACAACATTCTCTAAATCATTATACCGGAGTTTCATACCCATAGGAAGAAAATCAAGCCAAATGAAAGGGATAATTTTTCAATCTCATTATTATCCAAGATTGTTTATTCGTAAATAATTACTAGGGTATATTTATCATTCACATCCATGTTTCATAAATATATAGTGTTATTTCTATTATTATTCTATTTTTAAGTCAATTTTACCCATTGGTGAATTTTTATTAAATGGTGTTGAAGGAATCATTCTTTCGTTTTCCATACGAGGTACTTTTTGACTTTTCCAGAAAAATTATGAGGAGAATGTTTGGTTTAAATTATATGGCTTGAATGTATTTTTATGTCATATTCACACCTTATTTAAATGAATCTTAGTCTAAAATATATCAATTTTATTTTCAAATAAATCCTTTTATTTTAAAATTTTGTGGCATTTTGAGAAAATAAAACATTTTTGAAGAAGAAACGGTTTTCCCCTTGAATTAAGTTCAAGTGTTTTATCAAAAATATTTTCCATATAAGATTTCATTGGGTTCTATTTATATCCCTATTATTATTATGATTTGGTTGTTCTGATGATGTAACTATTTTTATGATGTCCATTTATTTTATATAGATTATGTTACGATGGAATGATGTTTAAGAAACACATTTTATTTCATGGGTTATTTTATGATGAATAAATAATGTTTTGTGGAACATGTAAGAATGATTTAATTACAAGATGTGTGTGACTTATATCTCCCTCTAATTCATTGGGTAAGGATTTATATCTTATGGGATAAACAAGACTAGAATGAAAATTAAATCTGGTTCAGTAATACATAGCTAGAACGATAAGTAAACCCCGTTCAGTAATGAACTTTGTCCACTATGATGGCCATAGAAACAATTCCTTGGATACTATAGAAATAATATTATGAACTTATCTGTTTTCCACAATTCCATGTTTTATTCCAATTATATTTTTTCATGTTTAAGGTTCCTTTAAGATTTATTCCTTACAAACTGCCAAGATTTATTTCATGACTCCTGATTTTGATATTTAAACATTATTTTCAAGTTTTTACATTCTTATGTTTATGGTTTATTTTTTGTTCTCAATGTTTACCCTTACTGAGCATTTGATCTCACCCTTTTTATGTTTTCTTTTCCCCAGGATATAAATAATGGTTTTAGATATAAAAACGAAATGGGAAGATCTTTATGGGAGATGTTTAAGATCCTTCACCAAGTTAGAAGATTAGGTTCCAAGTTTCCAAAGGTAGTAAACTAATACAGTCTATGGGATTCTCTTTTTTTCATGTATTATGTTTTCTAAAAAAGTAATGTAATTTCCATGTACATCATTCTTGGGTTGTTAGATTTGGTATCAGAGTGGAGTTTTAGTCAACCTTTGTAAACTAGAATTTAAAACCTTTCTTGAGATCCCTAGAGATATTTCTAAGGTATGTCTAGGGATGTCCCTAAGGATAAGTATAACTATAGGTTATAGTCCAAGAATTATATTAATTTTCATGAATAACTTATGATTAAACCTATGGTTTTAGAGATTGAAATTAATCCCCCTTCATTATGTTGTTTTCCTAGTATGATTTTTGACTCGTACACATTCTTTTTGGGTTTTAGACAATGGATGGAACTTGAAGGAACTATGTTAATGATCAATGAACTGGGCAATGAAATTATTGTCCTCCTGAACAGACAAATTTTATTGTATATGGAATGAAAAATATTATTTTTATACTTACACAAGCTATGAATCATTCTGAACTTCCAAATGAGCAGATAAGGGAACAACATTCAATTGAGTCCTTCATGAGGCAATGTCCACCTTATTTCATTGGGTCCTCTGATCCACTTGTTTCTGAACAATGGATTGGTATCATTGAAAATATATTTTCCATCCTTCATTTTTCAGAACATGAAAAATTAATTTTGGTTTTTTATCATTTAAAAGGTGAAGCATACCAGTGGTGGACTCAAATTAAGAATACAATGTGGAAAGATGAAATTGAATCCCAGGAATGGGAAAATATCCATAACTTATATTTTCAATTTTTAATTCCCTTGTATTCTTAGAAAAAAGATGTAAAATGAGTTCCTTGAGCTTATGAAAAAGGATAATGAATATGTTTGTATATACGAGGAAAATATTACAAGACATGTATGGTATGCTTCTAGTTTTATCATCTAACCTGAAAATAAAGTAGATCGATTTTCTAGTGTCTTGAAACCAAATCTTCGATGGGAATTGGATATAAGATACTTTAATATCTCTGAAGAGATTGTACATTGAGCTTTCAAGGTAGAAATGTAAGTTGGTGTTACATATCAATCTCATGGTTTTGACAAGAAACTAAAGATGGTGTTGAAGGGAATATCTCAAAAAAATGTGAAAAGAAGATGAAATTTTCCATATGCTCAAAGCTTGGAAAGATGAATGGTAGAGATTGTATTAAAGGGAATAGAAAATGTTTCAAGTGTGGAAAATAAGGTCATATATTAGTTTAGTGCTGATGTAATGGTAAAATGGTTTCTAATGATGTGAATAGAGAAAAGACTAAAGAGAACACACCACTAACACTTCAATGATACATGTAGTACCCCCGGTTTGAGGTATGTGGACTTTTTTATGTATTTTTATGTGTTTAAAGTTCATTGGATGAGTTGGGAAGACGTTGGGAGAGTTTGGAATGGTTTTGGATGAGTTTGGAGGCTTTTAAAGGGGTGCACAGTTTGATCACAGTTATTGGAAACTGTGCAGATTCTCCAGGAAATAGTGCAAGGGAGACAGTAGGCTTCGCACATCCTGTATACGGTTTGCCAAACCGTGCGAGGAAACCGTGTGGACCCTTGATCCCAAGGTAGTATCATGCGCATGATTAGCGCACAGTTTTCAAAACTGTGCGGGCTAACCGTGCGACCACTTAAAAATAGGGTTATAAGTTCTCGGATCCCTCGTGATTAACCTATTTCACTCCAAAATTCCTCCCACTTGTGGCTCACTTGGGTTCTTTAGTTCTCAGGGGGTTTAGTATCTTTCCTACTCATTTTGTAAGCATTTTGAAGAGGGTTCTTGGTGTTTTGAAGGTGATTTCTCTCGGGTAAGTCTTCTCTCATGGTTTCTTTGTGTTTTCCTCTAGATCTTCTCTTCCCTCTTTCTTGGTTTTCCAGATCTACACTTTTTGTGTGTAGATATAGGGTTATGGTTTTCTTGGATGATGTTTTTAAGTCTTTTGATTTTTTTGGGAATGGGATCTAGAGAGGTTCTGGTGGTGCATTCACCGGATTTGAGGCTTGGTTGTTCGTGGGTCGATTTATCGGGAACCCTAAAGGTAGGTGGCTTCTCTATTGACTCCTCTTGGTTAGAGATAATGGTTTTGGTTACAATTAATTTGTTGTGAATGAAATTAATTGTGTTTTTATGTGAGAAATTGGTTAGAAATCCCTTGGTTGATGTTTTGGGGATTTTTGGGAAAAGAGGGTTTTGTGGTGAAATTCTATTATTGTGGATTTTAAAATAGAGATTTTAAAACGGGAGGCTATGGATGATTTGTGAAAATGATTGATGGAAATTGTTTTCAATAAAAGGCCTGTTTTATTGAAATTTTGTTTGGCATGGAAAATGGTTTTCAATAAATGGGTGATTTATTTAAGTGGATTGATATGCAATGGAATTGGTTGATTTCATGTGGTTGTGATCTTGGTGGGTTATATGATTTGCATTGGCTTGTATGAATGTTGTGTGGAAGTGGAAAGAAGTACCACTATAAAAAGTGGATGGATAGTGGATGGAAGGGCCACCATCAATGTTAAGTGGATGAGAAGTGCCACTAAAGTGTGAATGGATGAATAGGTTGGATGGAAGCTCCACCGTTTGATGGTTATGGTTGTTTTTTTGTGTGTTGCTTTGAAATATGGAATTGTTGTGCTAATTTTTAAATGTTGGAATGGTTGTGGCTGTTTGGTTGGCTTTCCCTAGGTTGCTTGGTTTGGGTGTGATGGCTTGGTAAGGGCATGTTTGGATTATGAAAATGGTTGTACTTGTGATTTAATTTCTATAAGATGTTTTATATAAATGGGATAACAGTTTTTTCCTAGTGGCGTGTATAGGGAATTCATTTGGGGAAATCCTAATGAGTTTTAGTACTCACCCTTGCTTTGGCACATTGGTGTCTTTGCAGATGTTGTGTATCGTGACATGGGAAAAAGTAAGGCATCTCCCTCCTTTAGTGGTGTATAGTGATTTCTCGGTTGAGATTGGAGCTTAGAGCTTGTTGTGGAGATGTGGTGGTGTCATGGATCGTAGTGTTGTTGTTTGGTTTCCACTTGTACTATGATGTGGTGTAGAAATGTTTGGTTGTATAGTTTTTGGGTTGTGTTGTGGAACAACGTGGTTGTCTTTTGGGAATACATGTTTGGGTTTGAAAGTGCATGCATATTTAGTTGTTGGTTTGGTTGGTTTTGTCTTAAAGGAAAATCGTTCCCCACTATTCCTTGAAGCCCTCGACATTTATTTCCAGCCTTTGGTGCCTGGGGAACGTCGCATAAGGCCAAGTAACCCTCACCGCCTCTTCAAGCCAATGAGGTAGGGGTGGTGTGTTACAAGTGGTATCAGTTTTTTCATTCCTTTGGAGTTGATTCTCGGATTTGGTGATGACATTCGTTGTGTTACATTCCTTGAGTTGGGAAGGTAGCAAGGCGTAGCAATGTCAGAACTTGGAATGTATAGCATAAAAGTACGTAGCTAACCCTCTTATGCTGAAATTCAATTTACCAGGGAGTTGGGTACATAAGTGTTTTTGAGACACTTATAGGCACTGGAAATCTCATTGTCATGGGTGTAGCCAATGAGATGACCATGGCATGCATGGTAGAAATGACTTCCCACTAGGATGCATATTTCATTGGGGTATAATGATCTATGGGATGAATTGAGAAATGGTTTTTGTGTGTAATTGTAATGTGAATAAATTTGGTATTTAGAAAATGGTTTGGTTTTCAAAATGGTGGAACATGGAACATGTGGAAAAGGTGGAAAGCCTTGTTGTGATATTGTTGTGTAATTTGATTTGAAATGGGATTTTGTGATGCCTACGGAAGTGAGACTCATGGTTGTTTGTTTTCTATTTATATAAATGGCACCAGGTAGGCGTCGTAGAGACTAACCGGAGGAGGCTGCTGAGAATGTAGTATCACCTGAGCCTCAGGTGAACCAGCAGCTAGTTGAAAGCATAGTGCAAGCTTTCCAAGCCGTGGAAAGTTGAAATAAAATGGATGAACCAAGGCATGTGGATCATGCGGTTCAGTTTCAAAAGCATAATACACCCATCTTTAGGGGTGATTCAAAGCTGGAGAGGGAAGAAGCATGGTTGAATATAATGAACAAGATCTTCGAGTTCTTGGGAACTACTGTAGAGTTAAAAGTGAAGTTAGCCACGTATATATTGGAAGGTCTTGCCCTTCAGTCATGGGAGTTGGTAGTCCAAGCTGGTACTGACCAGGGTATGATGTGGGAATGTTTTGAGGAATTGTTTAATAAACAATTCTACCCACATATGTTCACAATTCATCATACGACTGATTTCTTCAGTTTGAAGCAAGATCTTATGTATGTGACGAAGTATGAAGCTAAGTTTATGAACTTAGTTCGGTTTTCACATAAGTTGGCGGGTAGCACGTCGTTGAAGGAAAGGGTCTTTTAAGAGGGGTTAAGACAAGAAATCCGTTCAAAGATAGTGGTCCTCTGTATAGATGATTAAACAGAGATGGTGAATAGATCCTTGGTGGCTGAGTGGGATCTGTTGGGAGCTCTGGGCGGGGGAAGCATGGTGGTAACCATGGGGAATAGTGGGAACTCTAATGCTGAGTTCAAGCGTAAGAGGGACACTTATTCCCATGGTGGGAATATGGAATATAATCTGATGGCAGGATATGTAAATCTTCCTCCTAAGCCCTAGAGCAAGCCGAGATGTTTTCAGTGTGGTTCTATGAGCCACATCAAGCGGGATTTTATGTAACAACCTCGATCATTTCATAATTATAAGCAGATGGGGAATCTGTAGTGTTATTGTCAGAATTCTCCAAGGTCAGTGCGCATGACACTCCTCAGGGATCGTAGACGTCGTATGATTCGACAGGATGAGGACAGCAGTACACCCCTCATCAGCAGAGTAAAGTGGGTCATGGTGATTCTTGAAATACCACGACACCTCAACAGGGCAATAAAGAGTAGAGTGTGGAAAGCAAACATGTGTTTGGAGCTGAGCAGGTTATGGTGGATGATCAGTGTAGACCATCCACGGTGCGAGGTACTATTATTTTAAATTCTACCTTGATGCAAGTGTTGATTGATATGGGTGCTTCACACTCTTTTATTTCTTCATGTGTGGTTGATTTGCTGGGTTTAAGGGTAGAAATGATGCCCTCAGTTTTGAAACATAAAACTCTTCTGGGTTGAAGAGAGTGTTGAGCCTTCTTGTGTAGAGAATGTTGTGTCGTTGTGGACGAGGTTGAGATAACCTGGAATTTCTTAGTGCTTGGGATGGATGGGTATGATGTAATCCTGGGAATGGATTGGCTGGTGGCGTTTAAGGCCCACATCGACTGCGATGAGTGAACAATGGCTTTTACGACACACGATGGCATTAGAAATCTCTTTAGAGGATAGAAGCATAAAAGGAAGGGTGCAATGGGTTTTTTGGCATGAGTAGTGGGTACGTTATCGTACCCGTTGGCGATGTTTTCGTTGGAATCTGTAGTGGGTGTTGAGCAGACTGTTCTTCCGTCAGTGGTAGATCAGTTCATGGATGTTTTTCCTGAATAATTCTCTGGGTTACCTCCCATAAGAGAAGTGGATTTTACAATTGATCTCCTTCTGGGGACCAGTCCTATCTCACTTCCGTCTTATCGAATGGCACCGGCTGAATTGCAGGAATTGAAAGTCCAGTTGGAAGATTTAGAAAACAAAGGCTTTATCCGGCCTAGCACATCCCTGTGGGTAGCACCAGTGTTGTTTGGGAAAAAGGATGATGGAAGCTTGAGAATCTATGTTTATTATCGTAGACTTAACCAAGTTACGATAAAGAATAGATATCCACTTCCATGAATTGATGATTTTTTGGACAAGTTGAGGGGAGCCAAGTGGTTCTCCCAGATCGACCTGAGGTCGGGATATCATCAATTGCAGGTGAGGAAGGAGGATATTCCTAAAAGAACTTTCAGAAGTAGATATAACCATTATGAATATGTGGTTATTCCCTTTGATCTAACGAATGCACCAGTGGTGTTTATGGAATTGATGAATCAGATATTTCAGAGATATCTGGATTCATTTTTGGTGGTGTTTTTAGATGATATTCTGGTGTATTCAAAGACAAGGGTGGAGCATGAGCAGCACTTGGCGACAGTGCTGGGGGTCTTGAGGGATTATCGGTTGTATGCCAAATTGTCAAAGTGTGACTTTTGGATATGAGAATTTCGGTTTCTTGGCCATGTGATTTTTGAACGGGGTGTTTCAGTGGATCCAGAAAAGATAGTGGTTGTTATCTCGTGTAAATCGCCAAAGAATGTGTTTGAGATACAGAGTTTTCTTGGTCTAGCTGGGTATTATTGGCGTTTTGTTCATTATTTTTCATGTTTGGATTCCCTGATGATATTTTTGACAAGAAAGAATGTTCCATTCTAGTAGAATGAATAGTGTCAGAAGTGTTTCAAAGAGCTAAAGGGTCGTCTTACATCAGCACCAATATTGGTTTTTCCAGAACCAGGAAAAGGGTACGTGGTGTATTGTGATGCATCGGGATTAGGGTTGGGGTGCGTTATCATGAAAGGGAATCATGTGGTTGAGTATGGATCACGTCAGTTGAGAGTGCATGAGAAGAACTACCCAACTCATGATTTGGAGTTGGCAGCAGTGGTCCATGCTTTGAAAGTGTGGCGCCATTATCTTTTGGGTGAGAAATTCACGGTATATACAGACCATAAGAGCTTGAAACAAATTTTCTCACAAAGGGATTTGAACTTGAGGCATAGGATATGGATGGAATATCTCTAGATGTTTGATTATGACTTGATGTACACACCGAGTAAGGGAAATTCGGTGGTGGATGCATTAAGTAGAAAATCATATTCTCAGGTGGTGAAACAGGCATCAGACCAGTGGCAGTTGATGTTAGTTATAGTTGGTATGCAGTTGGAATGTGAGGACCATGGCGATAGAGCGGTCTTCTTTCCAGTTTTGTTGTTTCCTGACTTGGTTGGCCTAGTTAGAAAGTCATAAATATCTGATTCTGAGTGTGTGACCATGGGGTCGAGACTCAATGGTGGGGAGACCATTGAGGGTTGGAAACTGAATGGAGATTCAGTTTTGTTTTTTTGGAATTGGATGGTTGAACCAGTTTCTTGTCAGGAGGATCTTCTCAGGGTGTATCATCATTTTAGGTGGGATATTCATCCTGGAATTCAGAAAGTGTATAAAGTGTTGAAAGCGCAGTTCTAGTGGGCTGGTATGAAAAGAAGTGGGCCAGAGTTTGTTTTGATATGCTTGATCTGTCAATAGGTTAAGGTAGAGCATCAGAGGCCAGTATAAATGTTGCAGTCTTTACCAATCCCTGTTTGGAAGTGGGATCATATAGCGATGGATTTTTTCACAGGTCTCCCAATAACGGTTAGAAATCACGATGCTATTTGGGTGATAGTGGATCGGCTAACAAAGTTGTCCCATTTCATCCTGATTCGTGAATCTCATACGGTGGAGGATCTATCCAAAATCTATATCCGGGAGGTGGTAAAGAGGCATGGTGTTCCCGTTTCGATTGTATCAGATAAATATCCGAGGTTTACATCTCGTTTCTGGAAATCCTTGCAATAAGACCTTAGGATGCAGTTGACTATGAGCACGGCGTATCACCCTCATAAGGATAGTCAATCCGAGAGGATGATAAAAACTCTGGAGGATATGTTTCTGGCTTGTATCATGGATTTTGGGGGCTCATGGGAGGATCACTTGTCATTGGTTAAGTTCTCGTACAATAATAGTTATCAGTCATCCATACAGATGGATCCGTTTGAATCATTGTATGGGAGGTCATGTCGTTCTTCACTATGTTGGGTGGAAACGGGTGAGTCCTTGATGGTTGGACTGAGCCTTGTCCAGGATACTACAGAGAAGATCAAGTAGATCAGAAAGAGAATAGAGACGGCTCAAAGTCATCAAAAATCGTATGTGGATCTTCATCGACGGTCGTTGTCGTTCGAGGTGACTGATCATGTGTTTATGAGGATCTCCCCTAGGTTGGGACATCATCGGTTTGGAAAGCAGGGAAAGTTATCTTCGAGGTATATTGGAACTTTTGAGATTCTTGAGTGGGTTGGTGAGGTGGCTTATCATTTGGTATTTCCACCTAGGTTTAGTTCGGTACACAATGTGTTTCATGTGTTGCAGTTGAAAAAGTATCAGTCGGATCGTGACCATGTGATTCGATGGGATCATGTTAAGCTAGAACCAGATGCTTCGTTGGTGCACGTGCCAGTGCGGGTTGTGTATAGGCAAGAGAATGTCTTTAGTGGTAAAATCATCGGTTTAGATCATGTTTTGTGGCAACATGGTCAGATTCAAGAGGAGACTTGGGAGCGGGAGAAATAAATGGTCGAGCAGTGGCCTGAGCTCTTTCGGCAAAGGGCATGTTCACTACTTTCTGAGGACAGAAAGTCCAATGGTGGGGAGAATGTAGTACCCTCGGTTTGAGGTATGTGGTATTTTTTATGAACTTTTATGTGTTTAAAGTGCATGGTATGAGTTGGGAAGAGGTTTGGAGAGTTTGGAATGGTTTTGGATGAGTTTGGAGGCTTTTAAAGGGGTGCACGGTTTGAGCATGGTTAGTGGAAACCGTGCGGATTATACAGGAAACTGTGCAAGGGAGATAGTAGGATTCGCACGTCC
This sequence comes from Viscum album, assembly GCA_963277665.1. Classification (NCBI taxonomy): domain Eukaryota; kingdom Viridiplantae; phylum Streptophyta; class Magnoliopsida; order Santalales; family Viscaceae; genus Viscum; species Viscum album. Next base: position 495,230,411 of record OY728120.1, read on the forward strand.
TGCGCATGGTTTTCCAAACCGTGCGAGGAAACCGTGCGGACCCTTTCTCCCAAGTGAGTAGCATGCGCACGGTTAATGCATGGTTTTACAAACTGTGCGGCAACTTAAAAATAGGTTTATAAGTTTCGGGCTCCCTTGGGCTTAACCTATTTCACTCCAAACTTCCTCCCACTCGTGGCTCACCCGGGTTCTTCAGTTCTCAGGGGGTGGAAGAGCTTTCCCACTCATTTTGGATGCATTTTTAAGAGGGTTCTTGGTGTTTTAAAGGTGACTTCTCCCGGGTAAGTCTTCTCTCATGGTTTCGTTATGTTTTCCTCTAGATCTGCTCTTCCCTCTTTCTTGGTTTTCTATATCTACACTTGTTGTGTGTAGATATAGGGTTTTGGTTTCCTTGGATGATGTTTTTAAGGCTTGTGAATGTTAGGGATGGGGGTCTAGAGAGGTTCCGGTAGTGCGTTCGCTGGATTTGAGGCGTGGTTGTTCGTGGGTCGATTTCTCGGGAACCCTAAAGGTAGGTGGCTTCTCTCTAGACTCCACTGGGTTAGAGATAATGGTTTTGGTTACAATTAATTTGTTTTTCTTGAAATTAATTGTGTTTTGATGTGTTCAATTGGTTATAAATCCCTTAGGTTATGTTTTGGGGATTTTTGGGAAAAAGAGGGTTTTGTGGTGAAATGTTATTGTTGTGGATTTTAAAATGGAGATTTGAAAATGGGATGCTATGGTTGATTTTTGAAATTGATTGATGGAAATGGTTTTCAATTAAAGGGATGTTTTATTGAAATGTTGTTTGGCATGGAAAATGGTTTTCAATATATGGTTGATTTATTGAAGTGGATTAATATGCAATGAAATTGGTTGATTACATGTGGTTGTGACCTTGGTGGGTTATATGCTTAGTATTGGCTTGTCTGAATGTTGTGTGGAAGTGGAGAGAATTACCACTATAAAAAGAGGACATATAGTGGATGGAAGGGCCACCATTAATGGTAATTGGACGGGAAGTGCTACTAAAAGGTGAATGGGTGAACGGGTTGGACGGAAGCTCCACCGTTTGGTGGTTATCGTTGTTTTGTTGTGCATTGCTTTGCAAGATGGAATTGTTGTGCTAATGTGTAAATGTTGGAATTGTTATGGATATTTGGTTGGAATTCCCTTGGTTGCTTAGTTTGGGTGTGATGGATTGGTAAGGGCATGTTTGGCTTATGAAAATGGTTTCACTTGTGATTTATTTTATATAAAATGTTTTATATAAATGTGATAACGGTTTTATCCTAGTGGCATGTGTAGGGAAATAATTTGGGGAAATCCTACTGAGTTTTAGTACTCACCCCCTGCTTTGGAACGTTGGTGTCTTTGTAGATGTTGTGTATTGTGACGTGGGAAATGGTAAGGAATATCCCTCCTTTAGTGGTGCATGGTGATGTCTCAGTGGAGCTTGGAGCTTGGAGCTTGGTGTGGAGTCGTGGTGGTGTCATGACTCTTAGTGTCATTGTTTGGTTTCCGCTTGTACTCTGATGTGGTGTAGACATGGTTGGTTGTATTGGTTTTGGGTTGTGTTGTGGGACAACTTGGTTGTCTTTTGGGAATACATGTTTGGGTTTGAAAGTTCATGCATCTTTAGTTGTTTGTTTGGTTAGTTTTGTCTTAATTTCAAATTGTTCCCCACTGTTCCTTGAAGCCCTCGACATTTATTTCCAGCCTTTGGCGCCTTGGGAATATCTCTTAAGGCCAAGTAACCCTCACCGCCTCCTCAAGCCAACGAGGTAGGGGCGGGGTGTTACACTACAAGTTCAAGGGAATGGGGAATTATGCTAACCAATGACCTAATCCAAAGGTTAATGATGATCAAAATCAAAAACCTCTTAAGGAAAAAGACAAAGTAAAGTCACATGTGATCACTATTGGTGATGTTGAGTATTAGAACGAAGTGGTGGAATGATCAAGTGTTTATGTAATGGGATTCTAAAATAGTGTTGTTGAATATCTTTTATAGTATTATGGAATATTAGAATATCTAAGTATTAGTCCATTGTGGTTTTCCATAAGTATACGGTACCGGTAACCATGAAATTTGATTGAAATATTTTTAGAAAGCACAATATATGCGCATAATGAAGGGATAAATAGATAATGAGATGTTTTACTGTATTAATTAGCTCATGATTGATAAAATGAAAAAGTGATATCATGGGATGATTTAATGGAATTTTTGGTCTTTTGGTGTGTGGAAAAAGTTAATTTTGATAGAATGCATGTTTTCACTAAGGTTCTATAGTAATTCATGTTATTATCATGATTCAAGAGATTACATTATTAAGTTATTCAAAAGTTTGGAATGTGACAACTAAGAACTACCAAATGAGATATGGGAGACAAATGCTAAGTTTATTTAGTTCACCTCTTTCTAATGTTTTATATTTTTAGTTTTTGAAAGGATGGTAATGTTATCTATTTATGGATAGTATAAGTTATATTCTAGTTAAATTTTGTTAGATTAATGTATTATCTCACTGTAGGTGAACTTATGCATATTTTATAACTTTCTCTATCCTTTTTTTGAGATATATGGAAGGACATATTGTTCTATCAGATGATCTGCTAACACTTCAAGAATGACAAATTCAACTTCATTCCTTTAAATAAGAGATGAAGTGGAAATTGATTAGGGAGAGACCAATAATGATATTGTACTAAAATCGAGTAAGTATTTCTCCTCATGAAAAAATCATCAACTCTAGGAAAATGATCTCGAAACAAAAAAATTTGTTATAGTGCTTTCGTATCCGATGAATAAGATTCTCCATTAAATCATTGTAGATTTTTTTCTTTTTGGTAGTTAACTTTCTCCAAACCTTATTATCTATCACTATCCATCAGAACATAATGGTTATATTTCTCTTCCATATCCATGTTTTCACTTCTTAACAGTGTTATCCAATAAGGAAACCCATTTATGAGCTACTTTGGGTAACCGTTATGTTTCTAAATTTACTTTTTAAAATGATGTGTTAGTATTCCTTTTTATAATATGGGTTTCTATCAAAGAAACCTTCAAGTAGTAAACCATTTATAACACTGGTGAATGTGGAGGGTGAAATTCATTTTAAGGGGGTAGAATGTAACACCCCTTGATTTTATGAGACATATTCTTTTTAATTTATTTGATATATTGTATTTTATTCTAAACCAATATTAGGCTGTAGTATACGCAACACCATATTAGCTTGAATTATACGCAACACTATTCCAGGCTTGTGTTATACACAATTTAAAATTCTTTTGATAGAATTCATTTCACGCAACACTAATTATAGATTTTGTTCAATGTATAAAAAAACTATGTTTGGATTATATTATCTGCAACACCAAAGGAATATTTCACTGAATGTAACACTGACTTGGCTTGCATTATACGCAAGAGCGGCCTTCCTCAATAGCTTTAATGGTATGCAATACCGAGTTTCACTAAACAATGATATATTATTAAAATATTATTATTTAATGGAATATGAATTTTCCATTATGAATACTATAAACCACATTTTTAATTTTATATAACATTAACATTAATATTATGAATTTTCTAGACATTATATAATAAAAAATTCAAATTTTCAGATAAAAGAAGAATTATTCAAAAAAAAAATACAGTTTTTCCACCTTTTCAAGGTGCACCCATTAAAATTGTAGTTTTGACGCTTTTTTATATTAATTTTGATAAAATAAACTTCTTCTTTTAGTGTGTAATATAAATATTTATTACATTTAATTTTTTTGTATTTTTTTGATAAGTTTCATTTTTTGATCCATAGTAAAAATACTAATTTTTTTATTTTAAAGCCGTTAAATAAGAAAAATAATGTTTTGGATTAGTTTTAAATTTTAATTGGTTAATTTTTATTCTTTTTTTTAAATTATTTTATACATGAATTCATTATAAAATAATTTTCCATTTGAAAGTGGCATTTTTCAAAAACCTTTTTCCATGCCATTTTAATGGTTTTATATTAAATATAATTCAAAAACATAAGTGTTTTTAATTTTGAAAAATGGACGTAAAATTTGGATTTAGGTGGTCTAATTTTGATAAGTATATCCCTTTTAGTTTGGACCAATATGAATAGTAACATGGTAAATTTTATTACCATAGTAAAGGGTAAATTATGTAATTAAAGTTAAAAATATAATTATAATGACTATAAAATGACCAAAAAAAATGAAAAAAAAAATTTATTTGATGATTTTATTTAGACCCCTAACACTTAAGGATATAAATTATGTCATTTAATGGAAAATTATCCCTGAAAATGACTTAAATAATATTTAAATCAAAGTAAGACACAAAGTGTCATTTTCTTTTGTTTTTAATATCTATTATGTATCCACCACATATGGACAAATTAGTGGTATCAAAAAATGTAAATTTTAATTTTTAACTTAATAAGAATTTTCCATGATATAAGTTTATTTTTGAAATTTTGGGGCCATTTGGGAGATATTATGGTATTTATAATATTTTATTTAATGAAACTTTAAAGATATCACATTCATGTTTTAGAAAATATATCATTCATTAAACTAAGGCTATTCAAAAGATAAATTCAACTATTAATACTTATTTGAAATATAATATTTTTATCTTTATCATTTCAATTTATTTTTTAAGTTTTAGGAAATAATAAATTACCTCAACGATTTATATATGGTTGATACCTAAATTATTTAATTAATCAAAAATCAAAAAATAATTTTTATTAAAATGATAATAACCATTAAAGGGCCAAAACAATTTACCTAATTTTTTTCGAGTATATACAGACCATAATCATCCAATGGTCGAGTTATTGACCATTTGGATCCATATGGAAAAGATTAAGACAATTATATTATTTTATTTAAAGTAATGTTAAAATTGTCACATTCGTACTTTAATAAGTATAAAATTTCTAATGTGGTATTTTCAAGAAGATAAATTAGAATACATATATTATTATAAAAATAGTAAATATAAAATTATAATCTTATTTTATTTTTTATTTTTTCTTCATTAAATATTTATATGAAATAATTACACAATACTGATTTAGTAATTATTTTATTAAGGGAAATATCTAATAAATAATCTAAATAGTATTAAAATAAATATAATTTGTGATAATTAATTTTTATAATAACATTTATATATTAACTTGACCCATTAGGGATATGATAAAATATTTGGTTCATGTATATAATCTTATCTTGATATATTTAAAATTCCATTAAATGAATAGTGTCAAAATTGAAACAATTGATATTTTTCAAAATAATGATTTACTAAATTATTTAAAAATCATTAAACATTTTTAAAAATATATATTAATTATTATATGGTAAAAAATGCTCTAAAGTATTTATATATGGTATAATTTAAACCATATAAGTAAATAATGTACCCTTTTAGTATTTAATTATTTGTCACCCTATTTAAAATCAAATAGAATAACTAATTGTTAAATTGAAATGATAAGGTTCAAATGGACATAGAAACTTGTCTAAAATTTATTGGTTGATGATATTACAACCCCATATCATCTAATATTCTAAATTGGGAAGTTTTGGAGGTTTTTATTTGTGGTTTTATTTTATTATAATTTTATATTTTTGATGTTTCCAAAATTCCCCCTCACCTCAATTATAAAAGGCCACCTCCTCCCTCATATCTCCACAACAAATTAAGCTTTAAAGCTCTCCCATACCCTTCCCATTTATCTTATCAACTTCCCTTATTAAATTCTTGAAATTATGGTATTCTCAAAAGTCCAACCCTAGTTCCATTAAGAGGAGATCTAAAGAGAGCACGTCAAAGAAGAGGTAATCTCCCCTATTGATTCTTTCATATTTATTTCTACTTCTAATTATTATTCATGAGTTGTTATATTATAGAATAATAACATAAGAATATATTATGTACTGATATGTTTTTATAATTATGAAACAACCATATCCAACTTTCTATCCATCCTAAGAAAGACAAAATCACCACGCATGCGTACGTACGACTTACCTTCTCCACGTTGTGGTGTAATCTGTTTTTCAACACCACATTACCTGGATGTATTTAAAAATGTATTTCATAAATATATATTATTATTATAAAATTTTATTGATTCTTAATTATAGTACACCATTAAAATAAATACCATTCAACAATTATGATAATGATATTCTCGCCCGTGCGTACGTACAGTCTACCGTCTCCACAACGCGATGTGATTCGTTCTACATGATAAACACTCAATAATGATTATATAAATTTAACTAATGAATAAATATGGTATTTATTATGTTAATATACTTTTATAATTATATAAATATGACATAATAAGGATAACCATAATCTATTGGACAAAACAAGTATAAGATCATAAAGCTGTTAAAAATCAAATAAAGAGTAACAATGAATTATTAAAAACAAAAAAAGAGAATATAAACATACATGTTGACCATGATTATGTAATTAGTTAATAACATTATATAAATCATTATACAGGAGTTTAGGAAACATAGGAAGCATATCAGACCTAAGGTAAAGGGTAATTTCACAATCTTATTGTTATCCAAGATTATTTATTCGTAAGTATTTACTAGGGTATATTTATCATTCACATCTATGATTCCTAAATATATAATATTATTTCTATTATTATACTGTTATTTTAATGTCAAAATTACACATTGGTGAATTGTTATTAAATGGAGTGGAAGTAATCTTTGTTTTATTTTCCATACGAGGTACTTTTTAACTTTTCTCGAAAAAATACAAGGAGAATGTTTTTTTAACTTATACAGCATGAACAGATTTTTGCGTCCTTTTAATTCCTTATTTCAATGAAGCTTCCTATACAAAATTTCACTTTTATTTTCAACTAAATTATTTTCTTTTAAATTTTGGTGGAATTCTATGAAAATAAATTTTTTTTGAAGAAGAAATGAAATTTTCCTCAAGAATTAAGATTAAGTGTTTTATCAAAATTATTTTCCATATAAGATGACATAGGTTTATGTTTCTATACCAATTATTTCTATGATCTGATTTTATTAATGATGGAATTGTTTTTATGAAATCCATTTATTTTATACAGATTATGTTATGATTAAATGATGTTTAAGAAACCCATTTTATTTCATGGGTTATGCTATGATGAATGAATAATTTATTTGTGGAACATTTAAGAATGATTTAATTATGAGATGGTTGGGACCTATATCTCCCTTTAATGGATTGTGTAAAGATTTATATCTCACGAGATAAACATGACTAGAACGACAGGTAAATATGGTTCAGTAATACATGGTTGGAACTATAAGTAAATCTGGTTCAGTAAATAACTTTTTCCACTATCATGATCTTGGAAGCAATGCCTTGGATCTATAGAAATAATATTATGATATTATTTGTTTTCCACAATTTCATGTTTTATTCAAAAACTATATTATGATGGTTAAGTTTCCTTTATGATCTATGGATTACAAACTTCAAAGATTTATTTCATGACTCATGATTTTGATATTTAAACTTTATGTTAATGTTTTTATATTATTATGTTTATAGTTTGTTTAATGTTCTCAATGTTTACCCTTACTGATCATTTAATCTCACCCTTTTTATGTTTTATTTTTTTCTAGGATATAAATAAAAGTTTTACATAGGAAAATGAAAGGGTAATATATTTAGGGTATATGTTAAAGATCAATCACCAAGTTAGAAGATTATGTTCCATATTTACAAATAGACTAAACTATTATAGGATTTGGGCGTCTTTTTTTGTCATGTATTAAGTATTATATAAAAGTAATGTTGTGTCCATGTACTTAAATATTGGGTCATTAGAAATATGTTGGTCCCATCCTACATTGAAGTCAATTGAGAATGCTCTCAACATTTCCTAATGTATATGGATATTCCTCTCAATTTTTTTATTTTTTTAGGGTTATAGGATATACTAAAGTTCATATTACTATTTGGAGAATGTTGGAGAATTTTCAAGAACATTGAGGTGACCCTAGAATCTTGATCGGATACAATCGATAGTGGCACTCCATGCATCCTCACCTGTTCTCTAATGTATATCCATGCAAGTTGATCTAGTGATAAATCCTCTCAAAATCTCAATGAAGTGTGAAGTTACTATAAGATGATCCAAACCAACATAGATATCATTGTTTCCTTTGGATTTCTTTGGATGTCCGGTGACAAATTCCATGGTGATGCTCTCTCATTTCCATGTTGGTATGGGTAATGGTTGCATCATCCCCTTAAACTTATTCCATTAAGCCTTTAATTCTAGCATACCAAGAACATTTATGTATATTCAGCAATCTCCTACTTCATATTTTCATACTAATAATGGTCTCATAGATCTTGGTACATCTTTGTGTTTTCTGGTTGAATGGAGAAAGTTGATTTTGTGCATCATCCAATAGTTCCTTCTTTAATTATGAATTTTATAGGACAAAAATCCTTGACACAAATCTCAAAATTAATTATTCCTTAACATTAAAATCTAATGATTTCCCTTTCCTAATATTTTCCACTTCTTCTAAATTCCCACATATTTTCTTTAGGGATACATTAACATACATTTGATAAATCATTTGTGAAAGGATTAATGATGTTACTTTATTTATTATTTCCATGTTCATCATATTCACATCTAAGAAGATAAGATCCCTCTCAAATCTCATCAATGATAGAAGTGTTGGGTCATTTCTACTTAGAGAATCTTCCATCTTATTTATATTAACAGGATGGTATTATATTAAGTTGTCATAATCTCTGATAAGATCTAACCATATTCACTAGAACATATTAATCTATTTCTGTGTGAATATATATTTAAGGATCTATTGATCAGTATATATGTAACACTTATCCCCATGGAGATAATTCTTCAAGATTTTCAACACAAAGATCGTAGTTACCAACTCCAGATCATGTGTGGGATAGTTTTTCTAATTAATTTTCAACTATCTGGAAACATAGGCTATAAAAATTTCATACTTCATTAACAGATATCCTAATCCTTTCTTCCAAGTTGTGAAAAAAATTATCAAACTTCCCCACTTGTGGGTAGTTTGATCATATGAATAGTGATAAGCCTCATTTTCAAATCTATGAATCATTCTTCACATTCATCATTCCTAGAAAACAAAAATCCCTTTTGAGTTAACAAGCTAAGAGGGTTTTAAAATTGTAGGAAATTTATCAAAAATCAGTGATAATACCCAGATAATCCAAGGAAACCATGGATATCTATCACAAATATAGGCCTCCACCACCCTTCAACAATATCCATATTTGAAGGGTCCATACATATCCCATTTCTTGTGATGATATTCCTTAATAAAGAGACTTACTTCTACCAAAACTCAAATTTATAGTGCTTTTCATAAATATTATTCTTTAATAAAGCCTTTAAAATAGTGTTCAAATTCTCCTCTTGCTCCTCCTTTATTTTGGATTATTTTAGAATATCATTTATAAAGACTGCAACAATTTTTTTGAGGTAATCTCTAAAGAATCTATCCATCAATCCCATAAATATTGTTGGAGAATTAGTGAGTCTAAATGAAATCACAATGAACTAATAATTACCATACCTTATATGAAAAACAGTCATGGAGGCTTCATCCTTCTTTACCCTAACATGACAATATCCCAAATACAGATCCACCTTGGAGAAGTATTGTTATCCACATAGCTAATCGAAAAAGTCATCAATACATGGATGAGGATACCTTTTATTTATCGTGATATTGTTGACCTCCCAATAATAAATGAAAATTATCATTGACCCATCTGTATTTTTGATGAGGAGGAATGGTGCACCCCATTGTGAAGCACTTGGGATTATGAGTTCTTTATCTATATTGTCATGTAGTGGTTTCTTAATATCATCATGTTCCACAAAAACCATCCTATACAGAGTCTTGGATATTGAAAATACCTTAGGTATAAGCTTTATTGAAATCTAAAACTCTCAACTAGAAGGAAGACTAGGAAACTCTTGAGGAAACACATTAGTGTATTCCCTCACAATAGGAATTTATTTTATGATGTTTCATTCTTTATACATAATCATTTTTTCAAAATACGCTTTCTCATAGGGTAGTAATATACATTCTTAGGATGATTGTGCTAAAGAAGATTCATCCTCCTCCTTGTAGTTATATATAATAAGGGGTCGATTCACCATATGAAGTGTGATTTACTTGTTGTGACAATTTATATTGGATCTATATTGAAAAATCCAGTACATGCTGAGAATTGAATCAAATTCCACTAAATCAAGTCTAACAAGGTTCTCTAGTATATTCCAAAAATATTGATATGGGAGGAGTTATATACTTGGGATGTAATAATTACCCCCATTTTTAATAAATATCTATACTTTCATTCTTTTTGGTGGTGTTTATATAGGTCTATTAAACTTTTATTCTATGAGATAATGCATTGAACATGAATAAAAAACCATGTTCACTATTCTAGAATAAATAACAATTATACCTTTCGCCACTTCATTTGTGGGATTCACTTCGGTGGTAGTGGTGGAAAAATATTTCCCTTACTACCTTGGAGGTTGTTGGTTTCCTCAAAAAACCCATGGCTTATGAAATTGATTTGAAATGTTCCCTGATTCCTTGAATTTTAAGACATGGAAAATGCATTGAGAGTTAACAGGAGATTTCCTTTCCTATATCACATTTTTGAGTATCTGCAGTCAATAATTGCTAGCTGGATTTCCTTCCTTCCCTTACCAAAAACATTTCCTTTTCCCTTTAGGTAATTTCCTAGGTTCTTCTTTTGGCACCTGTGATAAGTGGGATGTTGTAATTTCTTGAAACAAATAGATTTCCTCATTTAACCACTATAATTAAACTCCACTTTATGCTTTTATCTCCATGATACAATTGATATTTTCCATTCTATATCTAAACATTTAGGGAACATTAGATAATATCATCATAGTTATCAAATACACAGATATCCAAGGATTTTGGTTAACATGGGTTTATCCCACCAAATAAGTAGTCTACCTTGAATTTAGGGGTAACAACAAAATTAGAGGCCTATCATGAATTTTTTGTGAATTTTTCCTCATACACCCTAATAGATTCATCATCTATTTTCATGATGGAATGGAAAACCATTTCTAGTTTAAGGCTTAGAGTTAAAAGAAAATATTTATAGAATTTTTTTTTTGAAATTATTTCCACCCTATTGATTCAATTTCTTTCATTGGATTTGTATTTTTTATCAATGCCCACCACTGATCAGCTTTACCCTCTATATAATAAACAGCTAGAAGAACCTTCTCTTATTTTGAAAATTAAAGGATGGAGAAGATCTTCTCAATGGACATGAACCATTGTTCTGTGAGTAAGGGATCATGTGATCCATTGAGTGTAGGATGGATATGTCACATGAAGCTCTTGATTACATCTTGTTCTCTTGTAGTGGGGATTGGGAGATACAATTGATCATGAATTATTTTCAAAACTTGAGTTAGCATAGAGAGTATCATGATAATGTTTGTGATTTACACTCCCATCAGGTTGGACATCTCATTAGGGAAATCATCACATTTCTGTTCATAATGGTTGTTAACCCGATTCCTCCTATTAATATCCATTGGATAGAATAAATGAAAAATAATTGATGAATATTTTATACTATTAAACACATAAAGGGGATCTAATGAAAAAAATTATAACTTATAAATTACATTTATTTCCCTAACTTATTAATATTTCGGCTTCAATCTATGTTATACATGATATATTTACTAACATATATTCCTATTAGAGTTTTTTCCCTTCATAATAGTTGGAAATGATAATTTTTCTATCAAATCATATCCCTAGGGCGTGACAATCTAGGTTCATACTAAGGACCATTTTCATGAACCATGTTACCCCAAGTCAGGGCTGGAACACCATGATGGAGTTTTTTCCCCTATGTACATATATTCTATAACCATTTCCACTTATTGTACCTAGATATATGTGTATTTTCTTGTTGAACCACTTAATCTATACATAAAAAAATGTAGATATGTTTTCTTATATATAGTCTTATCCCTAAGGCATTCTCTAGAGTTTTCTAATCCTAATCCCAAAAATAACTAAACTTTTTTTTCTGATACCAACTATTAACAACCATATTTTTTATTTAAAAACAATTATTGATTTATTAAATAAAATTTCACTTCATACAACCAAAAATAAAGATTGGTCTAGTGTCTTTAGGAGTTATGTACATTAAATAAAAACATAAAACATGAAATACATCGTCGTTATTGAAAACTTCAAAAAAACATGTTCATAGCATTCCTTCATTCATAAAAATACATGGGATATCTTGGGGACAAACAAAAGAAAAGGGGTGAGCTTTAAAGCCGACGAAGGGAATAAAAATAGAATAACATGAAGAATATAATACATGTTAGAAAATAGCCATATCAGTGGGGCATGAAAAAATTAGGCATCATAAACATGAACAATGAGACATGATATTTCATGATAATCATAACACTGGAAATATGGAAACATCTTAAAACACTACATCACAAACCTGATTCAATGATAAATACAAAAAGACATCATGGTGGACAAAGTCCCATAAAGGAATGAGGTACACCCCTTCCAAAAAATTACATATCATGACACTAAACATTACTCAATGCAATGGAATTCTATCTGGATGCACCGATCATAATCATTTCATTCACTTTCTTAAATTTACCACATAGATCATCCAACAAAGATTTTGTGATCATATTAATTTATTCCATGACAAGAGAGTCTTTAATACACATATGTAAGTCCCCAATATAAATTTATATGTTATTAAATGTGAATACCCCTAATAAAAAATGGGTCTGGGATTCACTACACAATTATTTTTTCATGGAAAATTGGAGTGACATTTCTGCAGTATAATGACGTTACAAAAAAAATCCAAGAAATGGTTGATGAGAGAGAATGGGGTGTCTCATAATTTAAATATAAAATGGTTAGTAATAGGTACATGTAAATACCTAAACAAACATTAGTAAATTGAAATATAATGCATAAGTTCATAATGAAACTTGAACAAAGAAGTGAAGGTGAGGACCCCTCAAAGAATTTCAGCACAGTAACAGCTTCGATAAAGGGTCTAACTGGGGGAGGATAAATGATACCACATTAAAATAACACCAAATGGACATTAATGGAATTATTATAAATGAATTAAAATATAACCATTTTAAATTATTAGAACTAATTTCAAATAAGTTTCTTGAATTTGAAAGGAGGAGAGGAAAGTTCCTTACTTGAATGTGCGACTTCAAAGGCTTATGAGGGGATTATTGGGATCTTGGGGGATTATTTATAGGACTCTATGGAGTGTAGGAAAGATTATGTATGTTTTCCAAATATTTTTCAGGAAGAGAAATTGGATCTTGGGAGGGTTTATAAAGGAAAAGAGGGGGACTTCTTTATTATTATGGTTTTAGACTCTACATAATAAAATATTCAAAACCGAAAACCATTCCTTGGTTTTTTCCCAAATGTTTCTACCAAAATGGAGTGTTATAATGTTTTTTGAGTGAAAGGGATGAGCTTAATGTAGTAATTACCTTTCTTATGTGGAGGTGAATCAGACACACAAGGAATGAATTTTAAAACCATAAAATATAGTATAAATTTTAGAGGATTCATTGTGGCTTTATAAAATAGTTAAAAAAACATAAATTAGAATAATTTTAAAGGGAAAAATATATATTTGGTCTTGGATCCCATTATTACATCACTTTTGGGTCATTATTATGTCATAATATACCAAGAATATTTATATGGGATTTAATTTTAACCCTGAAATTCAACTGTCTCAGAAAATTATGAAAAAATCATTGTTGGATAATTTCAAGGTTATGATTACAAAAATAATATTCATTTTATATAAATAATTTTATAAATATATAAATTTTCAATTTTAAAATAATAACTTACTCTTATTATAAATGATGTATTTTTTGGAAAAAATAGTTTTTCAACCCGAATAAAACATTATATTTGGTTTCATAAAAACCATATGGTCATTTTTATTTGATAAAAATTACATAATAATAATATTTTATAATAAAATATTATTTATTAAAAAAATACACTAATTCATTAATTCATTAATTTAATTTGAATATTAATAAAAAAACTGTGCTTTATTGTATCAATCTAAAAAATCATTTACAAAGTAACAATAATAGGATAAAAATATATTTAATACACTATAAAAAATAATGTACACAATAAAATTTCTAGGGTACAAATACATATCACTTTCATACCCCATTATATTCCCTAACAGTAAGGTGTGTGATGGTAGGGCTTTCATGGGGTCATTCAGCGGGCATGGTTTGGGTCGTGTTCACGATGATCTTCAACTTATCCCAAAAAAAATTTCGAGCATACTTATGTTGATGGATATCAGCTTAGTCTTGGACTAGGGTAAATCCCTAAAATTCTATCTCCCTATGAATATTCAATTAAATGGGATTTATAGGTTATGTTCCTAGTAGTTGAGTCCATCACTTTATTTTTATATGTTAAATGGATTTTTCAAGAATCTATATTTATACAAGTCTTGTGATCACTGTTCAATGGATATATTACCAATGGTACTGATATATAAAATCCATTTTAATCCAATTATATATAATAAAACAAAATAATTCCATGTGTTTCATATATTAATCAATAAGGATTTTAAAATAATTGAAAGGGTAATTTTATTTATAAATGTTTGGGTAATTATAATGATAATGTCTAAAGGTGACCCAAGGAGGAAAGAATAACACGTATTTAATTATTTTAGAGGAAAACAAGTGGAATATATCAGGCTATAGTTTGAACCAGAGGATCCTTCAGTTAGTCAATAAGGGTATATCACTACTCTAATATGTGTATGAATGTTCCAAGTGTATGATGCACACATGGGGGTGAAAAAGAGAACCCTCATCATGGTGGAAATGTTTTCAATGAAGTAACACATCAACATGTTGGTCCAGGAATTAGAAAATATATAAAATGTGCTCCACCATATCAGCCAGGGGAAGAATCCAGTCTATCTATGATAGGATTTATGCTTCTTTCTTGGTTGGTTCATCATACACTTGTGGTGATATGAATATCAAAACCCAATCTCATATCCTACTACATGCTTCCGATTGTCAATCCTGAACATCGACTATAGCCAGCCTCTATACTTGGGCTTAGTGGGCATGATAGTGAGGATTACTGTAAAAAAATGGTTTTTATATGAGGTAAAGAACCTTTAAATTTTTTTAATTATTTTTCTTTGATATTTTATTGATTACTAATGTTGTTATGGAGGTTTCATGGGTGTTTGAGGCTTATTCAAATCCTAAAACTCGTAGAAGAAAGAACACGAGATCAGGGTTTTTAGAAACTATGTAGCCCAACCCACATAGTTTCTCCTAACCATTATATGATTTTCTAAGGGAAAATCAAGGTGAAAGTTTTTCCCTATTTGTGTGCTCAGGGCCGAACAACCATTCCAAGACTCTGAAATTTTTAAAAGATCCATATAGCATGGTTGGAGCATGGTTTCTCAAATTGTTCAGACAAACCATGCAGGTACACATTTTAGGTAGTGAGCCACACTAGTTCTATAGATGGTTTTTCCAAACATGTGGCCAAACCGTGCGACCCAGTTATTTTTGGGTAAAAATACTAAATTAAACTTAAATTATAATATCTTTACCCCTACTTATCTTTTCATCATATCAGCATACATGAGGGAATTGTTTCCTCCTGGATGAGATTTGAATCCTCTCCTCAAAGGATTTGATCTCATTTCATCATATATCCTCTGATTCAAGATCAGGTCATCTTGTTGGATATACATCAGTAATCGATTTAATCTTTTAGATTGGTTCATTATTTTTATTTCTCTTGATAATTCTATTTGGATATAGGTTTATATGTCATATTTTCATAGCATTGATATGTTCTTCAGTTTTATTCCAATCTAGGATCCACTAAGGGAAGATAATATATAAGGAGAGTGTTATAGGATCTAGGAAAGTGTTCTATAGATCATCCCTTAATTAATTTGAAATTTATATTTTGTCATTATTGTGTGCATTTCGGTATCACAAGGCGTTGCTTATTAAATTCATATGTAATTCTTATAATCATTGAACTCATGTTCTAGATCCATTGTTATAAATTTTGGTCATGTTATTTGAGGTCAGGACCTCAATGCCAACCACCCCAAATAGGTTTCTTCCTTGTCCATGACTTTAGGTTCTTTTTATTACCATTGTTCAGCAATTTGGGTGTTCTATGATTTGACCCTTCTAAGGAATGTTTTTTAATTATTGAATGAACCTTTTGAATGTAATTGGAAAGTATAATTTTAGATATCTCTTAGTATAGTATGTAAAAGTAGAATGGAAATTGGTTTCCTCTCCATATCCCACATTATCATGATTACAAATGGTAAAGTGATGAGAGTAATAATTGAATATGGAATCAGAGTAATAAATGCTTTAATTTTGTTGATACTCCTTGTCATAATTAGTGAAATGCAATGGAATGAAGCTAATAAATTATTAAATTTGCATGAGTATTACATGACCTGAATTAAATAATGAATTATGTATATGGTCCCTATTTAATATGATTCTTTTATCTTTATAGGATTGGTTATACTTGATCTCACCATGGATTCTTGAAGGATTTCCTTGAGCAGTCATAGGACGCCATTTGGAATCAAGGAGCTAGTTTCCAAGGAGATACACACCTTGGAACATGGTCCTTCTCTAGTAGAGGATTCACAAAATGAAACCATAGGATCCCTTCATATCTTTAATGTTTTTTGATGCCTTAAATACTCTCAACGGATCCATCTTGATGTCTTTGGACATGTGGTTCCATTGAGTCACTACATTGGGCCCAATTATACATATCATGAGATTATTATTGATGAGCTCCATGGACTCAATCAGAATATTTTATGATGGAATACATTGGGAGATACCCTGTATAATACACTCATAACCCATTATTTCTATACTAAATGTTATTACTATGACGTATCTCAACCTAGGATGTCAAGAATTCCTTAGTTACACCTTGGATCCTTCATTATTATTATTTCCTCTTACATTATAATACTATGGCATGAGTCATCCCCTGAGGTCATGGATGCCTTGGTTTCACCTTGGATCCTATTTCATTATTATTATGATATAATGTCATTGTCTTTTACATGTCACAAGAATTATATAAATAAACATTAATTAAATGAACTAACTAAAAGATCACAATTTTGAGACATTACCAACTAAGGCTGAATCAGTTATGAATTATTTATTTTTTCATTCCTTGATGTTTATACATACCTACACACTTATTAATTTGTATTCTTAGACTGTATTGTATAGATGTTTTTTTTGGTGGCCTACTGATTTATATATTACATACTATTCATATAATGAACCATGATTTCCATACATTATAATTATGTCATATTTTTAGAAATACATAGTACATTACACAAATATACGCCCAAATACTGTATTATTTTAGTTTTGTTGGAAACATGGAAAAATAAAAACTGGTACATGAGAAATCTACATTATGTCCCCTAGGTTTTACATGACTAGCACCCTTTTTATACACATCATACATAATACACATCTTCATAACCTTGAGAGAGGGAACATAAAAATGGGTGGGCTCATATTCTTAGTAAGGGTAAACAAGGGAGACATGTAAGCATAAATGTGAGAATAAGGGTATAAAAAGGTGATAATAACATTAGAATATCATTCCATGCAGATCAAAGATCATAAACAGGAACCATCGAACAAATATTGGAAATTTATAGGACATTAAACATATGGGAATCAAGTGAATAAGTCATAAAATCATAACATAGGAAAAAGACATGGAATTTTGTTAGACACATAAACATGTAATATCATTCCCTATATATATAAGAACATTTTCAAAACATATCGGGGAAACACATGGTGACAAAACCTACTATGTGGTACACACTAGTATCCCCAGTCGTAGTGTTTTTATTTATAATGGATCGGGTTTCCCCATATTCCCAAAGTGGATTAGGTTCCCCATATTTCCATAGTTGATTAGATGTCCCCATATTCCATAGTGAATCAAGCCGCATAAAATTTATTCCAATCATTATCTAATGAGATATAAATATTTACCCAATTATTTGGAGGGAGATATAGGTCCCATCAATGTAATAATTAAATCATACATACAAGTTACATAAGATCATAAATAATCATATCATAACCCATTAAATGAAATGGGTGTCATAAATCTATAATCATATGATAAACTATAGAAAAATAGACATGTTTCATAATCATTACACCAAACCCTAACCTGTGAAATAAAGCTGGTTTCATAAGCTTATAACCTATGAAGAAGAAACAAGTTTAATAAACATCATGTAATCCATACATAACCCATTTAGAGAAATAATATGAATTTAACCATAGATAATATCCCCAGAGAGGCATGGGTAACACCATCATATGTCATCTTTTATATAAAATAATTTGGAATTATCCTTTAAATCATATCTTAAGGAAAATAACCTTTCTTCTTCGAAAAATTATTTTTAAGACACGAAACATTTTTAGACCATTTTTCTAGGAAAATATCTTTGAAAAAATATAAAGAAGTCATTAAAAACCATAATTTTTTTTAAAATTATTTCCCCTTTAAAATAAATATTAAATATCATTTTCAAACATTTTTGAAAACATTTTTGTAAACATGTTATTTGAATAAAATATATTATTGACCAAAAAGAGAAAATAGTTCATACTTTTTAAAGAATAAATCATAATTAAATTAAGTACCAATTAGTGTAAAATGGTAGTAATAAATTAATACATCATGAATAAAAATAGGATAATAAAATTCAGGATTTTTCTTAATATATTGATCATGATATTTCATAAATTAAAGAATAATCATAAACAATCCTGATAAATGATGAGATTGTTTCAATAAACTCCTACCACTTGGTAACTTTGATTCAAAAAAACCATGTAAGAAATATAAATTAAATAACGCATAAAATATCATGAAAATAATTAAATTCATCATAAAAATTTTCAAATGGAAGTACAAACACCTTGTAAAATAATATAGATTCATAAAAATAACATGTGTCTCAAAGAAAGAAAATTGAGATAAAATTACTTTACCAATTTGGAAACTTTTTATCTATAAACCCCTAAAAGAGAGATCATAAAATGGATATGTAAATAACTATATATTTAATGAAAATAATAAAATAATATGTTTATGGTAAGTATATGTACCACATGAAATAAATGAGTGGTTAATATGTAATAAGTCTCAAAGAATTAAAAGTGAGTTGAGAAATACCATACCTTATGTTTTGACTCTCTCCGTACTCATTCAAACCTCATGTATCATAAGTATAAGTTTATTATAAATATAAAAAAGAACCATATTATTATTTCTAATAACATATATTACTTTATATTTCCATATTATCATAATTCCCACCCATGATATATTGTAAATTAACAACGAACAACATCGTTTCGTGAGTTTATAGTTCGTCATACGCACAAACAGTATGTCTGTTACCCATTAGAATGATGTTTGTGTAAGTGTAGATAGAACCTAAGAAATAAAAAAACTCAGTATATTTAGGATACTGATGTCAAATAAAAATATTTTATGGGGTGGATAATGAAAATAAAACAAAAGATCTTGTGGAAGGATGTTACCTCTTATTTGTGTAACTCCTCCTGGTTTTCACCAAAGGGATTCCTTAATTCTAATAATTCCAAAAAATCATTTTAGAATGAATTTAAGTATTTTGGGATAATATTTGGGTATATTAGTTTTGAGAAAATTTTATTGTTATGTGTGAATAAGTGGAAGGGGTGAGTTTGTTTTTATAGTGGAGGTGTGGAATTCTTGTAAATATAAAATGTAAAACACTATTGAGAGATCTCCTTTCCATAATGCAGCTCCAATAATTTTTCATTTTTGAGAAAAGAGGGGAATTGGTCGAAATTTTTCTAGCTAACGTATTTTTAACAAATTTCTAGGTTATTAATCCAACTTAGTAAAAGTTTAACCACTACTAATATTCTTCTCAACATAATCATTGTAATCAATTTTAATTAGTTTCACTAATGTTTTTTACAAAAAACAATGTTGACCTTATTAAAAATTAAAATTTATTTTGATTCCAAATATAGAATCCATTTTTCAAAATTATAAAAATATAAGTGGCTGAAATTAATTGAACTGTTCAAACCTTCTCTTCTATTTCTTTATCTATCTGAAGACCCAATAGATTTATCTCTCCTACTTCATCCTAGAATGTTAGATCTCTACATTTATTCCCATATAGGGCTTCATAATGATCCATCTAAATTAATGGGTAGAGTCTATTTTTTATGGAAACTAAAATAGTGGAATGTGTTGATCCCAATGATATTTTTCATCCAATGAACAAGATGTCAACTTATCATCTAGGGTTTGAATTATTATTTCAAACTGAATATATTTTTTTGAATGATAAGTAGTACTGAAACTCAATTTTGTATCAAGTTATTCTTTAATACTTCTCCAAAACATTGAGGTAAACATTAAATCATGATCTGATACAACAGAATATGGTACTCCCTAGAACTTTGAAACATCATAAGTGTATATTTAGGAAATATGATCTACAGAGAAGTATTCTCTCATGGAAATGAAGTGTGATGACTTTTTAAGGAAATTTACTACCATCCATATAGCATTAAACCCTTTATAGATTTTATGGATTCCAATGTCAAAGCCCATAGTGATATTATCCCAATTCCACTCTAGTTTGGGTAATGGATGAAACATCCCATTAGAATTTTGTATTTTAGACTTAACCTAATGGCATAAGAAGCACCGAGATAAAGAATTTGGGATATGTCTTTTCATTCCATCCCACCTTAAGTATTATTTCAAATCATTTTACATATTCATACTTCATGGATGAATATAGAATGAATTTCTATGAGCTTATTTACATATCTAATTCATTAAATATGATATAGAAGGATCACATACATGGTTCCTAAACTTTATCCATCCATTATGACTAAGGTTAAAATCAGGAACATTTATATCCTTCTTTTGTAGCTCTAAATATTCCTTCTATTGCTATTTAATCATTACAAGGAT
The DNA here is from genome assembly GCA_963277665.1 of Viscum album. Lineage (NCBI taxonomy): Eukaryota > Viridiplantae > Streptophyta > Magnoliopsida > Santalales > Viscaceae > Viscum > Viscum album. The sequence continues at coordinate 495,251,717 of OY728120.1, forward strand.
TGATGTTTGAACATTCAATTGAGAAAGATAAAAATTTTACCCTTACATTGGGATTTCGATATCTATCCTTTTCAAATCTAGAAATATTGGATCTTTTGTGATCCTCATCATTAATAATCTATAATGATCCTTTCGACTCATAGCATCGACCACCTTGTTCACTTTCCTAGGGTGGAAATGTATTGAGCAGTCATAATCCTTTATCATCTCTAACCGTCATCTCTTGTGTATGTTCAACTCATTTAGTGTGAATATACCTTTGAAAAATTTTATGATCGATATATATATCACACTTTTCTCCATAAATAAAATTCCTTAATATTTTTAATGTAAAAAATAACCACTGATAACTCCAAATCACGAGTTGGGTAACTATTCTCATGAATCGTCTATTTTCATGTTGCATAGGCTATAACCATGTTATTCTTCATAAGAAAACATCCCAATACCTTATTGAATTCATCACTATAGACTACAAACACTTTTCAATTATTGGGTAATGTAAGCATAGATTTTCTTACCAACCTTCTCTTTACATCCTGGAATTTTTTCTCACATTCCTTTGTCCATAGGAACTTATAACCCTATCAAGTTAACTTGGTCAGAGGATTGAATATTCGTATGAAATTATCCACAATCCATCGATAATATACAACTAAATCAAGAAACAATTGATCTCATTAATTGTGGATGGTTTGGTCCAGTATTAAATAGCCTCTATCTTTTATGGATCTACTATTATACCATCTCATGAGATTATGTGACCAAAAAATGAAAACTCTAACAAAATTCATCCTTTTTAAATTTTTAATACAACTTCTTATTCCTTAGTTCCTTTAGTAAAATTATCAATTGGTCTTCATGTTATTAATTTCTCTTTGAATAGATAAGGATATCATCTATAAAGACAACCACAAACTTATCAACCTAATATATAAAGACTATATTAATCAAATCCATGAAGATAATAGGGTCATTAGATAGACCAAATGGAATCACAATGTATCCATAGTTTCTATAAATTTTATAGAATGTAATATTTCGTATTTCTTATTTCATGAACCCAAATAGATAATATCCCGAACAAAGTTCAATCTTTGAAAATTTTTGAGCACTGCACAACTGATCAAACGAGTCATCAATTAGGGGTATAAGATACTTTATCTTGATCATGATATTTCTAAACACAAAATAATCAATGTATAGTTCCATTGATCTTACATTCTTTTTAAAAAGGAAACAGGTTCACCCCTAGGTAAAACACATGGGAAAATGAATCCATTATCAAGGTTTCCATGGAGTTACTTCTTCAATTCCAGAAACTCAGTTGGGGCCATTCAATATGTAGTCTTTGAAATTCATGTTGAACCAGGTATGAGTTCAATGAAAAACTCAACATCACATTTTGTATGAATGCTAGGAAACTCTTATGGTAATGCATCAAAAAATTCCTAAACAATATAAATATCATTGATATCATGTTTATTACCAACCATTTGAGACAAACAACCCTTATGAATTGGAATTAAGACCCATATACTGGATGTAATCTCTATAGGATCTTCAAACTTGTCATCATATTGATTGAAGTGAATAATTTGGTTTGAAATATCAAATGTAATTTAACTTCCTCAACTATTGATGTGAGTTTTATGTATATAAAGAAAATACATGCCTATGATGAAATCAAATTAAACCAAAATAATATTGATAATATTATCAATAATAACATTCCTAAAAACTCCAACCAGAGTGAAATCAAAGACTTAAGATCAAATAATCATACCATTAGGGGTTTTCACTATTAATTCCAAATAAAATCATTTGGGTGGAATCAAAATACCCATATAAAATTAATTAGATATGAAAGAGTGGGTAGATCCAGAATCAATTAAGACATTAACAGTTATATAGTGGATGATATGTATTCCTCTCACAAAAACATTATCGCACCCTCATCATAAATACTGATTGTATGAGATTAAACCTTATCCTTCAGTTTAAGAGGATAAAAATGCTGATAATCACCACCAACCCTCGAGTTTGGGTATTGTTTTCTATAATTACCATCCTCCATACACTTGAAGCACTAATGTATGGTTAGGGAATTCTGTGCAACTTCCCCTCAATTTTCATCAGTGGTTAGCATATTCCTATTAGTTCAACAATCAATTTCCCAATGGTCTTATCTTATGGAAATAAAAAATTTATTAGAATACATAATAAAACAATTCCACACATTTTTCACACTTAGTTCATAAAGGAAGGGTTATCTTCTTATCTCTAAGGTTTCTCGATTTTCCTTTGAACAACATCTTTCTTTCCTAGTTAAAACCATGAGATTGGTACATAAATCTAACCTCTATTTGAAATATTATTTCACAACACACAATCTCTTTATAACTACAATAATCTCTTATTTTTAATGTTTTTCTAGGACATTACTTTAAGAAACTAATGATCCTATCAACATTACTTTAATGTTGGATGTTAATTCGAGAAACGTTCCTCACAAGTCCTGTCAAATTATCCTCATAGGTATCAAAAAAGTGGTCATCCTTTTAATCCAACTCAATGAAATCCTTTTATATCATTTTATGAAGAAAATAAGAAAATTACTTTTTAAGAATAAGTTATTGAACTCATCCCTATCCATAGATTCAATTTCATATTTCTTCCATGTATTGTTGATTAAAGTCCACCACTAGTCTGCTTCACCGTCTAAATGATAAATTTCCATAATAAATTTTTCTTGTTCCAAACATTTGTGGATGGAAAATATCATTTTAGTGGTACTGATCCATTGTTTAGCCACAAGTGGATCAGAAAACCCACTAAAAGAAATTGGACATTGCCTGATGAAGGACTCAACATAATTTTTTTCCCTAATTCCTTCATTCAGATGTCAATCATGATTCATTTATTAAGAAATATTAGTAAGAATTTAAATGACATTTTTTATTCCAACTCCCATAGAATTTGGTTTATCATGAATACAATAATTACAATGTCTATTTCAATCATCAATAATGTAGTTCCTTTGATTTTTTCCATTGAATAAAACCAAAAAAGAGAGTAAGAAACATTTATCAAAATAAGAACCAGATAATCATGAAAACCCACTTATATGATGTATAAATTATGACATCATCTTTAATATATGAAACAATAGGTTTATCCTAGGTTATTCATATCCAACTTATATTTAAATACTTCCTAACAGTTCATGAAGAGTTAGGGAATTCCTGAAGCATATTCCTAGGCAGTGTCAAACCATGTGTGTTGTAAGTCCCTTTGTCATACACTAGTTCCCGATAGATTCTAGATTAATATAGTGTTTTCAAGGTTTTTCCCATATGTACATATGTTTCATAGCCACATCCACTTGGATTATCCATATAGGTATTTATTTTCTAGAAAAAACTCACTATATCCTTTAGAAATATTCTAGGATGTTTATACATTCCATTATCATTAGACAAATCATTAGAAATTTCATTAAGATTCTCAGTAAGGTTTTTTCATCTTAGATTCTAAAGGATAACTAAATTTTTTTTATTATTCCAATAATAATGTCCCACACTTTTCATACATTTAAATTACATCATTTTTTAGGAATAAATAATAAACTACACAAACAAATTCCTAAAGACCATATTATTTTTGTGCCTTTAGAAACATGAAAACATAAACACTGGTACATGAGTGAGATACATTATCTCTCCCTAGGATCTCCATGAATACAAACCTTCTTATAAAAAATATAAATAATACATATCTTCATAACCTAAGGAAAGGAAACATAGAAACGGGTGAACTCAGAAGCCCAGTAAAGGTAAACAAGGGAGATATGTAAGTATAAACATTATAATATGGTTATGATAATGTGATTGTAACATTAAAATATCATGCCCTACATATCAAAGATCATAAAAATGAATCATGGAATAAATAATGGAAGTTCATAATACATGAATCATAAGGGAATCAAGAGCATGATCCAAGATATAAAAACATAGGAACAAGAAATGTAATTATGGTAGGCACATAAACATGTAATATCAATCCCCATAAGTCAGGATGCATTTCCAAAACATATCAGATCACTTAATGGGGAATACACCTACTTAGTAAGAAATATCACCATCCCCAGTCGTGGTCCTTTCCATATATGGGATTAAATTTCCATGTCTTCCTATAGTAGATTAGGTTTCCCCATCTTCCCATAGTGGATTGGGTTTCCCCATATTCCATAGTGGATCAAGCATGTTGACTTGATTCCCATCAATATATCATAATATATTAATCTTTACCTAATGAATTGGATAGAGATATAGGTCACTCCTATCTCATAATTAAATCAGTAATACATGAGCAAAAATATCATAAAAATTAAAATAATAACCCTTTAAATGAAATGGTTGTCATAAAAATGTATTCATATCATAATTTTAGGAAATATAGATATGTTTCATAGTCATTTCATTAAAAAATACCCCATGAAATAAGTGGGTTTCATAAGCATATAACCCGTAAAAGTGAAATGAGTTTCATAAACATCATGTCATAAATATATAAACCATTAAGAGAAATAATATTAGTGTAAAACATGGATCATATCCAAATAGAGGCATGAGTAACACTAAAAAATTCCATCTTATATGAAAAATTATATGGGAAGATCCTTAAAAACATTGCCCGAGGAAAATAAATTTTCTTCTTTGAAAAACTCTTTTTAAAACATAAATCATTTTTTAAACAATTTTTCTATGAAAATAGATTTTTAAACATATAAAATATGATTTGAAAACCAAAAAAAATTAAATCCTTTTCCCTAGAAAATGATATTAAAAGATCATTTGTAAAACATTTTTTAAAACATTTATGAAAACTTGGTTTTTGAATAAAAAAATTCAGACTAAAAAAAGAAAAGATGTAAAATTTTATTAAAAAAATATTAATTATATAAATAAAAAAGAGTATAAAATAGTAATAATACATTAATACCTCATGATTAACCATAGTAGAAGAAAATTCATGTGTGTTCTTGAGAGATGAATCCTGATATTATGTCAATGTAAGCATAATCATAAATGATGAGATTGTTGCCATAAACTCTAACCACTTTATTACATTGAATCATACAGCCCAAGTATGAAAAATAAATTAAGTGAATCTTAAAATACCATGAAAATAATTAAATTAATTATATAATATTTTAGATAGAAGTATACACACCTCATAAAAGAATATAGGTTCATAACAAAACATGCGTCTCAAAGAAAGAAAATTGTGAAAAAATATTCTGATTTGGAAACTTTTGTACTATAAAACCCATGAAATATAGATCATAAAATGTACATGTAAGTACCAATAAATTTAATTATAATAAAAATATAATACAATCAAGGGAATTATAAACACCATACAAAATAAACGAGTTGTGAATATGGAATAAGTATCGTATAAATAAAAGTGAGAGGAGAATTACATCACCTTATGTATTTAATCTCTTCATACTGATGAAAATATATTTTATAATAAAAATAAGTTCATTATAAATCAAAAAAAAACAAAATTAATATTTCTAGTACCAAATATGACTTTATATTACCCACTTATTAATAATTCCATGTTAATGTTACGCTTCAAGTAATATCTGCTGTGTTTTTCACAACGATTTTTACTTATTATTCTTGATACTCCCACATATATCAGGATTTATTTGTTTTTAGAATTTATGACATGATATAAATATAATATATATATATATTCATTATATAAATATTCTATGAAATAGAAAATTAAATAAACTGTTTGTGGAGCCGGTAGGTTGTACATACGCATGAACACATTTTCGAATTTGCTATCTTTTTGAATGAAAGTAAATGAAATATAATTATATATATATATATTTTCATTTCAATATAATTATTATTTCATATTTATCATATATGTTTACTTAAAAAATCCTTAATATATTCCATATAAAATTTTAATGCTATTTCACATTTATCATATATGTTTACTTGAACAATCCTTAATACATTCCTTATAAAGTTTGAACGAATCACATCGCTTTTAGGAGGTGGTAGTCCAAACATCCACAAAAAAATATTTCGTATTTACATAAAATTGAAAGAATAAAGTTATATATTATATAATAATTAACAAAGAATAAATAAATATAAATTATCATATATATCATATAAAAATAGTATGTATAGAATAATTCCCAACCATGAGAGGTGGTGAAGGAAAAATAAACAACATCATTTCACGAAGCAGTAGTCCTCTATACAAATGAATGGTAATTTCGTTACCCATTAGATAGTAGTGTTTGTAAGTTTAGATAAAACAATAAAAATTAAAACAACTAAGTATATTTTGGATACTTATTTTATTATATACTAATGTAATAAGAAGAGTTGTGGGGTTTGATAATGAAAATAAAACAAAAGAGCTTGTGGAAGGATGTTACCTTTTCTTTAGGCAACTCCTCTTGGTTTTCCCCAAAGGGATTCCATGATTGGATTTATGCTAAAGAAATTATTATAAGATTAATTTATGGATTTAGGGAAAATATTTGGGATCTTTGTTCAAATCCAATGGGCTTGAGAGGTGTAAATATGTAACACCCCCAGCTTCCATGGTATGCTTAATTTTAAAATAATTTATTAGCATCTGATGTATGCAACACCAAGTTCAAGCACACCACGAACTATCAAACTAGTCATTAAAAAGAGGTTATTAAAATTATTAACCATTTTTGAATTTTATATATCCCATATAATTTTAACATTCATCTTTTTTTGTTTCTTAGACAAAATATAAGGACAAATTCATTTTTTTAGATAAAATAAGTATTATTCAAAAAATAAATTTTTTTCTCCTTTTAATGGAGAAACGTTTTTAAATCCAATATTTGAAACTTTTATATGTTAAATTTTATGAAATAAAATTCTTCTTTATAAGAGGTACATAAAAATTTAGTTTGGAAAAATGTTTGGTACTTTTCTGATAACTTTCATATTCTGATAAATAATGAAAAATACTAAATTTTAATTGAAAACAACTTTTTTAATCGAAATAATTTATAGTGGAAAATTATAAATATGAGATGTTTTTAAGAATAATAAGATTATATTTTTATCATTAAATATAATATATGTCAATATAAGTATTTTTAAATTTAAATTGGACATAAACACATGTCAATCTTTTGATAGTTTTTGATTCTTTAAAATCGACTTTTTAGTTTTGACAACGGGAATTAATTTTAAATTAATTTTTTCCAAATTTGTGTTTTGAATTTGGAAAAATGGATTCTATATTTTTAATCATAATTTAATTTTTTTTTAAATAGGTACCATTTATATTTTGACATTATGAATAGTAACATCATTAATTATTTTATTTACCACGATTAAATATTAAATCTAGTAAATAAGGGTAAAAAAATAATATTAAACAACCCTAACACATTTCCTAATCCTATTGGATGAGATATGACCGGTCATGGGATTCCTTGGGTCAATTTAGTGACCCCATGGAGCCTCTTGGTTGTGAAAATGACATTTTATAATAATTAATTTAAAGTATAGAAAAATATAACATAAACATTTATCTTTAACTATTTAACTAACAGTTAAATCTAAAAGATAAAGTTAATTTAGTGACCCAAACCGGTATAAAACCTATTGGTTGAGTGGTTTTCGACCCATATCTACCTTATACTTTAAATAATCCACTTTGGAGCCACTAGAAACCAAAAATTATTTTATTATAAAATAATATTTCTAGCTTTTCCTAAGGTGCCCCTCACATCTCTTATAAAAGGGAACTCCCCATTCCATAAAATTCACACCTTCTAAGCCTTTTTTCTTGGCCAAACTCTACCCAAATACCCTCTCAACTATCCTCCCTTCATCCTAGAGGCCTTCCATTAGTTAAAAATCCAACCTATGGATCCCTTTTTATCAAATCAAAAGGAAGAACCTGAAGAAGAGGTAAATATTCATCGCCTCTTTCAAGTTCCTTTCTTCCTCCACTTCCTCTTTCTTTGTTGTTTCCATTATAAAATAATAACACCAGTATATTATATATACTGTGATGTTATTATAAATATGGTATATCCATATTCATTATTCTATCCATCCTTTGAATGACTTGTCACCATTCGTGCGTACGTACGGCTTACTATCTCCACGTCCTGGTGTAATTGTCATTCAATATATTATTATTTGGATGGTTATAATAATGATGTGTAATTGATGTAAATAATAAATATAACATGATAATTATTTTGTATATATGATATAACATCCAATTATATATTATTTTAATATTAAAAAAAATGATATTGTCGCTCATATGTACGTACGGATTATCGTCTCCACGAACGAGATGAGATTCATTCCCCATCGTATCCATTCAAGACTAATTTTCATTTGATGATTAAAAATAATGTTTAAAGACTTGATATCAGTCTGTATATGAATAAGATACTTCCCATCTATAAGAAATATTACTCACATAACAAATAATATAAGGGAAAATGAATCCGTTAACACCCGAAATGACGACAATACTAAGATTTTATTAACAAAGAAATATTAAAAAATCATATATGATATCATATTAATGTATATGATTATGGTATAATTTAATAAATATTATTTCACCATTATTCAGGAGGTTAACCTACCCTCGACCAAGGAAAAGTACAAGTTAAGGGTTAATTTCACAATATCTTCATTATCCGAGGTTGTTTATACGTAATTATCTACTGCGACCTATTTATCATCCACATACATGTTTCTTAAAAATGTATTTCAAAACATTCATACTATTTTATAGACTATTGTTCAAATTCATTTATACACTTGTTTAAATTTTATAATATGTTTCTAAAGGAATATTTCTGTCATTTTCCAAACAAGGTCCTTTATAACCTTTTCGACAAAATCAAGGTAAGAATGTATTTTTTTAACTTATACGGAAGGTGTGACTATTTTCCGCCATTATAACATCGTTGAATCTTCCATTACAATCTTATAAGAATATTTCCAAAATAAATTTTTTCTTATTTCAAAATAGAAAGAGATATATCTCTAAAAAAGGTTTTGATTTAATCTATGTCAACATCCTTTGATGGATTTTAAGCTTATTTGAAGTTGATTTATTATGATACAAAACTTCCATATTGTATTGAAGGTTTTGTGATATGTTTGATTGTGGATGTGTTATTTTTAAACCATTCATGGTTTATGGATAAAGTATTTGCATTTAGTATGCTAATTTTAATACAAATTTTTATATTATGTTTAAACCTTTTCATATGAGGAATGAATTGGACTTAGTAAGTGACAGGTGGAGCCCGCTATAGCTCCTCGATGCATCGGTAGGTCTCATGAGACAAACTAGTGTCTTGGAACAAAGTCTTGACAAAATCTTATTTGTAGTCTTGGCACTAGGACTTGACTATGTGGTTATAAAAGTATGACATTATGCATTCCATCATTATGAAAGTGGATATTGACATTGCATGTGATTATTATAATAGTAGAATATCCATGTGAGTTAGTAAATAGAATTATTTTGATTCTATATTTTTCATATTATTCTGATGTTCAAGTTTAAAAGGATTTTGTTTTAGTTTTATACATTGCCTTAAATGTTTATGCTTAATTATGAATGTTTCCGCTATATTATTATCCTTACTAAGCATCTAAGCTCACCCCGTTCTATGTCTTATTTTTCCTAGGATGTGAAGAAGTATATTATGACTGACCTACATGGATTGTCTATGGGATTTCAGTGTTGTCTATGGAAACAATGTTCTTGTAGTTTTCCATTTTATGATTTATTGTAAACCTAATGAATGTATCTAGTATTTCCAAGGCTACTAAACCAATCGGTCTTTCAAGACTTGATATTTTGTGATTATGCCAATGATACGTAATAATGCACCGACTATGGGTAACTAGGGTCAGGGCATTATAGTTGGTATCGGAGAAAGTTTAGTACAAACCATGGAATCTAGATTTAGTTATACTCTGATTAGAGCACATTACCCTAAGATAGACTTTTAGGGTTAGTATAGAAGAACTTCCTAGAATTTTGGTATTGTAGATATTTTGTGAGTTTTCCAAGAAATACATCCCTGTCTAGATACGATCAGGTAGAGGTGGCTCTAGCATAGATGTACCTAGGGGTAAAACCCAAAAACACCGCTTTGAGCTAGACTCGAACTGGAACTGGTGCACGACAACGGGCCTTGCTGCACTCTTGGTTACGACACTCCTGGGGGATATGATTAGGATAATTATTTTTTTATTTATAAACCATTATGAATGGTTTATGAGTATATACTTCCTGAAAGAATTTTTTTTATGATTATGGATTATATCCATAAACTGTTCAATTTATGTTAAGTGTTTTACATGTTTGGATTTATGTATTTTGATTCCTAAACTAATCTAGTTTATGCCATTGTTTATAAATGAATCCAAGTAGAAGTAATGGAAACTATATCAATTAACTCACTCCATATAGGGATTTACCTAATAATCAAGATAATTATGGTGGAGATGGTGATGCAACTGGTGCTAATCAGCTAATCACTATACTGGGAAAACTCACTCAGGTTATGAATAATAACCTTACCCGTATGGAGCACCCTGATCCGTTGCATGGAGGATCAATGTTATATCACTTCATGAGGAAAAAATCACAAAAATTAAATGAGGGTACAAATACAATAGTATCTGAGCAATGGATAAATTCCTTAGAGAAAATATTCCATGCCTTGGGGAGTAACGAAAGGGAAAAAGTTGTCATGGCAGTTTACCGCCTCACTGGAGATGCTGATCAATGGTGGTAATTGATTCAAAACACAAAGGAAGATGATGAAGTGTCAAATATGGAATGGAGGGAGTTTAAAGAAATTTTCTTAGAAAAATAATTTCCTCATGACCATCGAGCAGACATGGAAAGACAATTTCTGAGTCTGAGGAAAAAGGAGTATGTGAATTTCACAAAGTATGAAGCTAACTTTTCAAGGTTAGCGAGGCATGCTGCAGATTATTTACATAACCCAAGAAGTAATATTGATTGTTTCTTTTATGGTTTAAAACCATTTCTATGTCGAGAAATAGTCTCACCATCCTTCTCGTCATACGAAGATATTGTCTCATGTGCTATCAAGATAGAAAAAGAATTCTCGAAGTCTTACGACTTTAAAGCAATGCAAGAGAAGAATAGATCTTCTGAACACTCTGGAAGTGGAAATAAGGGGAATAATGGAAAAGTTTAATATCTATACTACAGTAAATGTGGGAAGAAACACCCTGGTACTTGCCTGAAGGGAATGAGATTCTGTTACAAGTGTACTGAAAAAGTCCACCAAGCTCATGATTGCAAGGGGAAGAAAGAGGTTGTCAATTTTGAATGCTACAATTGTAGAGAAAGGGGGAATTATGGGAATGAATGTCCTAAGATTCTGGGGAACTTACCTCAGAAAAGTCCAAGGGATCAAGGACAAGATTATGCTACCACTACTGCTGAGGTAGAAGCACCTAAAGACGTGGTGGAAGGTAATTTAATGGTTTCCTCAAGTTTAGAAAATGCTTTATTTGATTTTGGATCATCACATTGTTTCATATCTTCCCAGTTTTCTAAGAAAATTAGATATTTCCAATTTGATTTAACAAGGGAGTTTTCATTAAAAACTCTTAAGGTAAGTATCAACGCAACAATGTTTTGTGAATAAGTTCCCATTAGGGCATATTAATGCTCTTTATCTACTGATCTCATCGTCATACCCATGACTGAATTTGATATAATCCTTAGTATGGATTGGCTTTCTGACCATGATGTGAAGATTTATTGTAAGAAGAAGGAGGTTATGATTTTTGATGATGATGATAAAGAACATCTTATCTATAGAGTAGAATCATCACCACCTGATTCTTATCTAGATCCACCCATAGTAGCTCAAATAAACTCAATTATTTGGGAGGAAGATAATAAAATAACTTTGGGTGAGGAAAGGAATTTTCAAATAGAGGATGTTTCTATTGTGAGAGAATATGTTGATGTGTTTCCAGAATATTTACCTAGACATCCTCCAGAATGAGAAATTGAGTTTTCCATGGATTTAATTCCTGGATCAAGGCCCATATAGATTTATTTTCCCTAGTGTTTCTCTATGGGGAGCCCCTGTCATTTTTATTAAGAATAAATATTTATCTATGAGGTTGTGCATCGACTACAAGGAGATCAATGCTATAACAATAAATAATAAGTATCCCCTACCTCGCTTTGATGATTTATTTGACCAACTACATGGAGCTCAATACTTTTCAAAGATTGTCCTTCAATCTGGATACTATCAGTTGTGCATGAAGAAGGTAGACATTCAGAAGACAGAATTTCGAACCAGGTATGGGAATTACGAGTTTACAGTAATGCCTTTTGGATTGACTAATGCACCCTCTGTCTTTATGGATCCAATGAATAGAGTTTTCTAAAAATATCTCGATAATTTTGTAGTGGTATTTATTGATGTTATCTTAGTATACTCCAAAAGCTTCGAAGATCAGGAAGATCACTTGTGAATTATCCTGAAGACTCTTAGAAGACATGTTGAGATCATGCTCACTTGACTTTCAAGGTATGTGGGATCAATATTTACCTCTGGTAGAATTTTCCTATAACAATAGATTCCATTAAAGTATTTGAATGGCACCATATGAAGCATTATATGGAAAGAGATGTCTCACACCAACCTGTTGGGATAATGTTGGTGAAAGAAAACTCGTAGACCCAGAACTGGTGGAGGAAACGATGGAAAATGTGAAGGTAATCCAAAACCACATCAAAGAAGCTCAAAGTAGGCAGAAGATCTATGTCGATAACCAAAGGGATGATTTGGAATTTCAGGTAGGAGATCATTTTTTCTTGAAGGTATCTCCATGGAAGGGTGTTTTACATTTCGGTAAGAAGGGAAAATTGATTCCCAGGTACATCGGACCATTCGAAATTCTATAACGAATTGGGGTTGTAGCTTACCGGTTGGAAATGCTGCCAATTTTCTCCAAAGTCCAAAATGTGTTCTATGTATCACTGTTGAGAAAATACATGTCTGACCCAACACATGTACTCACCTATGAAGAATTAGAACTGGCACCTGATCTGTCTTATTGCAAAGAGCCTATCAAGGTTCTTGATACAAGAGAACAAGTGCTGAGAAATCGGATGACTCGTCTGGTAAATGTTCTATGGAGAAACCATAAGATGGAAGAGGCAATATGGGAACCCGAGGAACTAATGATGAAGAACCACCCGAGTCTTTTTATGCAGTAATACTCTATAAATTTAGAGGATGAAATTATTTGAAGGAGAGGAGAATGTAACACCCCAAGCTTCCACAGTACGCTTCTCTTTGAAGAATGCAGTAGCGTGTGTTGTACACAACTTCAAGTTCTAACACACCACAACCAATCAAACTAAGGGTTATGAATAGTAATACCCAATTTTTGAAATTTTATAAATTTTATCTTTTAAAATGGACTTCATTTTTGGATTCGGAATATCAAAATTAGCTTAGAATTAATTTTTGGTATTTTTCTGAAAACATTCGATTTTTGATGAAGAGTGAAAAACACTGAGTTATAGTTTAAAACTGAATTATTATTTCAATAATTATTTATTTTTATTTAAATTTATTTTAGGTCAAAATAGATACATAATACCTATATATGTTCAATTTAATTCATTAGAGTCAGTTTATAATAATTTTAGATATATAAAATTTTTATTGAACTTTTCACCGTCTTTTACCCATCTCCTAGGAGAATTTTCGAATTCACATAAAACAAAATTTTACCGCTTCTGGGAGTGGAATTTCAAAAATCCAAGAGAAACGATTGATATCGATAAGTAAAATTTGGTTCAATGAGATTAAAATAATTTTTGGTGAATAGTAACTTTTTACTTTTATTTACCACGGTTAAAAGTAAATAGGGTATTTAAGGGTAAAAATGATATTATTATTACTCGAAAACATGTAATAATTCTATTGGATAAGTATAGTTCAACCAAAAACAACCTTAGAAATAAAATACGAACATCTTTGGTCCACTTGGATTAGATTAGGACACTTATTATTATTTTATTTAAAGAAGAGTTAAAAGAGTTAAAATCAAAGTTTAATAACTAAAACATTTATAATATAGGGTTATATATAAGATAAATTCAACTATATATATTCAGTAGAAATATAAAACTATTTCCTACATAATGGTATTTTATTTATATTTTTTAGACATTAAATAATTTAATTTATTTATGACACAAAGATGACACAGTAATTACCTAATTGATGAAATATTAAAATAATTGATATTATAAATATCCAAATAAATATAATTTGAGACTTTTTATGAATTAAACTAATTTTATAGGTTAATATGACATATTAGGGTTGTTTATATGAATTTTTTTCCAAGTAATAATGCTGTTATGAATTTAGCAAAACCAAAATACCAAATAGTGTCAAAATTGACATAAAAGAGTTTTTTTAAAACAAATATTATATTATTAATTGATATTCTATTCCTAAAAATATAAGGTCTGGAAAAAAGACTTATATAATGATATTTTTATCATTAATGAACCATTTGGGGTTATCTTGAAAGTATATAGTATGTTTATTAACCATATAATATAAAAATACAAAGACACACGGTAAATGTCATACTATTTAACTAACAGTTAAATATAAAAGATAAAGTTAATATAGTGACCCAAACCTGTCTAAAACCTATTGGTTGAGTGGTTTTCGACCCATACCAACCTTATACTTTAAATAATCCACTTTTGAGACATTATAAACCGAAAATTATTTTATTATAAAATAATATTTCAGGCTTTTCCTAAGGTTCCCCTCACCCCTCTTATAAAAGGGAACTCCACCTTCCCTCAAATTAACATTTTCAAAGCCTCTCGGCTCATCCAAAAACTGCCCAAATACCCTCTCAACTATCCTCCCTTCATCCTAGAGGCCTTCATTTAGTTATAAAGCCAGACTAAGGATCCCTTTTGATCAAATCAAAAGGAAGAAACCGAATAAGAGTTAATACTTCATCACCTCTTTCAAGTTCCTTTCTTCTTCCACTTCCTCTGTCATTGTTATTTCCATTCTAAAATAATAAATCCAGTATATTATATATACTATGATGTTATTATAAATATGGTACAACCATATTCATTATTTTATCCATCCTTTGAATGACATGTCACCATACGTGCATACGTATGGCTTACCGTCTCCATGTCATGGTGTAATTTTAATTCAATATGTTATTATTAGGATGGGTATAATAATGATGTGTAACTGATGTAAATAATAAATATAACATGATAATGATTTTGTATATATGATATAACATTCAATTATATATTATTTTAATATCAAAAAAATGATATTGTCGCTCGTGCGTACGTACAGATTACCGTCTCCACGAACGCGATGTGATTCATTCCTCATCGTATCCATTCAAGACTAATTTTCATTTGATGATTAAAAAGAATGATTAAATAATTGATATAATTTTGGATATGAATAAGATATATCCCATAAATAAAAAATATGACTCACATAACAAATAATATAAAGGAAAACAAATCCGTTTACACCCAAAACAACGATAATACTAAGATATTATTAACAAAGAAATGTTTAAAAAATAATATATAATATCATATTATTGTATATGATTCTTGTATAATTTAATAAAAATTATTTCACCAATATGTAGGAGGTTAACTGACACTCGACCAAGGAAAAGTACAAGGTAAGGGTTAGTTTCACAATCTCTTCATTCTCTGAGGTTGTTTATACGTAATTATATACTGGGACCTCTTTATCATCCACATCCATGTTTCTTAAAAATGTATTTCAAAAAATTCATACTATTTTATAGACTATGGGTCAAATTCATTTATACCATTGTTTGAATTTTATAAGATTCTTATAAATGCATCTTTCTGTCGTTTTCCAAACAAGGTCCTTTATAACCTTTTCGACAAAATTAAGGTAAGAATGTATTTTTTTTGACTTATACGGCGGGTGGGGCTATTTTCCACTGTTATAACATCATCGAAGCATCCATTACAAGATTATAAGAATAATCCCAAAATAAATGTTTTCTTAAATGATTTCAAAATAGAAAGAGATATTTCTCTAAAAAAAGGGTTTTATTTCATCTATGTCAACATCCTTTGATGAATTTTAAGCTTATTTGAAGTTGATTTAATATGATACAAAACATAAAAATTTTATTGAAAGTTTTGTGATATTCTTGACAATGGATGTGTTATTTTTACACCATTCATGGTTTATGGATAAAGTATTGACATTTCGTATGCTATTTTTAATACGATTTTTTTTGTTATGCTTAAACATTTTCACATGAGGAATGCATTGGACTTAGTAAGTGACGGGTGGAGCCCGCTATAACTCCTCGATTCATCAGTAGGTATCATGAGAAAAACTAGTGTCTTGGCCGAAGGCTTTGAAAAAAATCTTATTTTTAGTCTTGGCACAAGGACCTGACTATATGGTTGTGAAAGTATGGCATTATGCATTCCGTCATTATGAAAGTGACTATTGATATTGCATGTGATTATTCGACTAGTAGAATATCCATGTGAGTAAGTAAATGATATTATTTTGATTTTATCTATGCCATATTATACTGAAGTTCATGTTTAAAATGATCTTGCTTTAGTTTTATACATTGCCTAAAATGTTTATGCTTATTTATGAAAGTTTCTGTTGTATTGTTATCCTTACCGAGCATCTGAGCTCACCCCTTTCTATGTTTTATTTTTCTAAGGATGCGAAGAAGTATATTATAAATGACATGTAGGGATAGTCTATGGGATCTCAATGTTGTCTATGGAAGAAATGTTGTTGTAGTTTTCCATTTTATTATGAAATTTAAACCTTATAAATATATCTAGTATTTCCAAGGCTACTGAACCAATCGGTCTTTCGAGACCTGATCTTTTGTGATCATTCCAATGATATGTAATAATGCACCGACTCTGGGTAACTAGGGTCAGGGCGTTACAACAAAGGTAACACCATGAAGGTAATAGTACCACACTGGTAACACCATGAAGGTAAAAGTACCACACAGGTAACACCATGAAGATATCACCATAAAGGTGAAAGTACACATAGGTATCACCACGAAGATATAACCATGAGGGTAAAAGTACCATCTCACACTAGGTATTAGTGAAGTATAGAAGTACATATGATCAGTCGCGATGCTAGATCAAATTATTCTGTCAAGAGGCACTACTACTGACCATACGGAGTCTAACCCACATAGGATCAATAGGTACTAACCCCTGCAATGATCCACATAGGATCCGACCCACCCAGAGTCAATAGGTACTAACCCAAATAATGACCCACATAGGATCTGACCCACATAGGATCAGTATGCACTAACCCACAGAGGATCGCAGAGCGCTGAACCACACAGGATCTAACCCACATAGGATTGGTATAAGATGACCCACACAAGATCACTGAGCGCTAACCCACATAGGATCCGAACCACATAGGATCAGTACTAACCCACAAAGGATCGCTCGGTACTAACATCTGTATGATCTGTCTCCAACCTCCACCTCACTACCAACCACTCGACTCCGGCTCATAGTACACCAGATTTCAGGAGAACCTATCCTCAATCCATTGGTCATACCTCAACCACCAAGAAGATCCATGATGAATTATTCCAAATGACTGCCATGTCCTAAGGGTTCCAATGCAATAGATGACTCGTCAATCAGATGCCCAGTCTGTGACTTATAAGCATTTTAGTTCTGAGGGCCTAGTTGGATTCAGATTCAATCCAACCCGGTCGTACACCAACATTATCCAAAACACAAGTGGAGTATACCAAAATGGTTTCCCACTCCAAGGGTCCCAGCACCACAGTCGTTTTGTCAAACAGACGCCTGGTTCTCCAGTTAAGGCCCTTTGAGAAAAATTGGGCTTGGTTGGGTTCGAGGCCTGTCCGACCCAGTCCCGACTGACTCGACCTGGTTCGGGTTAACCCGACTCAGTCTGGTTCCAACACGGTTGGGCTGGGCCGCGGTGGGCTCTTCCTACTGGGCTGCGGTGGGCTCCGCCTGCTGGGTCGCGGTCTGGCCCAACCTGCAAGGGGGGCGCAGCCTGGCCGGCAAGAGGGCGGCCCAGCCCATGGAGGCACAACCCAGCCCACGGTGAGGTGTGGCCCGCTGGGCATGCGCGGCCTGACCCTTGATGGGGTGTGGACCGATTGGTAGGGATGACCAGACTAGAGTGGGGCCCGCCCAAGCTGACACGGGGGGTGGGGGTGACACCCCTGGTCATCCCGAACGACCAAGCACCCATTTGGGTTTTCAAGCAGTGGTGCCAGGTGGGTGCCACTCGGTCATTGAGGAACCTACTGGAGGCATGGGTTCCTCCATCGCTATAGCCTCCACCAGTATCGTGTGACAATGCGCCACCCCACCTCCATCTGCGGCTGGCCGGTGTCAGTCGCCGCTGCCCACTACGGCTTAGCCATGACCCCCTTCTCTGGTGGCACGCGACGGTGTGCTGACACTCCCTTCACGGCCAGCCATTTCCGGCCACCACTGTCACCCACTGCAGCCTTCTCCACTGGAATCACATGACAACACACCACTATCTCCTCCGCAGCTGGCCGTTGTCGGCCCCCTCCATCATCCAGCGTTCCGGGTTCCATCGAACCCGAATTAAAATTCCTGCGAAGAACGCATCAATTCCATCAAAAGTAATAGGGTTCGGGACCTGTTTGTTTGGATTTCACCCTCCACGTTAGCATGGTAACATGAGGGAGATAAATAATTCAACAATCTCTCAGAATTTAAAACAAGATAAATCCCTACATTGAGATTGTTGAAGAATTCTTGTGATTGAGGAAGACTCATAGTTCATCATCCCCATAAGAAGCCGCCAACGATGCCACTCAATCTTCGTTCTTCAGTTCGAGGTTTGATGTTGCTTGTCACCACTCACTAGAACCAGTCCGGTCTTCAATGTGTTGGGCATCGTGGCACTTTACCAGAGCTTTGTCGCTTAGTGAAGCCATGCCAAAACCTCCTCGAAATTCCATACAAATATGAGAGGGGGAGGGTAAGTAAAGATTGTGGAATTTATGGTGGTTCATTTAATAGGAACTTTCCTAATTTCCAAAAACATTATTACATATAATTTGAAGGGTCAATCCATTTAATGGTTTGACATGTCGTTGGTCCCACACTACCACTTGTCTGTTGGAGGAAAAGAAATAAATAAATAAAATAACAAAGTTATATTATTATTATTTTTAAATGTCCCAAATTCTAAATTTTTCACTAGACTTATTGTGGTCGAAGTAAATATTCCCTTAAGAGAATCTTGACAATGAGGATTCATTGGTGCCCTCATATTTTTAATCAGAGCACCAGTTTAAAATATAAAAAATGTTGTCCGCACTTTTACTGAACGCACCTTAAAAATGTTCTGAAATTCATTCCAGGCACACTGGGCCTAGGAATCACGCGCCATGGATTTTTACACACTCTTAATAATTCCATATAATTAAAAAATATATTTAAATTTTGGTTCTTTACATTATCCCCACCTTAGGGCTTTTTGTACCCGAAAGCCACAACATAGACTAAGGAAACAAATAGAGGTACTGAGTCCAAATCTAATCCTACCACTCCCATGTGCTCTTCTAGAGGATCCTGTTCTGCTAACAAATGTGCTCTAGATGTATCGATCATCCATGAAGGACTCACTCCAATCGATCCTCAATCTCCACTAAAACCTCTGTGAAGGTCACCCCATCATCAATGTATAGCTCTCCCCAGTCGATGGCATGCGATGGATCATGCACATACCTTCTCAACTGTGACATGTGAAAGATTTCATGAACCCATTGCATCTTTGTGAGAAGATCTAGGGGATATTCCCCCTCGCGAACTCTGTTGAGAACCTAAAAAGGTCTGATGAACCTCAGAGATATCTTAACGCCACAAAAAAATATCTACCAACCTCATCGTGGTGAGGCCCATAGGAAGACATGGTATCCCTCCTAGAACTCTAAAGGTCTCTGTATCATGTCAGCATAAGACTTATTCCTACTCTGTGAAGTCTTTATCTGATCCTGGATGATCTGCATCTTCTCAGTAGTATCTCGTACTGACTCTGGACCCATAAGTGCTAACTCCCCCTGGTCTGTCCAACATAGAATTGATCTGCAAGGTCAATCTTATAAGGCATCCAATGGTTCCATACCAATGGTGGAGTGATAACTCTTGTTTTACGCGAACTCCACCAAAGGCGAGCGATCCTACCAACTACATCCAAAATATAGGATGCAAGCATGAAGCATTTCCTCCAGTGTCTGAATGGTCTGCTCTATCTGATCATCTGTTTGTGGATGAAAGGTGGTTCTAAAATGTAGTTGAGTCCCGAATGCCTCCTATAATCCCTTCCATGACTGGGATGTAACACATGTTTCACAGTCGGAGATGATCGTCAATGGCACCCCATGAAGTCTTAAAATATCCTATACTAAGAGGCATCCCAAGCACTCTACAGATCCCTGCTCTCGGATGGGAAGGAAGTGGAACGACTTGGTGAGTCAGTCAATGATCACCCATATGGATTCATGTCCCCTGAATGTACGTGGAATCCCTATCACAAATTCCATGGGGATACCATCCCACTTCCACTCCGGCACCTCTAGTGGATGTGCTAAGCCTACTGGAACCAGATGCTCGGCCTTCACTTGCTGACAAGTGAGGCATTGTGAAACAAACTCTTCCACTACCTTCTTCATCTCTGGCCACCTATGATGACACCAAAGGTCTGGGTACATATTCACCACACTAGGATGTACTGCTAGAGGGGCTGTAATGAGGTCCCTCAACACCCCCTCCTGTAGCGCCACTGGAACCACAGTGCATCCTCTAAAGAGGATGACATGCTCCCCACCTTCATAAAATAGATTAGGTGCCTATCCTATGGATATCTGAGCATGTAAGGCATCATGGTTAATGTATCCAAGTTGTGACTCCCAAATTCACTGAAGAAGTGGGGGAGTAATAGTCATAGACTAGAGGTAAGCTACTCAATCTCTATCCACAAAGGATATCTGCAATGTGGCTAGCTACTCTATCACCTCACTCAGTTACTGAAGACCAGACCTCCTACTGAGTGCATCTTCTACCACGTACCCCTTTCCAGAAGTATAGAAAATCTAAAAGTCACAGTCCTAGAGGAACTCCAGCCGTCTCCGTTTTCTTAGGATCCTGTACTTTGGATAGAAGACATAGCTGGGATTCTTATGATCATAATATACTATAAAACATTCACCCATAAAGTAATGTCGCCAGATATTCAAGGAGAAGGCCACTACTACTAACTCCAAGTCATGGGTACCGTAGTTCTTCTCATGTTATCTCAGCTACCAAGATCCATACATGATCACTTCTCACTCCTACATCAGGACACATCCATGTCCGACCCCTGATTTGTCGCTATAGACTACATACCCAACACCCTCTTCTGGTGGCCTCAATATGGGGGCACTCGTTAGTCTCTACCTCAGCTCCTAAAAACTCTAATGGAATCTATCTATCCACATGAAGGGTTGTCCCTTATTTTTCAATGCAGAAAAGGGTTTCAAAACTCTGGAAAGGTTGGGTACGAATCTCTAGTAGTACCCAGCTAACCCCATGAAACTCTGAAACTCTGTCACACTCATGGGTTGCTCCCAAGCTAGCACAACCTTTATCTTCTCTAGATCTACTGCACCTACAACCTCTGAGATAAAATGTCCATAAAGTGGACCTCTCATATCCAGAAAAGGAACTTCAAGAGCTTACTATAAAGCTGGTGTTCTCAGAGTGTATCTAGAACTATCTGTAGATGATTGGCCTGCTCCTCCTCCAATGCTGAGTATATCAAGATTTCATCAATGAATACCACCACAAAGTGATCGAGAAATGAATGGAAGATCCTGTTCATGAGTCCCATGAACACTACATGGGAATTAGTCATGAAAAAAGTCATAACCAAGAACTCATAGTGCCCATGATGACATCTAAAGGTTGTGTTCTACACATCCTCATCTCGTACCCTGAGCTGATGACAGCCTGATCTAAGGTCTATCTTCGAAAACCATCGAGCACTGTTCAACTGATAAAAAAGATCATCAATCCACGGAAGTGGAAACCTATTATACATCATCACCTGGTTTAGGCACTGATAGTCTACACAGAGTCTCAAACTCCCATTTACATTCTTGGCAAAAAAATTGGGGCTGCCCATGGAGACACACTGGGCCTTATAAACCCCTTCCTCTACAAGTCCTCTAACTATACCCATAACTCACAAAGATCCATAGGATCCATCTAATTTGTTGGTGTAGATATTGGTGCTAACCCAAGTTATAGGTCGATGTAAAAGTCTTCCTCTATACGAGGAGGTAGTCTTGGAACATCATCTGGGAAGACATCGGCAAACTGGTCCACCACTACAGGATAGCTCGGACCCTCAACATCAACTGCTCTGAGGGTAAGGTTATCCAACTGATGTTTGATCAGTTGTACCCTCCTCTGAGAGAGTCCATACTATACTGAAAAGGTTACCTTATCTCCAGTGAAGGAAAAAATGGTCCCATATATGTGGAAATACTACACATTATGCCTAATATAGTCAATATGAGCATGGAATGTTGATGACCAGTCCATACCCCAGATGATGTCGTAAGGCCTTGACGCCGCTACTAGAAGATCACAGTCAAATACCTCCCCTTGTAGAGTAAGTTCAAACCTTCAGAACCAGTGTGTAATCATCAAATATTCCCTCATAGGAGTATCTAGCTGTAAGGATTGATCTAACAGCTCTGTCAAAATATTTGTGCTCCGAATGAGGGTCGTGGAAATAAAAGAGTGACCGATACTTGTGTCTGTAAGTACTACAACTAGAGTGGAACAAACACATATCATACATATAATCATCTCTAGAGTGTCGTGGTCATAGGCCTCAACTGCCTGGAGTTGAGCTCATACTTTTACTCATATGGTCAGGGTGGACCACCTGGTGGTGGTGGTGGCAGAACCTAAAATCGCCACCCACCACCTACTGCACGGCCAGCTCCTCTGCCACATCTTCCACCCTGCAGACCTCCTTGCTTGAACCTCTACCTTTACCTTAGCAGTCCTTCAACCATTTTTTGGTCATCTGTATGACTGTTCGGCCAGTCACGAGCCATGTGACCCTTCCCGTCACATGAGTATCACTTCCTGATCCTCAAATGTCTTCCTCTATCACGTGAGCCCCTCCCCACCGAACCTGTATCATGTGGTTTCCCACTATATAGTCTAGCCCGTATGGGACCCTGCATCATCCATCTATTGTCTGCTGTGGATTACTCTGCTACCTGACATCTGGTGGTGGCACTCGCTGTTGGTTCCAACTTAGCTAGCATGCCCACTACCAAAATCGCTCTCTCAAGCACCCCATTCAGCATCAGAATGCTGAGAGATACCATCGATGCTATGATCTCCCATCGAATACCCTACTCAAAGGTCTGGTCCCTGAACAAAGGGTATCATACCATGTTAGTGGAGTGTTGGGAGAGATCAGTTAACCTCACCGAGTACTGGGCCACGGTCAAGATACCCTGTTGTAAGTGCAGAAGCTCCTATATACGCACTGAGTGTAGAGTAGCTGAAATTCGTAGAAAAGTCCCTCGAAGCCTGTACAGGCTAGGGTCGCCTCATCATTTAACTGGAGTGTTAGACTCCACCACCTCCCAGCTACTCCTTCAAAGATACTAGAATCTATGATCACCATCAGACCAGCTGGTGTCCCAACTAAGCGAAAAACTTTGGCTACAACCTTCAGTCAGTCCTCAGCCACCTGCAAATGCCTCTCACCTCAGATCCTTGGAGCTCATTTCCATTGAAACTGGTGCAACGCGCTTAGTCGGCATGCACCGTTTACTTGTGGGATTGGTGGGAATGGATGCCCAATGGGTATTGGTGTTTCTGGTACACCACCCGAAGGTGCTAACACCGTAAGAGGGCCATGCACCGAGGACTCATCACTCGGTGGGCTGTCCTCCTGTACTCTCTTGAGAATCCTAGAAGGCTGTCTACGTGGTGTCATACTGAAAGAAAATAGGTGTGCCATGGTCAATATGTAATACTTGGTGAACTGACTCAAATAAATCATGAGGAAAAAGTTTTCAAAACACACAATATCAGTGTTTTCGTGCACTGAGTCAGAAATCAGAATTCAAAGTCCTGGTGTATAGATACATCGGTCACCGCACCAACACTGGATTCCCCAAACTGAAAATCACACTCCTAAAACTTAACACTTTTTCCACATTGAAAAGATCAGATATGTAGATCTTCAGTAGAACTGACTCATGTGATACCACTTTTTCATGAACCGTCCTTCAGGGCCCGTGTTATGACTACCCCAAACTCATCCTCCATAGGCCAGGGGCTAGCGGCTGGCACCAGAAAGGCGCATCCCTTAATGTGAATGCATTGCCTTTAAACATGTAAAAACACACAAATCCAAGACCAAAACAAGAGGAAACCATGATGTAAACATCTATAGTAAAAAGTGTGCTGAAAGTAAAGGAGTCGGAATACATGCTCAAATGGAAATTACAAATACAACTGAAAAGAGAAAAATATCTCTTGGATATTCCATCGAGGATCCTACCTAAAGGGTAGGTACAGCTCACGATCAGTAGTCCTGTGTCATGCCATGTCGAATGGTCCACCTCTGAGCATTGTCTAGTGCTGGATTACTCGGCCTCGATCAATGTTGTTCATCATCTACACAAGACACAACATGGTGTGGGTGAAACCTATGTGTAGGTGGGTGTAACAGTACTTAGTAAGGACCCCAAGACCCCCTGTGGTCTCCCAGAGTTCCAAAAAAGAAAAAACACAAAGCAAGACCTCAATCACAAAGCACAAATTATTCATCAACTCTACTTAGGTATATTCCCATACATATACCAAAGTTATCAATATATAATCATCTCATACATGAGTAAATAATATCACAAAGGTAACATCACGAATGTAACAATACCACATAGGTAAAACCATGAAGGTAACACCACGAAGGTAAAAGTACCACACATGTAAGACCATGAAGTAATAACCACAAAGGTAAAAGTACCACACAGGTATCACCACAGAGATATCACCACGAAGGTAAAAGTACCAGCTCACACCAGTTATTAGTGAAGTATATAATTACAGATGATATTTCGTGAAGCTAGATCATCTTATTCTGTCAAGAGGCACTGCTACTGACCATACAGAGTTTGACCCACATAGGATCGACATGTAATAACCCCCAAAATTATCCAAATAGGATCCAACCCTCCCATAGTCGATAGGTACTAACCCCCACAATCACCCATAGAGGATCTGACCCACACAGGTCCAGTATGCGCTGACCCACACAGGATCGCTGAGGGATGAACCACATAGGATCAGTATGCGGTGACCCACATAAGATTGTTGAGCATTTACCCACATAAGATCTGGCCCACATAGGATCGGTGCTGACCCACATAGGATCCCTCGGTACTGACCTCTGTATGATCTATCTCCAACCTCTGCCTCACTGCCAACCACTGGATTCCTGCTCATAGTACGCTTGATTTCGGGAGAACCACTCCTCAAGCCATCATTCATACCTCAAACTCCATAAATCTCCATGAATAAGTATTCCAAAGGACCTTCACGTCGTAAAGGTTCCAATGGGACAGAGGACACGTCAATCAGACACCCGATTTGTGACTTATAAGCGTTTTTGTTCTGAGGTGCCGGTTGGATTCAGATTCGATCCAACCTGGATATACTCCAACATTATCCAAAACTCAAGTGGAGTTTTAAAAAAGTTATGTCTCACTAAAAGTGTCCTAGTCCTATAGACGGTTCGTCAAACGGATGCCTAGTTTTCAAGTTATGGCCCTTTAAGCGAAACTGGGCCTGGAAGGGTTTGGGTCCGGTCTGACCCAGTCTGAACCGACAAGACCCAGTTTGGGTCAACCCAAACCATTTCTGGTCACCCCAACCGGTCCGGGTCTGACTCAGCAGGGCCAGGCCATGGCGGGCTCAGACTGCTGGGCCGCGGTCTGGCCCAGACTGCAAGGGGTCGTGGCCCAGTGCGCAAGGGGGCATTCCGCTAAGGCGCAGCCTGCTGGGCTCATGCGGCCCAGCTAGAGCGGGGCCCACCCAAACCGACACCGGGGGTAGATCCCCTATATTCCTGAATGGCCGAGCGGCCATTTGGTTTTTGAAGCGGTATCCCCACGTGGGCACCACCTGGTCGCCGCAGAACCCACTGGAGGCACGAGTTCCTCCACCGTCGTGGCCTCCTACAGTGGCGTATGATGGCGTCCCACCCCGCCTCCTTCCATTGTCGGCCGATGCCAGTTTCACTGCCCGTTGCAGCATCACTACGACCCCCTTCTCCGGCAGCGTGCAGCGCTGCGCCGCCGATCCCTTTTCTATCATCCACCACTGTCACCCACCGCGTCCCCATTCTCCTGCGGCACACCACGGTGCACCCCCACTCCCTTCGCGGTCAGCCATTGGCATCCGTCGTTGTCACCTATTGTAGCTATATTCGTGGCCTTCTCCGCTGGCAGTGCGCGACGATACGCCACTGTCTCCTCCGTGACCGGCTGTTTCTAGTCACCACCGTCATCCAGAATTCTGGGTTCCATCCGACCTGAATTAAAATTCCCATGAAGAACACAACAATTCCAACAATAGGCAGAGGGTTCAGGCATTGTTCATTTGGCCCGCACCCTCTATGTTAGCTTGGTAAGATGAGGGAGATAAAGAATTCAACAATATTTTGGAATTTAAAACAAGATAAATCCCAACCTCGGGATTGTTGAAGAACACCTGCGATTGTGGAAGACACATTGTTCGTCGTCCCCCCAACAAGCTGCCAACAATGCCGCTCAATAATCATTCTTTGGTTCGGGGTTCGGTGTCACTCATCACGGCTCACCAGAACCGGTCCCATCCTTAATTTGTTGGGTGTCGCGGTACATTACCAGAGATTTGTTGTTTGGTGAAGTCATGCTAATTCCTCCCCCCAATCTCCATATAAATAGGAGAGGGGGAGGGTATGTAAAGATCAGGTAATTTATAAGGGTTCATTTAATAGGAAGCTTCCTAAATTCCAAAAACGCTGTTACATTGGATTTAAAGGTTTAAGCCATTTAATGGAAAGACATGTCGCTGGTCCCACACTACCACTTGTCCGTTGGAGGAAAATAAATAAATAAATAAAATAACAAAGTTGTTTTATTATTCTTTTAAAAATTCTCAAAAACTATCTTTTTCTCTAGACATACTACGGTCAAAGTAAAGCCTCCCTTAAGAGAATCATGGCACTGTGGATTCAACGGTGCCCTCGGTTTTTTAATCCGAGCACCAGTTCAAAATATAGAAAACTCCATCCACGCGTTTACTAAATGTACCTTAAAAAAAGTTCAGCAATTCATTCAGGGCACACCGGGCCTCAAAATCATGCACCGTCAATTTTCACAGACTTATAATCATTCCATATAATTAAAAAAATACATTGAAAATCTAGGTCTTTACACCCAAATCCCTTTGGATCGGCCAACCCCTACCCAAATCTCTTCCCAACTTCTCTAAATTCATCATAGAGGCAAAACATTGGGCAAAAATCCAACATAAGGAGTCCTTTTTGCAAATCAAAAGGAGACAGTTGAAGAAGAGGTAATCGTTTTATCCCTTCTTTCAAAGTTAATTTATTCTTATACTTAATCTTACGATGTTGTTACCATACTAAAATAAAAACTATAGAATCTAATATATGCTTATATTTTTTTTAGATTATGGGACAACCATATTCCTCATTTTACACATCCAATGAAAAACAATATCATAATGCATGTGTATGTACGACTTAACGTCTCCTCGGCGTGGTGTAAACATTTTTTCATCTATACTTTATTTTTATGGGTATGATGTTGAATAAAAATGATTAATTAATATATATATCATTATATTATTTCTTTACAATTTATATTCTATTAAAATATATACCATTGAACCATTAATAAAATTATACCGTCGCTTGTCTATACGTACGACTTACCATCTCCACAATGCGATGCGACTCATCTTCCATGTTCACCATCCAATAATGATTAAAAGAATAAATATCACTAATAATTATGGAATATATGAAATAATAATTATACTGGGATGATATATATACACACACACACACACACATATATTTCATTCACTTACTTTTGTATGATACAAAAACAGAAACAAAATTCAAGCATACGTACGACCTACAATCTCCATGAATGCTGTGTTCCATTTTATATATCTATATATTATATATATTTATATTATGAATATATATTATATATAAGTCATATTATTCATTCTGGAAGTAAGTAAATCATCATCTAAGTAATCTGGACTAAAATATAAAAACAAGTATGATAAACAAAGCGATATTACTCAAAATGTTGCATTAACATTGAATTGTTAATAAACGGGTAATTTAAATTCATAAAATAATCATATATGATATCATAAATATTATTATGATTCTGATATATTTTAATAATATATTTAAAAACATTATACATGATTTTCAGACACTTACATAGAGTATCAGATCTAAGGTAAGGGTTAATTCCTCAATCTCATTATTATCTGAGATTGTTTATGTGTAAGTATTTATTGGGACATATTTATCAACCATGCCCATGTTTTATAAAAAAAATTTCAAAAGGAATTTTTTATGGTTTTATGGAAGTGTATCTTTAACTATATCTTCATTTTTAATTTTTTGAAGATTTATTTTTCTAAATCTATTTAATTAATGTCTAGGTTTTCAAAATGATTTTTTAGGATTTATTTATATGGATAGGATTTCTTTAAAATGTTAATTCCTTTCAAAATTTTCAAAGTGGTATGGGAGACTTTGATTCAAAAATCTATTTAAAATGAATTCCTTTATAAATTTTGTGAATTTTAAATGATTTCATGAAAAATAGATATTTTTCTCAAAGAGTTTTACTGATCATTTTTACTATTTCAATATCTTTTACTAGATATTATTCTTGATTGTGGTTGATTTATTATAATACAATCTTCTATATTGTATTGAATGAGTTATGATATGTTTGACTATGTATGTGTTATTTTTATACCATTTATGGTTTATGGTTAATGTATTAATATTTCGTATGATATTATTAATACGAATATTTATGTTATGTTTCACCCTTTTCATATGAGTAATGCATTGGACTTAGTAAGTGATGGTCAGGGCCCACTATAGCCCCTTGATGCAATAGTAGGTATCATTAGACAAACTAGTGTCTTGACACAAGACCTTGACATAATATTTGGGAATGGTCTTGGCACAAGGCTTTGACGTAGTAGTTATTATGTCTGACATTATACATCCCCTCGTTATGAAATTATTTATTACATGTGATTATTCAATGATTAGAATATCAAAGTGCATGTTTATATGGTAATTTTTGAATTATTTTTTCCATATTATATTCAATATCATGTTTTAAAAGTATTTTGTTTTTATTATAAATCTTTAATTAAAATTTTATAGCTTCAACTAAATTATTTAACCTTACTGAGCATCTGAGCTCACCCGTTTCTTATGATTTATTTTTCTAGGACGCCAAGAATGTATTAGGATTGATATGCAAGGTTAAGATATGGGAATAATGGTTTTCCCAAGGTATTATTTATGTTGTGTTTTATGATAGAAAGTGTAATGTATCATTCATGTATGTAATCTATTTTCCAAGACTGCTAAATTGATCGGTCCTTAAGGTCTTAATTCCTTGTAATCATACTAATGTATTAAAATAATGCACCATCTCTGGGTAACTGGGGTTGGGGAATTACACTTGGTACTAGATAAAATTTTTCAACAACCTTGGAAATAGATTTATAAATCATAGATTAGGGATCATAACCCTAAGATAAACTTCGAGGATAAGTATATAAGAACCCCCTAGAATTTTGGTAAATTAGGGATTACGTGGATATTCCAAGAAGTAAGTCCATATATTGATTCTACATGTAGACTTGGTTCTAGAACATATGTACCATGGGGTGAAAACACCGATGAGGTTTTCCGAGCTTGACTTGGGGTAACCTGGTACACAACAATGAGACTCACTACAAACCTGGTTTGAAACTCTCAGGAGATATTCTTTGGATAATTCATATTTTCATTAAGAACCATTATGATGGACTTACGAGTAAATATGACCTCAAAGCAACCATATTTATGATTATGGATTAGATATGCCTAAATTTTTCAATTTCTACTCAGAATTTTACTAGTTTGGAATTATTCATTATGATTCATAACTTAATCTAGTGTATTACATTGTTTAGAAATGGAGCCTAGTGGAAGGAATGGAAATCGTATCAATTCACGTAATCCATGTAGGTATTTCCCTCCTATGAAAGATAATTAATGTGGATCTAGTGACACAACTACTACAGAATATCTTATAACCATATTGGGACAGCTGACTTAGGTTATGAATAATAACCTTACCCGTATAGAGCATCTGGATCCACAACACGGATGATCAATGTTAGAACTATTCATGAGACAATGACCTCCAACATTCAATGAGACTATAAATACTTTTGTAGCTAATCAGTGGATAAGTTCCTTATAGAAAATATTTCCTGCTTTGGGAAGTATGGAAAGGGAAAATGTTTTCTTGGAATTTTATCATCTCTTAGGAGATACAGATCAATGGGGATCATTAATTCAAAACAAAAAGGAATATGAAGAAGTGGTAAATAGGGAATAGAGGGAGTTTAAAGAACTTTTTCTCGAGAAATACTTTCCTCATGAATATAGAGCTGATATGGAAAGACAATTTCTGAGCCTGAGGAAAAAGGAGGATGAGAATGCTGAAAAGTATGAGGCTAAGATCACTATTTTTTCAAGGCATGCTATACATAACCCAAAAAGTAATATTGGTAGACTATTTTATTGGTTAAAACCTTTCATATGATGAGCATTGGTCTAAAAATATTTCTCATCGTATCAAGATGTTGTCTCGTGTGATATCAAGACAAAAAATTAATTCTCTAGGTCTTGTGAAATTAATGTAACGAAAGAAAAGAAGATAATGGTGGAGAAATATATAGATAAAGAAAAAATGTAAAGAATTATTTTACCTAATGTGATAATTTTGGGATGAAACACCCTGGTACTAGCCAAAAAAGAATGAGAGTTTGTTACAAATGTGGAGAAAAAGGTCACCATGATCATGATTTCAAGGGAATGAAAGATGTTGTGAAATGTTATAATTATAAAGATATGGTACATTACAAAAATTATTGTCCAAAGCGTCATAGAAATATAGATAAAAATAAAATGGATCAAGGTTAAGCTTATGGTAATACTGTAGTTGAAGTGGAATAATTAATTATTTGGGTTTTAGGATTTAAGAATTATATTCTGGTTATAAGAAGAATGTGATATATATATAAGGATTGTATTATAGTATTTTTTTTCATTAAGTTTTTAATATTATTAAGGTAATCATATATTCATTATGTTACAATAATAGGAATATTACGTTGTTTGGGGAATTTGATGTTATAATTGATTTTGAAAATTTAGAGACCTTTTTGACAGAGATTGGACAGAAGAATTTTGGATAACTCTACAGGTTGGAATGGATTAATTTGAACTTTTTATAATTTGGTTAAAACAATTCTTAAGATTATATTTGGAATTTTATTATAATATAGTTTTAGAAGAATGACAACCTAAAGGTCAGGTGATAACCTATCGCATCGGACAAAGATACGGGAATCGAACCCACAACCAAAGTGCGACAAGGTTTTATCACCTACCACTTTCCTATAAGAAGTTTCTAGTTATTATAAAATAGTTTTATTCATTTAAATATTAAATGTTTATATTTTTAACCTTATACGATATAGATAAATAAAATATTTTTGAGTTTTATCTTTTGAAGAGAAAGATGTGTTTGTGGTAGGAAGTAGTTAAAGGATGAAACTCTATATGTAAATTGAGAATGAATTCCTTGTGTTATTAGTCTATAAATTAAATTACTTCTACAACACTAGGAAAAGGATCATATAACCAAAAAAATTTCCTAGTACGTTCTTTTGCGATGAATAAAATGGTTCCTTAGATCATCGCAGATTTATAGTTTTCTATTTGTTAACTTTCTCATAATAATATTATCTATCTCACTCAATTAGAACTTGATGGTTTTTTCTCTTCCATATCCATGGTTTCATACATAGAACCCTAGTATGTTTTATTTTTGGTATCCTAAATACATACCTTTCATTTTTTAAACAGAGGCCTCATTAATCCATTTTTCGATGTGGGATTTCAACTATGATATTTTGAAATGTCAAACCCCTAGTTTCTAATTGCAAGTGTAAATTGCGAGTACTCAATTTATTGAATGAGAGGATAATGTAACACTTAAATATTCTAGGGGTATGCTTCATTTTTAAATGATTTAATAGAGTGCAATGTACGCAACACCGAGTTCAAGATCACCACGACCTATTAAACCCGCCGTTTAAAAGTGGTTATGAATAGTATTTACCATATTTTGAATTTTATATATCCTATATATTTTAAAATTCATATTTTTTGTTTCTTAGACATAATATAATGATAAATTCAATTTTTCTGGTAAAATAAGTATTTTTCAAAAAATGATGCTTTTCCTCCTTTTAATGGCTAACCATTTTTAAATCCAATATATGAAACTTTTATATATTCAATTTTATGAAATTAAATTCTTCTTTATAATGAGGAAATAATAATTTAGTTTTCATAAAAGTTTAGAACTTTTCTGATAACTTTAATATTTTGATGAATAGTGAAAAATACTAAATTTTTATTGAAAACAACTTTTTTAATCAAAATAATATAGTGTTAAATTATAAATATGTGTGTTTTTTAAGTATAATTAGATTATATTTTTGTCATTTAATATAATTTAGGTCATTAAAAGTATTTTTACATTTAATTGGACATAAACACATGTCAATATTTTGATAGTTTTTACTTCTTAAAAACCAGCTTTCTAGTTTTGACAATTGGAATTAATTTTAAATAAATTTATTCCAAATCTTTGTTTTGAATTTTGAAAAATGGATTCCATATTTGGAATCCAATGGTCTAAATTTTATAAATAGTTACCTTTTATTTTTTGACCTTAAGAATAATAACTTTATTAATTATATGTTTCGTCATTGTTAATGGGTAAATCTAGTAAATAAGGGTATAAAAATAATGTTGTAATAATATTAAACTACCCAAAAACATTTCATAAACATATTTGATGAGATATTTCCAACCATTGGATTATTTGGGTCAATTTTGGGACCCCATGGCGCCACTTGGTTGTGAAAATGACATTTTATAAGAATTAATTTAAAGTATAGAAAAATATTACATAAACATGTATCTTTCACTAAAACATTTTTTTATGGGGTTATATAATTGATATATTTGACTATTAATAGTAATTAGAAATATAAAACTATTTACTACATCATGAAATTTTATTTATAATATTTAGATATAAAATAAACAAATTTAATTACGACACAATGATGATTCATTGATTGCTTCATTAATAAGGGATTCAAACAAATGATATTATAAATGTATAAATAATTGTAATTTAGTTATTTTGATGTCATCCAAGAATTTTATAGATGATATTGATGTATTATCTTTGATTTAATGGCTTTTTTTAGAAAGAATCATGTTTTTATGAATTTGTAAAAAAGTCAAGTATGAATAGTGTTCAAAATTGACATAATTCATAACTCAAAACATAAAATAGTTTATTAAATGATACTAAATTACTAAAAAACTAATATTTGTAAAAATGGTTAATAAAAGTCCAAATAAGCCATAAATTACTTTTTTGTGGGTCTTTTGACATGAAAAGGTAATTACATTAACCCACAATGTG
The DNA here is from genome assembly GCA_963277665.1 of Viscum album. Taxonomy (NCBI): domain Eukaryota; kingdom Viridiplantae; phylum Streptophyta; class Magnoliopsida; order Santalales; family Viscaceae; genus Viscum; species Viscum album. Next base: position 495,285,901 of record OY728120.1, read on the forward strand.
TAAATAACTAGATACCATGGTGAGATTTAAAAGGTTAAAATATGGGTAAAACCAATAAGATAAGGATAAAAAAATTAAAAAAATTTCTAAAAATTATATTATGATGTGTATTATAACCAATATAATATTATATTTGAATTAAATTAGTTTTATATTATTTTTAAGAGAAATTTAATTTATAATAAATTAATATTTCCAGACTTTCCTAAAGTGCCCCTCCTCCGTCTTATAAAAGGGGACCACCTATACCCACTTATTCACAACTTAAAATCCCATTTTATTGTCTACAACCTGAAAAAATATCCTCAAAACTTCCCTAAATTCATCCTACAGTAAAATCATTGGGCAAAAATCCAACATAATGAGTTATTTTTTGAAAATCAAAAGGAGACATCTAAAAAAGAGGTAATCATTTTATCCCTACTTTAAGAGTTAATTTCTTCTCCTTTTTCCTCTTATTAAGTTGTTACCATACTAAAATAATAAATACATAATATACTATATTCTGAGATTTTTTTAATAATATGTTACAACCATATTCATCTTTTTACCCATCTAATGAAAAAAAATATCACCATGCGTGTGTGTGTACGGATTATCATCTCCTCGACGTGCTGTAAATAATTTTTCATCTATACATTATTTATATGGGTATAATGATGTAAAAAAATGAATTAAATAATAATTATAACATTATATTAGTTCTTTAAAATTAATATTCCATCCAAATCCATACCATTTTAACATTAAGAAAATGATATTGTCACTCGTGCGTACGTACTGCTTACCATCTCCATGATGCGATTATACTTATCTTCCATTTTCATCATCCAAGAAATATTATAAGAATAAAAATTATTAATAATTATTAAATATATGAAATAATAATTCTACTGGTATGATATATATATATATATGTCATTCACTTACTTCCATACGATATGGAAACAAAAACAACGTTCATGCGTATGTACGACATACCATCTCCATGAACAATGTCTTCCATTTTATATATCTATCTATTATATATATTTATATTATGAATATTTATGATATATAAATCATATTATACTTTCTAGAAGTAAGTAAATCATGATCTAAGTAATCATGAATAACAACTCAAAACATGTACCATAAACAAAGTGATATTACCCGAAATGTTGCATTAACATGGAATTGTTAATAAATAGGTAATATAAAGTAATAATAGAATCATATATGATATAATAAATATTATTATTATTATTATATAAGTTAATAATATGTTTATAAACATTATATAGTATTTTCAGAAACGTACAGAGAGTATCAGATCTAAGGTAAGGGTTAATTCCTCAATCTCATTGTTATCCAATATTGTTTATGTGTATATATTTATTGGGACATATTTATCATCCATCTTCATGTTTCATAAATTTTTTTTCAAAAGGAATATTTTATGGTTTTATATAAGGGTATATTTAACTTGGTCATCATTTTAAATGTTTTAAATATTTATTTTTCTAAATCTATTTAAATAATGTCTATGTTTTCAAAATGATTTTTTGGATTTATTTATATGTACATGATTGTTTTAAAATGATAATTTGTTTCAAAAGTTTCAAAGTGGTATAAGAATATTTTATTCAAAAATATCTTTTAAATAAATCCCTTTATAAAATTTATTAATTTTAAATGATTTCATGAAAAATGGATATTTCTCTCAAACAGTTTTACTGGTCATTTTCAACTATGTCAATATCCTTTAATGGATATTATTATTGATTGAGGTCGATTTATTATAATAAAATATTCTATATTTTATTGAATGAGTGGTGATATGTTTCACTGTGGATGTGGTATTTTTATACCATTCATGTTTTATGGTTAAAGTGTTAACATTTCATATGCTTGTTTTAATATGATTTTTATGCTATGTTTAAACCTTTTTCCTATGAGGAATGTGTTAGACATAGTAAGTGACTGGCAAGGCCTGCTATAGCCCCCCGATTCATCGGTAGGTCCCATGAGACAATCTAGTGTCTTGGCATAAGGCCTTGATGTAGTAGTTATTATGTTCAGCATTATGAATTCCCTTGTTATGAAATTAGTTATCCCATGTGATTATTAAACTATTAGAATATCCATGTGAATGTTTATATGGTAATTTTTGAATTATTTATTCTATATTAGGATCAATATTATGTTTTAAAAGGCTTCTGTTTTTATTATACATCTTTCCTTAAAAGTTTATAGCTTCTATTGAATTATCTACCATAAATAGGCATCTAAGCTCACCCATTTCTTATGTTTTATTTTCCCTGGATGCCAAGAAGTGTATTATGATTGATATGTAGGGTTAAGCTCAGGGAATAATAATGTTCTCAAGGGATTATTTATGATTTGTTTTATGTTAGAATGTGTTATGTATCGTATATTTATGTAATCTATTTTCCAAGACTACTAAACTGGATGGACCTTTAGGTCTTGATTCCTTATAATCATTCCAATGTATTAAAATAATGCACCGGCTCTAGGTAACTAGGGTTAGGGCATTAAAAAATAAGTGTTAGGGGTGAGTGCCATTTTATTGTGGAGGTGTAGTGGAATTCTAGTAAATATATAAAGGAAAACAAAATTGAGAGGTCCCCCTTACTTATTGTGCCACCAATAATTTTCATTTTTCTATAAAAGAGGTTAATTGGTCTAAATATGTCTGAAAATGGATTTTGGACATGTTTATTGGTTATTTTTCAAATTAAGTTGATGTTTAACCACTATGTAATCGTGTTTTTATTTCAATCTTTATAATTAATTGTAATTAATTTCCCTAATATTTTTAGTTAAAAAATCCATTTGAACTAATTAGATATTATAAATCAATATAATTCAAAATATGTAATCCATTTTTCCAATTTCAAAAAATGAAAGTGGAAAAAACTAATTTAAGTTTAATCGATAGACCAGATGATAATGAGAGTTCTTAAAATAAAAGTTTTTGAATGTTTGAAATGTTTTTATATCCATTTTCAATGAGAAATTAATTCCAATAACTTAAATTTGATTAATTGATGTAAAATTGATATAATTAATCATTAAACATAATTTAGAATATTATTTATCCCTATATATTATTGAGATGAGAAAACATTTTTAAATTAAAATTTAGTGTTTTTCACTATTCATCCAAAATGATGTTTTTCAGAAAAATCCAAAAAATACACCCTATGATAATTTTAACATTAAGAATTTAGTAATTATGTTTATTTTATAAAATTTAGTTTATAAAAGTGTCTAAAATTAATTTTATTATTTTTCACATATGGTCATAAAAAGAAGTTCTTTTAGGAAAACATATAAATACTTTACCAAACAAAAATATATTTTTATACTTAGTATGATTTATATATATAAAATCATTTAAATTATATTTAAAAATGTAGATATTACTATTCTTATTAAGAATTTTAATGGATAGCTTAAAAATATCTTATTTAAATAATTATAGAAAATAAAATGTTGTTTTGTAGAAACTCTGTGTCATGTGTAATGCAATCCAAGTCGATGTAGCATGTAGCATAAACTCAACAAGTAGTAGCATATGATAAATGATTAAAATAGTGTAGTGTGAAACATAATACATCAAAGAGAAATTAATTTATTCAAAAAAGAAGTTCATAAAAACAAGGGATGTTACAATGAGGAATGTTTATGGTTCCCAAGAAGATTTTATGTATGCAGGAGTTGATATGGGGAAGAGTCCAACCTTGGGAACCTGATCTTGTTTTCTCGCTTTAGTATGAATCTTAGTAGTAGATGGTCGAGCCAGTTCTCATGATGATTGGATAGTTTTTGATCTTTTTTTGTACATCATGTATTTTTCTGTATTTCATGCTACCTTGTATACATGTTTTCCTACTTTTTTGAGACTTGAGATTTTTTCATCATATATTGTATAATGTATTGTTCCTATTATTATATCATTATCATTATTGGATTCTTATTCTTGTTTTTTTGTTTCTTATTCATTGATATCATGACTTAACTATTGTTATTCATCTGTTATATCATATTTTATCCATTGTGCTACACTCCTACATGATGTAATAGTCTAGCCATGGACACACCCAAGGCTATCTCTACTAGTCAGTAGCCTCTAGAATATGGGGAGACATGCTTGATTCCATGTGGCCTACCATGTTCAGGGAACCATTGAGTGACACACAGTTTGGGAGATCAAAAAGTGATATCTAAGTATTTTCTTTTTTATTGTTTGGGAATATATATAGGATATTAATAACATGTTATAATATAGTCACGAGTCATGCCTAGGAGAAGATAACCCTTGTTCGGGGTAAATACCATGTTTCAGGGGTATGGAAAATTTATGTTCTATTTTCACCTGTTATAGTTGATATACTTTCACCATTGGGTGATGCACATGAGTTTTTGTATTTGATATACATTATAACTATTTAACATTATCTTTGTATGGAAAGGGGAATTATAATATTAATAATTATATGCATCTAGAATTCATCTTCTACGCATATTCCATGACATGTAGGTTTATTTCACTCCTTTCATTGTTTTTCCCTATGATTGTTGAGTAAGCCAGGGATTTTATATATCCCCGAGCTACTAAAATCTACTTCATAATAAGGTAATTTGTTATTTTAAGTCTATTCATCAATATAAATAGTATTTTCCTTTATAATTTGATGGTGGCGTCTAAAATAGCTAGTTTCTACCCATGGAGGCTCTGTACCTTTGGTTACAAGATCTAGGTTTTGTCTGTGATTGAGAAACTACCGGTTTAAATTTATGATGTGTGGGTGCTCATGAAATTGATGTGGTAATTTACCAAGTATACCAATTGTGTATTACCCATTACATTTTGAGACTGAATATAAGACGACTAATTATAAATTAAATGGGTGTCACTTTTAGTGTATGATGATTTATTATCTTGGAATGGATATCTATTTAATTGAACCTTAATATATGTATATAAGAAAATAAAACGATTAAATTTAAATATTTAATTATAAAAATTAAATGGTTTCACATTAATAAAAAAGAAAAGTGAAATTGTACCTTCACCTACAAGAACCACTATGAATTAAATTAGAACTGCTAATAATAACCCAACCTTCTAATTGGGTAGTTGAAATAGTATAACATTGGTAGTGAGCCCTTTTCCTTTTTCTTTTCATCCTCTTCTGCTTTCATATATTTTAAAATATTTTTTTGAGTTAGGTTATTGGAATTTTTATGGATATTCCACAATGACTTCCTCAAGTTATTCACTTGGAGGGTGGTGATGATCATGCCCCAGAGGTGGTGGTTTCAGAGTGACTAGTCTTACCAATAGGAGTGCCGATTGTGAAATAACCTATTATACCTAAACTGGGAACTTACTCTCATATTCAAAATTGTTTTCTATTTCTAATGTAGTCTATATAGGGTGCTCCGTTACCTGCACATAATATCACTCATCTGACTCGCTAGTTACAACAGCAATATCCTCCCATATTTTTTGGGGGAATGGCAGTCTAGAGCCTGTTGATATTGGATGGATACCACTCAATATATAATTAGAAATAGAGTTATTCCACCACATATTTGGTTCATTCTATCCACCAACATGTGATGTGATTTGGACACGCACTAGTGGGATGTTATTGTGTAGGATAGTCATCATCATGGCATGGTATGGGCCAATTTCAGACTACCTTCTATGATTTTATTTCCCCTAATATGCTCAGAGCTGACCAAACCAGGGAGATTATGAACCTAGAGAAGGGTTCTAGGTCATTCATGGACTATTCAGTGCTTTTTACAGGGTTTCAATTTCTTTCAATACTTAAGATGGTGATGACATATTATGAGTGTGACATTTTGAGGATGGGCTCTAATATTCTATATGATCCCAGGTCACTATATTATTCCAACCTACCCTTTCATGATATAATTAATTAGGATATTATCACTAAGAGAAACCTGATAGAATACAATTATATTGGGTAGAGAGGTTCAGTTCCTAGCAAAGAATGTATTTCTTCTAGTAGTAGTAAGTGAAACCTCTAGATTTCTCATTAGAGAAGTAGTGGCCATAGTATCTGAAATGTAATATCTATTATTTTCCATCAGTGTGTACAGATAGGGAATCTGAATCCATGGTGTGATATAGGCCCTCTTAAGTTTATTTCTTGTGGAATTATTGGTCATAATCAAATCTTATTTTGTATATTTCCACCAACTTCGAGTGGTAGAGGATCTTCATTAGATCCACCTTTAGGGGTACAATTATTTGTTTTGTTTCATGCAGGGATTTGGAGTAGCAATAGTAGGATAGGACGAGAAGGTGGTTATGATCATTTTATCTAGACATCTAATTATTAGAAAAAATCAAGAGGACCTACTAAGGGTAGTTCAACTGTAGCACAAGGGTCATGGATCAGGACAGTTACATGCCTTATAGCTGATACACTGGGATCATAGAGTAGAACCATCTATAATATGGGGAACTATTCTAGTAGCCTCTACAATTGTATTAGATCTATTCAATATAGTTTCCTCACTACTACAACCTGACCCTTTATTAGCGCTAAAAACCGGCATTAACAACACTAGAAAAGCGCTGTTAATGCCGGCATAGATAGGGGGGGGGGGGTCCCCTTTATCAGCGCTTCTCAGAGCGCTGATAAATGAGCTCTTTATCAGCGCTTCTCAGAGCGCTGATAAATGAGCTCTTTATCAGCGCTTCTTTTAGCGCTGATAAAGGTCTCCTATATCGGCGCTTGGCGGAGCGCTGATAAAGGGTTCCTTTATCAGCGCTCCTCTAGCACTGTTAAAGGTGTCCTTTATCAGCGCTAAAAAAGCGCTGATAAAGGCCCCATCGCCTGCAGCTATAAAACAGTACCTGTACACCTGCACACCAAAATACCCGCACAAAGTAGCACATGCACACCTGCACACCATAGCACTCACACCCAATATTTTGACCGAAAATGGTATATACATTTACTTAACATCATGAATACAAAAAAATGCATTGCTATATACATTTCAAACATTGTTTTACATGGTTACATTTACAATTATTCAACAACAGTTATAAACATTCATGTTTCAACCTTTGATATCAGTGATCCGCTCTCGACGGTATTTGTTGCCGAACAAAGCATCTGAACTCAAGGAAAAAAATTCACCTATATAAGAAAACAAATATTATGTTAGTAATGCAATAATGAAAGAAATTAAAATAGTAATATAAAATAATACATTAATATGGAAATGTGAAACTAAAATATGAAATTTTAAACTCAAAAGTTTTCATTTTCATAACAATGAAAGGGAATAATGTAAAATCAATATGTTTTTGATTGATTTATCTCATTTAATAAATACTGATTCTTTATCTAATGAAAAGCTTTACCGGTCACACCGTGCATCGGTTGGATGAAGGTGCGGTCGATTCGTACATGTCACAAATGACTCGTGGATTGTTTTCCTAAAGTATCAAAACAATCCGAACGCGTTTGCTCAGTTTGGCGTATGTCATTGGTGTTGTTTTCCAAAGTTTATCTCAATTTGAAACTGATATCAGACACTTTTAGCCATACCGGTCACGTCGTGCGTCGGATTGAGGTGCGGTCGATTCATACACGTCACAAATGACTCGTGGATCATTTTTATAAAGTATCAAAACAATCCAAACACGTTTTCTCGGTTTGGCGTATGTCATTGGTGTTGTTTTCCAAAGTTTATCTCAATTTGAAACTGATATTAGACACTTTTAGCCGTACCGGTCACACCATGCGTCGGATTGAGGTGCGGTCAATTCGTACACGTCACAAATGACTCATGGATCGTTGTCCTAAAGTATCAAAACAATCCGAATGCGTTTTCTCAGTTTGGCGTATGTCATTGGTGTTGTTTTCCAAAGTTTATCTCAATTTGAAACTGATATCAGACACTTTTAGCCATACCGGTCACACCGTGCGTCGGATTGAGGTGCGGTCGATTTTTACACGTCAAAAATGACTCGTGGATCGTTTTACTAAAGTATCAAAACAATCCGAACGCATTTTCTAGGTTTGGCGTATGTCATTGGTGTTGTTTTCCAAAGTTTATCTCAATTTGAAACTAATATCAGACACTTTTAGCCATACCGGTCACACCGTGCATCAGATTGAGGTGAGGTCGATTCGTACACGTCAAAAATGACTTTTGGATCATTGTCCTAAAGTATCAAAACAATCCGAACGCATTTGTTCAGTTTGGAGTATGTCATTGGTGTTGTTTTCCAAAGTTTATCTCAATTTGAAACTAATATCATACACTTTTAGCCATACCGGTCACACCGTGCGTCGGATTGAGGTGCGGTTGATTCTTACACATCACAAATGACTCGTGGATCGTTGTCCTAAAGTATCAAAACAATCCGAACGTGTTTGCTCAGTTTGGAGTATGTCATTGGTGTTGTTTTCCAAAGTTTATCTCAATTTGAAACTGATATCAGACACTTTTAGCCATACCAGTCACACCGTGCGTCAGATTGAGGTACGGTCGATTTGTACACGTCACAAATGACTCGTGGATTGTTTTACTAAAGTATCAAAACAATCCGAATGCGTTTTCTCAGTTTGGAGTATGTCATTGGTGTTGTTTTCCAAAGTTTATCTCAATTTGAAACTGATATCAGACACTTTTAGCCATACCGGTCACGTCGTGCATCAGATTGAGGTGAGGTCGATTTGTACACGTCAAAAATGACACGTGGATCGTTTTCCTAAAGTATCAAAACAATCCGAATTCGTTTTCTCAGTTTTCCGTTTGTCATTGGTGTTGTTTTCCAAAGTTTATCTCAATTTGAAACTAATATCAGACACTTTTAGCCATACCGGTCACACCGTGCGTCGGATTGAGGTGCAGTCGATTCGTACACGTCACAAATGACTCGTGGATCATTGTTCTAAAGTATCAAAACAATCCAAACGCGTTTTCTCGGTTTGGCGTATGTCACTGGTGTTGTTTTCCAAAGTTTATCTCAATTTGAAACTGATATCAGACACTTTTAGCCATACCGGTCACAACGTGTGTTGGATTGAGGTGTGGTTGATTTGTACATGTCACAAATGACTCGTGGATCGTTTTCCTAAAGCATCAAAACAATCTGAATGTGTTTGCTCGGTTTGGCGTATGTCATTGGTGTTGTTTTCCAAAGTTTATCTCAATTTGAAACTGATATCAGACACTTTTAGCCATACCGGTCACGCCGTGCGTCAGATTGAGGTGCGGTCGATTTGTACACGTCACAAATGACTCTTGGATCGTTTTACTAAAGTATCAAAACAATCCGAACACATTTTCTCGGTTTTCCGTATGTCATTGGTGTTGTTTTCCAAAGTTTATCTCAATTTGAAACTGATATCAGACACTTTTATCCATACCGGTCACACCGTGCGTCGGATTGAGGTGCGGTCGATTCATACACATCACAAATGACTCATGGATCATTTTCCTAAAGTATCAAAACAATCCGAACGTGTTTGCTCGGTTTGGCGTATGTCATTGGTGTTGTTTTCCAAAGTTTATCTCAATTTGAAACTGATATCAAACACTTTTAGCCATACCGGTCACACCGTGCGTCGGATTGAGGTGCGGTCAATTCGTACACGTTAAAAATGACTCGTGGATCGTTGTACTAAAGTATCAAAATAATACGAACGCGTTTTCTCGGTTTGGTGTATGTCATTGGTGTTGTTTTCCAAAGTTTATCTCAATTTGAAACTGATATCAGACACTTTTAGCCATACCGGTCATACCGTGCGTCAGATTTAGGTACAGTCGATTCGTACATGTCACAAATAACTTGTGGATCGTTTTCCTAAAGTATCAAAACAATCTGAACACATTTGCTCGGTTTTCCATATGTCATTGGTGTTGTTTTCCAAAGTTTATGTCATTTTCAAACTAAGTAGTAGGAATTCACTAATCTAAGGATATGAAACATAAGAAAGGGAGATCATAGATTCTCAATAAGTGTAAAGGGAGATATCAATGACCATATGAAGATAACCTAAGTATTAGGAATTCACCTTCATTGTCCTATTTGTTTACATTCTTCCATTAGGTACGATGCCCATTCGTTTCTAAAGACATTTATATCATCTTCTGAATAGAAGTTTTTGCGACAGTCATAGTAGTACTGAAAAAATATAAATACACAAAGGATTAATAATTATTTTAAATAAAGTAGTAATTATTTTAAAAAATACCTCTTCAGGGATGCTAGTTTGTTCATGAAATACGATCTCTTTTATAAATTTACAAACATAATAACCACAGTCCTTGTCATTTGTTTGTTTCAAACACTGCAGAAACATCGAGAAAAATAAGTAATTTGTTTTGATATGTATTTGGATAGTGAAATATAATTATATATACCCAGATACTTCTCCATTTGTAGATATTGTGGGCATTGTCGTCCTTACGCCCTGGATTCATTACAGCCTTTAGACGATATTCATACACTGCCCTATCATAACAAAATCCTCATTAAAAGATAATATAAATTATATAAATAGATATTTAGTTCTAAAATGTTGGATCTAGTGTATTACAAATTGACAATCGCCATCATCTGTGGTCGGTTAGTTGGATATCCATGCAGTGAATCCAGAAAATAAATCTTCGGAGTATCCAAATTGACTGCAATGAGCATCCAATGTTCCCTAAAAACAAAAAAAGAAATAAGTACTGATAGAAATGAAAATATAATTGATATGATTAAAATGTAGAGTTTTACCCTTGCATCATTGGTATTAAAAAGAGCCTGTTAGTCGTAATTCTTCTTTGAAACGTTCTGAGCAGATTTGACATCAATTCAGCCTGAAAATTAGAATCTATTTCTGTTCGTTGTGTAGAAATGGTGTGAGGAATAACGAGTCCAAATTTGTATTCATGGGAAAATCCCTTCAATTGTTTTTCATATATATGCCTGTGAAAAATATGAGATGTATTTATCCATAATTATCAAAGTATATCATCTTCTGTAAAATCAAATCATGAAAACATACCTCATGTATACATTTATAACTGAGGCGCCTAGCTAGTCGTATGTGATGATCTCAGAAACAACGTATGCACTAACAAAATCTATTGTTTCCTCTACGTACATATCTTTTTCACAAACAATTGTATGACTCTTTCCGTCTTTCATTTTCGTATCCACATGAGCTTGCAATGATATTAAATGTGGATATAGAACGAGCGGGGTGAACGTGCTCTCAGTAGATCGTTTTGATCGGTTGGTTGATCCAATGTTGGAGCCGCTATTTTGTTTTAGCTTCTCCATTTTATCCTTATGTAATAACATTCATCAGTTCAGCCATTTTCTAATTTAATGTTAAAGGTTCTGCTTGAAAAATGAACTGGAAATGAATACCTCCTTCTCGACATGTTTTTTTACAAGATTCGACGGCCATGCAACGAATGTTCCAACAGATTTTTCCACCGTATGAATGTCTTCATCGTCATTTGGCACGAGTATCTCAGTGCTCGGCTCATGAGCTACGTTAATCGACACTTTGACATGACTGGTTGGAAGTGGTCTGGAGTGTAGCGTGTCATTCTGCATATTGAACATCGTAGCCCTCGCTACAAGGCGATGGGTGGGAGTTGACAGATATAAATCACAGTCATTTTCACCCTGCAGAATATCATTACATGAAAGGTATCAGTGTCTATGTGATTCACATCTCAAAAAAACGAATATTATAACATTGATTACCTCAGTTAAGTTAGGTCTTTGAGGGGAATGGCTCGCCTCAAAGCTGGTGAGGGGTGGATCTTCTCGCGGGGGTTGTTCTTGAGTTGTTTGTTCTCTTTGCCTCTCCTCCATCAAACTCGTTAGCATATTTCCCTGAGTTTGGATTAGTTCTTAAAGGGTAGATACTTTATCTCTCATTACATGAAATTCTTTAGTTTTTTCATCCTCTTGTTTTTTTTTCTGAAAATATGTCCGGGGTGACACCCCAAAACCCACACCTCTGACGCAGCCATACTGTTCTGGCTGTTTCAAGGCCGTTGAAAGTATGTCTGCATACGGTATGGGTGTTGTTGATTCCTGTGACTATGTCAAATAGAAAATATGAAAAAATAAGTAAGCATCGTTATGTAATAGTGATTTAAAGCAAAACAAGTTTATATTATGTCATACTTACACATGTTTCCCACACTTTTTGTGTGTTTTCATCTATCAGTTTACCCTCTTTATTAACACGAGCCTCCTTCCATAGTACATGGCATGGAATGGAAGTGACTTGAGATTTTGCTTCATCAATCTGCATATAAACAGAGAAACATGGTTACAGTGTTGTTTTATGTCACATAAAAGTATTACAGTACTTTTAAAATACATACCAATTGTTTTTCAATTGAAGCGTACCCCAACCTTTCTTTACGGTAGGGGTACGCTGGTTTTGCTGCCCGTTCTTTATTTTCAGCACTCAGTTGCTGTTTCATAAATAAAAACCTATCAATCAACGTGATGAATACAAGCAACGTTACACAACGTGTAACCAAACACAATGTACCTGAAAATTCTGTTCCGCACGATGGTTTCAAAACGCATCCCACATTCCTTGGGATATCAAGTGTGCATAAAGAGGAGGCGGGTGCGGCTTGATTTTCCCTTCGACATCTTTCAGATGATGTTTCGTTAAAATGATGCGAAAGCCTCTATGAATCCTTCCTGACAGTCTGAAAACATATTCTTTGTGCGAAACATCTACTATAAATGCACTCTGCAAGAGATGATGAAGGGTTAGTCAATATTTCAATATTTTATTTTATTTTAATAAATTAAATAGATGATATCGTAATGTTACCATAATCTCTTCCCACATTAATGTTTTCAACCCACTGACAACATGGTGCCACGACTCTACGTCAATCGGCACGCGTTGTCGAGTGACGATTCCAATGTAGCTACTAAACATATCTTTGTTGGGGTTTACAAGCTAGCCTAGCTTATTCCATCCCACCTCATATTTGATGCCTTTTGTTTTTGCCTTAAGGATTTTTGCTAAAACTGTCAAACTACGACGCACCTGTTTTTTTTGTATCGCTGGAGTTTCATCGCCTACCATTTCCTCAGTTTCTGCATCATCATTATGTTTCTCCGAAGCGCTAGCATCAGCACTAACACCAGCTGCAACAGGTTGAGAGACCTGTTGTACGTCAGCAGTGGGACCAGCTGCAACAGGTTGAGAGACCTGTTGTCTCTCAGCAGTGGGAGCAATTGCAACAGGTTGAGAGACGTATTGTGTCTCAGGATTGGGTGTATCAGCAGGTGAAGAAGTCATTATCTGCAGAACTGGTTTAAAATTTAATTTAGATCACATAAAAGTAGCAACGAACAGATAATAACATAATGTAACACAATCTATATTACAATAAAAATCAATAACCTGATTATTGAACTCCCTTTTTTTTAAAGGATGAAGAGATTTGACCCCTATATCAACTATCCATATCCCTTCATTGTGGTCTCCTCTAATATACAAAACGTCGTCTACATTGAGACCACTACGAAATGATTGCAAAGTCCCAATGAAAGGGTCATCTTCCATTGAATTTTCATCTAACCCTTCAGCTGTTTTGGTCGATAACAGAACAATTGACTAGTTTCGGTTTGCGGGATCTGGAACATAAAATACTTTCACTTCCTGTGATGCCATTATAAATGGTTCGTCTTTCTCCCCTTCCTTACTAAAATCAACTTTCACGAATCCCAAATCATCTATTTTAACAGCACTCCTGTTATCAACCCACTTTCATTGAAATATCAGAACTTGAAATTCCGTATAATCCAACTCCCATATTTGTTTGATGATGCCAAAGTATGAAATATTCGCATAAATTGGATTTCTGTCCTTAGCACCGGAAACATGCATCGCTTCAGCCACAAGTGTAACCCCACTATTCTGCATGGTACTGTCTTCATCATGTTCATTAGTATAAAATGTATAACTATTAACTATATAAGAATTGTAAGATAATGCATACACACTTGGTCCTCCGGCTAGCCATCGAAGTCGTTCCGAAATTGAATTTGGATTTTCATCTGACTTCTTAAAAATATGATCTCGAAACCATCCTATAAACTATCGATTATGTGTATCTGATATCCATTTTTCATCCCTCGATAGATTCAAATGCCTAAGAATTTCTTTGTGGATTTCAACATATGGGTCAACGTCGAAACTGTTATGTAAAACATAAATGTGGGCCTACTCCCGATCTGTAATATTGATTGTGACAACCTTTCTTCCAGAAATTCCTTCACCCTCAAGCTTCCCAGTGTAACAAGATTTCGGTAAGCCAATGCTTTCCACACCAGACAAGTATTCGGTACAGAATTCAACGGCTTCCTCAACAATATATAGCTCTGCAATACAACCCTCTGGCCGACTTCGATTTTTGACATACCCTTTCAAAATCTTCATATACCGTTCAATGGGGTACATCCATCTGTAATGTACAGGACCACATAGTCGAATCTCTCTCACCAAGTGGACCATCAAATGAACCATCATATCAAAAAATAAAGGCGGGAAGAACATTTCTAATTCACATAATATGATGGAAATTTATTTTTCCATAGCTGACAATTTCACTGGGTCTATAACTTTTCTGCATATAGCTTTGAAGAAGAAACATAGTTTCGTTAATGTATGGAGGACATTCTTGGGAAAAATGGAACGTAAAGAAATTGGAATGATATTTTTCATCAAAACATGACAGTCATGTGATTTCAGACCTTTTAACTTCAAGTCGCTCATTGACATAAGGTTACTGATATTTGACGAATACCCCTCTGGAACCTTTACGTCATTCAAAAAGTTGCAAAACTGATATCTCTCCTGCCTGGAAATAGTATAAGCAGCAGGAGGAAGAAATGTTCATTTTTCACCCTTCACTGGTGCCAACTCTTCTCGTGTTCCCATCTCAACCATGTCCAACCTAGCCTTAATTCCATCTTTTGTTTTTCCAGATGTATTTAGCAACATGCCGATAACACTGTCAAATACATTTTTTTCTACATGAATAACATCAATAAAATGTCTTACATACAGACAATTCCAGTATTGGAATTCAAAAAAAAAATGATCTCTTTTTCCAACCGATTTTCGTAAGGTTTTTCGAAGCCGGTTTACCAAAAGTAGTGTCCACATTTTTAACTTTCTCAAACAATTGATCGCCTGTTAGTGGAGACGGTGCTGTACGTTCTTCTGAACTTCCATCGAATGATGTCTTCCAAGAATGGTACTTATGTCGTCGCGGTAGAAATCTGCGATGTACTAGAAACACGGTTTTCAATGAATGTTTCAACCTAATTGATTGTCTACCTTCTTCGCAAATAGGACAACCTTGAGTTCCTTTAATGCTATATCCTGACAAATTTCCCTAAGCAGGGAAGTCATTTATCATCCCATACAACATGACTCTCAAAGTGAAATCTTCCTTTCTGTAAGCATCATACAATGTAACACCTGAATCCCACAATAATTTCAAATCTTCGATCAATGGAGATAAATAAACATCAATATCATTACCCGGTTGTTTTGGTCCTGATATAAGCATAGATAACATGATGTATTTTCGTTTCATGCATAACCACGGTGGTAAGTTATAATTTATCAACATAACCGGCCATGTACTGTGACTGTTGCTTTGAAAACCAAAAGGATTCACTCCATCTATAGATAATGCAAGACGAAGGTTTCTCGACTCGTTTCCAAATTCAGGATACTCATGATCGATTCTCTTCCACTGAGGAGAGTCTGCCGGGTGACGCAGTATCCCATCTTTAATTCTTGTATCTACATGCCATGTTAATTGTTCTGCAGTCTCCTCACTTCTATATAGGCGTCTAAACCTTGGAATGATTGGAAAGTACCATACAACTTTAGTAGGACTAGATTCATCTTTCTTGTATCGAGAAGCACCACACTTTGGGCATTATTTAAGTGATTTGTGGTCCTTGTGAAACAGTATACAGTCATTCGGGCAGGCATGTATTCTTTCATAGATCATACCCATAGAGCGTAGCATTCGTTTGGCATCGTATGTTCGGCTCGGGAGCTCATTGTCTTCTGGGAGCATGTCATTCAAGAGGGCAAGTAGTTTCGTAAAACTGTCGTCACTCCACCCGTTATCTGCTTTCAAATTATACAGCTTCAGTACGGATGACAATGCTGTATATTTAGTGAAACTAGCATACAATGGCATCTTTGCACAAATTTTTAACTTCTCAAACAATTTTGGGCAATCACGAAGTTCATATTCAAAGGTCCTTGTCATTTTCTCAATACGATCTTCATCATCATTCACATTTGTAATCACATCCTCCATACAGTCATCTTCATTGTTCATGTTTGTAATCATATCAGATGATCCATAAAACGCAGTGTCACCCTAGTCACTACTTACATTCATTGTTTCCCTGTGTTTATTCCAACATGTATAACTTTGATCTATTCTGTGACAGATCAAGTGTACTTCCAACTCATCTAGACTAATTTGTTTTGAATAACAACAGCGTAAACACGGACAAAGGATTTGAGAAGAGTCACATGCATGATCTTTTGCAAACTTGATAAATTCTTTCACGCCTTCTTCATACTCTTTTTTCAACCGATTGGCATTCATCCATTCTTTATTTATATTCATCCTATTTGAAATCCATAGGATGAGTATATAGGTTAGAGGAGAAATGACTTCTCGAACCTTTTCTGGATAACCTAGAACTCCTTCCAAGGAAATAATGTGACCATGAAACAATACTTCTTAAACAAAATATGGGGAATTTATAATATTGTAATAAAGACAAAGCTCTCTAAAAACACCCAAAAAAACCTCCAGATTATCGGAGTACTCATATATATTGTAATACACCAAGAAGTATTCTAAAAAACGAAAATAGAGGTGTCTAGAAAGATATTAAAGATCTATTTCATCAGTTCCATGAAATAGATAGAGCATTGGTGATCCCAAATGGAATTCATAAATACTTTAAATTTCCATATCGACTTTAAAAATCTATCTTTTGAGCATCCTCTTCCCAAACCCTCAACTGTTGGCACCCTGATCTCTAGAAAATTTTCAAAAACCAATAGAACCTTATAAGATGGTCAAACAAATCATCAATTATAGGCAATATGTAATTATTCATTACTGTCACCTGGTTATGACTACGGTAGACTGTTAAAATTAATAGGCTATGATATGACTTCATTGAAAACAGAATTGGAAAATCCCATAGTGACATGATCATATAGATAGAACAATTTCCCTAAAGATCTTCTATTTGATCTTTTATCTCCTCTAAATCGGCCAGATCCTTATGATGTGATGGAATGGAAAATGGGATCTTCTTGTGAAGCAAATAGATAGAAAACACAAACAATCATTGGGGAGGTTATCCCATGAAGTCCTCTATAAATGATTTTGTGTACTTTTCCATGACCACTGGAATTTCACATGAACAACACTTCTCAACAACCCCAAGGAAAACCTTGGAAAAATGACATGATATGAACCATAACATAGAAGCAACTTGTCATACCCTCCATGGTTATAGATCAAAATCTCCATAAAAGACATGGAATCTCTTATTAAGAGTAAGTAACTGAACCCAATGGTGATAATAGTCATCTAGTGCACTAAATCCAATAAAAAAATCCAAGACGATAATGAGGTCAGAAAAGACCAGGTCCAAAACATGGAATTCCGAAATGTCCTCCATGCCAAGTACCACAAAACAACTCTCAAAGAACATGAAACCATGACCATTTTTCCTCCCCAAAAGGGTTAGGCAATACATGAAATAATTCATAAACTCTTCCGTCATAACCAAGTAATAAAAAAATATGTGAAATTAATGACTAGGATTCACCATTTTGAAATGAAACCAATACTATAGAAGAATTAAAAAAAATTCACCTCGAATTGTGGTTGGCCAAGATTATGAGTCCTCATGAATGACCTCTACTGCATTGATTTTTTCTGGATTAGACTCGTCTATGTATTATTTCCCTATTAAGAATCCCCCTTTCTTTTAGGATGTGATCCTCCACCATTTGAAGCCTCTTATTTTAACTAAGAGCCCTTAAAAAAGTGGAGCCTACACCACCCATTAATGGAACACCATTGAGACCAATATTTCAATTAAAATATTCCTCTCACATCAATACCTTGGGAAACACCTAAAAATAGGTTGGTAGACTTAGAACAATAAGAATAAATCTGATATATTTCCTCAAACCCATCTCAAAATTAATAGCCATAAGATAATCGTTCGTGGGGAGATAAAGAGATGCATGCACCAAATGAAAACACCAAAACATAAGAATAACTAAATAAATCTAATGAAGTAGTGGGAAATCATAAAAACAACCCATAGTCAGGATCAAAACATAACCACAATCCCAAACCACCCATGGAAACTGAAGATTCAACACGAAGAATAGTTGTCCAAACACTTACCCATTCCAAACATAATTAATTCATGAAAATTAAATTTGAATCAACTTAAGGAGGGGGACCCTGTGGCGGAGGAGAAGTAGGTGTCGACAATGGAGGCACCAGAGGCAGCGCGGAGGCAGGGCGGAGGCAGCGGAGGCAGCGGAGGAGGAGGAGGAGGAGGAGGAGGAGGCCGCAGGGGAGGAGGAGGCAGCGTAGTAGGCAGAGGAGGAGGAGGCGCCGATGGAGGAGGATGAGGATGATGCCACGGACTAGGAGGAGGAGGAGGAGGAGGACGAGGCCGCAGTGTAGGAGGAGGAGGAGGAGGAGGCGGCGGCCAGAGGAGGAGGCGGCGACGGCCGGAGGAGGAGGAGAAGGAGGAGGAGAAGGAGGAGGCGGTGGCCTCGGTGGAGGAGGAGGAGGTGGTGGCAGCGGCGACAACGGCGTAGAGGAGGGCTTCAGAGGAGGGCTTCCGCAAGAGCTTGAGCGGGTGCAGGGAGGAGGAAGAGGACCCACGAGTTTTTAATAAATCCGCGTGAGCCTTTATCAGCGCTAGTAAAAAGCACTGATAAAGGGTGTATTTATCAGCGGTAAAATGAAAAGCACTGATAAATACAACCTTTATCAGCGCTTTTTTAGGGCTGATAAATAAGCCCTTTATCAGCGCTAAAAAAAGCACTGATAAAGGGTACACCTTTATCAGCGCTTTACTGTTAGCACTGATAAAGGCAGGCACATGCCTTGCCCAGTTTTGTGGTAGTGCCTCTAAATCCATTATCTATTTATCCACTAGGAATGTCTTGGTATGTAAATTTAGTAAATTTATAGTGTGATGACCCTAGACACACCGTTGGGAGTGAAATTAGTTGGATTATTCCAATGAAATGACTTTCCCCTTAAGGTATAATGTTAACACTTCATACATGACATCATTTTATCCAATATGATAGGCTTCCCTATCATTCTTTAGATGTAATGGCTGGTTCCCTATCACACCTATGTGGGATGATATTTCCCCAGGGTACTATTTACATCATCAGAGGGAAAAATTATCTCCAAAAGGGTGAGTGGAATTTCTAGGAAGGTAGAGTTAGAAAAGAGAATCATAGGCTAGTTGGAGTGATCTCCCATATTTCTAGTCTTTTCATGGAAGAGTAAGTAATAAATCTAGAAAATTTTACACCCACGGTAGATCATTTGATGGGTTGTTTTCCCATATGATTTTGATGTATAACCTCGTATGAGAGAGTTGGAATTTATGATTGACCCTTTTTTAGGATAAGCTCTAGTATATATTCCTTTATACAAGATATTACCTACCTAGATTAACGAGTTGAGGAGACATTTGGAGGATTTAGAATCTTACAGTTTGATCAGACCTAACACATCTTCATGGGGCTCACCCATGATTTTTCCAAGAAGGTAGATGAAACCCTTCATTTATGCATGGATTACAGGTGGTTCAAATATATTATAGTTAATAACCGATATCCACTAAATTTTTTCAATGGTAATATTTAATTCCAAATATTCCAAGAAGGTAGATGAAACCCTTCATTTGAGAAGGTAGATGAAACCCTTCATTTGAGATGAATATGTAATTCCAAATATTCCAGGATATCTAATAATTAAATTTTCTTCAATGGTAATATTTATTTATCTCATTAATAATAATACTCAATGATGAATATTGTGGTAAATTACATAGAGTGTGTACAACATGGTGAATTGTATGATTCTATGCAAAATAAATGAGGTGACTAGATCATAACCAACATGCATAGTAAATTATTTTAGATCAATATTCTATATAACTCAAAATAAATGACACCAAAGAATATAAATTCTCATTTTCTTAAACATTAGGTACATAATAAATTTATTTCACAAGTATCATAAATACTCTTAAAAAGTTATTCCCTTATAGTCATATCATACTCAACATAATTCTACATAACCTGGAGAAATGGAAACATAATAAGTGTTCTTCATAGATTGTTATTAAAGGTAAACATGTGAGATAACAATTTTATATCAAAATTTATCATAAGATCAGAATAAGGGTATGAGAACATAATCAAGTCAAAAGATCATAACATTATAAAATAATATGTAAAAAAATAAAAGATTATAAATAATGTGACATGGAATAATGATTTGTAGTAATATAATACATGTTTCAGGGAGTGTAAAAACATGTGGCATATGTCAATATTCATGGACCATGAGATCATAGTACAGTTAAAAAAATATTTCATTATAAATTGGAAAATAAATAATTATAGGAAATAATTTACATTATAAAGGATTATTATCAATACCTTCATCCTATATAGATATTATCCCTTTATGGATTGGGTTCACTCCCAATTCCATTTATCCCTTGGTGTACTTAGTCCCTTAATAGATTATGTTAACTTCCCAATCCCTATAATATTATCTAATTTTATATAAATATTCACATAATGTGTTGGTGGGATATCTTATTCTGGGCACACCCATCACATAATGAAGATAATACTAATGTGTCCCAAAAAATCAAAAAAACATTTATATTTATTTTATAGCTTAATTAACCCTGAGGAAATAAACTAGTTTCATGAAAACATCCATAAAACAAAATTATATTCCATAAATGGAATAAAGGTGGATGGATTCATTTGATAATATACATAGTGAAGCATAAGAATAATTAAATAATGTTTACATTGATTAAAAAAATCATAAAATCCTTAGAAATATTCTTTGAAAATTAATAGGAAATATTCTTTAATTTTGTGGAATTTTAGAATATAATTTTTTTTATTATACAGGAAGTATAATTTTCTTTGAAAAATATATATTCCTAGAATGTAAGGACCAATGAGATGGGGGTTGAACCAATGCAGATCCTTTAAAATTTTATTTCTCTAGGAATTGAATGATGTAACTTGTTAATGATTCAATCATTTTCAACATTAAATATCATACTCACATGTATTTCAAAGATAGGATATTAAATAAAGGAACAAATGATTTATAGGGTTCCCCTCACTGTGGGTGAATATATCCTTTTCATAGAGAGTATAACTTCTTTGACCCAGAATCCACTAAACTATGCCCCGAGCCGAGTCACCACATGATCTTAACTACACCTCCTCATACACTAAAGGTTTTTGACTAGCAACGAGGTTCTGGTAAATCTCATGGGGAGTCTATACCCTATTTTATAGAGTAATCCATATACACCCAAGGTTGTCGACTAGCAGTGAGGTTCTGGTAAATCTCGTGGGGAGACTATGCCCTCTTTTATAGAGTAATTACTAGTAGTTAATATATATATATATATATATATATAATGAGGGAAAAACAACCAATAAAGAAGGAACATACATTGATAAACAAATCTCAAATAGGGTACAAACACAACCAAATAACTAAACATTCCATGTCATGATAATTGTGAAAAATGTGAATAGAAACCCAAAAATAGACACAAATAACTGAATCCCCAAAATAGTTTCTGACTCCAAGTATAGTTCCCCATACAAACACATCCCATACCCAACTCAACTCTCTAGCATAGGTAATTTCCCCTTGTCCTAGAATGTAACCATTAAATCTACTCAGGTATTCAACAGTATCCAAAGAAGGGTGTGAGTACAACTCAGTAAGACACCACCAAAAGTGTTTACAAAATATCCAGTATAAATAGACAATGCATGAAAGTATGAAATAAATGATAGGTTAAATAAAATAAATTTATGGAGCTATTAGTCATCAATATTTAATTGTGTCGATTCCATCATTTGATTCTTAAGTTAAGTATTTACATCAGTGATACAACAATCCAAGACAACTAAGTACCAAGCATAAAGAATAAGTCATGTTACCTATATAACTAGGGAGATCCATTTCATTATCCATTACAAGACACTTACCTTGGAGAATCAGTCTAGGAAGTTTCATCCAATGCATGCATTAGGGCATTGAGCATTAGTCTAGAATTCTAACTCGTGCACTCTATGGGTGGGCTTAATGCATTCATCCTACCCAACCCATGGGAGGATCCTCATTCCATTATCCCACCACACCAAGCCATGTTTACCCGATTATTCATCCATTCACTACATTTACCATATCACAAACCAATCATATCAATTCATATAAAATTATATTTTTATAATTCATTCAATAAATAAAATATCATCAAGCTTTAACCCATTGTCACAATTTTCATTTACATGGCATATCCCATTTCACTCATTTACCTTTTTATTAACATTTCTCATTTAGCATAATCATAAATTCATTTACATTATCCATATAAAATACTTCATTAATTCTACTTCATTTTTTCATTTACCCATTTAAATAACAAATCACAAGTTATTTTACACATTCAATTTATTTCATTTAATCCTTTTCACATTTTTTCAAACAACCCCTTATACCAAGGAAAACAATTAGACACCACTACCATCAGTTCCCCTTAGAAAGAAAATAATGATGTTGACACATTTATCTTGGGCTCTATTTCCATACAAACAAACTAGGGGCTTAATGTTACCATTTTCCAAGTTCAGGAATATTGTTTCACCCCATGGCTAGCCCTAAATCAGTCCAACCAACCTCAATTCATCATACAGGGATCATGAGGGGTTTAAATCATCACTTAATCAACAATTTTATCAATTTCCACTCAAAAAATAGACACACAACAATCAAGAAGCAATATCACAACCACACATGAAAAAATATATAACAAAACTATGGGATATAGTTTGTAGACCACCAACCTCGATTCTGTAGAAGAACGCACTCTTAACCTTAGACTTAAATATGGATTCATGTTCCCCTTGAATCATTAACCTAAAATCCACTAGAAAAATATGTTTTTATGGATTTAGAAGTCGTTATCCAAAGCCATAACCCTAAATCCAGAAAGTATAAGCAAGAAAAAATTAGACTTACCTGGGGCTTTGATCTATATCCAATAGCACTCCAAACGGCCTATAAATGGGGTAAGTTGATCCATGGGAGCTCTTGAGGATTTCAGTTTTTCACTAGAACTTGAGGTAGAATAAAGGGGGGGGGGGATCAGGTGAGAAATTTAAAATTCCAATGGGTAGTTTGAGAATTTTCCACTTTTTAATGGGGCACACGGTTTGGAGGTATGGTTTTCCAAACCATAAGCCAACCGTACACCAGCTTCCGCCCAGTAATGGTTAAACCTCATGGTTACCTAGGGAGGACTACATGATTTTACAAATCCTCTTCCAACCATGTGAGAAGCCTCTTTCAAAGGTTCCATAGTTTTTCTTCTCTCCTCATATAGTTTTCACTAACCATGCACAAACTGTGAAACATGCCCAAAATAGCCTGGATTCCCTTTTTTCATGTCCCAAGCCCTCAGAACACCCCTGGAACTCCTCATCCACCATGTAAATATTTAATTAACCAACATTAATATATTGAAAACAAAATTAAAACAAGTAAAAACCTCCATGAATTCTAGTATCTTACAACATTCCCACCTTATAAAATCTTTTCATTGAGCTACACTCCCCAACATCATGGAGCCTTTGGAGAAAACAGATCTTTCCATCGAGTCCACAAGTTTTACTCTGTTTCTTATGTTTCTTCATGAACATTTCCATGCTACAACATAACTCAAACCAAGGGAATGGCCTTACCTCGCAGTATTTTCTCACTACTATCCACAATACAAACCTGGTTCTGCTCGAAGGACGCATTAGCCTCAAGCTCAACATTCTCAACATCAACCAAATGTGATGGGTTAGGGTGATATTTCAGAAGATATGAAACTTAAAAAACAACATACAATCTACTATACCACTATGGAAGATCCAATTTGTATGACACTAGTATTATTCTCTCTACAATCTCAAATAGCCCCACATAAATGGGTGCCAACTATCCATGTTTTAGAATCCGATGATGACCCAACAATAGAGAAACCCAAAGAAATACCTGATCACCCTACCCAAACTCAATAGGTCTTTGACATTAATCCACATACACCATGTTCCTAATCTGATCCATTTCTAAACTCTTCTGACTCATATAAAATTTTTCTGACATTTCTTACATGAGACTCAGTCCCGACAACTCTAATTCACCAGCCTCTAGCCAACATAAAGGGGATCTAAAAGGTCTACCATAGAGTGCCTAAAACTATTCCATCTTAATTGTAGCCTGAAAACTATTATTTTTGGAAAACATGACAAGTGTAAACTCTTTCTCCCATGATCCTCCAAAATCTAGGACACAATCCCTCAACATGTACCCTAATACCTAAATTGTACGCTTTGACTACCCATATGTCTATGGGTGGAAATCCGTACTCAAAACACCTAGTTACCAAGATCCTTTTTCAGTCCCCAATAGAATTATGATGTAAAACATATATCATGATCTAAAAATATATTACACCGAACCCCATGCAGTCGTATTATCTCCAGATCATACAAATCACCCAGCTGATCTATAGTGAATGTCTCTTTAATCATCATAAAGTGAGACAACTTAGATAATTGATCCTTGACTACCCATATTGCGTCTTTATTTTTAGGCATCATCGGGAGTCCCATGATGAATTCCATAATCACTTCATCCCATCTCTAGTCCAGAATGGGTGATGGCTACAAAAAACCACCCGGTCAGTGATTCTTAGTATTCACCTGTAGGAAGGTGAGGCATCAATCCATGAAACTAGCTACTTCCTCCTTCATCCCGGGTCACCAAAACATCCTATGGAGATCATGATAAACTTTGGTCAAATTGGGATGCACCTCCCACTTCAATACAGGAATATATTGCATCAAATATTATTTCATACATGTTGGAACAACCACATGGCCATTGAACATAAATGATCCCATAACTAACAACATTTCAATAAGAAGGTGACTCCCCACCTTTATGAATTTAATTTATTGATAAACATTCTGGGTACAGAAGATTATTTTCCTTGATTCAGATCAAAATCATGGACTCAACTGACATGGATTCTAGGTTCATATACCTATGGCCATATTACACCTGTAGATGCATTTCAGTGAACAATGAAACCATCATAGACTTAGTACAATTCTCCTTTACTATCTGATTTTGAGCCTTCCAACTAAACTAGTCCACAATAAAATTCTCATTTCCCAGTGTATAAACTAACTTGGTGTTAAAATATTTCATGAACTCAACCCATATTTGTTGTTGAAGATTCAAATGACATTGAGAGAAAATGTACTTCATGATTTTATGATTGGTATACACCATAAACCGTAATCCCAACAAGTTGTGCCACCAACACTTTAGTGCATAAACTACTAAATCCAACTCAATATCATGATTGGGTTAGTTCCTTTCATGATGCCTCAACGTTTATGACCCATACGACCCTACCTTATTATTTTTCATCAAGAGCTAACTATTTACCACACCAGATGCATAAAAAAAGATATAGTGTTTTCCTCGCTCGGGTAAGGTCTAAATTGGCATAATTTTCAACCACTTCTCCAACTATTGGGAAGAGTTCTAAAATTACTCAGAAAAAAACAAGATTCCCTTACTGGTAAT
The DNA here is from genome assembly GCA_963277665.1 of Viscum album. Taxonomy (NCBI): domain Eukaryota; kingdom Viridiplantae; phylum Streptophyta; class Magnoliopsida; order Santalales; family Viscaceae; genus Viscum; species Viscum album. The sequence continues at coordinate 495,311,995 of OY728120.1, forward strand.
GCCCAAAATTGGAAAAGATAAATTGGAGAAATATTTAATATATCTTTAGTAAAAACTGTCCAATCCCAGAAAACTATGAACATCATAAACATTTTTGGGCTACTCTCAAGATACCACTGCATCCATTTTATCTAGGTCCACTGAAAAACATTTCATAGAGATGATGTAACCCATTAATTAAACATTAAAAATCCATAAATAACACTTGGATAGATTGACATATTTCATATGATCTATTAGTTTACTTGAGAAAATATCAATATGGTTTTCATGATCATCACGAGTTCTTGAGGACACTAAAATATCATCCACAAAAACAAATACAAAATGATCCAGATAAGGGTGAATGATTTAGCTCATTTGATCTATGGACAATGTTGGTTCATTGTTCATCCCAAATAGAATAACAAAAAAATCATACAACACATACCTACTCCTAAAAGTAGTTTGCAATAAATTATAAGGTCTCACACAAAGATGATGATACCCTCACCTCAGATTAATCATGGAAAACACCATATCACCCTTTATCTATTTAAAAAGATCATCTATTCAAGGAAAATGGTATTAGTTCCTAACTTTAATCTGATTTAGCTTCCTATAATCGACACATAATCACAAGGATCCATTATCTTTGTTGGAAAAAATGTTTGAGATCCCCATGGTGATGTACTAGAAAAAATAAACCTGTTATTATCTAACCACTTCCACTGATTTTCATGCTCCTAGAGTTATTCTAGTGTCATTATATATGGCAGAATGGAAACAAGTTCTTCCCCTGTTAGAAAATCTATTATGAAATCAAAATATCTCTTTGGAGGTATCCCCAAGAATTCCTCAGGAAACACATCCTGAAACCAATCCACCACTAGAGGAAAGAAAAGTTGTTTTTCACCCATGTCATCTAGCATTAGAAAAACAACTCGGGATGTGATCACACCCAATGGCTAACAAACTAGTCCTGCATGGACTGCCTGAACATCCCATTCACCACGATGTACATAGGTGTCACCCTCTAGTGATGCAAATGTTACCCTTTAATGGTAATAATCAATATGGGTCTAGTATAACGCCAATAAATCCATGCCAAAAATCAGATCAAAACCTAACATCTAAAGCATGAAAAAATTTCAATGAAAATGGTATCCACCAATCTCGGAATAATTCCTATAAATTACCTAATATTTTCTTCTCGAACCCCTAACGGTGTATCAATTTAAAAAACTCCACACATTCCATATACTTCTAGACCCAACACAACCACAAACTGAGAAAAAATAAAATATTATGGGGAACATGTATCGAATACAGTGCTATCAAGAGTAGAATCCACTAGAATCATAACTCGAACAGTCGATGGACCAGCCTTTCCACCACCCGGTGTAGACTGAACTCAATGAATCCTTCTTGAACCTCTACCCTAGGCTCTAGCATAATATCCTGGTGTTATTCTACCCTGCTGTTGTGGACACTCTCTCCCTAGACTACCGTGGCCTCTACCTCTACTAGTATGACCAATAGAGCTCCAAGAACATTCTTGTTATGGGGTAACTGACCCCCATCCTATAATATGCGTATTCCTCAATAATTCCTATGTTCATAGATTCCAAGGGTTCCAACAGAACCTCTACACATAGACCAACCTACCACATGTCTGACACTCGACTGGTGGTCAAGAAAACTGACTCTGCACATTTCTCGGTCTACCACAGTGATAATAGAAAACTTGGTCATTTCCCTGAGACTCTGGTTCCCTTTTCTGACTACCCTTTACACTGCTTCCTTGGTGGATACTCTTGAATTGGAATTTCTTACCATCACAATTTACACCACTGGATTTCCCTACAGAAACTACTTGTATAATACATGTTTCCCCCTCGAGATTCCCCTCTACTATAAGGGCTTGATCCATTACATTCACAAACCTATTTAGAAAAAATATTATTACTTGGGAATTGATCTCATGTTGAAGTCCATCCAAGAAACATCACTCCCTAGTAACCTTATATACCACCAAAATGGGAACAAAATGCTGCAATTCTTTCAAACGACCTGCAAACTCCATCACTGACATAGTTCCATAAATTAATATCATAAAATCCATAGCCCTATCATGCCTTAGGGCTGGAATATAGTAATTCTCTAGAAACATTTCCTAGAAACCCTTCCATAACATCCCCTCCACATGCTCGGTTCGAACCAAGATGTCCCACCAACACATTGTCGACCTCCCAACATGTAGGCTTCCATCCGGACTATATTCTCAAGAGGAGTCTCTAAATGATCAAGAATATTCTAGATGGAATCTATCTAGAACTTCACAACCTCCATCCCACCCACTTAGGTAAAGTTAGGAGGGTTCTTCAGATGAAACTCTCAAGTTAGGTCAAACATACTCAACACAACCCGCACTGGGTCTCATTCCATCATCTTCCTAAAATGAGAAAAGTTCTCCCATAAATGCTCCTATCCAATATTTTCCTGATCCATTAGGTCCTCTTCCTACACTCCTGGGAGATCATTCTCGGTGATATCTTCTTATCTCTTAATTAGCACACATCATTCTATCGGCATTTCCCTACATTTCCAAACATGATTCTTAGAACACATGACATAAAGTTTCCAAAAATTATACAAAATAAGGCTCTTCACTAGCCCTAAATATCCCAATTCACATGCGCCATCCCATAACCATCCCTACCATGGTCCCTAGTGAAAATGGAGTAAACTAACACACATGGTCACAAGTCCTTCATTAGACACCTTTTTAAAACCATTTCCACTTTATACAACATGAATCTTTTAATCTAAGACCAATTCCTCATTTCACAACATGTTACAATACACTTTTAACACATTTATGCCCATTTATTGTGCATAATTATTTATCCTTATTTTTTATTTAACTATTTTATTCATCTTTATCAGAAAACATTTCCATCATATTTTCAAAGAAGTGATATAAATTATACCCTCTATGACCCACACACCCATCCTGTGTGTGCCTACTATCATGCAAGTCACCTATATACTAGGTGCCTAAAATTATGCATGAATGCACAACCTCATATTGTTCTAGAAATGATAAAACTATCCTTAAATAGTCAAATCCTGCAACATGTGCACTAACCAGTCATTAAATATCATTCAAATGTAATAACACGTGTCCAAAACAACAATTTCTCACTATGGAAATTTTGGTTTTCCCTCCTATATGGGTTAGATACTCCCAAGTACGAGCTCATTGCCCCAGACTAACACATCCTAATACTCTGTCTACCATCCAAAATAGTAATACCCCAATAAAAACATCATTTGATACCACTGTATATCATCCCTGACCTGGATGGTGCTAAACAGTGCCCCACGCCCATTCACTTCATGACCTCAAGCACGCCTCCCCGTACACCGGAGGATAAAGACTATTAGCGAGGGTCGGGTAAATCACGAGGAGACACTATAACCAGTTTTTAATATTAATACACATTAGGTAATATATATATATATATATATATATATAATAACAACAACAATAATAATAATAAAGGAAACAATAACCAATAAACAAGGAACATGCATTGATAACAAAATCCCAAATAGTATACAAAGAAAAATAAATAAGTAATCATTCCATGTCATTCTAACAGTGTCAAATGTGAATGGAAACCCAAAATAGAGACAAACAAATGACTCCCCAAACTATGTCCTGACGGCATGCCGAGATCCCCATCCAATCATGTCTAATGCCCAACTAAACTCCCTATCATAGGGCCTTTACCCTTGTGCTAACCTATAACCATTAAATGTGCTCGTGTACCTTAAAAAAACCCATGAATGGTGTGATTACAATTAAGTATGCCACCACCAATGGTGTCTAAAAAATATCTGGTATAGATAGATAGTGCATACAAGTATTAAGTAAATTACATGGTAAATAAAATAAAACTATGGAGTCATTAGTTAACAATATTTAATTTAGTCAATTCCATCATTAGATTCATGAGTTAACCATTTACATCATTGATAAAATAGTCCAAGATAACCAATTTCCAAGAATAAGGAATAATTCAAGTTCCTTAACTCACTTGTCAGATACATTTCAGGATAATTTTCATCACACTTAAATTGGATCGTTTGTCCAGTTAGTTTCATCCAATGCAACCATAAGGGCCTCAAGCAGAAATCTAGAGTCATAATCTTTTCATTATATGGGTGGGATTAGAGCATTATTCCAACATGACCTGTAAGAACCTGACCCCAATTTCCCAGAGCCGATGATGAATTTTAATACATTGGAATATGAAAAAGGAATACGCATCCTGGTGGACCGAGTAGTTTAGTTTATTTTGGAAACAAGATACATATATAAAATCATCATTACATCTTGAAAGTAAAAAAAATCTAATTTATTTCCTGAGAAACATCCATATCTCCTAGATTATGCTTAAAATTCATTCATAATTTACTTCTTCATATCCTGGGAAAATGAAACATAAGAAAGGGGTGAGCTCAAACAATCAGTAAGAGTGATAAGAAGATGATAGCATAAACATAAAAATTATGCAAGGTAAATAAATTAAAACACATTCTTTTATAAATAATAAACTTGAAAACATTATAGCATGAATATGAGTTGAGTAAAACAATTCCCTAATAAAACATAATCATGAGTATTCTACTAGTCGAATAGCCACATGAACTTTAAATTACTAGATTCATAATGAGGGAACATCATTTTCCTGATATTCTGAAACATTTTATCAAGGTCTCAGCCAATACATCTAAAAATGATTAAGGAATTATCATAAACTATATATCTAATTGGGAAAGGCCTCAGCCAATTCCATGTTTATTTGTCTCATGAGACTTACCGATGCATCAAGGGGATATAGAGGTCCCACCCATAACATAATAAGTCCAATGAATTTTTCATATGAACAGGGATAAACATAAACAATATATACATTCATATTGAGACTAACATAAGAAATGTAAATAACTTTCCCCAAACATTAAGCATAAAAACTAACTATTCAGAGTAAATTGGTGAATGGTTTTAAGATAGAACTTCCATAGTCAAACTAATAATAAACCATTCAATAAAACATTTTGGATGATATCATAGTAGATAAACCTCAATGAAATAAAATATTCAACGAAGTATGTTGACATAGATGAAGATACTTTTAAAAGAGACCATTGAAAATCCTTGAGGGAAATAATAATTAATCCTACCAAAGTGTCCCATACCACCTTGAAACATTCACATCATAATCAATTATAATATCATGAGAATAATTATAATATTTAAATTATATACCAAAGGACTATACATATGCCACAAGAAAAAAATAAGTGGTGAACAAGGCATATATCTCTTAAAAGTTAATGTGATATGAGAAAAATCAATTTTACTTTTGAAAGAAGAGTTATTTTGGAAAATCATTTAAAATTTCCATGAACTCAGATTGTAAACATGAATATCCTATAACATTAGATACATGGACATTGTTATTATATTTTAGGCATAAATTATTTCCTACTGAAGTGAAATCATGTAAAAAGAGTTCTTAAGATTCTTTAGAAATAAAACATTTTAGATCATTTTAAGGAATGTATTATAGAGAATTTTAAATTGGAAAGGCATGTTTGTTATATTAAATCCAAAAATAATCCAAGATAAATTTTCATGATAAAATGAGTGTTTTGATAAAAATAATCAGGGCTAAAAATAGATTCTGGTGTACACTTAAAAACGGTTATGAATTCGAAAAGATCCTTGGAATCAGGTTTGTTTATCAGGATAAAATTTCAAATGATCCTTTTAAAACATGTAAATAACAATAAAATAAAGAAGGATTATAGATGGTAAACATATATAGGAAATTAAAATATAATTTATGTGGTGTAAATAATAATAAATAAAAATTTAATTGAGGTATGTAGAAAATAAGAGTAACCCGAATGAAAATGGATGTTTGGGTAGAAATCTATTACCACTTTGTAATCAATCGATTTGTATGCCCCAAAATTAATAATATTCAAATGATACATGAATACCATTAAAATAAAAATATTAATTATATGTTACATCAATGTGTTGTATACATATACCATACACAATTATTAGTAGTGAATAAGAAAAATATCACAAAAATGGAAGTAAAATGAAGAAACCCTTACCTTAAGTCCAAATGTGTTCTGCTCTTGAAATAAAGGTCCTCTAATATGAAATTAGTCTAAATAATAAATTATTTAATAAACTATTAGACATTTTTTATTTTATAATAGTTTTTTTAGTTCATTTATAACCTTTTTGATAAGTTATTATATTGAATTTCTTTGTTTCTGGAGTGTTCGTTTTCTTTATTTTCATAATCAGTTCACTTGTTCTTAAGTAATGGAGTTCATGTGGAATGGATGTAAATATACAAAATTGAAATTACATATTATTTATGAAAATAAATAAGTTTTATTTTTCATTTCTATCATTTGGTTACATGGAAATAGGATGAATCATTATATGAAATATTTATGACATTCACTTAGATTATTTTAGCGGTATTTTGATTATTACGAAGTAGTTTGGTCATACAATTTAATAATATGTGCGTATACAGGTTCTGGAATATTAATTAGGTTATAATAAATATATTAATGTCTGTTTAAAACATAAAAATGGTTTCATGAAGAGTAATTAAGGATAAATGTAAGAAAAAAACTTTTTGGTCCATGAAGGTTATAAATTGTAACCTCATGGATGTTGATTTCGTTTATAAAATAAAAGAGAGAGAGAGAGAGAGTAAGAATATTGATGATGTTTCTTCCATTAACATGATATAATTCCAGTATATAGATGATAAGGGATCTATCAGGGTTATTTGGATAGAGGAGGTGAGGATAGGATAACAAAAGAAGATAAATTGAAATGAAACTAAATGAAAAACAAAAGGTGCTTTACCTCTTGAAATAACCTCTTTGAGAACCTCCTTAAGGGAAGGGATTTTGGTCTTTTTGAAAGAACAAGAGCTTATTGGACGTGGGGAGTGACTAATGAAGGGTATTTGGGCAGAACATTGAGGGTATTCAAGGCTGAGTGTATTTTATAGAAGAGGGAGTGAGGGGGGGTTTTATAGTGGAGGAGAGAAGGGTTTTCATAATTTTTTAATCATCAGTTTATTAATTTACCTCGAGATAAGAAATAGTAATGATTCCATGACCAAGAATAGTAATAAATGCATTTGAGTTTGAACCAAGTGGGATTACATAACTTATGATGTAATAAATAGTGTATTTAACTGATAATTTGTATATACGGTATTTTACTGTATTTCATTATTCATAAAAAAATTCAGTATTTTAGAAAAATAAAAAAAATCACCCTAAGAATTTTTAGATGTGTAGAATCTAAAAATGAATTCCATTTTTCAAAAATAAATTAATAAATATGATTAATTTAATATTTAATTAAAATCATAATTTATTCTAAAAAAGCAGTTTTAAAACATTTATTTACATATTTCAAAACATAGGTATAATGTACTTATACTTGAATATTATTTATATATTATTATCGGTAAGGTTTCTATTCATTAGGGTATATCATTATTAATAAGTGTATGTTACTATTCATAATGGTAGGTTACTATTCACAAAAAATATGTTTTCCATATCAGACTCTAAAAAAATACTGATCGTAACCGTGTATGTCATATTTTCAAAATTCACATAACAGAATTGATAAATTTATGTTTACTTGACCTGGTTATAACAAAATGGTGTTTGTAGAGACCTAGTGATCCATGATTTCTATAATAAATCTATTTGTAAATTCTTGGGGTGTTACATTATCCCCTCCTTCCAAAAATTTCATCCTTGAAATTTGAATTTGAACTTTAGAAGTTAATGATTGATACCTAAAAATTACCTTATGGAAACCCACATCGGAAATAGGGTTAATAAAATATCCTTCTAAAAAGAATTAAGGGAGATGAGGTGGTCACCCCAAAAATTATGATTTTGAATGAGGTGAAATTAGATGGAAGTAAATACCTAGACATGGAAGAAAAATATAACAATGAAGTTCTAATAGAACATGATATAGGACATGTTCAGATGAATGTTTATTACTACAAAACTATAAACTAAAAAAATTTGTCAATATTATAAAGGATTATGATAACATGAATTTTTTTTATTTAGCACTATTTTCCTTGATTTGGGGAATTATTCCACCTTATAAGATTATAAATATAAATTTACACTTAAAAACTCATCCTTTTATTGAATTTGAACTATCAATTGTTCATCACTTAGCATGGGTTACGCCATTTTGTGAAGCAGTACATTATCCTCTAAAAGCTCATAGAATGATAAAAAAAAAACATTTCATAAATGGTTAAAAATTCCAAAATATAATGATTCAATACATTATAATGAAGTCCTCTAAATTTCCAAAATGAGCTTATCATTATCCCTTAATCAATATGAAGCATCTCTAAATTCCACATTCCAACCATGTGAACAACTTCATCATGTTTCCTCTTGAAATATGGAAATAACATGAATTACTGTACAAACCATAGTGGAAACATGGATTCTTCTATATTATTTAAGTAAGATACATGTTATTAGATATATTAATTAAATCCAAAAGTACAGTAAACACCATCGATGATGGAATATACCACTTCTCGACGAGTCAATAATCAGTTCCAAGGTAGTCAGTACTTATTCGAATCAATCATTTCTTCATCAGTATCTCAACATCAGATATATATTAAGGGTTTTATTTCCCTCAATCATGTTTTCTCATAAAAAATTAACTTTTTATTGAATCACTTTCTCTTCATACCATTCATCATACAACCTAAAATACTTAACGAAATTGTATTGTAGTGCAATCTATATATATCTCATAATTATTACAACTAGTGCATTTATGAAAAAAGAACTCAAATGACATGATTCTTGACTAGGAATATTAATCATTATAATTTATATAAACACGATAAGTGAGTTAGAGGTGAAAGACCCCTGGCCATTTATTAAAAGAAAGAAAACGTACAGTAGATAATGAAAAAGGATATGAGCGAACATCTTTCCCACACCCAGCCATCAGTTCCAGCAGAAATGAGACAATTACATATCATAATAGTCATATCCTTCACCACCGCCATAATCAGGTGTTTCCTCTGTAATATAAGATTCCCACTCTTTGTAAATTGATTTTCATAGTGTCTCATCACCAGGAAATTGAAGCATTAAATATAGGAAAATTATTTCCTTGTCTTGCAATTATGAGCATGGTGGCCTTTTTCACCACACATGAAGCAATCTCCTTTTCCCCTCAAGTATATACCAAGGGTTTTCCTTCAAAAATTATCACATGTGGGAAAATATATCTTTCCCTTCTTTCCTTTATCCATGTTTTTTTCTGCCATCCACTTCTTCTTTTGCTTCCCTTCAACGCCATAGGACTCATAGTAGTCCTTACATAAATTTTCAATACATTATACTATTTCCTCATATGATGAGGATACATGGGAGGTAATATTCATTTGAAATTATGGCTTAAGACCATCAGATATATGACCCTTCTTACTCTTTATATAACGTGCATTGGTGAAGTTTTCATTCCTTCTAATAGGCACCATTTCTAATCAAATCCATATTATATATTTTGTAATAAAATTGTGAACTCTCTATATCTCTAAACATGGTATAACACATAACATAAATTTAAGAATCATAAATCCTAAAACCATATACTTTGGTTACTTTGGGGCACAAATCCTTCATAATTTTTTGTAAATAAAATTTAAATTATACAAATCATATCCCCCGAGAGTGTCAATTCCAAGAGTGCAGAAAGGACCGTTGTCGTGCACCTGGATACCCTGAGTCAAGACCGAAACTCCTTGTTAGAGATTTTACTCTTAGGTACATCTGTGCCAGACCCACCTCTACCTATTTGTATACATACATGGATATATTTTATTGAAATATCCATATAATCGATTCCTTTCCAAAATTACAAGATGTTCTTGTATGCTTATCCTCAAATATTTTCTTAGGGATTTGTTCCCTAATCTACATTTTATAAATATAGTTTCCAGGTTTTCTACTAAATTTCCTTTAATACCAACTGTAAGGACCTGACCCCAGTAGCCCATAGCCGGTCCATTATTTTAATACATTGGCATATAAACAAGGAATATTCATCCCAAAGTACAGAGTAGTTTAGTAGATTTTAGAAACAGATACATATATAATTTCAACATTACATCTTGATAGAAAAACAACTTTAATTTATTCCATTAGAAACAAACATTCCTCCTAGATTATGCTTTAAATTCATTCATAATTTACTTCTTCATATCCTGTGAAAATGAAACATAAGAAAGGGGGGAGCTCAAATTTTCAGTAAGAGTAATAAATACAGCAGATGATAATATAAAGATAAAAATTAGTCATGGTAAATAAATGAAAACAAATTCCTTTACAAATAATAAACTTTAAGACATTATGGAATGAATATTAGATGAGTAAAATAATTCCATAATAAAACATAATCATTTGTATTCTATTAGTCGAATTACCACATCAAATTTAAATTACTAGCTTCATAATGAGGTAAGTGCATATTCCGGACATTCTAAAACATTTTTAAGGCCCCGACCATGATGACTAAAAATGATTAAGGCCTCGTCCAAAACCATATATCGAATTGGGAAGGCCTCATCCAATTCCACATCTATTTGTCTCATGAGACCTATCGATTCATAGAGGGGTTATAGCAGTCCACACCCATCACATAATAATTCTAATTAATTCCTCATATGAATGGGGATAAACATAAACAATATATTCATTCATATTTAAATTAACATATGAAATGTAAAAAACATTCCCTAAACATTAAGCATAAACACTAACCATTCAGAGTAAATTGGTTAGTGAATTAAAGATATCACATCTGCATTCAAACTAATCATAAACCATTCAATAAAACATGTTAAATGATATCATAGGAGATAAACCTTAATGAAGTAATAGATTTAAAAATGTATGTTGACATAGATGAAGATACTATTAAAAGATACCATTGAAAAAACCTTGAGGGGAAATAATTCATAAACATTCCAAAGTGTCTCATACAACCTAGAAACATTCACATCATAATCCCTAATAAAATCATGAGAATAATTAGAATTTTTATATGATATACCAAAGGAAATTTCATATTCCTCAAGAAATAAATTTGTGGTGAACAAGGAATATATATCATAAAAGTTAATGTGAGATTAGAAAAATCCTTTTTTTACTTTTGAAACAAGAGTTCTTTCAAAAAATCATTTATATTTTCCATGAAATAAGATTGTAAAAAATAATAAGCAAAAAAATAAGAGACTTTGACATTGAAATTATATTTTGGGAATAAATTATATCCCACAGATGTGAAACAATGTAAAAATAGTTCTTAATATTATTTATAAATAAAACATTTTAGAGAATTTTAAGGAAAGTATTAAAGAGAATTTTCAAGTGGAAAGGAACGTTTGTTATTTTAAATATAAAAATGATCCAAGATAGTTTTTCAGGATAAAATTGGTGTTTTTATAAAAATAATGGTGTCTTAAAATATATTCTGGTGTACAATTGAAAACATGTAAGAATTTAATTGAGTTAAGTAGAGAATAAGAGTAACCCAAATGAAAATGGAGGTTCAGGTAGAAATCACATACCACTTTGTAATCAATTGATTCGTATTCCCAAAAATTAATAATATTAAAATGATACTTGAATAACATTAAAATAAATATATTCATGATATGTTAAATCAATAGGCAGTATACATATACCATAAACAATTATTAGTAGGGAATATGAAAAATCTCACAAAAATGGAAGTGAGATGAAGAAACCCTTACCTTCAGTCTGAATGTGTTTCGCTCTTGAACTTAAGGACGTAGAATATGAAATTAGAATTATTAATAAATTAATTAAGAACCAATTAGACATTTATTTTGTTTATCGTAATTATTTTTAGTTCATTTATTCCATTATTGATAAGTTATTATATTGAATTTCATCATTCTGAAGTGTTCGTTTTCTTTACTTTCATAATCGGTTCACTTGTTCTTAAGTAATAGAGTTCATGTGGAATTGATGTAAATATCCAGAATTGAAATTAAATATTATTTATGAAAATACATAAGTTTTAATGGATATTTCAATCATTTTGTTACATAGAAATAGGATAAATCATTATATGAAATATTTATGACATTCACTTAGATTATTTTAGCGGTATTTTGATTATTAGGATCTAGTTTGGTCATACGATTTAATAATATGTACATATACTATTTCCTGAAAACTAATTAGGTTATAATAAATATATTAAAGTATGGTTCATACATAAAAATGGTTTAATGATCAGTAGTGAAGGGGAAATTGAAGAACTAAACATCATCACCTATGAAAGTTATAAATTGCAACCTCATGGATGTTGATTCCGTCTATAAAATAAAAGAGATATAGAGTAAGTATATTGATGATGTTTATTCCATTAACATGATATAATTCCATTATATATATTATAATGGATCTATAATGGTCATTTAGACAGATTTAGTGAGGAGGGGACAACAAAAGAAGATAAATTTAAATGAAACTAAAGGAAAAAACAAAGGTGCTTTTCCTCTTGAAATAAACTCTTTGAGAACCTCTTTAAGGGAAGGGATTTTGGTCTTTTGGAAAGACCAAGATCTTATTAGATGTGAATATTGATTAATGAAGGTAATTTTGGCATAATTTTGAGGAGATTCAAGGCATAGAGGAGTGAAGAGAAGAGGGAGTGAGGGGGGCTTTTATAGTTGAGGAGAGGAGGGTTTTCATAATTTTTTAATCATTAGTTTATTAATTTCCCTCAAGACCAAAAATTGTGATGATTCCATGACAAATAATAGTAATAAATTCATTTTAGTTCTATCCATGTGGTATTACATCACTTATTAGGCAATAAACTGTGTATTTAACTGATAATTTGTATATATGGTATTTTACAGTATTTTACTATTCATCACAAATTTGAGTATTTCAAACAAATTCCAAAAATTCACCCTAACCATTTTTAGATGTGTATAATCCAAAAATAAATTCCATTTTTTAAATAAAAATTCTAGATATGATTAATTTAATATTTAATAAATATCATAATTTATTCTAAAAAACAGTTTTATAACATTTATTTACTTATTCCAAAACAGAGTTAAATCGTACTTCCATTTGAATATTATTTATATTCTATCATATCTAAGGTTAGTATTAATTAGGGTATATCACTATTCATAAGGGTATGTTACTATTCATAAGCGTATGTTACTATTCATAAAAAATTACGTTTTTCTTATCAGACTATAAATAACTTACTGATCGCAACTGTGAATGTCAGATTTTCGAAATTCATATCACAGAAGTGAAAAAATTATGTTTACTTGGCTATGTTAAAACAAGGTGGTGTTTGTAGGTAATCAGTGATCCATGCATTCTATAATAAATCTATTTTTAAATTATTGGGGTGTTACATGACCCGTGGGAGAAGACTTAGTCCTTTATCCCATACTACCAAGCCATGTTCACATGCGTATTCATCCATTCACCACTCTTTCCATATCAAAAACCAATCATAACAATGCATATAACATTTTCAATTTATAATTTATTCAACAAATAAATCATCATCAAGCCTTAACCCATTTCCACCATTACCATTTACTTCGTATAGACCATTTCACTAATTTCCCCTTTTCATGCATTTTCACATTTAGCATAATAAACAATGTCATTACATTATCCATTTAACATAAATCATCAATTCTCAGGCATTATCCCATTTACCCATTTCAATTACAAATCACAATTCATTTGTCAAATTCAAGTTTTTCCATTTAACCCTTTCCACATTTTTCCAAAAAACCACTTTTTAAAAGGCTAATGACTACAGACCGCTACCATAACTACTAATTAGAAACCAACTAATTATGTTGAAACATTTACCATGGGATCTATTTCAACAAATAAACTAGAGGATTAACTTTACAAGTTTCCTTGTTCGTAAATATTGGCGCACCCCATGGGTGGCCCCAAATCGGTCTAACTAGCCTTAATACATCGTACAGGGATCATGAGGGGTTTAAATCATCCCTTAATAAACCATTTTATCAATTATCTGTAATTAAATCAAACACACATCAAGTGAGTATAAATATCACAACCACACATGCATAAATCAATAACAAAAATATGGGATTTATCTTGTTGACCACATACCTCGATTTCTATGAAGAACACACTTTTAACCATAGCCTTAGATCCAAATTCAAGTACCCCTTGAAGCCTTAACCAATAATACACTGTAAAAATAGGTTTTTATGTATTTTTATGGAGATATACCAAACCACAATCCCCAATCCAAAAAAAAGATAATCAAGAGGAATATTAGGCTTACTCGGATCATCGATCTGCACCAAACGGTACTCCAATTGGCCGAAAAAATGGATATCGATCCATGGGAGATCTTTAAAGTTTATGTTCATCACTATAAATTGAGGAATAATAAATGGGATAAAAATCTTATGAGAACTTAAAAATATTGAGGGAGAAGTTTCGTAATTTTCCATTTTTTAATAGAGAGCATGGTTTGGCCGCACGGTTTTCCAAACTGTGTGCCACTGTGCGCCAGCATCATCCCAAGATGGGATACTCTACACGGTTACCTAGGGATGGATTCATAGTTTTAAAAACCATAAATCAAACATGAAATTAACCTTTATCTATGGTTTCATGGTTTGGCTTGTCCCCTTGCACAATTTTCATTAACTGTGCGCAAACCATGCCACATGCACAGAATAGCCTGATTTACCTTTTCTTTCAAGATTTGAGCCCGCAGAACACTCCTGAATGCCCTCATAATCCCATTAAAAATTTAATTAACCAACATCAATACATTTAAATCAAAATTTAAATAATGGAATACCTCCATGAAGTCAATGATCTTACAGTGAGTCACATATTTCCATGGAAATTCACAATGATATAAAGTATTTTCAATAATGCTAACTCTGGTTGAGATCCTTCTATCTCTTGATATAAAACTATACTGGATCCAAAAATTTAAAAAGTTTTCATATAACTATGTTCCAAAATAAGTTAATAAAATTTTAAAAACAACTCATAAAACATTATTTCAAAATACTTTGTCTCGCTTCCCTCCATCTGGTAAGCCTCTATAAATAAAACCTCAATATTTGTATGGAAAACCTATATATAGTACACCTAAAATCTGTGTGTCTCATTTCAATGAACATATTCTTGTTTACCTATTTTTAGTGAACTTATATTCAATAAATCTATCAAGCACACTTATATATGGTACCTATTTTTCTTGAAGTATTATTCTCGGTCGGAAACTCACGAACATCTACACTTCCACACCTTTACTAGTAGATTTGTGTAGTACATTTTCTTTAATAACTACTCTAAAAAATTAAATATATATGATACCACTCACATTACCATACACCCATTTATATAGAATTTTTCTGAAATACTAAGAGAATACGCGGGCTATGAAAATTTTAAATTTTAATTTTCCCTTTCATCTCAGATTCATTAAGACATATTCAAACCATCTAAGGCATTCTTAATGTTTCTTAAAAACTATGTGTCAAAAGAATTCATCAAAATTTCATAGGATCTCCCATCTTTGGCATTTTGCTATCAAAATGTCCTCTATAAAATCTTCATCATCTGATTACCTCAGTCTACTACACTAAATATTTCTCTATTTTGGGCTCTTCACATGACTCTTCTAATTGATGGAATTAAAAAAAGATCATCTATCCTGATCTATCCAATGATTTTTCATGTCTCCATCTATCAATCCTACATTATCTCAAACATAAAACATGGACTGCTTCCCAAATCATAATCTATTTAGACCTCATAAAAATATCTGTCTGATTAAATCATATTTATCTATCTGATACAAGTCCATCCATTGATAACTCAAAATAATATTTAGGTGAACTTATAAAAATGTTCATTTGATATATATGAATCCCTCTATCTAGTCTATCTCTATTAATTTCTTCATCTGAACACCTTTGTTTAATGTGATTTATTTTTTAGGTTCATTCTGATGAATTTATAAATTATCCACTCTATCTGGTTGAATTCATACATCTCTTGAAGATGTAACTTTATACCTATCCCTCCAATGAAATTTAGAGAAAAATTATTCTAGTAAATATGGAAAGTATCTATCTAATTATTATCGATCTTACTGACTCAAATTATTATTCTTTATATAGTTAGTGTCTTCATGACATCAAATCATAGAACTTTGTACATATTTCAATTTAATAAATTTTCAACTTGAAACATTGAACAATCTATCTATTTTTGGAAAGATAGTACCATTACCATTAGTATACTAACCTTCATTGTTTTTATTTTGATAAATTGCAACAAATTCCACAATAACATCTCAAAAATCTAAAGTATGAACACTATATTTTATAGTATGTATAACACGCAACACCAAGCGCGTAAGAGACTATAATATCCTGAAAATTTATAGCATATTTACTATTTTAATTAAATTAAATATATTTTATAGCCTTCAATTCATGCGATACTAAGTTAGTGTGTGGTTCGTGCAGCAACAAATTTCTTTTATGTCCTTTATTACACGCAATACTGAGTTTTATAAAATAATAATATATTATTAAAATATTATTATTTATTATATAAAGATATAACCATGCCATTAAATTTTAATTTGTTAATAATATTCACTAAATTATGAAAATATATATTTTACCCAAATATAAAATTAATTCATTAGTTAAAAATTAATTATAAATTAATATAAGAACCAATTGAATATAAATGGAATCTTTTTATAATGAAACTATTTTTCTACTCACAAAGATGTTATATCCAAATAAATTAAATTAATTACAACTAGGGAGTTATATTAATTTAATATATATATATATTATATTCAATCAAATATTTTTTATATTCAATAAATAAATTTTATAGGCATAATATAAGAACAAACTCAATTTTTACGAACCAAATACTATATTTTTATTAAGGCTCTTTTACCACCTTTTAATGGAGAATCTATTTTAATACAAAGGTTAAAACTTTTATAAAAAATATATGTAAAACTATAATTATTATTAGAAATATAAAAATAAAAAATAGGATATGGTGATTTTTTTGAATTTTTCTGTGAAGTTTCTTTTGTTAATGAATTTTGTAAAATACGAAATTTTATTTCAATTTTTTTTAATATAATTTGTTTATAAGGATTAATTAGATATTATGTTTGTTTTAATGTTTAATTAGATAATTTTTTTTATCAATTAATCCAACATAGTCAATTTTAATCAATTTCAAGTGGAAATTGATTACAAAAAAATAGCATGCTTTTTATTGTTTCTACTTTAATGCCCCAGAATATCATCTCGTCCGTGGGATTAAATTTCAATTAATTTCTACCACTTATATGGTTTTAATTTGTAAAAATAGATTAACTATTATGGATCATAATAATTTATAATTTATAATAGTTTAAAATTAGTTTTTTACCAAAAGCATTAGTGAAAGTAATAAAAATTAATTACAATGATTAAGTTGAAATTAACCTCAACAAGTGACTAAATCTTAACCTGAAGGACCACAATGACCTAAAAACTTGTCCAAAATCCATTGGATAGAAATATTTATACCCTATAATTCCTTGTATCTATTTTTCACCATTATTTGAGCCACTTTCATTCAGAAAAACATTGGTGAAATTCAATTTTTCAAAATTTACAAGAGTGTCACTCCTCCTCTACTATAAAAAGGCATCCTCTCCTCCCACTTCCTCACACCTCTCAAACCAATTTGGATCAACCAATGTCTAAAAATATATATCCTAAAAATAAATACCCTCATACTATAATCCTCACATTATTAATAAATATATTCAAAGAATCCCTTCGGTGAAAACAAAAAGGAGTTACCTAAACAAAAGGTAACATCTTTCTTCAAGATCTTAAGTTTTATTTCCATTTTCCACTCCATAAATTCTCTTTATTACATGATTATATAACAAAAAAAGTATCCACAATATACATATATTTTTTATGTTAATTGTTAAACCTAATCTTATATATACTTCCATCTAATGAGTAACGAACTAACCGTTTATGTGTACGATAAACTTCCACCTCACAATTTAAACTTATTAATTTTCATTTACCACCATTCATGGTTGGGTATTGAGATGTCAAAACTATTCATATATGATAATTATTATGTATTTATTCTTCTATAACTATTTTATAATACATACCCTTATACTTTTGATTTTGTGTAAATATGATAACATCATTTGTAGAAGTGCGGACTATGGCCTCCAAAAAGTGATGTGATTCGATCACATAATATATAGATTGAATAAAGTATGGTTTTAATTAATAATATGTGAAATAAAAAAATATATATGTTATTAATGACATAATTATATTTCTATAAATATAATATATTTCATTTTCTTTATTACCCTTTCATACACAAAAAAGTTAAAACCTCGGTTGTGGATGTGTGGACTACCGCATCCTCGAGGTGATGTAATTCCTCTCACATAAAAAAACTCCATATATATGTATATATGATTAAATTAAATTTTATGTATGATATAAGGATAATTCTTGAAGGATATTGTGTTACTTACCTTCTCTCCATAATAATCATTGAATAATGGTAACGTTACTCATGCGTACGTATGGCCTACCATCTCAATGATTGTGATGTTGGTTCATTTTTCATAACCATATTTAATTATTGATCTAAAAAGTTTAATTTATGTATAAATATAATGATTATTTAATTATCATTATTCTATTGATGTTATATAATATACCTTTTAACCCCATTGACCTACAAAAGTTGTTTTTACACATCAACTGAATTTGGTCAAAACACCTGATGTAAACATAATTGATTAATTAGATTTGTAAAAATGGTAATAAGATAAATAAAGTTTATTGTAAAAAATTATAAAGTTTATCAATTAATTAAATAATTAACACATGTTTTTATCTTGTAATATAAAGACACAGTATAAAAATCGAACATAAGGTAAGAGATTTTCCTCTCACATTTCACATATGTGAGATAAATGTCATGTTCACCACTTAATTCTTTTTTTCCGGTGTATCTAATTTCCCTTTTTCTATATTATATAAATAATACATGTATATTCATGGTGTTTAATACTTTTATTTAATGTTATTCTTTCATAAGGATTATGATTTAAAATTTTTCAAAGTGGTATAGGATATTTAAGAGTGTTTAAAGATTAATTTCTTTAAGAATAATTTCAACGATATTTCATTTTCATTTATAGAAATTATATACAATTTTTTCCATAATATCTTTTATTTTCCTCTCCTCTAGTTATTCATGAAATTTTTCACGTAATGGTACCATTTTTTCACACTTTAGTACTCAAAATGTTATAGAAAACATTTTTTAAGAAATCATGATTTTATTTATCACATTAGTTGGAGAACCTATGTTCTTCTAAATACCCACTTTTTATTATATTTTTTTCAAAAATATTTTTTAATACTTTTTAAAAATGATTTAGAAAATACATTTTTAACTTTTTTTCTATTACCCATGTTGTCAAAGTAATCTTCTTATCTCTTTCCAAATAAGGATGTTTTCTAACCTTTTACCGTGGAAAAGTAATGTTCTGCTTACCTTGTACAACATTTATATATTTACCATCCATAATATCTTTGAAGATTCATCTTCAAGTTTAAAATGATAATTTTTGACTAAATTTTTATAAAATGGGATTTTTAAATAAAATAGTTTTTAAAATGTTCTTCAAAATAAAAATATATTTTCCTCAATAATGTCTTCAAAATATCTTATTTTTTATTTTTGTTCTTTGTTGAAAAAAACCTTTATTTCTACTCGACTAGGGGTATTTTATATTGATACCATCCTTATTATTATTCTGGATAGTTTATGATTGATTCAGTTAAGGATAGTATTCACATTTAGTTCCTCAATTCCGTGTTTCCCCTTGAAATATTTAATTACCTATGATCATTTGACATTTAATTTCACCTAAATATCCATATCTTTTTTTGTGGATATGATTATTTCCTGAACTATATACCATTTTCCATACATTGTTTACATTGAAATTTATTTAATTATTTGAGGAAATATTTATAAATAGGTATCCTTTATTAAATACATATATTTTATAAGGAATATTATTTATTTAATATGAGTAATTCTTATGAAATGAATGAAACGGGTTGGGGACCAGTTAATGTAAGCCCCTCGATGCATTGGTAATCTCGTGAGATGAAATATGTAGGTGAAAAACCCTTCGAGTCTATTTCTAAGCATAATAGAGGGGCTTCTACCCATAGATTTAAACAGTCCAAAAGATAGATCTTGCCAATATAGTTTTTCACGTTCCCTAGACATAATGCCCATTAATTAATAATTTCCTTCATATTGACTCATTTAATATTCATCCATGATATATTGCATTAACATGTAAATTGATACATTTCATTTTCATTTCTTTGATTAAATGGAATGTGTTTTAGTTTCTTACCTTTCATTTTTTATTTTCCATAATTTAGTTACTTTAATGGATTCTGTTTTCATTTATTTACCCATCCATTTGATTATTCTAATTGATTCATTGGTGTTTTCATTGTACTTTATGCTTAATGAGCGTTTGATGTCACCCTTATTATGTCCCTTTCCCTAAGAATCCATGATGTGTACTAAGAAATATTTTAAAGTATATGATAGATGGAATAATGTTATTATCCTCAAAATAAATAATATCATGTTGTAATTAATGTATTAATTTGTAATATGAGGCTTATGTATGTATTTGGTTTCCCAAGACTACTAAACTAATTAGTGCTTCAGGATTTGATTCCTTGTAATCATACATATGTAATGGTAGCATTACACTGGATCTAGTATTGCTAGGGTAGGGGCACTATAGTTGGTATAGAGGAAGTTTAGTAGCAACATTGGTAGATAGAGTTAGGAAAATATAGATTAGAAAACATATATCAAAGAGATAATTTGAGGATAAGTATAGATGAACATTATATAATTTTGGTAGCGAATAAATTGTGTGGGTCTTCCTAGTAATGCATACCTATATGGATACTACATATAAGGCCCCAACCTTAAACATTACATAATATTGAGTTAAGTAAAGAATTCACATTGAGTATCTTTTTAGGTTTAGAGTTTTAGAGAATTAGGCCATAACTATTAAATTACATATCAAATATTACAAAGTATACACTTCTACTTAGGATCCATTTTTTCGTAAAATAAAAACTCTTAAAAGAAAACAAGAATTATTTTCTTAATATAAATCTTCATGAATTCATCATTTTTATTAACCTTACTTATACCCTATGAAAAACATTTCAGAAACATGGGATGAGCATAAAAAGCTCAATAATGGTTATAAAATAAGGAAAGAAAACATTAGTCCACCAATACATACAATACATAAGCTCTTTAACATACCTCATGAAATCATAAGATTTATGAATAGAATATAGAAATCATAAATCATAAAGGTAACATGTGGCATCCATAACATACTTACATTGTATCTTTCACAGCTATATAGGGAATTACGTTTGGAATACCCATCACAGTATATTCCATAAATATATTTGGATAAACATTAACGTTTACCTATGTCACGTTACCCAATGCATTAGAGATCTATATTAGGCTCACCTGCCCTAGGTTTATCATGGAACCACCCATATACATAAACAATTCCCATGAACCATAAAATATTAATAACAAATAAAACAATCATAAATTAATTATAACATTTCCACATTCGAATCACAATATAACATTTCAAGATACTGAAACAGTCAATCCATTTCCAAAACCATTTAAAAAATTTAGTAAAGATATTTTTTAATCAAAGTGTCCCATACCAATTTGAAAACATTAAAGGAATTAACATTTTAAAACATTAATTTCCATATAAATAAATCATTAAACCATTTTTAAAACATGGACATTAATAAGAATGATTTAGAAGGTTAAATCTTGAAAACATTTAAAACACGTTTTTAGTTAAAGAGTCTGTTACCTCCTGAGAAAATAATTGAATAAAATAATTAAAGAATAACATTAAAAGAAACCTAAAATAACATGAGAATAAGTAGATTGATGATGTAATATGTCAAATGGTTGTATATACACCTTATAGGATAATAAAGGTGCACAATATCAAGATTTTCCTCAATAAAATGAGAATGAGACGTATTCCCTTACGAAAATTCGGCAGCCTAAGAATGTCACATTAAAATTCCAAAAATGAGTTTATGGGAGATAAAATGGTATCTATAAATTGAAAATATAATGTATAGAAGTAATGATATATAATAACATATGCCAAAATTAAGAAAATGGAAATTAAAAGACATAACATAAATATTTATTTGACTAAAATATGAGGATGAAAGGTTCCTTTGAAAAGATCATTTTGTAAATAAAATAAATCAATTATGTGAATTCACTATAAGTAAAAATTAATCAGGAATAAATATAAGATATGATAAAAAAATGTTATTTATCACAAAATCATAGCATGAAATAATCAAGAAGTGGAATTTTAACCCAAAGAATAAAAATTGGGTTAAGGAGTTCCCTTACCTCGAGTCCTACTTGTCTCATATGTTCCCTGTTCTTCGTGAATAATAAACTTAACTTAAATTATACTTTATTAAGAACCTTTTTAATGTTTATTATTCCTTTTATATAACTTATTACCTTTATACAAAAATTATTTAATTATTTGAATTCATATCAGACATTTTATCGATGTTCGGAACTTGAGTCAAAAATGAACTTATTATAATTACAAATTGTCCATGTGGAAAAAATTACATTATCTGCCTAATGAGATTCATGATTTTGATATCATATATATCCAGTATATATGTATTTATAATAGTCCATATCATTGGGATATAAGAAATGAAAAGCACCATTCATGGAGATGGTAAGTTGTACATACGCATGAACACTACTTTCATTTATTTTTCATATTTCACGGAAAAAAACTAAATGATACATAGCTATATTATAATTATAATATAACATAAAATATTATATATGTTTCATAATTTCATTAATTCCTTCATTTAAATGTTCCATGTATGGAATGAACGATTCATATCACTTTGAGGGGGTGGTAGTCTGCAGTTCCTCAAATGAAACTATCATATATATACAACATGAAAAGCCTAAAGATATGTTATAAATAATAATTACAGAAGCATAGAGATAAAATAAATACCATAAATTAAAGTTCCATCATAATTTTCAACATGATATGTGGTAGGATAATTTTGAACAATCTTCGTTTCGTGAGGTAGTAGTTCACCGTCCACAAAAACAGTATATTTTATACCCATTAGATAGAGGTGTGTGTAAGTGTAGTTTGAATCCTTCACATAAAAACAACATAGTATATTTATGATACTGGTGTTGTTATGTAATCAAATAAAAATAATGGAATAGGGAGTGGATAAGTAGAATAATGGAATGAAATTTTAGAGAAGACGCTACCTCTTAAAATACTACCACAAAACAGGGCAAGGGAAGCACTGCCCTTTATCAGCGCTAAACAGAAAGCACTGATAAAGGGGTATGCCTTTATCAGCGCTATCTAAAAGCGATGATAAAGGGTACCCCTTTATCGGTTCTTTTTTTAGCACTGATAAAAGGTAACATTTATCAGCGCTTTTTTTAGCGCTGATAAAGACATCTCTTTATCAGCGCTAAAAAAGAGCTGATAAATGAATGTTTCATCAGCGCTTTTATTTTAGCGCAGCTAAAACATACCTTTATCAGTGCTTTTAACAAGCGCTGATAAAGGTTCCGTTAGTTTTTATTTAATAACCCTAACATGCCATCCTCACTTTCACGTAGTCAAGCTCTCGCAGAAGCTGAACCAGGCCCCTCGCCGTCGCGCCCTCGTCCTCCTCGTCCTCCTCGTCCTCCTTCTTCCTCCTCCTCATCCTCCTCCTTCTCCACCGCCACCACCGCCTCCGCCCCTGCCCCCGCTACCATGACTGCTGCTGCCTCTACCGCCTCTACCCCCACTGCCGCAACCGCCGCTTCCTCTACCGCTTCCTCCGCCTCTGCCATCGCCACCTTGCCACCGCCGCTGCCTCTGCCGCCACCGCTACCATTATTGATATCCATTTTTAGGTAAATTTTTTTTCTACCGCTTGAATTGAACGTGTGAAATCCTGATTTAAGGTGTTATTTCAAGAGTCAATGGATTATTGATATTATTGAGTTCTTTATTTAATCCATGCACCTCAATAAACACCTATTGAATCTTGTTTCATGGGTTAGATGTTCTTGAACTCTTTTATGGACACCCCTTGAGTGTGCCAAGTAAAATTATCCCTTTAATGTCAAATTATTAACTGCCCTAAACACCTATTTAGCTTATGTCAAAGCTTTTAAATGAGGTTTCCCTTGATACAAGGGTATAAAAATGTAATTGAAGACACATTATAGGTGTTTGTCCTAGATTTATAATGGAATTTACCATGTAGGAACTTTCCATGTTGATTATGGCCCATTTTAAAGACCCTTTGAGCCTTATTAGTGATTTTTCCATTCTTGGTAAAATTGAATGTGTAATAATAATGATGAGTGAATTTTACATGATGGATTTATTTTAATTTAATGAATTAATTTAATGAATTGAAATGATCTATAATGGGTTAAAAGGGAACACCATCTACTGCATGTTATATAGAATGATAATTGTTTATTTCATTTCGTTGAATGAAATTGTACATGGATAATGGGACATATGAGATGTTTTTCTTCATGTTTTGTAATATAAATATGAATTTGAATAATGCCTTACTTATACAAATGGTCCTAATTAAATTGATGGATGGGAGGTAATTCCCCATTCTAGTTAAAATTAAAATACACCTTTATAGAGGATAACATAAGATAGTAAGGTAATTGTTGAGAATATAGGAAAATCACACTCCCTTACACTGGGAGTTGAGTATAACATATCACACAACAAATACTAATAGGATGTTGGGCTTTTTTCACCACACCAATTTCTTAGAGTTATTACATGATAGATTACTCCCCATCTCGAGTTCCATCTAGTTCACATTGTTCTATTCTTGATCACTATTATGGTTGGATTTCTTTTCTCGAGGTATGTGATCCTTCTGATTCCTATTTGGATTTGTTTGCACCTATGGTTTGAATAAAAATTAGTGATCAGATAGTGATTTCTATCAATAAATTTAAATTTATTTTCATGCATTGTTTTTTTGGGGTTTGTGGGATGTGGTAAATGGTGTACTCAGTTTTAGATTATTTTATTCTCAAGGGTTTCCCATATTTAATGTTTTCTTTTCAGTTGGAAATCTCCTCTACTGTGCACCTCTCCTCTTCCACGTACGTACCTCTGTCGTGTGCTTAACGACACCTTCGTGGTGAGTTTTCTCCTATTACTCATTGTTTTCCTCTTGTTCGCATGTTATGACTGTTTGATATTGATGGTTATAATGTGAAATGTACAGGCTAAACGCCCCGCTGAAAATCGTGGCCGTTGGTGGTCCTTGTTTACGCACTAAATTAATTGAATATTGGTTGATTCTTGTTGAACATTGGAATATATAAATTGGTAATATACGTATACTTGACATATGAATGAACACCCCATGATGATAAAAATTCTGTGAAAACCCCTGAATTAACAAACAAAATTAAATAAGGGATGCTTTATAAAATCTAAAATTTTGATTGTTTGGTTTGTATGGTGTTGCGATTGAGGTGTCATTCTTATAAAAGATTCGTCCACATAATGTGGTTTTATAGGGGCATGCAACAATAGAGCCTTTGTAGGGGAAGATGAATGGAACTAGAGATTGGGAAGCACTCAAACACTCCTCTGATAATAGGTAGATAGAGTCCCATTGGATGTTTTGGTCAAGAGAGGGGATGTTGTACCACCATGCCGGGATGAAAGTATAAGGAAGAGTATATAACATAGGGATTCTGGCTCCAGCCTAGGGTTTAGGGGCTGGTCATATGCATGTTATGTAGTATACTATGGATATTTTGGATTCCTGATCATCTACTGTCAATGGTACAATTCCTATATCATCTACCCTTTATTTTATTTTTTATAAAATAGAATCACATTCCTTTTTTTCACTCTTTTTATAAATGTTTTGGTCTTGGAGGTGTAAAGCTTGGATAGTGTTATCACCATCGACACACTATTGGTATTATAGTCCAAGAATATAACATGTTGCAAGGAATGATCTCTAGATATTGGTGGTTATCATTTATTTTGTGAACCACCCATGATTTATATGATAATATTTTTTTTAGTTTTGTTATGGATTAGTTTGTTTTATAACAATCCAAAATAATTTGTTCCCAGATGAGAGTTACCTTTTTATCTCCAAAATAGACAGAGTTATTTTCACTTGGATGAGAGGAATATTCCATCTGGTCATGTAGAACCAATTCAATCTATATTGTATTTTCTCATGGCTCAAATAGTCAGGAATATTGTAGATGTTTCTAGAATGCTGTAGGATTCTTTTTCCCCAATGGTAGTACATTTTTAGGATGTTTTCACTGATGAGGTATAAAATTTACTTCTTAATAAAGAGATAAACTTTATAATCTAGTTAGTTTTGGGAGAAAATTCAGTTTCTATCACAATTTCTAAAATAACTCTAAAAGAGCATTAGTTGTTTGAATTACAATTTTATGATATAGAATATAATGGTTTCATATGGAATAGTTCTTTACCATGGGATTTTATAGTTCTCTAAAATAGATGATTGACTGGTATTTATTATTTTGTTGGACTATTGGAGATTGAACCTGATGAGAGTCATGAATATGTATCCTCATCCACGCATTGATAGTCACATTGATCATCTATGAGGTTCTATGATCTTCTCCAAGATAGATTTGACATTAGGATACCATTAGATGAGTTAGACATCGATGGACCTACCATGGACTTCTTTTAGGAGTAGTTATGGCCTGTATGAATTTTTAGCAACGATATTTGGTTTAACTAATGCATTGGTTGTATTAATGGATTTGATGAATAGGATATTTCATCCTTTTCTGGATCAGTTTTTAGTAGTTTTTTTCAATTAAATATTAGTGTACTCCCAACCCATAGTTGATCTTGACAAACATCTTATCATCACCTTGAGTACATTGAGATAACATCATATTTATTACTTTTTTCTCCTGTTACTCATTGGTTTCCTCTTGTTCGCATGTTATTATTGTTTGATATTTATAGTTGTAATGTGAAATGTACGGGATAAACACCCCCCTGAAAATCGTAGTCGTTGGTTGTCCTTGTTTGCGCACTAAATGAATTTAATGTTGGTTGGTTCTTGTTGAACATTGGAATATATAAATTGGTAATTTATGTATACTTGACTTATGAATGAACACCCCAGGATGACATGTGTTTTACTTCACTCACACTATGTATAGATACCATAGAGACTTGATGTGTATAGACTATACACCCCTAGTGGTCATGTAAGGAATACACACCATGTATTCTAGAAAAATGTGATGCATAGCTGGTGAGGTGACTCAATATGTATCTAAAGTATAGGCCTTTAGCTCAAGTTGTTCTAAATGTCATGTATTTTCAAAGGCATCATTCAGCCTTTGTAAGACTAACTTGGAATAAATTTGATATATGTCAGATTAAATATGGTATCTTATACATACACGATGTTCACCCTACTGGACACACCATGTATATGGATTTCACATGTGATTAAAGGCATTTGTACCATGATTTGTTTTTATAAAACCCAAACAATGCTACCTGATTAATTAAAACATAATATTAGGAAAGATCTCGAGATTGAACCCATAAAGACGATGAATATGAATAAAGAATGGATGAATGCCAATCGTTTGACGAAAGAGTATGAAGATGGCATGAAAGAGTTTATCAAGTTTGCATAAGATCATGCATGTGACCCTTCTCAAATCCTTTGTCCGTGTTTACGCTGTTGTTATTCAAGACAAATTAGTCCAGAGGAGTAGGAAGAACACCTGATCTGTCATGGAATAGATCAAAGTTATACATGTTGGAATAAACATGGGGAAAAACAAATGTAGGTAGTGACTTATAGAACACGACATTTTATAGATCATCTGATACGATTAGAAGCGTGAACAATAAAGACGATTGTATGAAGGGTGTGATTACAGATGTGAATGATGATGAAGATCATATTGAGGAAATGACAAGGACAGTTGAAGATGAACTTCATGATTGACCAAAATTGTTTGAGAAGTTAAAGAGTTGTGCAAAAACGCCATTGTATGCTGGTTGCACTAAATATACAGCACTGTCAGCCGTATTGAAGTTGTATAATTTGAAAGCAGGAAACGGGTGGAGTGATGCCAGTTTTATGGAACTACTTGCTCTCCTGAATGACATGCTCCCAGAAGATAATGAACTCCCAATCCGAAAATACGGTGCCAAACGAATGCTATGATTGATGGTTATGATCTTGGAAAGAATACATGCTTTCCTGAATGACTGTATATTGTTTCGCAAGGACTACAAATCACTTAAATAAGGACCAAAGTGTGGTGCTTCCCGATACAAGAAAGATTATTCTAGTCCTACGAAAGTTGTATGGTACTTTCCAATCATTCCTAGGTTTAGACGCCTATATGGAAGTGAGGAGACTGGAGGAAAATTGACATGGCATGCAGATACAAGAATTAAAGATAGGAAACTACATCACCCGGTAGACTCTCCTCAGTGGAAGAGAATTGGTCACGAGTATCCTGAATTTGGGATCGAGCCGAGAAACCTTCGTCTGGCATTATCTACATATGGGGTGAATCCTTTTTGTTTTCAAAGTAGCAGTCACAGTACATGGCCGGTTATGTTGGTAAATTATAACTTACCACTGTGGTAATGCATGAAACGAAAATACATCATGTTATCTATGCTTATATCAGGACCAAAACAACTAGGTAATGATATTGATGTTTATTTGGCCCCATTGATCGAGGATTTGAAAATATTGTGGGATTCAGGTGTTACGCTGTATGATGCTTACAAAAATGAACAATTCTCTTTGAAATCCATGTTTTACGGGACGATAAATGACTTTCCTGCTTATGGAAATTTGTCAGGATATAGAATTAAAGGAACTCAAGGGTGTCCCATTTGCGAACAAGGTACACAGTCAATTAGGTTGAAACATTTATCGAAAACCGTGTTTCTAGGACATCGCAGATTTCTACCCCGATGACATAAGTACTGATCTTGGACGACATCATTCGACGGAAGTTCAGAAGAACGTACAACACCATCTCCACTAACAGGTGATCAATTGTTTGAGAAAGTAAAATATTTGGACACTACTTTTGGTAAACAATTTTCGAAAAACCTTACGAAAACTGGTTGGAAAAAGAGATCATTTTTTTTGAATTACCATACTTGAATTGTCTGTATGTCAGACATTTTCTTGATGTTATGTATGTTGAAAAAAATGTATGTGATAATGTCATCGGCATGTTTCTAAATGCACCTGGTAAAACAAAGGATGGAATTAAGGCTAGATTGGACATGGTTGAGATGAGAATACGAGAAGAGTTGGCACTAGTGAAGGGTGAAAAATGAACATTTCTTCCTCCTACTACTTACACTCTTTCCAGACAGGAGAGATATCAGTTTTGCAACTTCTTGAATGACGTAAAGGTTCCAAAGGGGTATTCATCAAATATCAAGAACATCGTTTCAATGGGCGATTTAAAATTAAAGGGCCTGAAATCTCATGACTTCCATGTTTTGATGAAAGATCTAATTCCTATATCTTTACATTGCATTTTGTCCAAGAATGTCCGCCATACATTAATGAATCTCTATTTCTTCTTCAAAGCTATATGCAGCAAAGTTATAGACCCGGCGAAATTGCCAACTATGGAAAGAGAAATTGTCGTCATATTATGTGAATTGGAAATGTTCTTCCCGCCGACATTTTTCAAAATGATGGTTCATTTGATGGTTCATTTGATGGTTCATTTTGTGAGAGAGATTCAACTATGTGGTCCTGTACATTATAGATGGATGTACCCCATTGAACGATATATGAATATTTTGAAAGGGTATGTCAAAAACTGAAGTCGGCCAGAGGGTTGTATTGCGGAGTAATATATTGTTGAGGAAGCTGTTGAATTTTGTACCAAATACCTGTCTGGTGTGGAAATTGTTGGCCTACCGAAATCTCGTCACACTGAGCGGCTTGAGGGTGAAGGAATTTCTGGGAGAGAGGTTGTTACAATCAATATTACAGATTGGGAGCAGGACCACCTTTACATTTTGCATAACAGTTTCGACGTTGGCCCATATGTTCAAACCCACAAAGAAATTCTTAGGCATTTGAATCCTTCTAGGGATGAAAAATGGATATCAGATACACATAATTGACAGTTTATAGGATGGTTTCGAGATCATATTTTTAAGCAGTTAGATGAAAATCCAGACTCAATTTCAGAATGACTTCGATGGCTGGTCGAAGGAGCAAGTGTGTACGTATTATCTTACAATGCTTATGTAGTTAACGGTTATACATTCTATACTAATGAACATGATGAAGACAATACCATGCAGAAGAGTGGGGTTACACTTGTGGCTAAGGCGATGCATGTTTCCGGTGCTAAGGAAAAAATCCAATTTATGCGAATATGTCATACTTTGGCATCATCAAACGAATATGGGAGTTGGATTATAATAAATTAAAAATGCCGATTTTTCAATGAAAGTGGGTTGATAACAAGAGTGCTATTAAAATAGATGAATTAGGATTCGTGAAAGTTGATTTCAGTAAGGAAGGGGAGAAAGACGAACCATTTATAATGGAATCATAGGCAGTACAAGTATTTTATGTTCTAGACCCCACAAAATAAAATTGGTCACTTGTTCTGTTATCGAACAAAACAACTGAAGGGTCAGATGAAAGTTCAATGGAGGTTGACCCTTTTATAGGGACTTCACAATCATTTCACAGCGGTCCCAATGTAGATGGCGTTTTGTATGTTAGAGGAGACCACAATGAAGAAATTTATATAGTCGATAGAGGAGTCAAATCTCTTCAGACTTTAAAGATAAAAAAGAGAGTACAATAATAAGGTTATTTGTTTATTGTAACATACATTGTGTTACGTTATGTTATTATCTGTTCACTGCTGTTTTTATGTAATCTAAATTAAATATTAAACCACTTCTGCAGATAATGACTTCTACACCTGCTGATGCGCCCAATCCCGAGGCACAAAAGGTCTCTCAACCAGCAGTCGGTGGTCCTACTGTAAAGCAACAACAGGTTTCTCAACCAGATGTTGGTGGTCCTAGTGCAGAGAAACAACTGGTTTCTCAACCTATTGTTGCTGGTCTCAGTGCTGAGGTAGAACAGGTTTCTCAACCTGTTGCTGCTGGTCCCGTTGTCGATGCTAGCGCTCCGGGGGAAGATATTGATGCTACTTATGAGGAAATGGTAGGAAATGAAACCCTGAAAGCGCAAAAAAAAACAAGAGCATTGTAGTTTGACAGTGTTAGCCAAAATCCTTAAGGAAAAAGCAAAAGGCATCAAATTTGTGGTGGGATGGAATAAGCGAGACCAACATGTTAATCCCAACAGAGCCATCTTTAGTAGCTACATTGGAATCGTTACTCGATAACGCGTGCCGATTAATGTACAGTCGTGGCACCATGTTGTCACCGGGCTTAAGACACTAATGTGGGAAGAGATTACGGTAACATTATGATATAATTTTTTTAATTTATTAAAATAAAATAAAATACCAAAACATTGACTTACTCTTCATCATCCACTACAGAGTGCATTTATAGTAGATTCCTTGCACAAGGAACATGTATTAAGAGTTGCAGGAAGGATTCATAGAGGTTTCCGAACAATTTTAACAAAATATCATCTTAAAGATGCAGAAGGGAAAATCAAGCCGCACCCACCTCCTCTTTACACACACTTGATATCCCAAGGAGCGTGGGATGCATTTAGCAACCGTCATGGGAAGCATACCTTTCAGGTACATTGTGTGGGGGTAATACGTTGTTTGACATTTACTTGTATTCATCACTCTGATTGACAGTTTTTTATTTATGAAACAGCTACTGAGTGCTGAAAATAAAAAACGCGCAACAGAACTAGCGTACCCTTACCGTAAAGCAAGGATAGGGTACGCTGAACTTGTGAAAAAATTGGTACGTCTTTTAAATATACCATACTACTAGTATGTGACATAAAATAACACCCTAACCATGTTTCTCTATTTATATGCAGATTAATGAATCGAAATCGAAATCCATATCCATCCCACGCCATGTGCTAAGGAAGGAGGCTCATGTAAATAAAGAGGGGATATTGATAGATGAAAACACACAAAAAGTGTGGGAAACATGTGTAAGTATGACATAATATAAATTTGATTTCCTTTAAATTGATATTACATTACAATAACTAATTATTTTTCTATATTTTCTATCTGAAATAGTCACAAGAATCAACAACAACCACACAAGATGCAGACATACATTCAGAAGCCTTGAAGAAGCCAGAAAAGTATGGCCGCGTCAGAGGTGCGGGTTTTGGGGTGACACCCTGAACATATTTTCAAAAACAAAAAACAAGCGGGGGAGCAAAATGAAAAAATGGAAAAGATGCAAGAACAATTATCTATTTTTTAAGAAGAATTACAATACCAGAGAGAGATGATAGCAAAATTGATGGGGGAGAGGCGAAGAGAAGAAACAACTCAACAACAACCCGTGCGTGACGATCTCGCCCCACCCCCCACCAGCTTTGAGGCGATCCATTCCCCTAAAAACCTGACTTAGATGAGGTAATCAATGTTTTAATAATTGTTTCTGTGAAATGTGATTTACATAGGCACTGATACATTTCCTGTACTAATATTCCATAGGGTGAAAATGACTGTGATTTATATTTATCAACTCCCACCTATCACCTTGTAGCGAGGGCCACGGTGTTCAATACGCCAAACGACATGCTACACAACAGATAGCTTCCAAAAGATCATCTTAGAGTGTCAATTAACGTAGATAATGAGCCAAGTGCTGAGCTACCTATTCCAAATGACGATGAAGACATTTATACGGTTGAACAAGTTGTTGGTACATTCCTCGCATGGCCGACAGTTCTTGTAAAAAAACATGTCGACAAAAAGGTATTCATTTCCAATTTATTTTTCAAGATGGACCTTTAACATTTAATGAAAAAAGGTCTGAACCAATGAATTATATTATATAATGACAAATACTATGGGGTGAAACAAAATATCAGCTCAAAACTATCTCAAGGATCAACCAACCGATTGAAACGGTCTACTGAGAGCACCTTCACCCCGCCCATTCT
Organism: Viscum album; assembly: GCA_963277665.1. Classification (NCBI taxonomy): domain Eukaryota; kingdom Viridiplantae; phylum Streptophyta; class Magnoliopsida; order Santalales; family Viscaceae; genus Viscum; species Viscum album. Next base: position 495,345,633 of record OY728120.1, read on the forward strand.
ATATCCACAGTTAATATCATTACAGTCTCATGTGGATACAAAGTTGAAAGATGGTAGTACTCACATAGTTGATTTCGAAAAAGATATGTATGGAGAGGAAATATCAGATTTCATTAGTGCTGAAAATGTAAATGAACTCCTCAAGTATGAATGGCTAGGCGCCTCAGTTGTAAATGTATACATGAGGTAAGTTTTCATGATTTTATTTTACAAAAGCTGATATACTCTAATAATTTTGTCTAAATACATTTTATATTTGTCGCAGACATATATATGAAAAACAATTTAAGGGTCCCCATGAACAAAAATTTGGACTCGTTAGTCCCCGCACCACCTCTTCAAAAGACGAAATAGATTCTGATAAATAGGCTGCAATAATGTCATCCCTGCTTAAATCATTTGAAAAAAAAATTATGGATGACAGACTCTTTTTAATACCAACGATGTAGGGGTAAAACTATAAAATTTAATCATATCAACTATAATTTCATTTCCTTCTTTACTTATTCCTTTTTTTATTTTTAGGGAGAATTGGATGCTGATTGCAGTCAATTTGGATACTCCAAAGATTTATTTTCTGGATTCAATGCATGGATATCCAACAAACCGACCATACATGATGGCATTTGTTAATTTTTAATACACTAGATCCAACATTTTAAAACTAAACATCTAGTTATATAATTTATGTTATTTTTTAATGAGGATTCTGTTATGATAGGGCGGTGCATCAATATCGCCTAATGCATGGAATGAATCCAGGGCATAAGGATGAGAATGCCTATAAGATCTAAAACTGGAAAAGTATCCGGGTATATATAATAACATTTCACTATCCAAACACATATCAAAACAAATTACTTATTGTTGTCGATGTTTTTTTAGTGTCCAAAATAAACAAACGGAAAGGACTATGGTTATTATGTTTGTAAATTTATGAAAGAGATCGTATTTCATCAACAAACTAGTATCCATGATGATGTATTTTTGAAAATAATTACGAGTTCATTTAAAATATTTATTAATCCTTTGTGTATCTATATTTTTTTAGTACTACCATGACTGTCACAAAAAATCATATTCAGAAGATGATATACTTGTGTTTAGAAACGAATGGGCAACATACCTGATGGAAGATTGTACACAAATAGGATGAAGGTGAATTCATACTACTTATGTTATCTATATATGATCATTGATTATCCTCAAACCTTCTTTGGTGAATTGAGAATGCTCCGATGTATTTAAATCTTAATTTATTACTCAATGTCTTCTATCCCCGGATTCATATTATTGATCTTTGAAGAAATAAATATTGAAGTAAGGCATGATGGTGTGCAGTGCGTATGGGGTGAACGACGAAACCACCGAGGATCAACAAAATCTATTTTCTGTATCTCATTTGTTTGAACTTGTATCTGAGAACATGTGTTGTTGTTTGACTTGAACAATTATTTCTAGGTAAATGAATGAGATAATTAGTATCGTTGAGGGATTTTTTGGAACCAAAATATGTGTCCTAGGATAATTCAAGTAAGGGAAAGGCTGGTTGAGATGAAATCCAAGCTCAAACGACCAGTATATCCTCAAAAGAATCAACCATGTGATGCACCATCATGTAGAATATGGTCCTTGTGATGTTTTGAGGTGTTTATGGAAGGTATGGGGAGTCTGATGAGCCCCATGGCCACCATAAATAATGTTTACAGATATCTCCACATGTTTTTTGTGCCTCATGCCTCTTTACAAGGATCACGCCATTCACATGGTCCATCTTAGCACGTATGTCCCATTCATCCCATTACTACTCTTGGAAGAACCTGAGAATCTGACAATGCATAAGCCTCAAAAAACCCATACTCATCCAACCAAGAGTATTCCTAGGGTGAAGGGAAGCTAACCATGGGTAATACCCACAACATACCTCTTTTAAATATATGGGTTTTGATCCTTGTATTCTAAATAGGGTACGTAGGAAGCCTCCATGAGGTTAAATCCCAACTAACGGTAAACCATGGTGACCCCCTCACTGGGGTACACCTTCGCTTATTTTCCCTCTTGTATTTCCCTTAGGGGTGTCCGAATAAGTCTTCAAAATAAGAAACCTTACCTTTATGGGATGCACCACACTTAGGTCAGACCTCATTGGGCGTTTTGATCCATCTATCAGGTAAACATTCCAGGTTCTCCCTCCTAGAGATGTACCTACCTGATCCACCTTTATAAGTGTTTTGATCCACCCAGGTCTTACATTTCTATAAGACATTAAATCATGACCCTCTATCCTTGTGGGATGTTAAACTCATGGAATACCACAAGTTAAACATCGGTTTCCATTAATATATTCAATATTAATGTTTAATCAGTCCTTATTAAGGTATTTTGGAGGTGTGGTTTTATGTTTTCTAGTATATTTTGGAAGATTCCAAGCTTTATGTAGGTGATTCCATGCTTTTACATTATATGATGATTTTATTATGCTGTATTTGCTTGCTAAGTGTATACTATATGAAATGTTTGTGTGGTTAAAAATGTGTTATCAAAGGAGTTTGGGGTGTGTATAGACTTTAAAGTTATTTTTAAAATGAATTCAGTTGTATTTCTTGTGGATTTTCATGCTTAATTCTTTTAAATGTGTTTGAAGAAATGAGAAAGTGGTGTGATGGGTGTTTTCAAATGGATTTAATGTGTTTGTGAATTTTAAAGAGGGTTCTGTTATGAGATGTAGAGAGTCTATATATGTGTATTTACATTGAATGAAAGTACATGAGAATGTGTTTATATATATGATGCCTATAATGTAAATTGAGCACAACTTCCATACAAGGTATTTTCTTTATGATGTGCAGGGGACACGTTGAGAGGACAAGGGTGGTTTTCTGGGGGAGGGGTAAGGGGGAAAAGTGGTAGGGGGAAGGGGTAGGGGGTGTGTTGGGTTATTTGGAAATATGTAGGGGGTGGGAAGGGGGTGTGCAATGGGAAGGGGGGAAGTGCAGTGGGCAGGGGTGTGCTGGGGAATGGGGAAGGGGGTGTTCAGGGGGCAGGGAGTGTGCAGGGGTTGGGGGTGTGCTCGGGGGTGTGCAGTGTGTAGGGGGTGTGTTGGGGAAGGGGGCAGGGGTTCATCTTTTTTATGGAATGGGGGGACATATAGCCATGGTATTAAACTGTGGATATATGTATATAGCCAAGGTTTAATGTCGTTGCAAAAGGCCCATCATTGGTATCCAATAACATCATGATACTGTGGAATGGAGACCAAAATCCCTAATAGTTGAAACCAAAGTCAGGGGAAGAAGGAGGAGAATATAGAGGAGGATAATAGGGTTGAAGATATTACACCACTATTTTAATGTAACTGATAATATTTGATTTATCTCAAAATTATGGGAGATATCCCATTGGGTAAGGGAGAAGGAGGAGAGTGCGTGTAAAGGATTTTGTTGATTGGAATGAGGGATATACGAGGGTAACCCACTTTAATGGTTGATAGTGAAAATTTGTTAATTCCACTCATTAATTAGGTGAATTATTAGGCCTAAGGGTAAAATAAATTATTTTCCAACAATGTGGGAATCAATATACACACACTTCTAATTCGTATAGTTTCATTGAGTGGATTATAATCCATTATTCAACCATATAGAGATACTTCCCCAAAAACTCATACCTTACACAAGTTCATCACATTATTCGACAAACTATTAACCATCAATGTGAGACCATCATAACCTTAGAACCAAACTGTAGGTTTATCTATTCCCCCTCAAATCATTAAATAGCCCATGATCTACTAAACGTTGGGCCATTTGATTATTATAGATGACTAGCCCTAACCATGCTCCAATTTCGTTAATTGGTTATTTTATGTTTTGTGCCTCACTAGTATTATTCCATTTAGCAAAACCATTCTTTATTTAATTATTGTATTACTAACATAATATTTGTTTTATTATGTAGGTGAAATATTTTTCCTGCTTTGTTCAGAAAATGCCGCCATGGACGACAATTTTTTAGAATGGATGGATGAAAAAAGGATGGAACATCATTGTTTTTTAAATGTTTGTTGGATAAATGTAATTGTAACCAAATTAAACATTGTTTGAAATGTATATAGAAATGTGTTGTTTTGTATTCATGATTTCAAGTAAATGTATGTATCATTTTGGTTCTTATGTTCTTTGTGTGTGGGTGTTGTTTGTGCTGTGTGCAGGTGTTGTTTGTGCTCTGTGTAGGTGTTGTAATGTGTGCAGGTGTTGGGTAGGTTCTGTGCAGGTTCTGGTTTTGCACAGGATCTTTGGCATTTATCAGCGCTAGTTAAGCGCTGATAAATGGATAATATATCAGCTCTATTTTGAGCGCTGATAAAGGTAGCTTTTATCAGCGCTCAAAATAGCGCTGATATATTATACATTTATCAGTGCTGAAAATAGCGCTGATAAATACTACCTTTATCAGTGCTAAAAAATAGCGCTAATAAAGGGTCACTTTTATGAGCGCTTTTTTTAGCACTGATTAAATTCCCCCTTTATCTTCGCCGAGATTAACAACGATTTTTTAGCACTGTTAAAGGTCATTTTTAGCGCTATTATAAGCCATATTTCTAGTATTGAAACGTGTAACTCTATTTGATTTGAGCCAAAAGACTTTCTTGAATTGCCTTCTACCAAGGGTAAAGGTTAAATTAGGAATAGGGGGATGTTAGGAGATTAATGGAGTATATTTTGGATGAGACAAGTGGATTGAGAGGTGGGTTTAATGGGTTAGAGGTGGTGGCCTTTTATAAGAGGGGGGGGGGGCTCTTTAGGAATGTTTGAAAGTATGATTTTATTATAAAAAGGTTTTCAGTTTCAAAATGTCCAAAACTCATTACATATGAAGATAATATGAATATAAGTCGAAATAAAATTATCCAATAAGAACTGAATAGGTTTTTTATATTTTTTATTCCTTTATCTTTTTTATTTAACCCTTTTTTACTCTTACCATTTTATCAAGCATTTAACACATTGAGAATCAAAGTAGTTACCAAAACATAAAAAATATCAAATTAAAGAGTCAATGAAAAAAATTTAGACTTATTATAACTATTTGGATAAATCATAGAATTTTTGGAATTTTAAAATTTTTAATAAAATATTTTATATTTTAAAATATTAATTATTTCAATTTTTACACTATTCATATCATGACATTTTAAAAATTACATAACAACCTGATTGATTTGAAAAAAACTAAATTAATACAAATATAACATGTAACTATCATCATCAAAATTTGTGGATGATAGAAAAATAAAAAAACATTTATTTTAACATTTATAATATCATTTATTTGAATCCTTTATTAATAAAGCAATCACTGCATCACCATTGAATCATAATTTATTTAATGTTAAAAAATTATAAATAAAATACCATGATGTTGTAAATCTTTTTATATTTATAATGACTATTTAAATTCTAAAATATAACTTATATAACCCCATATAAATGTTGTTTTACTGAAAGATATATTTTTATGTTACATTTTCCTTATCATTAAATTAATTTTTATAAAATGTCATTTTCACTTACAAGTGGCTTCATGGGGTCCCAAATCAACCCAAGGATGCCAATCGTTAGAAATGTATTATCCAATAGGGTTAGGACATAGGTTAGGGTAATTTAATATTACTATAATATTATTTTTTCTCTTATTTACCAGATTTACCCTTTAACTATGGAAAATAAAATAATTACTAAAGTTACTATTCATGATGTCTAAAAATAAAAGGAACCTATTTACACAATTTTGAACTAATGATTACAAATATGGAATGAATTTTTCCAAATTCAAAACACAGAAGTTCCAGTAATTAATTTAAAATTAATTCTCGTTGTCAAAACCCAAGAGCGGGTTTTTAAGAAGTAATAACTATCAAAATATTGGCATGTATTTATGTCTAATTTAAAAGTGAAATTACATCCAATGACCAAAATTGGATTAAATGATAAAAATATAATCCAATTATACTTTAAAAAAAATAAAAGGATAGTTTTTCTATAAAAATAAATTAGATGAAAATGCATCTTTGAATTAAACTGCAGTATTTTTCACTATTCATTATAAAAATGAACATTATCAGTAAAAGACAAAATTTTCATTCAAAGAAAATTTTGATGTTCTAATTCTAAAAATGTAGTTTATTTTTTCAAATAAAACATATAAAGGTTTCAAAAAATATATTTAAAAATGGTTCTCCTTAAACATTGTGGTAAAATGACCTTTTAAAAGTATTAGAGTTTTTCATACTTAAAATAGGATTCATTATTATTTTAAGCCTCTAAAATGTATTGGAAAAAAGTAAAAACATTTAACAAACATGAGTAATCATATTTTAGTTAGTTTTGTACATTCCTTCCAATATAATGGCTAGGTATTAACTACCATTTAAAATAATAATTTTATTATATTATTTTTCGGAATAACTCAAAGTTGTGTTCAACATGTGATTTCAAAAAAAACCTATTGTTGCATGTTGAGTATGCTATCGGACATTGCATCCCATTGAAAGTAAAATTAATAATTAATTCAAAAATATTGATAAATATGAAAATTTCATATTCTATATTTACTTGGGATGTTACATTCTTCCCCCTTTTAGGAATTGCGTCCTCACAATTTTAAAATTGGGCTTGAAAACTTCATTAAAAGTACCAGATCGGAAAAAGAGTCAATAATACTTTCACTTTAAACGAAATAAAGAGAAGTACAAATGTCACTCGACATAACACATACTATTATTCCATGAAAACATGGATATGGAGGAGAAATTGAGTGTCAAGTTCTGATGGATAGTGATAGAAAACATGATCAGTAGAAAGTTAATAACAACAAAACTACAAAATTATGATGGTTTAAGTAGTCATTGTTTTCCCAGTAGGAAAGGTAAATGGACAATGTTTTTTTTACATTCCATTTCATAATTTTAGAGTATTTATTTATGATATTGACTAAGTACATAAAGAAATATACTTACTTTTCAAGTATAGTTTCATCCTTTAATAAATTTCTACCAAAAACTCATCTTCTCTCCAAATGATGAGTATTAAAGATGACATGGTCACACCTGAATCCCAAGAATCTACATCTAGAGAATCACATAATCCAAAAAAGATGAACTATATATTTCCCAATATTTAGAAATTTACCAAAACCAAAATAGTTAGTACAAGATCAGATAATCCCCAAAAATCATAATCTTTTATAAAAATAAATAATACACTTAATCTCCAAAATTAAACAAACAATAACCAAAGTTTAACAAATACCATTCAATAAAAAATTGTCCTTAAAATAATTCAAAATAATCCGACCTATGTTTGAAACCCAAAATTCAGATGGATTTGATCACATAATCTTCCACAAAAATCTAAACATTTATCTCCAAATAATATCAGCTACTATTAAAGTCTCATACTAAAAAGTAATTAACCTAATCACAAATTATCTATGATAGGTTAATAATTTCCATAAATAACCCAAATCACCTTATGTTCAAAATTAAAGCATAGTTTTATCCAAAATAAATTCACAACAATTACTATACAAATAAAATCCCTTAGTATTATATTTTCCTTAGGCATATAGTGTTCCCCCAAAAGAGAGAATGTCTTCCAAAATAATGTTTATCACTTAATCACCAAATCATTTTACTATACTAAGGATATCCATTTGGAAAAACATTATCTCCCAAAATCAACATATTCTTGATCCATAAAGTCATTTAACTAAAAATATTAGTCATACTAACAAGGTACTTCACATAGGCTAGTGGTATGTGATGCACCCTTGTCACCCTTCAGTTGTGGGTTTGATTCCTATGGCCTTTCCAGAAGAGACGAGTTGTCACCCATCCTATAGGTGTTCCTTTTCTAAATCCATACCATTCTTATAATATTCTCAAAAAAAGATAATTTCCTCAAAAATTACCATAACCTTCTTCATCCTCAAATGTTATTTAATACCTTTCATTTTGCATCCCCAAAATTAATAACCTATAACTACCTCAAATTCAAGGATCATATAAACCCAAATAGATCTATATAACTATATCCACAAAATAAAAGATAATTATTCCATTAATAACATTTTCACATATCAAAATTCAAGGTTACACATACTAGAAAAATTCTTCCAAAGTAATCTCATCATCAAAAGAGCCTTAATAATTTTAATCATTTCATCATCCTAAAATCTATCATAACACATAAATCCATTATATGTATACTTCTTACACATTCAACATTCTCAATGATCTGTTAACCATTCTTTTCAAACTTATTCCATAATACTTATTTCCTACAAACAAAATCATGAATAGTATCCTAATATTCAATAATGTCAAAATATCAACTAAAAAATAATACATAACTTTCAATGGTCATTGTCATCTTCATCATAATAAATTGGAATGGAATTAGGTAATGGTAAAAAAATCTTTGTATGGTCCTTCTGATCCAATTACTTAACTTTCTTCATAATACATTTTTTTATGATGACCATGCACACCACATTTAAAACATTCAATTGATCCTTTGAAAATAACTTATTTCACTTTCGTGGATTCAACTAGATACTTCCTTTTTCTAGGGTAGGTTATTGTTTTATGGCATTCATTACCACATCTAAAACATCTTCTCATCCCTTCAAAGCATTTTCCTAGGTTTTTCTTTCCACATCCTTGAAACATAGGTTTTTTAATATACTTACCTTTATGATTATTACCTAAACTTCTGTAGGGATTTGTTTCCCCATATACGATGCCTTATAAAAATCACCAAGGTTCAAGTGGTCAATCATAACTCCAGTTAATTAGTTAAGAATAACCACAATAGTTCTTATTGCTTCCCCCATTTCATTCAGCTTCTTATTCAGAAAACCACCATAGTTTCCTACACATCCATTGTTACTTTAGTGCCTCCTAGATCCATCCATTTAATAAAACCAAAAAGGTTAATGTGATTATATTAGTGAAATAACCATATAATATCTTATGAGGAGCATAAACACTAAGATATACTTATTAATGTTATGTTAAACTCATTAAATTTATCTAAAATTACTATGACAATTTCTAATATTCTAACCATTATGGTTATGTCACTTATTCTTAAATAACACCCAAACCTCTAAAGTTATCTAAAACGGCCTCAGATATCAACTATAAGGCCCCAGCCATAAACATTACTTAATCTTGAGTTAAGTCAAGAATTCAAATTAAGTATCTTTTCAGGTTTAGAGTTTTAGAGAATTATGCTATAACTATTACATTACATCTCAAATATTACAAAGTAGACACTTCTACTCAGTATCCATTTTTTCATAAAATAAAAACTTTTAAAAGAAAACCATAATTCTTTTCTTGATATAAATCTTCTTAAATTATTACATTCCCTTACCCTTCCTTATACTCTATGAGAAACATTTCAAAACCATGGGATGGGAATAAAAAGCTCAGTAGGGGTTATAAAATAAGGAAAGAAAACATTATTCCATCAATACATAAAAAACATAATCTCTTTCACCTAACTCATGAAATTATATGATTTATTAATAGCATTTAGAAATAATAAATCATAAAGGTAACATATGGAATTAATAAAATACTTACATTGTAGCTTTCATAGGTATATAGGGAGTTATGTTTGGAATACCCATCACAGTATATTCCCAAAATCTCTTAGGAGAAACAATAACTTTTACCTCTGTCACGTTACCCAATGCATTGGAGAGTTATCTCGGGCTCAGCCACCCAAGGTTTGTCACAAAACCACCCATATATGTAAATAATTCCCAAGAACCATATAATTTTCACAACACATAAAACAAGCATAAATAAATGATAACATTTTCGCATTCCAATAACTATATAACATTTCATGATACTGAAATAGTCAATCCATTTCCAAAACCATTTAAAACATTTAATAAATAGATTTTTGAATCACAGTGTCCCATACCACTTTGAACCCATTAAAGGAATTTAAATTTTAGAACATTAAAATTCATATAAATAAATCTTCACAACCATTTTAAAAACATGGTCATTGATGAGAATTATTTATAAGGATTAATCATTAAAAACATTTAAAATAATGTTTTAGTTAAAGACTCCCTTACTACTTGAGAAAATACATGAATAAAATAATTAAATAATAACATTAAAATAAACCTATTATATCATGAGAATAAGGAGATTCATGATACAATATTTCAAGGGGAATTATATACACCTTATTGGATAATAAAGGTTTACAATATCAAGATATGCCCCAATGAAAGGATGTTGATATGTATTCCCTTACGAAATTTCGATAGCCTAACGAAGTCACATTAAAATTTAGAAAATGCGTTGATGGAAGATAAAAGGGTACATAATCACTTATAAATAAAATTTACATAAATAAGGATATATAGGAACATATCCAAACATAATAAAATGGAAATTAAAAGACATAACATAAATAATTCTTTAATGAAAAGAGGAGGACGAAAGGTTCCCTTACAAAGATCATTTTTAAATAAAATAGATAGATTATGTGTATTCACTATATGTACACATAAGTAAATAATGAATAAAATATATGATAAAAAAATTTATTTCTCACATAATCATAGCAAGAAATAATCAAGAAGTATAATTTTTAACCCAAAGAATGAAAGTTGGGTTAATGAGTTCTCTTACCTCGAGTCTGACTTGTCTCATATAATCCTTTTTCATTTTGAATAATAAACTTAAGTTGATTTCTACTTCCTTCAGAACATTTTTAAAGTTTATTATTCCTTTTATATAAATTATTACCTTTCTAAAACAATTAGTTAATTATTTGAGTTCATATCAGATATTTTGTCGATGTTTGGAACTTGAGTAAAAAATGAACATGTTATAATTACAAATTGTCCTAGTGTAAAAAATAAAATTATCTCCATAATTATATTCATGATTTAGATATCATATATATCATAGAAATCCTGTATATATTTATTTATAATAGTCCATGTCATTTGGATATAATAAATTAATAATATCATTCATGGGGACGATAAGCCATACGTATGCATGAACGCTACTTTCATTATTTTTCATATTTTAAGGAATGAAACCTAAATGACACATAGTTATATTATATTTATTTTATAATATCATATTTTATATATGTTTCATAAAATTATTAATTCCTTGTTTTATACGTTCCATGTATAGCATGAATGAGTCATATCACTTTGAGGGGGCGGTAGTCCGCACTTCCTCAAATGAAATTATCATATACATACAACATGAAAAGCATAAAGGTATGTTATAAATGATAATTACAGAAGAATATATATAAAATAAATATCATAATTATAGTTCAATCATAATGGCCCCCATGAGAGGCAGTAGGAGAATATTGAACAATCATCTTTTCATGACATAATAGTTTTTCATCTAGAGAAACAGTATGTTCTATACACATTAGATGGAGGTGTTTGTAAATTTAGTTCGAATAAATCTCATAAAAACAACATAGTATATTTAGGATACTGGTTTTTTATTTAATCAAATAAAAATAATAGAATAGGGAGTGAATAAGTAGAATAATGGAAAGCAATTTTAGGGAAGATGTTTCCTCTTAAAATGTGCAACTCTCTCTGATTTGAGCCAAAAGGCTTTCTTGAATTTCCTTATGCTGAGGGGAATGATTCTATGAGAAAGGGGGGATTTCAGGATCTTCTTGGAGTAGATTGTGTATGATTCAAGGGGCTTGAGAGGTGTGTGTAATGGGTTAGAGGTGGTGGCCTTTTATAAGAGGGCGGAGGGGCTCTTTAAGAATGTTTGAAAGTATTATTTTATTATAAAATTATTTTCTGATTAAAAAGGTAAAAAACTCATTAAATTAAAAGATAAGATGAATATAAGTCGAAATAAAATCATCCAATAATAATTGGATAGGTCTTGGATATTTGTTAACCCTTTTTTACTCTTACTATTTTTTCAAGCATTTAACACTTCGAAAATAAAAATAGTTACCAAAACATGAAAAATATCCAATTAAAGAGTCAAAAATAAAATATTAGACTTATAATAACTATTTGTATGGATATTAGATGTTTTGTAATTTTATAATATTTTATAAAATATTTTATATTTTAAAATATGAATTATGTCAATTTTGACACTATTCATATCATGACTTTTTAAAAAAATCCATAACAACCTGATTGGCTTAAAAAACATCATTAATTAAAATATAAAGTATAAATACCATTAAAAAAATTCGTTTAAGAAATAAAAATAACAAAATTACACTTATTTTAACAATTATAATATCATTTATTTGAATTTTTTATTAATGAAGCAATTATTGCATCACCATTGTGTCATAATTTATGTAATGTATAAAATTTATAAATAAAATAATATGATGTAGAAAATATTTTTAGATTTCTGATGAGTATTTATAGTCGAAAATATTACTTATATATACACCATATTAAAAAAATTTACTAAAAGATATATGTTAATGTTACATTTTCATTAACTATAAATTAATTTTTATAAAATCTCATTTTCATTTGAATGTGGCTCCATGGGGTCCATAAATTGACCCAAGGATTCCTATGGTAAGAAATTTATCATAAACTAATTTTATAACTCATGTTAGGGTAATTTAATATTACTATAATTTTATTTTTTACCCCTATTTACCAAATGTATCCTTTAACCATGGTAAATAAAATAATTACTGATTTTACTATTCATAATGTCTAAAAATACAAGGCACCTATTTACACAATTTGGACCTCCTGATTACAAATATGTAATACATTATTCTAAATTAAAAACACTGAATTTTCAGTAATTAATTTAAAATTAATTCCTGTTGTCAAAACTAAAAAGCGGGGTTTTAAGAAGTAATAACTATCAAAAGATTGGTATGTGTTAATGCCCAATTAAAAAGTGAAATTACTTCCAATGAAAAAAGTTGGATTAAATGATAAAAATAAAATCCCATTATACTTTAAAACAAATTAAAATGATACTCTAACTATATAAATAAATTAGATGAAATGGTGATTTTGAATTAAAATGCAATATTTTTCACTATTCATTAAAATATGAACTTTATCAGAAAAATGCCAAAATCTCACCCAAATTAAATTTTTACGTTCCATTTCAAAAAAAGAAGTTTATTTTTTCAAATAAAACCTATAAATGTTTCAAAAACTAGATTTATAAAGGTTCTCCTTCGAAAGGCAGTAAGACGAATTTATAAAAATATTAGAGTTTTTCATGCTTAAAATCATATTCATTCTTATTTTAAGCATCTAAAATTTATTGGATAAAAGTAAAAACATTTAGCAAACATATGTAATCATATTTTAGTTAGTTCTGTTCATTCCCTCTAATAAAATTTCTAGGCATTAACTACCATTTAAAATAATAATAATATTATATTTTTTTTGGTAAAACTTAATGTTTGGTGCAAAGTAAGATTTAAAAGAAACCCGTTGGTGCGCGTTGAGTACACTATCGAACTTAAAATCTCCTTGAAATTAAAATTAATATTTAATTCAAAAATATTAATAAATATGAAAATGGAAAATTCTTTATTTACCTAGGATGTTACACTACAAGTGGACGCGATTCTTTCACAGATGTACCTATGAGTAAGTGTGCGGACAAGGTGTGTCGGGCCTGACTCGGTCTGACCTGGTACAAGGAAATGGGCCCTACTTTGAACCTGGTTTTACACTCCTGGGGATATTCTTAGGATAATTTGCATATTCTTTGCAAACAATTTTGAATGATTTGAATAGATAATGAAAATTGATTACCTAGGTTATACGAGAGAAAAATGGATGACCATTGTTGAAATAAAATGGTTGAAGTATTTACTAGGGTTCTATAATTAAATTATAAAATTATTTTTACCAATATTATTTTAGTTATAAGAATCATGAAACATCAAAGCATTGTCTTAAATTTTAGAATCACATATGTATTAAAGGTTATATTGAAAACCTTAGTTAAAGGCTATTTAGTGATTAACCTTATTTCAAGGATGTCCATCATGTTTATTTTTAAATTATATCAATATGGTTTTAGAAAAGGAAAACATGTTTACTGGGGGACAACCAATAATGTTTTGAAAGGTCTCTCATCTTGATCCCATGATTAAAGAGCTATTAGTATTTCATGTCAACCACTGACCTATGCAATGTCCCAGTTAATATGTCATTTTTAGCAAAAAAATTAAGAATAAATACTAATGAAGATACAATAGTGTAACTTTTTGGTTTTAGAGATTATAATATTAAGCATATTGAATTTGGATAATATTTAAAGACAATTTTAAAGACTTTTTTATCTTTTATGGTCCTTATGATCTGTAAAATTTTTATTTTAGTGATTTAGTGATCAAAGTTAATTTTTGGATATGCATTTCTTTAAGTAAGGTATGAATTAGAATTTGATCGAATCATAACCAAAAGATGGAATTGTTCATATGAAATTATAATAAATAATATAATTTTATTTCCATATATTATTAGTTATTAAAATAATTAATCAACACTAATAAAATGATAAAACAAATGTTATCCTAATACCTTAATTTTTGTTGAACCAATGGTCTTCTACATCATCGTAGATTTATGACTTTGAGGCCCTCAAATTTCAATTGATCATTCTCTTATTTTTGAATGATGACCTCAATCACTCCCTATAAATATTTATGATTTTCCTCCATGTTTCTATCGCTACATACCACTGATTTTCTTCTACTTACAGACTTATATATATGTAATTCCATGTGACCTTTGTACTTCCCACTCTCTATTTTTTATAAGATATTTCATAAACCCTTCACATGATGTGGGATTTAAAAAAAGAAAAAATTTCAAACAATCTATTTCCAACATAAATTTAAAATTATAATTATGTAATTTAATTAAGGAGTGGAGAATGTAATGCCATTAAAATATAATGTTGGAACATTGTATTCGATAGCATGTATGACATGAAACACCAAGCGCATAAGCGAATATAATCTCCAAAAAATTTAGAATATATTTAAAATTTTAAATAAATTAAATATATTATATAGTTTTAAATTCACATGACACATATTTATCATAAAATGCATAAAACAATGAGTTTCTTTGCTGGATTGTGTTAAACGCAAGACATATTTTTATCGAATAATAATGTATTATTAAAATATTATTATTTAATATAATAAGGTATTACTTAATAATTAAATATAAGTCATAAATAAGTTTATATAACTTATGTAAATATATGTTTTACACAAATATATAATTAATTCATTGGTTATAAATTAATTATAAATAAATATAATAACCAGTTGAATATAAATGGAATCTTTTTATAAAAAATAATTTTTATGCTCACAGAGATCTTTTATCCTAATAAATTAAATTAATTTCAATTAGTGAGTGGTATTAATGTAATATATATATTATATATATACAATAAAATATTTTTTATATTCATCCAATAGATTTTATATACATAAGATAAGAAAAAACTCAATTTTACACATAAAATACTATATTTTTATTGAGGCACTTCTTCCGCATTTTAATAGTGGACCTATTTTAAATCCAATTTTTGGTACTATTATAAATCATATTTGTCAAAATAAACTAATTATTTAAAATATAAACATAAAAAATGGTTCATTTGGTGTTTTTTGTATATTTCTATGAAGTTTTATTTTTTAATGAATAATTAAAAATACTAAATTTTAATTCAAAACTGATTTTTCATCTAATATATTTATAAGGTTAAATTATATATTAAATTGGATTTAAAGTTTAATTAGATCATTTTTGTTTCAATTAATCTAACATAGGTCATTGTATTCAATTTCACTTTGAAATTGAATATAAAAACATAGAAAACTTTTGAATATTTTTACATTAAAACCCTGCATTGTAATCCCGTTTACAGGATTAAATTTAAATTAATTTATTCCACTTATATTATTAAAATTTTGAAAAATTGATTCAATAATTGTAATCATAAAAATTTACAATTTATAAAACGTTTAAATTAGTTTTTTACAAAAAATATTTGTGAAATTAATCAAAATTAATTACAATGATTAAGGTGAAATTAAGCTTAAAAAGGGACTAAACCTTTAACATAAGAGACAAAATGACCTATAAACTTTCAAAAAATACATTTTATGGACATATTTCTTCCATTTACTATGTTTCTATAATTTTTATCATTAAATGAGCCACTTTTAATGGTAAAAACATGGGTGGAATTCCCTATTCCAAAATTTACAAGAGTACCACTCCTCCCCCACTATAAAAAGTCCTTCACCCCTCCCACATCCTCACACCTCTCAATATACTTTTAATAGAACAATATCTCACAAAATTTCTCCTAAAAATACCTTCCATCATCGTATAAGCCTCCCCTTGAGAATAAATCAATCCAAGGAATTCCTTTGGTTCAAACCCAAAGGAGTTACCCAAAGAAGAGGTAGCATCTTTCCTCAAGATCTTTAGTTTTAATTCCATTATCCAATCCCATAACACAATTTATTACATGATTATATTACAATAGTAGTATCCTAAAAAATACTAAAATGTTTTTATGTTAATTTTTTGACTTAAACATACACAAACTTCCATTTAATGGGTAACAAACTTATCGTTTAAGTGTATGGAAAACTACTAAATCACGAAATGATGTTGTTCATTTTGATTTTACCACTTTTAATTTTGGGGAATTATGATGGAAATATAGTTTATATATGATAAATATGATAATTATTATGTATTTATTCTTCATTAATTATTTTATAACACATACCCTTATACATTCCATTTTACAAAAATATGATAATATCCTTTGTGGAAGTATGGACTACCACATCCTAAAAGAGATATGATTCAATCACATGATAAAAGTAACATATAAAGAATGATATTAATTAAACATATGTAACAAATAAAAAATATATATGATATTACTTAAAAATTACCTTTCTAGAAATATAATATATATCATTTTCTTTATTACCCTTTAATACACTAAAAAGTGATGACGTCGGTCGTGGATGTTTGGACTATCACCTCCACGACAAGATTTGATTCCTTTTACATCATGAGAATTATATATATAAGTATATACTGTTAAATAAAATTGAAATTACGATATAAATATAATTATAGAAATATATATTTTTACTTACCTTCTTTCCATAATGATCATTGAAAAATTGGAACGTTACTCTTTCGTGTGTATGGTCTACCCTCTCCATGATTTTAACATTGGATCATTTTTCATAAACATATTTAATTATTGGTTTTAAAAGTTTAATTGATTTATAAATATAATAATTATTTCTTGATTATTATTCGGGAGATGTTATATAATATCCCCTTTGACCACAGTTGACCTACAAAAGTGCTTTTGGACACATAAACTGAATTTTTTCAAAATACCTAAAGTAAACTTAAATTATTGAGTATTTGTATACAACATGGTAATAAGTGAAATAAAATTTATAATAAATAATTTAAAAATCAAGAAATTAAATAATTCACATAATTTTTTTATACCAAAATATAAATACACACTGGACAAATTGGACGCAAGGTAAGAGATTTTCATCTCCCTTTTTACATCTGTGAGATAAATGTCATGTTCACCATTTAATTATTATTTATTTTGTATCTACTTAACCATTTGATATATTATATCAATAATAATTTTTTCTTTATGGTATTTAAAACTTTTATTTAATGTTATTCGTTCACAAAGCTTGTGATTTAAAATATTTCAAAGTGGTATTGGACATTTTGGAATGTTTATGGTTTATTTTTATTGTGAATAATTTTATGAATATTTCAATTCAATTTGAGGAAATTATATGAAAATTATTCCATAATCATATTAATTTTTCTCTCCTCTAGCTATTCAGGAACATTTCATGTAATAGTTATATTTCCCACTCTTTGGTACTCAAAATGTTTTAGAAATTGTTTTTTAGAAAACCCAATGTAATTTCTCTCTTTAGTCAAAGAAACTATTTTATTATAAAAGTAATGTGTTATTAAAATGTTTTCAATAATTTTTTTTCCCTTTTAAAATTGATTTAGTGAAGAATTTTTTTCCTTTTTATTTTACCCATGTTTAAAAAAAAACTTATTTTCACTTTCTTAACAAGGTAGTTTTCTAACCTTTTACCATGAAAAATGAATGTTCTTTCTAACTCGTATGGTATATACGGATTTACCATCCATAATTTCTTAAAATATTCCTTTGTATGTTTTAAATGATAATATTTAATGAATTTTTTTTAAAATTTTATTTTCAAATAAAATAAATCAATATGTTTTTCAATATAAAAAGTATATTTTACTCAAGAATGTATTTAAATTATCTTTTATAGTATTTCTATTAATTAATGAAAAAACCCTTTATTTATACTACACATGGGCTATGTTTAATTGATAACATACGTATCCTCCCCCTGTATGGTTTATGATTGATTTAGATAAAGGGAGTATCCATATTTTTTTCCTTGATTCCTTTTAGTCCCCTTGAAATATTCAATTTCCGATGATCGTTGGACATTAAATTTCCCCTAAATATACATATCATTTTTCTTGGATATAATTATTTCCTAATACATAAACCATTTTTCTTATTGTTTTTTAATTTGATTTTTTTTTGATTATTTGGGTAGATATTGATAAATTTGTATCCTTTATTCAACACAGATATCTGATACAACATGTTATTTATTCGATATGAGGAAATATTAGGATGATAAATACACAAGTTGGGGACTATTTAAGTAATTCCCTACGATTTGGGATAGGTTAATGTAAGAACATCCATGCATCGGTAGTCTCACGAGTTAAAATTAATTGGCGACATAACCTTTAAGTTTGTTTCAAAGAATAATAGACAAGTTTGTACCCATAGTTTTAAACTTTTTGATTGATAGATCTTGATAGTAAAGGATTTCATATACCCAAGACATGACATCCAGTAATTAAAAATTTCTTTCATTTTGAGTCATTTTTTATTCATCCATGAGATATTGAGTTGACATATCTATTCATATATTTTATTTTAATTTCATTGATTAAATAGAATGTAGTTTAGTTTACAACCTTGCCATATTTTTTTCCTTATATTATTATTAGAATAAAATTTGTTTCTATTTATTTACCTTTCTATTGGATTGCTCTAATTGATTCATTATTTCTTCTATTTTACTTTAACCTTACAAAGCATCTGAGACCACCATTATTATGTTTCATTTCCCTATGAATCTAATAAGTGTACTAAGAAAGATATAGAAGGATAATCTAGGTGGAATAATGTTATTATCCTCTAAAGAAAAAAATGATCAGTGTATTAATTTATAGAATAAGGATCTTGTATGTATCTAGTTTACCAAGAATTTTAAACTGATTGACCCTTTGGTATTTGATTCATTGTAATTATTCCAATGTAATGGTAGCAAGACCCCTGCTTTAGGATTCTTGGGGTCTGGGCACTACATCATAACTTTTCTTCTTGAACTTTGTATAGTCACAACTCAACCCATGTAACATCTAGCATTATAAAAACATTATGACATTACCTTTGTATGAATATATTTATTTGAAAACTTCACTATTGGTCATCTATTTGTATAATTTCTCCCCTTATGTACAAACTCATCAGGAATCATGAGTTTATTCTTAATATTTTATACTTTTAAGATCATTATATCATAATCTGATAGTGTAATAATCTATATCATTAATTATAACTATAAGTAACTAATCTTAAACACCACATAATCCTACTTTTTTAGACTATAGCTCTCTTACTTTTCCTAATGATAATTTTGGTTAAGAGTTTTATATAATTAGGGCATAACTCTTATATAACAAAATCATATTTTACAAAGTGAACACTTTTGATCAGTATCCATTTTTTCCAAAATATAAAATATTTAATATAAAACACGATTTTTTTTTCTGAAAAATCATCAAGAATTAAATATGGATTATTATTTTCCTTACTCATCCTTAAAACCATGTTAAACTCATTTTAAAAACATTGGATAATAGCAAAAATATTAGAAAGGGATATAAAAATATTAAATCCATTAGTCAAGTGAAAAATATGAAAACCCATAAAATGATAAAACTTAATTCAAAGATAATTGAGTAAATTAAATAGAATCTTTACAAATTAAACAACACCCTCACATTTTTCTCAAATAATACCATTTGCACCCGTATAATTAAAATGAAAATTATGTTTTTTGAAACATAGATCATCACATTCATAACCCAATTTAAACTTGTGTTAGAAATAATTGGAGCCTAGTTATATCCACAAGAGAAACCCTTTCTTAACTCTCTCCTTATTTAAAAAAAATGAAAATTTACATTTCCTAATGAATTTGAGTTCTATCTAGGAACACCCATGATATAATCTATAACAGTCTCACCTGGAACTATCTAGGTGCACCCCAAGTATAAACTATATCTGGCTCACTTGTGGGTTATAATAGGGATCAACCCATCATATAATTTGTATCGGGCTCACCAATTTCACATATAATTATCAAGTACCATATAAAAAAAATTTATTCATGCACCTTTTAATCATATAACCTTTTAAAAACTATACTAATCCCATATAAAAAACATATTTGGATATCAAAATAACCTTTTTATCCAAAAACCCATTTTCAATACCAAAATACCCAGAAAATGGGAAATATGGTTTTTATTTGATGAAATTATCATTGAAAAAATTATTTATGAAAATAAAATTTTCATTTTAAGTAACATTAAAGGATGTCAACTTATATGTTAAATGATTTTAAAAGATCAATTTTAATATTTATTAAGGAAAATATATCTTCTATTTTGAAATTAATTATCATAAAATTATTATACAATTATAAAATAAAAAATTGTATTTGGAAACAATGTCTTAAATTTTAAATTAATATTAAAATAAAATATAACTCACGATAAGGGGAAATCCGTTCATGTTGTATAATTTAAAAAAACATTCCTTTAAGAATATTTTTGTAAAAGTCACAATGTACCTCATTTGGATCATGAGAAAAATTACTTTCAAACCATTTTTTAAAAAGTAAAATATGGGAAAAATGAATTTTAAAATCATATAATAATAGAAAGAAACATTAGTTAAATCCTTTTTATATAAAAATCGTATATATATACAATAAAGAGAGAGTTTTAAGGGAATCTTTCAAGAGTATTTCTAAAATAAACTTCTTTATATTGAGTCTGAATCATCACGTATGTTATTTATCTTAAAAAATAAAAAACTTAGGTTCATTTATAATTTCATAAGAAAATTTATCAAGTGAATTACTCTCATTTTTTTATTTAATACCATGTTATGCACAATTACTAAATTAATTAAGTTCACTTTGAAAATTTTTATGATATTCAGTTCAAAACTCCAAAATGACTTTGGATAGTCGAATTTGGTAAACTTTTCATTAATAAATCATATATATAATAATAATCATGAAATAATTATCATTTATATAAATCAATTATACATTTAAATCCAACCATTAAATTTGGTTATGAAAAATCAACTACGTTACAACCATAGAGACGGTAAATCGTGCGTACGCGTGATTAACATTTCCATTTTTCATAAATAATTCTAGAAAGAAGGTATGTATTTTTTTAACACTAAATAATTATCATAATATAATAAATATAATATTAAATTTATAAATGTACTTATATATATCATCTATGTGATGTGGTGATGAAAAATGAATCATATCGCTTTATGGAGGTAGTAATCCAAACGTACGCACGAACGACGTTATCTTTTTAGAGTGTATGAAAGGTAAGAAAATATGTGTTATATTATATTTTATTAATTATAAATATATCCTGAATATCATATATATAACTTACATCCATTATTATAACCAGTCTTGAGATATGGTAATGGAAAATGAATTATATGGGTTCATGAGAAAGTAGTCTTTTGTACACATGAATGATGGTTTTGTTTCCCATTTAATGGAAGAGGATATGGATATAGATTGTGAAATTAACATAAAAACAACTTATTAAATTTAATATAAAAATATAATTATATAATCATGATTTAATAAGATTTTAAGTAGAAGGATGAATAAAAAAACATGCAGTTAAAAACTATACATAACACACACTTTCATAATTGATAGAAATGAAAACATAAGGAGTGAGAGCATATTATAAGTAATGGTAAACATGGAAGATAATATTTAAAGATCATAATTGATCATAAGAAATAATAATGGTATTTTAAAATAATTGATTTACATGATCATAGCATATAAAAATTTCCCAATGATTCATAGATGATAAATCACGGGTCATGGAATAATGATTCGGCATAACATAAGACTATAAGAATATGAATGTGTAAACATGAGTTATAATTCAATAATCTTAATCCATGATATTATAAAATGAGAAAGAAAATATGTCATGAATGTTTGGAATATATATAAGTATAGAAAATTATAACCTTTTTTATGGATCGATGCAAACACAGTCATCACATAATGTACTGAGTCCTATTATTGATTAGTTTCACTCTCCATTCCCATTAATATATAGTGGATAGAGACCCTTAGTAGATTAGTTTTACTCCCCATAAACTAAAATTTTATATAATGAGATATAAATCATTAATAATCTCATTTATGTGATATGTAATTGTAGTTATATACATAAAAAAATTAATAATATATGTTGTGTTCTATAGAAACATAAAAAATACATATTTTGATCATATATTAATTAAAGATCTGTAAAGAACTAGGTTTAATGATATCATCCATAAAACATAATAAATTTACATCCTTGCAATGATGGTGGATGGTTTCATTATATAATATCACCAATGAAGGATAAGAAATAATGAAGGATGATGACATAGATTAAAAACATTTTTTGAAAAACAAGAATATGTATCCTTTTATTTGGGTATGTTTACAAACATTAATTAAATAATGGGAATTTTATTATATTTGAGAAAACATTAAAACATATAAGGGATACATAATAGTGAATAATTCTCATGATGAAGGGAAAATTTGGTTAAGGTGTAAACATAATGAAATATTTTTTTTCAAACATTCATAAAGAAAGTCAAATGTGAACCATACTAAAATCATTATAAAGATTGAGTTTAAAATTTTGTAATAAAATTAAATTATATTTGAATATTAATTTAAGAAACTATTGATATATAGAAAATAAAATTCTTAAAATAGTTTAAACAATATGTATCTGAAGGAAAAATATTTTGGTAAAATGCTTCAAGATATTTAAAGGAATGATTTTAAATAAAATCCCTTATAAAATTTAAAATAAAAACACCTTTGAAAAAATATATAAGGGGACTTAATTTAACATGACTAAAAACAAGTTTTGAATATATTATTTCAAATTGGTAGTATATAAACTGTATAAAATAATATAGGTGTATAATATGAATCATGTCTAAATGGAATGAAATTGTGATGAAAAACACTTACTTTAGAATTCCTCTTGGTCAAACAAACTCTAATATTCTATATAATAAATTTATAATAATTATATATATATATATATATATTTTAAAACCAGATTTATTTATTTTTACTAGATACCATTAAGTTAAAATTTATTATCATTCATTTTTGTAAAAATTTTATTTAAAATAAATATTTTTGTGTTGACTATTTATTTTTCTATACTTGTTTTAATTCAGCACTTGTGGTCCTTCTACCTTGGTACATGTATCATCATCTATGTAATATTAGTGATAGTTTATTGTATGTTATTGAAATAATTATGGAATCTCATGGTATTTTCTTGGAACCTATGATGAAAATTTTCTTGGAAATCTGAAAAATTTTGTGGCTTATAAATTTAGATACTATAAAAAGATTTAATTTTTTTAGTTAACAAAAACATTTAATTTTTTATTTAAAAAAATATGTATATAAAAATTCTAGAATAATTAAAATTATATTATTGAATAATTTTATATGATATTCCTTTAATCTAACAGTCCATAATCAATCATGATATATCCATCGCAACATCGTCCTTGTTGGTGGTAGAACTACCCCAGATAAGTGCCTATTATAATGACTAAATGAGTAAGAACATGATATTTTTTAGTGAAAATACCACTATTATTGAAGCATAATTATTTTTGGAACATTTTTTATGTGATAAATATGATTTAAGAAGTCTTTTTTTAAAATATAGATATAGAGGAAACACTATCAAGAACAATTCACTTACATTAAAATCATGAATATTTTCTTGAAATGCCTATTGAAAATGAGATGTTTAGGACTTCTCCATAGGATTAGTGGTTCCCAAAAGTGAGATAGGAATATGAGGTAAATAATATGGGTATTTAGTGATGAAAACTTATAAAAAATGGTGTGTTTTTATGTAGGATAGGTGGGTTCCTTTTATAGTTGAGATGGGTGGTACTTTTGTAAATACTCTTTGCATAAAATAAAATAAATATAATTCTAAATGGAAAGTTTGACCATATTAGGAAAATTTATTAGATAAGATAGATATTTCATGAATCCCATCATCATTTAAATTATTAATATTTTTTGGGGATTTTTTGGCCCTATCACATAGTTTTATCCATTCTATCATATTTAACATTCGCCATGGTGATTAGCTTTTAAATAGGTAACTTATTTTTATGAACAAAAATAAAATTGGCCATTGTAGAAAATTTGGATATTTTTATTCAAAATATAAAATCCACTTTATCAAATACAATTTTTATAATTGGAAAACATTAATTTTAATATCAGTGCATGAAAATCTTGAAGATAATTTTTATGAAAATTGTGTCTTTAAGCATAAAAATGAATTCACGCTTAAAATTATCATTTAAATAATAAATAAATGGATGATAATATATTATATGATTTATATTAGTAATAAATTTCATTAAACCCTATCACCATTCATGAATAATTTAATTAAATAATATAAAAATACTTAATCCGTATAAAAATACTTTTTTAGAAAACAAATATATCTCTTTATACAATAAAATGTCATTATATTTCTATATAAATAGTTTAAAATTAATGTATGGATGTTTATTAATTTATTTGTATGTATAAAAATATTTTAATAAATTTAATACTCTAAATAAGAGAGTTTTTTCTTTTAAAGGAAATAGTGTTTATAAATAAAAAAATTTATCATGAATATTTAAAATTGAACACTTATAGGTACTTAATTTATAAATGTAAATTGATAATTATTTTTCATATAATTCCTTGGATTTTATTAATGAATTGTATTTTTACATCAATTTAAAATTAGTAAATTTATCAAAAATTCACATTTCCTGAAAAATATTTTCATTTAAATCAATTATTTATACTAATTGAACTATATTATTTTAATTATAAAAGAATGATTTTTTATAACTATGTTTTTAAATATGTTGTTATGTGTTTAATTTTTTATTACATTAATCATTATAATCATTAGTTTTATTTTTCATGTATCACTATGTATCTAATATGTTAAATTTACTCATAATCTATATACATACAAAAATCATTGGTTTTCACAATATTTCAACATTTAAAGAATCTCTCCCCAAAATTTCCATTACATTGATGGAAAAAATGGGGATACTACTACCTCATTACATCCTCAAGTTCCCATGTTTCTTACTTAAACTTCTGATTCATCTAAAAATCCTATACTGGGTAAGTGGACCTATTTCCTAGTACATTATCTCTACAATAAAATACTTCTATCTGTTAATCCTTATAATTAACATTATTATCCTATTATATAACCTCTGTGTTAAGTACATTTGAATGTTCAAGTATTTATTACATCAAAATTCATGCATGGAACATATCATTCACATCAATTATGTTTAGTAGAATTATGATATGATATTCTACTACTCCCACATGACCGAGGATTTAAAAAGGGTCAATGTACCTAGGGATCAACTTTTACTTCTTTAAAAATATCATAAACTTCCACCAAGGATATATTCCAAGGAATAATTTTCTCAGAATCCATCATCCAAAAGTTATCAATGATTATTGACATAGATTTTCAGTAAAAAAATTTACGTTTTAATATGAAACTAAATGGTTTGAATATTCTTATATATATCTGAATAAATTTATAGTCCTAGTATCAAATTCTCTCTAAATTTTTCCCAACATAATAAAGTTCAAAGCTTATTCCCATATGTATATTTTTATGGTGTTGTCATAGTGATAGAATAGAAACTGCTATTTTATGTGAACTCTACCAAAGGACTGTTTTGAATTCATTGAATATGATATGATCAAATCTTTAAAGTTTTAAATGGTCCTCACATACCGATCGTCTATTTGAGGATGATATGAAGTGATGAAGATCAACAATGTGTCTAATAATTTCTAAAAACTTCTCCAAAACATCTAGTTTATAATCCCAACTAGATACAATTAAAATTGGTTCTCCATGTAATCTTAACACTTTCTTAACTTATATCCTACAAATTTTTCTAATATAGGAATATTTTCTTATATCCATGAAATTAATTTACTTCATAATGTGGTTATCTTTAAGTAAAATGGTGTTATGTACAATACATGTATTGGGATTTCAATGATGAAACCCATGTGGATTTTTTCCCACTTTTATAATAGTTTGGGTAATAGTTTTTTCATCCCCCAATATTTTTAACATTCAGCCTTAAATTTTTAAGAATACCAAGAATGGAGATACATACTCCACAATATCCCTTTCCATGTTGTCCCACCAGAATTATTTCATGATATCTCTATGCCTCATTGTGCTTCTAGGATAGAAAGATAATGATGATCTATGGGATGCATCAAATAGATCCTTATTCAATTATTGTATTAATAGAGCACATATTAGGGTATGGAACCTTATCGTTCTATCATGGTCAATATTGAAATCATCGATATTCATTATTCTCTATTGTAGCTTCATATCTTCCCTTATTCTTTTTTTATCTTTTCAATAGATTATTGATCATTCATTTGAGATATATAATATTTCTCCAATTTCTTTTTGATTTCATGTTTTATATTCTAAAAATATATTTTTATATGATGTTTTTAATTACAATGATAAATAATGTAGCATGACCCTTTCTAATTAGTAAATCATCTACCGTGTTTTCCTTCCTAAGTTGGTAATGTATTGAGTAATCACAATCCTTGATATACTACAACCATATCCTTTGGATAATATTCAACTCCTTTTTTATGAATATATAGTTTATGCTTTTATGGTCATTATATATATCACACATTTCACTATAGACATAACGAATCTACATATTTCAGTCAAAAATCACAAATTATAGCTCCAAATAATGAGATAGCGTAATTATATTCATTAACCTTTAATTATAAATAGGTATATGCTACCAACATGACATTTTAAAAGAGGAAATGTGTTAAATATCTTCATTCATGCATCACTATATTTCATAAACCCTTCTCCACTGTAAGGTAATGTCAGTATAGGTGTAGTGACTAATCTTATTTTATTCAACATTAAATTTTCTTCATTTTCAAATATCCAAAGTAATATTCCTCCATTCTGAGTTAACATAGTTAAAGGATTTTATAGTCATTATAAATTTTTAACAAATCATTGATGGTATTTATCCAATAAAATAAAACTATAAATCTTGGTCACTTTTTTGTCAAGAACATTGTTCAATAAAATCTTTGTATGAATGATCCAATTATATACCTTTTTTTATGATTACATGATCAAAAAATTATTCTTTCTATAGTGAGAATTCACACTTTATAAATTTTGAATATACTTATTCATCCGCATGTTTTTAAAATAACCCTCAAATGATAATCATTCACTTCCTATATTTTGGATTATATAAGAATATCAACTTTAAATACTTCCACAAATAGATTGTGGTAATCATTAAAGACAATATTCAATAGATCCATTCTGATAGAGGGTGAATTTTTAAGTATGAATGGATCAATATAATTTCATAGTGTTCATACCTTGTAAAAAGGTTGTCTTGGGTATTTATTATATTGTTTCTTTAATTGATGATGTCTAGAACAAAACTCATCCTTTGAGAAGTACTAATCACCTAAAATTTGATTGAATAAGTAATTAATATGTGGTATATGATACTTTTTCTTGATCATGATCGTATTATGTTCAAGATAATCAATGTTGAGATGTATTGAACCATCTTTTTTCATAAAACAAATAATTTCTTCCAGAAAATAATGAAACATAGAGCATATTAATCCCTTATAATTATTCCTTGGTGTAACTTAATAAATTCATATAACTAAATAAAAACAATTATATAAGGATTATTTGAAATATTCATATAAAAATGTATCAGTTCTATTAAAAACAAAAAAAACCAAACTTTTGGAGGAGGCTTGGAAAC
The DNA here is from genome assembly GCA_963277665.1 of Viscum album. Classification (NCBI taxonomy): domain Eukaryota; kingdom Viridiplantae; phylum Streptophyta; class Magnoliopsida; order Santalales; family Viscaceae; genus Viscum; species Viscum album. The sequence continues at coordinate 495,374,176 of OY728120.1, forward strand.
TCTTCTGGAATTACATAATCACACACTTATATAATCATAATATATTTAATGTTTAGTTTATCCATATAAATTTGAGATACATACCACTCATGATGTGGTATTAATACCCATATTATGAATATAATTTCTATTTGGAATTCACAGTCATTTTCACACTAATAGAAAATCATAGGTTTATTTGGGATTTCTAATGTGATTTCTCTATTGTGGAAATTAATATTGTATATAAATTGATAGATACAGCCAAAGAGAAAAAGTTTTTTCAAATTAAATTCTAAGGGGAATAATTAGATTTATAATAATCACATTCCCATAAACTTCTATCATAGATTATTTCTATAATTGGGATGAAATCATTAGAAATTATGAATTATAACCAATATTTAGATTACTTATAATTTAGGTAGTGGTTTGATACCCTAATAAAATTATAAAGATATAAAATATTAGCAATAAATAGAATAAAACAATACATTTATTTTAACACCACAAAATTCTAAAGTACAACTTTCTATTTCATAGTGTTTATGACATGCAACAGCAAGTGTATAAGGGAATATATTAACCCAATAAATTAAAATAAATATAATATTTTCTATAGATTTTAATGCATGAAATACTGAGTTATCTTTCATCGTGTGCAAGAGATACCTTCCTTTACATCTTGAATCACAAACAAGAGACTTTCCTCGTTAGCTTGCATTACACGCAAGGCCAAGTTTCACCAAATAACAATATATAATTAAAATATTATTATTCAATATAATATAATATAACCTAGAAATTATTTTTGTAGTTATGAATATTATTAAATAACACCTTTAAATTTATGGTTTATATAAATATAAAATTATTTCATTGGTTACCAATTAATGAGAAACAAAAAAAAAACCAATGGGAAATAAAAAAGAAATATCGTTATTTTTCTTCCAAAAGAGTTTTGTATGAATAAAAATAATTAATTACGACTAGTAAATGATTATAATTTAATATATATGTAAATATTGAATAAAATATTTTTTATATTCTTCCATTAGGTAGGATGTGAATAAGATAATATAAAACCCAATTTCACACAAAAAAATCTACATTTTTATAAAGGCAATTTCACCACCTTTTAATGGAGAACCCATTTTAAATATGAATTTTTATAAATTAATTGATTTAATATATCAAAATAAAATTCATATTTGAAATATAAACATAAAAATCGTGTTAGGGTGAATTTTGTATATTTTTTGAAACAAATCAGTTTTTAATGAAAGGGAAAAAAATACTGAATTTTAGTTCAAAAATTATTTTCCATAAAATTTATTAATAAGGTTAAATTATACTTGTAATTATTTTTAAAGTATAATTAGATCATATTTTTCTCAATTAATAAAATTTACGTCATTTTAATCAATTTCACTATGAAATTTTTTATAAAATCATAGAAAAAATTCAAACTTTTTTACTTTAAAACCCTATATTGTCATCCCACCTATGGGATATATTTTAAATTAATTTATTCCACTTATGTGATTGGAATTTATAAAAATAGATTCCATATTTTAAATCATCATAATTTATAATGTCAAATAATAAAATATTTTTTCCCAAATAATATTAGTGAAAGTTATTAAAATTAATTAAAACGATTAAGGTAAAATTAGGCTTAATAAGGGACTAAAACTTAATCTTAAGGGTCCAAATGACATTAAAACTTGTCCAAAGGCCATTTAATGGTCATATTTAGACCATAGAATCCATTGTTTTAAATGTTTATCATTATTATATCCAAATACAACATTAAAAACGTGGTAGGAATTTTTTCTCAAAATATTACAAGAGTGTCACTCCTCTTCCACAATAAAAGACAATTAATTCTCCAGAATACTCACACCTATAAAGCCAAATAGGTTTGGCCCAGATCAGACCATATAGAATCCAAAAATACCTATACTCAAACTTGAATCCTACCATTAGATAGTAATCCTTTAAAGGAATCCTTTTGGTGTGAACCAAAAGTTGTTTCCCGATTAAGAGGTCACATCTTTCATTAAGATATTTAGTTTTATTTCCATTATCAAACCCCTAAATAGTTCTTATTTCATGATTATATAACAAAAAAATTTCATTAATAAACTATGATTTTTTTGTTCTAATTTTTTTAACCTACACATACACACACATCCATCTAATGGGTAATGAACATACTATTTCTGTGTACGAAAAACTACCACCTCACAAAACAATGATTGTTCATTTCTTCATTACCAACTTTCATGGTTGGCCATTATGGTGGAAAATCTATTTATTTATGATATATAATATATTTATTATCTATTTATTGTTCTTTAATCCTTTTACAACATATAGCTTTAATACATTCCATTTTTCATTAATAAGATAACATCGTTTGAGAAAGTGTAGACTATCACCACCTCAAAGCGATGTGATTTGTTCACACTATACATGGAATGTATAATGAATGATTATAATTAAAAATAGGATACATGAAAAAAATATATATGATATTAATTAAATAATTAACTTTTAGTAAATATAACATATATATATATATATATATCATTTTTTATTACCCTTTCACATATAAAAAAGTGATAATGTCGGTCGTGGATGTGTGGACTATCACCCCCTCGACACGATATGATTCCTTTTACATCATAAGAATTATATATAGATATATATATGATTATATAACATGATATTTATGATATAATGATCATTATAGAAATATACGTTGTTAATACCTTCATTCCATAACAATCATTGAAAAATGGGAACGTTACTCATGTGTACATACGACCTACCCTCTCCATGATTGTAACGTTGGTTCATTTTTCATAGAAAAATTTAAAATATTGATTTTAAAATTATAATTGATGTATAAATATAATAATTATATCATTATAATTCTTCTATAGATGTTATATAATGACTCCTCTTACCATAGTTGATCTACCAAAGTTGTTTTCGATACATAAACCAAATTCGGTCAAAACATCAGACATAAACTTAATTGTTTATGTAGTTATATATGAAATGGTAATAAGTTAAATAAAAGTAATGATAAACATTAAAAAGGTTCTCAATCAATAAAATAATTAATATAAGTTTATTTAACATGATGATAAAGGATGATCAACTAAAATGAAACTCAAGGTAATGAATTTTTTCTCAAATTACATTCCATTGAGACTTATTTGATGTTATGCAACTAAGTTATTTTATATGGTGTATATACATCAATTTACATTATATTTCATGAATCAAATTATTCTTATGATAATATAATTATAATATAATTTTATTCCTTCATGTGGCTTATGATTTAAAATGTTTCAAAGTGTTGTGGGACAATTTGTAATGTTTAAAGATTGTTTTCATTAAGAATAATTTTATTGATATTTCATTTCCATTCAAGGAAATTATATGACCATTTTTCAATAATAACCTTTAATATTTCTCTATTCTGTCCAAATATGAATTTTTTCAAGTATTGTGATCATTTTCCCACTCTTTGGCACTCAAGGTGTTTTATAAAAAATATTTAAGAATACCCAACTAAAATTTTCTCTTTAGTCGAAGAACCTATTTTCTTCAAAAACCCATGTTTTATTAAAATGATTTAAAAAAAATTTAAAAATGGTTTGGTAAAGAATTGTTTACCCTTTTTTTCCTCTACCATGGTTTTCAATGGAATATTTTTTTTCATATTCCGAATAATGCATTTTTCTACATTTTCTAGTACAAAAGGAATGTTCTTTTTACCTTGTATGACATGTACAAATTTTCTCACCGTCTATCATTCGAAGATTCCTTTTCATTTTTAAAAACATAATTTTTAAAGAAATTTTTTTCTAAAAACTAATTTTCTAGATAATGTTTTTTAAATGGTTTTTCGAAAAACAAGGATATTTTCCTCAAAAAAGTTTTTAAAATATATTTTTATAATATTTCCATTCATTATTGGAAAGAACATTTTATTTTACTACACTTAGGGTATGTTATAACGATACCATCCTTATCCTTCCTCTATATGGTTTGTGGTTGATTTGGTCAAGGATAGCATTTATATTCACATCTTAGTTTCATTTTTGAAATCCCCATTAAATTTTAAATCTCCTATGACCATTAAATTTCCCCTAAGTATCCATATCATTTATCACAGATATTACTATTTCCTAAAAAATATACAATTTTAAATATGGAGTATACTTTGATATTTATTTTATTGTTTGGGGAAATATTGATAATTTTGTGTTTTTTATTCAATACTGATATTTGATAAGTTATATTATTTATTTCGATTATTCAATATGAGGAATGTTTTTGACTAGTACAACATGGGTCGGGCTCAGTTATAGATATCCCCTCTATGGATATGTAGTCTCATGGGATGACCTAGTTGGTTATCTCCTTTAGACGGTTTTTACCTGATATGCAAAACTTTCTTGTGAAAGGTATTGAAAGTATTGGTTCTAGGTACACAAGAAACATAGAATGCAGTAATCAAGAATTTACCTCATTTTTTTATTATTCATCCAAGAGATTTTTCATCGATATATCTATGGATACATTTCATTTTCAATTAATTGATTAAATGGCATATTTTTTTGTTTCATAACTTTCCATATTGATTTTTCCTTATCTAGTAATTTGAATGGCATGTGTTTTAATTTACCTATCCTTATTTATTATTCACTTACTTTTTATCTTATTGGTTACCTGGAATTTGTGTTCATTTATTCACCCTCCCATGTTGATTTATTCATATTAAATCACTAGTAATTCCTCTATATTTTTTCCTTAATAAATTTTTTAGCTCAGCCTTATTATGTTTATTTCTCCAAAAATCCAAGAAGAGTACTGTGAAATATATGAATGGATTTAATATATAGATTAAATTTATACTATAATTTATTTATTTATAAATAAGGAAAATATATTTTTTAATTAGTGTAATAATTTTTAATAAAATATTCATTTATGTAGTTGATTTACTAAGACTAATAAACTCTTCGGTCATTCGGGATTTGATTCCTTGTAATCATGCCAATGTAATTGACAGCACACACCAACTCTGAGATTTATGTGGATGGGTTGCTATATTTGGTATTATAGAAAGTTCAGAATCAACCTTGGGAACTAGATTTAGAAACAATAGAGTATAGAACATAGCCCTAAGGTGGAATTTCAGGATAAGTATAGAATAACATCCTATAATTTTTGTAATGTGGATTTTATAGAAACACATCCATGTCTAGATACTACAAGTGGATGAGGTTTGAGAATAGATATATATAGGAGTAACAAATCTAATAATGTGTATCGGGCCTGGCTCAGTGTAACTTGGTACTTAATAATGGGCCCTACTGTACACCTGGTTTGACACTCTCAGGGGATATTCTTAGGATAATTCACATTTTGTTTACAAACAATTATTAAGTATTTTGATAACGAATGCCCTAGGATAAACCTTATACAATGAAAATACCTATGTGAAATAAGAAGGATAAAGTATTTATGCATTAGGGTTGTCTTCAAGACCATAGGTAAAAGGATATTTAGTGATTCACTTCATTTTAAGGATGTCCATCACATTTATTTTGTAAATTATATTAATATGGTTTTATATAAGTAGTACCTATATATAGGGTGACAACCAATCAAAAAAAGTAATACTCTGGGTAAAAAACCCATGATTAAAGGATAATAAGGGTTTCATGCCAACCACTGACCAACGCAATTTCTTGGTTAATTTTTCATTCTTTTTAGTCAACTAATTTGAAAAATAAATTTTAATTATGAACAAGTAATATCACTTTTGAGGATTAGAGATTAATCTGTTAACAATATTGGTTTTGGAATATAGTTAAAGGAAAATAGTTAGACTTTTCACTCTTTTATAGGCCTTATGATCCCTTAAAAGTTTCTTTTAGTGATTCAGTCATAAAAATTCATTATTTTTAATTAATTTATTGGAGTAAAGGGGTGAATTATAATTTGATTGAAGCACAAACAAAACTTAGGATTGTTAATATAAAATTGAAACCTATCAAGTAAGAATATTGCCTTATATCTTGGTTAGTAAAATAATTAATTATTATTAGTAAAATGAATTAGAAATAAAATGTTGTCCTAATACCTTAATTGTTGTTGAACCAATGGTCTTCTAAATCATCTCAGTTTTATGGATTTGAGGCCCTCAGTATTCTATTGATAATTCTCTTGTTTTTTATTGATGATCTAATTAACTCCCAATAAATATTTACTCTTTTCCTCTAATTACATATTTTCACTTTCTACTAAGTTTCTCCTGTATAGAGACCTAGTTACATGATAGTTCATGTAACCTTTGTACTTCCCATTCTATCTTTTCTAGAGGATTTTTTACGATCCCTTATCTTAATCTAGTATTTTATTATAGGAAATATAAAACAATATATTTCCAAGAAAGAGTTTAAATTGTGAGGAAACAATTTAATTATGGTTGAGAGGATGTAACACCCCAAAATTATAAAGTGCAACTTTATATTCAAGAGTGTTTATTACGCACAACACCAAGTATAAAAAGAGAATATATTAACCAGATACATTACAATAAATAAGATATATTATATATATTGTAATGAATTAAACACTAAGTTATCTTTGTTCGCACACAACATATACCTTCTTTGATATATTTTGTTACACACAAGAGATACCTTCCTCGATAGCTTGTGTTACATGCAAGACCGAGTTTCACCAAATAATAATGTATTAATAAAATTATATTATTCAATAAAATATTATATTACATCACTATTATGTTAGAATTTCTGAATATTATTAGCTAACTTATGAATATTTATGGTTTATAGAAACGTAAAATTAATTCATTGGTCACCAATTAGTGAGAAATTAAAATAAGAACCAATTGGATATAAAAGAATTATTATTATTTTCTTTCTAAAGGTGTTTTTTCTTAATAAACAAAATTAATTACAATTAGTAAATTATTTTAATGAAATATAAATTTTATATATTCAATAAAATATTTTTTATATTCATCCATTGGTTTTGATAGGCATTAGATAATAACAAACCTAATTTCACACATAAAAACCTTTGTTTTTATAAAGGCAATTTTACCACCTTCTAATGGAGAACCCATTTTAAATATCAATTTTGAAACATTAATAGATTTAAAATGTCAAAATAAACTTCATATTTGAATTATAATTATAAATTTTTTGTTATAGTTAATTTTTGATATTTTTCGGAAACATGTCTTTTTTTAATAAATGGTAAAAAATACTGAAATTTAGTTCAAAACTGCTTTTTCAACTAATTTATTTATATGGTTAATTATAATTTTAATTGGTTTTAAAGTTTAATTATACAATATTTTTTTCAATTAATAAAATTTATTTCATTTTAATTCATTTCCCTTTGAAATTTATTATAAAAACATAGCATACATTTGAATGTTTTTACTTTAAAAACCCACAATGTTGTCCCACCTACGAGATGAGTTTTAAATTATTTTTTTGCCACTTATATAATTTTAATTTAGAAAAATTGATTCCATATTTTTAATAATAATAATTTATAATATATAATAAAACCAAATTTGTTTTTGACCCAAAATATTAGTGAAAATGATTGAAAATAATTACAACAATTAATGTTTTTTAAGCTTAATAAGAAACTAAAGCTTAATCTTAAGAGTCCAAATGACCTGTAAACTTGTCCAAAATCCATTTTCAGGTCATATTTATATCCTATAATACCTTGAATATAAATTGGACCATTATTTTACACACATTCATCATGGAAAATGTGGTAGTAATTCCTTTGTCAAAATATTCAAGAGTGTCACTCCACTATAAAGGCCACCCAATCTCCCCACTATTCACACCTCTCAAACCACTTAGGTTTAGCCCAGATCTTCCAAAATATATTCCCCACATCACTAACATATACCTTTAATCAGACCTTTGTATAAAAATCCTTCCAAGTAGTCCATTTGGTACAAAATAAAAGAGGTTACCTGATTAATAGGTAACATCTCTCCTTAAGCTATTTAGTATTATTTCCATTATCCAACAAATAAACTATTCTTATTTCATGATTTTATAACAAAAAAATAATCCTAAATATACTAGTATGTCGTGATGAAAATTTCTCTACCTAAAATTACACACATATCCATCTAATGGGTAACAAACATACTATTTCTGTGTACGGTGAACTACCGCCTCACGAAATGATGATTGTTCATTTTTCCTTTACAAAATTTCATGGTTGGACCTTATGATGGACACCATATTTATATATTATATATATGATATTTATTATATATTTATACTTATTTAATACTTCTATAACCCATACCTTTAATACTTTACATTTTGCGTTAATACGAAAACATCATTTGAGAAAGAGTGGACTACTGCCCCTCAAAGTGATGTGATTTGTTCACCCTATTCATAGAACATATAAAGGATGATTATAATTAAACCTATGAAACATAAAAAACACCTATATTATATTAGTTTCCAAATTAAATTTCTTGAAATATAACATATATATATATATATCATTTTCTTTATTACTCTTTCACACACTAAAAAGTGATAATGTTGGTCTTGAACATGTGGGCTACCACCTCCTCAATGGGATGTGATTCCTTTTGCATCATAAGAAATTTATATATAAATATATGTGATTAAATAAAAGTTTATTTATTCTATAATGATAATTATGTAAATATATGGTGTTACTTACCTTTTTTCCATATCAATCATTGAAAAATAAGAACATTACTCAGGTGTACAAACGGTCCACCCTCTCCATGATTGTAACGTTGGATCATTTTTCATAGCTAAATTTAAAATATTTTTTTAAAAGTATAATTGATGTATAAAAATAATAATTATATCATAATCATTATTCTGTAGATGTTATATAATGACTCTTTTGACTATAGTCTATATAACAAAGTTGTTTTCGATACAAAAACCGGATTTGGTCAAAACACCCGACGTAAACTTAATTATTTAAGAAGTTGTATAATAAATGGTAATAAGTTAAATAAAATTTATCACAAACCTGAAAAACATTCTCAATAAATTAAATAATTAATATCTATTTTTTATATATTACGTTAAAGGATGTTCAACCGAAAGGAAACTCAAGGTAAGGGATTTCGTCTCAAATTACATTCCATTGAGACTTATTTGTTTTTATGCAACTAATTGATATTATATGTTGTATATACTATCCTTTTACATGATATATCATAAATCGTATTACTATCATGATATAATAACGTTCATTTAATAATATTCCTTCATAAGGATTATTATTTAAAATGTTTCAAAGTGGTATGGGACACTTTGGAATATTTAAAGATTATTTTCCATAAAAATAATTTTACTGATCATTAATTTCCATTTGAATAAATTATATGACCACTAATCAATAAAAACATTATTTTTTCTATCGTATGGTTAATCATTTCATTTTTCAAGTATTAGAACCATTTTTCTACTCTTTGGTACTCAAGTTATTTTAAAAAATGTTTTTTAAAAAATCCATTTCATTTCTCTCATAAGTAGAAGAACCATTTTTCTTCTAAAAGACTTATTTTATTAAAAAAATCAAAAAAAAAATTAAAATTATTTGGTAAAGATATTTTTACTCTATTTTATTTTACCAATTTGTTCAATAGAATCTGCTTATCACTTTGCAAACAAGGCATTTTTTAACCTTTTTACCGTGAAAAAGGAATGTACTTTTTACCTTGTATGACATGTACAGATTTAGTTGTTATCATTAATTTGAATATTAATTTTCATGTATTGAAGGTTGGTTTTTTAAGAATATATTTTTTTAAATTTTATTTTCAAAGAAAATGAGTTTTTTAAAACATTTCTAAAAAAGTGATATTTTCCCCAAGAATGTTTTTAAACTATATTTGTCTAATATTTCCATTCACCAACAGCAATAGGCCTTTATTTTACTCCACACTAGGTATGTTGTGTTGATAAAATCCTTATCCTCTCCCTAGATGGTTTCTGATTAATTTGGTTAAGGATGGTTTTTATATTCATATCCTTGGTTTATTTTTTAAATCCCCATGAAATATTAAATCCAGAATGATCATTGAATTTACCTTAATTATCCATATCATTTATCATGGATATTACTGTTGGAAAAACCATATACAATTTTACATATGGTGTCTACTTTAATAGTTATTCAATTATTTGGGGAAATATTGATAATTATGTATTCTTTATTCAATATAGATTTTTTATAAGGAATGTTACTTATTTTTATAATTAAATAAGAGGAATGTTTTGGATTAGAACAACATGAGTGGCACCCAGTTATAGATAAACCATTGATGCATCAGTTTTCTCATTGGATGAGTTAGTCAGCTAGCTACTTTAGATGGGTTTTTATAAAATATTCTAAATTGTCTTGTGAAAGGCCTTAACAGTAATGGTTCCATGTACCTAGGAAACATTTAATCAGATAATCAATCATTTCCCACGTTTATTTTATGTTATTATTCATCCATGATATTTTTTATTGACATATCAATGGATAAATTTCATTTTTCATTGATTAATAGGAATTTTTTTTAGTTTCATACCATTATATATTTATTTTTCCTTATCTAGTTATTTGAATGGATGTGTTTTCATTTACCTTGCCTTATTTATTATTTTATTACATTTAACCCTATTGATTACTTGCAATGTCTATTCATTTATTTACCCTATTAAGTTTATTTATTCCTATGGAATCATTATTTCTTCTGCTATATTTTTTTTACGAAGCATTTGAGCTCATCCTTAATATTATTATTTTGAGAATCCAAGTGTAATATAAAATATATGCATGGATTTACAATATAGATTATAGTAATCCTCCATGTTATTTATTTATAAAGGAGAAAACAATTATATTGTAATTAGTGTATTCATTTTTAAAACAAGAATTATATATGAATTTGGTTTAGCAAGACTAATAAACTCTTTGGTTATTCAGGATTTTATTCCTTGTAATCATGCCAATATAATTGATAGAAGACACTGAATTTGGGTGTTCTATGGACAAATCACTACATTTTTACAAATTGATTGGAAAATAAGTGTAACTTTCACTAATTAATTCTCTTGACCTACCTTAGTGGTTCCAATTGTATAGTCTTTACCATTTACATTGGATTAAGTGGTTACTAAAATCGATTTTCTTCCTTAATCATTTTATTAATGCACTGGTTGGAATAATTTTTTACTCTACAAAATTGATGCATTGGACTAATGGTGGTTCATTCGGTTGATCTTTGACCCCATTCAATTCATCAATTGGACTCTTCCAATATCTTCAACCTTAAATTTCCTAATAGCCTTATTTTCAAAAAAAAATTAAATTTACTTATCAACTTAATGAAATTTTCTATATTCTTATTTTCAAAAAATTTCATGATAGAAGATTTATTTTTCATTTCTGACTGAGTTTTATTAATTAAATTCACTTGAAACTCAATTTTTATCTTACTATCCTCAAAACTGTGAATATAATTTGAGTCTCCAATCACCATTTCTACAATGAGATAACAATGAATTATTTTTCATTCATAAAAAATTCCCTTATATTTAATTTCTTTTGGAGACATATTTTTAAGGAACTAAAGAACCGATTAGTTTTTTGTTCACTTTATATGAAAAATTAAAAAAACATATCATGTTTATCTTGTAATGTTTTCGTCCTATGTTATAAAGAATTTTATTTATTTTCCTTTCCCCATATTTATTTTAAGAGAACCCATTAAACAAGTTCAAATTATAAATAATACACAACATGTAACACCTTCTCATGCTATGAAAATTTGAATAAGAAACATAAAATTTTCATTGTACAAATCCACTATTAAGTAATTAGTGGATTAGAAGACCCACTAATGATGGTTTGATATAGTCAAATAAAATAGTAATTGTTGACTTAGTCCTTCCTTTTATTATTTTCAATATAATAATGATTTACGTTACTATTTATATCAAGATAGAGGATAATGATCATAACCATAAAATCTTGAATTCCAGCACCCAAGCCATCTGGTCTCACTTGAGGAAAGAAATTTCATTGGTCATAACATTCAACGTTAATAATATTCCCCCTAGTTCTAGTACTTGACTAAAAATAGTTAATGTGAGTGTAAACTATTAAAAATAGAATTAGAAATCATATGATGTGAAAAATAATTCTATTGATGTCAGAAATTATGATACCTTCTTTAAACCCATGAAATTTTTTGTCCATCCAATATATATTTTGGTTTATCATAAATTATTCTTGGTTATATCCATTTATTTATCTTACTCTAGTCCCAAAAAATAACAAAACCAAACTCTAATAGCTATTTAGTTGATCTGATCACAACAAACATGCATATTATATAATTTTAGATTAATATTCAATTAATCTCACTATATTTTAAACCCCATAATCTAAGGGATTAGTATCTTTGATGATCATATATCTAACAAATTTATTTCACATGAATTCATAAATATTTCCTAGAAATACTCATTAAAATTGGTACTTTTGATATTATTTCATATATAAAAACATTTTTCATAACATGTGGGAAAGGAAACATTATAAGGGGTGGTCCTAAATTCTTAGTAAGGGTAAACATGGAAGATAAAAATAAATGATGACAAGTGAGACTAAAATGAGAAAAAATTTATCGCATAATAATAAGGGAACATGATAATAACATATGAAATTCTTAACTATGATGTCATATATCATAAATCGTGTTCCATAGAAGATTAAATTTTGATATCATAAGATCTAAGTCATAATATTGCATAAAAATGAGACATGAGTCCATAATCATGAGCCTTGAGAGCATAAAATATGTATAAAATGTGTCAGAAAAGATTGTAAAAATATAATCATAATAAAATAATTTCCTTTTCAAATGATATATTCTAATTCCATCATCACATATTATACATTTTCCCATAGTATGCTCAGTTCACTCCTCATTCCCTTGAGACATTTGTTTACAGAGTGTCCTAATAGATTTTGTTCTCTTCCTCGTCCCTCACAAGTTATTTCGTGATATATTAAAATTAAACCAACTAATTATATGGGTATATAAATATGTTATCACTAATCACATAAATAAAACTATACATAAATTCTCCACAAGAAAACAAACACATTTATATTTCCATCATAGATTAATTAACCCGTGGGAATGAAATGTCATTCATGAAAAAAAATAATAAGCAAAATCATATACCATCCATGGAATCAACGAGGATTATTTAATTATATAATATCTCTAGTGAAAAATAATAATCATTAAAAGATATTCACATTGATGTAAAACACAATATAAAAGTCTTATAGGCATTCGTTTAAAGACAATTAAAATATCCTTTACATTCGGTATATTTTTTGAAGATGAAGAATTCATAAAATAAAGGAAATAATATTTTCATTTAAACCCATGGAATAATTGAAATAATGATTAATAGTGAATAATTTAAAGTATGATGAAGAAATAACAACAAAAGGAAAATGTTAAAAAAATGCTTTTAACAATTTTAAAAAGAATGTCAACAGTTACACTACACCAAAATTGGAATTTAGCAGCGGTTTATAAAAAATAGTCGCTAAACCTTTTAATGTTTTCAGACAGTTGAGACTACTCCCTAACCCCCCCCCCCCCACACCCACAACCACCTGAATCCCTATTATCCCTGACCCTCGCCACCCCTCGCCACTGATCCCGACCCTCACTCGCCCCCCAACCCATGAAGCCCCTCAATGTTAGTCCCGACCTAGCCGTTCACTGCCCCTCTCTGCCAGTCTCGATATAGCACATCACCTTCCCTCACAGCTGGTCCAGACCTAGACCCTCACTGCTTATCCTGATCTGAGTTATTGACACCCCCTCCCACTGAGGTACTATTTAGCTTTGTTATACATTAAGTTATACATTACAAGTTTTTTCTCAATGGAGTGGGGGTGGATCTTAATATACTCGGCCTAATGAATCTTATTTATAACATATTTTCTTAGATGAAATGGGGTATAATTCATCACATTATTATTACTATAAAAATATATAGATTATTATTATTCTTATGTCATTCAGTATCTTTAAATAATTAACTAAGAAGAAGAGGTGGTTAGATGAGTAATCTTAACCCTTATGGGTTATGTGTTTCGGTATATTTAAATGTATGCTAGAGGAGAGATATTAGTTTGACCTAAAAATTATACTCAGTAAGAATATATCTAATTAGTCATTCAACATTGATCCTCTCCAATTACTCAAGTTCTAATTTTTTTTGGTTGAATATATCTTTTGTGAAATATTTTCAATTTCCTTAAGTACATAGTGAGAAATGGATGTAGCAAAAAAATATTTAACTTTATCTTAGGAAAATTATGTTGGTGGTACCTGTTATCTCATTATAGTTAACAGATTATTAGAATTACTTTGATTTCATGAACTCTTGTAATCTTCTTTAGATCGGTTCATTTCATAGTTTAACGCCTCATGAGAACGTCCCTTAAATTCATGATCATTCCCAAAATAATTTTCACTATTGGAATCAATGATATTAATTGATTCATAATACACATGTCACGACCCTTCCCCTGGGGGATGTGCTTTTACTACCCCAAGACCGCCTTCTGTAGGCCAGGGATTGGCGACTAGCACCGAAAAAGGGTATCCCTAAAATGGGAAGGCATTGCCTTTAATCCTATACAAAAACATAGCCCAAGAACACAACAAGATGAAACCACAAAGTAAAAAGGTACACCCCCAATTGAAAACATAAAACAGCTCCATCTTCCACTAAGGATCCTACATGAAGGGTAGGTACAACTCATCTCCACAACTCTCCACGTCGACCTATCACTTTTTTTATCACCTGGTCCTGGCTCCTATAGTCTCAGTTAAGCCGATCGTTGTGTGCACAAGACACAACAAGGTGTGGGCGAAGCCCATGTAGGGGTGAGTATAAAAATACTCAGTAGGGACCTTGAGACCCTAGGAGGTCTCTCATAATTCCACAGAGGAATAACACAAGCATGGTCTCAATCACAAATCACAAAGTAATAGTCACATATCAAACTAGTTATAAAAAAATTAAAGTAGTACGGATGATTAGTCTTAAGGCTAGATCATCTTACTCTGTCAAGAGTCACCTTTTCTAACCCACACATGATCTATAAGTACTAACCCCATCAAGACCCACACAGGATCGATAGGTGCTGATTCATACAGGATCACTAGAAGCTGATTCACTCAGAATCACTAGCTATTGATTCACACAGAATAGTTGGGTGCTGAATCCGATAGAATTGTTGGTTTCTGATTCACACTGAATCTTTAGGTGTTTATTAACACTGAATCATTGGGTGTTGATTCGCACAGGATCATTGGGTGATGATTCACACAGAATCCTTAGATGCTGATTCACACTGAAACTTTGGGTGCTGATTCACATAGAATTTTTGGGTTCTGATTCACACAAAATCGTTGGGTGCTAATTCACACAGAATCGTAGGATACAGACTCACACAGAATCACTGGATGCTGATTCACACAGAATCGATCTTCATTCTAAACATCTCAATCAGATAAAGAATTCCCACTCATTTTACGCTAGTTTCTGGGAGAAATATCTTCTCAATACATTGGTTTTATTTCAACTGGAATGAATTCTCATGTAGAAGTTACCTAATGATCGGTCACGTCATAAGGGTTACAACGCAACTAACAGTACATCAATCAGATGCTCGGTCTGCAAGTTATTGACATTTTAGTATCGAGGGCCCAGTTGGATTCGGGGTCGATCCAACCCATCTGTAATCCAACTTTATACAAATCTATCATGCATTATCTCAAAAGGACACTCTCACTCCAAGTATCCTAGCACCGCAAATGGTTTTTCAAATGAACGTCTCGTTCGCAAGATACGACCTTTTGAGCGTATCAGGGCCTGAGAGGGGTCCGGGTCTGGTCTGACCCAGTCTGACCGACCCTGCACGACCCGACTGAGGCCGTCCTAGTTGGGTTGCG
Source organism: Viscum album (assembly GCA_963277665.1). Lineage (NCBI taxonomy): Eukaryota > Viridiplantae > Streptophyta > Magnoliopsida > Santalales > Viscaceae > Viscum > Viscum album. Next base: position 495,390,302 of record OY728120.1, read on the forward strand.
CCACGACGGGTTTATCTCGATGGGCCATAGATCAGCTCGGCCCGCCGGTGTGGCACGACCCGTGCAGGGGTGGCGTGGTCCGCCTCCCGAACAGCTCAAAGAGCCATTTGGATAATTAAAGGGCGGTGCGAGGTGGCGCTGACTCATCACTCACGGGACTCGTAGGGAGTAGTTCCCAGCCTTCATTGTGGCTTCGTAGCCGCATCTTGTTCATCGCTGCGTGTGACGACACACTGCCACCCGCATCTGTAGCCAGCCGAGTCAGCCACCTGTCCAACCACTGCTGCACCGAGCAGCGCCACCCTTATTTGTGGCTAGCAAGTGCCAATCGCTAGTGCCACCATGCTGGAAGATCTTCCGCGGGCCACCGGGTGAGCTCTAATGGTCTGTTCTTCCATCTGGATAAGCCTACGGTCCTCCTGGATTGATGCTGTCATTGCACTCCTCCCGGTTTCATGGTTCTGTCAAGTTGAAAAAAAATCACCTTTGAAGAATGCAATGAAAAACAAGTTGTGGAGGGTTTGGGCCTTGTTTGTTTGGTATGCTCCCTCCGCGTTAGCATTATAACAAGTGGGAGTAATTTATACATCACATTAAAAATAATGAAAAACCCCATTCAAATCCCCCCACTATGACCACCCCCAAATTCAAGAATATGGAGAAGAATCGTGGGAATTTCTTTAATTAAATGACAACCCCTACCTCGAGAATCGTTGGAGTCGTCGTAGTGGTGGAAGGAGAATACATGCATTGATGAAGCCATCAGCGTTCATCGCTCCCGGTTCATTGCCACCCGAGCTTCCGTCTCCGTTAGTGGAAAATGTCATGTCACTTCACCAGAGGTTCCTCAAAAGAAGAAGTTGTATAAAAAACTCTACCCCGATCCCCATTTAAAAAGAGGGCGAAAAGGGTCAGTAACACATCGAGGAATTAATGAGGCTCATTAATAGATGTAATTAATCTGCCACATTAATTATGTGATATGTGGTTACACAACCAAAGTGTAACTGAGAATTTAATATCCCATATTAAATGTCCGACTACCTTCGTGGTCCCTGCCACTGCCACTCAATAGGTGGTAGGAAAAAAAACAATTCCTATGTTATTTTATTATTTCTTTAAAAAGTTGGAAAAACTAACTTTTTCACCCAACCAACTACGGTCAAAGTTAATCCTCCCTTGAGAAAATCGTGCCACTTCAGATTCAACAGTTCCCTCAGATTTTCAATCTGAGCATCAGTTCAAAAGATAGAAAATTTCGCTCGCGCGTTTACAGAACGAAACTTTAAAAAAAGTTTACAAATGAATTTCGGGCACATCGGGCCTCAGAATCACATGCTTTAAAATTTCACAGACTTTTAATAATCCCAAATTATTTAAAAAAAATACATTTAAATTTCCATGTCTTTACAACACATCATTGATCATTTCCCAATCCTCATCTGAGTAGAAATTTTTCCCAAGTAATACCTGACCATTCACTATCTCTCTGTTCACTTCCACTAGCCACTGAAAAGGTCAATGGTGTCATCATCCATACATGAAAAATAAATTCAATAAATTAAAGGAAATAAGATAAATAAAATCATAGATGTGCAAAAAATAGATAAAATTTGAATAACATATATGTTATTATCATCAGTCCACTAATTCACTCAATGAAAAAAAATGTTACAAAATGTATCCCTTAAATAAAATAGTATCATGATATTTGATTAATTTTTTTGAGAATCATGCTAGTCCTCTAATCAATTTTTTACATTGGATTGTGATACTTTTTTCAATGATTTATTAAAAGATTTTTTTTATTAAAAATCAATTTCAACATGTATTTTTCATCATGGGTTTCTTTAAAGTTTTTAAATGAAAAATGTAACTCTTTTACACATAATTTTCCTCACAACAAGACATTAGGGATTTCAATTATCCTTTTTAATATGCTTCATTATTTACCATATGTATTTATATAGTAAAACCTTATTTGACATATTCAAAAAAAAATCAACTGGTGTATATGAATCTCTTTTCCTATTTAGTAATAGCTATGTGTTTTAATTTTTTTAATAATGTGTAGGAATGTTACAATATATATGGATAAAGGCTAGATCACAATACCGAGGAACACACTTCAGTATTCAAAGGGTTTGGAAGATTTTTTATATTTTTTAATTTAAAATTAATCTATTGATTGGAGATTAAGATGTTCATGTATTAAATGTAAATTTAAAAGATGGTTGAAGAGAGATTATGTTTATGAACACTTTATATTGAAGCATTTCCCTTCTTAATATTTGTGTTGGATTTGGCACGGATAATAAAACGTTACAGAAAGGTTGACCAATGATTTCAACCCAAATAATTATCTCCCAACATCATCAAAAAAGGAAAATGAAATGCAAAACCTTATAAATCATGCATTCAGTATTTCAAGACACTAACATAAACATAAAAACATATCAGAACTACCATGTGAGGGTGATAAAAATATCAACATAAAGAGTAATGTTTTTGAGACTATAGGACAACGAGATTAAGATTCTAACATATCATTGGATCCTCCTATTGATTCTTTGGTAACTAATGTAAGAGAAAACTTAATTGACAAGATAGATGTGTTTGATGGTTTAGTTGATGATATAAATCCAGAGTTTTATAATGGATGTTTGAAATATTAAAAACCTTCTTTATGCTGAAGTTGTAACATATAAAATGTCTATGTGGAATTACAAATAAGGTGATTTCCATGATAAAATAATTATTGCATGATACATTTTCTGAAGCAAATATCCTTGAGTATTTTTATGATATAAAAAAATTTGTTAACAAAATTGATCTAAATTATACAAAAATACATGTGTGTCCCATCAACAATAAGAACCGAAAAAATTTTCCAATCATGATATTGAAAATATTAGTCTTGCAAGGGTGGTTGAAGAAGATGAAGTAATGGTGGAGTAGGAAACCAACATGATTGAAGGAGAAAATTATTGTATGTGTAGTCATCCATTTATTTATCAACCACTTATGTCATTTTGGAATTCATTCATTATCATTGTTATGTATATTTTGTTTGTTAGTATTGTGCATCTGTTATCATTTATCTTTTTTTTCTTCATGAATTTTTTGAAATATATGTCCTGAACTTAATTTTATTTGATTAAATTATAGGAATTCCATGGAGAAAGAATTATACTAATGAAAGTAGACTCTTAGTTGAGGTTCCATCGACCAAACCAAAAAATGATGATCCATTTTTCTCCATCCATATATAATTTGAGACGCCATCCGCTTTCCCCCTTCACTATCTCTCACACCCTCTTTCAGCATCACATCAGTAGCTCAGTCAACACCCTCCCATTCAACTACCTCAATTGTGAGGGATTAGGGGGCCACTCCTAGTTACCTAGAGTCAGTGCATTATTACATAACATTGGCATGATCACAAAAGATCAAGTCTTGAAAGACCGATTAGTTTAGTAGCCTTGAAAGTTCTATATATATTCATAAGGTTTACATTACATCATAAAATAGAAAACTACAAAAACATTGTTTCTATAGACAACACTGAGATCCCATAGACTATCCCTACATGTCAGTCATAAAATACTTCTTCGTATCCTGGAAAAAATAAAACATAAAAAGGGGTGAGCTCAGATGCTCAGTAAGGATAAAAATATAGCGGAAACTTTCATAAATAAGCATAAATATTTAAGGGAATGTATAAGACTAAAACAAATGCCTTTTAAACTTTAACTTCAACATAATATGGAAAATATAAAATCAAATAATTTCATTTACTTACTCACATTGATATTTTTCTAGTCAAATAATCACATGAAATATCAACAGCCACTTTCATAATGATGGAATGCATAATGCAAGACTTTCATAACCACATAGTCAAGGCATTGTTCCAAGACTACAAATAATATTTTTTCAAAGCCTTTTTCCAAGACACTATTTTATCTCATGAGACCTACCGATGCATCGAGGAGCTATATTCATCTCCACCAATCACTTACTAAGTCCAATTAATTCCTCATATGAAAAGGTTTAAACATAACATAAACATTCATATTAAAACTTGCATAAGAAATGTCAATACTCTATCCATAAACCATGAATGGTGTAAAAATAACACATCCACAGTCAAACATATCACAAAACCTTCAATACAATATGGAATATTTGTATCATAATAAATCATATTCAAATCAGCTAAAAATCCATCAAAGGATGTTGACATAGAAGAAATCAAAACCTTTTTTAGAGAAATATCTCTTACTATTTTGAAAAAATTTAAGAAAAAATTTATTTTGAAAATATTCTTATAAGCTTGTAAGGGATGCTTCGACGATGTTATATTGGCAGAAAATAGATTCACCCGCTGTATAACTTAAAAAACATTCTTACCTTAAATTTGTTCAAAAGGTCAAAAAGTACATTTTTTGGAAAACAACGGAAATATTCCTTTCAAAACATATGTGGTCAAATAAGGGTATAAATGAATTTAACCCATTGTCTAGTAAATAGTAAAAATGTTTTGAAATACATTTTTAAGAAGCATGGATGTGGATGATAAAGAGGTCCCATTAGATAATTACGTATAAACAACCTCGGATAATGAAGAGATTGTAGAATTAAACCTTACCTTGTACTTTTCCTGGGTTGAGGGTAGGTTAAACTCATTTATAATGGTTAAATAATTGTTATTAAATTATAAAATAATCATATACATTAATATGATATCATATATGATCTTTTAACATTGCTTTGTTAATAATATCTTAGTATTATCATCCTTTCAGGTGTTAACAGATTCGTTTTCCTTTATATTGATTGTTATTTGTGTCATATTTGTTATGGATGGGATGTATCTTATTCATATACAGAATTATATCAAGTATTTAATCATTATTTTTAATCATCTAATGAAAATTAGTCTTGAATGGATACGATGGGGAATGAATCTCATCGCGTTCGTGGAGACAGTAATCCATACGTACACACGAGCGACAATATCATTCTTTTGATATTAAAATAATATATAATTGGATGCTATATCATATATAAAGAATCATTATCATGTTATATTTATTATTTAAATAAATTACACATCATTATTATACCCATCCAAATAATAATTTATTGAATAACAATTACACCACGACGTGGAGACGGTAAGTCGTACGTACGCACGTATGGTGACATGCCATTCAAAGGATGGATAGAATAATGAATTTGGGTGTACCATATTTATAATAATATCATAGTATATAGAATATACTGGAGTTATTATTTTAGAATGGAAACAACAAAGAAAAAGGAAGTGGAAGAAGAAAGGGACTTGAAAGAGGTGATAAATATTTACCTCTTCTTCGGGTTATTCCTTTTGATTTGATCAAAATGGCTCCTTAGGTTGGTTTTTTGACTAAAGTAAGGCCTCTATTATGAAGGTAGTACTTTTTATAGGGTATTTGGGCATGGTTTGGTCGAGAAAATGGCTTTGAAGTTATGAATTAGAGAGAAGGGGGAGTGCCCTTTTATAAGAGGGGTGAGGGGCACCTTAGGAAAAGCTAGAAATATTATTTTATAATAAAATCATTTTTGGTGTATAATGGCTCCAAAATGGATTATTTAAAGGATAAAGTGGGGATGGGTCGAAAACCACTCAACCAATAAGTTTTAGACATGTTTGGGCCACTATATTAACTTCATCTTTTAGATTTAACTCTTAGTTAAATAATTTGACATTTACCATGTCTCTATGTATTTTTATATTATATGGTTAATAAATATACAATATAATTCCAAGAGAACCCCAAGTGGTTCATTAATGATACACCTATAATTATATAAGTCCTTTGACTGAACATTAAATTTTTAGGAATAGAATATCAATTAACAATATAATGTTTGTTTTAAAAAGACTTTTATGTTAATTTTGACACTATTTGGTATTTTGTTTTTTCTAAATTCATAACAGCATTATTACTTCGAAAATAATTAATCTAACCAACCCTAATATGTCATATTAACCTATAAAATTATTTTAATTCATAAAAAGTCTCAAATTACATTTATTTGGATATTTATAATATCAATTATTTAAATATTTCATTAATTAGGTAATTACTACATCATCATTGTGTCATAAATAAATTAAATTATTTAATGTCTAAAAAATATAAATAAAATATCATTATGTAGGAAATATTTTTATATTTCTAATTAAAATTTATAGTCGAATTTATCTTATGTATAACCCTATATTAAAAATGTTTTAGTTATTAAACATTGATTTTAACTCTTTTAACTCTTTTTTAAATAAAACAATAATAAGTGTCCTAATCCAATCCAAGTGGACCAAAGTGGTTCATATTTTATTCCTAAAGTTGTTTTTGGTCGAATTATACTTATCCAATAGAGTTAGAACATGTGTTAGGGTAATAATAATATGATTTGTACCCTTAAATACCCTATTTACTTTTAACCGTGGTAAATAAAAGTAAAAACTTACCATACACCAAAAATTATTTTCATCTTATTGAACCACATTTTTCTTACTTATATCAATCATGTCTCTGGGATTTTTGAAATTACACTCACAGAAGTGGTAAAATTATGTTTTATGTAAATTTTCAAATTCTCCTAGGAGGTGAGTAAAAGACGGTGAAAAGTTCAATAAAATTTTTATATATCTAAAATTATTATAAACTAACTCCAATTAATTACATTGAACTTATATAGGTATTATGTTTCTATTTTTAACTAAAATAAATTTAAATAAATAAATAATTATTTAAATAAAAATTTGGTTTTCAACTATAACTCAGTGTTTTTCACTATTCATCAAAAATTGAAAGTTTTCAGAAAAATACCAAAAAATCACCCTATGCTAATTTTGATATTCTGAATCCAAAAATTAAGTCCAATTTGAAAGATTAAATTTATAAAATATTAAAAAGTGGGTATTACTATTCATAACAGCTAGTTTGATTGGTTGTGGTGTGTTAAAACTCAAAGTTGCGTACAATACACGCTACAATATTATTCAAAGAGAATCATACTGTGAAAGATTGGTGTGTTAAATTCTCCCCTATTTCAAATAATTTAGTCATAGAAATTTCTAGAATATTACTACATTAAAAGACACAAGTGGTTCTTCATCATAAGTTCCTCGGATTCCCATGTTTCCTCTTCCATCTTATGGTTTCTCCATAGAAACTTTTTCCAGACGAGTCGTCCGGTTTCTCAGCACTTGTTCTCTTGTATCAAGTACCTTGATAGGCTCTTCACAATAATAAATATCGGGTTCTAGCTCTAATTCCTCATAGGTGAGTACATGCATTGGTTCAGGCATGTATCTTCTCAACAGTGATACATGGAACACATCGTGAACTTTGGAGATACTTGGCGGCATTGCCAAACGGTAAGCTACAACCCCAATTCATTCTAAAATTTCGAAAGGTTCGATGTACCTAGGACTCAATTTACCCTTCTTACCAAAACGTATGACACCCTTCCATAGAGATACCTTCAAGAAAACATGATCTCCTATCTGAAATTCTAAATCCTTCATTCAGTTATCAGCGTAGCACTTCTATCTACTTTGAGCTTCTTTGATGTGGTTTTGGATTATCTTCACATATTCCATCATTTCCTCCACCAGTTATGGGCCTACAAGTTTTCTTTCACCAGCATCATCCCAACAGGTTGGTGTGCGACATCTCTTCCCATATAACACTTCATATAGTGCCATCTGAATGCTTTAATGGAAGATATTGTTACAGAAAAATTCTACCAGAGGTAAATATTGATCCCACATACCTTGAAAGTCAAGTGAGAAAGATGTAAACAAGTCCTCTAAGGTTTGAATAGTCTGTTCTGATTATCCATCAGTTTGACGGTGGTAGGTAGTGCTCAAATGAATTTCAGTATCCAGAGATTTCTGAATACTTTTCCTGAATCTTGATGTAAAATGTGTATCATGATTAGAAACAATCGATAGTGGTACTCCATGAAGTCTTACAACTTCATTAATATATAGTATTATCAATCGTTTAAGTGGTAAATCTTCTCTTTTAGAAAGAAAATGTGCTGACTTGGTAAGACTATCAACAATGACCCATATTGCATCGTTCTTTCTAGGAGTCTTTGGTAGTCCCATGAAAAAGTCCATCATAATATTATCCCATTTCCACTCAGGTATGGGAAGAGGTTGAATGACTCCTCCAGGCTATTTCTTTCCAGCTTTCACTTATTGAAAAACCATACATGTTGACACAAAATCAGCAATCTCCCTCTTCATGTTGTCGCACCAAAAATGTTCTTTCAAATCTCTATACATTTTGGTGCCCCCAGGGTGTATAGAGAAATTGTAACTATGAGAATCATCCAACAATTCCCTTTTTAGATCAGGTATATCTGGAACACAAAGTCTCTTCCAAAATTTCAAAATTCAATCTTCATACACAAAGTCACTCAATATCCCATCATTCACAGCTTTAATCTTCTTTTGAAACTCATCATCACCGGTCTAAGAACTCTTTATCATTTCTAGTAAAGATATTTTGTCAACCATTTCAAAAATTATTGATGTTTCACCTTCCATGGTGATTCCCATATCCATATTTACTAGATCCATGTATATAAGATCCTTTTCAACTATCATCTTGTTCAAAACTCCATGATCATTTCTACTAAAAGCATATTCCACCCTATTTTCCTTCCCTGGGTGATAGTGTGTCATTCAATCATAATCTTTGAGTAGTTCAAGTCATATCCTTTGACTCATGTTGAGTTCTTTCTATGAGAAAATATACTTCAAACTCTTGTGATCGGTATATATCTCACACTTTTCACCATAGAGATAGTGTCTCCAAATATTCAAAGAAAATATTACAGCTGCTAACTCAAGATCATGAGTAATATAGTTTTTCTCATGAATTTGTAGCTGTCGTGATGCATAGGCAATAACCCTATCATTATGCATATGGACACAACCAAGCCCTTTCTTTGAATCATGACTATAAATAACAAACCCATCATTCCCTGATGGTAGATTCAAGATAGGATCATTGAATAATATACTCCTCTGTTCTACAAAACATTATTCACACCCTTTTGTCCAAACAAATTTAACCCCTTTACGTTTGAGATTTGTTAATGGGTTAGCAAACCAGGTAAAAGTCTGGACAAAACATCGATAATAACTTGATAAACCAATAAAACCGCATACCTCAGTTATACTAGTCGGTGATGGCCATTCTTAGATTGCCTTGGTCTTAGAAGGACCAATGGATATTCCATCCTTAGAGACAATATGTCCTGGAAAAGAAATCTCCTGAATCCAGAATTCACACTTGCTAAAATTCACATATAATTCATGTCTTCTAAGAGTCTTCATGATAATGCGCAAGTGATTTTCATGATATTCATATCTTTTGGAGTATACCAGGATATCATCAATAAATACCACTACAAAATCATCGAGATATTACTTGAAAACTATATTCATTATATCCATAAAGACAGAGGGCGTTTTATTCAATCCAAAAGGCATTACTGTAAACTCGTAATGCCCGTAGCTGGTTTGAAATGATGTCTTTGGAATGTCTTCCTTCTTCACGCACAACTGATGATATCAAGATCGAAGGTCAATCTTGGAAAAGTATTGAGCTCCATGAAGTTGGTCGAATAAACCACCAATGAGAGGTAGGGGATACTTGTTCTTTATTGTTATAGAATTGATCTCCTTGTAGTCAATGCACAACCTCATAGATCCATCTTTCTTCTTAACAAAAAGGACAGGGGCTCCCCATGGAGAAACACAAGGGTGAATAAATCCCTTATTACTCAATTCCTCTAGTTTTTTCTTTAGTTCCACTAATTCCACTGTGGCCATTCTATAAGGGGTTTTCGATATAGGCCTTGATCTAGGAATTAAATCAATGGACAACTTAACTTCTCGTTTTAGAGTATGTCTAGGTAAATATTCAAGAAACACATCAACATATTATTTAACAATAGGTGCATCCTCTATTTGAACATTCCTTTCCTCACCCACAGTTCTTTAATTCTCTTCCTCCCTAATAATTGAATTTATTTGAGCTACTGGGGGTGGATCTTGATAAGAATCAGGTGGTGACGATTCTGCTCTAAAGATAAGTTGTTCTTTATCATCGTCATCAAAAATTGTAACCTCCTTCTTCTTATAATAAATTTTTGCATCATGGTTAGAAATCCAAACCATACCAAGGATTATATCAAATTAAATCATGGGTATGATGATGAGATCAGCAGATAAAGAGCATTTATATGCCCTAATGGGAACTGATTCACAAAACTTTGTTGCGATGATACTTCCCTTAGGAGTTTTGACTGACAACTCCCTTGTTAAATCAAATTGTAAATATCTAATTTTCTTAGGAAACTGGGAAGATATGAAACAATGTGATGATCCAGAATCAAATAAAGCATTTTCTAAACTTGAGGAAACCATTAAATTACCTTCCACCACATCTTTCAGAGCTTCAACCTTAGTAGTAGTGATAGCATAAGCTTGGCCTTGATCCCTTGGCCTTTTTTGAGGAAAGTTCCCCTGACGCTTAGGACATTCTTTCGAATAATTCCCCCTTTCTCTACAATTGTATCATTCAACACCGACAACCTCTTTCTTCCCCTTTCAATCATGAGTTTGGTGGACTTTTTCACCACACTTGTAATAAACTCCCATCCCCTTCAGGCAAGTACTGGGGTGTGTCTTCCCACATTTATTGTAGGATGGATATTCAACTTTTCCCTTCTTCCCCTTATTTCCATTTCCAGAGTGTTCAGTAGATCTCTTCTTCTCTTTCTTTTCTTTAAAGTCATTAGACTTAGATAATTCTTTTTCTGTCTTGATAACACATGAGACAATATCTTCATACGACAAGAATCATTGTGATACAAATGCTCGATGGAGAAATGGTTTTAACCGATCAAAGAAATAATCAATCTTACTTATTTGGTTACGTATATAATCTCCAGCATGCTTCACTAACCTTGTAAAGTTATCCTCATACTTTGCGACATTCTTATCCTCATTTTGTCTCAGACTCAGAAATTTCCTTTCCATATCTTCTTGATGGTCATGAGGAAAGTATTTTTCTAAGAAAAGTTTATTAAACTCCCTCTATTCCATATTTTATACTTTATCATCTTTCTTTGTGTTTTGAATCAATGACCACCATTTATCAGCATCTCTAGTGAGGCGATAAACTTCCATGAAAACTTTTTCCCTTTCACCACTCCCAAGGCAAGGAATATTTTCTCTAAGGAATTTATCCATTACATAGAAAATAGTGGATTTTTACCCCCATTTAATTTTGGTGGTTGTTGCCTCATGGAGTGATCTAACATTGATCCTCCACGTTGCGGATCAGGGTGCTCCATACAGGTAAGGTTATTATTCCTAACCTGAGTGAGTTTTCCCAGTATTGTGATTAGATGATCAGCACCGGTTGTATCACTAGCTCCACTATAATTATCATGAGTAGAAGGGAAATCCCTACATGGAGTGTGTTCATTGATACTGTTTCCATTCCTTCCACTAGGCTCCATTTCTAAATAATGGAATAAACTAGATTCGTTTACGAATCAAAATACATAATTCCAAACTTGTAAAACACTTAACAGAAATTGAACAGTTTATGGATATAATCCATAATCATAAAAAATGTTTTCTTTGAAGAAGTATATACTCATAAACCCTTTATAATGTTTTGTAAAGAAAATGAGAATTATCTTAAGCATATCCCCCAGGACTGTTGTAACCAAAAGTGCAGCAAGGCCCGTTGTCGTGCACCGGTTCCCGTTCGAGTCTAGCTTAAAGAGGTATTTTTAGGTTTCACCCATAGGTACATCTATGCTAGATCTGCCTCTACCTACTCGTATCCAGACATGGATGTATTTCTTGGAAAACTCACAAAATCTCTACAATACCAAAATTCTAGGAAGTTATTCTATACTAACCCTCAAAGTCTATCTTAGGGTAATGTGCTCTAATCAGAGTTTATCTAAATATAGATTCCAAGGTTTGTACTAAACTTCCTCTGATACCAACTGTAACACCCCGAACCTAGTCACCCAGAGTCGGTGTATTATTACATAACATTTTCATGATCACAAAAGATCAAGTCTCAAAATACCGATTAGTTTAGTATCCTTGGAGGTACTAGATACATTCATAAGGTTTACATTACATCATAAAATGGAAAACTATGACAACATTGTTTCTATAGAAAACACTGAGATCCCATATACTATCCGTACAGGTCAGTCATAAAATATTTTTTCGCATCCTGGGAAAAATAAAAAATAGAATGGGGTGAGCTCAGATGCTCAGTAAGGATAACAATATAGAAAAAACTTTCACAAATAAGCTTAAACATTTAAGGAAATGTATAAGAGTAAAACAAAAGCCTTTTAAACTTGAACTTCAACATAATATGGAAAATATAAAATCAAATAATTCCATTTACTTACATGGATATTCTTCTAGTTGAATAATCACATGAAATATCAATATCCACTTTCATAATGATGGAATGCATAATTTCAAACTTTCATAACCGCATAGTCAAGGCCTTATGCCAAGACTACAGATAAGATTTTGTCAAGGCCTTGTCCTAAGACAGTAGTTTGTCTCATGATACCTACTGATGCATCGAGGAGCTATAGCAGGCTCCACCCATTTCTTACTAAGTCCAATGCATTCCTCATATGAAAAGGTTTAAATATAACATAAACATTCGTATTAAAACTAGCATACAAAATATCAATACTTTATCCATAAACCATGAATGGTGTAAAAATAACACATCCATAGTAAAAAATATCACAAAACCTTTAATACAATATGGAATTTTTGTATCATAATAAATCAACTTCAAACAAGCTTAAAATCCATGAAAGGATGTTGACATAGATGAAATCAAAACCTTTTTTAGAGAAATATCTCTTTCTATTTTGAAATAATTTAAGAAAATATTTATTTTGAAAATATTCTTATAAGATTTTAAGGGAAGCTTCGACAATGTTATAATGGCAGAAAATAGTTGCACCCACTATATAAGTTAAAAAAATATTCTTACCTTAAATTTGTTGAAAAGGTCAAAAAGTACGTTGTTCAGAAAACAACAGAAATATTCCTTTCAAAAAATATAAGGTCAAAGAAGGGTATAAATTACCTTAACCCATTGTGTAGTAAAAATTAAAAAAAATTGAAATACATTTTTAAGAAGCATGGATGCAGATGATAAAGAGGTCCCAGTAGAAAATTACGTAAAAACAACCTTGGATAATGAAGAGATTGTAGAATTAACCCTTACCTTGTACTTTTCCTTACTAGAGGGTAGGTTAAACTCCTGTATAATGGTGAAATAATTTTTATTAAATTATACACGAATCATATACATTAATATGATATCATATATGTTCTTTTAACATTGCTTTGATAATAATATCTTAGTATTATCGTCATTTCGGGTGTTAACAGATTCGTTTTCCTTTATATTCTTTGTTATCTGAGTCATATTTGTTATGGATGGGATGTATCTTATTTGTATCCATAATTATATCAAGTCTTTAAACATTATTTTTAATCATCTAATGGAAATTAGTCTTGAATGGATACGATGGGGAATGAATCTCATCGTGTTCGTGGACAGGATGATGAAAATTGTTCATAATCGGATAGTGATTAGTGGTTTTTTTGATGTTTCAGAAAAATATGGAAAGAGAGGGTTTATTCATTTATAATTTTTGTCATATATTATTCACCTAACATTTTAATGACCTAACATTTTTAGGAATTACCATGTTTTAAGAAGTTGAAATCATTTTAGGGTTGAAGTGATAACCATCCATTCATTGAAATATTGGATTGAATATGACTTAAATAACTCTCTTGCAATAGTCTTAATTCTATTTAGTGAAAAATATATTAGCTTTTATTATAACATCATAAAACATCCTTTCCCTAATCCAATATAGTAATACTTAAGTAGAATTTCATTCTTGTTAGAATCCCACAAGGTAAATTTCAATCATTGTGGTTAAAAATTTTCTCTCCATTTTTAAATTTTCATGCATGATTTTTTTACGTCAAGCCTATAAATGTGCACATTACTCATTAACATTGTTGTTTCTTATAGCTTTTAGGCCCCAAAAACATTTCATTATTTATTTTCCTTCACCCCCTTAAGTTGCATCAACTCACTTTTTGACATAAATCACCTTACATAATCACTCACGATTCATATCCTTATCACTATTCCTCACCCAAATAGTATAACATCTTCCCATAATTATCACATTTGTGTTTACCCTATCCCTATATATCCTACTACATGTTCACTATCCTACCTCCTTATGAGTCTCCCTCCTCTTATTTGCATGTTTTCCATACAGTTTAGAAATTTGTGTGGCCTAACCATAATGAATAATTTTTCTTTTTTCTATTCCTTTTAATGGGGGTATTACACCCCAAGCCTCCACATTCATTCCTATCATCCCAAACACCTCACATGTGTCTCTCCCTTTATTTTATGAACCTATTTGGTGGTTTCAAGTTGGTTTCTTACTAATTCTTCACCAGGTTCAAGAAGTATGAAGTTATATTATCTTTCTATTGGTTTTATATCCTCCTCTACAAGTTCCTCTAAACCTAGTTTACTTTTTTGGATTATTTTCTAGGTTATTGTTATAAGGATATGAGGTTTTTAGTTTCTAGTAGTTGGAAACCCTCCAATGAGTTCCTTTCTGGTAGATTTTATTGAAAGTAACATGGTTCCACCATTTGAGGTAGGTGTTTATAATTAATTTACTTTTAAATAAGTGATCAATAATTCTAGATTTTTTGTAGGGTGTTTGCATTAAAGTGAATATTTATATGGTATCTAGTTTGGTATGGGAAAGTTTTTTCATGCATGATTGGATGTTTTTCCCTTTTAAAAGTTGGTAAATGGAATAGATAAATTGAATTTGGTAGTTTTTAAATGGTTTTTTATTAATTTTACTTGTTTTATAAAATTACAAGGGTGGTTTCATGGAGAAAAATTCGTATTCACTGGGTTTCAATCTAAATATTGTTTTAAAAGAGGTTTTACCTTTTTGTGTTTTTCCTTGTTTTAGAGGCATGGTGTGGGTTTATAATGAGAAATATAACTTCCCTTGATATATTTAGTTATTATTAGATTTTATGTGTGCGCACCTTCGGTAATATGTTCATTATATATATTTTTTATTAGGGTAATGGGTTTGAACAATCTGTAGCCAGTTTTTATTTGTAAATCAATATATAGCGGCAGTTTAAACCACTACTAAATATGGTACATTTTTTAGGGGCGATTTAAGATGCAACTATATTTTGAAAGTTTTTATCGGTAGTGGTGAAAATGACTACAAAAAAATGACACACATTTTTCTTTTATAGTGATTTTATTGGTTTTACAGGCAGTTTCCATAAAAAAAGAAAATATTTTTCAGTGGTTAAAACTGCCGCTAAATCCTTAACATATTTTCCAACTTATAACCACCACTAAAACTAATAAAACCACCACTAAATTTGGTGTCTTTACTTAAGAGAAACCACCACTAAATAGAAGAAACCTCCTAGTATTAGATGATCACACCAGTTTTAGTGTCAGTTTTATGAAACCATTGTAGAACCATATCGTGACGGTTTAAACCGTCACTATATTATAAAAACTATCACTATTCATTAATTTTCCTGTAGTGTTACACGTATAGAAAAGTTAAAAATAATAATTTTATAAAATTTTAAAGAAAGTTAGAGATAGTATATACTTAATTTAAATAGTAATTAAAATGAATAGAATAATGTTATCATTGGACTATACTGAATATGGATATAAAGAAAAAAGAGTTGGGTAAATGTCTTTAAAACAATAAAAGTAGTGATTTAAAATAAAACACTTTAGAAATTTTTAAATAAAAACCCATCTAAATGAATGAACATGATAAGGAAACTTAAATACAGTAAGTATTATTAATTTTATTATATATAAAAACAAAGAGAAATTATATACACCATATAAATGAAACTGAGTTAATTAATATAAATCATGTTGCAATGAAGAGAAGTTTATAGGAAAAAAATTCTCTCAGACTTCTGAATTGTCAAACATGACCAAGCTACATTTATAATTAATGTATATTTATTATAAATATGTATCAAAAACATATTTAAATTCATCTTACTAAATATTTTTCAATTACGACTTCCTATTACCCATTTAGTAATAATTTACTATTAAAATCAATATCTTAATATTTAGTTTTTCTGGATGTTCCAATTTGATGGTTCCATTCCATGAACCTATGTCCTAGTTTCATAATATCTACAATTCTCATGATGGTTTAGAATATAAAATGGATATATTTCTTGAGTCCTATGTTTTTTTCATGGAACATAAGAGGACAATTTTTATGTTAGGAATAAAAATTTTATTTTTTAGAAATTTTTAGTCCATAAAATGAATTTATTTTGTCAGTGAATAATAAATAATTAAATAAGAATACCATAATCAATATAAAATATAAAATTAATTAATTTTATGTAAAAGTTAAAGTATTCAACCTTCCTTAATCATTCATGACATAAAAAATATAACATTATTCATATAGGTGGTAAAACAAACCAAAATTAGAGCATGTAATAATAAATAAATGAGTAAGAAAACATTATTTCATAATAACAATGTCACTTTTATAGAAGTATAATAATTTTAAAACATTTTATGAAATTGTTAAATCCGATTCATAAAGATTTAAATGATGTATTTTTTGAATAAATATCAAGAAGAAGATATTGTATGCATTGATAGATAGAACCTCCTCTCAAAGGACCACTTTAAAATGAGATGCTTATGAATTATGCCCTATACAACTGGTTCCCAAAAGTGAGAGTGGATTATGATGTAGGTAATTTTCAAATGGATTCTACATAACATAGAATGAATTATTTGGTTTTATGTGGGGATAAGAGGGGTTCTTTTATATGTGTGTGGGGTTAAAAAAATTTAAATACTACTATCTTTAATTAAATAAATGTCATTATCCCACACATGTGGGAAAAAGTTAAAAAAATTTAGAGACTAAGAAAAGGGATTTCAAGAATCCCCCCTCCATCAAATTAATTTTATATATGGTTTGAATATTCTAATTCCAAATATTAGAACCATTTTATAAAATAAAATTTTTATATAATGTAAATTGTAATTTTAATATCCATGCACATATCGAATAAAAACCATTTTTTATAAAATTGAATCTTTATGAATTAAAATGAATTAATTATTTTTCCATTCTATATAATCAAAATAAAATGAACGTTAAATTAATTTAGGTTTTATGTTGTTAATAAATTTAAATAAAATCATTCATTATATGTTATTAACTTAATTTTTCTAGTTAAAATTACATTTCTTACATAAAAACTATTTTTTAAAAAGAAATATTAACCATAAAATTATTTTACATTAAATAATAACCAATTGATTATAAATGTACAAATTATTATTATATTATTTATATGTATAAAAAATTTAATTAAAAAATTAATATTCCAAATAATAGCGATATATCTTTTAATAAAACTATTTTTAAAACAAAAATGTTCAATTTAGTCATTTAAATTTAAAATAATTTTATTTATAGTTACTTAATTATTAAAATTATGTAAATAACATATTTTACATATCATTACCTGAATTTTATCAATAAAGTTTATTAATATATTTTCTTAATATTAGTAATTTTTTTAAAAATTCACAATTTATAAAACAATTATCTTCATAATTAATTATATTTCCTTGGTGAATTAGATTCATTTAATTCTAAAATTACCATATATTTCTGAATTTTATTTCTTCCAAATATCTTGATTTTTTTTCATTTTGTATTGTATACATTTTGTCATCTCTTTATCTCAGTGATGAGTATATCACAATCAATTGAACACGTAGAATGAATTATAAAGGGAAATACATAATATTAACATGGTGTGTTATAATAAAGGAGTTAAATCTGAGTTCAAATAAGAAATAAATCTTGTGATTTTTTATCTCATAAGAGGATTTATATTGGGATATGTATTTGTGTTGAAATGTTTGATAGTGTTTAATGAGTTTTTGAAACTCTACCCCTCAAGTAATTTTATATGTATAAAGTACATAGATTATTGAGGTAGTGAATAATTCATTAATTTAATTATTTCTAATGGATACTCAGGGACTTCAAAAATAATTCCTTATTATTATATATTATATTAACATTATTATGAAAATATTAAGTGAAGTTTAATGAAATTAATTTGATATAATTTGATATGATTAAATATCTTTTGAGAATACTTAAAATGGTCGATGGAGTATCATGAATTTTTTATAATTATGGAGAACAAATTTATGTTTAATTTTAAAGACTAACAGAATATGTAAGAATAAATTAGAGTTTCACAACTCTATTTATGATTATCTCAAAAGTAAAAATGGTTCTCAAAATTTTTTATTATGAAATAGGAAAAGTAAAAAATACCTCAAATAAAATTAATTTCAAGTTCATGTTTGATAAATATAAATATGTAAATTCTTATATATTAGATATTTGATCTTGTATACTAGTAATCAATTCTTTCGTAACAATAAGCTGAGCTCATGTATACGTTTATAAAAACTGTGTAAACTTAACAATATGTAATAGAATATATATATACATGGTTTCCCAAGAGTTTTGAATTGATTCCAAATATATTTTTTTAAAAAATTCATACAGATTATTAGTGAATATTTGGAATGAAAATCAAAATGAATTCTTTAGGTTTCAATGAAAATATTGGTTTCCATATCATGAATATCAAATTTATATTTTTTTCATGTGAAAATATGACATGCATCAAATAAATATATTAAAATTAAACTTCATGGATTTTATAAAATTCCAATATAGAAACCAACCCATGTGATCTTTACCATTTTAAGAAAGATACTTCGGTTGATGTTAATTAGAATGATATGTCATTAAAAAATAAGATATTAATGGATATTTTCAAGGAATTTTTATGAATATTTGAGTATCGGAGTATTTAATGAATAATGAAAAATATTTCTTATGAAAATGTTAAGGATAGTGAGAAGATGATGATCAAAGGGATATATGAAAAAATAAAGTATTTGTACTCAAAAGGATGTCAAAACCCCTATTTAAATCAAGAGGGACATATATTTATTTATTCTATTATATCATAAAAAATATTAATTATCATTTTTATGGATTAGGGAGAAGAAATTAGTTTAGAATAATTCCTTTCAATATAACATCATAATTATAAGGGATCCTCTATAAACTTATCTCAAGAAAGAAAACTATAAAGATAGAAGTGTTGGGAAAACTAAATGGTTTAGTGGTTATAACATCTATAATTTATTTACATTATAATAGTTATAGATATAAGTGATTTAGACTTTATCCAACACAATAAGAACATAGCCAGTTATATTATGGGAGATCCTTAAAAAATATATTGTCCTGTTGTAATTTTATTTTTATTTATAAGTATTGTGATTATTTGTGGTATTTCATGTCAACCACATTCATACTAATATGTGGATAGTATTAATCATGATCACTTAGAACTATAAGTTATATAAAATATGGGGTTCTACCTCCAATTGGTTCTATTAAGTTTGTATTTGTTATTAACTATAATGTATAAAGTTTATATTTTAATAATTTTTTGAATTAATTTAGATAAAGATATTTTGGGTGATCTCTATCAAATAAAATATTGAGATCATTTATTAAAAAACATTACTGAATGATAAGAATAAAAAATCATATATATTGAATAAGAACTCATCTACCCTCATGTAGAATAATGTAAAAGCTATGATGAGTGTATTTCTATTGAATAACATGGTGATTTTTACTATGAAATCAAATATTATATATAAAATTAATCCCATAAAAGTTTTTACACTCAATTTTTGGATACATTAATGATAAAAATGTTAAAATAACAGAGTTGTATGTGAAGGAAAGTGGGATTGGGAGTAAATTGGTTGATAAAATATTAATGTGTAACAAAATCCTTAAATAATTAAATTCTAAGAGTGATTAAAGTTTTTAAATGAAAAATAATCATATATGGAAGAAGAAACTGAAAAATAAATTTATGAGAATGATGACATAAGAAATGATAATAATTAATATATATTTTCACTTAAAGGAACCCAAAATTGCATCATTGGTTTCATGAATTCTCACTTAAAGCTAAGAGAGTAAAGAATTATGGATCATGGAAAACCATTGTTTGAAAATGGTATGACACATGAATTTCAATAAATCAATATTGAGATGATCCTTAGAGAATGTAAAGATTTATTTAATTATAAATATATGATAAGAAAAATATATATATATAATTTCATGAACAAGATTTCTTGTTTATAAATATAGAATAACACTATGAACTTTTTTCACAAGTTACTAATTAAATAGGTGATTCCGTATAGAAAATTGAAGAATTTACTAAAACTAAAAGCACATAACTTATAAGTGAGAAGGCCTTGAAAATATTTATAAATTAATTAAGTATCTATTAAATTAAAATATAGGTAATCACTTCTGAAAAATTTATTTTTTTCTAAAATTATTTCTTTGGAAAAAAGATATATTTCAAGAAAAGTTTTGGACAAATATATTTTAGGGAAAGTGATGAAATAAATCATCTCTATATTAAATGTAATTCTATACTATAATTAACTAAATAAAATCACATATTCAACACTCTATCTAGTGTTCTATAAGATCTTAGGCACTCCTCCCCACACATAATAGGCCACCTACTAGTAGTGAGATATTTGAAAAATACAGGGAGACTAAACTCTTGAATATATTATAAATAATAACCAACAAATAATAGAATCATCACATAATACCATACTATGTAAAAAGAAATTATATATAAATTACAAACATAAAAAACATTTAATAACAACATCTTACTATATAAATAGTACTCATTCTTAGTGTTTATACATACATCAAGGGTATCATATTGGGTATTCTATCATAATATAAAAAAATACGAAACACATTAATAAAACCTAGTAACCTTTTAAGACCACTCTCCTAACAATCATATAGTAACATTATGTGTATGTATAGATGAAATAAATAATGAATTAATATAAGTAATGAAACAAATTTTTCCAAGTTATCATGTGCTAACCTAACCACAACAACACCAAACCCCACCAACATTGGTCATTTCCAGCAATATGTTGTCATAGTCACATCAATAAGAAACCTATCATAGGAATAGATAACATATCTTGATCAAAAAAATCAGAATCCAATTGGGGGAATGGAATATAATAATAAGCCTTGTGAAGATGATAAATTTTTCAAGTAAGGGGGAAAACATAGTCAATATCATATATATTGAAAACTTATATTATAAAAGGAATAACATATATTTATCCTTTTATATAAAAATTCATTTAGTAAAATGTGTAACATATCCAATCCCATGTTTATAATAATTTTATATTTAAAAAAAACATTATTTAATTAATCTTGTATAGAAGTTCAACTGGGAATCATCTCACTCTTCTTAATATCTTCCAAAATCTCAGGTACCCCATGAACTTATGTGGTTTTACTCTATACCCTAGTACCTAGGTCTTAAAATTACAACCTCATCATCAATAATATTACCTCATAATTATTATGAAAAAAACAATAATGGAATATAAGAACTATCCTAGAACTCAGCTAGCCACAGACCCACAATAAGTTCTTTTCTAGAGTGAAAAATATATGGCTCAACATATACCATCCCAAAAAACTTCATTTACATAGGGAATGGAGTCACAAATAAAAAAATATCTATACAAAACTCCTCATAATCTAATCCCCTTAAGAAACACAAAAATCAATAGACCAAATCATTAGTCACACCTAGCCAAGCAATACAACTATTACTCTTACTAAGGTTATTCACCCCATTTTAGGGTGTGATGGATACACCAATAGATCCTTAATCTTACCCTAAAACATTACTTGTACCTAACCACACTCTAAGGGGTTTCATCAGATAGTTGACCAACTTCCAATCCATTCCCATGCATTATTAAGAGTCCCAGCCTAACCAAAGACACTCTCTATACCCATAGGCATATAACATTCGACATTATACAAGCCTCATAAGAATTCCCTCTAGTTATCCACACTCATCACATGTTCCGATTCAAGTCCATTGATAGAACCATTATCAATAGATCTAATGCCCCCACATATATTCTCTGATTTCCACTTGGAATACCAAAAAGTGACTACCCTCTATTATGGTCAAAAAATGGACATCCCATGGTTTATATCTCATCACATTCTATTAGAATCATTCACACATTCTAATACTTTCATTAAATGATTTCCAATATCCCCAGGTCATTTCCATATCCATTTCCAAACAATGATCATAGAACAAAACTAATTGTTCTTCTCCAAAATGATAACAAATTATAATCCTTTTATCAAACTCACTTATACTATTCCAATTCAAAATAAAACCCATCTCATGAGACAAGACCACTTTTGGGTCCTTATTGAAACTCTGGAAATGGAATCCCATGGGGGAATTCCACAAGGTTGGATCACAAATACTTTACCCATGCTCGACACACTCAAGCCACTTCTATAAGGATTAACATAATCCTATCCAACAATTATACAATCACATGGAAGCTTTTAGATTTTATAAATTTATCCAAAGGAACAGAGATTCAATGCACAATAAAACATGCATTTGGATAAATACATAAGGTACTTAAACCTCAAAAATGGAGTTGACATCCAGAAAAATAATTTACATCACTATAAAAGTTCATATAAATCTAAATAATTCCCTATATCTTCTATCAAAATACCAAAATCATCAATAATTAATTTATTTATTTAATTCAATGAGGAATAGTCACTAAAATGTCAAAAAAACATCCCATATCCATAAATTCATGTAAAGACATACCAATATCTATGGAATGATATTGATACCCCTATTATTGAAATCCCCATCATCTAAAACCCAATAATCCATTCATTCTACAAAAATTCCTCAGTAATACTATAAAACTAAATGAGGTCAAAAATCTTAAAAAACTATGAGAAAAAAGTTATAATTCATCCTCTAAAAACACTCATAAGAAATAACACCATGAATCCATTGAATATTGGGATAATTATACAATGATATATTAGAATTTTCTATAACATCCAAATAAGAACCACTAAAAATTATATAAGTAAGGATAATAAGTGGAAAATAGGGGATGTGATGGATGACCAATATAATTCGTGGTGAAATGAATCTTGTAAAACCTCAAATAAGTGGGAAACATAGGGTCTCAAATGGGAAGAAATGAAGGGATATAGGCTGAGTAACTAACCTCACCTGTGTGTCAATTTAGTTGAAGAATAAAGGGGTGGTCTAAGAAATTATAGGTATACCCATATCAACAAAAACTAAAAAGGGATTGTGCTGTTTCATGGACCTAAGTTTCATGGAGAAATAAAATTACTTGGGGTTTGGATATTGTGTCACCTAACATGTCATAGTGTAATACCAAACCTATAGGCACCCCTATATGGAGAAATTTGCTTCTCTTTGAAACAACTCTCCATTGGGGGTAGCATAATACCCCAATATCCTAAACATCATTCATGACATTACCCATAGGTTATGGAGTGATTATTTTCCCAAAAAATGTCCCTCATGGTGTATACCTTCAAGATATGGGAAAATCCCCATGGAATTTTAAATTTCAATCAAATATATTGGGTTTTTTTGTAACCCTATTATTTATGTAATAATTTTCTCTATCCCTCCTATATTTTAGTTGCATACAACACACAAAATGCTAGTATACCCCCTGAAAATGGTAATATCTGACTCTTGTAGTAGATTTATGAAATTGGGAAACCTCAACCCTATATTAACACAAAACCTGATCATCTTGGACACCTCTAATACCTATGAAATCTTTCAGAAACACAACTTAGACATTTTCAAACTCTCAAAATTCTAATACAAATCAAAATATGTAAAACTATATCGCCTAAAGAACTAAAATTTCAATGTTCATCAAAATATTTGAACCCTGGTGAAATGATTTATTATAAAATTTCTAGAATTAAGTTTGATTTCCCTGATAAGTGTTTGGGATGATCCTGTGAAAACTGATATGACCATTGGAATCTGATTCCACAACTTATACTTGATTTATAATTCCAAAAACTACTCTATGACAATTCCTAATACGTCCTGAAACACCAAAATTTACACTATGCATGAATTGGTAATTTTATGAATAACATATTTGTTTTTAATTCGGTATTAATACTTTAACATCTCTCTTGGTAATTATAAATTACTCTTTCATTACATTTTTTAAATTCGATATTTTTTAAAAATAATGATCATTCCCTTTTACATATTTAATGATTATATTTATTTAATTGATTGTTATTTATTTTTATTTTTATTTTATCCTTGTTTATATTTTTTTAAGTCAAGGATTATTAAAAAAATGTCCATATGAACTAGCCACTTCGTCCATCCTTACTACCACTCTTAGTGGGTCCCATAGATTAACCCTTTTGGGAGGTCCAACCAGTGAGGCATACTCAGAATAAGGTACATGCATAGTGTATGAAAATCCCACCTAGGATCATGAATAAGGATTATAGAACATGCATAATTTTCAATTAGTCTCCCACTGGGATGATGTATAAGGCTCGTATGTATGCATAGAGGGGTGCAGATGCTGATCCACCGCAAATAGCTCAATGTGGGAGTAACACAATTTAATTTTTATAACACAACCTATAACAAATTGATTTCCAATGTGGGGCACGGTATCACATACCCTGTTATCTAGTTTTAAAAACATTTATATAATCATATTCGTTCGATCATTTCCACTTGAACCGTCTGATCTGTTTTTTTTCTCCCGCACATCGTTCAAATATTCCAGACCTATTATTTTTATTTTTCTATTGTATTCTTCTTCATGTATTGATCAATGTTTTTAAGACACCAGTGTTAGTTAAGGTTCTTTATATTGAGGCAACCATGGTGTAATTGGTTGTGTTCATCCCTAAAGGTTCGATTCCAGTACTATTTTAGATTTTCTCCATTTTCTACGGTAGTTCAATGATATTATACAGGAAGTTATCTCCTTCTTGTGGCATTATAGTTATTGTTATTCAACCTCATCAGCATGTCATTGATCATGGTTTCACTTTTCTAAATGGTGGATCCTCCAAACTTATATTATAGAACCATTATATATGGAAGCTCCATTAGCCTTTGATGGTAGCATCATTCAATGGAGGAACATCCAACACTCCTCAATGGTTGACCGCTGGATACCAATGGTGGAACACTATTTGGGTTAATATATTAGGTGATGGTACTTCACTTTATCCAATCATGGATCACTCTTCCACTGGTAGTTCTTTTTCCACTAGTAGATCACCTCAAAGGAATCGTTGTTGGGTTATCATTAGATCACCTCAGTGGAAGCATTGTTGGGTCACTTTTAGATCACCTTCAACAGTAGAACCCAGACTCCAATGATAGATCTATATTTCTACTAGTTGGACAGTGGGATTGAAGTATCATTTCTACACTTCACTATTTAATATTATTTTAACAATAAGATACTGGAAGAATCATTTTTTAATAGAAACATCACTATTATCTTTAAATTTTTTATCCATCATTGGACCTCCCCAACGGTGGATACTCTATTTTTCTACCATTGGAATCCAATCACAGAAACACTATTTTTATACCATTGGAATATAATGGTAGATAATCTTATTTACTACCATTAAACACCAATGAGAGATACTCTATCTTTCTACCATTGGACATCAAAGGTAGTTTCTCTATTCCAACAATAGATTAGATTGTTATACACCTTCAATATAAAATAAATTTTCTAAAATTATATATTTTTTTATTAATTGGTATTATTAAAGTAAATATTTTCATAATATTTTTATTATTTTTTATTAAAAAATATTATTTAATATTGGTTATAAATATTTTAATAATTTTTTTGTTAATATTTACATGAAGTTAAAACAATTTATGATGATCTATTTTATTATAGTATTATTATTTTACTAATTGGACTCTGATCCTTCTAATTTTAGTTGTTTTATGAATATTAATTGTTAATTTTATTGCACATAATATGTTGGATGTTTTGTCATGATATTTCATGAAGAAATAAATAGTGATAAATCTTTATGTTTATCCACATGACTTTTACAATAAGGTAGAAATGATATTATTTTATTACAATACACAAACATATAGAATGAAGCTATTCGAGATATAGAATCTCAATGAAGATCATTAAATTGTAGAATCTAGATTAATACATTAGATAAGTGATGAAGGGGACAAATCAAGTTGTGACCATATTATTCAAGTGACAACTATAATACAATTTATATTTCTTTCAGAAACTCATTAAAATTATTCTACGTCTGTTCTTTTGATGTGATCACTAAAGATATTAATCTTCTTCATCTTCCACAACTTAAGTGAAAAAATATCTTGAGTTGAATCGAATTTCTATATCATTTACACAGATGTTGTTTTAATTTTTTTCTTTTATTTTTCCATTGTAATTCTTCCCGCCTTCTATTTATCCTCTAGAGGTTGGTTTACGATTTTCCCATCCAAAGACTATATCATTGGGTTATTCTTGCCATCAAAAATAAAGGTGGGGTTGTTCCTCCCATAAAAAAGGGAAGGTAGGTTTTGACTCCTTCAAAAGTCCTGGGATATACCACTAGGTGTGAAAACGGTGCATTTCAGTTATATTTAATTTGGTTAGGACTAAATTTCAAAATTGAGGATCTAGTTCATGCCAGACTCCTCGTAGAGTAGAGGTGATTGATTATAGTACTTGGATCTTGGTGATCCGAACATCTATAAAAAAATCATGTCTTATATATTTTTATTTCCACTACATATTTAACATAGTTAAAATTTTGATATAAAATTATTTGATTAAACGTTAAAAAAAAACGATTCACCCCCAAGTCAATATTTCCATACCAACAGACCGAAAAATTGGTCTCTGAGCTTGGTACAGTTTAAAGGATTTATTTTTAATTGTTTCATAATATGTTTTAAACTAAACATTATCCTAGACATAAAAGTACATCTAAAATATCCACTACTTTGTTATAGAATTTCATGAATTCGAGATCTTGAATCCCAACAGACCATCATACTTAAATGGAAGTGACTATGTTTACCATAAAGACTGAATGGTTTTATTTCATAAAAATATTGGTCTTTGTTATTGGGAAATAATTTCAAAACCCATATAAACCAACTTATGTGTTTTTAGATACCCTTACTAGTAATGATGTTATAAAATGAGTTTTAAACTATAATGTTATGAATTACTTATCTTGTTATTTGAGTAGAAATATGTATAATTGAATTTATTTTTATATAATTACATCTAACATCTTGGGGATTTTAAAATTCACTCATAAATGAACTATTAATTTATAGAGAACAAAGCTAGGTATTCATAGATATTAGTTTTAACAATTTAGAATGAAGGATCCAGAAATCATTAATGAGATGTACAAAAGATTCAAAAAAATTAAAATGGTATGGTTTCCCTTAGAGAGACCATGAATAATTAAGATCTTATAAAATGATTAATTAAAGATCTACCTAATATATGGAATTTCAAAAAAGTTTCAATTGAATTATTTTTCAACTAAATAAATTACGGATTTCACTGAGTATCCAATTGATGAGATGATAGGATAACTTCTCTCAATACGTACTAAAAATGAAGAATGAAAATGATTATTATCATGGTAAAAGGAAAGTTATATCATTTAAATATAATATAAATTATACTGAAAATTCCTATGATTCTAAGTTACAAAAAAGTGAGAAGGTTTAAATTGAAAATTTCACTAAAGGATTTTACAAGTACATGAATGTAAAGAGATGCTTTAAGAAGAGTCCCACAAGAGATCATCCAAAGGATGATAGAAAGGGAAGTAAAAGAGGTAAAAGTTATAAATAATATTATTCTAAATAAATATTCTATGAGAGTAAGAAAATAGAAATATAAAAGCATACTATACTAAATTGAAATAAGATAGAAAAGAAAAGCGATACAAGAATGAGTTAGAAAAGGCATATCTTCTTGGATGGAGTTGTACCGAGGATTCAGACTCAATAATTGATTTTTTAGAGATAAAGAATCTTACAATATATATTTCATAGAAAAAATTATAATTGAGTCACAATCAGATGATAATTAATGGTATGGTTATGAAAATAACTAGAAAATGAATTTAATGAATTAAATATTCACAATGAATCATTTTGAAGTGGTATTTTGTGAATATTTGAACATTATAAAGAAATATAAAGAGAAAATAAGAATATTAAATAAAAAATTAAAAAGTTAATGTTTTTTACATAAATAATATAGAAGATAAAATGGTTGTAGATTTTGAACAGTTAACAATGAGGATAAAAGAATAAAAAATTTCTTATCAAAACCTGATGAAGATCAAGTCATGATATTTAAATTAATTTTTGATTATTCAGATAAAATTTAAAAGGAATTAAGGAATATTAAACTGGAAAATAAGAAACTAAAAATTATATATCTTCTTCAAATATGTAAATATAAAATGACCAAGAAGTTATTAAAAAGGAGAATGAAAACCTTAAAAACGAAATTACTAGATTTAATGAAAACTTATCTATTTTTGTTTGTGGAAAATAGAAATATAATAAGATAATGGATATAAATAAACCCAAAAAGGATAAAATATGATGGGGTTATAATAATAATTTTTCTAAGATGTATAAAACATATTTTTTTAATAGTAATGGGAATAGTTACAATATTATATTCTTTAGATGTAACATGAATGATAATTTCTCAAATGAATTTCCTTTTACGTTTACATAGTATTTTAGCTATATTAAGACTATTATTTCCATAAATGCGTATTCTATATTAACATACAATAAATGTCTCAAATATTAAAGGGTAATTAAAATATTTTCAACTAATCTAGATGGACCCAAACTAGTCGGGGCACTAAAACTCATATATGTTTGATTTGATATGAATAAAGCCTTCATGAAGAGTTCCAAAGTCACATGGTATATGGAAAGTGGGTTATCAAGGAACAATACTGGTGATATTTCTAAATCTTTATGTTTTTACTATTTTGATGGAGGTATTTTTACTTTTGGTGAAAAATCTAAATGTATGGTTAAAGGTTTTAGTGATGTGGTTATATTTACTCCAGTTATAATTTCTTATGTACTCTTTGTATAGGGAATAAAAAATAGAATATCAAAACTATGTGATGATAGTATAACTGTAAAGTTTTTATGATAATAAATGTATTTTTTATAAATATAATACTATTTTATTTTATGCTAATATATATGAAAATATCAATTTTATTGATTTTTTATAACCAGCCCAGTAGAATGTTATGGGTTTAAATGATGTAGAGACAAATCAAATTCTTTGGAATATAAGTTTGATTCATGTTCATCTTTGATGACTGTATAATCAGGATAAACATGAATAGGTTCTAGAATATAAAAAATTCAGTACAAGTAAGTATTATGTATGAGATTCATGTCTAATAGGTAAGATTTAGAAGGAGTTATTTAGATCTATTAATATAGTTAATACTTATAGATTCTTCGAATTTATGAATCTTTATTTTTGGAGCAATGAGAAATTCTTTTTTTTAGTTCAAAAACATATGTGTTTAAAAGTTTAGATCATTTTAATAGATTCAAACGGACTATTTCCTTATCCCATATAAGTGAAACGTTAAACTAGTTTGTAACATTCTATATGAAAATTAAGAATAAAAATTAATTTTATTTCATCAATTATAATTGATAATGGTGGAGAATTTTTTAACATATAATTTAAAAATTTCCTTGAAACTAATGGACATTTTCAAAAAAAAATCCACCTCTAGAACACCACAACATAATGGTGTTGTTTAGAAAAAAAATAGAACTATTCAAGAAATAGAATGAAAAAAGATTAATGAATTGAACATTCCAAAATATTTTTTAGGTGAATAATTTAACACTTATTATTATATATTAAATATATTTTACATCAAACCCTAGATAAATAAAAATCCCCATGAACTATTTAAGAATAAAAACCCCAAAATTGGTTAAATTAATGTTTTGGTTGTACTTTCTATATTTTACTAAATATATATTTGAAAATTTTGGTTCTAAAAGTGAATAAGGAATCCTTTTATGATATTCTAATAATATTAAATCTTATATGGTATATAATAAGATAACTATGTCAATATAAGAATCTATGTATGTAATGTTAAATTTAAAATAATGAAAAAAGTGTAATGATTTAGTTAATAGTGTTGAAGAATTTAATGAATTCAATTTTTATGGAGATAAACTTGAAAATGAAAAGAAATCAATTGAGGGGGATCGTATCTCATCTCAATATGACCATATAGTTTGGAAAAATAAAAAAGATCACACTTTCAAAAAAATTATATGAAATGTTGAATCTAAAATTAGGACATGAAAATATGTTTTAGATTTCTATGATAATTCTTCCTTTTTAGCATCTTTTGTGCCTATTAATATTAAAGAAGCATTGAAATATTATCATTTCACTAATTCAATGAATGATGAACATGACCGGTCTGATAGAAAAAAATTATGGAATCTAATTGATTTACATAAATATAATCAATCCATATGAACTAAATGGATTTTTAAAATTAAATTAGATGAGTCAGGTAATATAGTTATAAATAAGGAAAAATTAGTTTCTCAAGGTTATATTCAAGAAGAAGGGATTTATTTTGAAGATTCATTTTCACCAGTTGTTATATTATAATCCATTTGAATTATATTAGCTTTTTCAAGTCTTAAAAATATTAATCTATTTCAAATGGATGAAATTTTTCTTTTCTAAAAGTTGTAATTTTAGAGAAGGTTTATTTTAATCAACCTCAAGGTTTTAAAAATAATGAATTTAAAAATCATGTTTCTAATTTTTATAAAGCTCTATATGGTCTTAATCAGCATCCTCAAGCGTGGTATGAAATACTAAAACAGTTCTTAGTTAAAAATGATTTCATTAAATGTAAGTTTTATCTAGGATTATTTAAAAAAAGAGTTTAAAATGGTATACTGATTATACAGATTTATTTTTATGATATTGTATTGGGATCTACAAATGAAAAACTTATTAATGAGTTTTTAAAATTAATGAAAAATGAATGTGATATGAGACCAATGGGGGAATTAAATTTTCTCCTTTTTTATAAATCAATCAACTGAAATATAGTATTTTCTTAAATCAAAATAAATATTCCAAATAACTTGTAAAAAGTTTTATATTTTATTCATATAAAACTTTCAGAACCCCAATGATCACTAATTATAAACTAGATATGGATTAATCTATAAAGTTAATCGATATGAAACTATATAAATTTGTGATATGTAGTTAATTATATCTCATTTCATATAGAAGTGATATTATGTTTGTTATATATATGTTTTCTAGATTTTAGTCTTAACCCCAAAGAAATTCATCCTAAATAAGTTAAAATACTAATTAGATATATCAAGGTTACTGTATGTACTATATTTTTCTATTTTAATGAGAACTATTTTCATTTACTTTATTACTCTGATTTTTACTTTTGGGGTTGTATACTTGACTAGAAAAGTATTATAGCTAAGTTTTATTTCTTAGTTAAAAGTTTAATTTTAGGGAGATATAAGAAATACATTTCAGTAGTTTTATCAATAGTTGAGGCTGAATATGTGGTTTCTACAAGTTTTTATTCCTAGAGTCTATAGATTAAATAAAATCTCTATGATTTTGATATCTGTTTGGAAAAAGTTAAAATTTTTTGTGATAATTAATGTGATATTTTAATTTCTAAAAACCCTCTTCAACACTCTAGAAAAAATCACCTGGATGTTATATTTCACTTTATTTGGGACCATGTAAATAAAGGTGATATGTGTTTATAATTTATTACAACTGAGAAATATTTTGCTGAAATTATCACTAAACACTTTGATTTTATTAAAATTGAAAGATTGAAATTTTAATTTGGTATTTTGGAATATCTACATCTATACTTAGTATAGCTACTTTTTTATAAATATTTTCACCTATTTTAAATATTATTGTAAATGTGTTCTGTAATCAAATTTAATTTGATTTTATTCTAATCGAATTAATGCTAATCAAATCAAATTGTTTACTTTAATTTGGTAACTTTTTGTTATATTTTATGTTAATTAACTATTCAGTAACTTTTAATAAGTTTTTTTTAAAAAAGGAAAACTGTTTTAAAATTTAAATACTAATGTACATTTGGATAAATATCAGATGGAGAAATTTTTTCTTAATTTGATAAATTTTTTGTAAAGGTGTTTGGGAAGTTAATAAATGTTATGTTTTTTAATTAAAAAAAAATAGAATATTTTTTGTAATGAGGTAATAATAATTTAACATCTCTATTTGTTTTGATAAATTACCCTTTCAAAATATTTATTTAAATTAAATATTATTTCAAAAATAATCTTTCTCTTTTATAAGTTTAATGATTATATTTGTTTAATAGATTTTTAATACTTTTAATTTTTATTTTATCCTTTTTTATATTTTTTAAGTGATGTCTTTATAAAAAAATTAGGTCATCTAAACAATCCCCATAGGTCATCCACACTACCACTCTTAGGGGGACCCCTAGATCAACCCCCATGGGTGGTCCATCCTATGAGGCTAATTCAGAGGCATATTCATGCATAGTGTAGGAAAAGCTCAACTGATCCCATGTATAAGGCTTGTAGATAGCACATTATTTGGGTTTGGTCTACCACAGGGGCCATGTATAAGGGCCATGTGTATTCAAAGTGAGGTGAATGGGCTAATGTTCGGATAAATTTTCAAGGTTTGATCAGAACAAGTTAACTTTTATATAGCTCCCTCGACTAACCATATTTCTGATGTGGGATGTGATCTCTCATACACTATTCATCATGTTTAAAAAAAATTGATATAATCTCATCTTTTTTATCAGTTCCACATGACCCATCCAATCTCTTTTGTTCTCCCAAACATCGTTCAAATATCCTGCACCTATTCTTTTCATTTTTATATCATATTCTTACTCATTTTTTGGTCAAAGTTTTACATCTCACTAGATTTCATTGATGTTCAGCATATTAGGTCTTCCATGTTCGAACTAGGTTTATCCATAACTGAAGGATCGAGTCAAGCATTGGTTCAACATCAATTCTCCTTAGACGGTAGTTCACAATTCATATAAAGGTAGTTCTATCTATACTATGTCCATGAATTTATAGTTTTCACCCACATTTAAAGATCTGTTTTTATAGTGGAACTATTCTAAATGGTAGATCTACCATCCTTTGATAGTAGTATCATTCTCAATGGTATATCTGACCCCCTTCCATAGTAGCACCATTCGATGGTGGAATTTCTAACCCTCCTCAATGGTTTACCACAAGATACCAATAGTGGAACCCTTTTTTAAGTAATATCATTTGCACAGGTAGTTATTTTTATCTATTAATGGATCACCTTACCACCATTAGTATTTTTGGTCACCAGTACATCACCTCAATGAAATCACCATTGGGTCACAGATAGATCCCCTCAATGTAAGCACCAGTGTGTCACTGGTAAATCACCTATAATGGAAGATTAGGGACTCCAATGATAGATCTAACTTATTTCTAGTTGAACAGTGGTGAGGTAGTATCATTTACATGTTTCACAATTTCTTCTTATTTTATTAGTAAGATTTTTGTAGAATCACTATTCAATAGCTGCATCGCTTTGCTCTTCAAATATTTTATCCATTGTTGGACCTCACCAATTGTAGATACTATGTTTTCAACCACTGGAATACAATGGTTGGTACTTTGTATTAATACATCGGATGCCAATGGTAGATACTCTGTTCTCATACCGTTTGAAAGCAATAATAGATTCTCTATCCTTATGTTATATTATATTTTTATCGTCTCACAGTTCAAAATAAATTTTCAAAAATTATATTTCTTATTTTTTTAATTGTTGTTAATAAAATAAATATTTTTATTTTTATTTATTATTTTTTCTAAAAAAATATTACTCCATGTTGGTTATAAATATTTTTAAGCATTTATGTTGTTCATATTTACATGCAATTAAAACTATTTATGATTCTCTATTTTCTTATAGTTTTTTATTTTACAAACTCTCAGGTTATTCTTGTTATTTTAATTCCTTTATGAATAAAAATTATATACATTACTTTTACATAACATATTATATTTTTTCCTGATATTTCATGATAAAATAAAGAGAATTGAAGCTTTATTTTTATCAACACTACATTTATAATAAGGTAATATAAATATTATTTTATCATTATATGCTAACATGAGGAATACAACTATTGTACATATAAACGCTCCATGAAGATCATAGAATTAACAAACCCAAATTAATATGTTAGAGAAGTGATCCAGGGGATAAATCAACTTCTGGTTAGATTATTCTACTAACGACTATGATATAATTTCTTCTACTATGAGAAATTCAAGAAACTTCTTCGACTTCTGTTCTTTTATAGTGATCAATGAATATCTTCATTATCTTTATATTCCACCACTAAAGTGATCAAGGAACATGAGTTGCAATTAATTTCTATATCATCAACTTACTTTTTTTTATTCCTTCTTTTATTTTTTGTCGTAATTATTCCAACCTTTTTTCTATCCTATAGAGTTTAGTTTAAGCTTTTCCCATAAAAAATATGTCTCATTGGGTTATTTCTCCCATATAATAGGAAGGTCGGGTCTCTACTCCCATAAAAAAGGAATGTAGGTTGTGAATCCTTCAAAAGTTAGGGGTTATACCACCAACTATGAAAAATGTATGTTTTATTTTAAGTAACCGAGTTATTAGTCCCTTTCAAAACTGAGGACCCAGTTAATACCAGTCTCCTCAAAAATTAAAGTAGATTTATGAGAGGACTAGGATCGTAGTGATTTAAACCTATATAAAAACATTGTGTGTTATCTATTTTATTTCATCTCTACATTTATCATTTTTTTAACTATGATATAATAGAATTTGAATAAATTTTTAAAAAAGGACTATTCACCCCCACCCCCCACCTTTGGTCACTACTACCATACTAAGGGGCTTAAGAATAACTAATTGTAACAAAACTATCCTAAAAGTAATTGCATGAAACAAAACACATCATCTCCTCCATGGACTGGTTTCTGCAAAATTAAGATTTCCATGGTGTGGACACCTAATTCATGCATGATCCATGCATAAATTTCCTTTATAATGCCAAAATCCCTATATGGTAATGAAATATTATTTATTAATTATGAAACAAGTCAGATTATATCATAGAACACATGAGTTACACATTTATTATTCATCGAATCATGCTCTCCATTAGTCGATGAATGTGCTAAATGTAACCACTACTATAGAAAAACCATAAAAATGTCCCTGGTAACACAAAAAAGGCCATTATGATGATCCTCAACATAGGATTTCTTATAATGTTAGACCTATGATGAACACATATAAAACAATTTAATATCATTCATATGTGCATCATCAAATACATAGACATAAAAACCTAACAAGATAGACCCACAATCCCAACATCTAACTCTAATTTTTTCAAAGAGTTCAAATAACCATAACATGATCTTTGAAAATTTATCCTATCATCAATGATCAACAATATTATCTATACCCCTTGTAAAGAGAAACATTTTTTATCATATTGATCAAATTCCACCCCAACAATCCCAATTACTTTCAATCATTTCTCAAGAACACCTCGTGTTATATCACATTCCTTTCATAGAGGGCCCAAATAGCTCTTTCTACATCTCATCACACCACATCTGAGTCTTCATTACCAACAACCCATTACAAAAGGGTGAAAATCCATGAATGGGATCCTCATTCACTATTACTAAGCCATCAGCAATGCCACTACCTCACCATCAACCCAATCCATCTAACTTTAGGTCAACCAATGATCATCATGGACATATTTTATTCCTTAATTTATTTTTGATTATTATGATGGAACATAAAATATATACCACTATGTCCCTCTCCATTAACACACCACCAAGTTTTTTGAAGAATCACAAAATTCCCTCTCCTTGGGTAACCAAATTGGAACTACCCATTATGAAATTTTCTAAAAAAACAAGACATTCTAGGAGAAACTACCTACTAATTACTTCTCATTGATGCCAAGATACTCTCTTGATGTCCATTTTCCCAATGATTTAACCATTTTTTTCTATTCATCAACCTCTACTAATCCTATGGACCCTCAAAAATCTACATTTAATAAACCTCAATGAAAAAAACCATTATTCTCCATGAATGTTACAAATTGGGAATCCTTAATAGGAAATACCCATCAAGAAATTTTATAACCACCCTTGAAATTATAGGCATAACTATCTACTAGATATTTCTCAATGACTATAAGATACTATTTTAATGTCCATTTACCCATTAATTGACCCATTTATTTTCAAATCACCAGCCTTCACTAATCCCATAGAACATCAAACCTCTAAATCCAATAACCTTCAATGTCACATTACATGATTTTCTATGAATGTTATACCTTTTCATTTTTCAAACTACCAATCATAGCTTGGTTTTCAATATATTATCCATAATTACGAAATCGAATTTGGCATCCCAACCAAAACCATGTGATTACCCTAATCTATCCAATACTACAATTCCAACTTAATCCTCACAAAAAAACCATAGTTCCTTAGTTCCCTACATTCCTAAAGAAAATCAAAAATAAAATATAATACTCGAGTTCCATCAAATCAATAAGTGCATTGAAAAAATGTAACCACCTGTACTTATCTCATCTTAAGGTTTCATCCACCCAAAAATGTAGATTAATAATAAAACACTCTATTTCCTTCCTCATTCAAATTAAAATCAACCAGCACATACCAGATAACCAAACCAAATACCTATATATACATGAAACCTAGCCTACCTAAGTAAAAATCGAGTAAGTTTAGAGAGGCCCACCCTTCCATACATTTGAAATATTTCATAACCACACAACCCACTCAAGTGTCGCAAACCAACCAATACTTCTCACCAAGGCCCAAACCATTATGATGAACTTATACCAAGCCCATTATAGGTCACCTCATTCCTGAACCAGAAGATCCCCAAGACCAAAATAGTAGATCAATTGATATAAATGCACAAATTAAATCTTGTATTTAACCATAATTGAGAAACTTTTATAATAAAATACATAAATTATATCTCATAAATAATCTCACAATCCAAGAACTCAAAGGATTGATGTATTTATAAAATAAGTAAATAAAAAATTGTGAAAATTTCAAGATATTCAACCAACCCACTAAACATTATTATATAAGTCATATTCTATTCAACACTTTATATCCTAGGGACTAGAAACATAAGAAAGTGGTGAGATCAGATGCCCAGTAAGGGTAAACATAAGAGACAACTGAAAATGACCATAACTGAATATAAGATCAACATGTTGGTATGAGAACATAACAAGGTACATGGATCTAAAAATAGATTATAATATCGATGAAAACATAGATCATGAGTCCTGAGTCAGGGCATATAGATTTCATCATAAATATTGAGTAATAAAATGTGTAAACTTAACTCAATAATATTTTTACATGACATAGTCATGACGAATAACATAATAATATAGAACAAATATGATAGTAGAACATTCTTCAACATTAACTACTAAGATAATCATAATATATTGGTCATGGATGACCTCATACCCATAATATAGTAGTTTTGGGCTAACCATCCATATACCATTTGGAGTTGGGTTAACCACACATGTACTCTTAGGTTTATAATAACATCCTTTCTACCATTTTTAGGATTAGACTGACCACACATGTACCCTTGGGACTAGGATAACCTCTAATGTACCATTAGGAATTGTATAACCTCTCATGTAACCATTTTCTTAGGATACCCACTAGAGTACCCTTTTCAATATTTTCTAATAACACATGTGCCCATGGGTTTGGGATAACCACTCGTGTAACCTAGGGATTGGGATAACCTCATGTGTATCCATCTTTTTCACATGAGATATCTGTAAAGACCTAGAATTTACATGTAATTTGTTTTAATATATGGGAATTTTACGAGTTCGCTAAAATTGACGGTGCATTATTCTGAGGCCCAGAGTGCTCGGAATGAATTTCTAAACTTTTTTTTGGGTACATTTAGTAAACGTGCGAGTAGGTTTTTCTAAATTTTGAACCAGTGCTCGAAATTGAAATTGGAGGGCACCATTGAACTCACAATGCCAATATTCTCTTAAGAAGACTTTAACCTCGACGACAGTTGGTCAAGGGTGAAAGTTAATTTTCGGGTTTTTTGTGGAAATAATAAAATAAAATAATCACACATTTTATTTTATTTTTTTGTAACCACCCATGTCGATATTTCATAGGTGGGGACCACCTGAACTAAAACCTCCCATGAGAGGTTATGGAGGTGGGGACCACCAAGCCTAACCTCCCATGAGAGGTTATAGTGGTGGGGAACACCCGGGGATTGAAACCTCTTGAACTCACTATTAAATGGGGAGAAACCTCTTGAGCTCCCCACTTAATTATGCCAACCCTCCCCGTAATTTATTATGCCACCCATAAATTAATTAATTAAACCATTTTGAAATTGTGCCAACATAATTTAATTTGAACAAAGAAATTAAGAAGTTGGCTATATTTTCATTTTAGTGGAATTGAGTAAAAGGGTTGGAAAAGGGGAGAGATTTGGAGAATTGGGGGAAAGCTCTCCAACAAAGAACGTCGACGCACAACTTCGACTTTCTTCCTCGGTACATCCTCCAGCGTGGGACGTCTTCAATCGACGATCTTCTTTACCTCCCAAAAGATTTCATCTCCTCCCTCATGATCTCTGTCAATGAACAATCCAAGGTTGGGGTTTAATTTGTGTATGATTATATTCTCATGTTATTCCCTTTTTAAGACAAAGAACGTGGATGATTTCTTTTGTGGGTTAGGAACAATCATTGTAGGAGGATAAGATTTGATGGTCAATGTTCATGTTCTTGATGAACTATTGGCTACCACTCTAATGCGGAGGGCGCGGGCCAAACAAACATAGCATGACCCCTCCTCCATTCTTCTTTAATGGTGTACCCTTCACAAAGGGAGAAGATGACCTTGGTGATGGCAACTGGAAAGGGATTTTCGGCACAGAGGAGGCATTAGAACGACAGCTGGCAACACCGCTGGACACGATGAATGACACAACGCAACGGTGCCGCCCCACAGCCAAACCGACGCCCTACGGCCGGGCTGCCGCTCCATGGCCAGACCACCCCACGACCGAGCCACTGTCCACAGCTGAACCCCGCGGCCGATCTACGCTGCCGCGACCCTCCAAGCCGCCCTGCGACACTTCACCGTGCTGCTCTGGCCGAGCCACACTGCGGCACCGAGCCACTCTGGCCGAGTATCCCTGCGGCCGAGCCACCCCGTAGAACTAAGTCACTAGAGTTTAACCACCTTACAGCACCGAGCCGCTACAACCAAATCGCCCTACGGTCGAGCCGCACCGGCCGAGCCACCCCGCGGCCTCCACCCTCCTGGCCGAGCTACCTGGGCCGAGTCGCCCTACAACCTCGCGCCATTAGTGTCTGAACCCCTGCGCCCCCTTGCGGCCTGATGGACCGCCCAATAGGCCGGGCTTCCCAACACGGGCTGGGCCGGTCCCAGAGGGTCGGGCCAAACCCAACAGGTCGGGCCACACTGCGGGTCGGGCCAGACCTAGTGGGTCAGGCCGAACCCAACGGTTCGGGCCCCATTGCAGGTCGGGACAGACCCAGTAGGTCGTGCACGGTTGAACCTAACCAGGTCGGCTAGGGCCGGGTTGAGTCAGGTTGGTCCAGCCGGGTCGAACTGGAGTAGGTCCCACTACGGCCAATATACTTTATTTTGGCCATAACTTTGGCACCAGACGTCTGTTTGACAAACTGTCAGCAACACAAGAAATCTTGGAGAGAGACGGTCCCTTTGAGTATTCCCCACTAGAGTTTTGTATTATGATGAGGAACAGACAGGTTGGATCGGGTACAAATCTAACTGGTCCCCCTGGACTAAAAGGCTAATAACTCACAGACTGGGAATCCGATTGACGTGGTGTCTGTTGTGTTGAGACCCCTAGGACATGGCAGACCTTTGAGATACTTCTTTGTGGGACTTCGTGGAAGTTGGAGTATCGACCAGGAGATCGTGGAGTGGATACTCCCAGAGACAAGCAAGCATAGTGCGGGAATCCAGTAGTTGGCTAAGACTTGACGACTACTGACTTTTTCGACTCGGAGTGACTTGACAGGCCTAGTGGGAAGCGCCTTTGTGTGACACTACATACCCATGGTGGGGGAGTTCCTCTGTGTGATGCATCAGACCCATGGTACTTGATAGGAGGAGTACCATAGTAGGCCACGGTGGGAACCACCTCTGTGTGACGCGGCAGACCCACGGTACTCGACAGGAGGAGTACCTCAGCAGCCCATGGTTTGTGGGAAGTGCCTCTATGTGACGTGGAAGGCCCACTATACTCAATAGAGGAGGGGATCACCAGCAACCGAGGTGTTCGAAAATGTGACTGGGGATGTTATTTGTTATTATCCCTAGAATAAATCCTGGGGTGAGCTGAGTCAGTATCTCTATGTTTTCCTTATGATTGATATTGATTACTTGATAACTTACATATATGTATGGTAATATACCTAAGTAGGGTTATATTTTTATTTCATACTTTTTAGTTTATCCTTGGTGGTTTTTGTGAGACCTTGAGGGTCTCAGGGTCCCTACTAAGTATCGTTATACTCACCCGTGCACAGGCTATGCCCGCACCTTGTTATGTTGGATGCAAATGACGGACAACGCTGACTGAGGATAAGAGTACCAGGACTGGACGGCACCCAGAGCTGGACCATACGGCGTGCCGGTACACAGAGGAGAGGGGTGGATGTGGAGTGCTGAGGAGGCGATCTGTACCTACGTTTCAGGTAGGAACCCAAAGGATGGCCTAGTAGCTCCCTTTCTTTTTCTTCAGTTGTATTGTATTTCAGTTGTACTTGTACTATTATTGTTGGGGTTGTATTCCGATCCCCTTTTAATTTCCGCACTCCTTTTTCTATATAGTTGACTTGCGTTCGTATCTTGTTGTGTGCTTGGTTGCGTGTGTTTACAGGTTTTAAAGGCAATGAATTCTCAGTTTTAGGGAATATGCCTTTGGTGCTAGTCGCTACCCCTAGCCTATGGAAGGTAGGCTTGGGGTTAGTCATGACATGGGCCCCAAGGGATAGGTCATCAAAAATTGGTATCAGAGGAGTTGGTTTTACTGAAGAACTAGGAATTTGAACTTTTCTATGAAGCAACAGTGTTAAGGGTAATGAGTGCGGTTTTCAGTTCAGGGATTCCAGTGTTGGTGTAGTGTCCGACGTATCCATACACCAGGACCATGACTTCTGATTTCTGACTCAATGCATGAAAACACTGATTATGTGTGTGTTTCCAAGATCTTTCTTTGTTATCCCTTTGAGTCAGCTCACCAGGTAAAACTTTTTAACTGTGGTGCACCTATTTTTTTTAGGATGCCTCCATGTAGACATCCAGCTAGGGTTCCGAGAGTTGTATGTAGTAACAGCCCACCGAGCGATGAGGACTCAGTGTAGGGCCCTTTTCCAGTAGAGGCACCAGCGGTAACATTACCCATTGGGCCACCGATGCCACCATCCCTAGCAGTAGAGAGTGCACACTGCTTGAGCGCGTTGCACGATTTCCAATGCTAGAGACCACCAACGTTCAGGGGAGCGACAGACCCACAGGTGGCTGAGGATTGGATGGAGGTTGTGGTGAGAGTCTTCCGACTTGTAGGGACACCAGCCGATCTCATGGTGATCCTTACCGCCAGCCTTCTACAGGCAGCAACGGACATATGGTGGAGCTTGATGCTCCAGGTTCACGACGAGGTGATGCTTCTCTAGGCAGACTTGGAGAACCTATTTCGGGCAGAGTTTCTCCCACTGACTCTTCGCGCAGTGCACATAGAAAAGCTTCTTCATCTATAGAAGGGTAGCATGACTGTAGCTCAGCACTCAGCGAGGTTCACTGACCTCTCACGCTACTCCATGGATATGGTACGGGACCCATTCCTCAGGGCCGGGACCTCTGATCAGGGGCTCAGGAAGGAGATCGGGTCTTCTATTATCTCACTTAGCATCCCGACACAGGCGCGGGTGTTAGAGAGAGCCCTCTTAGTGGACAGTTCCCTTGCTGAGTAGTCACTAGTAGAGAGACCCACCACTAGTCATCACTTAGTGGAGTCTTCTGCAGCTGGAAGAAGACAGATTTCACAAAGGTCCAGGAAGACCAGACCTACAGGTGGACGATTGAATGACTCTCGATCGGTTGTGCGGGGCACCTGAGGCGGAACCAGTCAGGCAAGGACCATGCTGTGTTACTCATGCGGTGGGCAGGGTTACATGGCTCGTGACTATCTGACCCGTCATACAGATGATCAGTAGATGGTCAAGGGGCCGCCCAGGCAGAGACAGAGGTTCGATCGAGGTGGTCCACAGGGAGCAGGCAGACATGGAAGAGGAGTTGGTCGTGCAGCTGGCGGTGGGAAACGATTCGAGATATTACCGCCACCACCCCTAGGAGGTCCATCACGACCGTAGGGAGCAGGTGGACATTGGAGAGCTCAAATCCAGGAAGCTGAGGCTTACGATCATAGCGCTCTGGAGATGATATGAGGTATGATCTGTGTCTAATCCACCTTAGTTGTAGTACTTATAGACATAGGTTCCAGTCATTATTTTATTTCCACTTCCCTCATTCGGAGCTTGGAGATTACAACGGAGTCGTTGGCACGATCCTTATGGCTAGAGACTCCTATGGGAGTGAATTCGATGATTACGCACTAGTTTCGGCAGTGTGAGCTTACTCTAGGAGGCGAGAGCTTCAGTTGGGATCTCAGAGTAGCAGTGTCGAGTCCTTACGACGTCATCTTGGGTATAGACCGGTTATCTACAGTACATACTTAGATAGAACGTATTAGGTGAAAAGTACGATGTGTCCGCACGGATGGGACTAGGTTTACCTTCATCGGCGATAAGGGAGCCTTTGCAGCACAAGATGGACTTACCTGGAGGAGAGTGCAGCTGATCACTCATCAATTGGCTAGCCTTACCCTCGGAGTTATTGATGTGGAGAGTCTGATCCATCCTATAGTCGTGGACCAGTACATGGATGTTTTCCCTGATGATGTTCTAGGTCGACCTCCTTGCAGAGAGGGCGACTTTTACATTGACTTGTACCTCAAGACGGCACCGATATCTACACCAGCATATTGGATGGATCCCATGGAGATTCGTGAGCTGTGGGTACAGTTGGAGGACTTCCAGGGGAAGGGATTCATTCGGCCAAGTGTTTCTCCTTGGGTAGCCCCGATTTTGTTCTCCAAGAAGAAGGATGGGAGCTTGAGGACTTGTGTTGACTATTGGCACCTGAACTAGGTGACTATGAAGAATAAGTACCCACTCCCGAGGATTTAAGACCTCTTTGATCAGCTAAAGGGAGCACGGTGGTTCTCGAAGATAGACCTCAGATCATGCTATCACCAGCTCAGAATGCGAGGCGAGGATGTGCATAATACGGCCTTCAGATGTAGGTTTGGCAATTGTGAGTTCTTGTTTATGCCGTTCAGCTTGACCAACACTCGAAGTGAAAGTTTTGGATCCGAGAGGTTTAGTTTCTGGGGCATGTCATAATGGAGGCTGGAGTTGTAGTGGATCTAGCGAAGATTGAGGTGGTACTTTCTTCAGAGCCACCCAGGACTGTGACGGAGGTACAGAGTTTCCTAGGATTGGCTAGATATTACCAGAGGTTTGTTCCAT
The DNA here is from genome assembly GCA_963277665.1 of Viscum album. NCBI lineage: Eukaryota > Viridiplantae > Streptophyta > Magnoliopsida > Santalales > Viscaceae > Viscum > Viscum album. Next base: position 495,434,552 of record OY728120.1, read on the forward strand.
ACTTATCCAGAGTTTCAGCACCACTATTAGTGTTGATGAAGAAGAGGCAACCCATAATTTGGTCAGAGAAATGTCAGCGTAGTTTTCAGGAGCTGAGGCAGAGGCTGACTAGTGCCCCTATCTTTATGCTTCCAAAGGAGGGAATAGGGTACGTAGTTTACTACGACACATCAGGGAACAGACTCGGATGTGTCCTGATGTAGGATAAAGTAGTGATCACATATGGTTCTTGACAGCTGAGGCAGCATAAGCAGAACTATGCTACCGATGACCTGGAGTTAGCAGCAGTGGTCTTCACCTTGAATATGTGGTGACACTATCTGATGGGTGAGCACTTTACTATGTACTCTGATCACAAGAGTCTCAAGTATATCTTCTCTCAAAAGGACCTGAACCAAAGATAGCTAGGTTGGCTTAAGTTCCTCTAGGAAAATGACTTCAAGATATTCTATACTCCTAAGAAGGGGAACGTTGTTGCAGATTCACTCAGTAGGAGATCTGGTATACAACTGCTAGGTGAGGCAACGAAGCAGTTGGCTTCTTTGCAGATATCCTTTGTGGATATATATGGAGTGGTTTTTCTTCATTCTCTTAAAGTCACTCCACAACACCTTCAGCGAGTTAGGGAGGCGTAGCGTGGGGATGCTGACTACGAGACACGACGTGCTCAGATATCCACAGGAAAGGCACCTGATGGATTTTCTGAAGGTGGGGAGCACATCATCCTCTTAAAAAGACGTACCATGGTACTAGTGTCACATCAGGAGGAAGTGTTGAGGGAGTTCCACACATCCCCTCTAGTGGTACATCCAGGAGGGGTGAAGATGTACCAGGATCTCTGACGATAGAACTGGTGGATAAGAATGAAGAAAGTAATAACAGAGTTTGTTTCTCGGTTCCTCACTTGTCAGCAAGTGATGACGGAGCATCAGTTACCAGCAGGCTTGGTTCAGCATTTGGAGGTCCCAAAGTGGAAGTGGGATGGGATATCCATGGACTTCGAGATAGTAATTCCACGTACATCCAGGGGTCATGACTTGATTGGGTGATCGTCGACCAACTCACCAAGTCGGCCCACTTCCTACTGATCAGAGAGTAGGGTTAAGTACAAAGCTTGGGATGACTCTATGTGTAGAATATTTTATGGATACATGGAGTACCCTTGAATATTTTCTCCGATCATGATGTGCATTTTACTTCCCGGATATGGAAGGGGTTGCATGAGGCTTTCGGGATGCAGCTTCATTTGAGCACCGCCTTCCATCCTCAGACGGATGGCTACACTGAGCGGACCATTCAGACCCTCGAGGACATGTTGCATGCTTGTGTCCTCGACTTCGATCATAGTTGGGAGGATCACTTGTCTTTGGTGGATTTTACATAAAACAACAGTTATCACTCCAACATTGGTATGGAACCATTTGAGGCATTGTACGTGCGACCTTGCATATCACCTTTGTGCTGGATTGACACAGGGGAGTCAGCACTTGTGGGACCAAAGATGGTATGAGCTACCACAGAGAAGGTTTAGATCATCCAGAAGTGGATAAAGAATGCAAAGAGTAGGCAGAAGTCATATGACGACATGAGACAGAGACCTCTAGATTTCGAGGATGGTGACCACATTTTTCTATGGGTCTCACCACGATGAGGTTTGTAGATATTTGGCCCAGACGGAAAGTTATCTCTGAGGTTCATCAGAACATTCTAGGTCCTCAGCAGAGTTGGTGAGGTGGAAAACCACTTAGCTCTTCCACAACATTTACAACAGGTGAACGACGTCTTCCACATATCCCAGCTGAGGAGATATGTGCATGACCCTTCTCACATCATCGACCATGGTGAGCTGGACGTCAAAAATGGGGCCACTTTTTCAGAGGTTCCCATTGAGATTGAGGATCGACTGGAGTGGGTCATTCATGGATGGTTGATACCTCTGGTGCGCGTTTGCTGGCAGCGCAGGAACCTCCACGAGAGTACATGGGAGCGGGAGGCTCAGATGCATGCTCAGTATCCCCACTTGTTCCCTTAGTTAGAGTTGTGGCTTACGGGGATGAAAAGCCCTGAGATGGGGAGAATTTAAAGACCCGGAATTTTCATGTAATTTTTTTAAATATATGGAAATTTTACAACTTCGTAAAAATTGAAGGCACATGATTCTGAGGCCCGGAGTGCCCAGAATGAATTTCTGAAATTTTTTTCGAGTACGTTTAGTAAACGTGCGAGTGGTTTTTTCTAACTTTTGACCCGGTGCTCAAAATTAAAATTTTAGGGCACCGTTGAACTCACAGTGCCGGTATTCACTTAGGAAGAGTTTCACCTCGATGACAGTTGGTCGAGGGTGAAAGTTAATTTTTGTGTTTTTTGTGGAAGTAATAAAATAAAATAATCACACATTTTATTTTATTTGTTGTAACCACCCATGTGTATATTTCACAGGTGGGGACCACCTAAACTAAAACCTCCCATGAGAGGTTATGGAGGTGGGGACCACCGAGCCTAACCTCCCATGAGAGGTTAAGGTGGTGGGGACCACCTAAGGATTGAAACCTCTTGAACTCCCTATTAAATGGAGAGAAACCCCTTGAGCTCCCCACTTAATTATGACAACCCTCCCCATAATTTATTATGCCACCCAACAATTAATTAATTAAACCATTTTGAAATTGTGAGAACATAATTTAATTTGAAAACATAAATTAAGAAGTTGGCTATATTTTCATTTTGGTGGAACTAGGGAAAATGGTTGGAAAACAAGAGAGCTTTGGAGAATTGGGGGAAAGCTCTCCAATGAAGAACACCAACACATGACTTCAACTTTCTTCCTAGGAATATCCTCCAGCGTGGGACGTCTTCAATCGACGATCATCTTTTGCTCCCCAACGACGTCATCTCCTCCCTCACGATCTCTATCAAGGAACAATCCAAAGTAGGGGTTTAAATTGTGTATGGTTATATTCCCATGTTCTTCCCTTTTTAAAACAAAGAACGCAGTTGATTTCTTTTAAGGGTTAGGAACAATCATTGTGGGAAGATAGGATTTGATGTTCAATGTTCATGTTCTTGATGAGCCGCTTGCTACTACTCTAACGCGGAGGGCGCAGGCCAAACAAACATAGCTCAACCCCTCCATCGTTCTTCTTGAATGGTGTACCCTTCGCGAAGGAAAAAAGAAGACCTTAGTGATGGAAACTGGAGTAGTATTTTGGGCACCAAAGAGGCACAAGAACAGCGGCCAGAAACACCACTGGCCACGAAGAAGGTGATGGCGCAATGGCACCGCCCCACGGCAGAACCGCTAACCCGCGGCCGGGTCGCCGCTCTGCGGCCGAGCAGCCATCCAAAGCTGAACCCCGTGGCTGATCCGCGCTACCACGGCCCTCCGAGATTCCCTGCAGCGCTTCACCACGCTGCTCCAAATGAGCCTCCCCGCGGCATCGATTTTCTCCAGCCGAGCCGCCCCGTGGCCGGGCTGCTCCGGTCGAGCCGGCCCGTGGCCAGGCCTCTCCGGCTGAGTCACCTCGCGACTGGGCTGCTCCTACCTAACCGCCCTACGGCTACCCCGCAACACCGAGCTGCTCCGGCTGAGACACCCCGCGCCACCGAGCCACTCAAGACGAGCCTCCCCACGGAACTGAGCCACTCCGGACGAACCGCCTTACGGCCGAGCCGCACCAGTCGAGCTACCCCGCAGCCTCCGCCCTCCTGGCCAAGCCGCCCCGACCGAGTTGCCCTACGGCCTCGCGCCATCTACGGAAAAACCCCCACATCCCCTCGCGGCCTGTCGGACTGCCCAACGGGCTAGGCTACCCAACACAGGATGGTTCGGACCCAGCGGCCCGGGCCGAACCCAAAGGACCGAGATGCACTGCGGGCCGAGACAAACCCGGCGGGCCAGGCCGAACCCAATGGGCCGAGCTGCCCTGCAGGCTGGGCTAGACCCAGCGGGTCGGCCAGGGGCGGGTCGGGCTGTGTCGGTCCTACCGGGTTGGACCGGACCCAAGCCCACTACGACCTATATAATTTATTTTGGCCATAACTTTGGCACCAGACGTCCCTATGACAAACTTTCAGCGGCGTTAGAAATAATGGAGCGTGATGGTCCCTTTGAGTATAACCCACTGGAGTTTTGGATTAAGATGCAGAACAGATAGGTTGGATCGATCATGAATCCAACCAGGCCCCCAGGAGGCTAATAACTCACAGACCAGGCATCTGATTGATGCGTCATCTGTTGCATTAAGACCCATATGACATAGAGGACCATTGAGATACTTCTTTGTGGGACTTCATGGAAATTAGAGTATCGACCAGGTGCTCGTGGATCAGATCCTCCCGGAGACGAGCGATCATAGTGCGGGAATCCAGTAGTTGACTGAGACTTGATGACTACTGACCTTTTCTACTCGGAGTGACTTGACAAGCCCAGTGGGGAGTGCCTCTATGTGATGCGGCAGACCCATGGTGGGGAGCGCCTCTATGTGATGTGGTATACCCATGGTACTCGATAGGAGGAGTACCTTAGCAGGCCATGGTGGGGAGTGCCTCTTTGTGATGCGGTAGGCCCACAGTACTCGACAGAAGGAGTACCTCAGCAAGTCACCCGTGGGAGCGTTAATGTGTGACGCGGCAGACCCACGGTAGGGAACACATCTATTTGATGTGGTAGACCCATGGTACTCGACAGGAGGAGTACCTCAGTAGTCCAAGGTTTGTGGGAATCGCCTCTGTGTGATGCGGCAAGCCAACTATACTTGATAGATGAGGGGATATCCAGCAGCTGAGGTGTTCGACGATGTGACTGGGGTGTTATTTGTTACTATCCTTAGAATAAATCCTGGTGTGAGCTGAGTTAGTATCTCTATGTTTTCCTTATGATTGACATGGATTAATTGATAACTTAGGTATATGTATGGGCATATACCTAAGTAGGGTTATCTGTTGATTTCAAACTTTGTGGTTAATACTTGGTGGTTTTTGTGAGAGCTTGAGGTTCTTGGGGTCCCTACTGAGTGTCGTTATACTCACCCCTGCATGGGCTATGCCCACACCTTGTTGTGTTAGATACAGATGACAAACAGCACTGACTGAGGCTGAGAGTACCAGGATTGGATGGTACCCAGAGGAGGACCATACGTCATACCGGTATGTAGAGGAGACAGGTGGACATGGAGTGCTGAGGAGGAAATCTGTACCTACCCTTCAGGTAGGAACCCAGAGGATGACCCAGTAGCTGCCTTTCTCTTTCTTCAGTTGTATTGTATTTCAGTTGTACTTGTACTATTACTATTGGGCTTGTATTCCGACCCCTTTTTTACTTTCAACACTCTTTTTTCTATATAGTTTACTTGAGTTTGTATCTTATTGTGTGCTTGGTTGCATGTGTTTACTGGTTTTAAAGGAAATTCCTTACCAGTTTTAGGGAATACACTTTTGGTGCTAGTCACCAACCCTTGACCTATGGAAGGAGGGCTTGGGGTTAGTCAGGGCATAGGCCCCAAGGGACGAGTCATGACAATATCCATCATTACTTATTTCATTGGAGTGTTATGAAGGACCCCACCCATCACATAATGATAAACCATACATATTCATGTAATTACTTACTTATAGACATTCATAATTCAATCATACCATAAATAACCTATTTGAATGAATCGTGTTTCTTGAAAAACATTCGGAAACATCATCATAAACCCTGAAAAGAATGTCTATTGATTAGTATTATTAGATAATAACCCAATAGAATCATGAGATAAAATTAAAGGATATTTAAATATATGAAAAAAATAAGGAAAATTATATAAAATTCCTCAAAAAATATAAATATTTCATTTTTATAAAATTTATTCAAAATATTATATATTATAAAACAAATAATATTAGTGTTAATTGATAAAACCATGAAATCATGGAAAGTAATATTCATAAAGAAAATTGATGTGGAAAGTGTTACAATTTAATGATATAGAAAGTGTAAATAATGAATATGTTTCTGACAATAATGTAATGAAAGAAAAGTTAATCAATAGTGGTGTCACAATTCAATATTAAATATTATTTTCAAGAAGATGAAAAGATTCCTTCATCAATATATAGTAGCACTTGTTGAAGGAGATACACTTTACTCATATTGTCTTTTACTAACTATTAAATACTTAATAAAAATATATAGAAAAAGATTTTTTATTGTACTATTCACGCCGAAGATTTTGGACAGCAACAGTAACATGAGGGTTGGTTGTGACTTAGCATTTAGCGGTGACTCCGCTGACAGTAACTCTTTTGGGGGTATTAGTGCCTCACTTTTGACTGAGGATCATCCTGGAAAAAATAGTGAATTGAGTTTGGTGGTATCTCATCCTAGAAATAACGGTGACTAAAGTACGACGATAGCCCATCCTGGTGGTAACAGTGACTTGAGTCTGGTGGTAGTTCATCCCATCGGTAACAGTGACTTGTAGCCAACGGTTTCTTACCATAACTCTTAAAATAAATATTATATAATTAATATGTTCATATTAAATGATATCATACACCATGTAAAACATTAGTAATGAATGAATCATGGTTTTTGATCATTAAAATAAGAGATTTCAAACACTCTCCATCCAAGGAGGTTATAATAGATGTATATGCTAGTCCCTTCCCAAGTTTTAAGGGTGGATAATTTTTATTTCTAACCTCACCATCCATAAAATGATGATATAATTCATATTATTTTTATGCGAGAGAAAGTTTTTTAGAATAAAACTACTTGAATAATAAGGTTACTAAAATGAATATTCATTTTTAAAAGGAATCACGGGATATAGAGGATGTATTGATAAAGGAATATCCCCATTTATTTGATTTATTTACAATTTTGAGTATGAAATTTTTTAAGGGGTCATAATATAATGAATAAATGTTTTATAAATTTATTTTCCTTCAAGATATATACATGAGACGTATTTCGTAATATAGTCTTATATGAAACACATACACCACACAATGAAACCCAAGAACACATCACTCTTTATTTAAAACCTTATAATAAAAATAATAATATAATCTATATAACTAAAATTATTACTATGGGGCATTAAATAGAAAAAAATAACTTTAATCGAAAAATGTGGATCATTTTGATCTCCTATAATTATCACTCAAATGAACTAAATTATAAAAATGATACAAAACATTAGTAAAATAATCCAAAAAAATAATATAATAAATATAGAACCGTGTGTTGAATGTAATTGATTATTTAATAGATTAATTATAAGGTATTTATTATATTTAATATGAATCTTAAAACATAAATATAACCATTAAAATATAATTGTTACCCAATCATTACAATGTGAAAATCCAATAGTCTTTGGTATTGTAATAATACCTCATATATTAGGAAAATACAAGATTAAAATAAATTTACAAATAATTATACAGAATAATTATATTTTAAATATTTTATTATATAAACATATAAATTTTATGAGTCAATATATATGTAATTATAAAATTCAAAATTATTTAAAGTAAATGAATAATTTATTTCCCTTTAAAAATATCATTTTATGGAAAATGTGTAATTTTTATTTTAAATAATTATTTCTCATACATAAGATTTTTTTTTAAAAAAAATCATTATACTCGAAACCATCGTGTTGAAATATTACATTGGTGAATTTCTTCTAATTTTGTGAGCCATTCAAATTTTCCCTAAATAGTAAAAATAAAATAATCATATAGAAAATGTATTATGAAATAATTATGAATTATAAATGATTTAATAATTAATAAAATGGAATCCTCATCCAAAAATATGTTATTTTATAAATTAAATGTATTCTAATGAATTAAAATGTCTTTCAAAATATATAAAGAACTTTCAAAATTATAAAATTGAAATTATGGTTTTAAATGAAATATTTTTTGGGAAAATTATATTTCCTTGTAAATATACCATATATAAAGGAGTGCAGTTCTCATAAAAAAAATATAAAACTATTCCTTAAATTATAAAACCCATGAGCTAAAACAATAGTCAATTCAATGGTTTTTCATTTTTCACAACCTATTTTTCCAAGGAATATGATTAGAAATTAATAAACAATACAACCTCATTTATTATAAATACCCACAATTCTCACATTACTATTCTCTTCAAATTCGTTGAGAAAAAATATCACATAATTTTGTATCTCAATAATTTCTTCAAGGAGTTTATATGGTTATTTCATTACCTCCTCAAAATATAAGAGCCTCCATCATATGGTAACGGTCTCTAACCTCTTCCCTTCACCTAATTATGTTACTATTTTAAATTTATTTTCATTTTGGTTTTGTACATTACTATGTATCATTTTTATAAATTACCTATTATATCATCAATAATAGATTACCAGTACCTCTCATTATACTACTTTCATAAGATATTACATTGAAAAAATTCTCCCATATCATTAAAACTATCTTAAAACTTATTGAAGTATAAAGTGTATGATTTCATTGAAAGTATATCCCTATATGGATATTGTCTATTGGATATGTTTTTGAAAAATATTCACTTATAGATAATCAACCTAAAAAATTTTGGCTGATTTTTAACTCGATCTTCAATCAGTGCATGATGAGTAGGCCTATGGTTTCACACCATTATAAAAACTCCTAGGGAATATGATTTAGATAATTCATATTCTATTTACCAATCATATTAATTGATTTTATTATATTTTTATTGGTATTTATTCATAATTTATTTGGTTTACCATTATTTCAATTATATTATTTCTATTTCCCATATTCATTTATTATCCTAATTTTTATAGAGTACTTAATAACTACAAATCCACATTCTTCACTTGATAAGGGTACTTATTTCAACAATTTAAATCCCTAATTAATCTGTATATAATTCAATATAATTCACTTATACGTCCTTAGTAATTAATTTAGTATTGAAATATATAGATAATCCTTATAATTTATTTTTATATATGGGAAATTATTATATTATAAGATTGTTTTAGAAATTTTGTCATGTATTTATTAGTGGTTCATCCTTGAAAATTATACCATGTATTTCCTATTCTCATGAATTATATAATGTGATTAATTGGAATTTTTTTTGATATGAACCAAAATTATATGTCCCATCAATTCATTTTTATGTCTCATGAAATAATTATTTTATGTTAATGGCATCATCCTTACCCTTTATGTATGATGTCCAGGATAAAGTCATCCATGATAAGTTTACAATGTCTAACAATATGCACTCCTAAAATATCCATCTTTATGTGATCATTTACTTAATTATTACATTTTACACTCATGTTTTATGTTATGCACCAAAAATTACTCTCTTTAATTTTTTTATTATGTGTTAGGTTTTGTTATACAATCTCCCTTAATGAACATTTGAAATCACTTATTTTTTTCGCTTCCCATTTCTATAGGTAATGAATTGAATTACTATATAATATCATCCATACGTATGAAACTAGGAAAAAATTAATTTTAATCAAATGAATTAATTTTTCATAATGTAATGTAATTTTAAAGCTTCTATTCAGTTGAAGACTACTGAACCATAATGTTGGGGATATAATATCTTGTATTCTAATTACCATGTAATAAATAAGAAACAAAATATGGGAAAATATGGTTGATGTAATTACATTATATACCAGGAATATAAATTGAAACTTGATATAATATGTCAATGAATATGTATAAATCTCATATATGAACAAAATATATATATATATATAGTACAAAACATGCCTCAATGAAGGTAAATTGAGATGAAAAACCCATACCATGGATTCCTTATTATTTGTACATTTTATAACCTCGTGTATAATAAATAAATACTCATTAATAATTTATTTCATGACCTTATTCATTTATATTACCTTTTAGCTAAATATTTTATATTTATTTATTACCTAGTAAATATTTATTTTCAGTTAATATTATTAATAGTTTCAACCATACATTGTCTGTCATTACATTAATGATTTAGGTCATCATTACTTATTCATGAATTAATCATCTCTATAATTTTAAAGGTACCTAAATAGATTTTTCATAATGTTTTATGAAGTTCCATGCTCATTCGATGAGAGTTTCAGGTACGGTTCACCAATATGAAATCGATAACATGCTTATTTTTGGTAAATTTTAACAAATAAATTTTATTATATTCATAGTGAGTTAAATCTAAAAATTATCATTGATTAATAACAAACCCATCATAAATTAAAATTTAATAAATTATTTTACTATAATATATGTTTTAATAAACAATCATGATATATGTATTACAATATCATTCACATAGGTGGTTAAATAAACTAAAATGAGAATGTCTTTTTACACAATATCGAGTAATAATATAGAGTTATTTTACAATAATATCATTTTAATATAATAACATGGATGTTAGTACGACATCATTGGAGTGGTGAATGCTGTTTAGTAATATTTTAGATGATACTGTAAATGAAAAGAGTGAATGGGAACTCATTACTTTGAAAAAACTGATCCTTCTCAAAGTTAATTCCCTCATAATAAAGGGACATGGAATACTTCTTATGACCATAGGATTCCAATGAAACTCATAAGACCAACACTCTATGATTTAGTGTTCAAAACACTTACATTAATTACTATATTTCATACCAAATGAGATGGCAGAGACAAAATTATTCCATTTGACATATAATATATGTAATAAAACAATAAATCCCAAAAATTTTCACACACAATCCTTGAACCTAATAGTTTATTTTTTTCAAGATAAACTATATAAAAAACATATTAAAAATTATTTATTCAATATATCCCTAAAATTATCCAAAACAATAATTCATTCTAAACATTATACTATAAATAGTTCCCTAGAGAAGTCAACAATAAAATCATGAGTGGCCTCAAAATCTTAGTAAGGAAAACATATCAATGGTTAATAATTTTGTTAGATATTAATAATATGATAAAACTTGACCACGGAAGAAATATATGATTTTAAATAACGTGGATAAATAATAGAAACAAGTAAAATTTTCAAGTAGACATATTACACCAATTAATGGAACATATATCAAGGTATAAGAAATCAGATACAAAACAAAGTAATCAATTACCATGGAGAATAACAAAATCATGTATGATAAAATAGAATTATGAAATATCATGGTATGCGTCATATGATTGTGGAAAAAATATAATCATAAGAAAACATTACATATTAGATCAGGTATCATATTCATCCTCCCATAATGTAGTGGACCTAGAATCATGATGTTTCCACCCATCATGTTTCATGACCCAACCCACTAGGGTCTAACCAGTGAATACCCCATGCTCGCCTCCAATAGGCCAAGGGGTGGTGAATAGTACTAAGTAGGCATATCCCAAAAATGGGAGGAATTAGACTAAAGTACATATACACATGCACACAACTCTAGGCCCACACAATGATAAAATATAAAACAATTGAAACCAATGCATGCATACATCTAAGATCACACCATATAGTATTATAATAAATTATTGAAATAGGAAAAAGGGGACAAATAAAAGACCAAACAAAAAAAATTAAGATTAAAACCTACACCAATTGAAAGGACTAAAGTAAAATATACACTCTCGATAAAACACCATAGTAGCTACATTTATGATCCACCAACTCCCTATCCTCCAAGGACACCATAAAAAAGCGCCATCATCTGAATAAACCACGATTCGTATGGGAAAATCCAATGTTGGGAAGTGTATAACAATACCAAGTAGGACATCCCAAAGTCACTAAACCCAAAGCACTGAGTATTGTTAGATCAATACAACATGACACAGTAAATTTATAACAGAAACACCAAGATATACCTAGAAAAAACACCACACCACCAGGCGGTCATAACCAACTGTTGGCCACAGGATTATGCTTGAAGAAATGATCGTTCACGGAGAACCCATTCCATGAGCCATGCTATCATAGGAGAAGGAATAGGTATAGATCATTAGGCACCACCTAAGAAATATCATTGGTCTAAGAAGCCCCTGATACATAGATAGGGGTTAAGCCCAGAACAACTAGGGGACACCATGAACCCAATCTGAATCAGCCCCTATAGATGGGATCATAAGATAACAAAAAAAAACAACCCTACCAATATAGTATTCTAGATAGAGGATCAATTCCCTACTCTTGTATGTCATGATAGTTCCATAAACCCCAACTATGGTAAAATGATGATTTATGATCGCACTCCAGTCTCACAAAGGGACACCACAACTCAATCAGAGACTCAGCCTCTAGAGGAGATCACAATCCTATGATTTGGATATAATTCCATACTGTACCCTCAATGTAATAGACCAAGAGAACACACTCAACCTATATTTTTCCATACTAAGGATGGAAATATCTAAAAACACCCTTAAAGGGGTTACATGGTGTGAACTAGTTGTACATGGTGTTTCTAGTAATTCCCAAGTCTTCCCATGTGAAAAATAATCGCATGGAAAGTAATTCATAGCATAAACCGTGTGAAGAATAAGTGCATGACATTTAGAGACACATGAAACCCTACTCGTGTCACGTGGACATGTCTGTGTGCTTGGCCTATCGGGTCATCAACCCATGTTTAGGAGGTCGTATATGTGTCTGATTACACTGTGTTCCATTGGCCATGTACTTTTTCCAGTGTTTGTTAACTTTTCAAAGTACATTTTTATCCATCATGGAGGGTTCACACATCATGTGATAAGTTCCACAAGTCGTGTGATCCTTAAATTTATCTCTAAACCCTTACCGCAACTGAGAGGGTCCCACACAACATGTAATCATGAAATACACATCATGCTGGTCTAGATTTTCCAGATCCGTTGATAACTCTTCCATGTCATCCTAAGAGTCATTGGAGACACTACCCTTTATATAAATTTCAGATAATGTTTCATTTAGTCCTTACTAACACCAATCGATGGAAATCCAGACTCGAATCTGCTCTAAAATCGTCTAATCGAGGCACCATTGCTATGCATCACAAATTAAGAAGAACAGAACCCAAAAATCCATCTGATCTACCTCTCACCATCCACCACTATCATTACACCTCTATTTCACCATCAATAATGAACCATGCCTATGGTATTGATCTCTTTTTATAAAAAATTATTGTGCAATGATCAAATATGGGGTATTCATCGAACCATAAGCCAAAATAAATACTCAAGATAAACATGTGAATAATGGGGGAAGAAATTGATAAGCCACAAAATGTGAGGAACGAACCTAGTCTATTTTTCATATGAAATTGATCCATTTTCGTGGAAGTATATGAATTAAGGGGGATAAATAAAAGGAACAAATAAAAAATTCCATCAATTTAATCCTACCAATGAGGAGCATATCAATTATATTTTGGGAATTGATTTGTGTTTGTTTAAGATTAATAAATAGGAGGCAAGAAACAAAATCAAACATCCTACCTAGATTTTGGATCAATCATTTTTGAATAACGGTTTTGTTACCATTATTGATGAAATCCATGAACTCTATTGGTGCAACAATCCACGATCGAGTCCTGATCCATTCTTGTTTGCTAAGAAAACTCTCCAACGGTTGTCTAGATCTCTAATGTTTGAGTGACCAAACCCAAGGAAATATCATAATTGTATACATAAAGGAGAATAAGAGACACTATGCCTAAAATTAACAAATAATAATTAATTAATTAATTTTCACTATTTATGCTCGTGATGAGCTTTTCACAAATAGCTCACACCAGTAAATATTATGTCATGACTAGGGTAAAAGTCATGTCTGAACACAACGGTTCCCTCAAATTTCTAATGTATCCCCCCATTGAATATTTATTCCAATTTTTTAGGAAAACTACTCAAGTGTGTTATTTTATATATTTAATATATTTTAAACATTTATTCTAGGGAAGGGGCATAATAATCACACACCTTCTCATCGTCTAGTCTCGATAATAATCCATATAATATCCAGAAATAATACATGTAAAATTAAAATCATTACATTGTATCCACCTTAGGGAATATTTTACAAATACAGAGAAACATGCTCCAGAAGATGAGGGTACTGCACTTACATCTTGGTCTCCCATTACCAAGCGTTATCCTAAATATTCATGTGATTCCATAGGACACACACAAGGAGAGTAAAACTCCCATGAAGGATCCTCTCATATCAATCCTGGATCTCCACTAGGTATTCTGAAAATGTAGCTTTATCCTAGATGTCTTGATCTCCCCAGATGTTAATGTGTGATGGTTTTTGAACATACCTTCTCATATAATAAACATGGAAGACATCGTGTACCCAATGCAACTACAGTGGTAGAGACAATCAGTATTCCACCTCACCTACTCTACACAGAATCTGGATGGGACCAAGTAATCGTGGCGATAACTTATCACTACGGAAAAATCTCCTCAATCCACATCAAGGTGAGACCCTTATAAACACATATCCTCCCTCCAAAAACTCTATAAGTCTCCATCATTAGTCCACAAAAGACTTCTTATGGATCTTTGTTTTCCTTATCCAGTCCTAGATGATCTGCACCTTCTACATAGCAGCTCACACCAACTTTTGGGCCCTGAGTGTTGATTCATCTTGATCATTCCAAAAAAGTTGTGAAAATCCTCGAATAGTGGTATACCAATTGTGGAATGGTAGTTTTTTGAATGAAAACTCCACCAAGGGTAGGTTATCCAATCAACTATGGATTAAGTCTTACATGAAAGCCTGAAACATGTCCTCCAAGACCTGAATGGTGTGCTCTATCTAGATTCTAGTCTGGGGTTGAAATTTTTTTCTCAAGAAAAAATGAACCTTGAAAGCCTCCTACAAACCTCTCCACAATAAGGATGTGAAGTGAGCATCACAATCAAATATTATCCTTTATGGGACTCCATCGAGTCGGACTATCTCATATATGTATATTCATCTCAAGATCTCTACTAAACTATTCTCTCAAATAGATAGGAAGGGGGATGATATGGAGAGATGATCTGAGATCACCCATATGGAATCATGTCCCCTAGATTTACTTGGTAATATCATCATGGAGTCCATGGATATCACATACCACTTCAAATCTAGCACCTCATGGGGTTGAGCTAAACCTGCTGGAACCTGGTGCTCTGCCTTCACCTTCTCACAAGTGAGGTAATGAGAGACCAACTCAATAACACCATTCTTCATTTCTATCCTCCAAAACTAATTTAATAGGTCCTGGTACATCTTTTCCACACATGGATATACCACTAAAGTGGATGTATCAAACCCTTACATCACCTCCCCCTGCAACATCAAAGGTACCATCAACTGCCCTTTGGAAAGGATAGTATGTTACCCCACCTTTAGAATATCTATCAAGAGCATGAAAAATGGATATATGTGAATGTAAGGTCTCACAATCATTATCTCCATGTTGAGAATCTATGACATGATACAAAAGTGGTGGGAAAATAATAATTGACTGAAGATATGAAGCACCATCCTTATAAACCAAGGACAGCTGCAATGAGGATAACAACACCAATGCCTCATCCAACAACTAAGAAAAATATCTCCTACTAAGAGCATATTCCACCACATTATCATTCCCATAAGTATAGATAATTTTGAAATAATAGTACTATAAGAACTCTATTCATCACTATTATCTCAATTTAAGATCCTTTTTTAAGAATATGTACTTGACACTTTTGCGGTCAGAGTAAATGATAAACTACTTTTCCATCAGGTAGATTCACTACATATTCAATGTGAAGACTACCACTACAAAATCAAGACCATGGGTTGTGTAGTTCTTCTCATGTGGTCTCAAATGACATGAAACGTAGGCAATAAACATCAACATCTTCCTCAGAACACAACAAAGTCTGATCTATGAGGTATCACATTACACTACATACTCGACAACCTCCTCTATAAACATCAATATGGGAGAACTCATTGAACTCTACCTCAGATACTAAAAGTAATTATGTAACCATTTTGTCCAAAACAAAGGTTTCCATTTCAAGGTCAAAGATTTTATGGGTGCTTCCACTCTTGAGAAATTGAGTACAAACCAATGATATTTTCCTGCAAATCCATGTAAACTTTATACCTCCGTAATACTCTTGGGCGGATTCCAAGAAAGCACTACCTCAACCTTTTCTAGATCCACTGATACTCTATACTCTGAGATGATATGTCCCAAAAAGAGGAACTCTCGAATCAAAAAACTGATACATGGAGAGATTCTAATAAAGTTGATTCTCTTAGAGTGTATTTAGGACCATCCTCAAGTGTCTCATGTGCTTCTCCTTAGGTTCTGAATACACTAGGATGACATTGATGAAGATACCATGAACTGGTCTAATAAAGGCTAAAAGATCCCATTAATGAGTCCCATTAACAGTTCTAGGGAGTTTTTCACGCTGAACAACATCACCAAGTACTCAGAGTGACTATAGTGGCATATGAATGTCGTCTTCAGTATATCCCCATACCATACTTGTATCTAGTGAAATCCTAATCTGAAGTCAATATTTTAGAACCATCATTCCACTATCAACTAATCAAATAGATTTTTCATCTTTGGTAGTGGATACTTATTATTCAAGGTCACCTGATTCAAGTATCATAATTCCACACATAACCTCAAGATCATGTATACCTTCTTGGACAACAACATCAGGGCTGCCCAAGGGGTAATTTTAGGTCTCACAAATTCCTTCTTCTTAAAGTCTCCCAACTAAACCATAATCTTTCAAATATCTATGGGATCCATTGTATATGTTGGTGTTGATGTCGGTGTGGTCTCGGGTTTCAAGTATATGTATAATTCTATGTCTCAAAAGAGAGGAAAACCTAGTAAATCCTTAAAAAAGATAAACCCATACTCCACCACCACCATAAGAAACTGATATCTTAAAGAATCCACTACCCCAAGAGTCAGAATATCTAACTGGTGAATAATTAGTTTCACTCTCCTATTTCTGAGCTCATCTTACTCCACCAAGGTTTCCTTCCCACCCATAAAGGCAAACATCTTTCCCACATTGCGGACACACTACATCCTCCAACAAAAATAATCAATCTTGGAATGAACTATGGATATCCAGTCTATATCTAATATGATTTTTTAAAGCTACATTTTTTCTACAAATTGGTATCATACAAAACACTCACCTCCAAGCATCAGATCGCACTATCTGCACAAGTGAATAATCGTTGAGTCACTTCCTGTTGAAGTCTCCAACCACAATGTTTGAGACAATAACTCAACTAGAATATATAAGCCTCAAAATAGAGAATTGGAAAGGAAGTAGTGACCCACACCTATGTCTATAAATACTATATATAAACTAGAAAATACATGGAGTGTGCCATATTTTATCACTATATCCTTGGGGTTATAGGCTCCATAGCCTATAGTTGGACTCATCCTTGTACAGCAGCTCCCTGATCTAGGGGTGGACCACCTAGTGGTGGTGGTGGTAATAGTTCAAACCTCTGAGTACCTCTTGTTACCCTATCGTCCCCTCTTCCACATCCTCTAACCTATAGACTGTCCTTCTATTACATTGTATCTGTCTCAGCATTCCCTTATAAGTATCACGATTAGTTGTATGATGGTTCAGAAAATACCAAGCCACATGTCCCCAACTGTCATAGGAGAAAAACTATCTCTCCCTCAGCTGATTCGAACCACCCTGAGAGCCTGATAGCACTGATCTTGTGTCCTTGGACCTCATCCAGAAGTGTCTGTCTTGCTTGGAACCCAGTGACTACCATCAGCTTCTAGTTTATGAGTTCTTTGCTTCTGGGTTCCCACTACTAGTTCCCACTATTTGTGACTACTCTTCTAGAAATCTCTCCACCACAATGGATCACTAAATCACTCTGTAATAGGTGGGAATGAAAATAGATACCACTAAATACTTCATGTCTTGGTGTAATCCCTGCTCAAAGCTCCAGGATATCAAGAACAAAATATTTAACATATCCAAAGAGTAACACAAGAGATCAATAAACCTCACTAAGTATTGTACCATATTCATAATACACTACTATAGATGTAGAAGATTCTGTATGTGTACCAATCAAAATGTGGAAAAATAGAACTACTCCTCAAAGAGATGATAAAATTATAACCATTGGATAGTTATCTTGTCATGTGACTGAGTCACTAAGCTCCACAATCTTCCATTATATCCCTGAAAAATACTCTCTTTGAGGACCTCCATCTGATCTATAGAATTCATCAGATGGTGGAAAATGAGAGTGAATACCTCTATCCAGTCTTCAGCCACCTAGGGGTCTGGCTCACACCAAAACCTAGGAGGTTGCTACCTCTGAAACTCATGTGATTCACTCAACCTATGTTCATCCTCATATGGTACTTTCATTGATATATACTTCTCAAAGGGTGGTGGTATAGCTAGTAAACCATCTAGAGGTTCAATATGTGGTACAATACCATGTAATGATGTGTTGTCACTAGGAGGATCATCCTCATGATCACACAGTGGAATCCTATATGGTTGTCTACATGGAAGAATCCTAAAATAAAACAAGATGTACCATGGTCAAAACTATATATATAAAGAGATGACTCGAGATGGAAATAGAAAACAAAACTCATTCATATATGATGCATGTACCAAGGTTTTCCTTGCAACAATTGTTTACATGTAACAAGTTAAAAATAAAGTGATCAGTGTACTAGTGTATGGATATATCACCCATCGTAACAACACTAGAGTCCCTTTCTTGAAATATGATATTAAAACACAAAAAATTGTTTCCCCAAACCAAACTCACCAAATTTGAACCTAAGGTAGAACTAACTTCTTTGACACCACTCAGTCATGAACCAAACCACCAGGTTATGACCCAGGAATACCCTGAAACCACCTTCAATAAGGCAGGGGATAATGACCAACACCGAGTAGACATATCCCACAAATGGGGGAAATTAACCTAACATACCTCTACACATGCACAAATATCCAAGCCAAAAAAATGATGAAATGTAAAACAACTGCGACCAATGTATAATTACCCAGTTTCTAGAGCCGCCCAAAGGTGCCCCGTACCCGGTTGGTCACATGGCCTTAACCACATTTCCCCAAATTCCAGAGTCTACCGACTAGTAGTAAGGGACTTGGGTGTGATAGTGGTGAAACTATTCCCTAATTGGCAGAGTAATGCAGCATAAGTAAACAGATAACAATAGTGGAATCAGTAATAATTCAATGCAATACTAAATAGAAGAAGACATGAAATTAAATAAACAACTAGAGCACATATATAATGATGCATGCCACATATTTTTAGGAAATCAGCCAAACAAGTCACAATGCTGAAATATAGTACTAAACCAAAGTAAAAAAGGTAAACAAGTAAACAAATCCAGCAGCATCGAAAGCCTCAGCCTGGTCCCATGCTCTCCAGCTCCACAACAGTCAAGTACCTAACATAGAAGGGTGTTTTACCTTATCTAGACCTGCAACAATATAATCTGTTTGGGCCCAAAATCCTGACCCAAATAGGGTGTGAGAAGAATCCTAGTAGGCAAACACCAAAAGATTTATGCCTAACAGTTAGTGAATATATATGGCAGGAAATTATAAAAATATATTAGTAAAAAAGGAACTAATCAGAAGTTTACAATACTACATTTTCAATTAATTCCATTTTGAATTATTAGTTAAGAAACCAAAAATAAGTAACCCTATGGGAATTAATCACATCCTAACCCCTCTGGTTCAACTAATCCAACATAAGAAACCCTCTAATAATTACTCACAATCTAACCACTCTGGTTCAGCTTTTGCAAAGACTCTATGAGGAATCCCTCATCGTCAATTCCCCATGTGGTCTCGTATCGGTAACTATAGACACTCTGGGGAAGCACTCAAAGTCCAATTCCCCATGTGGTCTCGAAACGAGGAACTACAGACACTCTAAGAGAGCACAAAGTCCATCCCCCCTATGGTCTCACAGCGTGGAAGTAAACCGACACACTGGAGAAGCCCTTAGCATCTATTCTCCCTATGGTCTACTACACCCGGTTCCCATAGCCCTCTATAAATCCATCATGCACAAATGATATATGGTAGCCAAAGTACTTCTTAAGAACTACTTGGATAAATAGTCTACAACATATCATAGCATGTCAGATAAATTCACTCAATCCTAACAATACTAGGTTTGTTAAACAAAGCATCCTAATAGGAAAATCTATAACAAATGATCAATATCAAAAATAGAATGGGAAACACATCCATACCAAGGTAAATAACCCTATTTACAATCATAAATCCTCTACTCAAGCACACAAGGCATAGAAGGCATTAACAAGGCTAAAATCCCTAAACACGCAATACCTCATTCTCGGGTATTGGGAACTTTTGCACATAAAACTCAAGGACTAACAACGGAAAGGCACAGACCACCTACCTCTGCATTGTACGATCGATATACGTGAGCCTCAGGCCTTGAATCTCCCTAGAATACTGTAGATCTACAAAACACTAAAAACATTAAAAAAAGGATATCTTGTTAAAGAAAATGATGATCTAGAAGAAGGAACATCTTACTGTTGTGATTCCAACACAATCGACGACAATTGATTTGAAGAACATATGGTGAGTCATGGGCTCGGAGAAGAAACGGTGGTCTTGTTTGCTCTTGGATGAGATGGATGAAGAAGAAGTGTGTTTTGACGATTAGACACAACCTAGATCCATTTAATGAAAAAAATGTAAATGGTGTGTCTTTTAAAAGTACACAATGTGTACTTGCCATTACCAATCTCTGCTTTAAGTGGTCTTCAGGTCACCCCACATGGCCATGTGTTCATCCGTTACACAGCCAGCACACAGCGACCTACGGCAACGGAGTACACGACATGTACTTATAAGTACATGGTGTGTACTCTTCAAATTTCCAGAAACTCCTCTTTTTCTCAAAAACACCCAAAAACAAGATTCAACCTAAAAATAAGATCTGAGTTCTTACACAATGAATGTATACATATAAGATCCCACCATAGAGTATAACAGTAAGGTACTGAAAGTAGAAAAAAGGGGCAAATACAAGCCCAACCAAAAACTATAAAGAGTCTATCCTACTCTAGGGGAAAAGAATATAGTAAAATACAGGCTCCTTATAAAACAACTTGGTTTAAAAATCCCCATTTATTCTCAACCCACTTCTTATTTTTCCAGTACACAGTCAAAAAGGATCATTATCAGTATAAGACAAGACACGTGCAAGAAAATCCCATGCAGCGGTGAGTATATTAGTCCCTAGTAGAACACCCCAAAGAAACTAAACTCAAACAACCAATTATTTTCATATAAATAAAAGACATTTCAATCAATTTATAATAGAAACACCTAGATATAATCATGAAAAACACCACGACACCAGGTGGTCAAAACCAACTATCAACCAATGGATTCTGCTCGAAAAAATTCTTGTTCTAAGAGAACCCACTCCATGATCCATATTATCATTTGACACACTCAATGAAGAGTTATAGATCATTTTTCCCACCCATGAAAGCTCATTAGTCTTATAAGACCCAAATATTCTAATATGGGGTCATTCCTAGAACTATTGGGGGACACCACGAACCCAATTTGTATTAGCCCACAACATAGGGGATATTATTCCAAAAAATACCACAAAACCAACTAAAATGTTTTCCTATATAGAGAATAAACACCCTTCTCAGGGAGTTCATGCTGATTCCACAAATCCCACCTAGGGAATAATGATGATAGATGATCACACTCCAGTATCACAAAGAGGCACCATAACTAAATCTAAGACTCAGCCTTTAGAGGGGACCACAATCCTGTGATGTGGAGGTAATTACATAATTTACCCTTGAGGGAATGAACTGAGGGTACACACTCAACCTATAATAGTCCAGAATAAGGAGGTCAAGTTCTAAAAACACCCTATAAGGGGGTACACTGTGTATATTAGGCGTATACGTCATGTCTAACTATCCCCAAGTCTTCTCGTGTGGTAAAGAAACACATAGAATGTAAGTATCAACATACATGGAGTGTAGAAGAATTACATGGAATTTAGAGACACATGAAAACCTACCTATGTCTCCCTACTGTGTCTGTGTACTTGGTATGCATGTGTTCCAACCCGTGAATAGGTTCCTATGTCAGTGTCTGAGTACATGAGGTGCCACTAGTTGTGTACATTTTCATAGGTTCGTGTAATTTCCAAAGTGCACACTGAGATTTTAAGAAGGGGTTACACTATATATGAATGGGTTCACATGTTTTTTGATCCTTAATATTATCCCATAACCCTATCCACTACTAATAGTTCCCCAAACATCGTGTAATCCTGAAATACACGTTGTGTTTCTCAGGATTTTCGAGATCCATTGGGATCTCTTCTACATCGTCTTACACATTCCCAGAGCCACCTAACCCATAATAACATGTAGATCATTGTTCATCTATTCCTTACAACATAGATATATTGAAATCCAAATTTTAATCTTCTTGGAAATCTCCTCATTGATCCGTCATTTTGTGCATCAAAAATCAGTAAGAAAGGAGCTCGTAAATATGTCTAATCTTCCTCTGACCATCTACCACCGTCATCACACCTTAATCACACCATAATTCATAAACCAAAACCATGGTATTGATCTATTTTGTTGAATAAATATCCCACAATAATCAAGTATTGGGTATTCATTGAACCATAGGTCAAAATAAACATCCATAATGAATGGGTGAAGAATGGGGTAAGAAATCCATAATTCAAAAAAAGTGATGAACAAACCTCAGACATTGTTTTTTTCCTTGATCTATTGTCATAGAAGTAGATGAATAAATAATGATAAATAAAATGAACAAATAAGTAATTCACTC
Organism: Viscum album; assembly: GCA_963277665.1. Lineage (NCBI taxonomy): Eukaryota > Viridiplantae > Streptophyta > Magnoliopsida > Santalales > Viscaceae > Viscum > Viscum album. The sequence goes on from OY728120.1 coordinate 495,457,499, forward strand.
AATATAATTCAACTGATAATGCTCGTATCAATTCTGTTTGTCAAATTGATTAGCATTCACCTGGGTTCAAGAAATAGTGTGGAAAATACAAAATCAAATGTCCTACGAGAAGTTTATATTCATCAATGATGAAGAAGTATTGTGTTTTTTTCATTGATGAGATCCACAAACTCTGTTTCTACAATGACCCACGATCAGATCCCGATCCGTCATCATTCTCCAAGAATGATCTCCAAATGTTGTCTAAATCTCAAGGGTTTGGGTGGAAAACCCAAAGAAAATATCATAAACATGTAATTAAAGTAGAAAAAGGGTTGTTGAAAAAAAAATTATTTATTTATATATTTTATTTATTTATGCCTGCAATGACTTTTTCAAAAAAGGATCTTGTTGATAAAGATTATGTCATGAATAGGGTAAATATCATGTTTTGAACTCAACAATTCCCTTGGATTTCATATTTGGGCCCCTATTCCGGAGTTATTCTACTTTTCCAGGAAAACTATGCATGTATTCTATTTAATATATTTAATATATTTCTAACAATTATTCTGACCACACCTAGCCTTGGGATCACATGTCATCTCAGCACCTGGTCTCAAAAATAATCCATACAATATCCAAAAAAAATATACATAAAATCAGAGTCATTACATTATGGGCATAGTATCATAACTCTATCCTAATTCTTCTCTAATGTGTAGCAGAACTGTGACCAATGCATTTGAGGGTGATATGGTACCCCACGCATCAACATAAATACATATTTGTTCCATATGAAATCAATAATGTTCCATAGCCTAAAAAACCATTTTAAATAAAATATTTTTGATATAATTTAAATATGGTATCACATAATATGACATCGATAAAAAATTGGTTGATAAAAAATCAATCTTCCAATATTAATCTATCCTGAAATCATTTAAATAATCATCATGAACTTTACACGATAATATATAGAAACTTTTGTGATGAAAAATAATGTCATAAAAATCTATAAAATATTTTTTAGAAAAAATTTATTATCATTATCATAGAAATAAAAAGTCACAAGTCACTTTCAAAAATATTTTCAGGGAGATTACATGAACCTTGATAATGAAATAATGGTTTTCCTAAGGAAATATGTAGTGGAATATAAAATATATGAATGTGGAAAATAATTCTTTTTTAATATTTCAAAATAAGTTTATTGAAACCCATATCACTAAAGGAGTTTTAATAAATAATTTTTAAAATGGGTGAAGAAAATTATAAAGATCAAATTAGAAAATAAAAATTTCTGTTTATAAATAATAATGTAGAATAATTTAATAAAGGAAAAATATTTATTAAAATGGGTGAGAATTATTCTTCATAACATAATTAGGTTATATAAAGAATATATAAAATTAAAATATTATAATGATAAATAAATTATCAAATGGAAATATAACATACCATATGAAATGATGAAATGGATGATTATGAGAAACATAAATGATCATGGTCGAGGGTGAAAAACTATGACTCGATGAAAAGGGGTATGAGTCGAAAAAACCTTTCTTGTATTCCAGCTTGGTAAGATACGATTTTAATAACTATATGATAACATAACCATAACAATTAATAATTTAATAAAAATATTCCAAAATATTATCATTTATACCCTTTAAATATAAAAATTATTATACATTTATTAGTTATTTATTATTTATTTTCATTATTAGATGTCAGTGGTTCTGATTATTTTTCACAAACTTTATAAAGTTGGTATCGATCCTCGTATATTGATACCAAATTCCTTATTCCTATTTTATTTATGGAACTAGAATAGATGTTTCATAATTACTTATAAATTTCTTATTTAATTACATAGGAGTTTAAATTATGATTCATGAAGATGAAATCATAGTCGATCTTGTTTTATTAATTTTTAATGAGAAAAAAAGTGGTATATTAATAAAAGATTATATATTAAAATAATGACTGGGTTGTCATTTTATAATCTTAATCCTGTAATATATATATTTTCAATATACAAAATTATTTCTTATAATAATCCATATATTATGTTGATGATAAATGAAATATTTATTTCATGGAGGCAGTAGTCGACACATAACAGAGGTAACATTTCCATTTTCCTATGGATATAAAGGAGATAGATAATTATTGTTCCACAAATTAAATGAAATTTGAGTATATATTTGACAATAATTACATTATTCTATTATTTTTAATGCGGTCATAGTATATTCCTGATAAGAAATATAGATAAAAAATATTAGGGAGTGGATAATGCTCTTATTGAGGACTTGAATCTTCTCTTGGAATACTTATTATAAATTGAGTAATTGTTACATTTTCTATTCAACAATGGATAAAAAATTGAAGAGGGATCTACGGTAGGTAAAAATTTTATAGGTTCAGGGAAATATTTTATAGATAAGTTTTGATTGAATTAAGTGGTTGTATTATCCTATTATAGGTGATAAGTGGGTCATTTCATTGGAAACTAATGTCAAATAAGTGGTAAAAATAAAATCCAATGAGAGTTAGGTAAGTTAGGTTAATAAATTTTGTTGAGAAATGTGGTATTGAATTTCCTACCTAAAATGAAACTTACAGAATGTTTATGTGACTTTTTGATTTTTTAAAATTGGATCTATGGTAAATTAATTTTGTTTGACCTTTTATCCTTGATTAATATTTACTATGGTAATTAACTTTTCACTTAAAATATAATATGAAACTCATTATAAAATTAGAGTGTGATTACTCTAATTTTAGACTCCATATAATTTAATTCAATTTATAGATATAAAAATTATTCTTTTAAATTGAAATATAAGATATATGGAAAATAAAATTTAGAGATAATTGGTTTTTATTAAAAATTGTAATTATTATTTCCTATTAGTTACTAGTCATATGTGTGTTAATTTATTATTAATATCAACATAATATTTTATTAAAATCATCATTTAATCTTTATATATTTAATTTCATAATATAATGATCAAACTACATAAAAATGAAACTTTATACAATTTCTAGTATAAAATAATTTTATTAGTTGTTTAGTTGCAATAATATAATACATATTTAGTAAAAATAAAATTTCATTTTCATTTAATTTATAAATTCAAGTATTATGGAAATTCACATTATATAAATATATATATTATTACATTGATAAATAATTGTTTATATCATTCCGTATTATACTTACAAAACCACTCAAAATCTTCTTATAAGGCTTATTGATAAAATAAAAAATAGTTTTAGTCATAGGTGGTGATTCCACTCAGATATATCTCCCAATGATTTCAATAAGAATTAGCTGCTCCCATAATTGATTTATTTCAGGTCACACTTGTTGTTGTTCAAATTCTGATTGATTTAGGGAATAACATATAAAAACTTCCACCTTTCCAAGATTGAACAAATAAAATATATATGGGATATCTCCACTATTATATTCTATTTAATATAATATATTTATATATTTTTTAATATGTTTACCTCTATTTATATGCATTAATTAAATAGTTATATTATAATGGTCACATTTTTTTATAATTTTTTTTTCATTTTCGTTTAGTAATTTGTGCCATAATTATAAAGTGTTTAATTTCTCAGGGTTATATTCTACCTCCTTTAATGGAATTTCTCCCTAGAAAAATTGGTATTGGGATAAAAAATGAGATATTATTTGGTCTCATTATGCCATCTTCTTCCCATGTAGGTTCCTTAAATTATGGTTTCACTCCAAAACATTTAGTAGGTGGGTAGTGTTGTTTCATAAAATATTGTCTCCTCAATCCAAGATATCCACTGGTTTTCATCGTAAGAGATATCATGTTAAAAAATAAATGCATCTGAGTTTAGTCTACATGATAGATCTATTATGAACATACAAAAAAGAGTCACATGGAACATATCATGAAACTATGGGAGGTGTGGATTTTGTGCTATGTGATATTCTATAACCCTTACTTAATTTAGAATCATGAAAAGACTGGCATATATATGGATAAACTTCCCTTTCTTGCCAAATATCATAATATACTTCTAAGAATATATCTAAAGAAATACCTTTTCATTAATTTCAAACAACAGATTCCATCAATGGTTTTTATGATAACTCTTCTTTCAATATTGTGGATCTTTCATATAATGTTGAATAGTTTGAAATTTTTTCATCATTTTATGGTCAAGATAGGGTATGATATAATCTATTCTCAATCATTGTACAAAAAATTTATATTCCATTATATCTTCCATAAATACCCTCATGTTGAACCATTTTTAAGCCAGAGTGGAACTTGTTGTTATATGAGAACTGTAGAAAAAAATATGGCCTCGGTCCCATCTTCCATTGAAATTCATCGTGAAAGATCATAACATATCTTTAAATATATGAATAGTTAAAATTTAAATCTTTTTATGGATAATAATTCCTAATAAATATTATCTATTTATATGATACCTATTTAATATGCCTCTAAATTTTGTATGTCATCTTTGGATATCAACCAAATACAATTGAAAGTGGTATTTCAGGTAGCCTATCCACTTTATGTATAACCAAGATTGTTGATTGAGTAAGTAGTATACTAAAATTTAATTAATTTATGATAACATTTTAAATTGATCAACTATTACTGATATGGAATTGAATCTATTATATTTATTAGGATTACTAGTAAAAACATACATGGTGATGTTTTCCCATATCTATATAGGTATAGATAGAGGTTTCAACATCCCCAAAAAGATTTATGTTCATCATTTACTTTAGGATATTCTAATAATCAGGATATATTCATTGTAATTTATCTCTTTATGTTTTCCCACAAGAAGTGTTTCTTATGATATCTATAAATCTTTGTTCTTTCATACTGAATATAAAAGAATTATCTTTATGTTTCCTCAATGGAGGAATTATTCAATTCTATTTTTGAAGGAAAATATATGAACCATTTTAATCTATTACTCCACAATAATCCATTTTGAACTCCATAACACATTAAAATTATTGTTTTATCTCCACATAATCTTATAGGCCTCATTTATCATTATGTAGATGGATTATTGAGCACTTAATTGGGAAATATTGGTTTTATCTATTCCCCTACAATATTAATAACCATAATTTGAATATCTAGGAATACTTGACCCATTTAAGTCCTAATCATGTATTGGGTATCAGAATATTTAATACCTAGGGAGTATGTTTCCTTTTTTCCTTCCTAGAGTGGTCATACATTGAGGAAACATAATATTTGATAAATTCCAACAATCTTCTTTGGTTCATCTCATGTACATTTATAGGAATATATAATTTATTTTTTTTGTCCTATATGGATATCAAATATTTCATGATAGAGAAAATTAATTCAAATATTTAATTTGAATATTACTATCTACAACTCCAGATCATGCCTTGGGTATTTTTTTCACAGATCACTAATTTTCAAAATGTAAAATGAATTAAATTTTAATTTTTTAAAAGTATATATCCAAATATATTTTTTATTTAATAATCATATATATTAAATACCTATGTTCTAAAAAGTAATATATGTATTGACACAGTGACCAACCTATAATTAAGATCCTTGAGTCTTTCATTAAATTTATCAATCAAGATAAAAAAATCTTACTTATAAGATAAATTAGTTATTAGATTTGATATGTAGGACAAATTTATAACAATGTTATGATACTATATATCAATCTCATGAAAATTATAGATCTAAAGGAAAATTTTTGTTCTAGGAAATTGTTCAATAACATAAAAATTTGAAGGATCCATAGATATACCCACTCTTGTGATTTCCTGATACAAGAATGATATATTCTACCCCAAGAATTTAAACTTTCTAAATTTTTTACATAGTTTCTCTTTTTTAAAGGCCCGAAACACAATCCAAAAAACATCTTCATAGACTTACTTTATCTTGGAATATATGAGAATATCATCAAAAAATAATACATTATATTTTTTTAGGAAATATCTAATGACTCTATTAATCACATCAATTGAACTTTTTTGGCATATTTGGAAGCTATAAATGTGTCTCTATGAATCCAAAGTTTCCATGCCATCTAGTTAAATAGTTCACTAGTATTACCTCCCTATTTTTTCCTAATTGATGATATCCTAATAGAAGGTTCTTATTTGAGAAATATTAATCCCCTATAATTGGATTGAACATGTATTAGTATGGGGTGGAGGATACCAATTTGTGATTAGAATCTTATTATATTAATCTTAATCTATGAAAATGTGTATTGATCCATCCTTCTTCCTAAAAAAGAGGAAATGTGAAATCCATGGTGAAGAATGATGGTTTATAAAAACATTGTGTTGATTATCTTAAAGTATCTTCTTTAGTTCATCATATTTAATGGGATTCATAATATAAGGGATGTTTGATATTGAAAATGATCTATATATGATTTCAAATTAAAAACAACACCCAGCTTTGTGGGGGACCAAGAAATGCATTTAGAAATACATTGGAATAATCTTTCACAGTAAGTATGTATTATATATTGACTTCCTCACTTATAATTTTACATAAATATCGCTCGGTACTTTTTATCTGGACCCATATTAAGGTTTTCTATTCTAAGGGGAGTTCATAATCACACATGAATTGATATGTGATGATAGGATGATCAGGTACATAAAATAAGATTCCCTTATCCTAAAATATTATAAGAGATCTATATATGGAGAATAATTTTTTTCCCAGTATCAGGTAAAATTATACCAAGTGATGAATAAATAGGTTTATAAGACGTACTTTTCCACCAAATTGATCGAAGAAGAATTTTATACCCTATATGAAATGATAAAACTACCATGGTTTCCACTAATGATTCAGTATATAATGATTGAGGTCAAAATAAATATTTTTAGAAAATATACAAGATATGAAATAATTTGATGGACCAGAATCAAAAAATATATTTATTGATATAGTGTGGATATTGATTATACCTTTAACCAATACATTATCATGATATAACTTATTAGTAGTGACCTCAAATGAAAATTCTTCTACCCATGGTCTTGTAGGGTTCTAGGGATTATTTTTCTCGTTAGTCATGGGATTAGGGAAATTTTTGGGCAAATACCAAAACTATTTATATTTAAAAAATTCAAGTGTGGGTAGTGCATTAGTTTGGAAATTGTAATACTATATTTCATTAAGATGTCTTGTTTCCTCCTTTCAAAAAATACTTGTATACTAGCTTTCTATACCATAGGTAAAACATCTTTCCAAACCATTGAGTCAATCTCTAAGGTTCTTCCTCTAACAATGTTTCCTTGTATGCAACTATAATTTTCTTCCTCTATGATATTTTTTATTTTATTTTCAATAAAATAAATTTTTACATAATTATCTCTAGAGTAATTAGTTTTTAAAACTTATAATTAAAGTTTTATTTTACATAAAACAATTTTATCAAAGCTACCAAACTCCCTTATAGACAATACATTTTTAGGAAATAATTTTATGATACTAGAAAATAAATATATCTTAATATTAAAGTTAGTAATGAAAATAGAGACATAACTTTCATGTACCATAAATTTTTCTTCATAGTTACCGATGGATTCATACTTATATTATTTTTACTCTAAGAACAATCACTCTGTTTTTGTGAAATTTTTAGGGAAATTATTTAACAAATGATATTTTTTTTCAATTCATCGTATTATTTAGTGCCACCTTCTTTCTTCCTCTCCATATTATCTATTATTGTCAAACATTGGTCAACATAACCATAAAAATTATAAAAAACTAAGACTAAATTTTCATTTTATAACCACTAAAGAAAGGAAAATGTCTTATTTATTCCATTCTTCCATTTTTCATAAATGTATGTATTATAAGACCCACTACTCAAGGGTGGACATTGACACATAGAGAACTTGATGGAAATTTTATCCCTACTCAATCATTATGGGTTCTCAATATGGTTTATGTTATTTTTCATAGATTAGAAGAGTTGAGTGATAATCACCAATAGATTTTTCAAATCCACCCCACTAGGTTTCTTAGTGTGACCATCGATATATTGTCAATTTCATCCATTATAATCTCAAATTCTCCATATTCTATCCATTAATTTGATAAAGAAAAATTGTTAAAAAATCAAATAAACATATGTTTTATAAAACAATGAACTTAGAAGAAATCAATCATAAATGAAATATATATACCCTAAATATGAATCACTATGTTTTAATTTGTGTTTTCCATGGCCTCTCCCTATTAGATTATTTAGTATATATATATAAAAATCATTAATTTTTTTCGAAGGAAATCTGAATCATCCAAAGAATATCACTTAGAGTGTCAAATTAAGTGTGAAATTAGACCCACTTTTTGTGCATCGGTTGAATATTAAGTTTGTACCGAAACAAATTTTGTAGGGTTTTTACTCTTAGGTGAAATTGTGCCTAAGACATCATCCAACTATTTATATAGATAAAATGATTTCTTTAAAAAAATATCCCCACACTATTTAAATTACCAATGTTTTAGGTAATTTTATTATACATATCACCATACATAGGGTTTTAACTAATTTTTTCTTCTCTTAATATATGAAAATAACTAAACTAATCCTTAAAATTAACTAAACCCCTTTCAAATACCAACTGATATTCCCCATACCTACACCCCCCTAATATGGTTCAAAAAAAAAATCTTTAACTACTTTTTCTGATACCAACAAAGAAAAACCGAATACACTTATGTCAAATTATATATAATATATTATATTATAAATTAAAACCCTAAAATCAACACACACATTCCCATAAAACAAAGGTATAGTTTCTCTATATATCAAATATATAATAAAAGTATTACACATTATTTCATCAAAATCTCCCTCACATTAAATACAAATAACTTATATTGAAAAAAAATATCTATATAAATTCCTAGGGATGTAGAAAACAAAATAATGAGTGAGATCAAACTCACATTAAGGGAAAAAATTAACTAGTCATAAAGGGGTCAGATATTAACTATATGAAATTACATAAGCATCGGAGAAGTACCAAATTAAAATGAAAATAAATAAGTAATAGATACACCAAATAATGAAAAATATAAATATATAAAAAAATGATTTGATGCATACCATGTTGTAAGAATTTACACACATATGAAAATAATCCAGAATCATGTAGCATAACATAAACATATGTGATATCATAATGTTGTGGTATATCATCAGAATATGGAATAATAGTGTGGAAAAAACAAAAATATGGGAACAAACTACATAATGGATTATAAATTAGGATCCCTCCCCCCATAACGTAGTTGATCTAGTGTCTTGATCATGCCCTCCATAATATAGTGACTAAGGAATAAATATCCAACATAATTTATAGATCAAGTATCATAAATCGCATCGCATTTTTATATCAGTATATATTAAACATCAAAAAATACCATAGAGGGTGATATAGGACCCCACCCACAATATCCATACATATATATTCTATATGATATCAATCATATAGAATATTTGGAAAACCCAGGTATAAAAAATCTTTTTCATAAATTTTATATTTTATATCACATAAAATGATATCATGAGTAGACTAATAAATTCCAAAATTCAATCTCCATTAAGAGAAAAATCCTAAAATTGATTATAGGATGACCATTTGTAATAAACCATGTGATATTAATCCTTTTGATATGGGGAATAAAATGGAAATGAATCCATAATTTTTTTTCAAGACCTATCATATCTCTAATATAAAGAAACAAAGTTATAAGTAACTATCAAAATACATTTTAATATAGGTGGAAGGAATGAAATTTTAAATAATATTAGAAAATAAATCCTATTAATGTTTCCTTGATAAAAATTTAAATGTTTTTGATAGAAAACTTGGATTTTAGGATAAAATATATTAATGTGGAAAAGAATTCCCTTCTAATATTTCTATATACATTTATTGAAAATCACATAATTAAAAGAGTAATAATGATTCCTTTTGAAAATTTGTATGGATAAGTATAAATATCACTATATATAATAAAAAAAATTGTTCCCAATTAATAAATGATAACATTGGATGGAATAAATATTACACACATGGAAAAGAAAGATCCATTAGAAATGATGGTAATTAATTTTAACATCATTTTTTAAATTTAAAATAGAAATACATTAATAAAATATGATTTTCATGAGAAAATAAAAATTCTAAATTGAGAAATATAAATTACACTATGAATAGTATAAAAATAAAAATATTGGAATCATTGAATAACATATTCAAGGGAGAATAACCAAGCCTCAATAAAAATGAGGTTGAGTCGATAATACCCATATCTTGGATTTTTTTTTGTTTGTTAGATGGGATCGAAAATCTCTTATGATATGAAAAACTATATTAATTACATTTTCAAAAGACCTTTTCTAATATATAATCATTTATATGATTTAATTATAATAATTAATTGTATGTTTATTAGTAATTTATTATTTAATGTCATCATCAGATGTCAGTGATTTTGATTAGTTCACATGTGCTTCATAATGGTCATTTCAATCCCTATACTCAGATAAAAAGTTCATAGTTCCATTAAACTATAACATATATAGATATATATATATATTATTTGTTAAATACATTTTTAAGACCATATATGTGAATATGTGATGAAAAATGAAACATGTCATTCATAGAGGTGGTAGTTCACATAAAACATGGGAAGTCTTTCCATTTTCAGATGTATGGAAGATAGATGTGTAATTTTTGTTCCATAAATGTAATAAAATATTATTATACTAATAGTAGTTATTTAATTTTATTAGTATAGTTAGAATAGTATTGTTGGAGGTTGTATGAGAAAGATAGGGAAGAAAAGGTTATAGAGTGGAAAATACTAATGTTGGGGACTTCAATTTTCTCTTGAAGGACTTCTTTGAAAATAAGGAATTGGGGAACTTATTATTGATAGGTTATAAAAAATGTGTAATTTGTATCTAGGGAGGTTATAATGGATATATTTACAGAGAAATTATGAAGGATAAGTGTGTATTTAAGTTGGTGGAAGTGAGATCCTTTTATAGTGGTAAAATATGGATATTTCATTTAATACTAATGTTATGAGAAGGGTAAAGATAGAATCACATAGATTTTAGGTGAGTTAGGTTGTGAAATTTTAGTCAGGCATTTTGTATTTACATTACTACATAAATAAAGGTTCTAAATAATTTACAAGTGTCAATTTTGTTTATAAAAATTCATACCATGTTAGATTACTTTCTCTTTACCCTTTAACCGTGATGAAATATTTGCTACAGTAAGTATCTTTTCACTAAAAATATAAGACACCCATCAATTAAAAAATTTTACATAATGATTTAGAATTTGACTCCACTTAATCTAATTCAAATTCTAAATAAAATAAAAGTATCATTAAAATTAAAACATATGATATAGAGAAAAAAGTATTTTTATAGAAAATTGACAATTAAAAAATTAATTGTTCTAATTATTATTTCCTCTCAGTTACTAGTAAAATGAGTGTTAATATATTATTCATATATATAATATCATTTATCAAAACCAAAATTTAACCATAAAATATTTTATTTCTTAAAATAAAATTCATATCACATAAAAATAATTTTTTTAACACATTTATAAAAATATAATAAATTTATAAGTTATTTACATATATTAATTGATTAAATTTTATATTAAAAAATATTTATTTTAATTAAATAATATATTTTTTATGTTCATAAAAATACACATGATATTTATTTAATTTATTAAATTAATAAATACATGTTTATATAATCATAATTATTATATACATAACGACTCAAATTCTTTAAGTAAGTCCTAAAAATAAGATAAATAGTTGTTGTATTAATGGGTGGGGATTTTTATAAAATTGATCATGTAATGATTTCAATGAGAATGGTCTTCTCTAGAAAATAATTTTATTGAAGCTGCACCTGTTGGAGTTCATCTGGTTCTTTGTCCAAGGAAACCCCTAGTGAAGCAACCTTTTTTCTAAGATCAAAAAATGAGCTCATAAGGAACATTTATAATACATGATGTTAAATATTATATTTTTTATATATGTGTTTTAACATAGAAACATCAATCTATACCCACTAATTCAATGGATATGTTACAGTGGTCACATTTTAATTATAACCTAGTTCATTTTTTCTTATCATTTCATATAAAACTAGTTATCATATTTTTAATTCCATATAAATTTTAGTTTTTTAAATCAAAAAGTGAGATGGGATTCTAAGAGAGGATAAATTGGTATGGTTTCAAAATGTATTCAAAGGAGAATACTTTTTTGTGGTGTTTTTATGGATATCCCATTATAGGTAAAATTGAGGGATATTTCCTTCAAAACATAGATTAAGTGAAGGGTGAACATGAAATACCTTTAAAGTTAGGTGAGTTAGGTGAGGAAATGTTTTTTGTAATTTAATGTTTAACTCCCAAACTAGATAATTTTTTTATAATTTTATATATAATGTTAAATAAACACAATTTGATCAATGAAAAATTATCAATCTTTACCCATTTTTGAATTGTTTAATTACTTATCAAGGAAGATATTTTTTTATAAAATTATAAGAGGAACCCTCTTACCCAATTTTTATGTGGTGATTCAATATTTGGATTAAAATTAGTCTAATTAAATTTCTAGGTATTATAAATTTAAAATTAAAATAAAAACATAAGTTATATTGTATAATTGTTTTGTTGAAAATAATTTTTAAACATTAAGTATTTTTATTATTAATTTTATCGATTACTAAATAAATAAGTGTTAATATACTTATATATATATATTTATTATTTGAGTGATGATTTAAAAGAGATCAATTTAATTTATTTATTTAAAAATTCACCACACATTAAAATATGATTATTGGAAAATAACCTTTTATGCTAACTCTAGAAACTAACATTCACCTTAGTAACTTATCTTTCATCCAAAAAATGAAATTAAAAAAATATATAATTTTAATATCTTTATAGAAAATTTTAATCAATTTTTATTTTATTCAATTTCATAAACTGATAAAAAATAATTTTAATTAAAAACACATAACCCATAAATAATGTTTTTAGAAAAATGCATTATTTTTTATGAATATAATGAATTTATTATTATATTATTGTATGTATAAATATTTATATAAATGTTAATTTTTCTGTATATATAATGAATATATTTCATTAATATCATTGTTCAGTATTGATCAATTTTGTTTATAAAAATGAAAATACAAAATAGTTAAAAACCAGTTACTTGAAAAACATCATTTCATTAAATAATATTGAAAAAAACCTACTAGAATTAAATATTCATATTTTAACCATTAAATTTTATAAATACATTGGTAATATTTTTATTAATTATATAAATAAATCAAATCATTTTTTATTTATAATTCATAAAAAATATGTTCCCAATAAAATATTTTAATATAATGTTAAATTATTGTTTCATTAAAAAAATATCTTATTTTCAATTAGTTAATAAAAATAAAAAAAAATAAATATAACTATTGGATACAAGAATACCCAATAAGTATATTTCAATAACCATATTTCCAATGAAAATATTTATAATGATCAGATTTTATTCTTATATATATTTATATATAGATTCATAGAATTGTCAATTCTGTTCATTTAATCCCCTCTCGATATTTCTGTAATATTTATAATATATAACTAATTATCATTTTATCAATAAAGGACATGATATTTATGAAAAATTTGACAATAATGATTTAATGTTCTTAGTCATTTTATTTACTTGTTATTTTATTCATCCATTGCTTTTGTGAATTTTTTTTATATTGAATTATCATATTTTATTTATCATTCATTGTAATATTTTTATCTCAATTAAATGTATCAAGTTTAATTTTATTAAATAAATGGACATTAGATAAGTTATTAAAAAATTAATGTATTTAAAGGGTAGTTGATACTAAAATATTAGTGTGCTACTTTCTCCACCTAATTAAATTGTGGCCTCATAATTTCAATTATTTCACACTAAAAAAATGGATAACATTATTTTTATGTTAAAAAAGGATCAATATATAATTAATAATGAAATATAAACCTCATTTTAAAAATAAATACTAGAAAAAAAATATTTTCTATCATAATAGTCATATTCCCAAAATTCTATTTTTTAACAATTTTAGCTAAATCCCCATCATGATTGGGTATTAAGACCGATATAATGGGTCAGAATCACATATGAAGTTAATAGTTTTCCATTCACCAATATACAATAATATTTTAACATGATATATCAAATTTCACATCCCTATCCCAGAAATTAATATGGGTATAGAAAATAGATCCAGTCGATGAAAAAAATCAATTCAAATTCATCTATATGAAGAATAATAATATTTATAGAAAGTATATTCCAAAAAATCTATTGGAGATGAGTTATATACATGGTATGAAATAATAATACAACATTAATCTCCCACCAAAATATAAATTTTGGGGTAGATAATTGATTCTCTTAGAAAAATTCAAAGATATAATGGATGGAATTAAACTATGATCAAATTGAACATATGAACTTCCTGAGTGGATCATTATTATAACATGTACAATTTTTATTCTGTGAGTCACCTGAGAAACTGTGATTACATCACCATTCCCTTTATCCATTGTATTATGAGGATTTTGATGTCATTCTTCTTTATTAACACTTGGATTAGCACACTAGTATGCATAAGGCCAAAATTATACATATTTAAAACATTGAATTGTTTAAAGTGCCTTAGGAAGAACATGATTTTCATTTATCATGTTAATTTAACTCTTCCATTTTACTAAGAAATTCATTTCTCTATGACCTCATATAGGACACATAAATATCTACAAGTTCCTTTGATACATTTTCCTAGGTTATTCTTCATGCATTTTTGACATGTATGGTGTTGTATAATATTCCCTCCAGGGAATTCATCACCTAAACATCCATTGAACAACATTTTTCACTTATTGGACATGTTTAGATATTTTATAAGGTTCATGTATTTAACTTGATTATTCCTAGTTTCAGACAATTAATAAAATTAAATAGGATAGTATGAGTATTAAGAAATAATTATCCGAGTAATCGATCACAAGATAGAGTAAATGAATACTAATATGTTATAAATTATAGAAACTATGGAATTTTATGTTCAACCTAAACCACTTTTGGATCATAATGGGTTGTTTTATGATGGAATTAATATACATATTAACTTTAATATAAAAATAACAAAAATCTAATTTGATACCAACTTAAGTTCCTTAGACCCACAATCTAAGATCTAGTGCTAAACAAAAAATTTATCCATTGACTTTGATTCCAATTGAATCATATAATACATGAACATATGTCATGGCAAAAAATATTTATACATTACATGATTTATTTGATTCCAAGTGATATGACCGAATAATAACATATAATTTTTACATCAATTACATATAACAATCAATCACATAATCTGAGAACCCAATTTTTTAGAGTCTTTGAAGATTGGATACATAATCAATGATGAAAATTTATACATAGGAAACCCCATCAATAATACCTTTTATAAATTTCATATGTTATACTCTCATTTATATCATGGTTAATTGAAATATATAAAAGTATTAAGATTATATGCTCATTAATGGTATATATAATAGATTTCAAACAAAGATTATAAGTGAGCATAAGTTATTTATGTGGGTCTAAGAACACAGTAAAGTTATGTAGTTCAAACAAAAGTGAATCATATAAAAAAAGGATCATAAATCTTGAATAATTATATATATCTTAAATCATAATACAAGAGTAATATTTGTGAAAAAATATGAGTCAATAATATGTGAACAATACATGGGTATGATCTATAGCATAAGAATATAGTAGTAATATGGACATAAAACAAGCATCCATATTAACTACTATAACAGTAATAAAAAAAGGGCTTGTATAACCATTATCTCACAATACTATAGGCATGGGGAAACCACCTATACAATATTTTTGGCTTGGTCTACCCACTTTTGTACACTGGGGCTTGGGATAACATCCTATATAACCTTTTTAGGATTGGTATCACCACCCTTGTACCCTAGGATGTGGTATAATCTCATGTGTAGCAATTTGGAAATGGGAAAAATACATGTGTAGCCTTATGATTGGAATAACCTCTAATATACCCCTTTGGGGTTGAGCTGACTAACAATGTTCCCTTCTTCCTAGGATAACCTCCAGATTACCCTTCTAGTCTTGGTCTAAGCACATGTATATCCTTGATCATGGGATAACCACTAGTGTAACATTTTCATATTAGGTTAACCACATGTATACCCTTGGGCATGGGATTACCTCTTATGTACCCTTGGACGTGGAATAATATCCCATTTACTATGATTTCCCAAGCCCAGTTGATAGGAAAGTGACCGTTCGTGTTGGGCACATAGCCTCAACCATGCCTCCTTGAATGACAGAGGTTTATAACAATCAGCGAAGTTGTATGGTGGTAAGGTAAGGAGACTATACCCAGTTTATTAGAGTGTGGTTGGAAAATAAATGAAACATATAATACATATAGATAATAAGAAAGATATATAAAGTACGAAAAATTATTATATATAGATGATGTCATGACAGTACAAAATATAAATTAGGAAAGACATGATAACCATATGAATGGTAACAGGATAAACAAAAGGAAATAAAATACCAAAAATCAATTATATCTATGAGTATCTCAAACATTGGCTTAGTCCTAATCTCCCAAGCATATATCCTATAAAGGAAAACAATCATTCAAAGGTGGGAACTTCTTATTATCCTTACCTACATCCATGAAATCTTCATGGGTACCAAAAAATGAACTAAAGAGGACATAAGTAAAGCTTAGTGGTCCACAACCAATGGTATCTAATGAAAATATTCTCTATTAGAATAAAATGTAATATTTTTATACGTATAATAAATATAAAGAAGTAAATTAAAGGAAACCATTTCAATCTTAGGATCCACCTATGATTCCCATCCAACCCCATATGCTTTATCCGAAGCAGTATGTGTTTAAATTGGTGTCCAATAAATTTTGGTCAAGGGACCTGAGTCAAGTATCCAAGGAGTCGAACAAGTGGAAACCACAAAAAATCCACATAATGGGTATAGTAATTCCCATAAATCAAACTTGTTTTAAATTCATGTAAGACCCATGGGAATCTTGACCTTTTTAAGTTGAGACAGTTGATGGAAATCAACCACTGTTGTATGGAAAAGTTGGGTTTGAGTGGGATTCTCGGGTTTAACCCTTGGAATTATAATATTAATAGTTTCTAAATAAACCAAGGATATTCATCACTACCTATGTTTCTAGTCTCAATTTTAATCCAAGAGGCTAACCCAAGGCATTATTTGTTCGATGAAATCGATCCAAATCTGGGAGAACACCTTGAGTATTCTATGTTTTTTTAGGAGATTCTGCAGAATCCAATACATCATGATTAGTGTACCACTTGTTTTTCACATAAATAAATTAGGTAGAATCATATAAGTTTTATCAGTTCATTCTAGGTTAGGAATACAAGTCTTACTTGAGGCATGGAAAACAATTAATGGTGTATAAAATTATGTAAAATAAATACAAAGTATAATTATTAATTAATTTAAAGTTTAAGTTTGAAATCCATTTAATAATATAAATAGTAATGGTTATTAAAAATAAGTCCAAGTAAGGTATTCATGCTATTAAAAAATTAAACTAATTCAATTTAGAAATTCCACATCTAAATAACAATACAAACACACCCTAAGGGGTGGTTTGGTAAGATTGGAAAATGGGTTTTTCCAATGGGCCAAACCAAACACACCCTAAGAGGTATTTTCAATGTATTTTAAACAGGGTTATCATAGGAATTAGGCTAAATATAGACTAATGGGTGGTTTGGGTTGAGGTTTCAAACCTCTATTGGTGTTTAGAGATCTCGTAGAATGTCTAGGTCAAATTTTAGGTGACTAATTATGGGAGTTGTATATTTTAGGGGAAATGTTTGTAAACTATTCCATGTAGCAAAATTCCAAAAATTATAAAGAAAAATACTTTTAAGAAAAATCCCTAAAGCACCTACCTAGGCCCCACAGAAGACTAATCATCTATTATCGACTGTAGATTTGGAATGGAATGATAGAAATTAGAAAAATATAAAAAATCCCTAAAATGGGTTATATTATCTCACACTAAGGCAACACTAATGACAATGAATAAAACCAATAAAATATTGAAAATTATAATAGTCCTAATCCATGGTGTTCCAACATGATGAATGTTAATGGAAAAAAATTCCAAATATGGGAGATCTACCCCAATTCTAAGGAGAGGAGATAGGAGATCATGTGGAGGGTTTTTTTCTCAAATAAAAGGATCAGAAGGAAAAATTATATTTTAAAGTAAAAGGGGTAAAATTTGAATTCCCATATTATTAATAAGTTTCATGGTTTGGACGCATAGTTTTCCAAATAGTGCTCCCATAATGTCTAGGAACACCACACCCAAAATGGTATACGAATAATTTAAGAAAAACCCTACACAAATTAGTAAAGGTTTTTTTTCCTTAAATTATAGATCTTGATCAATTTATAGGACCCCTTCACATTTGTTATCAAATTTTGATCCACTCATTTTTTGGATGCATGGTTGGGTTGAACATTTTTCTAAACCATGTAATAAACATGCACCTCATCTTATTTATTTAATAATTGGAACTAAAAATCCCAAACCATCACATTCAATCATAGAACCTCCCATACCCATTTGGAACACCCATTAAATAATAAAAAATTGATTTCTAAAAATTTAAATGTAGAAGTACCACAATTGAGAATTGAGATCTTATAAGCTCCCTGCTTTATGAAAATTTGTCCCCAAGTTTCACTTCCAAGAAAGTAGACCTATATCTTAGAATAATTCCGGCCACTAAGAATTCACATCATATTCTCATTCCCATTCCTCCTCATGCATATAGTCATGTAGCCATATAACTCATTCTAGAGTAACTGTCCTTACTTAGAGATTTTTCATGATCTGATCAATAATGAAAACTAGATAATCTTCAAAAGAAGCATTATCCTCCAGTCCAATTTACTGGCATGAGAAAGGACATAATAATAAAAAAACAGCATAAAAACATGGAATAACTAATTTTTATCCCTTTACTAAGTATAAGTTCTATCCAATATAAATTCATCCTGGCCCGTTGTAAAATATAAAAATTCCCAATGAATATAGGTGTAAACACACCTTTCCTCTGAGTCTTTTGATGACCTAATATTGGGGAAACATGAAAGAATACTTGATCCCCCACCCCAAACTCTAGAGGATTGTGATGGAAATCAACATATGACTTCTTCCTAGACTGATTCATAACCATAAATTTCTTAATAAATCATACTTCTTATGAATTTATTAAAATTTTAATTAGTATAAATAGCACTACCTCTCATGTCTCTAACCGTAATAGAAGTGAATAGTATTTCCTATCGTACAGTTCCTTATAATGATCCATCATTATAGTTGCAAAAAAAATGTTATTATAGAAAAACATATAAAGTATAAAGTTCATTTCCCAAGATCTTTTAAAATCAAGTACATATACATAGTATGTACTCCAGTACTTGTATAATGAACTCAGACTGACCATCAGTTTGAGGGTGGAATGTTTTTCTTATAAGTACATAAAGCAAGATCCCCCTATAAACTCTACTAGAACTAAGAAGTAAACTGAGTATCTATATCTAATACAATGGTAAATTTTATAAAATTAATAAATATGATCTATTATACAAAAAATCTACTAATATCATCCACTGATAGGGTCTCTAGGATAAGAATGAAGTGGGGAAAGTTTATCAAACCATCCAAAAAAAACAATACAATGTCACAACAATTGGGTGGTCTTGGTCATGCCATCAAAAAATCTATGGTAAAATCATCCCATTTCTATTTTTGGGATGTGTAATGGATATAAAATTATAAAAGTCCTTTTTTGTTCCACTTTTATTTACTTAATTGTGGAACACCAAGTGAAAAATCCTCCTATTTCCTTTTTTATATTGGTCTACTAATATTGGTAGCATATTTCACAATACATTTTATTATTTCATGGATATACTGCCCATTTTTAGGGGTGATATTCTTGAATCAATTCATCTAAAAAGTTTACAAGAACCTAGAAACACCCATGGATATGTAGGATATCATCCTCATGAGAAACCCAATCAACTTTTGGATCCTCTATAGAAACAATTTCTATTAGGACCAAGGCTTTAGGATCAGAAATATTCCACCACTTTTATGGATACATAAGGGATAAATAAACTAATAAAGTCTCATGGATTGGGATCCCATGATAGTCAGGAACTTCTAGATGAATTTCAAAAGATAGATCCATCAACTACCCCTCACCACTGGCTTCCTGAACTACATAAGCCTAATTTTGTCAATGCAAAGAATCACAAAAAACATATCCTTTACCAAGTAGGTAATAAATATTAAAGTCAAAATAGTAAATATATTAAAATAATATTTATTTTCATATGTTCAAATGCCACTAAGAAAATATATTTTTTTGTATTTTATGGTCCATATAATTCAAAGACCCCTCCCTAAAAAAGTAACACCAACACAAGGCATTAATGATTGTTGCGAACTCAAGGTAATGTATAAGGTAATTTCACTCATATGCTCTCAACTAATAAGACCCTAAAACCAAAAATCATTCCACTTAAACTAAAATATATCCCCTCATGAAACAATATATATCACAATAAAATCTATAAGATCTATTAGGATCATATAAAACTAAGTTTTCTGATAAGTTAAAACCTCCTTTCAACTCCCAATGGTCCTTCTCACATGCTTCAAACTGTATGAACGTTACACCTTTCATGGTCAATCCTTTATATGGTTCTTCAAGGTGATATATGTTCTGGATGAATTTCTAATAATAACTAGATAAACCCAAGAAGTTATTAATTTTGAAAATATTATAGGTCTCTTCATAAGAAAAAATAACTCTCACCTTCTCTAGATCCATATAAACCCCTAATTATGATATAATGATACCCAAGAGGTGAACATTACCAAAAGTGGAACTTAGTGACCTTGGCATATATTTGTTTCTCTCTTAGTGTACTAAGTGATATGTCATTGTGTTTTTCATGATCATGTGTAGTTTTATAGTAAACTAATATGTCATCCTAAAAATAACTAAAAATAAATCCACAAGAGGGTGTAAAACCTGATACATCAAGGTTATAAAAATTGATTCCATGTTGGTCAACCATAATGACATTACCAAACACTCGTATAATCCATACCTCCATCAGAATTTTGTATTTAGTATATTCGAGGGTTTGAATCTCACTTGATGATAGCTTGGTATAAAATCACTCTTCAAGAAGACCCTAGATCCTTGGAGTTGGTTAGAGGGATTATATATAATAGGAAGTTGGTATGAGTTCTTAAATGTCATATTATTCAACTTCTTTTAATCCACACATAGCCTAAGGGTACCATATGCCTTCTTGTAGAAAAGAATATGTGATTACAATAGATAAGTATTACATCATATAAACCCCTTTGATTCCAAGTTCTCTAAATTTATTTTGATTTCCTAAATATATGTAGGATCCATCATGTATGGAGGAAAAGATTACAGTTATTCTCTTAGAAAAGGTTCAACGGTGAACTCTACCTCTCTTTCAGGAGGTATCCCATAATGGTTGTTAGGAAAGACATCTATGAAATAGTCAATAATTGGAGGAAGATAGTCTGGAATATTTTAATACAATCAATAAAAGGTTTATAAATTTGGGAAAACACTCTTCTGAAACCATGATGCTCATGTCTATATTGAGTTCCCTATACATCTCATTCTACCATGAGAATATTGAAACCATCCTCGGGTGATACAAAAGATTCAAATCATTGATAATAATCAATATGACATTGAAAAGTTACTAACCATTATATCCTAATAATTATATTGAATCCTTTCATATCAAGTAAGAAAATTATCCATATAAAATTTTATCCACTTATCTTGAGAGGACACTTCTTGCATAATCAAGAACTCTCTAACCAGATTCCCAATGGATCCTTAAGAGACATGACCCCAAAGAAGTAATCAACATTGAGAAAAAATACTTCCCATTAAAGAAGTAAATATTAATGAGTGTAAAGTTATTATTTCAAAAAGTGTATAAAAAAATTCTTATGATACTTAGATCATTTCTAATAATTTATATTGTATGGTGCTCCACTCATCTAGTGAAGGTTGCACTGCATAAAACGGGTGAAATAGATATAATTGAGAAATAATATAACCCCCCTATGTGGCTATACTATTTTGGAACTATACATCCTATATCGAGCTCCCCCAACCTTGACCACCTCCTTGGACTAAATTGTTTATGGATCTCCAGCCTCTATTCTCAAATGGAGCCACATATCCCACTCCAAAACCTAGAGCTAGTGAAAACCCTCTCCCATTGGGAATCAGTGGAATGGTTTTGTAAAATCATTGGATATGGTTTATTATAATTCATTATTGACACTATATTAGGCTCATAACACACTAGGACTTCATTTTATGCTACCTTCATCACCGATATCATACCGCATAACTAAAAGTGTGTACACTTTAACTGTTACTACCTCAGTAAAAAGTCTCAAGGTACGATTCATTCCACTAGATGAACCACATCCCTACATAGCTGATGAACCACCCTTAAATATACCTTTATCTTCCCTCATATTACAATTAGATATTATTTCGTTGTTCACCATATTTTAAACTATAGTCATTATAAATATTTTCACCAATGAATGAATTGAATGCCTGAGTCTATCATCAAAATGCCTCATCCGGGAAAGCTCAGTTCCCACAAGAGTGAGTAAAAGCGCTAGAGTGTAGTGAAATGAGATAAGTAATCCATGATAACCATTATACCCTAATCATAATGCATTAATTCCATGTATTGATTATATCTCATCATTTTAAGAAGAATAATTTGTAGAAACTAGTCTATATGTCCCACCAGACCACACCCCAGTGTCAATCTTCCTACGTCAGAAAATTACACCGCCTCCTGGAAAATATGTGGAGTATATAGGCTATGAGTTTTTAACTCTTATTTAAAGGAGTATATATTATATAAAAATAATATGGATAGCCTCAATCCATGACTTAGTCTCCTGGGGATTGTCTTCCCTTAATAATGTATATGGTTAATGCTGTTGGAACTACCTCATCCACTCAGAAAAAGTGGGTGTAGGTTAGGTATCTCCCACTATAGATTGTACTAGACATAGGAAACCCTCTATAAGTTGAGTGTCATTGGTCAATACATGAACATCATGTGGAGAAACTAGAGGTTTTTTATGTGTAACTATATTTGGTTCATGAACTTCCACCTAAGGAGCATGGTTTTTTCTACCTTCTAAGCTCTTAACCAGTGGTCATCATAGAGGCATATATCCACAATTTTAAGAACAAACCATAGAATATGTTTTAAATAGAAGAATTATTTTATATTAATACAAGTATAGGATCATGGACTCACTATAACAGGTACAATAATCCACCTAAAAAAATAAAAAATCATGTTATAAGGTGTGTGTTTTTGTAATAATTATAAGGGTTTACTTGACTATGGTTTTGATTCCAATTTATAGAGGAAGACACACTACATGTTAAAATTGGAATAACAATTCAAGAAAAATCATTTTTAACATTAATAATTTAAAATTAACAAGTCTTCATATAATTTTTCGGTTATATGGATTGACATTCCCAATGTATATCCACGTAATACACTATAAATTGCAATTGGTAGTCAATTTAACTACAACCAACTATTGGGAATCAAATAGAATATAAAAATTATATATAAGATGGTTCAATTATATATATTTTAATTCATAATTTATATATGCATAAAAATATAAATTGAAATTTTAAATCCATTTTACTACAACATGATAAATGTTTCATATTATTTAACCAATGTTTGATAACTTTAATCATGTTGAAATTGGTTGAATAATGTTTCATCATCATGATATGTGGGAAAACACCATTTTGTTTGAATTGGAAACTTTATGTAAACAAATGTTTCCCAATTTTTCCTATAATAAACATTAGAAATTATTATCATAATAATTGATTCACAAAAAATAGGATATAATAAATAGGAGTAATGAAATATTAATGACATGGCATATGAATAGAATATAAGTCCATATATGTCTATGATGATTCATGGGATAATGATCCCTTTTTGTATTGGACTAAGTGTAGAAATGCATAAAAAATAACTTTATAAATCATGTTCATCATCCAATAATGAAATTAGTATAATTATAACTAGAGAAATATTGAACAACAAGTCAAATTCCTGGAAACTAGGATTCTCCCCACACTTGGGTTAGCCACTCCCAAGAACATGCTCATTACCAAGTTTTAACACATCCTAGTATCCTTTCTATGAACCTTAAATAGTAATAAAAAGGAATATAAAATCTATGATAACACTTTATGACATCCCCAACCCAGTTTTTAGATAAGTTACCAATCTGGTTGTCAAAAAGGCCCTAAGAATTCCTCCCCGTATTCTAGAGGCTATCAACTAACATCGAGGTTATATGGTGGTGAGGTGTTGTGACTATACCCCATTTATTAGAGTGAAATGTAGAAGAAAAATAAATTAAACAGATGATCCATCCAAATAACATATATGATACATGATATAGAAAATATCATCATATACAGATGATGTCATGATGCTACAGAATATTAAGAAGGCAAGAAATGGTAGCATGCATACAAATAGTAATCACTTAAGAAAAAGGAAATTAAAAAACAAAATAAACTATCACCATAAGAATCCTAAAAACTATTATAATCCTATTATCCCAATATGACATCCTAAAAAGGAAATAAAACATCCATAATTGGGTGCTTCCCTTTATTAATAAATACTTCCTTGAAATTTACTTGGTACCAAGTAGTGTCTTGACCAGGGTGTCAGTGAAACTCATTTGGCCACAACCAATGGTGTCTATTAAAACTCGCATATTTGAATATAAAATGAAATATTATGTAGGTATATTAAATAAAAATAATTAATGTAATAGAATACATATCAATCTCATTCTCCTCATGGGATACATGGCAGACCATACATGCTTTAGTCTAAGATGAATTTATCTAAGTGTGTCATTAAAATTTTGATCAATGAATACAAGGAATGTATCAATGGTTTAAAATAATAATTATCCATTAGGAATCTATATAATGGTTCTTGGAATTCCCAAAAAAATAAACCCACTTAAAATCTATGAAAAACCCATGGCATTTTTGACATTTTAATGTTCACCCAACTCATTGGTATCAAGACATGTTGTCCGGATCATTAGTTTAAAGTGGAATAAAATGGATTATCCCTTTGAATTGTACTCCTAAGAGTTTATAACCAATAAAATGAAATGTATCCTTTAATTTTGGGTAGTTTTTAATGTAATCTAGGAGAAAATCGAATTCATTCCTTGTTTGGGTATATCAAGTTGATCATGGGAGTCATCACGATCATTCTCTATTTTTCAAGAGATCTGGATGAGTCTTTGACATCAATAAATTTCATTCATTATAGTAATAAAATTAAAAATCAATTATGTGTGTAAAAATTGGAATTCACATCAATTAATTATGTGTCATCCTATGTCTTCAATCCATGAATTCCAATTTGGGAATCTATGCCTTGCCTGAGGCGTGCCACACTTTTAACAGTGTAACCAAATTCTATAAACAGTATCCAAAGGATTATTAGTAATTAATCATAATTTCATGTTTCCATTCCATTTAATAATTTAAATTTTAATTGTAACTAATCATAAGGAAAATTTATTTAACCATGTCATTTCACAATTCAATTAATTCAATTAATACATTCTATCTGTAGCTTATAATCCAAACACACACTAAGGGGTGGTTTGGTTAAATAGATAAAGGGGTTTTTTCTTAATTGAAAAACAAAAAAATCCATAAGAGGTGTTTTGGTTATATTTGAAATAATTTTATCATAGTTTATTGGCCTGATACACCCTAAGGGGTGGTTTTCATTGAGGTCTCCAACCTCTAATGATTTTTAGGGGTCTTATAGAATATCTAGGTCAAGGTATATGAAACTAAATATGGAAGTTATACATTTTTGGTGTAACACATGAATATTGTTTCATTTTTTCCAAAAAAAAATTATAAAATTGATACTTTTATATAAAATCAATATACCCCCTATATAGGCCCCTCAAAATACTCCATTCCATGTATCTACCTCGAAATTGGGTTAGAATGAGACAAATCAGAAAACCCAAAAAAACTAATAAAAAAGGTATATTGGATCACAAGAAGATAACACCAATGATGGGGTTGAAAACCAATAAAATAAATAAAGATATTTTTATCCTTTTAAGAGTTTTCTAAGATGATGGATAGTTTGTAAAATAGAGTCCAGATGTGTGAGATCTGCCAAGAATTCTTAGAGATGATAATGGTGATCCTAAGGAGGTTGTTGTATGAAAATATAAGGGGTATAAGACCAAATTATATTTTAAAGAAAAATTTGGGATTTATATTTTTAAATTTTTAATAGGTAACATGTTTTATTTTATTTATTGGAAAAACATTTCACCAATTGTTCTCCCCTACAATTTAGGAGGACCACACACTACAGGGTTTAGGATCATGGTTTGAAACACCATGCACAAACCTTTCAAGGTGAACCTAAAATAAATTTTAGATATTGTATGGTTTGTATTATATCCTTTAAATTTTTATAAATCCATTCCCCTCCCCTTTATGGGTTTCAAGGTTTAGGTGCACTGTTAGAAAAATCAAACTTTAATCGCACACCTCATCCTCATTCTTAAAAAGTTGTAACTATAGACCCCATACCTTCCCAAATGCTCTCATAAGAAGCCTACCATCTTGGTAATTCTTATTATATATAAACCACATTTTTCTGTAATTTAAATTTATACTTACATTAATAAATAATTATTACCTTCCATGTACCCTTTTGGGATTTTTCTAATCACCTAGGTACCTTAAAGATTGTAATAACCTTCTGTAAACCCTAGGTTCTGGGAGAACATTTAGTTTAAAATTCTCAATCACATAAGATATACAACATTACACAATATATTTTGGGCCTATATAAGGCCCAAATAATTACATAATGATAAACCATACATATGTATATCATAAGATCATGTTACAATTCATAATTTCTTTATAGCTTAATTACCCCATGTGAAAGAAATGGTTTCTTAAAGAACAAAAAATAATGATCTTAAGACATATAGATAAATATTATGGATTGTTTTAATTAGATAATATATATATAATTTCATGAGAAAATAATTAAAATATGTTGATATAGACTAAAAACGTATTTTAAGACCATTATGAAAATTTCTTCAAAAAAATAGATGAATATCCTTTTTTTATAAAATTTTTTGAAATTAAAATACATTATAAAATTATGAGGATAATTATTTCATTTATAAAGTAATAAAATCTTGGGAATAAAACTTACTAAATAATTTTAAATTTGTTTTTTGGAATATTTATATATGTACAAAGGGTTAAAATGAAAAAACAAATCATAGTCGTAAAAATAATTACTATTTTATCAAAAATGAAATCACAAGTCACTATTAAATATCATGTTCACGTAGATGAAAATTGTAATTTTTGAAATCAAATTTCATAAATTAAAACCTCAATTATATACTCCTAAAATAACATTAATTTATAGAATATTAAATATGGAAGAGAATATATAATATATGATTGTAGTAAGAAAAATATTTTTAACCATTTGAAACAATTTAATGAAACCCATAATAATGAAATAAATTATAAAAAACTCATTTTCAAATGAGATAAATATAAATAAAAATAGCATAAAAGATTAAAAATATTTATATTTTAAAATTATTAGTGAAAACATTTATTGGAATAATGATTTTGGTTATAAAGGAGAAAGAACTATTAGATTATATGAGAATTATTCTTAAGCACAAAACATTCTTATTAAGAACAAAATCCCTCAATGAAATATATTTTTATGTGAAAAATTAATTTCCCTTACAATTATGGTGGAAATAAAATATTAAAAATGTTAAGTTATATGAAATCCAATATATAAGAATGATGTTCAAGAAGAATGATTATAACTCAACAAAGGGGAGTTAAATTCACAGAACCCCTTATAGCATTAGTAACATTTGAATCCAAGGCCTTTCAAAGGGAAAAAATGAAATAGAAATTTAGATACCATTAATATAAATTGAATCAAGATATAATATGTTAAAGATGATTTATATACACCATATATAAATGAAATTTGGAGTATTATATGAATCATGCCTCAAAAAATGAAATTGAGATAGAAAACCCTTACATTGGATTCCGTCTTCTTAAAACATGTTGTAACCACTAATAAAATAAAATAATAATCATTAATTACCTATTTCAGAAGTTGTTTAATATAAATTAAATTTTATATTAATATTTTATGATTATTTATTACAAACTTATCACTTATTTATAATTAATATCCCATATTATTTACTCGTAGTTTCATTTGTTTCTTAGGAGTTTGGTAAATAATTCAAAATTCATGATTTCATCCTATATATAATAGTTATGGTAGAAGAATATATGTTCCATAAGTAGTTATGATTTTATTGGTCCATTCCTTGAAAATTTCAAATATAGTTCACCAATATTAAATCTATAACAATATTTTTTTCAATAGTTTTTACAAGTAAAATGAGGTATATTATATAACACCTAACCTTGAACAAATTTTATAAGCCAATGTTCCACATAACCTAATGTGTTCATCCCCTTATGTAAGAGTATTCTGACTGGTGGTGTGGGTATAAATTTTCATGGTGAGACCATACCCTCAAAAATTGTATCAATCATAAAATAATACATCGTAAATATTATTTAATCAAAAAAATAAAATAATATAAGAGGAATAGATACTATAAAAGATTTCATGACAAGTCATTCAAATATAATAAAATTACCCAAAATGCATTTGTTAAATAGGTATAGTAGAACAACTATAAATGATAAAGAAAAAAATAAATGTACTACAAAAACTATCTGGAGACTATCTCGTTACATCATCCATCACCCAAATCCATTCTTATCAACAACCTATCATGGGGCTCTTTCCCTATATCATGTCTATAATCATAAAATCTATGCATGCACCAAGATTCTTATGCATTGTGTGAGTATAAACCTAATAGTAATTTTCCATTGTTTCACTAACATAAGTGAGCATGTTTATAGAAGTGTATGACATGACGAAAAAAGTAATTGTTCTCTAAATTATTCAAGAAATCATACATCCAGGGAACATGAACTAATAAGCCTCCATGAACCATGACCCTATCTTTTTTGTAAACACACTAGAAGAGTTTCATAGTACAACCACTTGAATTAGATCGTTCCTTGTTACTCTATTTATCTTTAAGGACAAAAATCACTACCAAAATTAAAGGAAAAAATCCATCCACCTTTAAGGACATGTATATTCATTCACCATTAATAAGAAGCATTTTTATCCACCTTTTTGGAAAAGCTTGTCATAGCTTTAAGGAAAAACTCCACATCCACATTTAGGGTAATTATTCACCTCACTCAGTGTGACCATTTTCCTTATTATGGTAAAAGCTATTGGAACACTAGTATAATGTAAAGTCTCTCATATGTGAGAAAATTCCACATCATAATTTCATAATGAAATAAAATTTCCTCTCTTATAAAGATCATAAATCATTACCCCATTTTTTTCAAGGTAATTCATTCAACATCATATGCAAGACATCATCAATGTGTCATGTATCATATTCTCTATAGTGAACCATGATTATTACACATATTATTACATAATTTTTAACATAAAAATTTGTTAATTACAACCTAAAGATTGTGATCCCTGGTTTCTTTGGAAGACTAGGTATATAAAATCTCAAAAGAAACTAAAACATAACTTATTTAGCTTTAGTCTCCTTAATGATCTATTAAATATATTTCATCTCCTAAAACTACATTAGATAAACTAGGGAATATATATAAAAAATATGTGCTAAAAACCTATTAAGGGAATAAAAATGATTTGAAAACATAATATTTGAGTTAATATTAAAACATGAATTCATAAAAGAGAAGGTTCATGAAAAATCACTTGGGAGAATAACATAAATTACATGGTATCACAAGATCATGGAAACATAGGAAAGTTGAATCAAATTATATAATTTCATAAGAATAAGTTGAGTCTAAATATGTATACAACATAACATGGTCGATAGAGTCCCATAGTGTATTAGGATTACTCCCTAATCCCACATATAACATATCTTGATACCAAAACATTACCTAATGCATTGGATAACTATCTGGGTCCACCCATCATAATATGTACATGATAATTTGTGCCACAAAAATATAAATAAATTATGAGGTAGAAACATAAGGATTAACCATGTAACAAAATGAGTTTTATAATCTTGAGTTATTTCATAATCAAAGGATATTTCAGAAATAAGGCATTTTTTAAATGAACACAATGTATGTAATACAACATAAAATAAGGGATAATGGGATAAGTGTATTTAATATATATATATATATTATATTAAATAAATCTATAACATCAAATTTTTAATTATTGATAAAAATATCATTAAAATTTAATATATAATATTTTTTGAGAAAATACCATTTTCACATTTAAATCACTTCTCTAAAATTTAAAATTTTCATAAATATTATAGAAAACATTTTCATTGAAAATAAAAATGAAAACATTTATTGTAAGCTTCAAATAATTGATAATTAGTTATAGAGGGAAGTTAAATTTCATGTCATATAAGTTAAAATAAAACATTCCTTCCACACTTTTTTAATAAAAAGTCAAAAATTACCTATTTTAGAAAATGAAAGAAATGTTCCTTGTAAAAAATTTTGTAAAAAAGTAAAATATGGTTAAAAATATATTTTTTAAATCATTTCAGAATATTAAAAAAATTAAATAAAATATTTTAATGAAATATATAAATGGAAGAGAAAGGATTTGTGTCTAAAACAAGATACAAGATTGGTATTACTTAAAAACTATATTATGGTGTTTCTTTATTCAAAGAGTTATGACAAGGAACCCAAATATTTAAACCACATTAATTACCGTATATAAATAAAATTTATGTGGTTTAATAAAGTAATTGTATATTATTTTCCCTAAAGGAACCTTGAACATAAATAATCTTTAAATGATTGGAGATTGTAATATAATGCCCTTTCTGGTTTGGGAACTTTAAAGTCAAATACCATTGGTTGAATTAAAATGAATTATAACATAAAATTACATTAATTTTGAAGTATTAATGATGTAATATGTAAAAGGGAAATAATACAAAACATATAAAATAAATTAATCACATAATATTAAAATATGCATCAATTAAAGAAAATTGAGATGAAATCCCTTACCTTGAGTTCAAATCATCAGGTAAATACTTTACCATTAGAAAAAATAAATTTATACTAATTATTTAATTTATTAAAAAAATTATCAATATTATTATTCCTTTTATTTTATTTATTACCATGTTATATTTATTTTCTTAATCAATTATGTTCACATTGGACGTTTTGATGATATTTGGTTCATATGTTCAAAATGACTTTGATAGGTTGACTGTGGTAAAATAAGTTATTATTCCCTCATATAAAGAATAATAATAATTAAATAATTATAATTTTTATAAATAAATTATAGTTTTAAAACTAACCATGGATTATGGTAATAAAAATGATCTATGTTACAATCATAGTGATGGAAGATCGTACGTACGCATGAGTAACATTTTCATTTTTCACCAATCATAATGAAAAGAAGGTAAGTTTTATTTTATAAATGTATAATTATAATTATGCCATAAATAACATAGAATTTCCTTAAATACACTTATATCTACCAACCATGTGATTGTGTGATGAAAAACGATTCACATCGCTTCGTGGATGTGGTAGCCCACAGGTACACATAAAACACATTATCATTTTTTCATGAAAGGATAGGTAGGAAAGTATATGATATATTATTTTCCATAATTATAAATATTTAAATAATATCATATAGTTTAATTAAATCTATCATCATAAATAGTCATGAGAAGTGATGACGGAAAATGAATTACCATAGTTCATGAGGCAGTAGTCCATTATACACACGAATAATGGTTTCTCTTCCCATTTGATGTAAGAGGACATATATATAGGTTATTCCATTTAAAAATAAAATATAAGTATATTTTATATAGTAATATTTTTATATTATCATGTTTTAATTAAATTTGAATGACGTGGAAGAAGGAAAAAATAAAACCCTTGGTTAAGAACGGTACATCTTCTTCGAACAACCTAATTAGGTTAGCACCAAAATCCTTCATATGAGGGTTTTCTGATCAAACAAAGGACTCTTAGACATTGTAAGGGAAGTAAATTTGGGATTTGGGTAGGGATTAAATGAAATAGAGTGATTTTTAGGTGTGAATAAAATAGGATATGAGGTTCCCCTTTGAAAGTGAGATGGTGGGAAATTTTAGTAAATACCCAAAACTATTTAATAATGGGAAGTCACCCCCAATCCATATGCCTAAAAAATAAATAAATGGTTCATTTTCAAAAATATAAGGTTCATTGAATCCTAAAAAATTAAAAAAATTAAAAAATTTAAACATATTATTCTCTTTATATTAATAGTTACTAACTTTTACCATTTTGGTTTTCACCATAGTAACTAGTTTTTACCTAGGTAATTTATCCTTAAATCCTAAAAATAAATTAAAAATTATTAGATAATTTCAACCCCTAACTATAAATATGAAATAAAATTTATCCCATTAAAATATTATGTGTGAGGAAAATTAATTTTAATATAATTACATGTTACACAAAGAACACCATTATAACCTTAACCATGGTAACTAATTTTTACTATTTTCACTATTTATTGTGACCTAAAATTAAGTTGAACTTATTAAATAATATTAATTATTTTGTTTAAAAATATGGAATTTATTTTATAAAATTTAAAATCAAATAACTGGTATAATTTAACTTAAAATTTAACCCTCAAAATACTAAGAAAATCTATTTTTTAGGTAAATTAATTTTTCAAGCAGTAGGTGGTCTTATATTCACTCTAAGATTAGAAATCATGATTATATGAATTTAACATCATATAAATAGATATAAAATATATTAATTCCATTTAAATATTTCTATAATATGTTTTATTTTAATTATTTAAAATTGATAAACTTTATGCACTTAAAAATAATTTACAGTGAACCATGTTTGAAGCATAAAAATAAACTTAAATCAAAGTCAAGAAAAATACTGAATCAAGTAAAATTGATTATATTATTCTAAAAAATGGTTTATAATTAAATTTAATACAAAATCAAAAATATATTTTTTTACAAAAATTACATGATATAAATAAAAATTAATAGTAATTGAAAAATCGATAATTTTCACTATTCACTAAAAATCAACCATTTTAGAAAAAACCCAAAATTTCAACCTAAGTAAAATTTTAAATAATAATTTTAAAAAGTAATTTCATTTTATCAATTAAATTTTTTAAATTGTCTATACATTAATTATAATAATTTCTCAAAAAATCAATAAAAACCTTTTTGAAGTAAAAATATTTTTAAAGAATATAATGTCTTCATAAAAAATTGAGTACATATTTCATAAGAATTTAGAGGTACATTTTTATTGATTAGGACCTTTATAAATATTTCCTAAAAAATCTAATCCTATTAATACCCACCAATTTAATTCCTATGTTATGATGGTCTTAATTAAATAGTGATATTTATTTGTTTTATTAGGTTCAGTTTTGTGTGAAATAAATTTAATCGAAAGTAATATTTTTAATAAATATTGGGTTGTTACATTATCCCCCTTAAAAATTTTCATTGTATAAATTTTAACATTAACTCGGTATTCAATGGTTTGAAATTTTTAAATACATTTTTTGAAATCTCACATCATAAAAAGGGTTATTAAACTTCCTCTTAGGAATAGGGAAAATTAAATACAACAGTCACCATGTAAATAGTTTTCAAAATTGAATAAAATTAATGGGAATTGAAAACATAGACAAGTATATAATATATAATGTCCAAATAATTAGGGAGAGTGATAAATAATACTGAGCATAAGAATGGGAAAGATCATAAAAAGTAAACAACCAAAACACTATAAACCAAGGAGTTGTGAAAAAGGAAATCAATTCATAGTTAAAATAATTCTAATATGATAAAAGTTTGTTGTTTTAAGATAATTTTCCTAGATTTGACTAATTGTTTTACCATCTAGAGTGAAAATATAAGGAACTACACTTACTTGATAAGTATAATTTTATTCCTTAATAAATTTTCACCACAATATCATTTTTAGCCTCAATCAATGAGCATTCAAGATGAATTTTTCATCCATGAAGCACTGAAACAAAAATAAAATAGATCATATAATCCAACAAAGGATAAAAATTTGTTACTTATATCTTTTAATATTAACAAAAAATGAAATAGATAACACATGTTAAGATAATATCAAAAATTTATAAACCATAATATTAATCTCCAAATCTAAATTAAAACATAAAAAATTTAATTAATAAATAACCCTACAGCCAAAATAACATCAAAATTAAAAAAAATTCCTCTTCCAAAATAATATTTCCATTTAAATCAGATTTTAGTCTTGAGGGTTATATATACCTC
This sequence comes from Viscum album, assembly GCA_963277665.1. Lineage (NCBI taxonomy): Eukaryota > Viridiplantae > Streptophyta > Magnoliopsida > Santalales > Viscaceae > Viscum > Viscum album. The sequence continues at coordinate 495,492,533 of OY728120.1, forward strand.
AAATCAATGAAACACTTCCAAAAAATTTATTAATCAACCAAAAATAATAAGAATTGAAAAATATTTCATCCTATAATAAGTTTCCAAAAATCATAATAATATTTATCCACCAAATCATTTAAGTAATAACAATTTCATACTAACCCATAAATCACATAGTATAGTGGTAGGAGTTTCACCATTATCACCCTTTGGTTGTGGGATTAAGTCCCACAACCTTTCCAGATATTCCTAGTTTTCGCTTGACATGAAATTTTTCCTTTTTATAAAATTATATTAATATAAATCATGTAACACTACCAAAAATATAATGAACATCCTCAAAATAACTATAGTCATCAAATTAGTTTTAAACCACAAAAGTCTTATATAAATATTATATTCTCCATAAAATCAAATAGTTGTAATTTAGTATTTTTACCTCAGAATTTATGATTATATTAACCCTAAAGGTTATTAATATATTTAAACATATTTCCATAAAATATAAAAGAATTTACCAAAAATAACTAATACATATACTAAACAAAAGGATTTTATTCCCAAAAATATATCCCAAAAATATCCTAAATTTTCTTAAACTCTCATCACATGAAACCTAAAACTTGGTATCCATTCGATTAAAATTATGATATACCTTATACTAATCAACCAAAGACATATTACCTTTATCCCATGTCTATGATGTCCAGAACTGGATTTTGTTGAATGGTGCCCTCAGCCAGTGGGCCACATTGCCTCAAGTGTGCCTCCCTGTACGCCAGAGGTTTCTAAATAGTAGTGAGGGTCCAATGTCGTACAGTGGGGAGACAATATTGTTATGATTAGTGTGTAACAATAGTGAAATTAATGGATTAATAGTGGAATCATAATAAACATCTAGTAGTATAAGGTAAAACATCAAGATGTAGCAAATAACCAACATCAATAGTATCTAGAATCATATAAAAAATGATGTAATGTCATGTATCTAACATAAAGTAATAGGAAATCATGTCATAAAATACATATATAATAAAGGTAAAATAGAGAAAAATACTATCTACAATTGAAACACAAGACATAGGTCAGTCATGCGCTCCCCTTCTCTCATGATATAACCAAATCAAGTATCAATCACTGAGAGTTTTCCCTTGTTCCAACATGCATCCACATAATCTTCTTCAGTTCCATTTTCAAACTAGATAGGGTGTGAGATAAACTCAATAAGCCACCACCAACAGTTCCTATAAATATTAAGTCAATTTATATAATATGTAGGGGTAAAGATTATAATAGTAACAAGTAGTAAAGCTATAAAGGGTTGGCTTTAGATCCAAAAGGATTCTAGGCTGACAGTATCTACTATGTCCTAAGTTGGATAACCTTAGAGAAAGTAACCAAGTATGTATACATATATGGTTTGTTTGCGTAGTCATGTCTATAGATATATACGTGTATAATTATACTATCCTAGACCCAAGGCATAACTCAAGATTCCATGGGTTGTAGCATGAGTCCCACAAGTATCAAGCGATGCCATGCCTAGTATCACAGTAGTAGGGTCATAATGTCTAAATCATAACAGTGGGGTCGCCATGCCCAATATCATAATAATAAGGGTATTTATGTATATTCATAGGTGTATGTTTATTTGTGCCCATATATAATAGTAAGGTTCTTCATGCCTGAATCATATCAATATATTATCCATGCTCATATCATAACTTTAAGGGTATCCATGCCTAGTATCCTATTAAAAGGGTCACCATGCCCATGTATCACAATTACTGAGGGTCTTCACGCCCATATATCCCAATAGTATGAGAGACATAATTCCCATGTATAACAACATTATAAGGGATAGTTCTCCCATATATAAGTAAGAATAGGGTTCTCCATGCCTGTATACAACATACATAAGGGTCATCATTTCCATTATCATAACAATGACAAAAAAATCCATTAGCCTTAATATGAGAAAAATAGTAGTTCATAATTAACTGATATTATTCTTTAACAAGGGCATGCCCATTGTTCAATTTAAATATGTGACATGGTCACACCACTCATTTTCAATCAATTAATTATAGTTTCTTGTGTGTTCTTCATTCCACACCACAACAATTATCCATTTAATTTATGATATCATAATTATAAGTCACTCTAAAACCATATAGACGGTGATTTGGTTGTTTATAAATATATAAAAAATGGGTAATTGATCGTCACACCTCCAAGGGTGAAATTTTTTTAAGGGGGGATAATAAATGTACGTTGAAACCAACATGTAGAAAAATAGAAAATGTTATAAAGCATCTCAACTTTTATGGATAAATAGTATAATGCCTTACATATTCTTATAGAGGACAAATCATATAGTATCGGCCTTTGGTTTTTTCTAGAATGATAGAAAATGGAAAAATAGACAATTGTGCTGAAAATGGGTAATATGATATTGCATTAAAATAGTTTCATTAAGGGAAAAATTAATAATTGAGCCTATAGATTAAAGCACTTACTGATGGCTATCCCATGCGATGATCCGAAGTCGAATTGGAATCTGGGTGGCGATGTTATCACTTAACCTAGGATATGGAGAGAAGGATCTTATTCAGGAGAAAATTGGAACTCTTATATATTTTAATGATGAAAGTAATAGGGGTGGTAAGTTTATAATTCATTAAATGAATTTTGGTAAAATAATTAAAAATTAATTGGTCTCAGGGTTTAGCTGAACGGTTGGAAAAATAGTGCACCAAATTTTCTCCCTTCACTTCCCAAGGAAGACACCGGCATGGTTCATGCACACGGTTTAAAAAACCTTGCGCAAACCATGAAACATTCCTATGTTAAAAAATGAAAAGAATCTTCTTGTGAGTGTGGACATGAGTGCACAATTATGGAATCCCATTCACCCCATTCTACTCACTGAAAATCCCTGCATAATTAAGATAAACCATGATGGATGGGCTTCACAGTTTCTACTAACCACGTAGCCTAGTGCTTTCTTCCACTAGACATGGTTCCAAAATATGAACGAGCCCTAGACATCCATGATTCTTCTTAGCCTCTGTATGCATCCATATAAGTTCAAAACTAATTATTCAAACTGGAAATTAAAGGATCCATACCTCATAGAAAAACCAATTTTTTAAATTCTTTCCCCCTTAAAGTAAATTTTTCCCAAATTTCACTTTTAAGGGTGGTAGAATGCTTTCAGAGAACAACTACATCCACTTAGTACATACTTTATCCTCCCACTTCCAAGTCTTATAATGTACATGACCATAATGCAACAACACCCATACTAATGGGATATAATGACTTCGAAGAGACTCCATGCTCTAATCAATGATTCTTATTGGATACACCTCAAAATAAGTATTGGAATCCATCTCAATATCCTTAGGATCAAACTTATTAAATGGATCAATATGAGAATTTTGAAGATGTGAAACATAGAAGATGTTGTACATGGAATGGTACCTCTAAGGTAATAGTAACCAACATGAAACCATCCTAACCATCTCCAGGATCTCAAACAGGCTCACATAACAAGGAGATATACTCCCTTGCTTCCATATTTATCTATTCCAAAGTATGGGTGATACCCATAATAAAATATGATCCTCAACCTCCAAATATGGAGGTTATTAAAGACGATTGGTATACCATTTATGTTTAGACTAAGCAGTATACATATTCTTTCTAATCAACTACACCTGCTCTGAAGTCTCTTGAACAATATAAGGACCTATTAGTGCTTCTTATACTTCCACTAACCATCACATGAGTGAATGGAATAGCATACTATACAAGGCCTCATATGGTTCGATCTAAATCATTTACTAATAGATATTATTCTAGGAAAACTCAAGGAGATGGATATTCTTCTAAAAAATTACTGAAATCAAGGAAGAATTCTTAGAACATGTCATCTATCACCTATATAGTATGTTCTGATTGGCTATCAATTTGGGGCTGAAAGGTTATTCTCATAAGTAGCAGTGTACCCAAATATCTCTAAAACCTCTACTAAAACCTCGATGTGAAATGAGTTTACCACTCTGAAATGATAGTGAGACAAACCCCATGTAGCCATATAATCCTAAGTATGTACAGTATTCCCAAATCATCAACTATGAAAGTCTCTCGGATAGGAAGGAAGTGGGCTACCTTCATCAGTTTATCCACGAATACCCAAATTGTGTCACTACCTCAAGGTGACCTCGGTAATCTGACTAAAAACTCCATCAAAACATCCTTCAATTTCCATTTTGGGACTAGTAATATTTGTAACATACCATAAGGTGACATGTGATATTCCTTCACCTACTGGTAGGTGTAACTCTTAGTGATAAAACACACTATTTGATGTTTCTTCCCTGGATACAAATATTGATGTCACATATCAGATACATCATGGAGATACCCAGGTTGTACTACCCACTAAGAATCCTATGACTCTTGAATCTGGTTCTCTCTCATGTATATAGACTCTCAGATACACAAATATATACATAATATCTATTCACTATTAACAAACTAATCTAGAGGTGGGTCTTCACCTGAGATACTCTCTTGTAGGACCAAGCCTTTAGGATATGAAAACTACATCATCTTCAATTTATCCATAAGTAAATAGGTTACTAATATTGATAGAAGAATAGAATATCCATGGTAGACCTAAAACATTATGTACATCTCAATAAATATGGCTATAAGCCACTACTCTCTATTGTAATCTTGAACTATCAGCATCTGAGTCCTTTTTTCTCAAAGCATCAACAACAACATTTTTTTATTAGGAATATAGGCTTGCTCAATGTCAAAGGACTATAGGTATTTAAAACACCTTCTCTGTATCAGTTTCAAGTCATGTTGTGTGAAAATATACCAGATTCTTTTATGGTCTGTAGACACAAAAAAACATTCTACCAGTAGATAATTCCTTAAAAAAATCAAGGCATGAACAACTACTAACAACTTGATATCATGTATCAGGTAATTCCACTCATGATACCTTAGCTACTATGACCTATACACAACGAATCGACCTTCCTTCATCATAAATGCTCCTATCTCGATACATAATACATAAAAATACACTGTATAGCTTCTACCCATTTCTTGATGAATCAAGATTGGTACTAAATTCAATCTCCCTTTTAGCACCTGAAAGGTTTTCTTGTAGGATTTTTACTATATAAACATCACACCCTTCTTATTCAATATTGTAAGAGGTTCTTCAAAGAATTATAATTGATTTATAAAACACCTATTGTATCCAACTAGTCCCAATAAAATCTATTCATAAAATATGTTCTTAGGATTCACCTAGGTTACTTTATCTCTCACCTTCTCTCAATAAACTGATAAACCTACCTCTGAGATAATATTACCCAAGAATTGAACCATGTTGATCCAAAAGTGAAATTTACTAGTCTTATCCTATATCTAGTGATGTCTCTATGAATTCTAAATGATCTCAATATGTGTGTCATCGTCACTTCGAGTGTTATAACACATCAATATGTCATCTATGAATACCACTATGAAGGAATCTAGATAGGAATAGAAAACTATATTCATCAAATCCATGAAAATTAAAGGTCTATTCATAAGACCGAAAGTCATAACCAGAAACTCATATAAACTGTACTGACTATGGAAAGGCATACATGGTATATCTGAATTTCTACCACATACCTAGTGATAACCCAATATCATATCAATATTTGATAAAACTCTATATCCTCTCACATGGATGAAGAGATCATCTATACATGGTAAGGGATATCAATTATTCACTATAAGTTGATTCAATTTTCAATAATCCACACAGAGATAGAGGGTTTCATCTTCCATCTTGGAAAAAGAACTGGTGAACCCTGGGGAGAAGTATTGGGCCATATAAAACCCTTATCTTATAATATCCCTCTTATTGGATCTTGATCTTTGGAAACTCAGTAATAGCTATACTATAAAGAGGAATAGATACTAGTGCCTCTCCAATTATGTAATGACCCCAACCCTAGTATCCTAGAGCCAATTCTTTACTTTATTAAATTATCATAGATATAAGGAATTTCAACCCAAATGACTAAATAGTTTAATAGTATTGTTAAACTAAATATATATTTGAAATTCAAATTACATTTTAAACATAAATTAAAAAAAATATTTTCTTTGAGAACACCATTATCCCCATTACCATAACCCTACATATAAATCATATTAAACTTCTTATAAAACTAGGGAAAAATACAACATATGAAATGGGTCAGTTCAAATGCTTTGTAATGGTTAAGTATAGTGGACGATAGTTTGTATCAATACAAACAATCAATATAGAAAGGTATATAACTGAAAACAAATTTCATTTAATCAATAAACTAATAATTAAATGCATCAATAGATTTTTTCATATTGAAAATAATTTGTATAATAATAAATGGATTCTTAATATAGGAAATGATTAATTATTAGATATCATGTAACTTTCACATAAACCACTACTTCCAAGACCTTTCACAACATGGTTTAATCAACATGTAAAAAATCGTTGAATGCTATCTCAACTGATTTTTTTAATGAGACTACCGAAGAATCTAGGGGCTATCTATAACTGTGACCCACCAATGTATCCCAGTCAAAAATATTCCACATATATTAAACAATTTATTTAATCAATAAATAATGTGTCTTATCATCAAATATATATATTGAATAAAAGATATTAATTTATCAATGTTTTTAAAATTAATCAAATAACTTTCAAGGTAAACACCATATATATAAAATGGAATAAAGTTTAGACTATAATAATGTACATGATATAATAAATATGGATATCCAATGATCACAAAAGTTGGTATCATAAGAGATAAACCTTAATGAAGTATAATATTAAGTGAATATTTTCTCTATAGATGAAAATACTTTAAATGATAACATTGAAATATTCTTGAGGAAAATAATCTTTGAACATTCCAAAGTGTCCCATGCAACTTTGAAACATTTGGATCATAAGCCTCGTGAATGAATAACATTAAATAAACTTATATTATCATGATATTAATTATATTAATGAAATAACATATCAAATTAGCAGTATATACACCTCATAAAATAATATAGGCATATAACATAACAAATTTCTCAAAGAAGGAAAATTATGACAAAAATCCATTGCCACTTTGGTAACTTTGAAACTGTAACCCCCACGAAAGAGAGATAATAAAATGGATATTTAATTCCCCGTAAATTTAAGGATAATAAACTAAAAATATATTCAAGGGTATTTTATACACCACACACAAAATTGAGTGGTGAATAAGTCATATATCTCATATAAGTAAAAGTGAAAGAGAAAACCATTACCCCATGCTTCCCTTTAGTGTAGCATTCTTAAAACTCTTGTTTGATAGCTTAAAGAATGTTATTAACTAATTGAATAAATATATTGAAAATTTTAATACCATATATGATGATTTTATAACATCATATGACCCATTAATTAATAATATTTCATTATTTTCATGGTTTTGGGTGTGTTCGTTTCATGGTTTCATGATTGGTTCATTTCTATAAAATTATGGATATTCTTGAAAATTGGAATTATAAATTTATAAGTGGAATGGAATAGTATAAATGAACTTCTATAAGTATTAATGGTCCCATATATCAAGTTTTTTCTTATATAAGAGTGATTTATTTGATAAAATTTCAATGATAATTGTTTAGTTACTTTTGGTAGTTTCTTTTTTGAACACCATGGACTAGTTTAGTTTTATTTACTATTGTGGGTATATATTTTATCCAAAAATTGAAATAGGATATAATATACTTATTAAAATATTATATTACCTTAATAACACATTTATGACTATCCATGAATGTAGTAATGGAAAAATAACAAAATTATTTTCCACAGAGGCGATTAACCAGAGTAACTTTGACAATAGTTTCGTTTCATTGAAAAAGAGGAGGTAATAAAAGGGATGGATATAATATATTCCATTAGAAACATAAAATTATAATATTTAAATTATTAGTAAATTATTATTTCATTATGTTTGAGATATATGGGGTTAATGTATAATAATAATATAAAATAAGAGAGGTGTATTGGTAAAATTACCACTTGAATATTACCTCCATAGAGGACCCCTTGAGGACCTTGGGTTTTTTATTTTGGTGATACTGGAAGAACATGAACATGGGTAAAGTTATAAAGATATTTTTTTGTAGATATTTTATGATCTTAAAGTCTTTTTAGTCTAAATGGGGTTCTGAGGGGTGGTATCTATACTTGAGTAGAGGTGGGTTTAAGTGATTAAAATAATGATTATTTTATAATTAAATCCTACCACATTGAGGTGTCATTAATTTCAAGGGAGTATATTGTTAATTAATTATTTGTATTCTGTATATGGTTTATAAATAATTAAACCAACCATTTAATATTTTAATTTTAAGTTATGATAATCTTTTACCTTTTAACTTTAACCCCTATCACTATTTTACCTATACTGCGGTAAATAATTATTTTACCACAGTAATATTTTCACACCTAAAAATTATATTGAACTTAAAAACTAATTTTTAAATTATTATTCCAAATATGGATCCCATGTTACCAAATTCAATTTACAAAATTTCAAAAATATATTTTAAAAAATTCTCAAAGAAAAAACGAAAAAATGGATTTTTAAAGTGAAAAGTTCAAAAGATTGAATTGTTTTTATATCCAATTTCAATTTTAAATTGATTAGAATGAAATAAATTGGATTTATTTTTGTAAACTTAACCTAATTATAATTTTAAATAAATTTAAATAATAATTTAACTATATAAAAATATTAGAATAAAATTTATTTTTTAATTAAAATTCAATATTTTTCATTATTCATCAAAAAATGGAAATTCTCCAAAAAATAAAAAACATTTAACATAAGATAATTTTTATATTGGTATTTAAAAAATGAAATTTATTTTTTCAAATAAAACTTATAATATTTTTAAAATTATGATTTAAAACATGTGCGCAATCAAAAGGCGATAAAATTGCCTTTTAGAAAAATACATCTTTTTATGCTTAACATTGGATTTATACTTATATTAAAACTATAAAACATATCTAATTAATTTATAAAATATTTAATGGGAATATTACTCATAAATATCATTAATATATCTCACTAATAGTGATTATTTGTATTTATTAATATAAAATTCCATTGTGGGCAAAAAAATAATTTTTTATAAAAACACTTCCTTTACGTTCAATTGGGTTTTATTTTCATTTTAATTAATTTTTAATAAATTAATTCATTTATTAAACATTTTTAAACTATATTTTTATAATTTAATTATTATCAATCATTCCCTCCATTCTAATGGTTATGTGATAACTATCACAATCAAATAATAATATTTAATCATTTTTTTAAGCTTAGTGTCTTATGTAACTTAAGAAATCAATAAAATTGAATTTATTTAAGAAGGTAAATACTTTAAATTTTTTGGGTGTTATATTCTCCCCTACTTCAATAAATTTTATCCTTATAATTTTAAATTTCACTCAAAAAATTAAACATTCATACTTAAAAATACCTTTGTGGGAAACTCACATCGTAAATAGGTTTAATAAAACACCCTTTTAATAAGAGGGAAAGTGAAATGTGAAGTTCACCAAAAAAAATTAGTCTTTAAAATATGATAACATTGGTGGGAAGTAAAAACTAGGACATGGAAGAGAAATGAAACTATCAAGTTCTCATGGATAGTGTGGTAGAACATGGTCCTCATAATGTCTACCATCACAAAACTGTAAATCTATTATGTGTTAAAGAGGCCATTGATTTCTCTGTAAGAAAATTAAATTAATAGTTATTTTCAATCCAAGATCCTTTTTCTTAGGTTTGATAGATTATTTTACTACTTAGATAATCACTTTAATAAAATAATCATACCTAATTTATTTCCATAAGAATAATCTTATCCTTTGGGTGTGCTTCAATATATTTCTACATCATATCTTATGCTTGGAAATGGATATTCAAGTTTAATTTTTCATACCTGAAGCACTTTAATGAATCATAATATCCAAAATTCATTCCTTCAGCACATAAATATTCATTGAAACCAAAACTGTAATCACATGTTATCAACAAACAATAATTTCCAAATTCAACATAATCCATTCCATAAGTTGTTAAAATTAAGACTCGTCTAAAAAATATAGGCCCAAAATTTAAAGACCAAATATTTAGAATAAAGGTCACTAAATTTCCAAAAGAATCATTATATTCCCCTAACAACATAATGTAACTCTTATTTTCACATACCAAATATATGAAAACTTTGATCACCTTAAAACATTAAAATAATCAGGCTTCCAAAAATAAAGTCTTAGATGTTAAATATATTACATAAATTCAAAAATATATTTAACCAAACATAAACCATAATATCACTAACCACTTTCATGGTCACCAATACTATCATATAAAAATTTCCTTATAATTATTATCTCAACATATAGCATATATTAATATTATCTTCCCCAAATCATGTGTTTTCCAAAAGATCAACTTGAAAAAGAAAAACTTCTCTTTGTTACTAGTACTATTCCTCACAAACCAAAAAATCATTAAAGAAAAGGTACTATAGTATAATCCTTATATACTTCATGATTCTTATAACCATATTATCATTGGTAAAATATTTCTTGAATCCAAATACACAATAACATTAATCATTCCACTTTATTCTTAAACCATTAAATATACTTCATCATATTATTCCTCAATACCTCCTTCCATTAATATGTAATTTTTAGTATCTTTATCATTAGAAATAAAACCATTAATTTTATAACCTTTCTGATTCTCTTCATGATTTTTTCCCCATGAACATATGTTTGGATAATTCTCATTCTTCCCACATTTGAAACATTCAACTGCTGATAATATCCTAGAGAGACTACTTTTCCAAACTTCTCATGTTTCCTTAGAAATAAATTTCTTTGTATCCTTCTTTTCACCCCCAAATCAACTTCTCGTTAGCTTTCTAAAGATATAAGAAACTGAATCTTGTTTCCTCCATGATCTTCACCACTCAATTTTGTAGAAACATTCTCTCCTTATCTTCTTTAGTGAGTCCTAGAGTTTGTGATGTTCTGTGTTATTAATATTAAATCATGATAAATGATTAGTTATGAACTTGATATCCTTTAAACTATTCATCATCCCATTTGGTATCACATTAATCATTAACCAAGTTCCTTCTAGATATATCTATTAACTAAAACCAAAATCATAGTGTGAGAAACACTAATCATAGTGAGGAATCACCTAGTGATAAAGAATCATTTATTGGATGTCTAAATCATGACACATTCTAAATCTATGAATCCTTGGGATTAACCTTATTTATCCATTATCATTACCGAATATATAGGATAATACCCTATACTTAGACTTATCCTCAAAGTCAGTCATAGGGTTTCACTTTCTAATATATTTTTTCCAAAACCTAGTTCCCAATTTTTCTACTAAACTTTCTCTAATACCAAATATAATGACTTTGATCCCTATAGAATGGAGTAGGTTTCTTAATTTATTACATTATCATATATACAAAGAATTAAATCCCAATGGACTGAATATTTTAATAGTCATAGTAAAATATATACATATTTGAAATTAAAATTACATTTTAAATTCTTTGAGAACACCATTATCCCCCTTAGTGTAACCCTTTATAAAAATCATAATAAACTTATTGGAACCTAGGGGAGAATAAAACATAAGAAATGGATGATCTAAAGAGCTCGGTAAGGGTTGAGTACAACAGAATATAGTTTGAATATTTAATAAAAATCAATATGGAATGGTAAATAACTAAAAACACATTCCATATAATCAACAAAAATATAATGAAATGCATCCATAGATTTTGTCACCGTGAAAATACTCTATATAATAATAACTAAATTCTTAATGTAGGAAATGTTTTATTATTGTATTTCATGTATCTGAAACATGAACCACTACCATAAATAACATTCACAATATGGTTTAATCTATAGGTAAGAACCTATTTAATGTTATATTAACTAATTCTTCCCACGAGACTACTGATGTATCAAGAGGATTTCTATAACTAGGCCCCACCGATGTATGCCAGTACAAATAATTACTCAGATATCGAACAATCAATTTAATTAATAAATAATGTGCCTTATAATAAAATATCCATATTGAATAAAATATAAAGATTTATCAATATTTACAAATTTCATCAAAAGACATTCAAGGTAAACATAGTATATAAAAAAATGGAATATGGTTTAGACTATAATAAAATCCATGATAGAAGAAATATGGATATACAATGATCACAAATGATAGTATAAAAAGAGATAAACCTTAATGAATTAAATGATTTGATGCAGTAAATTTACATAGATCTAAATACATTAAATGATATAATTCAAAAACTCTTGAGGAAAATAATCTTTAAATGTTCGAAAGTGTCTCTTCTCACTTTGAAACATTTGAATCATAAGGATCATGAAGGAATAACATTAAATGAAACTTATAATATCATGATAAAAATGGTATTCTGGATATAACATGAAAAAATAGGATTATACAAACCTTAAAAAATAATATAGTCAAATAATATAACAAATGTCTCAAAGAATGAAAATTGTGACAAAATACATTACAACTTTGGTAACTTGGAAACTGTAAACTCCTTAAAATAGAGATACTAAAATGGATATGTTAACACACATAAATATAAGTATAAGAAACTTAAAATACATTCATTGGAATTATATACACCACTCAACAAAAATAAGTAGTGAATAAGGTTTATATCTCACTGAAGTAAAATTGAGACGAGAAAACCCTTACCTCACGCTTCCCTTTAGTGTAGCATTCTTTAACATTATATATAATGGTTTAAATAATTTTATTAACTAATTAAATAACTATATTTATATTTAAAATACATTTTTTAATTATTTTATAACATCTTATTACCCATTCATTAATAATATTTCATTATTTTCATGGTTTTCGGTGTGTTCATTTCATGGCTTCATGATCGGTTCATTTCTGTAAAATTATAGATGTTCATGAAAAATGTAATTAAAACTACATAAGTGGAATGGAATAACATTAATGAAATTCTATAAGTATTAATGGTCACAAATTATATTTTTATTTCCAATATTAGTATGATTCATATGATAAAATGTTAATGATGATGGTTTAGTTAATTTTGGCAGGTTTTTCGAACAACATGGACTATATTCATTTTATTTACTATTATGAGTATATATTAGTTACAAAACAATAAATAGGATATAATATAATTATTATAATATTATTTAACCATAATAATACTTTTATGACCATCCATAAATTAATTCATATAAGAGGAACAAAATCGTTATTCACAGAGGCGATTAATCGGCGTAACTTTTACAATAATTTCATTTCTTTGAATAAAAGGTGGTAATAAAAGGGATGGATATAAGATATTACATTATCAAAATAAAATTAAAGTATTTAAATTATTCTATTATTATTATTTCATTCTTTATGAAATATATGAGTATAAATTATAAGAATAAAAAATAATAATAAAGGAGTTCTGAAAAAATTACCTCTTGAATATCACCTCCTTGGAGGACCCCTTGAGAACCTTGGATTTGGGATTTTGGTGAGACCAGTAGCACTTGAATTTAGAGAGATATATGGTGATAATTTTTTTCATTTATTCTAAGATATTCAATTCTTCTAAGTTGAAATGGGGTGTTGAGGGGTTTTATTTATACTTGAGGAGAGGAGGACTTAAGTGATTAAAATAATGATTGTTTTATAATTAAAGGAAACCATATAGAGGTGGAATTAATTTAAATGAATTTTATTTTTCATTAATGTTGTGTAGGATATTTTGGGTTGATAAATTCCTCATAAAAACATTAAATTTTTTAATTTTTAAGTATTTTAAGGTTTTACCTTTTAACTTTAACCCTTGTCACTATTTTACTGATACTGTGGAAAATAATTTTTTTACCACGGTATATTTTTTATACCTAAAAATGAAATTGAAATTAAAAAATAATTTGGAACTTATGACTAAAAATATTTAATCCATTTTACCAAATTTAATTCACATAATTGGAAAAATTGTATTTAAAAATAATCTCACAAACACAACAAAAAACTGGTTTTTAAAGAAAAATGTTTGAAAGTTTAAAAGTTTGAAATGATTTTATATCCAATTTCAGTGGGAAATTAATTCCAATGACCTGACTTGGATTTATTGATTTATAATTGATATAATTATACTTTAAACCCTATTTAAAACAAAATTTTACTATATAAATAAATTATAAGGTAAAACGGTTTTTAATTAATATTCATTATTTTCATTATTCAACAAAAAATGAAACTTATCTGAGAAATAAAATAATACCCTAAGATAATTTAGATATCAAAATTTAAAAAACTGAACTTTATTTTTTAAAATAAATCTTATAAAATTGTAAAAAATTATATTTAAAACATGTGCACCCTTAAAAGGCCACAAAATTTCCTTTTCAAAAAATATAGATTTTTATGCTTAAAATGGATTTATTATTATCTAGAGACTATAAAACAAATTTAATGAATTTAAAAAAAAGTGATTGAAAACAGAATATAAAATTTTCATTAATATGTATCACTAATAGGGATTAATTTAATTTATTAATATAAAATACCATTGTGGGAATAAAAATAGTTTTCTACAAAAAATCATTCCTTTATGCTCAATTGAATTTTATTTTAATTTATGATTAATTGGTAATTAATGAATTCATTTTATAAACATTTTTAAACTATATTTTCATAATTTAGTTAATATAATTCATTCACTCTATTCCAACGGATAGGTGATAATTATCACAATCAAATAATAATATTAAATTGTTTGTTTAAGATCGGTGTCTTGTGTGATGTAAGATATCAAGGAAATTGAATTTATTTAAGAAGGTACATACCATAAACTCTTGGGGTGTTACAAAAAAATATCTCAATAGTAAACTCTACCTCTCTCTTTCGGGATGTAAGATAAAAAATTCATCAGGGAAAACAATCTAGAAACAATAGACTATGGGAGGGAAATCAGCCTGATGTAATACATGATCCTCCAAAAAAGGATTAAAATATAGGCGGTCACTCTAGCTTGGATAGGATAATCTAGTCTAGCTCTACCAACCTGAACATCCCACTCACCCTTTTGATTATAAGTACCTCCCTATGGTGATGTAAATTACATTCTCTAATGATAGAAATCCATATATGTGTGATAGGGGACCAACAAGTACATCCCAAGACTGACATCAAATCCCTTCATCTCAAGGATTAAGAGGTCCCATAAGAAAAAATGATTTTCTAACCCAAGGGGGAATTCCTTGAAATAGATTTTACTTTCTGAACGTATACCCAAAAGATTTTAAATCATCATCATTACATAGGAGTACTCAATATGAATCCAAAGGCTTTCTAAAAAATCCATAGATATGATGGAGTGAGATGCACATATATTGAATAAATAGTAGAGGATACTCGAATAATACCTTGAACATTAATTATAATGGTTCCCCTCACCACTGGTATAAGCTACGCTGAATAAATATAGCCTAATTTTCATCCATATGTTGCAACCTAACTATTCGGAGTAAGTTTTCTCTGTTGTCCCGATATATCTAAAGCAAGGATACCATGTCCATGACCTCATCATATTCCTATGCAGCCATTAGTACTCTAGCTACAGACCAGGAGAGGTTCTACTGATCCTTCATCTTAAGTTGGATCTGAAATGGATCCTCTCCCACTAGGAATATATGGTAAGTTCATAAAAAATTAATATTCCATAATATTCCATAGCCTCAACACTCAACTGGGAATCTAATACATTGGGGATTCTTATTCCTAGGAATCCTACACTAGTGAAAACCCTTATAACTATTAGTGGGTGTCACCTGGATATCACTACACATGCATGCTATCTCAAATCATCACTTTTGACTTCTAGTCAACCCCCCTACTTATCATGGTTATGAACTAACCAATCCCACTCCATCTAATTCCCTCAGGTTCTACTTGGTGATGAGAGCCTGGTTCACCATATGAGACATGGTAGTCAACTAGAAAAAATTTACCTTATAAAAAATAGTATGCCTAAGTCTATCCTCAAATCATCTTGATTTCACCAGATAATCAGTAATATAGAAATTTTAAAAGCATTGATGCTTTGTAAAACATGTTGAGTAGTCTTTAACTATCATATAACCTTGCTCCAAGTTCATGAAATCATTGGAACAATCATACCTTAGGGTATCAGGGAAGATATAATCATTGAATCTCGATTAGAACTCCTCCCAAATCACTTCCTGATACAAACCTTCTTGGTTTAGAATATCCCACCAACATTTGGAGAATCCATGAATTATATAAGTGGAAATATTTACTCTCCTCTTAGGAGGTGTGTCAATATGCTCAAAGATATAGAAGACTATCTCTACCCATAACTTTATAGCCTTGGGGCCACCATCCGCTGAAAAATTATATGGATGTTGTTGCAGGACCTCCCATATAAGCTCTCACATAGAATTTTCAGGTCATGGAGCTCCCTATATAGTATTAATAAGCTATATAAACTCCCCTATAAACTACAAATGATTTCCCACATCAGAGATAATAAGTGGTTTCATAGGTGGCACAACTAGATGTATCACTAGTGGCTTAGGGAGTACCACCTCTAGAGCATGGTTGTGACCACCCTCCTGATGCACGACTTGATGAATTCATGGTGGAATAGATCTAAATATTCCAAAATCATGACTCATATAGGATTTAACATTGATAATTTTGTAGATACATTAATTTTATAGTTACAAACCTTCCAATCTAATAGTCACACCCCTCTACCTCTTCAAAGAGTCAAGTCTGGGTGAGAGGAACATTAATATAGAACACAAGAGATGCTACCTACTAACCTCTACTAAGGTAAGGTCTAGTTAAAGATCAATTTTTTTTATATAGTCCCTAGTATAAATAGTTGCAACCGAAATTTATAGATAAAAACCCCTTTAGAAGATAATTAGAATCCCCATTTAATGATGACCATTTCATTTTATAAGTCAATTTCATTTAATTTCATTCTCATTTATATAGTAATTTCCTTCAAAATATTGAACTATATATATCTCCACATATAATTTATAATGGAACATAAACCTTACAAATTTAAGTGTGACATCCATTCAATATTAACCGCTTAATTTTCAGGCCCCTATATGAAATGTCAGCACAATTCATGGATATATTAATAAATCACGAAAACATTTTGTTGTAAATTCACACAGTAAGTAAATGTGGCATGGAATAATGCATAAAATATAAATCTAGTAAGGTTCTTAAAATTATGCATGATAAATTCTTCCTTTACATAGTAGATCATGGATAAATATAATCCTAAATCATAATAATAATAATCAAAGATCATGTGTGTCACCCAATGGTGGAATCAAATCAACTATATTAGTCATAAACTAGAACATAATATTCCATCCAGGGTAGTTTGGACATTCCTTGTACATGGTTTAGCCACTCCCAAGAAAACATGACTACCAAATTCTTATAAATTCCTAATCTTTTTTCTAATATTCCCAAATGATAAGACAAAAGAAAATAAAATCACTCTAATACCACTTTGTGATGTCCCAACCCGGATTCTACTAAATAGTGCCCTAAAATGGTGGGCTTCATGTCCTCAAGAGCACCTCCCCATATGCCAAAGATTACAAACTAGAATTTAGGGTCCCAGATTGTACAATGGGGATACTATAATCTCATGATCAGAGTGGAACAATGCTAAAATGAATAGAAAAATAGTGGAATCATAATAAATATCTAGCAGCGGAAGGTAAAGCATCAAGATGTAATAAATAACCAACATCAATAATATCTAGAATCATATAAAAAATTATGTAATTTAATGTGTCTATCAAAAAGGAATAGGTAATAATTCCATACAAGACATGTATCAAAAACGGTAAATAAAGAAAAAGACTATCTCCAATAGCATAATGATCCATAGCTCATCCATGTGCTCTCATGCTCCCTTGCTATTAAAAATAAAGTATTAACCATTGGGAGATTGGATCTGCCCCTACCTACATCTACGTAATGTTATAAGTACCATCGTTGGAACATATAGTGTGTGAGATAATCTTAGTATGCCACCACCAATTGTGTCTATAAATATCTAGTCAGTTCATATAATATGGCAGCGTGTAGATAATAATGTTAAGCAGTAGTAAATCTATAAAGGGTTGGATCTAGTTCTAGAAGGACACCAAGATGACATTACCTATTTCATCCAAAGTAGGATAACCTCTGAACGAGTAACTATTTTTATACACATATATGGTATGTATACATAGTGATGTTTACAACCATATTTGTGGTTATTTCTATAATCCAAGACCTGAGGCATAACTTAGGCATCCATGGGATGTTGCATGAGTCTCACAATTACCAAGGGATGTCATGCCCAATATCATGGTAGTAGGGTCTCTAAGCCTGATTCATAACAATGGGGTCTCCATACCCAGTATCATAACAATAAGGGTCATCAAGGATATATATAATATTAAGGGTCTTCATTCCTGTATATAACATCAAGGGTCACCATGCCCGAATCATATCAATAGGGTCGGCATGCCTGTATCATAACTATAAGGGTCTAAATTCCCATGTATATTGCTTAATGAGGATTTCCATGCTCATGTATCATAATTACTGAGGGTCTACTTGCTCATATATCACAATTACTGAGGTTCTTCAAGCCCGTATATCACAGCAGTAGGAGGGACATCATGCACATGTATAAAGACATTAAAAGGGATGCTTTTCTAGTATATGAATAATCATATGGATCTCTATACCCATATACAACATGAATAAGGTTCATTGGTACAATTATCACAACAATGATACAAATCCAATGGCCTTAATATGATCCAATTGGTAGTTAGTAATTCACTATCATTATTCTTTTACAAGGGAATGACCATTATTCAATTAAAATAGGTGATGTGGTCACACCACTAACTTTTATTAAATTCATTATATATTGATAAGTTTTTTATTATTTCTAAAACAAAAAAAATATCAATTTCATTTATGATATCACATTTATAAGTCACTCCAAAACCATATAGATGATGTTTTGGACATATATAAATTTATAACAATAATGGTAAATTGATCAGCACACCTCCAAGGGTGAAAACAGTTGAAGAGGACCTAACAGAATCATTGGGTTCTAAAATAGACAGCCAAATGTAGGAAGATTCAATTTAGGGGTAACGAATGGTGAATTATTATGAAGTAAAATGAAACATATTATAAAGCATCTCAATTTTTACGGATAAATACTAGACCACCAACCTAATGTCTATAGAGGAACACTTGTCTAGTATCGACCTATGGTTTGGTCCAGATCAAGAGAAATTGGAAAAATAAATGAACACCCTAAAAATATGACATATGATACTACATAAAAATAGTTCCTTTGATGAAAATAAAAATAGTTAACTAAGGAAAATGATCAAATAACATAGGCATGGATATTTGAAGAGACAATAAGAATTAAAATTAGATTCTGGAAGGATAAGATATTGTCGAACCTAGTTTATGGATAGGAGGATTTAATCCAAGATAAAATTAGACCTCCAATATTCTTGAATTAATAAAGAAGTAGGGGTGGTAAATTTATAATTCATTATGGAAATTTTGGTAAAATCACCCAAAATTACTGGCTCGCATGGTTTGGCTGCATGGTTAGCCAAACCATGCATCAATCGTGCACCCTTCACTGCCCAAGGAGGGCACCCTCATGGTTCATGTGCACATTTTGGAAAACCATGTGAAAATTTAGAAGCATTCCTATATTAAAAAATGCATTGAATATTCACATTCGTTTGGACCTGGGTACAAGGTTAGGGAAAACAGTGCACCCTATTCTACTCACTAAAAATCACTGCACAGTTCAGATAAACCATGTGGGATGGGCTACATGGTTTCTAATAATCCTGGGGCCCAATGATTTATTCCACTGGCCATGGTTTTAGGCTCAAAAAAAACCATGGACACCCATGTTTCCTCGTTAGCTTCACTATGAATTCATATGTGGTCAAAACCAAGGATTTAAACCAAAAATTAAAGAATTAGTACCTCATAAATAAATTGGGTTCTTAAAATTTATCTATGGAATATAATAGTATCCCATAGTTTATATTATCTAATTCATCATAATATTTCATAAGGAAAATGTTAATTAACCCAATAATATGACTTGGGAGAGTCAAATAGTTGTGCAGTAAGGGCACACTCACTCTGGATCCGAATGATGGTTGCGATATACTCAAAAAACACTTTTTAGGGTTATTAACTATAGATTCATATTTTCTAAAACCACATCCAATTTTAATATCTATACATAGATGTATTGTTAATAAAACCACACAATATCTTCCTTAACAAAACATTAGGAAGTTATCTTGTACTTAGACTTATCCCAAGGGTTTTTTTGATAATGTTCTCTTATTATAATCCCCCAAAAAACTAGACCTTTATATAACACCAACTATAGTTACTCAGTCCACTTTAACGTATTATTATATTATTTATAACATAAACATCCATTAATTACAATGTAATAATCGTGGGGGCTAGTGTCTTTTAAGACTAGGTTTATAAAACATGAAAAGAAAAAAAATATAACATCTTTATTTTTTATCCTTATCGAGCTCCTAAATCTATTTGAGCTCCTAAAACTATATAGGATAACCTATGGAATTCATAAAATAATGGGGTGTGCTAAAAAGGCTAGTAAGGAAATAAACATGGTCAGGAAAAATAATGTGTCAGTCAAAGGTATAACATGATATCATAAAAGAGAAGGCTCGTGAATAATAATATGTTATCATAAAATAAAAGCATTGTAGCATGATATCATAGAAAAATAAAAAAAAAATTAACAATCATATAACATTTCATAAGTAAAATTCAATTCTAACTACTAAGATGACATCACAAGGTTGACAGAGTCCCATAGTGGATTGGGTTTACTCCTTAATCGCACACATCTCAAGAGACAAAAAAACATTACCCAATACACTACAGATCTATTTGGGTGAACCCATTATAGCATGTGCCTACTTATGTGTTCCACATAAATTAAATCAATAATAAGTTATAAATATATGGATTACCCATGGAATGAAATGGGTTTCATAATCTAGAAATATATAGTAATCAAAAGATATTTCATAAATATGGCACTTGATTAATGAGATTAAGGCATGTATTACCCCGTTAAAATAAAGGAGAATTATCTAGGTATATGAGTAAGATATATATCTGTGTGTGTGTGGGGGGGGGGGGTGTGTGTGTGGGTGGGTGGGTGTGTGTGTCCTTTAGAATAAATCTAAAACATCAAAGGTTATTATCATTGAGGAGAACATCTTTAAAAATCACATGGAATATTTCATGAGTAAAATATCATTTTCACATTGAAATCAATTCCTTAAAATATAAAATGTTATAATATATTATAGAAAAATATTGAAAATAACAATGGAAATTTTTTAAGGAATCTTCAAATATTTCGGTGGTCATGATGGTAGGAAATTCCATTCATGTCATGAGTTAATATAAAACATTCCTTTCACCTCTTTGTAAAAAATTTCAAAAAGTTACCTTGTTCAAAATATGATAGAAATACTCCTTTTAAAAAATATATTTAAAAAGTGATTTTTTTTAAAATGTATTTAATAAATAATTATAGAATATTTAAAATATATTTAAAATATTTTAAGGAAAATATAGACATGGAAGAGAAAGATTCTATATCTAAAAGAAGATATAATATTATTATTACATACAAACAAAATTAATGTTGTTTTTTTATTAAATAATTTATGAAATGGAAACCAGACACGTAGACCACATTCATAACTAGAGGATAATAAAAGATATCTGGTGAAAAACTAGAATATCGTAAGGATGGCAGCGTAGGGGGGTGGGTGAAAACTCCAAACCTAGGGATTCGGGGGACCCTGTGGTGAATGCCTTAGGGGTAATGGAAAATGATGTTAATAAACTTGGATCTTTTGATGAATGTATTGGTCGTAGAGATATGTTATTGTTCGTGAATAAACCCTTCAGGGTTTTATCCCCTCCAGAAGTTGACCTGGGGTGGAAATTTGCGAACGTAGTGAAGGCTGATTCTTGTCCAGCCTTATCCTTTTATATACCTCCACCTATTCGGGTGATAAATAAGGGGAAGGTTTCCCATGTGTTGGCATATCTAGAGAAGGTTGAAGAAAGGGCGAACATATGCCGCTACTCGATCATTGCTCGTGTCTTTATTCCCAAAGGTGAGAATCTCGGGAAATTCAATGATTTCACTAAAAGGATTATAGAGGTGTGGGGTTTTGATGATTGGATCATGGTCACGATGGAGAGGGGTATTATCATGTGGTCTTCCCATCGGATGAGGGAAAGATAAGGGCATGGAGCAAGGGCACCATACCTCTGAAGATTGGTTTTTTGAACATTCAGAAGTGGGACCATAATTTTGATCCCATGATTGAATGGAAAAAGCATGCATAGATATTGGTTCAGTTCTATAGGATGAATAGGTTCTACTAGCATTCAAGGATCTTATGGGATATTGTTTCAGCTGTTGGAAATCCCATTCGGCTGGATCGGAATACAATTAACCCGAGGTTTTGGAATTATGCCCGGGTATTGGTGAAAGTGGACATGTCGAGGACTATTGTGGAGGAGGTTGTTCTCACAACACGGGATGGAAGTATGAAGTGGGATATTGTCTATGAACGAAAGATGAAATTTTGTTCGAATTGTATGTTTTTTGGCCACCTAATGGTTGAATGAAAAATGAATAAGGAATGCAGTGTGTGTAGAATTAAAGGGCATGATAATACCACTTATAGGAGGAGGAGGGGCAAGGACCAGACATCACATGACTCCCCAAATGAGGGAGATGGTAATAAGAAGGTTCTAGAGGAGATGGAATTACCTGAGCATTTTTATCCTTCATCTAAGGAGGGTTCTGCCTCTGGATATCCTTCTAAGCAGCTGGCACCAGTGGAAGAGCACTAGTATGATCCCACTTGAGATCCAGGTGTGGTGGCCTCCAATGGTGTGGACGAGCCAGAATCTATGGCTTTGAAGAATCTTGATAATCCCAATGATATTTTCCATATGGAGACCATAGCACCGGTTGATCCAATCAACCTGGTGGTATCCCCTCTTTCTATAGTGTAGTATACACCTCGGTCAGTAGGGGTTGGTTCACTCTTATCACCTTTGCATGATGGCGGAGGTGTCGATGGACATGATGCGGTTTCGGATGCAACTGGTCTGGGGGGAACATTGTGCAGACACCTCCCTCCAAAGATAATCGAAGGAAATCAAAAGTGTACAGTGACCCTTCTCACCTTAAAGATCAAAATAAATTTATCCCATTGAATGGAATTTTCTGGTCAAATGATGTTGAATACTCTCAGTCACCTGATACATTTGATACCACTCGTGGAATTGCATTAGGTTCTATTGTAGATGGGTCACATAGGTAGGATAGTCCTCCTCATATAGGGGCTATCAACTCTAAATAGGTGCTCCATTCTTAGACTGGTGACATTGGGGGAGCTGATACCACGACGAAGTAGGCTACTGTAAGTGATTCCATGCCTACTTGCAAGGGTCTTGGTACTGAAAGTAATCTGAAAGGGCTAGTAAAGAATGGTAGATTGAAGAAGGGGAATGGTTAGATGGTTATGCAATCAAAGGGTGGCCCCCATACAAGGGGTAACACCCATATTCAATGAAGGTCTTCTTCTAGAACTGTCAAGGGCTGGGAAACTCCCGGACAGCAAAATCCCTTAGACATTTTATTATGGCCCATAAGCCTATTCTTGTTGGTTCTGATGAACCAAAACGACTTTTTTACAACTGTAAAGGTTTTAAATGGGACTCCAATGGGTACAAGTTTGTGTCACATGATTTTCATGAAGCTGAGATGGACCATTTGTCGGTGTTTCAGCATGAATCCATTCATATCAACTCCTATTTGGACATTTCTCAGAGCATTCTGATATCTTGCAGCATTGATGATTAGGAATTCTTAGTTTCTTTTGATTATGAATCTAATTATTATATTTGGAGAAGGTAATTATGGGAGTAGATCAAAGATATTTCTAGGATGATGGACTAGGAATAGTTATCCATTGGTACTTGGTGCAGAGGCCTGAGGAAAAAACTGGTGGTAATTTTAATAGGATTGTTGCTTTTGATATATTTATATGAATTGACCAACAAAATCTTGTTGAAGTTGCAATTGTTAGAGAATATTTTACATGGTGTATATACACCTGGAATGGTAAGATAGAAAGAAAACTAGATAGATGTTTTGTTCATATAGTTGATCAGGATGTTGCTCATGGGATATATGGTTTCACACTCACTAAATATCACTCTGATCATAACCCAGTTGTGGTGGACATAAATATTCATTTGATAAGGTCATGCCCTTTTCCCTTTCGGTTTAATAATGGGTGGATTATGGATCCTGGATGTAGTGAAATAGTGTTACAAGCTTGGAGGATTGAAGTGATTGAGAGCCCCCTTCAGAGGTTTGTGGAGAAATTGAAATATCTAAAGGCACTTCTTAATGAAAGGAGCAGGAAATCATTTTCTAAAACTGATCGTGACATTTAGGTTTCTAAGGAGGAACTTTCTTGTGTTCAAACATGAAATTAACACTAGGACATCCCATCACGAGAGGACGTAATGGCCCATAATAAGTTGGATGACTTATTAATGATTAAAGAAATGTTGGTTCAAAATCAACTGAATGTTAGATGGTTAAACGAAGTAGATAGGAACTCTAGGATTTTCAATAGAATGCATAAGGATAAAAGAGAACAAGTAAGGGATAAAGAGATAAGAATTAATGGTCAACTTTATACTTTTGAAAATCAGATTTCATTGGCTATTGTGGAGTACTTTCAGGGACTGTACCCGGATTATGGATAGTTCTATACACATAGAATGGTTGGAAACATCACTTCATGCATTGAGGAGAATGATAATCAATCTCTTTCCACCCCTCCTCTCAAGGAGGAAATTAGAACAAATCTTTTATCCCTCAATGTGGAGAGTTCTCCTAGTCCAGATGGATTTACTAATAAATTCATTGTGTCTTCTTTGGATGTTTTACAGGATGATATTACCCTTAACATAATGGACCTTTTTAATCACTCTTACTTACCATAAGGGTTGAACTCCTGCTTCATTTCCCCCTTACCCAAGAAAGGCAATGCCCTTGATATAAAGCATTTCAGGCTCGTGGAACTGGGTAATACTATTCCTAATTTGATTATTAATATTCTCATGAATAGATTGGGATGGATGGTCGGTGATATAATTACCTCAAATCAATTTTGATTTGTTCCTGGAAGGAATATTCAGGATTATCTCATTACCGCCTCCGAAAGTGTTAACCTCATGAGAAGGAGGATGGAGGAAAGAAACTTTGCACTAAAAATTGACATCTCAAAGGCCTTTTACACACTCTAATGGAGCTTAATTTTTTATGTCCTTAAAAACATGTATTTTCTAATGTGTTCATCAAGATGATCAGTACCATTATTTTTTCATCAAGGATGTCCATTATCATTAACAGTACACCCAGAGGATTCTTCCCTTGTACCTGAGGTGTGTGACAAGGTGAACCACTCTCTGGCCTTTTATTTTCTATTGCTGAAGATTGTCTTAGAAGATGTATCAATGACCTTGAAAACATGGGTATTTATAAGAAGATTAGGGATAGTATGAATGAATTTTCTCCATCTCATTTGTTATATGCTGATGAAATTCTCTTGCTTGGTCAAGCTTAAAGGATAACTATTTCTTCTATTAAGGCTATGTTTAAGCATTATAAAGGGGTGGCTGGTCAAGAAACAAGTTGGGATAACTCTTTTATTGTTTTTGGCAATGGAGTACTGGTTGGGAAATAGAACAGGATAATTTGACACCTTGGGGTGAAAATGGATATTTTCCCTTTCAATACCTTAGTGTTCCCCTATTTTAGGTAAAGGTGAAGAGACAATACTTAGAAGGAATATACTCCTGTATCGTGAATCAACTTTATAGTTGGAAAGGGAAGGCGATGTCCATGGATGGGAGGGTGTGTCTTGTTAATTTAGTGATAAAAACTATGTTTTTTTATTCCTTTTCCATTTATTAGTGACCTGGGGACTCATTAAAGAGCTTCAAAAAATGGTACGGAACTTTATTTGGACAGGTTCAATTAATGAGAATAAGATTATCACTGTTTCCTAGAAGGAATGTATCAAGCCAGTTGAACTTGGGGGTTTGGGAGTCAAGGACCTCAGGAATTTTAATTATGGTATTATTGGTAAGTTTATATGGGGGTTGATTTCTAAGGATAATTCTGGTGATTTTTTAGTCAACCAGTTTAATGGCAGGCTACTTGATGGCTACAAATATTACCTTGCATCATCTATCTGGGAATATCTCAGGTATTTGTTCATGCGAATAATTAATTATACAAAGTGGTTGGTTTATAAGGATTGTCATCTCAACTGTTGGAGTACGACATGGCTTGAGAGGCCTCTTTAGGATAGCATGGATAATCCTTCTAGTGCAAGTCATTTTTCCATTGCTGATTTTTATCTCACAAACTCCTTTTTGATAGTATGGTCCCCTCTCAGGTGGAATTAGAAATTTGATATTATAATATCATGGACTATGATACCATGATATAGAAGAATAACAGGAATGGACAGTTCAATAAGATGGATTACTACCAGATGGTCTATGGGGGCTCCTATCGTTCACCTTCTTGGCTCCTGCACTACAGAACTTCGTTCATTGGGCCCTCTCAATTTTCATTAATCTAGATATTCTAGAAAAACTGTGTACCAACTCATGATAAGATTTAGCGATATGGATTCTATATTGCATCAGTCTGTTACTTATGCATGTGTGCAGATGAGAACGTCTAGCACCTATTTAGGGACTGTGCCTATGCTCAGCAGTTGTGGGATTATGATGGCTTCCTGTTCGGGCTAGATCTGAATCAAAACATGCTTCTCCATGATCTGCTCACAGTGCTGCCTGGTGTTGGATGTAGAGACCATGTTCGTAACTTCCTACTCGTGGTTGGAATGGATGTGATTGCATCCATATGGTATGCTCAAAATGAAACACTCTTTGATAGTAGGCAGGTCCATATCAGGCGTGGAATGATGGCTATCCATCAAGAGGTTTATGTTGCCTCGAAGTTTCAATCAGGGATGATGCATAACATCATCTCTGACTTGTATATTTTTTTGGATACTTGGTGTTTCTACACAGTTGCAGAAGCCTAAAATTCTTAAGTACATTTGTTGGATACCCCTTATTAGTTCTTGGCTCAATGTCAATTTAGATGGATCCACTTCTGGTTCACCCGTACCATCAGGGTGTGGTGGTGTTTTTCGCACTTATTGTGGTTTTTTGAAAGCATGTTTTTATCACTTTACAAGTATTGGAGTTTCTTTTGAAGCTAAGTAATGAGTGATAATTCATGAAAACGGGTATATTTTATATCATAATTAGAATCTTCTATGGATTGAATCAGACTCTCAACTTGTAGTCCAATCCGTGTAAATAATAATTTGGAATGTACCTTGGTGAGTGCTCCCTGAATGGGTGGATTTTCTCAATCAGGTAACTCATTTAAATTTGATTATATCACATGCTTATAGGGAGGCCAATTAGGTGGTGGATGCATTTTCCAAGAAATCAATCCTGGTGATTGACATGATGTGGTATTTCATGTCCCCTGACTACTACTTCTCGTAGGTGGAGTTGAATATGTGAGGTGTTATGTACTCTTGGTTTTGTAATAACCCCTTGTTTTTCTAAATCATCCTTATTTTTTCTTACTAAATTTCTTAGGACTAGTTATGGATGGCTCCTAGACTTTTGGGGTAAAAGATATCGGGTTCAAAAACATGATTTTATATGATTCCCCCTAAATGAATCTTGAACATAAATAATCTCAAAAAGAAATAGATTGTAAAATAAAGCTTTCACTACTTTGCTAACTTTTGAATAAAATACCTTTAGATGATGTAAAATTAATTGTAAATTAAAATAGAATGAATTATAATGGATTCAAAATATAATATTTAAAAGGGTCCACATAAACACTGTATAAAATAAATTGGATTCATAACATTAAAATATGGATCAATGGATGGAAATTAAGAACAAATCCATTACCTCGAGTTTGACTCATCACGTAAATAAATTATTCTTGAATAATAAAATTATAATAATAACTTGATTTTTTTAAAACATTTTCAATTTTATTATTCCATTTATTTTATTTATTACCATGTTATATTTATTTACTTAATCATATAATTTTGCATTCGACTTTTTTATGACATTTGGATCATATATCCAAAATGACTTTGGTAGGTTGATTGTGATAAAATAATCCTTTATTACCTCATTACCAAATTAATATTCATGTCATTATTAAAAAAATTACATAAATTACACTTTTAAAACCAACCATGAATTTCTGTTATGAAAAATAAACTACTTTACAATGATGAAGACGGTAGGTCGTACAAATGCACGAGTAACGTTTTAATTTTTCAATGATCAAGATAGAAAGAAGGTAAATATTATTTAATCTTTGTATAATAATAATTATATTATAAATACTATATTATTTATTTAAATACACTTATATATACCATCCATGTTAGGTGGTGATGAAAAATGAATAAAATTTCTCTATGGAGGTGGCAGTCCACACATACGCACGAATGACGTTGTCATTCTTCAGTGAGTGGAATTTTAATAAAATATATAATATAATAAATTTATATAATGATAAAAATTCCATGGATTTACTATATACACAAAAAATTCAACATTATAATCTATTTTTATAGCTGATGATGGAAAACAAATTACATTGGTTCGTGAGTTAGTAGTTTGTCTTGCACAGGAATGATGTTTTTATTTCCCATTTGATGAAAGAGGAGAGAGTTGTAGGTTGTGAAATTACCATAATAAAGTATCAATATATTGTATATAATTATTTTATTATACCCTAATGGTTGAATAATATTTTAATTATGTGGAATAATAAATAAAAAAATCACTCGATTAAGAATGATGACTCTTCTTCGAACAACCTCTTCAGCATTTCACCAAAAGAAGTTATAAGAGGGTTTTATTATCACACCAATGACTATATAATATGGGAAGAAAATATAGTAAGTTATTTTGAAATTTATTGTCTAAAACAAAATTCTTGTGAATTATGATGACAATTAGAGAGGAGGATCCCTTTTATATGTGAGAAGGAGTGGAATTTTTGTACATACCCAAAACAATTCAATAATGGGAATTCACTCTCAATCCAAGTATGTCAAAAATTCAAAAACATGGAAGTTGAGAGAATATAAAGTCAATAAAAACCTCCAAAATTTGTATAGAAACATGTTTTAAACATATTATTCAATTTACCTTTATGGTTACTCACTTTTACAATTTTAGTTTTCACCATGGTAACAAGTTTTTACCTAGGAAATTTATCCTTTATTCCTAAAAATAAATTGAAAATTATTTTATAATATGGACTCATTTTTTTAAATAATCAAATCCAGATTGTCAAATTAAAATATTATTTGTGTAGAAAATTAATTTTAACAGATTCACATGTATCGTGTAAAACCCCATTTTAAACTTAACCACGTTAATTAATTTTTATAATTTTTAATATTTCTGATAATCAAAGATTATGTTCACCTTATTAAATATTACTAATTATTATGATTAAAAATTTTAAATTCATTTTATTAAATTTTATTCATTCAAGTGGAATAATTTAATTTAAAATTAAACCGACAAATTACTATAAAAAGTGATTTTTCATGAAAATGCATTTTTAAATAAATAAATGATTTTAAATTAACTCTATAACTAGAAATAATAATTAAATGAATTTAAATTTGTATAAATAGGTAAATAATATATAAAATTCATGAAAATATTTCCTTACATGGTTTCATTTTAATTATTTAAGAAGAATAAACTTAAGGCATATAAATATATTTTGCAAGAAATCGTGTTTTTAAGCATTAAAATAAACACATACCAAAATCATGAAAATTTATGATTAAAATAAAATTAATTAGATTATTATAAATAAAATGTTTTATATTACTATTTAATACCAAATTAAAAACATAATTATACTTTTAAAGTACTTAATTTAATGAAAAAATAATGAGAGTATTTGAAAATTTGGTAATTTTCATTTTTCTCTGAATAATCAGTAATTTCATAAAAATAAAAATAAACCCTTTTTTATTTTTAATATAATAGTTTCTATATTGAGGTTCATTTTATCAAATTAATTTTTTATAAATTTAATAAATTAATTATAATATTTTCTCAAAAAAAGTAATTGAAATCATTTTTTAAGAAATATATTTTATGAAGAGTAAAATGTCTTCATTAAAAATTGAGTGCTTATTAATAAGGAATTTATCAATAAATTTTTATTTATTTAGACCCTTATATAAATTTCATAAACCAGTTAATAATATTCATACATTTCGATTTAAATAATATGTTATAATAGTCATATTTAAATGATAATATTTCATTTTTTGTTTAGTCTTGGTGGTGCTAGTCATATATGCTATTAAACCTAGGTTTATTTTTAAGAAATCATGCTACCACATACTCCCCCTATAAAGAGTATCCTATGTCTGTTAAGGTCATAAATCAAGCTGAACACTAAAATAGATATTTTATCATCTATGCACATAACCACATATAAGGAATAATATAATAACGAATAGTTTTATTTAGCATGTAATTCCACAAGTTATGAAAATAAAAAATGTAATAAATGAAATAACATGGAACACACAAAATATAAACTATATGGGGTCCCATGCACCACCCTAATAATGTCAAATGTGACTATATTTCAAGGGTATTTATATTAGTAATACCCACACAATACAAACATGAAAAAAAATAAAGGCCCGATATAACAAAAACAACCTACCTCAAGCTTATTGACATCAACATCAAGGTTTACCAAGAGTGAAATCACAAAAACACATTTACACACCAACTAGAACTAGATCACATGCCAATAGTACCTAGAATTCATTACAATCCAACGTCACATGGGTTATAGAATGAGGATTAATAAATAACAATATAATGAGTATAGCTGACATTTATCTAGAAAAAATACCATCAGTGGAAGTATTCAAGTTAAGTTTGAAGAAGGAAGAAAATTCTTCACTCTTGGATAGCGAAAAGTGATGAGATTATTGTCTCTCATGAATCTGGTTCTACAAGATCAGTCTGAACCTTCCAAGATTCAGTCTCCAACAAGGTCAAGTAAAGAGAGTGAAAGAGAATGAATCCCCAAATGATATACCATCATCAAGGATACTCAGATGCTTCTTTTCCCTTAAAAGCCTAAAAATTAATATGGAAAATTCCAAATTGAATGGATTGATAAGGATATGAGTTTTGATCGATTAATAGGGGTAAAATGAATGAGAACACATTAAATATATCTCAATTGTGATGCACATATTTCCCCTAAGAAAGGTAAGATATGTTTGGAAGAATTTGATGATATCATCCATTTAATAACACACTCAACTACCACCATGGACACAGCCAAATTCTACACCAAATTCATGGGATTCTTGAACTCATAGAGAATAACAGAAATTTCATGTAAAAATTTTCACAATACCAGACCATTTTACCACACCATGGACTCCATCATAGGTGTGGTGAGGTCACCAAATTCATGCACCATATAAGTCCTAATCTAGATCCATGGTCATAGAATTCCATTGGCCTAGGAGTTTTTCCCTTGATCATTATTATAAGATCTCAGGGGGCAAACCACGACTATCACCATGGTAGCAGTGTATCCCATTTTTCACCAAAAAGGCTCTAAAAACCATTAAAATCTACCCAAACCTTCACAAAACTTTACCAAATCATGTCACAACACTGATAATCATATGGATATGATGGAAATAATATTTTACATACATAAATAAAATGTTCTATAACTTTACACCCCCCCCAGGATTCCTCATCCACATGTATCATCTCTAGCGGTCAATCATGGATAACTCAGGCCATTGAGATCAGACATCAGAAACCTACTACTATGATTCCTCATGTATACTCCCATTTTTTTACAACTGTCGAACAAGTGGAACTTTATTCCTTTATATCCCCTTTTGTTCTAGTCTATGATTCATATTAGGCTCTCCACAAAAGATAAATCTGGTTATATCTCTATGTCTTTGTAATCAATCACATGCATTGGATTGGGCATGTACCTCCAAATAAAAGAAATGTGGAAAAATTCATAATTTCCTTCATAACATTGATGAAGGTCGAGTCATTATGACACTACATCAACTGGTTTAGCTATCTCAAGCATTCACATAAACAGCGACACCAACTTCCCCAGCTTCTAGAAATGTCAATTCCCTAACCAAGGTGGTACCCAAATGAAAACCTTTTCACAAACAGTGATATCCAAATATAATCTCCTCCTATCAAAAAATGATCACTACCTTCTCTCGGTGGTATCCAACTACTTCCTTACCAATGAAACTCTCTCTATGGTCTATTTCACTATACATGGAACAAAAAAAGATATCTTATCGACCTTAGGCCAACGTAGTGGTGTGATGAATAAAAGTACATAGAGAGCCAAAGAAGGGTCCATCTAAAAGAATCTTGGAAAATATTATTTTATATGAACTCTACCAAGGAGATGTTCTTATATGATGCTTCACCAAAGTTTGGATGCATGCCCAAAAATATCCTCAAGTATATAAATATTTTTTTTCTGACTATCCATCGATTTTTCATTGATATGTCGTAGTCAGCTTCATCTGAATAACCAAAGACTTATGTAACCACTACCAAAACTATGTCACAAAACAAATGTTTCTATATGATATGATGCTTAATGTAGATCCTTGTAGTCATATAACCTCTTGAATAATTATCTTTCATGAATCATTTATAGAGTGATTCTATTGGATCTACTATAAGTGTTATACTTTCATCAATAAATCAACTATTAACCAAATGATACCATAAATCCTTTATATATAAGGCAACACCATGATGAGGGATACTAATAAACCCCACCATTAAGTCTATAGTCATGTTTTCCCACTTCCATATAGGAACTAGAAGTGGATAAAGATCATGTCATCAGATATCTTTGTATATATTTAATAACCTCGGTTTCACTATTAATTATGAATCATGAGAGTATCTCTTTAGATACATCCTTAAGGCTATTAGAAAAACTACTCTCATGTTGACACAGATCATGTCATTATCATTTATTAACCAACCTGAAATAGAATCTACCTCTGAAAATTATACATGAATAACCATACACTCAGGGTATCACTCCCAGATTACTTTCAAATGTTTCACTAAAGAATACATGATAAATACTAGGGAAAATTTTAGTAACACGTTATCCTATAATGAACCCACTATACTCTCCACCCTCAAACTCAACAGATTTCATTCCTTCTATGAAGGCCTCTCTGCCAACTTCTGTATCTTCGGCTTCTTCCAACTTAGAGTATCTTCAAATAAACTACCATTACCTAGATTATATTCCATATCAACTTCAAATGTTTAAAAATACTAAACAAAAACACCTCATCCACAAATTCAGATTTTTATGAGAGAAAATATATGTCAATAGATTTTTTCTTTGTACATGATAAATTACACACCAAAGAGATAATTCTATAAACACATAAAAGCTTAGACCACAAAATCCCAATATATATCACATGTCTGGTAGTTCCTCTCATGGTATCATAGCTAACATGTCCTATAAGAGACTAATTAATCCTCCTAAATCAACATTGCTCTGAATCCAACTCATGAGGCTTCAGAATGCACAACATATCCAATCCCATGTTCTATGAGTTCCAAAACCGGGTCATTGTTAAACATTATCCTCATATCTAGGAACACATCCTCACACTGATCATACCACTCAAAAAAACTCTCGTTCTTTTTATCTCTATAATAGGTGCTTCCAATTGGGATGAATCCTAAATGAAGGGTCAGTAGTACCATACAGGCCCAAGGAAACACCTAATATCAAATTTTTTTTTTGGATGTACCCAAGACATCACAATATATACATTCTTTGTCTCCACTGAGATCTATACCATATAAATCATAGGGATAATTAAATTCACCTCTTAAATCCATAAGTGACACTTCAACATTTTATAATAAGATGATGCACTCAAAGTTTTCATAGTATAATCATCATGTTCCTATCATGTATATATGAATTATTAGAGTATATCAGTATATCATTTGTGAACACAATAATGAAAGTGTAAAGATATGGATAGAAAATCCTATTCCTAAGATCCATTAATTCCTCGGGATATTTTTTTAACCTAAAATTATTTAAAAGATACTCAAACAGTTCATATATACTCCTAAATGATTTCATTCATATTTCATATTCTCTAACTCATGGAAGATGGTACAATGAATGATGATAAGTTTTTTTATAATAATTGGGATCTCCATAATTGATCAAACAAATATTCAATCCCAGTTAAAGGGTTTGTGATCTTTACCTTAACCTAATTCAGCTTCTTGTGGTCTACATAGATCCATAGAATACCATCTACCTTCTTGGAAAATAATACAGGTGCACCTCAAGGGGATGTATTCATTGTGATGATCCCATTCACCTCTAAATCATATATATTCACCACCAAATCACTCAACTTAATTGGTGAAATATGATAAGTAAAATTTGATATATGTTAAAACCTATGCTTAAGATTAATATCAAATGTAATTCCTCTATCTAGAGGAAGTCTAAAGAAGTCAATTAGGAATACATCTTGATAATGATCCACCAATGGATGGAAAGTGTAGGGAGATTCTATTAGATCTTATTCTAGAGTCAAGCCTACTATTTGCATCATGATCGATCTGATCTGACTAAGTTCTTATCTCGTACAACCTACTCTAAGATCATAGTTACTAGTAAACACATACATATCTCCTCTATTAAATCCTTATTTTATAATAGTTAGTATGATCTCGATAACTGGCCAAATATTCTATTCATAATATCACATAAAAACTAGTCATCAATAGGATAATCAAGTCCCGGGTGCTTTTTTAGCCACTGATAACTATGAGACACTTTAGATATCACTAGAGATAGTCAATATTTTACCCCAAGGGCATGTCAAGAGGGACTAACTTAGATGAT
Organism: Viscum album; assembly: GCA_963277665.1. Lineage (NCBI taxonomy): Eukaryota > Viridiplantae > Streptophyta > Magnoliopsida > Santalales > Viscaceae > Viscum > Viscum album. Next base: position 495,528,068 of record OY728120.1, read on the forward strand.
AACATAACTGGTAAATCTAATCCAGTAAGAATGTAAATATATATGAAAGAAATGGAAGCTCCTGTATTGAATTAATAAGTAGATAACATAGTGGTAATCAAAACCATACATCTAACTATTGAAGATACCTCTCCACTGGAAGTTGGAACATTATCCATCACATAAATCCATCATATCACCAAAGAATGAATCACCTGGTTCATTGATATCTTTAGTGCCTACATAAAATATTGACTACCATTTCCCTATCACTAAACTATACTCCTCAAATCTCAACAGGGTTTATTAGAAAAAAATCACAGAAGATGTTCCATCATTTCACATCAGTTAAATTTATTAGTTGACCCTGTGTGTTATGTAATAAATTTTATCTTCCACCAACAGTTGTAGCGTCTTGTCAATAAGATAGAAGAAAACATAAAGGCCTACCCCCTAGTAGCCACTACTCTAGTATCAGTTCCATATAAATAACCTATTCATATTTCATTTGGTCAAAGGCCATAACCTGATGTATGATCACTATATGGAGGCCTATCTAAACCATACTAGATATTTTTTGTTCATTCCTAGTCAAAGGAGGATAAAATCGTAGATACTCCATGAAATGAGATGAGTAAGAAGAAACTATATTCATCCATTACTAAATCTCAATAAACTCATGATTTAAACCAAACTTTTGTGTATCATAAAAGAAAATCTTGAACAATACCTCTTTAAAGGCCTCCTATGTAAGACCCTCATGCTTTCCTGGTTATCCCATGACACCTCACCACCTCCATGTGGTCCCTAAAGGGTAAAGGGTAAAGGCTAAATAATTCCCCTTTAAAACTATAATATTCTTTACTAGTTTAGTTATTCCACTAGTAATATCAACATATACCTCAGAATCTTAAGGTCATATGGTTCCTTGTAATGTTGGTAGATGCAGGAACTAAAAGTATTGAGTATATACAAACATCATCCCCTATATTACTCTGAGATATTGTGGCTTCTCTCCTTAAACCACTCGTGCATTTGTGGGATAATGATAAAATGTATCCTTATACATAGCCTCTCTAAGGTTTCATAATAATAAAATAAAAAAACACTTGTACCACATTTTTATGAGATCATAATAAGTTTTAGGGCACATAATGGGAATTTCTATCGGAAGAAATGTCATAGGAGATACCAACACACTATGTATAACTCTCCTAGTTTGGTCAGGGCTAAAGCCTAATCCTCTATTCCTACATGTTATTTAAAATAATATATATGAAAAGAATATTTGTATGATAAAGTTTAACTAACTAATTCCAAGATAGATATATGAAAATAGTAATAAAAATATACATAACTCAATAGAGAATATTGGTTTATCCCAAGAAGATAGCCTAATCAAGACATTTAATTAAAGAAATTATATAAAACACACAATAGGTATATATATATATATATGTCATGTAAACCAATGTACCTACTTATAATTCATAAACACACCAAAATACCATAAAACATTAATATAAATATCATCAATAATAACTTGGAGGTCCATTACACATATGATTTCCATGAACATGGAAACTCCCTTACCCAAGTTCTATACAATCTATATCATTTCTAATATAAATTGAAAAGAAAAAAATAAAGGAACCTTGGGTATTTAATACACTTTTTTAATTCCCCAACCCAAACCTCTAGATATGATATAAACTAAAATATATCTTCTTTTGTTCCTCCCTATATACATGATGATAGAAAATAGAGGTCATTCTCTAATGTAGTATGGGGAGAATATACTCTTAGTAACCATAGCCATCATGAAATAATATTTCATAAATAAAATTTAATAAATTATAATAAATTATAATATGAATATTTTATATAATAGATATCATGAAAAGTCATAAAAAATTAATCAACATACCCCTAACATGGTAGGGCAACAAGTATAGCATAAAAAAATGAAATGATAAATAATGAAGTAAAAGTTATGCAGAAACTATATGAAGTTTATCCTGAAAAGTCTCCTTAGAAACCTATTACAGTTCCCTTTCCCTTAATTTGATCCATATTCATTAAGTTGGAATGTTCCCCAAGATACCCATGTAAAGTGTGAGTATAAAACCTCTGAGACACTAATAATGTGCCCTTATCATAAGTTTCAATGTAAGTGTATGAGATTCCAGATAAGTAATTATGCACACAAGAATATGACCAATCATACACTAAGAAAACAAGTGTTGACCAAGCTTCCATGAACCCAAGCCATACCTGTATCAGATCCATGTTGGATGAGTTTCATAGTAGTGTCACATGACATAGTTCTTTCTAAGTAACTCTATGCACCTTTAAAGAAATTACATGACTTCCTTCAAGGAAAAAATATGTCCACTTTAAGAAAAATCATATATTCCTACATTCATAGACATGAATATCCATTTGATTTTAAGGGAATTATTTTTCCACCTTTACAGAATAGTGATATTTCTTCTTTAAGGGAGTTTTTCCCCATGAATCATTGTTACCTTATTTAATGTGATGATAATCACAATTGGAACACCCATATAATGGAAACTCCCTCATATTCAATGATGTTACCCATTCATAGATCATACTAGTAATAAAAGAAAATACTTATATTGTGGATATAGTGTTCCCCATTACATGCCAATCTAATACATTATCCACCTTATAAAATCTAACACCAATGATTCTGATCATCCACACTCCTCGTCTATGGACTCCGTTAAATATTTTAGGGCCACCCATCAATATAAACACTAAAACAGATTTTCCAATGGATATTCACAAAATCATATATAAGTAATCACATGGAAATGAATAATATATCTCACCAAGTACTTCCAAATGCTAAAAAAATATTACTCAAGTAATAAATAATATAAAAGGGAATACAAAATATAGAAATAAGAAAGGGTATCACAGGACACCCTCACATGTAAAATATTCCTATCATAAAATGGTATCTATACTAGGAACATAAACACAAAAACAAATATTCCAAACAATTCCAAAAAATATCCCAAGATGATAAATACCTCTTACCTCATGATTTTCAATATCAATATCATGGTTTTTAAAAAACATCATCACTCAAACCATACTGAACACTAACCAGAATCGGATTACAATACAAGAGTTCCTAGAACCAATTATAATCTTTTATGACATGGGTTCTATAATGAGGCTCTAGAATGAACAATCCAAGGTTTATAAATAACACTTACCCAATTAAAATAATCATTAACATTAGTCCTTAATTCTAGTTATAAGATGAATGAAAATTATTTTCTCTTAGAGAGTGACAAAGATATATTTGGATCTCATGAATTTGGTTAAATAAGATAATCCTCTACATTACAAGGTTTCATCCTCATAGTGTTCAATCAGGGAGATTCAAGGATAATGAATCAATCAAGGTTGTTTCTTTAGCAATGTTTTTTGTCTGAATTTATTCCCTAAAAACCCAAGAATGTCATCTAGAAAATGTACATATCGATGGAACCAACTAGGTGAGGAGCATTGATCGATTAATTGGGAGTTAAATAATTTTAAACTACATTCAAGACCCCTCATTTATATTTTACATATTTCTCATCCAAAACAGATGATATATAAGGAAGAAGAAAATAGTTTCAACAATTTCAAAACCCACTCAACAGCCACCATAGCATCAGCCACTACCTACACCATGATAGTGGTGTTCTTGAACTAATCAAGAAAAATAGACAGTGTCTATAGTGTTTTTCAATGACCAAATTTGTTTTCCCTCAACATATACTTTTCTATAGGTTATGGTGAGTTCACCCAAGATATGGCCCATATGAGTCCTCCTTGAGCACCATGGACATTTCAATAAATTATCCCAAGCATTCCCCCCTTTCCCATTTAGTGCACAAGCTCACCATAGCCACCACTGATTCCACCATTGTCTAAGTTCCAAATAACCTCATGTGCCCCAACCCACATGTAAGAGGCTATTGACTAGCATTGAGGGTATAAAGTGATGTGGGGAAACTATACCCTTGTTAACTATACCCATCAGGGAATAATTTGATATAAATATATTTAATCTAACAACACAACATATTATAATATTAATAGATGCTATAACAGTTGTCATTACATGTTATTCATAGGTAATCAATGGACCACTAATATAGAATGTCAAAAATTATATCAAAACAATAAGAAATGATAAATAAAAAAATAAAAGTACCATGAAATCTATCTAGGTTCATTCTTAGTACATCTTCTAACATCCATCTTCATACTCTTCAAAAAATTATCGTAAATCCCTTTCCCTTTTCAGATACATATTCATGAAGTTAGTATGCATAGTAAGATTCCCATATAGGGTGTGATTTTAAAACAATTAGGACATTACCAATGTGTCCTTAGTGTAATTCCATATGTATATTAAAGTGTATGACATACCATAAAATTAATTCCACACAAAATCATGTAACCAAACACTCATTGAGTTAACATGTGTTGACTAAGCTACCATGATCACTAGCTAAACTTTATTTTGTGTTATTTCATAAGAGTATCATAGTAGTGTCACATGACTTAGATTATTATGAGTAACTTTGAACTCCATAAAAGAAAGATTTCATTCCCTCCTTCAAGGGATAAATTCATTCACCATTAAGTAAATGAATATTTATCCTCTTTTAAGGACAAGCATATCCATGTTCCTTTAAGGACTCCACCTTTATGGAAAAAATACATATCCACATCTTATCGAAAGTATTCCAATGACTTGTGTTTTCGTTATTTCTTGTGATGGTATGCATTCTTCACATGTCCATGTAATCATCACTCTCTCATATGCAAGGACATTCCCCATCGGTAGATCACACTAGATTAAAATATAATCTCTTTTTATAGAGATATTTAATTCTCACATGAATTATAATCCAAGTTTATAACCATCCTATTAATTCTATCGGCATTATGTCGTTTCATCTCACTCCCCCTATGTGGAGCCAGCTAAGTATGTAAGGGCCACCTATGAACCTGAAAATTGAGATAGAGATTTTACCATCTATGTAAAAAACTATATATAAGGAATAAAATAGAAATAAAGAATATATATCATCACGTAATTTCATAGTCTATGAAATATTACATGTGTAATAAATAACAAAGAAAGTTACGCACAATCCATAAACAAGAAAGGGTTTTATGGACTGCCCTACACATGTACAACGTGCCTAAAATGAAAGGTTCTATGTATAAGTAATGTACATACAAACCAAAAAATATGAACAATTCCAAATAAAGTCCCAAAATGATAAGGCATGAACCATGTTCACACGCTAACCACAACAAGCTAGTAAAATAAGGGTTCCTAGAATGACTTCCAATCCAACTTAAAATGTGTTCTAAAATGAAGAAAGATAAAGAAAATTACATAGGTTGGAACTAAAACTTACCTAGTGACATGACTATTAACATTAGTATTCATTCCAAAAATCACTAAAATCAACCCAAATGTTTACAATCCATTACCCAAGATGGCACCACATTTATAATTATAAGTATGGAGGAATGGTTTTACATAGACAAAAAAATGTTTTGTGACATTACCTTTTAATAGTGAGTTAATTAATAATATTATAATTCTAAAATAATATAAATGTATTAAATTATTCATTAAAAATTTATATTATCATAATTCTGGTTTTCATAATCATCCAAGATATGATCAATATAAAACCATTTATGTTGGTGGAAAAACTGACCCGAACAAGTACCTGTTAAAATAAATGAATGAATAAAAATGTAGAGTTATATTAAGAAAATATCAGTTTCATAAAAGGATGATAATATTAATTTAACATCATTGGATTGTTTAATATGTTTTAGGAATAATGTAATTGAAAAATTCAATGCGGATATAAAGGTAAACTGGTTTATTACTAAGTTTAAATTGCTCATTCTCACAATTACTTCCCTTGAAATGATGGTATTATGACTTATTATTGTGACCATAGGCTTTGAAACATGGTATATATAATTTTGAGAAGAAAAATAATCTATGATTAAATAAGGATTCTAATGATATGGGTGGTTTGGAGTGGGTGAATGAGGGATTCTTTTATAAGTGAAAATGATGGAGAGTTCCATGGAAATAAAATTTAAGTGAAGGTTAAAGATGGAATAACATGGGTGTTAGGTGTGTTATGTGAGGAGTGGTCTTTTTTTTATCAACTCCTAATCCAAAAAAAATAACTATAGTTCAAATATGTCATTTTAGTAAATTAAAATCTGAGCCCTAATGAATACCACATTTTACCCCTTTTTAAATTGTTTAATTATTTACCATGGTAATTTTTTTTTACTAAAAATATATAATTACAGATATTATCCAATTTTTATAAAATGATAAAAAATTTGAACTCCATTTAATAGAATTAGACTTATAGCTATTATAAAAAAATAACTTTTTAATTAAATCAAAATATATATACAATAACCATTTTTTGTGAAAATGTCTTTTTAAAAATTGATTATTAGAATTCTTATTTCATATGTATTAATAATTAAATTAATGTTAATAAATTTATATATATATAAATATATATATTTATCCCAACTAGGTTGAATATATTGAGAGGGGTGTGAATCCGGGTTTGAAAGTTTAAAAATATTTTCTCTTTAGATCTTGTTTCATTGTTAAACAAAACACTCTTCTCTCCTTTCTCATAGAAATGTATGAAAATAAATGAAAGCATGCATGAGACATGGAAATTTTATTTGTTTCACCCACATTGTTCTACATCTAAAAATTATATAAAGTTAATGTACCTATTTACCAAATCCACTAAAGCACACTATTGTTACAAAGTTCTAAGTGGACTCATTATCCCTCTTGGTTTACAAACAATAACAATTTGAAATCTCACTCCTCTCTTAACTAAGGTGTTCTCACTGCTCCTTCGGATTATTCTCCTTTGGATTACATGAATCAATATGTTTTACACCTCATTTGGTGCATCATTAAGTTCAAATTTAATCCACTTGATGAATCCCATTTTACTATATATTTACTAGGAAATCCCTTTTCCACACTTTCATGATGTTCAGTCCTTTCATGAATCTCACATAGTCTTCACGAAACTACCCAATTCTTCATAAGTGTATACTAATTTCATGAACCCCACAAATTTCACAAAGCTCACTAAATTTTCTAACTAAAAAGAACTTTATGAGGTTTAATCCTTTTTTGAATCTCACCTAGCCTTCAAAAAGATCAATCTTTTTTCTAATATCACTTATCCTTAATCAAGCTCAATATTTTCATGAAGCTCACTTAGCTTTCATGACACACAATACTTTCAAGACGGTCACAAAATTTTATTATCTTATATAGCCTTAAATAACTTCCTTTCTTCGAAAACTTTTTCTCAAAAATACCCACAATGAATCACCTTCACAAATTTAGATCATTTGATTTTTTTTTAAGGATTTCTCTTTTTTAAATGAGGGGTTATAGGCCAATTTGTAGGTGATTCTTCCCTTTCACGGAGCTTTCATCATCAACATCACATTTTGTGAATATATTCAAACTTTTTTGTGAATGTATTTGTCTTTGAAAAGAGATAGGGAAATTTTCCATTTGTAAAGCTTCTTATAGTCATAGATATTTACTTTATTTCCATCGCACATTCGTGAACCTTCAAACCTTCATGACACCAACTGCCTTCACGAAGCTCAACATCTTCATGAAACTCCAATCTTCACAAAATTTGTGCCTTTTCCATATTCTTTTGTGGAATTCATAGAAATATTAATTTTGTGAAGGTTGAGTCATCCTAAAAGTTTTTGAGCACAATAATTTGGAAAACACTGGGAAACGGCAAAAACTAGGTATATTTAGTTTTTTTATTTCTTTTAGAGCATCCATTCCTTTATCTTGGATATTTTTCAGTATACTTGTTAAATAATCTATTTGAACTCCACAACTAACCTTGATAACCTGATTTTTCAACAAACACAATCAACCTAAAAACACTGCAAAGTTTCCATGAGCTATTTTTTCCAAAGATATATGAACCAAACATTTGTATCATCATTGAAGAAATTTCAATTTAATTTATTTATATAAATATACATAGTGCTAAAAAATATAATTCTTTGAAAGTAATCCTTTTACCCTTACCATCATAACTAACATTTACCTCAGTAAATTATTTTTTTCCAAAAAATATAATTTCAAAAATTAACTGTTTTTAATATACTTATTAAAATTATAAACACTAATTTATTTTATTCTATTTATAAAAATGATAAAAATTAATTTCAATATAATAACTCATAACTCATAAAAATAGAATAAATGATTTTTTAAAAATATAAAGAATTTATTCATATTAATTTCCATGTAAAAATTATTAGATGAATATTTTTAGTGACTCGTGAATTTCAAACATATTATTACTTTATTTTTAACATAAACATCCAATAAACACAACACAACGATCGTGAGGCCTTGTGTGTTTAGAATACTGGGTTTATAATAAATAAATAACAAACTAAAACAAAAAAAAATTATTTTAATCTACATTATGATATCCTAAATCCCTTTTAGACCCTAATTTATAATAGGTTCACCTGGGGATATATAAACCAATGTTATATGCTATAAATCATAGTAATGGAAAAACATGACAATGAATCATTACAATAGTGTCAAAAGACATAACATGATATCATAATAGACAAGGCTACTGAATAATCACATGGGATAATATCATAATATACATGGTATCATAACACCATGTAAAGATAGGAAAGTGGAAGAAATATAAAATATGATATAAGTATAATTCAAGGTTAACGTCCAAAACAACATCCAATGGTAGACAGAGTCCTGTCGTGGATTAGGTTTACTCTCTAATCTTCTACATACTGCATCATAAGAAAAAAATGCCAAATTAATTAGATTGTTATCTGGGTGAACCTATCATAACATGTATATGATTTTGTGTTCAACAAAATAAAATCAATCATAATTTATAAACATAATAATTTCCCATGTAAAAAAATGGGTTGCATAATCTAACCTCATATCATAATCAGAGGATATTTCATAAAGATTCCAAATAAAAGAAGGATTTAAATTATTTAGATGTTCATATCTGAGAAAAATAACATTGGTATCAAAATATCATGTTCATCTAGAAAAAAAATATCATGATAAAGGGTAGATAAATTTTTATAGAAATGAAATTTCAAAACAATGTTTTAAGGGATTAGTTAAATGATTTTGGAGAAAAGATAAGTATAGAATTTTCAAAGAAAATCATATATAATATTGAATAGTTGCACCAAAAATATTTCTTCATTTAAATAAATAATTTATTAGAATAAATACATTAAATAAGTGTTATATAAAAGGATTAAGGGATATAAAAGTTCCCCTTAATCAAGTTTGAATTTAAAGAAGAAATTCATAAAATGATCCTAAGACATTTATTAACCAATAAAATGAAGTGATAATAACCCAGGTATATATGTAAGAGACATATATACATAATTTCAATTCATTAAAAAACAAACAATAGAGGGATAATGTGTGTTATTTGGAGAATGACCATAGCCCATATAAAAAGGGTGGTTCGGGGAGATCCCCTACCTTATTTTCCAGAATCATTCTTTAGTTTCAATTAATGTGTTTAATAATCAAAATAAATTCATTAATTAAATAATTAAGATAATTTTCCATCAATACATGATTTAATATAATTTTATTATGTTTGTTTATAACCATTTCAATGTTACAGAATGTTTAATTTTGTTATTCTATGTACCTTCATTTCATGGTTCCAAGGTCGGTTCACATATGGATAATTATTGATTTTCTTCCCAAATAGAAATAAAACTATAGTATAGAAATGAAATGGTATTCATGTCCTTAAAAAATTAAAATTATCCCAAATATCTTATTTTGTTCTTAAATATGGGTGATTCATTAAGTAAAAATGTCATTTCTATATGGTTAGTTCATTTAGGTGTTTTTTCTGACCATCATGAACTAATTAATTTTATATAACATTATTTATATATATTAATTATATAATATTAAATAATTTAAAATAAACTCATTATCATCTTATATAACTATATTAATATTTTTATAACCATCCTTGAAAATGTTGGAGAAAAATGAAGTGTGTTTTTCATGGAGGTGATAGAGAAACTGTATTTTAAACAATATTTTCGTTTTAGGAATGAAAGGATAGTATGAGATTTATATTACACAATAATAAATAATTATAAATTTATTTAGGATACTTATGATAATATGTTTATATTTATGGATATCATATGGGGTGGTAGAAGAGGAATAAAATTGAATTATTTTAATCAAGAATCTTACCATATCCTTCTATTGTATCCTATTAGGCTACCCCGTAAGGATCATTGAAATTGTATTTTTCTGAGAAAAGTATCACTAGGAATTTAGGAATATGATTGGGAATGTAATTAATTGGAAATTTTACAACCTCTAATGATTATAAGTTTTGAGGAGGAGTGGTGAGGGGTATTTATAAGAGGAGGAGAGGGGTATTATTTGAATATTATATTTACTACATTATTATTTAGGATCAATACTAAATATAGTATTAATTATTATGACTATATATAATAAATTGTGTATTTAAATTTGAACTAGTGGGTATTTACTTCAAATAAGACTCTAAAATTCATGTATTTAGCTTATAATTTTAAATATCATATTTGGTTTTATTTCACTATTCACCAAAAATTCAACTAATTTAGAAAAATACCAAAAAAATCAACATAACATTTATTTATGTTTAGATTACAAAAATGAAGTAAATTTAATTAAAGTAATTTTCTAAATATGATACATTTATTTTTTATAGAAAATTCTTAATTATTTGAAATATTCAAATTTTAATATAATGATCAATTTTGGGACCCTTTGAAAAAATAATTATGGTCCCATAAAAATATAATAGAATTATAAAAATATATAGTATTTATTTATACAACATTTTATTAAAATAAACATTCTTTTGAATAATTATATTTTTAAAAAAATTAAAAATAAAACATTTTTTGTTTTCAAAAATACAATCACTTGTTTTATAAGTTTTAAAACATTTATTTACTTGAATCGTGATATAAATATGTAAAATTATTAATTTATAAAATACCTAAATAATATATTACATTTCAACATCTAAGGAAACTATTTAAATAGTTAGCTTACAATTCCTAACTGTTAGATTACTACTCCAATGGTCAGGTTAATATTCGAACATTCATATTACTATTCTAATGGTCAGACTTATAATGGTAATTAGGGTTACCTATGTCTATTAAATACATAATATTTTATTCATTCATGACTGAATTATATTTACTATCAAGGTGATATATATTTTCATTTCCAAAAGGCATATTTCAAGATTAACATTACATCTCAATTCTATAGTGTTGTTTCTGAGTGAGATTATTCTTAGGGATCAAGAAGATCTAAATATTCCTATTATTATAATATTAATTTCTATTTCTATCCCCTTTTAATACTTTCAATTTATATGGAAATTTTATCCTCTAAAGTTAATGCATATATTATTATAAAAACAATATTGTTGGTTTTATCGTGTGGGGCATGTATTTTAGTAAATATTACACATTCATGTAATGTGAAGGGAAATTCCATTGATAAAATTTTTTGTTGTCAAATTATTCCCCCATTAATAAATTTTTTCCCCAAAATTTCATTTTAAAAACTAACATGCAAATATATTGTGGTAATTACACTTCATGGCTTCATGTAATTACCATGCCACCTCCTTGCACTTATGGTTTCATCATAGTACTTTGACTATATGAGTTGTATTTTGTGTAGATTTGTATATCTATTATCCAAGATCTTCACCATATTTCCCCATAAGAGATAAAATTTTATATGTATACTATCTCTAAATTTATTATATGTGAGGGTTCTTGTATGTACTTCCTCAAAAGGGATACATGTAATACATCATGTACTTAATATTGGGTTGGTGGGAGGGTTAGTAAATAAGTCATGTATTCGATGCAATGAAGAATTTCTAAGCAGCCTATGTAACTAGGGATTAGATTTCCATTATTCCCAAATATCATGACACTATTCCACTGATATATGATAAGGAACACTTTATCTTTATTTTCAAACTCCAATTCTCATCAATGATTGTCAAAAAATATCTTATTTTGACTATGAGAATCCCTGAAGTGTTTATAAAGGGTATTGAACTTTTTTATCATTTCCTAGATCATTTTATGTCCCAATAGTATTAATTCAAAAACATGATCCCAACATGAAATTTTTATACTTCTCTTAACATAAAGGGAATCATATGGATCCATTTGGATTATTGAGTGAAAACTATTATTGTATAAGAACTCAACCATAAGAAGATGGTGATCTTATCCTACTTTTAAGTCCATTAGACATTCTCTCAAAAATTATAGAAGTATCTAGATCGTATTATCATATTGGGCATTAGTTTTGGGGTGATAATTCATATATAATTTCGACTGAGTGTTTAGATATTGTTGGATACCTTTATATAACATATAGTTAAAGTATATATCTTGATCCTATACAATAGATAGTGGTGTTCCATGAAACCTCACAACTTCTATGATGTATATCCTTGAAATTTGATTGAGTGAGAAGTCCTCTCAAATATAAATATAGTGATTAGTCTTTGTAAGATTATCCACCAAAACCCATATAGAATTAGTTACTTTTGATGTATTTAGAAGACTAATGATAATTCTCGTGGTGATGTATTCCCATTTTCATTTAGGTATGGGTAATGGTTTCATTATCCCCATGGAATATTTCAATTCATAATTTACCTACTAATATAATAGGATCATTAATATATAATCTTTGATCCCCCTCTTCATATTTTTCCACCAATATTTCTCTCAATGATCCCATTATATATTTGTCCTCCCTAGGTAGATGGAGAAGGCCAATCTATGAGAACCATTCAAAAAATCCTTCTTTATCTCATGATTTGTTGGTAAAAATTATCATTACCAAATCATAGAACTCCTACTTCATCAATTATGAACTCCAATTATTTCAGTTTTCTTTTAAATTCCACATTCTTTTGAATTTCCACATAATCTCTTTAAGCATCCTTTAACTTCCCCAGAATGGATGGTTGAGAAATCATTTCAAAAAGGAATAATGATTTCATTCCATTATTATTCCCATGTAAATCCACTATAACTCTGATAATATTAGATCCATCTCAATTATCATCATTGACATGGTTGTTGGGTCCTTTTTTAAATAGGTCATTTTACACTTTAATTTCATTCATTAGATGGTATTGGATTGAGTGGTCATAATAATTGATCATCTATAACTATCTTTTTTGGTATATATTAAGCTCCTTATGTGTGAAAAATATATTTTTGGATCTTATTATATGTATATATCTCACACTTCCCCTAGAAATAATGTCTCTATATTTTGAATGTGAAGATTACTATATCAAACTCCAGATCATGTGTTGGGTAGTTTTGCTCATTAACTTTCAACTATCATGATGCGTAGACCATCACCTTATCATTATAAATTATTACACATCCCAAGACCTTCTGTGAGGAGTCATTATATAGCATGAAGATTTATCTATATGAGGTAATTATGAGGGTTGGTATAGAGATAAGCCTATTTTTCAATTCCTTGATGCTCTATTTAGATTTATCATTCTTAACAAGATTTATTACCTTATGAGTTATATTTGTTAGTGTATTTTACAATCATGATAATTTTTTCAAAAACTATATATAATAACTATCCTATCCAAGGAAACTATGGATCTCTGTTATATATGGTGGTATGGGAAAATCCCCAATTTCCTTTTTCATAGAAGGGTCCATAGATATCTTATTGTTGGTGATAACATTCCCCAAGAATGATACTTAGTTCATCCATGAATCACATTTACTAAAAATTTTATATAGCTTCACCTTTTAGAAATTACTTAACATAGTATTCAAATGCTCCTCGTGCACTTCCTTAATTTTTTAGTATGTCGGAATATTGTCTATAAAGAATATAATAAATTTTATGAGGTAATTCCTAAAGACAATTCAAAAAATAAGTCATCATTATTATTATTTTTATTGAATAAAGAAGTATAGAAAAATAGGTACAATAGAGGAAAAACTATGGTGGTCAAAAATAATGTAACCTAAGGGAATCCCCTCTTTCCAGATTTTCCCTCGTCAGAAAAAGATATCCAGATACAAAAGCATGTGATACTTATACCAAGGGAAGAAATAGAGGAAAGGTGATAGGAAAATCTATTCCCCTCACTTGCTAAATTTAATTGAATTACTATCATACCGCACATATTCACACAATGACAAAAAAAATCAAGGTTCAGAAATAAATTTGAGAAGCTAGTATATCGAAAGATCTGCTAAAATATATGATCAAATGATCCACCTATAAAATCTTTTGATCTGTAGGCTATAGGTAAAATCCTTAATACTCGCTTTAAAAGTATCGTATATTTTTGTGTGTGCTATCTACAATTATTTATTCCCAAAAATGTTACGGTAATAATTAATGGATAAAAACTAGATATTCTTCCAGCATTTACTAATATCAAGTACCTCGTGTTTTGAGATCTTCTATCAATTCCATTCTTATATATAAATAATACTTTCATCCAGTTTTATTCAAAATAATTAATGCAACAACATAACTAGTTGGTGCATCTATAGCATAAATTATTTCTTCATAATATTTAGATATTAGCTATAATTTCTTTTTCATTTCTATTTATTATAAAATCCATAACTAACTCTCCATGTTGGTTTTTTCATAAGTCCCACATCCACAAATTTCTTCTTATTTAATTTAATATTTATCCATGACATATCACATGACTAATATTCCAAAAAATATCACTTCTCTCCTAGTATCAACCATAAATAATAATGTTAAATATATTCGAACATAAATTCAATTTAATAATCTAATATTTGATTTAAAAAACCCATGAAATTTCTCTTTAAAACTGATAAAATGAAAGCTGGTAATAACATCCACAAAGCCGTTTAATTCTTCCTCATTAAAAACATATAACCTATATTTATTCAATTATGTATTCTTTTAAATCAATTAATATATGCCAAATTATTTATATTCACATGTAAATACATGTCATCACCATTCACTACAAAACCATATGATTTATTCTCCCTTCTTAAATCATGGAACTCTTCCTCTTCCCTTGATGATAAAATATATGCAACAAATAATACCTAAAAACATATATGCATTTTTAAAACACATGTTATCTTGGAATCCTTATATGTGGAATAAATCACATAAGAATATATTTTTCTTACTCTTTTAAGAGATATATCCTAAATCATGAAAATAATTCTCATGATATTTTTTCCATTAACTAAAATCTCACCAAGCATCACCTTTAATGAAATTATCCAGAATAAAAAAATGAGAATATTTCACACTTTCATCTTGCTTTCCATGGATAAATATTTGTTTCAAAAAATTACAAGTTGGTATTAAAAATATTTGTGATGTTTTAATTAATGTAATATGGCCCAAAAATCAAAATTTTAAAATCCTCTCCAAATATTCAAATCATGAAACTTATTTGTTTTACTAAGAATTTCATCAATAAAAATCTTTAACCATGGAGCCTACTATGATATAGATCAACCATATGAATAAAACTGGTTGAACATGACCATCTAGTTGATAATTATGTGATTTATCATAATATAAATTCAATAAAATGTTAATATTTATGTGACCCTATGGATCAATTGCAAGAACATGTCGAATGACTATTCCTATCTAACCGATAGTGTATATTGACTGTGTGAAATAGATCAATGAGGCATCTTAGTCTAGATCAAATACATGAAAAAAATTCAATATAATATGGGTTAGTATTCTCTATTATTCACAAATTTTCATATCTATAGAATGAACAATTCTAATCAACCATGTAATGCCATATTCAGTGACTCAATGATATAGACAAGTGACCGTATGTGGCAACAGTTAGTGGATCAACTACATATATTGTCTCAATAATTAAATTATATATTTCACTCAAATAAAACCAATAAATAATAAAACATTATTCATACCCCCTAGCACTCCTCAAATACTCATAAAAAATGTTTTACAAAGTGTCTCTACATCCTCCAACATGTGTCTTTGATTTCCTTTACAAAAAGCACCACAATGGACTCATTTAAGATGAATTGTATTTTTTTTAAGAAAATATATCAATAAGATCCATTCCAATATATATTAATGTATTTAAAAATATTTTTCTCAATAATTAAATTCAAATATAATTTCTTATTATCATTTTATTATAAATTCTTCGTTAAAATCAATATTTTGTTGTAATTTTTTCTGTTTTCCTTGAATATTTTAGTTTTATAGTTTTAGTAAATGTTCCTTGGTAATGGTTCCTAAATATTAATCATTCTATAAATATAATATTTATATATTATATATAATTTTATAACCATACATGAAATGTGGTGATGAAAAATTGAACATATCACTTTGTGGGGGTGATATTTCACATGTAGGTGAAGAAGAAGGTTTCATTTTTAAATTGATGGATTTAAAGGAAGGTAAAAAACATATAACCTTATATAGTAGATATTATTTAAAAAATATAATATATATTCATTAAATAAATATTTTTAACTTTCTATGAGAGTTGGTAATTAAAAATGATTCACATATTTTAATAGAGGTGATAGTCTGAATAAACACACAAGTGATGGTTTTATTTTCCAATAGATGGATAGTGGATAAAAAATGGTTATACCATTAATATAAAAACATTTTATTTTAGAAAATATATTAACTTAATTATATTATTATGTTTATAATTTTTCAAAATTAGGTGGAAGAAGAAAAAACATGAAATAATTTTGTTAAGATTATTACCTCTAATATGGGTATCCTCTTTTGGATATCTCTTTAACCCTTCCTCAGCTAGACTTTTGGTGAGACCAAAACCTCTAAGATGTGGAAAATATAGTTGTAAAATAATTTTGGTAGTGATTGGTTGACCTAAGGTGCTCAATTCTTGTGACGAATTGAGGAGAGTAGGTTCCCATTTTAAGTGAGGGGAATGACACCCTCATAAATAACCTCAACTTTAAAATAATATAAGGTTATTTACATTTTAATTTGGTATCAAATGAAAAACTATTGAAAATAATATATTTTAGGGTGAAAATATACTCATCAAACTCGATTTAGACACGTTTTAGTAATATTTTAAGGCTTATCTCTAAGTTTAACCACCTCATTAAACCTTTTAACCCATGCTGTGGTGAATTTTTTTTAATATGGTAATGAAATTTTATGAATAAAAATTAAATGGATATTCCAAAATAATTTGAATGTATATATTCTGAATATGGAATTAAATTTACTAGATT
Organism: Viscum album; assembly: GCA_963277665.1. Taxonomy (NCBI): domain Eukaryota; kingdom Viridiplantae; phylum Streptophyta; class Magnoliopsida; order Santalales; family Viscaceae; genus Viscum; species Viscum album. The sequence continues at coordinate 495,545,588 of OY728120.1, forward strand.
CAATTTTTAAGGTTGTAAAAATTACTTTTAATATAAATATAAAAAATAAATAGAAAATAATATTTAAAAAATGTCTATTAAACAATAAATAAATTAAACCAAATTTTAATGATTCATTGATTCCCATGATATTTATTAGTTTATTAATAAAAAATGGTATTTATGTGATATTAAAAGTAATCTAATACTGAATTTCATCTTGTAATTACATAATTAAATAAAATAATCAAAAATAATTATTTAATTAGAAAAAAAACAACACAATGGTTAAAAAATGTTGAAAATAGGTTTTTAAATTTAGAATAATATTTTAATTTTCTATATTTTATTCCTTAAAAACATATTTGGTCTAGAAAATAATTTCCATAAAATTATATATCATGATATTTTCTTTACATTGAAAGTGTTTTTAAAATTTATATTTTCCATTATTTACCCAAGAAACAATTTTTTTTGAAAAATATCCAAATTTATACCTAAGATAACATTGACCTTATAAAATAAAAATTTATATTTGTACTATAAATTCAAATTCCAAAATTTATAAATTTCAGTTCTAAATATAACCATGAATTATTTCTAATCTAATGATAATATAATTGGATATGCATTGTGAAATAGTTTACGGATTCATAAATTAAAAAATATAGTATAATCTCTGGTATTAAACCATTCAAAAGGTATCCTTTGAGATGTGGCATGATGCTTCTCCCCAAACCACCCTCACAACACAATCCATCGGGCTGTAGAGTGTTCAATATGGACTATAGTGTAACGTAATGTGCCTTCTTAGCCCCTTCATTGTCAATTTTGGGTGCTCGAGGTGTTTTTAAGGGGGATTAAGGAACTTCTATAGTGGTTATAGGTTCAGTTGAGTTGTAGTGGGAAATTCAAATTCTGAACGATGTACACTATGTGAATTGGTGGTTAATGACATGTGTAGATGGCCAATTTCACAGCTTGTATGCAGTTGAGGGTGAACCTGTGAAATGAACTCCCAAAATGAAATTAATTCATGATGTTTAATTAAATAAAGGATAATATGATGTGAATTTTGTAGAATGTTTATTTTTGGGGAAATCCCATGGAATTCACATCGTGAATTGGTTTCATGATGTGAAAGGGGTGATATTTTAGGTTTTAAATTCTTTTGTTTAGATAAAACCCTTTGTGTATGGCCACCTTTCTTACTATCATTTTTTGTAAGAGCCCTAGGTTATTTTAAGTGATCTTTCATCCCTCCTTCCCTTACCTTGATCTATTATTTGTGGTGGATTCCTATTAGGAATCAGTGGTAAGACCTTCTCTTTTTTATGGTTGTTTTTCTTCAGTTATTCTCATAGGGATCTTCTGCGATGGTGTAGTTTTGGTTTGGGTTAGGATTTTGACTAAATTTTTTATATCTCATGATCTAGTGTAGGTTGATCTTTGGGTTTTGTGTGTAGTTGTGTTTTATGGTAATTCCTTCTTCTCCTTATAGTGTGCAGCAAGTTGTAAAAGTTTCTTTGAGGTATGGAACCCCTCGTTTCTCACTTTTATGTGTCATGCGAAAGGGTTTTTCTCTTTTTTATCTATGGAGGATTATTTTTATGGATTAATTAAGGATAAATAATTAAATAATTGCAATTTAAGGGAAAATGGTAATTATTTTCATGATTTTATAACTTTGATATTATTGTGATGTTATGATTCTATGTGCTGAATGTCTCACTAAAAATTATGGTTTGGGGGGTTATTTTTTATAGTTTCATATGTGTTATAGAAACCTTTTTTGTGGTTATTGTGATATCTCCCTAAAATTAAAATTTTATAACCACTTATATTTGGTGAATAAAATGTTTTCCCTTGGATTTATGTCTTGTGTGATAACACCCCTAAAATAAAGTGAAATTTGATAAAAAAACCCTTATAAAAATATTTAAAATGATCTCTAATGTGTTGTGATATGTGGTTCTGCTTTTGGGGTGAAAATGTGTGGTTTTGATTTGGTGTGGAGTGATGTGTGATATGTTTTTCGATGATTTTTTGGTGGTGAGGTGATGGTTTGTGTGGTTGTGTTATGGGGAAGAAATTTGTGGATATGATGTGGTGTGGGGTGATGTGTGGTCTATTTGGTAGTGCTTTTGGGGAAGTGTGGTGATGGTTTGTGTGGTCGTGTTGTGGGGAAGTGACTTGTGGTATAAATTCAAAGTGAGGATATGTGTGATTTGTTTGGTCATGTATTTGGGTTGTCATGGTGATGGTTTTTTTGGCCATGTTATTGGGGTGGTGAGGTGATGGTTTGTTAGGCCATTCTTGTGGGGCAGTGAGGTGGTGGTTAATTGGGAATTATGAGCACTAGTGGAAAAAACCTTTAACATGTCAGCATTTTTCACGTAGGTTCTATATAACCAATGTGAAAAGCTTTAAAAATTGATTTATCACATCAGTTATTTTATAACTGACATGGTATATCGATCAAGATCCATTTTTTACATCTGTTATAAAATAATCGATGTAAAAAATATGAAGATTAGCTTTTTTACGTTGGTTATTTTATAACCGATGTAAAAAATCGAATCTAGCGCACTTTATCACATCAGTTATAAAAAAAACCAACGTGATAAAGCCCCATTTATAAGTTTGGTTATAAAATAACCGATGTTGTAAATAATTTTCTACATCAGTTATTAAATAACTGATGTTATAAACATAGGAAAAAATAGTTTATCACATCGGTTATTAAGAAACCGGCCTTATAAATCTTTTAAATGATTTATCGTACCCCGTATTCAGTCATTCTGTTTTCTTTGATCAGGCAACCTACAACTCGTCTCTCCTATGCAGAAAACTTAGAAGGTATTCTTCAAAGTCGTGTCCTCCAACCTCATTTTTCCAACATCATTCATCATCTTTATTGTCACCAAATCTATTAGGTCGACTCGCAACACTCAAGTAAGCCTCACACCACTTGGTTTCAGTTATTATTTTTCATGATGCCCTAATCTATTTTCTGAGATGTTATTTTTCTATCTTTGTTCTTGCTGTCATGGTAAGTTTCATAGTGTTCATTTATACAATGCTAAATTCATTTCTAGTTAAAGAAACCATGGAAGTGATATCATGCAAGTTTACAATTTTTGTTTGTTTGTGTGTGTGCGTGTGCATGGGGTGTCCAAGGGGGTGGGGGCTATCCAAGTGGGTGGATGGTGTCCAGGGGTGGTGGGGGATGTCCAGGGGGGTGTCCATGGGGTATCAAAGGGGGTGGGGGTTGGTGTCCAGGGGTGCAGAGGCTATCCAAGGGGGGTTGGGTGTCCAAGGGGGTGAGGGGGATTTCAAAGGGGGTGGGGTGGTCACTACTAGAAAAATGACCTATAGCCACGAATTTATAGCCACAATTTAATTGATTCGTGGCTATAAGTTAAGATATAGCCACACTTTTAAACTGTGGCTTTAGAGTAGAAAAACCCACAGGACTGACCTCCTCTCGCTTTATCCATGGGTTTAGAAACCCTCCCTCCATTGCGACTCATCTCCATCCCCTCCCTCCGTCACAACTCATATCTCCCCCTCCCTCCATTGCGATTCCTCCCCCTACCTCCCTCACTGGGGAATCCTCCTCCCCCTCCCTCCCTTACTCACGAATCCTCCTCCCTGAATCCTCATCCCCCTCCTCCCCTTGCGAGATAGCTAGCTCTCCTCCCCGCCGATGCGACCCCTCCTCCCCTCGAGAGGCAGCCGACTTACCTCCCTGTCGATGCGGCTCCTACCGTCCTAGCCAATGTGACCCCTCCTCCCCTCGTGAGGCAGCCAACTTACCTCCCCACCGATACGGCTCCGACGTAGCCTCCTCACCTCCCTTCAGACGCGGCCTCCCCGCCTCCCTGCCGACGCGGCCTCCCCGCCTCCCTGCCGATGTGGCCTCCCCACCACCACTGGTAATTTTCGACATTTCTAAGTATTTGATAACCCCCATGGTGGAATTTGTAGTAAAAATTCCCCTTCCTTGCGAGATGGGGTTGATTTGGAGTCACTACTGATTTCTTCTAGATCTACCTAGGATATTATGACCCTATGGTTAGAGGCAGTGGTAAAAATTATATCTACCTTATGGGATATGGTTTCTCTAAAATGGATTCTATATATGATCCCAATACAATATTCTCAATTCGGTGCATTTTCACCCATGCATGAGATGAGTGTAGCACCTTCTCAGAATGTGAGCTACTTTCAAGAAGGAGATTTGATGAAGCCTGAGATTATCGATTTCTTATCTGAGTTGTGTTCTTGAATTGTCCAGAGTCCTAGACCCACATTGAAATATATCATAGTTCCCTAGTACCTTATAATACAAAGTTCTCCATTTGTTTTATGTAATTGGTTACTGGCCTGCATCTTACATTTGCCGCACTGCTTCATCCGGGTGCTCCCATCCACTGCCATGCCTCCCTGCAGAGTGGCTCAGCGCTGCCTCTTATGTGACTTTGTGGGGTTCACTATACACACCAATGCCTCTCACACTGATTGGATAGGGATTTGACTACCCACCTCACTAGTTTAAGCAGTCCTCCTAGGCTATCTAGTTAGGATATGCCATATTTTTTACAAAGTCCCAAAAAAATAATATTCAAAGAAACCAAATGAAATACTCACATATTTGAAAAACTAGTATAGATTATTCTTCTAACCATTTTATAATGGTTCCTCTTCTTATTCAAAACATTGTTTTAAATAATGTGTCTTCTTTGAAAAAGTCTTCAAACATGAAATCATCACATTTAATGTTTCTTCATCTAAATAAACCTTGCCAACATAATAACTCTAATGACTGATTCAATGATAGAAACTCAATACTTAAATAATTGTAACATTTAATTTTAATTAAACAATTATATTAACTTAATAACTCTCAAGACTGATTCAATGGTAGAAACTATATTCACAAATAATTGTAATGTCGACTTTTCAACAAACAAGTATGTTAAAAAAACTACAATGAAAATATTATTTCAATAAATTTTTGTTATTGAATATCACCCATTGGATTTGTTTTCAATACCCATTTTAAATTCAAAATCAATGTCTTCCTCTCCCCTTTACTTGATAATAAAACCAAAGATATAAGTATAAGAAATAATTCAACTCATCTCATTCTGTAACTACTGATCATTTCTTCTTATCTTCCTTAAATCTCCTCATTTCATAAGAGATGTTACTTAAGTGAAATCAAAATTGATTTTATTAAGAGAAGGAAAGGATCACCTTTCATAAATTAATGAGTCATTAATTAATTAGATCCATGTTTATGTGTAAACAAAGGCAATGGACACCCACATGAATAACTTATTCTTCACATGATGTATTGCATGATGTCGCCAACCGGATAGCGGGAGTAGTGTTATCCCAGAAGGTCAATGGACACCCACATGTAATAAATTATTCTTCACAGACCCTAGATTCATCTCATATTAATTATAAAACAACCAATAAGTAGTGTTTTTATATATTTGTTGCATTGGAAAATTTTCATTCATATTTTGTAGGATGTTAAGTAAAAATTTATTCTGGTTTTGCAGCTCATGGGAATTTAATGAAGAAAACCTAGGAAAAACCAAGTTCTGTAAGGTTGATGCTTCTCCTATAAGAATTTAATGTGGAAATAAAAGATAAGAAGGGCTATGAAACCCTAGTTTCAAACAACATGAACAGGCTTCCACACATTTCTGATGTATTTACACCTACTGAAACATCCCTGAATAATGCACTCCCTAGTGAGTGGCTCTATTAAAGCATTGATAAGGTTCCATGGTATGCATAAAAGTTTAAGTTCTTGGAACATCAAAAGTATAGTGTTTTCTAATCCTGTGTTCCTTTAGCTAAAATATAAGTCAAAGTTCTATGTTTAGTAGGATACATACTTTTAGAAAATCCATAGTGACCAAGTGATTATGAGGTGTATGTCAAATAAAGAGGTAACTTGTGTCCTTAAATTTTGTTATACACTTACATACAGAGGCCATTTTAGACTTTATTACATAGCTAGGAATGTTTTGGATGTTGGATTATTCTAGGTACTAGTTTTTATGGATGTCCAATATTTTTATAAATCATGTAAGGATTTCCAATTCATTGGAGGTATTTCCAAAAATAGGAAATTCCCCAAAAACCTTTATTTTTTTGCAAAATATTTGACGTATGGGATATAGAATTAAAGGATCAATTTCCTATTTATTTTTGAAATACTTATATTCTCTTGGGATCATATTATGTTTCTAAAAGTATTGAATCATAAGCAACTAGAATTGATGTTATTTAGTGTTGGGATGTGCATATCAATCTGAATATTCTTTGTTCATTGTTGGTTATGGAGTCATGTATCATTTATCATGTTTAGTTGACACACTGATCACATATCTATAAGAAGTTATATCTCACTTCTTCTTCCATTATTTCCATTCAGGTGGTTTCTTATGATGCAAGTTCATGGACAATTGACTTATGTAATAGAACAATGATGTCTGTTTACTCAGCGGTTCATATTTAATTGTCCATAATTTTATAAACCTTTACACTAGATACACATTTAATAAACTATATTTCATTTCATTAATTCATATTCTTCATTGTTAGACTTGGATTCATTGACAACCTAATTTTCAATAACTTTTATAATATCCTTTTGTGAATTCAGCTTACTGAGGTCAAATCCCCAACATCTTATTAAGAGATTTTTACTAATAATCATTCAATATATCACAGTTTTAGATTTTCATGTTACTCCTTTTAGTTTTCTTTAGGCAGATAATGAATTTATTGAATCTATTAAAGTTTTTTAAGGGGTAATTGATCTTATTTACACAGTTTATTTTTTTACATGCTTTTATTTAACATTATTTTCTTAATACATCATGTATACAGTGCTACTTGATGATTTCTTTGTGATGATATTAAATACATTAACTGATGAGGACTATAGGAAGAATGTAAACATAAAAACATCCATATTCCTAATATGATAAATAGATAATGATTTTTTGCTTTCAAATATAATATTTTATGTCACTGTTATGTTATCTTTGTTATTGGATCAACTTTATGATATTAATATAAATGTTTTATACTACTATAACAACTTATGTAATTTAAGTTATAGAATAATAAATGTATGATTAACTTCTCAAAAAAATTGTTGTTAATAAAAATCTTCTATTACACTTTCATATTTATTACTCACAGATAATCCAATATGGGTATATGCTAAGCTTTAAATTGATAATATCATACAGAGTAGTGAAATTTCATTCAAATATTACCCTTCTATGTTCATACTAGATAACTCCTCTTCATACCAGGGAAATATGATAGTTATATAAGAGAGCTTAATTACTAAATGTAAAATCTATAAAAAGAGTATAATCATCTAGAATGTTAGTAGGAAACTAAAAAAGCAAAATTACTTACTATAATGACTATAACAACTGCTTCAACTTGGGTTTTTTATTTCTTCAAGGTTATGGAGGGACATGAAAAAAATATATATGGAGGGATTTATGTTTTTTATTTCCACATTGTAATAAAATAGCCCTGTAAATTATCCTTTTAGAGTTCTTTCATATTTTTATTTTCATTTATTGAGTCCACTTTTTTCTTTTCTTAATCTGTTATGTTTGAAGGTTCTTGTTCAATTGAATATTATTTTATAATGATTTTTTTTCACATACAGGTATCTCTCATACAACTCAATGATGGGGAACTTACCTCACAGTTTCGGGTCACTTTCAAGACTTGGTACACTGTAAGCAACTGAGACTTTAGTTAAGATAATTATCATTTTTTAATATATTTATGGATTTATTCAGGTATTTACAGATCAATCAATTCACTGGTCTAATTGATTCCCTTGTTGGCATTATCATTGATTATTTTTAAGTTTATGGTATGTTTAAACAACACTTACTTGAATTGACATCTTTATAGTTTACATAGTTTTTGTTACCATGTAATTAATCAGATTTCACTTCTTTAGTTTGTATGAATTCTGAGCATCCTTAGTGTAAAGCCTTTAATATTTTATTGCTTTTATTGATGCTATCAGGAATGTTTCAAACAACCGATTTATTGGAGCTTATTTGTGTATTGTTGTTTCATTATTAGCACTTGGTGGACCACCCTTGTTATCTGTATATAGATTGTTACTATTTTATTTATTTTACTTTATATTCACTAACCAAACATATTATGGGATATATTAAAGTAATTATTTTTAGTGAACAACTTAATTTTATGCTCATTTCCCACACATGTATAGAGATTGTTACTATTTTATTTATTTTACAGGTCTTGTGTTTTTTTATTTTCAAGAGAATGATTTTTTTCTACTTTTGTATTTGAATGTTTGCATTATTTCAAGTTTTCTAGTTGCAGGTTTATAGGTTACATGGTTTGAAGGCTTGTAAGCTAGCAGGTTTGGAAGTTATAAGTTGATAGTTTGTGCATTAAAAATTTACATGTTACTAATTTTCTGGTTTTTTGGTTGTTAGGTTTGTGGGTTTTAGTTGCTAGGTTTATAGGATGACGGTATTCTTGTTTTTAAGGTATGCATGATGGAGATTCAAAGGTTTCCATGTTTATAGATTTCAATGTTTTTAGGTTATAAGATTACATGTTTACAGATCATTTTACATATTTTTTTACAGGTTTACAGATTGTTTTACTGGTTTACAGGTTTACAGATTGTTTTACAGGTTTACTAATTTTCAATGTTTTTAGGTTTTTGGGTTTTAGTTGCTAGGTTTGGATTGTTTTACAAGTTTATAGATTGTTTTACAGGTTGTATGTTTACAGGTTATAAATTTATAGGTTTTCCATGAAGGTATTATTTTTTTTAGGATGAAGGTAATATTGTTTTTCAATGTTTTTCATGTTTTACATATTGTTTTACAGGTATTATTGTTTTTAAGGTATGCATGATTGTTTTATAGGTTTCCATGTTTATAGTTTGTTTTTAGGTTATATGATTATAGGTTTGTGGATTTTATAGATTGTTTTAAATGTTTTCAAAGGATTCCATGTTTGTTTTTAAGGTATGCATGATTGGTTTACATATTGTTTTATTAATTTTAGGTTAAATGTTTTGTTTACATGTTGCCTCAGGTGACTGGTTTTCAAATTGAATGTTGTGGGAGGTGTGTGGGAGCAAGGGGTGGGGTTGTTGGTGCAGGGTGGGGCGGGGGGGAGGGGGAGGGGGTGTATAGTGAGGAGGGGGAAGGGGGTGGGTGTAAGGTGTAGGGGGGGTGGGGGTGGGGTGTAAGGTGCATGGGGTGGGGTAGGGAAGGTGTGTAGGAGAAGGGGTGGCGGGTGGTGTAGGGTGGGGGTTGTCTAAGGGGAGGGGGTGCATTGAGGAGGGGGCAGGGTGGGGTGAAAGGTAGAGGGGGTGGGGTAGGGGAGGTGTGCAGGATCAGGGGGTGGGGGTGCTGGTGCAGGGTGGTGGAGCTATGGGTGGGGGGAGGGGGGAGTTGGTAGTGTCCTCTCAACATCCTGCACGATGAACCGTGTTGGTTTTTTATACAGTGGAAAGGCCTATAGCCACGGTTTTAAACCGTGGCTAAAGCCCCATAGCCACGGTTTGAACCGTGTCTATAAACCTATAGCCACAGTTCTATGAATTGTGGCCTTTATTGGCATGGATATAGGGATATAGCTACGGTTGGAGCCATGGATGTAGGGCTATAGCCACGGTTTCAAACCGTGGCTATAGGATCTGACCTATAGCCACTCCAATACCATCCACCATTCATGAAACTATGGCTATAACTTATAGCCACTTTTTTTTGGGCCTATAGACACAGTTTAGAACCATTTCTATAGCCTAAATTTCTAGTAATGGGTGTCCAGGGGGTGCGGGGGATGTCCAAGGGGGTTGGGGTGTCCAAGGAGGTGGGGGTGTCCATGGGACTGAGGCGGCTGAGGGGGTTTTCCAAGGGGATAAGGGTGTCTAGAGGGTGGGGTGGTGTCCAGGGCGGTGAGTGGGTTGTCCAAGGGGGTAGGGGGTGTCTAGGGGGTGGGGCCTGTCCAGAGGGGTTGGGGCTGTCTAGGGGGTGGGGGCTATCCAGAGGGGTGGGGGCTGCCCAGAGGGTTCAGGGGTTGTCCAGAGGGTTGGGGCTGTCCAGGGTGTCCATGGAGGTGGGGGAAGTCCAGGGGTGTGGGGGGTTCCAAGGGGGTGGGGGTGTTAAAGGGTGTGGGGGCTGTCCAAGAGGGTGGGGTTGTCCAAGGGGGTGGGGCCTATCTAGAGGGTTTGGGGGTTATCTAGGGGGGGATTTCCAGAGGGTTGGGGGGTGTCCAAGGGGGTAGGGGGTGGGGGTGGTGTCTAGGAGGGGTGGGTGTCCAAGGGGTTGGGGGGCTATCTAGAGGGGTGGGGGCTGTCCATAGGGGTGGGGGTTGTCCAGAGGGGTGGGGGGTTGTCCAAGGGGGTGGTGGTATCTAGGGGGTTTCCAAGGGTATGGGGGTGGTGTCTAGGGGTGGGGGTTGTCCATGGGGGTGGTGGTGTCCATGGGGTTTCCAAGGGGGTGGGGTGGTGTCCAATGGGTGGGGGTGTCCAAGGGGTGTCAAAGGGGGTGGGGGTGGTGTCTAGGGGTGGTGTGGGGGCTGTCCAAGTGGGTTCGGGTGTCCAAGGGGGTGGGGTGGTGTCCAGGGAGTGTGGGGGATGTCCAAGGGGGTTGGGGTGTCCAATAGGGTGGTGTGGTGGTGTATAGGGAGGTTAGGGGGTTGAGGGGCTATCCAAGGGGATAGGGGTGTCCAGGGGGTGGGGGTGGTTTCTAGGGAGGTGAGTGGGTTGTCTAAGGGGGTAGGGGGTGTCCGGGGGGTGGGGGTTGTCTTGAGGGGTGGGGGATGTCCAGGGGTTGGGGATGTCCAGAGGGGTGGGGCTGTCCAGAGGGTTCGGGGGGTTTTCCAGAGGGTTGGGGGTTGTCTAGGGTGTCTATAGAGGAGAGGGAATTCTAGGGGTGTGGGGGGTCCAAGGGGGTGGGGGTGTCGAAGGGGGTGGGGGCTGTCCAAGGGGGTGGGGGCGGTCCAAGGTGGTGGGGTAATTCCCAAAGGGTTTGGGGCTGTCCAGGGGTCTGTACAGAGTGTTGGGGGTGTCTAGGGGGTTGTCCAAGGGGTTTGGGGGTGGGGGTGGTGTCCAGGAGGGGTGGGGGTGTCCAATGGGGTGGGGGCTATCTAGAGGGTTGGGGGCTGTCCAAGGGGTGGGGATCTTCAGAAGGGTGGGGTTTTCCAAGGAGGTGGTGGTGTCTAGAGGGTGTCCAAGGGTGTGGCGGTGGTGTCCAGGGGGTGGGGGCTATCCAAGGGGGTGTCCAGGGGTGTCCAAGGGGGTAGGGGTGGTGTCCAAGGGGTGGGGGTGGTGTCCAATGGGTTGGGGGTGTTGTCCAATGGAGTAGGGGTGTCCAGGGGGTGGGGTGGTTTCCAAGGGGGTGGGGGTGGTGTCTAGGGGGTGGGGGTAGTCCAGAGTGGTGGGGGATTGTCCAGAGGTTTCAAATCATTGGGATCTATGTAATTTTCAGTGGTGAATGTATACATATTTTAATATTTATACTTCATATTTCTTTTTTAGTGAAGGGTGAATTTGGTATCCAGTTGCACCAGGATGCATTCTTTGGGAACCTTAAGAAGAAAGAATCCAAGATGAATTTAAAACTGTTATATCTAACTATATTTTCTTTTTAAAATCACTTTCAAACATATTTTTTTAAAATACACATACATTTTTTTTATATTTTTAAATTGTTTTACATTCAAATTATGATATTTTTCATATAAAAATATATTTTTATTGTCTTAAAAAAATGTATAATTTTGATATTTTTTATAGGTAATAATGAGTCGAAGTTAGATTACGGTACATCGAATGAGTAATGAATATGAGGAAGGTGTTGATGCATTTTTTGAATTTTCTAAACGAAATGTTCCAAGTAGTGAAATTTTTTTCTATCCATGACTGAAATGTTTGAATATGAAGAAGTTGAAAAGTAGAGAGATAAAATATCATCTAATTTTTCATGGTTTTAATCCGAATTATAGCCCTTGGATTTGGCATGGTGAAACTGGACGGAATATTAGATCTACTAATGATGATGATTCGCAAGATGGTAACTCCGAGGGAATTGAAGAAATGATTCACGATATTGCAGTAGAACAAATTGAGATAGAACCAACAGTTGAGCATCTATATGGTGTTGCTAAAAAACCATTGAATTCTGGTTGTAATGATTTTACGGTTTTGTTAGTAGTGTTAAGATTGATTAACCTGAAGGAGAAACATGGATGGAGTAACAAAAGTTTTTCAGAGCTGCTACAATTGATGAAATACATTCTTCCAAAAGATAACTATCTTCCACATTCCCATTATAAGGCCAAGAAAATATTATGCCTGATGGGATTAGGATACAAGAAAATACATGCATGTCTGAATTACTATATGATATATAGGAAGGAATATGAATTTCCTTCAGAGTGTCCTAAATGTGGGACATCACGGTATAAGGTGAAAGAAAAATCACAGGCCGATATAGAGATTAAAAATATCCCTTCCAAGGTATTTTGGTATCTTCCTATAATTAATCATTTGAAACGTTTATTTTCTAATTCACATGATGCAAAAAAGGTTAAGGTGGCATGCTGATGAGTGGATATGTGATTGAAAAATACGTCATCCATTTGATTGTCCACAATGGAAGAAAATTGATGAGTAGTACCCTACATTTAGAAATGAAATTAGAAATCTCATACTAGGGTTGTGCATAGATGGAATGAATCCATTCCAAACCCTCAGTAGCACACATAGTTCATGGAATGTTTTATTGGTAATTTACAACCTCTCTCCTGAAGTTTGTATGAAGCACAAATATGTCATGTTGAGTATAATGATCTCTGGTTTGAAGTAACCCAGAAATGATATTGATGTTTTCTTGTCACGATTGATTGATGATTTTAAACTTTTATGGGAGGATGGTATTAGGGTGTATGATTCTTATAAAATGTAATATTTTCAACTGCATTCAATGCTTATGTTCACTATAAATGACTTCCCAGCATATGGAAATTTGTTTGGATATAGTGTTAAAGGTTATAAATCATGTCCAATTTGAGAACAAAAGACTTTATACTGTCAATTTCATCATGGGAGGAAAACAATTTACATGGGTTATCAAAAGTTTTTGCTTATGGATCACTCTTATAGTAGACTAAAAAAGGCATTAAATGGTCCAAAAGAATTTGATATTTCTCCAAAACCTTTATCCCCTAATTTTTATTTCGAGAGGGTGGAAAACCTTGATGTGACATTGGGAAAGACACGGAAATATGGTAATGATAGACATATTTGGAAGAAAAGGTCAATATTTTTTGAGCTATCATATTGGAGATATCATGAAGTTAAAAAAAATATTGATGTCATGCGCGTGGAGAAGAATATCTATGACATTTTGATTGGAACATTGTTATATATTAAAGTAAAGAAAAAATATGGGTTTAATTCAATATTAGACTTACTATCAATGGGAATACGTTTGGAGTTAGCTCCCACTCCTAATGGAATATGAACATTTCTTCCCCCGGATTTTCATACATTATCCAAGAGGGAGAAAATTGGATTTTTTCAGTGTCTTCATGATATCAAAGTGCCTCAAGTTTATTCTTCAAATGTAAAAAATTTTGTCTCATTGAAGGACTAGAAGTTGATAGGTATTAAAATATCATGATTTTCACATCATGATGCAACAACTTCTACCAGTTGCATTGCGTGGAATATTTACCATCTGTGTCAGAATGACTATAAAGAAATTGTGTTGTTTTTTCAATTCAATTTTTACTAAGGTGATTGACGCGAATGCTTTAAAAATTTTATAAAAGGATGCAATTTGTATACTTTTTCAATTGGAAATGTATTTTTCTCCATCATTTTTTGATATAATGGTGCATTTATTGATTCATCTAGTTCGAGAAATAAAGATTTTTGGACCTTTACATCTTTGTTGGATGTATCCTTTTAAAAGGTATATGAAAATATTGAAGGGGTGTGTTAAGAATCCATATCGACCTGAAGCCTCCATAATTGAAAAGTATATTTATGAGGAGGTTGCAGAGTTTTGTACGAGCTACTTGGATGCGACGTAGCACATAGGTTTTCCTACATCTCACCACGAATGAGTTAATAATGAGGGAAAAAGGATTTGTGGCTTGAAAGTAAAATAGTTGTCAGTTGAATAGATGATGAAGTTAGAATTATACATCTTGAATAACATAGTTGATGCTCAACCGTATATCACATTGCATATTAATGAGTTGAAACAATCTCATCCAAAGAAGAAAGAAATGTGGATTTTGAATGAGCACAACAAAACATTTTTGTCATGGTTTAAAAAACCTTTCTTGGTAGATCAAATGTACCAGAGACATTAAAATGGGTAGTGGGTGGTCCATGTTTAAATGTGATAACATGGTTCGGTTATGACATTAATGGCTATACATTTTATACCAAATCTCAGGACAACAGAAGTGCAGTTCAGAATAGTGGTGTAATGGTGTTTACAGAAGCAATGCATTTTTCGAGTACTAAAGACAAAAACCCAATTTCTACTTCAACTTAATATTATAGAGTGATTAAAGAAATATGGGAGTTTGATTACATTAAATTATAGTTCATGTTTTTAACTATAAATGGTTTATCAGTGACAACATTGTCAGACATGATGAATTTGTAATGATAATTGTTAATCTGAATATATTGGAAGACACAGCTGATTCTTTTATAATGGAAACACAAGAAAAACAAATTTTCTATGTAGTAGATCAATTAGATATGCAGTGGGATGTTGTTTTACAAGGGAAAAACAATATGTTGGTGAGGATGAACTTCATGAAGATGCTAATTTATGTGAGATCCCTACTTCCATGGAAACATTAACAGAACATAATGATGAGCATGTTGAAGACATGGTTTGTGCCATAAGGAATGATCACGATGAAAGAATTTGGGAAAACAATCCATTTGTACATTCCTAAAATTACAGGTAACATTTGTTTATTTCTTGTATACATTTATTATTTTCATAAAATGTTAGATATTGTAAGTTTTTTCTTTATTAAAACGCGTATTAAAACAAATAAGTATAATTTTTTGTTTGTTTTAATTTTTTTTAGTTTACTTTATCATGTTTACCATTACATAAATTATATATCTATTCTTTTTGTTCAATGAAAATTACTTTATCATGTTTACCATGTTTAGTAGGTTTAACATGTTTACCATCTTTACCATCTTTACCATTTTTTAACATGTTTACCATATTAACCATGTTTACTATTATGTAACTTAGTACAATTTTATATTTCCTGTTAACATTAGTATTTTAATATTTGAATTTGTATATTTTTAAACTAATGTTTATTTTTTTTAAAGGATAATGATAGATCAATCAGTTGATCAACCACATGATTCTGGAGATGATCATATTGGTCATACCTCGGGGGAGGAACATCCACATGCTCCTCTTGATGTTCCCCAATCTTCCTCATGTGCTCCCATTACGAAAAAGAGTTCAAGAGTTGGTAAACGTGGGTGCACACGTTTACCAAAATTATCACTTTCCCATACGCAGGATCAGAGGATACTTGTTGTGTTTTATTAGGATGATATTCCTAGAGGTCCAAATGAAAAATATTTTAAGATTTTTGTATCAACTCAGGGTAAGAGAAAAGTAAGCATTTTGTATGATGACTGGAGAAGTGTGGACAAAGTGATAATCTCTCTGTTGCGGGAGACGATTTTGGTAAGATCTTTTGCTAATTTTTGCCTATTTTTTAAATGTTTCTAGTATATATAATATGTTTAACCTCTTATTTATCAGATGACATTTGATATTCCTGACACTGGAGGAGTCAGAAAGAAATTCTTATCAAAGGCTGCCAGGAGAGAGAGGGATTTAAAATCATCCCCCTCATCTGATTTCATTTTTGGTCATAGGAGTCATGAAAATCCATGTCATATATATCCTTTCATAGATGAATACACATGAAGATAGTTTGTTGAAAGTAGGAGAAAAGATTAATTTTTGTTAAGGGAAATGTAAAATTTATAAGTTTTCTTATATAAATGATCTTATTAATGTTTTTTTAATGATTTATTATTCTTAATTTATAGTGAACAAGGAAATATCATCAGGAGATCCTATCTAAAAATGTATACTATCATAGTTTATCTCGGGGAGGCTATACATTATTGGAAGAACAAATGATGGTGGAAAAATTACAAAAACTAAGAGTTGAGTCTTCAAGCTCTGAGAGGTGGCCCCTCCATCCCATCTATCTAGACATGAAAAATGCAAGAGAACTTAGATGGGAAAAAAAGGGTAATATCTTTCGGAAGATTTTAGAATCGTAGTTGAGAGGATTGTAAGATATCTATTTTATTTATTTAAGTTAACTATATTCTTCAAATAATTTCAATCATTACAGAAATGTTCAATTAATTAATATAAAATTCTCTTGAGGAGTAGAGCTGACATGGGGTATTTTGATCTACTGGGAGGCAAGATATTTTATCCGCAGCATTAGGAAAGCTTGAACATCCAAGTCATGTATGAGGATATATAATAGGTGTATCGGTAAGAAAAGTGTTTTCATGTTCTTCAACTTCTTCAATTGAGGGTTTTTATAAAAAAAAATAGAATCCTTGGAGGCTGGAGTTCATAACATTAATGCGATGATGGAGGAAAATATTAGAACGTCAGTACAGTCTATGTTTTCAGACATGCAAAGACAATTTCAGACTGTATCTCCCACTCCTCCACATCCCCCTGCAGAGCCCATTATTTATCCTCCACCTCCGCCAGTAGTTCCCACTCCCCCACCTCAGCCTATGGACCCCATTTTTTATCCTACTCTTCCGCCGCAGATTCCTACTTATTGCGAGTAGTATGTTGATGATCCTCAACATCATATAGTTGCATATGGGCTGGTATATTGTATAGGATATACAGTTCATCATCAAAAATTAGAGGTAGAGAATCATAGGGTCACTGTACATGATATTATAGATAGATCAGCTTGAGTACCATTACCTACAGATGAGGTGATGACAGTTGGACATAGTATCATCCATTTTTTAATTTGGCCATCCAGACTTCTGCGACTCATTACCACAGAGGTATGTATGTTATATCTTCTATTTTATTTTTTTATTAAAGTTGTTTTATCATTTGAAAACTAATATATTTTTCTATTTATTTTTATAGGAATACATCAAAGGTAAATAAATATTGTATAGACAACAACAAAGACAAATGGCCATGCCATCAGATACAGATTCTAGTAGTCTTAACATATTGTCAAGATATTCAAATTTGTTGGCAGATCATTATGAGTTTTCAATGGAAGCTCATGTTTTTGGATGTGCAATAACTGTGGGGATTGTGAAAACTGATATCATGGAGCTATTTACTGGAGATACGTTGGGCATCAATGTGGTGCAAATTTTTTCCATGTAAGTCTTAACACCTTTTCCCTGCATTATATTTATTAAAAATGTATACTTATGTTTGTTTTGTTTTAGGTATCTTTATAAAATTTGTGAGAATAATGAGCGGACATATGTATATGGATTCATGGACCCGAATTTGATTTCCCCTGAAGCACGTGCATTGAAAGAGGAACAAGGAATGCTTTATATTGCTGAAAGATTTGAACAGAATACAGTTACACAATGTTGGATGATGCCTTTTAGTGAGAGGTATGAAGAAAATATCTGGAAAAGAGTTCATTATATTTTAACATAAAAAACCACTAACCTTAAATTTTCTTTTATCAGTGATCATTGGATGTTAGGTGTTTTTTTTCCCAAGGGAGAAAACACTTTATCGGATATGCTCTGCCCATGGAGATGTGTGGGAAAGTTTTATCAAAATGTTGGAAAAGTAAGTTTCAGTTTCTCAATAGTTTTATATATTATAATGAATTTTAAATTTATCCCATTCGTATTATTTTCTAATATGGGATGGGTCTAATTTCTAAAAAACACAAAGAAAAGGAGTGTGAAGATCAAATATGTAAAGGTAAAGGTAAATATCCATTTATAATTTGTAATTTTTGATTTATTACATAAAAATAATATATTGAATTTACACTCATTCAAACAGAATTTTCATGATCAACAAGGCGTCATCAAATGCAGATATTATATGTTAAGATTTATGTATGAAATAATTACAACTGGAGCAGTTGTGAACTTTGACCTGGTAAGATTTCCTTTTAAACATTTCCATAATATTTCATTTGATTTATTCATTATACATGTTAACTACTATCCTTTTAATTTTATCTATTTGATGACCCTTAACCCTATAGTGCTCAAGATGTCAAACACTTACAAGTGGAATGGTCAAATTATTTTATAGGTTTGATTGAATTTTAGTTGTTTGTAGTGTAAAATATAATTTTTAATATTGTTAATGTAATTGTGTATTTTCTAGTTGTTTAGGTTGGATTTAGTTTTTTTTAAGATGAAAATGTAAGTTTTGAATGTTATATATGTGAATGTTTAATTTTGATCTACTTCTTGTTTTGGTATACTAATGATGGTTTTTCTAGTATGGATTCTGGTCTGGGGGTGAGGGGTTCCAAGGGTGTGGGGGTGTCTGTGGGGTTGGGGTATCCAGGGGTGTGGGAGGTATATCTGATGGGGTGGGGGTATCTTGGGTGTCCACGAGACTGGGGGGTAGTCCAGGGGGAGGGAGCGTTTCTAGGAGGGTGGGAGGGCTGTCTAGGGGAGTGGGGGGTTGTCTAGGGGTGTCCAGGGGTGTGGGGGTCCTGTGGGGTGAGGGGGTTTCCAGGGGTGTGGGAGGGTTGTCCAGTGGGGTGGGGGTGTTCAGGGTGTCCATGGGGATCAGGGGAAGTCTAGGGGTGGGAGTGTTTCCAGAAGGGTGGGAGGGATGTCTAGGGGAGTGGGGGCTGTCCAGAGGGTGTCCAGGGGTGTGGGGGTGTCCTGTGGGGTGAGGGGGGTTGTACAGGGGTGTGGGAGTGTTTTCCAGGGGGTGGGGGTGTCCAGAAGGGTGGGGGTTGTCTAGAGGTGGGGGGTTGTCTAGGGGTGGGGGCAGTCCACGAGTGTGGGGGTGTCCAGGGGTGTGGTGGCGGCTATCCAGTGGGGTGGGGGGGGGGGGTTCTTGTCTGGTTTTGGTCAGGTTTTGGTCTGTTTTTTGGTCTGGGGGTGTCCAATGGGGTGGGGTGTCCAGGGGTGTGGTGGGGGCTGTCTAGTGGGGTGGGGTGGGAGGGTGTCTAGGAGGGTGGGAGGGATTTACAAGAGAGTGGGGGGATGTCCATGGGGCGTCCAGGGGTGTGAGGGTGTCCAGTGGGGTGGGGGTTTCTAGGGGTGTGGGAGGGCTGTCCAGGAGTGCGGGAGTACTGTCTAGGGGGTGGAGGTGTCTAGGAGGGTGGGGGTTTTTACAGGGTTGTGGGGGGTTGTCCAAGGGGTGGGGGCATTCCAGGGGTGTGGGGTGTCCAAAGGTGTGGTGGGGGCTATCTAGTGGGGTGGGGGGTTCTGGTATGGTTTTGGTCAGGTTTTGGTCTATTTTTGGTCTGGGGGTTCCCAATGGGGTGGGGTGTCCAGGGGTGTGGTGGGGGATGTCCAGTGGAGTGGGGGTGGGAGGGTGTCAAAGAGGGTGGGAGGGATGTCCAGGAGAGTGGGGGGATGTCCAGGGGTGTTCAGGGGTGTAGGGGGTGTCCAGTGGGTTGGGGGGTTTCTAGGTGTGTTGGAGGGCTGTCCAGGGGTGTGGGAGTGTTGTCCAGGGGGTGGGGGTGTCCAGGAGGGTGGTGGTTATCCATGGGTGTGGGGGTTGTCCAAGGGGTGGGGCGTTCTAGGGGTGTGGGGGTGTCCATGGGTGTGGTGGGGGTTGTCCAGTTGGTTGGGGGGTTCTGGTCTGGTTTTTGTCGGGTTTTGGTCTATTTTTGGTATGGGGGTGTCCAGTGGGGTGGGGGTGTCAAGGGTTGTGGTGAGGGTTGTCCAGTGGGGTGGGGTGGGAGGGTTTCCATGAGGGTGGGTGGGATGTCCAGGCAAGTGGGGGATGTCCAGGGGTGTTCAGGGGTGTGGGGGTGTCCAATGTGGGGGGGTGTGGGGTGTGGGAGGGATATCCAGGGCTGTGGGAGTGGTTTCTAGGGGGTGAGGGTGTCCAAGAGGGTGGTGGTTTCTAGGGGTGTGGGAGGGCTATCTAGGGGTGTGGGAGTGTTGTCCAGGGGGTGGGGGTGTCCAGGAGGGTGGGGGTTTTCCATGGGTGTGGGGGGCTATCCAGGGGGTGGGGGCAATCTAGGGGTGTGGGGTGTCCAGGGGTGTGGTGGGAGATTTCCAGTGGGGTGGTGGGTTCTGGTCTGATTTTGGTCGGTTTTTGGTCTGTTTTTTGTCTGGGGGTGTCTAGTGGGGTGGGGGTGGGAGGGTGTCCAGGAGGGTGGGAGGGATGTCCAGCCGAGTGGGGGTTTCCCAGGGGGTGTCCAAGGGTGTGGGGGTTTCCAGTGGGGTGGGGGTTCTATGGGTGTGGGAGGGTTGTCCAGGGGTGTGGGAGTGATGTCCAGGGGGTTGGGGTTTCTAGGAGGGTGGTGGGTTCTAGGAATGTGGGAGGGTTGTCCAGGTGTGTGGGAGTGTTTTCCAGGGGGTAGGGAGTGTCCAGGAGGGTGGGGGTTGTCCAAAGGGTGGGGGCTATCCAGGGGGTGGGGGTAGTCCAGGGGTGTGGGGGTGTCCAGGGGTGTGGTGGGGGTTTTCCAGTGGGTTGGGGGGGTTCAGGTCTGGTTTTGGTCGGGTTTTGGTTTGTTTTTTGTTTTGGGTGTCCAGTGGGGTGGGGGTGTCCAGAGGTGCGGTGGGGGTTGTCCAGTGGGGTGGGGGGGGGGGGGTTCTGGTCTGCTTTTGGTCAGGTTTTGGTCTATTTTTTGTATTTTTTTGGTCTGTTTCAGGTCTTTTGGAAGGGTATAGCAGTGGTTGATCGGTGGTGGGGGCTGTCTAGTGGGGTGGGGGGGTCTAGTCTATTTTTTGTCGAATTTTGGTCTTTTTTTTGTCTGTTTCAGGTGTTTTGGCGGGGCATAGCATTGGTTGATTGGTTTTATTAAAAAAATTGTTTTTTACATCGGTTATTTTATAACCGATGTAAAATAATGCATTGGGATTAGTTTTAACTTCGGTTATTTGAAAATCGACGTAATAAATGCATGGGCAATGGTTTTTATGTCGTTTATTTCTTAATTGATGTAATAAATGGAAATGAATAGTTTTTTACGTCATTTATTTTATAACATATGTAGTAGATATGTTTTCATGTCAGTTATTATTTAACCGACGTGGGAAACCACTTGGCAGACAGGTTTATCACGTCGGTTATGAAAATAACCGATGTGATAAATGCTTTGGAGGAGTGATTTATGATGTCGGTTATATAATAACTGATGTTAAAGAGTATATACCATGTGGGTTATTAAATAACCGACGTAATAAACCAGGACTCTGAAGCATTTTCCATGTCGGTTTTTATCAACCGACAAGAAAAAACCTTCAGATTTGTGTTTTTTATGTCTGTTTTAAAATAACCGACGTAAAAAATAATATTTATAACGTCTCCTGTAATAACGTTATCCAAAATATGACATAAAAAATAAATAATAATCACCGTAAAAAACGTTTTCTGCACTAGTGGAGATACTTTCAAGAATGGTTATGTTATTCTAGATACAAAGTTAGTGATGGATTTACTGGTCAATAATGCTTTAAATGTATTGGGTTGTTTTGGTTAAAGGTATAGAAATGATTAATGAACAAATAAATGATAGGATATGTGGTTAAATGTTTTTTCTGATAAATAATGAAGCAAATGGGTTGGATAATG
This sequence comes from Viscum album, assembly GCA_963277665.1. NCBI lineage: Eukaryota > Viridiplantae > Streptophyta > Magnoliopsida > Santalales > Viscaceae > Viscum > Viscum album. The sequence goes on from OY728120.1 coordinate 495,567,472, forward strand.
GAATTGGTTGGAAATGATATATGTGACTTTTGGTTTGTGTGGTTCTATGTACTTAGTGGTTACATCGAAAGTGGGGATGTTTTAAGTTGTTTTTTTTGTGAACCCATAGGGTGGACTTGTGTGTTCATATATGTATATGTATGTTCCTTGTGATTTTCTATATGAACCCCACTCACATCGAGAACTATTTTCCAACACCCATACCTTTATACAGGGGTGGTTTTCCCAACATCCTAGTGATGAGGATGGATGGATGGTTACCCACTCTTTCCCACTCTCTCTTCTAGGAGAGTAGATATGCCTAGGTTGTGATAGTTAAAGGTCTAATATTACACTAGGTGATGAACCAGGTGTCTTTAGTCAAGTTGTGATGTGACCATGCTATGGGGTGGTGGACCAGGTGTCTTAGAGAAAGTTATGGTATGACCATGTTGTGGTATGGATTATGGTGAGGGTTGTGCTTGGTAAGAGGATGGAATGATGATGATGTCCTTAATTTTCATGATACCCTACTACTTTTTTATAGTTGTGATGTGATCACCCATTTGTTTTCAGGCGAGATGAGATGTGACCGTGTTGTAGGGTGGTGGCCTAATTTTCTCCGAGTGATGTGTTTTGTCCATACTGTGGGGTGGTGGTATATTCCATTCTGAAGATATTAGAGAACTAGGACATATGATGTTGGTTTTTCATAATAGAAAATTAGGGGAAAGTTGTTCAATGTACCATTTATCAATATACTTCTTATTACGTTATTATACATGGATTTCATTATTTGGTGAGTGTGTCTTAGTGAGGTTGGGATGGATAGTTAACCTATTTAGGGTCATTTTTTTTAGTTTTCTCATGGGTGAATTAGTAAGATTCTTTCACATGTGCATGAGATACTTTCGTTTTCCAACTGAGTATACTTATATGATAACCCTATGTATATAAACTAATGTTCTGGTTTCAAGGAGGACTACATGGATTGTGTTTGACATTACTAACTCAGTCCTTTGGACAATTAATGTGTCACTTCTTTAGCTTTTATTTTGGGTATTTACTTTTGGAAACTTTTATCTGTACCTATTTTATTTATACATGTATTGTGGGATGGGTTTTGGTTTCTTTTTATATCATGTCATGGAGTTTCTTGTGATTGATTTATACTATCTCCCAATATTATTTTCATAGATGGTAATGCCTTCTATTTGTGATATTTTTATATACCCTCTGTGATAGTCTCTAACTCAGGGCATACTGGAGGCAGAACTCGGGGGGTCATTATATCTCTCCCTTAATTGCATTATCTTTGGGGGAGAGTGTCATGATAGAGTGTTATCAGAGGGAGGTTGAGGGATTTGATGAAGTTCAGAGTTAGAAAGAGTGAGAATAACATTGTTTGGTATGGAAATAGTTCCAGTTGATCTTAGTGTATGAAATAGGCCATGGAGGTTAGCCAATAAAAGGGTTTAGGGCCTCCCATGATCATGTATATAGACACCGAGCTTATTGAATGAGTAAGTGAGATAGACTTTTTTGCAAGTTAGAGACCTGTACGAGGTACATTCATCATGATGAATTGATTTTTTGTTTAATTTGGGTTTTTCTAGGATGTTTGAAATAAAAAAATTGAATTAAAATGAATATAAATAAAATTTCATACTACTATACATAGGTAATTATTTTTCTATTTTTAGCTATGTCTCATAGATGTTTTTTCATGTGGGGTTTATGAATTTTAGGTTTAGTAGGTTGATCATGTTTATCACTATAGTATTTTTTTAGTTGAGGAGTATGATCAATATTAGAGGATATTACGCTCTTCAAAACAGTAGGATTTAGGGAAGTGTGAGGGAAGTGTTTTGGATGTAGAGACAGAGAGTTGGTTTGAGGATCTAAAGATGGATTTCAGATTGATTGGATCCTCGGTGTAATAATAGGTACATTTTTTGTTTTTCAGATGTATGGATCTATGCATAGATATTGAATATTGTATCTGTAGGTTCCAGGCACAGCGGAAGCGCGTTGGTGGGTTTTCCCAACTTTAATTTTAATGTTTAAATAATGTTCAATCCGAGATCTGTCAAGATAAAATATGTCTAATCTTCGGAATGGAACGAAGAATGAAAAACTAAAGAGGGAATCCCAGAACCACAGAGATAGGAAACCTCATATGTTGGTTATAATTAATTTAATTAATTCACAAGAATTACATTGGTGGAATTATTTCTTCATTGACGTCTCCGGTCACGATCTACTAATCTGTCGTTGCGTCGTATAATCCAAGTGTAGGATTCCTCTAGCGGTGATCCACACTTGTGCCACGTATCTCCAGATGTCGCCAAAGGGATCTCCAGGTTCTAGCATGGAATAACCTTTGCTTTCGATGTCCATCTTCGATCGCCTTGGTCTCTAGATCTTGAGAGCGTTCTTGGAGGAAGGAGTTCATTCGGCCTTGAAATAATTCTCCAGAGTACTTGAGCACAACGATTCTCTTGTGGAAAAGTGTTGGTGTTGTGAATATATTCATAATCAGGTTTTAGGTTATAGAGTTATGATAATAAATAAATGTGTTACACGTTTTATTTATTTCATTAACTCTTATTGAAAACCACCATGTCAAATTATTAATTCCTTGACATGCGCCCATGCTGATTATAATAAATATCATTTAATAAAGAAATATTATATCCTCAAAATCCTGACTAGAAAAACTACATGGCATGTAATCATTAATACACGGCGTGTAATCATTTTCCATAAAACTACATGGTGTGTATATTTAATATACACAACGTGTACTTTTATTTTCCACTTTCCTTTATTTCCTCCACCACATTTATTAGACCTTGAGTAATTGCTATTTATTTCTTAAATAAATATAACTGCATCACTCGCTAACAAATATTATCTCATCCACAATATATTCTCTCGAATAACTAGTGTCGAAATAAATGCGATCAAGCATCCTTAAATAATTATTAAACCATATTTCGGAATAATCTTTATTTAACTTGTTAAATTAATATTTAAATGAGATACATGGACACACTTAGTGTGTGACCCTCTAGGACTCTTTCTTAGTGGCATTAGGCGGAGCCTGCCTAAATTCCAAGGTTAGCGTCTAGCAACACACCAAGGCACCCATAGAGAAAGAAGTTAACGCTGCAATGACGTGTCGCCTCATATGAATGCTTGCCATGTAATATAATCCCTTTTCCTCGAAATATCTAATGAAGCAGGTTGCATGCTAGTGCCATCAATAGTGTGTTGTCACAGTTTTCGTCAATACATCTAAGTGCACCAGTTTTAATACCCATTATTAATAATCTTAAAGTCTAAGGATCAATACACACGTCTGTAGATAGGAACATCCAATGACACTATGAAATTTGGATTTCCTATTGGTGGGTCGCGTTCTCATAATATCCTCTTGGATATTACCAAGGGCACAAACCATGATATTATGCCTCAAAGTTTTATGAGTCCTCACCCCTAACGGCCTGTATTATTTGTGTCCCTCAAATAATATCATTCGGCCATAGAACATATATTCAAGAACAGTGTTATGGAACTTCTGAGTTCTCATCATAGCAGGGATCCGCTATGACCCGTTAACGCAACAGCTATCCTAAGGACATTATCACATGCATTGTCACGTAGAAGAACAATCAATATGTGATAAGGCTTTTATTAATGAATAAAGTACAAATTAGTTGGTTCTAGGCCACCAAATCCAACAGTATCTAGGTGAGTGGAAGGTGGCATATGTTTCATTGGTTAACATTAAGAATATTTCTAGGAATATTTCCTTTAATTGACCGTAAAGGTAGTGAAGAGGTAGGATCTTATTTCTCTTAAATGGGGTAGTATGTCATTTTGGTAGCTGGGAATAAATTTTAAGGACCTTTTTCATTTTTCCACATATTTTTTCCATTTGAGGAATCATGTGTGAGACATTTTTAAGAGGCTCTCTTTCCTTCTATCCAATATGTAGTAACTACATTTACATTTCCAACATATCTGAAGGTTTATAAGAAGTTATAGGTGATAAATAATACTCACTCATGAGGAGGATTTCCATCAGAGGAGAAATATCGGGGTTCCCTGAGGAGGAAAGTTATCAGTGGTAGGTCTCAGGCACTAGGACCTTCAAGGTTTCAACCAGTGGGGAGTCGACCTCAGGAGTTTCCCTTCCTTCCTTATAGGGCTAGAGGTTTGAATTATTTTTCTAGATATATCATTCCAATTTGTTCTATCTTTGGGGTTCATGTCCATTTACATAATTAGTACCCCATGGTTCTTTGAGATTATTTTGGTGGAGGTGGATGGGTCCAGTGCAAGCCTCAATTGTAGTTTCCAGTGAGATTATTTAAATGGTAGGGGAATCAGTCTTATGCTCTGCCAAGGGGTGATGGAGTAGGTAGGAGATGATCATAGGATGTTCCTCATGTTCAGGGACATCAAACTGAGCATGGTAATGGAGGTGGCTCTCAAAAAATAGGTACGGGATCCAAACGTGGTCAGTTGCAGGAAGTGGACGCAGCAACACTAGAGGGGTTATAGATCATTTGAGGTATACTCAGTTTGTATTATACCCTTGTTAGTTCCTTGTTTAATTCAGGATCTTCAAACTCCTTTGTTAAATACACTATTGTCTGTAATTTGGTACTTGACATAAAGAGGTTTCACATGCCCCTAGTATTGACTACACCAGTCATAGACCATGTTAGATTTTTTATTTGTGTCAGGGTTGTATATTGATGATGGGGCCACATTAGTCTTATATAGATCTCTTATTTCTTTAGATGAAGTTATAAAATTTCATCATTTTCATAGAATAGTTTTATTTTTTACAATATATTATCAATTTATTTTCAATAAGAGTTGTGTTCTCAAATGTGGACGACAAATGTGTGGTTTTTTTCGTGAGTAGGTTTTGCAGGTAGACATTCAGTGAGTGGAGCCCCTTTTTTCTATGATGGTTTAGTTTTCTATGGAATAGGGATAATAAGGGATGTTGTAGGTCCCTTGGGTTTTTTGGGAATTTTTTGATGCTTTTCTGGAGGTGGTTGTGATGCTACCCCCTTGATGTAATGTTGAGTTTGGCATAGGCATATAGGGTGGAAATTCTTTGATTTCTATGGATCCTTATAAGATTCCATATTCTAAGTAGTGGGTGATAAGGATTTAGATAGAAAATCTGATAAATAAGGGTTTTATAAGCCTCATTGTCTCATTGTGGGGTACTCTAGTGTTGTTCTCCAAGATGGAAGATCACGGTCTCAGGTTGTGTATAGACTATCGAAGTTTGAATCCGATAATGTTCAAGAAACGGTTCACGCTTTCTTGGATATAAAATTTTTTCAACCAGCTAAGAGGGGAGGGATGGTTTTCTATGATGATAGGTCCACTAGGTTAGATACCCTTAGAGGGAAGGTGAATCAGGGTATGACATATTAAAACAACTACCCCTATTGATCTTGTCTCACTGTTAAGAAAGACTCTCTTCTCTCTCTTTCCTACAGCAAAGTATAAACAAAAACTAAAGTATGCACAGGACACAGCGATTTTTACTTGGTTCACCCACACAGGGCTATGTCCAAGGAGTATACACCAGCGATGTACCGATGTACCAAATCCACTAAAAGTGCACTGCTATTTACAAAGTTCGGGATATATCACTTCTATTCCCAGGCTCACTTCCTTTACAATGTTTAGGGTCAGCTCACTGCTTTCCCAAGGGTCACTCCCTGTCTCTCTCTCTCTAGCTCACTGCCGGTGGAGAGTATCACCTTCTTCCTCTTCCTTTGCTCACTTCTCTGGAAAGGATCCACTCACAGTTTATAGACCTATAGGTCTCTTCATTATCACTAATGAATACATCCTATATTGTATTTTTATGCTTTGTTGAAGTCCAAATTTCACCCATAGATGAATCTCACTTTGCATCGAAGGTATCGGGAAATATTACAGCTTCGACGCAGCCATGAATCACTGTCGTGCTTCAACCATACCTGGCGCCCTTCTCCAAGTTTTCGCACAAGTCTCGGCGTGCAAGTTAAAACTAGCGCACAAGTTCACCTCAACAACTTGAGCGATGCTAGCTTCTTCAACTCCAAACTTGCGCGACTCACACCCTTTTACGCCTAAACCAATTTTGGTGCACAACCATCAACTGTCACACTTCTTCAAAACCTGGTGCACAAGTTTCACCAAAACACTTATGCGACACCCCCTTCTTTAACTCAAAACTTGGGTGACTCCCTTCCTTTCTTGCCCGAACCACTCTGGACGCGCAACAAGAAAATGGCGTGCAACTTCTACTTGCGTGACCACACTACCACTTGCACGACCACCACACCTGCGCGACGGGAGCTCTAAAATTCTCTAATTATTGAACTCACACCAAATGAGGAGGGGTAGACTTCAATTTATAGGCATTTGGACACCCTGCGTGACGGTGCGCAGGTCTCCTCTCGGAGCGCAATTCTCTGCTGCGAAATCCACTTGCATGACCAACCCTAAAACTTGGGAGCCCCTTTTTCCTTTTCCATATTTTTATGTTTTGATCTTGAAAAACATATGGTGCGCAAGTTTCCTCTCCTTCAAGACAATGGCGTGCAAGTCCCTTTTCCAAAACCACTTTTCTCCATTTTTTGATTTTTAGGCCCAAAAATTTGGCAAACACAGGAAAATGGCGCCACCTTGTATCTGCTCTTTTTTTACTGCCTCCAGATCAACCATTCCTTTGTTGACATTCTTGAATCAAACATGGATCATTAACCACATCCCTTGAACTCGACATGCCACCATGAAATTCCTTTGGTCAATAAATTTGTATTTCATGGTTTTCTTTGTCAACAATCGCAACACAGATGTCCACTTTGTCAACAAACACAATCACCTCAAAAATGATTCAATGATACCTTGAGGTATTTTTTCCCAACATATGATTAATATATGGTTTGGATATCAATAGTTGATAGTGAAAGTGGATGATATCCTGAATAATGACTTTAAATGTTTTTATGGTCAACTTGTGTTTGTAGTCAAGTCATTCGGTGTTATAAATGTACCAGTTTTATTCATGGGACTCATGAATTCAATGTTCCATGAATTACTAGAATAGTTCATATTCGTGTTCATCAATGACATATTGATCTACTTGAAGTCATAGGAGGAGCATACAAATCATCTCAATGCTTTCTTTTAGGTTCTTTGACTCCACCAAATCCATGGAATGTTGTCCAATTGTATGTTTTAAAAATTAGAGGTGTATTTTCTTGGGTATGTGGTGTATCATTTGATTGTGTTAGTGGACCCATTGAAGGTATAGGTAGTTCTTTATTAGTTATCACCTAAGAATGTGGTAGATTTTCTCAATTTTCTTGGTCTTGTAAGATATTATCAAATGTTTGCGCTTGATTTCTATTGAGTGTTGGCCTCATTGAAATCATTAAATGTGAAGGACTAGTATTTTTTTTGGAGTGATCAATTCTAGTATTAATTTGGTTACCTAAATCAAATGTGGGATAGTGATTGAGTTTCCTAAGGAGGATGTGATGTTTTAGGTATTTTTTTGTCATTATCATTTAGGAATGGGAGGCATATTGATGAACTATAGAGAGGTGATCTATTATGTGTGTTGGAAATTATTTCCTCATGAGTGTAACTAGGACACCCATGATCTATATCTTACAACACTTATGTTTTTGCTAAATTTTTGGAGGCATTACCTCATTAGTGAGTGCTTTTTGTTCTTCACAGATCATTATAGATTGTGGTATATATTTTCTCATCATATTTTGAATCTATAGAAATAAAGGTGGGTGGAATTTCTTTATAATTATAATTTTGATATCTCCTACACCTCAAAAAAGGGGAATGTTGTGGCTGCTTCATAGAGTATAAAATCATGAAAGGATATTTTTCAAGAGTCCAAATATGCATGGAGAGTGATTGAGGAGTTGTAAATCTAAAACTTGGATGTGATGGTGGTAGATGGTAGAGGTAGATTATTTCAGATGATAGTACATTCTTCTCTAATGCAGTAGGAGGAGTCTTAGTGGGGAGACTCATAAGAAGAGGTTATGTGTGATCTTTTTTTCTATAGTGATGCACTGTAGGGATGGCAAGAGGATGGTCGGAACTAGATGTTATTTCATGGGAGACTATTTGTTCTAAAAGCGATGCATGAGGGGGTCCTTAATGAGTTTGAAATATCACCAATAGTGGTACACTTTGGAGTATCCAAGATATACCATATCTTGGGGAAGGAGTTTTATTTTCCTAGGATAAAATGGGAATAGGTGGAGTTTATAGCTTGGCACTTGGTTTTTCAGTAGGTAAAGGTTGAGAATCAAATTCCCAGCATTATTTTTGGAAATGGGATGAATCTCATTCAATTTTTCATTAGTTTACCCTAATATTAGTGAGTTTTTGATAATATCTGGGTGATCATGGATTGGTTGATGAAATCGGCCCACATGTTAGAAATCAAGGAGTCAGGCATAGTGGGTGATTTGGATGAGGTGGTCTGGTTTCATGGAGTTCTGAGTTCAATTTCCTTGTATTTGGATTCATGTTGTACCTTGTGATTCTAGAGGATATTGTAGCATTCTTTTGGAACTATTCTATTCCAAAACACTTATTTCCACCCTCAGATAGACATACAGATAGAGAATACTATCTATACATTGGAGGGTATGTTTTGGGATTGAATCTTATAATTTAGTGGATAATTGGAATAACACTTTCCCTTGGTTGAGTTTTTATATAATAACAATTATCACTCGTTCATCAACATGGACCTATTTTAGTCTTCTTATTGGTAGTCATGTCATTCTCAATTGTGTTGGATAGAGGTTGGGGAGGAATAAATTATTGGTCCTGATGTGGTGATGAGAACAATAGAGAATGTTCATATGGTTTGAGAGAGGTTGAAAGTAGAATGGGGTTGGAAGAAGGCCTAAATGAATCATAGGAGGAGACCCTTGAAGTTATAGGTTATAGACTAAGTGTTCTTTAAGGTCTCCACTTTCCATGGGAAATGGAGGTTTGGCAGGGGTATGATTTCTCTTAGGCTCATTAGACACTTTTAGGTGATATAGTGAGTTGGGGAGGTGATGTTTCGGTTGGAATTGGCACTATAAATGGAGAGGATCCATGATGTCTTCAATATCACTCAACTACTCTAGTATATTCACAATGAATCTCATTTCATTGACTGGTGAGAGTTGGATATCAAGGATGACACAACATTTTTGGAGTGGCTAGTAGAGATCCAAGATCATAAATAGAAGGAGTAGAATAGACGAAACACTCCCTTGGTTGGAATGTTTTGGAGGCAAGGTGGCCTAGAGAATAGTACTTTAGAGATAGAGACATAGTTGTGTTCCCAGTACCCATAGTTTTTTTAGTTTTTATTTTCTCTTTTTCTCTTTTTATGTGATGTTTGGATCTTTCTATGTTAGAAGATGTGTTATTTTCTCTAATGTATAATGTGTGATAAAACTCTAACACACAAAAGGGGGAGGAAATAATCCATAATCAAGATGAATTATATTAAAATTCAATTAAACTAGTGTGGGTGAACTAGTTCCACCCAGATAAGATAGTATCTTGACATGGAGGATGGAATTTCCAAATTCATGTGTTCAGGGTGGTGCAGTTTATTGGTTGTGCAGTAGTTGGGTGGTAGTTTAGTTTTTCGGTGATGGGTTTTCTTGGGAATTTTGTGCATGTTTTTGTTGGATATTTTGGTATGTGTTAGAATTTTTAGTATGATGAGATCTCAGAGAGGTATCTCATTGGGTGGTTATTGGAACCCTTTTCTTTATTCGGTATGGTTTTGATTCCTTGGGAATGGAATCCTTTTATTGGTATATAATGTAATGAATCATGCCTTCTCAGTCCTTTACTTTGTCAGTTTTGGGTGTTGGAGGTGTTCTAGAGGATCCTTGAGGAGGTTTCATGGTGGATAGAGTTGAAACATAGCTACATTGGGAAAACTCATGTTGTGAAATGTGTCACGACCCATCCTCGGGGCCCGTGTCGTGACTACCCCAAGCCCTCCTTCCATAGGCCAGGGGTTGTCGACTAGCACCAAGGCGTAATTCTGGATAAAAAGGGAAGGCATTGCCTTTGTAAAGTAAATAAACACCATAGAGCAAGCAAGCAAAAGTAAATACCAATTAAAAACTAGGTACAATAGTAAGTGTGGAAAAGTAAGTGGGCCAGAATACAAACCCAAACTGAAAGTAAAGTACAACTGAAAAGGGAGTACAGAAACTGAAAAGTAAAGCTACAACGGTGAGTGGTCCACTGGAAGTCCCACCTGAAGGGTGGGTACGGATAGCCTCCACAGCTCCTCGGGTCCAGTCATCTGCTCCGAGTACATCCCGCCCAGTGGTCCACCTCCAGGTACCGACCTGCTCCGTAAGCCTCAACCACGATCAGCTTTGTCTGTCGTCTGCAACCAACACAACGTAGTGTGGGCATAGCCCGTGCAGGGGTGAGTATAAGCTACTCAGTAGGGACCTTGAGACCCTCGAAGGTCTCCTAGAATCCACAAAGGATAATCCACAAAGGAAAGATACAATCACGAAGTAACATCTGACACTACTTAGGTATATACCCATACATATACCTAAGTCATCAATTCTAGTCCGTCTCCAACATCCGAGCCCAAGTTCGATCACGTCCACACATGATATCACAACACAATCCACATAGGAAAGAAAGTCAATCATATCGAAGATAATGATTGAAAGTCATGATTTAGCTCACACAGGTATACTTCTTCGTAAGATGATAGAGATGATCATATGTAGCCACTGATTCGTCTAAGCCGTCGGACCCACAAAGGATCGATAGGTACTAACCCCCACAATGACCCACAAAGGATCGATAGGTACTAACCCCCGCAATGACCCACAAAGGATCGATAGGTACTAACCCCCGCAATTACCCATAAAGTATCGATAGGTACTAACCCCCTAAATGACCCACAAAGGATCGATAGGTAACTAACCCCCGCAATGACCCACAAAGGAGAGATAGGTAACTAACCCCCGCAATGACCCACACAGGATTGGACCCACACAGGATCTGTAGGCACTGGCCCACACAGGACCGCTGAGCGCTGACCCACACAGGATCTGACCCACACAGGATCAGTAGCACTAATCCACGTAGGATCACTGAGTGTTGTAGTTGTCGTCGTCGAATCCACGGAGGATTTCTGTACAGTCGTCATTGTCGTCGCAGTCGCAGCCAGCTCTAGGGTTCTCGCACAAAGCAAGCTTGTTCGGGATGGTCCACTCCATGAGCCGAGGGGTTGATACATCAACTGACACATAGTCCGGAGTTCATGTATCCAAAAGTTCCGTATCGTCAACAGGAACTCCACGTAACAGACGGCGCGTCAATCGGACGCCCGGTCTGAGAGTTATTGGCTTTTTCGTCCCAGGGGCCCGGTTGGTTTTTAAGTCAAAACCAACTTGACCGTACCCAAACTATGTCCAAACCTGGATCGGAGTAATCCAAAAGGTCTGTCTCACTTAGAGGAATCCATCAAAGTCGACGGCACATCAATCGGACGTCTGGAGCTCAAGTTATAAGTGTTTCCGCTCCGAGGGCCCGGTTGGTTTCGTGTACGAACCAACCCGGCCGAACCCAAAGTTCTCCGAAACCTTGAGTGTAATATAAAGAAACGACCGCCGCAATCCAAGGATCGCATCGCAGTTGATGGTGCATCGATCGGAGGTCCGCAGCCCAAGTTATGGGCAAAAGACCATGACAGGTCTGGTATTAGGTGGTTCGGGCCCGATCCGACCTGGCCCGGGTCGACCCGCCCCGGGTCCGCGTCTGGCCCATTAGGGCGCGGCCCGGCCCGACCTGGGCGTGGCCCAGCATGGCGGCTCGGCCGTAACGGCCGAGCGAAGAGGGGGGGGGGGGCTGCCCCCCCCCCCCCCCGCATAGTGAAACCACAGCCCCCATGTGGGAGGCCGCACCTGCTGGCCAACCGGGGGTTACGAACCCCCGGTTTTCCCCCTGACCGGCCGGCCCGCTCCGGCTGGCCGGCTACTGCCGCCACGGGACCGGGGCGGTCCCGTACCCCTTCTCCGACGCTGGCAGCCAGAAACCGGACACCGTTCCCTGCTTCGTCGTGGCCTTGTCCCGTCCGGCGCGGCGCGAAGGTGCCGCGTCTTTGGTTTGACTTCAACGACGCTGCTCTTCTCCCCCTTTCTTTAATATTTCTCGCGCGATGCTTCAGCACCGCGTTGCCTTGCTCGTGCCGCAAACAATATCAATAAACCAAAGGGGAGAGGAGGGTCGTCCGTGTTCATGCGGTCCGACCTCCTCCCATTATTGCGATAACAGGTGGCCCAAATAAGACAATAAGTTAACGATGAGAGTAATCAGGAACAAATGAAATAATAATCCCCCTACCTCGAGCGTAGTCATCGAACGAGGTTGTCGCGGAAAGGGACGTCGTGGAATTGATCATCGTAGAAGAAGGCGTCGCGGAAGGAGGATCTTCGCGTCGCGGAGAAAAGATTCATCGGCATCCCATTGTTGATCTCCGAGGATCTTGTGTTCTTGTCGACCTTCGTCGGAGGTCGGCGTTCTTCGCATTCTTCGCGTTCTTCATCGAGGAAGAATAACTTCAAGAACTTGAGAAAATTCTCCCAAGCCTCTCACAACCCAACAACCCTTAATAAAATAATAGTTTTCCTTATTTTATTTCTCAAGCCATGCGTTTTGAAAATCAAAAACGAAACAATAAATTAAATGAATTAATTGCAACGTTTAAACTACCCAAATTAATAGAGGCATTTAATATTTAGATAAACGCACGAGTTGACTTTCATTTAAACGGGGGGGTGTTACCTTAATTAAAATTGGGTTAAGGAAGTTGAAAGAAACGGTGGGGATCGTGTGGGCCCCACCTCACAAATATCCTACCTAGTGGGTAGGATATTGTGGGTCCCACACCAATCACTTAGCTTAGGTTAAACAACTTTAAGTAAAATAAAAATTGGTCACACCATTTTTATTTTATTCCTTTACTTACCCAAAAATTTAAAAACCACACCTGCGTAAACGCAACTCCGGAAAAGGTGTTTCTAAGCAATTACCGGCGCTGCGATACCATCTGTGCCCTCGGAATTCGATTCCGAGCACCGGTTCAAAAGTTAGAAAAACCCGCTCGTTCGTTCACTGAACGTACCCGAGCTAAACTTCGGAAAATGATTCCGGGCACACCGGGCCTCAGAATCAGGTTCCATTAGAAACTGTGTTCTTGTAAAATCCCAAAGAAAATTAAGAAAAAAAATTTCCACTTGAATTTTACAGGTCTTTACATTACTCCCACCTCACGTCTTTACGTCCCCGTAAAGATACATCATAAACTAGGGAAACAAATTTGGGTACTGAGCATGCATCTGAGCCTCCTGTTCCCAAGTTATCTCATGGAGGTTCCCGTGCTGCCATCTGATGCGCACTAGAGGAATCGACCGTCCACGTAGGACCCGCTCCTGTCGATCCTCAATCTCCACCGGGAGCTCCGCAAAAGTCGCCCCATCATCAATGTCCAGCTCCCCATGGTCAATGATATGCGTCGGGTCGTGCACGTATCTCCTCAGCTGGGATACGTGGAAGACGTCGTGCACCCGGTGCAACTGAGGTGGTAGAGCCAGGCGATAAGCCACCTCGCCAATCCTGCTGAGGACCTAGAATGGTCCGATAAAGCATGGAGACAACTTTCCACCTCGGCCAAATCTCCGTAATCCACGTCGATGTGAGACCCGCAAGAAGACGTGGTTGCCATCCTCAAACTCTAGTGGCCTCTGCCTCCTCTCAGTATAAGACTTCTGCCAGCTCTGAGCTGCCCTCATCCACTCCTGGATGACCTAGACCTTCTCTGTTGTGGCCTGGACCATCTCCGGTCCCACAAGTGCAGACTCCCCAGGTTCTGTCCAGCACAGTGGAGATCTGCAATGTCGGTCATACAACGCCTCGTATGGTTCCATCCCGATGGTGGAGTGGTAGATGTTGTTGTACGCGAACTCCACCAAGGGTAGGTGGTCCTCCCAGCTGCAACCGAAGTCGAGGACACATGCGCGAAGCATGTCCTCGAGAGTCTGAATGTTCCTCTCCGTCTGACCATCCGTATGAGGGTGAAAGGTGGTGCTCAAATGTAGTTGCATCCCGAACGCCTCCTGCAACCCCTTCCAAAGCCAGGAAGTAAAGCGAGCATCTCGATCGGAGATGATAGACGATGGCACACCATGAAGCCGTATAATCTTCTGAACGTAGAGACATCCCAAGCTCTTCACTGATCCCTGCTCTCTGATGCGTAAGAAGTGAGCCGACTTGGTGAGTCGGTCGACAATCACTCAAATGGAGTTGTGACCTATGGAAGTGCATGGAAGTCCAGTCACGAAGTCCATAGATATGTCATCCCACTTCCACTCCGGGACCTCCAAGGGTTGTACCAAGCCTGCTGGTACCTGGTGCTCTGCCTTCACCTACTGGCAGGTGAGGCATCGAGAAACGAACTCAGCCACAGCCTTCTTCATTCCTGGCCACCAGTTCTATCGTCTGAGATCCTGGTACATCTTCGCCACTCCATGATGGACTGCCAAAGGGGAAGTGTGAAACTCTCTCATCACCTCCTCCCGTAAAGCAACTGGTACCAAGGTACGCCCTCTAAAAAGGACGTCATGCTCTCCTCCTGTACAGAAACCATCAAGTTCCTGTCCTGAGGATATCTGTGCATGTTGCGTCTCACAGTCAGCATCCCCACGTTGTGCCTCTCTGACCCGCTGCAGTAGTGGAGGAGTGACTGTGAGTGACTGAAGGAAGGATGCTCCATCTCTATCCAAAAAGGATATCTGCAAAGCGGCTAGCTGCTCTGTCACATCCCCAAGTAGCTGAATTCCCGTCCTCCTGCTGAGTGCATCGGCTACGACATTCCCCTTTCCAGGAGCATAGACTATCTGAAATTCATAGTCCTGGAGGAACTCGAGACATCCCCATTGTCTCAGGTTCAGGTCCTTCTGCGAGAAGATGTACCTGAGACTCTGATGGTCAGAATAGACTATAAAGCGCTCACCCATCAGATAGTGTCGCCACATCTTCAGAGAGAAGACCACTACTGCTAACTCCAGGTCATGGGTAGCGTAGTTCTGCTCATGCGGCCCCAACTGACGTGATCCATAGGTGATCACTGCCTGCTCCTGCATCAGGATGCATCCGAGTCCAGTCCTTGATGCATCGCAGTAGACTACGTACCATACTCCCTCCTCTGGTAGCCTCAAGATAGGTGCGTTGGTCAATCTCTGTTTCAGCTCCTGGAATCTCTGATGACATTTATCTGACCACACAAAGGGTTTCCCCTTCTTCTTCAAAGTTGAGAGTGGTGTCGCAACTCTAGAGAAGTCTGGCACAAATCTCCGATAGTACCCAGCTAGTCACAAGAAACTCCGCACCTCCATCACGCTCCTGTGTGGCTCCCAAGCTAGCAATGCTTAGATCTTCGTAGGATCCACCACTACTCCCGCCTCAGAGATGACGTGTCCCAAGAAGTGGACCTCACGTATCCAGAACTGACACTTCGAGAGCGTACCATAAAGCTGGTGCTCTCGGAGTGTGTCTAGTACAACCCGCAAGTGGTAGGCGTGCTCCTCCTCGGTCGTCGAGTATATCAAAATGTCATCAATGAAGACCACGAAAAATTGATCGAGGTATGGCTAAAAGATCATGTTCATGAGGACCATGAACACTGCTGGAGCATTGGTCATGCCGAAAGTCATAACCAAGAACTCATAGTGGCCATACCGACATCTGAAGGCCGTCTTCTACACGTCCTCTTCCCGAACTCTGAGCTGATGATAGCCTGACCTGAGGTCTATCTTTGAGAACCACCGTGATCCCTTGAGCTGATCGAAGAGGTCATCAATCCTCGGTATCGGATACTTGTTCCTCACTGTCACTGGGTTCAGGTGACGATAGTCGACACAAAGTCGCAAGCTCCCGTCCGCCTTCTTGGCGAACATTATCGGGGAAGCCCAGGGTGAAACACTGGGTCGGATGAATCCCTTTCCCTACAAGTCCTCCAACTGTACCCATAGATCTTGAAGCTCGGCGGGGGCCATCTAATATGCTGGAGTGGATATCGGGGTTGTCCCGAGGTATAGGTCAATATAAAAGTCTACCTCTCTGCGAGGAGATAGTCTTGGAACGTCGTTGGGGAAAACGTCCACATACTGATCCACCACTGTAGGAAAACTAGGACTCCACACATCAACTTATCCTAGGATGAGGCTAGGCAACTGATGACTGATGGGTTGTCCTCTCCTCTGCGAGAGTCCATCCTGTGCTGCGAAGGCTCCCTTATCGCCGGTGAAGGTGAACCTGCTGCCGCCGGTGCATACACACCGCACCTTGCGCCTAATACAGACAATCTAAGCATGGACTGTAGATAACCAATCCATTCCCAAGATGACGTCGTAAGGCCTCGACGCCGCTACAAGAAGATCTCATCCGAATCTCTCGCCTCCAAGAGTAAGCTCACACTGCCGGCACCAGTGTGTAATCGTCGAGTTTGCTTTCGTAGGAGTCTCTAGCCATAAGGATCGATCCAACGGCTCTGTCGGAATCTCCGAGCTCCGAACAAGGGCAACGGCTATGAAAGAATGACTCTCTCCTGTGTCTATAAGAACTGTAGCAAGGGTGTAATAGACATAGATAGTACCTTGAATCATCTCGGGCATGCCGTGGTCGTAGGCCTCTGCTGCCTGAAGTCGTGCCTGTCTCTGCCCGCCAGCTCCCTGTGGTCGGGGCGGGCCTCCTGGTGGTGGTGTTGGTAGAGCCTCAAAGCGTCGCCCACCACCTACTACTTGGCCAGCTCCTATGCCTCGTCCTCCTACTCCCTGCGGACCACCACGGTCGACCCTCTGCCTCTGCCTGGGTGGTCCCTCAACCATCTGATGCACCTCGGCACGACGGGTCAGGCAGTCACGAGCCAGGTGGCCCTGCCCACCGCATGCGTAGCACTGTCTGCCTCTCGAAAGACTGGCTCTGCGCTGAGTGCCCCGCACCTATGATCTAGTGTCCTGAGGTCGTCTGCCTGAGGGTCTGGTCTGCCTGGACCCATGAGTCATTCGTCGACTTCCTGCTGTAGAAGACTCTGCTACGTGCCGCCATGCAGTAGGTCTCACTGCTGATGTAGGCTCAGCAAGGAATCTCTCGATGAGAAGGGATCTCTCCAGTACCCCTGCCTATGTTGGAATGATGAGGGAGATCAGCGACACCCTAATCTCATGCCTCAATCCCTGCTCAAAGGTCCGTGCCCAGAAGAATGGGTCTAGTACCATGTCTGTCGAATAGCGCGAGAGATCTGTAAATCTCGCCGAGTACTGGGCGACCGTCAAGCTACCCTACCGCAGCTATAGAAGCTCCTGGATGCGCACCGCACGGAGGGTGGCTGGGACGAACTCCGAGCGGAAGAGGCTCTCAAATTCCGTCCAGAGGAGAGATGCCTCGTCGTGCACCTGGAGCATCAAGCTCCACCATCTGCCTGCTACCGCGTTCAGGAGGCTCGCTGCGAGGATCACCATGAGGTTTGCTGGTGTCCTCACTAACCTGAAAACTCATAAAACTGCCTCCAGCCAATCCTCGGCTGCCTGAGGGTCCGTCTCCCTATAGAACCTGGGTGGTCGCTGATGCTGAAACTCGTGCAGTGCACTAAGGCGACGTGCATCGTCAGCGGATGGGGATGGTAGCATCGGTGGCTCTGCGGGTAGAGGTACCGCCGGTGCCTCTGCTGTCAAAGGGCCGTGTACCGAGGCCTCGTCGCTCGGTGGGAAGTCATCACGCACAATGCTTGGAACCCTATCTGGCTGCCGTCGTGGGGCCATCTTGAAAAGAAACAGGTGTGCCACGGTGAAACAATATACCTGGTGAGCTGACATAAAGTAATCACAAAGAAAACTAGAAACACACATGCAATCAATGTTTTCATGCATTAAGTCAGAAATCAGAAGTCAGGGTCCTGGTGTACGAATACGTCGGCCGCCGCACCAACACTGGACTACCTGGACTGATAACCACACTCAAAACTCTTAACACTATTTCTTCACATAGAAAAAGATCAGAGTCATGAGTTCTGCGGTAGAACCGAACTCCTCTGATACCAAATTGTCACGACCCGTCCTTGGGGCCCGTGCCGTGACTACCCCAAGCCCGCCTTCCATAGGCCAGGGGCTGGCGACTAGCACAAAGGCGTAATTCTCAGTAAAAAGGGTAGGCATTTCCTTTGTAAAGTAAACAAACACCATAGAGCAAGCAAGAAGAAGTAAATACCAAGTAAAAACCAGGTACAATAGTAAGTGCAAAAAAGTAAGTGGGCCAGAATAAAAACTCAAACTGAAAGTAAAGTACAACTGAAAAGGGAGTACAGCAACTGAAAAGTAAATCTGCAACGGTGATCCGTCCACTGGAAGTCCCACCTGAAGGGTGGGTACAGATAGCCTCCACAGCTCCTCGGGTCCAGTCGTCCACTCCGAGTACGTCCCGCCCAGTGGTCCACCTCCAGGTACCGACCTGCTCTGCAAGCCTCAACCACGATCAGCACTGTCCTTCGTCTGCAACCAACACAACGTAGTGCGGGCATAGCCCGTGGAGGGGTGAGTATAAGCTACTCAGTAGGGACCCCGAGACCCCTGAAGGTCTCCCAGAATTCACAAAGGAAAATACACAAAGGAAAGAGACAATCACAAAGTAACATCCGACACTACTTAGGTATATTCCCATACAAATACCTAAGTCATCAATTCCAGTTCGGCTCCAACATCCGAGCCCATGTTCGATCACGTCCACACATGATAGCACAACACAATCCACATAGGAAAGCAAGTCAATCATATCGAAGATAATAATTGAAAGTCAAGATTGAGCTCACACAGGTATACTTCTTCGTAAGACGATAGAGATGATCAAATGTAGCCACTGATTCATCTACGACATCAGACCCACACAGGATCAATAGGTACTAACCCCTGCAATGACCCACAAAGGATCGATAGGTAATAACCCCCACAATGACCCACAAAGGATAGATAGGTACTAACCCCGGCAATGACCCACAAAGGATCGATAGGTACTAACCCCCACAATGACCCACAAAGGATCGATAAGTAACTAACCCTCGCAATGACCCACAAAGTATCGATAGGTAACTAACCCCCGCAATGACCCACACAGGATCGGACCCACACAGGATTTGTAGGCGCTAGCCCACACAGGATCACTGAGCGCTGACCCAAACAGGATCTGACCCACACAGGATCATTAGCACTAATCCATGTAGGATCGCTGAGTGCTGTAGTCGTCGTCGTCGAATCCACGGAGGATTTCTGTACAGTCGTCATTGTCATCACAGTCGCAGCCAGATCTAGGGTTCCCGCACACAGCAAGCTCGTTCGGGAGGGTCCGCTCCAAGAGCCGAGGGGCTGATACATCAATTGACACATAGTCCGAAGTTGATGTATCCAAAAGTTCAGTATCGTCAACAAGAACTCAACGTCACAGACGGCGCGTCAATCGGACGCCCGGTCTGAGAGTTATTGCCTTTTTCGTCCTAGGGGCCCGGTTGGTTTTTAAGTCAAAACCAACCTGACCATACTCCAACTATGTCCAAACCTCGAGCAGATTAAGCCAAAAGGTCTGTCTCACTTATAGGAATCCATCAAAGTCGACGTCACATCAATCGGACGTCCGGAGCTCAAGTTATAAGTGTTTCCAATCCGAGGGCCCGGTTTGTTTCGTGTACGAACCAACCCGGATGAACCCAAAGTTCTTCGAAACCTTGAGTGTAATATACCAAAACGGCTGTCTCGATCCAAGGATCACATCGCAGCTGACGGTGCGTCGATCGGAGGTCCACAACCCAAGTTATGGGCAAAAGATCGTGAGAGGTCCGGTATTAGGGGGTTCGGGCCCGGTCCGACCCAGCCCGGTACCCCCTGGGTCGGCCCGAACCGAGTCGACCCGTCCCGGGTCCAGGTCCGGCCCATTAGGGCGCGGCCTAGCCCTGTGGGCGCGGCCTGATCCGGCCTGGGTGCGGCCCGAACTGGCGGCTCGGCCTGGCCAGCGAGCCAGGCGGCTCGGCCGTAACGGCCGAATGAAGAGGGGGGGGGGGGGCGCTGCCCCCCCGCGTAGTGAAACTATGGCCCCCATGTGGGGGGCCGCACCTTCTGGCCAACCGGGGGTTACGAACCCCTGGTTTTCCCCCTGACCGGTCGGCCCGCTCCGGCCGGTCGGCTGCTGCCGCCACGGGACTGGGGCAGTCCCATCCC
Source organism: Viscum album (assembly GCA_963277665.1). Taxonomy (NCBI): domain Eukaryota; kingdom Viridiplantae; phylum Streptophyta; class Magnoliopsida; order Santalales; family Viscaceae; genus Viscum; species Viscum album. The sequence goes on from OY728120.1 coordinate 495,587,826, forward strand.
CCTGCTACGATGCCGGCGGCTGGAAACCGGCCGTTGTTCCCTGCTCCGCCGTGGCCTATGGCCGCAGCCTTGGCCCATCCAGTGCGGCCCGACGGCGCTGCGTCTTTGGTCTGTCTTCAATGGTGCGGCGCGACGGCGCTGCGCTTCTCCCCCTTTCTTTAATATTTCCCGCGCGGTGCTTCGGCACCACGTTGCCTTGCTCATGCCGCAAACAATATCAAACAACCAAAGGGGAGAGGAGGGTTGGTCGTGTTTGTGAGGTCCGACCTCCTCCCGTTATTGGGATAACAGGTGGCCCAAATAAGACGATAAGTCAACGATGAAAGTAATCAGGAAAAAATGAAATAATAATCCCCCTACCTCGAGTGTAGTCGTCGAACGAGGTTGTCGCGGAAAGGGACGTCGCGGAATTGATCTTCGCGAAAGAAGGCGTCGCGGAAAAAGGATCGTCGCATCACGGAGAAAAGATTCGTCGGCGTCGCGTCGGCGATCTCCGAGGATCTGACGTTCTTGTTGACCTTCATCGGAGGTCGGCATTCTTCGCGTTCTTCGCATTCTTTGTTGAGGAAGAAGAACTTCAAGAACTTGAGCAAATTCTCTCAAGCCTCTCACAACCCAACAACCCTTAATAAAATAATAGTTTTCCTTTTTTTATTTCTCAAGCCATGCATTTTGAAAATCAAAAATTAAACAATCAATTAAATGAATTAATTGCAACGTTTAAACCGCCCAAATTAATAGAGTCGTTTAATATTTAAATAAACACACGAGTTAACTTTCATTTAAACGGGGGGTGCGGGTGTGTTACCTTAATTAAAAGGGGGTTGAGGAAGTTGAAAGAAACGGTGGGGCTCGTGTGGTCCCCACCTCACAAATATCCTACCTAGTGGGTAGGATATTGTGGGTCCCACTCCAATCACTTAGCTTAGGTTAAACAACTTTAAGTAAAATAAAAATTGGTCGCACCATTTTTATTTTATTCCTTTACTTAACCCAAAAATTTAAAAACCACACCCGAGTAAACGCAACTCTGGAAAAGGTGTTTCTAATCAATTATCAGCGCTGCGATTCCATCGCTGCCCTCGGAATTCGATTCCGAGCACCGGTTCAAAAGTTAGAAAAACCCGCTCATTCGTTCAGTAAACATACCCGATCTAAACTTATAAAAATGATTCTGGGCACACCGGGCCTCGGAATTAGGTGTCGTCAGAAACTGCGTTCTTGTAAAATCCCAAAGAAAATTAAGAAAAAAAAATTTCCCTTGAATTTTATGGGTCTTTACAAAATGGGTATAAGATGTGAATTGGTGGTTCAAAACTTGTGTAGCATGTTAGTTTCATGTCTTGTATAAAGCTTAGGGGGAACCCATGAAAGGTATTCACATCATGAATGTAATTTAGGATTTGTAATTAAATAAATTTCAAGGCAATGGAAATTTCAACGAAAGTTGGTATTGGGGGAATTCACATCAAGAATCAGTTTCATGGAATGAAAGGGTTGGGATTCCAAGTTTTAAATTATTCTATTCAACCAAACCCCTCTTCATTTGGCCACCTTTCTTCCTCTAATTTTGGAACAGACCTAGGTTATTTTGATAGATCTTCCAACCCTCCTTAACTCACCTTAATCTATTAGTTCTGAGGAATTCATGTTTTCAATCGGTGGTAATACCTTCTCCTATTCTTATTTTTTTCTTCTATTATTCTCCATAGGAGAAATTATAGTGTTGAAGTTTTGATTTGGGTTGTGATTTGGGCTATCTCTTTGATAACCCCTGATTCGGTGTAGGTTGATCCATGATGTTTTCATGAAGTTATGGTTTGTGGGCGCTTCTTCTTCACCCTAAGATGCTCAGAGAGATGGAAAAGCTTATTTGAGGTAGTAAATCACTCATTTCTCACTTTTTTTTATAATGAGAGGGGGGCTATCTTATTTATCTATGGGGGTTGGTTTCGCTGCCTTAATTAAATATAAATAATTGGATAATTTAAATTGAACGGGGAATGGGGAATGATTCGCGTACTTTTACAAATTTTATGTTATTATATTATTTTGATTTTATCGGCCAAATTACCCATAAAAATTTGTGTCCATTGAGATATTTTTTCACTATTTTGATATGTATTGTTGAACCTGTGTTGTGCGGTTATTGTGAAATCACCCTAGAACTTAAATTGGATAACCACTTAAATTTGGTTAATAAAATAATTTCACCTGGATTATGGTTTTTATGATACTACCCCTAAAATAAATTAAAATTTTATATAATATTTTTGGTTAAATATTTAAAATTATCTTTGATGTGTTGTGAGATGTGTCCAAGATTTTGGGGTATGGATTTGTGTATGTGATGCAATGTGGGGTGATTTTTGGTTTATTTGGTGGTTATTTTGGTGTAGTGAGGTGATATTTCACATGTTTGTTGTTTGGGGTGATGATTTGTGGTTGTGATGTGGTGTGGGGTGATGTGAGGTTTTTTTTCCAAAAATTTTAGGGCGTTGAGGTGATGGTTTGTGTGGTTGTGTTGTGGGGAAGTGATGTTTGATTGTGATGCGGTGCGGGGTGATGTGTGGTTTGTTTGGAAATTTTTTTTGGGAGGTGAGGTGATGATTTTTTTTCTTTCTTTTGTGGTGGTGAGGTGATGATTCTATGTGAATTATGAGATACTTGTGAGAATTGTTTTTTTGTGTTAGATTCTCGGAAAGTGATAAAATAAATGGTTAAAATTGTTTTAAATGGATTGGGCCGGTTTCGTTAATGGGATGGAAATGATTAATTAATAAATAAATGCCGGGATGTGTGGTTAAATGTATTTTTTGATAAATAATGAAACAAATTGGATGGATAATGTAATTGGTTCGAAATGTGATGTGTGGGTTGTGTTTTGTGTGGTTTTATACATTTAGTGGTGGAAGTGAAAGTTGGGATGTTGTGAGTTAGTTAGATTTTTTTTAACCATTGTTTGGGATTGTGTATGGATATAAGTATATAACCTATTCATATATACTCTCCTGTAAGAGATATAATGGAAGAGTGGGGAAGTTGACTAAGTGTCTTCAGGTGAGATTTCAATTCACTGTGCAGTGGGGCGACTTATGGTGGGGGTTGTCTGTGTAATTAGTAGTTCATGAGGTTTATTTCCTTAATATTCATGATACCCTTATACTCTAGTTATGGTTATGAAATGATGACCCATGTTCTTTAAATGAAGATGATATGTGACTATACTATGGGGAGGTGTCTTAGGTGACTTTGTGTGAGATGTTATATGACCATGTTGTGGGTTGATGGTATATGTTGTTCGAAAGAGATGGGAGTTCTAAAACATATGACATTGGGGTGTGAGAGTAGTAAATCAATGTGAAAGAGGTGTGGTATACCCTTTATAGATATGATTATAATTATTTTATTATACACGTCTTTCATTATTTTTTTATTGTACCTTGGTGAGGTTGAGATGGATAGTTTACCTGTTTAGGTGCAGTTGGTTCTTCTGTTTTCTCATGGATGCATTAGAATTCTTATTTCACATGTGAATAAGAGACTTTAGTTTTCCTACTGAGTATAATTTTATTATCACCCTACATATATAAACTAATTTTAAGGATTCCAAGATAACTATATGGATCATTTTGGACATTATTATATTGGACCTTTGAATATTCATTTCATCACTACTTAATATTTACTTTTTGGTATTTACTTTTGGAGGATTTTATCTATACCTATTTTATTTATACATGAATTTTGGTATGGTTTTGGTTTTTTTTATATCATTTCATGGAGTTTATTACAATTTATTCATCCAATCTCCTGATATTGATTTTTTATAGAGGGTAATGCCTTAAATTTTTAGATTTTTACATACCCTTAGTGCTAAACGCCAAACCTGGGCCTACTGGAGGTGGGACTTGAGGGGTCATTATCTCTTCTACTTTATTACGGTATCTTTGGGGGGAGGGGTTCATTACATGAAGAATGATAATATTATGTATAGAATTTTATATGTAACCCCTTTCTTTATGGTACAACCACCTAACTCCATCCTTGGTTTTAATTTCATATAACACATTCCAGGACGCAACACCCCTAGTTGTGGTATGATTTGTTTCTTGAATTATATTTTCAAATTAGGTCCTCTATAAACATATTAATATTAAAAAATGATAACTTTAGAAAGCTCTAAAAACATATAACCTAAAAATCACTACCTTTAAATATTCCAACTCATAAATTTCTAATCTAAATCTAAATTTACAGTACACCCCTACACCAAAATCCAAAAAATAAAATTTCATTTGATTTTTCAAAACTATGAGTAAGGTTTTTTAATATATAATTATAGAAAAATTATGTCTATAATAGATTCCCAATTAAATGATTTTTTAATATAAAATCATTAAAGTGTTTAGATATGATATATTTTCATTCAATAAAGAAAATAAATAAATTGTTTCTATTTTGGTGTTGTGAAATTTGGGGCCATAAATATCTTATTTATCATGTTTTTTCTAAAAAAAATATTGATGATTTATAAGGCCTCCATTGAGGGTAAGTTGATCTAAGTTTTAAGAGAATTTTTCTTAGATGGGTTATAGTATACATAATAAGAATTTCATCATTCCATTTATCTCTAACCGACTTCAGTACATAAATTTTTTTTATAGAAATGGTAATATAAGTGTTCATTTCAATAAAGAAATTTTCTTTAGATTAACCATGAATGTTCCTCAAACTCATAAAAAAATAAAAAAAAATAAAAACTAAGGAATGAATATATGAAAAATTATGATTTCTATTATCTGAGTTATGTATTTAAAAAGTTTTATATAAAGTACACCTAAGAAGACTAAAGATAATGATCCACCAAAATTAAGAATAAGATTCTTATATTGTTAGAGAAAAGGAGACAATATATATTTATTTAAACAATAAATAAATTTCATTTAGAATGGATTAAAGTTTAATAATAAAAGGATAATTATTATAATAATGAAATAAGAGGATTGGTATAGTGTAATAAATCTTTCACATTAATGAGGTCCATAAACTAGAATTTCACGAGAAGATTCAAAAACTAGGGGACTCAAAGACTCTTAAAATGATTCATAGAAGATGGAGAAAGCTATAAATAATCATAAAGATTATATAATAATTCTTCTAATAGAATTTTAGGTATCTAAAAAGGTACAAAATAAACAAGTAATTCATTTGTTATTATAGGTCAGTGGAGAAGGGAATTCCACACAAAAATCATAGCCAAAGTGGGAATGAAAACTATATTATCCAATAATATTTTTTTAGAAATATTTAAGGATACATCAATATGTTTTTTCAAAATATATAATACAAAAATAATGGAGTTTTTTGGTTAAAAATTAAGTCCCATCATTGTTTCTCTCTATAATAGATATAAGGGAAAATCCATCTTATTCTCATATTTTTTATTTACAGGGACTTGAATGAAGTTTTTTTAGATCTAAAATACATTCGAATGTTATACAAATAATATATACCCATCATCAAGTGATGTGATAGGTTCTACTTGTTTACTCCTTGGAAAACATCAATAGGTATTAGATCATAACACTAGAATGTGAAAAAGATTCCTAGAGTTTTCATTAAAATAATAGATCAACCCTGAAGAATGGGTAATTGAGATTACCCATTTAGGTGGAAATTAGTAGAGAAGCATCCTAAATATTTCCAAATATATAATTCAATATGTAAATTTTTAATCGTGTTATTTTTTTAATTAATGATTGTCTTATTTTATTATACTCTCCTGAGAGAATCTATTATGAAATTATAGTGGAAATGTGAAACGATTCGGTGTATGATATTTTGAGGAATATATTACTGTGAAAGTTATATTTGGGATACTAATTGATTTCATTTATTTTTTACATATATCTGAATCATATAAACTTTTATATTGATAATTTATGACTCACAAATTTTATTCTTGGAATTTATTATCAATAAATGACTTAAGAAATATTGGAATGATAAAATTCACAATGAATCATTTCTGGAGAATTGAAAAGAAATATTAAGGCTAATATTGAAGTACATAATTGACTGTGGGGAAGGGTTGTTTCATTTGAATAGTTTTTTATTTTTTTCAATAAAATTATGAAGACAATATATAATGTGTAATGATAATTAATCCTATAAAAGTGGGATATTGAATAATCAATTTTATTGAGATATGTATTAGAGTATTTATTTTACAAATATATTACTTAAAATATTTGGGATTAAAAGTGTTTATTCATCTATTTTAGATTAGAAAACATGGAGAAGTTTTTAGTTATTATCGTTAATTATAGAATAAAGAATAGTTTTATCAAATGTAAGAGTTCAAAGACTAATAGAGATGAGGTGATATGGAATACGTATCATAAAATGTATAACATCTCATTTGAGATTATTTTTCAATGATGAATATTAAATGTTGTCTATGAATTAAAGTATTTTGATAGACTGAATCATTTATCTCATGATGAAGAATAATAAATGATAAATATTCAGGTATTCGATCTAGATTATAGAAATCATACTAAATTATATGACTATATACCAAATAAAGAATTTTTAACCAAAGGAAATGACTTTTCTATTAATTATAATAATAATTAATCCTTCTTGTTTTAATATAAATGTTACTTCATTACATGTAAATTTGAATTTGATGATAGATAATTTTGATAAATTAATTTTATTTAAAAAAATTGTAGTGTTTAGTGATTTATTAAATCTAAATCATTGAAGTCATTTTATATTTATAAATCTGAGTAATTTTTGAGGTAGTGAACATATCATTAAGGTGCATATTTTAAATAAACATAGATAATGAAAAATTAGTTATTTGACTATGAAAAATATATTGGAAAGTTTTTTGAAGTGATTTAAGGTATTTTTTAGAATTCATGAACTGATTTGAGATTATTTTAGTTTGTTAAATGAATATTTTGATTATTTGAGTTGGTTGAAGAATTTTTTAGAAGTTTTGATAAGTGTGGAGTGGCTACATAATTATAATTTTGATAATTTACTGAATTAGTTAGAATAAATTGATGTTTCAATTACCTATATATGATTAACTACAATATTTAAATGGATTACATGAATTCTTATGAGTAGGAAATAAGAGTTTAAAGTTTCTCATGTAATATTAATCGGAAGTCCCGGTAGGATTAATCTAAATATTTTAAAACCTACATGATAGTAATAAAAAAATGAGTAATTTGATAATGTATAACAGTAATATGAGATCCAAAATATGTTTAAGAAATCTATGACACATTAACTTGATGTAATAAAATGTATATTTACATACTGTTTTAAGAAATTTTTAATTGATTTCAAATATTTCATTATAGATTTTTTAATGAAAAAAATTGGTAGAGATTTTGGAGGATCATTGAATGATAATTTAGGTGATTAAAATGGGAATATTGGTTTATATACCTTGAAGATCAATGATATATTTTCTAACATTTAAAAATTTAAAGTAAAATAAATAAAAATAATGAGACTAAATTGTGTTTAATTTTTAAAATTAATATGTTGAAACTAACCCAGGTGATTTCTAGTTAGTATATAAAAGGAGTTAAGTTAATGATAATAAAAAAAGACAAAAAAAATTGAGAGAAAGCTATGGGGAATTGATACTGAATATCAAAACATGCTAGTACACGATGAAAGAGATAAGAAATTACATCTAAATATATTTTAGATCAACTAAGGAAAAGGAGTAAATAAGTATTTTGTTTTATTAGTGAATTGATATTTTTATATATGATATCATGTATTTTTATTATAAATTTTAATGCCTATGAGAAGATAATGATAAAGAAACTCTTTTTTTATGAATTTATATATAACCAATAGGATTTTTTGAACTCATCTTACATGAACATTGATATCTGTTCTTTGATTTTGTAACATCTTCAAGAAAATAGAATATCATTTTCAAGTAGGAGGAAGAACTATTAGGTTAAGGTTAATCCCTTTATATTAATAAATATAATCAATTTTAATCCCAAATATTTATTTAAGAAATTAATATTGGGAAACACTCATGGGGAAAGAATAATATATTTATAAATGTTTTTAATAGATGATATATGAGTATATATATTATTCATATTTCACTAAACACATAATAAATATAGTCATTCACGTTGAGAGAAAAACTTCTAAAAATATTATGTTTTTTTTAATCTATTATTTATTTATTTATTCATGTGGTGTGATTATGTTGGGTATTATATATTTTATCCATCCATCCTAATCGGTATACTAGGTCAAATAATATAAATTTGGTTAAAATTACCCACACTCACTCATCACTCTCCCGTCATTAGTGTGGTTATATGTGTTCATTAGGCATTGTATATATTTGTAATATTTTACCAAAATAATATTAGATAGAGGTAATTGTTGAATTATATAAATAATCACCACTAGATTTTCATTCCATACACATGACTATATACAAACGGTTTAAAAACAATTGTATAGAGTTCTCTATACCGGGGTTTTAGACTAAATGTTGTAATAGAGTGAATACCACTACCCAATACTAATAGTTTTAAAACCCATTATTATTGGGTAAGCTATAACAATATTTTTAAGAAACTACTGGTATAGTGTTGTAACATATCAGTCCCAAAGTCTACCCTCCCCCACCTACACATGATCCCTAATTCCTAACTACCACACACAGTAGCCGCCCTCTCTTCTCTCAGGGGATCTTCCCTTGCTGATTTGGTTTTTTATTATGTTTTTATTCAACATCAAATTAGTGAATTCTAAATCCGTCATCTATTTCTCTGAGTATCATTTTAATTTTTATCTAGGGACCAAACACTAACCAAAATCCTATTAGGTCATGAATCATCATTATTCACTGAATAGAGGTTCACTTTGATTATATTTTTTATAATATTTCATAATAAATGTGATCACAGTGGATGAATTATTTTAATTTAGTTACATGCTATATCTATATAAATCTAATATAAACTTATTTTCTTGTAATATATATTTATGGATTATGTAATTAATTATTGTAATATTTTTTGTTTTCATAGTCTATTAGGTGATTATGAAATTATTCATTTAAATTTTTTAAAATTTTTGAATGATCAAAATTTCTATTTAATTATATTCATCTCAATGTGTTGTGAAATGATTCAATAATCATATTGGTAATTAATGATTGTTCATTTAATAGCCGCCCGCTGTATCTACCTAATAAAATAGTATATATTAATTATTTCTTGTTATATTTCTAATACTTTTTTTGGGTTACAGCTAGTACGCATCAATGATACCATATGTCATTTCTTATTATTTGTTCAGCTAGATACTAAAATTATTTGATGAATTTAATATTAACATTATTATTAAGATTATCTTATTGGAAAAGATTTTTATAAATTTGATACTAAATTATATCTTTCTTGAACAATTAATGTTTCCACAATAACAACCTATGTATCAAAGAAAAGAGTTTTCAAGTTGGGTGGGAAAATTTGTTAGCTCGGAATGGCTATGGTGAAGTAACAAGTGGGGGTGAATTGTGCCCTTTTAATAATATTGACAATATTAAAACATACCTCTTGAAATGAAGTGATCCTTTCCTTCTCTCTTAAATTCAAGTGAGCACAGAAAATAAATAAAGGAAAAGAACTTAAGGATGCATAATGATTTGGGGCGTAGAAATACCCTAGTCTACTCCACTAACACTCTACTCTATGAGCTTGGTGAATTTCACTAGTAGGCCCTCTTATCATAATACCTTCCAAAAATCCACAACTGAGTGCAGGAAGTTAACGACTTACAAGGCTATTATAGGGTCTTTTAGTTCTTTTATTGGGAAGTAAAATATCCACAGCTTAGTTCGAGAAGTTGACACTCCACCATGACTGATTCTGAGCATCCAATACTCCACCAAATCAATAGAGATTGATTTTTTTGATGGTACACGTTGAAATTCATAGTTTTTAGTAGCAATAGATAGATGAAATCTGATCTTCAATATAGAAAAACAGCAGCAACAAAATAATCTTCAATGTCAATCAGGATTCTTCTTCTCCTTAAAATAGCCGCGAATAGATAAAACAATGTTTGTGCAGCATTCTATCATCTTTATACCGTCAGAGAATAATAAAAAACAAATAAGTTCAATTATCTATTCAAAATCATCTAGAATTAATGTGATTATTCTGAGTACCTTTTTCTAACAAATTATTAATGTCTTAGCTTTTTTTATTGTGTATATTCTTTTTCTTTTAGAGAGAGATATATATAGATAATAAGTATCAAATAGATCTAACATCATTTCTCTTCATTATGATACTCAAAATAAATTGATTCAATAGACTTCATAAATATCCCCTATAATATAGGAATTGAAAAATTTAAAACTCCTATTTAAATCCATTCAAACCTCTTTAAATATAGTCCAAATTTTTTCTCAATACTAGTAACACAATTAGTCATGAATATTTGAAATCAAATCATTCAAAGACTTTCAAAATGCCCCTTATAAATAACAATGCTTTAATAAGTTTCATGGGAGCCATTGAATTGTTCGTACAAATATTTATAATGACCTTTTAATACAAATAATACCATTGTAAAAATTGCACAAAATATTGCAAAATTAAAACAGTGTCATTGAAAATTCAAACGTAAGGTTCCTTCAGGGAATGAAAAAACACCAAATATAGGTGTAATGTCCCAGAAATTCCATATAATTTTTTTAACTATATGGAATTATTTCAAGACCTCAAAATCTGACAGTGCACAATTTTGAGGCCCGGAGTTCCTGGAATCATCTCTTGAAGTTTTGTTAAACTTTAAATAGTGTGCGTAAATAGTTTTCCTGAAAAAGTGTAATAACTCTTAAATGGTTTCTTGGATTAGAAATCTAAGGGAACTATTGCACTCAGGATGGCGGGTTTACCCTAGACACAACTTAAGTTTAGTCGTCATAGGCCTTCTATGAGAAAACCCAAAAATGGCATAACCGTAAATAAAATAATTAAAAAAATTATTTTATTTCTCAAATGCTTATAACTCAAAAACGGTAACTCGGATTAAAAATCTGATACCACCGCTGAACTCGTGAGGGTATGCTTTATTTAAGCAGATACTAACATTGGCCAGTACAGGCCACCCGGGAAAGTTAGTTTTTGGCCATAAATAAAATAATTAAGTGAAAATTATTTAATTGTAAAATACATAACTTTTATACGGTAACTCGGATTAGAAATCCGAGGGTAGATTTGGGTTCTTTAGGGCATGTTTCACTTAGGAAGAGACTATCCTCGATTAGCATGGGTCAAGGGTGACTGTTATTAATTTTATAAACTTTTTTTCAGGTAGGTTCAGTAAACACGGGTGCGGCATTTTGTTACTTTTGAACCGGTGCTCGGAATTGAAATCTGACGGCACCGTTGAATCTGCAGCACTGGGATTCACTTAAGGGAGACTTCACTTTGACCGCTGTAGGTATAGAGAAGAAGTTATTTTTTTTGACTTTTAAAAGGAAATGAAATAAAATAATCTCACTATTTTATTTCTTTTCCACAAACAGACAAGAAGAAGTATGGGACCCATGGTGAGTCAAGCCATTAAATTTCTTGACCCTTCAAATACTAAGTAACAACATTTTTGGAATTTATGAAGGTTCCTATTAAATGAACCTTCATAACTCCCACGATCGTTACTTACCCTCCCCCTATCCTATTTATATGGAGCTTGGGGGAGGAATTGGCATGACTTCACAAAGCGACGAAGATCTGGTAAAGTGTCGTGACGCCCAACACTTGGAGGACGGAGCCGGTTCCAGCGGTCGGTGACGAGCGACCCCGAACCACGAAATGAAGGACGATGATCGATCAGCGTTGTTGGAGGCTTGCTGCGTGGACGATGAACGCCGACACTTCCTCAAACGCGAACTCTCTCCAACAAACTTGAGGTAGGGAGTTTATTAATTTATGCTTTTAATTGATTTTCCTTATCCTCGTTCTTGAATAACACGAAGAACACGAATAAACTGACTAACGTGTTGAACCGCGAATCATTCGTCTTTGCGGGAGGTCGTTGTGGGGAATCTTGTGGGGTTTATCTGGTTGTTTAATTCAATTGTTATTAAACCTTTAACCCCCCCCCCATCCCTCATGTTATGAGCTAATGCGGAGGGCGTGGGCCTAACGAATCCGGCCTGAACCCTTTTCTGTATTTGTTACATCCTTGTGCCTCCATGGAATACCGACAGCACGACGACATCGATAAGTTAAGTGGTGGTTAGTGCGTCAACACACGCCGCAAGGGGAGGCCGTGACACAAACCTGCGGCGGTCATCGGAGCGGTCGGCACCTACCAGCCGCAGAGGAGGCACGGCGCGCCATCGCGCGCCCCCGATGAACAAGGAGGGTCGTGGCTCGTTAACCATGGTGACCGGAGGAGAGGTCGGCCGACACTCTGACCGACCGCGACGGAGCCAGCGGAGCGGAGGTGGGGCGCCCCCCTGGCGGTATGCCCACAAATCAGCAAGGCCACGTCCCGTGTTGGACGTGGTGGGAGAAATGGGTCATCGGATCAACCAGTGGTCAGGGGAAAAGGCGCCCGCCAGCGGCGCACCCAGCGACAAAGCTGCAGCCCGTCAGTCGTGGAACAGAGGACTCGTGGTGCCCAGTGGAACCGTGTTGGGGTCAACCCCCGTGGGATGACCCGCTGACATGGCTTCACGCCACGCCAGCACTACCTGGATGCGCAGTGTCCAGGTATCCCTAGTAGCTGGCACTGCCAGGTGGGTGGCACCGTCATGTCGGTCCAGCAAACTGACTCACCGCTGAACGGGCCGACCCTCGGCCTAGCGGCCTGACCTGCGGCCCAGCCGGGTCGGGCTGAGCCCATTTGGCTAGGTTGATCTGAGTCGGGTCAGACCCGAGTTAGGCCGGGTCAACCCAGGCAAACCGGATCGGCCCATGCTGAACCGGGTCGGGCCGGTCCGACCGAGACGGACCAGACCCAGACCCAGTACCGCCCAGGAACACTTAAAGGGCCTTATCTTGAGAACCGGATGTACATTTGATAAACCGTCTATGGAATTGGGATCCTTGGAGTGATACTGTCCTTTTGCCCTACTCAATGAGAGTTTTGGAGAAACATGGAGTACGCCCGGGTTGGATCGCACCAGAATCCAACTAGGACCTCGGCACTAAAATGCCAATAACGCACAGACCGAGTGTCCGATTGATGCACCTTCTATTGTGTTGTAACCCTTATTACATAACGGATCATTGGGTTACCTCCTTGTGAGACTTTGTACCAGTTGTAATGCGACTGAGGGCTTGAGGAGCGGTTCTCTCAAGCGCGCTATGTACGGAACTCTGCAGCTGGCTGAAACCTGAAGACTGCTTGACGATGGCCAAGGTGGGAAGCGGATCTGTGTGACCCTGTAGGACTATGGTGGGAAGTATATTTGTGTGACCCGACATGCCCATGGTACCTATCAGGGATGAGTACCACAGCTGTTCAAGGTTAGTGGGAAGCGGCTCTGTGTGACCCGGCAGGCCCACTGTACTCGATAGAGGAGGAGTTCTCCAGTAGCTGAGGAGTTTGAGGTTTGTGACTGATGATTCTATGGTTACTAACCTAGAATATACATTGTGGTGACTTCCATGGATATCAAGATGCAACGAGTGTCTTGAGGAGAGGTTCCCCCAAGTTGACTACGTATGGAACTCTATGGTTGGCTGAGACCTAAAGACTGATTGATGATTGGCCCAGTGGGAAGTGTCTCTATGTGACCCAGTAGGCCCACAGTGGGGAGAGGCTCTGTGTGACCAGGTAGACCCATGGTGATCGATAGGAGGAGTACCTCAGTTCAGCCAAGGTGGGAAGTGGCTCTGTGTGACCCGGTATGCCCACGGTGGGAAGCGACTCTATGTGACCCAACATGCCCACGGTACCCATCAGGGATGGGTACCACAGCGGTTCAAGGTTAGTGGGAAGAAACTTTGTGTGACTGAGCAGGCCCACTGTACTTGATAGAGGACGAGTTCTCCAATAGCTGAGGAGTTCGATGATGTGATAACCCTTCAACCCCTAGAATAAATCCTGGTGTGAGTTGTCGTCACTTTGTGATTGTGATTGAGGTTATGCTATGTGGTACTTTACATTCATGGTGTTACCCTATGGTTTTTATCTGTGGAATTATAGGACGCCTTTGGGGTCTTGGGGTCCCTACTAAGTATTGTTATACTCACCCCTGCATGGGCTTCGCCTGCACCTTGTTGTGTCTTGTGCAGACGACGAGCAGCCGGGCTGAGGTTTGAGGGAGCTAGGACCTGGTGGTACACGGAGAAGATGGATGAAATTGGAGTGTTGAGGAGGCGATCTGCACCTACCCTTCAGGTAGGATCTGGGGTGGACCATTTGGTGTGACGCGATGCAGGGACTATTGATTTTGAGTTGTTCCTACCCTTCAGGTAGGATCTGTGGTGGACGATTCAGGAGTTTCTTTTTACTTTTCAGCTGTACTTGTAATTTTCTAATTGGGCTTGTATTCTGTCCCCTTTTCTTTCAGCACTCTTTTACTACAGTAGTTACTTCATAGTAGCTTCTTGTTGTGTTATCGGACCATGTATTTATACAGGGTTAAAGGAAATTCCTTCTCGTTTTAGGGAATACGCATTTTGGTGCTAGTCACCAGCCCTTGTCCTATGGAAGGCAGGCTTGGGGTAGTCACAGCACGGGCCCCAGGGGATGGGTCGTGATAGTAGGGTTCAACTACGTAGTGTATGGTTCCTTTGTGTAGCATATAGATCCTACCAACATATGGTTCATGAACCATACTTTCAACTATGCATAATGTAGGGATAAAAAGTAACATAGGGATGATGTTCCATACATTCATCTTTTAGCATAAGATTGATTCCAAAAGTAGCACTGACTAACCATACGTTCGATCTCCGAATATAAGGTATGAATATTGATTCAAGAATTTTACATAGGGTAGATATTTTATATGTTCATTCTCTGAATGTAGGTTTTCTGATCCTACATTTACTCTTTCAAACATAGGGTTTATATAAACCTTCAAAAAACCAGAAAACTTACATTTAGATATTTCAATAATTTTTTCAGAGCATTTTAATAGAAGTTTCAGCCTTCAACCTGAAATAAATATATTTATTAGATATCACTATCTTTCTAAAAGATCAATAATCAAGTCAATATTACTTCAATATCTCTTAATATCTTCGAAAAAATCAAGCAATAACATTCTGGAAAAATGTGGTTGGGAAATTGCATTCCCAAATGTCGGTGAGTTTACTAACCATCCAAACCACTTTTTCAGCCTTTGATTTAAACTGATTAAAGTAATATAAACTTATTGTATTTCCATATCCCAAGGTCTCAAGTGATTCCGAAATCTATAGAAATTTCAGTAAAATAAATACTATAGGTTTTCAAATCAATTCACCGTACAGTTGTAAAATTGATCCAGAAACTCTGGTCATTTTTTATAGTATTAAAACATAATTTTTAGACTTCAACATAAACTAATTATGTTTAGATAAACTCCTTATATATCTAACGGTATAATGCACATGTGAATCTGTTCAATATAGCTTGAGATATCATTATAATTCAGAATTTACTTTAAGCTAAAAACTACAATATCACTTAAGCATATTGTAACACCTTCATTGAATTTTTTCACAAACGAAACAATTGAATTGGTTTTCAACATAAACAGATTAAATGAAAATAATCTTCTTACATTTCCAACTGAATAAACACCATATGAATCCGATCACTATTGCATCATATATAAAATATATACTTTGATGTACTAAATCTGATACACTTAACAAATTTATTAGAAAACAAATATTGATGGGTAGAATTAATTTTCAAAACTAAATAAAAATGAGAATGATAAGGAGACACTCAATAAACTCAATTTTTGATAATTACAAAACCCTAACTTATTTTCAACTTTTCTCCCCATTTTTGTAAGGATAAAAAAGATGAGTTCTATAGTATATTGAATAATACAATATATTTACTATTTTTATAAAAAAAATAGGAATTTAAGCATTTATGTAACAGAAAAAAGAATTTTAAATTTGAAAAAAAATCTTCCCCGGAAAAAAATAAAATTTGACAAATAAAATTTTCTTCTTCTTTTTCTATCCATTTTTTAAATATTTAAAATGTGAACTTTTTAATTTAAATACTTAAAATTTGAAAATTAATTAATTTTTTAAATATTAAAAAGATAAGTTATTTCAAAATATGTTATAAATACATATAGTAATATAAACTCCCCCTAAATTTAGGATTCCTTCAAAAAAAAGATATAATCAAGGTTCCATGAAAACATATAATGTCATAATAATAAAACATTTAAAGACATGTTAAATATTTAATATAATACCTTTAACACCAAGCACAAATATTTATGATATTAAATTAATTTAAATAAATTATTTTCTAGGAAATTTAAAAAAATAATTTAAAAAATAAATAAAATAATAAAAATAATAAAAATAATAAAGCTTTTTCATAGAATTTAATTAATGTTTTACATATTTCATAAATGACCAAATCATTTTAATGTAATAATAAAATAATATATCACAGATATAAATAAATTAATTTAGCATATAAAATTAATTTAAATTGTCAAACATTAAATGCATGCTTACACGCAAGATAACCATTTATATAAAATCATAATAAAAAGATTGATGGTCATTGATTAATAAAATAAATCAATGAAATAATTCATTTTATAAAATAATAGTGTGAAAAGATTTAATATTTTAAGCATAAGAATAATTAAATATAGATGAATAAAAGAAAAATCAAAAAAAACATTTCCCCTGTATAAAACAGTTAGTGCATTTAAATTGAATATTAAAATTAAAAAAAATACTTTTTGGATTAACTATTCCATCTCTAATGGAGTTTCTATTTAATAGAATAAAAAATAGGAATATAATAAATTCTCTTAATTTTCAAGCAGCCACTTGATGATATAACGGTGAACATTAGTGGTGCATACTTTTAAGGTATCAAATACAAGCACCTTTTGGTACCCATATACTTTTGGTTCTGATAGTGCTAGTAATTAATGATTTAGGTAATCAAATATGTTTATTTTGATCTAATATTTTATAATTAAATCTAGATAATTCTTTTGAATAAAGGAAATTCTTGACACCACAAAATTGAGGGTTTCGAAAAGAACATTCATTAACATAATTCATGTTAATACCATAATAAAAGCATTTAACAGTAGACATGATTTTGTTGTTTAAAGAAGGAAAAAATAATTATTATATAATTTTTGTTTTTCTCCATTTCTACCAATATTGAGTTTTCCATTTTAAATTTTATTGTTACCAAGAATTTGATTCAAATAATTATCTCCTTTAATAAAAATACATGAATCTTACTTTAAATTATCAACTTCATCCAACAATTCTTTAATTTTAGTTTCATGAAGATCATAAGAAATTTTAGAAGAATTTGATCTTAATTGTTTAATTTTAGTTACATGCAAATCATAAGAAATTTTGGAATAATTTGATCTTAAATTAGTAATATGTTTTGAAAAACTTTCATTATCAATTGAAATAGCATCATAAGATTTTATAAGATTTTTATTTTCTTTCTTTAAAGATTAAAATTTATCTTGGAACATAAAATAAATATTATTAAGTTCAACATAAGAAAAACATTTAGATTTATAACTTTCAGAGTAAAAAATATTGTACCTCATTAGCATGAGTCATAAGACATAGATTAACCTTTTGATTTTCATGCTCATATTCTAAGTTTGTAGTAGATTCATCATTTGAATCTTCATATTCATTACTAGTTGCCTTCAAGGATTTATTTCCTTTTTGTTTATATTTATTTTTTCTTTGATATTTAAGAAAAGTACAGTCGGGTCTTAAATGGCCTTAATTTTTACACTCATAGAATTTTACCTCTTTCTCTTTATTCAACTTCAATATCTCTTTTCTCCTCTTATTCAGATTTCTAAAAAAATTAGCAAGATGTGTTATCCCCTCACTTGAAACAGAATTACTAGAATCTGAGTCATAAAAATCATCCATCAAAACATTGAGTGTATCTGTTTCCTTTTTGATAGAAATGTTATTTTCAACTTCTTCTTGCATATCTACTTCATACATAATCACGGTTCCAATTAGTTATTTCATTGTCAGATCTTTGGCTGGTGATGATTGGAAAATAGCATCAGATATTTTATTCCATTCATAACCTAGTACTCTGAGTACATTCAAATATTGATCATATTTTTTGATGAGTTCTCTAAAGGCTATAATATTGTTGATAATTTCTTTAATCCTTCTATTCATCAGTGCGATGCTTTCACCATCAAATATTATAAAGGTTTCAAACATTAGTTTTGTTGCAGCATACCTCATCTTTCTAACATTTTTTTCCTTCATTGGAAACTACCATAGTTTTCCATGTCTCATAGGCTGTAGGGAATTGTGATACGTGATTAAATTCATCATGACCAAGTCCATAGATAATATTATTCCTTACTTTTGAGTTGATATCATACTCATCTTCTATTTCAGCAGTCCAGGTCTCTAGTTTCTCAGTAATTTTATAAGGAGTAATGATTTTTAAATAAACATTAAATCCAAGCTTTTCATATATATGATCATTCAATATTTCCAACATCCATAATTTACACCACTAAAGTATGGATCATGACCATAGACATTCCTTCTCTAGAATCATCCATTTTCATCTTTGTATAGAATTTATAATTTTATCTTCCTATAGCTTAATCACAAAATCTCTCATCAGATACCAATTGTTATTTCATAATGGCTACAATGAAGACACAATTGGGGGTGGAGGAATTGTGTCCCTTAAAAAATATTGATAGTATTAAAACTTCCCTCTTGAAATGAAGTGATCATTTCCACTTCTCTTAAAGTCAACAGAGCAAAATAAATAAATAAAGAAAAATAACACAAGGATGTATAGTGGTTCGGGGAAAATAAATCTCTTAGTCTACTCAACCAACGCTCTACTCCACAAGCTTGGTGATTTTCACTAGTAGGGACTCATATCATAAGACTTTCCACAAATACACAACTGAGTGTAGCCATTTGACACATTATAAGGATTTTATAGGTCCTTCTAGTTCTTTTATTGGGAACCAAAATATCCACATCTTAGTCTGAGAAGCTGACACTCTACCCCAACCGAGTCTGAGAAGCTGATACACCACCAAATCATTAGAGATTGATTTTTTTGATGGTACGGGTTGAACTTCTCAGTTTTTAGAATCACCTAATAGATGAAATCAGATCTTCAATATAGCACAATAGTAGCAGCAAAATAATCTTCAATGTCGAGTAGGATTCTTCTTATTCTTAAAAAAGTAGCAAATAGATCAGAAAAAAAATATTCAGTATTCTTTCATATTTAAACTGTGAGATAATAAGAATGAACAAAGAAGTTCATTTCTCTCTTCAAAATCATCGAGATTTAATATGAATATTTTCATCGCCTTCTTTTTAATAGAGTATTCACATCTCGGGATTTCTTTGTTGTGTATATTATTTTTATGATAGGGAGATATATATAAATATATATAAGTTGGAACAACATTCATCTTCCTTATAATACCCAAAAAATGATTCAATAGCCAACCTAAAGATCCCCAATAATAGGGGCATTGAACAATTTAAAACTCCTGTTTAAAACCATTCATAACTCTTTAAATATAGTCAAAACAGTTCCTCAAAACTGGCACTATAATTAATCATGAATATTTATTATCAAATCATTTAAATATATTCATAATGTCCCTTATAAATAGTAATTATTTAATTAGTTGCATGTGAGCCATTGAGTTGGTCGTAAAACAGCTTCACAGTGATATTTTAATAATAAGAAGACCATTGCAGAAATCACACAAAATATCACATATTTAAAACAGCGTTTTTGTAACCACCCAAAGTTTTATCAATGGAATTCCCTTTTTATAATTTTTCCTTATAGTATAATCACATTAGTAATCACAATAACATATAATTATACTAAATAGTATGTGACCATTAAACATAATTTGTTCACTTCTATGTTTTGAATTTTGAAAATCCGACATACACGGTTATGTTCAAGATGATTTATGAAGTCTAATAAAACAAAAAATAATTTTGGGTGAATAGTAACATACCCTTATGAATAGTAACCTACCCTTATGAATAGTAATACAACCCTTAAGAATAGTAAATCGTCCAAAATAGTAGTAACCTTACCCTGGAATAATTAAATAAAATTAAGGCATCTTATAAGTAACAATTTGAACATAATAAAAGTTTTGGTATTTTTGTAAGTCATAAATAGTTAATTATAATTAATTTATTTATTTAAAATAAAATTTATTTTGTAAAATGTGTTCATAAATTAACAAATATATGTCTTCTATATTTAAGATAATTTTATAATACCTTAAGTAATTTTTGAAAGCATTATAAAATCTTTTTTAATTTTAAAAAATTGTTTTCCAAGTAAATTATGATTTTTAATTAAATATTAAATTAATCATATTTAGATATTTATTTTTTAAAAATGGACTTCATTTTTGGATTCTACGCATTGAAAAATGTTTGGGTTTAATTTTTGGGATTTTTCTGAATTAATTGAATTTTTGATGAATAGTGAAATACCGTAATTTACAAAATAAGCTAAATAAGCTAATTATAGAGTCATGTATGATGTTCTACTGATTTAATCCCACTTGGTTCAGGATCACATGATAAAATTACTATTATTGGTCATGGAAGCCTCACTATTCCATGTCTTGTGGAGAAATAATAAATTAATGAATTTTATATTGCGAAATCCCATCTCCCCTCCACTATAAAAACTACCCTTCACACCCTCATTTCCTAACACCTCTCAAGCATCAGTCCCTTCATAAAATCTAATCAAGAGTCTTCCCTAGCCCCTTCCCCACATAAAAGAGCTTCTAGTCTCATCAAAAGACCAAGCCTATGTCCCTTAAGGAGGATCTCAAGAGGAGGATTCAAGAGGTAATTTCTCTTCCTCTTTCCTTTAATTTCCTTTCAATTTCAAGTTCTTTTCTTATTATCTCCCCACATATCTCCATCCACATGGTATGTTAACTCCAGTTTCCTACATATAATATAATTCTATGATACTAATGGGATATTATACCATCCAACCCCCTTTCCCTCTTCCTTTTATTTTATAAAAGAAAATGTGGTTCGTGAGGTTTTTTTAAGAAAGCAAAGACATGAATTGGTCACCCAATTCATGCCCTAAGGAAATTTATTAAAAACAAAAGTTACAATAAAAACACGAGGTGTAAAGATCTTACAACAAATCTGTATTAAAGGGAATACATGATCAATAGTGCAATCCGTGGGCAACCATCATCAGCGAGACAACAATGTGAAATCAAACTGGAGAACAAAAACAGCGTTGGCCCTAGGAAATTAGGGAGTTTTTTTGGTCTCCAGGTCCAAACCCAAAATAAAAACTTGGTGTTTGATATCAAGATAATCCATTGTGGATATTTCACCATTTCTGAGATTTTGATAAGCTAATTCAACCCGTTGATCCCTTCGAGACTCCAAATCTTCACTCACCTCCCCAGTATGCTGTAATGTGTGCTTCACAGTCGGATCAGAGACCTCATTCAGATTATCATCAGGAGGTATAGTAGAATAGATAACATCAAGATGAGCATAAATGTCTATAGGTATCTTACTGGAGGCTCTTGTGATTTTAATGTTGTCCTTGTTAGAAGCAGTAAGAGATCTCGTAACAATTGTTCGTTCAAGATGAGAATAGTCCCTATGCTTACTTGTTTTTTTAGTACTAGGAGTAATGAATCCATCAGAATCCACCATTTGTTTTTTCCTTTTTCTAGAACTTTATTTGAATAATTAATCTTCAATTTTAGTGGCTTTCTTGTCATCCTCCAACTGGACAGAGTGAGAAAGCACTAGAGCTTTGGGATTAGAGGGATCACCTTTCTCAATATGAGCCACCTCAAAACACTAATTAGAAGTTGTAATTTCTGCCTGAATTGGTGGCTTAGGGATGGGATTAGGAACATATATGGAGTTTAATACCTTGACACAATCAATAGATGTATCTGCCTAAACATTGGTGTTTTCCATTGTAGCATTCTTTTACACCCAAACTGACTTGAAATGTGGAGGGATGGGAGCAGCCCTTCGAGTCCCACATTCTTCCTTAAAATGACCAATTCTTGAGCACATTTTACAGTAGTTAGGTACCTCGTCAAACAAAACATCCTGTAAAAAGTCGTTGTCTCCATTTTGTATCCAAACTCGTGATGGCAATTCATGAGATATATCAACTTCAGTACAAATACTAGCAACCGAAGGTCTTGAAAGATTCAAGGTAGCAGCGTCAAGCTTTATTGGGTGTCTGAAGAGTTCAGTAATAGGAAAAAGATAATTCTACTTGAAGATATGGAGAGGTAAACCTGGGAAAGCAATCTAGATTGGAACGATGGGGGGTTCAGAACCAACATCAAAGTCTGGAGACCATTTGAAAACCTTCATAAAAGAACCCCTGAAAGACCAAGAACCACGGATCCAGAAATGGTAAAAATAATTATCTGAGGAAAAACAAAAAAATAACATGGCCCTAATTTAGGAGGCTGATGTGAAAATTCATGAAACCTAAGCGTTCCAGGGTTTTGCGCAGAAACACGAGTGAAGGATGACACTGAAAAAATATACCCACAAGAACGACATGTTTTATTTTTTCCATTTCTACTTTTCAATATGGTCCTGAAACCATTTTTATGATTTAACTAGAATATTTTATATTTAATATTTCCTATTTAAAGTTCTATAACTAACTTATGTACATATTACTAAATGATTAAACAAAACAAGTTCGTTGCGGTCGAAAAATTGCCCAAATTAATCCAAACAATCATCATTTAATTCTTATCCAATGATTCATACACTTGGTATATAATATAATTAATTATAAGATAATTTTAAATTATTTAATATAATTAATAACAATAAATATAAGTTCTGGATTTTTATCCATGTTCTACACGAACTTCCATTAGTGAATACATGTGAACCGCTCAAGAAAATCATAAAAAAGAACATTCCTGAACATTGTTTTTAAACTCTATAACTCATAAAAAGGCCCATAAAATAACTTAATGAAACAATAATGAACCATATTCATGTACAAAATTTTCTTTAATTGTCAATTAATGAATATAATGTGGTTATACAAGACATTAAAGTGAATAAAGTGTTCGGATACAAGGTAAGGGGAAATTCTCAAACCCAACTTTCATCCTTCGGGTTCTCCCAATTTCACTCTTTTTTTGATATGGTTACTCCTTAAAATCATTTTTTCATCATTTCCTTTCCTTTTCTGGGATATAAATGTTTGTCACTAGTGTTTTTTTCAAACAAAATGTTTTCCAAAAGAATTATTCTTTTGAGAACACACCTTTTACTTCTCATTCAAGGTTGGCGGTTCTTGTAACTTGTATGTTATTCCCTCTTTCTTTTGGGAACCCAATGTTTATGAATGTGTTCTTATTAGATGAAACTTATTCCTTTTAATGGTTTAGTTATGTTCATTTTTGATATATTATCATTGTTTCATGCATGATAAATGATAATGTTATGACGTGACGGGTGCACCCAGAATTATATAGCGCAATATGAATGTTTCAATGTGACGGGTGCACCTAGAATTATATAGAACTCCAATGCATTGGGTAGAGTGATGAATCTCATGATTTAATGTGAAATTATTTGTGAACAAGATGCTAGATTTTTTCACAAGTATGTGTGGTAGTTAACCACTAAGGTATGATGTTTCATTTTTATGCATTGCCACATTTCAAGTCTCTTATTAATGCTTCCTCTCATGTTCATGATCCTTTCCCTATGTTATGGTTATGCTCACCCATTGTTATATTGTTCCTATATATACTCTTATTAGGATTTTTTCTCACCCCTTTTGATGTATATCCTTAGGTGACTACATGTACTAAAGAGAGGTCAAGTGCCAATGAGAAGCTAGAGAATAAGGAATTAAATAAATGTGTGTGCTTAATATTGTAATTGTTATGTATGTTCATAGTTTTCCCAAGACACAAAACCTTTGGATCCTCTATTTGAAATACTATTATGTTGTTTATCTTTAAAATTATGTAATAGTAATGTAAGAAAGGTTGGGTCACTATAGTTGGTATCTGAGGCAAGGTTTAGTAAATTTGGGAATTAGGATTAATGAACCCTAGAGAAAACCTCTAGTATAAAACTATGTACAAATATGTATACAAGAAGCTTTAAATAGGGATCCCATATGTTATAATTTTAGTATAAAATTTTCAAATTAATAAGTTATTCATGACTTGTTGACTTATGGTTTGTTCTGTTGGGAAAAAATCCATCAAGGTATCTTTGAAGCATCTTTTAGGTGATTGTGTTTGTTGACAAAGTGGACAACTGTGCTGTTATTGTTGACAAAGAAAACCATGACATACAAATTTTTTGAAAAAGGGGATTTCCTGGTGGCATGTCGAGTTCAAGAGCTACAGTTAACGATCAATTTTTTATTCAAGAACTTCGACAAAGGAAATGATTATCTGAAGGTGGTACAAAAAGAACAAATACAAGGTGGAACCGTTTTCCAGTGTTTGCCAAATTTTTGGGCCTGAAAATCGACAAATGAAGAAAAGTGGTTTTTAGTAAAGGGAATTTTGCATCGTGTACTTGATGACTTGAAAACTTGTGCGCCATATGTTTTTAAAGATCAGATCATCAAAATATGTCAAAGGGATAAGGGTCGTGCAAGTATTGAGTTGGTCGCGTAGGTGACTTGTGTGCCAAGAGAAAGGACGTGTGTGCCAGTGCCTAGAAGGATTGGAAACTTGTACGCCTGTTGTTTTTCAAGATCAGAACTTCAAAATATGGAAAAGAAAAGAGGTTCGTGCAAGTTTAGAAGTGGGTTGCGCAAGTGACTTGCAGGGGAAGAGACCTATGCGTCGAGACTTGCACGCCGAGGGTAGACTTGTGTGCCGTCGCGTAGGGTGGTCAAATTGCCTATAAATACTGGACCACCCCTCCTCATTTCCGAACGGAGTTCAAAACTTTGAAGAATCAGAGCTCCCGTCGCACAGGTGTGGTGGTCTCGCAAGTGGTGGTGTGTCGCGCAAGTGGGACTTGCATGCCAGATTTGAAGAAGGGCGGTTGTTGTTAGTTGTGTGTCAATATTGGTTTGGGCGTAAAGGGAAGTGAGTCGCGCAAGTTTGGAGTTGCAGAATCTTGTGTCGTGAAAGTGTCTGAAGTACACTTGCGTGCCAGTTGTGACTTGCATGCCGATACTTGCGCGTCGGATTAGACTTTTTCACCAAATGAGGTTGTTTTTTCACTAGATTTTTCGGGCTGCGTAGAAGCCGGAAGTTTTCCCAATACCTTCGGTGCAAAGAGAGATTCATCTACGGGTGAAAGTTGGACTTCAACAGAGCATCTACAATTAGAAGAAGATTCATTCTTTCATGCAAATGAAGAGACCTACAGGTCTATAAACTGTGAGTGGATCCTTTCTGGAGCAGTGAGCAAAGGAAGAGGAAGAAGGTGATCCTCTCCACCGGCAGTGAGCCAGAGAGAGAGAAACAGGGAGTGACTCTTGGAAAAGCAGTGAGCTGACCCTAAACCTTGTAAAGGCAGTGAGCCTGGGAAAGAGTGATTGTGCCTGAACCTTGTAATCCTCAGTTAGTGAAGTTTAGTGGAATTTGGTACGACCAACAACCTGTCGGCATATGCTCCTTCGACGTAGCCCTTAGAGGTGAACCAAGTAAAAATTGTCGTGTCCTGTGACTACTTTACTTTCTGTTTATACTGTGCAATAGGAAAGAGAGAGAATAGTGTTTTTATTAACAGTGAAACAAGATCAGAACGAGATTTAATTTTAAATTAGTCATACCCTGATTCACCCCCCCTCCCCCTCTTAGGGTATTCAGCCTTGTGGACCTAACAATTGGTATCATAGGAAAAGGTTGATACTAGTTCTTCTCTCAATGGAGGTCACTAATCAAAAAGGGATTTCGATATTTGATGGATGTAATTTTCAGATATGGAAGAATCGAATGTAACACTATTTTCGATCTTTGGTAATGGATGTGTTTTCAAAAGCTATTCATGGTATCACAGTTGATATTAATAGTGGTGCATTATCAGAAGCTGAGCATAGAGAGTTGGATGCTGATGCCAAATCAATTAATGCATTAGTGGGAGCCCTTTCCAATCTCATCTATACAAAGGTGATGTCTTGAAAAATTTCACATGCTATGTGGGAAAAACTATTGAATATATATAAAGGAGATACAAAGGTTAGAGAGTCAAAGTTGCAAGTGCTGTGGAATAAGTATGAAGATCTGAAAATGAACCCGAATGAGTCTTTTGATGCATTCTTTGATAGGGTAAATATTGTTGTGGAAGATATGCGATGACTTGGTGAAGTAATTGAAGACATAAAGATCATAAAGTGCATCTTGAGGAAGCTTCCACCTTGGTTCAGTCCAAAAGTTTCAGTACTAGAAGATGAAGATCCCAAAGAGCGGACACTGGACAATTTGCACAGTACCTTGGTTGCATATGAGATGAGGAATGATGACAACGAGGCTGTCGAAAAGGGGAAATCTAAAGATATGGCATTTAAGGCCATGAAGAAGATCACTATTGAAGATTCTCAGGAAGAAGAAGAGACAGATGAGTTTATGTCATTCCTTTCCTCAAATCTTCAAATAAAAAAAGGAAAGTTCAAAGGGAAACTTCCACTTTCTTGCTTTAGATGTGGAAAAGTTGGTCATCTTGCTGCAAGATTACCCAAAAAGTTTCAAGAAGAAAATGATGAAGATGAAGTTGAAAGTCCCAAGAAGAAATATTCAGCCTATGTGAAAGGGAAGAATCAGTTCAAGAGAAATTTGTTCAAGAAGAAGAATCTTCTTTCACAAGAAATAGACAGTTCAGATGAGTCTGAGGATGAAGAGGTTGCGGAGTTTGAAAATTTTAAAGATCATGGAAAAAATGCAATGGTGGTTGTTGTCGATAGTGCTCAAGAAAAGGAAGAAACTGACACTGATGAAGAAGAAGAAGAAATTGAAGGGAGAGTTGACATGGAAGCTAAATTAGAAGCAGCTCTTGAAGAGATAGATATTTGGAGAAAAAAACAAAGAAAGCCAACAAGATGGTACATGATTCCAAACTCTACATGCAACAGCAGGAAGAAGAGAAGTTTGAGCTAGTAAAATAAATGGAAAATCTTAAGTCTTCTAGGCTAGAGATCACAGAAAAGGTTGATGAGCATAAGCTCAAGATTAAAGAACAGAAAAGGGAGATCGATGGATTCAGTGTAAAATTGAAAGATCACATCAAGCATATCTAAGAGCTTGAAGAGGAAGTTGTCAGTCTACGGAGAAAAGTCAAAGATTAGAAAAAACGTCTGATTCCTAACACATTCTTGGGAAATCAGGTTATTATGAAGACTAAAAAGATAAAAGAGGAGCCTAGTATTTCAGCAAGGAAGAAACAGCAATTGAGCTCAGACGTTAAGGTTGTTTCAGGGCTTAATCAAAAACAAAAATATGTGAAAATTGAAGTCATACCACAAGCACTAGTCCCAAGATTGAAAGTTTATTTAGGCACAAAGAAGAATTGGAATATTCAAATATCCCAAGGGGAAACTCGTAGTGCTGAAGTACCATGAAGGAATGCACCATATTTCCGGTGTTATTGTTGCGGGAAGATGGGACATTCACAGTATGTGTGTTCCATAACCAAGAGATATCAAAGGGAACAAGAACAAAGGTGGCAGTCAAATAGAGAACGGTTCTCCAGAACATATTTCGAAGGACACTATTTTTGGTGTGGATTATTTGGGCACATGGCTAGGTAATGCACTTCAACCATACAGAGGAATGTGCCAAAGCAAAATCAAAATTTTCGCAAGCAGCAGATCAACAAAGTAACAGGTGAGTTAAAAGTGAAAAATAGATTTTCATAATTGCAAGATGAAGATGGCCCATCACACTCTAGGGAAGATCAAGTTCTCCAAACCACACTGAGTGTGAAGTCGAAGACATGGATCAAAAAGAAAAAGGAAGAAAAGGCAGGAGTTGCAGAAATTTCCCTTAAAACTTCAGATCATTCAGGAATATAGATCCTTGATAGTGGTTGCACATCCCATATGACAGGGAACAAGGATATCATTACACGCATAAAATATGAAAAAGAAGGAGTTTTCAATTTTGGGAATGATGAAGGGATGAAGATTGTTGGTTCCGGAAAGGCTAAATTTGGGGGAAAAGAAATGAGACGTGCTAATGTCTTGGTAGTAGAGGGTCTTAGTCACAACTTACTCAGTGTCAGTCAACTATGTGACTCTGGGCACTCTATCCGATTTACCAAGAAGATGTGTGTTGTGAAAGAAAAAGATGGAGCAGTTGTTCTACAAGGAAAAATGACAAAGGGACATCTTTACCTTGTAAGTGGGGAAGAAGATATGTGCCTTTTATTCAGAGAAGAAGAAAACCAGTTGTGGAATAAGCGACTTGGTCACCTATGTCAACCATCCATGGAAGATTTGGTAAAATGTGATGCTGCTAGAGACCTTCCCAAACTATCACAGGATTGTACTCATACATGTGATGCTTGTCAACAAGGGAAGATCATCTGAAAGACATATAGTCCAAAGGAACAGAAATCAACCAGAGTGCTTGAATTGGTGCATGCTGATGTATGTGGACCTATCTAACCACGATCCATAAATGGGAAAAGGTACTATGTCCTTTTCATTGATGATTATAGAAGAATGTCTTGGGTATTTCTCATTACCTATAAGACAGAAGTGTTCAGTTGTATCAAGTAGTATAGGAGGGAATCAGAAAGGATTCTTGGGTAGAAAATTTTGAAGTTTCATACAGATAACGGTACAGAATTCACAAATAGTCAAGTTGTAAAGACCCGGATATTTCAAGTAAATTTTTTTCTTAATTTCTTTGGAATTTTACAAGTCTGTGTCTTCTGACATCACCTGATTCTGAGGTCCAGTGTGCCCGGAATCAATTTCCAAAGATTAGCTCTGGTACGTTCAGTGAACGAACGAGTGGGTTTTTCTAAGTTTTGAACCGGTGCTCGGAATTGAAATCTGAGGCCACCGATGAACTTGCAGCGCCAGTAATTTCCTAAGTGGACATTTACTGAAGATGCGTTAGCTCGGGGGAAGTTGTTTATAATTTTGAATATTAAATGTGAAGTGAATAAAATTGTGGGAAAATTTTATTCTTATATCTAAAGTGGTTTAAATCTACATGGGAAGTTGGTGTGGGACCCACAAATTTCTAACTATTCATGTTAGGATATTTGTGAGGTGGGGCCCACCCGAGCCCCAACCATTCACATTCCTATAACTCTCATAAACTCCCTTGGTTTTAATGTGACAACTTTCCCTTAATTAAAGTGACTCTTCACATCCTCCTCTCTTTAATAAATTCTTGCTAACTCACCTCTTGAATTAATTGGTAACCTCCTCTTAATTTGTGTAACTTCTCCTCTTCACTCTCTCCCTCTTTATTCATTTAAGCCAACACACACTTTAATTAATGTATTGAGTCTCCTCAATTAATTAATTAAGTGTTTGAGTTTTGAATTTCAAATAGCATGTGTTAATAAAATAATTGGATGAGCCATTATTTTATTTTGGGACACACTTTGTGTTGGGAATTTGGAGAGAGTTCTTGTGAGAAGAAGAAGAAGAAGAGAATTCTTCCTTGTTGAAGAACGATGCCTCCTCAACGAAGAACGATGCTTCTTTAGCAAAGAACACTGACACCACAAAGAGCGATAACGTACCCTTTCTTCCTTTCTCCATGACAAGAGGGGAGGCGTCACATCTTCGGGTACACTCCGGCGACGTCGGGCCTTCCAAGACATTCAACGAAGAACACTCCCCGGATCTCTATCAAAGGAGGAGACACCGACGTGGGGAAACCGAAAACGACGACATCACCTTCCGATGTCAACGAACGATGCTACCTCTCTGCAGATCCGTCGAGGGATCATGTCACAAGGTAGGGGAATTTTTGTTTAATTCTATTTTGAGTGATTTTTTCTCACGTGCTTGAGCGATTATTACTATGATGTTAGTATAATTTATACTTGAATAAATTATACCCTCGTCAATATTAAAAGCATGTGTTTTAATGACTGTAAATTGATAACACCTAACGCGGAGGGCACGGGCCGAATAAACATGGCCCGACAACCCTCCGCATATTGTTGTTGGTGCGCGGATCGACGACGATGATGAAACGAGACCGCAGTAGAGATTTGAGGTCTTCGCAGTAAAGTAAGGGACCCGAGATGAACACCGGCACAGACGGAATTGAAAACAGAACACCGGAGAAACTCCGGTGGCCTGCGGAAACCCCTGGAGGCGTGGGTTGCCGGCGCGGCGCCGCCGGCAACCGGAGGCGGTGCCCTAGCGCGCCGCCGGAGAAAAACCCTCCGCAGCTTGCCGCGGCGGTGCGACACGGAAGATCCCACGTCCGCGCAGGATCCCGGAAGAACGGAGGCAGCACAAACCACTGCCGGTGCCAATTAGCGGCGAGGGGTCGAGCCCCCCGCTCCGTGTCCGCTCAGCCACGCTGGCCAAGCCTCAACAGGCTGGGTCGGGCCGCCCGCGCCGGGCCGGGCCGCCAACTCCGGGCCGGGTCGCGCCGGTTGGGCCGGGCCGCGTCGGCTAGGCCAGGCTGCACGAGCCGGTTCGGGCCGCGCCCTACCGGACCCAGACCTGGGTCGGGTCGACCTGGTTCGGGCCGACCCAGAGGGTATCGGGCCGGGTCGGACCAGGCCTGAACCCCCAATTTTCGGGCAGTTTTGTTCAGACGCCCATAACATGGGCTACGGACCTACGATCGACGCACCGTCAGTTGTGATGGGATCCTTGGATCGAGACGGTCGTTTTGGTATATTAAACTCAAGGTTTCAAAGAACTTTGTGTACAGATAGGTTGGTTCGAATCTGAAACCAACCGGGCCCTCGGAGCGGAAACACTTATAGCTTGAGTTCCGGACGTCCGATTGACGTGTCATCGACTTTGTTGGATTCCTTTCGGTGAGACGGATCTTTTGGTATACTTCACTTGAGGTTTGGACACAGTTGGAATATCGTCGGGTTGGATTGCACTCGAAATCCAACCGGGCCCCTGGAACGGAAAAGCCGATAACTTTCAGACAGGACGCCCATTTGACGAACCGGCACCGGCATTGTTGATCACGTTGAGAAACGGTCCCTTTGAGTATACCCTATGTGAGTTTAGGGTGTAGTTGAGATATGGCCAGGTTGGTTCGTACACGAAACCAACCGGGACCCCGGGACTAAAAGGCTAATAACTCACAGACCGGGTGTCCGATTGACGCATCGTCTGTTGCGTTGAGACCCCTATGAAAAGGCGATCCTTTGAGATACTTATTCGTGGGACTATGTGATAATTGGAGTATCGACCTATAGCTCGTGGAGCGGACCCTCCCGGAGATGAGCGTACGGAGTACGAAGACTGTGTAGCTGGCTGAGACCTGAAGACTGCTTGTCCGATTCGAGTCAGAGTGACTAGCATAGACCAGTGGGGAGCACTACTGTGTTTGGGTGGCAGACCCACGGTGGGGAGCACTACTGTGTTTGGGTGGCAGACATGTGGTACTCGATAGGAGGAGTACCTCTGCAAGCTATTAGGGGGGTGCACTATTGTGTTTGGGTGGCAGACCCCAGCGGGGAGCACTACTGTGTTTGGGTGGCTGACCTGCGGTACTCAACAGGAGGAGTACCTCAGCAGTCTTAGGTTAGTGAGCAGTGTCTCGGAGTCGTGACAGGTTCACTGTACTCGTCAGAGACAGAGCTCTTCAGCAGTTGCGGTTTCGATAATGAAAATCTTGGTTTGAGCTGAGTCAATGACCTTTGTGTTTTCCTCATGATTGAGATGGGTTACTAGATAAATTACGTATATGTATGGGCATATACCTAAGTAGTGGTTATCTGTCGACTTCATATCTGTGTGATACCATGTGGCTGAGATGGGTTACTTGGTAACTTAGGTATAAGTATGGTCTTATACCTAAGTAAGGGTCATCTGTTGAGAACTTTCTTTATGATTATCCTTGTTGGATTTAGTGAGACCTTGAGGGTCTCTGTGTCCCTTCTGAGTATCGTATACTCACCCTTGCACGACTTTTCTCGCACCTCGTTGTGTTGGTTGCAGAAGAAGGACATCACTGATCGTGGTTGAGGCTTGTAGAGCTGGACGGTACTCAGAGGTGGATCTCATGACGAGTCGGTACCCGAAGGTGGATCTCACGATGAGTCGGTACCCGGAGGTGGGTCTCACGACGAGTCGGTACCCGGTGGAGACGAACGGACATGGAGTGCTGAGGAGGACATCTGTACCTACCCTTCAGGTATGAACCCGGAGGATGATCTAGGAGCTTCTTGTCACTTTTTAGATGTTGTCCTTTGATTTGTACTTTACTTTCAGTTGTAGTTGTACCTTTCTTTTGGGCTTGTATTTCCAGCCTCTTGTACTTTCAGCACATTTGTTTTACTACTTTACTTAGTGTAGCTTCTGCTTGTACTCTATTTGTGTCTGTTTTTGTTTCATAAAGTCAATTCCTTCCCTTTTTATTGGGATTTACGCCTTTGGTGCTAGTCACCAGCCCCTGGCCTATGGAAGACGGGCTTGGGGTAGTCACGACGCGGGCCCCGAGGACGGGTTGTGACAAATTCATATCAGAGCAGTCGGTTCTATCGAAGAACTTATAACTCTGATATTTCTTTTCTGTGAAGCAATAGTGTTAA
Organism: Viscum album; assembly: GCA_963277665.1. Lineage (NCBI taxonomy): Eukaryota > Viridiplantae > Streptophyta > Magnoliopsida > Santalales > Viscaceae > Viscum > Viscum album. The sequence goes on from OY728120.1 coordinate 495,620,822, forward strand.
GGGTACCGAGTGTAGTTTTCAGTTTAGGGAATCCAGTGTTGGTGCGGGCGGCCGACATATCCATACACCAGGACCCTGACCTCTGATTTCTGACTCAGTGCATGAAAACACTAATTGTGTGTGTGTTTTCAAAGGTTTCCCCTTAAAACAGCTCAAACCAGGTTAGCTCACCAGGTATAATCATTTGACCATGTCACATCTGTTTCTTTCAGGATGTCGTTCCACGGACGATCAGCTAGAGCCCCAAGAGATGTACGTACTGACATCCTGCCGAGTGATGAGGCCTCGGTACAGGGCCCTCTTTCAGTTGAGGTACCAGTAGAGGCACCAGCAGTACTACCATACGTTGGGCCACCGATTCCACCAGCCCCAGTAGTAGGCGATACACGCCGCTTGAGCGTGCTGCATGAGTTCCAGCGCCAGAGGACACCCAAGTTCTAGGGAGATACGAACCCACAGGTGGCTGAGGATTGGCTGGAGGTTGTGGTGAGAGTCTTCAGGATAGTAGGTACACAAGCGGACTTCATGGTGATATTTGTTGCCAGCCTCCTTCAGGCAGCAGCAGGAAGATGGTGGAGCTGAATTATCTAGTTTTTCAATGAGATGACCTTCACATGGGGAGACTTTGAGACCTTCTTCAAAGTGCAGTTTATACCAGTGACTCTACACCCCAAGCGTGTTCAGGAGCTTCTGCCTTTGCCTCATGATTTTCCATCAGTATCCAAGTCATCTGTAGGCAGTAGATAGATGATGCATGGGTCCAAGAGGACCAGACCAATAGGTGGGTGACCATAGGATACAGGTTTGGTTGTGCAAGGCACAGGAAACAGAGCCATCCATACGAGGAGCAGGAAGTGTTATGCATGCGGAAGGAAGGGTCACATTGCACGTGACTGTCCGACCCCCTGCACAGTTGATCTTCAGGCACTGGAGGAGCCACTGAGACAGAAGCAGCGGCGGGTGCTTGAGCAACAGCCGAGCGGTGGACAAGGCAGTAGAGCTCCAGAAGCAGGTGGACAGGAGCTGAACTAGTGGATTCCTTTTTTTTCCTTAGTACTTCTAGTTCCATGTTGTTGTTGTATTTGTGTCTTTGTACTTTGAGCTACAGTAATAAAAGACACTTATCTTTGTGATGTTTACTTTCCTGTTCATTTGTTTGGTTGATACTGAGAGGTCCCAGTTAAAACTATTGACTTGACCCTCACTTTCGAGATTTCTACTGGAGGAGACCCAGTGACCTCACACTGATGCCGACAATGTGACTCAACCCTTGGAGGCAAGAGTGACAGTTGGATATCTTGGTAGTAACGTTGAGGCCTTATGATGTCGTCCATGGCATGAATGCATCATTTGTGTTAGGATTGACTGTATTAGGTAATGGGCGTGGTTCATCCAGTGGAGGAGACAAAGTTTCTCCTCTCGGCAAAGGAGAAATATTAGCAGCTCTTACAGATCGTAGGTGGAGAAGGTGCAAATCATCTAAGAGTGGATGAAGACTGCACAGTGCAGAAAGAAATAGGAAACTTGCGCCAGTCTCAGAGACTCGGACGTGTAAAATGTTTCAACAAGAGGAAGCATTATGGACAGATGAGTCTGCGAAGAAGCAGACGTGGAGGCAGAGCTAGGAGAGCAGCATGAGGTGGTGTACATTTCAACATGTTACAACCACCTGCCTTTGTTTTCCACACCAGGCTTAGGGAGCTATAGGGCAGGGGAAGAGAGTGGTTGCATGCGGTCAAGGATTGTGACCCAATGGCTCTAAGAATAATTCTAGGGACAGTCTGTGTCCACTACTAGCTGTCGTAGCAACAGACGTTGATACGAATCATTCCTTCCTTCCATGAATCTTATCCTAGACCTAGAGTTTCCAGTAAGCCGTAGACTTTACCCTCACGTCTAGAGATACCTTGGGAGGAGAATCGATAATCACACTTACGCCGACAGTGTGATCTGACCCTCGAGGCGAGAGTTTCGATTGGAATCTCTTAGTGGCAGCGTCGAGGCCTTACGATGTTGGTCTGGGTATGGATTAGATTCACAGTTCATACCCAGATTGACTATATTATGAAAAACGGTTGTGGTTTATCTACAACTTTGGGATGGGTTTTTCTTGGTTGGAGAAAAGGAAACCTCAGGCAGCACAAGATAAACTCATGCATAGGTGGGTGTATCCGATCACTCTTGAGTTGGTCAACCTTACCCTCATGGAAGTAGGAGTTTTGAGTTTCAATTGTAATCAGTAAATGGAGGCCTCTAGAGTTCGAGGATGGCGACCACGTCCTTATATGGGTCTCACCTCGATGTGTTTTACGGAGATGTGGCTGAGGAGGCAAGTTATCTCCGACGTTAAACGGACCTTTCTAGGTTCTCAGCAGGGTAGGCGAGGTGGTTTACCACTTGACCTTTCCACCTCAGTTGCACTGGGTGCATGATGTCATCCAAGTATCTCAACTGAGGAGATACGAGCACGATCCTTCACACATCGTTGACCACATGGGGTTGGACGTCGATGACAGGGAGACATTCACAGAGGTTCTAGTGGAGAACGAGGATCGACAGGAGCGGGTCCTATGTGGACAGTTGATTCCTCAGGTGGTCTTTCACTGGCAGCACAGGAACCTCCAGGAGAGCACATGGGAGCGGAAGGCTCAGATGCGTGCTCAGTACCACTTTTGTTTCCCTAGTTTGTGTTATAGCTTTATGGGGACGTAAAGCCCTGTGGTGGGAGTAATGTAAAGACCTATAAATTTCAAGGAATTTTTTTTCTTAATTTCTTTGAAATTTTACGAGTCTGTGGCTTCCGACGGTACCTGATTCCGAGGCCCGGTGTGCCCGGAATCAATTTCCGAAGATTAGCTCGGGTACGTTCAGTGAATGAACGAGCGGGTTTTTCTAAATTTTGAACCGGTGCTCAGAATTGAAATCTGAGGGCACTGATGAACTCGCAGCACCGGTAATTGCCTAAGTGGATCTTTACCAAAGATGCCTTAGCTCGGGTGAAGTTGTTTATTATTTTGAAGATTAAATGTGAAGTGAATAAAATTTTGGGACAATTTTATTCTTATATCTAAAGTGGTTTAAATATACATGGGAAGTTGGGGTGGGACCCACAAGTTTATAACTATTCAAGTTAGGATATTTGTGAGGTGGGGCCCACACGAGCCCCAACCATTCACATTCCTATAACTCTCATAAACTCCCTTGGTTTTAATGTGACAACTTTCCCTTAATTAAATGTGACTCTTCACATCCTCCTCTCTTTAATAAATTCTTGCTAACTCACCTCTTGAATTAATTGGTAACCTCCTCTTAATTTGTGTAACTTATCCTCTTCGCTCTCTCCCTCTTTATTCATTTTAGCCAACACACACTTTAATTAATGTATTGAGTCTAATCAATTAATTAATTAAGTGTTTGAGTTTTGAATTTCAAATGGCATGTGTTAATAAAATAATTGGATGAGCCATTATTTTATTTTGGGACACACTTTGTGTTGGGGAATTTGGAGAGAGTTCTTGTGAGAAGAAGAAGAAGAAGATAATTCTTCCTCGTTGAAGAATGACGCCTCCTCAATGAAGAACGACGCTTCTTTAGCAAAGAACGCCGACTCCACAAAGAGAGACGACGTACCCCTTGTTCCTTTCTCCGCGACAAGAGGGGAGGCGTCACATCTCCGGGTACACTCCGGCGACGTCAGGCCTTCCAAGACCTTCGACGAAGAACACTCCCCGTATCTCCATCAAAGGAGGAGACACCGCCGTGGGGAAATCGCAAACGATGACATCATCTTACGACGTCAACAAACAATGCTACCTCTCCGCAGATCCATCGCTGGATCATGTCATGAGGTAGGGGACTTTTTTTTAATTCTATTTTGAGTGATTTTATCTCACGTGCTTGAGCGTTTATTATTATGATGTTAGTATAATTTATACTTGAATAAATTATACCCTCGTCAATATTAAAAGCATGTGTTTTAATGACTGCCAATTGATAACACCTAACGCGGAGGGCGCGGGCCAAAAAAACACGGCCCAACAACCCTCCGCAGATTATTGTTGGTGCGCGGATTGACAGCGATGATGAAATGGGACCAAAACAGAGATTTGAGGCCTTCGCAGAAAATTACGGGACCCGAGAGAAACACTGGTGAAGACGGAATTGAAAATGGACCACAGGAGCAACTCCGGTGGCTCACGGAAACCCCTGGAGGCGCGGGTCCTCGGTGCGCCGCCGCCGGCAACTGGAGGCGGCGACCGAAGCCGTCCGGCCGCCAGAGAAAAACCCGCAGCGGCTTGCCGCGGTGGTGCGGCACGGCGGATCTAGCGTCCGCGCAGGATCCTGGAAGAACGGTGGCGGCACAAACCGCCGCTGGTGCCAATTGGCAGCGAGGGGCCGTGCCCCCCGCTCCACATCCGCTCGGCCACACTGGCAGAGCCTCAACCGGCCGGGCCGGGCCGCCAGCGTCGGGCCGGGTCGCGCCGAATGGGACGGGCCACGCCGCCTGGGCCGGGCTGCACCAGCCAGGTCGGGCCGCACCCTACCGGACCTGGACCCGGGTCGGGTCAACCCGGTTCGGGCCGACCCAGGGGGTATCGGACCGGGCCCGAACCCCCTATTTTCAGGCAGTTTTGTTCAAATGCCCATAACATGGGATATGGACCTCTGATCGATGCATCGTTAGTTTTGATGGGATCTTTAGATCGAGACGGTCGTTTTGGTATATTACACTCAATGTTTCAGAGAACTTTTGGTATGGACAGGTTGGTTCGAATCCGAAACCAACCGGGCCCTCGGAGCGGAAATGCTTATAGCTTGAGTTCCGGACGTCCGATTGACATGTCGTCGACTTTGTTGGATTCCTTTAGGTGAGAAGGATCTTTTGTTATACTTCACCTAAGGTTTGGACGTAGTTGGAATATGGAAGGGTTGGATTGTACCCGAAATCCAACCGGGCCCCTGGAACGGAAAAGCTGATAACTTTCAGGCCGGATGCCCGTTTGAGGAACCGTCATCGGCATTGGTGATCACGTTGAGAAATGGTCCCATTGAGTATACCCTATGTGATTTCAGTGTGTAGTTGAGATACGGCCAGGTTGGTTCATACACGAAACCAACCGGACATCCGGGACTAAAAGGCTAATAACTCACAGACCGGGCGTCTGATTGACGTGATGTCTGTTGCATTTAGACCCCTATGACAAGGAATTCATTTGAGATACTTCTTCATGGGACTATGTGATTCTTGGAGTATCGACCTGTAGCTCATGGATCGAACCCTCTCGGAGACGAGCGTATGGAGTACGGAGACCGTGTAGCTGGCTGAGACCTGAAGATTGCTTGTCTGATTTGAGTCAGAGTGACTTTTATAGCCCAGTGGGGAGCACTACTATTTTTGGGTGGCAGACCCACGGTGGGGAGCACTACTGTGTTTGGGTTCCAGACCCGAGGTACTCGACAGGAGGAGTACCTCTGTAGGCTATTTGGGGGGGTGCACTACTGTGTTTGGGTGGCAGACCTCGGCGGGGAGCACTACTGTGTTTGGGTGGCTGACCCACGGTACTCGACAGGAGGAGTACCTCAGCAGTCTTAGGTTAGTGAGCAGTGCCTCGGAGTTGTGACAGGTTCACAGTACTCGTCAGAGATGGATCTCTTCAGTAGTTTCAGTTTCGATAATGAAAATCCTGATTTGAGCTGAGTCAATGACCTTTGTGTTTTCCTAAAGATTGAGATGGGTTACTAGATAACTTACGTATATGTATGGGAATATACATAAGTAGTGTTTATCCGTTGACTTCATATCTGTGTGATACCACGTGGCTGAGATGGGTTACTTGGTAACTTAGGTATAAGTATGGGCTTATACCTAAGTAAGGGTTATCTATTGAGAACTTTATTTGTGATTATCATTGTTTGATTTAGTGAGACCTTGAGGTTCTCGGCATCCCTACTCAGTATCGTCTACTCACCCTTGCACGGGCTTTGCCCGCACCTCATTGTGTTGGTTGCAGACGACGGACATCACTGATCGTGGTTGAGGCTTGTAGAGCAGGACGGTACCCGGAGGTGGATCTCATGAAGAGTCGGTACCCGGTGGAGATGGACGGACGTGGAGTACTGAGGAGGACATTTGTACCTACCCTTCAGGTAGGAACTCAGAGGATGATCCAGGAGATGCTTGTCACTTTTCAGTTGTTGTCCTTTGAGTTGTACTTTACTTTCAGTTGTAGTTGTACCTCTCTTTTGGCCTTGTATTTCCGGCCTCTTGTACTTTCAGCACATTTGTTTTACTGCTTTACTTTGTGTAGCTTCTGATTGTACCTTGTTTGTGTGTGTTTTAATTTCACAAAGGCAATTTCTTCCCTTTTTATTGGGATTTATGCCTTTGGTGCTAGTCTCCAGCCCCTGGCCTATGGAAGGCGGGCTTGGGGTAGTCACGACGTGGGCCCCAAGGATGGGTCGTGACACAAGTGGAAGACTATCTCGACAAACACTAGATAAGGCATTAAGTTTCATTAGTGAGAACTCCCCAACAGAATGGAGTTGTTGAAAATAAAAATTGGATCATCAACAACATGGCCAGAACAATGCTTATTGAAAAGGACCTACCAGAGAAATTTTGGAAGGAAGAAGTTTTGACATTGGTCTATATTTTGAACAGGTCTCTATTGTGTTTGAAGCAAGGGAAGACTCCATATGAAATGTGGTACGGAAAGAAGCCAACGTTGAAATAATTTCGAATCTTTGGAAGTAAGTGTTTCATTCTCAACAAAGAAAATCACATGAATTTTGAGTCACGAGGAGATGAGGGGATATTCCTTGGCTACTCCAGGAAAATCAAACCATATAAATGTTTCAACAAAAGGCTGGGAAAAATTGTTGAGAGCAATGATGTCACTATAGTTGAAAATGAACAGAATACTCAATGACCCAGTGAACAGTTTCTGGATGAAAGTGATGACGAGGTAAGCAACACAGGGGGATCAAAAGTGGCAGAGGCTGACTCAGAATAATATATTGATGATGAACAAGAAAGTTTCAAGTATGTGTCTGCAAGGAAGGCAAAGAGTCGAGCCGAAATTGATAGGCAGAATATCATTGGTGATCAGACAGCTCCAGTTCAGACTCGAAGAATGAAATCATTACAGCAAACATCATTTTTATCTCAGGTGGAGCCGAAATGTTTTTCCGATGAAACTGAAGATGAAAACTGGGTCCAGGCTATGAATGAAGATCTTGATCAGATTGAGAAGAACCAGACATGGGAGATTGTTTTGAGGCCAGCAGACAAGAATGTCATCGGGACTAAATGGGTCTATCGCAACAAGATGAATGAATATGGCACAGTGATTCAGAAAAAATCACAGCTAGTGTGCAAGGGATAGTCCTTGATAGAGAGAATAGATGTTGATGAGACATTTGAACCAGTTTCAAGGATGGAGAAAATCAGACTATTTTTGGCCATAGCAGTGCAAATAAAGTTCAAATTATTCCAGATGGATGTCAAATCCGCATTCTTGAATGGTGTTCTGGAAGAGGAGGTTTATATTGTGTAGCTAGATGGTTTTATCATTCATGAGGATGAGAACAAAGTTTGTAGGCTGAAGAAGGAATTGTATGGGCTGAAACAAGCGCCAAGGGCATGGTACTCAAGGCTTGATCAGTACTTGAAGAAGCTTGGTTTCCAGCGTGGGGGAGTTTATTACAATCTCTATTTCAACAATGATAGTAATAAAAGGATGATGGTGTTGGTTTATGTAGATGACATAATATTTGGCAGATCAGATGAAGCTCAGTGTAGACAATTCTCCAAATTCATGAAAAATGAGTTTGAACTGTCAATGATTAGAGAGCTAACATTTTTCCTTGGCTTATAGGTGATACAAGGAAGTGATGGAACTTTCATTTCTCAATCCAAATATTCCAAGGAGGTTCTAAGAAGGTTTGGAATGGATAATTCAAAGGAGATGAAGACTCCAGTTGCTACCCGGATGAAATTATCAAGAGATGAGGATGGAAAGGTAGTTAATATTACTGAATACAGGCAAATTATTGGGATCTTTCTATACTTGACCGCAAAAAGGCCTAATATTGTTTTCGCCACATGCCAATCCATGAGATATCAGAGTAATCCCAAGGAAATCCACATGCTTGCAGTAAAAACAATACTTCGGTATATCCGGGGTACAGTGGATTTCGGCCTGACATATACTGATAAATCTCAAACAGAGTTATTGGGATATACTGATGCAGACTGGGCCGGTTCAGCGGATGATAGAAAATCAACGTCAGGTGGTGCATTCTATCTTAGTGGATTGTGTATTTCTTGGATAATAAAGAAGAAAGATTGCATTTCATTGAGCACCGCAGAAGCTGAGTATATTGCGGCCACTCAAGCTTGCACATAGTTATTGTGGATGAGGCAGCAGCTTGAAGATATGGGAGTTGAAGTGATGTCTCCGATCGGAATCCAATGTGATAACTCAAGTTCCATAAATCTTAGAAAAAATATCTTCCATCACTCAAGGACAAAGCACATTGATATAAAGTATCATTTTATCAAGGAGAAGGTTTAGCAGGGAATCGTGAAGTTGGAGTATGTGCCTACAGAACTACAGGTTGCAGACATTCTAACAAAGGCCTTACCCATGGAAGCTTTTGAAAGGTATCGACTAGCTCTGGGAGTTTAGTCGACTCCCCACACTTAAAAGAGTGTGTATGTGGAACAACCCCCTCTCCCCGAGGTCTGATTTGTTTTTCCCTACTGTGCTAAAATGTGTTCTCTACTCTGTTACAGACTACAAAGGAACGATCTTTGGGTTCGTTGGAAAAGGGGGAGAAAATAGTGATTGTTCAGGGAGAGGCAGTGTGGCTATTTTACAAATCATGAATGATATGGGGAGAAGCTAACAGGTGGAGCAGCGAGATAGGGGGAGCAATGAGAAATGGGGAGCGTACAAAATCTGACGATGCTAGAAGTGATTGATCAAAGAATAGATATCACGATAGCTGAGGATCGTGATAAAAGCATATGAGTGGTGTTGGAAGAATATTTCCAAAAATTGGTATCAGTTTGGTGAAAATTGGTATCAGTTTGGTGTCAACAATGGGTGTAATAGATGAAGTGATTCATTGATGAACTTTTCATTTACTCTTGTTTCTCACATCGAGCATTGCTCATGTGGGCTTAGAGTACGTGTTGAGTAAATCCTTGATCGCTATCAGAATCATATTTGGGCGAATGGTGGCTGAAGAGTTAATGATTTATCTTTTTATGGAAGAGTTTTCAACAAACCCAAAGGGGGAGATTGTTGGGAAAAAATCCCTCAAGTTATCTTTGAAGCATCTTTGAGGTGATTGTGTTTGTTGAAAAAGTGGACAATTGTGTTGTGATTGTTGACAAAGCAAACCATGACATACAAATTTGTTGACAAAGGGGATTTCATGGTGGCATGCCGAGTTCAAGAGCTATGGTTAACGATTAATGTTCTTTTCAAGAACTTCGATAAAGGAATGGATGATCTGGAGGCGGTACAAAAAGAAAAAATACAAGGTGGCTCTGTTTTCCAGTGTTTGCCAAATTTTTGGGCCTGAAAATCGACAAATGAAGAAAAGTGGTTTTTGGCAAAGGGACTTGCGCGTCGTGTACTTGATGGATTGAAAACTTGCGCACCATATGTTTTTAAAGATTAGATCATCAAAATATGGCAAAGGGATAAGGGTCGTCCAAGTATTGAGTTGGTCGCGCAGGTGACTTGTGTGCTAAGAGAAAGGACTTGCGTGCCAGTGCCTAGAAGGATTGGAAACTTGTGCGACTGTTGTTTTTCAAGATCATAACTTCAAAATATGGAAAATAAAATAGGTTCGGGAAAGTTTGGAAGTGGGTCGTGCAAGTTACTTGCAGGGGAAGAGACCTGCGTGCCGAGACTTGCGCGCCGAGGGTAGACTTGCGCGTCGTCGCGCAGGGTGGTCAAATTGCCTATAAATACTAGACCACCCCTCCTCATTTCCGAATGGAGTTAAACACTTTGAAGAATCAGAGCACCCGTCGTGCAGGTGTGGTGGTCGCGCAAGTGGTGTTGTATCGCGCAAGTGGGACTTGCGCGCCAGATTTGAAGAAGGGTGTTTGTTGTTAGTATCACGCCAATATTGGTTTGGGCGTAAAGGGAAGTGAGTCGCGCAAGTTTGGAGTTGAAGAATCTTGTGTCGCGCAAGTGTCTAAAGTAGACTTGCGCGCTAGTTGTGACTTGCATGCTGATACTTGCGTGCCGGATTAGACTTGCGCACCAAGTAAGGTTGTTTTTTTAGCAGTTTTTTCGGGCTCCGTGGAAGCTGGAAGTTTGCCCGATACCTTCGGTGCAAAGAGAGATTCATCTATGGGTGAAAGTTGGACTTCAACAGAGCATCTACATACAGAATAATATGCATTCTTTCATGAAAATTAAGAGACCTACAGGTCTATAAACTGTGAGTGGATCCTTTCTGGAACAGTGAGCAAAGGAAGAGGAAGAAGGTGATCCTCTCCACCGGCAGTGAGCCAGAGAGAGAAACAGGGAGTGACCCTTGGGAAAGAAGTGAGCTGACCCTAAACCTTGTAAAGGCAGTGAGCCTGGGATAGAGTGACTGTGCCTGAACCTTATAATCCATAGCTAGTGAAGTTTAGTGGAATTTGGTATGACCGACAACCTGTCGGTGCATGCTCCTTGGACGTAGCTCTTAGCGGTGAACCAAGTAAAAATTGTTGTCTCATGTGCTTGCTTTACTTTCTGTTTATACTGTGCAACAGGAAAGAGAGAGAAGAGTGTTTTGCTTAACAGTGAAACAAGATCAGAACGAGCTTTAATTTTAAATTAGTCATACCCTGATTCACCCCCCCCCCCCCTCTCAGGGTATTCATTCCTTGTGGACCTAACATGTTCTAACCTTTTCTATTTTAGAAAATGGTGGGAACTAGGAGAAACCAGGCCAACAACTTATGCAAGATCCAATGAAAAGATTGCCCGAACAACATCCCCAATGAATTAGTAGGTGGAGTTCAGAACTTCATGGAGATTCTTACTCAACTATCTCAGGTTATGAAAAATATCCATAATAATGGGGAACATCATCCTTCACCAAAGAGGGATAAATTGTCTATCAATTGTTTTATGTGGAAATGACCATCGATGTTTAGTGTATCTTCTGATCCACTAGTCGCGGAACAGTGGGTCAACTCCATGGAGAAGTTCTTTTATGTGCTTCACTGTTCTGAGATGGAGAAGGTGACACTTTACATTTATCATCTAGATGGAGAGGTCGATCAATGGAGGGATTTTATTAAGAACACCAAGCCAAGGGAGGAAATTGAAGAGATAGAATGGGAGGACTTTAAGATAATGTTTCTTAACAAGTATTTCCCAAGAACTCTTCGAACGAAGATGGAGATATAATTCATAAAGTTCAATAAAAAGGAAGGATAATATGTCACAACCTATGAAGATAATTTCACAATGCTTTGAAGGTACGCTTCGGGTTTTGTTATAAAAAATGATAGAAACATTGATAGATTCTTTAGTGGATTAAAACCACACCTTCGAAAGGCTCTTGCAATTTGACACTTTGGGAGTTATAAAGAAGTTGTTCGATGTGATCTCAAAGTGGAGATGGAGTTTGTAGAATGGTCCCATGGATATGGTGATAAGAAAAGAAATATGGATTTTCAAGTTAGTGGATCTAATGACAAAGGTGGGAAGAAAACTCAATGACCAGCATGCTAAAAATGTGGGAAGTTGCACCATGGGAACTGCCTCAAAGGGACGGGGAAGTGCTTAAAGTGTGGGAAAGAAGGAAACCATGCTCAAGGTTGTCGAAAAGACATGAAAAGGAAGGATAATGTTGTGGAAGAAAGCAGAGAACCATCCATCGTTCAATGCTACAACTGTAAGGATCTAGGGAACTATGCATGCCAGTGCACTAAACCTCGAGTTTTCAAGGGTAATCAGCGTCAGTAGCCACCAAATCCAAAGGAACAAGGGAAGGATTATGGCATCACTACTGCAGAAGTGGAGAAATACAATGAAGTCGTAAAAGTTACACTTCTTATTCACTCAATAATGGAAAAGTCTTATTTGATTCCGGTTCTACGCATTCCTTTAAATCCTTCAAGTTTGATAGAACTATTGAATCGAAGCCCTGAAACCTTGAAGTAGAGATATTTGTAAAAACACCAAGTGGTGCAATCATTGCAACCCAAGTGTTTGAATCTTCTCTTATTAGCATATGTGCGAATATTCTTCCAGTGAATCTCATAATACTTCCCTTGGTGGAATTCGATGTTATAATGGGAATAGATTGTCTCTCGTTATATAGAGAACATATCAACTATCTGGAAAAGGAAATATCTTTTCATATTCTAAACCATCCCATGCTCCTCTACAAATGAAAGGAAATCATGAATCTCCTTTGAAAAATCCTTCCATGGTGTGGGTATTGATTCCCTATAAATAATCATACCTCACCCAAATGGCTGAGTCAAAGGAAAGTTCCAACCTTGAGGAAATGCACGTCATGAGGGAATATGGTGATGTATTTTCCAAAGAGTTACTCGGAATACCTTCGGATTGTGAGGTAGAGTTCTCAATAGAACTCATATCTGGAGCTACTCTAATCTCAAAGTTTCCCTATAGGATGGCTCTAATCGAACTGGATGAGTTAAAGAAGCAGCTGTAAGAGCATCTAGACAAAGGGTTCATATGCGCTAGTGCATCACCTTGGGGTGAGCCAGTGCTCTTTGTGAAGAAGAAGGATGGAACAATACGGTTGTGTATTGACTATCGAGAACTTAACAAGATCACCATAGAGAACAAGTATCATTTTCCAAGGATAGATGACTTGTTCGATTAGTTAAGGGGAGCTCAATACTTCTTAAAGGTGGATCTTTGTTCTGGATATCATAAGTTAAAAGTGAAGAAGGAAGATATTCAGAAGTCTGCCTCTCGTACAAGGTATGAACACTATGAGTTTCTGGTGATTCCCCCCGGAATTATTAATTCCCCTACAATCTTCATGGATTTGATGAATAGAGTCTTTATAAATTACCTCGAAAAATTTGTGGTAGTGTTTATTGATGATATTGTCATCTACACCAAGATCAAGGAGGAACATAAAGAACATCTAAGACTTATTTTGGTGAAATTAAGAAAAGAGATGTTGTATGCCAAGTTCAGAAATTGTGACTTTTGGATGAAGCAAGTCACTTTCTTGGGACATGTGATCACAAGTGAGGAAATTTCTGTGGACCCTTCAAAAAAAAAGGCGATTGAGGAATGGCCCAGGCCCTCTAGTGTCAAATAAATACATAGTTTTCTTGGATTACCTGGGTACTATCGAAGTTTTGTGAGAAATTTCTCGCGATTGTCAAGCCTGATAACTAAGTTAACAAGGAAAGGGGTAAAGTATGTTTAGATGGAAGAATGTGAGGGAAGCTTCAAGGAGCTAAAGAGAAGGTTGATCACTACACCTGTACTCACAGTACTGAAAAGTGTAGAAAGTTTTGTGATATAAAGTAATGATTCAAAGAAGTGCTTGGATTGTGTACTCATGAAAAATGAAAATGTGATCGTCTATGCCTCATGGCAGTTGAACATACATGAGAATAACTACTCGACACATGATATAGAGCTGGTAGTCGTGATTTTTGCCTTAAAAATATGGTGGCACCACCTTTATGGTGAGAAGTGTGACATATACACTGACCACAAGAGACTAAAGTATATATTCACACAAAATGAGCTCAACATGTGTCAAAGGATATGGTTAGAGCTAATCAAGGATTACAATTTCTCTATTCACTATCATCCTGGAAAGGCAAACATGGTAGATGATTCTCTAAGTAGAAAAGAACCTTCTACTCTATCCATGTTGCAGATTGAGAAAGACCATATCTTCTTGGATATGCAAAGGATGGATTTAGAAATCATAAGGTCAAGGGATTAATCCTACCTTTCCCAAATGATTTCACAAATATCCATCCAAGAGAATATTAAGGAATCACAAAGGGATGATGTGGAGATACAAAAGAGGGTGAATGTAGAAAAGGAAGGGAAGCTGCAATATTTACATATCGACAATGATGGTGTGATTCAGTTTGGAATGAGGCTTTGTGTGACTTCATCACCCGGGATAAAGAAGGATCTATTGTAAAATGCCCATATCTCAACATTCTCTACCCATCTTGGGAGTACCAAGATGTACCGTGATCTCCGAGAACACTTCTAGTGGGATAACATGAAGAAGGAGATTCCAGGATATATCTCAAGGTGCTTGGTATGTCAAAAAGTTAAAGTAGAGCAACAAAGGTCCAAAGGGTTGATGCAACCATTTACTATACCCATTTCTAAATTGGAGAATGTTATATAGATTTTCTCACGAGTCTCCTGAAGACATCAAAGGTAAATAATGTGATATGGGTTGTGGTTGACCAAATCACCAAAACTGAACATTTTATCGTTATTTAGGAAGATCTTTCGCTTGAACAGCTTGAAAGGATATATGTGAAGGAAGTGCTGAGACTGTATGGTGTTCCACTCTAAATTGTCTCTGATCATGATCCAAGGTTCACATCTAAATTCTGGAGGAGCCTTCAATATGATTTGTGTACTGAATTAAATTTCACCATGTCCTATCACCCCCAAACCGATGGCCAATCTGAAAGGACTATTCAGACACTTGAAGATATGCTAAGAGCATGCTCTCTATAATTCAAAATAGGATGGGGTTAGTATCTCCCATTGGTTGAGTTCTCATACAACAATAGCTTCCACTTAATTATTCAGATGGCTCCATATGAAGCTTTGTATGGAAAGCGATGTAGAACTCCAACCTATTGGGATGAAGTTGGAGAAAGAAATCTACTTGGACCCAATCTTTTCCAAGAGATGACAGAGAAGGTTCAAGTCATCCAGAAACACATCTAAGCTGCTCAGAGTCGGAAAAAGAGTTATGATGACAACCGTCAAATAGACTTGGAGTTAGACATTGGGGATAAAGTCTTCCTTCGAATATCACCATGGAAGAGAGTCATGCGATTTGGAAAGAAAGGGAAGCTAAGCCCAAGGTACATTGGCCCTTTGAGATCCTTGAATGCATAGGATTCGTGGACTATCGGCATGAACTTACACCAAATATGGCTCAAGTTCATGATGTGTTTCACATATCACTCCTGAGGAAGTACATTCCGGACCCCTCACATGTACTAAACTCAGAGGTGGTATAGTTGGAAGATGATTTCTCCTATGAGGAGAAACCAGTAGAGATTCTGGACTGGAGAGATAAGGTTATACGCAATAAGAAAACCCACCTTGTCAAATTATTATGGAGGAACCATAAGTTTGAAGAAGATACTTGGGAACCGGAAGAGGCGATGAAGGAGAAGTACCCTCACCAGTTTATGTAAAATGAAATCTCGGGAGTGAAATTTCATAAGGGGGGAAGAATGTAATGACCCAAAGTTTTATCAATGGAATTATCTTCTTCTAATTATTCCTTATAGTATAATCACATTAGGAATCACAGTGACATATAATTATACTACATATTATGTAACCATTAAACATAATTTTTCCACTTCTATGTTTTGAATTTTGAAAATCTGACATACACGGCTGTGTTCAAGATGATTTTTGGAGTCTAATAAAACAAAAATATTTTTTGGGGAATAGTAACATACCCTTATGAATAGTAACCTACCCATATGAATAGTAATATAAACCTTATGAATAGTAAATTTTCCAAAATAACAGTAACCTTACCCTTGAATAATTAAATAAAATTAAGGCATCTTATAAGTGACAATTTGAACATAGTAAACGTTTCGGTATTTTTGTAAGTCATAAATAATTAAATGTAATTAATTAATTAATTTAAAATAAAATTTATTTCGTAAAATGTGTTCATAAATTAACAAATCTATGTCTTCTAGATTTAAGATAATTTCGTAAGACTTTAAGTAATTTTTGAAAGCATTATAAAATCATTTTTAATTTTAAAAATTGTTTTATCCAAGTAAATTATGATTTTTAATTAAATATAAAATTAATCACATTTATATATATATTTTTGAAAAATGGACTTCATTTTTGGATTTTCTAGGTCTAAAAATGGTTGGGGTGAATTTTTGGGATTTTTATGAAACACTTGAATTTTTTATGAATAGTGAAATACCATAATTTACAAAATAAGCTAAATAAGCTAATTATAGAGTCATGTATGATGTTCTACTAATGTAAGCCCACTTGGTTCAGGATCACATGATTAAATTACTATTCTTGGTCTTGGAAGTCTCACTATTCCATGTCTTGTGGAGAAATAATTAATTAATGAATTTTATATTGAGAAATCCCCTCTCCCCTCCACTATAAAAACCACCCTTCACACCCTCATTTCCTCACAACTCTCAAGATTCAAGACTTTCCTAAAATCTTCCCAAGAATCTTTCCTAGCCCCTTCCCCACATACAATAGCTTCTGGTCTCATCAAAAGAGCAATCCTAGGTCCCTTAAGGAGGATCTCGAGAGGAGGATTCAAGAGGTAATATCTCTTCCTCTTTCCTTTAATTTCTTTTCAATTTCAAGTTCTTTTCTTATTCTCTCCCCACCTATCTTCATCAACATGTTATGGTAACTCCAGTGTCCTCTATATACTATAATTTTATTATAATAATGGTATATTATACCATCAAACCCCTTTTCCCTCTTCATTTTATTTTATAAAAGGAAATGTTGTTCGTGAGGTGTTAATCTATCACCTTCAAGAACGACATGTTTTCTTTTTTCCATTTATACTTTCAGATCTGGTCATGAAACCATTTTTATGGTTTAAATAGAATATGTTATATTTATTATGTCCTATTTAAAGTTCTAGAACTAACTTATTTATATATTACAAAATGATTAAACAAAACAAGTTCATTATGGTCGAAAAACCGCCCAAATTAACCAAAACAATCATCATTTAATTCTTATTCAATGATTCATACACTTGGTATATAATATAATTCATTATAAGATCATTTTAACTTATTTAATATCATTAATAACATTAAATATAAGTTCTGGTCGTTTATCCATGTTCTACATGAACTTCCATTTATGAGTACATGTGAACCGCTCAAGAAAACCATAAAAACGAACATTCCTAAACAATGTTTTTAAACTCTATAACTATCCAAAGGCCCATAAAATAACTTAATGAAACCATAATGAACCATATTCATGTACACAAGGTTCTTAAATTTTCAATTAATGAATATAATGTGGTTATACATGACATTAAAGTGAAGAAAGTGTTTGGATACAAGGTAAGGGGAAATTCTCGAACCCAACTTTCATCCTTCAGGTTCTCCCAATTTCACTCTTTTTTTTATATGGTTACTCCTTAAAAATCAGTTTTTTCATCATTTTTTTATTTTTTTGGGATATAAATGTTTTTCATTGGTTTTTATGTCAAATAAAATTTTTTCCAAAAGAACTCGTCTTTTGATAACACACCTTTTACTTCTCATTCAAGGTTGACGGTTCTTGTATATTGTATGTTATTCCCTATTTCTTTTGGGAACCCAATGTTTATGAATGTATTCTTATGAGATAAAACTCATTCGTTTTCATGGGATAGTTATTTTCATTTTTTATATATGATCATTGTGGCATGCATGATAAATGATAATGTTATGATGTGACGGGTGCACTTGGAATTATATAGCGCAATATGAATGTTTCAATGTGACGACTGCACCCAAAATTATACAGCACTTCAATGCATTGGGTAAAGTGATTAATCTCATGATTTAATGTGAAATTATGTGTGAACAAGATGCTAGATTTGTTAACAATTATGTGTGGTAGTTAACCACTAAGGCATGATGTTTCATTTTTATGCATTGCCACATTTCAAGTCTCTTATTAATGCTTCCTCTCATGTTCATGATCCATTTCATATGTTATGGTTATGCTCACCCATTGTTATATTGTTCTTATATGTCCTCTTAATAGGCTATTTTCTCACCCCTTTTGATGTATATCCTCAGGTGACCACATGTACTAAGGATAGGTCAAGTTCCAATAAGAAGCTAGAGAAGAATGAATTAAATAAATGTTTATTCTTGATATTGTAATTGTTATGTATGGTCCTAGTTTTCCCAAGACACTAAACCTTTGGATCCTATATTCTATTGTTTATATTTAAAATAATGTAATTTTAATTTAATAAATGTTGGGTTACTATAGTTTTTGAAAAGTCAAACGTAGGGTTCTTTTATGTAATGACAAAATACCAAACGTAGGTTTCAACTACATAGCCTATGGTTCCTTTACATGGCGTAGGGTTCCAACCAACGTATGGTTTCTGAACTATAATTTCATTTGTTCATAACGTAGGGATCAAAAGTAATGGAGGAATGATTTTCCATACGCTCATCCTTCCAGAGTAATATTGATTCAAAATGTACCATTGATTAACCATACGTTCGATATCCAAATGTATGGTATGAATAGTGATTCCAGAATTTAACGTATGCTACATATTTCATGCATTCATTCTCCAAACATAGATTTATCAGTCCATACATTTAATCTTTCAAACTTAGGTTTTAAATAAACCTTCAGAAAACTAGGAAACTTACATTTAGATATTTAAATGATTTTTCAGAGCCCTTTAATATAAGATTCAGCCTTCAGGAAGAAAGAATTATATTTAGGAGATATCACTATTTTTCTAACGGATCAAGACTCAAATCAATCTGACTACAATATATCTTGATATCTTCAAAAAAACTGAAAAAATAACATTCAGGAAAACCACATCTAGGAAACTTTATTCCAAAAAGTTTCTAAATTTAGTGACCATCCAAGCCACGTTTTCAATCTTTGATTTAAACTGATGAAATCAATATAAAATTATTGTCTTTCCACATCCCCAGGTCCTGAGAAATTCTGACATCTATAGAACTTGTAGTAAAATAAATACTATAGGTATTCAAATATGTTCACTATACAGTTACAAAATTTCTTCTGAAACTCCAGTGATTTTTTAGAGTATTAAAACATCATTTACAGACTTCAACATAAACTAATTATGTTTATATAAACTCTTTATCTATCCAACAATAAAATTTTCCCATGTATATGTTCAATGTAGGTTGAGATATCTTTATATTTCCAAATTTACTTTAAGATGAAAATTGCAATATCACTTGAAGCACCTGTAATAGATTCGATGAATTTTATCACCATCAAAACAATTGAATTAGAAATCAACATAAACAGTTGAAATGAAGATAATATTATTATCTTTTAAAAGGAATAAACACTATAAGAATATGATCAATATTGATTCATATATAAAATAAATACTTTGACATACTAAATTTGAAACACTTAACAAATATTTTATAAAACAAATATTGAAGGGTTGAAGTAATTATCAAAACTAAATAAAAATGAGAATGACAAGGATCCACTCAATAATATCCCTTTTTTTATAATTAAAAAACCATAAATTATTGTCAACTTTTTCTCCCCCTTTTTGTAAGCATAAAAAAGATGAGTTCTAGAGTATATTAAAAAATACAATATATTTACCCTTTTTGATAAAAAAAGAAATTTTAAATTTTAAATATTAGAAAAAGAATTTAAAATTTAAAAAAAATCCCCTGAAAAAAAAATTAAAATTTATCAAATAAAATTTTCTTCTTCTTTTTTATCCCTTTTTAAAATATTTAAAATTTGAAATTTTTTTATTTTAAAATACTTAAAATTTGAAAAATAATTTTTTAAAAAAATATTAAAAATATTATTTATTTCAAAATATGTTCTAAATACATATATAAATTTAAACTCCTCTTAAATTCATGCTTCCTTAAAAAATGATATAATTAATGAGCCATGAAAACATATAAAATATTATTCAATTAATAGAAATGGTTTGCAATGGATGTATTAAACCATTTAATTCATGCCATAATAATAAAACATTTAAACACATGGTAAATATTTAATATTACTCCCTTTAAGAACAATTATTAATATTTATGATATTAAATGAATTTAAATAAATTATTTTCAAGGAATTTATATAAAATAATTTTAAAAAATAAATAAATAAATAAAATAAAATAATAAAAATAATAAAGGGTTTTCATAGAATTTAATTAATGTTTTACATATATCATAAATGACCAAAACATTTTAATTTAATAATAAAATAATTTATCACAAACAGTAAGAGATTAATTTAGCACATGCAATTAATTTAAATTGTTAAATATTAGACGCATCCTTACGTGTAAGATAACCATTTATATAAAATTTTAATAAAAAGTTTGATGGTATTTTATTAATAAGATAAATTAATAAATTAATTCATTTTATAAAATAATAGTGTAAAAATATTTAATTGTTTAAGAATAAGAATAATTAAATGTAGAGGAATAAAAGATAAACCAAAAAAAGTATCCCACTGTATAAAAGAGTTAGTGCATTTAAATTTAATATTAAAATTTAAAATAAAATACTTCTTGGATTAACCATTCCATCTCTAATGAAGTTTCTATTTAATAGAATAAGAAATATGAATATAATAAATTTACATAGTTTTTAAGAATCCACTTGATGATATAATGATGAAATTCAGTTGTACATACTTGCAATGTATCAAATAAAAGTGTCTTTTGGTACTCAAATACTTTTGGATCTGGTAGTGTCAACAATTAATGATTTAGGTAACCAAGTCTATTTATTTTGATTTAACATTTTATAATTAAATCTAGATGATTATTTTTAATAATGAACGTGATTTAAACAAAAAAATTGAGGGTTTCTAAAATAACATTCTTTGGCATAATGTTAATTAATACCATAATAAAAACATTTAATAGTAGTCATGATTTATCTGTCTAAACCAGGAACAAAATAATTCTTATATAATTTTGGTTTTTCTTCATTACTAAAAATATCGTGTTTTCCTTTGTGAATTTTATTTTTACCAAGAATTTGATTCAAATAATTATCTCCATTGATAAACGTACTTTAATATTTTTTTAAATTATCAACTTCATCAAACAATTCTTTAATTTTAGTTTAATGCGTATCACAAGAAATTTTGGAAGAATTTGATCTTAAATCAGCAATCTATTTTGACAAGATTTCACTATAAATTGAAATAGAATCATAAGATTTTATAATATTCTTACGATATTTCATTAAATTTTTAAATTTATCTTGAAGCATAAAACAAATATTATTAAGTTCATCATAAAAAAAATTATAGTAAGAAGTTTGTTCCTCATCAGCATGAGACATATGACATAGATTAACCTTTAGATTTTAATGCTCATCTTCTGAGTTTTTAATAGATTCATAATTTTAATCTTTATATGTATTACTAGTATCCATCATGACTTTATTTCCTTTTTGTTTATATTCAACTTTCCTTTAAGCTTTAAAAAAATGATAGTTGGGTCTCAAATGAAATTTCTTTTTACACTCAAAGTGTCTCACTTATTTAGCTTTATTTAACTTTAATTTATCTTTTCAACTTTTATACAACTTGACAAATTTTTTTGAAAGATGTGGTATTCCATCACTTGAACCCGAATGAGTAGAATCTGAATTAGAAAATTTTTTCATCGAAACTTTGAGTGATGTTATTTTCTTGTTGATAAAAATATTATTTTCAACTTCTGCATGCATCTCTAATTCATAAATCATCAAGGTTCCAATTAGTTATTTCATTGTTAGATCCTTGATAGGTGATGATTTGGAGAATATCATAAAATATTTCATTCCATTTTGAAGGTAATACTCTAAGTACTTTCAAATATTTTTCAAATTTTTTTATGGGTTCTCCTAAGGCTATAATATTTTTGACAATTTATGTAATCTTTCCATTCATCTGTGTGATGCTTTCACCATAAAACATTATAAAGGTTTCTAACTTTAGTTTTGTTGTAGCATACCACATATGTCTAACATTGTCTATTCCTTCATAGGAAACAGTAATAGTTTTCTACATTTCATTGAATGTATGACATTGTGATACTTGATTAAATTCATCAGTACCACGTCCATAGATAATAGAATTCTTTACTTTTGAGTTGATATCATACTCATCTTCTATTTTAGCAGTCTAAGTCTTTGGTTTCTCAAGAATTTTATAATGATTAATGATTATTTAATAAACATTGAATCCAATATTTTTCAGATATATGATCATTTGAGATTTCCAACATCCATAATTTTCACCATTAAATTACGGAGCACATAACATAGAAATTCCTTCTCTAGGATCATCCATTGTCATCTTTGTACAAGCTATATACTTTTAGCTTCTTATAGGTTTATCTCATAATCTCTCCCCTGATACAATTGTTAGCTCAGAATGTCTATGATGAAGACACAAGAGGAGATAAATTGTGTCCTTTTAAAAAATATTGACAATATTAAAATGTCCCTCTTAAAATGAAGTAATCCTTTCTGTCTCTCTTAAAGTCAAGTGAGCAGCGGAAATAAATAAAAGAAAATAACATAATGATATATAGTTGTTCAGGGAACAAAAATATCCTAGTCTAATCCACTAATTCACTACTCCACAAGCTTAGTGATTTTCACTAGTAGGTCCTCTTATCACAAGACCTTCCACAAATCCACAACTGAGTATAGGTAGTTGACACCTTACAAGGATTTTATAGGGCCTTCTTGTTCTTTTAATAGGAACTGAAATATCCACAGCTTATTCCAATAAGATGACACTTCACCACGACTGAGTTTGATGAGCTGATACTCCACCAAATAAATAGAGATTGATTTTGCTGATGGTACAGGTTGAACTTCATAGTTTGCAGCAGCAATTGACTAATGAAATCAAATCTTCAATATAACACAATAGTAGTAGCAAAATAATATTTAATGTCGAGTAGGCTTATTATTCTTCATAAAATATCACTAAATAGATCAAACAATGTTTATGAAAGCTTACTTCATCTTTAAACTGTGAGAAAATAAGAATGAACAAAGAAGTTCAATTCTCCCTTCAAAAGCGCTGATATTTAACATAAATATTTTCAATGCCTTCTTTTTAACAGAGTATTAATGCCTCCACTTTTATTCATTGTGTATATTCTTCTCCTTCTAGAGTGAGATATATATATATATAATAATAAATATTCAGTAGTTGTAATATTATTCCTCTTCCTTAGGATACCCAAAATAAATTGAGTCAATATCCATCATAAATATGCCCAATAATAGTGGCATTGAATAATTTAAAACTTTTGTTTAAATCCATTCAAATTTCTGTAAATATAGTCAAAACAGTTCCTCAAAACTAGTAGCATAATTAATCATTAATATTTGAAATTAAATCTTTTAAAGAGATTTATAATGTCCCTTATAAAAATAAAATATTTAATTAGTTTCATGTGAGACATTGAATTTTCCTTAAAATAGCTTTATAATGATATTTTAATACTAAGAAGACAATTTCAAAAATCGCACAAAATATCGTGGATTTAAAATTTCATCTTTTAAAAGTTAAATGTATTATTCCTTCATGTAATTAAAAAATACAAATCATAAGGTTCAACAACATAATGTATGGTTGTTCCTATCAATGTATGGTTCCTAAACCATACTTTCATCTCTGTGTAATGTAGGGATCAAAATTAACTTAGGGATGATGTTCCATACATTAATCCTTCTAGTGTAAGATTGATTCCAAATGTAGCATTGATTAACCATACATTCGACCAACAAACATAGGGTATGAAAAATGATTCTAGAATTTACCTAAGGTTATATATTCCATATGTTAATTCTCTGAACGTAGGGTTTCTGATCCATACATTTACTGTTTCAAACGTAGGGTTCAAATAAACCTTCAGAAAACTAGAAAAATATCATTTAGATATTTCAATGATTTTTTAGATCACTTTAACATAATATTCATCCTTTTTACTGAAAGATATATATATATATATAAGATATATCACCATATTTATAATAGATCAAGAATCAAATCAATCTGACCTCAACATCACCCAATATCTTTGAAAAACTAAAGTAATAACATTTTTTAAAACTACTACTGGGAAACTACATTCCCAAACTTCAGTAAATTTTTTGACCATCCAAATACCATTTTCAACCTTTGATGTAAACTGATGAAATCAATATAAAATTATTGGATTTACATATCCCTAGGTCCCAAGAGATTCTCCATTTTTAGAACTTATAGTAAAATAAATACTATAGTTTTTTAAATCTATTCACCATATAGTTTTAAAATTTATTTAGAAACACTAGTTATTTTTTATAGTATCAAAACATCATTTTCAGACTTCAACATAAACTAATTGTGTTGAGATAAACTCCTTATTTATCCAATGGTATAATTTTCCCATGAAAATTTTCAATGTAGCTTGATATATTATTATAATTCCAAATTGACTTTAATCTCAAAACTACAATATCACTTGAATGGCTTGTAACAACTTTGGAGAATTTTTGCACCATCGAAACAATTGAATTGGATTTTGACATAAAGAGATGAAATTAAGATAATATTTTTATATTTCCAATGGAATAAACCCCATAATAATATGATCACTATTTATTTAGATATAAAATAAATACTTTTACTTACTAAATCAAAAACACCTAACAAATTTATTATAAAACAAAGATTAACGAGTTGAAGTAATTAACAAAACTAAATAAAAATGAGAATGACAAGGATACACTCAATACAATGATTTTATTCTTGAATAAATTTTTCCCATGATAAAGATATTTATATTTAATTTAGTTTATTTCACATTAAAAACAAGAATTTTATTTCAAATACAATTTATTCATAAATATATATATATTTAATTGGATTTATTTCTCTCCAAACCAATCAAAATTGAATCAAATTCAATAAAAATGTTAAAAAATACTTAAAATAAAATGAATAACAAATCAAATTATTTTAATTTATATTTAAATGATTCATTTTTATCCTGATTTTTGTAATTATGGTTTTCTATACTAATAATAATAAAACAATTACATATGTAATAGAATGCATAGAAATTGGATATATGATAAATCTGTCTAAGATAAAATGGAAATAGGGGGAATGAATTTAAATTAAAATAATTTTAAAATGATGTAATAAAAAATGTGATTATTATTAAATCCTACAATTTCAAAATAAAATAATAAATTTATATTGAGCATAGATAAAATTAAAACTTTATGATAAGTGGAAAATTAATTTCACAATTTAAAAATGGAAAATTTGATAAATGAGTTCATTAATAACTCAAGAATAATCCCTTATGAATCTTACACTCAAAAGGTATGATGGGGGTATATTGGTCCATTTTTTAATGGAAACTAAGATCCAAAAGTGAAAAGGAATGAATCCCATGGTTTTAATAGAAAATAAGAGAGAGAGAGAGAGAGAATGACCATTGATTTTAAATGAAACCAGTATCCAAGAACCCTCAATTTAACTATGGTGAGTACCAATAGAAGAAGATGAAAAATATAGTGGTTTGTTTTTACAAGACCATGAAAAAAGAACTAAACTCACTCTAGTGTATTAAGAATAGTAAGAAAGACTGAGAGAATGAAAAAAATGGTAGAAGAGGAGGATACCTTAAATTATTAAAACAAGGGAGCAAGAAAAAGGATTATGAAGAGAGGAATAATGATATTTGATTGAAGAAATTGAATCCTAGTTAGACTTTTTGGAATTGTAAGTTTCATGGAGATCTCTTATAATAACATATCATTGATCAATAGATAATTATTTAGGGAAAATTAGTTATCATATATGTTCATGTTATTATATACAAGCCTTCGAATAGGTCTATTTATAGCTTTCAAGAGATTCAGGTGTCCCTTGAGTTAATCCATAGATTAAATGAATAGAGTCCACACTTTAAATCCATCATTTAATGCTTAGTGAAAGATTTGGATCGAATCCACTGGGTAGTTGGTCCAATAACATCATTTAGCCAGTTCTATTATTGTTTCTTCCTATAATACTATAGACTCAATCTAGTAGCTAGTGTGCTCCATTGGGTAGCCGATGATACACTTGGAGGTTTGGTAGTTTTGTCCATCATCACTTTCAGGCTAATGTAACCCTACCGGTTTCCATTGTATCTAGGGAGTGATATCCTTAGAAAATTTCCTCCAAATATCCTCTTTAATCCTTCACTTAGTCTGAATATTCCTTAAGAAAATTATCAAATACTAGAAAAATGAAACACTCAAACAAAAAGGTTATAAATAATTAAGGTATGTGATCATAAAAACACATTATAGGTTCAAAAATCATGCCATTTTTTATGATCAAAAAAATAAATTTTAGATAAACATAAAATATTAGAGATAATAAGGTGGTGAGAATAAGGGAGAAAGGATAAATTATTTTTGAATAGAATTTTCATGAATGTATATGTCTCCCATTTAAATCAGGATTCGTTTCTTAAAGATATTCTTCCTTTTTGAAAATTTCAGACCTTTCTCTACATTAACACTAAACCTTTCTGATTCATAATTTTTTTTTCTCCCCCTATATTCATTTAAACCATTCTCCCCTTTTTTTATTAGTAAAATGACTTATATTGAAAGTGGGTTATATAGATAAAAATCATTCATAAAATAAAAAATGTTATTATAAAAAACAAGATATTGAAAAATATGACCAAGATGTTTTAAAAATGATTAAAATAAAAGTTTTTCAAAACATAAATGATTTGAAAAATAAATAAATAAAATAAGAAATAATGAAAATAATTATAAGAATTCCATTCCTATATTCAACTTAATAAAATTAAAACATTCTAAAAAAAGGGTTTTTGTGAAGATATAGCTAATTGGATTTCTATTATAATGTATTTTAACCTGATATCTCATATATGAAAGTGATATCTCAAAAATGGATGTCAAACATCAATGATATTAATGTGTTCATGAAAAATATGAGTTATAGAGGTGATAATGGAACTAGAACTATAAAATTTAATTGGAACATGAGGATATTTTTTCCCTGTATCTAAGAGAGTTCGTTTTATCCATATAATTTGGGTGAAATAACTCCTTGAAATTATATATTCTGCATTGGTAGTAAAAAGACTAAATTATATTTTATTTTTACTACTCTAATAAATTAAGGAATGTAAAAAAACACGAATTTTCCCACTTGTACTTTTCCATTCTAGTCGACATCCCCCAAAACCAGCATCAGAAAAACTTGAAAGATTTAAAGTGATTTATTTGAGATAAAATAAACCATTATTTTTAGAACCTTTTAGAAAATAAAAAATAATTATAAGATATTTTAAATTATATTCTTTACAATTGTATGTAAAATTAGTTAAAAAAATACTAGGAATAATTTCTGGTTGGGTCGTAGTAAGTTAAAGAAGACTCATGTAACAAACCAATCCATTACAGACCGCCTGGATGAAAAAAGATCAGGCCACCACATCCCCAAGCCCACATCTATAGTCCAAGAGATAGTGACAAGAACCAATAATACATAACTAAAATGGGAGAATTTTTCCTAAAGTACCTATACATACGCACCCAACTATCTTCATGCATAATTTAAGAGGAATAATAAAATGACACTAACATCTAGAGTAAATACCATGAATTTAATAACCTATAGGGAATACAAAAGAGTGTGATAGTGTAATATGAAATGTTATGTTAAGAATATATTCCTTCCTAGAAAAGATCTCCCAAACTGAAAACAACTAGAATAGAAAATAGCTTAGAGAGACTGTCTCCTAATATCCAAGCCCTAATCACCGTATGCGGTCTATTCACCTGAGTATCCATAAGATCCACCAATGCCTCCAATGATCTTCCATTTATTTCATAAGAAAAAACACATGTGGTAAAATCCCATGAAAGGTTTAGCATAAACATACCTAGTAGTATTCCCCAAAAACCGAAGAGGGGGAAATATAAGAAACAATATAAGTATTTATTTGAACCCAAAATAAGAGGGAATATGAAACCCAACATCATACATATATAATCATATAATAAACCTAGATTATCGAGAAATGGGACCTCTATATCACTACCCTGATAAGAATATATAGTCTTTTCATAGCTCAAAATTTCCATCATCAATGCCCAGTATCTCTCATGTCTGACAAATGAAGTCCTGAGGAGGGCCCTCACCTCACCACCGATCCACAGCCCAAGGGAACTCAATCTCCAAAAGATAGAGGACCCATTACCTGTTAAATAAGGTAATGAGACTTAGTTTATAGAGGAACGGTGGTTTTTTAGCGATGTTACATCTCTATGTCTATGTACAGAATATGGGAGGCCCACTCCCTGGTGAGATAGGGGAGTATCACCCCCATTGATAGAGGAATCATGCCCATTTAGGGGTATACCATCTCTATATCTAAAATAATGAGTATGGGGGACTTGTTCTCTAGTGATACTAGGGAGTACCATCCCTATAGATAGAGGATCCACACCCTGGTGCAACATAGAAGTATCGTTACTATCAGAATAAGAAGAATGGGGGACTCATTCCCCATTTTTATAGGGGAGTACCATCTCCATAGAGAGATAACTCACACTATCATACGAGAGGGAAGTCCCACCTATATCTATAATAATGAGTATGGGGGACCTATTCCCTATTTCAATAGAGGATTACCATCCACATGGATAGAGGACCCTCTCCTTGGTATGATTGGGGTGTGCTGCCTCTTCCTAGGACAACGAGTATAAGGGAACATCACCCTACTGTGATGGGGGAGTATCATCCCCAAACATAGTGGAACCACACCCTAGTATGAAAATGGAGTACCATGTCTATCTAAACAATAAATATGGGGGACTAGATCCCTAGTGATACAAAGAAGTACCATCCCTATGGATAGAGTACCCTCATCCTAGAATGACATGATAATACCATCTCTATCTAAATAATGATTCTAGAATACTCATTACCTTATTGTGACCCATGCTTCTCATACGTGGACATTGCATCACTTTTTATGAATATTCACCATATTAAAAAAATTACATGCTCTAGGACCATAATAGATTTGTGTCTTTCAAAAATTACAACACAATCTTCTTACATGTTGAAGGATCTTCAATGTTTCCAAAAAATATCTTTTGGTTTAGTAATCCTACATAAAACTGTTCTTTATAACATGGAGAAATGAAACATAAGAAATGGTGATCTCAAATTCTTGGTAAGGGTAAATAAAGGAGATATGTAAGAATAAAATGAACATGAGGGTAATATAACATGATCATAACATTTGAATATCATACCATGTATATCAAAGATCAGACACATGAGTCATGGAATAAAGATTGGTGGATCATAATACATGAATCATAAGGGAATAAAGATAATAAGTTATGAGATCATAATATAGGAATAAAAAATGGAATTTTTGAAATACACGTAATAATAGAAATATATTTCCATTTATTCAAGGCTCACTACCAAGGCCATCATAGGAGTCAAAGTCCTTTACTAAACCAGGTTCACATCATGTTCCATCCCTGTATTACTTAACTGATTTCACTTCTCATTCCAATAATATATTACAGAACCGAGTTCACTTCTCATTCCATCCCTATATTACTGAACTGAGTTCACTCCCCATTATATTATTTTATATCTCATTATATATAAATATTTACCCAATGCATTAGAGAACTGTATGCGTGAACCCATCATGTAAGCTATAATGGGCTCACCTTGCACTATCTGGTCCAAAACCACAATATGAATAAAGTAATAAGAGATTGGATAACATTATAAAAACTCATAAACACAATTATTATTTCATAACCTGATTAACCCATAAAAAATAAATAGTTTTCATTTCAATCTCTTTTGAACACGATTGACCCAGGGAAAAGAAACAGGTTCCATAAATATCATTCCATCATAACATAGACCATTCATAGGAAGAATATGAATGGTATCCTTGTATGATATCCCCAATAAAATATAAATTATATCAAATAATGTCATCTTATACGTAAAATAATTTTTAAATATCATTTAAAATTTTCTTGAGGAAAATATACTTTCTAATTTTCTAAATTATTTTTAGAACATAAAACATTTTTAAAACCTTATTTTTTAAAAATAACCTTAAAAACTTATAATGGAATATTTGAAAACCATACTGAAACCTTTTTAAAACATAATATATTTTTAAATAATTTTCCTTGAAAATTAGTTTAAAATATCATTTTAAAAAAATTGAAAACATTTTTAGAAAAAATTGTTTTGAAATAACATATATTTCCAACTGAAGAGATAGATAAATTCTAATTCCCTTAAAAACATTTTCTTAATTACCTTAAGTACCAAATAGTGATAAAATAGCACCATTAATTGAAAATATCATTAATAACTATAGAATAATAAAATTAATGAGTATTATTGAGATAAGTATTATAATATTTCATCAATGGAATCATAATCATAAACATTCCTGATAAAAAATGAGATTGTAGAAATAAACTCTTAAAACTTTGGTAACTTTAAATCCTAATCCCCATGAAATAATAACATTACATGAATATTAAAATATCATGAAAAGAATTAGATTCATGATATAACATGTCAAATGGGCAGTATATAAACCTTATAAAATAATATAGGTGTCAAACATAACATGTATCTCAAAGAAGGAAAATTGAGATAAAATTATCTTACTACTTTAGTGACTTTTGAAGTGTAAACCCCATGAAAGAGAGATCCACAAATGGATATATAAATAGTAAAATATTTTAGTAGAAGCATAATAAAATACATTCATTCTAATTTTATACACCACGTATCATAAATAGATGGTAAATATATAATGTGTCTCAAAACATTAAAAAGTGAGATGAAAATCCCTTACTACTTGAGTAACTTTAGAATCATGAGCCTTGTGAAAAAATAAAATCAATTGAAACTTTAAATATTAAGAAGTAAATTAAATTCATGATATAACATGTAATAGATTATCATATAAACTAAAAAAATTAGTGGTGAATATGTAATGATTATTGTGGAAATAAAAGTGATCCTAGAAAGACCCTTCCCTAAAGTCTTGTTTCCTTCATACACAAAAAACCGTCCTCTTATTTGGGTATCTCCAATTCGTTTTCCCCAAAGGAATTACTTGTTGAATTTATAAATAATGTAAGGATTATATGATAATATTATAAAAAATTTTAAGTGATTTTGTTTGGGTTTTGTTGATCCAAATGTCTTGAGAGGTGTGAATAAAAGGGGAGTGTGTGTGCCCTTTTATGGTAGAGGAGGAGTGGCATTCTTGTAAATGCCAAGAAGGTAAACACTATTGGGAGGCCTAACTTACCTAATGTGACTCCAATAATGCAAATATTTCAATAAAAGAGGGGATATGGTCTAAATATGTTCATACAATGGGTTTTGGACATGTTTCTTGGTTATTTGGCCCCTTGAGTTTAACTTTTAGTTCCTTGGTAAGCTTGTTTTTATCATAATCACTCTAATTAATTTAAATTGTTTTCACTAATAATTTGGTAAAACAATTAAGTTAAATATATTATAAATAATAAATTATTCTTAATCTAAATATGGAATCCATTTTTCCAAATTATAATCACATAATGTGTAAAAAATAATTTAAAATTAATCTCGTATATGGGACGAAATAAAAGGTTTTTAAAGTGAAAATGTTCAAACGTTTGAATTGTTTTTATATCCAGTTTAAAATTGAAATTGATTACAATGACCTAAGTTGGATTAATAGATGTATAATTGATATAATTATACATTACATCTAATTTAATGTATAATTTAACAATATTAATAATTTAAACAAAAAACGTAGATTTCAACTAAAATTCAGAATTGTTCACTATTAATCAAAAAATAAAACTTCTTAGAAAAAACCAAAAAATTTCCGTAGGAAAATGTTGAAATTTTTATTACAAAAATAATTTTAATTTTTTCAAATATAATTTATAAAATTATCAAAATCTATTTTTAAAATAAGTGCTCTATTAAAATGAGGTAAAATTTTCTTTTAGAAAAATACATCTTTTCATGTGTAAAATTGTATTAATTATTATATCCTATCTAGAAAACAAATATTATGAAATTTAAATTATTGAAAAAATATATTTCATATATAATTTTTATTAAAATCATACATAAAGAGTGGGTTTTTTAATTTATTTAGATAAAACTTTTTTATGCATAGAAATATGGTTTTTCAGAAAAGGAATATCTTTATTTTCAAATAGTTTTTACTTTCATTTATAAAGAAATGGTTACCAAATAATTCATTTTATAAACATGAATAAACATATTTTCATAATTTATTTAATCCCTTTCATACCCACCATCCCAAAAACATGTTTATAACTATAACAATATTTTAATAGTATGTCATGTTTTGTTTAATCTTAGTTTTGTGTGTAATGAAATTTATGCTCGGTGTTACATGTAACACAATATAAAATTGGTATTTCATCTTACACAAGAAAAAAATAGTGTTGTTTGTACACAAAACTAAGCTCATAATTGTATCTAGTTCAATCATAATTTGGTGTTTCTTGTAAATTAATCTTAACTTGGTGTAGTGTGCAATGCAATCCATTAAAAAATTAATATGTTAGAAAAAAATAATAATTCTTAAAAACCTAGGTTGTTAAATTCTAATCCCCTTAAAATGAATTTCTCCATTTAAATTTTTCTAGTTCATAAATGGTTTAACATTTGAAAATCCCTTCATAGAAACCCACATTGTAGAAAATTGAATACTAAAACATCCTTTAAAGAGGGAAAGTTAGAAATATAACGATTACCCAAAGTAACTTATAATAAGGTGTACACATAGGATAACATAGGTGGAAATTGAAGATTTATATATGGATTAAAAAAATAAATAATTATATTTAATGATATATATTACTGATTATAAGAAAGTGGGTAATCTATATAAGGTTAGTTTCTATAAAACCATAACTCAATTAGGCATGAAGAGGTCATTAATATCATCAAAAATGACTATAATAGGAAAATATTTTATTTCAATATCCTTTTTCTAATGTTGAAAAAATTTCACAATAATATATACTTACTTGATGTAATTCCATTTCATATGCACAATCTCACCCTTTGGTTGTGCCTTGACCAATTTCCACGTCAAATCTTACTCCAAAAATGAAGGTGAATTTGTTAATCCTGAAGCACTAACAGATCATATGATCCATAAATAGAATGATAATTCATTCTATCAATCAAATAAAAATGGTCAGAATAGGTTATCCAATATGAATAAATAATCATATGGTGAATTAATATGTTAATCTCCAAAACCTAATCCAAAGTTAAACTCGAATAATTCCATAAATGGTTAAACTTAGAACCCTTAAAAAATATAATTCAACCGTTATAACTTAAATAATATCTTATCTTACATGAAAAATATTTTCATTGAAAAATTGAGTCCATCCTTATAGTGATAGAATATAAAATGTGATTTTATAATTCCAAAATCCTTGTAGAGTGAGATAATCACATGAAATTTCACTAAAGGATGAACAATAAGATTTAAATAAGGCTTATTCACGAAAAATCAAGCATTAAATTTCCCAACTAAGGATGGCAGGATAAGTGTTACATAATTATCATGACTCACTTCATCATTTTTGAATGCATAATCTTTCCCTTTTCCTATTATTTTAGAGGTTATTATGGCTTATCATCGATATTATCCCTAGGATTGGGGAATTAATTTGCATAATTCACAAAATCCAATCACTTGAAACACTAGAGTGTGGGTGGTGAATTAGTTAGAATTATCTTCTCCTCTGTTATATTAATTGTCCCATTGATCATATTTTAACATTAATGTACTTTATGACCTACTTTTATGCATTTAAAGCACCCCCTAGATCCATTCAAGCAATTCCCTTGATTCTTCTTCCCACATTTCTGGCACACATATTCATGGAATTTCTTTCCACAATTTGAGTTTTTATAAGACTTGATCTTCCTTTTCATATAATTACAAAGGAATAGTGGGAATATCTAATTTCCTTTTCTACATTCAATGAACATTGAAAGAATTATCCATACCTACTAAAGTATCATATAGCCAAGTACTTTTGATGACTTTCTTTCAGGAAACCAAAGAATCGATAGATTTTTCTTTCAGGGATGATGATAAAACTACAAGAGTACCTTGAAAGTATTGTAAAATTAGCTTCATATGTACCAACATATTCAATATCCAATTTCTTAATCTTGAGTAATTATATCTCCATATTTTTCTATAGAATGTGAAGGAAGTACTTACTAAAAAATATCCCATTAAACTCTTTCCATTCTAGAGATTCAATATCTTCTTTTTCCCTCATGTTCTTAATAAGATTCCACCACTGATCTACTTCACCTTTAAAATAATAAGTATCCAAAATGACTTTTTCATGATCATAGTACTAAATAATGGAAAATATCTTTTTATAGGTATTGATCCATTATTTATAAATTATTGGGTCAATGGAACCACTAAAAGAATTTGGATGTTCCCTCATGAAGGAATAAATAGAACATTATTACCTCCTTTTATCATTTGGAAGTTTAACATGATATTTAGCTTTAGAATGCTGTTTGATCATATCAATAAGAATTTTCATTATAAATCCCATTTTTTTAGGTGTATTTGGGGGACAATAATATCATTTTCCATTTCATTCTGCATTAACACAATTCCTTTGCGTTGTAGTCATTGACTAAAACCAAAAGGAGTGGTGTGAGTAACACTAATCATAGTGTAAAACCATATAATCATGAAAAGACACTTATAAGACGTCTAAATCATGATACCTTATTCTTTAATCAATGACTCCTTAGGTATTTCCTAGGTTATTCGTTGTCATCTTCTATTTAAATCCTTAATTTTGGTTCATAGAAAATTTTTGAGTTTCCAAAGAATATCCTAGGGGAGTTTCAAACCACATGTGTTGAAAGGACCATTTTTATGCACTATTTACCAATTTATTCTAGCTCAATATAGTTTTTTTGAGGTTGTTACCCCTAAGTAAATCATTTACAGATCCCCATCCACTTATATTATCCATACATATATGTACTTCTAGGATACTACTCTCTCTATCCCTTACCAAAATTATAAGACATTTTCCTATACTTTGAATCATCCTTAGGCTTATCCTTATATAAATACCTAAACATTCCCTTAGAAATATCCATATGGATTTCACTAAAGTTCTCTCATCCTTGTTTTCAAAAGTTTTCTAAAACTTTCCTTTCATGCTAATTATAGTGACTATGGTTTCTCATACATGGATATTACATCATTTTAGATGAATATTCGACACATTACAAAAGTGCGGGATCTAGGACCATAATAGTTTAGTGTATTTAGAAAATTAAATCACAATCTTAAAACTTGGTGAAAGATCTTCAAAGTTTCCGAAAAAGATCTTCCCATTTAGTAATCAAACATAAAACATTTATTTATAACCCAAGGAATGGAAACATAATAAAGGGTGAGCTTAGATGATCAATAAGGGTAAATAAAGGAGATATGTAAGAATAACATGAAAATAATAGTATGAGAACATGATCATAACATTTGATGATATTACCTTACATATCAAAGATCAAACACATGATTCGAGGCATAAACATAGGCAGGTCATAAGATGTGGATAATAATGGAATCAAGAGTATAATCCATGAGAGTATAACATAGGAATAAGACATGGAATTTTTTTCATACACATAAGAATAGAAAAATATTTCCATATTATTTAATATTTACTTATAAGGCCATAATAGTGGGAACATTCTTTAACTGAACTGGGTTCACATCCTATTACATACCTATATTACTTAATCAAGTTCAGTTCTCATTATGGCCTTGTATTATAGAAAAAAGTTCACTTCTCATTCCATCCCTCTATTACTGAACCAAGATCTGGTCATGTCAATATCATGAGATATAAATATTTACCCAATGCATTGGAGCACAATATGGGTACACCCATCATTTAATCTATAACAGGCACAGCCAGTGTTATCTGGGCCACCCTTTCATATAAGCTATAACAGGCTCACCTGGAACTATCTAGGACACCCCATTAAATAATAAATTTCTAGGAACCACAATATTAATAAATTAAAAATATATTTGATATCATCATAAAAACTCATAAAAACAATTATTATTTCATATCCTAATTAACCCATGGAAAAGAAATGGGTTTCATGTTAATATCTTTCAAACATGATTGACCCATGGAAAAGTAATGGATTCTATAAACATCATGTAATCAGAACGTAGACCATTCATAGGAAAAATATGAATTTTATTCTTGGATTATATCCTAGAAAAAAATAAAGTATATCAAAGGATGTCATATTAGATGGAAAATAATTTTGATAAATCATTTAAAACATTTATTGATGAAAATATCCTTTCTGATTTGAAAATTTATTTTTAAAACATAAAATTTTTGGAAAACCTTATTCTTTAAAAATAACCTTGAAAACTTATAATAGAATATTTTAAAACAATTTTAATCATTTTTTAAAATAGAAAAAAATTAAAATAATTTTCATTGAAAAATGAGAATAAAATATCATTTGAAAATATTTTGAAAAAAAAATAGAAAATATTATTTTGAAAGAACACATATTTTAGACCAAAGAGGGAGATAAAGTTTCATTCCCTTAAAATCATTTTCTTAATTATCTTAACTTAAAAATAGTGTAAAAATAGTACCACTACTTGAAGATTTCATGAAAAACCAGAGGATAATAAAATTAATGAGTTTTCTTGAGATAGGGATCATAATATTTCATTAATGGAATTATAATCATAAATAATCTTAACAAATGATGATATTTTAGCAATAAACTCTTACCACTTTGGTAACTTTGAATCTTAATCCCCATGAAAGAATAACATTACATGAATCCTACAATTTCCTTAAAAGAATTATATTCATGA
The DNA here is from genome assembly GCA_963277665.1 of Viscum album. Taxonomy (NCBI): domain Eukaryota; kingdom Viridiplantae; phylum Streptophyta; class Magnoliopsida; order Santalales; family Viscaceae; genus Viscum; species Viscum album. The sequence continues at coordinate 495,657,879 of OY728120.1, forward strand.
TATAACATGTCAAAGGGTAAATATATAAAACTCATAAAAGGATATAGGTGTAAAAGATAACATGGGTCTCAAAGAAGGAAAATTGAGACAAAATTACCTTACCAATTTAGTAACTTTTAAAATGTAAACTACATGAAAGAGATATCCTCGAATGGATATGTAAATAGTAATAAATTTTTGTAAAAGAATCATAAAATATATTAATGGGAATTATATACACAAAATAGAGAAAATTGGTGTCGAATATAGAATGTGTATCAAGAAAGTAAAATGTGAGAATAAAATACCTTACTTCTTGAGTAACTTTTGAATCCTGATCCCCATGAAACAATAAGATCAATTAAAATGTAAATATCAAGAAATAAAGTAAAATCATAATATAAAATTTCATAGGGAATTGTATACACCATATAAAATAAATTAGTGGGTAATATTGAATAAGACTAGTGAAAATAAAATTGCGATAATATTTCACCTTACCTTAGGTCTTAATGTCCTTCATACATGTTCAAACCTCCTCTTCTTTGGGTTTCTCCTATTTGTTTTTACCAAAGTACTTCATTGTATATATTTATTCCCAAAGTAATTCTTCTAGGTTGATATTAGGGATGTTTGTAATTTATTTTGGAAGGGTTAGTTCGATCCAAATTACTTGAGAGGTGTCAAGTAGTGGGGAGAGTGAGTACCCTTTTATAGTAGAGGAAGAGTGGAATTCTTGTAAATATCAAAAGCTAAACACAATTGGGAGGTATCCCTTACCTAATGTGCCTCCAATAATGAACCATTTTCGATACATAAGGGTTTATGATGTAAAAATGTCCAGAAATTGGGTTTTGGATATGTGTTTAGGTCATTTGGACCCTTAAGTTTAATGTTTAGTTCCATGGTAAGCTCATTTTTCTCATAATCACTGTAATTAATTTTAATTATTTTCACTAATGATTTTGGAAAAAAAAAAGCTGAAAATATTAGATGTTATAAAATATTATGATTAAAAAAATGTAATCCATTTTTCCAAATTCTAATCACATAACTTCCAAAAAATAATTTAAAATTAATCCCATAGATGGGATGAAACGAAAACTTTTTAAAGTAAAAATGTTCAAAAGTTTTAAATGTTTTTATATCAAATTTAAATGTTAAATTGATTATAATTACCTAAATTTTATTAATATATGTATAATTTATCTAATTATACTTTAAAACCAATTTAAAATATATTTTAACTATATAAATAATTCGAACAAAAAGGAAGATTTCAATTAAAATTCAGTATTTTTTTCTATTCATCAAAAATGAAACTTCTTAGATAAAAACTAAAAATTAACCCTAATATAATTTTGAAATTAAAATTTCCAAAATAAATTATAATTTTACAAATATAATTTATAAAATTATCAAAATTTAGTTTCAAAATAAAAGGTCATTAAAAGGTGAAAAACTGCCTTTTAGAAAAATACATCTTTTTATACCTAAAATTTGATTTTTTTTTTCTTATCTCTTATTTCAAAAATGTATAAGATAAATTTTAAAGTTTTTATTGAATATATAATATATAAATTTTATTATAATAATTCATCAAAATTGGTTTGTTTAATTTATTGAGATAAATATATTTGTTCATCGAAAAATTATTTTTTAGAAAAGAAATTTATTTATTTTCAAATAGTTCTTAAATTAATTTATAACTAATTGGTTACCAAATAAATAATTTTATATAAATTAATAAAAAATATTTTCATAATTTAGTTAATCCCTTTCATACTCTTCGTTCCAATGTCTAGGTGATAACTATAATAATATTTTCATAATAGTTCACGTTTTGTTTAAACTTAGAGTTTCATGTAATTCAAGCTAAACTTATTTTTTCATGTAACATAATCTAAACTTGGAATTTCATATAACTCAATCCAAAATAATTTTTTCATGTACCTCATGATAAACTCAATATTACATGTAGTGCAGTCTTAACTTGGTGTTGCGTATAAATAAAGCATAACTTAGTGTAGCATGTAATGAAATCCCTCAAAGAATTCTAATTTATTTAAATAAAAGTCCTAAAAACTCAGGGTGTTACAACTCTGGTGTGATAAGGGAGTACCATATCCATGGATAGAGGAATTTCTTTTAAAATATCACATAATATCTCATTTTCCACAACAAAGGCTACCATGGTGTTCTATGTGAAAAAACACTCAGGATAGGAACTCAGAGGAAAAATCCAAGTCAAAAAAAAGATATGTGAGAGGTAGAAGTTCCTAAAAAAATAGATTACATGATGTGTATGGGGCCCACATGGCATGTGATCCCACTCTACTACCTGGTCATGTTCTCTTATGGTCAAATCTCGGTGGCAATGTCACTATACATAGCCTGTATAGGGCATAAAAGGAATATATCGACCACTCAAGGCTACATGTGTACTACTAGTCATGCCCATGTCTATCGGGATGTGTTGTGTACCTGGTAATGCTCAGGTACTAACATATGACCTTGTACTCCCAAAGTACATGGTGTTTCCTACCACACAGGGTCCCTAGTGTGCGTAGTTGGAACATGACCTAACTACCAAGGGAAGGTCACATGGCATGTGGAATTGCCACATGGCATGTGATCCTTATCATTTTCCCAAAACCCTAGTCTTCACTACTAAGTGACTACACATGTGTGTTCATCCAAGTACATTCCATGCAGTCCTGATTTTTGCAGATAAACTAGTTCTTCACACAAATTCTATATCCCAAACTTATGACACTATTTCTACTATTTGAAAGCCAGAAAATAATGTTGGTTTCCTCTGGCCATCATTTCCCATCCTTCTATGGCTAGATAATGTATTCCATTTGTTTGCACAAATCCCTCATGTACACACTGCTCCTCTGGTCACTGCCACTCAGTCCTAGAACCTAGACCCTGAGAAATTATCACCCACCTCCTACAACAGACTTTTATCCATCTGTAAATTGACATCCTAGTCATCTTTCTTCAAACCATGAAAAATATATGGGTTCTATTTTTCTTTAACCCATTTAGGAAAATTCATACCTCGACCCCACAAGACAGCGATGAAGAACACAAAAAATGATGGTTGAAAATCACCTTAAAAAGGGTGATAAAAATCATTGGCCAAGAGTTCTCGGAAAATGATTTCAAAGTAGGTAATCCAGGATGATATCATGGCATAAGAAAATAATAAATTTAATAAATTGATTCTATTTGACAATGGGTTCATTCGAAGGGTGGGAATACATAAAATAAAAATAAGATAATCAAATATCCATGCTCAAATGTTTAATCAGGGGTGGAAACTGTAATTGATAATCTATAACTTGATTAAGGATTAATTTTTGGTGAAGAATGCATTTTTTTAGTGATGATGATGATCCATTGTGTCTATTGTCTATCGATTCACCTCGATCCAATCACCAATTGTTGTTCAATGTTGATTCTCCAAACAATTTCGTCGAAGATCCTCTCAGTTATCACTATTTTCATATGGATAACCCTGTAGAATTTTTATAATGGAGTATATATATATATAGAATTTTATTATTTTGTTTAATAAAACAAATTAACAAATTATTTTATTTAAATTCACCCTCCAATGGCCACCTCAACTAGAATTCTAGTTCCAAACAATATTAGGTTACATCTATGATAAACCTCTCTCACTATATTTGACCATGTACTAATATTTTTTATTCAAGAATTTTTTCAAATGATACTTCATTATTTATAAAAAACTACACAAGTGTGATATAAATATATTTAATATTTTTATAAAATTAATTTTGGACTCATAGGGTCTTTGAATTTCACACTGTCTCAGTGCCTAGCTTATAAAATATTTCTTAAAATTTTTAATGTCTTACAAGGAAGAAAACAGAGTCTCTACATAATTCCCTCATTCAAAAAAATTCATCCGCATAAGCATAAACTGGAAAAAAAATGTGGGGATACTGATCCCGCATCTGGCTCTCCCAAACCCAGGATCTCTCCTACAAACTCCCATACTAGCATAACATGCTAACAAAGGGAATGTTATATCCATGTAGGATCCTCTCTTTCTGGTCCTTGATCTCCACTAGGTTATTTTTGAATGTGTCTACATCCTCAATGTCTATCTCTCCCTAGTCTATAATGTGTATAGGATCATGCACATATCTCCTCAACTGCAACACATGTTTGATTTCATGCACCATCTCTAACTATGTGTGTATGTCTAGGGGTAAGAAACCTATATATCCCTCCACAAAATCACGAATGACCCAATAAACCTCTAGGATAGCTTATCACCCTAGCTGAATCTCCTCAATCCTTATCTTGGGGAGACTCTTAGGAAAACATGGTTTCCATGATCGAACTATAAGGGCTTACGATATCGATCAAAATAAGATTTATACCTGTTCTAGGATTCCTCATATGCTCTCAGGTCAATGGGATCTTATCCATCATCTCCCACACCATCTATGGCCCAACAAGAGATGCATCATTGATCTCAATCCATCATAAGGGTGACCAGTAGGGTCTCCCGTATAGGTCCTTTAAATGTTTTATATCGATAGTATAGTGATAGATATCATTATAATCAAACTCTACCAAAGTAAAGTGATCCTCCAAACTCTATAAGAAGTCTAAAATACAAGACCTCACCATATCCTCCAAAACTTGGATAGTTTACTCAGTTTTACCATCTTTCTATGGGTGAAAATATATACTCATCCTAAACTGGGTCCCGAATGCCTCTCATAGGCCTCTCCACAACTATTATGTGAAAAAAGTGTCATGGTTGGAGAAAATCATCAAGGGGACCCCATGAAGGAGGATGATCTCCTACATGTACAACTTCCCCAAACTCTTAATTAAACATTTCTCCCAAATAGAATGGAATTGTTCTGAATTGGTTATTTAGTCAACAATTATCAAGATGTAATTATTTCCTATAAATTTTCATGGTATCCTTATAAAAAATTACATGCATATTTCATTCAATTTATACTCAAGGATCTCAAGAAACTATAACAAACCTACTGGAGCCTAGTTCTCAATCTTCAACTGGTGATATGTGATACACTGGGAGATAAACTTGGTCATACTCTACCTCATTCCATACCAAAAAAACTACTTCAAAGGGATTTTTTACATCTTCCCTAAACTGGTATGTACATTCAAATGAAAATTTCTAAACTCCTTTGTTACTTTCTCTCTCAAAATGATTGGAACCATCGTCTTTCTCTAAAAAATGATGATGAGACTCCCTCCTTCATAGAATTAATAAAGTGAAACTTATAAGGATATCTAGTCATGTATGACCTCATAGCTGATGTCTACTAACTGATCCTCCCTCACACCATGTAGAAGTGGAGGACTCAACACCATCAACTAAACATAAGTTGCACCACTCTCCTCTACCAGGGTCAGTTGTAAAGAAGCCAACTACTCAGACACCTCCTTTACTAGACAAGAATAGGACTTACTGATAATGAAATCTTCCACCACATTTAACTTCTTAAGAACATAGACTATATTAATTTCATAGTTCTACAAGAACTCAAAACATAACATCTATCACTAGTTTAGATCTCTCTGATAAAGATATACCTGAGACTATGATGGTATGAGTAAACAATAAAGTGATCTCATAGTAGATAGTTCCTCCACATCCTCAGAGTGAAGACTACCACTTCCAACTATAGATCACAAGTAATATAGTTTTACTAATGGGATACCAACTACCTCAACCCATATGTGATCATTTCCAACCTCTACATCAACACATAGTTGAGCCCACTTCCAGACACATCAAAATATACTACGTAATCAACTCCCTCCTCTGGTAGTCTCAAAATAAGAGTACTAATATGCCTCATCCTCAACTCCTCAAAGGCTCTATAACACTACTCAGTCCAGGTAAACAGTTACCCTTTCCATTCTAGGTTAATCAAAGGGGATATAATCCTAGAGTATTCTACCATGACACTCTTTTAGTACCCCTCCAAACCAAGAAAACTCTACACCTCTAACACACACTTGGGTGGATCTCAATCAAGAATGATATCAGTTCTCACTGGTTTGATATCTAATTCTTTATCAAAAATGACATTCCCCAGAAATTTAACCTCATGGATCTAGAACTGACACTTCAATAGCTTACCATAAGGTTGGGGATTCTAAAGAAAATCTAAGACCTCCCTCAAGTGCACTGCATGCTCGTCCTCTGATGTAGAGTATATGATTATGTCATCAATAAAGACAAGAAAAAATCATTCCAAGTATGGATAGAAGATTGGGTTCATCATATCTATAATCATTTTGATGGAATTCCTCCCACCTAAAGGTGTCACCAGGAACTCATAGTGCCCTAGTGTCATCATAATTCCTTCTTTGGAATATCATCCCTGAAAAAACTCAAATGGTTTTAGCTGAACCTTAGATCAATCTTTGATAACTATCTCAAACTTCACAATTTATCAAATAAGTATTCAATCATTGAAAATTTATAATTAATCTTTACCAAGTCCTATTTTAGGTGAATATAATCAACACAAATCTACAAGATCTCACCTTCCTTTTCACAAAAACGAACAAAATATGTTAAGGGGACACACTAGGTTTGATAAAACCCTTCTTTATAAGGACCTCCAACTATACCCTAAGCTCCCAAAGCTCCATAAGTTCCATTGGATCTTTCGTAGAAGATATCAGAGTGATCCTAGGATAAAAATCGATGAAAACCTCCATATCTTACCTCAAAGGTAATCCTAAAATTCCTAAGGTAATTTATCCATAAAATCCTACATGAATTAAGGAAAAAATATTCTTAAATAGACCACTGATCCAAGGGAAAAACTCTCCAAACGATGGGTGATGGGTTTAAGATTCCTCTTTTCAAGACCCACTAGATCTTTCATGATATCTCTCTTGCCCATAAAATAGAATCTCATATCATCTTTCTAAAGTAATATAACTCGTATATAGTGATATTCAATCTAGTCTCAGACAACAGACAACTAGTACATATCCAATATTACATCATAAGGTGTCATCGTGATAACCAAGAGGTCTCATGAGAAACTCTCTCCACAAACCAATAGCTTGCACTGCTAAAAGATAAGTAAAATAAAATAATCATTACCTATAGTAACCTTAAGGTGAAGTTGGTGGGATAAAGTATCAACTCAGAGCTCCAACTCTTGAACCACAAGTAATGATATAAAGGAATGACTTGTACCTATGTCTACCAGTACTAAAGTAAGAGCAAAATAAACATGAATCATGCCACGAATCATATCATGATATTTCGATTCATAAAACACCATAGCCTATAGCTACCCACGTCCCTAATCTTCAATTCCTTAAGAATATTTTGGGTCTCTTATTGGTGGTGGCTGAAGTGGATCATAACATCATCCACCACCAGTAGATCCTCCTCTAGAAGCCACACCTTCTCCTCTTCCAATTCTGTCACCCTAACCATTCCTAGAAAACCCTAATCATGGCACTTCCTCTACTATAGAGGTTCATCTATTGACTTCCTACCCTCCTTAGCATGTAATTTTGGGAACTAATATGTCATCTAACCTCGACCATCACATGAATATAATATACCCTATCTAGGTTTCCCTTATCCTCTATATGGTCCTTATGTCACATGAACATGTGCTTGAGCCTAAGCATGGGTAAAACTCCTATGACTCGACACTTGTCATATTCCAGGCACTACAAATGAATTAACCATAGTATTCCTACTGATGGCCCCATCTACATGGAGTCCCTCATATAGGAATCTCTCTAACACCAGTGCCAGCTCTAGCACACTACCAAATGTGATAATGAAAAGGGGTACCACACCAGAATATATGTCACTATGGAGGAACCTCTTAAACTTTAATGAACATAAGTAACCATCTTCATTCATGTTGAGGGAGTACCAAAAAATATTAGTGAACCTCATGACATAATAATAAACTATCATCCCTCCTTACTATAGTGCCAAAATCTCTTGAATCCAAACTGAGTGTATTCATCAAGGGTATAACTACTCATGAAACATTTATTAGAGGTCATACCATGAGATTGATTACTCGTCATGCATCGGTGTGACTAGACTCCACCAATGACCAGGTACTCTGTAGAAAATAACGGATTCTAGTGAAACCATCTGATTAGTTGGGATCTACACAAGTCCAAAAACTTAGATTACATACTCAATTTAATCCTCTAAATCTTGGGAATCTAGTTCTCCAGAAATCCTCAATAGCCTTTGGCACTAGAAATCATAGAGTGCTCTAATCCTATGTGCATCCTCAGACTTCTCTTCTAGTAAAATATTTTTCTTGAGAGGTGGGGTGTTTCTACATTCTTGTATAGAGGAAAGATCTCATGATATTACACCTGAACTAAGACCTCTTCACTCAACGGGTCATTATTATGATCCATAATCAATAACCCAGTTGGATTTCTTCATAGAGGAATCCTAAAAGTAATCAAGGCATGCCACAGTCAGATAAGCATACATATATTGGGAGATGACTCAAGAAGGACATTAAAAGGACTCAATCAAATATGATGCATGTACCAATGTTCTATGAAACCAATTCTTCAATATACCAAGTTGAAAAATAGTTAATAAGAGTCCTGGTGAATGGATACGTCGATTTTTGTACAAACATTAGGTTCCCTAGCTTGAAATCTACACTCGAGACACTTTGAAATTGTTTCCCTGAATTCCCAACCAAACCTATTAAGGGGGAAAACTCCAAACACTGGTTTGGGGTCAAACCACCATTAATACCACTCTTTGATGACCCAACCCACCAGGTCCCACCTATCTGATAGAATACCAAACATCCACAGTGCCAAGCCCACCTCCATAGGCTAGGGGATAAAGACAATCACCAAGAAGGCATAACTAAAATGTGAGTCATTTTCCTAAATTACCTATACGTATACACCCAAACATCACCATGTAGAATTTCATAGGAATAATAAATAAATAGTAACATATAGAGTAAAAAAATCATGTAATAACCTCTATGGAATATAAAATATTGTGATAGTGTGATCCAAAATCTAAAGGGAAAAATACACGCTCACCTAGAAAAGATATCTCAACCTAACAACAACTAGAATAGAAAATATCAAAGATATACTAACTCATTATCTTTAATACCCAACCACTATACATGGTCTCTGAACCTGAGTATCCATAACATCTTCCGATGTTTCCACCAACCTACTCGTTATCGGCATAATAAAAAAAACTGATCAAATCCCATATAGGAGTGAGTATAAACATGCCCAGTATGACATACTAAAAAGTAAAAAGGGAGAAATATAATAAATGATATAATTATTCAAAAAATCCTAAAGAAATATTGAAAAATTAAATCCAACATCATATATATATACTCATATAAGAAACCCAGCTGAGAGATAAATGGGATTTCCATCTCAATTCCTGAATATGAAAACAGATTCTTCCCATAGCTCTAAAGGCCCATCATTGATGCCCAGTATCTCGCATGTCTATCTAAATAAATCATGAGGTGGGATCATATGTCACCACTACTCCATATCATGAGGCAATGTAGTCTCTAAAACCTATAGGACCCACACCCTGCTATAATATGGTAATTCCGCTCAGTAGAAAGAGGACTTGTGCCCGTGTAAGGGGGTATTATCTCTATATCTATTTACAAAATATGGGGGACCAAAACACTAGTGTGTCATAAGAGTAACACCCCCATAGATAGTGGAACCACACCCATGTAGGGGAGTTTCCTCTCTATATCTAGAATAACTAGTATGGGGGACCTACTCCATGGTGCAACATGGGAGTATTGTCCTCATAGATAGAGGACCCACACCCTAGTGTGATGGGGGAGTATTTCCTCTATCTAAATAATGATTATATAGAACTATTTCCCTATAGGGGAGTACCATCTCCATGGATAGAGGAAACATTCCCTAGTCTGATAGGGGAGTACTGCATCTACCTATAATAACAAGTATGGGGGCTCATTCCCTACTTCGATAGGGGTGTACCATCCCCATAGATAGAGTACCAACACCTTGGTATAATAGGGGAGTACATCCTCAACCTAGAATAAAAATTATAGGGGACTCATGCCCTGGTGAGATAGGGGAGTACCATCCCCATGGATAGAGGAATCACACCCTAGTATAACAGGGGAGTACCATATCTATCTAAAAAAAGAGTATAGGGGACTAGAACCCTACTGTGAGAGGGGGTACCATCCCAATAGATAGATAAATCTCAACCTGTTATGACAGGGGAGTACCATATCTATCTATAAAATGAGAATGGAGGACCCATGCCTTGGTATAGAAGGTTAGAACCGACTCCATAGATAAATGAACCTCTTTGAAAATCTTACATCATATCTCATTTTCCATAACAAAGGCTACCATCATGTTCTATATAGAAAAACACTCAAGACGGGCTACTCTCAGGAAAAAATATTAGTCAAAATGAAGGAGTTACAAGAGATAAAATTTCCTCAAAAAGGGATTACACGGTGTGTATGGGGTTCACATGACATGTGGTGTAACTCTGATACCTATCCTTGTTCTCCTATGAACACATATCGGTGGCCATGTCACTATACATGGCTTACATGGGGATATCAACCAATTAGGGCTTGATTGTGTGTTCATGTCCATGCCCATGTCTATCAGGTCATGTCATATACATGGACATGTACCTAGATCTACTCAGGTATGGAAAATTCCTCTACACACCAAGAGTTCATGACACATTCTTTCACATGGGGTCTTGGGCATGTGAGACAGGCACACAACCTGCTTACTCAAGGAGGGTCACACTACATGTGGCCCAACCACACGGCATCTAATATTTATATTTTTTCTAAAACCATGGTTATTTTAGCTAGCTAACTATATGGTGTGTGTTCTTCCCAGTGCATTCTATGTAGTCATAATTTTCCCTGAAATATTGGTTCTTCATGCGGATTTTTGATCCTCTAATTTTATCAAAATTCTCATTATTTGGCCACCTGAAAATGGAGTTGTTTTACTTTTTCCAACATTTCACTACCTTCGGTGGCCAAATAATGGATTCCATCTATTTTCACAAATCCAACACACACTCTCCACTCCTCCAGTCGCTTTCTCTCAGTCCAGGATCACAAATCCATGGGAATCGTCACCTGCCTTCCACAATAGATCTCAATATGTATACAAATTTCCATCTCAGTAATCATTTTCTAAAATATCATGAATTTAGGGGTTTTATCATGCTTGAACCTTCCCTATCAAAGTCATATTGTGACCCCAAAGTCTAACGGTGAAGAATGTGAAGAATGATGGGGGAAAATCACCATAAAAAGGGTTATAAACATCATTGGACAATAATTATAAGACAAAGATTTTAAATTGGGGAATGTATGGTGAGATCATGGAATAAGAAAAAAATAAATTTAATAAAATGATTCAGTTTGACAATGGGATCATTCTAAGAGTGTGAATATACAAAATCGAAAGTCGATAATTGAATATCCATGATCAAACATTTAATCAAGGGTGTAAACTAAAATTGAAAAGACCTACCTTGATAATCGATCAATATATTGTGAAGAACACATTTTCCAATGAGTAGGATAATTTGTTGCATCTATTATCTTCCAATTCACCCTGATCCAATCACCTATCATTATTTGATTTCTATTCTCCAACAAAGGTCCCTGAATCTCCTCTCAATTATCCAAGGGTTTATATAGATAACTATGTAGAATTTTTATAATTGAGTATTTATAGAGGATTTATTTAGGTCATTTAATAAAAAAAATATTTATTTATTTATTTTAATTAAATTAACCCGTGAATAGATTCTACAACCAGACACTCGGCACTGACCAACCATAGGTTGCTCCTAGGGTAAACCCCATGCTATGAATTCTACCAGGGTATCATATTTTTTATTCGAGTCTCTATTATTGATATATACCATTATTTCAGAGAAATTTTGTGTGTGTGTGTAATATAAATAAATTAATATTTTCATAAAATTAATTATAGGATCATCGGGCCTCGAAATTTTACGTCATCTCATTGCCTGGCTTCGAAAATATTTCTCAAAATATTTCAAAGTCTTGTTAGGAAAAAACAGAGTCTTTAAAACTCCCTATTGTACATCTATAAATCATATTATAAACTAGTTTACCAATATCATCCAATGTAATCTAACAAAAATACACAAAGGTGTGATAATTTCATTATCTTTTTCCATTCCAAAATGATTTATCAGTTCATTATAGTATTTTTCATTAAAAATGTGACATCCCCAATTTAAGATATTTGAAAAACCAAGAAACCATTTTACCACACCTATAAAACTCATTACTAATTTTTTTCTAAAAATATTTGAAAAATCATCACAATGAGATTCATTTTTTTATTCAATAATTACATCATCTACATATATTTAAATGATTAAATGATCATTTGAAGAATTTTTAGAGATAATGTCAAATATTCTTTTCAATTTTTAAATCATTTGATAAAATTAAAATTGTTAACATTTCATTCCAAGTTAGAGAGAATTATTTTAAACCATATAAAGATTTTGGAAATTTTAAAATTTAATTTAAAAACCATTTATTTTCAAAACCTAGTGGTTTTACCATGAAAACATTTTATAAAACAAACCCATTTTCAAAATCACATTTAACACCCATTTTTAAATGTTTTAAATTTATAAGGGTGGTGAATACCAACAAGATTATATTAGATCATATCTAAGAAATTAGTGTGAAGGTTTCATGATAATCATTTTGTTATTATTAATTATAAACTTTTCCTATAGTTTTGCCTTTCTTCTAGGTGATGTTACCTTTCTCATCTAATTTATTTCAACAAACCAATTTTTTAAATAACAATATGATTGATTGGCCTTTCTAAAAGATTCCAAATGTTATTATATTGGAAATAGTTTAGATATTATTGCATATAAAAACCCAATTTTCATCATTAATAACATCATTAAGGTTTATAGGTTTTATAAAATAAATAAAATAATGATGCTCAATGCTTTTCAATATGGAACTTCTAGTATGACTACTTGGTTTAAAATCACTAATAATATTTTACAAGGGAAATTATTTGAATATTTTAAAATAATTGGGTAAAGGAACACAAATAGACTAGTATTCAATTGGTTTTCAAGGATAATGTGGATCATTAAGTGTCAATGTATCATGGTTATCCACATCTTTGATTTGGAATGAAGTTTTATGAATATTTTCATCAAAATTGTATGAATGGATTCATAAATGGTTTTGATTTTTTTTATTAAATACTCATTAGGAATTACATGATTTTTTGTAAAGAATAACGATTACTTCATCATATTTTGCATCAAATTATCCAAGGTTTTCTTTAGTTTTAATCATATTTCATTTACATCCAAACAATTTAAAAAATAAAATATTTGGAATTTTATTTTTCCAACATTTATAAGGGGTATTTTTGTGGATTGATCTTATGAGAACATGGTTTATGATATAACAAGTGGTTTTTAATACCTTGTAAAAAATGTATTGAGGTATTTTGAAATCATTCAATAGGGATCTTCAGATTTCATTAAGAGTTCTATTTTGTCTTTTGACAACCTCATTTTGTTGAGGTGTTCAATGAGAAGAAAAATCATGATTATAAACATGTAAATAATAGAAATAATCAAAAAAATCAAGATCAACCACATTATCACTTAAAATGGAAGTAAATTTGTTTATTTTTAAATTTTGGACCATCATGTTAAATATTATAAATACTTAACAGGACTTATTTTTGTGTAAAAAGAAAAAGACCCAAGTGAATCTTGTATAATCATCAACAATCATAGAGTAATACAAATTGAATTATATACTTTCAAATTGAATTTCTCTAAACATATTAAGGGGATCAAGATCAGGGGATTTATATTTTGATACTTCTTTTTTATCTTTAAAATATGTTTCATTTTATGTTTAATGTTTTAAAGGATAACAAAAAACATTATCTTTTAAATGAAATTTTAGTAAGTATCACACTATTTGATTTCAATGGAGATTAAAGTGTATGTGTGTGATATATTGATAAATTTGTCTATGCCCAATCCTACACTAACTATCTTGAACATTAAAAAATTTATCATTTTGATAATAAATTGATTTTATATCAATAATATAATCATTTTGAAAACAAAAAACACTCAATAAAGGTTTTCCTTTGAGATTTAAAAAATTATAAAATTCATTTTTATAAGATATTTTAAAACCATTTTCCCCCAATTGGAAATATTTTATAAAACTTTTTTTAAAATCATTAAATAATAAAACATAATCCGTAAGAGTTTAATTGACAAAACGGGTTCTACCTATAATGATTATTTAACTTCTTGTATTATCACTGAAGGTTATGTATCCTCAATTGAGTTTTTCAAGTTGATTAAATATAGAGATTTTATCACACATATTTCTAGATCATTCATTATCCATGTACCATTTTTCTTTATATTATTTTCACTTTCGATACATTTCCAATAAAATTAAAAAATTATGCCTTTTTGGTACCCAGATTTTGGGTCCCCATACACAAGATAATAGTAATTTTTGTACCCAAATTTGTTTAAAAAGTCATTTCTAAGATAATATATGGGATGAATGTTGTATACTCTTTATACTACCATATTTATATTTTTTTCAATTATATTCATAGATTATATTCCCATATTTTTTACAATAAAATAAAAATTTACTTTTTGAAACTTCTTTTAGAAACATAAAATTTTTTAAAGAACTTTAATTTTTTCCAAAAAGCAATTCCAAAATTATTATTATAAAATTTCTATAAACCCAATAATTTATATATATCTTATTACACTTTATTTAATTTTTTTATAGAATTTATAAGATCATTAATAATCGATTATAACTCATGCATATTCCATTGATCATCAATGTGTTTTAATAATTCAAATTTGACGATTGTGAGATGATCCTTTTTATTAAGCACTTGATTTTAATAATTTTTTGAGTTATTTTTAAATTAAATTTATTTTGTATAATACTTATTTAAGTTTATCATAAGAATATTTTATATATTTATAGATTATGAGATTAGAAGAAGAATAGGAAGAAATGGAATTTGAGGATGAAAAAGATGGGGAGTTTGAGTGTAAATTTTTAATAAACCTAACTTGATCCATGAAAAACTTGGAAATTTTGTAATATGATTATCTTGAGGATGGAGTGTCATCACCTTCCCTCCAGTTTGAAACATTGAAGGAATTATTTCTTTTATTTTTCTTATCCTTGTTTTTATTTTTGATCAATAGTAATTATATCCTTACGTTTCTCTATTACTTTTCATTTGAAGCACTTCAGTTACTATTATTTTGTATTATTCTCCTTTTTTAAATGTTAGAAGGATTTATTTCTTGTGATGAAATTATTCCTCCTTTTGGATAGATGATCAATTTCATTATTTTTGAATTATTTTTCATTAATACTTTAAATTTAATTTACTTTTTTTCCTAGACTTCAATGGATTACTTATTAGCTTTTCTCTTTATTGTTTTCTCATATTTCATGATATATACAATTAGCTCATCGACAAGCATGTTCTTGTTGAAATTCACTTCTTGGAATGTTTCCAATTTTGGTTCCCAAGAATATTCCATAACCTAAAGGAATTTTTTTAGTGAATTTTACACAGTAAAAGTATCACCAAGAAACATTATTCCATATAGTGTCATTAAAGAACATAAAACTTTCAGTAATTGATTTAGTTGGATATAAATTAAATCTTTAAAAATAATTCATGTACATATAAATCCTAGTATATTTAACTTTACTTTTTCCTTCATGATTAAATTTTAAGATTTTCCATATTTCATGAGTATTTTTTAAAGTACATATATGAAAAAATTAATTTTTTTTCTAATCCATAATGCATGAAATTCATATCATTACCATATAATTCAAAAGTATCAACATTATCATGTGTCAATTTTTCTAATTTTTCACTAGTATGAATATAATAATTTATAAAAAAATTCTAAATAGGATAACCAAGAGTTCTAAGAAAGGATAACATAAAGTCCATCCAATAAATAAAATTAAAACCATAAAAATATTGTTTGGGACCCATAGATTTCCATTAAATGGATCTAATGATGTATGAAAAAAAATACATTTAAGAATATCATATATTGAAATTGGTAATGATTTGGAAAAAACTAATTTTGAAAATTAGGATATTCTATCAAAAACACAAATAACTGTCTTTTCAAATCAAATATAGGTCAAATATAAAATGGAAATATGGGGGTGAATTTACTTTAAAAAAAATTATAGTTATTATTTAAAAGAAAATTGATTATCATGAAACCATATGATATAGTAATATAAGAAATAAATAAAAGTGAGTATATAAGAAATTAAATCATTAAGTGATGTGGAAAAAAAATTAAAAAAAATTAAAAAGGCACAGTTCAATAAAGGAGTTCTATAATATCTCAAGAATGAGCCCATATATCTCTTCCCTATAGGAATTACTAAGGGGGTTATATATCTCCTTTAATTTTAATAAACACCATGAACCAAAAGTGGAAAGTAAATAATCTATTGATTTAAATGAAAATCAATAACCAAAATAAGACCCCTGTCTTTAACAAAAATAAAGAATCAAGAAAACTCACTTTAATGGTCATGTTCACCTAAAGTATAATATCAATAATATAGTGGTTTTTTTTACAAACCCTATGCAAAACCCTCAACTCCCTCTGGTGGATTTAAATGAAGATAAAATATTAAGAGAGGGATAGAGAGATAGAGAGATAATTTACAACATAAATATACTTTATGAAATTACAATAAGGGAGGAAGAAAAAGTCTTCTTAATAGAGGGGAAAATTTATTAACTTTTTTAAAGAATCAATTTCTATTTTAGAATCTCAATTTTCTTATAGATCTCATGAAAAAACACATCGTGGATCGATCAAGAATTGTTTGGGGGTAAATTAGTTTTAATATTTTTCATTTCATAGGATCCAAGCCTTTAAATACATCTATGTATAGCGTTCATAGGATCCAGGGGTCCATTGGGTCGAACCTTGGATTTATTGATATGATTTGAAGCTTTAAATCCCTAATTTAATTCTTATTGACATAACTAGATAGAATCCACTAAGTGGTAGCTCTAATTCTATTGGGTAGTTGGATCCATTATTATAGATTTTAGGGATGTCTTAGACTCCAATGGGTGGTTGGTGCACCCCATAGGGTAGCTGGTGAACCACATGGAGGTATAGTGGATCTTTCCACCACTATTGTCTTATGAGTGACACCCCTCTAGGTAGCAGGCACATCCAGATATTGAGTAAATTATAAAAGGTAATCCAAGCTCCCCTTTTGGAGTATTATTTTTCTGATTATTATTGAGAAAAATATTTAAATACTTTGAAAAAGAAACACTCAAACTCAATGTTAAAACACTTAAGTGGTTGTGATCATAAAAAAATTATAGGTTCCACATGATAATGATCGGTTCAAAAATGAGTTATAAAAGAAGACAGATTTTCATTTAATTTTGTATTTGAAAATATTTTAGATATAGTAATTCAATAGTTCTCTTGTAATAATTATAATGGAAGTCCATTTTTATGATTGGAAGAAGTTTTCTACCATTTATAAAAATGTGCATTTCCCATAATTTATAATGTATAGTATCACAATATATATAAAATAAAATCTCAAACATATCATGATCAAAATGAGAGGAGTGTAATAGATAATTTAATATTTGATCGGAACCATTTAGTGTGCTAATAAATATGAACTTCCAATGGAAATTACATGCATTTCTTGGTTCTTTATTCCTATTCAATCTTGTTATATATCCTGAATAGTTTAGGAGAAACTAAACATTGAATATATTCCTACTATATTGGAGTTTGTTAATGTCCTTCTAAAATAGATTCCTAGTATTCTTTTAAATAGTGAAGTTGATTTTTCAATAGAACTCATACCTAATGTTACACCTATTTTAAAGACTCCATATAGAATAGACCATATTGAGTCTCAAGAATTAAAGAAGCAACTCTAAGAGAATCTTGATAAGGTATTCATTCATCTAAGTGTGTCACCATATGTAACACTTGTATTTTTTCTTATGAAGAAATATGAATCAATGCATATATTCATTTATTCATTTATTATCATGAACTTAAAAATATCACACTAATGAATATGTACCCTCTAATTCATAATTATGGTTTGTTTTATCAATTATGATGAGCTTAATATTTATCCAAGATTTATCTTCAATATGGATATAATCGATTGAGTGTCAAAAGTGAATACATACCCAATATAGCTTTTCATTCAAGTTATAGAAAATATTAATTTATAATTATGATATTCGACCTTACTAATTCCCCAATATCTTTAATGATTTAATGAATATTTCCTTTATAGATTACCTTGATCAGTTTTGGGTGGTTATTATAGATGATATTCTAAAATATTCTGAGAAACAAAGAGAATAAATATCAGTTTAGGTTGTTTTAAGACCCTAAGGAAACATAATATATATGTAAAATTTAATAAGTTTGAATTTTGGGAATATAAAGTTTCAATTTTTAGTCATATAATCTCAAGAAATGGTATATCGATTGATATATCAAAGATGAAAATTTTGAACATTGGCCTACACCAACTACTAAAATTGAAATACATAGTTTTATTGGATTAGAGAGATATTATAAATTATTTGTGGAGTATTTTTCATGGATATCTAATTCACAGACTATATTAAATTAAAATGGAGTTATGTTCCTATGGAATGATGAATGTGAAGAAAATTTCAAGGAACTAAATAGAAATTTGGCAAGTGAACCTATTCTCACACTAACCTGCAGCGGAGAAGTGTTTTTGATTTATAGTGTTACATCAAAAAAGGGTATGTATTTTGTTTCATTGTAGAATTCTATGGTGATATCATATACCTCATTCCAATTAAAGTTTCATGAGAAAAATTACCTAAATCATTATTTAGATCTAGTAGCAGTAATATTTTCATTAATGTTCAGTGGGAATTGTATTTAAAGAGAAATTCATGACATATATACTGATCAAAAAAGTTAAAGAATATATTCACCTATATAGAGATGAATATGAACCAAAAAATATGGTTGGAATTGATTAAAGATTATGAATTCTAAATACACTTCCACCTTGAGAAAGTGAATAAGTTGGAAGAACCTTTGAGTGGAAAGGATCATGTAAGATTATCTATGATGAGTATAAAAAATATAAAATATTTATGGATTTTCCAAGTAAGGACCATGAAATTTTGAAGGAATTGGAGAAATATTTTCATGATCAAATTAGTGTTCAACCATATATCCATGTGAAAATTAAAGAGGTGCAGGAGTATGAAGAGCTATTAAATAATGTGGGAAATGATCCTAAGTTCTACCTTAATTGTGATAGAATTATAAGGTTTAGTAACTAAGTATATGCCCCATCAATAATAGACCTAAATAATGGATAACTAGAAGAATATTATATCTCATCATTCTCTATTTATCCATGAAGTATGATGATGTATATAAATCTGAAAGAGTATTTCTAGTATCTCAACATTAAGAGTGATATTATGAAATATTTATATCAATTCTTGGTATGTCACCACTTTAAAGTTGAGAGACAGGATTATTAGGGAATGTTACAACCATTACCCATACCAAAATGGAAATGGGAAAATATAGCATAGGATTTCTTCATTGTACTCCCCAAAACATCTTATGGTCATAATGTTATTTGGTTTAGTTGATCACCTTATGAAGTCAGCACACTTAATTACTATCAAAGTAGATTACTATCTAGATCATATTTCCATGATATATATTAAAGAAATGGTAAGGTTTCATGGGGTACAACATTCTATTGTATCTCAGTAGTATTTGAGATTTATCTTAATGATATAGAGAAGTATTTAGCAAGATCTAGATATAGAGTTGTTTTTAATTACTGTATATCCTCCTCAAATAGATGGTCAGCCTGAGAAGAAACTTCAAAACCTAGAGGATATTTTATTATCTAATTCTATATATTTCAATGTTTTTTGGGATTAACACCTTCAACTAGTAAATTTTTCATATAAAAATATATTTACCTCGATCATTTAGATGGATCTTTATGAATCCCTCTATGGAACGAAGTGTTGAACACACAAAAAAAATATGATGAAGTTGGAGAAAAAAAGTTATTGAGACATTATATATCTATGTAAATACAATAAAAGGTAAGATACATTCAGTATCACATCAAGGAAACTTAGAGTTGATAGAATAGTTATGCCAGCAATCATCGGTGAGATCTAAAATTCAAAGTTCATGTGAAGGTTTTCCTATGAATTTCTCTAAGGAAGAAGGTTATGAGATTAAAAAATTAGGTAAAACTATTCCCAATGTATATTGGTTCCATTCATATTATGGATTGAGTAGGGATAATAACTTATCACTTGAAACTCCCACTAAATAAATATCAGGTTCATGATGTGTTCCATGTATCTCTCTTAAGGAAGTATATACCATATATTTAATATATACTAAACTCATTGGTTACACTACAAGATCATGATATTTATTATGAATAAAAACCGGTATAAGTCTTGGATAATATATATAATGTTCTATGAAACATGACTACTCACCTAGTTAATGTTCTTTGGAGGAATCTGAAATTTTTAGAAGCTACACGGCAACCTTAGGATATGATAAATCTGAGATATCCTAATTTTTTCTACCAAAGTGATAAAATTTAGAGGATAAAATTAATTTTAAATGGGGTATAATGTAATACCCTAGGATTTTATGTGTACTTTTAAAGAAAACATGAAGTATTCAACAGTTTTTCTTACACACAACCATGTGTCTACATATATAACACCCCAAAAATTTTATGGTATGTTTCTCTTAAATACTTTAATTTCATTTGATAGACTATATTGCATGAATCACAGGATCTTTTTGGAACAAAACTTGGTTATTATATGGTATAGTCATAACCTAGCCATTAAACTTAAATTTCCCACTTCAGAGTTTTGAATTTTGAAAAATAGACATACACGGTTGTGATCAGGGTGATATTTGGAGTCTGATAGAATCAAATTAATTTTTTGTTGAATAGTAACTTACCCTTATGAATAGTAACTTACCCATATTAATAGTAATATGAACCTTATGATTGGTAAACTTACCCATGAAATTGTAAATAAAATTTAGGCACCTTAAAAATGAAGATGAATATTTTAAGTGTTGGTATTTTTTGAATAAATGGTGATTTTAATTAAAAATTAAATTTCTCATATTTAGAAAATTATTTTTGAAAAATTGAGTTAATTTTTGGATTATAAACATTTAAAAATGGTTATGGTGAATTTTTTATATATTTCTGAAATACTTTAATTTTTTTGTGAATAGTAAAATACATTAATTTACTGTATAAATACATTATAATTTAAATCCACTATTCCTAAGATCATGAGGGGTGTAAGCACCCAAATATAGAACTCACATAAACTTATTACTATTCTAGGTCATGTAATCCTCACTATTTCTTGTCTTGTGGAGAAATAATAAATTAGTGAATATAATATTAAGAAAACCCTCCTCCCCTCCACTACAAATACCACCCCTCCCACCCTAATTTCTTCACACCTCTCAAGATTCAAGACTTACCTAAATTATGCTAAAATATGTCACACCCCGACACGCACGTTTATTTTATTTTATGATTTCTTTGACTTTGAAAATTTTTGATGGGGTTCGTGTCCAGTCTCGGATTAGATTTTTGAGTTTTTGTTAAAAAGTGCGCGTTTTGACGCGACGTCGTGGGGCGCGTGAGCGGAGACTGTTCTGGAAGCCCCGCGCGTCCCTGCCCGGTGTTTTTGCGCATCCCGTTGTCTTTGAAAAAAAAATTTAAATAGAGTCTTTATATTTAATGCGCAAATCTATAGTTATAAATTAATAATTACTTTTATTATTTAAGATGAAATGAATATTTTTATCATTTGTGTTTTTTTTATCACCATGATTATCATTATAATTATTATTTTTATAATTATGTTAAAAATAGATAATTAATGAAATTGTTAACGCTGCGAATAATAGTATAATTATTATTAAATATGGTTTGTTATTAATCATTATTATTGTTATTATTAATATTGTAATTTATTATTATTATGATTTGGTTTTGTTTTGTTTATTTTCTTTTCTTTCTTTTTTCTTTTTATTTTAATTTCCCCCTCTTTTCCTCTAACCCTAGCGGCCCCCCCTTAAATCTTTTTTTTTTCTTCTTTCTCCCCGCTGGAGCCGCCGCCACCCCCTCCTCTATTCTTTCTTCTCTCCCTCCCGCGGGTTCCCTTCTCCTCCCTCTCCCCGCGTCCGCCTGTGCTGTTTTTTTTCCCCCCAACACTATCCGCCTCCTTCCTCTTCTCCACCCTGCAGCGTGCGACCCAGCCGCCCCGGTCTCCTCCAGCTGCGCCTCCTTCATCCGGCACCGCCTCCATTGCGCACACCCTCCTTCCTCCCCTTGCGCAACGACCCAGCGCCGGCTACCTTTTCCCCTTGAAGCTTCTCCTCCCTCCCTTGCAGCAGCCCGCAAACAGCAGCCGTCCCCTGGTTCCCTCCTCCCCTTGCAGTGACTCCGGCCAGAAACCCCTTCTCCAGCCGGATCTCCACCGGCACCGTCACCCTCGGTTAGCCCTTCTCCGACCGACAACACCCTTGGCAGACCCCTCCTTCGGCCAGGAATGCCCTCTCCCTGCTACGGCAACCCTCACTCGTAGCCCCCCTGTCGGTCCGCATCCAGCAGCGCGGAGCCCCTCTGTCGGTCCGGCGCGACACCATCCTGGGCCCCTCACCCTACCAGCACCTCCCTTGTCGGTGTGCCTTCCTCTTGTGCAGCCCTTGCTCGGGTGAACCACCTTCATCCCCCTCTCTATCCGCTGCTGCACCCCGGCCAGCCCGCTCGGACACCCTTTCCTTCACCCTCCTTCCTTGCACCAGATCGCTCAGCGGCCCCCCTGCCCGGCTTCTTCCCAATGCGCCATCCGCACCCTGCACCCCCGGCGTTGTCCCCCCTCTCCGGTGTGCCGCTGCTGTCCAGCGCCCCAACTCCCCTGCTGCGCAGCACCCTGCCAGTGCAGGACCTCCCTTGCCTCCTATTCTGCTCCCCGCTCGAAGGTTTGTTTGTTTTTTTGTTTTTTTTGTTTTTTATTTATTTTTACTTTTATTGTTATTATTATTATCACTACAATTATTATTATTCTTATTCTTATTATTATTCATTATTATTAATATTGATCTTATTATTGTTATTATTATTATTATTATTATTAATTTTATTACTATTATTATTATTATCATTATTATTTTCATTATTATTATTATTAATTTTATTATTATTATTATTATTGTTATTATTAATTCTATTACTATTATTGTTATTATTATCATTATTATTATTAATTTTATTATTATTAATTTTATTATTATTATTATTATTATTATTATTATTATTATTATTATTATTATCGCTTTGGCCTTTTATTTGTTGGGGGTTATCTTTTTATGTTTATTTTGGTAGGATTATTGTTTGAGGACCCGCGCAGGGAGTTTCCAAGTGAGCGTCATCGCCGCGCCTTGTTTCCGAGGTTCCATCGTCGCCGCGCTTTGGTTTCGAGGTGAGCGTTTATTCCCTCCGCTTGGTTTAAAATGCTCTGGTGAGTTTTGGAAGTGTCTGAGTCCTTGGTACTGACTATGCAGAGTGTTAGACCTTGTCACGTGGTTTCGGACACACGTCGTGTCATCGCGACTTGGATCCGAGGTTGTTGTGTCGACGCGCTTGGTTTTGAGGTAGGTTCCCTTTGCACTGCTTTTAAAATTTAAGTTATGTTATTTCATGTTGTTTGCGCACCCTAATTGTTCAAAAACAACATTTTATTAATTGTAATAAATATGATATAATATACGATAATTAAATTTTAATATAAGATAGTTAATTTTTAAATGGTTATTTAATGTCAAAAGGAGCCGTTTATTTTATACACGACACATGACACATCCTTTTGACGAGCAGACACCCAATAATGAAAGAATGCTCGTTTGGCTTTTAAACATAATTCAAGAAATATAATATAGAGTTCTGGTTTAATGAGAAATGATTTCTTTTGATGCGTGAACAAATACTTTGGTTCGTTTGAGAAATTGCCCGGTTGGCTCTTAAAGTTTATTTGGAAAAGAAAATGGTTTGGTTTGGTTTATAAAAATACTGGAAACCTGTGAAGTAGTGTTTTGGGGGTCTTTAAACGGTTTTAAACTGGATTTTGTCTCATAAAGAAGTTGTACCTGTCTTTGAGTAGTGTTTGTGAAATGTATTAAATGCCCGTTTGGCACTTTATGGAAAGCGATAAAAATGTTTTGATAAAAACCCTCTTAGGGCGACTCTCATGCCTTGGTTGCAATGGATTGTTTGGGAGGTCGCGCTTAGAGGCTCCCGGGTACTTGAGTAGTTAAAGGCAAGAGGTTGTCCCATGGAGTGACTCGGGGAATGCATGTTGTTCTTTATATATAGATATATCTGATTGGATGCTCGGTTGGCATCGGTTGGCTCACCCCTTTTTCTTAAACACTTGAGACATGGGAATCTGGCATATTGAGAGAATATTCTAAGAACGATTGCTGCACTGGTAGGTTATGGTACTGACCAGTGGCCCATAATAGGTGGATATATTGGGTTTATTACTATGGGATTTGCCCTCGACCTGCCTGTGAGTGGATGGTCGAGCGTTTTGTGCATTTTGATTTCATCGTGACATGTCAATAAGGATGATTTCTCATGTATTGGTGTCTTCTGGTTTATTCTCGATCTCCTAGGTTCACCCATGTCTATTCAGCTTTTTTAGCTTGCAGTAATGATTATGATGCTCACGTGTATACTTACATTGCCCTTGCTGTATGTTTTACTTTGTGCATTCTGGCATATTGTTTTCCTTGGAAACTGATAAATTGCTTTTTAATGGGTTTCTAAAAATTGTTTTCAAATGGAAGTGTTTAATCCCTTTTGTACAAATTTGAAAATTTACACATCACTTTCCCCTTTTCCTGAAATGTCATTGGCACTAATGAAATGAACACGAATTTGGAAAATGGCTAAGGGTAATGGTTCGTACTTTGTTTTTAAGTAGAATATTATTAAAAACATACTTTTATAGATTGTAGTTCAAACTTGAAATGATGTTTCTTTTATTTTAAAGGTAGTGCATTGGGAATAGATATCGGGCTAGCCTACTGAGTTTTAATACTCACGCCTATAGTTGTTTTCTGTTTTTAGTGTTTGTGCAGGCTATAGCTTGAGTGCGCTCGCCTAGGGCGACGCTTGATCGTTGAGTTGGAGAGCGACCCGCGAGGTCGCACGGAGTTTGTTCGCACGTCGTGTTTGGTTAGTTTGTTTCTTGTTTGTTCCTATTTAGTCACTTTATCTGGTTTATATTTTCTGTGCTGCTCTGTATTATTTTCGCTGTCTTATTTATTTATATTGGGCGAAATCGTTCCCACAATCTCTAATTATGCCCTGGCGCTTGTCGCCAGCCCGGGAGGATCGGGAACGCCTCTCGGGCCATGTCGCGGACCGGCTCGGGTGACCGGTTCAGGGTCGACCCGGGTTGGTTCGTGACAAAATGGTATCAGATGAGGTTTGCTCTTAGCAGACCTCACTATTCAGAGCGCCCTTTGTTATTTGGGATGTCAGGGTAGATGGAGTAGGATTGTCGGGACTTGAGGGGTAGGTGCGAGAAGAGCGTCGCGAACTCTTGCCCGTACTGATCCTCAGGTTTCCATGGGAAGTCCGGTTTAATTTGTTTGTTTGGGTTTTTATGGAAAGATTTTGTAATTGGGGTACGACAAATGGAGTTGGGCTAATAGTCCTAAGCCGCATGGCCTGGCAAGCCATGTGGAGCTAGGGGCATGGTCCAAGAAGGCTCTCGGTGTCAGTGACGTGTTTGGCATATGGCCGCCAACCATATGGTCAAGTTGTTTACTGACACTAGTCCCCTGTTTGAGTTGTTTTGGGTTTCTCGTGATGTTTGAAAGTGGTTTGAATCAAAAAAGTTTGTTTTGAAAAAAAATGGTTGTTTGAAATAACATGTTTAATTTGCAGATTATTTTAAAAGAAGTGGTATGAATAAATTGTTTTTGGAAAATGAAGTTGCTTTGTTTTGGCCTTGGTGTTCCGATGAGTACTCACATGCATTTTGGTGTGTTGGAAATGTGGATGGATGTCTGGTATGGAGGATGGATGCCCTGGGTGGCACAGATACATGCATGTGAGTGAGACTCTAAGGGATACCAATGGCGAGGGTTTAAGTTACCAAGATTGTTTTAAATTAAAGATGTTTTCAAAGAGAAAATTTTTGATGCTATGATAACTTGTTTTCTCGGATTTTGAGCTTGTCACCTATGCAGTGTTTGATTTTGAGGTTGTTATTCATTCGTTGAGTTGGCGTTGATTGGGTTTTTGACCTTTCCTTGTCCAGCGGTTATCCCTTTGAAGCTTCGATGGGTGATCGTAGTGCGGTTGATCAACCTAAGGATTTTATGCTTGAGTTTCGGAAGCTCGATCCACCCCTCTTCTATGGTCAAGTAGAAACTTTCGTGGCAGAGGAGTGGATGCGGAAGATTGAAAGGGACTTTAACCTCATTGAGTTGCCCGAGTCGTTGAAGGTCAAGTTTGCGACCTTCATGCTTGAAGGTTCACCGTGGATGTGGTAGAAGTCAGTGTCTCGGGACAAGCCCCGTCAAGAGGTTACTTGGGAGTTTTTCAAAGCCTCGTTCATTCGCCAGTATTTCCCTGAGGAAGATAGGGTGAGAAAAGGGATGGAAATGTGTTGTTTGCAGCAGGGCGACGGATCCGTGTTAGAATATTTCCATCGCTTTGTGGAGCTAGTACCTTATGATTCAGATTATGCCACAAATGACCCCGTGAAGGCTCGACGCTTCGAGGCAGGTCTCCGCCCTGATCTATAGTCGAAGGTGTCAGAGTCCAACCTAACTTCTTTTGTCGATGTGGCAAGACAAGCTTTTCATGTCGAAGCCGCGATGGCAGGAGTGCTCGAAGTAGTTCTCCCTCCTTCAATCCCTATGAGCAGTGGTGAAGATTCTGGAAAGGAAATGAATAAGCAAATGGAAATGGATGGATCAAGTCGTGGAATTAAGAGGCCTCGGGATCTTTCATCAACCTCTTCGGAACGAGAGATTATTGTGTGTTATCAGTGTGGCAAGCGGGGTCACAAGAAGTCATCGTGCCCAAGCGCTCCGAAGCCCTGCCAGGCATGTGGACGCCTGGGTCACTTGCGACGATTTTGTCGGGGCGTAGCAAGGAAGAGTCGCAGAGGAAGCTCTCAGAAGTGATGTGCTGTGGGGTCCTTGTCCAAAGTTTTCAGTGTAGGTTTCCTTTCTGGGTAAGTGATCTATTATCGTGGCCTATGTATGGGTGTTGTTTTGGATTTGAAATGTATGGAAATTTCATGGGTCTTTTGACGAACTTCGGATTTCAATGCTGGTGTGTTTTTAATTTTAAAATCTTGTCCTTTATTCTGTCAGATCAAAAGATGTATGTATCTCATTGGGATTATCAGAACCTGACTGCGAGGCAGGAGATGCTTCATCCATCAGAGCTCCAGCCAAAAGGTCTCGGAGTGAAGCCGGCGCGTAGTCAGGAACCCCCGGGGAAAATTTTAAAGAGTCTGGTTAAAGTCGTGCTTCTATCGTCATGGTGAGATAGTTTTAGTGTTGTTTCTCTGGTTTCTCTGTTGTTGTAGTTCTCTCTTGTCGCAAAGTGCGCAATGGACTTATCCCTCGTGTAACGTCGGGAATTGTGCCTTTTGGATGTAAGTTGCTGATCAGTGACCTTGCGTGGGCCACTGATGTAAATCAGTTGCGGCCCTGGTTTGTGTCCATCCCGAAGTGATGGGTCGTGAGTAGTCGTACGTCGTAGTTTTAGTGATTTGATCCTTGGGCCCACCCTCCCCGCCCATGGGGTTAGAGTTTTAGTGCGCAAAGTATCCATTTAAGCTTCGATCCCTTTCAGACGAGAGTAAGCGGTTTAAATGTTTTTGCTGTGCTTTCATAGCTTGAGTAAGGCCCGGTTCTGGCCTAAGTTGGATTTCTGGTTGGTCGCTAAGAGGTCAGTCCTTTTATGGTGGGGAGAACCACCATGAGTCTCTTTGGGTTTTCTCTTAAATCGTTATTGAATTCTAGTTGAGTTCTTATGGTGGGGAGCCCGTTCAGGCCTTCCCTCTGTTGGTGATTTACTTTGGGCAATGAGGTTCAGTCCCGCTGGTAGTCGTTGTGACATCCTTGGTTAAGAGGTTGGATCGTGTTCTGTGAAATCCTTAGGTGTTGATCGATCGACTGGTTGGTGTTGTGGCTTTCCGGGGGCGGAAAGCGTTATGGTGGGGAGAATTGTCACACCCCGACACGCACGTTTATTTTATTTTATGATTTCTTTGACTTTGAAAATTTTTGCTGGGGTTCGTGTCCAGTCTCAGATTAGATTTTTGAGTTTTTGTTAAAAAGTGCGCGTTTTGACGCGACGTCGTGGGGCGCGTGAGCAGAGACTGTTCTGAAAGCCCCGCGCGTCCCTGTCCGGTGTTTTTGCGCATCCCGTTGTCTTTGAAAAAAAAAATTAAATAGAGTCTTTATATTTAATGCGCAAATCTATAGTTATAAATTAATAATTACTTTTATTATTTAATATGAAAAGAATATTTTTATCATTTGTGTTTTTTTTATCACCATGATTATCATTATCATTATTATTTTTATCATTATGTTAAAAATAGATAATTAATGAAATTGTTAACGCTGCGAATAATAGTATAATTATTATTAAATATGGTTTGTTATTAATCATTATTATTGTTATTATTAATATTGTAATTTATTATTATTATGATTTGGTTTTGTTTTGTTTATTTTCTTTTCTTTCTTTTTTCTTTTTATTTTAATTTCCCCCTCTTTTCCTCTAACCCTAGCGGCCCCCCCTTAAATCTTTTTTTTTCTTCTTTCTCCCCGCTGGAGCCGCCGCCACCCCCTCCTCTATTCTTTCTTCTCTCCCTCCCGCGGGTTCCCTTCTCCTCCCTCTCCCCGCGTCCGCCTGTGCTGTTTTTTTCCCCCCAACACTATCTGCCTCCTTCCTCTTCTCCACCCTGCAGCGTGCGACCCAGCCGCCCCGGTATCCTCCAGCTGCGCCTCCTTCATCCGGCACCGCCTCCATTGCGCACACCCTCCTTCCTCCCCTTGCGCAGCGACCCAGCGCCGGCTACCTTTTCCCCTTGAATCTTCTCCTCCCTCCCTTGCAGCAGCCCGCATACAGCAGCCGTCCCCTGGTTCCCTCCTCCCCTTGCAGTGACTCCGGCCAGAAACCCCTTCTCCAGCCGGATCTCCACCGGCGCCGTCACCCTCGGTTAGCCCTTCTCCGACCGACAACACCCTTGGCAGACCCCTCCTTCGGCCAGCAATGCCCTCTCCCTGCTACGGCAACCCTCACTCGTAGCCCCCCTGTCGGCCCGCATCCAGCAGCGCGGAGCCCCTCTGTCGGTCCAGCGCAACACCATTCTGGGCGCCTCACCCTACCAGCACCTCCCTTGTCGGCATGCCTTCCTCTTGTGCAGCCCTTGCTCGGGTGAACCACCTTCATCCCCCTCTCTATCCGCTGCTGCACCCCAGCCAGCCCGCTCGGACACCCTTTCCTTCGCCCTCCTTCCTTGCACCAGATCGCTCAGCGGCCCCCCTGTCCGGCTTCTTCCCAATGCGCCATCCGCACCCTGCACCCCCGGCGCTGTCCCCCCTCTCCGGTGTGCCGCTGCTGTCCAGCGCCCCGACTCCCCTGCTGCGCAGCACCCTGCCAGTGCAGGACCTCCCTTGCCTCCTATTCTGCTCCCCGCTCGAAGGTTTGTTTGTTTTTTTGTTTTTTTTGTTTTTTATTTATTTTTACTTTTATTGTTATTATTATTATCACTACAATTATTATTATTCTTATTCTTATTATTATTCATTATTATTAATATTGATCTTATTATTGTTATTATTATTATTATTATTAATTTTATTACTATTATTATTATTATCATTATTATTTTCATTATTATTATTATTAATTTTATTATTATTATTATTATTGTTATTATTAATTCTATTACTATTATTGTTATTATTATCATTATTATTATTAATATTATTATTATTAATTTTATTATTATTATTATTATTATTATTATTATTATTATTATTATTATTATTATTATTATTATTATCGCTTTGGCCTTTTATTTGTTGGGGGTTATCTTTTTATGTTTATTTTGGTAGGATTATTGTTTGAGGACCCGCGCAGGGCGTTTCCAAGTGAGCGCCATCGCCGCGCCTTGTTTCCGAGGTTCCGTCGTCGCCGCGCTTTGGTTTCGAGGTGAGCGTTTATTCCCGCCGCTTGGTTTAAAATGCTCTGGTGAGTTTTGGAAGTGTCTGAGTCCTTGGTACTGACTATGCAGAGTGTTAGACCTTGTCACGTGGTTTCGGACACACGTCGTGTCATCGCGACTTGGATCCGAGGTTGTTGTGTCGACGCGCTTGGTTTTGAGGTAGGTTCCCTTTGCACTGCTTTTAAAATTTAAGTTATGTTATTTCATGCTGTTTGCGCACCCTAATTGTTCAAAAACAACATTTTATTAATTGTAATAAATATGAGATAATATACGATAATTAAATTTTAATATAAGATGGTTAATTTTTAAATGGTTATTTAATGTCAAAAGGAGCCGTTTATTTTATACACGACACATGACACATCCTTTTGACGAGCAGACACCCAATAATGAAAGAATGCTCGTTTGGATTTTAAACATAATTCACGAAATATAAAATAGAGTTCTGGTTTAATGAGAAATGATTTCTTTTGATGCGTGAACAAATACTTTGGTTCGTTTGAGAAATTGCCCGGTTGGCTCTTAAAGTTTATTTGGAAAAGAAAATGGTTTGGTTTGGTTTATAAAAATACTGGCAACCTGTGAAGTAGTGTTTTGGGGTTCTTTAAACGGTTTTAAACTGGATTTTGTCTCATAAAGAAGTTGTACCTGTCTTTGAGTAGTGTTTGTGAAATGTATTAAATGCATGTTTGGCACTTTATGGAAAGCGATAAAAATGTTTTGATAAAAACCCTCTTAGGGCGACTCTCATGCCTTGGTTGCAATGGATTGTTTGGGAGGCCGCGCTTAGAGGCTCCCGGGTACTTGAGTAGTTAAAGGCAAGAGGTTGTCCCATGGAGTGGCTCGGGGAATGCCTGTTGTTCTTTATATATAGATATATCTGATTGGATGCTCGGTTGGCATCGGTTGGCTCACCCCTTTTTCTTAAACACTTGAGACATGGGAATCTGGCATATTGAGAGAATATTCTAAGAACGATTGCTGCACTGGTAGGTTATGGTACTGACCAGTGGCCCATAGTAGGTGGATATATTGGGTTTATTACTATGGGATTTTCCCTCGACCTGCCTGTGAGTGGATGGTTGAGCGTTTTGTGCGTTTTGATTTCATCGTGACATGTCAATAAGGATGATTTCTCATGTATTGGTGTCTTCTGGTTTATTCTCGATCTCCTAGGTTCACCCATGTCTATTCAGCTTTTGTAGCTTGCAGTAATGATTATGATGCTCACGTGTATACTTACATTTCCCTTGCTGTATGTTTTACTTTGTGCATTCTGACATATTTTTTTCCTTGGAAACTGATAAATTGCTTTTTAATGGGTTTCTAAAAATTGTTTTCAAATGGAAGTGTTTAATCCCTTTTGTACAAATTTGAAAATTTACACATCACTTTCCCCTTTTCCTGAAATGTCATTGGCACTAATGAAATGAACACAAATTTGGAAAATGGCTAAGGGCAATGGTTCGTACTTTGTTTTTAAGTAGAATATTATTAAAAACATACTTTTATAGATTGTAGTTCAAACTTGAAATGATGTTTCTTTTATTTTAAAGGTAGTGCATTAGGAATAGATATCGGGCTAGCCTACTGAGTTTTAATACTCACGCCTATAGTTGTTTTCTTTTTTTAGTGTTTGTGCAGGCTATAGCTTGAGTGCGCTCGCCTAGGGAGACGCTTGATCGTTGAGTTGGAGAGCGACCCGCGAGGTCGCACGGAGTTTGTTCGCACGTCGTGTTTGTTTAGTTTGTTTCTTGTTTGTTCCTATTTAGTCACTTTATCTGGTTTATATTTTATGCGCTGCTCTGCATTATTTTCGCTGTCTTATTTATTTATATTGGGCGAAATCGTTCCCACAATCTCTAATGATGCCCTAGCGCTTGTCGCCAGCCCGGGAGGATCGGGAACGCCTCTCGGGCCATGTCGCGGACCGGCTCGGGTGACCGGTTCAGGGTCGACCCGGGTTGGTTCGTGACAAAATATCTTCCTAATATCCTCCCCGATGTCCAAAATCCCTTGGTATTCTCCAAATATTAAATCCTCTCCCATAAAGAGGCTCTCAAAGGAAGATAAATTCAAGAGGTAGATTCCTCTTTTTAATTCTTCGGTTTTCTTTTCAAGTTCCTTTGTTATCTTTTCTATTCTCACCTATTATCATCAAAATGTTATGAAAACCCCATTAAATTATATTTAATAAAAAATTATGATAATATAATATTCCATCATCATCTATTCTTTTCCCTCCTTTTATACTATAAATGAAACCACCGTCTGAGATGTGTTAATATATCATATTCCAGGAAGACGGGTTTTCAATGTTTATTACTATCTTCAAGACTGGTCATTAAACCTTTTTAATGGTTGAACCAGACCATAATATGTGTATTTTATCTTATTTAATGTTCTATAATTCCTTACACACTCATAATATAAAATAATAATACAAAACAAGTTCAGTGTGCATAAAATTTCCAAGTTAATCAAAGCGTTTATCATTAACTTTTATCTAATGAGTCATCCTCATGTTATATAACCAAAATAATTATAAGATAATTTACATCTATGTAATGTCACTAATAATATATTTTAACAATTCTATATGTTTAACCACATTTCAAATGAACTTACATTCATGAATACAAGTAAACTGGTCAGGAAAACCAAGGAAGAAAATGCTTCAAAAACAATAAAATTGAACCTCTTAGACCCCTCAAAAAGGCCATTAATGAACATAATAAGGTTAAAATAAGTAAATTAAATGTATAGGAAGTTCTATAATTTTTAATTAATGAATATAAATTTTATTTTTCAGGTTATTAAGATCAATTGAAGAACACATTCAGGCATAAGGTAAGGGTTTTCTTATATCACTTTTAATTCCATGAGATTTCCATTGTTCGCTACTTATTTCTTGTATGTGGTGTGTGTGTACTACCATTTGATATATAATATCACAATTCTTTTTATATTTATGGTATTCCGTGATTCATTTGGTGATCATTAATTTTTTTTCAAACA
This sequence comes from Viscum album, assembly GCA_963277665.1. Classification (NCBI taxonomy): domain Eukaryota; kingdom Viridiplantae; phylum Streptophyta; class Magnoliopsida; order Santalales; family Viscaceae; genus Viscum; species Viscum album. Next base: position 495,691,470 of record OY728120.1, read on the forward strand.
ACTCGATTGATTACAATATGGTAAGGGACTTGTCTCAATTTCCATTTCATTGAGACTTACTTGGTTTTGTGAACCTAAACTTTATTATGTGGTGTATCTAGTGCCCATTTGAGATCATTTTTCATTTTAACTTATAATTATGTTAAATATCCATTTTCATGTATCATGGATATGAATATTTCTTTAAGTTGTATACCATTTCACATACGGTGTTTATTTTGAATGTGATTTTAACTGGGGAATTATTGATGAATTTGTATCCCATATTCAATAAGAATATCAAAATGGAACATTGTTCAGGAATTAAATTTATGTATAAAGAATTAATTGGACTGGTAGTGATGGGTGGGGCCCGTTATATCCCCTCGATGCATCAACCAGTCTCATGAGATAAATCAGTTGGCGACAAACCCTTCGAGTTTGTTTCTAAAAATTAGACAGGTTTATATCAACAAACTTAAATCGTCTTGACGGTATAATGGTTCATGTGACAGATACATGACATCCAAATATTAATCATTCTCTTTATTTATTATTTAGTTATTACTATCCATGGTATTTTCACGTTGACAAAATCTATGGAATCATTTTTATTCTCAGCTTACTGATGGAAAGTGTCTTCATTTATTCCTCAAGCCATATTTGTTATGTATAATTGATTATGATTCACTTATTATTCATTCATTATTCCACTATATATAACCCTTACTGATAATTTTATCTCACCATTATCATGTTTCCTTTCCCCAGATTATGAAGAAGAGAACCTTGAATAAGCTTTCAAGAAGGAAATTTATTTCAGTTTATTATGTATCATGTTATATTTTATATCTTTCCAAATATTCTTTGGGTATCATGTATATAATATATTATTCCAAATATTCTAAACTAATCGGTCCTTAGGGATTTATTTCTTATAATCATGCCAATATAATGAAGTAATACACCAGCTCCGGGCTTCAGGGTTTAGGGAATTACAGATGGTATCAGAGAAATTTTAGCAGCATACTTGGAAACTAGATTTAGGAAACATAGTTTAGAGTACATAAACCTAAGTTAAGGATAATCATATAAGAACATCCTGGAATTTTGGTAAAGTAGAGATTATGTGGGTATTCCTGGAAAATACATCCCTATCTTGATACTACAAGTAGATGTAGTTCTGGCACAGATGAACTTAGGAGTAACAACTCTAACAAGGAGTTTCAGGCTTGACCTAGGGTATCCTAGTACATAACTACATGCCTTAATGCGCACTTGGTTTGACACACCCGGGGCATATGCTTAGTATAATTCACATTTTCATTATAAACTATTATGAAGGATTTAAAAGTAAATGTAAACTACGTTTATGGATATGAGATTAGTTGTGCCGAAGTTTTTAGATTATATTAAGTGTTTTCTAGTTAAAAATTATGAATTATGACCTAATTTAGTGTATTCAATTGTTTAGTGATTGTGCCTAATTGAAGAAGGGGAATCAATACACGTGGACAATATAGGGATTACCCCACTAAGAAAATAAACACAATTAGTGTTGGAGTGGATCATAACATGACCATATTGGGAAAACTTACTCAGGTTGTGACGAATAACCATGTTAAGCCTATATTAGATCCTTTTATGCGGTAGAAGCCCCAATATTTTAGTTGGACTACTAATCTGATGGTATCTGAGTAATGGATCAAGTCCCTTGAAAATATATTTTTTGCATTAAGATGTAGTGAAAATGAAAAGGTTGTACTGGAAATATATTTCCTCAAGGGTGATGTTGATCAATGGTGGTCCTTGATCTAGAATACCATGGAGGATGAATAATAGAAGATATGGAATGGAAAACTTTTAAGAAAATATTCTTCGACAAATATTTCCCTCATGAACAACAAACTGAAATGAAGAGGAAATTACTCACCCAAAATCAAAGGGAAGAAGAGAGTGTTGCAAACTATGAGGATACCTTCATAAGATTATCCAGGTATGATATAGATTATGTATGTGATTCGGAAGACAAGATTGATCATTTATTTTAAGGTCTTAAGCCAAGTATTTGAAGGGAAATGGATTCTCAAAAAATTTCATCATATAATGAAATTGTATTAAGTTCCATAAAAACATAGAAGGAATTTTCTAGATCAATTTCGTTCAAGGGAAACCAATATAAGAATTAGTACTCTGAAAACCATGGAAAATGTGAAGCACCAAATAAGAATAAGGGAATGCAGAAATTCACATTACTCGAGAATTATGGAAAGAATCATCATGGGAAATTCTTGAATGGAATGGGAGTCTTCTATAAGTGTGGAGATAAGGGTCATAAATCTAATGAATGTAAGGGGAATAAATAAGGAAATGATGTTCAATGCTACAATTCTAGAGATACGGGACACTATGAAAATGAGTTTCCTAAGCACCAAGGAAACCTGCCTCAGAAAAGTTCACAAGAGAAAGGGAAAGCTTATGCGATTAAAACCGTGGAGGTTGAAGTTCCTAATGATGTGGTGGAAGGTACTTTAATTTTTTAATAAAACTTAGACAATGATTTATTTGATTCTAGATCATCTCATTCATTTATATCTTCCTAGTTTTCTATGAAAATTAGAAATTTCCAAAAAAAAATTAATAAATGAGTTGTCGGAAAAACTCCTAGGGGATGCATCATTGTAATAAATATGTGTCGATTAGTCCCCCTCATGACACATAAATGTGATTTAGTTGTTAATATTATCATCATACCAATGATTAACTTTGATATAATTCTCAGTATGAATTGGATATCAAATTATGATATGAATATCTATTGCAAGAAGAATGAAGTTAAATTTTTTGATAATGTTATAGAATCCCTTATCTTTATAAAAAAACCTTTCCATGTAATTCTTATCTATATCCACCCCCAGTAGTTCTACTAAATTCAATTCTTGGAAAGTAAGAGAACAAAATATCTATGGGGGAGGAAAGAAATATTCAAATTGAATATGTACCTATTGTGAAAGAATACATTGATGTATTTATAGAGGATTTACCTGGACATCCTTTAGAGTGGGAAGTTGAGTTCTCTATTAATTTAATTCTTGGTGCAAGACCTATATCACAGGCTCCCTGTAGAATGGCCACTGTGGAATTAGTGGATCTAAAGAAACAACTAGAGCAATTGAGTGACCAAGGATTTATTCGAACAAGTGTTTCTCCATGGGGAGCCCCTATCCTCTTTTTCAAGAAGAAAGATGGATCCATGAGGCTATTCATTGATTATAAGGAAATTGATGCAATTATAATAAAGAAAAAATATCATATTCCATGTATTTATGATTTATCAAATTTATGCAGCCCAATATTTTTTAAAGATTGACCTTCAAACTGGATATCATCGGTTGTGTGTGAGGAAGGAAGATATTCCAAAGACAGTATTTCAAACCAGGTATCGGTATTATGATTTTATAGTAATGGCTTTTGGACTGACTAATGAACCCTCTACTTTCATGGATCAAATGAATAGATTTTTCAAGGAATATATTGATGTATTTTTTGTGGTATTTATTGATGATATCCTGGTATACTCCAAAAGCTATAAAGACCATGAGAATCACTTGCATATTATTCTGAAAAATCTTAGAAAAATGAATTATATGGGAAGTTTAGAAAGTGTAAATTTTGGATTCAATCAGTTTCTTTTCATGGCCATGTTGTCTCTAAGGATGGAATCTTAGTTGATCCTATGGAGACAAAGGCAATCCAATAATGTCCCGCACAGGTAACCACAAGGCACTAACACATATAATTTTCCTCATGTTGAGTTCTTTCGGTGTAAAAATGTATTTCAATCTCTTTTGATCTGTATATATCTCACATCTTTCACTATAGAGATAATGTATCTATATTTTCAGAGCAAATATTACGGCTGCTAACTCAAGATCATGAGTTGGATAATTTTTCTCATGAGTCTTCAACTGCTTTGATGCATAAGAAATAACTTTATCATTTTACATATCCTAGGTTGAATCCTTATGTAAAATGATAAAGTTATTGATTATGCATGAAGGCAGTTGAAGACTCATGAGAAAAATTATCCAACTCATGAACTTGAGTTAGCAGCCATAATATTTGATCTGAAAATATAGATACATTATCTCTATGGTGAAAGATGTGATATATATACGGATCACAAGAGATTAAAATACATTTTTACACCGAAATAACTCAACACGGGGAAAAGGAGATGGCTCAAGTTACTCAAATATTATGATTGTTAAATACACTACCACTTAGGAAAGGCAAATAAGGTGGTAGATTCATTAAGCAAGAAAGATCATGGACTTCTGACCCAAATGAGGATTGAGAGAGATCTTATATTCATGGACCTACTAAATATGGATATGGGAATTATTAAGGAAGGGAAAACATCTTTTCTTTTTCAAATTATTGTTAAACCATATTTACTAGATAGGATAAAAAGCTCTCAATCTGATGATGAGAATCTAAAAAAGAAAATTAAATTTGTTAAGTATAGAAGATTAGAAGACTTCGTGTATGTGGATGGAGTTCTAAAATTTGGGAAGAGGTTATGTGTTCCATCAGTACTAGAGCTAAAAGGGAACTATTAGATGATACTCATAGCTCAAATTCTCTATACACCCTAATAGCACTAATATGTATAGAGGTCTAAAGGAATATTTTTGGTGGGATAACATGAAGTGAGAAATTGCTGACTATGTGTCAAGGTGTCTAGTTTTCCAACAAGTGAAGGTTGAGAGACAACATTCTAGAGGGTTCATGCAACCTATACCTATTCCTATGTGGAAGTGGGTTAAATTATGATGGGATTTCTCACATGACTACCAAGAAAACATATAAGAAATGATGTGATATGGGTAATTATTGAGTCTTGAAAAATCAACACATTTCCTTAGTATAAGAGAGAATTTACAACTTGAGAGCCTTGAAAGACTTTATATTAATGAAGTTGTAAGACTTCATGGTGCACCTCTATCGATTTTGTTTGATTGATATCCCCGATTTACAACAAAATTCTGGTAAATTCTTCAGAAGTATTTGGATACTAAGATTCATATGATTATATTTTATCATCCCCAAACCAATGGATAGTCTAAAAGGACTATTCAAACACTAGAAGACATGTTGAGATCATGATCCCATGACTTTAACGGTATATGGGATCAATACTAGCCTTCGGTGTAATTTGACAACAATAATAGTTTCCATTCAAGCATTAAAATGGTGCCATATGAAGCATTATATGGTAAGAGGTGTCAAACTCCAACTTATTGGGATGAAGTTGGTGAGAGGAAACTTATAGAGCCAGAACTTATTGAAGATACAACTACAAAGGTAAAGAAAATTCAGGCCCATATTAAATAATACCAAAGTAGGAAAAATAGTTATGCGGATAATTGGATAAAGGATTTGGAATTTCAAGAAGGATATCATGTCTTTCTAAAAGTATCTCAGTGGAATGGTGTCTTAAGGTTCGGTAAGAAAGGGAAACTAAGCCCCAGGTACATCAGACCATTTGAAATTATAGAAAGAATTGAAGTTGTATATTACCATTTAGTAATGCCACCAATCCTCTCCAAATTTCATAATGTGTTCCTCATGTCGTTGTTAAATAAATACATGTCAGACCCAATGCATGTACTCATCTATGAATAAATAGAGCTGGAACTAGATTTGTTTTACTGTGAAAAGCCTATCAAGATTCTTGACACTAGAGAGTAAGTATTGAGAAATTGGATGACTCGTCTAGTAAATTTTATTTGGAGAAACCATAATATGGAGGAGGCAACATGGGACCCTGAGGATGTTATGAAAAATAACCACTCACATCTTTTTAAAGGGCTTTAATTTTGAGGATGAAATTTCCAAAGGTGGGAAGAATATAACACCCCAAATATTTTATGATATGTTTCTCTTAAATACTTTCAAATAATTAGATAGACTATATTAAATTAAGAACTAGGTCTCTGTGAAACAACACTTGGTTATTATAGGATATAGTCATAACCTATCCATTAATCTTAAATTTGTCACTTCTGTGTTTTGAATTTCAAAAAATAGACATACACAGTTGCGATCAGGGTGATATTTAGAGTTTGAAAGAATTGACTTAATTTTAGATGAATAGTAACTTACCATTATGAATAGTAAATTACCCTTATGAATAGTAATATGATCTTTATGAATGGTAACCTTACCCATGAAAGTGTAAATAAAATTTAGGCACCTTAAAAATGAAGATTAATATTTTAAATGTTGGTATTTTTTGATTAAATGGTTATTTTAATTAAAAATTAAATTTATCATATTAGAAAATTATTTTTGAAAAATGGATTTCATTTTTAAATTCTAAACATCAAAAAATGGTTAGGGTGAAGTTTTGATATTTTTCTGAAATACTTGAATTTTTGGTGAATAGTAAAATACATTTATTTACTGTATAAATGCATTATAATTTAAATCCACTATTCCTAACATCATGAGTGATGTAAGCACCAAAATCTCAAACTCACATTCACTTATTTCTATTATAGGTCATTTAATTCTCACAATTTCTTATCTTGTGAAGAAATAATAAATTAATGGATATAAGATGAAGAAAACCCTCCTCCCCTCCACTAAATATCACCACTCACACCCTCATTTCTTCACACCCCTCAAGCTTCAATATTTTTCTAAATTATGCTAAAATATCTCCCTAATCGCATCCTCTATGTCCAATAACCCTTGGTATCCTCAAAATACCAAATCCTCTCCCCTAAAGAGACTCTCAAAGGAAGACAAATCCAAGAGGTAAATTCCTCTTCTCAATTCTTTTGTTTTCTTTTCATGTTCCTTTATTATCTTTTATATTCTCACCTCTTCTCATCCAAATGTTATGAAAAATACAGTAACTTAAATTTACTATAATTTTTTATGATAATGTAATATTCTATCATCATCTCTTATTTTATATCATTTTATACTATAAATGAAAGCATCGTCCGAGATGTGTTAATTTATCACGTTCAAGGAAGACGGGTTTTTCATTTACATTACTGTCTTCAAGACTGGTAATGAAACCATTTTCATGGTTGAAACATATCATAATATATGTATTTTATCTTATGTAATATTCTTTAAATCTTTACACGCTCATAATATAAAATAATAATACAAAACAAGTTCATTGTGCACAAAACTGCCAAGTTAATCCTAGCGTTTATCATTAACTTTTATCTAATGAGTCATCCTCATGGTATATAACCAAAATCATTATAAGATCATTTATAAATATTTAATTTCACTAATAACATATTTTAACAATTATGGATGTTTAACCACATTTCAAACTAACTTCCATTCATGAATACAAGTAAACCGATCAGGAAAACCAAGGAAGAAAATGCTTCTAAAACAATAAAATTGAACCTCTTAAACCCATAAAAAGGGCCATGAATGATAATAATAAGGTTAAAATAAATCAATTACATATAGAGGAGGTTATTTAATTATTAATTAATGAAACTAAATTTGATTATTCATGTTATAATGATCAATCGAAGAACCCATTCGGGCATAAGGTAAGGGTTTTCTCATCTCAGTTTTAATTCCATGAGATTTCCATTGTTCGCCACTTATTTCTTGTATGTGGTGTATGTGTAATTATATTTGATATATAATATCATGATTATATTTATATTCATGGTATTATGTGATTGATTTAGTGATAATTAATTTTTGTTCATACGATTCGATTGATTACAACGTGGTAAGGGACTTATCCGAACTTCCATTTCATTGAGACTTACTTGGTATTATGCACCTAAAAATTATTATGTGGTGTATCTACTTACCATTTGAGATCATTTTTCATTTTAAATTATAATTCTGTTAATTATCCATTTTCTTGTATCATGGATATGAATATTGCCTTAAGTGGTATACCATTTCACATACTGTGTTTATTTTGAATGTTATTTTAACTAAGGAAATATTAATGAATCTGTATCCACTATTCAATAAAGATATCAAAAAGGAACATTTTTCATGTATTAAATAAATTTATAAATTATTATTTTTAATGGTACTAATGATAGGGGCCTGCTATATCCCCTCGATGCATCGACAGGTCTCGTGAGACAAATCAATTGGTGACAAACCCTTCGAGTTTGCTTCCAAAAATCAGACAGGTTTCTACCCACATACTTAAACTGTCTCAATGGTATAATGGTTCATGTTCCAAATACATGACATCAAAATATTAATCATCCTCTTTATTCATTATCTAGTGATTACTATCCATGAGGTTTTCACTATGACAAAATCTATGGATGCTTTTTTATTCTCATATTATTGATGGAAAGTGTCTTCATTTATTCATCATGCCATATTAGTCATGTCTAATTGCTTATGATTAAATTTTTATTGATTCATTATTCCACTATATGTAACCCTTACTAAGAATTTTATCTCTCCCTTATTATGTTTCCTTTCCCCAGGTTATGAAGAAGAGAACCCTGAATAACCATTCAAGGAGGCGGTTTATTTCAGTTTATTATGTATCATGTTGTATTTTCTATCTTTACAAATGTACTTTGGGTATCATGTATGTAATCTAGTCTTCCAAAAATACTACACTAATTGGTCCTTTAGTATTTATTTCTTATAATCATGCCAATATAAGGAAGTAATGCACAAGCTCTGGGCTTCAGGGATCGGGGTGTTACAATATAAACCATGATATAGTAAATCATTATAACCTTGACATTAAATTAGATGTTATGAATAGTAATAAACACTTAAAGAAAAATATGTATAAATTTTTTTTAGTAAAGAAAATGTATTAATAAATTCACAATAAAAAATTACTCAATATTAAGTAAATTCATTTTTTCTTAAAAAACATGGTTTATTCAAAAATGGTTTTTATCACTTATTTCATGATAACATTATAAATAATTTGACCATTTTTAGAAATTTTATTTTTTGAAATGATTATTATTTTTAGAATCCACATTGCAATATTATATTACAGTTAATTTTTTATATTTTTATTAAAAGGATTGTTTTTTAGTGAATATTAAAAAATAGCATTTTCTAAAAATTGTCATTTAATTTAAAGTAAATGTCCTGATATTTTTTGAATTTTATGTTAAATTAAACTTGGTATAAATTAATTAAAAATAATCTAACTAATTACATAGAAATCATCATTACACTTTATTTTTCTATAAGTTAATTTTTTGGCTAAGAAACACATTTTTATAAAAAAAATACTTTTACATGTAATTTGTTTTTATATTATAAATTAATTTAATATATATTTATTGATGGTTTTAATGAAATATATTTATTTTATATTCAATAAAATAATTTAACATTCATTTTATGGATCTTCTATGAAAGGAATGCATGTAGATTTTGTTTTCCACTTAAAAATTAATTTTTCAAAAATGGGATTTCATTGCAGTTTGCACACTTAATTAAAATTAAATTATGGAAATTATATAAATTGAATTTGGTAAAATTTATTCCATATTTTTAATCCATTTAATTAATTTAATATATTAGGGATAGCTTAATTTTTTGTCATATTGATAGTTTTGCAAGCCAAACCAACCAAATTGTTATTAGTTGAAGATGAATTAAAATTTTCTTATCCTACCTTCAAATACCTATCCATTTGGAGCCAATTTACCATGAAATAGACCCTAAACCATTGAAATATTTAAGAATTCCCATGAATGTCCCTCCCCTTCCTTATAAAAAGGCACCTCTTCTCCTCCCTTATCACACCATTTAATCCTTCTACCTCAAAACATACTTATAATAATAACTTTTAGAATCATTCACTTAATCCTAGATATTTTTTTCTTCTCCAAATACCAATACATCATGTCTTAAGTTGTACTCCAAATGAGGTTTATCAAATATGAGGTATTGATCTTAACCAAGCTCATTCATTTTTATTTATTCTTCTATTTCCTCTAAACTTGTAGTATCAATAAAAACATTATTACTCCAGTATCATCAGTATACTAATATGTTATTATTATGATTTTATGACCTTTTTATAATTTCTTCTTAATCCTATGGGAGATTATAGTATCACTCATGCATACATGTGGACTACTACTTCAATTCAAAATTCAAAATTCAAAAACACATGATGAATCGGTGGATCGAGGAGACCTCGACCCGAGAGACACCCATCATCCGAAATTGCATCACCTGCCAACCTTCATCATCACTGTCTTCAATAATCATCTAATATTCACCATCTACACTGTCATCCAAGCCTAGACTTGCTTGCTGAAAGACTCATTCATTGTAGTTCATCATCACCACTGAAAAAACCAAAACATTCCACCATAGAAACATCAAACAACCATGAATTCGGAACAAACCTTCAATGAGGGCCTCCACCAAAATAGAAAAAACACATTAACCAGTCAAACATGCATTGAATTGTAAATCATACATAGAAAGAACCTAGTCAACTTCAACAAATGTTTGAGGAAAACAGAAATCAAAACCGACAAACCAGAATGATAACCATGAAGGAGTTGATGTCGACTGTGAACGCATCATCAAAGGGGTGAGATACTGGAACACTAACGACCACCAAACCACTCTTCCCAAAAACTTCATTGAATCAACTATGCCAGATTTGACTTGGAGAGGTATATTGAAAAGATAGGTCAGAGTAGCGATCAGAGTGGCTGTGAGATCCCAATGATGTGTGGACTATCGCTTCCATTTAGCGATATGACACATTTTACACCACCATTATTAATGGTTTGTTATTATGATATATTTAATTATTATTTATAAAATTTATGTTATAATAATTATTTTTTAATGGTGAATTAATATTTACCTTCCTTTTGTACCATCCATCAAAGAATGGAAACATCACTTGTGCGTACATACAGACTACAATCTCCACGTAGTGTTGTAATTTATTTTTTATCACCAATTTATATGAATGATTATAAATAGTTATATAATGAATATATATGAAAATAATATCATTATTGAAATTATATAGATGAAGTAAAAATTATCATAGTGATAGGACCATAACTTCTGAACCAAATATATATGAAAAACGAAGCACTTAACTCCCAAAATGATGATGATAATGAATGATTGTTAATGAATCAGTCATAATATGTCATAAGTAATTCATTTATAGTACTATATGTATTATTATGGTTTTATTTTAAAAGTAAAATAAATTTAAATCTATTATGCAATATTTTATAGGACTTATGAAGCAAGACAGATATAAGGTAAAGGTTCTTTTTCTTAATTTTGTTTCATTGAGGCATTTTTTATGTTATGAAAATATTTATATTTATGAGATTTATATATTGACCCTTTTAAATGTTATTCCATGGATCATTCTTAATTATTTGTATATAATTTTAAAGTTCAAATTATTCAATCCATGGGGTTTTGTATTTAGACATTATCAAAGTAGTAAGGGTTTTTCATCTCGATTTCTCTTTATTGAGATATATTTTAATTTTATACAAAAAATTCATATCCCTATGGTGCATATATTACCCAAAAATTCATTGGGAAAACTTAAATTATTTAATTAATAGTATTTATATTTAAATATAATTTTCAATAATCCAATGACTTTTGATTCATATATTACTAAAGTCGCAAGGGTTTTGTGTCATAATCTCATTTATACACTGATTGTTTGTGATTAAATTTATGATGAATAAATTATATGGTATATTTATGAAAAATTTTATCTTATTTACTCTCATATTTTTATTTCATTATATTACATGTTTTCATTTAATTTTCCACTATTTAATTACACAAAATACCAAAAGGATGTTTTTAAGGGAAATTGACTTCATTCCTCTCTTCTGTTGGGAAACTTTTCTTACATGTCTGTATTTTTTTAAAAAAAATCATAAATGTATTTAATATTATCAAAGTATTATTTATATTTAGTTTTAACTACATTTTAATTATTATAACTAGTTTAAAATTGAATTTTATTATCATTTTCAAAACATGGTACTTTTCAATTTTTACCAAAATTTGGAAGAAATTTTTTTAATGTAGACCACCTAAACCGATTTCCCTACCATCATGAATAATATTTTAATTATATATTAATTTATATGATTCCTTTAATATTTTCAATGGAAGTTATTTCCTTGATATTTTTTGGAAAATTTTGGATTATAAATAAGTGATTTCAAATGAAAATGATATCTTCTTCAGAAAATTTTCTATTAATATTTTAATGGTACTTTTATCTAAAATAACTTCCCTTGATGTTTCTTATGATTTACTAGGTATATTATCCAATTTCAATATATTAATTCTCTTTATGAACGATTTATTTTTATTACTATGAAATTTTGAGGAAACCCATATCCTTTATGTGGGTTATGATAACATGATTTGAGGGATGTTTTATGACCTTCTAGTAAACATATGTATGGTTTTTATTATGTGACAAGTGGTGGTAATTTATCGAAATTGAGTATGGATATTGTCTGGTAGAACGCACCCCACATACCTATCGATTTTCAAACTAATCCTACTATTTCTCCTTTAATTTCCCTCTCCTTGAAGAATCTAGCACTAGTGTCCTTTTATTTGGGCATGTCGTCCCCTCACGTGGCTCCCCTTCCATCCTTGGTTCCCTCAGTTCTTCCACAAGGTCTCGTTGTGTTGTATTATCCTTCAAGGATTCTCTATGTAGCCCTTCCTAGGGTCCCCCACTATCTTTATTCTTATATGTGTGTCTGATAGCATCAACGGTGTTTAGAGATGGTCCCTTCTTGATGGTGGAGGTTCCAACAGAGTCTTGTGATGATGCGGTCAGCTTCCTTAGATGGACCCTTATAGAGCGTTTTGGATCTCAAAATCCACCTTTCATGACCTTCAAAAGGTTTGTGGCTACCTGGGGTCTCGATGCTCTGGCACAGATATCAGTGGTCCACCAAAACTCATTCTACCTGATTCTTGCATCTAAGTTGGACTTCATCCAGGCCTGGTGCAAAGCTCCCCAGCTGATGGACCATTGGCGGTTCAACCTGACCAGGTTGTCTCTGGAGGTTTACAAAGGGAAGGAATGTCCATGTGTCACTATGTGTATTATCCTTTTAGATATACCACTCTCATTTCACAATGGTTCCCTCTTTAAGGCCCTAGGGGACTCCCTTGAAGCTTCCTTTTTTCAGAAAACAACACCAGGTGCGGTGCTGAGGCTTCTATATCCTGCATCTATGTGAATTTTGATCTTTCTTTACCTATCCCAGAAATAATGTCCATAAAGGTGTAGCGGTCGTTTGAGTGGTCTCAAGAGATTATCTACCCATTATTCCCTAGGTTTCTTACCACTGCTTTCTCCAAGGTCACTCAGTGCAGGTGTGTAGAAAGCGTTGTCGTGGCAACTGTTGTCAACCCCACCCTCCTCCCTAATTCCCTGCTACTTGGGACGCCCCACAGCATCCGCCTTTTGACTCTATTACTGGACCCGAACCAAAACCTCCCTCGGCTGGTATTTTAGTCTCCGCTACTACCCTCATCCCTACTTTAGGAGGTTCTCCTCCCCCTAGGTATGAAACTTCTGGCTTGAATCTATCCCCTTTTGAACCTCCCTTCCCATTTACTTCTCATCCTACCCTTTTTAATAGCTCCTTGATTACTTTTCAACTTCATTCATGCTAGGTATGGGCTATATGGAACCCGTTTTGGAGGATGCCTTCCCATATAGCTTTGCTTCCCCCTCCCCCTGATCACATCTCCTATATAGCAGCTTCTATGGAAGATGTCAGGGAAGATGGTCCTCCTCCCCCTCCGCTTTCTATAATCCACCCTCTCCCAGGCTCCCCGGTTCTACTAATGATCAACTATTTTTTTTCCTCTAAATGTTTGCTATTTGGTACCCCCCTTCAGCCAGCACCTTGCTCCCAGGCTGATACCGAGGTAATCCTACATGGGGATCTTGTCACACTAGACTTCCAAAATCTTGGAAAACGTTCTAATCCACACAATGTGAGTGGGAAGACCATAAGTATGCACTCATTATCGATCTCTCCAACTAAACCCTCTTCATCTTCGTCTATGGGAGTATGCACGAGGGCAAGATCCAAATCTATACAAGGGTGTTTGTCCTCACACTTGTTCAAGACCAAGTCACCTAGGGCCAAAGCCATACCTTCTCTATTTCAATGATCCCCATCCTCATTACGAACTTCTGTGGCATCAGTGTCTGGGTGAAAATGGACTTCTTAGCCTCGTAGTTCAAGAATCTCATGGCTTGCATCACCGTTATCCCAGAGCACAAGAAACATCCTTCAAAAATTATTGAGTTTACTTGAAAAGTTAGAATGTATGCTATCATGCATGAAGAATCGACCAATCAGCATATATGGATATTCTGGAATAAGGATGTGATCATGGATATGGTTCAATCGGGTGATCAATTGATTATTGTGAAAGTGAACACTGGAACAGAGTCTGTCTTACTCTCTTTTGTGTATGGGAGTTGTGACGCACACAAAATATAATTCCTGTAGTTAGATCTTAATGGATTTGATCAAGAGTAACTCCCATGGATCATCAGTGAGGACTTCAATATCATATCCAATCTAGATGAGAAGAAAGGTAGGGGTTCTTTCCCTCACATATCCAGTATGCACTTTTCTCAATTTATAAAAAGGAAAGGTCTCCTGGATATGGGGTGCTCTGGTAACTATTTCACATGGTGAAATAATCAAAGAGGTAATAAAAGATGTTGGAGCCATTTACACCATTATCTAGACAACATCCATTCAATTTACAAGTTCCCCAATGCCAAGGTAAACCATATTGTTCTTATCATTTCCAATAACTCCCCTCTGTTAGTTTATTTATGTACCAGGAAGGATTTATTTGAACACTTCAGATATTATACCCATTGGATTTGATACCCTGGGTATCAACAACTTTTAAGTGATTCATGGGGAGAGCCTACTCAGGGCTACTATTGGGTGTCCATTCACAACAAATTGAAGTAGCTCAAACACAGGATATAGGAATGGGTGAAGGGTCTTCCTCCTATTGATCTAAACATGGAAAATATAAAAAAGTAAGTTGATATCCTAGAACTCATCTTAGAAGATACATGGGATGACCTGGTATTTCAGGAGCTATAGAATAAGAAAAAAAATCCTGGAAAATATAATCATTAAACAGGAGTTCATGGCTCGGGAGATATCGAAAATTAAATGGCTTCATGAAGGTAACAAAAAAATGTCCTATGTAATGCCCTAAACCAAAAACCCTAGATCCAATGCATTATTTCAATACACTGACATGATTACAAGGAATTTTTATCCCGAAGGAATTAATACTTTAGTATATTTGGAAATAAGATACATACATAAGTTCAATATTACAACTTGAAAAGAAATACAACATATAAATTACTTTGAAAACATCCATATCTCCTAGGTTATCTCTAAAGTTCATTCATAATATACTTATTCACATCCTGGGAAAAAATAAGACATAAGAAACGGGTGATATCAAATGATCATTAAGGGTAATCAATATAGTAAAAGATATCATACACATAAACACAAGGCATTGTGAATAACTAAAAACACATTACTTTAAAAATAAACTTGAACATAATATGACAGGAATAAGAGCTGAATAAATAAATCCATAATAAAACATAATCATGAGTATTATACTAGATGAATAACCACATGAACTATCGATTACTAGTTTCATAATGAGTTAATGCATAATGTGGTATATCATAACCATATCGTCAAGTCCTCATGCCATGACCATAAATAACCATTTTGTCAAGGCCTTGTGCCAAGACCTAGTTTGTCTCAAGAGACCCAACATTGCACCAAGGACCTATAGTGGGCCCCACCCTACACTTACTAAGTCCAATACATTAGTCATATTAATGGTTATAAACATAAAAAAACATATACATTAATATTGAAACAAACATATGAAATGTAAATAACTTTCCATGAACATTAAGCATAAACACTAACCATTTGGAGTAAATTGGTGAATGGTTTTAAGATAGAAAATCCACAGTCAAACTAATCATAAACCATTAAATTAAGTATTTTAGATTATATCATAAAATATTAATCCCAATAATACATAATAATCAACAAGATTTTTGAAACATATGAAGATACTCTTATAAAATCATCAAGTAATTCTGGAGATAAATACTCTTTTACTTTGAAAAGAATAGTTATTTTGGAAAAGTCTTTTTATAAAACCATAAGTGAAGTAAGATAGTATTTTAAAATAAAATGAGTGATTTTATCAAGATAATATTTTCTAAAAGCATATTATAGAGTGCCCCTAAAAATAGGTATGAATTTGAGAAATTCCCTTGAATCGGACTTGTATTTTGGGAAGAATTTTTGAAAGATCTTTTAAAAAATATAACTCAAAATAAATGAAAGTAGGATTCTGGTTGGTAAAAATATATAAAATTAACAAAAAATTTATTAGGGTTACATATGAATAAATAATAATTTTATTGAGGTAAGTATAGAATAAGAGTAACCCGAATGAAAATAGAGGTTTGGGTAGAAAACCCTTACAACTTTGTAATCAATTGAATTGTATGCCCAAAAATTAATAATCATACAATGATAAATTTAATATAATGAAAATAAATAGATTCATGATATGAAACATCAATTTATATTATAGATAAACCATACACAAGTAGTAGTAGTGAATACATAATATCTTACTAAAATGGAAGTGAGATGAAGAAACCCTTACCTTAAGTTTGAAGGTGTTCTCCACTTGATCTTAATCACCTAAATAATCAAGTTTAGTTTCATTAATTAATAATTTCAGAACCTTCTCTGCATTTAATTGATTTATTGTAACCTTATTAAGTTCATTAATGGTCTTTTTTATGGGCTAATAGGTTCAATTTCATTGTTTGGGTTCGTTTGTTTCATGATCAGTATACTTATATACATGAATGGAGAATCATGTAAAATGAGGATGGTTGTCCAAAATTGAAATTCTATGTTATTAGTGAACATATAGAAGATTAAATGTTTGTAAAATTAATTTGGTTACTTGTAATGAAGATGAATCATTGTATAAATTATTTAATGATAACGGTTTGGGTTAATTGGTGGTTTTTGAACACAACGAACTCATTTTGATTTATAAATAAAAACCATGTGTAAAAAAAGATTCCAGAACCATAGATGAAATGGAATTCATATATTATAGTATATTTCAACCATAATAATGTTTTAATTACCATAATTAAAGGTATTAATAGAAATTGAAAACCCATTGTCCTTAAATGTGATAAATTAGCACATCTTAGATGGGGTTTTTTTCTACTAGCATAAAAGAAGGGTAAAGGAGATATGATAATAACTTATTCCATAATCATAACAAAATTATAGTACATGTAAGGTATTGGATTTTTCATAACATCTGGAGGAGGATATGTGAGGATAGAAAAGAAAACAAAGTAACTTGAAAAGAAGGTAAAAGAATATAAAAGAGGAATTTACCTCTTGAATTAATCTTCCATGAGAGCCTCTTTAAGGGAGAGGATTTGGTATTTTTATGAGACCAAGGGCTGATGTAAATGGGGGAGGATCTTGGAAGGATATTTGGGAAGAATTTATAAAAGGAAAAAGTCTTTATAGGAGTGATGAAAATAGGGGGTGAGGGGGGTTTTTTATAGTGGAGGAGAGGAGTGATTTTTGATGATTTTATTCAATATTTTATTATTTTTTCTAAGACAAGGAATACTATTGATTCTTGTGACCAAGAATAGTAATATGTGCATTTTATTTCGAAAAAATGGCCATTTTAATTATCCATGACTCAAGAATGATGCAAAAATTCACTTAATTATCATTTTTTGTAAAATATCAAATTTCACTATTCACTAAAAATTTGAGTATTTCATAAAAATCCCAAAAATTCACCCTAACCATTTTTTGAGTTGTATAATCCAAAAATATACTCCATTTTATCAAAATAATTTTCTAAATATGTGAAATTTAATTTTTAAATAAAACCATTATTTACTTGAAAAATACATATTTTATATTTATAACTACTTTTATAATACTTTCAAAAATTAAATATGGTCTCATAAAAATATCCTAAAATCATAGGAAAACAAAATATTTATTTAGAAACCAATTTTATGAAAATTAATTAATTTATTAATTTAAAATTGTAATTAAATATTTTTCACTCACAAAAATACAAATACTTAATTAATAATTTATAAAATATTATACTTCATTCATAAAGTACCTAAATTTTAATTATAATTTCATGGGTGAGGTTACTATTCATAAGGGTAATATTACTATTCATAAGGGTAACATTACTATTCATAAGGTATATTACTATTCATAAGGGTAGGTTGCTATTCACCAAAAACTAAGTTTGTTTTATCAGACTCCAAAAATCACCCTGAACGCAACCGTGTATATAAGATTTTAGAAATTCAAATCATATAAGTGGAAAAATTATGTTTATTGGCTCGGTTATAATAAAGTGTTGTTTTGTAGAGAATCAGTGTTTCATGAATTAAATATTAAATTTATTTGTAAATCCTTGGGGTGTTACATTCTCCCATCCTTAAAAAAATCGTCCTGAAAATTTTGAAATTGAATTTTTAAAGTTAATGGTTGCTACTTGAAAATTCCCTTGTGGGAAACCCATATCAAAAATATAGTTAAAATATCCTCTTAATAAGTGGGAAATGGAAATGCATCGGTTACTACAAAACTATGGATTCTAATTAGATAACATGGTCATGGAAGAATAATCAAACTATCATGTTGTGATGGAAAGTGATAGAGAGAATTCTCAGATGAATGATCATTACCAAAAAACCGTAAAATATAGTTATGAAAAAAATGATAATAGGACAAAATTTTTGTTTAAGACTATTTTCCTAGAGTTGAGTAATTATTTCACTCTATAAGAGTATAAATATACGTTTCTATTTCATAAACACAATCTTATCCTTTGTTTGTGCCTTGAACAATATATACTTCATCTCTTAGCACAGGTTGCATCATGTGGTGACATTAAACCCTAAATCCTCATACAATAATCAAATTAAACCATTTCATAAATGGTTTAACTTCCCAAAAATCATGATCAAACACTTTAGACTCATTCCCATATCCATCCTTTCTAGATCCATGTACACAAGTTCCTTGCAAATCCTCATTTTGTTTAGAACTCCATGATCCATCCTTCTCAATGAAACTTCTACCTTATTTTCCTATAATCAATACGGAGAAGCCCTAAATTTTCATATTCCAAACATGTGAATATCTTTATCATGTATCCTCTTGAAATATGGTAATAACTCAAATTACCATAAAAAATTTTTGTAAACATTCACTCATACTTACACATGCTATTGGAAATATTCCCTATATCCATAAATGTTGTAAAATCCATCAATTATAGCATAGACCACTTGTAGATGAGTCAATAATCATTTTTGAGGTAGTGAGTACATATCCAAATCAATCATTTCTTTATCATTATGTTAATCATAAGTAATATATTTAGGGTTGTATTTCCCTCATTCATATACTTTCCCAAGATATTAACTTTCTACTGAGCCACTTATCCTTGGTACAATTCATCATACAACCTCAAATTCTTAATAAAATAGTATTTTTGTAAAATCCTCATATATTCCATAATTCCTATACCCAGTACATTATTGATAAAATATTTAAATGGTATGATTCTAGATGAGTCATATTAATAATTCCACTTCATCTAAAGTAGTATCATGACTTGATCATTATCTAGTAACATCATTTGGGTCATATTCCTTTGATGCTTGAGACATTGATTCATATAGTGTCTCATTCCTTACAGCTAAATAATTGTACATTAAAACCCATTTTCGTACCCTTGCAATGATGAAATTTGTGGCCCTTTTTTCCACACTTGTAACATATTCCTTTTACTTTTAAGCAGGCTCTGGGGTGTTTCCATCCATAAGTACCACATGTTGGAAAACCACACTTTTTATTCTTCCCTTTATCCATTCTTTCCTCTTCCACCATCTTCTTCTCTTTCTTCCCTTCAAATCCATAGGACTCATAAAATTAGTTATTTACCTTGTTAACACATTATATTATCTCCTCATATTATGAGGATACTTTGGAAACTATCTTCCTTTGAAATTGTGGATTAAGACCATAAGAGATACGATCCTCCGTACTCTTTGCACCACGTGAATTGGTGAAGTTCACATTCCTTATATTAGGTTCCATTTCTAATCAATTCCATATACTAAATTAGATCATAAAATTATGAACTCTATATAACCCTAAATATGGTATAGTACATAATATAAATTTATGCATTACAAATCCTAGAACCATATACTTTGGATACTTTAGGAGCATAAATCATTCATAATGGATTGTAACAAAAATGTGAATTATCTGAAGCATATCCCCAAGGAGTTTCAAACTAGGTGTGAAATAATTCCCATTGTTGTGTACTTGGATACCCTAGGTCAATCCATAAACTCCTTGTCAGAGTTGTTACTCCTAGGTACATTTGTGCCAGAACCATGTCCATTTTTAGTATCCAGACAGAGATTTATTTTCTAAAAATATCTACATAATCTATTCCTTACCAAAATTTCATTATGTTCTTGTATGTTTATCCTAAAATACTATCTTATGGTTTTGTTCTCTAATCTACATTTTCCAAATCTAGTTTCTAAGTTTTCTACTAAACTTCCTTTAATACCAACTATAACGCCCTGACCCTAGTTTCCCAGAGTCGGTACATTATTTCATTACATTGTCAAGCTTACAAAAAAAGTAATATCTTAGAGGGATGAATATTTCAGTAGATTTGGGAACAATATACATACATAAGTTCAACATTACAACTTGAAAAGAAATACAAAATAGAAATTCCTTTGAAAACATCAATATCTCCTAGGTTATCTCTACAGTTTATTCATAATATAATTCTTCACATCCAAGAAAAAAAAAGACATAAGAAATGGTTGATCTCAAATGCTCAGTAAGGGTAATAAATACATCGGATGATATCATAAACAAAATTTCAAGGAAGATTTAATAACTAAAAACTCATGCCTTTAAAAATAAACTTGAACATAATACGATGGGAATAAGAGATGAATTAATAATTCCATAATAAAACATAATCATTGGTATTCTACTAGTTGAATAACCACATGAAATATCAATTACTAGTTTCATAATGAGTTAATTCATAATGTGGTACATCATAAACGTATCATCAAGGCTTCGTGCCATGACCATAAATAACTATTTTATTAAGGTCTTGTGCCAAGACCTTGTTTGTCTCATGAGACCAACTGATGCACCAAGGGGCTATAGAGGGCCCCACCCAAAACTTACTAAGACCAATTAATTCCTCATATTAATGGGGATAAAAATAAACAACATATATATTCAAATTGAAACTAACATATGAAATGTAAATAAATTTCCTCGAACATTATGCATAAACACTAACCATTAGAAGTAAATTGGTGAATAGTTTTAAGATAGAATATCCATAGTGAAACTAATCATAAACTATTAAATTAAATATTTTAGATGATATCATAAAATAGTAATCCCAATAATACATAATAATCAATAAGAGTGCTGAAATATATGAAGATACTCTTATAAAATCATCAAGTAATTCTTGAGATAAATACTCTTTTACTTTGAAAAAAAAAGAGTACTTTTGGAAAAGTATTTTTATAATAACAGACGTGAAGTAAGAGAGTATTTTCATAATAAAATTAGTGATTTTATAAAGATAATAGTTTCTAAAAAAAGATTATAGGGTGCCCCTGAAAATAGGTAAGAATTTGAGAAATTCCCTTGAATCAGGCTTGTATTTCGGGAAGAATTTTTGAAAGATCTTTTAAAACATATAAATCCACATAAATGAAATTAGGATTATATTTGGTACACATATAGAACATTAAAATAGAATTTATTAAGGTAAAATATGAATATATAATAATTTTATTGAGGTAAAGAGATAATAAGTGTAACCCGAATGAAAATGGAGGTTTGGGTAGAAAACCCTTACAACTTTGTAATCAATTGAATCATATGCCCAAAAACTAATAATCATAAAATGATATATTTAATATCATGAAAATAAATATATTCATGATATAAAACATAAATGGGTAGTATACATACACTATACACAATTAATAATTTTAAATACAGAATATCTCACAAAAATGGAAGTGAGATGAAGAAACTCTTACCTTAAGTCTGAAGGTGTACTCCACTTGATCTTAATGAACTGAATAATCAAATTTAGGTTCATTAATTAATAATTCCAGAACCTACTATCCATTTAATTTATTTATTATAACCTTATTGATTTCATTCATGACCTTTTTGATGGGTTAAGAGGTTCAATTTTATTGTTCAAGTTTGTTTGTTTCATGATCGGTATACTTATATACATGAATGGAGAATCATGTAAAATGAGGATTTTTTTCTAGAATTTAAGTTATATGTTATTATTGAACATCCAAAAGGTCACATTTTTGTAAATTTCATTTGGTTTCTTAGATTGAATATTAATCATTATATAAATTATTTAATGATAACTGTTTGGGTTAATTAGAGGTTTTTGAACACAACGAACTCATTTTTCTTTATAAATCAAAACCATGTGTAAAAAAAGACTAAAGAACCATAGATGAGACATAATATATATATTAAGTCTTATTCAACAATAATAATGGTTTCATGATCATAATTTAATATGGTTATAGAAATTAAAACCTCATCATCCTTGAATGGGATAAATTAGCACATATCAGATGGTATTTTTTTACTACTAGCATAAAAGATGGGTAAAGGAGATATGATAATAAATTATTCCATAATCATAGAAAAATTAAATTAAATTTAGGGTACTAGAGTATTCCAAACATTTTTATTTAGAGAGGTTGGGATATAAAAGAAAACAAAGGAACTTGAATAGAAGGTAAAATAATAGAAAAGAGGAATTTTCCTCTTGAATCCATCTTCCATGAGAGCCTCTTTAGGGGAGAGGATTTAGTATTTTTATGAGGAAAAAGGTCTTATGGATATAGGGGAGGATATTTTCAGGATATTTGGGTATAATTTAGACAATGCACAAGGTTTGAGAGGAGTGAAGAGAAGAGGAAGTGAGGGGGGTTTTATAGTGGAGGAGAGGAGTGATTTTTTATTATCATAATCATTATTTTATTATTTTGCCTAAGCCAAGCAATAGTAATTATTTTTGTGACCAATAATAGAAATATTTTCATGTGATTTCTAATCAATGTCCATTTACAACAACCATGACTTAAGTATGATGCAGAAATTCACTTAATTATCATTTTTTGTAAATTATCAAATTTCACTATTCACCAAAAAATTGAGTATTTAAAAAAATCCCAAAAATTTACCCTAACCATTTATTGATATGTAGAATAAAAAAATGTACTTAATTTTATAAAAATAATTTTCTAAATATATGAAATTTAATTTTTAAATAAAACCATTATTTACTTGAAAAATACAGATTTTATATTTATAACTGCTTTTATAATAATTTAAAAAATTAACTATAGTCTCATAAAACTATACTAAAATAATAGGAAAAAAAATATTTATTTAGGAACTCATTTTATGAAAATTAATTAATTTATTAATTGAAAATTGTAATTATATATTTATCACTCAAAAAAATATGAATACTTAATTAATAATTTATAAAATATTATACTTCATTTATAATCTGCCTAAATTTTATTTATACTTTCATGGGTGATGTTGTTATTCATAAGGGTCATATTAATATTCATAAGGGTAACATTACTATTCATAAGGGTATATTACTATTCATAAGGGTAGGATATTATTCACTAAAAACTAATTTTGTTCTATCATACTCCAAAAATCAACCTGAACGCAATCGTGTATGTGAGATTCTAGAAATTCAAATCACAGAAGTGGAAAAATTATGTTTATTGGCCTAGTTATAACAAAGTGTTGTTTTGTAGAGACTCGGTGTTTCATGCATTCAATAATAAATTTATTTCTAAATCCTTGGGGTGTTACAGCCTACATTCATGCATGCATCAAAGAAAAAGGTGTCCAATGGAACTTAACATCATGTTTGAATATGGATCTTACTCAGTTGAAAGAGACATTTTTGGGGGTATGGCCCTTTCCTTCTTCAAAAACCTTCTTGTAGGTCCAAACCTGAACATGGAAAGTAGTTTTCTAAGAGGTAATGTGGGGATTCTATAGGTAATTCCCTACCTGGTATCTGAACAAGACAATGGCCTTCTAAAAGTAATACCTTAGGAGCAGGAAGCCCATACATCCATGTCAAGCCTCAACCTAGAGAGTGCTCCTGATCCCGATGTATTTATAGGATCATTCTATAGGGGATCTAGGGATTTAGTTAAATATTACATCATTTTGTACATTTAGGAATTATTATGTGGTGGACAGATCCCATAGGTTTTTGGAGCTAAGACCATTTTCCTTCTACCAAAGATCAAAGATTTTTCCTCCATTCACCACTAAAGGCTGGTAAGTATGTACAACTTCCCCTAGAAAATATTATCAAGCATCATCAACTTGAGTTTGTACATGCATATCCCTCGGTGGGTCTCCTAAGATAAACATGTCTTTGTAAAGGGCAGGTCTATATGGGGATTTATTGCCTTAGCTCAAGAAATGATTCTTGATATCAACTTCAAGAACCATGGTTCTAACATGGCATTAAATCTAGACATGAATAAGGCTTATGAAATAATGGAGTGAGGATTCAACAATAGTGTGCTCACAGGTATGGGCCCTCTTCATGGACATAAACATTATT
Organism: Viscum album; assembly: GCA_963277665.1. Lineage (NCBI taxonomy): Eukaryota > Viridiplantae > Streptophyta > Magnoliopsida > Santalales > Viscaceae > Viscum > Viscum album. Next base: position 495,716,406 of record OY728120.1, read on the forward strand.
TTTCAACGCTTTAGCTCATCCTGGATGGTTGTATCCGTCATGGGAATGACCCACGGCCTTTTGAAGATGACTCGCAGGCTTAGGCAAGGGGACCCTATCTCCCCAACCATCTTCATTCTCATATAGGACACCCTCATCCTCCTTATAAACAGAATATTAGAAAAGGTGGACATACTTCCCTACCATAAGAAACTAAACTAGCCTTTTATTTCCCACCTGATGTCTGCAGAAGATTCCATCATCTTCATTAATGCTTGAAGAAGATCGGTAAGTGGAATCAATAAGATACTGGATGAATATTTTCATTGGAGAAACTAGGTGATTAAAAAGTCTAAGATTAACCCATACATATCAAGAAGATGTGGAAATAGACAGGTCACCTCCTTGTGCAGTAGGATGGACATGAAAAGTGGTACTTTACCTTTGGATTACCTAGGAACCCTGATATCTTAAGGATGCCTATGTATTTGTGACTTTGATTGCACATTGAAAAATATAACGATTCGTGTGCTTAACTGTAAAAACCACTAATTATCCTTTAGGGGTCATATTTCCTTAGTTAATAGTGTACTCTCGACCATCCTTTTCCATGCCCTCTCATCTAGAAAAGTGCATAAGGGGTTCATTAACACTGTTGATAAAATATTGACTAGCTTTTTCTGGGATGCACTTTCTGAAATAAATTGGCACTGGACCTCATTGGGTAAGATGGAGAGGCACATTCATGAAGGAGGGATCAACGTGAGGAGCCTCTCAGATACCATTCACTGCATGCATGCCAAACTCGATTAGAGATAGTAGAAGAGAACACTATCTAGGGTAAAACTATGTCATATAAAAGTGGTGGGGACAAGGAGAATTCCAATTCCCATGCATCTTCTTTCTAGTCCATGATATACCCTATTATCCTGACCCTTCGTACCTACTACCAATGGATTATAGGAAAGGTAATATCATCTTCTATAATCACAACATGGTGGGTTCTGTGATCAGATTTCTGGGTTGTCCTGCTCCTTTGATATCTTTTAAAGAGGTCAGCTTTCATCCTTGTTAACCCATACTGTTCTGGATTAGAATCAAGAGGATGTGTTGGCTCTTATTACTATCAACTCCAAACCAGAAAAATGTGTGTTTACTCCTTCCAAGTCAAGAGCCTTTACCTCTAGGGACTTCTGTGGGATATTTATGGATCATGGGTAATGGGATAGCTTGAATAGCATGGTTTAGTGTAAGATAGTTCCAAAAAAGTTCAATTTTCTCATTGGAGGATAAGGGACCGTGCAATTCCCTTTGACGATAATGTGAAAAGGATGGGTGTCAACCTATTCTCTAGATTCTACTACTGAAATACCCACTAGGAGGAGGATGTGAATCACCTTTTCTTTGAGGGGGAATGGGCCCACGCAATGTGGCACTTCTTTGGTGAGTTCACTTCCCTATCCTCCCCATAGTTTTTAGGTGCCACTTTTTTGGAGAGATGGTTTCAGGGTTCGACTATAACAGGCTTTGACAGAATGGAAAGGTCTATTATCCTAAGTGTGGGGTGCTAGTGTATTTGGAAGGCCATGAATAAGGCCAATTATGAGGGTGTTCTATCCATAGGAAGATCCATTGTCTCACGAACAAGGTCACTCCTCATCAATGTGGTTAGCAGTATCATCCAATAGCATGATTCCCCCTCTCTAAGATCACTAAAATTGAGTACGACCTTTGGGAAACCTCTCTCTACTGGACAGTGGGGCATTGGGTGTGGTGGCAACCACCAACTTCGGGGTTCAAATTGAATTTTGACAGTTCATGCATCTCGGTCATCATGCGAGGAGTAGGGGTTGTCCGAGACTATCAGGAGAGTGTCCCTATTTCCTTATCTGCATAGAATGGGAATGGGAGCTCTATCCAGGCAGAGGCCAAAGCACTGCACATGGGAATTAATATATGTGTCTAGAAGAGCATTATTCTTGCTCAGGTGGAAACTAATTCTATGATCATCCATGATTCTATGAATGGAAAAGTATCTATACCCTGGTTGATCATTTACATAATTAGAAAAATCAAATCCATTCTCGGAAAACAACATTCATGTGTTACATACATGGAATGAAGGCAATAGGGCGGAGGACCACCTTGCTTCTTTAGTGGTAGAGGACTAGGGCCCCAGCATCACTTGCTTCCCAAGCACCATTTTCCTAAAATCAGGGGGGTCAACCTGATCAAAGGGGACTAACTTGGTATTCATTATTTTAGTCCCCCCTAGGCTTGTTGTGTTTTTTCCCTATTTTTTGTCCCTATTTTTTGTCCTTGTTTTGGTTGTTTACCTTCCTTCTTAATTAAAATATAATGATAATGATGACATGTGGTTATATTATAAACCAAATAAGAGTTATTATGTTATAAAATTGGGTTAGGTGGATCATTTATATCCCTCTAATACACTTTATAATGATGGATATCTCATTGGATAAAAATTACTAGAATGAGGATTGAACCTAGTTCAATAACGGACTTTGTCCAACAAGATAGTCTAGGGACTAGACCTTGACTAAGGAAAATATTGAATTAAGAGTGAACCCAGTCCAGTATGATAGTCTTGTTTATGCACCTTTACTAAGGAAATGATTTTCTATTCTTATTTTCATGTCAAAAACTTATGTCTTATGATTATGATATGTATTCATAGATCATGATTGACTATTGATGACTCCACACACTTATGTCTTATGTTTTTTATTGATAAAAAATATTCTATGTTTCATTATTATGATATATGAATTTATGGGTATGATTTTATAATATTTAGATCATATTATTATAACATTATTTATATGTTATACTAATGGAGAAGGTAGGGGATGACCTCAGGATGGTCATCATGTTTAGGGTTCTCAACCCAAGCACGGTGGTGGAGGTGTCTATTAGTAGAGAGGTAGGGGAGCTGACCGTGGTCAATTGTAGGTATTAGAGGCATCAGTGATAGAGGGGATATAGATAATTTAATGTATGCTAAATTTTTCATCTACCCTTTTTAGTATCTTGTTTGATTTAGGAGCTTCACACTACTTTGTTTTGCCTGCTCTAATTCATCCTCTCAGAGTAGACATAAAGAGGCTTCATATGCCCCTGGTGTTGACTATGCCAGTCGAATTCCAGACTATCTTATTTGATATGTTTCATTGTTATAGACTAATGATAGGGCCACATTAGTCCCATGGATATATTTTCTTCAGATTTTTTTCATACGATTTCATTCTTGGCATCGACTTGTTGTGTTCGGTATATGCTTTTATCAACTACTTCCATAAGAGAGTCATCATCTCAGATGTGGATATCCAATGTGTGGTTTTCATTGGAAAGTGGGGCTGTTAGATGGGTATTTTCATGTGGAGATCCTTATTTCATTGATGGTTGAGTTTTCAGTGGAATAATCAGAGGTTATAATAGTGGAGGTTCCCGTGGTTGTTGGGTAATTTCTAGATATTTTTTCTAAGGTGGTTGCGAAAATTCCCCCTCAATGGGATGTTGAGTTTGAAATAGACTTTTAGCCTAAGGATTTATTGATTTCAATGGATCCTTATCTATTTAACCCTCTAATTTATGAGATTTTAGGATTCAGATAGATGATCTGATGTAGAGGGGTTTTATCTGGCCATGTTTATCATTGTGGGGTGCTCCAGTTTTGTTCTCCAAGATAGTGGATGGTAGTCTAAGGTTGTGTATAGACTACCAGAGGTTGAATCAGGTGATGGTCATGATTTTTTACCCTCATTTAAGGATAGATGATCTATTTGACTAGTTTAGAGGGGTGAGTTGGTTTTTTAAGATTAGTTTTTTCCATTTGAGAGTGGAGGAGGGTGATATCCTAGATATTGGTATGGTATCATTGAGTTTGTATTGATGACTTTGGTGTCCCAAACATAATAGTTATTTTCATGGGACTCATGAACTCTTTGTTTAATTAATTCCTAAAACAGTTCTTTATCATGTTCAATAAATACATATTGATCTACTCAAAATCAAGGGGGGAGAATTCTAATCATATCAGTGTTTTATTATAGGTTCTTCGATTCCACCATATCCATTGAAATTTGGAAAATTATATGTTTTGGACATGAGAGGTTCATTTTCAAAGGCATGTGTTGTATTATTAAGGTGTAGCAATGGACCCATCGAATTCTTAGGAATTTTTTTCTTGAGAAACACCTAATAATGTGGTAGAGGTTCATAGTTTTCTATTTAGTAAAGGATATTATATGAGACTTGTGCCCAATTTATCTTTATTTGTGGCCCCATTGACAGTGTTGGATATAAAGGACAAATATTTTTTGTGGATTCATCAATGCTAGGTAGAATTAGGTTACCTGAAGGGGAGGTTTTTTAATTCTCTGGTTATTTGTTTTTCTATAGAGGGTGTAATGTTTATGGTGTTTTATGGTGCTTCCCATCTAGGATTTAGATGTGTATTAATGAAATAGATAGAATTGAACTTATAAGTCTATTAATTTATGTACCCACAGGTGTAACTATTCCACCCATGATCTAGAGCGAGTAGCTATTGTTTTTTCACTAAATTTGTGGAATAATTACCTCATTGGGGAGTGCTTTGTGGTCTTCATAGATCATAAGAGATTGTAGTATATCTTTTCTCAACAAAATCTAAATATGTGAAATAGAGGTGGATAGATATTCTTTAGGATTGGGATTTTGATATCTCCTAAACCTTGGGAAATGGGAATGTTTTTTCCAACACTTTGATTAAAAACTATAAAAGGATCATATTCAGGAGTCTGGAGATGCTTAGAGAGCGATGGAGGAGTTGGAAGCCTTGCACTTAGATGTAAGGGTGGTTGAAGGTAGAGTCTATTTTTTCATATTTTAGTATATTATTATCTAATATAGTAGGTGTAGGAGTCTCAATGGGGAGAATCAAAGAAATAGGTGATACACAATCATGTTGTCTATGGTGATGCTTCAAAGGGATAGTCAGAGGATGGTCGGAATCGGATGTTGTTTCATGGGATACTGTTTGTTTTAGTAGTGACGTGCAAGGTATTATTTCATGAGTTTCACATATCACAGTTAGTAGTACACCCTGGAGTTTCTAAGATGTACCATGGATTGAGCATTCATTTTTTGTGTCCCTGGATAAAATGGTAAGTGGCGGAGTTTCTAGCTCGGTTCTTGGTTTTCCAATAGTTAAAGGTTGAGGAATGTGTTCCTGGTGGTTTGTTGTAGAATTTGGATATTACTAAATGAAAATATTCTAAAATATCAATGTATTATTCATAGGGATACCCCAATATCATGGTGTTTGTGATGTTATCTAGGTGGTCATGAATTGGTTGACGAAATCAGCCCACTTCTTAGCGATCAAGGAGGCAGACGCAGTGGATGATTTGGCTATGAGGTATGTGGATGATGTGGTGTAGTTTCATGGAGTCCAGAGGTCCATTTTATCATATTAGGATTCACATTTTACCTCATGAGTTTATAGGGGATTTTAGAATGATTTTGGAACTCATTTATGCCTTAACACAACATTACACCATTAGAAGGATGGACAGAAAGAGAGGACTATCCAAACATTAGAGGATATGTTGCAAGAATTCATCCTAGAATTTGGTGGATTATGGGAAAGAAAATTTACCTTGGTTGAGTTTTATTATAATAAAAACTAACAATTATCCATCAGTATGGCCACATTTGAGGATTTGTATGTGTGTTAGTGTTGTTCTCAATTGTGATAGAATGAGTTTTGGGAGGCAGCAGTTCTTGGTCCTGATGTGGTGCAGAGCACAACAGAAATGGGTTTTTGGGTTCAATAGAGGTTGAAAGCAGTGTAGGAACAGAAGGCCTACGCTGATCACATGAGGAGGCCCTTGGAGTTCAAGGTTGGAGACCATGTGTTCTGAGGGTCTCCCCTTTCTATGGAAAGCATAGGTCTGATAGGGTAGTTAGCTTTCTCCTTGGTTCATTAAGACCTTTGAGGTTATGGGGTGATTTATCAAGGTGGATTATCGGTTAGAGTAGCCACCATGGGTGGAGACGATCCATGACATATTCCATATCTCTCAGATTCATTAGTATCTTCACAATAACTCTCTTTTCATTGACTGGGTAGAGTTAGATAATAAGAATGACACAACATTTTTTGAGAATCCAATAGAGATCTAGGATCATCAAGATAAAATGTTGTGTGGATGAACCATTACCTTATTTCACAAGATGTGGAGGCATAGTTTCATGGAGTAGATTACTTGGGAGTAAGAGACGTTAATGTGTTCCTAGTACCCAAAGCTATTTTTAGTTTTTATTTACTATTTTTTTCTTGTGATGTGATGTTTATATCTTTCTATATTATGAGATGTGATGTTTTCCTTGATGTTTTATGTGTGATAAAAATATGACACATGAAAAGGGGAGGACCTGAAGCCTAGTCGATATGAATTACATTACGATGTGATTAAACTTGTGCGATAAAGTTAGTGCCACCCAGAGCAAATAATATCTTGAGATGGAGGATAGAATTTTCTAATTCGTGTGTTCGTGGTGGTGTGTTCTATTGGTTATACAGTGGTTGTGTGGTAGTGTGGTTGTTTTGTGATGTAGTTTCATGGGTATTTTGTGGGTGTTTTTGTTAGCCATTTGGATGGTAGCAGCATTTACGGTATGATGATATCCCTATGAAGTATTTCATGGGGTTACTGTTTGAAACCCTTTTAATTATTTAGTTTTTTTATTATTAAGGATGAGAATTATTTGATAAGTATATGATGTAATGGATTTCTACTTTCCATCCCATTAATATTTTGTTTTCAGTGTTAGAGTTGTTTTGGTGGAGGATTGAGGAGGTTTTATGGTGGTTGTAGGTGCATCAGAGCTGCAGTGGGAAATTCATGTCATGAAAGGGGTATACAACATGAATTGGTGGTTTATGGATTGTGTATATAGTTAGTTTCATGGATTGTATATGGCTGAGGGAAAACCCATGAAATGGATTCACATTATGAAATTAATTCACAATGTGTAATTAAATAAAGAGGTGACATGAATTTTGGTGAATGTTGGTTTTTGGGAATTACTATTGGATTAACATCGTGAATTTTTTTCACAATGTGAAAGGGGTGGGACACTAGGTTTTCAAAAAAAATTTGTTGAACCTATCATAATTCATCTATAATTATTCCTATTATTTTTGTTAGAGCCTTAGGAAATGTTATGCAATCTTCTAGACCTCCTTTCCTTTCCTTAATCTATTGGTTCTCATGTATGCATGTTAGTGATCAGTGGTAATCCCTTCTCTTATTCTTGGTTTTTTATTCCATTCTTCTCCGGAGGATCTTCTTTGGTGATGTGGTTTTGGTTTGATTTGTTAGTTATGTTGTGTTTTTGATAACCATTGATGCAGTGTAGGTTGATCCATGGGTTTTTCATTTAGTTGTGGTTTGCAGGCCTTTATTCTTCACTCTATGGTACATAGAAAGTTAGCAAAGCTTCTTTGAGGAAGTAAATCCCTAATTTCTCAATTTTTTTGTATCATGTAGGACGGTTCTTATATTGTTTTTCTATATGGGATAGTTGTATTCGCTTAATTAAATATAAATTACTATCTGATTTAAATTGAAGGGGAAAGGGGAATTATTCTCATGATTTTGATATTATTGTGATATTGTGATTGTTTGGGCTGAATGCCCTACTAAAAATTGTGGTTGTTGGGGGATTTTTTTTGCACAGATTTGATATGTTTTTTGGAGCCCTTATTTTGTGGTTATTGTGATATCACCCTAAAAATAAAATTGGTTAACCACTTATATTTGGTTAATAAAATGGTTTCCCCTAGATTTATGGCATGTGTGATAATGCCTCTAAACTAAAGTGAAATGTGATAAAATCCCCTTTATTAAATCTTTAAAATGATATTTTATGTGTTGTGAGATATGGACAGGATTTTTGAGGTGGTTATGTGTGGTTGTGATGTGGTGTGGGGTTTTAACACCCCAAAATTTTGTGAAATATTTTTTTCAATTAATTTTAATTTTTTCAATATTTTTAATTACATAAAAAAAATATTTTTATCTTTCATTACAAGAAATACTAAGTATATCTTGAATTATATGAAAAACTAAGGTTATATTGTGTTACATGCAATAACGATAGTGTGGATCACACACAACACAAAGTTTTACAAAACCACAATATATTATTAATATTATTTAATCATGACTCTTATAAGATATCATCTAAAACTAGTGTTATGAATAGTAATAACTAATTTTTAAATATTAATTATATTTTTTTACATAAAGGAAACATATTGATAAAAAACTACTTAATTATTTGGTAAAATGTTTATATGTTTCCAAAATAATATTTTCTCAAAAAAAATTCTTTTGATTTATTTTTAGGAAGAATAATAAAATAATTTTTTTCACTTTTATAAAATTAATTTGAAAAAAAAATAATTTCTGAAATCATCATCTCAAAATTATCTTAGAGCGAATTTTTTGGGTTTTTTCTGAAAATTTTCATTTTTTGATGAGTAGTGAAAAATACTAAATTTTAATTGAAAACTTATTTTTTGAAATGTTGGAATGGTTTTTGAATTTTGAATTTGGATGGTTGAATATGTGGCTGGAGTGTTTGGTTGTAATTTGGATCAGTTTCTATTTGGTTACCGGTAACCCATAAATCGGTTTTGAGAAAATGAAAAAAAAATGATTTCCAGAACTCGTTTTCTCATCGCGTCTGTGGGATTAATTTTAAATTAAATCATTCCACTTATGTAAATGGAATTTGGAAAAAATAATTACATATTTTGAATAAGAATAATTTATATTATATATTAATTTTAACTTAATTTTTTACCATAATTATTAGTGAAAAAAATTAAAATTAATAACTTCTATTAAGGTTAAAATGGGGTTTTGCGCATTACATGTGTTTGTATTAAAATCAATTTTAGACTCACGTGTGATTTTTATTTAATGAATTGGATTTAATATTTATAATTTTATTGTATAAATTATATAGTAAATATAATTTTAATTTTATTCTTAAAGTATAAATAACCTAGGTAAAAAAAGATACAAGTTACCGTGGTAAAAAACTAAAAGGGTAAAATTGAGAAAACTTAAAGACTAAGGAATAACAAGAAAAAAATGTGTTTATTTTTTATGGTAGATGTTTGTCTCAACCAAATAATACCTATAATACTTTATTGATATATTTTTGAGGCATATGAAGAAAGAGTTACCTTCTAATAGTGAATACTTTTGGGTATTTACAAAAATACCACCCCTCCTCAGTTATAAAATGGAACTCACCCCCCTCACTTATTCACACCTTTAAAGTCATTTGTCTCAACCAAAAAATTATAAAACAACTTAAAAACTTCTCTAATCTAATCCTAGAGTAATTATTTTATACATAAATCTAATCTTGTAATAATTTGGTGCAAACCTAATGAGGATGCCTGAATAAGATGTAATGTTCATTAATAAGTGTTTTTTATTTTATTTATTCCTCCACCTACTTCAATTATTATTGTAAAATGATGATAAAATAACCTTATTATCTTTCATATAATTATATTTTGTTATGTTAATGTCATGACTTAAAACCATCTCCACTTTTATCAAATGGGTTACAAAATCATTATTCGTGTGTACGGTGGACTACCGCCTCGCGAACCGATGTCATTCGTTATTCCATTACCACCTCTCATAGATGGAAATTATTATGGATTTATTGTTTAAATAGTATATATATGGTATGATTATGCTTCTATAATTATTATATCACATATAACTTCATGATTTCACTTTTTGTGGAATATGATAATGTTGCTCATGTGTGTGGCGGACTACCTCCTCACAAAGCGATGTGATTCATTCACACTTTACATGGAAGGTAATAAGGATGGGTTTAAGGATAATATGTGATATATATGATATAAAAATTATTATTTAATGATAATATATTATTTATATTTATTTATTTAAATACATCAATAAAATGGAAACATCGTTCATTCGTATCTACGACATATCTTCTCCATGAACAGTGTATTTCATTTTCTATATTTATATTTTATAAATAACTATAAATACATATATAAAGAAAATATATTATATTTATATCATAGATAAAATTATATAGATTACAGAACCATGATCAAAGTAATAGAATCAAAAAAAACAAATCAAAACTTACCTGAAAAACAAAGCAGTTATTGCCTGAAATGTGACTTTAACATAGAATTGTTAATAAACGGGTAATAAATGGTTATAAGTAAATCATATATGGTATGATATATATATATATATGTTTGTGTGTGTGTGTTTGTAATATATTTATAATAAACTTATATTTATAATAAAATAGTTTTAAACGAGTGCAAAGGAAATCAAGACTTAAGATAATGGATCTTCATCTCACTTTTTACTTCTGTGAGACAAATGCCATATTCACCACCTAATTATTTTATGTGTTATATATACTTATCATGAACTTATTTTATTATTATTCAAAATAAAATTATTTATATTTACATATCCATTTTAGGATCTCTAATTCATGGAGTTTACAGTCCAAAAAGTTATCAAATCGATAAGGGATTTTTATCTCAATTTGCCATCGTTGAGGCATATGATTATGTTATAAATATATTTTCTTGTACAATGTGTATATAAAACCCATTATACATTTAATATCATAAATTTATTTATACTAATGATATTTTTAGATTCATTTAATTATATTCCTTCATGGGGATTACATTTCATAGTTACCAATGTGGTAAATATTTGATGTTACAATCTCATCATTTAATAGGATTATTTATGATCATGATTATGATGATAGAATATTATGATACATCTTTCAATAAAATAATTAAATTTATTCACCTATATTAATTTCATGATAATAAATTTTTTCTTTAATTTTCCTCTCTTTATGTATAGAATCATTAAAAAGAGTGCTTTTAAGAAAAATCATATTTTCAGTCGAAAATTTGTTTTCCTCCAAAACCATGTTTTCTAAAAATGTTTTCAGTAATAATTTTAATAATCTTAAAATGATATATTAAATACATTTTTAACCATGTATTATTTTTTTTAAATGTTTTAAAATGAATCTTGATTTCATTTTCAAAAACAATGTTAGTTCATCTTTTACCAAAAAATTGAAAGGAATATTCATTTTAATGTGTATGGGATGAACAGAATTTTTTGACTTCATGACCATTATTTTTTTTTGAAGATTAATTTATATTTTTTCAATTTTATTTTTAAAGAAAATTATTTTCAAAATTTTTTATGTTTTAAAAATATTTTTTTACAAAAATAAATGGATGTTTTCCTTAAGAAATGTTTTAAATAATTTTTAAAGCTTCCTTTATAATTTTTCAAAGTATATTTTCAAATAAAAGGATTTTCAAAATGTTTTATGAATTTTTAGTGTTAAAAAGTGTTTTTTAAATAAAATCTATCTTCCTTAATAAATGTTCCAATTTATTTATCTTTCAAAATCATTCTCTATCTAAGATGACATAATTTGATGTAGCTTATGCTTTGTTGGGGATATGATCCAAGGATAACATTAATATTCTTTCTATGAATGGTTTATTTTTATGATTAAAAGATTTTTATTAAACTTGTTTATCTTTCATGGGTTATACCATTATAAATTGTTTATGAAACCTTATTCTTTTCATGGGTTATGATATGAGGAAATATTTAAATGATTGTGAAACCTATATATTTTACACAACTTATGATATGATGAATTTTTTATAGAACCCATTTAATTTCATGGGTTATGATATGGTTAATGTTTGATGATTTTGTGGCACACTTATATGTGATTTTAATTATGTAATGGTGTTTAAGTTATAACCATGGATGGTGGTTACATTATAACCAATAACAGTGGTTACATTATAATTAAGTACGGTGGTTAATTTATAACCAATGAAGGTGGTTGTGTTATAACAAAGTATGGAGGTTACATTATAACCAAAGATGGTTGGGAGCTATATCTCTCTCCAATTCATTGGGTAAATATTTATATCTCGTGAGATATATAGGACTGGAATGAGGAGTGAACCCAACTCAGTAAGGGAATTTTTTCACTATAATAGTCTTGGGATTAAACTCTAACTACTATGATAGTTTGGGGAGTGAACTCATTCCACGTTTAGGAAAGGACTAACACTAGGGATGGTGGTGTGTCCTTCCTAGGAGTCGTATCCACCCATGGAGTTCCCTGATAAGTCTTGAGAATGATCCTTAAACACTAAGGAAAGGATTTTCTATTCTTATTTGTATACCACAATATTATGTCTTATTCCAATGTTATAATCCCATTGCTCATGATATTTTATTCTCTTGTGATTCATATCTTATAAACTTTAAATATTTATTCCATGATATGATATTATGATATTTGATATGAAATTTATGGTTTCTATTTATTATGGTTGTGTTATTTTACCTTTATGTTCATGTTATGCTTATGTATCTCCCTTGTTTATCTTTACTGAGCATCTGATCTCAAACTTTCTTATGTTTATATTCCCCAAGTTATTAAGAAAGGTTTATGTAGGGTATTTTTGTAAAGAGTGCTAAAGGTGAATATCTTTTTGAGACATTTAATATATTTCACAAAATTAATAATATTGTGTTCCAATTTTTCAAAGTCATTAAACTATTATGTTATACATGTGTTTTTTTATGTAATGTATTGAATATTCATATAAAAAGATGTAATATCCATGTATTAAAAACTAGGGTCTCTATAGTTGGTATTTCAGGAAAGGTTTAGTTATACTTTGGAAACTAGGATGAAAAAAATTATTTAGATCCCTTGAGATTTATCTAATGATCTTTCTAAGGTTGTATCTAAGGATAAGTCTAAGTATGAGTCAATGTATAGGAAAATGTCAAGGAATTTTGGTAAAGGATAGAGAAATTTTTTTCTAAGAAATTACATCCTTGTCTGAATAATACATGTGTACATGGCTCTGGCACAGAGGTACCTATACATAATAAATCAATAAATAGTGTAGTGAGATAGACTCAATTGTCACCTGGTGCACAATAATGGGACTTAATGTACACGTGGTTTGACACTCTTAGTTGATATGCTTTGGAAATTTACGAACTCTTTATAAACCATCATGAAGTATTTAAATATATAGTGACTATGAATGAACTAGGATAAAACTAATGTGTCATATATTATAAATAAGTTGTCATGGTTTATATATCCTATAAATGATTTTTTTCTAAGATTAGTGCTACTCACACTATGCTTTTTATTTTCAGTCAATGGTGGGAACCAGAAGAAACTAGGTTAACATTAAATGTGATGGAAAATTTTTTTCATGTGCAGGAAAATGGGATAGTGACTAGAGTAAAGGATGTTATGATTATGCATAATCATTTATCATGATATAATATTAACAATGTGAACCTTAACCAACTCTCCAACCCACCAAATAATAGAATGATATATTTCACTGAGAGTTTAAGTAATGGATACCATGGAGGAATGAAGATTAAATTTTATATATGTCAATAATGTGGGAAGAAGCACTCAATATAATGTCTTGAAGGTATGAGAAGATTTTTTGAGTGTGGAAAAGAAAGACACAAAGCAAGTAATTTCCCAAGTGAAAAAGCAAAGTTCAGTTACGACAATAGATGGGAGTATTAGTCTCTTTAAATTATTATCAATGGATTAATGTTTTAAATGTGGTATGTATGGGTATTATGAAAATAAATTTCCTAATGGGAAAGATTATGAATAGAATCAAAAAGTTTATATGAGTAATTGTTTTGTTGTTAATGTTGAAGAGAATATGAATGATATATGAAAGGAACAAGGTATTAAGTAATAAGATGATGAAGCCTAGTTAATGGTTTTATAATGAAGTGGAATGATTAAAGTATTTATGTATTGTAATTCAAGGATTATGTTATATGAATCATAAAATATATAAGGATTTTTTAGTATAAGTTTTTCATTAAATATTTATAAGAATATGTTGAATGGTGCTAATAACCTAAAAAATTGATTTAATAGAAAGTTTATATTACATTGAAAACATAATATTAAGGGAAAGATAACCCTTAATATATTCCTAGTGTTGTGATAAGGGTGTTGGGATAAAGATATATTGGATATAAATAAGTAAATTTGATAGTACCGATTACCTTAAAGGTTTTTTGACAAAGTGGTTTATGCTCTCATTGATGGAGTTTACAATATTTTTGGATTCAAGGAATATATACAATAATCTGTGTTTTATATAAGTAATGAGGAAACATTTACTCTTTCAACGGTAATTAAAGTTATATCTATGTTCAAAGAGAATACATGATGATGGTATTCACATATATGGTATGTGAAAATCAAGATCCACTTTATGATATATTGGGGATAAATATTAATTTTATTATGATAAATTTAGTGCAAGACACCAAGATTTTATGGTATGTCTCTTTTAAATTTAAAATCTTTGATAGCTTATGTTTCATGCAACATTGATCTTAAATGAACCACGATATACTATTAAATATTAACATGGCCACTAGAATAGTAATGTGACCATTATGAATAGTAATCTTCTCATTAGAATAATTACCTCGCCTGTTAAATTGTAAAAAAATTGTATATCATAAATGAAAATTTGATATATTTATATCATGGACTAAGTAAATAAATGTTTTAAAAATGATAGATTAAGTGTTGGTATTTTTGTGAAACGTAAATGTTTATTAATAATTTTATAATTAATATAATGATTTAAAAGAAAATTTATTTTCATAAAATATATTCATAAATTAATATTTTGTTTAATTATAATTATAAGATAATTTTATGAGACAATAATTAATTTTCAAAGTACCGAAAAATCGGTTATAATATTAAAATTGGTATTTCACGAATAAATGATGATTTTATTTAAAAATTAAATTTCTCATATTTAGAAAATTATTTTTATAAAATATATTCAATTTTTTAATTCTAAATTTTGAAAAATGATTTTGGTTATTTTTTAGGATTTTTCTGAAATAGTTGAATTTTTGCGAATAGTGAAATACGATAATTTACAATATTTAACATTTTAATCCAAATACATGGATTTTTGAGTCATAGATGAATTAAGAACAAATTATTTTTATAAAACATGAAATATATTTTTTACTTAGTCCCAATAATCAACAATATTGATAGTCTTGATCTAAAATAATAAACAAATAAATAAAATAATCAAAACTCACCCCTCTCCTCCCCTATAAATACCACCCCTCACCAGATCTTCTCCTCACACATTATAATCCTTGGAAAATACTTATATTATGCCAAATACCTATCATAAAACTCTTCCCCATTTTTTTATTTTTTTCTCACCAAAAGATCATTTCCAATTACCTTAAGGAGGTTCTCAAGGAGATGACACTCAAGAGGTAAAACCCTCTTTTCTCTTTTAATTTCTTTTCTTTTCTTATACTCACCTCACCTAAACTATCCAAAGTAGAATAGTAACTCCAGTATGATATATATACTGGAATTTTATTTTTTTAATATAATATCCATCATCAAGTCTCTTCTCTTCTCTTTTTATTCTAAAAATGAAAACATCGTTCGTGAGGTGTCGATTCACTGCCTTCATGGACTCACTACTACAAAAATGGGATTTAATAGTGCTAAAAATCACTGTAAAGTTCAGCGCTGATAAAGGGAGGGTCCTCTTTATCTTCCCTAGAAAGGAACTAATAAAGTTAGCCTTTATTAGTGCTAAAAAGCGTTGATAAAGGTATCCTTTATCAGCAGTAAAAATGCACTGATAAAGGGATCGTTTATCAGCACTTTTTTAGCACTGATAAATGCCCTACCTGCTGTAACATAAAATTCTGCAACATCACACCCAAATAATACCCACAAAAAAATATGTATATCAACAAGTATACCCATACAAAATTAACACATATTTCATAAGGTAATTACAACAAGTATACACATGCAACAAGTATACCCATACAACAAGTATACCTATACACCATTAACACATAATTCATAAGTTAATTAAGTACATAAAGAATTAAATTCATAATTCATGTGGTTGGGTGGATATTCGGGGGTTTGGGGTGGTTGTCCAAGGGGGGTAGGGGTGTCAATGGGGTGGGGGAGTCCGGGGGGATGGGGGTGTTCAGGGGGGTGGGGCTATCCAGGGTGGTGGGGGTGGGGTTATCCATCGTGGTGTCTAGGGGAGTGGTGTGGTGTCCAGACGGTTGGGGAGGCTTTCCAGGGGTGGGGTGTCTAGGGGGTGGGGGTGGGGGATGTCCAGGGGGTGGGTCGTGTCCAGGGGGTGGGGTGGTCCAGGAGGTTGGGGGGTTGTCCAAGGGGGGTGGGGTGGCTGTCCATGGGGGTGGGGTGTCCAGGGGGTAGGGGGTGTCCAGGTGGTGGGGTGGTGTCTAGGAGGGGTGGGGCGTCCTGGGGGTGGGGGTCGTCCAGGGAGTGGGGGCCATCTAGGGGGTGGGGGCTATCCAGGGTGGGGGGGCTGTCCAGGGGGGTGTCCAGAGGTTGGGGTGGTGTCCAGGGAGGGTGGGGTGGTGTCCAAGGGGTGGGGGCTTTAATGGTTTTAATGGAATTAATTTCATGGATTTTAAAATAATTGGTACTTTTAAAATGGTTTTAGAATAGTTTTTATTTCAATAGTATGTGTTTCTTTAGGAAAAAATGAATGCTTTTGGTGTGTATGGTAGGAAGGAGGTTTTTTGTATGTGAGTTGTTGATTTCACTTAAAATTATGTCCATTTTAAACAAAAGAGAGACACTTTGAGTGATACTGGCCAAACCGTGTCTTGGATTGAGGTGGGTGTGACACCCCAATATTTTATAGTATGTTATTTCTTCAAAGTAATGCAATAACTTGCACTATACGCAACACTGAGTTCAAGCGCACCACAACTTATCAAACTAGCCATTCAAAAGCGGTTATGAATAGTATTAACTTAATTTTGAACTTTATATAATCCTTATAATTTTAAAATCCATATTATGAGTTTCTTAGACATAATGTAAGAACAAATTCATTTTTTTCAGATAAAAGAATTATTTTTCAAAAAATGAAATTTTATCGCCTTTTAATGGAGAACCCTTCATAAATACAATATTTGAAACTTTTATATATTCAATTTGACAAAATAAACTTCTTCTATAGAATCGTGACATAAAAATTTAGTTTCAATAAATTTTTGGTGTTTTTATGAAAACTTTCATATTTGGGTGAATAGTGAAAAATAATATATTTTAACTAAAAACAACTTTTTTAATCAAAATAATTTATAGTGTTGAATTATACATTTTAATTGTTTGGAAGTATAATTAGATTATATTTTTACCATTTAATCCAATGATGTTCATTTTAAGTAATTTCACTTTAACATTAGACATAAACAAGTGTCAATCTTTTGATAATTATTATTTCTTAAAAATACGCTTTTTGGTTTTGACAACGGGAATTAATTTTAAATTAATTAATGCAACTTCTATGTTTTTAAATTGGTAAAATAGAATTTATTTTTGAATTCATAATATCAAAATTATCTTAGGGTGAATTTTTGGTGTTTTTCTGAAAACTTTCAATTTTTAATGAATAGTGAAAAACACTGAGTTATAGTTTAAAACTGAATTTTTATAATTATTTATTTTATTTAAATTTATATTAGGTCAAAATATATACATAATACCTATATAATTTCAATGAAATTCATTAGAGTCAGTTTATAATAATTTTATATATATATAAATTTTATTGAACTTTTTACCGTCTTTTACCCACCTCCTAGGAGCATTTTCAAATTTACATAAAACTTAATTTTACCGCTTCTGTGAGTTGAATTTAAAAAATTTGAGAGACACGGTTAACATAAATAAGTAAAATTTGGTTCAATAAGATGAAAATATTTTTTGTTGAATAGTAACTTTTCACTTTTATTTACCACGGTTAAAAGTAAATAGGGTAATTTAGGGTAAAAATGATATTATTATTACCCTAACACATGTCCTAATTATATTTGATAAGTGTAATTCGACCAAAAACAACCTTAGGAATAAAATATGATCCTTTAGGTACACTTGGATTAGATTAGGACATTTCTTATTATTTTATTTAAAGAAGAGTTAAAAGAGTTAAAATCAAAGTTTAATAACTAAAACATTTTTAATATAGGGTTATACATAAGATAAATTCGACTATAAATATTCATTAGAAATATAAAAATATTTCCTAAATAATAGTGTTTTTTTATAATTTTTAGACAATAAATAATTAAATTTATTTATGACACAATGATGATACAGTAATTACCGTATTAATGAAAGATTAAAATAATTGATATTATAAATATCCAAAAAATGTAATTTGAGACTTTTTAAGAATTAAACTAATTTTCTAGGTTAATATGACATTTTAGGGTTGGTTAGATGAATTTTTTTCGAAGTAATAATGCTGTTATGAATTTAGCAAAAACAAAATACCAAATAGTGTCAAAATTAACATAAAAGAGTTTTTAAAAAAAATATTATATTATTAGTTGATATTCTATTCCTAAAAATCTAAGGTTCATCCAAAAGACTTATATAATTATAGGTGTATCATTAATGAACCACTTTTGGTTAGATTGGAAGTATATAGTAAGTTTATTAACCATATAATATAAAAATACAAAGAGACATGGTAAATGTCAAACTATTTAACTAAGAGTTAAATCTAAAAGATAAAGTTAATAGAGTGACCCAAACCTATCTAAAACCTATTTTTTGAGTGGTTTTTGACCCATACCCACCATAGACTTTAAATAATTCATTTTGGAGCCATTAGAAACCGAAAATTATTTTATTATAAAATAATATTTCTAGCTTTTCCTAAGGTGCCCCTCACCCTCTTATAAAAGGGCACTCCCCCTTCTCTCTAATTCACACCCTCAAAGCCATTTGGTTCTGTAAAAACCTGCCCAAATACCCTTTAAAATGTCCTCCCTTAATCTTAGAGGCCTTACTTTAGTCAGAAATCCAACCTAAGGAGCCCTTTTGATCAAATCAAAAGGAAGAACCCGAAGAAAAGGTAAATATTTCATCACCTCTTTCAAGTTCCTTTCTTCTTCCACTTCCTCTTTCTTTGTTGTTTCCATTATAAAATAATAACTCCAGTATCTTATATATACTGTGATGTTATTATAAATATGGTACAACCATATTCATTATTCTATCTATCCTGTTAATGACATGTCACCATAGGTGTGTACGTATGGCTTACCGTCTCCACTTGGTGGTGTAATTGTTATTCAATACATTATTATTTGGATGGGTATAATAATGACGTTTAATTGATGTAAATAATAAATATAACATGATAATGATTCTGTATATATGATATAATGTCCAATTATATATTATTTTAATATCAAAATAATGATATTGTTGCTCGTGCATACGTACGGATTACCGTCTCCACGAACGCGATGAGATTCATTCCCCATCGTATCCATTCAAGACTAATTTTCATTAGATGATTAAAAATAATGTTTAAAGACTTAATATCATTATTAATATGAATAAGATAAATTATATCCATAAAAAACATTACTTACGTAAGAAATCATACAAAGGAAAATGAATCAGTTAACACCCGAAATGACGATAATACTAAGATATTATTAACAAAGCAATGTTAAAAGATCATATATCATATCATATTAATGCATATGATTATTGTATAATTTAATAAAAATTATTTCACAATTATACAGGAGTTTAACCTACCCTCGACCAAGTAAAATTACAAGGTAAGGGTTAATTATACAACCTCTTCATTATTCAAGGTTGTTTATATGTAATTATCAATCGGGACCTCTTTATCATCCAAATCCATGTTTTCCTAAAAATGTATTCCAAAACATTTTTACTATTTACTATACAATGGGTTAATTTCATTTATACCCTTGTTTTACTTTTATAATATGTTTTGAAAGGAATCTTTCCGTCTTTTTCCAAACAAGGTACTTTACGACCATTTCGACAAAATTAAGGAAAAAATGTTTTTTTTAAATTATACAGCGGGTGCGGCCATTTTATGCCATTATAACACCCTCAAAGCTTCCCTTACAAGATTATAAAAATATTTCCAAATAAATGTTTTCTTTTATAATTATATGACTTTTAAATTATTTTAAAATAGAAAGAGATATTTCTCAAAAAATGTTTTGATTTCATCTATGTCAACATCCTTTGATGGATTGTAAGCTTATTTGAAGTTGATTTATTATGATACAAAACTTCCTTATTGTATTGAAAGTTTTGTGATATGTTTGACTATGGATGTGCTATTTTTATACCATTCATGGTTTATGGATAAATTATTGACATTTCATATGCTAGTTTTAATATGAAATTTTATGTTATGTTTAAACCTTTTCATATGAGGAATGAATTAGACTTAGTAAGTAACGGGTGGAGCCCACTATAGCTCCTCGATGCATCGGTAGGTCTCATGAGACAAACTAGTGTCTTGGAATAAGGCATTTAAAAAATCTTATTTGTAGTCTTGGCACAAGTCCATGACTATGTGGTTATGAAAGTCTGGCATTATGCATTCCATCATTATGAAAGTGGCTATTGATAATGCATGGGATTATTCGACTAGTAGAATATCCATATGAGTAAGTAAATGGAATTATTTTGATTTTATATTTTCCATATTATGCTGAAGATAAAGTTTAAAAGGCTTTTGTTTTAGTCTTATACGTTTCCTTAAATTTTTATTCTTATTTATGAAAGTTTCTGCTATATTTTAATCCTTACTGAGCATCTGAGCTCACCCCTTTCTATGTTTTATTTTTCTGAGGATGTGAAGAAGTATATTATGACTAACCTGCAGGGATAGTCTATGAGATCTCAGTGTTTCATATGGAAACAATTTTTTTTTATTTTTCCATTTTATGATGTAATGTAAACCTTATGAATGTGTCTAGTACTTCCAAGGCTACTAAACTAATCAATCTTCCGAGACTTGATCTTTTGTGATCATGCCAATGATACATAATAATGCACCAAATCTGGGCTTCTGGGATTGGGGAATTATAGTGGGTTTGACTCTTACATTTCACACATGACCCATGTATCATTCTCCTAAAGTATTAACATGATACGAATGTGTTTGGTTGGTTTTTCGTACGTTAGTTCTTGTTTTCACTTAAAATTCTGTCCATTTTAAACAAAAGAGAGACACTTTTAGTGATACCAACCACAACATGACTCATATTGAGGTGGGGTTAACTCTTACACATCACACATGACCCATGGATCATTCTCCTAAATTATTAACACAATAAGAATGTGTTTGGTCGGTTTTTCGTACATCAGTTGTTGTTTTCACTTAAAATCCTGTCCATTTTAAACAAAAGAGAGACACTTTGAGTGATACCAGCCACACCATGCCTCGGATTGAGGCGAGGTTGAATCTTACACATCACACATGATCCATGTATCATTCTACTAAAGTATCAACACAATCCAAATGTGTTTGGTTAGATTTCTGTATGTCAATTATTGTTTTCACTTAAAATTATGTCCATTTTAAACAAAAGAGAGACACTTTGAGGGATACTAGCCACACCGTGCCTCTGATTGAGGTGGGGTTGACTCATACACGTAACACATGACCCATGGATCATTATCCTAAAGTATCAACACAATAAAAATGTGTTTGGTTGGTTTTTTGTACGTCAGTTGTTGTTTTCACTTAAAATCATGTCCATTTTAAACAAAAGAGAGATACTTTGAGTGATACCGGCCACACCGTGCCTCGAATTGAATCAGGTTTGACTCTTGAACATAAAAAATGACCCATTTATCATTATACTAAAGTATCAACACAATCCTAATGCGTTTGGTTGGATTTCTATACGTCAGTTATTGTTTTCACTTAAAATTCTGTCCATTTTAAACAAAAGAGAGACACTTTGAGTGATACCGGCCACATCGTGCCTCGAATTGAGGAAAGTTTGACTCATACATTTCAAAAATTATCCATTTATCGTTCTCCAAAATTATCAACACAATCCTAATGCATTTGGTCAGTTTTTCGTACGTCATTTGTTGTTTTCACTTAAAATTTTGTCCATTTTAAACAAAAGAGAGACACTTTGGGTGATATCGGCCACACCGTGCCTCATATTGAGGCGGGGTTAACTCTTACATGTCACAAATGACCCATGGATAGTTCTCCTAAATTATCAACATAATACAAATGTTTTTGGTTGATTTCTCATATGTCAGTTGTTGTTTTCACTTAAAATTCTGTCCATTTTAAACAAAAGAGAGACACTTTGAGTGATACTGGCCACAACGTGCCTCGGATTGAGGCAGGGTTGACTCATACATGTCAGAAATTACCCATAGATCATTCTCCTAAAGTATCAACACAATATGAATGTTTTTGGTCAGTTTTCCATACGTTAGTTGTTGTTTTCACTTAAAATTCTATCCATTTTAAACAAAAGAGAGACACTTTGAGTGATATCGGCCACACCGTGCCTCAGATTGATATGGGGTTGGATGGTACACATAAAAAAATACCCATGGATCGTTCTAATAATTTATAAACACAATACTAATGCGTTTGGTCAGTTTTCCGTACATCAGTTGTTGTTTTCACTTAAAATTCTATCCATTTTAAATAAAAGAGAGACACTTTGAGTGATACTGGCCACACCGTGCCTCGAATTGAGGTGGGTTTGACTCGTACATTTCACACATGACCCATGGATTGTTCTCATAAAGTATCAACACAATATTAATACGTTTGTTCAGATATAAAGGTATTTCGGAGATTTTACTGGTTTTTCTTATCCAAAACCCAAAGAAAAGTGGTTCATCATTCTTGCATGTTGCTGGTGAATTTGATCTGTTAAAATGGAAAAGTGACTCATTGAAAAAGGATGTTTTATTTAATAACAATTAAAATTTTCCTATAAACATTTACATACAAAAATGTTTCATATTTTTATCTTCTTAACCCCTCTCAAAAATGGCTGCCAATTGTACACGTCCCCAAGTCAGATCTTCATGATATTTGTGTACAATCTTCCATCAGGTATGCGGCCCACTAATTTCTGGAAAAATCTATATCATCTTGTGAATATGAGGCATGTGATGATGGTTGTTACACCTCAACACTAGGAGCAGCAACAGGTTCAGAAACATGCTGTTGCTCTGCATTGTGAGCAGTAGCAGCTTGAGAGACTTGTTCAGCCTCGAAGTTAGGAGCACCAGAATGTGCAGAAGTCATTTTCTTAAAAAGTGGTTGAATAGTTAATTTAGATTAAATAAATTCAGTAATGATAAGATAATAACATGAGATAATAATATCTATATTACAAACTAAATATAACCTATTTATTGAACTCTCTTTCTTCATTTCAAAAGCTAAAGGGATTTGACACCCCTATTGATTATCCAAATCCCTTCATTGTGGTCTCCTCTAACATAAAAAACATCATCTACATTGGGACCACTAAGAAATGATTGTGATGTACCACTGAAAGGATCTTCCTCAACGGAATTTTAATCGGACCCTTCAGTAGTTTTGGATGATAACAGAATAATTGACCACTTTCAGTTTGTGGGATCTGGAACATAAAATACTTGTACCGCTTGTGATGCCATTATAAATTGTTCGTCTTTATACCCTTCTATACTAAAATCAACTTTCATAAATCCCAATTCATGTATTTTAACACCACTGTTGTTATCAACCCATTTTCATTGAAAATGGGCAATTGTAATATCATATAATCCAACTCCTATATTTTTTTGATAATGCCAAAGTATGATATATTCACATAAATTGGATTTTTTTCCTTACTACTAGAAACATGCATCACTTCAGCCACAAGTGTAATTCCACTATTTTGCATTGTACTATATTCATCATGTTTGTTTGTATAGAATGTATAACAATTAATTGCATAACCATTGTAAGATAATATATACACACTTGGTCTGGCAGCTAGCCATCGAAGTCGTTCTGAAATTGAATTTGGATTTTCAGTTAACTTTTTAAAAATATGGTCCTAAAACCATCCTAAAAACTGGTGATTATGTGTATTTGATATCCATTTTTCATCCCTTAATGGATTCAAATGCCTAATAATTTCTTTGTGGGTTTCAATATATGGAGAAACATCCCAAATATTATGAAAAACATAAAGGTAGGCATGCTACTGATCTGTAATATTGATTATCACAACATCTTTTTCTAGAAATCCCCTCACCCTCAATGCATCCAGTGTGATGAGATTTCGGGAGACCAATGCTTTCCACATTAGATAAGTATTCGGTATAGAATTCAATGGATTCCTAAACAATATATTTCTCCACAATACAACCCTTTGGCTGACTTCGATTTTTGACATACCCTTTCAAAATCTTCATATATCGTTCAATGGGGTACATCCATCTATAGTGCACAGGACCACAAAGTCGAATCTCTCTCACCAAGTGAACCATAAAATGAACCATCATATCAAAGAATGATGATGGGAAGAACATTTCTAATTCACATAATATGATGACAATTTCTCTTTCCATAGCTGGCAATTTCACAGGGTCTAAAACTTTGCTGCATATAGCTTTGAAAAAAGAAACAAAGTTTGGTTAACATATGATGAACATTCTTGGGAAAAATGAAATGTAAATCTATATGAATTAAATCTTGCATAAAAACATGGTAGTCATGTGATTTCAAACCTTTCAACTTCAAATCATTCATTGACACAATGTTCTTGAGATTTGATGAATACCCCTCTGGAACCATTACATCATTGAAGAAGTTTCAAAACTGATATCTCTCCTCCCTGGAAAGAGTGTAAGCATCTAGAGGAAGAAACATTCAATTTTTACCCTTCATGGGAGCCAACTATTCTTGTATTCCCATGTCATCCATGTCCAAACTTTCCTTAATTCCATCATTTTTTTTTCAGGGGCATTTAGCAACGTTCTGATAACACTGTCAAATACATTTTTTTCTACATGCATCACATCAAGAAAATGTCTGACATACAGACAATTTCAGTATGGTAATTCAAAAAAAACTGATCTCTTTTTTCAACCGATTTTCGTAAGGTTTTTCGAAAATGGTTTACCAAAAACAGAGCTCACATCTTTTACTTTCTCAAACAACTGATCACCTATTAGTGGAGACAGTGTTGTGTGTTGTTCTTAACTTCCATTGAATGATGTCGTCCAAGATTGGTACTTATTCCGATAAGGTAGAAATATACAATGTCCAAGAAACACAGATTTCAATGAATGTTTCAACCTAGTTGATTTTGTATCTTCTTCATACATGGGACACCCCTGAGTTCCTTTAATGCTATAGCCTGAAAAATTTCCATAAGCAGGGAAATAATTTATCATCCCATAAAACATCACTCTCTACGTGAAGAATTCACTTTTAGAAGCATCATAAATGTAACATCCCAAGTAAGTAATGAATAATAGATATTTTTATCTATGTCTATTAATGAATTAGATAGTGTTTTATAGGCTTAAAATGAAAATAAATCCAATCTTAAGCATGGAATACACTAATATTTTTTAAAAGATTGTTTTACTGCCTTTTGATGGCAAACCATTTTTAAATCTTTCTTTTGATAATTTTATAAGCTATGTTTGTCAAAATAAACTTATTCTTTATGATTGGGACATCAAAATTTACTTTTTGTGAATTTTTGGTATTTTTCTGACAATGTTCATTTTTTAATGAATAGTGAAAAATACTGCATTTTACATCAAAACTGATTTTTAATCTAATTTATTTATATGATTATATTATCTTTTTAATTGGTTTTAAAGTTAAATTAGAATATATTTTTACCATTTAATCCAATAGTGGTCATTGTAATCAATTTCACTTTGAAATTGGACTTAAACTGGTGTCAATCTTTTGATACTTATTGTATCATAAAAACACGCTATTTGTCATGACAGCGGGAATTAATTATTAAATTAATTAATGTAACTTATATGATTTGAATTTTTTAAAATATAAATCATTTTTGAATTCAGAATATCAGATATAGCTTAGGGTGAAGTTTTGGTATTTTTCTGAAAAACTTCAATTTTTGATGAATAGTGAAACCACTAAGTGGTAGTTAAAGAACCTGATTTTTCGTTTAAATGAAATTTTCCCACTTCTATGTTTTGAATTTCAAAAATCCGACATACATGGTTGTCATTAAGAAGTAAAATGTGGTTCAATGAGATTAAAATAATTTTTTGGTGAATAGTAACTTTTAAGTTCTTACTCGCGATTAGAGGTAATTAGTGTAGTTTAAGGTAAAACTAATGCTTTAATAAAATGAGATGAGCTTGAAACATTTCCTACCCTCATTGGATGTGTCATGGCCGACCAAGACAATCCATGGGTCAACTTGGGGACCCCATGGAGCCACTTTGGTTGGGAAATGACATAAATAACTTTTTATTTAATGTTAAAGTAAAAATGACACAAACATAAGTTATCTTACTAAAAAAAATTTACATGGGGTTATAAAATTTAGATTTTTGATTATAAATAGTAATTGGAAATATAAAAATATTTCCTACATCATAGTATTTTTTAATAATTTTTATACTTTAAATAAATTAAATTATTTATGACATCATGATGATGCAGTGATGACCTCATTATTTAACGATTTAAATAAAATGGAATGATAATGTAAAATCTAAGACCTACACATGGCCAAAACCTATTGGATGGGTGTATTTAGAACCCTTATCACCTTATCCTCGAAACACATCAATGTGGGACCTCTTAAATTCGAATACCATTTTAAAATAAAGTGACTTTTCTTTACCTTCCAAGAGTGCCCCTCCTCTCCTCTTATAAAAGACCCCCACCTCTACCTCCTTACCCACACTCCCAAAGCCTTTGGCTCAGACAAAACCTACCCATTTTGTCTCTCCACGTCCCTCTCTTACTCTTTGAAGCCTCACTTTGGGTAGAAGTCTTCCCAAGGAAGCCTTTGAGCTCAAACCAAAGGGAGTTACCCGATTTTAAGGTAATGTCTTCACTTGAGTCCTTTTGTTTTATTTTGCTTCTCCAACCCCCTAAAATCTTTTTATTTATTTATTTTGTAACAACTCCAGTATCTTCAATATACTAGGATGTTGTTATAAGAAGGATTCGAGCTACACTTACACACACCTACATCTAATGGTTAAAGGACATACTGTTTCCGTGGACGGTGAATTTATGCCTCCCGAAACGATGATTGTTCAACATTCTTTTAACACCTTCAAAGGTGGCCATTAAGATGTCACTATATTTATATATGATATATAATATGTTTATGTTTTCCTTAAGCTTCTGTATTTTTCATTTTGGGCATACCTTTATGGTTTCCATTATGGGTAAACACGATATCTTCATTTAAGGAAGTGCGGACTACCGCCCCCTCGAAGTGATTTGATTCGTTAATACCATATGTGGGACGTATAAAGGATGGAGTTATGATATTATATATGATATTACACTGGAATTATAATATACCTTTATATAATTATTATTCCATTCTATAAAAATACGAAATAGAAATGAAAGTAGCATTCATGCGTACGTACGGCTTACCGTCTCCATGAACGGTGCATTTCATTTCTTACCTCTAAATGTTATATAATATTATAAATGCATGAATGTACTGGATATATATGATATATATGATATCTACATCATGAATACCATTCTGTATATAATGGATACATGAACAAATTGTAATTATAAAGGGTTTATTTTTGACTCAAGTACCAATGATCGTTAAAATGACCGTTATTAACTTAAATAATTACATAGTGTTCATGACATGGAAATAAGTGATATAAAAGGAATAATGAACTTGAAAAAGGTTCTTAAGCAAGTATAAATTAACTCAAGTTTATTATTCAGGACATTAAAGAACGATCGAGTCAAGTCGGACCCGAGGTATGGGACTTCATCTCAATCTCCTTTCATTGAGGCATATTTTGTTTTATACACAACCATCTTTTATACGGTGTATAAACCCCTTTGACTTTTACGTTTATTCAAAAGGAATCTTTTTTATACGAAGCGTTTAATAAATGACAAAAGGGAATGTTTTTGTCGTACATATGCGGCGACAACGACTTCTCCGCCGTCGTGACCATTTTTGAGTTTCGGCTTCCTCTACAATCAATACTTTTTTTTTAAAAAAAGAAAAAATAAATACCATGTTTTACTTTTCTTTTATTTTGGTATTGAAAATTGTTTTCATAATGTTTTTATATCAATGTGTTGTATTGATATCTTGTGATTGAAAGGTGGAAATGTTATGTTTCCTTTATGCATGTTTTATGTGATACGATTATGTTGAGGTTCTTGGGCATTATTATGAAGACGGGTGGTTCCGTGATAGACTAAGGGCGGGTGAGCCCGATATAGCTCTCCAATGCATTGGGTAACGCGAAGTAGTGAAATGTTAAGGTTTCTCCAAAGAGATTTAGGGAATATATTGTGATGGGTATTCCAAACGTAACCAAGAGGGTTACTCCCTACGTAAGAATGTTATGAATGCCTCAAGTTACCTTTATGTCTTATGATTTCTATGATTTATTTATGATTTGATGAGGTATGTTAAAGTGCTTATGTTTTATGGGTAAAGTATGATTTCATTCTTATGTATATATGTACCCATGTTTCCTTTCCATATTTTTATATCCCTTACTAAGCTTTTTATGCTCATCCCAAGTTTTTTTGAAATGTTTTTCACAGTTCAAGGGAAAGGTACATGATATGATGATAGTGTCAAGGAAGTGTCAAGAAAGAATCCATGTTTTATTTTAAATATGTTTCCATTGATGGGAAAGAAGAATACTATCTTTATGTAACCACTTTGTTTATATATGGAATGTAATTCAAGTTTTATGATCTAATTCTCTAAAACTCTATACCCGAAAAGATCCTCAATGTGTAATCTTGTAATAACTCAAGATTAAGTAAGGTTTAAGGCTGGGGCCTTATATACAACATAACACCTGAATCCCACAATAACATCAAATCCTCGATCAAAGGATCCAAATAAACATCAATATCATTACCTAGTTTTTTTTGTCCTGATATAAGAATTGAAAACATGATGAATTTTCATTTCATGCATAACTAGGGTGGCAAGTTATAATTTACCAACAAAATAGGCCATGTACTATGAGTGTTGGTTTGAAAAACAAAAGGATTCACTCCATATATAGATAACGCAAGATGAAGGTTTCTCAGCTCATTTCCAAATTTAGGATACTCAAGATCAGTTCTCTTCCATTGAGGAGAGTCAGTTGGGTAACGTAATTTCCCATCTTTATTTATTTTATCTGCATTCCACAACAATTGTCTTGCAGTTTCTTCACTTCCATATAGACTCCTAAACCTTGGAATGATTGGAAAGTACCTTACAACTTTCATAGGACTGGATTCATCTTTCATGTATTGAGAAGCACCACAATTTGGGAAATCTGTAAGTGATTTTTTCTCCTTGAGAAACAATATACAGTCTTTATGGAAGGCATGTATTTTTTCAAAAATCATACCCATCGAGCATAGAATTCGTTTAGATTCATATGTCCGGCTTGGGAGCTCATTATCTTCCGGAAGAATTTCATTCAGAAGAGCAAGTAGTTCCGTAAAACTGACATCACTCCATCTATTGCCTTCTTTCAATTTATACAACTTCAGTATACCTGAAAATGCTATATATTTAGTGCAAATAGTATACAATGGATTCTTTTCACAACTCTTTAACTTCTCAAACAATTTTGGGCAATCACAGAGTTCATTTTCAACTGTCCTTGTCATTTCCTCAATACGATATTCATCATCATTGACATCTATAATCACATCCTCCATACAGTCTTCTTCATTATCCATATTTGTAATCATTGATGATCCATAAAATGCATTTTTATCCCAGCTAGTAGCTACATTCACTTTTTCTCCGTGTTTATTCCAAAATTTATAACTCTAATCTATTCCATGACATATCAAATGTTCTTCCAACTCCTCTTGAGTAATTAGTCTAGAATAACAACAATGTAAACATGGAAAAGGGATTTGAGAAGGATCCTTTATGTGATCCTTTGCAAACTTGATGAACTCTTTCACTCCATTCTCATACTCTATTGTCAAACGATTAGCATTCATCCAATATTTATCCATATCTATCCTATTTGAATCTGAAATATTATTATTTATGATTCAAATACACAAAACAAGACTTCCAAATACATTAGAAAAGAACCACTTATAAAAATAGAGATTGATATAGCCTAACCATTTACAATAAAGATTTGGAAATCAACAGAACCAATATATACCCCCCATAAAAATCAACACACTTTCCAGCCCCATTACCAATAGTTCTAGCACCCACCACCCTTGTAGCAAAACATTAAACATCCTTTTAACCACCCCTAGTAGCCACCTCATTCATAATAAAATAATCACATTAAACAGCCCAAAACTAGTGACCAAACTCAAATAAAATGAAAACAAGGATACAATTTTGATGAGAAAACTAATATAGTATATACATTTCCAAAAACAAAGGGGTTAGTGGGGGATACAAATAACCTAGTTTTATCCAAAATTACTATGGAATATCATAGGTGTTGTTACCCAAATTAACATAAGAAATAGAAAATTGAGGTTAGTGAACTTAAATTATATCATGAACATCTAAAGGATATGCAATAACTCTCCCTAACCTTCACCAAACTTGTAACTAAAATCCACATAAATGTATTACATCCATTCTATAAAAAATCACATTCACATACAAAGGGATAAACAACAATCCCTTAGTGTTAAAAAACTGACACATGAGGGAGAAGGACCACATCGACCATCCCTATCCAAAACTCAAACCTCCTCTCAAACCTCCTCTCACTAACTATTAATACCTTCCATAATATTAATACCTACCATAAATAAATTATTTCCCAAAAGCGTGACCTTTAGATTAGAAAAATTACCATCCATTTTGGTAAAATAGAAATATGATTCCTTTTTTTTCTTATGAATCATTAAATTTGGACAAACACACTAACCAACTCAATAAAATTCATATTTTCACAGGAATTTGAAGTTAAATAGAGATAAATAATTCCATTGAAAATAATTCAACTGAATCTTTTAGTATCAATTGAAAGAGGGTATTGGTTAATAAAGGGATGAGGTCAATAACTCATGACATATTCATGCCTAGTCTCTCAAACCAAACTCACCACAGCCTAAAATTTTATCAACTAAAACATGACCATCTGACTAAATAAAACTACACCATAATGAATATTATCATAAGAACAAAAGGAAACATATGAGGATGAGCGGAGAAATCACCAAAGATCAAAAATGGGAATCTGAGAATCTAACCTCATCGAAAGGAATCTCAAACACTTTAAGTAGGGTTCGTGGGGAGTAGGGTCCAGCGGGGAGGAGGAGAAGTAGGGTTCGTGGGGAGGAGGATCTGCGGAAGGGGTTCAAGGGGGAGGATAAGGAGTAGGGCTAGCAGCAGAGGAGTAGGGAAGCGATGTTAGAGTAGGGAAGAAGCATCAGATAAGGGATAGCAGTGGCGAAGTAGGGCAGTGCTGGCGGAGTGGAAACGGCGGCGGAGTGGCAATGGCAGTGGAGTGGCAGCGGCAGCGGAGTAGTGGTCGGTAAAGAGAAGATTGGGGGGAGGGAGGGGAGTTGTCACAGGGGTACAGTCCTGCAAGAGCTTGAGGGAGCGATAAATAGAGGGCATTGTGCACCCTATTTTATAAAATGGGGCTATGGTTTTATCAGTGCAAGAAAAGCACTGATAAAGGATCCCTTTATCAGTGCTAAATTTTAGCACTGATAAAGTAAAAGACACATCTTACATACATTCTATAAAAAACACATTCACATACAAATGGATAAACAACAATCCCTTAGTGTTAAAAAACTCACACATGAGGGAGAAGGAGCACATCGACCATCCCTATCCAAAACTCAAACCTCATCTCAAACCTCCTCTCACTAACTGTTAATACCTTCCATAATATTAATACCTACCATAAATAAATTATTTCCCAAAATCATGACCTTTAGATTAGAAAAATTCCCATCCATTTAGGCAAAACAGAAATATGCTTCTTCTTTTTCTTATGAATCATTAAATTTGGAAAAACACACTAACCAACTCAATAAAATTCATATTTTCACAAGAAGTTGAAGGTAAAGAGAGAAAAATAATTCCATCGAAAATAATTCAACTGAATCTTTCAGTATCAATTGAAAGAGGGTATTGGTTAATAAAGGGATGAGGTCAATAAATCAGGATATAATCATGCCTAGACACTCAAACCAAACTCACCACATCCCAAAATTTTATCAACTAAAACATGACCATCTGAATAAATAAAACTACACCATAATGGATATTAGAATTGGAACAAAAAAACGGATGAGGATGAGCAGAGAAATCACCAAAGATCAAATATGGGAAGTCAAGAATCTAACCTCATCAAAAGTAATCTCAAACACTTGAAGTAGGGTTTGTGAGGATTAGGGTCCAGCAAGGAGGAGGAGAAGTAGGGTTTGTGGGGAGGAGGATACTCATAAGGGGTTCGAGGGGGAGGATAAGGAGTAGGGCAAGCGGAAACGGAGTAGGGAAGTGGTGGAAGAGTAGGGTAGCAGCAATGAAGAAGGGATAGCGATGGTGGAGTAGGGCAGTAGTGGCGGAGTGGCAGCGGCGACGGAGTAGCAGCCGGCAAAGAGAAGATCGTGGGGGGGGGAGGGGAGTTGTCGATGGGGTACAGTCCCACGAGAGCTTAAGGGCGCGGTAAACAGAGGGAACTGTGCCCCCTATTTTATAAAATGATACTATGTCATTATAAGTGCAATAAAATTTCTGATAAAGGATCCCTTTATCAGTGCTAAAATTTTAGCGCTGATAAATGGTGCCTTTATCAGCGCTTTTGTGGCGCTGATAAATATTCCCTTTATCAATGCTACAAAAGCCTTGATAAAGTGGCCCTTTATCAACACTATGAAAGTGCTCATAAAGTTAACCTTTATTAGTGCTTTTAATTATCACTAATAAATAGTTACCTTTATCAGTGCTTTTTTCTTAGCACTGATAAAAGGTGGCGCTTCCCTTATCTATTTTTTGTAGTAGTGACGATGAGTATTTATTTTTCATTATCACCTTCAAGGATGGTCAAAAACCCATTTTTATGGTTAAAAAACATAATAATATGTATATTACTAATTATTTAATGTTCTATAATTAGTATATAAACATAGTATTAAATAATATGATACTAGTTCGTGATGGTCGAAAAAACAACCAAAATAAACTAATCATTTTTCATTAATCTTTTGTCTAATGAATCATCCTCATTCCATATAACAAAATTATATATAAGGAAACTTTAAAATATTCTAAGTATATTAATATCATTCCATTCCACTTCTATAGTTTTTCTTCCATTTTACAAGAACTCCCATAATTATACACGAGGGAACCGACCATAAAACCATGAAATGAATGCTTCGAGAACAATGAAATTAAACATTATAACTAATAGGAATGGTCATAAATGAAAATAATAAAATTATAATAAATAAAATATATTTTTAATTGGTTATTAATTAAGTAATTAATTGATCTAAGTTTATTATCCTGGATATTAAGTACAAGTGTGGAATGCTTTCGAACATAAGGTAAGGGTTTCTTATCAAACTTTTATTTCTATGAGATATTCCTTATTCACCACTAAATTCTTGTGTTTGGTGTATGTGTACTTACCTTTGATATATTTTATCTTGAATATATTTATATTCACGTAATTCAATGTTTAATTTTATGATCATTAATTTAATGGGGGATACAGTTCGATTGTTTGCATATTGGTAAGGGAATTCTTAACCTAATTTTTATTCTTTAGGCTAAACTTATACTTCATTGATTATGTCATGTTATGATTATTTTTAAATTAAATTTTGATTATCTTATGTTTTATTTCCACTTTTTTTATGTCTATTTACATTTTATACACATAATTTATTCATTTGGTTAATGCTCTCACTTTCTTTTAAAAATACTCTTTTAAATGTTTTTTTCGAAATTTAAAAGGAATGTGTTTATTTACTTATACCAAATGAGATGATTTTCCTAGTTTTATAAGGCCTTAATGTTTTCAAGAATCCTTTAAAATTTTACATGGTTATTTTGAAATAAATTTTTTTCTTTTATAATTACACGACCATTTAAATAAACAGTTCCAAATTAATAAGGGAATTTCTATCAATAAATTTTTAATGATTTTGTCAGAGTATTTTTATCTATTTCAAAAACATATATTAAATATTATTCTTAATTTATTTTTATATCTTATGATACCATATAACATGTTTTATTGAATGGTTTATGATCATTTTGACTGGGGATGTACTATCTTGATACCATTCTCCATATTTCTTTTCATATTTTATGATTATGTTTACTGATTGGGGAAATTATTTACATTTCATATGATAGTTTCAATATAAATGTATAGGTTTATTTTGTTTCACCCCTTTCATATAATGAATGAATTAGTCTTAGTAAGTATTGTGTGGGGCCCTCTATATCCCCTCGATGCATCGGTAGGTCTCATGAGACAAACTAGTCCAGGTTTTGGCTAAGGTATTTCCCATTTATATAGACTTCTTGGTCGATGCCTTTATGGTATGTTTATGATGTCTTGCATTATGAATTCCCTAATTGTGTGATTATTTATTGATAATCCATATGATTATTTGACTATTATAATATATATTTTTAAGTTTCATTCTCATGTGATTATTTATATAGAATTATTTGATTATCCTTTATTCCTTCCATGTTATGTTCACGATTATGTTTTAATGTAATGTTTTTTAGTTATTCATCTTGGATTATTATTTATTTTTATTTATGATAACTTTATTTGTATGCTTACCCTTACTGAGCATCTTATCTCACCCATTTATTATGTTTTATTTATCCCTAGGTTTCCAAGATGTATATTAGGATTTACTTGTAGGGATAAGCTAAGGGGATGTGAGTACTTTTCAATGGATTTACTGTGTTTTATTTCATTTCAAGTTGTAATGTAATACTTATGTTTTTATCTATTTTTCCAAAGCTACTAAACTATTCGGTCCTTTCGGATGCGATCGCTTATTCTTAATACTAATTTAATAAAGTAAGGAATTGGCTCTGAGATATTGGGGTTAGGGTATTTATAGTTGGTATCAAAGTAAGTTTAGTAAAAACTTTGGAAACTATATTATGGAAAACATATATTAGTGAATGAAAACCTATCATGTAATTTGGAAATATTCCCAAAGAAACTAACATTATGATTTAGAGATTAGTTATACCTAAATTTTAAATTTAGGTTATGTGATTCACTAGTTATGAGATTATAAATTATATCTCATAATATTATGATCTAATCTAGTGCATGCCATTTTTTTATAAATGTAACCTAGTGGAAGGAATTTAAACTGTGTAAATGCACATAATCCATGTAGGAATTTTTCTCCTAATCAAGATTATGATGTTGGTGCTAGAACTAAAGATGGAGATGAAGAAATTATAATTGTACTAGGAAAATTAATTACCCACTAAAAAAGGCTAATATTAATTGATTGTATTTTAATGTTAAAGTTTTTCAATGTCTATAAACATCATTTTTATTTCATTTTATAATTGAACTTCATTTCTCATTACATGTGCAATTCATGTTTAAAGTGAAAATATTGACCCAATAAATCATTTATTTGTGGAAAAAATTATATTAATTTTTTGAAATTTATATTTTTGGATATTATTGATAAATATTTTTGAAACATTTTTTCTTTTAGGATCAATGGATGAATCACAAGGTAAGATGGACATTTTTTGGATATGAATACATAAATTTCTGGACAAAGAAAAATGGGCCTTAAGCCCATCACATAAAAGTGGAGCCCACATTTAAAAACAAATGAAGCTCAAATTTTAACTTTAGATATATAAAATTATGTTTATAATTTAATTAAATTGTTCACATATCTAATTCTAAAGTTTTCAAGAAGATCTAGGGAGACAAAGTTTACATTTAATTTGAGGGCTAGATTTGAAGGCCCATAAATTCATACCACCAATTTCATCATAACTTCCTAATGGATGATCCAATTAGAATGAAATTTTTACAGATATTAGAGGAAACTTTGAATATAATATTAATATTCTTCTACCCCCAAAATATTTATCCATATTCAATGTAAAATTTGAACGTCCAAAAGGGGGATGAATCTAGTCCAACTTTTTTGTCAATGTTGAAAAGTCCAATTTCCTTTGATTTCTCTCCCACATTTTGAGATCCTAATTAAATGGGAGGGAATTGATTAATGGGGGTAAAAATGAGTCTCTAATATTTCCTATTTAAGGATATGGTGGTGAAGTTATTGGGAGATCTATGTTTTTCTTTAAATTGTATTGTTACACTCTCATTTTGTAAACGCATCTTCATTTTTTATGTAAGTTTTTTCAATAGTAATAGTTTCTTAATAAAATTTATTCTTATTATATTTTTCTTTAATTTTTATTACACTTTTGATACCATTAAATCAAGGTGTGAATTTAGTCACACCAAAAATTTTGAAATTCCTCACACAACAGTGGAGTGTTTGTTTCTTCTTTATTTTTCATTTCATCGATTCTTCTTTTATAATTTGACTTCCACCTTACATTGAGAGCCTTTCATAGATAGAAGTATAAAAAAAATTGATTTTATTATGGGTAGTTTCTTGGGTTTTTATTGGATGTTATTTTATGTTATTAAATTCATAATTTAGTTCTATGGTTTGAGCGTTACTTTATTTTACTTATTTACTTCTTTGTCTTCATTGACTTTAATAACTACACATTTTTAGTGCTAATAAGATCCAATTCCTTAGAGTGATCATGAAAGTGATACTCTAAGTGACTTGGTTATTATACTTTTTATTGTTTACGGATTAAATCAAATAATTATATTGGGGACTTATCTCGTTGATTGGATACCTCTTGAACTATTGAACGGAAAATTTATAGAAAAAAATTGCATCTATTCTAGCTCTAATAAAAACCTGGATCAACCCATATTATTTAATTATTTCCATTAAAATAATTAGGTGTTTTCATTCATAAATTTAAAATCATTATCTTATAAACTTTAGTATTTTAGTTTTAAAATTTAAATCAACACCAAAGTTTTCCACTTCATATTCAAACCTCTAACATCTTTGAGTGTCTAAAGGTTAGTTCTTCAATTCCTGTGGACTCGAACCCTAAATTTACTACAACAACCGGTTATACTAGTAAGGTAAATTTGGGAATCACCAAATTTTGTAATCATTTCTAGGTACCCAAGTAAGTTATCTTAGACACTATCATTCTTTTCTCACCAAAAATTCTCTTTTCTCACCCCCATTTATCTTATCCTTTCTCCTTTGTGTTTCCATGTGTCTAAATAATCTCAAATAATAGTTTTCACATATTTTAATGGATTGTCTTAAAAATTAATCCATCATAAACCAAATCTGAAATCAAATGGGAATCCAACATTTGGATGATCCTAACATAATTAATTTCTCTGATCAATCCATGAATGATTACCCCACACACGGTGAAATTTACAATCAATGGGATGATGAATTCTTAATGGATAAATTTATAACCCTCTCAAGGATGGTTGAATAGATCAAACTTAATGAAGTGTGTGATGTAAAAAACTCTTATACATCCCAATACCCATCAAATTCTTGAAAAAATATGTGAACAAATGGATAAAATTAATTTGGAAGTTTCATCAATGAGATTAGAAGTACAAATCATTGAAATGGTTATGGAACTCATTCCTACTCATGATGTCCCTTCCTCATCACTGATAGAAGAATATTTTCTCCCACAAACCTCACATGAATTTACTAAAGAACTAACCATTGGAATTGGGATAGCTAAAGTAGATTAAGGAATTTTTAAAGGGTATTTAAATTAGAAGGAAATTGATTTTTTGGATTCAAAAGAGGAGAATTTGACATCATGGACCGATTTCCCAAACATTTCTCCATTATCAATTTTCTAGTCCATAGATAACTGCACCATTAAGAGAAATAACAAAAACTGGGTCCATACCCACTCTAGACATTAAAATGGACAATTTTGGGGATGGATTATATTTTAAAAAGGAACCAATTATTTATAATGTTTTTAGAGAATAAACTAATTTTGATTCAAATTTTAAATATTCTTTAGGAAATTTTAATCAATCCCGTCTCAAAATTAGTGTTCTTCCTTCCCCACTAAATTATCCCTTCATAGGTGATAAACAATAAATTATGGTAGTCATTCATTCTTATCTTGAAATTAATAATTTAAGAAAGATCCTTGATGTCTTAGGAAATACAAAAAAAACCAAGTGGATCAACTATTTTCTAATATTACATGGATCTTTACACTCATTTAGAACAAAGGATTGTAAATTACAAAAATTATAAACAAATAATAAATCTAAATATTTTATAAGTGTAGAAATATTGGGTCATTAAAATGTTGAAATTTTTCATTGGTTAAGTCGGGGGGTCCAAGTCGATCTAAATACTTTAAAATAAGTTCTTCTTAGGAGGAAAATTGGATTCTACATTTTATTTATTTAAATATTTTATTTTATGTGTTTTTTTGTTTTTTTGTTAAGGGAAATCCACTGGGGTTTCCAATGTGATATAATTTATCTTGTGTGTTATATTTATCAGTTTAAGTATATTAATATTTCCAAATGAAACCCATACATTCTAATGTTCAAACCCAACAATTAATCATCATTGATGGGTCTACTTGTAACCTGAATATAAATTTATCAAATTCTTATTGATGATTAATCAACTTCAAACCAGGTTGTTTTGTTCCATGATTTCATTTCAAATCACATATCCCCCTCTTTATTACCAATTCTAATCTCTCTATTCTCTTCTATTTCAAAACTGAGGGTAGTTTCATTCTAAGTTAGGGGGAGTCAAAATATGGGATTTTGAAAAAAAATGTGATTTTATGATAAAAAATCAATTCAATGAAAATAAATCAATTCATTGTACTTGAATTAATTAATTTACATTATGAAAATGAAAATTGAATTTAAACTGATTTTGAATGCCTTGATTATGATTTTAGTGAACTTTTTTGTTCATAAGAATAGTTTTTGTAAAGTGCGGTTGTCTGGTGTGATTTTTCAATGTTTAAATTTTCATTCTATTAATAAAAATTCAGTAATTCGTGTCCATTGGATTTTGAGTGTGAGGTTGGGTTATTTTTCTTTTTCATCATAGCATAGGGTTTTGGGTTACTTTTTGTTTAATTTGAGTATCCAAAAAATGAAAATAAAGACCGTGTAGAAAAATATATTTTTCAAATGTGTGGTATACATCACTTGGGGATCATGACTCCATGGTTGTCTTTCCCAAAGTTAGGCTTTACATATCTATTTTAGAACATGGAATTGAAAATATGTGTGGAGTTTGGTACTTGGGGATCGTGACTCCATACTTCTCTTTCCCATAGTTAGTCTTTTCATCTCTATTTTGGTTCAAAAAAGAAAACAAAAAAGAGAAAAAATTGGATGCTAATATTAAGGTTTAATGTGATTCCCACCTAGCACTTACATTTGTTTCTTATTGAACAAGAAATTGGTCCCCATGTCTTTTGTGATGCACAACACATCATCATGATTAATTGAAATTGGAAGAAATTTGATGATGGATTTGAACAATGGAATGGTCTTGGGATTGGGATATTTTTGTGAACATAACTTGTATAAAATTATTTTCATAGGTTTCATGGTTTTTTAGAAGGATGTCTTTTTTGTGAACATTTTATGTTAAAATGGTTTTGGAAAAGGAAATTGAATTTTATATTTTTAAGATAATTGTTTCTCGGGACTAGAAAAACTAAAGTTTGGGGTGTGATTATCCACTAAAAGAGGATAATATTAATTGATTATATTTGAATATTAAAGTGTTTAAAAGTCCATAAATACCAATTTTATTTCATTTTATAAATTGAACTTCATTTCTCATCACATGTGCAATTCATGTTTAAAGTAAAAATTTGGGCCTAATAAATCATCTATTTGTGGAAAAAATTATATTCATTTTTTTTTATTTTTTATTTTGGGATATGATTTATCACTTTATTTGTAAAATTTTGTATTTTAGGAATCACAAGGGAATATTGAATTTTTTTTCTATGAATGAAGAAATTTTTGGACAAAGCATAATGGGCCTTAGGCACATCATGTAAAAGTGGAACCGACATTTCAAGACCAATAAAGCTCAAATTTTAGCTATAGATGGATAAAATTATGGGGATAATTTCATTCAGTTGAGGTCATATCTAATTCTTAAGTTTTCAAGGATATCCAGGGATCA
Organism: Viscum album; assembly: GCA_963277665.1. Lineage (NCBI taxonomy): Eukaryota > Viridiplantae > Streptophyta > Magnoliopsida > Santalales > Viscaceae > Viscum > Viscum album. The sequence goes on from OY728120.1 coordinate 495,756,982, forward strand.
AATTTTGACATTTAATTTGTGGGCCAGAATTGAAGGCCCATAAAGTCATCCCACCAATTTCATCATAACTTCTGAATGGATGATCAAATTGGAATGAAATTTTGAAAGATATTAGAGGAAACATGAAATATATTTTTTCTCTTATAATACCCCTGAATATTCAGCCATATTTAACGTAAAATTTGAACAACCAAAAGAGAGATGGATCTGGTCCTATATTTGTAGTCAAAGTTGAAAATTCCAATTTCTTTTTATTTCTCTCCCACCTTTTACTATCCTAATTAAATGGGATGGAATTTATTTATGGGGTAGACTAAAGGATCCAATATTTCCTATTTAAGGATATGGTGATGAAGTGATTTGGAGATTTATTTTTTTCTTTAAATTGTATTATTATGCTTTCATTTTGTAGTCGCATATTCATTTTTTCCATTTAAGTTTTTTTAATAAAATTATTTTCTTAATAAAATATTTTCTTATTCTCTTTTTCTTTATTTTTTCTTACTAAATTGATACTATTGAATCAGGGTTTGAATTTATTTATACCAAAAATTTTGAAATTCCTCACACAACAGTGGAGTGTTTGTTTTTTCATCATTTTTAATTTCATCAATTTTTTATTTATAAGTAAACTTCCTCCTTACATTGAGATCCTTTAATTGATGAAAGGATAACCATTTTTTAGTTTGATTATGGGGAGTTTCTTGGTTGTGGATTGGATTTTATTTTATGTTACTAAACTCTTAAATTGTTTATATGGTTATAGAGTTCCTTTATTTGACTTACTTATTTGTATTTGTTGAATTTAATGGCTACACATTTTGAGTTTTGGTACGATCCAATTCCTTATATTGATCATGAAATTGATCCAATAAGTAAATTGGTGATTAGCCTTGATATTTTGTATGTATTAAATCGAAGAATGATATTGGCGACTTATCTCATTGATTGGATACCTCTTGAACTATTGAACATAAAATTCATAGAAAAAAATTACATCTATTCTAGCCCTAACAATAACCTTGGATCAACCCATATTATTTAGTTATTTACATTAAAATAATTATGTTTTTTAATTCAAAAATTTAAAACCATTATCTTATGAACGTTAGTATTTTAGTTTCAAAATTTAAATCAACACCAAATTTGGCCACTTCATAGTCAAACCTCTAACATCTTTGAGTGTCTAATGGTTACTTCTTCAGTCCTTGTGGATTTGACCCCGACATGTACTGCAACAACTGATTATACTAGTAGGGTAAATTAGGGAATCACTAACAACTGACACAGGTTTTGACCAATAACCTTATCGTATGGAGCAGTCTAATCTACAATGTGGTGTAACAATTTTATAGCACTTTATGTGACAACAACCTCCATTATTCAATGGTACTAAAAATCCATTTGTAGCTAAACAATGGATAAATTCCTTAGATAAGTTATTTATCACTTTGGAAGTAATGAAAGGGGTAAGGTTATCATGTCACTTTATCATATCTTGGGAGTTGTAGATCAATGGTGGTTATTTATTAAAAACAAAAATGAGGTGGAAGAAATTGAAAATATAGAATGGAAGGATTTTAAGGAAATTTTCTTGGAAAAATATTTTTCTATAGAACAACAAACAGATATAGTGATACAATTCTTGATCCTGAGAAAAAATGAGGAATATAATGTCACTAAATATGAAGCTAACTTTACAAGATTATAAAATCATGTTGAAGACTGCATTTGTAACCCAAAGAATAGGATTGATCATTTCTTATATGGTCTTAATCCAATCCTTCGAAGGGCACTAGTCTACCAAAATTTCTCATCATATAAGGATATAGTCATGTTCTATCAATACAGATAAATAATTCTCCAAGTATTATTACTTTTAAAGTAAGTAAGAGAAGAAGAAAATGGCATAGAAAAATATGGATAAAGGGAAGAAGGGGAAGAAGGATTTTCACACATGTGATAATTGTGGAAAGAAAAACCTTGGTTCTTTCTTAAAGGGAATGGTATTTTTCTACAAGTGTGGATAGAAAGGACACCAAGCTCATGATTGTAAAGGAAAGAAAGAAGTTGTCTAATGCTTCAACTATAAACAGATGGGGTGCTATGAAAATGAATGTCCTAAGTGTCAAGGGAATATGGATTAGAATAAGCAAAGGGATCAAGGTAAATCTTATGATGTCACTACAGTCAAAGTGGAATATTTGATATATTTTTGTTTTTGGATTCAAGAATTATGTTATAATGTTCTGGTTATAAGAATCATGAGGTATATAAGAATTGTACTACAGTAATTTTTCTTTATGGATTTTGAAGCCTTTTTGTTTTTGTTAAATTTTTAAGGTGATCAAGGTATTCATGTATTTGGTATGTGATATTAAGAGTTGGGGAATCTAATTCTAAGTTAATTTTTTAAATTCAGTGACCTTTCTTCAAAAGAAATCGTTGACTTTGGATAGATGTATGGGTTAAGTTAAACTTTAGATATTCTTGTTTGAGGTTAAAGTATGATTTATTATATTGTATATTATGTTCTAACCATATTTTCAGTAAAAATTTAAAGGATTAAGGAATGAATTGTGGATATTATGATTCATTAAAGTTCCAAAAAAAATTCATCGTGAACACTCATTTCCTGGTGTAAGGGATGAAGTAAAAATTGATCGAAGCATGACCAAAGGATGAGATTATGATTATGCCATAGAAAGTAATCAAGTAAGTTTATTTTCTCAGGTGATTATCTATATAGTAAAACAATCCCTCAACTCCTAGGAAAATAATTTTGAGACAAAACCATTAACTATTTATTTTTCCTACTGAGAAATAAATGGTCTTTTAGGCGATCACAAATTCATGGTTTTGTGATGGAAATTTTTCTAATGACCATGTTCTCCATCAATCTCCATCAAAAATTGACAGTTATGTTTTTCTTCAATGCCCATATTTTCACTCCTCACTAATTTTATCCTATTTGAATGCCTAACTTTGTGGGGACCTTCACATTTCCCTTTCCCTCTTTTTAAGAGGAAGTTTTATTAATCCTTTTTACGATGTGGGATGTCCACGAGGTTATTTTAAAATGACAAGTCCATGATTATCAATCAAAAGTTTAAATTGTGATGATGCAATTTATTAAAGGAGGGGAGAATGTAACAATCCAATATTTCATGGCATGTCTCTTTTAAATTTAATATCTTCTATATCTTGTGTCGCATGAAACACCAAGATTAAATTTACCATAATATTCTATTAAATATTAACATGACAATTTGAATAGTAATGTGACCATTATGAAGATTAGTTTGACTATTAGAATAATAAACTAACCTATTAAAGTATAAATAAAATTTTTGTATCTCATAAATGAAAATATGATATATTTATATCATGGAATAAGTAAATAAATATTTTTTAAATGATAAATTAAGTGTTGGTATTTTTTTCAAATGTAAATGTTTATTTAGGATTTTATAACTAATATAATGATTTAAAAGAAAATTTATTTACATAAAATAGATTCATAAATTAATATTTTTTTTCATTATAATTATAATATAATTTTATGAGACAATAATTAATTTGTCAAAGTGTCATAAAATCGGTTATAATATTAAAATCGGTATTTTTCGAATAAATGATGATTTTACTTAAAAATTATATTTTTCATATTTAGAAAATTATTTTCATAAAATTGAGTCTATTTTTTAATTCTACATGTCAAAAAATGGTTAGGGTGAATTTTTGGGATTTTTCTGAAATAGTTGATTTTTGTGAATAGTGAAATACGATAATTTAAGATATTTAACATTTTAAGCCAAATAAATGAATTTTTTAAGTCATGGATAATGTAATAACCAATTATTTCAAACTCACATTCACTAATTACTATACCTAGTCACAATAATAAACACTATTGACATTCATGATCCAAAATAATAAACAAATGAAAAAAAATAATCAAAAAAACCCATCCCCCCCTTATAAATACCACCTCTCATCACCTCTTCTCCTCATACCTTATAATAATTTTATCTTTATTATATTATTCCCATTTAATCTCCCAAAACTCTGCTCTACATTTTTTTCATTTTGGTACCACCAAAATACCATTTCCAAGTGCCTTAAGGAGGTTCTCAAGGAGACGACACTCAAGAGGTAAAATCCTCCTTCTTTCTCTTTTAATTTCTTTTATTTTATTATCCTATCCTCACATCCACTATCTAAGTGGAGTGGTAAATCCATTATAATATATATACTTTAATTTTATTATGTTAATGTAATATCCATCATCAAGTCTCTTCTCTTATCCTTTTATTCTAAAAATGAAAACACCGTCTGTGAGGTGTCAATTCACCACCTTCGTGGATGATGAGTTTTCATTTTTCATTACCACCTTCAAGGATGGTCATAAAACCTTTATGGTTAAAAATTATTATAATATTTTTATTAAAACTTATTTAATATTTTGGAACCAGTATATAAACATATTATTAAATAAAACGATGCTAGTTTGTGATGGTCATAAAAACCACCAAAATAAATTAATCATTTTTCATTAATGTTTTACCTAATGAATCATCCTTATACCATATAACCAAATTATATATGAGGAACGTTTAAAATACTGTAATTATATTAATATTATTCCATTACACTTCTATAGTTTTTATTCTATTTTATAATAACTCTCATAATTATACACAAGAGAACCGACCATAAAACCATGAAAAGAACGCTTCCGAAACCATGAAATTAAACATTATAACTCATAAAAATGAACATAAATGAACATAATAAAATCATAATAAATAAAATATATATTGAATATTTTATCAATTAATTTATTTATTAATCTAATTTTATTATCCAAGACATTATGTATAAGTGAAGAATGCTTTCCGGCATAAAGTAAGGGTTTCTCATCGCACTTTTATTTCTGTGAGATATACCTTATTCACCACTCATTTCTTGTGTGTGGTGTATGTATAATTCCCCTTTATATATCATATCATGAATTTATTTATCTTCATGGTATTCAATTTTTCATTTTATGGTCATCGATTTTATGGGGAATATGGTTTGACTGTTTGCGTAGTGGTAAGGGAATTTTTAACCCAATTTTCATTCTTTAGGTTAAACTTCTACTCCATTGAGTATAGCATGATATGATTATTTTTAAAATTAATTTTGTTTATATTATTTTTTATTTAAACTTTTTTTATGTGTATTTATAGATGATACACATAATATATTCATTTGTTCAATTCTCATACTTTCTTATAAAAATACTCTTTTAAATGTTTTTTTCGAAATTCAAAAGGAATGTTTTTTTTACTTACACCAAATGACCAGATTTTCCTAGTTTCATAATGCCTAAATGTTTTCATGGATCCTTAAAAGTTTAAAAGGTTATTTTAAAATAAAAATTTTTCTTTTATAATTGTGTGACTTTTTAAATAAATTATTTTAAAGTAAAAAAGGGTATTCCTCCCAAAAAAATCAATGATGTTGTTAGAATATTTTCATCTATATCAAAAAACTATATTGAATCTCATAATTAATTGAGGTTTATCTATTATGATACCATATAACATATTTTATTGGATATTTTATGATAATTTTGGCTGTGGATATACTATGTTGATACCATTCTCCATATTACACTAGATAGTTTATGATTATATTTACTGATTGGGAAAATTATTAACATTTCATATACTAGTTTCAATATGAATGTATATGTTAATTATGTTTCACCCCTTTTATATGATAAATTCATTAGACTTATTAAGTGTCATTCAGGTCCCTTTATTTCCCCTCGATATATCGGTAGGTCTCCTGAGACAAACTAGATTGTGTTTTGGCTGTGGCCTTACCCATTTATGTATACTTCTTGGTCGAGTCCTTGATGGTATGTTTATAATGTATCGCATTATTCATTCCATCATTATGATATTAGTTATTTATAATCCATGTGATTATTCAACTACTATAATATCCATGGTTACATTCCATTCTCATGTGATTATTTATAGGGAATTATTTTATCAGATTTTATTCATGTCATATTATTCTCAAGATTATGTTTTAATGGAATGTGTTTTTAGTTATTCATCTTACCTTATTATTTTTGTTTATTTATAATATATTTATTATTATTATTAACCTTACTGATCATTTTATCTTTCACCCTTTTTATTTTTTATTTCTCCCCATGTTTCCAAGATATATATTATTATTGACTTGCAGGGATAAGATGAGGGAATAAGAGTGTTTTTCAATGGAGTTTATATATTTTATTTCATTTAAAGTTGTAATGTAATACTTATTTTTGTATCTAGTTTTAAAAAAACGGCTAAACTATTTAGTCCTTTAGGGTTTGATCACTTATTCTTAGTACTAATTTAATAAATTAAGGCATCAGATCCAGGCTACTGGGGTCGGGGTCTTTACATTTAGTGACCTTATTTATAAATTTTGAATTTTTGAAGGGTTATAAGGATATCCATTTATGGAATAGTTTGAGTTAAATTTTTAATTAGGTTTTATAGATTAATGTGTTACATCCCCATATGATTATTTATTCATAACCTATGATAACTTGTTAGGTTTCATACTAACTAGAGATATAAGGAATGAATTATACTTCTATTATGGATCTTATTTAGTACTTCAAACATGAAAAATATATCTCTTAGAGTAATAGAGAAAGTCGAAATTGATTGAGGCACAAAAAAAGGATGAAATTGTGCCTATGAAATAGAAAGATATCAAGTAATCACATTTTAATATGTTCTTAGTCTATATGGTAAAGGAATTCCTCAACCTTAGGAAAATGATCTAGAAACAAAAAATTAATTTTAGTTCCTTCATTTAAATTGAATTAAATGGTACCTTAAATAATCAAATATTTATGGTTTTCTATACATTAACCTTCTTGGAATCACCCACTTTCTTGTGATCAATGATATTTATCACTTTGTATAATTATTTGTTCTTTTCTTCCATGTCCAAAGCTTCACTTTCCACCTATGTTCGCCTATTTGGAAACATAGAATGTGTTATTCTAGATGACCTTTAAACATCCTTTTATATTTTTCAGGAGTATATTTTATTAAAACTTTTTATGATGTGGGTTACTATGAAGGAATTTTGAAATGCTAAACCGTTGATAACTAAAGTGAATTTCGGGGTAGAAACTCATTTTAAGGGGGTAAAATGTAACACCCCAAGATTTCGTAAAATATATATTTTTTGAATTAAATTTAATATTTTCAATATTTTGAATTACACAAAACACTAATTTTATATTTTGATACATGAAATGCTAATTATATATTTTTTTATACACAACACTCAGTTTATCTTTCATCACACACAACAATTATAGTGTCCATGACACACGACATAGAGTTTTAACAAAACCAAGAAATATTATTAATATTATTCGAATGTGATTGTTATAACCTAGACATTAAACCTATAGTTATTAATATTAATAAATATTTTTTAAATATTAATTTTAATGGTTTTATATGATAAAAATATATTGATAAAGAAGCATTTATTTTTTGGAAAAACTATTATATGTTTTGAAAATACTATTTTCTAAAAAAATGATTTATATTTCTTTTGTGAACTATAATAAAATTAAATTCTGACAATTATAGAAAATTAATTTTATAAAAAAATCATTTTTGAAATCATAATGTAAAAATTATCATAGGGTTAATTTTTGGGTTTTTTCTGAAAAGTTTCATTTTTTGAAGAGTTGTGAAAAATACTAAATTTTAATTAAAAACCATCGTTTCATTTTATTTATTTATAAAGTAAAATTATATTTTAAATTGGTTTTAAAGAAAAATTATTTCAATTATAAATCCATTAATACAATTTTTTTCATTAAAAACAATTTTGTATTAAATTTTTATATAAAAACTTTATAAACTTTTGAACGTTTTCTCTTTGAAAACATGTTTTATCATCTTATTTTTGGGGTTAATTTTAAATTAAATTACACAAATTCTATGAATGTAATTTGGAAAAATGAATTACATATTTGGAATTGGAATAAATTTTATTATATAATAATATTAATATAATTTTTTACCATAATAATTAGTGAAAATAATTAAAATTTATTGTCACGATTAAGGATAAAATGAGGTTTTGCGCATTACATGTGTTTCTATTAAAATCAGTTTTACACACACATATGATTTTTATTTAATTATTTGGATTTAATATTTAGAATCATTAGGTATAAATTATCAAATTGATATAATTTTAATTTTATTCTTAAAGGATGAATTACCTTGGTAAATAAAGAGATACAAGTTACCATGGTAAAAAAACTAAAAGGGTAAAATTGAGTAAACTTAAATACTAAGGAATAACATGAAAAACAAATATGTTTATTTTGTGTGGTAGAGGTTTGAATCAAACAAATAATCCCTCCAATAATTTATTGATCTATTTTGGATGCATATGTTTCAAGAGTGACCTCCCAATAGTGAATATTTCTGGGTGTTTTCAAAAATGCAACACCTCCTCAATTATAAAAGGGCACTCACCCCCTTCACTTACTCACACCTTTAATGTCCTTTTTATTGACCAAAACATGACCAAATAAATTCAAAAATTACTTCTTATAATCCTAGAATATTTATTTTGGGTATAAATTCAACCTATGAAAGCTTTTGGTGAAAACCTAAGGAGGATACCTGAATAAGTGGCAACATTCATCAACGAGGGTTTTTGTTTTATTTCTTCCTTAACCTCCTTAAATTATTATTATAAAATGATTATATAATAACCTAATTATATTTAATATACTTATATGTTGTTTCGTTAAGGTCATGACCTTCAAACCTCTCCACTTCCATCAAATGGGTAATGAAATCGTTGTTCATTTATACAGTGGACTACCACCTCACAAACTAATGTCATTCATTTTTCTATTAACACCTATAAAAGTTTGAAATAATTATGAATTTATTATTTATATATGATATTTATGATATTATTTTGTTTATATAATTATTATATCACACATAACTTCATGATTTACATTTTTTGGAAATATGATAACATCGCTCATGTGTATGGCAGACAACCGCCTCACGAAATGATGTGATTAATTAATGATTTAAATGGAAGGTAATAAGGATGGTTTTAATGAAACTATTTTATATATATGACATAAAAATTAATGTAGAATTATAATATATCATTTACCTATATTTATTTCAATACATTGAGAAAATAGAAATAGTGTTTATGCGTACGTACAGCTTACCCTCTCCATGAACAATGTATTTAATTTTCTATTCTTATATTTTATAAATTATTATAAATACATATATATTGAATATATATTATTTTTATATCATGTTTAAAATTATGGATATGATGTAACCATGATCAAATTAAGAGGACAAAAAACAAAAAATCAAAACTTTCATAAAAAACAAAGCAATAATTGCCCAAAATGTAACTTTAACATGGAAATATTAATAAATGGGAAATAAAATGTCATAAGTAAATGTTTTATGGTGTGATATATATATATATATGGTTATTTAATAAAATTATATTTATTATACTGGAGTTTCTAATGATTGTGAAGGAATTCGATACATAAGGTAAGAGATTTTCATCTCACTTTTTACTTATATGAGACACATGCCATATTCACTTCCTAATTATTTTATGTTTTGTATATAATTTCATGAATTTATTTTATGATACTTCTAAATAAATTATTTATATTTATATATAAATTTTATTATCTCTATTTCATGGGGTTTACGGTCCAAAATTTACCAAATCGGTAAAGGATTTTTGTCTCAATTTGCCTTCTTTGAGACATATGATTATGTTATACACTTATTTTCTTGTACAGGGTGTATATAAAACCCCTTATACATATAATATAATGAATTTATTTATCCTCGTGATATTCTAAGTTTCATTTAATTATACTCCTTCATGGGGTTTATGTTTCATGGTTATAAAAGTGGTATATATTTTATGTTACAAGCTCATCGTTTATCATGATTATTTATGATTATGTTTCCGATGATAGAATATTATGATCAAAATCTAAATAATACAATTAATTTTATTATCCTATTTTTATTTCATGATAATACATGTTTTCCCTTTATTTTCCTCTCTTTATGTACTCAAGAGTTCAAAAAATAATGTTTTTAAGAAAAATCATTTTTGGTTGAAAACTCATTTTCTTCCAAAATCATGTTTTATAAAATATTTTTCAAAAAAATTTTAAAGTTTCTAAAATTATTTATTAAAGAAAATTTTAACCGTGTTTAGTTTTTTTACAAAATTTTTTAAAATGAATCTCTATATCTTTTTCAAAAACAATTCCCGTTTGTATTTTACCAAAAATGTGAAATGAACCTTCATTTTAAAATGTACTATATGAAAAGAATTTTCCAATGTCATCACCATTATTTTCTTTGAAGAATAATTAATAATTTTTCAAAGTTATTTTAAAAATAATATTATTTTCAAAATGTTTTATGTTTTAAAAAGTGTTTTTTTACAAAGATGAAAGGATATTTTCCTAAAGAAATGTTTTAAATGATTTTTAAAGATTACTTTATAATTTTTCTAAGTATATTTTCTAATAAAAATAATTTCAAAAAAATATGAATTTTGTTTTTAAAAGTGTTTTTCAAAGAAAATTTATCTTCCTGAAGAAATTTTCTTAGTGATTTGTCTTTCAAAACCATTCTCCATCTAAGATGACATCCTTTTATGAAACTTATGATTTTTTGGGGATGTGATCCAAGGATACCATTCTTATTCTTTCTATGAAAGGATTATGTTTATAATGAAAATATTTTTAATATACCCATTTCTATTTTACAGATTATACCATTATAAATTGTTTATGAAACTAGCTTCATTTTATACGTTATGAAATGATGAAATGTTGAAATTATTGTAAAACTGGTCTCTTTTCCATAGGTTATTAAATAATGAAATTTTTATGGATCCCATTTAATTTCATGGATTATGATATGGTTAATGTTTTATGATCTTGTGTCATACATATGTCTAGTTCTCATTATATAACAGGTTTTTTGTTATAACTAAGGATGGTGGTTATGTTATAACCAACAACGGTGGTTACATTATAACCAAGTGTAGTGGCTATGTTATAACCAACAATGGTGGTTACATTATAACCAAGTAAGGTGGATAAATTATAACCAATGATGGGTGGGTAGTATATCTCCCTCAATTAATTTGGTAAAGATTTATATCTCATGAGATAGACAGGACTAGAATGGGGATTGATCCCAGTTCAGTAGGGGACTTTTTCCACTATGATGGTCTTATGAGTGATCCTTGACTATTATGATGGTTTTGGGAGTGAAATAATTACACTATAAGGAAATGGTTACCACTGGGTATGGTATTGTGTCCTACCCGAGAGGTGTATCCATCCATTGAGTTCCTTAATAATTCTTAGAAATGAGCCTTGACCACTACTGAAAGGATTGTATATGATTATTTGTATGCCACAATATTATTTATTATAAAAATTTTATTATCTCATGTAACATGATCTTTTATTATACTATGATTCATGTCTTATAAACATACAATATTTATTCAATGACTTAATATTATGATCTTTTATATGACGTGTGTGGTTTTCATATGTTATGGTCGTGTTCTGATGCTCTTATGTTCATGTTATACTTATGTATCTCCCTTGTTTTACCTTACTGAGCATATGATCTCACCCTTTCTTATGTTTACTTTCCCTAGGTTATGAATAAATTTTTAAGTAGAGTATTTTTTTGAATAGTGCTAAAGATGGGAGATCTTTGTGAGAAACGTTGAATATATTTCATAAAAATAAAAAACTTTTGTTTCAAATTTACAATGGCACTAAAATATTACAATCCTCATGTGTGTGTTTGTGTAATGTATTAAATATTCTTCTAAAAATATGTAATATTCATGTATTAAAATCCTAGGTCACTATATTTTGTATCATAGGAAAAGTTAGGTTTTCCTTTGGAAACTAGGATAAGAAAACTTTAGTGATATCCCTAGGGATATTTCTATGTATATTTCTATTAATGTATCTAAGAATAAGTATACAGATGATTCAAAGTATAGAAACATGTCATGGAATTTTGGTAAAGTATTAATAAAGTGGTTTCCAAGCAATTAAATCCTTTTATGGATACTAAAAGTGTATGTGTATCTGGTACAGAGGTACCTAGGGGTACTAACTCTGAAAGGGGATAATTGAGATGGACTTGATCATTACCTGGTGCTCAAAAATTGTCCTTATTACACACCTGTTTTGATAATCCCAGGGGATATGCTTTGGAAATTAATAATCTCTATAAACCATCATGAAGGATTTAAATAGATGGTGACTATGAATGACCTAGGATAAACCTAAGGTGTCATAGATTAAAAATAAGTTGTCAAGATATAGACATACTATTAATTATTTTTTATATGATTACTATTTCTCACACTATGCTTTTTGGTTTTAGTCAATGGAGGGAACCAGAAGGAACTGGTTTAACATTGAATGTGATGAAAAAATTATTGACAAGAAGACAAATAGGATTGTGACTGGATTAAAGGATATTGTAATTATTCCTAATCATTTATCATGATATATGATTAACAACGTTCACCTTAACTAACTCTTAGACTCACCAAAGAAGAGAATGATTGAGTTCACTGAGATTTCAGGTAATGGAGGCCATGGAAGAAAGAAGATTCAATTTATTATATGTTAACAATGTGGGAATAAGCACTCGAGATAATGTATCAAAGGGATGAAAATATGTTTTGAGTGTAGAAAAGAAGGATGCAAATCATGTAATTTCCAAGGTAAAATTAAAAGTTCAGTTAACGAAATGGATGGAAGTATTGGTATACCTCAATTATTATCAGTGTATGAATGTTTTAAATTTGGTGAGTATGGGTATTATGAAAATCAATGTCCTAAGGGGAAATCTTTTGAAGAGAATCAGAAAGGTTGTATGAGTAATGGTTTTATTTTTGATGATGAAGAGACTACATGTAAGAACTTGGATCTTCTTTTTAGGTATGGATCTTGATTTTGGGTGTTTTTGAGAAAAAAGAGAGTTTTGGAATTTTAGAATTACACTTCGTGTACTTGGGAATACACGTCGTGTACTAGGTTATCGTGGGTAGACGTTTAATGGCCATGTAATGTCCGAGACATAGCCATGTGAGGTGACCTGGATATCGCCTAAAGTGGGGGTCAGTTGAGGAATGTACATAGCATGTACATTAAATGAACATGTCATGTAATTTTTCTTTTATTTGATAAATCGGACTGGGGTTGCGTCTAATCCCCAGAAACATCATCTTCTTCATGTGTCTCGAAAAGAAGAGCGACGTACGGATGATTATTCTCCAAACCACTGATCTGTCATCTGTTCTCTGATTCAATCTCTGGTGGGTGGATTGAAATCCCACCAGTGAGTCCTTCCTTCTTCTAGATCCTCTCCTCCTGATTTTCTTCTCTCTCTCAAGTTATTCTTGGTTGAAAAATTTGACGTTTTTATAGATCTGCATTGTTATAGGCTGATTCAAGGTTCGAAGTTTGATATTGTTCATCATACAACATTGAGGTAGGTGTTTTGTTTCCTTTCACTGTTTTTCTTTGAGTTTTATATGCCAAAGTTCTGATTACCCATGTTTCAGGTAATTCGGGTTAAGGAAATTGATCTTTATTTTTATCTTCCTTAGATTGATTATTGAATTAAGGGTTTTTTGATGTGATATTATGTGAAATTTCATGTTAAGGATATAACATCCCAACTCTAGAATACCTAGAGTCGGTGCCTTAAAACATGATGTGTAATTTTTACAAAAAAAACATGTATTGATATTTTACACATCATGTCCCATATAGAGGATCGTTACGGTTCAGGTTTTCGGAAACTAGCTACTTCTCACATGCTTCTTCAGCTAAAAATTGATACCTGAAAATTTTTATTTAAAAACATAGGGTGAGAATATGAATGCCCAGTAATGGGGTTTTAAAATAACATAATATACCCACTAAAACTTTTGAAAACATTCTTTTGAAATTTCTTATAAAACATATTCTTAAGGAATACTGAAACACATGTATCATAACATAGAATTTAGTCTAAGAATTATAAGGGCACATTTCATGGAGTGCGAAAAGACTTATAAGGAAGAAAAATTCAATTATAAGCATGCTCATTCAGAATAATAAGTAAAAGATATTCTAAATAAGTATGGCATGTCAATATGCAAGTGAAAAATTAATAACTAAGAGTAATAAATTATTAGATTTGCCAATAATAATAACTTCAATTTCTTTCATTACTAATTGTAATCCATAACTGGCTAATGAATTCTCTAAGTGCTGAATAAACGTCATTCCATAAGCATTTACTTATTCTGATACTCATAAGTACTGGCTCTTAACTATGGATATTATACTAGTCGAATATCTACTTGGTAAATTAATTATCATAAACATAACGAGGGAATGTATAATGTGGGAAAATATAACCATAACATCAAGGCCTCATGCCAAGACCATAAATAATCATTTTGTCAAGGCCTTGTGCCAAGACTGTAGTTTGTCTCATGAGACCTACCGATACACCGAGGGGCTATAGCAGGCCCCACCTAACACTTACTATGTCCAATACATTCTTCATATTCCAAGTAAGGTAGTATGTTCAAAGTGTCTCATACCACTTTTAACATTTAATTTCTCATTCTATATTATTCAAAGTGTCCCATACCACCTTGGATAATCTAATTCATAATTTCATAAAAGGTCATAAGAGTTTTAATCACATTCTTTAGCATTTACGTATATTTAGGTAATTAGGCATATAAGTGTTAATTAAAAAACTATCAACTGCATGACTATGTCATTGAATGGTGAGAATGATAAGCAAATTATTGAATATGTGATGACAACTAATGTACTAAAAGAAATACAAGTTTTTCCACATACAATGATAACCTTAAATTCTAAAACCCTATTAATCAATACATATTGTAATTTCATCTGGATACATAATTAATTAAAAGATAAACCAAATATTTCATGTGGGGTATTAAACTCATAGATACTCAAACATTTATTACTGATATACATTTGTATAACACGTCATAAGGGTATACATAATGTTAAAAATGGAAAACATGAAACTCAACCATAACTACTACCATTTAATATATATGAAAATAATTGATTCATACATATGTATGTAAGAGTAGAAAACCCCAAATATTATACTCATGAATTCTCCATAAATACTAAACGCATCAAAATTATAATATTTGGAGTATCCAAAATCAGGGTTCAGTGTTGTGTAAATTTGTTTATACACAAGGGTGTATATAAAGAGTTGTATATAAAAACCACTCATACTTTGAAAACAACATGTTTTATTATTTCTTAACAATCCATGGAAAATTCCAAAAAAAATTAGGATCAAAGTTTATATGTGTACACATATATTTACAAAACCAAAAATACATTATGTATTAAAGGGTTTAAACCAAAAATCTAATGACACCCATATGACTTAAATATATTGGACACATCAATTAAGAAGAGTCCCTAAATTTTAAATCATAATGTGAAATTTAAAAGGTTTATTTATTAAATAAACTTATATATATATATATATGCTTATGTAAACATATATAACTTACATGTATAACTGAGTACACATAAGGGTCTTACACCAAAATTAATTGACACTTACATGTTTATCAAAAACATAAATTAATCATTGAAGTTTAATGTTGAAAGTCTTAAAACTGGTCTAATAGGTGAGTTAAATAAACCATATAGTTATATATGACCCTGTGTGTGTATATAAAGGATTCCTAAATCATTGTTTAATGAAACTTGCATGCTTTTAACCCATTAGAAATATTAGTTAATCAAAGGTGTATAAAATGAAAATCATGCCATTAATTATAAAAGTTTGTTTATGAAATAAATTTATACATTTCTTATAAAACTGTATATACAATTTTTTCTATATAAAATTATATATACTTATACACATATAGAACCTCGACATCACACACACCCTTGCATGATAAGGGGTTAAGATCATTATGTAGGGTAAATATCTCTCCATTATAAGGAAATGGGTAGGTAACACTTTTAACTGTATATACATATATACAAATAAATTTATATATAAAAAGTACATAAATAAGTTTTTCATGTGTAATATAATCCCTCATGTTCATAATACTACTTAAACCCAAAATCCAGAAGACCTAGAATCAGGCATAAGAGAAAATTTTATCTAAACCATAAGGTTATATATATATTTATATGAGTAAACATATATATGTATATGCCTTCAATAACAACAAAACAAGACAATATATTCCCTTACCTGATTCGAGGGAGGAGGAGAGGCTCAGGGAAGCTTGCTGGAGGCTTGAGAAGAGGAAGAACAACCGAGGGAATGGGGTGCAAATTATATTATACAAAAATATAAAATACTTTAAGGCCACTTTCTAGAAAATCGAGGCCCACTCAGTATTTAAAATGACAGAGGGGGAGTTGGTCTTGCGGAAGATGAGATCAAGGAGGCCTTGGATGGTGATGGTAGGAGTCACGGGTGTGGAAAAAAATAGAAAAGGAAGATTAGGAGGCTACTGGTCCAGCACACGCTGGAGAAAGAAGAAGGCGTTGTGGGGAGAAAATCTAGAAAAAGAATGGACGGTGAAGATTACCCGAGGGAAGATCCAACATTGGAGGTGAGTCTGCAGATTTTAAAAGAGATGGAAGGTCTAGATCTGAGGAGGAGATATTGGATGGGTATAGTGCAATGCGGAGATTTAAAAATGGATGAACGGTCTAGATTATATCATGTGGGATCTGATGGCTTAGGACAACGTGGTGTTTTAAAAAGACTTGGATGGCTGAGATTAGAACTTTGATGGATCAGATGGTGCACAAAAAACACGGAGGATATTCGCAACTATTGAGGCTCAAAAGCTGGATTGATCCAACGGTTCAGATCGTGCGTCGTGTGATCCAACAGCCTGGATTCAATCCTGGACGATTTTCTTTATCCCACATCGAAATGGAGGGGTCCGCTGTGGATTCTTTAAAAGAATGGGACTCCGATCATCTGCTTAGAATTCTCCTTCCCTCCCTCCCGGTACCGCCCTGTACCGGTTTTCTTGTGGGCACACTCTGCGCACACCCTGTCACGACCTGTCCCAGTGGGGCCCGAGCCACAACTCCCCAAGCCCGCCTCTAATAGGTCAGGGGCTGGTGACTAGCACCAAGTAGGCATAATACTAACATGGGATGCATTTCCTATAAACTTGTACACACGCACACACATCTCCAAGCCCACAAGGCTGAAAAGTAAAAACTACTAAAAGGAAATGATGCATGCATACACTAAAACCCAACCAACAGAGTGCGACAGGAAATCAAAGTACAGTAAGTAAAACCCTGGGCCAAAAGTACAAGTCCACCAAAAGAGAGCCCGTAACAAAGTCTAACCTGTAAAGAAAGGTGTTGGGACTGCAGTCTGTAGTCATAGGAACACACCACGGCCTTTCCGATCTCACTGAGTACTGTCTGGTCCTGGTCTGCCCAGAATCCTGTCAAAGGCTCACTCGTCTGAACAAGACACGACACGTGCGGGTAAAGCCCGTGCAGGGGTGAGTATAACAATACCCAGTAGGACACCCCGAAACCACAAAGGAAATACAACAAGGGAAATACCACAAAGGAAAGATACAGTCAGCTCCACACAGTATATGTCTACAGAACATATAACAAGAATATCCAGATATACTCATACAAAAATGACCATCGTGATACCATCACTAGGATCTAGCTCGAAGATTCCACTAAGAAAGCAATAAGGAGAACACACTCCTAGGTCTGAAGAGAGAGATGAGAAGTAATCATTCCGGGAGAACACACTCCACAAGTACTATAAAAACATGATGCTCAGATGAGAGTCATGGGGTGATTCTGACAACTCAGTCTGAGCTAATCTGCTAAGCAGAGGATCGGCGCCCGGGTAAAGTTGGTCACGTCGATACCAAGAACTCTACCTAGGGTTCTAGGAATGAATAGAGGATCCGGCTCTAAGTATCATAGAGGGGATTCCAACAACTCTAATCAGGAAGTCATGCTGAAGGGATCATACTCCTGAATAAAGGAAATGATACCAGAACCTTTAGGGAAAATACCAAGGGTACGCACCCTAAGGAAACTAGTCCAAGTCATAGAAGAAAAGTGGCTCAAGCCATGAAGAATTGGTTACACGGCGTGTAGTATGGTTACACTCTGTGTTCCTTGACCCCGGGTAATGGCCGTGTAAACGGCCCCTGTCATTCGTCCAAGCCATGTCAAACTAAAATACACGACGTGTAGAAGAATCACATGTCGTGTTCCTTGAATCTGGGTACTGCCCGTGTAAACAGCCCGTGTCATTTGGCATGTCGGGTAGAAAGCAACTACACAGCGTGTAGAAGATTCACACGCTGTGTCCGAGCACCTGGGGCTCGCTCCGTGTACGCTGGCCATGTGCCCGTACACGGTCTCTGTCTGTGTCTGTGTTGCCTGCCCATGTACCAGTACACAGGGTATCTCGTGTATCTATCCAGGTCTGGCTGGGGAAGGTTATACACGCCGTGTACCCAACCCGTGTTTGGGTTGTCTGCTTGTGTACCAGTACACGGGGTATCCCGTGTATCTGGCCGGGGAAGGGTATACACATCGTGTCCTTGGACGTGTACCCAACCCATGTCTGTGTACTCCTGGAGTACACGCCAGGTGGTTCACCGATGAACACATGTTGTGTAGCCCATACTACACGGTGTGTAGTCGGGATTTTTCCAGAAGCGTCGTCTTCCTCCTCACGTCGCGGCTAAACCTATGAATCCTTGGTTTCTCGTCCATTCATCCCGATACTCTAGGAATTGGTTTGTTTCATCATAAGAACACCATAATGGGTGTTTTCAGATCTTAAATCGGATCATAAACCTCGGATGATCCATCCGAAGAAAAATGCCCGAAAACTCATATCTCCCGATCCGCTCCGAATCTTCTGCCGAAACCGTCGTCTCACCTCCGTGACATCGCTCCGGGGTTGGATCTACAATCTCGGATCATTGTGCCAAAAAACAAATGTGCAACGATCGATTTCCTCCAAGAACTCATAGAACGTAATGAAGAACGCGAGGGAGAAAAACAAGAATAAAAAAAAAGGACGAACCTTGATTGTTGTTCGTGACGATCCGAGTTCGTCGCTGTTAGATCAAACCAAAACAACCACAAAATCCCCGCAAAAACCCGTCCCACAAGAACGATCAATCCGCGGGCTAATATGTTCATGGATTAGTCTGTGTTATTCGTTGAAATCAAAAACGGGGAAGGAAATCAAAAAAAAACATCCTACCTAGATCTGCGGCGTTCGTTGGCAAAGATCTGGTCGTCGCGTCGTCGTCACCGGCGAAGCTCGTCAATAATGTCATCGCCGTGTTGGGAGGTTTTTCTCCAGAGCCTCCAGGGAAATTCAGGGTTATGTAAAATTTTAACCCTGATCCCTTGTGAAATATCCATTTAAAAAGATAAGATATTTCTCTGTAACAAGGATTTAAATAAAATATTTTTAATTAAATATTTTATTACAGTTCCGTCCCAAAAACCATATTTCACCACCAACCTTCACCAGCTGATGTTAGGCCTCGCCTAAGGTAAAATCAATGTTCTAAACGCAAAGGTGCCCTCGGATTTCTGATCCAAGCACCCATTCGGGAGTTATTCCACTTTTTTAGGAAAACTGCACGCGCGCGTTATTTAATTATTAAATTAAATTCAAACATTTGTTCTGGGCTCACCGGGCCTCAGAACTGCACCCCATCTCAGAGCCTAGTCTCGAATTAATTCCCATATAATATTAAAATAGTACATGGAAAAAATCTCGGACATTACATCACACCCACCTTGGGGATTTTATGTCCCCGAAAAGCTAAAACAAAGCCTACTCAAAAAGATGTGGGTACTGCACGTGAATCTGATCCTTCCACTCCCACGTGCTCTCCTATAGATTCTCGTGCTGCCACTGGACACGCACTAAGGGAATAGCTCGCCCACGAAGTATCTTCTCCTGCTGATCCTTGATCTCCACTGGGTACTTAGCAAAGGTCTCTCCATCATCGATGTCCAGCTCGCCCCTGTCGATGACGTGCGATGGATCATGCACGTACCTTCGTAGATGCGACACATGGAAGACGTTGTGTACCCAGTCCATCTGAGGAGGTAGATCCAAGCGATACTCCACCTCGCAAACTCTACTCAGAATCTGAAAAGGGCCAACGAACCTTGGAGATAGCTTGTCGCCTCGGCCAAATCTACACAATCCCCGTCGAGGTGAGACCCGAAGGAACACATGGTCTCCCTCCTTGAACTCCAAGGGCCTCCACCTCCTGTCGGCATAAGAATTTTTCCGACTCTATGTAGTCTTCATCCATTCCTGGATGACCTGAACCTTCTTTGTAGTAGCTCTCACCATCTCCGGGACCATAAGTGTTGACTCTCCTGTGTCATTCTAGCAAAGTGGTGACCTGAAAGGTTGCCCGTACAGAGCCTCGAATGGTGCCATACCAATAGTGGAATGGTAACTGTTGTTATAAGAAAATTCCATCAGTGGTAGGTGATCCTCCCAGCTATGACTGAATTCAATTATGCAAGCTCGAAGCATGTCCTCCAGAACCTGGATGGTCCGCTCCGTCTGACCATCGGTCTGAGGATGGAACGTTGTGCTCAAGCGTAACTGAGTCCCAAAATCTTCCTGCAATCCCTTCCACAACTGGGATATGAAATTAGAATCACGATCTGAGACGATCGTGGATGGTACTCCATGAAGTTGAACTATCTCCAGCACGTAGAGGCGTCCCAAGATCTCTACTGAACTCTGCTCCCGTATGGCTAGGAAGTGGGCCGACTTGGTGAGTTGATCAAGGATCACCCAGATGACATCATGTCCCCTGTACGTGTGTGGTAAACCCATCATGAAGTCCATGGATATCCCGTCCCACTTCCACTCTGGCACCTCAAGGGGCTGAGTCAAGCCTGCTGGCACCTGGTTCTCATCCTTTACTTGCTGACAAGTAAGGCACTGAGAAACAAACTCTGCCACACACTTCTTCACTCCTGGCCACTAGAACTGACATCGGAGGTCCTGATACATCTTTTCCACGCCTGGATACACCACCAAGGGGGATGTATGGAACTCCCTTAGAACCTCCTCCCACAACATCATAGGTACTACTGTACGCCCTCTGAAAAGAACAACGTGCTCCCCACCTTCTGAATATCCATCAGCCGCAACACTTGTGGATATCTGAGCACGTAGAGTCTCACAGCTAGCATCCTTGCACTGTGCTTCCCTGACTCGCTGTAAGAGTAGAGGGGTAACAACCATCAACTGAAGGTAAGCTCCCTCATCTCCATCCACGAAGGATAACTTTAAGGAGGCCAACTGCCTCATTTCCTCATACAGTAACTAAGAAATGGATTTCCTGTTGAGAGCATCTGCCACTACGTTCCCCTTCCCAGGACTATAAATGATCTCAAAGTCATAATCCTGGAGGAACTCAAGCCACCGCCTCTACCTCAAATTCATATCATTCTGAGAAAAGATATATCTGACACTCTTGTGATCATAGTAGACGGTAAACCGCTCTCCCATCAGGTAGTGTCGCCACATCTTCAATGTGAAGACTACCGCTGCCAACTCAAGATCATGGGTCGCGTAGTTCTGCTCGTGTGGCTTAAACTGACGTGAGTCATAGGCAATCATCACTTTCCTCTTCATTAGGACACAACCAAGCCCAGTTCCTAATGCTTCGCAGAACACTACGTACTCGACACCCTCCTCCGGTAATCTCAAGATCGGGGCACTCATCAGACTCTATATGAACTGCTGGAAAGCCTGCTGACATCTCTCGGTCCACATGAAAGGCTCCCCTTTCGGGTCAAAGATGTCATGGGTACTGAAATCCTGGAGAAATCAAGAATGAATCTTCGATAGTATCCTACCAACCCAAGGAATCTCTACACCTCTGTCACGCTTCGGGGTGGCTCTCATGCTAGAACTTCCTCCACCTTGGCTGGGTCCACTGCTACACCATATGCTAAGATAATGTGTCCCAGAAAGTGGACCTCCTATATCCAGAACTGGCACTTTGAGAGTTTCCCGTACAGCTGGTGCTCTCGTATTGTGTCCAGAACCATACTTAGGTATCTCGCGTGCTCCTCCTCAGACTTAGAGTACACAAGGATATCATTGATGAAGACCACTACGAACCGATCTAGATAGGGCTGAAAGATCTGGTTCATGAGTCCCATGAACACTGTCGGGGCATTCTTCATGCCGAAGGGCATCACCAAGTACTCATAGTGACCGTAGTGACATCTGAAAGCCGTATTCGGTACATCCTCATCATGTACTCACAACTAGTGATAGCCTGATCGTAGATCAACCTTCGAGAACCATCATGCCCCTATCAACTGGTTAAATAGGTCATCAATCCTCGGTAGTGGATACTGGTTCTTTACGGTCACCTGATTCAAGCGCCGGTAATCCACACATAGCCTCAAGCTCCCGTCTGCCTTTTTGGAAAACAGCACTGGGGCCGCCCAGGGTGAAACACTGGGTCTTACAAATCCCTTCTTCTACAAGTCATCCAGCTGCACTCTCAGCTCATGAAGCTCTGCAGGAGCCATCCGATATGCTAATGTTGATATCGGCGTCGTCCCGGGTTGCAACTCAATGCAGAAATCTATCTCCCAACGGGGAGGTAGCCCGGTGACATCCTTTGGAAAGACGTCCTCATACTCAGCCACTACTGCTGGAAAGAAGAAACTCGTAACATATGTCGCACCAAGGGCTAGGCTAGCCAACTGATGTGAAATCGGTTGTGCCTTCCTATGCACGAGTCCATCCTGTGTTTCTTAGGTCTCTCTTTCACCGACAAAAGAGAACCTCGTTCCATCACTGCAGACACACCACACCCTTCGCCTAAAATAGTCGATCTGGGCATAAACTGTGGATAGCCAATCCATACCAAGAATGACATCGTAAGGCCTCGGCGCTACCACTAAGAGGTTCCAACCGAAACTCTCACCTCCAAGGGTCAGTTCACACTGCCTAAAGAGGTGTGTGATCTCTGAATCTTCTCCAGTCGGTGTTTCTAAGCGTAAGGGTCGAGTCAACGGCTCAACTGGAATCTCAAGGTCTCGAACAAGATAAGCATCCAGAAAGGAATGAATAGAACCTGTGTCTATCAGTATGACATCCAAAGTAGAAAAGACATAGATTGTACCTCTAATCATTCTGGGAGCACCTAGGTCATAAGCCTATGCCGCCTGCAGCTGTCCCTGCCTCTGTCCATCAGCTCCATGAACCTGGGGTGGACCTCCTGGGGGTGGTGGTGGTAAAAGGTCAAAACGTCGACCACCTCCAGCTACTCTCCCAGCTCCCCTACCACGTCCTCTGCCCCTAGGATCTATCTACTCTACATGTTGCCTCTATCTTGGTGGTACATCCACTGCTCCTGTGTCAGTAGTACGGCAGGTCGGAAAATCTCAAGAAAGATGTCCCCTACCATCGCATGAGTAGCATCGCCTCTCTCAAGGCTGGATGGATGCACCCTCTGAACCCTATATGGAAGATCCCATGTCCTGGGATCTCCTCTAAAAACGTCTCCCATGCTTGGGTCTCTGGCGTCGGCTCCCTGCTGCCGAGGTCTTTGCTCCAGCTCACCCACTACTGACAACTGTCGGTTGTCTCTGCTCTGCCAAGAATCTCTTGACCACCAAATCCCGCTCGAGCACCCAGCATAAGTAGGAATTCTCATAGGGATGATGCTAGCTCGGATATCTCTACGCAAGCCCTGCTCAAAAGTCCTAGCTCTGAAGTACTGATCTCTGACCATATCCATCGAGTACCGCGAGAGGTCGGTAAACCTCGATGAATATTCAGACACCGACATGGTCCCCAACTGGAGCTTAAGAAGCTCTTGTATACGTACTGCTCTCAGGGTAACCGGTGAAAGCTCCTCTCTGAAGATACACTCAAACTCCGACCAAGCAAGAGTCTCCTCGTCGTGGTCCTGGATAACCAAACTCCACCATAGTCTTGTCGAACCCTGCAGAAGGCTCGCTGCCAGGATCACCATCTGGTCTGGTGGTGTCCTGACCAAACAGAAGGCTCTGGTCACTGCCTCAAGCTAGTCCTCTACTGCCTGAGGGTTAGGCTCGCCTCAAAACCTGAGGGGTCTCTATCTCTGAAAATCATGGAGTGCGCTCAGCCTGCGCTCCTCCTCCACTGGTACAGCAGACACTAAACACTGCTCCACAGGTGGCGGGATAACTGGCACACCACCTGATGGTAAAACTGGGGGATTCGGTCCCTTTATCGAACCTTCATCACTGAGGGGGTCATCCTCATGATCGAGATGCTGGATCCTAGCAGGTGCGCATCGTGGAGGCATCCAGTAAAGAAACAATATGTATCTCAGTCAGTGAGTATATCTAGAGAGCTGAATCAAGAAGGACATGGAAACCACAACCCATTCCTATATGATGTATGCACCATTTTTTTCCCCTGCAACTAGTATTCTCATGCTCCGAGTTGAAAATCAAGTTATCAGAGTCCTGGTGTATGGATACGTCGGCCGCCTGCACCAACACTGGGGTCCCTGGCCTTAAAGCTGAACTCGAAACACTTAACAATATTGTCCCAAACCAACTCACAGACTCTCAGTCCTAAGGTAGAATCGACCACCTCTGATACCACTCTGTCATGACCCGTCCCAGTGGGGCCCGAGCCGCAACTCCCCAAGCCCGCCTCCAATAGGCCAGGGGCTGGTGACTAGCACCGAGTAGGCATACTACTAACATGGGAAGCATTGCCTATAAACCTGTACGCACGCACACACATCTCCAAACCCACAAAGATGAAAATTAAAAACTACTAAAGGGAAAATATGCATGCATACACTAAAACCCAACCAACAGAGTGCGACTGGAAAGAAAATTATAGTAAGTAAAACCCTGAGCCAAAAGTACAAGACCACCAAAAGATAGCCCGTAACAAAGTACAATCTATAAAGAAAGGTGTTGGGACTGCAGTCTGTAGCCGTAGGAACACACCTCGGCCTGTATGATCTCACTGAGTACCGTCTGATCCCGGTCCACCTAAAATCCTATCAAAGGCTCGCTCGTCTACACAAGACACGACACGTGTGGGCCAAGCTCATGCAGGGGTGAGTATAACAATACCCAGTAGGACACCCCGAAACCACAAAGGAAATACAACAAGGGAAATACCACAAAGGAAAGATACAGTCATCTCCACACAGTATATTTCTACAGAACATATAACAAGAATATCCAGATATACTCATACACAAACGACCATCGCGATACCGCCACTAGGATCCAGCTCAAAGATTCCACTAATTATGCAACAAGGAGAACACACTCCTAGGTCTGAAGAGAGAGACGCAAAGTACTCATTCCGGGAGAACACACTACACAAGTACTATGAAAACATGATGCTCATATGAGGATCACGGCCAAGTCATGGGGTGATTCTGACAACTCAGCCTGATCTAATCTGCTAAGCAGAGGATCAGCGCCCAGGTAAAGTTGGTCACGTCGATACCAAGAACTCTACCAAGGGTTCCAGGAATGAATAGAGGATCCGTCTCAAAGTCTCACAGAGGGGATTCCAACAACTCTATTCAGGAATTCCTGTTGAAGGGATCATACTCTTGAATAAAGGAAATGATACCAGAACCTTCAGGGAAAAGACTAAGGGTACGAACCCTAAGGAAACTAGTCCAACTCACTGAAGACAAGTGGCTCAAGCCATGAATAATTGGTCACATGGCATGTAGTATGGTTACACGTCGTGTTCCTTGACCCCGGGTACTGCCCGTGTAAACGGCTCGTGTCATTTGTCCAAGTTGTGTCAAACTAAACTACACGGCGTGTAGAAGAATCACACACCGTGTTCCTTGACTCCGGGTACTGCCCATGTAAATGGCCCATGTCATTTGGCTTTTCGGGTAGAAAGAAACTACACAGTGTGTAGAAGAGTCACACGCCGTGTATGAGCACCTCGGGCTAGCTCTGTGTACGCTGGCCATGTGCCTGTACATGGTCTTTGTCCATGTTTGTGTCGCCTGCCCGTGTACCAGTACATGGGGTATCCCGTGTATCTGGCCGGGTCTGGCCAGGGAAGGGTATACACACCGTGTCCTTGTCCATGTACCCAACCCGTGTCCAGGTTGTCTGCCCGTGTACCAGTACACAGGGTATCCCGTGTATTTGGCTGGGTCTGGCTGGGGAAGGGTATACATGTCGTGTCCTTGGCCGTGTACCCAACCTGTGTCCATGTACTCCTGGAGTACACGCCAGGTGGTCCGCCGACGAACACACGCCGTGTAGCCCATACTACATGGCGTATAGTTGGGATTTTTCCAGAAGATTCTTCTTCCTCCTCGTGTCGCAGCTGAACCTCCAGATCCTCAGTTTCTTGTCCATTCATCCCGATACTCCATGGATTGGTTCGTTTCATCATACGAACACCGTAACGGATTTTTTCGGCTCTTAAATCAGATCATAAACCTCGAACGATCCATCCAAAGAAAAATGCTCGAAAACTCGTATCTCCCGATCCGCTCCGAATCTTATGCCAAAACCGTCGTCGCACCTCCATGACATCGCTTCGGGGTTGGATCTACAATCTCGGATCGTTGCGCCAACAAACGAATGCGCAACGATCAATTTCCTCTAATAATGCGTAGAACTCAACGAAGAATGTGAGGGAGAAAAACAAGAATCAAACAAAAGGGACGAACCTCGATCATTGTTCATGACGATCCGGGTTCGTCGCCGTTAGATCAAACCAAAACAACCTCAAAATCCCCGCAAAAACCCGCCCCACAAGAACGATCGATCTGCGGGCTAATATGTTCATGGATTAGTCCAAGTTCGTCGTGGAAATCAAAAACGGAGAAGGAAATCAAAAACAAACATCCTACCTAGATCTACGGCGTACGTTGGCGAAGATCTGGTCTCCGCGTCGTTGTCACTGGCGAAGCTCGTCAAGAACGTCGTCGCCGCGTTGGGAGGTTTTTCTCCAGAGCCTCCAGAGCCTCTAGGGAAATTCAGGGTTATGGAAAATTGTAACCTTGATCCCATAAGAAATCTCCATTTAAAAAGATAATAAATTTTGTTGTAACAAGGATTTAAATAAAATATTTTTAATTAAATATTTTATTACAGTTGCGTCCCAAAAACCAGATTTCACCACTGACCTGCGCCGACCGATGTTAGGCCTCGCCTAAGGTAAAATCGTTGTTCCGAACGCAACGGTGCCCTCGAATTTCTGATCCGAGCACCTGTTCAGGAGTTATTCCACTTTTTTAGGAAAATTGCATGCGCGCATTATTTAATTATTAAATTAAATTCAAACATTTGTTCTGGGCTCACCGGGCCTCGGAACTGCACGCCGTCTCAGAGCCTGGTCTCAAATTAATTCCCATATAATATTAAAATAGTACATTGAAAAAATATGGGACATTACACACCCCTTGTCGTTGTGCCACCCCGCATGGTGGAACTCTACCAAGCTCCTATATGCGTGCTTAAGGCATGCACACATGCCCTAGGTATGGCCCGTGCTAAGGCTGAAGGCTAGGGTCAGCCGCCTAGCGCGTGATACCACCTTCGACCCAACAAGAGGGCTGGCCCCTAAGGGGTTTATTTTTGTTAAATATAAAAGTAGGTTTCTATACATATATAGGTGTTTTTCAAACCAATATTTCCCCTACTTTTATAAGCACTAAAGTTTTAAAACATAAAGTTATAAATTAAAATTTAATACATCATAATGAAAAATTTGTACTAGTATTATAAAAATCAAAGACATAGTTTAGTTAAAACCTTGTTTAAGCATTAATAATGAAAACATTTACAATACTTTTGAAATATTTGAATGGTGTTTGAAATCCTTACCTTGTTTTAAAATCACACTAAGTTTAGCTTAAAATTATAATTTCAATACATAAATTAAATATTTTGGAAGATTAAATGAAGACTAAATTATACTTAGATTGTTTAATTCAATCCACCAGAAAGACTAACGGCTGTAATTATAGTCGTTAGAACTCAACAGTCTCCTAAGGGAAACGGTCGAATTTAGACCCTTATAAAACCATGAATTAAGGTGTTTACAAAATCAAGACAAATTGAATAAGATGGTGCATATCATTCCATTGATGCTTAGTGAAACTGTGGTAGCTCTGGACATACTGATGTTTATTGGGACGGATCTGAAGGAAACTTACTATCTTCTTGGATTTTTTGTTCTATTGGGTGGTCTCCCTATAATTATAATAGGTATTTTAATAGTTATTTTTGGGTAGTATAGTTTTCCTTCGATCTTTTTGTAATGTAAACACTTCGGTGTTTAATTAAATAAAATTCCTTGTGTTTATTTTGTAAGTTTTGTTTGGATAACAAAAAAATTAAACAAAATAAAACCATAATATTATTATTACATGAGAAATAAGTTTTGGGGCGTCACATTATTCCCCCCTACAAAGAATTGTTTCCTTGAAATTCATTTCATATAACCATGCTAAAAGATTCGCTGACGTTCTTCACCATATTCTCCATCATGGAGGATCCTTAGGTGTGGCCAGTTGAATACCCAAATTGGTGTTCAATTCTTCCACTTCCCTAGCCCATAAACACCTTGGAAAGTATGGTTTAAACTCATGCATTACACACTCAGGCTTCTAGAGGGAGGCTCGAATGGTAGAAAGTTTAGAGATGTTCGAATGGACAAACTATCTAATAACTCATCATACTGTCTCTTATTCGAGAATGTCAATGTCGTAGATGTGGTCATACAAACTGAAGATCAAGATTTGGTGCATGCAAGTTGCGTGAAGGTTCCCTTCCAATGAAGCCTCTTGAAACCTTGCCCTGGTTGTAAAGTTTCGAGATAGATTGAAGCATAGGAAGAGACCTTCATGGTACTTTCCCCTTCGCCTATACTCAGTGAGTAGGAAAGTGGCTATGCAGTGGTAGATATAGGCATTCCCTTGGCAGGAGTGGAGAATGTCTGGACTGTTCAATACCCCATAGATATGTTTGCATGTTCTTCGCATATTTACGAAGGAAATGTATTCTTCTGCACAGGTCCTAACCATAATGGCCTCTAGTACCTCAACAGGAAGAGTTAAGATTTTGGTTTTTCCTTCCATCTGAAAATAAAAAAAAATCATGAAATTCCAATCAGTGAAACTCATCCAAAAGAACAAACACTGAAAAGGTGGAAGAAAGAAGAAACAACAAGTTGTATTTTCATAAAACCACTGGTAAACAACACCCAGGACTAATGGTTTCCCCAGTTCCCAGTTACATGAATCCCCAAAACAATTTCGAAACTCTCAATCTCCATGAACCAAATGCAACCCGAGCAGTTTAGTTCAATCTCTTGGGTACACTTATGGTGTCTCCAGAGTGAGACATGAGGGGTGTAAAGTCAAGAGACATCATTATGTACTTGATGTCTATAAAAATAATGGAAGGCCTCAATATCAAGGATTTCAAAGTCCATTACTTAACCATAATGTACATAGGATAAGATTTGTCACATATATGATGCGCAGAGGTCTCCCGTTGCTACCGCTTCTTGGAAATCCATGAGGGACGAGATGCCTTCTACTGTGGTGAATAATTCAAAAAGAGCATCTAATTACTTTCCCCAACGTGCGTAGGATGAAAATTAGATTTTCATCATAAAGAGGTAGTCTAAACCCGCTCCTCGGTGAAGTTGAAGTACTCAGGAAGAGTTTGACACGTCGTAGAGGTGTTTGCATGTCATATGAATGTGTGCATAGTTTACAAAGTTGTCGTGGATGGAAATGGAAACTATGGTTTCTAGAGCCTCAATAGGAAGAGACAAAAGACTGGTATTTTCTTTTTTCATCTGAAAATTAAGAAAATATCATAATTAGAAATGCTTAAAAAAAATTCGTTCAATCCTGGTTTTCCAGAGTTATCTAAATCAAAACTTTGATACCAACTATAATAGCCCGACTCCAAAATACCCTAAGCCAGTGCCTTAAAACATGATGTGTAATTTTTACAAAAAAAACATGCATTGATATTTTACACATCATGTCCCATAGAGAGGATCGTTATGGTTCAGGTTTTGGGAAACCAGCTACTTCCCACATGCTTCTTCGACTAAAAACTGATACCTGAAAATTTTTATTTAAAAACGTAGGGTGAGCATATGAATTCCCAATAAGGGGGTTTTAAAATAAAATAATATACCCACTAAAACTTTTGAAAACATTCTTTTGAAATTTCCTATAAAAGATTTTCTTAAGGAATACTGAAACACATGTATCATAACATTGCATTTAGTCTAAGAATTATAAGGGCGTATTTCATGGAGTGCTGATAAAGTTATAAGGAAGAAAAATTCAATTATAAGGAGGCTCATTCAGAATAATAAGTAAAAGATATTCTAAATAAGTATGGAATGTGAATATTCAAGTATAAAATTAATAACTATGAGTAATACATTATCAGAGTTGCACATAATAATAACTTCAATTTCTTTCATTACTAACTGTAAGCCATAACTGGATAATTAATTCTCTGAGTCCTGAATAAACATCATGCCACAAGAATTTACTTCTTTTGATATTAATAAGTATTAGCTCTTAACCACGGATATTCTACTAGTCAAATATACACTTGGTTAATTAATTATCATAAACATAATGAGGGAATGTATATTGTGGGACAATATAACCATAACGTCAAGGCCTCGTGCCAAGATCATAAATAATCATTTTTTCAAGGCCTTGTTCCTAGACCATAGTCCATGTCATGAGACCTACCAATTCATCAAGGGGCTGTAGTGGTCCCCACCTGACACTTACTATATCTAATACATTCCTCATATGCCAATTAATGTCGTATGCTCAAAGTATCCCATACCACTTTGAACATTTAATTTCTCATTTCATATTATTCAAAATGTCCCATACCACCTTGGATAATATAAATCATAATTCCATAAAAGGTCATAAGATTTTTAATTACATTCTTTATCATTTACATATATTTATTGAATCAGGCATATAAGTGTTTATTACAAAACTATCAACTACATCACTATGTAACTGAATGGTAAGTATGATAAGAAGATTATGGAATATGTGATGACAACTAATGTACTAAAAGAAATACAAGTTTTTCCACATACAATGATAACTTTAAATTCTAAAACATTATTAATTAATACATATTGGATTTTCATCTAGATGCATAATTAATTAAAAGATAAACCAAATATTTCATGTGGGGTATTAAACTCACAGATGCTGAAACATTTATTACTAATATGCTTTTGTATAATACATCACAAGGGTATACATAATGTTAAAAATGGAAATCATGAACCTCAGCCATAACTAATACCATTTAATATATATGAAAATAAGTGATTCATACATATGTATGTAAGAGTAGAAAACCCCAAATATTATACTCAGGAATTCTCCATAAATACCAAACGTATCAAAAGTATAATATTTCGAGTATCCAAAATTTGGGTTTAGTGTTGTGTAAATTTGTTTATACACAAGGGTGTATATAAAGAGTTGTGTATAAAAACCACTCATACTTCGAAAACAACATGTTTTATTCTTTCTTATAAATCCTTGTAAAATTGTAAAAAAATTGAGGATCAAAGTTTATATGTATACACATATATTCAAAAAACTGAAAATACATTATATATTAAAGGGTTTAAACAAAAAATCTAATGACACCCATATGACTTATATATATTAGACACATCAATTAACAAGAGTCCCTAAATTTTAAATCATAATGTGAAATTTAAAAATTTTATTTATTAAAAAAACTTATATATATATATATGTGCTTATGTAAACATATATAACTTACATGTATAACCGAGTATACATAAGGGTCTTACACCAAAATTAATTGACACTTAGATGTTTATCAAAAACATAAAATAATCATTGAATTTCAATGTTTAAAGTCTTAAAATTGGTCCAATAGGTGATTTAAATAAACCATATAGTTATATATGACTGTGTATGTGTATATAAAGGATTCCTAAATCATTGTTTAATGAAACTTTCATGATTTTAACCCATTAGGAATATTAGTTAATCAAAGGTGTATAAAATTCAAATCGTGCCATTAATTATAAAAGTTTGTTTATGAAATACATTTATACATTTATTATAAAACCATATATACAATTTTTCCTATATATAATTATATATACTTATACACATATAGAACCTTGACCTCACACAAACCCTTGTATGATAAGGGGTTAAGATCATCATGTAGGGTAAAGTTCTCTCCATTAGAAGGAAATGGGTAGGTCACACTCTTAATCGTATATACATATATACAAATAACTGTATATATACAAAGTACATAAATAAGTTTTTCAAGTGTAATATAATCCCTCATGTTCATAATACTGCTTAAACCCAAAATCCAAAAGACCTAAAATCGGGCATAAGAGAAAATTTTGTCTAAACTGTAAGGTTAAATATATATTTATATGAGTATACATATATATGTATATACCTTCAATAACAACAAAACAAGACAATATATTCCCTTACCTGATTTGAGGGAGGAGGAGAGGCTTGGGGAAGCTTGTTGGAGGCTTGAGAAGAGGAAGAACAACTGAGGGAATGGGGTGAAAATTATATTATACAAAAATATAAAATACTTTAAGACCACTTTTTGAAAAACTGAGGCCCACTCGGTATTTTAAATGAACAAGGGTGAGTCGTTCATGTGGAATATGAGAGTAAGGAGGCCTCAAATGGCGATGGGAGGAGTCACGGGTGTGGAAAACAAGATAAAAGGAAGAGTAGGAGGCTACTGGTCCAACGCACATAGGAGGAAGGAGAAGGCGCTGCGGGGAGAAAATCCGAAAAAATAATGGATGGAGGAGATTAGCCGAGGGAAGATCTAGTGGTGGAGGTGAGTCTGTGGATTTTAAAAGAGATGGATGGTCCAGATCTGAGGAGGAGATGGTCAGATAGCTATGGTGCAATGCGGAGATTTAAAAATGGACGAACGGTCCAGATTAGATCATGTGTGATCTGAGGGATCAGGATGATGTAGTGTTTTAAAAATACTTGGATGGCCAAGATTAGATCTGTGATGGATCATATGGCACACAAAAAATGTGGAGGATATCCGTGGATGCTGAGGATCAAAATTTGGATTGATCCAACGGTTTAGATCATCTGCGGCATGATCCGATGGCCTAGATTTGATCCTGGATGATTTTCTTTGTCCCACATCGAAACAGAGGGAGCCTCCATAGCTTCTTTATAAGCTTGGATCCAAGAATATGATCATAATTCTCCTTCCCTCCCTCCTTATACTACCCTGTACTGGTGTTCTTGTGGGAGTGCTCTGCACCCACCCCTTACCGTTGTGCCGACCCACACGGTGGCGCTCTACCAGGCTCTTCTATTCATGGTTGAGGTACACGCACACACCCTAGGGCTAGACCGTGCTGAGGCTAATGGATAGGCTCATCCACCTAGCGCGTGCTTCCTCCTTCGACCAAAAAGAGGGCTGGCCCCTAAGGGGTTTATTTTTGTTAAATATAAAACTAGTTTTCCATACATATATAGGTGTTTTTCAAACCAATATTTCCCCTAGTTTTATAAACACTAAAGTTTTAAAACACAAAGTTATAAATTAAAATTTAATACATCATAATGAAAACTTTATACTAATATTATAAAAATCAAAGACATAGTTTAGTTAAAACCTTGTTTAAGAATTAAGAATGAAAACATTTACAAGACATTTGAAATATTTGAAAGGTGTTTGAAATCCTTACCTCATTTTAAAATCACACTAAGTGTAGCTTAAAATTATAATTTCAATACATAACTTAAATATTTTGAAAGACTAAATGAAGACTAAATTATACTTAGATAGTTTAATTTAATCCACCAGAAAGACCAACGACTATAATTATATCCATTAGAACTCAATGGTCTCCTAAGGGAAACAGTTGAATTAAGACCCTTATAAAACCATGCATTAAGGTGTTTCCAAAATTAAGACAAATTGATGAAGATGGTTCACATCATTCCATTGATGCTTCGTACAGCTACAATAGCTCTGGCCATACTGATGTTTATTGTGATGGATCTGAATGGCCCTTACTATCTTCTTAGAGTTTTTGTTGTATTGGGTGGTCTCCCTATAATTATAATATGTCTTTTAATAAGTATTTTTGGTTATTATGGTTTTCCTTTGATCTTGTTGTAATATAAACACTTCGGTGTTTAATTAAATAAAATTCCTTGTGTTTATTTTGTAAGTTTTGTTCAGATAACATGAAAATTAAACAAAATAAAACCATAATATTATTATTACATGAGAAATAAGTTTCGGGGTGTCACAAAGGAACACATCATGGGTGTGTTTCCTTGTTTAAGTGTCTATGGTCGTTTGGTCTAGGTTGCCTATGAGATAGACACTCTAAGGAAGCACTCACTATCAATTCCCCCTATGGTCTTTCACGCTACGAGACCACAGGGGGGATTGACGGTGAGTGATCCCTCAAAGTGTCTATAGTGTATGTTATGAGACCATAGGGGGAATTGACGTTGAGTGCTTCCTCAGATATTCTATAGTTATTGTGGAAAAACCATAGGGGGAATTGATAGTGAGTGCTTCCTCATAGTGTCTTTTTCTTTTTATTACATCACTTGGCCAGAGGGGTTAGACTATGTGGGATACCTAGAGGGTTAATGTAAATATTGAATGTTTGTGATGTGTCTGCCAAGCCAAAGCACAAGGTTGGATTCGGTCATGTTAGGTAGTCTTCTAAGATACTTGTTTTTGATACTTACATGATTAAATAATGAACATTAAATTCTAATGAATGTAAATGGAAACTATAGGATTTGGTTACTTTTGTGTAATCCTAGTTTCTTTGTTGCATTTCAATTATTACCTATTATATATACTCACTGACAGTTAGGCACAGATCCTGTGGTGGTTGCCTACTGGGATTCATCTCACACCCTGTTTGGGTCATGCTTTTGGACCCAAAATAATTATATGGTTGTAGGTATAGATAAGAGAAAGCGCCCTTCATCATCAAGTACTTGATTGTTGTGGATCTGGAGATCATGGGACCAAGTTGAGGCTTACGATGTTGCATGAGTATACTTGTTTTTATTTTTTATTTGGTTTAGTATTGTATTTCTAGAATTGTGACTTGTTTGGATATTTTCCTATACATATGTGACATGAATCATTTATATATGTGATCTAGTTGTTTATTTACTTTTAGTATTCTACTGTTTACTTTTTTCATGGTATTATTGTTTCCTCTACTATTTATTATTTTTTATTATGTTGTGCATACTCTGCCAATGAGGGAATAGTTTCCCCACTATCACACCCAAGGCCCTCACTGCTAGTCAGTACCTATAGAATTTGGGTAAATATGATTGAGGCCATGTGAAAAACCGAGTACAGAGAACCTTTGGGTGGCCCCTATAATCGGGACATTACAAAGTGGTATTAGAGTGGGAAAGGTGGACATAAGAAACCTCAGTGCCTAAGAGACCTAGTTGAGTGTCGATCTTGTGGCAATATGGGACATCTTCATCATTTCTGCAACGCCCTCCTTCCAGTATCTAGTGAGGGAGGATCTGTATTGACTCCTCATACTAGAGTAGGACCACCAATTCCACATCAGACTAGGGGATGGAGTTCTTCAGGCCGTTCAAGATGAGGTAGTGATCATGGCCATAGTGGTTAGACACAGGGTTTTCGATAGCTGTAGAGTGGATCTGTTCAGGGATCTTAAACAGCTTTGTAGGGTTATGGCATAGGTCATGCTTTTATAGTGGAGAAAATCCAGCAAGAGCAGGATCTTGGACCCTCTATGGTTAGAGGTATGACTTTGGTTGCCTCGGTTTTAGTTTCTACTCTTTTTGATACAAGGGATTCCCATAACTGTATATTTGTGCCTGTTGTGGAGATCCTTGGGCTTTGTATCTTTACTTTTGCTGATATCATGATGGTGTACACTCCATTGTGTATTAGAATGACTAGTGTACATTAGTGAAAGGATTTCCCTCTTGAGGTTGGTGGGTGTTACTTCTTATGGGACCTTTATGTCTTAGAGATTATGGGCTATGACATCATTCTTTGAATGTAATGGTTAGTTCGCTACTAGGATGTTATCGATTTCTATCATCATAGGGTGAGTTTCACATTACCATAGGGTGAATTTTTTCTACATAAGGGTGAATGGGATTTCCAGGAGAGCAGAGTAGGACCTGAACATCATGGGTTGAGAGGCATTACATCCCAGATTTCTAGTTTATATCTGGATGACCAGGGAACTTCACATATGGACTTTCCTCCAGTGTTGGATCATTTCAGGGATGTTTTTATATATAAATTTTTAGGTTTTCCTCTGGAGTGATAGGTAGGATTTTCTATTGAGCTTGTTCCAGGGGCAGTACTGGTGTCCATTCCTCCTTATAGGATGGCTACACTAGAGTTACAAGATCCCAAGAAGCAATTAGAGGAGTTGCAGGCAAAGGGTTTCATCCGACCATGTACTTCTCCTTGGGTTTCGCCTATACTATTTTCAAATAAGTCTAACAATGCCCTTAGACTCTATGTGGATTATCGTAAGTTGAACCAGTTGATGGTCAAGAACCGATATACCTTACCGAGGATTGAATATCTCTTTGATCGGCTTCGAGGATCCCGGGTGTTCTTGAAGATTGACTTGAGATCCGGTTATCATAAGTTGTGCGTTATACCATCAGATATACCTCTTACAGCCTTTTAGATCAGTTATAGTCTATAATAGTATTTGGTTATGTCATTCGGTCTCAAGAACGCACCTGCCGTTTTTATAGAACTGATGAACTGAGTGTTCCATCCATATTTGGATTCTTTTTTAGTAGTCTTGATGGATGATATCTTGGTGTACTCTCACACTCAACATGACTATGCCACACATCTTTAGATAATTTTGAGTACACTGAGATAGAATCAGTTATATTTTAAGCTCTCAAAATTCCACTTTTGGATGGACCAAATTCACTTCTTGGGACATGTTATCTCATAGACAGGAGTATCAGTAGACCCAGAGAAAGTGATAGAATTGGTTTATTGGGAGAATCCAAATAACATCTTTGAGGTATAGAGTTTTCTAGGGCTGGATGGTTACTGCATCCATTTTATACAGGACTTTTCATTCTTAGTAGTTCCATTGATGGGCCTGACTAAGAAGGGTGTGAAGTACTTGTGGACAGATTCCTACGATTCAGCCTTTCAGGAGCTGAAAGGGAGGTTGATTTCAGCACCGATACTGATCTTACCAGATCATGGAAAGAGTTATATTGTTCACTTCATTGCATCAGGTATCGGTCTGGGTGTAGAGCTTATGTAGGGTGAAGGATTCATTGTGTACAGGTCTTGGCAGTTGAAGCCACACAAGAGGAATTACCTGACGCACAATCTCAAATTAGATGTAGTTGTTCATGCTTTGCACTGTTGGAGAAATTATATATCGGGGGATCATTTTGTGGTGTACACTGACCAAAAAAGTCTCAAGTATATCTTTACTCATCATTATCTGAATTTGAGACAGTGAAGGTGGGTTGAGTACCTTTAGTATTTTGACTTTAAGCTTGCCTATACGCCTGAGAAAGGCAATGTAGTGGCTCATACGTTGAGTAGGAGGACTTAGGTACAGGTTTTTTCAGAGGCCATCAATGATTGGAAGCTTATGGCTCTATTCTCTAAGATGTATTTGGAGGTACATGAAAAATAGGGGAAAATGTTTCTTTCTTCTGTATCTGTTACCTCTTCTCTTTGGGATCAGGTGAAAATGAGGTACCTATCAGACTTTGAAGGCCTAGTCCTGTGAGAGAGAGTGTTAGGAGAGGAACCTAATCCTTAATGGACCATTGGAGAGGAAGATATATTATGTTTTCATGGACGTGTATGGGTTTCAGTAGACATACGTGAGAAGTTGATGCTGGATTTTCATTCTTCAGCTTGGGCAGTTCATCCTAGTGTCACCAAGATGTATCGTGATCTACACAGTTAGTACCAGTGGCCAGGTATGAATAGAGATTTTGTTGGTTTTTTTATGAGATGTTCCACCTATCAGTAGGTGAAGGTAGTGCACTAGAGACTGGAAGGGATTTTATAGTAGTTACCCATTCCCTAGTAGAAGTATAATGATGTCGCGATGGAATTTGTGACGGGTTTAATGAGTTCACATTGAGGGAATGATGCAGTTTGGGTTGTCATTGACAGACTTACAAAGGTTTAACACTTTTTATTGATCAAGTATACCTTCAATATTTATGATACTGGAAGGTTGTACATTCTAAATATTGTATGATTGCATGGGGTTTCATGCTCTATCGTTTCAGATAGAGACTCTCGTTTTACTTCTCGTGTCTGGAAGGGACTACAGAGAGCTCTGGGTACACAAGTTCTTTTTATTATAGCTTACCATCCCCAGATAGATGGATAGTCTAATCACACGATTCAAGTGCTGGAGGACATGCTTCGAGCATGCATCCTAGATTTTGGAGGTTCTTGGGAGAAGCACATACCTATGGTGGAGTTTTCGTACAATAATAGTTTTCAGACAACTATTCATATGGAACCTTATGAGGATTTGTACGTTAGACCATGCTGATCACCCCTATGTTGGATAGAGGAAGGAGAGGCAGCTATGTTGGGACCTCATCTTGTTTAGGAGATCACTAAGAAGGTGGAGTTGATTTGGAAGAGGATGGATACTGCACAGTCTCGGCAGAAGTCTTGTGTTGATTGATGGAGATGACCTCTGGAGTTTTAGGATAGAGATTAGGTTTTCTTACATGTCACACTGAGGTTCAGACACAGAAGGATTATGAGACAGGAGAAGCTTTCACTGAGATATGTCAGGCCATTTGAGGTTTTGGAGAGATTCGGGATAGTTTCCTATCGATTGCAGTTGCCTCAGAGGTACCAGGATGTTCATGAAATCTTCCACGTTTCTTGGATATAGTATTACTTCTCAGACCCATCTCATGTTTTTTAACCCAAGGAGGTTGAGTTGGAGGTGGACGCATTGTTTGAGGAGCATCCTATTCATATTTTTTATCGCAGCATGAAACTTCTCTATGGATGGTATGTTCCTCTGGTATGGGTGTTGTGGAAGCACGGTCGAGTGTAGGATGAGACTTGGGAGAGGGAGACCGATGTGTGATCGTAGTGGCCGGTGTTGTTCAAGAATTCTTCTTCACCACATTGTTAGGGAAATTTAGGGATGAATTTCTTTATGAGGAGAAGTTCGTAATAACCTGAATCTTCTTTTCAGGTATGGATCTTAATTTCAGGTGTTTTGAGAAAAAGGGGAGTTTTTTGAATTTTAGAATTACACGTCGTGTACTTGGGAGTACGCACCATATACCAAGTTGTCGCGGGTAGTTGTGTATTGGCCATGTAACGACCTATACATGGTCATGGGAGGTGACCTAGAGACAGCCTAAAGCGGGGGCCGATTGAGGAATGTACACGGCGTATGCATTAAATGAACAAGCCGTGTACTTTTTCTTTTATTTGATAAATCGGACCAGGGTTGCGTTTAATCCCCAAAAAACTTCTTCTTCTTCCTGTGTCTTGAACAGGAGAGTGACATGCACCTGATTATTCTTTGAGACAATGATTCGTCATTTATTCTATGATTCTATCTCCAACGGGTGCATTATAATCCCACTGTTGAGTCCTTCCTTCTTCTAGAGCCTCTCCTCCTAATTTTATTCTCTCTCTCGAGTTATTCAAGGTTGAAGGTTTTTATGTTTTTGTAGATCTACGTCGTTCTAGGCCGATTCAAGGGTTGGTGTTCGAGAGTGTTCATCGTAAAATGTTGAGGTGGGTGGTTTGTTTCCTTTCGTTGTTTTTATTTGAGTTTTATATACCAAAGTGTTGATTACCCATGTTTAGAGTAAATCAAGTTAAGGAAATTGAACCCTATTTTTATCTTCCTTAGATTGATTGTTGAATTAAGGGTTTTTGATGTGATATTATGTGAAATTTCATGTTAATGAACACCCCATGGGTTTGTTTCCTTGTTTAAGTGTTTAGGGCCATTTGGTCTAGGTTGACTATGAGGCAGACCTTGTTTCCTTTCCTTTCTTGATAGAATGGAACTGATTTCCTTTTTCTGCTTGCGGGATTCTTGTGATATGCATTATATTTTGTTTAGCCATGTAGTAGTTGAGATTAATTTGGGATGCTTGATATCATTTATGCACGAATGAATTTCACAGGGTTGTGAGAACCTGGTGTAGTTAGACCATAGGGGGAGTTGATGTTGAGTGCTTCCTCGGAGTGTCTGTTATATTTCATGCTACAAAACCACAAGGGGTATTGACGGTGAGTGCTCCCTAAGAGTGTCTATAGTTTACTTTATGAGACCACATGGGGAATTGACATTGAGTAATTCCCCAGAGAGACTGTAGTTATTTTGGAAAGACCATAGGGGGGAATTTATGGTGAGTGATTCCTTAGAGTGTATTTTCCTTTTTATTACATCACTTGTCTAGAGGGGTTAGACTATGTGGGCTACCCAGAGGGTTGATGTAAATATTGAATATTTTTTATGCATCTTCCAAGACAAAGCACAATCTTGGATTTGGTCCTGTTGGGTGGGCTTCTCAGATACTTTTTTGTGATACTTACTTGATTAAATGATGAACATTAAAGGCTAATGAATGTAAATGGAAACTGTAGAATTTGGTTACTTTTGTATACTCCTAGTTTCTTTTCTTCATTTAAATTATTACCTAGTATATATAATTACTGACAGTTAGGCATAGATATTGTGGTGTTTGCCTACTAGGATTCGTCTTACACCCTATTTGGGTCATGATTTTGGACCCAAATAGATTATATGGTTGCATGTATAGATAAGGGAAAGTGACCTCTTCATCAGGTACTTGATTGTTGTGGTGATGGAGAGCATGGGACTAAGCTGAGGCTTGCGATGCTGCTGGAGTTTACTTGTTTTTCTTTTGAATTTGGTTTAGTACTATATTTACAGCATTGTGAATTGTTTAGCTATTTTCCTAGAAATATGTGACATGCATCATTTATATATGTGCTCCAGTTGTTTATTTACTTTTAGTCTTCAGTTGTTTACTTATTGTATGGTATTATTACTTCTATTACTATTTATTATTTGTTATTCCGTTGTGCATACTTTGTCAATAAGGGCATATTTTCCCCACTATCACACCTAAGACCCTCGCTACTAATCAACAGCCTCTGGTGTTCGGGAAATTCACTTGAGTCCATGTGAAAAACTGAGTACGGGGCACCTTTAGGCGGCACCTGAAACTAGGACGTTACCCTACGAATGACATATGAAAGGAATGAGGTATTAAGGAATATGATAATGAAGCCTAGTTAATGGTTTAAGTAGGAAGTGGGATGATTTAAGTATTAATGTATGATAATTTAGGTATTCTGTTATATGAATCATGAAATATATAATTATTTTTAGTATAAGTTTTTCATTAAGGATTTTTAATAATATGTTGAATGGTGTTGATGACCTAAAAAGGTGATTTAATAGAAAGGTGATATTTCATGGAAAACATAATATTAACGGAAATATATCCCTTAATATGTTCCTATTATTGTAATAAGGGTGTTTGGATAAAGTCATATTGGATATTAATATATAAATTGGATAGTATTGATTACCTTAATGGTCTGTTGAAAAAGTGGTTTATGCTATCATTGATGGAGTTTACCGTATTTTTGGATTCAAGGAATATATCCAATAATTTTTGTTTTATATAAGGAATGAGTAAGAATGTATGTTTTCAATAAGGTTTTATGGTAATTAAGGTTATTTTCATGTTTCAAGAGAATAAATGATGAAGATATTAACATATTTGGTATGAGAAAAAAAGTTCCACTTTATGATATATGGTCAATGTTAAGTTGATTTTGAAAATTTTAATGACCTTCTTTATTAATTTTCAAATTTTATAGGGTTATAAGGTTATCCATTTATGGAATTGTTTAAGTTGAATTTTTTATGAGGTTTTATAGATTAATGTATCACTTAACCATATAAATATTTATGAATAAATTGTGATAAAACTTTTTTTTATAATAACTGTAGATAGAAGGAATGACTTATCCTTCTATTATAGATCTTATTTAGTGATCCATATATGAAAAATTCATCTCTTAGAGTAAGATATGATGTGTAAATTGATAAGTTACCAAAAAAAAGATGAAATTGTGCCTATGAAATTGAAATATATCAAATAATCCCATTTTCATATATTCTTAGACTATATGGTAAAGGAATTACTCAACTTCAGGAAAAGGATTTTGAAACAAAAATGTTATCATAATACCTTCATTTCTGATGAATCAAATTGTCCCTTAAATCATAAAAAAATTATGGTTTTTTGGTCATCAACATTTGATAGATCACCCAATTTCTTGTGATCAATGATCTTTATCACTCCCTATAATTATTTATGCTTTTCTTCTATATCCAAATCTTTACTTCCCACCTATGTTCTCCTATTTAGAAACCTAGAATGCGTTATTCTAGAAGAACTTCTCACATA
The DNA here is from genome assembly GCA_963277665.1 of Viscum album. Taxonomy (NCBI): domain Eukaryota; kingdom Viridiplantae; phylum Streptophyta; class Magnoliopsida; order Santalales; family Viscaceae; genus Viscum; species Viscum album. Next base: position 495,799,846 of record OY728120.1, read on the forward strand.
CCTTTATTTTTTCTAGAGTATGTTTTCTTAAACCTTATTATGATGTGGGTTTCTATGAATTATTTTTCAAATGTTAAACCATTGATGACTAAGATGAATTTTGAGGGAGAAATTCATTTTAAGGGGGGTAGAATGTAACACCCCAAGATTTTGTGAAATATTTTTTTCAATTAAATTTAATATTTTAGATATTTTTCATTAAACAAAACACTAATTTTAGATTTCATTACATCAAATATTTGGTATATCTTATGTTATACACAAAATTGAGTTTATCTTGTATTACACACAACAATTATAGCATGCATGATACGCAACACTGAGTTTTAACAAAAACCACTATTTATTTTTAATATTATTCAAACATGGCCATTATAACCTAACTGTTAAACCTAGAGGTATGAACAGTAATAACTAATTTTTAAATATTAATTTTAATGGTTTTAAAAAAAAGAATCATATTGATAAAAAAAGAACTTAATTTTCAGTAATATCTTTATATGTTTTGAAAATACTATTTTCACAAAACAATAATTTTTATTTCTTTTTATGGACAGTAATAAAATTAATTTTTGAAAATTTTAGAAAATAAATTTGATAAAAAAATAATTTTTAAAATCAACATGTAAAAATTATCTTAGGGTAAATTTTTGGGTTTTTCTGACAAGTTTTATTTTTTGATGAGTAGTGAAAAATATTGAATTTTAATTGAAGACTGCCTTTTTGTTTAATTTATTTATAAAGTAAAAATTTTATTATAAATTGGTTTTAAAGTAATATTATTTAAATTATACATCAATTAATCCAATTTAGGTCATTTTAATTATTTTTATATTAAATTTTTATATAAAAAATATGTAAACTTTTGAACATTTTCTCTTTGAAAACTCGTTTTCTCGTCACATCTATTAGATTAATTTTAAATTAAATTATACCACTTCTATGAATGGAATTTGGAAAAATTAATTCCATATTTGGAATCTGAATAATTTATATTATCTATTTAGTTTAAATTAATTTTTAACCATAATGATTAGAAAAAATAGTTAAAATTAATTACTGATATTAAGGTTAAAATGGGGTTTTGTGCATTATATGAGTTTGTATTAAAATAAATTTTACAAAAAAAATAAGATTTTTATTTAATGAGTTATATTTAATATTTAGAATAATTAGGTCTAAATTATATAATAATTATCATTTTAATTTTATTATAAAAGGATAAATTACCTAGGTAAATAAAAATACAAGTTATCATGGTAAAAAAACTAAAAGGGTAAAATTGAGTAAACTTAAAGACTAAGTGATAACATCATAAAAAATGTTTTTATTTTGTGTGTTAGAGGTGATTATTGACCAAATAATCTATAAAATTGGTTATTGGTCTATTTTTTAAGCATATGTGGAAAGAGTGACCACCCAATAGAGAATACTTTTGGATATCTACAAAAATGTCACCCCTCCTCAATTATAAAAGGGAACTCACCCCCTCTCTTAATCACACATTTAAATCCCTTTAGATCAAAAAAAATACAAAATCACTTCCTAACTTCCATAATCCCATCCTAGAATAATTATTTTGGACAAAAATCCAACCTAGGAAGGCCTTTGGTGAAAACCTGAGGATACCTGAAGAAGAGGTAACGTTCATCAACGAGCATTTTTATTTTATTTCTTACTCTAAATCCTTAAATTATTATTATAACATGATGATATAATAACTTCATTATCATCCATATAATGATATGTTGTTATGTTAAGGTAATTAACTACAAACATCTCCACTTCCATCAAATGGGTTATGAAATCATCATTCGTGTATATGATGGACTACCACCTTATGAATTGATGTCATTTGTTTTTACATTACCACATATTACATTTAGAAATAATTATGTATTTATTGTTCATATATGATATTTATTTTATTATTATTATTCTATAATTATTATATCACACATAAATTCATTTTTTCCATTTTGTGGGAATATGATAATGTTGCTCGTCTGTATGGCAGACTATCGCCTCGCAAAGTGATGTGATTCATTAACATTTTACATGAAAGGTAATAAGGATTAGTTTAATTAAAATATGTGATATATATGACATGAAAATGATTATATAATTATAATATATCATTTATCTTTCTTTCTTTCAATACATCAAGAAAATGGAAACGGCGTTCAGGCATACGTACAACTTACCATTTCCATGAATGATGTATTTCATTTTATATCTTTATATTTTATAAATTACTATAAATAAATATATAATTTATATGTATGAAATTTATATCATGGTAAATATTCAATATATGGTGGAAACATGATCAAATTAGTAGGACCAAAAATAAAAAATCAAAACCTATACGAAAAAAAAGTTATCACCCGAAATGGGACTTTAACATGGAATTGTTAATAAACGGTTAATTAAAGGTCATAAGTAAATTATATATGGTATGATATATATAAGTATTGTTTTTAATAGATTTATAATAAATTTATATTTATTTTACTAGTGGTTTTAATGAATGATAAGGAATTCAAGACTTAAGGTAAGGGATTTTCATCTCGCTTTTTACTTCTGTGATACACATGCCATATTCACTACTTAATTATTTTATATGGTATATATTGTCACATATGTGGTTTTATTTTTAGGTATTTTCTCTTTTAATTTTGGTAATATAATTATTACATGTCTTTACCTATATTTTTTAATAAAAATGGTATTTTTCTGGCTGGATAAAAGGAGGTGCATGGGTAGCGCACAGTTAGTAGAAATCGTATTCCAATCAAGTGGAAACTGTGAACCATGGAAAATAGAACTATCTAGGACATATGGAATAGTGCAAAAGTGTGAAAAGATCCCATTATAACTATAAAACCAGGATAGTGGCACTGTCCAGGCTGCACGGCTACCCCTCTAGGTAAATCGTGAAATCTCTTTTCCTCTAATACAGAGGTGTCGAATAGTTGGCACATGGTTTAGAAAACTGTGTGTCCAAACCATGTGGTTGTAAAAGATTTTATATTTTTTAAAATTCCTAAACTACACCTATTTTATTTTAAGATCCTAACCCCTCTTTCTCACCCCATTTGACCCCTCCAGCCCTAGGCACACCTCCCTCTCCTCCTCCACTCCCTTGGGCTCAAATATTTGGGTGATTTTTATTAGGATATTCAAGAAAACATAAATTAATCTTCTCTTCACTTCTCATATTACCTGTTCTTGATTTCTTCTCTCTTCCTCGTTGGGTTCTCTTTTATCCAACAAGAGTTTTAACCTATGTTGGGTTCAGTCACATTTACATGGGTTTAATCTCATTAATTTTGGTGTGTTATTTCCTTTATAGGGTCTCTTCTTGGTGAGTTTTGTGGTTTCCAACCAGTTCTAGGTGATTTCAATCAATTGGTAGGTGGTTCCATTACTTGTTATCATTTTATGACTATTATTTTTTTATAGGTTTCCAAATGGTTTTTAAAATTGTGTGGATGATGCAAAGTGTTTTCGATGGTTTTTGTTATGTGATCATGGTTGAATGGTGAATTTCCCTTTATAAATGATTGTTTTCCAAGTATGGTTTCAATTATTGAAATTTTTTGTATAAAAAGAGATTTCACTTCACATGGGGATTATAATAGATAACATGGGAATCTTGGGTACCTAGGTGGGAAAACTAGGTCTAGTATGCTAGGTGAGTCGGCAGGATTAAGGCCCAGTCTCCCTGGTATTACTGTGTCATAATACTAACTAAACATTCATGATAGGGATTGGTTGGCTCAAGCATGAGATGGATATTCATGTCCAGGATTTGAACATTAAGAGTACGAGGATCTTAGGACCCTACTAACCCTAGATACATAGGGATATCCCATGGTGCTTATACTGTGTTTTTTCATTTTAGCTTGTTTTCACATTTATTTTCACTTTTATGATAGATCATGTTTTTAATTAAATTGTACTATTATTTTTCTTAAAAACTAGAATATTAATTTATCATTTAATGTCATCACATATAATATTTTTTGTGGTATCCTACTATTCAATTTATCTCACACCCTACATACACCCTTGGGTGTATGTAGACCTTTTCATGTTTAACCTTGGTTAAGGAAATTATTTTGTGGTGGTGGTGGTGGTTCTATGTGCTATCAGTTTCATGTTAGAAAATTTTTTGTGGTGATGGAATTAGGTATTTAACCCACATATTGAATGGAGGATTATTTTTCTATTCGGATACCCCCTTTGGTTATTTTGGATTTTGGTTGTAAATGTGAAATGTTTAACTCATGATTGCAATGTTTCCTTTGATGTATCATGTTATGAATATTTTTTATGAGGTGATGTAAACTTTTTGAATGTTTTAAAGTTTTTTTTTCATTGTAAAATTTCTCCCAAATGTGTTACTTTATTCCCAAACAATAGCTTCCAACCCTTGGGGATCGAGAACGCCCTTCAGGCCATGTCACGGGTCGGTTCGGTGTTAGGTTGGATGGTAGCCTAAGATAGTTCATGATAAAATGGTATCAAAGTAGTTTTTGACATTTCTTTGGGTCATGTTATTTGGGAGATTCTGGATAGACCTAATATATGACTATCAGGGCTGGAGGTTCTATTGATGAGTGGTGTGTCTAGCCAACACACCTTGTGATGGGCCTTAGGTCACTATGGGATGTTTGGGATTTGTTTTGACTCCTCCCTCAGGTGTGATGTATAGACTACAAACTGTATATGGACATAGATATGAGGTGGAGTGTTTGATATGTTTTTTTATTATGGTATCTTTTAGATTTATGTGGATGATTTCATCATGTTGTTATTGAAAAAATTTATGGATGGTGTATTGATGATTTATTTTGTATTGTTAATTAAATTAGAAATATGCATCCCTAGAGAGTTCCTATATAACTACACAATAAGGGTTTATAGAGAATTATCCCTCACTAGTTGATCAGACATAGTTAAGGTAGTGGTTCATGTTGTTTGATCTTTAGATCAGGGAGTGGGATCTGGTCATGCTCATGCTAAGGAAACTGAATTAGTTCTAAAAAGGACATGGCTCGAGAGTTCCTCAATAACAAACCTTCATCCCTCCAGGATATCATGGAACCTCAGGAAGCTAAGGAGTGGATTGAAAATTTTGATAGGGTCTTCAGATATCTTGAGAAACCTAAAGTGTTTAAGGTGAAATGTTATTCATCATGTTGGAAGACCCCAGTCAGAGGTGGTGGGACTTAGTGGTCCAGGATAAAAATCATGAGAAGATGGATTGGAATTACTTCAAGGTTTTCTTCAATTAGAAATATTTCCCTAAGATCTTGGCCCTTTCCAAGACCCAATAGTTTTTTGATATATATCATGGGGATCAGACCATGTTAGAGTATGCCAACCATTTTGTATAATTGATCCATTTTACACCTGAGATAGTTTCTAATGATCAGTTAAAGGATAAACATTTCTAAATGGGGTTTCATTTAGATATACAATCCCAGGTCTTCATGTTCAAGCTGAATACTTATGTTGAGGTGGTTGAACAAACCCTGGTAGTAGAGATTGATCACATTGGTAAATCTGGTTTTTATAGGACATTATTAGTAAGGAGAGAATGCGGTAGTGGCACATCTGAGAATAAAAGGAATCATAATGAGTAGAACAAGAAGGGAGGTGGTAGCTCAGGCCACCCTTCCTGACCACCTTTGTCTATAACTAGTGGTTTTGGGTCAATTATATGATACCAGTGTGGAATACTGGGGAACATGCATTTAGCATGCCCAGTTTCACCTAAACCCTACCATTAGTGATGGTTCTTGGGCCACTTTCATAGGTTCTATAAGAGTGTTTTTCCGACACATATTTGTGTGGTCTTCTTAGCACATATAGAATTACTAGCTCAGTTCGATGAATTAAGAGATATGGGTTCTTGGTCTTCTGAGAATGGTGTAAAATCTAAATATTCTTATGGAAAGATTCATCTCAAGGAAGAGCCACAAGTTTTAAATCTGTCTCAATAATTGGTTGAGAAAAAAACACATTCATGCTATGAATCAGGCACCAGTGAAATCAAAAGTAGGACCTGTGATAGTTCGAGGTAATTTTTTTATCGCATCATCCATAGTCATCGCCTTATTTGATATAGGTTATTCTAATTATTTTATTTCTTCCCATATTGTGAAACTTTTAGAATTACCAATTGATCTTATTCCCTCTTCCATGGTTTTGGTTATTCCGAATGGAAATAAAAAGGAATGGGGATTCATATGTCCATCCTACTCTCTCACTATGTTAGGAGTTGAATTGGAATGGGATTTCTTGGTTCTAGAAATAGATCCTTTTAATGTGATCCTCATCATGGACTAGATGGTGCATTTTATGGTTTGCATTGATTTTTATCATCATCAAGTAACTTTTATGGAACTTTATGGGAGTACTTAGGACTTCCAATGTGAATGGGATCCCCGATCAAGGAGAGATAGACCTCCACTTACAAAGTTATGACACATTGTTTTCTAAGTCTCTTATCTTATGTTAGAGGGAAATGAGGTTTAGAGAACAGGTTTCCTCTTGTAGTTGATAAGTTTCCATAGGTGTTTCCAAAGGATTTATCAGTTTTACCTCTAGAATGGGATGTGGATTTCATAATCGATTTAGCACTAGGAACATAGCTGATATCTCCTCCCTTGTATCGTATTTCCCCCACTGAGTTAAGGTAATTAAAGATACAGTTGAATGATTTAGAATCTAAATGATTCATTAACCCAAGAATCTCACCTTGGTCTACCTTAGTTCTATTTTCTAAAAAGGTTGAAGGATCCCTATAGTTTTTCATTGATTACCGGAAGTTGAATGAGGTAACAATCAAGAAAAAATACCATTTTCCCTACATTGATAACCTATTTGATCAGCTCAAGGGGTAAAGGTGGTTTTCCAAGATTGAATTGTACTCTGGGTATCATCAGGTCTGGGTTAGAGAGGCATACATTCCCAAGATATAATTCTAAATTAGGTATGGCCATTTTGAGTATTTGGTCATTCCATTTGGGTTAAAAATTCCCATTTAGTTTTCATGGCCTTTATAAACCAATTTTTGCATGAGTATGTTCACTCCTTTATCATGGTGTTTTTGGATAACATCATGATCTACTCTGGGATAGAAGAAGAGCATAGGAATCACTTTAACGTCATGTTAGGCACTCTTCAGGATCATTGTCTTTATGCTAAGCTCTCTAAGTTCACTTTTTGGATCTGGGAAGTCATGTTTCTGAGTCATGTGATCTTGGAACATCGATTTTTAGTGGACCATGAGAAAATCAGAGAATTTATGTTATGGGAGAAAATAAAAAATGTCTTTTAGATCAGGAGATTATTGGGCCTGGTAGGATATTACAGGTCGTTTGTCATGGATTTTTCTTGGATCTCTTCACCCATGATTGTGCTTACCTAAAAATGGGTAAGGTTTGAAAAGAGACCAGGATATTAGGCATATTTTGAGGAGAACAAGAAGTGTTTGACCACCATCCCCATTTTAATCCTACCTATATCTAGGAAGGGATATGCAGTCTAATGTGATGCTTCATGTATGGTTCTTGGGAGTGTGTTGATATAGAATAACCATGTGGTGGCATATGGATCTCTCCACCACTAACCACATGAAAGGAATTATCCAAACCATGACATGGAACTGGAAATGGTGATAAATTCTTTGAAAACATGGCTCCACTATCTCTTTGTGGAGAAATTCATAGTTTACTCAGATCATAAGATTTTTTCCTACATTTTCTACTAAAAATATCTGAATCTGAGGTAGCATCAATGGGTTTATTACCTTTAGGGGTTTGACATTGATCTTATATACACCTCGGGAAAAGGTAACATGGTAGATAACTCCCTAAGCAGGAAGATACTAGTGAAAGATGTAAAGGAGTCTGGTGATGAGTGGAATTTGATAGTTATTTTTCTTAGATGAACCAGGAAACCAAGGAACATAGTGTATGAACGTTCTTGGCTAGTATCCAGTTGACTCCTACTCTTCTATAGATGATTTGGGAAGAATGGAATAATGATGAGTTGTGTTAGTGCTCTAAGAATATTCTGAATGGTGGGGAGGTATCTAACATCCATCTGATATCGTCTAAGGGAATCCCCAGTTTCAAGGGTCTCTTCATGGTGTCATTATCTCTAAAAAGGGTGGTGATGTATAAAAACCATTAGTATCAGTGGTTCATTCATATTAGGACCACCAAGATGTTTTATGATGTGTGATTTCAGTTTTAGTGGCCATGTATGAGATGGGATATAGCTAAATTCATGTCTGGGTGTTATACTTTTCAGTAGGTTAAGGAAGATAACCAAAGTCACTCAGGTTTTATTAAATCGATCCCTATTCCTACCTAGAAGTGGGATGAGGTCTCCATGGACTTCATCATTGTATTTAATTGTAAACCCCAAGAAAGGAATTCTATTTGGGAAGTTATTTACCATTTTACTAATTCCACCCACTTCATTACAATCAAGGACTTGACCAAGGTGGATGATCTAGGCTAGTTGTATGTTTAGGATATTATGAGGTGTTACATTGTGCCATTGGCTATTTTTTCAGATAAGTACCTCTAATTTACCACTTGGTTATGGAATGACTTTATAAGGAAATGCGGTTATAATTCAAACTTATTACGACATACCATCCTCAAACGGATGTCTAAATGGAGAGGGAGAAATAAATTTTAGAGGATATGAACTGTGAATGTGTGTTGGATTTCAGATACTATTGGGATAAACATTTGTTTTTGGTGGAATTTTCATATAATAATAGTTACCAATCCTCAATAAAAATGGCTCCCTTTGAGGCACTTTATGGTTAGTCATGTTAATATCCCTTATGATGTAAGGAAGTGGGTGAGACTTATTTGTTGGGACTAAGCCTTATGCAAGAGACCTTTGAAAATTTTTGATTGATAAGCAGAAGTTCTTAACAGTGGAGATATTTCATAAGTCTTATGCTGATCAGCGGTTCTCATCCTTGGAATTATCTGTAGGTGACCGGCTGTTTCTAAAGGTGGCACCTAACTTTGGTCATCGTCATCTTGGTAAGCAGAGGAAGATTATTCCAAGGTATTTTGGACCTTTTTAGATTACTAAAGGAATTGGTAAGGTGGTGTGCCAGTTATATTTACTATCCCAGTTGATTTCGATCCATGATGTGTTCCATGTATCATAATTGAGAAAGTATAATCCTTACCCATATCATGTGCTGAACTAAGAAGTGTTGAAGCAAGAAACTGATTTTTCTATGTTTGATCAGCCAATATGGATTATGGATTCTCAAGTGAATGTGCTTCAGGGAAATTAATACTATTGGTTTGGATCCTTTGGTAGCATGGAAATGATGAGCATGATACATGGGAGTGAAATTCTTGAGTGAAGGAGGAGTATCCTTATATATTCTTTGAAAAGACATCAGTTTGACTTTCTAAGGGTGGAAATTTTTCATAGTGGGGATAATTATCACATTCATGGTGATATTTTAAAGTATTTTATCTTTATTTTTATTCATACCTTTATTAAATGGATTAACTATGAGTTATTAATGAAAATGGTGGTTTTCGGTCCGGACAGAAGGAGGTGCATGGTTGATGCACGGTTAATAGAAATCATGCGCTAACCTTGTGAAAATTGCATGCCCTAGACAGTGGAACTGTCCAAGTCGTATGGCCTAGCGTACGAGCATGCAGATCTCCTATGCTAACCATGTGACTAGGATAGTGGCACTTTTTAGACCGTACAGCTAGTCCAATGGGCATACACTACCTTTAGGTAAACCATTTGGCCTCTGTTCCTCTTGGACAGAGGTTCCACATGGTTGGTGCATAGTTTTTCAAAACCATGCGGACTGCCATATCTTTAAATTTTTGGAAATTCATAAACTACCACTCTTTGATTTTAAGACCATAACCCCTCTTTATCACCCCATACGACACCTACAGCCCTAGGTGTGCCTCCCTCTCCTCCTCCACTCCCTTATGATCAACTCTTTGTGTGTTTTAGATTAGGATCTTCAAGAAAACAAATTTTAAGACTATCCTCTCTTATTTCCTCCCCTATTCATGGTGTCTTCTCTCTTCCTCCTTGGGTTATATTTTCTATATCAAGGGTTTTGATATATTTTGGGTTCAATCTCATTTCTTGGGGTTTAATCTTGTCATTTTTGTGTGCTCGTGACTTTATAGGGTATCTTCTTGGTGTGGCTTGTGGTTTCCAAGAAGTTCTGAGTGATTAAAGTAAGAGGTAGACGATTCTATGCCTTGGCATTATTTTATGACTTTATTATTCTTGTGTTAGTTTCCAAATGGGTTTTATAAATTGTTTAGGTGATGTTAAATGTGTTTCCCATGGGTTTCAGTGTGTGTTCTTGGTTTAATGGTGAATTTCCCTTTGTAAATGGTTGTTTTACATGTTTGGTTTCAATTATTGAAATTGTGTTTTTATAAAAAGGTATTTTAGTTTACATAGGGATTGGAATTGAGAACATGGGAATTATGGGTACCTAGGTGGGAAGACTGGGTCTAGTATGCTAGGTGATTCAGTAGGGTTGAGACCCAGTCTCCCTAGTAGAACTATGTCATAATACTAACTAAACATTCATGATGGGGATTTGTTGGATCAAGTAGGATACAAACTTTCATGTCCAGGATTTGACCACCAAGAGTATGAGGATCCTAGTACCCCACTAACCCTAGTTACTTATGGATTTCCCATGGTTCCCATACTGTGTTTTCTAGTTTCAGTTGGTTTTCACATTTATTTTATCTTTTATTATAAAACATATTTTTAATTAAATTATACTTTTATTTTTTTTTAAACACCATGTTAATTTATCATTTAATGTCACTGTATAGAATCTTTTTAGTGTTATCCTACTATAAATTTATATCACACCCTATATACACCCTCGGCTGTATGTAGACCTTCTCATGTTTGACCCAAGTAAAGGAATGTCCTTCTGTGGTGGATATGGTGGTTCTATATGCTAGTGGTTTATTGTTGGATGGGTGTTTTTGGTGATTTAATGAGGGATATGAGCCACATTTTTCATGGTGGCTTTTTTTCTAGTGGGTTCCACTCCCCTTTTGGTTATTTTGTATTTTTTTGTAAATGAAAAATGTTTAACTCAGGCTTGTAATGTTTCCTTTGATATCTTATGTTATGAAAATTGGTTATGATGTGATGTAAACTTTTTGAATGGTTTATATTTGTTTTTAATGGAAAAAATTTCTCCCAAATACATGATTCTCAGGAACTAGTTTTCAGCCCATGGAGAATGGGAATTCCCTTCGAGCCATGCCCCTTGCCAAGTCGAGTGTCGGATTGGATGGAAGACTGGACTGGTTTGTGACATATATATTGTCCATGAATGTATTTTATGATGATTCTAATTAAAATTATTGATATTTAAAAATCCATTTGAGGAACACTATTCATGGGGTTTATATTCTAATCACTACCAAATTGGTAAGGATTTTTTGTTTCAATTTTCCTTTTTTAAGACATACGATTATGTTATACACCTATTTTCTTGTACGATATGCATATACATCCCCTTATACATGTAATGTCATGAATTTATTTATCATCATGATATTTTAATTTTCATTTAATTATATTCCTTTATGGGTCTTACGTATCATAATTACCAAATTGGTAAAGATTTTATGTTACAATATCATCATTTATTGGGATTTTTTATGATCATGTTTCCAATGATAAAATATTATGATCCATCTCTAAATAAACCCATTACTTTTATTATCCTCTATTTATTTCATTATAATACATTTTTTACCTTCATTTTCCTTTCTTTATGTACTCCAGAGTTTAAAAAAGAATGTTTTTATGAAAAATCATATTTTCGGTTGAAAACCCATTTAAATCCAAAACCATGTTTTCTAAAAGAGTTTTCAAAAAAATTGAGATTATTCAAACAATTTATTAAATACATTTTTAACAATATTTGATTTATTTAAAAAAAAGTAATCTCTATGTCTTTTTCAAATATAATGCCCATTTGGATTTTACTGAAAATGTGAAAGGAAACTTCATTTTAATGTGTATGTCATGAACATAATTTTCAAATGTAATCGTCATTATTTTATTTTAAGATTCCTTTATAATTTTTCAAATTTAATTTCAAATAAAAGGATTTCCAAAATATTTTATGGTTCAAAAAGTGTTTTTTTTTCAAAGTGGAATGGATATTTTCCTTAAGAAATGATTTAAATGATTTTTAAAGATTCCTTTATAATTTTTCAATGTATGTTTTCAAAATAAAAGTATTTTCAAAATTTTTTGTGAATTTTTAGTTTTAAAAGTGTTTTTTAATGAAAATTAATCTTCCTTGAGAAACATTACAAGTGATTTACCTTTTAGAATCATTCTTTATCTAAGATGACATCCTTTGATATAACTTATGATTTGTTGGGGATGTGATCCAAGGATACCATTATTATTATTTATATGAATGGTTTATTTTTATGATGATAATATTTTTATTAAAACCATTTATCTTTCACAGGTTATACCATTATATATTATTTATGAAACCCTATTCTTTTCATGGGTTATTCTATGATGAAATGTTGAAATAATTGTGAAACTTGCCTCTTTTCCACATGTTATGATACGATGAAATGTTGATGGAACACATTTAATTTCTTGGGTTGTGATGTGGTGAATTTTTTATGATCTTTTGGCACACATATGTATGATTTTCATTATGTCATAATGATTATTTTATAATGAAGTATGGTGGTTATTTTATAACCAACAATGGTGATTACATTATAACCAAGGATAGTGGTTACGTTATAACCAAAGATGGTGGTTATGTTATAACCAAAGAAGGTGGTTATGTTATAACCAAATATGAGTGGTACTTATATCTCCCTCCAATTCATTTGGTAAATATTTATATTTCATGAGATATACAGGACTAGAATGGGGAGTAAACTCGGTTTAGTAAGTGACTTTTTCTGTAATAATAGTCTTGGGAGTAAACGTTGACTACTATAATGGTTTGGGAAGTGAAGTCATTCCACTATGAGGAATGGTATATCATTGGGGATGGTGGTGTGTCCTTATTGGGAGGTATAACCACCCATAGAGTTCCATGATAAGTCTTGGAAATGATCCTTGACCACTAATGAAAGGATTTTCTATGCTTATATGTATGCCACAGTATTATGTCTTATTCCAATGTTATGATCTCATGGCTCATGATCTTTGATTATCTTATGATTCATATCCTATGAACTTCCAATATTTTTTTCATGACTCAATATTATGATCTTTGATATGAAAGGTGTGGTTTTCATATGTTATGTCTGGGTTCTCATACCCTTATGTTCAAGTTATGCTTACATATCTCTCTTGTTTACCCTTTATGAGCATTTGAGATCACCTTTTCTTATGATTGCTTTCCCCATGTTATGAATAAAGGTTTATGTGTGGTATTTTTTAAGATTGCTAATGGGGGATGATCTTTGTGAGAGATATTGAATATTTTCCACTGAATTAATAAGATTGTGTTCTAGGTTTCCAAAGACACTAAACTATTACAGTCCTCAGGAATGTGTTTGTGTAATGTATTTAATATTCATATAAAAATATGTAATATTCATGTATTAAAATACTAGGTCTATATAGGGGTGATGTGTGGTTTTTTCCCATGATTTTAGGGTGGTGAGGTGATGCTTTGTGTGGTTTTGTTGTGGGGCGGTGATGTGTGGTTGCGATTTGGTGTGGGGTGATGTGTGGTTTGTTTGTCTGTACTTTTAGGGTGGTGAGGTAATGGTTTGTGTGTTCATTATATGGGGTGATGATGTATGGTTATGATGTGATGTGGTGTGGGGTGATGTTTGGCTTGTTTTCCTATGATTTTAGGGTGATGATGTGATGGTTATTTTGGTTGTTCTTTTGAGGAGGCGATGTGATGGTTTGTTTGGTTGTGCTTGTGGGGTGGCAAGGTGATGGTTAGATGGGAATTATTATATGCTATAAATAATGGTTTCATTATTCTAGATTCCTAGGTAGTGATTGGATGACTGGTTAATATTTTTTAAATGTATTAGTCTGGTTTGGTTTATGGAATGGAGATTATAAATGAACAAATAAATGATGGGCTATGTAATTAAATAGGTTTATTGATAAATAATGAAATGAATGGGATTGATAATTGAATTAGTTGTAAATATGATATGTTTCTTGTGGTTTGTGTGGTGTTATTAATTTAGTAGTGGAAGGTAAAGTGGGGATGTTTTGAGTTGGTTAGTTATTTGTTTTAAACCCATAGGTTGGGATTCTGTGTGTCTATATGTATATATATTTGTATGTTCCTTCTGATTTTCTATACGTACCTCACCCGCTTTGAGCACTATGTGCCAAAACATGTACATTTATATGGAGGGTATTTTACCAACATCTTGGTGATGAGTATTTATAGATGGCTACCCATGATTTCCCACTCTCTATTCCAGATGAGTAGATATGCACAGGCTGTGAAGGACAGACGTCTAATAGTGCACTGGGTGATGACCCAGGTGTCTTCAGGTGATATTTGATGTGACCATACTATGGGGAGGTGGCCCAAATGTCTTCAAGAAATATTTGATATGAATTTGATGTGGGTGGCTTATGGTGGGGGTCATTCATGGTAAGAGGAGTATATGGTTTTATTTAATTCATGTTCATGATACCCTACTACTCTAGTTATGGTTGTGATGTGATGACCCATGTGTTTTCGAGTGATATGAGATGTGAGTATGTTGTGGGATGGTGCACCTGGTGTCTTTGAGCAATATGTGATGTGACCATGTTGTGGGGAAGTGGTATATGTTATTCAGAAGAAATGGGAGTGCCAAGGCGTTTGACATTGGGGTATGAGAGAAGAAACTTAGTGGGAAGGTGGTGTGAGGTACCCTTTATTGATATTCTTCTTATTATATTATTATAATTGTCCTGTGTTATTTGGTGATCATGCCATAGTGAGGTTGAAATGAATAGTTGACCTATTTAGGTGCAGTTGGTTCGACAATTTTCTCATGAGTGCATTAGTATGCTTCTTTCACATGTGCATGAGAGAAGTTGATTTTCTAACTAAGTATACTTCTAGTATCACCCTACATATGTAAACTAATTTTCAAGTTTCTAAGAGGACTATGTGGATTGTGTTGGAAATTAATAGCTTTGAAATTTGGATAGTTTTTGTGTCGCTTCTTTAGCTTTTCTTTTGGGTATTTACTTTTGGATACTTTTATCTATACCATTTTATTTATACATGCATTGTGGGATGGTTTTGTGTTTATTTTTATATCATTTAATGGAGTTTCTTATGGTTGATTCATCCTATCTTACAGTCTTATTTTTTTATAGAGGTTAATTCCTTCTATTGGTAATAATTTTACATACCCTTGATGCTAGTCTCCAACCCAAGGCCTACTGGAGGCAAGACTCAGGGTTCATTATCTATCTCCCTTCATTACAAAATCTCTGGGGGGGAGGGGGTTGTGACCTGAATAATATTAATATTATGTAGATAATATTCTATGTTTCCCATTTCTTTATGGTTCAACCCTCTAACTTCATCCAAGATTTTAATTTAATGCAATACATTCCATGAAGTAACACCCCTAGTTGTGGTATGATTTGTTTCCTATATTATATTTTTGAACAAGGGCCTCCCCAAACTTATTTTGATGCTAAAATGATCACTTTAGGCAACTCTCAAACCATATATCACCTCCAAAATCACCACCTTGAAATATTTCAACTCATAAAATTCTAATCTGAGTCTAAATTCTCAAAACACCCCTACTCTAAACCCAAAGATTCAAATTTCATTTCATTTTTCAAAACCATAATGATGTGGGTCATTGAATATTTAATTATAGAAAAATTAGATCTATAATATATTCCCAATTAAATGTATTTTTAGTATAAAATTATTAAGGTGTTGAAATTTGAAATATTTTCATTCAAAAAATAAAATCAAGAAATCTTTTTCTATTTCGGTGTTGGGAAATTTATCACCATAAATCTCCTATTAATTAGATTTTTTAGATTTATTAATGATATATAAGGCCTAAATTAAGGGGAATCTGGTCTAATATTATAGAGAATTTTTCTTAGTTGAGTTATAGTATACATAATAAGAATTCCAAAAATCCATTTATCTCTAAGCGATAATTGTGCTTTAAATAATTTTATATAAATTATAATAAAAGTATTAATTTTTATGAAGAAAACCCAAAATGTTCCTCAAAATCTTAACAAAGTAATAAAATAAAACCTAAGAAATAAATATATGAAATATTATGCTGTCTATTCTATGAGGTATGTATTAAAAATGTTATATAAAGTAAACCTAAGATGAATAATGATAATGATTCAAAAAAATTAAGATGAAGGTTCTTCTATTGTTAGATAAAAGTAGAAATCATCTATCTCTTCAAAAAAACAATAAATTTTATTTAAAATAAACAAAATTTTAATAAAAAGAGAATTAATATAATAGTTAAATAAGAGTATTAGTATAGTGGAAGAAATTTGTCGCATTAATGAGGGCTATAAACATGAATTTCATGAGAAGATTCAAAAATTGGGTGACTCAAAGACTCTTGAAATGATGCATATAAGATGGATAAACCTATAAATACTCCTAAATGTTGTATAATCATACTTACTATAGTATCGTAGGTATCGAAACAGGTAAATGAGAACTAGGTAATACATTTTTACTCTAAGTTAGTGAAGAAGGGACTTCCACACAAAGACATGACTAAAATGGGAATGAAAATTATACTATCCAATGATATTGTTTTTGGAAGATTTAAGGATTGATCTATAAGTGTTTTTAAACTATATAATCAAAAAAATAGAGTTTTTGGTTAAAAAGTAAATATCAACATTGTTTCTCTATATAATAGAGATGATAGAGAATCCATCTTATTCACATTTATTTATTTATAGGAAATTTAAGGAAAATGTTTTTTGTGAGATCTAAAATACTTTGAAAGGTTATATAAGGAAGATATACCCCTCATGGAGTGATGTGATATGTACTAATTGTTTACTCCTTTGAACTCTAAAATGGGTATCAGTTCATAACATCATCTTATGAAAAAGATTCTTGTAGTATGCATGAAAAGAATATATCAATCATGATAAAGAGATAATAGAGTTTACCTATTTGGGTGAAAATTAGTTGATATGCTTCCAAAATATTTTTAGATATATAAGTTAATATGGAAAGTGTTCAACGTGTTATTTTTTAAGGAATGATTGTCTTATTTTCTTATCCTTTTTTTGAGATAATATATTCTAAACTTTTGGTGGAAAATGTGAAATGATGAGTGAATGATATTTTGAGTAATATATTACTACGAAAGTTATATTTGAGATAATAATTGATTAGATTTATTTTTTACACTAATATTGATCATGTAGACTTACATATAGATAATTTATGACTCACTAATTATATTCTGGGTATTTATTATCAATAAGTTATATAAGAAATATTTTCAAGAGAATATTCACATTGAATCATTTCTATAGAATTGAAAACAAATAATAAGGAAAATATTGATGTACTTAAAAGATTTTGATGAATGGTTTTCACATTTGAAGAGTATTTTATTTGTTTTAAATAAAATAATAAATTTGATATATAATTCATAAAGGTAAATAATCCTAAAAAGGTGAGAAATTGAATAATCTATTTGTTTGAGATATGTTTTGGAGTATTTATTTCACACATATATTATTTTAAATATTCAGTCTCCAAAGTGTTTATTCAT
This sequence comes from Viscum album, assembly GCA_963277665.1. Taxonomy (NCBI): domain Eukaryota; kingdom Viridiplantae; phylum Streptophyta; class Magnoliopsida; order Santalales; family Viscaceae; genus Viscum; species Viscum album. Next base: position 495,817,695 of record OY728120.1, read on the forward strand.
CTATTATAGATTAGAAAACTTGGTGTAGTGGCTATAGATTATCATTCATTATATAATGAAGAATAGTTTGATCAGATGTAAGAGTTCATAATCAATTGAGATGAGGTGTTATGGATTACATATCATGAAATGTCTAACATCTCGTTTGAGGTGATTTTTCAATGGAAAAGATTAAATTTTATCTGTTAATAAAAGTATTTTGGTAGACTAAATCATTTATCTCATAATGAGGAATAATAAATGATAAATATTATGGGATGATACATAGTGTATCAAGATCATACTAAATTATATGACTATATACCAAATAAATGAGTTTTCACCAAAGGAAGTACTTTTCTATGTATTATTATAATAATAATTAATTCTTGTTATTTTGATATAAAGTTTACTTTATGACATGAAAAAATGACTTGGATGATAGAGAATATTGATAAATAAATTTGATTTAAAAAAATTGTAGTGTTTACTGGTTTATTAAATCACAGTCATTGAAGGAATTTGATAATTATAAAGTTGAGTAATTTTTTAGGTAGTGGATATATCATTAAAGTTCATATTTTCAATTAACATAGATAATGGAAAATTATTTATGAAAAATATATTATAATTGTTTTGAAGTGATTTAAGTAATTTTGAATAAGTCGTGAATTTATTTTAGATGATTTGATTTTATGAAATTAATTTTAAGATTATTTTAGATCTTTGAAGAATTTTTGAGAAGTTTTGATAAGGGTGGAGTGGCTACATATGTGTAATTTTGATAATTAACATAATTATTAAGAACAAATTGATGTTTCAATTACTTATATATGATTAACTCCAATGTTTCAATGGATTTCATGAATTATTTTGAGTAGGTTGGAAGATTTTAAAGTAGCTCATGTGTTAGGACCAATATGGGCCTATATACCCTGAGAGGGGGGGTGAATCAGGGTATGGATATTATTTTTAAAATTCCTTCCTACCCCACTGGATCTTGACCTCTTTATTACAAGGGTCACTTTGTTTGCAATTGTGTGTTTATTATGATCACTTCTTTTCTTCTTTATCTGATGATGATGCCTTAAATGTAGTGCAAGGAAATAAGCAGACAGACACAGAGATTTTTACTTGGTTCACCCTCACTAGGCTACGTCCAAGGAGCATACGCCGACAGGTTGTCGGTCGTACCAAATTCCACTATTCTTCACTAGATGTGGATACAAAGTTCGGGCTAGATCACTTCTATGCCCAGGATCACTGCCTTTACAATGTTTAGGGTTAGCTCACTGCTTTCCCAAGGGTTTCTCCCTATTTCTCTCTCTCTCTGGCTCACTGCCGGTGGAGAGGATCACCTTCTTCCTCTTCCTAAGCTCACTACTCTGGAAGGGAATCCACTCACAGTTTATAGACCTGTAGGTCTCTTCATTTGCATGAATGAATGCATCTTCCTCTGTGTGTAGATGCTCTTTTGAAGTAAAACTTTCACCCGTAGATGAATATATCTTTTCACCGAAGGTATCGGGCAATGTACCAGCTTCCATGCAGTCCGAGAAGCACTGCTGGAACAAAACCTTACTTGGCGCGCAAGTCAATCTCGGCGCGCAAGTATCGGTGCGCAAGTCACAACGGGCGCGCAAGTTCACCTCAGACACTTGCGCGACTCAAGCTTCCTCAACTCCAAACTTGCGCAACTCTCTTCCTTTTATGCCCAACCCAACATTGGCGTGCAACTGCCAACCGGCGCGCAACTTCTAACATCGGCGCACAACTTCAACCACTGGCGTGCAACTTCACCTGCGCGACCCACACTCACCACTTGCGCGACCACCACACCTGCGCGACGGGAGCTCTGATTTCTCAAAGTGTTGAACTCTGTTGAAAATGAGGAGGGGTGGTCCAGTATTTATAGGCAATCTGACCACCCTGCGCGACGGCGTGCAAGTCACCTGCGCGACCCAGTTTCGGCGCGCAAGTCTTCTCTCCTTTTAGCCATTTGCGTGAACAACTCCCAAACTTGCGCGAACCTATTTCCTTAGACATATTTTGATCTTCTGATCTTGAAAAACATATGGAGCGCAAGTTTCCTATTCTCCAAGTCCTCGGCGCGCAAGTCCTTTTTCCAAAAACACTTTTCTTCATTTGCCGATTTTCAGACCCTAAAATTTGGCAAACACTGGAAAACGGCGCCACCTTGTATCTGTTCTTTTGTACCGCCTCTAGATCATCCATTCCTTTTATCGACGTTCTTGAATCAAACATGGATCGTTGACCTCATCTCTTGAACTCGACATTCCACCATGAAATCCTTTTTGTCAACAAATTTTTATGTCATTGTTTTGCTTTGTCAACAATCACTACTCAGATGTCCACTTTGTCAACAAACACAATCACCTCAAAAATGATTCAATGATACCTTGAGGGATTTTTTCCCAACAATCTCCCCCTTTGGGTTTGTTGACAACTCTTCTAAAACAAAGATACGTCGTTGATTCTTCAGCCTCCATTCGCCTCATTGCGATTCTGATAGCGATCAAGGATTTACTCAACACATACTCTAAGCCCACATGAGAAATGCTCGGCATGAGAAACAAGAGTAAATGAAAAGTTCATCAATGAATCACTTTATCTCTGACATCCACTTTTGACAACAAACTTATACCAATTTGTACTAAACTGATACCAATTGTTGATGGATTTGTTGGAATACCAATGTTTGGTTTGGAAATAGTCTTACCACTTTCCAACACCACTCTTCTGCTTTTATCACGATCCTCAGCTGTCGTGATATCTATTCTTTGATCGATCACTTCTAGCATCGTCAGATTTAATACACTCCCCCTTTCTCATTGCTCCCCCTTTTTGGCTGCTCCACTTGTCAGCTTCTCCCCGTATCAATTATGATTTATCAAATCTCCACATTGTATCCCCCTTGAACAATCACTATTTTCTCCTCCTTTAACAAACACTTTTCTCCCCCTTTGTCAACGAACCCAAAGGACAGTCCTTTGTAGTCTGTAACATAGTAGAGAACACATATCAGCAAATTAGGGAAAAACATATCATACCTCGGGGAGAGGGGGGGGCACATCCACACTATTTCAAGTGCGGGGAATCGACTGAACTCCCAGATCCAGTCGATGCCTCTCAAAAGCTTCCTTGGGTAAGGCCTTTGTCATAATTTCTGCAACCTGTAGCTCGGTAGGCACATACTCCAACTTCACGATGCTCTGCTCAACCTTCTCCTTGATGAAATGATACTTGATCTCAATGTGCTTTTTCTTGGAATGATGGACAGGATTTTTTCTAAGATTTATAGCACTTGAGTTGTCGCACTGGATTCCGATCGGAGACTTCACTTCAACTCCCATATCTTCAAGATGCTGCTTCATCCACAATCACTGTGTGCATGCTTGAGTGGCCGCAATATACTCAGCTTCTACGGTGCTCAATGAAATGCAATCTTGCTTCTTGCTTATCCAAGAAATACACAATCCACCAAGATAGAATGCATCCCCTGATGTTGATTTTCTATCATCTGCTGAACCGGCCCAATCTGCATCAGTATATCCCAATAGCTTCGTTTGATATTATCCATTATACATCATGCCGAAATCCACTGTGCCATGGATATACCGAAGTATTCTTTTCACTGCAAGTATGTGGCTTTCCTTGGGATTTTCTCTGATATCTCGCTTATTGGCATGTGGAGAAAACAATATCAGGCTTTGTTACGGTCAAGTATAGCAAACTGCTGATTATCTGCCTATTTTCAATGAAGTTAACTGCCCTGCCACTATCATCTTTTGATGATTTTATCTGGGTAGAAACCGGAGTCTTCGTCTCCTTGGAATTTTCCATTCCAAATCATTTCAGACCCTCCTTGGAATACTTGGATTGAAAAATGAATGTGCCATTCCTGACTTGTGTAACCTGTAAACCAAGGAAAAACATCAGCTCACTAATCATAGACATTTCGAACTCATGTTTCACGAATTCAGAAGATTTTCCCCATTATGCTTCATCTGATATTCCAAATATTATGTCTTCTTACTTGACCAGCCTCACCATCCTTTGATTACTATTGTTGTTGAAATAAAGATTGTAATCAAATCCCCCACGCTGAAAACCAATCTTCTTCAAATACTGATATAGCCTTCAGTACCATGCCTTTGGGGAGTATTCTTTGCACACCAATCGTGCTTTGTTTCGAATCATTGTGCCATCTTCGTTCATCTTATTGTTAAAGACCCATTTAGTCCCGATGGCGTTCTTATCTACTATCCTCGAAACAATCTTCCACTTCTGATTCTTCTCAGTCTGATCTATCTCTTCGTTCATGGATGAACCCAGTTTTCATCATTAGCTGCATCAGCAATGCATTTTGGCTCATCCTATGATAGTAATGATGTCTGTTGTAGTGATTTCATTCTTCTTGCCTAAACTGGAGCTGACTAAACACTGATGATATTCTGCCTGTCAATTTCAGCTTGACTCTTTGGATTTTGTGCAGATAAGGATTTTACATCCTCATACTCATCATCAGTATCCTATTCTGAATCATCTTCAGCCACTTCTTCTCTCCCTGAGTCTCTTACCACTTCTTCACATTAAACAGAAAAATTTTCATTGTGTCATTGTTCAATGATGCCATTTCTTTGAACATCTTCTCTCAAATTTTTGTTGACACACTTTTGATTTTTTTTTTGTTTTTCTCTCGCAGCTTCTTGGTATCCTGAAAGTAGTCAGCTGATACCACATTGTTAGAACAAAATAGATAATCATGAAAACCTGTGTGTTGCTACTTTTCCACAAATCATTCTTCATGATCATAGACATTCATCCTTCATATCATATTGAGATCATGCATCTGATTAGGATATAGAATTCTCCCCCTGTGTTATGCAACTCTTCCATTTGTTAGGCCCAACTGCCTAGACCCATAACCATTCTTTTCCTCATGCATCATTTATTCTCATGTTCCAATCAGAATTGAGCCGTTAACAAAATCTCTAAGCCTACTGAGTTGGCACTCGGTGTAGGAAACAAGAGACAATGTCAATAACACAATCACTTCCTATTGTGCTATGTTTCTCCCTTTCATCGTCAACTTTGATACTTGATTTGAGTCAATCAAAACACTAAAGCATATCACATCTCCACTTTGCATCTTTAGATGCCTCTTCCCCATGGATCGTATCTCCCTAAAACCTGAAACACATGAATCATCAGTTAATAGCATCTATATACATAGGGAGAGGGGTATCTTCTGGACTCCTTAAGATGAGGATTGTGGTTGATCCTGATGGGTCAACCCTTTGATTATTTCATGAAGAGCATCACACTCTTTCCTTGCTTCTTCTAGCTGTCTAGCCAACTTTAACTGCTCTGGCCATATGACTAAGCATTCATTACCCACATGCTGAGCCGTTTTCTGATATGTAAATTCTGCAGGCTTGGCCTTTATCACCATTTGGGGTTTAAACCCACTAGTACACATTTCCTTCTTTGATGTTCCACCAAAATTCCATTTTCCTTGATTATTTTTCTGAGTAGGAATCTCTTTTATTTCCATCTTCTCTTACTTCTCCCACCATTGCAAGGATCTTGCACCTTCCTCCAATTTTCTCTGTGAAACACGACATGAGAATTTTTCAATACGTTCTTTGTTCGTCTTTATTTTATCAGATGTCTGAGGCACCACCCTATTTTACGTTGGTGGTGGGTCCTCCACTGAACGTCCATTCTTCTTACTCACAGCTGTAGTTTTTCCTCCCTTTTTCTTACAAATTTGTTCATGTTCTTTCTTAGGGGGTGGTTGTGAGTGTGACGGAGGAGGTGACTGATACACTTCTTGTTCAGCTCCATGTGATTCCCCTGAGGCTCTACGCCTATTTTCCAATTTACCACATTGTCTTCCAATGTATTATTTCTCATTAGACACTACTGGAGTGAGGAATCTCCTTTGACGTTCCTTTTCCTTCCCTGCATTCTTCTTTCTACACTGTCTGGCCAAATGCCCATGATCAGAACATATGAAACATCTTCCATCAAAGACATACCTCATTTCATCATTTCTATGTCGAGATGTTGATGTAGCTTGAGTTCTTCCTCTGAAATTGAGCTCCTAAGCTTCCTGACACATACTCACGGTGTGTCCCATTCTTCCACAGTAATAGCATTTAACAAATTCTTTCCTTTGAGAGACTCTTCTTTCTGATTTCTCATGATGCTTCATCTTATTCTCAGATTTTGTACATTTTCTGTTTTCACAATACGAAATGTATTCCTGAGCCTCTGGAAAGAAGCTTGATGTGTGGTCATGAATCCCACAGAAATAGCACATGTCATCACTTCTTTTTGTAACTGACCTCTTAGGCCTATCTACAGCACCTACAGGTTTTTATCCACTCCTAGAACTGTTCACGGCTCTCTTCTTATCACGCATGGGAGGTGATTCATCAAATCCAATACCAGCTTTTCCGAAACAAGCTAGTCTTTGAGCTGAGAAAATATTCTGTTGTTTCTCTTCAGAAATAGCATATTTTCTTTTCATTTTATCATCACCTGTCGAAGGATGATCAAATAGAAAGTGCAGTGCATCCTTCAATTTGGTCTTACCTTTGGATTTAGACTTCTCTATTTCCTGCTTGACTGATTCTAGCTCTTCTACCAACTTTTGAATCTTCATATCCCTTGATTCAAGTTGGACATCAAGTTCTTCCTTGAGAAGCTTCCCTCTACTCACCTCATCTTCCAGTTCATACTTCAGCTTATCAACCATGTCATTTTGCTCCTTTACCTTCAATTTTTCTTGAGCGACAGAGTCATAGCAATATGCATTTTCTTGTTGTAGCCTTTGATTCTTCTGAACCTCTGCAGACAACTGTGCTGCTAGATCATTATTTCTGGTTTTAAGATTTTGTGCTTCATCTTTCTTTTGACTCTCTTCATAATCACCAGCCTTTTGTTTTCCTTTCATTCTAGCCATCTTCTACAGATCTTCAGCATGTGAATCATTCTTCTCTGTTAGGTCAGTAACTATATCAATAAGCCTTTGATTTAAGCCTTTTAGCTTGTTGACCTCAATCTCCAATCCATTGATCCGGATATCTTTAGATTTGGATTCTTCAGTGTTTCCAACATTACTTGGAATATTAGGTTCTTCGATGCTTTTGAATTGATCTTTCACATTTCTATTCAAGCCATCGATCTCCCTTTTCTGTTCTTCAATCTTAATCTTATACTCACTAACTGATTCTAAGTTCTCTCGTGTTGATAACTTGAGTTTCTCAATTTCTTCCATCAACTCAGACTTCTCTTCTTCCTGCTGCTGCATATAGAGTTTGGCATCGTGAACAACTTTGTTGGATTTCTTTTTTTTTCTCTCCAAACATCTATCTCCTCAAGAGCAGCCTCCAACTCATCTCGCATATCTATTATTCCTTCAATTTCTTCTTCTGTTTTAGCATCACTCTGATGCTCATGTACTTCACTCATTCCAACATCATGATTGAGTGAATCAATCCTTTACCTGTCAGATTCATCCAGACCTTCCTTCAGTAAACAGTTGGATTCTTTTAATTGAATCACACTTTTTCCATACATACTTTCACACTGAGGAATACCACCTAACTTCTGCTTCTTCTTGGATGTTTTTCCCTTTGCCATGGCTCACCGAGATAAGAGCAGACAAATTCTTTAAACACACAGATCGACTGCACCAAGCCGGAGCAAACAAATATGATAAAAGAAACCTATCGCTCTGATACCAATTGTTAGGACCAATATGGGCCTATATACCCTAAGAGGGGGGGTGAATTAGGGTATGGATATTCTTTATCAAAGTCCTTCCTACCCCACTGGATCTTGACCTCTTTATTACAAGGGTCACTTTGTTTGCAATTGTGTGTTTATTATGATCACTTCTTTTCTTCTTTATCTGATGATGATGCTTTAAATGTAGTGCAAGGAAATAAGCAGACAGACACAGAGATTTTTACTTGGTTCACCCTCACTGGGCTACGTCCAAGGAGCATACGCTGACAAGTTGTCGGTCATACCAAATTCCACTATTCTTCACTAGATGTGGATACAAAGTTCAGGCTAGATCACTTCTATGCCCAGGCTCACTGCCTTTACAATGTTTAGGGTTAGCTCACTGCGTTCCCAAGGGTCACTCCCTGTTTCTCTCTCTCTGGCTCACTGCCGGTGGAGAGGATCACATTCTTCCTCTCCCTAAGCTCACTACTCTGGAAGGGAATCCACTCACAGTTTATAGACCTGTAGGTCTCTTCATTTGCATGAATGAATGCATCTTCCTCTGTGTGTAGATGCTCTGTTGAAGTAAAACTTTCACCCGTAGATGAATATCTCTTTGCACCGAAGGTATCGGGAAATGTACCAGCTTCCACGCAGTCCGAGAAGCACCGTTGGAACAAAACCTTACTTGGTGCGCAAGTCAATCTCGGCGCGCAAGTATCGGCGCGCAAGTTCACCTCAGACACTTGTGTGACTCAAGCTTCCTCAACTCCAAACTTGCGCAACTCTCTTCCTTTTATGCCCAACCCAACATTGGCGCGCAACTGCCAACCGGCGCGCAACTTCTAACACCGGCGCACAACTTCAACCACTGGCGCGCAACTTCACCTGCGCGACCCACACTCACCACTTGCGCGACCACCACACCTGCGCGACGGGAGCTCTAATTTCTCAAAGTGTTGAACTCTGTTGAAAATGAGGAGGGGTGGTCCAGTATTTATAGGCAATCTGACCACCCTGCGCGACGGCGCGCAAGTCACCTGCGCGACCCAGTTTCGGCGCGCAAGTCTTCTCTCCTTTTAGCCACTTGCGCGAACAACTCCCAAACTTGCGCGAACCTATTTCCTTAGCCATATTTTGATCTTATGATCTTGAAAAACATATGGCGCGCAAGTTTCCTATTCTCCAAGTCCTCGGCACGCAAGTCCTTTTGCCAAAAACACTTTTCTTCATTTGTCGATTTTCAGGCCCTAAAATTTGGCAAACACTGGAAAACGGCGCCACCTTGTATCTATTCTTTTGTACCGCCTCCAGATCATCCATTCCTTTTATCGACGTTCTTGAATCAAACATGGATCGTTGACCTCAGCTCTTGAACTCGACATTCCACCATGAAATCCTTTTTGTCAACAAATTTTTATGTCATTGTTTTTCTTTGTCAACAATCACTACTCAGATGTCCACTTTGTCAACAAACACAATCACCTCAAAAATGTTTCAATGATACCTTGAGGGATTTTTTCCCAACATCATGTAAGATTAATCTGGAGTTCATGTTGGATTAATCTAAATATTTTAAACCTTACATGAGAGTAATAAAAAAAGGAGTACTATGATACTGTATGATAATAATATAAGATCAAAAATATGTTTCATAAAGCTACGATACATCAACTAGATGTAATAAAATAGATATTTACTTAGTGTTTTAATAGATTTTTAATTGATTTCAAAGATGTATTTGTAGAGAATTTAATGAACAATATTAGTGGATATTTTAGAGGATAATTGAATGAAAATTTAGGTTATTCAAATTGGAATATTGGTTTCCATACCTTGAAGATTAATGATATATTTTCCCACCTCTAAAAATTTTACAAGAATTAAATAATGATCATGAGACCAAATTGTGTTTAATTTTTAAAATTCATATGTTGAAACTACCCCATGTGATTTTGAGTGTGTATATAAAAGGAGTTGAGTTAATGAAAATAAAAATGGGAGGAAATAAAAAAAGAAGATATTGAGAGTGATAGGTGAAGAAATGATATTGAATATATAATCATACTATTACATGTTGAAAGTGACAAGAAATTACTTCTGAATATCTTATAGCTCAACTGAGGAAAAATAATACATAAGTATTTTGTTATATTAGTGCATTGATTTTTTTTAATATGATATAATTTATTTATATTATAAATTTTAAGTCTTGTGAGAAGGTAATGATCAAGAAACTCATTTTTTTATGAATTTATATCTACTCATAATGAATTTTTAAACTCACCATACATAAACATGGACATATATTCTTTGATGTTGTGACACCTTTAAGAAAAGAGAATATCATTTTCAAGGAGGAGGAAATAGTAGGTTAAGGTTAATACCGTTCTATTAATCATTATAATCAGTTTGAAACCTATATAAACCTATTGGAAGACATTAATATTGGGAAATAATCATGAGGGAAAGGATGACACATTTATAAATGTTTTTTCTTTATGATATTTGAGTATATATGTAATTAAAATTTCACTAAACAAAGAACAGATATAGTCATTCACATTGAGAGAAAACCTTCTAAAAATATTATGTGTTGTTGTATATGTTATTTATTTATTTATTGAATGTGGTTTGATTATGTTTGGTATTGTATATTAGATCATTTCCTCCTAATAGGTATGTTAGGTCAGATAAAAAAATTGGTTAGAAGGTATCCACACTAACTCAACACCCTCCCACCTTTAGTGTGGATATACGTGTTCATTAGGCACTGCATTTATTTTAATATTTTCATAGCCTAATATTGGGTATAGAATATTGATGAAATATATAAATAATTTCCACTAGATATCCATGCCATATTCATGCCTATATACCAACAGTTTCAAAAAACCATTGGTATAGAGGGATTTATACCAGTGGTTTAGACTAAATGTTGGAATATAGTGAATTCTAGTACCTGATACACTACAAAAAAAATGCTAATTAGCGGCATTTTTTTGAATTGGAAATGTCTATAAATTTTGCTAATTCATTTACCAATATTTCTGAAAAATGTCGTTGAATGAGGTTTTGCTAATTTAGCGACGTTTATAAATGTCTCTATTTGGTGACACCTCATTTCCTGATGTTTTTTAGAAATGTTGATAAATAAATGTTGCTAATTTGGTGATGTTTATAAATGTAGCTATTTAGAGACGCATCATTTACTGACATTTTTTGTAAATGTTGGGTTTTTTTGTTGAAATTTATAATTTTCATTTTTTTTAAAGTTTTTTCTTTTTTTAATTGATTGTTTTTTTAAGTATTTTTAAATAAATATCACCCTGCCTCCACCACTCTTGTACAAGTCATGTTCCTCTACCCTACCAGAACCCCCTCCTTCTCCAGTACATCCATCATGTTCTATTAGTTAACACCTTGTCATGTTCATCCCTCACACGGACACCTCCAGTACATTGAGTCTCGTCGGTAATTTAACGACGTTTATAAGTGTCGTTATTTAGCGACACCTCATTTATTAATGTTTTTTAAAAATGTAGGTAAATAAATGTCACTAATTTAGCGATGTTTATAAATGTATCTATTTAGCGACGCATCATTTACCGACATTTTTTGGAAGCGTCAATTTTTTTTAATTTATAATTTTCGTTTTTTTTTAAGATTTTGGTTTTTTTATTTATTATTATTTTAAAAAATATATTTTTTTTAAAAAAATATCACCCTACCTCCACTCCTGTACCCCTCCTATTCCTCTGCCCTACCAGAACCCCCTCCCTCTCTAGCACATCCATTGCGTTCCACCAGTTAACACCCCATCTCGTTCATCCCTCACACAGACACCTCCAGTACATTAAGTCTCATCTGGTGGTCCAGTGCCTCTACCCTACCCAGAACCCCCTCATCTCTAGTAAATCTATCAAGTTCATCACTCATGCGGACACCTCCAATAGTCTCTTTCTTTCACCACTTACCACCCTCAGATGTCTCATTCATCCCTTAGGCGGACACGTAGAACACACCATGTGTATGGGGAAATATACCTACCACTGGGATGCGATAAGAACAAACAAACTCATCCATATTAAATTTATATATTTTATTGTATTATATTTTATTTATATATATAAATACATTTTAGTATTTAAAAAAATTAACATTATATATATATATATATATATTAATATGTATATATGTATTTATATGTTTATATTTTATATTTTATATTTTATGTTTATATTATATTATATGTGTGTGTGTGTGTTTATATTATATATATATATGTTTATGTTTTATATTATATTATATATATATGTTTATATTTTATGTTTATTTATGTCTATATTTTATTTTTATTTTTATGTTTATATTATATGTGTGTGTGTGTTTATATATATGTGTGTGTGAAAATATATATGTGTATATATACATATATATATATAATTATAATTATATATATATAATCAGTCATGTTTTAAAACACTGATAAAAATCTCACTAAAATAGCCATGTTTTCTTAAAAACATGACTAAATTTAATATATATTTGTTTATATATATTAATATATGTATATATATTTATTTATTTATGTGTGTGTTTATATATATATAAATATGTGTGTGTGTCTGTGTCTGTGCTTATATATATATATTTATTTATTTATGTGTGTGCATCTGTGTCTGTGTTTATATATGTTTATATATATGTGTCAGTGTTTAAAAAATTGAAATTATATATATAATTTTATATATTAATATACATATATGTGTGTGTGTGTGTGTGTTTACATTATATTATATTATATATATATATAAGTGTGTGTGTGTGTTTATATTATATTATATTATATATATATATATACACGTGTGTGTGTGTGTTTATATACATATATATATATTATTATGTGTGTGTGTGTTTATATTATATATATATATATATATATGTTTATATTTTATGTTTATATTTTATGTTTATATATATGTTTATATTATATATATATATATATATGTTTATATATGTGTGTATTTATATATATTTATTTATTTATTTATTTATTTATTTATTTATTTATTTATACATGTGTGTGTGTGTGAATATATATGTGTATGTATACATATATATATAATTATAATTATATATATATATATATATAATCAGCCACATTTTAAAACACAGATAAAAATCTCACTAAAATATATAGCCACATTTTCTTAAATATATGACTAAATTTAATATATATTTTTGTTTTTATATATAAATAAATGTATGTATATTTATATATGTGTGTGTGTGTTTATATATATATATATTTATTTATTTATTTATTTATTTATTTATTTATTTATTTATTTATTTATTTATTTATTTATTTATTTATTTATATATTTGTGTGTTTGTGTTTATGTCTATGTTTATATATGTTTATATATATGCGTCAGTATTTAAAACAAATTATATATATATATATAATTTTATATATTAATATACATATATTGATATATATATATTATATATATATATATATTTATAATATTATATATATATATGTTTATATTTTATATTATATATCTGTGTGTGTTTGTTTATATTATATATATATGTGTGTGTGTGTTTATATATGTTTATATTTTATATTTTATATTTTATATATATATATATATATATTTATATTTTATGTTTGTATATATATGTTTATATTTTATATTATGTGTGTGTGTGTGTTTATATTTTATGTTTATATATATGTTTATATTTTATATATATCATATGTTTATATTAATATACATATATATGTTTATATTATATATATATGTGGTTCTGTGTATTTATATATATATATTTATTTATTTATTTATATGTGTGTGTATAAATATATATGTGTATGTATATATATATATAATTATAATTATATATATGTATGTATAATTAGTCATGTTCTAAAACATTGTTAAAAATGTCACTAAAATAGCCACATTTTTTAAAAAACGTGAGTAAATTTAAAATATATGTGTTTTTATATATAAATATATGTATTTATATATGTGTGTGTGTGTGTGTTTATATATATTAATATATATATATATATATATCTAAAAACATTGTTAATTTAACGGTGTTTCCTTAAAAATGTGGCTAAAATACTAACATTTTCTTAAAAATGTCTCTAAATTGGCAATGTTTCCTAAAAATGTCCCTAATTTAGCGATATTTTCTAGGAAATGTCATTAATTTAGCAACGTTTTTAGGAAATGATGCTAAATTACCAACATTTACTAGAAACATCACTAAATTACAGTTTTTTTTTAAGTGATACCAATGGTTTTTAAAAACCATTGTTATTGGGTAAGATATAACACTGTTTTTAATAAACCGTTGGTATAGTGTTGCAACATATGAGGCCCATAGTCTCCCCTCCCCCCATGATCCATAATTCCTCACTACCACAGACAACAGTCTCCCCTCTCTTCTCTCAGGTGATCTCCCCTAACTCATTAGGTTTTTTATTATGTTTTTCTTCAACAATAAATTGGTGAGTTCCAAATCCATCATCTATTTTGTTGAATATCATTTTAATTTTTATCTAGTGATCAAACTCTAACCAAAATACTGTTAGCACATGATTTATCCCGATTCACTAAACAAAGGTTCATTTAGATTATATCTGTTATAATATTTCATAATAAATTTGATCACAATTAATAAATTTTTTGTATTGAGTTACTTGTTATATCCATATAAATCCAATATAAAGTTGTTTTTTAATCTATATTTGTGGATTATGTAATTAATTATTGTATTATTTTGTTTGTTTTCTTAATCTATTAGGGGATTATGAAATTAGTCATTTAATTTATTTTTTTAATTATTGAATGTTCAAAATATTTGTTTAATTATTTTCATCTAAATGTGATGTGAATTGATTGAATAATCATGTTGGTAATTAATGAAAGTTCATTTAATAGTCACTTAATACATCTACCTAATAAAATAGTACATGTTAATTATTTCATATTACATGTATAATACTTTGTTTGGGTTACTACTAGTATGCATCAATTATAGCATATGCCACCTCTTATTCTTTTTTTTGTCTAGCTACTGGTATGATTTGATTAATTTCATATTAAAAATAGTATTTATATTATCTTATAAGAAAGGTTATGTAGAAATGTGATCCCAAATTATATCTTTACAGTACTATGAATGTTTATAAGATAACAACATATGTATCAAATACAATAGTTTTCATGTTGGGTGGGACAATGTTATTATTCTTGAATAAATTTTTTACATGATAAAGATATTTGTATTTAATTGGAATTATTTCACATTCAAAACAATAATGTTATTTCAAATACAATTTATTCATAAATCCATATGTATTTAATTGGATTTATTTCTATCCAATCTGAACTGAATTGAACTCAATAAAAATGTTAAAAACTACTTAAAATCAAATGAGAAACAGCTCAAATGATTTGAATTTATATTCAAATGATTCATTGTCATCATGAATTTTTTAATTATTGATTTCTATGTTGATAATAATAAAACAATTATTTATGTAATAGAATGGATATAAGTTGGATGTATGATAAATTGTTCTGAGATAAAATGGAAAGAGTGGGAATGAATTTCCATTAAAAACAATTTTAAAATAATGGTATAAAATAAATGTTATTATTATGCAAGAATAAAAATTAAAAATAAAATAACCAATGTATAGTGAGCATAACCAAAATTGAAACTTTATGAAAAGTGGAAAATAAATTATAGAAGTTAAAACAAAACAATTTGATAAATAAATTTAGTAATAGCTTAAGAATGAGCCCCTACGATTCCTCCACTCAAAAATGCATGGTAGGGTTATATTAATCCATTTTTTAATGGAAAACAAGAACCAAAAGTGGAAAGGAAAGAATACCTTGGTTTTAATGGAAACTGAGAAACAAAAGAAGACCATTTTTTAATAGATACCAGGATATAAGAACCCTCACTTTAACTATGTTAAGTTCCTATAGAAGAAGATGAAAAATATAGAGGTTTGTTTTTACAAACCTTTAATAAAGAGCTCAACTCACTTTAGTGGATTAAGAATAAGTAGAAAGATTGAGAGGGAGAGAGGGAGATATAGAATGGTAGAATAGGAGGAGACCATAAGATATTAAAACAAGGGAGAAAGAAAAGTTCTTGATAAGATAGGAATAATACATTTGGATTGAAGAAATAAAATCATAGCTTGACTTTTTAGAATTGGATGTTTCATGGAGATCTCTTGCAATAACATGTCAAGGATTGAAGAAGATTTTTTTAGGGGAAATTAATTTCCATATATGTTCATGTTATTATATCCAAGCCTTCAAATATGTCTATTTATATCTTTCATAAGATCCATGGGTCCCTTTAGTCAAGACAAGGCTTAAATGAATAGAGTAAACACTTTAAATACATCATTTAATGCCTATTGAAAGATCTGGATCGAAGCCATCAGGTATTGGCTCCAATACCACCATGTATCTGGTACCATTACTGTAGCTTACTATGCTATTTTAGGCTCCATCTGGTAGCTAGGTTTCTTCATCGGGTACCTGGTGAGCCACATGGATGTATAGTGATTCTATCCACCATCACTGGTAGGCCGGTGCAACCCTATCGGGATTCCATTTCATCTAAGCAGTGATAAACATATAAAATTTCCTCCAAATATCCTCCTGAAGCCATCACATGGTCGGATTATTCCTTAGGAAAATGTTCAAAGACTAAAACAAAGAAACACTCAAACACAAAGGTAATAAATAATTAAGTTATCATGGTCATAAAAACGCATTATAGGTTCAAAAGACTCCTCATTTTTTATGATCACAAACACACATTTTAGATTAATATAAAATATAAGAGATAATAAGTGGTGAATAAGAAGGGTTAAAGGATAAAATATTTAGAAATAGCATATTTATGAATTTATAAGTCTCCTATTTTAATTAATATCCTTCTCTTGGATATCTTTCTCTTTTTAGAAACTTAGATAATTTTCTCCCCTTTAACATCAAACCTTTATCATTCATAATTATGCCCCCACCCCAATAATCATTGGAAAAAATATCCCTCATTGTGATTAGTAAAAATTATTATAATTAAAATGGGGTATATAGATAAAAAATATTCACAAAATAATCAATGTAATCATAAAAACATGATTTTGAAAAATATGAAGATGATGTTTTAAAAAGATTAAAATAAAATATTTTCAAAAACATCAATGATTTTAAAATAAATAATAAAGAAAATAAGAAATAATAAAAAAAATGACAAAATTTTCATTCCTATATCCACCTTATAAAATTAAAATGTACCAACAAAAGGGGTTTTGTTAAGATATCAGCTAATTTAAGTTCCATTATAATGTATTTTAACATGATATATCCTTTTTGAAAGTGGTCTCTCAAAAAGTGATTTCAAAAATCAATGATATTATTGTGTGTATAAAAAATAGGAATTCTATAGAATATAATGTTACTAGAACTATCACATTTAATTGAAACATGGTGATATGTTTTCCCCAAGTTTGAGAGAGTTTGTTTCATCTATATAATTTGTTCGCAATGACTTCCTACGGCTATATATTATGCTTTAGTATTATAAATGAGAACTAAATTTTTCTTCTTACTACTCTAAGATATTAAGTAATGTAAAGAAAGATGAAAAGTCCCACTTGTACTTTTCCTATCTAGTTGACATCCACCAAAATCATCATCATAAAAACATGAAAGATTTAAAGAGGTTACTTAAAAAAATGTGATTTTTAGAACCTTTTAGAAAATCAAAAATAATTTTAAGAGATTTTAAATGAGATTCCTTATGATTAGATGTAAAATGAATGAAAAAACAAAGACTAGGCATAATGTATGCTCGGGTCATAATAAGATAAACAAGACTCCCAATCGTACATCTATAAAGCCTATTGTCAACCAGTTTACCAGCATTATCCAATGTAATCAAACAATAAATACTCGAAGGTGTGATAATTTCATTATCTTGTTCCATGAAAAAAATTATTTATAAGTTCATTAGTGTATATTTTTTCATTAAAAAGGTGACAACCCCATTTTGAGATATTTGAAAACCACAAAACCATTTTAACATGCCTATAAAACTCATTACTAATTTTTTTCTCAAAAATTTGAAAAATAATTACAATGAGATTAATTTTTTGATTAAAAAATTACATTATCGATATATATTTGAATGATTGGACGATAATTTGAAACATTTTTTAGAAATAATTTCAAACATTCTTTTCCAATTTTAAAACCATTTGATAAAATAAAACTTGTTATCCATTCATACCAATACTGAGGATCTTGTTTTAAACTATATAATGATTTATTTAAATTTAAATTTAATTTAGAAACCTTTGATTTTAAAAACTAAGTGGTTGTACCACAAAAAAAATTATAAAACAAAACCATTTAGAAAATTACATTTAACACCCATTTTTAAACATTTGAAATTTACATGGTTGGTGAATATAAACAAGATTACAATGGATTCTGGCTTATCAATGAGTGTCAAAGTTACACCATAATCATTACATTCTTCTTGATTATATCAATTTTCTATGGGTTTTGATTTGTTACATGTGACGTTACCTTTCTCATCTAATTTATTTTAAAAACCCCATTTTTTCAATAACGAGATGATCATTTGGTCTTTCAACAAGAGTCCAAATGTTATTAAATTGTAAATTGTTTACCTCTTCTTTCATATAAAAAACATAATTTTCATCATTAATAAAATCATCAAGGTTTATAGGTTCTTGAAAAGAAATAAAATAATGATGATCAATTTTTTTTAAGATGAAACTTCTAGTATGAGTACCATCTTGAAAACCATCAATAATTTTTACAATGGATAGTCTTTGGATTTTTTTTTCAAATCATTAGGTAAAGGAATAGAAATGGGATTATCTTTGATTAGATTATAAGGATAAGTTGGATTATTTAAATTCAATGGTTCAAGGTTATATACAACTTCGATTTGGAATGAAGTTTCAAGAATATTTTCATCAAAATTGATATGAATGGATTCTTAAATGGTTTTGGTTCTTTTATTTAAGACTCAGTAGGAATCACATGAGTTTTTTTACTGAATAATGATTCCTTATTCAGATTTTGGGTTGAAGTTTCCAAGGTTTTATTTAGTTTTAAGTATATAGAACTTACATCCAAGAAATTTTAAAAAATCAAACATTTAAAATTTTATTTTTCCAATGTACATAAGTGGTCTTGTTGTGGATTTTTATTATGAGAACATGGTTTATGATATAACAACTAATATTAACCACCTTAGGAAAAAAAATTCAATGGAGTTTGAAATCATTCAATAGTTATCTTCATATTCATGAATATTTCTATTATGTCCTTTGAAAACCTCATTTTGTTGAGGTTTTCTAGGAAGAAAAAAGTATGATTATAACCGTGTAAAGAATAATAACCATAAAACACATTGTTATCAAGATCAACCACATGATAATTTCAAATAGAAATAAATTTTTTCCATTTTACATGTTGGACCATCTTGGAAAATATTTTGAATACTTTACAAGAATTATTTTTATGCGAAAAGAAACAGACCCAAGTGAATATTTTATAATCATTAACAAAAACAAAGTAATATGATTTTCCTTATATACATTTAACTTGAATTTTACCAAAAAAAGATAAAGGTAGTTAAGATCATAGGATTTCAAGGTTGATACTTGTAAGAACCCAGATCTTCGTTCAGGTATGTTTTTCCTTTTTCTGGAGTTTTTAAGAAAAATGGTTTTTATGGAAATTTTAAAAGTACACACCATGTAATTTCTGAGTACATGCCATGTACTCTGTTCTAGCTCGAAGTCGTGTGCTGGCCGTGTCCGGGCCACACACACGGTGTGTAAGGCTGAGGTGGAGGCCGGTTATTTCGGAGTACGGAAAATTCTAAGTACACGACGTGTACTCAAAAAGTACATGTCGTGTACTTTCTTTTTTTTTATTAAACGGACCAGGATCACGCCTAACCCCTATATTCGTCTTCTTCTTCAGTTTTTGACCATCTGGGAGCGTCCGTATAGCTGAATCTTCTCCGATCTCCTGCCTCGCCGTCCGTTCTCTGATTCGAGCACGGTTGATTGCGTTGGAATCGCAACGGTGAGTTATTCCTTCTGCTTGAGCCTTGTTTCTTGATTCCTTCTTATTTTCAAGTTATCGTGGGATGAACGTTTTGTGCGTTTTCTCAGATCTACGTCATTCTAAGGGGAATCTGTCGTCGAGGTTCACGTATATCGATCTCCTAGGATCGAGGTAGGTGGTTTGTGCCTTTCCGTAGAAATTTGATGGATATTTTGTGAAATTTCCACCAATACCCTTGAACGGGGTATTGTGTGTTTCCTATTTTTCCCTTATTACTT
Organism: Viscum album; assembly: GCA_963277665.1. NCBI lineage: Eukaryota > Viridiplantae > Streptophyta > Magnoliopsida > Santalales > Viscaceae > Viscum > Viscum album. Next base: position 495,837,889 of record OY728120.1, read on the forward strand.
GTATTCTTTGCTTGATTGCTTTATTAGAGGTTATTGCTTGTGATTAGAGTAGTTTGTGTGTGCTCAAATTGTTTTTCCATACTTGTTCTGCCTGTTTGGTGTTTGCCAGTGCCATGCCTGGTTGTAGGATTGTGGGCTGTTGTTTATTTATTGTTGTTGAGCCTTAGTTGATATCCAAGTAGTTCTTGAGGTTTACTTAGACGATACACATGCTTTGAGCATGTTTAGTTATACTCAGGACTGTGAGAACCTAGAGTAGTAGACCAAAGGGAGAATTGACGGAAGGGCTTCTCCAGAGTGTCTTTTAATTATGATGCGAGACTATAGGGGGAATTGACATTGAGTGATTCCCCAGAGAGTTTGTAGATCCACGACGCAGGACACGGGGGGAATTGATGTTGAGTTCTTCCCTAGAGAGCCTTTAGCACGATACGAGACTATAGGGGGAATTGACGGTGAGTGCTTCCCCAGAGAGTCTGCTTAATTACGTAGATGAACCAGAGGGGTTAGACTGTGTGTTCCTCCTACAGGGTTGCTAGTACTTAGAGGTTGAACCATAGGGGATAGACTGTGAGAGCTACCCAGAGGGTTACCTGTTTTCTCTTTTGTTGTCGGCTGCTTACTTGTGTGTTATACTTGTTAGAACTGTGGGTTGTAGCTGTTTGTGTTTTTCCGTTTACTGCTTCCTGTTTTATTACTGCCATGTATTCATTGACTGTTAGGCACAAATCTTTGGGTGATTTCCTACTGGAATTGTATCTCACACCCTGTTTGGGTCATGCTTTTGGGCCCAAGCAGACTATGTTGTTGCAGGTATAGACAAGGGCAAGCGCCCTTCTACTTCAGGATTTTGATTGCACCAGGAGTTGGGGAGCATGGGACCGAGCCATGGATCACAATGCTGAGGAGCTTTCTTTGTTTTATTTTTCACTTGGTTTCAGTTGTATTTCAGCACGTTGTTATGTTTTCTGTTTTCCTTAGATACTTTTACCTGCTACATTATTATCATCATTGTTATATATCTGCATTACTTCCACTGTTTGGTTTTTGTTGTTATGCATGTTGGTTGCTACTTCCGCTGTTATTGTGGTTTTCTTACCTCGTATACCTTACCGAATGAGGGCATAGTTTCCCCACTAACTCACCAAGGCCCTCACTGCTAGTCGGCAGCCTCTGGAGTTCGGGGAAACACGCTTGAGGTCATGTGGTGAACCGGGTATGGGGCACCAGTGGAGGGGCTCCGGACTCGGGATGTTACAAAGTGGTATCAAAGGAGTTCTTTTCTCTTGCTTTACTGTTTGGAGACCTTAGCTAGGGATAGGACGGATTCGGTACGTGGCATTAAGCTGTGCTCGGGAGTAGCTAACCCATGTACAGGGAAAATCCATACTACCTCGTTAATTTCAGTTTCTGGTTTTGAGATTTTATGGTTGGTATGTTTTCACCTAGAGTGATTCGTATGACTTGTGCGGTTATTGTTCTGATATTTCGGTTCTATTTCTATCACAACCCGATGAGATGAGGGTATTCCATCTCATGCATCATATAGGCACTTGTAGAAATCACATTTCATGCATTCTTACCATGCCATCTAGGGTGCATTAGCGGTTGCATGCTGTTGTGATAGGCTCTGTGTAGATTATGCATGCTGTTGTGATAGATGCTTGATAGATTCTCTGCTGTTATGTTAGAAAAACTGTTTGTTTTGTTCCTTGCTTAAAATGAATGCCAAATTTGGGTTCTTGAGGTGTTATGGGCCCTCACGGATCGGAATTTGGCACCTTTTTCGCCTTTTTTTTAGTGTTTCTGGAATTTTGTGCAGTTTCTAAGCTACTGCCCAGAAAAACCCAGAATACATGGCGTGTACTTTTTGTATACACGCTGTGTAGTTTTTAGGTCGTGTCACTGACCGTGTGAGCAGAACACGGTGTCGTAGGAGTAACTTTGGGAACACGTCGTGTACCAGTGGTACACGCCGTGTGCGTTCGGGGCTGTGTACCCGGCTGTGTCACTAACAACACGGGTCGGGGAAGCTCGGGTAGAACACGTCGTGTCCATAGGGAACACGTCGTGTAGTCTTGTCCAGGTACCCGGCCATGTCACGAACAACACGGTCCGGCGTTACCTTCCTTTCCACACACCATGTTTGTTTGGAACACACCGTGTAGTCTTTCCCAGGCACCCGGCCGTGTCACGAACAACACGGGACGGTGTCGCCTTCGCCTAAGCATGTCATGCTTGTTCGGAGCACGCTGTGTAAGGTCCAGCCATGTAGACGGTCGTGTACTCAACAACATGGACCTCCGAAGCCTTGTCTAGTGCACGCCGTGTCTGTTTCGAACACGCCGTGTAGTCTCGGGTTAAGTCGGACCGTGTGGGTTAGCTGTGTAAGGAGACTCAGGCAGGGGAATAGTTTTCAAGTACACGCCGTGTGTGGGGGTCAACACGCTGTGTAGTTTCTAGTGTACACGACTTGTAGGGTGAGAGTACACGCCCATGTCAGTGGTTTAAAAAGACACGTTGTGTAGTTTTTATACACACCGTGTAGTCGTGTTTTGCAATCTTGTGTGTTTTCTTCCCCCGTTCCCGTTTTGTACTCTTGTGTTCTATGTTGCTACCGTGGAGAGCCTTGGGCTTTGCGTCTTTTCTTCTGCCGACTCGTTGACACTAGACACACCTTTGGGAATGAGGACATCTAGTGTACGCCAGTGTAGAGAGTGCCCTCTCGAGGTTGTAGGGTATCTCTTCTTATGGGACCTCTATATCCTAGAGATGACAGGATATGATGTCATCCTTGGCATGGATTGGTTGATTCCCTTCCAGGCAGTTGTCGACTGTTATCGCCACAGAGTCAGTTTCATTTCACCAGAGGGTGAATCTTTCCTTCATAGATTCAAATGGGACGTTCGAGTGAGTCAGGCAGGACTCGAGCATCTTGGGCTAGGAGGAGTGATGGCCCATATTGCTAGTCTTTATCTGGATGATCAGGGGACTCCACAGTTGGACTTTCCTCCAGTGGTGGATCGCTTCCAGGATGTCTTTCCAGAGGACTTTTCAGGTTTGCCTCTGGAGTGTGAGGTATACTTTTCTATTGAGATCGTGCAGGAGCGGCACCGGTGTCCATTCCTCCCTATAGGATGGCCACACCTGAGTTGCAGGAGATCAATAAGTAGTTGGAGGAGCTACAGGCTAAGGGTTTCATCCGACCCAGTACTTCTACTTGGGGTTCGCCTGTCCTGTTTGCAAAGAAGGCAGACGGTACCCTTCAGCTTTGTGTGGATTATCGGAAGTTGAACCAGTTGACGGTCAAGAACCGATATCCATTACCGCGGATTGATGATCTTTTATATCAGCTTCGAGGAGACCGGGTGTTCTCGAAGATCGACTTGAGGTCCGGTTATCATCAGTTGTGCGTTAGACCATCAGATATACCTCTGACAGCCTTCAGGAGAAGGTACGGTCTTTACGCGTATACAGTCATTTCCTTCAGACTCACGAATGCACCTGCAGTTTTTATGGCACTGATGAACCGAGTGTTCCATCCTTACTTGGATTCCTTCATCGTGGTCTTCGTGGACGATATCTTGGTGTACTCTCACACTCGACACGACCATGCCACCCATCTTGAGATCGTTCTAAGTACACTGAGAGAGCATCAGCTTTATGCTAAACTCTCGAAGTGCCACTTCTGGATGGATCAGATTCACTTCTTGGGTCACGTCATCTCAGAGGCAGGAGTATCAGTGGACCCAGAGAAAGTGAGACCTATAGTTTCCTGGGAGCAGCCGAAGAACGTATTTGAGGTACGGAGTTTCCTAGGGCTGGATGGATACTACAGACGCTTCATTCGGGACTTTTCCCGTTTAGCAGCACCCTTGACAGGTCTGAACAAGAAGGGGGCGAAGTTCTTATGGTCAGATTCTTGTGATTCATCCTTTCAGGAGCTGAAAGGGAGGTTGACATCAGCACCGATACTAGTCTTTACAGAGCCATAAAAGAGTTACACTGTTTACTGTGATGCTTCGGGTATCGGGATGGGAGATGTGATTATGCAGGGAGATGGAGTCGTTGAATATGGGTCTCAGCAGTTGAGGCCACATGATAGGAACTACCCTACACACGATCTGGAGTTGGCATCTGTTGTTCATGCCTTGCGCTGTTGGAGACACTATCTTCTGGGAGAGCACTTTGTGGTCTTCACTGACCACAAGAGTCTCAAGTATATCTTCACTTAGCATGATCTGAATCTGAGGCAGCGCAGGTGGGTTGATTATCTACAGTCTTTTGACTTCGAGCTTGCCTATATGCCAGGAAAGGGCAACGTCGTGGCTGATGCGTTGAGCAAGAGAACTCAGATTCAGGCAGTTCAAGAGGCCAGTAGTGAGTGGCAGCTGATGGCTCTGTTCTCTGAGATGCATCTGGAGGTGCATGACAGACGGGGACAGACTTTTCTATCTTCTGTAGCTGTTACCTCCACGCTACTTGATCGGGTACGGATGAGGCAGCTATCAGACTCGGAAGGCTTAGTCCTGCGGGAGAGTGTGTCAGGAGAGGACCCTCTTCCTGGATGGACAGTGGGTGAGGATGAGATCTTGCGTTTCCAAGGACGTGTATGGGTTCCAGCAGACATACGCGAGGAGCTAATGCGGGATTTCCATTCCTCAGTTTGGGTAGTTCATCCTGGTGTCACCAAGATGTATCGGGATCTTCATCGTCAGTACTGGTGGCCAGGTATGAAGAAGGATGTTGCTGGTTTTTTCATGAGATGTTCTACTTGTCAGCAGGTGAAAGCAGAGCATCAGCGACCAGCAGGTCTTTTACAGCAGTTACCCATTCCGGAGTGGAAGTGAAACGATGTTGCGATGGACTTCATGACTGGGTTGCCTAGATCACCTCGAGGGAACGATGTTGTTTGGGTTGTCGTCGACAGACTTACGAAGGTTGCTCACTTCTTACCGATCAAGGAGACCTTCAGTGTCGATGATCTGGGACGACTTTACATCAGGGAGATTGTGCGTCTGCATGGAGTTACGTGCTCTATTGTTTCAGACAAATATGTGCGCTTCACCTCTCGGTTCTGGCAGGGACTTCAGAAGGCCTTGGGTATACAGGTACTTTTGAGTACAGCATACCATCCCCAGACTGATGGCCAGTCTGAGCGCATGATCCAGGTGTTTGAGGATATGTTGTGATCTTGCATCCTTGACTTTGGCGGTTCTTGGGAGAAACATATTCCTCTGGTGGAGTTCGCCTACAACAACAGTTTCCAGGCGACCATTCAGATGGCACCATATGAGGCTTTGTATGGTAGGCCATGCCGATCACCCTTATTCTAGCTAGAGGCAGGAGAGGCAGCTTTGCTGGGACCTCATCTTGTTCAGGAGACTTCAGAGAAGATAGAGCTGATTCGGAAGAGAATTGCTACAGCACAGTCTCGACAGAAGTCTTATGCTGATCAGCGGAGACGACCTCTGGAGTTCGAGGTCGGTGATCGGGTTTTCCTACGTGTCGCACCGAGGTTGGGACACAAGAGGATTCAGAGACAGGGTAAACACCGCGGTACGTCGGGCTGTTTGAGGTCTTAGAGAGAGTGGGGTCGGTCGCCTATCGGTTGCAGCTACCTCAGAGGTATCGGGCCATGCACGACGTCTTCCACGTCTCTCAGCTCCGACATTACTTTTCAGACCCGTATCATGTATTTTAGCCTGAGGAAGTCGATCTTGAAGAGGATGCATCGTTTGAGGAGAATCCTATTCGGATTGTCGATCGTAGTATGAAGTTTCTCTATAGGCGGTCTGTTAATCTCGTACGAGTGCTATGGCAGCACGGACGAGTACAGGATGAGACCTGGGAGAGGGAGGCTAATGCACGATCGCAGTGGTCGGAGCTGTTCGAGGATTCTTCTTCTCCACCTCGTTAGGGAAATTCGGGGATGAATTTATTTAAGGGGGGAAGTTTGTAAGAACCCGGATCTTCGTTCAGGTATGTTTTTCCTTTTTCTGGAGTTTTTAAGAAAATTGGTTTTTCTGGAAATTTTCAAAGTAAACGCCGTGTACTTTCTGAGTACACGCCGTGTACTCTGTTCCAGCTCGAAGCCGTGTGTTGGTCGTGTCCGGGCCACACACACGGTGTGTAAGGCTGAGGTGGAGGCCGGTTATTTCGGAGTACGGAAAATTCGAAGTACACGCTGTGTACTAAAAAAGTACACGTTGTGTACTTTATTTTTTTTATTAAACGGACCGGGGTCACACCTAACCCCCATATTTGTCTTCTTCTTCAGTTTTCAACCCTCCAGGAGTGTCCGTACGGCCGAATCTTCTCCGAGCTCCTGCCTCGCCGTCCGTTCTCCGATTCGAGCACGGTTGATTGCGTTGGAATCGCAGCGGTGAGTTCTTCCTTTTGCTTGAGCCTTGTTTCTTGATTCCTCCTTGTTTTCAAGTTATCGTGGGATGAACTTTTTGTGTGTTTTATCAGATCTACGTCGTTATAAGGGGAATCTGTCGTCGAGGTTCACGTATATCGATCTCCTAGGATCGAGGTAGGTGGTTTGTGCCTTTCCGTAGAAAGTTGATGGATATTTTGTGAAATTTCCACCAATACCCTTGAACGAGGTATTGCGTGTTTCCTGTTTTACCCTTATTACTTGCATGCTTTTCTTGATTTCTTTAGTAGAGGTTATTGCTTGTTATTAGAGTATTTTGCTTGTGCTCAAATTGTTTTTCCATACTTGTTCTGCCTGTTTGGCGTTTATCAGTGCCATGCCTAGTTGTAGGATTGTGGACTGTTGTTTATTTATTTTTGTTGAGCCTTAGTTGATAGGAAAGTAGTTCTTGAGGTTTACTTGGACGATACACATGCGTTGATCATGTTTAGTTATACTCAGGACTGTGAGAACCTAGAGTAGTATACCAAAGGGAGAATTGACAGAAGGGCTTCTCCAGAGTGTCTTTTAATTACGATGCGAGACTATAGGGGGAATTGATGTTCAGTGCTTCCCCATAGAGTCTATAAATCCACGACGTAGGCCACAGGGGGAATTGACATTGATTGCTTCCCCAGAGAGCCTTTAGCACGATACGAGACTATAGGGGGAATTGACGGTGAGTGCTTCCCCAGAGAGTCTGCTTAATTACGTAGCTGAACCAGAGGGGTGAGACTATGTGTGCCTCCCAGAGGGTTGCTAGTACTTAGAGGTTGAACCATAGGGTATAGACTATGAGAGCTACCCAGAGGGTTACCTGTTTTCTCTTTTGTTGCCGGCTGCTTACTTGTGTGCTATACTTGTTAGAACTGTGGGTTGTAGTTGTTTGTGCTTTTCCGTTTACTGCTTCTTGTTTTATTACTGCCATGTATTCATTGACTGTTAGGCACAAATATTTGGGTGATTGCCTACTGGGATTGTATCTCACACCCTGTTCGGGCCATGCTTTTAGGACCAAGCAGACTATGTTGCTGCAGGTATAGACAAGGGAAATCTCCCTTCTACTTCAGGATCTTGATTGCACCAGGAGCTGGGGATCATGGGACCCAGCCGTGGCTCACGATGTTGAGGATCTTTCTTTGTTTTCTTTTTCACTTGGTTTCAGTTTTATTTCAGCACATTGTTGTGTTTGTTGTTTTCCTTAGATACTTGTACCTACTTCATTATTATCATCATTGTTATATATCTGCATTGCTTCCGCTGTTTGGTTTCTGTTGTTATGCATGTTGGTTGCTGCTTCCGCTGTTATTGTGGTTTTATTACCTCGTATACCTTACCGAATTAGGGTATAGTTTCCCCCACTGACTCACCAAGGCCCTCGCTGCTAGTCGGCAGCCTCTGGCGTTCGGGGAAACGCGCTTGAGGTCATGTGGAGAATTGGGTACGGGTCACCAGTGGAGGGGCTCTGGACTCGGGACGTTACAATACTTCATGTTTAGATTTAAAATATATTTTGTGTTATTTTATAAGTTTTAAAGGTTAACAAACAACATTATATTTGAAATTATATTTTTTTTAAATCTCATACTAGTTGATTTAAGTTGAGATTAGAGAGAGTGTGTGTGTGTTATTGAAAAAGGTGTTTATGCTAAATCCTAGAATCACTATGTTAAACATTTAAACATTTGTTATTTTTAGAATAAAGTGATTTTATATGGATAATATAATCATTTTGAAAACAAAACGCACTCAATAAAAGTTTTCCTTTGAGATTTAAAACATTATAAAATTCATTTTCAAAAAGATATTTCAAAACCATTGTCACACAATTGAAAAAATGTTATAAAAATGTTTTCTAAACCTTTAAAAAAAACATATTTCATAAACATTGAATTAATAAAACTTATTATACCTATAATGATGATTTTACTTCTTGTATTTTTGTCAAAGGTTATGTATCATCTATTGTTTTTTTTCAAGTTGATTAACTATGGAGAGGTCACCGAACATATATTAAGATCATCTACTATCCATGTACATTATTTCTTTTTGGGATTTTCTCTTTAGACACGTTTCTTAAAAAATTAAAATATTATTCTATTTGGTACCAGGATTATGGGTCCCCATATGCTGGCTAATAAGGATTTTCATACCCAAATTTGTTTTAAAAAAGGATTTATTAGAGAATATGTGGGATGAAAGTTGGATACTCTTTAGAATACAATATTGATCATTTTTTAATTACATTCATAAATTATAATTTCATATTTGTGATGACAATATAAATGTTTGTTTTGACAAATAGAAGGTAGGGTCGTTTTGGTATTTCACCACTTTAAATGACCCGTACAATTTGGTTAACCATGCGCCAACCATGTGAATCCCACTGCTTAAGAAACAAACCTCGCATAGTTAGAATGTATATTTTTTTCAATTCATGTTGATCCCATGCATATCCAGTGTCTAAGTGGAACTAATTGTGTGGCCATGCACATGGTTTTCCCAAATTGTTCCCCAACCGTGTGAACCCCTCTGCTAAAAACTGCAAAGCTCCCACACGGTTTTGTTCCCCCTCTTGCTTGGTTTTCCAAACTATGTCTAGATCCAAAGGAGGGATTCATAGTTACACCTAGTAGGTCACACGGTTTTTCCAAACCGTTCTCCCCAGTTTGTGCCTTCCCAAAACTGGGTTTTCAGTCTCCGACACACCCAAAACCCAACCAAAATCCAAAAGCACATGATGAGAATTAAAATTTATCTAAAAACAAGGACTTGGGTTAAGGTAACTCTCATAATTTAGTTCCATACAATGGCCCAAAGGCTTTCAATATTTTTATTATAATAAAACCCCCTTTTAAGGGAATAAGGGGAAAACCCAACAGATTTCATGAACTTAGAGACATAACGTGACCTGAAAAAAACCAAACTGACACATGAAACACCCCTCCCCAGCATGTAATCGTGATTAATCACTCCATCGTTGCAAGGATAATCAGCAAGCCAGTGTCCTGTTTCAAAGCATAGGCCCGATCCGATAACTGACGCCATACCCTCTCAAACATCAAAGTCTGAAAAGCTCTTCAAGATGAACCGTCAGCTCAAAATCCTCCTTGGGGCCTGATCCATATGGTCGAGTCCAGCCATCTTGGATCATCAGCATACAGCATATAAAATTGAAACAACAAAAACCAAAATCCACCTTCCACAATCCTACTACCGCTGTCACTTTCCAAAATCCACAAATCCAGATTCAAAAATTCAGACAAAATCAACCTTCACGGGAAACAAGTACCTCCCTGCCTCAAGTCACACACCAGAACACCACCGAGATCCACCGAAATCCACCATCAAAACAAGAGATTCATCCACTTCCACAAACTCCACAGACGCCACGGCCATCCCCCTCCACTGTTGCATCTCCCGGAGCTGCCTGGAAACCCTGCCGCTCACACCAACCCAAAACCTCCGCTGAACCAAGACACTCGACTAACCTGGAAGGTATATTGGATCTGGAAGCCAGAGAAATGGGAGCGCAGAACCTCCACAACAAGCCATTCCAGAAGACACAGCAAGGAGAGAACCAAAATCCAAGCATGAAAACAAAGATAAAGAAAACCATCACCACAAGTGTAGATCCACGCCGGAAGACGACCACCGCAAATATACCGAACCAAACCCTTCTCCACCCTCACTCGAGGAGCCTGCAGATCCACCCAAAGAACTCATATGAGACGCGGTTGTAACCTCTGACCGCATCAAAATTCCTCTCGACCACATATTCCACCACGCCACCAAGGAAACCAAGCCCATCGAAGATGCGAGTCTTCGACGCCGCAGAAGCCCATTGTTGGCTACAACCCACGATGCTGCCAGAGTACCCACGAACCCTCGAAACCAAAGATAAGAAACCTTGAGCATTGCTGAAAGCTGAAATTGAGCCTCGTCGTCAGCACACCAGGAGAAGCGCGTTGCGATCTCACCGAGAACCGAGAAGCAGAGCCGCAGACAACCGAGAACGGGATGCCGACGACGGGGAAACCCTAGGGCCGTGGAGGTGCCCCTTATGGGCACATCCCTTCTCCCAGGCCAAACGTGATGTCGAGAAAATCATCATGAAAAATAGAGGAACCAGCGATAGAAATCCACAAAAATCCACTAGATTCAAAACCAATCGACGAAAACCCGAATCACCAGAAAAATCCAAAACCACCAAAACGAAGAACCTGCAAAAGCTCACTGAATTCAAATTCCAAATCCTCCCCCCTCCGGGTACATAGAATCGATGTCGAGCAACATAAGGAACCCTATGAATGCATGGCTAGGTCGCGAAGGACTCACCGAACCGAATCCACCGTCGGTACTAAAATCCAAGACGCTCCTAACTGAGACCATGCCGATCCACGACGTTAGCAGAAGCCACGCCGGGATGGATGCCTGAGAAACTCATTTGGAAGCGACACGTCGAGCCGAGCGAAAACTCTGAGAATGAGATCTAGAGAATGAACCCCACCGGATGTAGACACACATCCCCGATGCCAAACCATGCCTACGACGAGTCGAGGCTAGATGGAGCTGCGAGTCGATCCAAGCCGGAGGGGGAAGGGGACGGAGAATAGATGGGAAACCCTAGCCGCCGCGGAAGTGAGAAGAGATAACACTCATAGTCCCTTATTGGATCATTGGAATGTCTCATAATTTAGTTCAAAAGATCAAAAAAAGAGTTCTTCTACTCACCAAACTCCAAAAAATCAGAAGGGTTTAGGATTTCGACCCGATCCAAAAAAACCTGGGATGTTACACCATATTTGGGTTCCCCAATATTATCTTATGTAAGGAAAGAAAGTAATAAGTGACTCTATATTGTCTTTTTGAGTAGTTTCATTCCATAGTTATGTGCCCCTAGATTTTCCTTGGTTATCTTGTTTTTAGCATTTTCATTGGGTAACACTTAGCTGGGAATACCTAATGGTTAGGATACAAGAGGAATAAAGTTTATTTTATCCACATGATGGATTGGAAAAAGGTTTGTTCACTCAGTTATCCAAGAATCATATATGATATGATTGGTATGATACCCTATATAAATAATTAAGTGGTGTGATGAACACCCTATAAGACTCATTTCTTAATGAAATATAGATCTTATCTCACTAATGGATATGATAAATTTTAAAAGGGGATCATCATTTTAGTGGGATACAATTTAATAAGAGTCCTTATTAAATGGTAATAAAACATGATAATCATCTAATAAAAGATTCTATTTTAGATAATATCATCATCATCATCAGGAAAAACTTTATAATCAAATCTTTGATAAGGATAAGCTTAATGTAAGCTACTCTTTAGACTAGTAACTTAAGAAAGGTTCTTAAGAAAGATTGGTGATCTAATAAACGCTCTTAAGGAAAATGATATGTGTCAAAATAATTATTTCCTTAGTAAAAAAGTGTTTAAATTGATCAACAAGTGGATCTTGGTGATTATGGAAGCATGGAGTGATTCATTCAAGGTTTCAAAGGCATTAGATGCAAAATGAATAAAGGAATATTAGTCTCTACTTATATACTCAATATGATTGGGTATGTCAATGATTTTAGTCTCATATACTCAATATGATTGAATATACTAAATGAATTTGTGAGACTAAAGGTTTCCTTAAAGATTTATTGGTTATAGAAATCAATTATATTATTCTAAAAGATATATCATACCAACTACATGATTTTCAAAGCATTGTAAATATAAAGATGGTTAGAAGTTGAGGAAGAATTGGAGATTGAAGGTTTATTTGAAGTAATGGGTCAAAGGATTCTCCATTCATAACTTGGATACTTCAAGCTTACATAAACTTTTCATAATATGTGTGTTCTCTCATTTTTCTCTTGGAAAGAGTGTGAAAAAAAATTGTTTTATAAAATGAGCTGAGGTGTTTTTGATACACATAATTATGATTTTTCTAAATCTATAACATAATTTAAGGGGAGACTAAAAATGGATTATTATAGTTTAGAAATTTATCTTATTGTCATTTATGCAAATATACTGACAATATGATTGAATTAAAATAATGTCTACCTGATATTCTCAAAGTGTTGGGAATATATATGAACTATTCATATGATGTCTAGGTTATAAAGTGCTTTATAGATTATACAAGTGGTAAAAGTTCAAACCGAAATAAGAAAGTTTGTTTGAAAAGTTCAAAAATGTTTCTTCGAGAAGATAATAAAAGTCATTAAAACCAAGGGTTTTAAGGAAGGAATAGTAAAAATTTAATATGATTGGATTATCCAAGACATACCTAAAGTAGTTTGTGAAACTTTTTGAAATTTCCATGTCAGGTGTGAAATTAATTCTTCAATTTCGAAAGGTATGAGATTCCAAATGTATATTTTAAAAATTGTTGTAAATATATGGGATATCAAAATAAAATGAAGAATTGATTGAGTTTGTAGTTTATATTCATGAGATAAAGTAAATAGTTACTACATCGAGGATTTGAATGTAAAAGATTTTATCAATATAAGATGAATATAAGTTAATTATGTGTATCTTTATCTCATTTATCTTATGTGATAAGAGAATTTGTTCAATTGCAAAGAGTTTTTATAAACAATTATGAGATGATTAATTGTATACACATGGTTTATGATTCATCGATTTCTATAAAATGTTTTGAGAAGAATATATGGATAAAATTATTTATCCAGGATAAAATGTTTATCTAGATATTTGTTAAAATATATTGGAAAGTGTTCCTACCACCCATTAATGGTATATTTTAATAAAGTATTATTTTCAAATAAAAATGTTCCAAACACATAGAATACCAAATGTGATATAAAAACTATAGTTTATTTGTTAAATCTTCCTACTAAAATGAAATAAATGTTATTTCATAATATAAAAGGATTTGTGTATTTTAGGAAAATATTATAAAAATAATATATTTTCTAATGGGTTGGTGGGAGTATGTTTGGACTTAGATAAGTTCAAAATCAACAAATAAAGGATAACACCAAAGTTAAAGTTTTTTCCACTTAATATCCTAAAATGTTTAGGATATGTGTTTGTAAAGAAAAAATATAACATGTTACATTTAGTTACAATTTAGAAATTGGATATCACTATTATACCAGAATAAAATTATAATGGTTTTTCATTTGATGTCCTAAAAGAGTTTAGGATATGTGATGATAAAGAAAAATGTAAAGAGTTTCATTTAGTTATCATGAAAAATGAAAGACACTATTTCTTGAAGAATTATACCAGTCAAAATGAAAATTTTAGTTATAATTGATATCCTAAAATAGTTTAGGGTATAGTGGTAAAGATAAATGTAAGAGTAGAATTTAGTTACCATATTAAAGTGATTGTAACTTTATCCTAAAATATTTTAAGAGGACCGGTAAACAATAATTTAATTAGTTACATTATTTCATGAAAAAAAAATTGATAGAATAGGGTTCCAAGGATAATGATGATGAACTTAGAAAGAGTTCAAAGTAGACAATAAAATTTAACATTGTAGCATTTAATGTTGTGAAGTTAAGAAGTTTGAATATATTCAAAAGTTGAACAGTTGGTAATATGATTCCTAAATCTAACCATTATTCAAACTAGATAACTTTATAGATGTTTCTCATTAAAGATTTTAGGGGGAGGGTTTTATCAAATGGTCAGGTAGAGATGTGATATAGATTACATATGATATAATGTGTTAACAAAACCTATAAAGTGTAGCGAACATAAGGATGATCTCAAATTTTATCATATATGAAATGATAAATTAGTGTTTATGTTGGGTTTGTTAAATATTCTTAAAGAGTTTAAGAATATTAAAATGTATCATATTAGAGGCAATCTCCACTTTATCATTCTTTCATATTGGTTGAATAAATGTATATATTGATATGCATTTCATGACGAGTAATGATAATTTACATCTCAAAGCACGACATTGATTTTATCCCTAAATGATGTTCATCATGGAGTATTATAGGTTGTGAAGAAATTTTAAGTTTATCATGAGTAGGATTCTTGTATATAGATATATAATATGCTTATGAGGCACAAGAAAAAGAATATGATTATGTGTGTGCATTAGATGACCTACTAAGTATACCACATTGAGTGACATACAATTGTATTTGGTATAATAGGGGTGCATGGATCATATTTGAGTCCGCATTACCTGAGGTTAGTGAGACACCTATCATGATAACCTTCATACTTTGATACCCTACTTATATAAGTCTACATATTGACTTAGATAATATGGGGGTGGTTAGGTATGTTTTTGATCATGTTATTGGTTGGAGATCAACCAAGATGGGATGTGTCCTCTCATATGACGAGTATGATTTCAAGGCCCTCGATTGAGATGGATTATGGGAGTGTGCAGCCACACCTAGATATTATATATATCTATCTAGATAAGGGAATTTTGATGTGCTTATCCTAAAGGATGAATGACACGTGATGTATTCATTGATCAATTCAGTATATACTCTAAGAATCAAGAACATATGAGTTGGCTATATGGGATTGACATGTTTTGTGTTATATGGTCACTCAATATTCTTTACAAAGGAAAAATATGAGAATACGTGTTTTTATATGATGCGGACTGGTGGACACATGTATAAAGATATGTGTGTTTGATGTACATCATGTAAAATCACTTTATAGCTTGAGAAGTACTGACTCTTTGCTAGAGGATTCTCTTTTATTGCATATATAGATCCAGATATTCATATTTTTCGGTTGGAGTGGAGTACTCAAGAGTGGGGTGAATTGAGTATCTATTAAAAATTTCTGTTAAAAAGTTTTCTTAAAAAGGTTCCCCAATAAAAATGAATACATCCCAGTTAATCAAGGTAATATGGTTATAAAAGTCTGACTATTCAAATAACCTCTCATAAGATTGATTAATTTTCAGTAATATCAATATGAGTTATTGGTACTACTTTTGAAGTTATTCTAATAAGGAAAAACAATTATAACTTTTATCCAAGAATAACTATCAAAGTAAAATCTAGTGTTTTCTGAAATATATAGTAAAGTAGAGAAAACTAAATTAAAAGACACAGCAGATAAAATAAGTGGTTTAGTCTCAAGCTAAGACCTAATCCACTCTACTTGGTGATCACTTGCCACCAAGCAGTTTATATTAATAAACATGATCCATACCCTAGATCGGGGTAAACAATAGTGCATAGTACTATCTAGGTCACACAACCTCTTCCACTATTCTTTGTGGGTATAAACTACCAGGTCACACAAGGACCTCTTCCACACTTATCTGTGATAGTAAAAAAATATAAAAAGATATGAGAGGAAGGATATATTGTATACTTTAGTTTAGTTTAGGAGACAATGTGTGTTTTAATACATACATACACACACTACTCAAAAGCTAAAAACAATACACAATAGAGCAAAGATGATGAGAAAGGTTATAAGTGATCTGAGTGTTATTCTATGCAGCTCTAGACTTGTAGGATGAAGTAGATGCAATTATTGAGTCCTCTTGTGAAAAACAAAGTATCGTAAGTCTTCCAGTTCGAAGGTGTAAGCTATCTAGATTGTGTTCTTCTTGAAGGTGGTACTGCGAAGATTTTTTTGGCTCTGATCTACAGTAGTCCGGCCTTTGGAATAAAGAGTGCTTTATGTGTTCTTCATTTGTTTCTTATTTCATGTATCGGTTCACTTTTCAAAAATGCTCGTGCGTCTGCTCTCCCTTGTCTGTGTATTTTTGTAGCCCGACTTATCTTCCTTTTTAATTACAGGTGCACACGTTGGAACCGATAGGATGCATTTATTATGCACCTCATACCTCGTACTATTAGGTGACATGTCTACAAAGAAACATTAATTATGTCATTTCCTTTAAATTACTCAAATATGACTGTTATAAATTAAATTTAAAATGAAAAAACAGATTAAATAATGGTGTCACAGTATGTCTAGAAACGATATCACTTGGAAACGATGTCACCATGAAACGGTGTCACCAAAAAATGGTGTCTTCTTATTTTCCTTTGAGTGCTGAGACAGTCATGGAGGCAATGTTGTATTGAGATCAGGAACTGGTAACACAGATGAGGTGTTAGAATCACGGTGTCTGGTGATTTTCCAAACTTCGAACGGTGTTTGGATCACGGGGTTTGGGTCACAGTCTCTCGGTCACAGTGTATGGGTCATAGTGTCTAGGTTGTGGTGTTTGGGTTGCGGTGTCTAGGTCACGGTGTCTAGGTCATGGTGTTTGGGTCATGGTGTCTGGGTAAGTTTTGGTCACGGATAACAGGTCGGATCTAGCTCAGATCTTGAGATACAGACATTGAGGTAGATTCAAAGGCAGTGGATAAGGAATGAGGTAAACCAGACCGCAAGGGTGCAGCTGTAGGAGCCACAATAGCAATGCTCCACACATGAAGATAAGGCTTCAACAACTGAATGAAGTTGGTAATAATATCACCACCATACTACATGGATTTCTCAAAATCATCTTTGTTCTCCATGAATTTGTCCAATAAAGTAGTGAAATCTTTCAACTTTTGAACTTGATTCTTAAAGGCTTGAGTGACAGGAGGAAGTTTCAAATTCTCTACAAGATACTTGAAATGATTGGTCATATCATGCTTAGAGAAAATCCTATTAAAGTAGAAATCCACTTTCTTAGTAATTTATTCCTGAGCATCATTTGAAATCTTTGAATGAATCCTCACTAGGTCAAGGACTCTATCACTATTCTTGAAAACTGTAGATAGACTCTCCTTGTCAAAGCCACTTAACACTGAATGAAGTTCCTCCTTAACAACAGTTCTAAGAAGATCATTGTCAAAGGGTTGAGATGATTGTCCAGAGACACTGGAGGTTGTAATAGCTGAAGTGGGGGACTTGAGCTAATTCATAACTTTTTGTAGAAATCCCTTGTACTCATCAGTCAGTTTTTTGAGGCCAATAACAAGCTCATGCATCTCTTGGAATATCTGATTATTTCTCTCAGCCACCTTGTCAGCTAATGAAGTGGAGTTCGGTTGAATCAGAGAGACAACTTGTTGTGGAATCTGACTACTAAAATCCTAAACATGATGAGCAATAGGATCTTGTCTTGATTACAATAATTTTTTCATATCTTCAACCATATCTCTGAGAGACTTCACTTAATCACTCAACAGTTTGTTCTCAATTCTAACCTCTTGTATTTCATGAAGCATTTTTTGCTGAATCTTCCATATGATCTTCTCTAACATTAAGGAAACATCTCTTTCACTTATATTTGTTACAGGGTCAGGTTGGGTGTTAATGAGCCTTTCAAATCCAGCTAATAAAGTAGCTCCAAAGGCTTTCAAATCATTCTGAATCACTAAATTAGGAGGTTCTTGTAAAGGTTCAGGAACAAGAGCTGAGACAGGCTTAGGTTCCTTGGCAGAGAATACCTCTAGATCAGAGATCGGTTTCAATCGAAACATAGTAGACAGGTCTATGTATTTAACATAGGCTTATTGGGTATCATCCAAATCAAAGTAACTAGGGAACTTATATTAGGTATCCACAGAGCTTTGATCAATAGGATTAGGAACTTTAATACTTTCTATACTAGGGTGTTGCTCCCCCTCAACAAGTGTATCTCTCACATGACTAAGAGATTCAGTTCCTTGAACCGGTTCTAAAATATCATTTCTAATACTCTCACCCATTTCTTTTCTAGCCAGATGGAAGTCTTGTTCCATTCTTTCCTCAGCATATAGGATAACATCAGGATTATATTATTCCTCTAATTTTTTTTCAATCGCATATTCTTTCTCAAGAGAAATTTCTTCTTCTAGATTCTCCTTGGGAACATCCTTTTCCCTTACATTAACAAAAGATTCTTTTCCAGAAGAAGGTTCTTCTTCCAAATCAATACTTCTTTCAGTAATAGGGGATTCCTTCTCAACTATGTTTTGTGGAACAAGTGGATTACTGTCTTCCTTATCTAAGAAAATTTCTTATGTAGGTGCAATAATTGCCTCTTATTCCTCTTTAATAGGATAGTCAACAATTTTATCTGGTTCCAAACCAGGATCAGATATGTTCTTAGGTCTTGAAGGATGATCAACCGGATTAAACTTTTCATATAACCTTTCATTATCCTCCACCCAAGCCTTTTTCCATGGATTCCAACTAATTTTCATCCTTTTGACTATAACCTTTGAGATACATAATTAACAATCTTTGATGACTTCTTTATTCAGTCCAACCACTCCTTTAGCATACAACATAGAAGAGATTAACATTGAGTAGAACAATGAGGTAGACTTTGAGGTTTTCTTAATCAACTCACACATGTTAAGTATAACATACTTGCATAGGTTAATCTTGTGTCTATTCTTCATAAGGTGTATCAAAAATACATCTTGATATTTGAGGGTAAAAAAATCTCCTTTTCTTGGACTAATCAGATTTTGAATAAACTTAAACAGCAATCTAGTGTCACCATCTAACTCAGCAGCAATAGCTCTTCTTTTCTTTTTATTTCCATTCAAACTTCTCAAGGCCTCTTCTAAAACAAAAAATTTACTAGGAGGAGGAGGACCTCTCTGGTAGTCCTCAAAAATTCCCTCATGGGGTATCCCTAGGCAATTAGCCCATAAACCTGAGGAAAAGGTGCGTATTTGGCCATTAATCCATCTCCTCGCAACAAAACCATCTTCAGCATTGAAAGAAAACTGAACAAACTGATAGAACTGAGCAATAAGCTTTGGATAAATCAGCCTTTTCTATTTTGTGAACCAATCCATCCATCCCTACTCTTTAAGTACTTTAAAAACTAAATAATTACTTGAAAGCAACTACTTAGGGTAGATTTCCTTTTCTGGTACCACTATTCTATCAACAAGATTCGTGTTCAATGGTCCTTCAGGCGCTATCTTTGGTGATCTTTTCACTTTCTTCTTAGATTTTCACTTCTCATGAGTTTATGAAGATGGGAACTTCATTCTGGGCATTCAATGAGGGGTTCAATAAATAGAGAGAGATGAAGGATTTAAAGAGGTCTTACGATTTGAGAGAAAAAGGTTTCGGTTTTGAGAGAAGAGATCTCGAGTGAAGAAAATAGTGAAAGACATTTGGTTTTTATCATTTAGGGATTTCAATCATCGCAAATTCAAAAGCATGGGATGAATATAATAAAATAATAAATCACAACGATATGGGTAATAAAATACGAATAAAATGAAAAGGTGTTATTACAGTGAGATCGAAACAGATTTTCACGGTGAGACCGAAACAGGTTGTCACGGTGAGACCGGAACAGGTTTTCATGGTGTCATCTCTACTGTGTGACTCCAAAACGGTGTGACCGTATTGTTTGAAATAGTAAGTGCAAAATAGTAACCGAGAGACAGTAACTATGATATCCTAAAAATGAAACAGGAACTTCAAGACAGTAACTTGCAGAACTATGAGAGTGAGACAGTAATTCTAAGACAGTGATTCGTGAAACTGTAAACTGTAAAACAGTAAGCTGTGAGTCAGTAAGTTTTTGAAAATAGTATACTTTCTACATAAGATTTATCATTCCTAATTCATGTATGATGTAATCTATCCTTTTATAATTTAATGGTTTGGTGAATATATCAGCAATCTAATATTCAGTTCCAATGAATTCCAAAGTGATATCATCTTTTTTTATAATGGTATCTCAAAAATTGATGTCTTACATCAATATGGTTTGTCCTAGAGTGTGAAATATGATTTTTTTTTTAGATTTCAATAGCACTTGTATTATCACAATTTATAGGTACATGCCTGAATTGATATCCATAATCTAGTAATGTGTGTTTCATCCACAAAATTTGTGCACAACAACTACCAGCAGCTATGTATTCAACTTCAGCAATAGATAATGCAACAGATTTTTGTTTCTTACTACACCATTTCCTAAAAGTGACATGTTCTAGAGGTTCTTTTTCTATCTAACTTACATCCACTAAAATCAGCATCAGAATAACTAACTAACTCAAATGATTGTCCTCTGGGATAGAACAGTCTTAGATTGGGTGTATGCTTGAGGTATTTGAAAATCCTTTTAACAGCATTTAAATGAGATTCCTTATGGTTTTCTTTAAAACGAGCACACATACATACACTAAACATAATGTTATATCATCTAGAAGTTAAGTAGAGTAATCTTCCAATAATTCCTCTGTAAGTGGTTTGATCAATAGATTTTCCATCTCCATCAAGATCCAACTTACAAGTAGTACTCATTGGAGTTTCACTACTTTTAGTGCTATCCAAGACAAAATGTTTTAGAAGATCTTTAGTATATTTTCTTTGATTTAAAATAATACCATATTTATTTTGAAAGATTTGAAATCCAAGAAAGAATTTTAGTTCACCCATTAAACTCATTTCAAATTCATTTTGCATCATTTTAGAAAATCCAATACATAAAGAATTTTGTGAAGATCCAAAAATAATATCATCTATATAGATTTTAACTACTAAAACATCATTGGAAATTCATTTTATAAAAAGGGTAGAATCGGCTATACCTTTTATAAAACCTTTGGAAATAAGAAAAGTGCTTAATCTATCATACCAAGCTCTTGGAGCTTGTTTTAAACCATATAAAGCTTTTGATAATTTGAAAACGTGATTTGTAAAGTGAGGATTTATGAAACTAGGGGGTTGTTCAACAAAAACATCCTCAGCTATATACACATTTAAGAATGCACTCTTGACATCCATTTGATATAGTTTTAAATCCAGATGTGTAGCATAAGAAAGCAGGATTCTAATGGATTCAAGTCTAGCTACTGGTGAAAAGGTCTCCTTATAATCAATTCCTTCCTCTTGACTATAGCCTTATGCAACCAATCTAGCCCTATTTTTAACTATATTACTAGATTCATCTACCTTATTTCTAAACAACCACTTAGTGCATGTGGTAAATATGTCTTTGGGTCTGTCAGAAAGTTTCCAAACTTTTTTCTTTTCAAACTGATTAAGTTCTTTTTACATATCCATCACCCAAAATTCATCATTGATATCATCATTAATGTTTTTAGGTTCAATTTGTGACAAGAAAACTTGATGTTCAATCTAATTTCTAGGAGAAGATCTAGTTTGAGTTCCTTTATCTAAATCTCCTACAACAGCATCTAAAGTATGGTTCTTAAGGGTTCTAATATCTCTAGAAAAAGAGGGGCTAGTGATTTTAGGTTTTTCAGTAGGTTCAAGTTCATTATGACTTGAATTTGGAGAATTTCCAAAACTAAAAGTTTTCACAGATTTCTTTATAGGATGGTTAGAGTATTTAGCATTAATGTATATATTTGACATATCATCCTCTAGGTTCTCTGGAGAGGTATTAGTCGTATGTGGATCCATCTCATCAAACTTGACATGGATAGATTCCTCCACACATTTAGTTCTTTTTTTAAACACTCTATAGGCTTTACTAGAGATTGAATATCCTAAAAAACTTTCTTCATCACTCTTGGATGTAAACTTTTCAAGATTGTCCTTATTATTAAGGATGTAGAATTTTCAACCAAAAAATTTGAAGTAGCTTACTTTAGGTTTTCTATTATTCCATAACTCATATGGAGTTATTTTAAGAATAGGTCTAATCAACACTCTATTAATGATATAGCATTATGTATTTACAACTTCAGCCCAAAAATAAATAGGTAAGTCATATTCACTAAGTATGGTTCTAGAAACTTCTTACAAGGTCCTATTTCTTCTTTCTACAACTCCATTTTGTTGAGGTGTTTTAGGGGCGGAGAAATTATGACTATAGACATTTTTTTAGCAAAGGGATTCAAACTCTTGATTTTCAAACTCACTGCCATGATCACTTCTTAAGGATTTAATTCTAAGTCCACTAATATTTTCTACAGTTTTAGCATATTTGGTAAAATAAGAGAAGGCTTCACTTTTGTGAGCCAAAAATAAAGTCCAAGTATATCTAGAAAAGTCATCTACAAAAATATAAACATAGTGCTTCCCATTTAAACTAGAAATTCTATATGGTCCAAAAAAATCCATGTGAACCAACTTGAGAGGTTGATAAGTTGACACTTCTTTCTTTGGTTTGAAGGAAATTTTTTGTTGCTTTCCCTTTTGACAAGGATTACACTCTTTATCATTTGGAAACTCAAGTTTGGGTAGGTCTTTGACTAAACTTTTTCTAGTTAACTTTCTAAGGGATTTAATATTTCAGTGTCCTAGTATTCTATGCCAAAGCCAAGATTCTTTGTGAAATACACTTAAACATGAAGCATTTTGAGAAACTAAAGAATCTAAGTTAATAGAGTATACATTTTCATTTCTCAATGCATAAAATACTAATTCATTTTTATAAT
Organism: Viscum album; assembly: GCA_963277665.1. Classification (NCBI taxonomy): domain Eukaryota; kingdom Viridiplantae; phylum Streptophyta; class Magnoliopsida; order Santalales; family Viscaceae; genus Viscum; species Viscum album. Next base: position 495,860,677 of record OY728120.1, read on the forward strand.
TAAAAACATTGCAAGAATCATTTTCAAATTTAACATGAAATCCATCATCACATAGTTGTGAAATACTAAGCAGATTATATTTCAGTCCATCAACAAAAAGTGATTTGGAAATCAAAATTGAGTTAGAGTTACCGATTTGGCCAAGTCCAATGATTTTTCCTTTGGCATTGTCACAAAATGTGACATGTCTGCCATTAATTTTTATTAAGTTCTTGAAGCATGAATGGTCTCCTGTCATGTGTCTTGAACACCTACTTTCCAAGTACCATAATCTTTTACAGGAGCTCTTTAAACAATTTTCCTACAAAATAGTAAAATAAAAATATACTTTGGTACCCATATTTGTTTGGGTCCTGTAATATTAGTAACTAGTTCTTTAGGAACCCACATATTCCTCATAGGTTTCCTATAAGCATTATGTAAAGTACTTGGAAAAATAAACTCTATTTGGTCCAGAAAAGCTTGAAACAGTAGACAATGTATCATAATTTGAACTAGCAAAATGGTTTCCAGAACTAGGAGTAAAGCTGTATGTTCTAGATTTAGAAACAAAATTGGTTTTTCCAAAATTTCTTTTACCAGGTTGATAACCAATACTTGTAGTGTATTTAGGGTAAATCTATTTACCTAGAATTTATACCAAGGTATATTTACCATTAGTAAACCTTTAAAGGTACTTTTTCAATTGCTCAATAGATAGATTTAGTTCATTTTTTTCTGTGAGTAATTGAACATTTTTCTCTCTTTCTACAGTAAGTTCAGATTTAACAGTTGAGGTAAGAGCATGTTGTTTCTTTAAAGACTTGTATTTATCTTTTAGTTAATTACATGTCTCTTAAATAATATTGCAATACTCAAACATTTCTTCATTAGACATATTTTCAGAATCACTTTCATCTCCAAAATAATAGAAATTTTGTACAGGAGATTCCAGTGTTACCTCATATGTGTTTGTCATGAAACACATATTGGCTTTGTTAGCCTATTCATCATGTGAAAATTTTGAGCCACTTGAACTGTCCTCAAAAGCACTCCAAGTTGCTTTCATTGCCTTATTATACTTTCTAGACTTTTTTTCATATTTCTTTTTATACTTGAGATTGGGACGGTCATAATTTACATGTCCCTTTCGCTTACATTCATAACATACTATCTCATCAAACTTGTCATTTATTTTCCAATCTTTCTTCCAGATTCCCTTTTGATCATATCTTCCTTTGAAGTTAGGATTTCTAAAAATTTTCATCCTTTTGTAAAATTTCTTAAACCTTATAGATAATTGATACATCTCTTCATCGTCGTCAGGTGATGATTGTTCACTGCTGGAACTTTCTATAGAGACTTTCAGTTTCTCCTTTTCTTTGTGTTTAGAGGTGGTGGTCTTGAATGCCATAGATTTTCTTTTGGGTTCATCCTCCTCTTCCTTATTGACTTTCAGCTCCTATTCATACATCATTAGTTTCCCAATGAGTTCTTTGACAGGTAATTTTTTGATTTCACATGACTCTCTAATAAAGATAGAGGTTCCTCTCCATCTATCAGGTAGGCATCTAAGAATCCTTGTAATTTTTTCTTTGGCAGTCACTTCTCTTCTAAGAGAAATCATTGTGTTGACAATTTTGTTGAACCTGAGATACATGTCAGAAATAGGCTCATTCAGCTTCATTTTAAAAGTTATCATATTTAATAGTATAAGTATTGAGTCTCATTTCTTTCACATTAGAATTTCCTTCATGTGAAACAGACAAAGTATCCCAAATTTCATGGGAAGTTTTACACGCATATATTCTGTTAAATTCCTCATCTCCTAAAGAGAAATATAAAGCATTCATGGATTTGCAATTGTTATTGTAAGCAATCTTGGTTGGTTCATCCCAAGTAATTCTATTAGTAGTAGGAATCTTATACTCGTCTATAATTGAAGACCAAATTTCAAAGCCCATACTTTCTAAATGTATTTTCATTTTAATTTTCCATTGGGAATAATTAGTTCCATTAAATAATGGTGTTCTGTTTTTTACAGAACCTTCAAATCTATTATCCATAATAAAGAAATACTTTTAAAGAGCTATAAATTTAGAATTAATAGAAATTTATAGATCTTTAAAGTAAAACTCAAATCATAGTTTAATAGATTTAAAAACATAGTCTTAACATGAATAAAAACATCTCTGATACCAAATGTTGGTTGGAGTAGAGTACTCAAGAAGGTGGGTGAATTGAGTATCTATTAAAAATTTATGTTAAAAAGTTTTCTTAAAAAGGTTTCCCAATAAAAATGAATACAGCCCATTTAATCAAGGTAATACAGTTATAAAAGTTTGACTGTTCAAATAACCTCTCAGAAGATTGATTAATTCTCAGTAATATTTTTTTTTTTAAAAAAATTGGGTACAACCGCGAAAGCGGCACACGACACAAAGAAGAAAATTACAGTAAATCGCAAGTCCGGAGACTTGACCCCGCGACCTGCCCCTCACCCCACCCAAGCCCTTACCACCCCACCACCAACGATGGGGCCTCAGTAATATCAATATGATTTATTGGTACTACTTTTGAAGCTATTCTAATAAGGAAAAACAATTATAACTTCTATCCAAGACTAACTATCAAAGTAAAATCTAGTGTTTTCTGAAATATACAGTAAAGCAGAGAAAAACTAAATTAAAAGACACGGCGGATAAAACAAGTGGTTCAATCTCAAGCCAAGACCTAATCCACTCCACTTGGTGATCACCTGCCACCAAGAATTTTATATTAATAAACTTGATCCACATCCTAGATCGGGGTAAACAACAATGCACACGATTGTCTATGTCACACGACCTCTTTCACTGTTCTTTGTGGGTATAAACTATCAGTTCACACAAGGACCTCTTCCACACTTATCTGTGTGAGTAAACAAATGTAAAAAGATATGAGAGGAATGATATCTTGTAACATTTAGTTTAGTGCAGGAGGTAGTGTGTGTTTTAATACAGACATACACACACTACTCAAAAGCTAAAAGCAATACACAATAGATAAATGATGATGAGAAAAGGTTAGAAGTGATCTGAGTGTTATTCTATGCATCTCTAGACTTGTAGGATGAAGCATATGCAAGTATTGAGTCTGCTTGTGAAAAACAAAGTATCGCAAGTCTGTCAGTTCAAAGGTGTAAGTTGTCTAGCTCATGTTCTTCTTGAAGGTGGTACTGTGAAGATGTTTTTGGCTCTGATCTACTGTAGTCCAGCCTTTGGAATCAAGAGTGATTCATGTGTTCTTCTGTTGTTTCTTGTTGCATGTATCGGTTCACTTTTCAAAAATGCTTTCACGTCTGCTCTCCCTTGTCTGTGTATTTTTGCAACCTGGCTTATCTCCCTTCTTAATTACGGGTGCGCACGCTGGAACCGACAAGATGCATGTATTCTGCACCTCGTACATCATACTTTCAGGTGACATGTCTACAAAGAAAGATTAATTATTTCAGTGTCTTTAAATGACTCAAATATGACTATTAGAAATTAAATTGAAAACGAAAAAACAGATTAAAGAACAGTATCACAATCTGTCTAGAAACAGTGTCACTTGGAAATGGTGTCACCACGAAACGGTGTCTTCTTCTTTGCCTTTGAGCGATGAGACAGTCATGATGGCATAGTTGTATTGAGATCAGGAACTGATAGCACAGATGTGGTGTTAGAATCACGATGTCTGGTGCTTTTCCAAACTTCGAACAGTGTTTGGGTCACGGTGTCTGGGTCATGGTGTCTAGGTCCTTTTCTAGAAAACCAGAACCTGTGGCAGATTCACAGTATCTCAGACTTAGCCAAATATCTGTAAACAGTATTAATTAGTAATGTTCATGGAATGAATTAGACTTAATCATTCGTATAAGAAATCATTATAAAACAAAGTTAAATATGGTTTACAAGAATCACACATGATTTACGATTAACATGATTTAGTGGAAGTTTATTTAAAGCATAAAGAAACCAACCATCTATACACATGATTTGAGATAAATTGAACATGATTAACAGGATTTGTGATCATTAAAACGTGATTAAAACATGAGGAGTCCAACAATATTTATTGTCACTTCTATAAAGGCTTGTAGGGTCACACTTTGTGGTTGACCGAATGGGGATTGAATTTGACTTAGAGAGCTACTCCAAAATTGTTTTAGAGTTAATCCAAAAGTGTTTTGGATAGGTATTCACAAGGTATTGCATATGATGTGATGCAAGGTGAAGTATATGATAGATTTCCAAAAATGTTTTGGAAGATATCCAAAATGAGTTTTTCATATGGTTTCTCAAGTTATTGTGTACAATACAATATAAGGTGAAATGACACAAAGTCTATTAGGATTTAGTGCAAGTGGGAGATTGAAGAAGATATGCCCTAAATCCATATTTATATATGTTATATTTATGGGTGCTATATCGGCTTGCATGAAAATTATGATTTCCATGTATTGGGTATATTATTCTGTGTGTGGTGGACACCCAAACCATTCACCCACGTAAGCTATCATTAAATGAAATCATTTCATATTTATATGAAATGTATAGGGAGTAAATACATATGATGCATGAACCGGCACTACTACAAAACTAGGTTTATCCAACACTAGGGCGTTAACATCACTTTTTCGTAGTGCTGTTAAAAGGGGTCTTTAACGGTGCTAGAAAAAAGTGATGTTAAAGGGGGCCCTTTATCGAAGCTTGTAAAAAAGCGTTGATAAAGTGTATATTTCAAAAAAAAATCATTAAAAATAATATATAAATATATAAATATATTTATATTGCTATAAATATAATATATGTTTTTTAAATATGTTTTAGATGAGGCTAAATAGGCATTTACACTTAATATATAAGGTATTTAGTGAAAATGGATTATAAAATAATTAAAAAATATATTTTTAATTAATAATTTTCTTATTATTATTGAGTAGTAGTCATTTAATAACAATTTGAAGATAAAAAAATCAAAAAAAAAATAAAAGATCTAAAATAACTTGAAAATGTAACTCGAACTTCAAACGAGCATAACTTTTGATTCGAGTGTCTGTTTGGGCTCTACCAATATCAAATCAAAGTCTGCGATGAGATTTACACCATGTTGACCAAGGGGGGCTCTAGTCACTATTTTTTTAAGGTCAAAAGAGGCACAAAATTCCTCCAAAACTGAGTTTTTAGTCAGAGTACCCCAATTTTTTAACATTCGATGGAATTTTAACCTCGATTAAGAGGGTATTTTTGCCTATTTTTAGTGGGGATTGAATTTATTCCTAGGGCTTACATTCATATTGATATTATAGTTTTGAAATTTTATCGTTTTTTATTATGTAGCTTTATTTATAATTAAATTTATGCATATGTTCTTATATTTACTTATAATAAATCACTTGTATAAATACATATATCAACATATTTATGTAGAAATGTATTTTTAAATATATAAAATAAATATTAATTATTAATTTTATTTAAATTAAAAAATTATCCATTTTATTTACCTTATAAAAATTCAATAATATGTGTATATATATATATACCTATACAATTAATTTTTATATATAAATATGTGTGTCAATAATTAACAAATATGTGTGTATATGTATATTCTAATATATTTAAATAAATACATATTCTAAAAATGTATTTAAAACAATATCTAACCATTTTTTACATTATACAAATATATTTATAATGTTTATATATACATATATGTGTGTATTAATAAACAGATATATATTCATATTATATTCTAGTATATATAAATGAATATAATATATAATATATTTAAATAAACAATATATATATATATCACACACATATATTTTATAAATGTTTTTAAAAATATTTATATAAATATATGAATAAAATACACATATATATATATAAACAGAAATATCATTAAACAGACAATTGTTCCACCTTCAAAGGAGAGGGGCAGTGTTCAAATCCAGGTTGCATGAGGCTGGAAATTCAAAAAGCGCTGATAAAAGGGGTGGTGGGGTGAAAAGCGTTGATAAAGGGTTGGGGGAGCACTATTGAAGGTGTTGTGGAAGCAAGCGTTGTTAAAAGACCCTTTAACAACGTTTCTTTAGCGCTGATAAAAGGCTAGGGCCTTTAACCACGCTTCTGATAGTCAATGCTTTTTTAGCGCTGATAAAGACTTATTCTAGCTTGTTAAAGGCCTCTTTTATAGGTGAGGGGTGAGGCTTTATCACAAATTCATTCAAGGAATCAATCTAAAACCACCTTCAATCAAAGGAGCACCAAAGGGGTGCCCAAAGGGGGAATAAGAGGGGGAGCGACGGGCCAAAATGGCCTCCCCCAAGCGGCTCACCCCCTAAAATTGAAGAAGGGACGAATAGTCAAAAGACTGTTCTTCCCCTGCTAAAAAAACTGGGTAGAACTCCATCGAGTACTAGGTTTACCCTCACCTGGTACCATGTGACTCCATTGGGTACCCAGTGATGGGCACCAACCTCCCTTTTGGATGGGCAAAGGGACAACACCTCTGCATACCACGCCCAAGTACCTGATGTAATTAAATCGGGTATCTTATGGCTACTGCCAACCATCCCTCTCCCTTTTCTCCTCCACCAACACCCAGAATCTCGTTTTGAATGTTTTTCTGAATCCAAAAATCCAATTTCAACCGTCCACCGGGACAACTAAGATATGATCCGCCACCTGGTTCACCGACAGTAAAATTTGTAGGTTGTTACAGGTTTGACAAAAGAAGGGGTTTGGGAAGTGGTGGGAAAGGGGTGGAGGGGTATTATGGAGCCAAGAGGGAGTGGTAATTTAGAATAATTTAGACCAAATACTATGAATAATGTTGATTGTTATGACTTTTATTAGTGTGATTAAAAATGTGGGTTTCTTTCCCATTTTTACACACTCAAAACCGAAAGGTACCTTTGAAATACATTACACCAACTAAAGAATCAAATGTACTTTTTTATTCACGTAAAATATAACTTATGTTTTGAAAATTAATTTATAGGTTTGGAATTAAGTTTCTTGTTTTTAAATACATTATTTTACTCATTAAAAACATTTTAATTCTTGAAAAAACTTTTATAATTTTTTGAGTCATATATATCATGATGGTGTCATAAAAATTACGGTATACGTAAAAACTATATTTTTTACGGTTCATCAAAAAATCAACTTTTTCAAAAAAAAAACAAAAATACACCTTAAACTAATTTCGACATGCTAATTTCAAAAATGAAATCTATTTCATCAAATTCAATTTCTAAATATTTAAAGCTTTTTTAAAATCGAATCATATAATACATAAAAGCAATTTTATTTTGAATAAAGATTATTTTGTTATGAGTGATCACATTTCTGTTTGTTATTTTTTTAATTATTATATGATTGATAATTATAATAAATCTTTATGACAAAATAAGTTTCAAATTTAGGTAATTTTAATATTTAAATTTCGACCTAAAAATAATTGTTCTATTAAGTTAAAAAGGCCTTATTAAAAAAAGGCCTTATGAATTGTAATAGTGTGGGTGCGGTTTATGTTAAAAAAAAGGCCTTATTAAAATGTATGCTTATTTATGCACCAAGTTATATAATTTCATAAGTCATTTTGTAGAATTGTAACAATTTTTACTTATTTTAATAATTATATATAATAAATTTTAGGTGTTTTACTACTTTCATCAGTCTAACAACTATTTCAACGGTCATTTATTATTTTCAATGGTAAGATAATTATTATACTTCCTATAAATACCTCTCAATTTCTTCATTGTTCTTTTATTAATTTTTTCATCAAAGTTGTTTATATTTCATTTACAGAATGCCCATCTTATTTCTAATAGTTTGTTTTCATTCAAATAATGTAACGACCCAAAATTTCCAGATATGAAAAATTGTCATTTCTAAATATATTTGTGATAATGTGTAGTATAAATCAAACACATTGTATAACAAAACAAGCACCATTTTATTTTGTCAAACATAAAACATTAGATATAAAGTATAAAAATACTCCACAAAATTAAAATAGGATAATGAGATTATAAACACATACAAGTAGCATAAATGTAATTTGAAATTTTGCCGTGTCTTGCATACGAACGGTCTTTAAGATACATTGTTCTCTGGTCACTCGATACTAGTACTCAGTAGAGAGATCTTTTAAGAAATTTAAAAAACAAAAGTCATAAAAGAGTTTTACTGTTCCACTACAACAAACACTAATTGATGCTTATAGAAGACATAAATATGGATTGAATTGAATTAATTTTTCACCACATAAATCTTCTATAAGTATCAATTAGTGTCAAGTGACAAGAGACCAATATATCTTAAAGATCATTCGTTTGCAACCCATAATAAGTATTAGTGTTGGGTGACGTGAGAGCAATGTATCCTAAAGATGCAATATATACTTTTAGAAATAATGTTGCGTGGTTTGTTTTATGATAAATAAAACATCCTAATAATGTTTTCAAATAATTTAGCCGTTTCAAATCCGTTTTTTCCATGTCGAAGCCCTCCTCCATGCACACTTATTTCCAATCATATTCAATGCCGTTCATTGTTTTTAGTTTCAGATTATTGCAATTTTATTTAAAGAAGACTCGTGATCATAGAGATTAAAATGAAGTTAGCTAACAATATCTAAAATAAAATGATGTTAAATGATGATTGTAAATCTAAAATAAAGATGAAAGAAGATATCCAAGCTACAATTGATGAAAATTAAAACATTTCCATGCTCTGATAGCAGCTTATAAATGTGCTTACTCATAACCGCCTGAAAATTTATTGATCCACGATGTACAAAGTTTGGAAATTTTAAACGATTTTAAAGTACAAGGTGCAAAAAAAATAATGATACAATTATTTCTAATAAATGATCTAAGAAAAAAGTAAAACCATACCATTAGATATATAAATACTTTTCAAAAAACCAAGGAGAATAAAAACATAAAAGATGATCCGTGAATAAAAATACAAATCGTACGAAACAATAAAGTCCAATTAATCAGATTCAATCAACCCATATACATCTCCACATATTCCTCCTCCACCAAGCAGATACATGCATCTACCCCATAAAAAAAATAAAGGAAAAAAAGTGCTCCTAGGAGAAAAAGGACAGGGAACTTGACAGCAGCACCTCGTAGAACACGTGGCAGGCATCCAGCGAGGGGCCCCTCTGCCCCAGTTGATGCCAAAAATCGATCACTTAGAGAGCACCATCATCATCCCTCCCCGCTCCCCAAGCTTCCGAGGAATCATGAAGGCCCTAAACCAGTTCTACGAACTTACAGGATGCTGACGAAACCCGGGGCGTCGTTCCTCGGCCCTTCCAGCGAACGGTAGATATACAAGATATCCACATATCGCTCCCCCGCCTCCATCGGATCGACCTCGTCCCGGTTCCGGCTCTCGATCACCTCCACAGACAGCCCGGGCAGCGCCCGCGCCACCTCCTCGCAGCCCTGGAGCGTCAGCCGGCACGATGACATCCACAGGAACCTCATGTTATAAAAATGGTGGAGGCCCGAGCGCAGGGCCACGTCCCCGAACGGGCTGTCCCGGACCTCCAGCTTCCGCAGCCCCGGGCAGCCCTCCAGCACGTGCCTCAGCCCCGCGTCGCCGTCCCCGGCGAAGGCCACCGACAGGGTCCGCACCAGGTTCCCGTACCGCCCGATCAGGTCGAAGAAGCGGTCCGTAAGCAGCCCCGACACGGCGAGGCGGGTGAGGCTCCTGCAGTTCATGACGATGGCCCCGAACCCCTCGTCCATGGGGGCCCCCGTCGCGTGGTCCGGCCGGCGGCGGCCCATGATGCAGAGGCGGAACACACGGAGGTCCGGGCAGTTCCTGGATGTGGCTATCACCGCCTCGTTCGTCATGGTCTGGCAGAAGTAGAGGATGGATTGGAGCTTGGGGCAGCCCCGCGAAATGGCTTGCAGGCCGATGTGGGACACAGGGCCTTCGTCTTGCTCCTCTGCATTTACGGGGAAGACGCGAAGCTCTTGAAGGTCCTTGCATGCAGCCGCCACCGCCTCCAGTCCATCATCACATACCGAATCAAGAACCTATCAAGGAACACAGCCTTAATAATAGATTGGTATGAATTTGCAAATCATTCAACAATAAGTACCCATAAAATCCTGAGTTTGCTGCAGTGGCGGACGACCAATCTGAGCTGCTCTGCGCTGATGTTCGCAAAGCTAAAGTTCAGAGAAATGAGATTGGCACAGACGGGAAAGATGGCAGGCAAGTACTCGGGAGTGACGTCTCTGAAACCAGAGAGGCTGACCAGGGATTCACAAGCCCCGAAAGCCGAAGCATAATCCGGCGCCGGATCCCCCTCAGGCAGTAGATCACTGGAGCTGAAAGAGCCGGTGCCCAGATCCGTGAGATGCGGCGCACGAAGCAGGAGACGGTGGAGCTGCTCGATCGAGACATGGCGATTCAATCTGAGTTTCCTTAAAGATGGAGACCCGGCCACCAGCCGCTCCAGCATCTCGAAATTTACAGAACACTCTACGCAGTCGAAAATCAGTGATTCCAGGGAAGTTCCGGCCTCCGGGAAATACGATATCCAATCTACGTCGTCGTCGTTCACCTCATCTTCCGTCAGATCAAGCACTCGAAGTTGCCTGAGAGAAAAGCAATTCTACCTATCAGAAAATCAATGGATTCTTGCTTTGATCCCAAAGCCCTAAAAAATCAAGCCCTAGAATCAACAGCGTGCAAAAACCTTAAAGTGTCCAGAAACAGTCGCAGATCCAATAAAGAGCTGCAATTAGAAGCCAACGCACCTGCACTTGCCCGCGACGAAGGCAAGCCCGCGGGTTCCGAACCCTTCACAGCAAACGAGGGCGAGCTCCTTGAAGGAAGGAAACGAGCGAGCAAGAACATCCAAATCGTCATTGGTAACGTCCATGCGCTTCAGGTGAATCTTCTCGAGGCTGGGGTACGCGGAAGCCATGACCGTGACCCAGGGGGTGAAGTGCGCGCCCCAATTGGGCGGCATCATGTTGAAATCCGCGAACCTGGGCTTGCCCTTGAGCACCACGGAGCCGACCCTCGCGAAGCGCTGGGCAGCCCGACGAGGGGAGACTGCGTAGCAGTTGCCGATGAAGAGGTGGGATCGAGAGAGGGCATCGGCGCGGTACCAAGACCTGCAGACGAGTGAGGCAGCGTTGCGGTCGCGGGGCGAGGTCAGGAAGAGGAGGACGTTCTCGAGAACGTTCTCAAGGACCTGATCGAGAAAAGGCGTCTGGAGCTGGCCGGCGGAGGAATAACCTCCAGCTATGTCAGAGCTCCGGGGTTCGTCCGTGAGGGTCCCAGAACCCGCCGGAGGAGGCCCGTCGTCGTCTTCCGGCATTCTGTCAGAGCCGCCCCGTATGAAACTCCCCTGGATCTGAGTTCAGTCGCAGATAAGGGCTGTCGATAGGGGCGGGGAGTCGGAATTGGAGAAGGCGAGTGGCGAGCGTGTGAGTGTCTCTGACGGAGACGGAGAGAGATACAGAGAGAAGGCACGGGGAGGGCGCAGAGAAGTAAGGGCGGGGGGGCCGGGGAGAGGAAAGGCGTGAAAGTATTATAGAGGACGGGATACCGACTCCGTTGTCGGGACGCTTCGTTCGGCGTAAGTGGATGCGGGGTAGGATTCTTGACACCTGTCAGCATACGGTAAAATCAATAAATTATGGATTTATTTATTTATTATTTAATTACACTCCCTCCCTAAGTGTTCCCGTGTCTTGTCAGAATGTTTTTATTTAATAAAATATCATTAATTTATTTATTTTTAAAAATTTAAACCATGACACGTTATTGCCATGCCCATGTTAGTCTGAACGAGTGGAGGTTATTGGTGAACGTTAGTGGGGCACGATTCATGTGACGGATAGAAGACTTCATTAACCATTTAGTTATTTCACAACGATTTTGACATATTTAACAAAGTTTTTTACACTAATTTTTAAATTTTTAAATTTTCAAATTTTAAAAACTATATATATGAAAATGCCGCAAAACTATTTGTGAAAGTTTAAAATCATCATGAATTTAACTAAAATTTGGGGAGCCATTCCTAAAAATAAAATTTGAGATATAAAACATTTTTTAATTTAAAGGTTTCATGTTTATATGTTCAGTGTTAAGAGAACATATTATGTGAATATTTATATTAAATGTTCTATGTCCCAATAATATATATGAATGCATGTATGTGTATGTATGTATCTATGATGTGTACAAAAAAACATAAAATTTAACACATGTTACAATACATTTAATATATAAATGTTCATCTAGCATTTATATGCCAATGCTCACAAAACACGTTTATACAAATATTTATAAAAAATTAATATATATGTATATGTGTGTGCCCACATGACATATATTTATCTACATAACACTACATAGCATTTATGCCAAAATGTTCACAAAACATTTAATATATATGTTTATAAAACAATTATTATGTCACGACCCGTTTCTCGGGGCACGTATCGTGACTATCTCAAACCCGTCTTCCATAGGCCAGGGGCTGACGACTAGCACCAAAAGCGTAATTACCTAAAACTGAGAAGACATTGCCTTTATAAATCGTAAACACACACAACCAAAGTACAAGCGGAAGTAAACACTAAACAAAAACTGTATAACAGTACTGAAAGTAAAGGGGGCCAGAATACAAACCCAACAGTAAAGTACAAAATACAATTGAAAACATGTACAACTAAAAAAGGGACAAACAGCTGAAAAGTGGAACCAGCTCCTGGATTATCCTTCAGGGTTCCTACTTGAAGGGTAGGTACATATGGTCTCCTCAACACTCCCCGTCTGTCAGACTCCACCGTGTACCGAAACGTCGTAAGGTCCACCTCCGGGTACCGTCCCGTCCCGGCGCTCTCGGCCTCCGTCAGCGCTGTCCGTCGTCTGCATCCAATACAACGATGTGCAGGCGTAGCCCGTGCAGGGGTGAGTATAACGATACTCAGTAGGGACCCCAATACCCTCAAGGTCTCACAAAATCAAACAAAGATAAACCACAAAGTATGATTTCAATAGATAACCATTACTTAGATATATGCCCATACATATACCCAAGTTATCAAGTAACTCATCTCAATCATGAGGAAAACTCAAAGGTCGTTGACTCAGCTCAAACCAGGATTTTCATTAACGAAACCACGGCTGCTGGAGAACTCCTCCTCTGTTGAGTACAGTGGCTCTGTCGCGACTCCGAGACGCTACTCACTAACCTTGGACTGCTGAGGTACTCCTTCTGTCGAGTACCGCGGGTCTGCCGCCAAATAGAGCGCTCCGTCCGCTGTGGGTCTGCTGCCAAACTGGTCGCTCCCCCTAATAGCCTACAGAGGTACTCCTCCTATCGAGTACCGCGGGTCTGCTGCCAAACCAGGCGCTCCGTCCACCGTGGGTCTGCCGCCAAAATGGCCCCGTCCACTGGGCTAGTCGAATTACTCCGAGTCGAATCGGTCAAACAGTCGTCAGATCTACAGCTACTAGGTCTCTGCACCCCGTCTGCTCGTCTCCGGGAGGTTCTGTTCCACGAGCTACTGGTCGATACTCCAAGTGTCACGAGGTCTCATGTGGAAGTATCTCAAAGGACCGTCATGTCACAGGAGTCTCAACGCAACAGACGGTGCGTCAATCGAACGCCCGGTCTGTGAGTTATTAGCATTTTAGTCCCGGGGCCCCGGTTAGATTCGTGTACGAACCAACTTGACTGTGACTCAACTATACCCCGAACTCCAGGGGGGGTATACTCAAAGGGACGACTATGCTCCAAGAATACCGACGCCATTGACGGTTCGTCAAACGGATGTCTGGTGCCAAAGATATGGTCAAAGCAAGCAAAGGGTCAGTAATGGACCCAGGTCCGGTCCAACTCGGTCAGACCGACTCGCCCCAACCCAGTCTGGGCCGACCCGGTCTGGATCGACCCTGTCAGACTCGCTGGGTCTAACCCGGCCCATTGGGCAGGTCAGCTCGCTATATTTTGACCCGGTCCGCTGGGCCCGACCCAGCGGACCGTGAGGGCGGTTCGGCCCGATAGTCGCCACGTAGGCGGATCGATGACTCGGCCTAGGAGACCGGGCCGGTTCGGCTAGCGACACCGTGGGGGGAAGCCGCGGCTCGGCTCGGAAGGCCGGTGGCCGGGAGGCCAGCAGGCAGGGCGCGCAGGGCGCCGGCAGGCCGACCGGTCACCGACAGGCCTTGGGTGCACCGGGCAGGGCGCCGGTGCGCCGAGCAGGGCATTTGGGTGTCGGGACGCCGGACAGGGCGCTGGGCAAGCCACGGTAGGGGCGCCGGGCAGCGGTGCGGGGGCACCGGGCTGGCTGGGCAGCGTGCCAGGGGGCGCGGGCAGTGCGCTTATCACGAACCAGTCCAAATCGACCCTGAACCGATCACCCAAGCTAGTACACGACAAGTCCTGAGAGGCGTTCCCGATCCTCCAAGGATGGCGACAAGCACCAAGGGCATCAATAGCGTACACAAGGGAACGATTCGCCCATATATGAACAATCAAACAAACGACGGAAAGAAATGGACAACCCAAAATACATTTATATAAAAATTGAACTGAACATTATTTGTACAAGAAACTGAAATTACAACTAAGACAACAACTCAACTGACCAAACCCGATAACCAACTAACTCCATGTGACCCCGCTGGTCACTCTCCAACAAAATGATCACACATCTCCCAAGACGATCGAACTCAAGCTGAAACCTGCACAAGGGCTACAAACATAACAAGACTATAGACGTGAGTATTAAAACTCAATAGGTTAGCCCGATATTCTATTCCCAATGCACATCCTTTAAAATAAAAGAAACATCAATTTCAAGTTTTAAATACAAATATAAAGTTATGTCTTCTAAATGAGGTCCCATGCTATAAGAAAAACTGCCAGACAAAAACTTGCATGTTTTATAAACAAGAATGCTAGTAATAACTTTCAAAGCGGTGCAACTTCAAAATGAAAATAGTTTTCAAAAGGGCTTCTTTAAAGAATTTTAACTTTTAAATAAATCACACACACTACTGAATTTAGCAACCAAACACACCGTATGCTGACGGTGAGTACAAAAGATCCAATGAGCACAAGTCACGGGAACACCCCTAGGCACTAGTCAGTCGTGAGCCCCAGGTACCTCGTATCTCTGTGAAAGTAACCATAATAAATATCCGTTCTCGTGCACATGAGCCACTAATAGGGAGCATACCCATAACCTAGTGGTCCCCCAACATCATCATCATCGTAGTTTAGTTAGTGTTGTCATCGTCAAACTTGCTACGTGAAACATGGGCCAAACCCCACAGGATCACTAGCATACTAGTACACGTCCGCCCACCTAGATACTCGGGATTCCCTTTAGTGCTCAATCAAATTACACATTTTATCAAATACACACTTCACATCAAAAGTCCATTCCCAAACCATAAACACACAAACAACCCACAAACTTTCTTCACATTTCTTTCACGAATCAACAAACCACTAAATATTTTCGTAAAACAACTTCAAAGAGTGTATTGAGCCTTTGCACATAAAACTCTTCCAAAAACACTCTTTCAATTATAAAAACACATTTAAACCATACCAAACCATATTTGGAAGCCCTAAAAACATTTAATAAAATCATTTCATGGACCATAAAACAATCTCAATTGACACAACTTGGTATATACAAGTAAAACACTCATTCTTTATTTTTAGGAAAGGCCAAACGGGCTTTTAAACATTTTCTCAAAACTAACATTTGAAAAAGTTACGTATTTCAATTTTATTAAGGAGGTGTGTACACACCATTTAAAGAATAAAACCACATTCATAAATCCCTTAAAACACTCAGGTGACATATTCAAAACACAACCATTTTTATAAGAATGTGAAACGGGCCATTTTCTGGCAACTCGGGCCAAAACATGTTGTAAACAAAAAACCATTTGCTTATAAAAGAAAATCCAAATTTGAAAGCCATAAAAGGATACCAAAATAATTTTCTTACATGCTGCCAATATATTTATAAATCCAAACAAATTATTTTAAATTGCAGTAGACAGATAAAAGCCAACCGGGCAATTTACCGAACACATTGCATGTACTCTTTAAAAAAACAACTCGTGTTAAGCACTTAAAAAGGGATAATACACCATTTTCATGCCATAAAGTTATTCAAGCTACTGAGACATATTCAAAATACCATAAACCAAGTGCGAAAGCTCATGGAATAATTTATCAAATAAGAGGAGTGCACATTTATACCAAAACAACTATATTTTTAACAAAATAAGTCACAAAACATAATTTGCACACAAAACCTTTAGAACCAAAGTTTCACAGTAGCACATATCATATAAATATGGTTATAAAAGAATTAAAATGATGAAACTTAAATGATAAAGGTTTGTGCAAGGGATATCCTACCTCAAATCCTTGGCGTAACGGAAACGCACACCCGAAATCACCCGTCGCGGGTTTATAAACCCTAAAACTATGAATACCAGACCTAAATGAATATAAACTCCATCAAAAACCATGGTATAACAGAACCCTAGTTCTATCATGACTAGGAGAGATTATAAAACCAAGAAAAATTGAAAGGAGGAAGAAGAGGGAGGATAAAGGAGATGAAATCTCACCTTCTCCACTAGAAAAATCTTCGTATTCCATTAGTTCTGCACCCCTATAGAAAATGGAATGGGATGAAACTTCTTGGAGAGTCGTCTAATGTCTGGACGAACCAGGGAAAGAATATTTTTTTTGAAAAAGAGCGTGAATTGAATGAGTTATGTATAAAAAGATTTACCTTATCAATTCTGGGCGATTTGAGGTAACCTAAGAAATTTCGCCCTAATCCGAGACCCATATGAGCTCCAAAGAGGGTAAATCGACAATGGGGGTGAGGATAGGAGTATTGGATTCAAGGGGGAGGTGGAATCACCGAAAAATATAAAAAATTGAATTAGATATAAAAGAAACAAATATTTTTTTTAAAACAGGAAATTGGCCCATGGGCTGGCCCAATACCTAAATAAGTAACCCCAATTCACCATGCTTATGAATTTCTATGGGGTACAAAAGGCTATGTAAGTTTTAATATGTTAGTATAGGACAATTGGGAAGTTGAATGGGTGAAAAATGATGAAAAACAAAAGAGTTATAAAAGAAACAAATTCGGTTTTTAAAACTGGAAATGAGCTCACGGTTGGCCCAAATCATGAAGTAACCATCCTTTCTTCAAAAACTCCTAAACAAGCAATGGGGATCCCAAATTAGGGTGGTTAGAAATATATGAAACTTCAAAACTCAAGATTCATCTCACCAAATACCCATGAAAAGGATCAGTATTTCCAATGGATTGGATCAATACAAAGACAAAAAAAACCGGGTGTGACAATTCTCCCCACCATTAAAGCTTTCCGCCCCCGGAAAGCCATAACACTTTCTGGCTAAAGAAATCAGCACCTAAGGATTCCTTTACAACATAATCCATCCTCTAAAGATAAGGAAATATAAATTACCAAAAATTCAACTTAATACTCTTGCCCAAACAAAACACAACTCACAACCACGTCCGGAGAATCAACGGAAAGATGAAGCCACCACCTCCACAACCAAGCCAAGAACCCCATTGTTGGGCCTTCTCCTAATGAACCCAACCATCACCCAAACCAAAGATCACTCACAAAAACCAAATATTCTAGGGGAGTCCAGAATGGACTCCCCACCATTAAGAAACAACTAGCACTAGAAAAGTTCTTAGGATTAAAATCCATGAGACCCATGGTGGGTCTCTCCACCATTAGAAACCAACTAGCAACGAATAGACAAGAATTCAACATGAGCTAGAATTGTACCTCACTCACACAAGCCCAAAAAAACACTCCAACAAAAACCTACAATACCAAGTTAATAGGGTTACAACATGAACATATAATCCACCCACTCCCGAATGGAGGGGACAAGAACTTGACCAACACTTTTAGCACAGATCTGGACCCCCACCACTCGGGGATGAGAGGGAAGGGGACCCAATAATTTGGCCACTAAAACCACAAAAGAAACAAAGAAACTACCCAAAACTCTCCACCTACGAATAGGTAACACCAAGACTGCACCTTATTTTCACAGGCGGTCCACACATGGATATTGATTGAAAACCCACATCCATGAAGGCATAACCATAAACACTGTGTGAGGGGTAAGTCAACCACGCTTGTTGCGACAAATAGAAATTCACAGAAATGAAGAACCAAAACATTGACATAAAAAATAACTCACCAAAACAGAGGAGGAAGGATCCTAATCGAGCACTCCACACCTCTGTCGATTTCCTGTCTGCGTGAAAAGCTTCACTCCGAGGCCTATGGCTAGAGCCCTGATTCTCGAAGCATCTGTTACACCGTAGTCAGGTGATAAGGATCACACTGCTAAAAAAACTCACTTGCTCACCAAACAAAAACCTTCATCTAAATAGGAACTCATAGATACATATCAAAATTCTGTCTCACTTCGAATGAGGGAAAAAATGGACAAGGAATACAGTGAAACACATCAAAATCACCGAACACAACTGCTCTATCCAAAAGAATTATCACGACCTAGAAACACTTTTAATAGATCCCAAACAGCTCTCTATTCCAACAAATAGGTTGAGGCATCATCAAAAGAGGTGGATTTAACGTTTGAAATGAATCCTTAGGTTGATCAGCAGGAATTATTTCCAATGGAGAACTATCCATGGCCACATCACAACATCAAACACATCTTTAGAAACCCAATGAAAATTACTACAAAATCGAGCCACCAACAAGATCTCATCTCAAGATACAACAAGAGTATGAATTCTAGATCAAAAGTAAGCTTACTGAATAAACAACTCTTCTAAGAAATAGAAAAAAAACTAGCCACATAACTATTGGATTATAAAAAAAGGCCAAAAATTTTCAGCTCAAAACACTTTTGAAAAACAAACTAACTTGGTGGGTTTCCACATTCACCAACAGTGTTTCATCAAGTCTCACCCACATGCACATTTCCATGCCACCCCAGGCACCCAACCACCATTCCATGTAGTCCATCCTTCTAGATATCAATAAAACCATGCATGTGAGCACCCATGAAAGCACCGAAGGCTAAAACAAAACAACATCATTCCAAAAAATCATTTACCTTCAAAAGGAATACCAACCACCAAGTCAAAAACCCTTTTCATATTTCACAAAAAAAACCACAATTCATTAAGAAACATTTTCTTAAAAACCTACCCCTTTTCATTTTTAACAACTTTTAAAATAACCAAGCCACTCTAAACAACCCCTTACCATTTTTTTTTTAAAATTCATCAAGGTATATTTTCATAATCTGAGGTCCATTGAGACCAATACCCTTTCTAGGAAAACACCAACCGATCAAAACCAATTTCCAAAACTAATTTATCCGATTCAAAAAATTTTTAACATCCCAAAATACCCCATTTAAAACAATGATCCAGAATCAACTTAAAATGATTCACAATTTCAAAACATTTTATTCCAACAAACCACAAGTTTAGATTATGGATAATCCAATCCCGTTAAATCATTTCCACTTCCCTCCATTTTTTTCACAAAAATACAACCTTCCAAAACCATTCTTATATTTAATTTTTGAAAACCCCCTTTTTCACTTTTAAAAATCTAATCCTTCCTTTAAAACCCATTTCCACAATTCTCAGACAAGGATTTTAAAAAAAATATTCAGAATTCAAGAAAGGTTCAAGAGACCCAAAAAAGGGAACTAGTGTCGGTGGGTGACTTGACCATATGGTTGGCGGCCATATGTAAAACACAACACCAACACAGAGAGACTTATTAGGACCATTCCCTAGCCCCACATGTCTTGCCAAGCCCTGCGAGCTCACGGATTCTATTAGTTAGACTCCCCTTGTCATATCCCAACACCAAACAATCAACAAGAACAAAGGATACTAATAAAATCGGACTTCCCATGGAAACCAGAGGATTATAATGAGAAAGAGTTCGCGGAGCTCTTCTTGCACTTACCCCTCAAGTCCCAAAAAATCCTACTCCATCTACCTTGATATCCCCAAAATAACAAGGGCGCTCTAAAAATAAAGGTCTGCTAAGAGTCAACCTCCCTCTGATACCATTTTGTCACGAACCAGTCCAAGTCGACCTTGAACCGATCACCCAGGCTAGCCCGTGACAAGTCCCGAGAGGCGTTCCCGATCCTCCCGGGATGGCGACAAGCACCAAGGGAATCAATAGAGTACACAAGGGAATTATTTCGCCCATATATGAACAATCAAATAAACAGCGGAAAGAAATGGACGACCCAAAATACATTTATATAAAAATTGAACTGAACATTATTTGTACAAGAAACTGAAAGTACAACTAAGAAAAAAACTCAACTGACCAAACCCGATAACCAACTAACTCCATGTAACCCCAATGGTCACTCTCCAACAAAATGATCACACATCTCCCAAGGCGATCAAACTCAAGCTGAAACCTGCACAAGGGCTAAAAATAGAAGAAGACTATAGGCGTGAGTATTAAAACTCAGTATGTTAGCCCGATATTCTATTCCCAATGCAAATCCTTTAAAATAAAAGAAACATCAATTTCAAGTTTTAAATAAAAATATAAAGTTATTTCTTATAAATGAGGTCCCATGCTATAAGAAAAACTACTAGACAAAAACTTGCATGTTTTATAAACAAGAATACTAGTAATAACTTTCAAAGCGGTGCAACTTCAAAATGAAAATAGTTTTCAAAAGGGCTGCTTTAAAGAATTTTAACTTTTAAATAAATTTCACACACTACTGAATTTAGCAACCAAACACACCGTATTCCAATGGTGAGTACAAAATATCCAATGAGCACAAGTCACGGGAACACCCCTAGGCACTAGTCAGTTGTGAGCCCCAGGTACCTTGTATCTCGGTGAAAGTAACCATAATAAATATCCGTTCTCGTGCACATGAGACACTAGTAGGGATCATACCCATAGTGGTCCCCCAACATCATCATAATCATAGTTTAGTTAGTTTTTTCATCGTCAAACTTGCTACATGAAACAGGGGCCAAACCCCACAGGATCACTAGCATACTAGTACACGTCCGCCCACCTAGATACTCGGGATTCCCTTTAGTGCTCAATCAAGTTACACATTTTATCAAATACACATTTCACATCAAAAGTACATTCCCAAACCATAAACACACAAACATCCCACAAAATTCCTTCACATTTCTTTCACGAATCAACAAACCACTAAATATTTTCGTAAAATAATTTCAAAGAGTGTATTGAGGCTTTGCACATAAAACTCTTTCAAAAAAACTCTTTCAATTATAAAAACACATCAAAACCATACCAAACCATATTTGTAAACCCTAAAAACATTTAATAAAATCATTTCATGGACCATAAAACAATCCTAATTGACACAACTTGGTATATACAAGTAAAACACTCATTCTTCATTTTTAGGAAAGGCCAAACGAGCCTTTGAACATTTTCTCAAAACTAACATTTGACAAAGTTATGCATTTAAATTTTATTAAGGAGGTGTGTACACACCAATTAAAGAATAAAACCACATTCATAAATCTCTTAAAACACTCAGGTGACATATTCAAAACACAACCATTTTTATAAGAATGTGAAACGGTCCATTTTCTGGCAAACTCGAGCCAAAACATGTTGTAAACAAAAAACCATTTTCTTATAAAAGAAAATCCAAATTTGAAAGACATAAAAGGATCCCAAAATAATTTTCTTACATGCTTCCAATATATTTATAAATCCAAACAAATTATTTTAAATTGTAGTAGACACATAAAATCCAACCTGACAATTTACTGAACACATTCCATGCACTCTTTAAAAAAACAACTTGTGTTAAGCACCTAAAAAGGGATAATACATCATTTTAATGCCATAAAGTTATTCAAGCTACTGATACATATTCAAAATACCATAAACCAAGTGAGAAATCTCATGGAATAATTTATCAAATAAGAGGAGTTCACATTTATACCAAAACAACTATATTTTTAACAAAATAAGTCACAAAACATAATTTTCACACAAAACCTTTAGAACCAAAGTTTCAAAGTAGCACATATCATATAAATAAGGTTATAAAAGAATTAAAATGATGAAACTTAAATGATAAAGGTTTGTTCAAGGGATATCCTACCTCAAATCCTTGGCGTAACAGAAACGCACACCCGAAATCACCCGTCACGGGTTTATAAACCCTAAAACTATGAAGACCAGACATAAATGAATATAAAATCCATCAAAAAACACGGTATAATGGAACCCTAGGTCGATAATGACTAGGAGAGATTATAAAACCAAGAAAAATTGAAAGGAGGAAGAAGAGGGAGGATAAAGGAGATGGAATCTCACCTTCTCCACTAGAAAAATATTCATATTCCATTAGATCTGCACCCCTAGAGAAAATATAATGGGATGAAACTTCTTGGAGAGTCTCCTAATGTCTGGAAAAACCAGGTAAAGAATATTTTTTTAAAAAAGAGCACGAATTGAATGAATTATGTATAAAACGATTTACCTTATCAATTCAGGGTGATTTGAGGTAACCTGAGAACTTTCACCCTAATCTATGACCCATATGAGCTCCAAAGAGGGTAAATCGACAATGGGGGTGAGGATAAGGGTATTGTCTTCGAGGGGGAGGTGGAATCACGAAAAATATTAAAAATTGAATTAGATATAAAAGAAACAAATATTTTTTTTAAAATAGGAAATGGGCCCATGGGCTGGCCCAATACCTAAATAAGTAACCCCAATTAACCATGCTTATGAATTTCTATGGGGTAAAAAAGGCTATAGAAGTTTTAATATTTAAGTATAGGACAAGTGGTAATTTTAATGGGTGAAAAAGGAGGAAAAACAAAAGAGTTATAAAAGAAACAAATTCGGTTTTTAAAACTGGAAATGGGCTCATGGTTGGCCCAAATCATGAAGTAACCACCCTTTCTTCAAAAACTCATGAACAAGCAATGAGGATCCCAAATTAGGGTGGTTAGACATATATGAAACTTAAAAACTCAAGATTCATCTCACCAAATACCCATGAAAAGGATCGGGATTTCCAATGGACCAGATCAATACAAAGATAAAAAAAACCCGGGTGTGACAGCGCCGGCGAGGCGCTGGCAGCCAGGCAGCGCACCGGGGTGCGGGTCGGGTGCCGCTTGGTCGGCGATGCGGTTCGCGGAGACCATGAGTAGCGCAACACTTGTTCGCCATCTATGTCACCATATCCTCTTTTCCATGCCATGTTTCCGCTTCGTAGAACATCACAAAGAAAATTCGACGAAGGGTGTCGGGCCGTGTGAGGTTGGCCCGAACCCTCCGCGTTTATGGTGATAGCAGTTGGTTCATCAAAGGTACGATGAACAACAATTTAATCACAAAACTTCGCAATGATTACTTTCAAAAGAAGACGAGAAAAGAAAAGGAATACTTCTTAAGGTAAAACCCCTTACCTTGCTTGTCGGTGTCGTTTGACGGATTCGCGGGAAGCCGACGTCGTTCCGTCAACGTCGAAAGAGGAAAATAGGTACTCGTCGTTGGCAACGTTCTTCACGGGCGACATCTTCTCCTTTGATGTGGATGAAGGAGGAAGATGGCGTCGTCGTTCTTTGGTGGCGGAAGAGACGTTCCCTTCCTTGCCCCAGTTGAAGAAGGAAGAAGTTAATGTTTTTCATTC
This sequence comes from Viscum album, assembly GCA_963277665.1. NCBI lineage: Eukaryota > Viridiplantae > Streptophyta > Magnoliopsida > Santalales > Viscaceae > Viscum > Viscum album. The sequence continues at coordinate 495,884,476 of OY728120.1, forward strand.
TTCAGTGGTTCTTCATTGGAAGATGCAACTCTCCAAGAACTCCCACTCTCCTTAGTTCTCACAACAAAAATAAAGAAGCATACCAACCAAATAATAGATGGAAATGACGTTTATTATTTGTTGGCACCACAATTTGAAAAGTTGTGGTTAATTAAAAGAGACAACCCATATAATTAATGGGAAGGATGGTTCAAATTTCAAATAAAGGGAGGTGAGGAGTTCTAATTAATTAATGGAGAAAGGTGTCCAATTAATTAATTGGGAGGTGTAGAGTTTTGTCCACATAAAAGAGGGGTTAGAGGTGTTAAGGAGCTCGTGTGGGCCCCACTATTCATACTTGAATTGGGGGTTTAATGGGGGTAAAGCTCATGTGGTCCCCACCTAAAAATATCCTTCCAAGGTAGGTTATGTGTGGGTGGTACCAACCTCCAACCTCTCCTTGGAGGATTAAACCGCCACAAATAAAAATAAAGTGATCACTTTATTTTTATTCAATTTAATTAAAACCCCCCAAAAACTAACTTCCACTCACGTCCGAATGCAACCACGGTGAAGGTCTCACTAAGCAATTATCGACACTTAGAGTTCAACGGTGCCCTCAGAATTCAATTCCGAGCACCGGTTCAAGAGTTATAAAACACCGCTCGCACGTTTACTAAACGTACCCGAAAAAAAGTTCGGAAAAATTATTATCAGTCACCCTCGACCAAATGCCATCAAGGTTATGCTCTGCCTAGGTGAAACACGCCCCAAAAAACCCAACGACACTCTCATATTTTCAATCCGAGTTACCGTTTAGAAGTTATGAATTTTATAATAAAATAACTGTCACTTAATTATTTTATTTGCGGCCAAAAACTAACTTTTTCTGGTGGCCCGTGCTGACCAAAGTTAGTATCTGCTTAAATAAAGAATTTCCTCACAAGTTCAGCGGTGGTCTCGTATTTTTAATCCGAGCTACCGTTTGTGAGTTATAAGCATTTGAAAAATAAAATAATTTATTTAATTATTTTATTTACGATTAAGTCATTTTTGAGATTTTTCACAGGAGTCCCGCGCCGACTAAACTTAAGTCGCACCTAGGGTAAACCTGCCATCCTGAGTGCAACGGTGCCCTCAGATTTCTGATCTGAGTAACCGTTTAAGAGTTATTCCACTTTTTTCAGGAAAACTGCTTGCGTTAATTTAAGATTAAGAAAACTTCAAAAATTGATTACGGGCACACCGTGCCTTGTAATCAAGCACCGTCAGAAACTGCGGACTCGTAAAATTTCCATGAATTTAAGAAAAAAAAATTTCCACGGAAATTATGGGTCTTTACATAATACACATTTTCACAAGAAAATTATGTATAAATGTGTAAAGTACTCCACACACATATGTATGCACACACACGTGTGGGTGTCGTAAACCTGCAAATTTGATATTTTAATAACATGAGTAACTACAACATAGTGCAAGACCCCATACTGTCTCTTGAAGAATGGTCACTCAAACTAATGCTACTTTTCTTGTCACAAATTATTAATATTTTTTTACTTTTTCATTTAATAGGATTTAAAACAAGAAGAAATGATTTTTTTTGAAAATAAAAGTGCCAAAATGAAAATGAAAAAAAAAGAAATGGCAAGACCTGGGAGACTATTAACTAATTCAATCATTTGTTGCATAAAATTATCTCTTTCTCATCCAATTAATTAGTTGAATTCTATACCATTCCTTTTACTACTATTCTTTGTTCCGTAGAAATTGATGTGCGACCCTTATACACAATCACACATACACACCACCTCTTATATGTGTAACCTATGTGCAACACTGAAGTACTCAATGGAATTTTTGAATAAGGTTTTATTTATTATCAATCATGAGTGAGAATCATTGGAAGTTGCTTATATTGTTTTTGAGTTGGCCTATAATTGCTTGAGAAGATTTATGGATGCTTGAGTACCATTCTATAATTCTAGAATTTCAAGTAGCTTGAATTTTTCCTACGTATATCATACATAAGATATTTTGTGGAGAGTTTGCTATAAATCATCAAAGTCAACACCTTACACACATATGTAAGACGACAACAACTTGAAAATTGAAAATAGAAAAGACATAGCTAGTGCATAAGATGACCAACATATATGGAAGAGGTGCCTTGAGTTGAAACTGTGAAATTGGTAAAGGTCAGTGATACGTAAGAAGTGAAACTGGATACAAAAACATGATTATAAAGCTTAGAATGGGAATTTGATAAAGGCAGTGGATACATATGAAGTGTATGATCATACGTAAGAAGTTTGATAATATGAAAGAAGTGTCAGAGAGGCAGCTAGGGAAGCAAAAATTTAGAAAATAAAAAGTCTTACATAATATGTAATAAGAATGATCATCTTCCATATGAGCAATTTTTTTGTTGAAATGTGGAAAAGGGGAAGAATTTCACTGAGATACGTAAGGTACTTCTCTTATGCATGGGTCAAAAATCAGGAAAATTGAATCCTACAATCGAGATATGTAAGAAGATCATGCCTCTCATGTATGAAGCAACAATTGAGAAAATTACAAGATAAGAATCGTTTGAAATTGATATCCCCATATCATTACACACGATATGCTTAAAACCTGACGATGCTTAGTTGAACTTCAAATCCTAAAATATCACAAGTAATTGGTCAAAGTTGTGGTTTAAGCTATGAATTGTGGATGATTAAATTCAAAGATCATGACACAATATTATAGGTAATTTCAAGTTTAAATATTTGAATTTCATTTTCAAGTTCAAAGTTGGAGAGATTTTCAAAAGCCATTAATCTGTTACATTTTTTTTGTGAATCAAGAGGAGTTTCCATATTTTAATATGGAAATAATATCCACATAATTATGTGAATATAAAAGGAGAAAATGAAAAAATAGAATGTGATTAAATATTGAGAAACTGATACAGTGTGAAGAGAGAAAATTGTTGTATCGAAGAAAGAGGAATAAAAAGTGACCAACAAGTGCTACATCTGCATTGATCATCTGAGTTGAGGAAAGTTATATTGTTATTGATCATCTAGAGGTTTTTTTTAGGAGGAAGAAGAATATCATGTTCTTGAATTCTCTTATGCACATGTCAAGTATTCTGAATGCAACATCTTAATATTTTAAAAGAACAGTATGTTCAATAGCGTATATGACACACAACATTAAGCCTAGACGAACTACAAAATATTATTATTTAAATGTTACAGTTATAACATAACCATTGAATTGGAGGGTATGAATAGGATTAATTTCATTATGAAAAAATATATAAAGGTCATAGTCAATAAAAATCTATTGATTAATGCTTAGGAAAAAAGAACTCAATTTTTAGAAAAGCCATTTTATTCTTCAAAAATATATTTTCTTAAAAAATGGTTTTTATTGTTTTCTTATGAGAAAATATTATAATTAATTTCTGGAACTTTTAGAAATTGTATTTAATAAAAATAATATCTTTTTTGAAATTATAATATCAAAATTATTTTAAAGTGATTTTTTAGGATTTTACTCAAAAGATTGATTTTCCAGCGAATAGTAAAAATATTGTTTTTTATTGAAAACTCTATTTTTGTTTCTAACATTCAAAAAGATATATTTTATTTTAAAATGGTTTCAAAGTAATATTATTTCTCTTATATTATGATTAATATAATTAATTCATTAGAATCAATTTTATGATTTAATTTTGTATAAAAACATTTTTATACTTAAAAAGACATTTTTTAGAAAAACTGTTTTTTGTTAGGTTTTGTGTTTTAATATTAAATTAATTTTTTTCCACTTCTATAAAGTGAATCCAGAAAAATGGATTTCATATTTTTAACCAAGAGATCCAAATTTGGTAAATATATCCCTTTTATTTTTTGTCATTATGAATAGTAGCCTTAGTAAATAATTATCACCACTATAAGGGTAAATCGGCTAATTGAGGTTAACAATAATATGATAAGGACTAAAAAATAACCCTAACACTTTCCTGAATGGAGTTTGGATATGTACATCCAATTTTAAAAAATATGGCATCTTGGTGCCATATTTCTTTGATCTTGATATTTTTAATATTTAAGTAAAAGATAAAGTAAAAAATGTCACTTTCTTGATTTTAATAACTATAATATTTTGTGTCAGGGATAAAAAATTATGATTGGTTATAAATGGTTATTTGAAATATAAATTATTTTTTATCGTTATAATTTATTTTTAATTTTTAATGATAAAATAATTACCTTAAATGCTTAAGCAACACCAACACAACGTTTTTGCTAGTAGTAGAAAAATCAAGTAAATGATTTTAAAAACTCTAAAAGTAATATTATTTGGATGAGTTAAGGTGTCCCAAGAATTTTGAAGATAAAATTAACATATTAGAGATGTGTGAAAGGTTGAAATTTTAATTACATTGTTGTCATGTTGTGAATAGTGTCAAAAAACGACATAACTGAAATTTTATGATAAATATATTCTATTAAATTATTTAAAAAATATGACAATATTAAAAGAGGACAATTAGGATGAGTAATGATCAAAAATTTCATTCACTTGACATTTATGAGACAATTTTCACCTTATAATTAAAATTACAACCAATTAATATTGAAAAAAGCATTACTATAGTTAAAGTTAAAATTGGTTAACCAAAATGTTAAACAAAAATATAAGGTTTAAAATGATATCTAAACCAATATAAATTTTATTGGGTGATTATATTAATACTATTTAATTTTTATCTTATAATACATGTTATTTTTGAACCATTTTACATGAGTTAAACACATTATATTATAATATTTCATGTATTTTTGAAAATAACATTAATGACATTTTATAATAAACAATATTTTATTAAATGATTTAAAATTCCTAAAAATATTATATTCATCCAAATGAATGAGATATGGTTTAAAATATCAATCACGGAATATTTATGTTCCACTTGTTCTTTTATAGTAACTATCTCGACCCCTAAAGAGTAATTTTTTTTGTTATCACAGTAATCATCAAAAAGGTTAACATAGGGTTAAAACAAAAATATAAGGGTTAAAATATCACCTAAAATTGTCCAAATTTTATTGGATGATAGGATTTTGAATCATACTTATATTATATTCGTTTTTGATCAATTTGGATCCATTTGAGAATGAAAATTAATTTATATTAATTTAATACTTTAAAAAATTTCAAGAATACCCATCCATCACTTATAAAAGGGAACCCCCTCTCCTCTCATATCCATACTTCAAGAGCCATTTGGTTTGTCCAATACCTAACCAAATATCTTCCTAAAATCTCTTCCCACATTCTATAGGTCTTATTTTTGTAATAATAACAACATTATATGGATTAAGGTGTAAAGCAAAGGAGGTTGTTCGAAGAAGAGGTATAGATTTTTATAGAATGTTTTAGTTTTATTTCTTCTTCTAACTCCTTCAAATCTCCTTCTACCTCCTTCAAATATTATTCAAACATGATGAAATAATAACACAGGTATCTTATGTATACTAATATTTTGTTATGTTTATGTAACACCCTATATTCATGTCCTCTTCTATCAAATGGGAAAGGAAATCGACATTCGTGTGTACAACGAACTACCACATCACCACCAAAATCCATTTTATTATTATTAAAAACCACTTTATGGGTAAGTGGGAACCTTACAGAAAGTTCACAGTCACCAGAACATACACCATAAAGACCTTCAAAAACAAAATACCAAAATCAAACATCAACAACCAAAATCAAACATCACAAGAAATATGAGACCATCACCACATGCACCAATGAAATAGGGTCAACCATTCCACGTTTCCACCACAACAAAACTGATTAAAAATTTGAAATTAAAAAGATGAAACCATCATACCTCCATGGTACCAAACCAAAAGTAACCACTCACCATCTCTATCAACACATCACCAACCTAATCACCTCGAAACAATCACTGCCATCATCAACATCTCGTCGCCTACGTCACCACATCACGAAATGATGTAATTTTCCTTACATCACCACCTATTATAGCTGGTTATAATTATGTATTTAATTTTTATATATGACATTAATGAAATATTTATCATTCTTAAATGCTAATATATTACCTACTTTCTTACCTTTCCATCCATTGGAAAATGGTAACATTGTTCATGCGTATGTGTGGACTACCACCTCCACAAAGCAATATGATTTGTTTTCCATCACTACATCACATGGAAGAAATTAATAATATGGTATTTATAATATAATTATCATTATGGAAATATAAAATAATACTTACCTTATTTCCATCGTGATCATCGAAAATAGAAATGTTACTCATGCGTATATACGACTTACTGTTTCCATGATTGTAACATAGTTCATTTTTCATAACCATATTTCATGGTTGGTTTTAAAAGTATAATTGATGTATAAAAATGATAATTATTTCATGATTATTATTCTATAGATGATGGATAAATGACCTCTTTTACCATAGTCAACCTACCAAAGTCATTTTGGACATATGAACTGAATATCATCCAAGCATCTTATGTGAACATAATTGATCAAGTAAATAAGTATAACATGGTAATAAATAAAATAAAAAGAATAATAAACTTGAAAAAGGTTATAAAGAAATAAAATAATTAACATAATTTTATTATTTAGGAATATAAAGAATGTATATGATGAGTCAGACTTGAGGTAAGGAATTTTGTCTCAATTTTCCTTCATTGAGGCACATTTTAATGTTATGCACCTAATTTATTTTATATGGTGTATGTAATTCACCTTTTATATGATATATCATGAATACTTCATACTTCATGATATTTAAATTTATAATTTATGTTACTTCATCCAAGGGGTTTTGATTGGGAAGTTACTAAAGTGGTAAGGAGTTTCTTAACTCAATTTCCATTCTTTGTGACATACTTCTACTTAATTGAATATATTATTCCAAGATTATGTGTAAATTTAACTTTGTTTGATTCATGGTGTATCTCCAATTATTTTTTTGTTGATTTACATTTTTAACATATAATTGCTCTACTAATTAATTCTCAATTCAATGATATGATCTTTGCAAAGGTTTCTCATCCCACTTTTGTTCTCGTGAGACATACATCGTATTCACCACTTAATTATTTCATGTAGTGAATATAATACCACTTAAAATGATATATAATGATTCAATTTATATTCATGGTATTTAAATATTTATTTAAAGTTATTTATTTCTTGGGGATTATGATTCAAAAGTTACCAAAGTGGTAAGGGTTTATTTCACAATATCATCATTATTCAATATTTTTTATGTTTAAGTATCCACTAAGGGATTATTTGATATTATCTTAAAAACAATATATTTTCTTCTCCTACAGTTATTTCTGGAAATTATAAGTTTTTATTTCATTTTTCTCTAAGTACCCAGGATACCAAAATAATGATTGACCATGTTTTTATACTTGGTTAAGAATATTTCTCTTCCATGTCCATATTTTACTTAAAATGTATAAAATAATGTTTTTAATATTATCAAATTATTTATTAAAGAAAATTTTACCCATATTTTACTTTTTACAAAATGGTTTAAAAGGAATCTTTATTTCATTTTCTGAACAAGGTACCTTTTGACATTTTTATAAAAGTGTGAAAGGAATGTTTTTTTAACTTATACAACATGAACAGAATTTCCCGCAATCATGAACACTCATTACTTTGAAGATTACTATGCAATTTTACAAGGTTTTTTTAAAAGAAAAAAAAATTCCTTAATATTTTAGAAATTTTTAGATTTTAAATAAGTAATTTCAAAGTGAAAAAGGGTATTTTCCTCAAGAAACTTTCTAGTGATCTTTTGAAAGTATTTTCATCTATATCAACATAATTTATTTAATATTATTCTTTACTAAGGATATAATTTAATGATACCATCAAAAATATTTATTTGGATGATTTATAATCAGTTTGATTGGGGAAAATATTGATATTTCATATGCTAGTTATTCCAATACATACATTTATTGATTTTTAAGGAATGTTCATTAAGTTGTGTTGTTTATACATATGATGAATGAATTTGACTTAGTAAATGATGGACGAAGTTTACTATATCCCCTAGATGCATCAGTAGGTCTCATAAGACATATATATTGGGTATTTGGCTAAGGCCTTACCCATTTATATAAGATGTCCTGGAACGATGCCTCTATGGTATGTTTATGATGTCTATAATTATGAATTCCAAAATTATGTGGTTAGTTATTGATATCCATGTGATTATTTGAATAATTATGATATCAATGGATAAGTTTCATGATCATTTGATTAGTTATATGATATTATTTTATTATCATTTATTCCTTCTATATTATTCTTCATGCTGAAATTATTGATCAAATGGAATGTGTTTTCAGTTTTTTACCTTTCCACATTGATCATGCCATATTTACTCATGATAGATTCTACTGTTTGTAACCTTTATTGAGAATTTTAGATCACCTTAATTTTCCTTCCTTTCCACTGGATATGAACAATGAATCTTTGAATGAGTTCAAAGATGTAAAATATTTACTCTCACTATGTTTTATTTTTAGGTTTTCAAATGTAATGTGAGATTCAAGTATGTATCTAGTTTACCAGGACTACTAAACCATTCATTCCTTTGGGATGTGATCAATTGTATCTTATTCCAATGTAATAAAGAAAAAACCAACACTAGGCTACTGAGGTCAGGGTCTTTACACTAAAATATTGAGAGGGAAGGTCAATGTTCATGCTGATCTATTGATATTCTTTGGGAAAGTTAAATTTAAAGCCTGAGGAAGAAGATCATATCTTTGATGCTGAGAAATCTAAAAGAATATAGGGGATATTGTTTACATTAAAGTGAAATGGTATAATTTTAAATACTGGTGGTTCCAATATAAACAAAACCCCATTATATTTAGGAAGTGGATGATAGTTGCCCAACCATTGTGTGTGATTGTCAAACACTTGTATTCATAACAATTTAATAATGAAAATAATCCGTGTCTCAATAACAAACCAAACATAGTAAGGAGTAGGATATCACATTGAGGTTGAACCTTATAAAAAATATTATGCGTTTTTTCACCTTTTATTTTTGTTTCATATAAGTGAGAGAGAGAGATTTATAGTGTAATGAACTAGCTTGGGCAGACCCAACACATCACTTAATCTAGCCTTCCATTAGGCTCTAAGAGCACCCTTGATACCCACAACTTGACAACTAGTGTTAGGGAACCAAATATACCCATATGAGAATGATTTTACTGGATAAAGCAATAGCTAAAAGAGAACACCCACCCGAAAGTCTGGCATGACCACTCCATAAGTTGGACAACCATTCACATAAGAAATAAAAAAAATCCAAAATCAGCATATCCAAACAAGGAATAAATGATGACCACGACTCATGAAAAATATATAAGGCCAATAATCACATCCAATACATCCCAACATCACATTAAAACTGAAATTTGATACATATACAACAAAAACTAGAAAAATAAAGACTAAGATAGAAATAATGACATGGAATGATACAATATATGATCAATAAACCAAATAAATCAAAGGGTATAAAAACATATCTCTAATTAAAAAAGTAAAAAGTATTCACTTATTGCCTCCATCATCCTTAAACTAAAACCAGAAACCAAACATCATATCCAATAAGAAACTATAATGAACCTATAATATGATAGGCATGAGAGAAGATCCCAGTAAGTATCCTCCCCACATTCCATGTATAGCCTTTAAAAAAAATCCATTTCATGCTAGTTTTTGAAATATTAATATAAAATTAAGGTTTATATTTTTTTCAAAAAATCAACAACATGCGATCATCATTTAAAATTGTTCACATTAAAATAAGAAAGTTATGAATTTCAAATTGAATTAATCCTTGGAATCTTTAAAGAGTAGGAAAAACTTTCCATGAGAAAACCATTTTAAAAGACTTTCATTTTTTTAAAAATAACCACATGCAAGGGAAAAAGAAACCCAAGCCTTTGTAAACCATTTTTCATTATAAATTAAGGGAAACCTTTGTTATTTTAAAACCGAGATACCAATGTAAATAAAAATAAATAATAATTATAATAATAACAATAGTAAATTAGGAAACATGAAGCAATTATAAGTCAACTACCACAAAAGTAACATAAAAATAGTCATCAAAATATAAAAAGAACCAAAATTCATCAGAATGTGTAAGATCTTTGGGAAAATCTAGTAAAATACTAAACAAAATCCATAATATTATCCTTCTTGATGCAACTCAATCTCTTTACCACTTAGTGTTTCCCTACCTGACCTAATAGAGGAAAAAACTCCCCAAATAGAAAAGTCTTTCCTGGGGTCACTAGTAGAGAAAAGTCAAGAACAAGTACAACATATGAACCCAAAAATATCATCTAAATATGATTTTTATCCCATGATATATTAAATGGTGGTGAGACATAAAATAATTAAAAATAGATATGATACTAAATAAGATCCATAATATAATATCACATTCAGACACCCCTCATAGAAGCGACCCCTTTTACTTAAAAAGATCAATATAACCAAACTATTTCCTATAATAAGAAAAATTTCATTCATTTTATGAAAAAAACATGGGGCACAATTCAAGGGTTAATTCATCTTTAGAAAACCTTCTTAGAAAGTGCCAACCATGCCTTTGAAAAATCGTTAAGAAATCAGTTCATAAAATTATTTTGAAAACAAAATCACAAAACATCATTAAAATCATTCATTAAATCAATTAAATAAACAAAAAAAAACTCTTTAGAAAAACCATTCAAATCCCATTAATGCTCAAATAATTTTTGAAAGAGTCTCTTAAACATTTAAAACAAGCACCAAGTGTACCTCATTTATATAAAAATAGGTTTTGAGTATAAAAATGTGATGAAAACAACTTCCTTTATAACTAATAACTAGTCATACTTAATATAATTTCAAAAGAACTCAAATAAAGTATCAAAACATGAAAGAAATAAATTGATTTAAATTTAGAGGCTCAAACATGGAGCAACCCACATCAAATATACTTCTTTCAAAAATCATGAAACTAAATCTCACTAAAAAGGTACAAGGGACCCTTAAAAGACCATAAGGGGCCCTAAAAAAAAGGAAATACCAAATTAAAAATTGAGATAAGACAATACTAGGTTGATAAGACCATTCTAGTGTTATAAAGAAAGATGAAAAAATGAGGAGAGGCCAGGAAGGATTTTAGAGGATATTAACTTAAATAATCACTAAGAAATCATGAAAAAAATCCATGGAGAATCCCTTGGAAGAGGGATAACCAAGATGTAAAGGAACCAAGGGTCGAGGAGTTTGAATGAGAGGTTAAGAGGGGGTAAAAAGGTTAAAACATTAGGGGGGAAATTGGGTAATTTCAATATTTTAATAGATCTAGGAAGACTGTATGGTTTACCAAACTGTGCACCAATCGTGCATCCCTCACTGGTCAATACAAGGGATACTGCATGGCTTGACTGTATGGTTTAACAAATAGTGTTCCAACTGTGCATATTAAACTAAAATACAAGGGGTGTGATACATGATTTGTAAGCAGAGTTTAAAAAATTGTGCACTAACCGTGTGCACACCTCTCATACAAATTGTAACCTTTTCACAATCGGGTCACATGGTTTTCACTAACCATTCCCTAACTGTGTAACATGCACTACACACCCATCACCTTCTAATTTCAAAGAAAACCCACCCAATAATAATATATAAGAGTAAAAAATAATAAATAAATAAAATAGAAAAGAAATATGAGATCAGTGCATGAGAAATCTCCCCACCATAACACTTTCTTTCCCCAGTAATCCGTACCAAAATTGGTAGATGAATGTATGGATTAGGTTTAACTTCCTCATTCACAACTCAATTCAAAAAACTAGGTAACACCATGACATCAACCAAGACAAAATTCCTACCACCAATCGTTATGAATTGAAAAACTGAAGATAATCACATTTCCTAAAAAACATCAAATAACATACCTAATGGCTAGATATCCAATCATAAAAATGAAGGCTGCACATTACACAAGCACCCAACCAACCTAAGATTCCAAATCAGATTACCAAAAGGAATCAAAGCTAATGAGATTAAAATTGGTTATAGGTAAGGGTCAGGTCAGGAAAAAAAGACTTCCTACCCAACATTCGTACACCACAACCTTCACAATGATATGAGAAAATAAAATATTACCCATGGTTATATCCCCATTATTTAACAAATCCACCAATTAACTGATTCTCCAAGTATAACCAATACTCCCAAGAACTGGTAGATGAAAAAAATTCTATTCATGGAAGAATAATCAACAAAGGATGGAATTATCCTAATGGAATTCACCAACACCTAAACAATCCATGAATACAATTTCCAAATACTCAGAAACATATCAATATAAAAATACCCCCAATAACCCTTAAAAATTTCATTAAAATAAAAAAATTAGGAGTGATACTTCCTCAAACAAAAAAAATCAAGATATTTCACATAGAAAAGGAAATACACAACTGAAAATATCTTAATCATAAATATGCCTCAATAAGATCAACATGGGACCTAGACTAAGGCCATGTGGGAGTAACTCAGGACCTTGATTTTGGAACACTTACTCTCAGTGAACTTGATAGAACAAACAAGAAATAAAACTCAAATTAGTCACCCAAAGACACTATAATAATCCCGAATTCAATAACCCATAGCTGATGGCTATTTTATTATAATGTTATAGAATACATAGATCACAATGTACAAAATCCAGCAGTTTAATAGTCTCAGAAACTAGATACATCAATTAAAATTACATCACATTGAAAACTTATGATACATAAACTAAATACATGAAAATTTATTTATTTATCCTTGAAGTCCTTATGTTACACATAGTAATCTTCATGGTCTCCTAGGAAAAATAGAAATAACATAAATGGGTGATCTTATACACTCAGTAAGGGGAAGTACACAACAAAAGCTAACATAGAATAAGAAATATAATGGGAAAATATAAACAAACAATTACATATTAATGAATAAATACACATAATGTAATCCATAGATAGAAAAATAAATAAATGAGTAAATTATCACAAAATAATGGAAATTTTAGGAATGCATAATACCATACATAATAAACATACCGTCGAGGCCTTGTGACAAGACATCTTAGATAAAGGGTAAGGATACCCCCATTACCCGATCTTAGTTTCTCATGAGACCTAATAGTGTACCAAGGGGATATATAATTTTAATCCCTACCCATTACATAAAAATCCAATTCATTCCATCACATGCTAAATGATTGACTGAAAATTACTTTTTTATTATCAAATCACTTTTACAGAAAAAGTGAGAAACCCTAGTAACTAGAACTAGAACAGAGACAACATAACAAAAATTGAGAGAAAACAAAAGGGCCTGCCCCTCCCAAACAATACATCACAATGGCCAACCTTCATCAATGCATGACCACTCGGCAAGCAGTCCCGTGCAAAATGCATGGGCACAAAACCGATGACATAGACATACCCTCTCAGACAACCAAGTCCAAATGGCATGCGCTGGTGGAGGCTAGATGCACTGAACCCCATCTAAAGCAGACCCATGGAAAGAGTACCCAAACTGTCGAAAACCTCCACCACATTAACCAGAATTATTAAAAAGTAATTATAGCTTACCATAGGCTGATTCCCTACACAATTTATAGGAAATAGAATTTACCTGAATACTAGTCTCACTCACCATCATATTTTCAAATTCAGAAGCCATTTGATCCCAGGAATCGATGTACTCCTCAAGGTTAATCCTTACTTTATTGAATCCCCCTATAAATATAAGATCCTTCTTGTTAATCTAGGAGTATTATTCCTCAATCAGCGTCACCCTTATGGACCTACCCATCATATTAGTTGTCTCCTATTCAGTCACATTAAGAAGCAAGACCTGCTCAACCACCTCTTCTTCGAAACTCAACAATAATTATAGGACCTGATTACCCATATCCGTTGTATTTGAATTCCTTCCATTGGTATTTTTGACAGACTGAGTCTCCAAAGGAGGTGGTAGAGAGGAATAATCCTTCATACTTCTCCTCCTATTACCCTTATAGCTTCTCAGCCTAATGTTCTCACCTTCTAAATGACTAGTAGCCTCCCCAAGGGATTCATTCACATAGGTCTCATTAGAATCCAATGAATTGTCAGGATCAAGGTTCCCTACCACCTCTTCCATCCCTTAGAAGCTATTTCTCAGCTGTAGAGGACTCCAAGTTATCAAGTCCAAGCCACCCTGCCTCCCCTCACTAGACAGGAGGGTCACACCCCTATCGGGCCTCTGCCTTCCCATATTAGGGTCACCTAGATACACCACCTCTCCGCTAGGAGCCAAAACCACATTATCCTTGAAGCCCAAATCTCATTCCATAACCGTTGCAACCACATTCACGTTGATGCTCAAATCCCGTTCCATGACCGTTGCAACCCCCTCTGAATGGGTTGCCACTCACATTTGAGCTGAACCACCACTCACTCCCACACCGCCTAAAGGCATCAACCCATTGGAATTTGAGGGGCCTTCCAAGTATTGACTCAGACTTCTGAACACATTGGGGACCTTCAGATTCAGTACATGCCCTACAACCTTCTTCCCCAAAGTAGCCCTCGAGGTTCCCTTTAAAGGCACGCTGGACATCATTATGTCCAGCTGCTTCCCCTTCATAGTTCCCAATGCCTGGTGCACGCCTAACCCAGATCGCACATTGCATTCATTCGAACCCCAGTCACTAACTTCCAAACCCAACTCATGTTGCTTCAACTTACCATCTTCACCTTGAACCTCTGTATCCTTACCATTGACTCTACCCACCTTCTATCCAGAACGATGAACACCCCGACGACAGCAACCCATAACATGACCCAACCGATTGTAATTTGACCAGAAGTATAACCAGTTATCATACACAACCCTTTTCTTTCACCTATATTACTCAGCAATAGCGACCCAAATGTATTCAAAAGTCATCCTCAACACATCCATTTCAATGCAGATCCATGGGTTGATCGGATGACAAACTGAATTAGATTATATGATCATGAAGATAATTTACACCCTTTATTGAATTAATAAGGACAACTAGTTGAATACCCTTGAATCATATAGGGAATAATTAGGGATTCATAATGATCAAATAAGTAACCTTATCAAGTGAAGAATATGTATTTGTAGTTATAAGTTACTTTATACAAATTAGGATTATCAATGAGTTTGGGAAGTAGAAAGAATTTATTTTCAATGGTGGGAAACCAAATAAATTACGGATAAATCCCCATAGAAATATAATAAAATCATTTATTATGGTTGGTAAAGATAACTTGAATCATCCATAACATATCCCCTAGGATCTTCAAACCAGACATGCAACAAAGCCCACTTATTTTTCATTGAGTAAAGATCATGTTAATACCCAAATGACCATTTCAAGGTTATTAACCCTAGGAGAGTTTGTTGTATAGACAAATCCACTTGTTTTTACCCATACAGGGATTCCATTAATATGAAAACAACACACACTCTTTTCTTTACCAACATTTATGATGGTTTTATGAGTATAAGAAATTTCAGGCATTATAATGGCTTATGAATGTTGTATAATGAATGGGAATGGTGATATATCATTAATAATATAGTAATAAATTTATAGAAATAAGTTATAATAACATTTCACATTTAAATGAAAATGAATTGGAATTAAAAACACAATGAATGAAAGAGAAGAGGTTAAAGACCCTTACTTTGACAAAATAACAGCTTAGACAAAGACTATAATGAGAGGGAATGAGTAATATCTCATTAAAAATATATAAAATGGATGATAATACCATGGAATTAAAAGAATGTAAGTTTGTGAAAAATATTTTAAATTATATTATAAAAAAAGGATTGTAATTGAAAAGGAAAAAGGAGGATTAGAAACCCTTACCTTGAAAGGCAGCTTCTTAAAGCTTGAGATGAGGGCCTTATAACATTGGGAACTCCTTGAAGAGATTATTTAGAGAGAAAATGAGAGGAAATTCATGATCAAAGTATCTGGGGTGAAGATTAATGGGATAATGGGTGGGTATTTCTAGAAAATGAGAAAGGATTGTTTATTAATTTTTAAACATAGTCCTTAGAAACATAGGCTGTAGAAAATGAAAAACCATTGTATTACCCATGGTTTTAGTTCAAGGTTTTTGACATTAATGAAATATTTATTGATATTTTAATGTTTTATAAAGATACACCATTATTTTATATTACTTTTTCAATATAAATATAATTTTTCCATAAAATATTATTTTTAAAACCTTAATTTCTATTATAGATTTTAGAAATACATTTATAGGATTGAAAAAACATTTTAATTAATTAAAATAAATTATATTAATAAAATAAGTTATTTTTTGTTGTTTATTATATTATATTAATGATTACATCATAATTATGTCATAATACATACATAATATGCTTACTGTATTTTACAATTTAGCGAAAAATTTGACCATCTAAGAAAATTATGAAAAATTAAACATTGGATAATTTAGATGTGCTGATTTAAAATGTAATGACCTTTTTATATATTTTTTTTATTTTCATGAGAATTTTAATTTAAAAAAACTTTTACTATATTTCAAAATCATGTCCCCGGAAACAAAAAATTAGAAACTCTTTCTTCTAGTAATTTTTTTTCTAAGTCATATGTGAATAATCATATTATTATTCATTTATTAATATAAATTTATTTAATTATTAATTATATTATTATCAGATTTTATTATTAATTTTACTAGACACTTGTATGAATAAATTTTCATTGCTTTTACAATGGTCAAATTTCCAATGGTCAGATTCCAATAGTTAGATTCCAATTTTCATATCACCCCTTAAGCATACACTTCATTTTAATATCATAAGATCATTCATATCATTCCCCTAGATACCATATCAATTCCTATGTTTATTTTTTTTCTTCATAATAGCAGTTTTCCTTGTATACTTGTTATTCATTTTCAAATATGATCCTTCAGAGTACAATATTATGGCGTTTCCCCATATATTTACTTGTTTGATAGTACTAGTTTTAGTTATTATTATAAATGTAATTACCAATTTTTCTATTGCATTATAATGTGTAGTATTATTATGATGACATAATAGAATGGAGTATTTGGGGTTTGGCTTAGTGGTAAGCACCCCTTAATTCTACATGAAAAATGGGGGTTCAAAACCCATTGGGTGCAGGGACTGTAGCAGTACTGTAGCATGCTGTAGTAGTGGTGGCACTGTAGCAACGGCGGACACTGTAGTGGCAGAAGGTCACTATAGCAGTGACAGAGTATTGTAGTAACGGCGAGTACTGTGCAGTACTATAGCAGTGTGGGTAATATAATAGTACTATTCATAGAATGGGATTTGGGCCAAAAAATGGGCCTATGGGCCATGTAATGGGCTAAATTCCCATTGGGCCTTTGGGCTATGTAATGGGTCTCCCTCTACCCAGTTAAAGAGGTATTTGCTTTGCTTTAATAATAAATTAGGCTTCGGCCCAAACCTTTAGAAAAAACACAATAGAATGAAAATTATTTTAGGATTGAAATTTTTATTTATTATAGTAGAATATTGTGTATTACCATGTGAATTTGAAGTGTGATACATTAAATAAAAAAAGTGGAAACAGAGTAACCGCTATTTCATTTCCAAAGGAATTTATACCTTAACACTTCTTAACCACTAGATACATAACCCCTTATAACACTAGCATAAACCCTAATAGAGAGGTGTGAAATGGTGGTACTTCTATGAGGTGGTTTAGCCAACATTGATCTAGTAGTGATCTCTACTAGCTTGAAACTCTCCTATAAATGATTTTACCCTAAATTCAGTTGTTGAGGTTCTTCTTGGGATTGGTCAAGGGAGAATCCCAATGATGATACCTCCTTACCAAGCTCTAATAAATAAACTTCACAAGGGATGTTCTTACTAGTAAAATCCATAGTTCATCCCTTATGTGATAATTATCCCTTATCACTACCCTTAATATACATTAATATTAATGTCCACTTTATAATGACTACATTACCAACAATCATAATACCCAACAATCATAATGAACAATGGTCATAATGCCTAATGGTCATAATGACCAATGATCATATTTACTTACTATAAATTCAATCCCCTAAATAATACATATCATTTTTGATATATAGATTCCATGGATTTTATTATTGATGTTTCTTAAATAATATAGGACACAAGTCATATATATTATACTGCCATTATTTTTCATTGTCTATTGTACATTAATAGCTATAACTACCTTAAAATTTTTTGTATCATTTATTTTTAAAGAAATACTATGTAATAAAATATATTAATTCTATACAATAATTTTCTCATGTGTTACATTATACCCCCCATAAATAAATTACATCCTTACAATTTTAATTTCTTACACAATTAAAAATTGATCAGGGTATTCTCAATATATTCATAACTCAAGATATAATTTCAAATTAGAAATATCATTATATTGGGTAATACTAGGAAACTCACCATTTATCTCATAATAGACATATGTTAAGATTTTAGTTTTTCATAACCATTTTCCAAATATACTTACCTTAGCTGGCTATAAGACATACCTTTCATATCTTCATTTTCATGATTTTGTTTTCAACCATATAATAAAACCAAGATGGTTATAATGATAATTATTGAACATATTAATATGAAAAATCATTCATAAGTATTTTATCCTTTAGAAAATTATTTAAACTCAAGATATATTTGATTCTTATAGTTAAAACTATATCTCTTTCAGTTCAACATATATATCCCTAATTTTTATCCCCTTAATTTCAATAGATTAATCAACTAAAATAATTAAACCTGAATTTACCATGATCTTTCTCACTATATTCTATGTCCAAAAATTATGGAAACATATGCTCCCTAAATTCAACTTAACATTTATCGCCATAAAATATAAAACATAAATTAATCAATATATACCATAATAATATATACTTCTAAAAAGATAATAATCTTTTCCTCAATCACCATGTCACCAAATCACTTTCTAATCCACAAGGTTATCTATACCTCTCATATTATATTCCCAAAATCAATTATCCCATTATCCTAATTAATTATAATTACCTAAACATAAATCACATACCAACCCGAAGGGTTATCTATACCCCAATCATGTATTCATCCTAAAATACAATAAAAATTCTCAAAATATTGTTAATCACCTTAATTATATAAGATCACCAAAAAATATCAATTCCTTTGAACATATGATCAACCAAAATAATTAACCCATGATGGTATTCAAGAATCTTAAAATATCCTCATAATTTTATAACATCCCAACCTATAAAGTTATCTAATGTATTATTAGTTCTATTGAAAGTTGGAGGTTACTTCCCTGTGAAGTGATCCAAAATTGTTACAAAATGATGAGGTGCAACTGTTTGTTCCATACAAGTAAAGTTATTTCCAATAACCTGATTTAAATGACCTAATATATTTATAATCTTCCCAGCTCCAACACCTATATCATTGATTTTATTAGGAGGTAAATATCTACACTGATTATGGGTTTTGACATGATTTCTATTAGACGTCATTTATAGAAGATGACATATATTTAATTAGTCCATGAATAACACTATGAATTATAAATAATTATATATAATTCTTATGATTTTTTTTGTAAATTATTATCTTTTAATATTGAAATAATTCTAGAATATCCCAAGGGGTTGTCATAGGGTTATGTTATTTAACTATGTTCTTATAAATATAGATCCTAAGGTTTTTACTAAACTTACTTTGATACCAATTGTAATAACCCTAACTTTAGTAATCTAGATTTGGTGATTATTTTATTATAATGGTACAAAATACATATATCACAATGCACATGATATAACAATTTATTAGTCTTAGGAACTAGATATATAAATGAACATTACATTACATTGAAAAAATTAAGATACATCAACTAAATTCATTAAAATTTATTTATTTCTCTTTGTAAGTACTTATGTCACACGTAGTAATCTTAAATATTTCTTGGGAAAAAGGGAAACAACAAAAAGGGGTGAGATCATACGCTCCGTAAGGGGTAGCGTACAACAAAATCTAACATGGAATAAGAAATATAATGGGAGAATATGAAAAACTGATTCCATATTAATGGATACATATGCATTACATAATACATGGATGGAAAAGGAAATAAACGAGTAAAGGATTAAAAAATGATGTAAATGTTAAGAATGTATAATTCTATACGTAATAAACATATCATTGAGGTCTTGTGCAAAAAAATATTACATAAATGGTAAGGATGCTCATATCACCCTATCTTAGTTGTCTCAGAAGATATACCAGTGCACTGAGAGGTTATATAATTTTGGACCCCATTCATTACATAAAAGTCGAATGCATTCCATCATATAATAAACGACCATAGAATACTTTTCAAGAATTAACAACATAAGAATACTTAGAATAAATTCTAATGAGGATTATCTTATAAGATTTTCCTATATAAAATAAAGTATTATATGGTCATGATAATAGTTTAACCCCATTAATGAATTAATAAGGATAACCATGTGAATACCCTTGAAACATATAGTAAAGAATTAGTGTAACACCCCAAATAGAGTAACCCAAAGCTGGTGGTTATTTTAATTTAACGGAACAAAATATAAGGGATCACATACTAAAGGATAGAATAGGTTTTTAGTCTTGGGAGACTAGATACATATATCGTTTTCACATTACATTTGAAAACATGAATACAACATAATATTATAGTGAAAAATTTATCATTTCTTCTAGTATATCCCTGAAATCATTCATAAATCCTTTCTTGGTATCCTAGGTAAAGGAAAACATAATAAAGGGTGAGATTAGATTCTCAATAAAGGAAATAATACAACATAAGCTATCATAGGATAAACAAAACATGAATAATATAGAAGAGACAAACAATAATAAAATATGACATATAACTAATATCATAAAAGTGGATTAAATATATGGATGAAATAAAAAAATAAATAATCACATGGATAACAAAAAATAATTTCATAATTATTGAATGCATAATATGGGACATCATAATCTTATCATCAAGGCCTCTTGCAAAGACATTATATATAAATAGGCAATGCATATGCCAAAGTACCCAAACTAGTTTGTCTTATGGGAATTACTGATGCATTGAGGGGATATAATGGGAATTCATCATCACATACCAATTCCAATGAATTCATAATAATAAATAAATGAATAAAAATTTAATACATAATAAATATAAACATTCATATTGAATAACTAGAATATGAAATATTAATGTTTTCCCTAGTCAATAAATAAAAAAACATGATCACAAGACACCCAGAGTAATATGGTGGATGGTATCATTAGACTATATCCCTAGTAAATCATAATATTCATCAAATAATGTTAACATATATGAAAATATGTTTAAAATACCATTGAAACATTTCTTTAGTAAAATACATTTTTCATTTTGAAATCACTTATTTAAAATCTAAAAATTTCTAGAATATTAGGAAAAAAAATTTCATTGAAAATAACCATGGAAACTTATAAAGGAAACTTTAAAGAAAATAATAGTAATAATGGAAGGAAAATACATTCATGTAGTAAGCGTCAAAACAAAGATTCTGCTCACACCTTCGGTAAAAAGTGCCTCATTCAGAAAACTATAATAAGATTCCTTTTAAACCATATTATAGAAAGTAAAAAATGGGTAAAAATGACTTTAATAAATATTTGGATAATATTAAAAAAATTATTTAAAACATTTTAAAGTAAATATGGACATGGAATAAAAATATTTCTGACCAAATAGAAAAATAAAGTAGGTTTTCCTTAAAAAAATTATTTTTTAATTTTAAGTAATTAGAGAGAGAAAAATGAAAGGAAAAGTTGTAATTTATAAAAATAACCTTAGGAGAATAAAATATTTGTGGTTTAATATAGAAATATCATATAATTCCTCTAATAAAAACATAAACATAAATAATCCCGAATAAGGATGAGATTGAAAAATAAACCTTTACCTCATGTCTAACTTGCTTCGTAAGTGCTTTTAAACTCATATATAATAAATTTAAATTTATTATACTTATATAATATAACTATATATATATATATAATATCATATATAACCCACTTATAACATTTCAACACCCATTTATTGATAATTCCTTATTAATTTTTTTTTTCTGGGCACTGACTATTTTGTTTTTCATATAAGTTTTGGTTCGGTAGTTTCAGTCATTGTATATTTATAATGGTTACATAGCCTCTAGAATTTTAATAATTATATAAATATAATATATACTAATTATATATATATATATTTATAATTATTATTTAAAGGAATACATGAAAAATGAATCACATCACTTTATGGAGGTGGTAGTCCAAACATACACATGAGCGGCGTTATGAAATGAAAAGAAGGTGTACAATAAATTATATTTCAAGAATCATAATTATTTCATAAATATAATATATATTAACTAATACCATCTCTATAATCATGCAAGAAAAGTGGCGATGAAAAAATAATTACACCACTATGTGGAGACGGTAGGCCGCACGTACGCACAAGCGATATTTTTATTTTCCATAGGATGGAAAGGAGGTGGAAAATGGTTGTAACATAATCATAATAACATATTAGTATATTTATGATACTATATTAATTATTTTTATATAATAAAAATAAATTTAGAATAAGTATAATCAAAAATAAAATTTGAAAAAGTCGGTAAAGACGATTACCAGTTTTTTGAGAGACCTCCTTTGGCTTACACCTTAATCCTTATTAGGATTATCTTAGGAGAATAAAAGAAGATAAAAAATTAATTGAAGTAAGATAGGAAGGTTTTTAGGTAGTTATTTATTAATCTATAGTACTAAAAGTTTGTGAATAGGGTAGGATAAGAGGTTCCCTTTTAAAGTGAGGGGAGGGACACACATTAAATCACTTAAAATATTTAAATAATATAAAGTTATTTTCTTGTGAAAGTGTAACTTAATGGAAATGAATTAAAATTTTATATAATATAGGGTATAAATATCTTCAACCAATAACATTTATACTATTTTATCAAGAATTTTCACCCTTATCTCTTAGTTTAACCCTCGACAAACCCATTTAACCCTAATCGCGACAACACATTCTTATTGTTTTTACTATTCATTATGACAAAAAATTAAGTTGAACTTATTAGTTAATATTAATTATTATAATTCATAATATTTTATCCATTTTAAAAGATTAAATTTATATAATTGTCAGAAATTAATTTTAATATAAGTGCATAGAGCGCAATGAAAAACATTTTTAGGAAAATGTTTGTTTTAAGCATAAAAATGATTTTACCACAAAATAAAGTATAATATTTATTCAAATGGAATAAATTGGATTATGTTAAATCAAAAGACAATTATTTTACTTTTTAACCAAACCAAAATACTTTATTAATAGAGAAGAACTAATTTTTTTTTATTTGAACCAAAACATTACTTAGATTTCTAAAATGTTAATTATATATTTATAAGTTTAAAATTGTATTTTTATATTAAATATATTACTTAGTAAATATATATTTTTATATAAAAAAGTTTTCATAAAATTTCACATTATTCTTATATCATTATAATTTCATAAAAGTGGCAGTTTTGTAAAATCGACATTTTTTCATTATTGACCCAAAAATCAATTTTTTTTAAAAAATATCAAAAATTAACCCTAATATAATTTTGAAATTATGAATTTTAAAATTATATTATTTAAAAAATATTAAATTTATAAAATTTTGGAATTTATCTTTTAATCATATTCTTGAATAAAGTTATGTGCATTATACTATTGTTTCTTTAGAAAGAAAATCTTAATTACTATAATTGAATCCAGAGTGTTATATTCTACCCCCTTAAAAAATTTCATCCTCAAAATTTCTAGAATATAACCTCATGAATAGATGTGAGTAGTTCATCATCATAACATCTTTTGGTTCCCATTTTGCCTCTTCTATATTATGATTTTTCCAAAGTACCATTACCAGCTGAGTCATCCAATTCCGTAACACTTATTCTATAGTGTCAAGAATCTGGATAGTCTCTTCACGCTAAGATAAATAGCGTTGAACCCTCTGGTAATCTAGTTGATTTATTATATTTTGATAATCCCAATTATGATTATTTGTATTTTGATAATCCCTATTTGATCAATAGTTAAATACTTATTTGGGAATCTAGTTGGTTTAAGTATTGTTTTATTATTTTATGTTTAAATATTAGTCTTTCGGTTACTGGATGTTTGTACACTCTGACTTAACCCTTTCTGTCAATAGAATGTTTAAACAGAACAAAGCTACTAATACATTTAAGTCTACCTCTATGTTAGAGCTACCGATACAGACTAGTCACCGTTACATTAAAGTCCACCATTACAATAATAGCTACCATTATAGAACAGATCTACCAATACACACAAGTCCACCGATATGTTGAAGCTACTGTTATCAAAGGAAGTCTACCAATACTTCAAAGTCCACCGTTGTATGCAAGTCTACCGATACATCAAAGTCCACCATTGTATGTAAGTCTAGCGATAAATCAAGGAAGCTACCGATAGGGACTTACCGCTACCGATACAAGACAGAGCTACCGCTACCGATACAAGACAGAGCTACCACTACCGATACAAGATAGAGCTACAACTACCGATGCAATCAAGTCTGCCGTCACACAAGAAGCTACCGATACTCAGACCTACCATTACACAAGAGTCTACCGATACAAAGCCTACCGTTCCAGAGACAGAACCCGATGCTGCTTTAATTTCTTTATCATTATTTAATCTAAACAATGGTCATATCAGGTATATTTTAATACACTGACATTTATTTAATGTGTGTTGTTGGATGTCAGGGAACCATACCTCATACCTGCAAAAAAAATCATTTCTTTTTCCAGAGCTCGTGCTTTAAATAAAAGAAGGATGTGGTACTGAAAGAAAGATAGATATACACACAGACATACAAAGAACGAGGTGTGCTGAGAACAAGGAAGTGTGCATGAAAAGATACGACTGAACTTACAAGAAGAGCTTATACATTCCTGCATACCAAGAAAGAGAGCTGAGAATGAGAACATCAACACAAGAACTTCATCGACTACTTTTTCCTCTGTCTCTACACCTGGAAGTCAAGGAAGCATACGACACTCTGTTTTCCAGACAAAAACCAGAAGAGGACTCAGAACCAATTCTGATCAATCCAAAGGAGTCCAGAGCTACACTGCAATCACTAGAGCCATTCTAAACTCTACACATTTGCCTCTGTGATTTATTATTTACTTTTCGAGCAGTGTGTGTCATCTTCTATATTTTTACACACACACTGTCTCCTGAAATTTAATTGGAGGATCTGTAAATCCTCACCCAAACTATTACATCTTTTATTTCCCACTGGGATAGTGGTAGAGGTCGTGTGTGACCTAGACAGCTGGTTTGTTGTTGTGTTTGTTTCCCACGTACAACAGTGGTAGAGGTCTTGGACCTGGACAGTTGTATACTGTTGTAATCCCCGATCCAGGGTGTGGATCACTTTTATATAAAGTTTTGAGAGGACTAAGTCTCAGCTTGAGACTAAACCTCTTGGTTATATCTGCTGTGCTTATTTCTTTTCAAAGTCATTTTTATTTCGTTGCAAACTACTTTAAACCAAAAACTGTTTTAAAGTCACTTTGATAATTAAACTCACAAGTGTTTATATTAGTTGTAAATAAGTAAGTTAGTTTCAAAAGTTAATCAACTCTTATGATTTGATTAACTGGGAAATAATCAATCCCTTGAGAACCTAACAGAACCTTTACTTTGATATAAATTCACTACAGTTTAATTCTGTATTTTATTTGGGGGATTTTAATACAAAGTTTTCAAAAATAAATTTTAATTGGAACTCAATTCACCCCCCTCTTGAGTGTCCACTCTGACCAACATTTGGTATCAGAGGTGTTTAAAATATTTTCTGACATACTCTTTTTTTCAACTGTGATTTTAGTTGTATTTTAAAGTTCTTAAAATTTCTGTTATTTCTAAATTTTTATCTCTTTAAAATCTTTGCTTTAAGTAAGATATCATGGATAATAGACTTGAAGGTTTTGTTACCAATAGAACACCATTTTTCAATGGAAACAATTATGCTCAGTGGAAAATCAAGATGAAAATTCATTTAGAGAGCATGGGTTTTGATATTTGGACTGCTATAGAATCAGAATATAAAATTCCTACTACTGTTAGATCTATTTGGAATGAAGCTACTAAGGATGCCTACAATAATAATTGAAAAGATATGAATGCTCTGTATTGTGATTTAGGAGATGAAGAATTTAATAGAATATCTGCTTGCAAAACTATATGTGAAATTTGGGATACCTTAGCTGTTTCTTATGAAGGAACAACTAATGTTAAGGAAATGAGATTGAACACCTATACTATTAAGTATGATAATTTTAAGATGAAGCCTGATGAACCCATTTCTGACATGTATCTCAGGTTCAACGAAATTGTCAACATAATGACCTCACTAGGAAAGGATGTTCCATCCAAGGAACAAATCATGAGAATTCTGAGATGTCTACCTGAAAGATGGAGAGGAACTTCTGTCTCAATTAGAGAATCATGTGATATTGGTGAACTGCCAGTTAAGGAACTAATTGGAAAGTTGATGATGTATGAAGAGGAAATCAAGGTTAACAAAGAAGAAGAAGATGAACCTAGAAGGAAGTCTGTTGCTTTCAAGACTTCAACTTCAAAGAACAAGGATAAGGAGAAGCTTCAAGCTATAAATAAAAGTTCAAGCTGTGAAGACAGTGAAAGTGCTTCTGATAGTGATGCTGAGATGGCTCACATTGCTAGAAGGTTTAAGAAGTTTTATAGGAAGAATAAGTTTTTTAGAAAATCAAATTACAAAGGTAAGTATGACAACAAGGGACATTGGAAAAAGGATTGGAAGAAATATGACAAATCAGATGAAGTTGTCTGCTATGAGTGCAAAATAAAGGGACACATAAAAGCAGACTTTCCAAAGTTGAAATACGAGAAGAAGTATGAATACAAGGACAACAAGTTTAAGAAAGCCATGAAGGCTACTTGGAGTGCTTCTGAGGATAGCTCCAGTGAATTTGAAGTTTCTGAAACTGAGATCAGAAATAAGGCAAACATGTGTTTTATGACAAACACTTCTGAGGTAACAGCTGAAACTCCTACTTTAAATTCTTATTATTCTGAAGATGATGCTGACACTGATAACATGTCAAAATCTGAACTATTTGAATATTGTGATATGTTAGAAGAAACCTCTAATGAGCTGAAAGAAAAATACAAAGGTTTAAAGAAACAGTATGCTTTAACTGTTAAACATAAATCTGATCTTGATATTGAAATGGAAAAGAATGCTCAGTTGCTTAAATAAAACACTGAACTGAAATTATCTAATGAGCAACTCAAGAAAGACTTAGAGAAATTTACCAATGGAAAAGATACTCTTACTCAGATGCTAGGTAAGCAAATAGCACCTAGATACACTATTGGTATAGGATACCAACCTAGACAAAGGAAAATTACCAAAACTAGATTCATTCCTAAATCTGGACAAAATGTAGCTAGTTCTGGAACTTCATATGATTCAACTAGTTATATTCATATTTATGGATATAATAAGGTTTATCTTTCAAAATCTGTTGACTCTAGAAATCTTATGATACCCATTAGACAAATATGAGTACCTAAAGTTTTATTGGCTAACCTGTCTGGACCTAAGAAGATCTGGGTACCAAAATCATTTCCTATCTAAATCTGTTTTGTAGGGAACCTATTTAAAGAGCTCCTGTAGAAAGACTTGGTATTTGGATAGTGGATGTTCAAGACATATGTCAGGAGACTTCTCATGCTTCAAGAGTTTAGTAAAAGTTGATGGAGGCTTTGTCACTTTTGGTGATAACTCAAAAGGAAAAATCATCAGATTAGGCCAGATCGGTAACACTGACTCAGTATTAATTTCTAAAATTTTATTTGTTGATGGACTTAAATACAATTTGTTAAGTATTTCTCAGTTATGTGATGATGGTTTTTATGTTAAATTTGAAAACGATTCTTGCAATGTTTTTAATTCTAAAAATGCTTTAGTATTTTCTACCTTACGAAATGAAAATGTTTATGCTGTTGATTTAAATTCTTTAGCTAAGCAAAATATTACTTATTTAAATGCTTTTCATAAAGAGTCTTGGATTTGGAACAGAAGATTAAGACACTGCAATGTGCATTCACTTAGAAAACTTTCTAGGAAGAACTTAGTTAGAGACCTACCCAAACTTGAATTCACAGCTGATAAAGTTTATAATCCCTGTAAAAAGTGAAAGCAACATAAAGTTTCTTCTAAATCAAAGAAAGAAGTTTCAACTTCTCAACCTCTTGAGTTGGTTCACATGGATTTATTTGGACCTTCTAGAGTTTATAGTTTAAATGGGAAACACTATATCTATTTTCTTGTAGATGAATTTTCTAGATATACTTGGGTATATTTTCTAGATCACAAAAGTGTAGCTTGTTCTTACTTTGTTAAATATTAAAAGTCTATAGAGAACCTTAGTGGACTTAAAATTAAAACCCTGAGAAGTGATCATGGCCGTGAGTTTGAAAATCATGAGTTTGAATCTTACTGCTCACACAGTGGCTATAGTCACAATTTCTCTGCCCCTAGGACACCCCAACAGAATGGTGTAGTAGAAAGAAGGAATATAACCCTTCAAGAAATTGCTAGGACTATGCTTAATGAGTATGACCTACCTGTTTATTTTTGGGCTGAAGCTGTCAATACATCTTGTTATGTTATTAATAGAGTCTTGATCAGACCTGTTCTTAAGAGGACCCCTTATGAGTTGTGGAACCATAGGAAACCTAAGGTTAACTACTTCAGAGTTTTTGGTTGCAAAGTCTTTATTCTTAATACTAAAGATAATCTTGATAAGTTTGCATCCAAGAGTGATGAAGGAATTTTTCTAAGTTACTCTATTTCTAGTAAAGCCTATAGAGTTTTTAATAAGAGAACCAAATGTGTGGAGGAATCTGTTCACAAAAAATTTGATGAAACTGATCCACATGAACCTAAGACCTCTCTTGAAAATCTTGAAGATGATCTCTCTGTTTTGAACCTTAATGATAAAGACAGTGGACCTGTAGTTAAAACATCCAGTTCTGAAAATTTTCCAGAACCTGCTTCTGTTGAACCTCAACCAGTAGATGAATCTGAAATCTCTAGCCCTACCTTTTCTAGACCAACTAGAATTCTTAAGAACCATCCTTTAGATACTATTGTAGGAAACCTTGATAGAGGAACACAAACTAGAGATTCTCTAAGAAATCAGGTTGAACATCAAGCTTTTCTTTCATAGTTAGAACCTAAAAATATCAATGATTCTATCAATGATGAATTTTGGGTGATGGCTATGCAAGAAGAACTAAATCAATTTGAAAGAAACAAAGTCTGGAAACTAGTAGAAAGACCTAAGGACACTATAACCATAGGCACAAAATGGGTGTTTAGAAACAAAGTTGATGAATCTGGAAACATCATTAGAAACAATGCTAGACTAGTTGCACAAGGTTACAACCAAGAAGAAGGAATTGACTATGAAGAAACCTTTGCACCTGTATCTAGATTAGAGGCAATTAGGATCTTACTTGCCTTTTCATCACATCTGAATTTCAAGTTATATCAAATGGATGTGAAAAGTGCTTTTCTAAATGGTTTTATTATTGAATATGTTTTTGTAGAACAACCACCTGGTTTTTTAAATCCTCACTTTCAAAATCATGTTTTTAAACTTTCTAAAGCTTTATATGGTTTAAAACAAGCTCCAAGAGCTTGGTATGAAAGACTTACAAATTTTCTTATTTCGAAAGGATTTACAAAAGGAATTGCTGATCCCACTCTTTTTATAAAAACAATTTCAAAAGATGTTTTAATAGTACAAATCTATGTTGATGATATTATTTTTGGATCTTTGAAAAATTCTTTATGTACTGATTTTTCAAAGGTTATAAAAAATGAATTTGAAATGAGCTTAATGGGAGAGCTTAAGTATTTTCTTGGATTTCAAATCTTTCAAACTAAAGATGGAATTATTTTAAATCAAAGTAAATATACTAAGGATTTATTAAAACGTTTTGGTTTGGATAGTATTAAGGAAAGTGATATACCTATGAGTACTAACTGTAAATTGGATGTTGATGAAACTGGGAAACTAGTTGATCAAACCAATTACAGAGGTATGATTGGGAGTTTACTTTATCTTACTGCTAGTCGACCAGATATTATGTTTAGTGTGTGTATGTGTGCTAGATTTCAAGCTAATTCTAGAGAATCACACTTACTTGCTGTTAAAAGGATTTTTAAATATCTTAAGTATACTGCAAATTTAGTTTTGTTTTACCTAAAAGAACAATCATTTGATTTAATAAGTTATTCATATGCTGACTTTGATGGATGCAACTTAGACAGAAAGAGCACATTTGGAACATGTCATTTACTTGGAAAGTCCCTAGTATCATGGTGTAGTAAGAAACAGAACTCAGTTGCATTGTCTACTGCTGAAGCAGAATATATAGCTGCTGGTAGTTGCTGTGCACAAATTCTGTGGATGAAACACACTTTACTGGACTATGGATTTTATTTTAAACATGTTTCAATTAACCGTGACAAAACTTGTGCGATTAACATCTCTAAGAACCCTGTGTCTCACTCTAGAACCAAACACATTGATGTTAGACACCACTTTCTAAGAGATCATTATCAAAGAGGTGATATAACACTTGAATTTATAGGCACTGAACTTCAATTAGCTGATATTTTCACTAAGCCTTTAAGTTTAGAAAGATTACGTTTCATTAGACACAAATTAGGAATGATAACTTACCCTTAAACTGTTAGAGAAACCTCACCGTTAGAGAAACCTCACTATTAGAGAATCCTCACCGTTAGAGAATCCTCACCGTTAGAGAAACCTCACCATTAGGAAACCTCACCGTTAGAGAAACCTCACCGTTAGGAGACCTCACCGTTAGAAGACCTCACCGTTAGGAGACTTTACTGGTACATCTCGCGCCGTTTTAAACTTATGTAAAGCCGAGATATCGAACCTTTTTTTTATATATGATTTATTTTATTTGTGGATCCTAAATGATATTAAACCGAGTCTAGACTTCACTCAATCTCACTGCGAACTCGTTTGTTCCAATCCCTCCAACCTAAACCTCTCAATCCGTGAAACCCTAAACCTCAAATCTGCAATGGCCCGCGTTAAGAGACCTCAAGTTACAGATGGAAGTGATGCGCCAGAAGCTAAAAGACAGAAGGTGACCAATGCTGGTGCCAGTGGAAGCGGTGAAAGTGTAGCTCGAAGGAATCCAGTAAACCCGCATCTCTCAAGGTGAGAGATTGTCGTTGAGGAAGAGGTGTGTGCAGAATGGCTCATGGAGAGAAAGTCCTTGGTTCTTAAGGTTTTAGAAGAACAAGGTTGGCTTGAGTGCTTCACAAACAACAATGGACCTTATTATCCAGGACTGGTAAAACAATTCTA
Organism: Viscum album; assembly: GCA_963277665.1. NCBI lineage: Eukaryota > Viridiplantae > Streptophyta > Magnoliopsida > Santalales > Viscaceae > Viscum > Viscum album. The sequence continues at coordinate 495,916,294 of OY728120.1, forward strand.
TGAGTTCGTTCATTTTGAGAAGTCTGAAGAAGAAAGCAAGATGATTTCTTATGTAAATGGTCAGGAATTTTCCTTTAATTCGGTTGAATGGGCTGGTAACTTAAAAGTTCCTCATGAAGGGGATTATGGATTTTATTCAAAATCCATGCCTACTGCCAGTGAATTTTTCAATTATGAGGATGCCTTGTTGGAGTTGACAGGATATGGAACTCCTAGAAATGTCATTGCTGCAGAGATGACAGGGGAGGATAAACTACTTTTCAAGTTCATTCAGCATGTGATTAGTCCAAGGAGAGGAGATTTTACTACCCTCAGATTTAAAGACATTTATTTTTTGTATCTATTAAAGCATGGATTTAAGGTAAATCTGTGTTGATTGATTATGATTTAGATTGAGGATATGACTAGACCTAAGTCTAAGTCAAATGCATTGTTCTTCTCAAAGTTGATTTCTATTTTGATGAAAGCAAAGGAGGTGGCTGGACCTCAGGATGAAATGATAGTAGTTAAGGATAACTTCTGAATCACCAGGACTGTCTGTAAATACATGAAAGTCAGTTGGAATCCTTGGAAGAAATCATGGGTTAATGATGATGGAAAAATCTATGACAAGTTTACTCCTGTGGATCATCCTTCTAGACCAAAGGATGTGAGGTATCCTGGTCTTGGACCAAATGATCCAGAACCGGTCTACAGTGATGATGAAGCTGAGGAGGAAGAGACATCAGTTGAGGAAGGAGGAGACCCTGATTTACCTCCTAGTCCTTTGCCTCAAAATATTTCTTATGGAGCAGCTAGCCCTCTAAAAGAACTACCAAGGAGAGAAACTATTTTGAAGGACAATGACACTGAGACTGAGGAAGAAGAAGAAGAAGCATGTCAGTATGTTGTTAAGGACACCTCTGAGGAGGATGAGGCAACCGAATCCGATCATGTTTTTATTGAAGAAAAGGAAGCTTCTGGTGAAGCAGATGATCAGGAAAATGAAGAAGAAGAGCTCAGTTTGAGCCCTCTGATAGACAGTACATTCAGGACAATGCCTAATCAGGAAGGAGAAGCTGCATCTGTTGATGAGAGAGTCATTGATGACTCAGAACAAATGGATATTGAATCTACTGCAGTTGTAGAAGAAGTTGTAGAATTACATCGAGCAGAATAGTTGGAGGAGATTACTCAGGAAAATGTTCTAAGTAAGGAGGAGCATCTTGGTTCAGTATCTGTTTTGTATGACATTGAAGGTTGGACATCAGATCCGGGATATATGGTTCTTGGACTTTCTTATAGAGATTCAGATGAGGAAGACCAGCCCCAAAAGGAATCAGTTATCCTACCCGTTGTGGCTAAAAATGTGGCAACCAAGGAGGACCTTGAGTCCTTAAAGGCTGAATTGAAAAAGAAATGAGAAAGTCAGTGGCAGATTTGAAGACAAGTCTGGTTTAAGAGATGAGGAATGTGGAGCAATACCTGGAGCTATCTCTGGGATGTGCTGTTTCTAGTCCAGTGAAAGGAATGATGGATGAAGTTAAGGTGTGCCATACTCAAATCAAGAGTTGGGCAGGAGCTGTAGTTTCTCTTAGACAATCAATTGCTTCATTGACTGCTTTTAACAGTTCTCAAACCCAAGTACACACTGATATCAGATATATCAAAGAGGTAGTCAAACAGTTTTTGGAAGTGTTTGAGGCTTTTAATAAATCAGTCAAGGAACATCTGCACAGTCAAGATGAACTTGTTCAGAAGGTGGTTAGTAATCTAACACAATCTTTCAAGGAGACAGTATCTTTTTCAGTGAAACCTCTTCCCTCATCCAGCTCCTCTGTGAACCTTGACCATATCAGAACTGTTATTCAGGAAGAGTTGGCTAAGGCTAGTACCAGTGGATCCTCGGATACTCATATCCTTGCTACCACTAGGGAAGTGAGTAGTTTTGTTCGTGATCACCTACAGGTAGCTACTGCTTCTCAAGAAGCAATTAAAAATAAGGTGGATGCTTATTTTGAAAAGGTTTATACCAATCATCAGATGACCAACCATTTCAAGATCTTACTGGAAAATATGAAGTTGCCTCTAGTGACTCAGGCCTTCAGAGAACAGGTTAGTAAGCTCAGGGAGCTTACTCCTACCTTGGATAAATTAATTGAAAATCGAGATGATTTTGTGTCTTCAATGGAGAGAGGAGGGAGAATTATTATGGATTTCAGGAATCTGTTGCTACCATTCTTGCATGTGGATGCCAGACCTATGATTATACCTCCTTCCCTTCCTGCTTCTGCCTCTAGTAGTACACCTCAGTTGACTCCAGTTCAAGCCATCAGGATCTTGACACCTATGATCCCTCAGAGGAGTACAAATTTCAAATCTGGTACAGTTTCAGTGGCTGACCCTCCAGTTGTGCTTTCATCTTTTCCTAAGCCTTCTACTGACCCTGAACCTGCATCCTCTTTTGATCCTAAGGGAAAGAATCCTATTCAAGCGGAAGATTGAGTGATTCTAGATCTTTTTGATAGGATTCACTTGTATTTTTTGTTCTGATTTTATCAGTGTATCTTTTGTATATTAATGAAATTCCTCTTCATTCTCTACTTTACTATGTTTCTATTACTTTTTCATTTATTCTCTGTTAGTCTTTATCTTTTCTCTTCTACCCTTATTTTTGTTAATCACAAAGGGGGAGAAAATGCGCAAATAAGCCAATGAGAGAATCTTGCAGTAAAATTGAAAGGGGGAGGAATATGGAAGTTTTGTTCTAAAAAAAAGAAACCTTTTCCTCTGGTGCTAATTTCTTTTCCTTCTTTTTTCCTCTGATACTATTTCATTTTTTTTGGCATAAGTTGTGATTATCAAAAAGGGGGAGATTGTTGAACCCTCTAGGAATCTAGTTGCTTTATTATATTTTGATAATCCCAATTATGATTATTTTTATTTTGACAATCCCTATTTGATCAATGGTTAAATAATTACTTGGGAATCTAGTTGGTTTAAGTATTGTTCTATTATTTTATGTTTAAATATTAGTCTTTCGGTTACTGGATGTTTGTACATTCTGACTTAACCCTTTCTGCCAATAGAATGTTTAAACAAAACAAAGCTACCGATAGAGTTAAGTCTACCGCTATGTTAGAGCTACCGATACAGACTAGTCACCATTACATTAAAGTCCACCGTTACAATAATAGCTACCGTTATAGAACAAAGCTACCGATACACACAAGTCCACCGATATGTTGAAGCTAATATTATCAAAGGAAGTCTACCGATACATCAAAGTCCACCGTTGTATGAAAGTCTACCGATACATCAAAGTCCACCATTGTATGCAAGTCTACCGATACATCAAGGAAGCTACCGATAGGGACTTACCGCTACCGATATAAGACAGAGCTACCGCTACCGATACAAGACAGACTTACCGCTACCGATACAAGACAGAGCTACTGCTACTGATACAAGACAGATCTACCACTACCGATACAAGACAGAGCTATAGCTACCGATGCAATCAAGTCTTCCATTACACAAGAAGCTACCGATACTCAGACCTACTATTACACAAGAGTCTACCGATACAAAGCCTACCGTTCCAGAGACAGAACCCGATGATGCTTTAATTTCTTTATCATTATTTAATCTAACCAACGGTCATATCAGGTATATTTTAATACACTGACATTTATTTAATGTGTGTTTTTGGATGTTAGGGAACCATACCTCATACCTGCAAAAAGAAATCATTTATTTTGCCGGAGCTTATGCTTTAAATAAAAGAAGGATGTGCTGCTGAAAGAAAGATAGAGATACACACAGACATACAAAGAATGAGGTGTGATAAGAACAAGGAAGTGTGCATGAAAAGATACGACTGAAATTACAAGAAGAGCTTATACATTCCTGCATACCAAGAAAGAGAGCTGAGAACGAGAACATCAACACAAGAACTTCATCGACTACTTTTTCCTCTATCTCTACACTTGGAAGTCAAGGAAGCAGACGACACTCTGTTTTCCAAACAAAAACCAGAAGAGGACTCAAAACCAATTTTGATCAATCCAAAGGAGTCCAGAGCCGCACTGCAATCACTAGAGCCATTCTAAACTCTATATCTTTGCCTCTGTGATTTATTATTTACTTTTCGAGCAGTGTGTGTCATCTGCTGTATTTTTACACACACACTGTCTCCTAAACTTTAATTGGAGGATCTGTAAATCCTCACTCAAACTCTTACATCTTTTATTTCCCACTGGGATAGTGGTAGAGGTTGTGTGTGACCTGGACAGATGGTTTGCTGTTGTGTTTGTTTCCCACGTACAACAGTGGTAGAGGTCTTGGACCTGGACAGTTGTATACTGTTGTAATCCCCGATCCAAGGTGTGGATCACCTTTATATAAAGTTTTGAGAGGACTAAGTCTCAGCTCGAGACTGAACCTCTTGGTTATATCTGCTGTGATTATTTCTTTTCAAAGTCATTTTTATTCTGCTGCAAACTACTTTAAACCAAAAACTATTTTAAAGTCACTTTGATAATTAAACTCGCAAGTGTTTATATTAGTTGTAAATCAGTAAGTTAGTTTCAAAAGTTAATCAACTCTTATGATTTGATTAACTGGGAAATAATCAATCCCTTGAGAACCTAACAGAACCTTTACTTTGATATAAATTCACTACAGTTTAATTCTGTATTTTATTTGGGGGATTTTAATACAAAGTTTTTAAACAGAAATTTTAATTGGAACTCAATTCACCCCCTTCTTGAGTGTCCACTCCGACCAACAAATAGGATTATATTTATATTTCTTAATATTTTTGCACATGAGTTGGATCTTATATGTACTTCCTAAATAAATAGATATGGAACACATCATAAACTTTAGAGAGGCTAGGTGATATTTCCAAATGGTAAGCTACAACTCCAATTATTTCTAAAATTTCAAAAGGCCCAATATACCTTGGAATTAGTTTCATTTTATTAACAAATCTTATAAAACATTTCCTGATACCTTTAAGAAAATATGACCACACACTTGAAATTCTAAATCCTTCATTCGGTTACTAGTCTAACTTTTTTGTATTCTTTGAGCCGCATTAATATGCTTTTGAATAGTCTTCACTTTCATTGTTGTCTCCTAAAAAAGATCTAGGACTATAAGTTTCCTTTCACTAACTTCATCCCAAAAAGTTAGAGTATGATGCCTATTTCCATAAAATAATTCACATGGTTTCATTTGAATGCTTCAATAGAAGTTATTATTATATAAAAATTTCACCAAAGGAAAATAATGATCCCAAATACCTTGAAATTCAATCAAGAATAACCTCAACATATATTATAATGTTTGAATATTCCTTTTATATTACCCATCAGTTTGAGGATGATAAGCGGTTATAAAATGTAGATCGATGTCAATATCCTTCTAAAGACTCTTCCATTATTTTAATGTAAACCATGGATCATGATCATATACAATTGAAAGGGTTGTACCATGAAGTCTCAAAAAATCATTAATATAGAGACCTTCAATACACTATAGAGGTATATCTTTCCTCATTATAAGGAAATGTGTGGAATTAGTATGGAGATCAATAATAACCCATATTATATCCTTTCTTCTAGGAGTCTTTATAAATCTAGTGAAAAATCCCATAGTAATATCATCCCATTTCCGTACATAGGAATAGATCGATGTTGTATGACTCCTTTGGGATTTTTTTTGTTATCCTTTACTAATTAACAAACCAAGAATCTTGTTACATAGTCTATAATTTCTCATTTCATATTATCCCAAAAAATATTCCTTCAAATATTAATACATTTTGGTATTTCTAGGGTGTATAGATAAATTTTATCCATGGGATTCATCTATTCATTTTATTTTCAACTCAGGTATGGATGGAACACATAACCTCTTTCAAAATTTCATTGCACCATCTTAATAATCAAAATTTTCCAATTTACCATCATTATTGGCTTAAATTTTCTTTTTTAAACTCTTATCATCAAGATGGGAATTTTTTATCTTTTAAAATAAGGATGATTTAACAATCATTTGGAAAAGAAGTGATGTTTTCCCTTAATAATTTCCATATCCAACTTTACTAAGTCCTTATATAGAACAATACATACTTTACATACATTGATATTACTTAAAAATTGAAGAATATTCATTACAAAATATAACAAATCCATGATAGGACTATATAAGTATAGTGTCTTTAGAAACTAGGAAACATAAATAACTAGTTTATAAGGCATCTTCATTATCTCTCACTTATTTCATCATAACTAGACCCCTTTTGAACATATCTTACTTAATAACCTTCTTCATGACCTAGGGAAAATAAATATATGAAAGGGTGAGCTTGGATGATTAGTAAGGGTAAACAAATGAGATATCAATCATATCATAACCATAATACATAAGAACATAACATTTGAAAATCTTATCCTGCATGTGAAAGATCGTGATATCATGGCATGGGATAAATCATAAATGTTCATAATAATCAATGAATGTAATATAAAAATTTATAACATAAGACATGAAATTTTTTGGAACACACATCAGCATAGAAAATCATTTCATATTAGTCAAGGCTCATTTCCAAGACCATCATTGCAAACAAAGTCCATTACTGAACCGATTTCCCTCCTCATTCCAACCCCGTACTATTGAACCAAGATCATTTACCATTCAAACCATGTCTAACTCATGAGATATAAATATTTACCCAATGCATTGGAGGAAGATATAGGTCCCAACCATCTCATAATGAAATCATTCTTACATGTTCCACAATAACATAAATCATTTATCATAACCCAAGGAATAAAATGGGTTTCTTTAAACATAATTCCACCATAACATAATCCATGTAAAACAAATGGATTTCATAAATAGAATTCTATCAAGAAAATAATAAAACCATAAGAATAATAAGGAAATTATACTTGAAACATAACTCTATTAATGAATGAAATCTTAGATATAAAATAATTTTGATTGAACTCTTGAAATTAGTTCTTGAGGAAAATATCCTTTCTTCTCCAAAAACATTTTATTTTCTAAAAATACCACACAATTTTAAAATAAAAGAATTTATTTTAAAATAAAATTGAAATATTGTAAAGTAATATTCATGTAAATATGGTTTTATGAAAAAATAAAAACCTATCATGTCATATAAGTTAAAAGAAAACATTCTTCTCGTACTTTTGTCGGATAAGTCAAAAAGCACCTCGTATCGAAAAACAAATGGAGATTCCTTTCATACCATTTAATAAAAATTCACCAATGGATAAAATTGAATTTAAAAAATTGTAGAATAATAGAAATAATATTACATATTTAGGAAACCTGGACATGGATGATAAATATACTCCAGTAAATACTTACGTATAAACAATCTCAGATAATAATGAGATTGAGAAATTATCCCTCAACTTAGGACCAATTTCCTTTGTATGTATCCAAAACTCCTGTATAATGATTTAAAAAAATTCATTGACTTATTTAAGAATCATATTCATTTTTATGATATCATATATGATGATATTATCATCTGTTTGTTAGTAACATTATTACTCTTCCATCGGGTGCTAACTTGTTTATTTTCTTATGCATGTTTTTTTGGATAAGTTATTGTTTCTCTTATTAGGTTATAGTTATATTTTTTACAGAATGATATTATTATAATATATATTATATTGATTCATTCCATTAATTTATGTAATCATTATTTAATAAAGATCACGTAGAACGAATCGCATCGCATTGTGGATACGGTAGGCCGTACGTACGCACGAGCGGCGATATCATTCCCATAAATGGTATTGAAGTGGATGGTGTATAATATTTTAGAATAAATATATTTTTATAATAATAATATATAATTATTATTTCCATCATTATACCCATCCACGTAAGGTGGTGGTGAAAAACAGATTACACCATGGTGTGGAGACGATAAACTGTACGCACACACACATGGTGATTTAATTTTTCGTAGGATAGATAAAAGATGGAATATGTTTGTTTCATAATAATAATAACATATTAGTATATAATTGATATTGGAGTTATTACTTTATAACTAAACAACTCATGAATAGTAAGTAGAAGAAGAAATAAGTTTGAAAGAATCGGTAGAGGGGATTACCTCTTCTTCGACGTGCTCCCTCTAACTCTCCTCTTAAAGCACTAGAGTTAGTATTTGAAGAAGACGAGAACCTCTACAATATAACTATGGAAGTTAATAAAATAAATGAGTAGTGGATTTATGATATTGAAGGTTCAAAGCAAAGTAAAGAGGCGAGGTAGGAGGTTCCCTTTTATAATTGAGGTGAGGGGCACTTTAGGGATCTACAAAAATATTAATTTAATATAAAATTAAAACCCATTAAAAAACCTAAAAATGTACAAATTTTAAAGATGAGATGATATAGGGTTGTAAAATCATCAAAAAATAAAATTTATACAAGTTTTTTTTGTCAATTTAAACCTTATCATTTTAATTAACACTTAGTTATTCTATTTAATTTTTAACTAGGGTAACAAATATTTCAATATTAAAAGGGTGGAATATTTAATTATTTGATGTAAATTAGACCATAAATAAATAACATATAACATTTTATACCATATAATAATTATTATATATTTTTTAAAAATGTTTTATGTTTTTTAAATAATCTAATAGAACATTATTTTGACAAATAATCAATAGTGTAAATTTTGACCCTATTCAATTCATTGATTTTTAAAAATATTAATATAGAAAGATAACTTAAAAAAACTATGTTATTATATTTATAATAGGTCAATTTCATATATAAAATTCACTGGACATATTAATTATCCCAAATTATATTTATTTTAATATTTTTAATAATATTTTTTTTGATATTTCCCTTAATAAAATAATTAATAAAATATTTTTGTGTAATTATTTAATATGATTATTTGTTGAGTAAAAAATAAAAATAAAAATACCATGAAAATTATAAATCCTCTATATTTAAGAAAAATACTTATAATTGAATATATCTTCTATATAACCTATCATTAAAAATGTTATACTTATTAAAACATGAATGTGACAAGTTTATCATCACTTTAAATAAAATAATATAAGTGTCATAATCTCTTCTATAAGGATCCAAATAGTCAATAACTCGACCCTTGGATGGTTATGGTCGATATATACTCTACCAATAATATTTAGTCAAGTTTTTGGGTCTTTTAATGGTTATTAGCACTTTAATAATAATTATTTTATTGATTTATCACCAATTAAATAATTTCTGCATCATTAAAGTATAAGTATTTAAGGTGATTATTTGTTTTCTAAAAATTAAAAATAAATTATCATGATAAATAAAAAAATTTTATATTTCAAATGAGTATTTATAATCAAATTTATATTTTTTATAACTGTATATTAAAAATGATATAGTTATTAAAATTTGAGTAAGATATATTTAACTTTTCATTAAATAAAATAAATTAAATGTCCTAATCCCATCCAAGTGGATTTCAAAGGACACCATTTCAACCCAAGGATGATTTAGGTCGAAACAAAATCATCCAATGATATTAGAAAAAGTGTTAGGGTAATTTATAATATTTTTTTACCCTTAATTATCCAATTTACCCTTTTACCAAATTAATAAAAATTACCAAAGTTACTATTTATAATGCCCAAAAATAAAAAGCAAGATATTTAAATAGTTTGGACTTAATAAGTCCAAATATGGAATACATTTTTCAAAATTCAAATCACATAAGTTTTAGTAATTAATTTAAAATTAATCCAGTTGTCGGAAAGAGAGAATGAGTTTTAAAAGTAAAAACCTTGCAAAAGATTGAAGTATTTTTACATATAAATTCAATGTAAAATTAATTATAATGGCATAAATTACATTGAATGATAAATATATATTATATTTATACTTTAAAACCATTCAATAATATAATTTAATCATATAAATTATTTTGATGATTTTTTTCAATTAAAATTTAGTGTATTTTTACTATTCATAAAAACTTGAAAGTTATCATAAAAATATAAAAAACTAATCTAAAGTAAATTTTTATATCTTACTTTTAGAGAAAAATTTTATTTTGTCATATAAAAATTATTAATGGGTCAAAATCTTAGTTTAAAATGGGTTTACCCTTAAAAGGTGGAAAATCATCCTTTTGACAAATATAGGTTTTTATACTTCAAATAGGGTTTATTCATACCCTATGAAAAAATATCTATTGGATGAATATAAAAAATATTTTATTAAGTATATAACACATTTATTTTATTAATTTAATTTACTAATAGTAATTCAATCAATTTATTAATATAAAAATACAAATATATAATTGATTTATATATTTTTCATAAATAATTGGTAACCAATGAATTCACCATAAATTTTCATAAGTTAATGGTATTTATTCCCACTAACCTAATGGCTAGGTTAAAATGGTTATTTTATACTAAGGGAATCTCATGGTTTATTTAAACTCATAATTTCGTGAAATGAAAGCTATCGAAGAATTAAAATTATTTAAAATATTTCATAAAAACACCCGGGTGTTACATTATGCCCCCCTTAAACAAGATTTCACCCTTGAAATTCATCATTTGGAAAAAAAATATATGAGGATGATTCTTCCTCATCACATCCTCAAGTTCCCATATAGCTTTATCAAATTGGTGGTTCCACCATAAAACTTTAACCAAGTGAGTGGTCTTGTTTCGTAAAACTTTTTTACTATGATACATAATCTCTATCCATTGTTCTTCATAAGAAAGATCTTGCTCCAGTGGTAAAACTTCTGAGTTTAGTACATGTGAAGGATCAGGTATGTACTTTCTTAGAAGAGATACATGTAACACATCATGAACTTGTGAGATATTCGGTGGAAGCGCCACTTGGTAAGCTACCTTCCCAATAATATCTAGAATTTCAAAAGGAATGATATACCTAGGGATTAGTTTTCCCTTATTTACAAATATAATTACTCTCTTATAGAGATATATTAATAGAAAGACCTTGTAACCCACTTCAAAATCTAGGTCTTTTCTTTGGTTGTCAGCATAAATTTTTTGTCGACTTTGAGTTTCTCTTATGTGTTGTTGAATAGATCTGAATTTTTCTACCATTTCATCAACATGATCAGGCCCCAATAGTTTTATTTCCCCAAATTTATCCCAACAAGTTGGATTTATGCACTTATTTCCATAGAGGGATTCATAAGGAGCCATCTAAATACTAGAGTGAAATCTATTATTATAAGAAAATTCCACCAAAGGTAGGTGTTTATCCCAACCACCTTTGAAATACATAGAGAAAACTCTCAACATGTCTTATAGAGTTTGAATTGTCCTCTCAGACTGAACATCTGTCTGAGGATGATAAATAGTGATGAAACTTAACTCTATATCTAGAGCCTGCTGAAGACTTCGCCTGAACTTCAAGTTAAACCTCAGATCCCAATCAAATATAATGGAAAGTGGTACTCTATGAAATCTTACCACTTCCTTTACATATATCCTGGAAAGCTGATCAAGAGAGAAATCCTATCTAATAGAAATTAAGTGTGATAACTTTTTAAGGTGATCAACTATAACCCATATATCATTATGGACTTTAGATGTTTTAGGAAGTCCGATGATGAAGTCCATAGTGATGATTTCCCATTTCCATTTTGGTATGGGTAATGGTTGTAACATACCCTTATATTTCTATATTTCAGCCTTAACTTGTTGAAAAACCAAGCATCAAGATACATATTAGATAACATCTCTTTTCATGCCATCCCACCAGAAATACTCTTTCATGTCCTTATACATATTTGTTCTTCTAGGATGAATAGAGTCTAAAGAACTATGAGAATCATCCAATAACTCCTTATTTAATTATGGTATGGGAGGAATACAAAACCAGTTCCTGAACCTTATTATTCCATCACAATCAAGGTTTAATTCAGGAACATTTCTCACCCTCTTTTGTAGATTTACATCATCTATCTATGCCTCCTTGATCTTCTATTGTATAGATGGTTGAACATTCATTTGAGAAAGATAATATTTCGACCCTTCCTTTAAAATTTCAAGATCCATCCTTTGAAAATCCAAAAATATTAGATATTTTGTGATCCTCATCATGGATAGGCTAACATGGTCCTTTTGACTCAAAGAATATGCCACCTTTTTCTCTTTACCATGGTGGTAATGTATTGAGTAGTCATAATATTTAATCAAATATAACCATTTTCTTTGATTAATATTCAACTCCTTTTGTGTGAAAATATACTTCAAACTTTTATGATTAGTATAAATATCACACCTTTCACCATAAAGATAATTCATCCATATTTTTTGTGCAAATATTACCATAGTTAACTCCAAATAATGAGTTGGGTAATTTTTCTCATGGATTTTCAATTGTCATGAGGCATAATATATCACCATACCATTTTTTATGAGAAGACAACCCAAAACCTTCTTGGATTCATCACTGTAGATTATAAAACTTTATCTAGTACAAGGCAGTGTGAGCACAAGTGCATTAGATAACATTCTTTTTAGCTCTCTGAAATTATCTTCACATTCCTCCATCCACACGAACATAAATCCTTTCTGAGTCAACTTGGTGAGAATATTAGATAATCGTGAAAAATATTTCACAAAACATCTATAATATCTAGCCAAACTAAGAAAAATTCGGATCTCAGTTACTGTTGTTGGTCTTGCCTAACTTTCAATAACTTTTGTTTTTGATGGATCCACAGATATCCCCTATCTTGATATTATGTGACCCAAAAATGAAACTTTCTAAATCCAAAATTCACACTTGGTAAATTTTCATAAAGATTATCCTTTCTCAGGGTCTTTAGTACAATTATCAAGTGATCTTCATGCACTTCCTTTCTCTTTGAATAGACAAGAATATAATCTATAAAGACTACCATAAAATGATCAAGATAGTCTCTAAATACTATATTCATTAGATCCATGAAGAGAGCGGGGACATTAGTAAGACCAAAAGTCATCACTATAAATTCATAGTGTCTATACCTTGTATGAAATTCCATATTTGGTATATCATCCTTTTAAACCCTTATTTGATGATATCCTGAATGAAGATCAATCTTGGAAAAGTATTGAGCTTTTTTTAGTTGGTCAAATAATACATCAATGCGAGGAAGATGATATTTGTTCTTGATAGTGATCTTGTTAAGTTCTCAATAATCAATACAGATTCTCATTGATCCATATTTCTTCTTAACAAACAAAACAGGTTCACCCCAAGGTTATATACTAGGGAATATGAATCCCAAGTCAAGATTATCTTAGAGTTTCTTCTTCAAATTCTATAACTTGATTGGGTCCATTATATAAGATGTCAATGAAATAGGCATAACACTTAGTATGAGTTTTATTGAAAACTCAAACTCATGGTTCGGTGTAATACCTAAAAATTATTTCATAAATACATCATCAACTCCCCTTACAATGGGTTTATTCTTAATTGTGAGTTTCTTCACAACCATTTGAGATAGATAACCTTCATTTATAGGAATCAAGACCCATAATATAGAAGAAATTTATACTAGAAGGTCATATTCATCCTTGCATCGATAGATGATCATTGATTAATCCAGAATATGAAATGTGACTTCAATTCCTTGGAAATTGATATGAGATCGATATAGAGAAAGCCAATCCATGCAAATAATCACTTCAAATTCCACTATAGGAAGGATCACAAGATTTACAGGAAGCACCCTCCCAGAAACTTCAACCAGAGAAGAATTATAAACTTTTTATGCTACCGTTGTTCTATTAGGAGTTGTTATAGCTAACTAAACATATAATTGTTGAGGTAATATAAAGATACCCTTATAAAATTCTTCAAGTGGGTGGATCCAGAATCAAATAAATCATTTTCTACTTTAGAGTGGATGGTAAGTATACTTTTCACCACTTCGTTATAATAATCCACATTGCCAATAGTGATTCCACGAGACTTGCCTTTGTATTTGGACTTAAGAGTTTACTGACGCCGATCATCATCAATGAAACTTGGATTAGGGCATTGATTGGCATTATTACCCATTTCCTTTCACTTTTAACATTGAAGTTTAGGTGATGCATTCTGTGTATCTTTTTCTTTATTTGGATCATTAGACATATTTTTCCCATCAATTTGGAATTCAACTGCCTGATGATCTTCTCTCCCACACTTAAAACATTTTCTAGTCCCTTTAAGACAATTTCCTTCCTGTTTCTTTCCACAATTTGAGCATAAGGGAAAAATCATCCTATTTTCAGTGTGGTATTTATATTTTCCATTGAATTCCATTTTTCTATTCTTATCAAACCCATAGTATTGATGGGTTACTAAAATATTCATATCAAACTTGAGAGCACATCGAATGATTTCCTTGTAGCTATTGAAGTCCCTTATGGATAATTCCCTTCAAAGACTTGGTTTTAAGCCACTAAAGAATCGATAAATTTTACTCCCAGGTTGGATAATAATTCCAGAAGTGTACCTTGAAAGCCTTGCAAACTTTTCTTCATAGGTACCAATGGATTCATTCTCCTTTTTATTAATCTCAAGGAACTCCTTATCTATATTTTATCAAAGAATATGAGGAAAGTACTTATTGAAAAATAAGTTCTTGAACTCATCCCATTCCATGGATTCAATTTCATATATTGTCCTTGTATTCTTGATAAGGTTACACCACTGATCAGCTTAAACTTCCAAATAATAGACTTATAAGATGAATCTATCATGTTCTGAACATTGGAGAACTGAAAATATCTTTTCAATGGTACTGATCCATTATTCATCCACTAATATATTAGAAAAATCGCTGAAAGAAGGTGGATACTACCTCATGAAGGACTCAATAGAATATTGTTCCCTCCTTTGCACATTTGGAAGTCCTGTATGATGAATATCTTGATAAAGTTGTGTGATCATAGATACGATATTTTGCATTCTAGCTCCCATAACATTTGGTTGCTCATGAGGATAATCATTGTATTACTCGTCACATTCATAATTAATGTGGTTCCTCCAGGTTCTAGCCATTAACTAAAACCAAGAAGCACATTGTGGGAAACACTAATCATAATGGGAAAACCACATAATCAAGAATAAAATTTCAATTTAGTACACTTTAGGTTTTATACTAGGTTATTCATGATAATTTATAAAACACTAGGATTGTAACCTATACTTCTTCATATCCTTTGGGTTCTTACTAAGGTTTTCTAATCCTAGTTTCCAAATATTAACTATACATTTCCTCTGATACAAACTATAAAAACCCATACTTTACATACATTGATATTAATTTAAAATTGAAGAATATTTATTACAAAATATAAAAAATCCATGAGAGGACTATATAGGTATAGTGTATTTAGAAACTGGGAAACATAAACAACTAGTTCATAAGGCATCTTCATTATCTCCCACTTATTTTGACATAACTAGACCCATTTTTAACATATCTTACTTAATACCCTTCTTCACGACCTAGGGAAAATAAAAATATGAAAGGGTGAGCTCAAATACTCAGTAAGGGTAAACAATGGAGATATAGATCATATCATAATCATAATACATAAGAACATAACATTTGAAAATCTTATCTTACATATGAAAGACCGTGATATCATGCCATGGGATAAATCATAAAAGTTCATAATAATCAATGAATGTTATCCCAAAAGTCATAACATAAGACATAAAATTTTGTGGCATATAAATAATAATATAAAATCATTTAATAAGTCAAGGCTCATTTCCATGACCATCATAGCAGACAAAGTCCACCACTAAATCGAGTTCACTCCTCGTTCCTGCCCTGTACTACTGAACCAAGATTATTTCCCGTTCCATCCATGTCTATATCATGAGATATAAATCTTTACCCAATTAATTGGAGGGATATATAGGTCCCACCCATTTCATAATTAAATCATTATTATGTGTTCCACAATAACATAAATCATTTATCATAACCCAAGGAATAAAATGGGTTTCTTTAAATATCATTCCACCATAACATAATCCATGTAAGACAAATGGATTTCATAAATAGTATTCCATAAAGAACATAATAAAACCATAATAATAATAAGGATATTGTACTTGAAACATAACCCTATTAAATAATTCAATCTTATATGGAAAATAATTTTGATTGAAAACTTGAAATTAATTCTTGAGGAAAATATTCTTTTTTCTTTAAAAACATTTTCTTTTCTCAAAATGACACACAATTTTAAAAGAAAATAATTTCTTTGAAAATTACCTTGAAATATTATAAAGGAATATTAATGGAAATATTGTGTTATGGAAATTTAAAAACCCATCATGCCATATAAGTTAAAAGAAAACATTCTTCTCATACTTTTTTCAGATAAGTCAAAAAGCACCTCGTATCAAAAAACGAAAAAAGATTCCTTTCATACCATTTAATAAAAATTCACCAATGGGTAAAATTGACTTTAAAAAATTGTATAATAATATAAATTATATTAAATATTTAGGAAACATGGATGTGGATGAAAAATATACTCTAGTAAATACTTACGTATAAACAATCTCAGATAATAATGAGATTGAAAAATTATCTCTTACCTTAGGTCCAATTTACTTTATATGTATCCGAAACTCCTGTATAATGATTTAAATAATTTCATTTACTTATTTAAGATTCATATTAATTTTTATGATATCATATATGATGATATTACCATATGTTTGTTAGTAACATTATTACACATCCATCAGGTGTTAACTTTATTTTCTTACGCATGTTTTATCAGATAAGTTCTTGTTCCTCTTATTAGGTTATAATTATATCATTTAAATAATTATATTAGTATAATATATATCATATTTATCCATTACATTCATTTATATAATCATTATTTAATTAAGATCATGTAGAATAAATTGCATCGCATCGTGGATACAGTAAACCGTACATATGCACGAGCGACAATATTATTTCCATAAATGGAATTGAAGTAGATGGTGTATAATATTTTAGAATAAATATCATATTATAATAATCATATATAGTTATTATTTCCATAATTATATCCATACAAGTAAGGTGGTGGTGAAAAATAGATGACACCACAGTGTGGAGACGGTAAGCCGTACACACGCACGCGTGGTGGCGTCGTTTTTCGTAGGATGGATAGAAGATGGAATATGGTTGTTTCATAATCATAATAAAATCTCAATATATAAATGATACTGGAGTTATTAATTTATAATTAAATAACTCATGAAGAGTAAGTAGAAGAAGAAATAAGTTTGAAAGAATTGGTAGAGGGGATTACCTCTTCTTCGACGTGCTCTCTCTAAATATCCTATTAAAGCACCAGAGTTGGTCATTAAAGAAGCCCATAACCTCTAGAATGTAAATAGGGAAGTTAATAAAGGAAATGGTCATGGGATTACCTAGCTTTAAGGATAAAAGTGAAGTTAATAGGTGAAGGAGGAGGTTCCCTTTTATAATTGAGGTGAGGGGCACTTTAGGGATCTCCAAAAATATCATTTTAATATAAAATGAAACTCCATCCAAAAACCTCTAAAATGTACCAATTTATAAGATAAGATGATACAGGGTTGTAATCTCATCAACAAATAAATTTTAGACAAGTTTTTCTATCAATTTAAACCTTATCATTTTAATTAACACTTAGTTATTCTATTTAATTTTTAACTAGGGTAACAAATATTTCAATATTAAAAGGGTGAAATATTTACTTATTTGATTTTGATTAAACCATAAATAAATACCTTAGAAAATTTTAGACCATATCATAATTTTTTTTTTAAATTTTTTTATTTTTTTTTAAATAATTTAATAAAACATTATTTTGATAAACAACCAATAGTGTTAATTTTGACACTATTCAATTCATTGATTCTTAAAAATATTAATACAGTAAATTAACTTCTAACCAACCATGTTATTATATTTTTAGGATGTAAATTACATATATAAAATTAATTATAAATATTAATTAACCCAAATTATATTTATTTTAATATTTTTAATAATATTTTTTTGATATTTTCCTTAATAAAATAACTACAACAGTTTTGTGTAATTATTTAATATACTTATTTGTTGAATTAAAAATAAAAATAAAATAATATGACAAATATAAATCCTCTAGATTTCAGAATAATACTTATAATCGAATATATCTTATTTATAATCCATCATTAAAAATGTCATACTTATTAAAACAAGAACGTGACAAGTTTATGATCACTTTAAATAAAATAATATAAGTGTCATAATCACTTATATAAGGCTCCAAATTGTAAATAACTCTAGCCTAGGATGGTTATGGTAGATATATACTTGAATAATAATATTTGGTAAATTTTTTGGGTATTTTAATGGTTATTATCACTTTAATAATAATTATTCTATTGATTTCTCATCAATTAAATAATTTCTGCATCATTAAAGTATAAGAATTTAAGGTAATTATTTATTTCATAAAAATTAAAAATAAATTATACTGATAAATAAAAAAAATTTAGATTTCAAATGAGAATTTATAATATAATTTATATTCTATATTACACTATATTAAAAACAATATAGTTATTAAAATTTGAGTATGACATATTTAACTTTTTTTTAAATAAAAAAATTGAATATTCTGATATCTTACAAGTGGCTTACAAAGGGAACCATTTAGACCCAAGGATGATTTAGGTCGAAAAAAACCCATATAATTATATTAAGACAAGGTTTAGGTTAATTCCATAATATTATTTTTACCCTTAATTACACGATTTACCCTTTTATTGTATTAATAAAAATTACCGAAGTTACTATTCATAATGTCTAAAAATAAAAGTAAGCTATTTACATAATTTTGACTTACTGATTACAAATATGGAATCCATTTTTCAAAATTCAAAACATAGAAGTTTCATTAATTAATTTTAAATTAATCCCGTTATCGAAAAGAGAGAACGAGTCTTAAAAGTTAAAACATTGCAAAAGATTGAAATGTTTTTACATCTGAATTCAGTATAAAATTAATGATAATGAAATACATTATATTGAATGATAAAAATATATTATATTTATACTTTAAAACCATTGAATAATATAATTTAATCATATAAATTATTTTGATGAAAAAAGTTGTTTTCAATGAAAATTTAGTGTATTTTTACTATTCATCAAAACATGAAAGTTATCATAAATATATCAAATAATCATCTAAATTAAATATTTATACCTCGATATCAAAGAAGATTTTTATTTTATCATATAAAAATTATTTATGTTTCAAAATATTAATTTAAAAGGGGTTCTCCATTAAAAGACGGAAAATCACCCTTTTGAAAAATATAGGTTTTTATACATTAAATAGGGTTCATTCATACCCTATGATAAAAATATCTATTGGATGAATATTAAATTTTTTTATTCAGTATATAACATATAATTTTTATTAATTTCATTTACTAATTGTAATTCACTCAATTTATAAATACAAAAATACAAATATATAATTGATTTCTATTTTTTTCATAAATAATTGGTAGCCAATAAATTCACCATAAATTTTTGCAAGTTAGTTATATTTATTCCCACTACCATAACAGATAGGTTAAAATGGTCATTTTATAATAAGGGCATCTCATGGTTTATTTAAACTCATGATTGTTTTCAATGAAATATATTGAAGAATTGAAATTATTTAAAATATTTCATAAAAACATTCAGGTATTACATGGCATATAGAATCCTCATCAATCCTAATCTTATTCAGAACGCCATGATATTTCCTACTCAATACATCAAATACCTTATTATACTTACCAAAGTGGTAGTGTATTGAGAAATAATAATCCTTGAGTACCTCTAGCCATATCCTTTTCCTCACACTGAGATCTTTCTATGAAAAAAATGTATTTCAAACTCCTGTGATTCATATATATCTCACATTTTTTACCATAGAGATAATGCCTCCAAATATTCAGTTAAAAAGGTATTGATTCCAACTAAAGATCATGGGTTGGATAGTTTTTTTCATGGATCTTTAATTTCCTTGACGCA
Organism: Viscum album; assembly: GCA_963277665.1. Classification (NCBI taxonomy): domain Eukaryota; kingdom Viridiplantae; phylum Streptophyta; class Magnoliopsida; order Santalales; family Viscaceae; genus Viscum; species Viscum album. Next base: position 495,936,427 of record OY728120.1, read on the forward strand.
TAGATAATAAATCTATCATTCTATATAGGGACACATCCAAGTCCTTTCTTTGACATGTCACTATATATCACAAATCCATACCCTTATGATAGTAATTTCAACACTGGTTCATTGATCAAACCACCCTTTAACTCTTAAAAAATTTATTTACATTTCTTTATCCATAATAAATTAACCCCTTTACATGTTAACTTGCTTAATGGGTTTTTTAATTAGGTAAAATTTCTCACAAATCATTGACAATAACTTGCTAATCAAAGGAAAATATGTACCTTAGTTATGTTTGATGGTATATTCCATTCTTATATTTTCTTTGTATTTGAAGGATTAATTGATAATACATCTGTAGAGACAACATGGTTAATAAAAGTAACTTCTTGAAGCTAGAATTTACAACTTCTAAATTTCACATATAACTCGTTTTCTCTAAGAGTCTTAAGAATGATTCATAAATAAATCTTATTCTCTTTATAACTTTTGTAGTATACCAAGATATCATCAATAAATACTAAAATTAAATTAATAAGGTATTCCTTGAACACTCTGTTAATTAGATCCATAAAAACATAGGGTGCATTAGTTAATCCAAATCGAATTACTATAAACTCATAATGTCCATACCTAATAAAAAATTATATATTTAGAATATCTTTCTTCCTTACTCACAATTTATGATACCCTGAATAAAGATCGATCTTTGAAAAATATTAAGCTCCTTGAAGTTGATTAAACAAGTAATCAATATGAGGAATATGACACTTGTCCTTTATGGTAATTGAATTTATTTCCCTATAATTAACACAAAAACTTATATTCCTAACCTTCTTTTTTCACAAATAGAATAGGAGCTCCCCAAGGAGAAACACTTGGGAGTATGAACCACTTATCACATAGATCCTTTAATTATTTGTTTAACTCCACCAACTCATCTATGAATATTCTAAAGGGAATCATAGATATAGGTTTCAAATCCAGGATGATTTTAATAGACTACTCAACTTCATAATCAGATGGATATTCATGTATTTATTCAGGAAACACATCAATGTATTCTTACATAATAAGAAAATATTCTATCCTCAGGTTACCTTTCCCATCCATATGTTATGTTTGATCTTCTTCTCTAAAAATCGCATTAAGGAGAGCAATTGGGGGTGGATTTAGACATGATTAAGATGATGAAGTATTTATTCTCAAGATAATGAATTCCATATTTTCATCAAAAATAACAATATCATTCTCTTAGAAATAATTTTTTTCATTATAATTTTAAATAAAAGGATTATATTAAAGTATACCATATACATAATAATAAATTTTGAGAATAGGGTACATCTATCCATCATAAATAGGATTTACTAACATATCTTTGTTTCAATAATATTTCCTTTAGGTGTCTAGATAAATAAATCCCTTATTAGAATGCTATAAAAATATTAAATTTTCTTGGAAAACATGTAAAATATAAAAGAGTGTGTGGAACTAGAATCGAATAATGTGTTAGATAATTTGAAGTTATGATTAAATTATCTACCAAAAAATTTCTGTGAACTTTAAATTCAACTGTAGTAGTTGTATAATCTTGAACTTATCACCTTTTCCTCTTCTTTGGTAACTTACCTTGATGTTTAGGGAATTGGTTTTCATAGTTCCCTATATCCTTATAGTTAAAGCACTATACATTTATGGATTCTCCCTAACCCTTTCATTCATGAGCATGATGGACTTTCTCTCCACACTTATATCAAACTCATGTTCCCTTTAAGTATATACCAGGGTGTTTCTTTTCACAAGTGTCACATGTTGGGAATTCACTTATCTTCTTCCCTTTATCCATTTTTTTCTTCATGAGGTGATCAACCATCCTCTCATTCTCTTACTTTCCTTTAAAGTAATAATACTTGGATAATTATTTCTCAGTCTTGACAGAACACGATACTATATACTCATATAATGAGAGTTTTTGGGAGAATATTTCCCTTTAAATTATTGGTTTTATCCCATAAAATAAACAATAAATATTAATCTTTGTATTACATATATATTCCTTATAATGTATTTCTAACCTTGTAAGGTTAGATTCATACTTAGAAACACTTTCTTATTCCTTTTTTATTAGACTCAGAAATCATCTCTCCATATCTTCTCATTGTTCATGAGGATATTTTTCAAATAAAAGTACCTTTAAATAATTAAATTCCATTATTCATATTTCCTACACATACTTAGTGTTTTTAATCAATGACCTCCATTGATCTGCATCATTCATGAGATGATAATCTGCCATGAAAACCTTCTCCCTTTCATTACTTCCCAATATGAAAAATTTATTTTCTGAGGAACTTTTCCATTTCTCAGCTATTAATGGATTTTTGGTTCCATTGAATGATGGAGGTTGTTTCCACATGACACCTTCTAATATTGTAACACCACATTACATATCAATAGGCTACTCTATATAATCAAGGTTATTGGTCATACCCTATGTCATCTTCCCCAATATAGTTATAATTTTTTTATCTCTCTCTCTAGCTTCATTATCTTATCCAAGAGGGAAATCCATACAAATATTACATGCATTGACATGGTTTCCATTCTTTCCACTAGGCTCTATTTCTAAATAATATCATACAATAGATTAGATCATAACATTATAAATCAAAATGTATAATTTTGAAATAGGTGAAACAGTTAATATAAATTGAAAATTTACACATAGATAATCTTAAAATAATAAGATTAATATCATTGGGAATAACTTCAAATCATAAAAATATTTTAAAATATTTCATAATGGTTTGTAAAAAGTGTGTGAATCAACCAAATCATATTCCCTGAGAGTGTATAGCAAGGTGTGTAGTCTTAGGCCCACTCATCATGCACCGATGATGATTAATTTAATACCCAATCCACCTCTTTCAAATTTCTACCCCTAAGGGCATATGTTCCACAACCATATCCACTTTCTAGTATCTAGATAGGGATATATTTTCTAGGAAACCACATATTCTCTACCTTACCAAAACTTCATGATATTATCCTATACTTAGAATTATCTTTATATTATTTCATTGGATTTTGTTATCTAATCTATTTTTTCCTAAATATAATTCCCAAGGTTTATACTAAACATCCTTTAATACCAAATACAATAACCCCGACCCTATTATCCCAAATCTAGTGGTTGATTTATTACATTGTCACTGGATATAAGAAATAACATCCCTAAGGATTGATTAGTTTTTAAGAGTTGGTTCCCTATAAACCAACTTATTTTTATTTTATGATAAACATGTATTAATTTGATGAATATTAACAAAAAATTTATCACATCATGATTTCTCTTCTATGTGACATAGTATTTGACAATTTCCTAAGAATAGATGTCATGCTAAAAGGTCATAGTGGATCCCTACTATGATGAGAACCTGTAAGTTCCATGAAACTATTCTTGAATATATGTTCTATGTCTAGATGATATCATTTGAAGGGACACAAATGATATAGGCTATTAGGGGTGGGGACTCATGAAACTTTGAGGAACATTCTCATGGTGTGCGCCCTTAGTAATATCTAAGAGGATATTATGAGATCAAGACCCGCTAGTAGGAAATCCACATTAATAAGTTTCATAGGATGCTCCTAATTGCAGACATGTGTATTGGTCATTAGACTTTAAGATTATTATTAATGGGTATTATGACTCATTTACTTAGATGAATTGATGAAAACTGTGATGACAAATATTCATAGCGAGGTAGGATATGTTGGGTGCATTATGAGTAATACTATGTTAATGAATAATGCAATAAAGGATTTTTAACTTATACAGAAGTAGATATCTCATGCCCTTTTATGGAAATGATAAGCCTAACTAAATCCATTCCCATGGTGTTCTCTAGGAAAGTTCAATTCCATGAAGTTAAAGAATAAGAAATCGAGCACATGGGTTGATGGAACTTTCATGCAACCCACTTGATTAGAGATATAAAAAAAAGAGATTATATTACACGATAAGCATTTGTATGAGGTGACCTGTCATTGTGACATCAACTTCTTTCTCTTGGGTACCTTGACCCGTTGCTAGATAGTAATCTTGGACTTTAGTCAAGCCCACCTAATGCCAACGAGAAAGAGGCCTAGAGGGTCACCCACTAAGTGTAACCAGTATCTCAGTTAAATAATTTATTTATTTAACAAGTTGAATAAATATTATTCCCAGTTTTGGTTTAATAATTATTCAAGTATGTATGATCGCATTTATTTCATCGCTAGATATTCGAGAGAATATATTGCAGAAGGAATATTTATTTAGCAGTGAATAATGTAGTAATATTTATTTAACAAATAAATAATCATTATTCAAGGCATGATAAATATTGAGGAGGATTGGAGGACCAAGTTATGTGTTCAGTGAAAAATTGTAACACCCCAAGCTTCCACGATACACTTCTCTTTGAATAATACAATACCTTGCCTTGTACACAACTTCGAGTTCTAGCACACCACGACCAATCAAAACAATCATTTAAAAAGCAGTTATGAATAGTAATACCCACTTTTTAAAATTTATCAATTTTATTTTTCAAAATAGACTTCATTTTTGGGTTCGGAATGTCAAAATTAGCTTAGGGTTAATTTTTGGTATTTTCCTGAAAACTTTCAATTTTTGACGAATAGTGTAAAACACTGCATTATTGTTTAAAGCTATCTTTTTATTTAAATAATTATTTTTAAATTTAAATATATTTTAAAGTAAAAATATATAAATAATACTTATATTAATCCAATGCAATTAATTTGAGTCATTTTATAATAAGATTAGATATTTGGAGTCATTTTATAATAAGATTAGATATATAAAATTTTATTGAACCTTTTAACATCTTTTACCCACCTTCTAGGCGCATTTGCAAATCGACATAAAACTTAATTTTACCACTTCTGTGAATTTAATTTCAAAAATAAAAGAGACATAGTTTACATCAGTATGTAAAATGTGGTTCAATACGATGAAAATAATTTTGATGAATAGTAACTTTTGAATTTTATTTACCACAGTTAAAAGTAAATAGGGTAATTAAAGGTAAAAATGATATTATAATTACCCAAAAACATGTCCTAATTCTATTGGATAAGTGTATTTAGACTAAAATAAACCTTAGGAATAAAATATGATCCTTTTTATCCACCTGGATTCGATTAGGACATTCATTATATTTTATTTAAAGAAGAGTTAAAAATGTTAAATTCAAAGTTTAATGACTAAAACATTTTTAATAGAGGGTTACACATAAGATAAATTCGACTATAAATATTCATTATAAATATAAAAATATTTCCTACATCATGGTATTTTATTTTTAATTTATATACATTATATAATTAAATTTATTTATGACACAATGATGATGCAGTAATTACCTTATTAATGAAAGATTAAAATAATTGATATTATAAATATAAAAATAAATGAAAATTGAAACTTTTGATTCCATACATGAATTTTATAGTTTAATATGACATGTTAGGGTTGATTAAATGTATTTTTTTCTAATTAATAAAGTTTTTATGACTTTCACAAAAACCAAATACTAAAAAATTTCAAAATTGACATAAATAAGTTTTTAAAACAAATACTATTTTATTAAATGATATAATACTCCTAAAAATCTAATATTAGGCCAAAGGACTTAGATAAGGTTATATATGTCATTAATGAACCACTTGAGGTTCTCTTTTCATTTTATAGTAAGTTTATTAACCATGTAATATAAAAATATAAGGAGACATGGTAAATGTTAAACTATTTAACCAAGAATTAAATCTAAAAGATAAGGTTAATATGGTGACCTAAAATTATCTAAAACCTATTGGTTGAGAGTATTTAGATCTATAAACACATTATACTAGAAATAAATCCATTTGTATCTATTAGAAACTGAAAATTATTTTATAATAAATTAATATTTCAAGATTTTCCTAAAATTCCCCTCACCTCTCTTATAAAAGGGTACTTTCCCTTCTCTCAAATTCACACCTACAAAGCCATTTTTCTCATTCAAAACCTACTCAAATATCCTCAAAACCACCCTAAATTCATCCTATATTCCTTAATTCAATCATACATCCAACCTAAGGATCCCTTTTGTTCAAATCAAAAGGAAGCACCTAAAGAAGAGGTAACTATTTCATCACCTCTTTCAAAGTTATTTTCTTCTACCAATTCCTCTTTATTTGTTGTTTCCATATAAAAATAATAAATCCAGTACCTTTTACATACTATGATGTTATTATAAATATTTTACAACCATATTAATTATTCTATCCATCCTATGAATGACAAAGTCACTATATGTGCGTACGTACGGCTTACTGTCTCCACGTCGTGGTATAGTTTGTTATTCAACACTTCATTATTTTAATGGGTATAATAATGAGTATAATTGATGTAAATAATAAATATAACATGTTAATTATTCTTTATATATAATATACCATCCAAATACATATGATTTCACTATTAATAGAATGATATCGTCGCTCGTGCGTACGTACGGCTTACCGTCGCCACGACGCGATAAGATTTCATTCCCCATCGTAACCATTAAAGAATAATTTTTATTTTATTATTAAAAATAATTTTTAAGAACTTAACATAATTCTGGATATGAATCAAATACATCCTATACATAACAAACATGAATTACGTAAGAAAACATATAAAGGAAAAAGAATCAGTTAACACCCGAAACAATGATACTACTAAAATATTATCAAGAAATTAATATTAGAGGATCATATGTGATATCATATTTATGTATGTGGTTCTTGTATAATTTAATAAAAATTATTTATCCATCATACATGAGGTTATAATACCCTTGACTAAGGAAAAGTACAAGGTAAGGGTTAATTTTACAATCTCTTCATTATCCGAGGTTGTTTACATGTAAGTATGTTCTGTGCCTTCTTTATCATCCACATCCATGTTTCTTAAAAATGTATTTCAAAACATTTTTACTATTTCCTAGACTATGGTTTAAATTAATTTATAACCTTGTTTTAATTTTTATAAAATGATTTGAAAGGAATCTTTCCGTCATTTTCCAAACGGGGTACTTTATGACCTTTTCGACAAATTAAGGAAAGAATGTTTTTTAACTTATACGGAAGGTGAGACTATTTTACACCATTAAAACACCTTATAAGATTCCCTAAAAAGATTATAATAATATTTTTAAAATAAATTTTTTCTTTACTTTTAAATGATTTTAAAGTTGAAATAGATATTTCTCTCAAATAGTTTTTTGGATTGATTTCATCTATGTCAACATCCTTTGTTGGATTTTTTTCTTGTTTGAAGTTGATTTATTATGATAAAATATTCCATATTTTATTGAAGGTTTTGTGATATGTTTGAATATATATGTTCTATTTTTATATCATTCACTGTTTATGGTTAAAGTATTGACATTTCATATGCTAGTTTTAATACGAATGTTTATGTTACGTTTAAACATTTTCATTTGAGGAATGAATTGGACATAGTAAGTGATGGGAGGGGCCTTCTATAACCCCTCAATGTATAGGTAGGTCTCATGAGACAAATTAGTGTCTTGGAATAAGGCCTTGAAAAAAAATTTATTTGTAGTCTTAGCACGAGGCCTTGACTATGTGGTTATGATGTCCGACATTATGCATTCCATCATTATGAAATTAGCTATTGGTATTACATGTGATTATTTGACTAGTAGAATATCCATGTGAATAAGTAAATGGAATTATTTGATTTATTTTTTCTATATTATGCTGAATTTTTAGTTTAAAAGTCTTGTGTTTTAGTCTTATACATCACCTTAAATGTTTATGCTTATTTATGATAGTTTCTGATATGTTGTTATCCTTACTGAGCATATGAGCTCAATCCTTTCTTATGTTTTATTTTTCCAAGTATGTGAAGAAGTATATTATGATTGACCTACAGGGATAGGCTAAGGGATATGAGTGTGTCCAAAGGAGACACAATATTGTTTTTTTTCATTTCATAATGTAATGTAAAACTTATGTATGTATCTAGTACTTCCAAGGCTAATAAACTGATCGGTATTTTGGGAATTGATCTCTTGTGATCATGCCAATGTTATGTAATATTCCACCAAATCTGGGTAACTAGGTTTGGGGTGTTATAGTTGGTATCTGAGAAAGTTTAGTATGAAACTTGGAAACTAGATTTAGAAAAACTATGATTAGAGAACATTAACCTAAGATAGACTTTGAGGATTAGTATAGAATAAAATATAATTTTTTTAATGTATATATTATGTGGGTTTTCCAAGTAATACATCCCTGTCTAGATACTACAAGTAGACATAGTTATGGAACATATTTACCTAGGAGTGAAAAATCTGACAAGGAGTTTTAGGCTTGACTTGAGGGATCCTAGTGCACGATAATTGGCCTTACTACACAACTAGTTTGACACTCTCATGGGATATACTTAAGATAATTCACATTTTATTTACAAACCATTATGAAGTATTTATGAGTAAATACTTCCTCAAAGAAAACATTTTTATGATTATAGATTATATGCATAAAATTTTCAATTTATTTTAAGTATTTTAAAAGTTTAGAATTATTCATTGTGATTCATAAACTAATCTAGTGTATGCCATTGTTTAGAAATGGTGCCTAGTCGAAGGAATAGAAACCGTATCAACAAATGTAATCTATGTAGGGATTTCCCTCCTACTCAAGATAATTATAGTGGAGCTGGTGATCCAACTGGTGATGAACAACTTATAACCATACTGGGACAACTCACTCAGGATATGAATAATAACCTTACTCATATGGAGCACCCTGATCCACAATGCGGAGGATCAATGTTAGACTGATTATTGAGGTATAAACCACCAATATTAAATGAGACTAAAAATCTATTTTGTAGCTAAATAATGGATAATTTCTTTAGAGAAAATATTTCATGCTTTGGGGAGTAGTGAAAGGGAAAAAGTTTTCATGACAGTTTATTGACTTACATGAGATGTAGATTAATGGTCATCATTAGTTCAAAATAAAAAGGAGGATAAAGAAGTATAAAATATGGAATAGAGGAAGTTTAAAGAGATTTTATTAGAAAAATACTTTCCTCATGAACATCGAGAAAATATGGAAAGGCAATTTCTAAGTCTGAGGAAAAATAAGGATGAGAATGTCTCAAAGTACGAGGCTAACTTTACAAGGTTAGCAATGCATGCGACAGAATAAATACATAACCCAAGAAGTAAGACTGATCGATTATTTGATGGGTTGAAATCATTTCTCCATTGAGAATTAGTCTCTCAATCCTTCTCATTATACAAAGATATAGTCTCATGTGTTATGAAGACAAAAAATGAATTCTCTAAGTCTTATGAATTTAAAGCGAAGAAAGAGAAGAAGAGATATACTGAACACTCTGAAAAAGGAAATAAGGGGAATAAGGGAAAAGTTGAATTTCCACCTTGTAGTAAATGTGGGAAGAAACACCCTGGTACTTGCTTGAAGGGGATGTGAGTTTGTTACAAGTGTGGAGAAAAAGACCACCAAGCTCGTGATTGCAATGGAAATAAAGAGACTGTCAATGTTGAATTCTAAAATTATATAGAAATTGGGCATTATGCAAATGAATGTCCTAAGCATCAGAGAAACTTACCTCAGAAAAGGATAAGGGAGTAAGGCCAAGCTTATGAAATCACTTCTGCTGAGGTTGAAGTTCCTAATGATGTGGTGGAAGGTACTTTAATCATTTCTTCAAAATTAGGTAATGCTTTATTTTATTCTGGATCATCACATTCTTTCATATCTTCCCAGTTTTCCAAGAAAATTAGATATTTACAATTTGACTTAATAAGGGAGTTGTCAGTCAAAACTCTTAAGGGAAGTATCATTGTAACAAAGTTTTGTCAATAATTTACCATTATGGAATACAAACATGCTTTATTTGCTTATCTTATTATCATACCCATGATTGAATTTGATATAATCCTTGGTATGGATTGGATTTCGGACCATGATGAAAAATTTATTGTAAGAAGAAGCAGGTTACAATTTTTGATGATGATAAGGAATATCCTATCTTTAGAGCAGAAACATCACCATCTGATTCTCATCTAGATCCAACCCCAGTAGTTTTACTAAATTCAATTATTGGGGAGTAAGGGAGTGAAATAAATCTGGGTGAGGAAAGGAATGTTAAAATAGAGGATGTACCTATTGTGTAAGAATATGTTGATGTGTTTCTATAGGATTTACCTGGACATCATCCAGAATGAGAAATTGAGTTTTCCATTGACTTAATTCCTGGTTCAAGGCCCATATCAAAGACCCATTATAGAATAACCATTGTGGAATTAGTGAAACTAAATAAACAACTAGAGTAATTGAGTAATAAAGGATTTATTCTCCCTAGTGTTTCTCCATGGAGATGACTTGTTCTTTTTGTTGAGAAGAAAGATGGATCTATGAGGTTGTTCATTGACTACAGGGAGATCAATTCTATAACAATAAAGAACAAGTATCCCCTAACTTTCATTGATGATTTATTTGATCAAATTCATGGAGATAAATATTTTTCAAATATTGAACTTTGATATGGATATCATCAGTTATGTGTAAAGAAGGAAGACATTCCAAAGACAACATTTCATACTAGGTATGGTCATTATGAGTTTACAGTAATTCCTTTTGGACTAACTAATGCACCCTATGTCTTCATGGATCTAATGAATATAGTTTCCAAGGAATATCTTGATGACTTTGTAGTGGTATTTATTGATGATATCTTGGTATACTCTAAAATCTACGAAGATCATGAAAATCAATTGTGCACTATTCTAAAGACTCTTAGAAGTAATGAATTATATGGGAAGTTTAACAAGTGTGAATTTTGGCTTCAGGAGAATTCTTTTCTTGGATATATTGTCTCTAAGGACGGAATCTCTATTGATCCTTCAAATACAAGGGAAATCCAAGAATGGCCAACACCGATGAGTATAACTGAGATATGCAGTTTTATTGGTTTATTAGGTTATTATCGACGTTTCATCCAGAATTTTGCCCGATTGGGTAACCCATTAACCAAGATCTCACGTAAATGGGTTAAATTTGTTTATAAAAAAGATTGTGAAGAATATTTTGATGAATTTAAGAGAAGATTAGTCAATTATCCTGTCTTGAATCTACCATTGGGGAATAATGGATTTTTTATTTATAGTGATGCTTCAAATAAAGGACTTGGTTGTGTCCTTATACAGAATGATAGAGTTATTGCCTATATGTCATGTAAGTAAAAATTTATGAACAAAACTATCCCACTCATGATATTGAGTTACCAACTTTAATATTTTCTCTAAATATATGGATACACTATCTATATGGTAAAAAATGTGAGATATATACTGATCACAAGAGTTTGAAGTATATTTTCTCACAGAAATAACTCAACATGAGGCAAATGTGATGACTCGAAATACTCAAAGATTATGATTGCACTATACCTCAATATATTTTTTATTTTATTATCAAACAATTGTAAGGAAAAAGTGAAAAACCATAAGTTCAAGCATAAAAGGAAGATACAAAGCCATTAAAATAAAAGTGCAGCTTACCAGTTTTAGTCTCCCTAGACAATTTCCAAGAGATAGTGTTCACCTAAGTGTCTGGTTCCCTCTTTAGGAGATCTTCGAACTGAAAATCCAGCTTGTCCCAAGACTGCATGTACTACTCTATACTGATTATCCCATTGTTGAATCCTCGTATTAGGATGAGATCTTGTTTATCAATACAGTTGAATTTCTCCTCACTACCAGGTACCCTTATACTTCTTTCCATCATTCTTTCACCCTCTATAATAGTAGCATTAATTGTCAGAACCGATTCTGCCACAACCTCTTCTGAACTCAAAAGTAGTTCCAAAGGGTGTTCAATCATAGCATCAGACCTCTAATGATGGCAAGCCAATATGGAGAGGTCGGGGGCATTTTCCATATGCTTGGCCTTCATCTTCTTCATGGATTTTGTCTCCATAGGTAAAGGTAAACGTGAGTAGTCTTTCCTTACTTTACAATTTCCCCTCCTGCTTTTGCATCTCTGCGGGCTTGGATTCCTACTTCCCTGAGTCCCATCCTCTGTGTCACCTACATAAGAGCTATAACATTAATCACTGGACCCATTCAACTCCTGCTCATCCATGGAGATTTGGACCAAATCTGTAGAGGCCTGGACCAGATCATCATTGGTCAGAAGCTCAAAACAATTACCCAACACAAGGCCTTCCACCTGACTTGTCCTGCACAAGGTCTCACCCCCTACATCTTGTTCCAGGGTCTTGCAACCTGTATTGGGATTCCGAGTCACTAACTGGCCACAATCACTGCTATCCTTTCTTAAGCACACCACCTCAACATAAGAAGGGCCTGATGGAGTATGACCTCCCTTATCCACCTTTGCCAGTACCCCATCTGGATTGTGCCCACTTCCCCCATGGGAGGCCTCAAGCGGAGGGTCCAATCCACTCTCAGTTGTCTCCACCTCCAACCCCATTTTCACCAGTGAATGAGGATCACCCAGATCCTTTCTCAAACTACTGAAGACATCTAAAACCAGTGGATTTCCTGAAACACCTTGCACAACTTTGGTCGAGTTCAATTCAGACTCCATACCAACATTACCCTGACCAGACGATCCATTCACCGTGATCTTCTCTGAATTGCCACTAACACCCATGATCACGCCTTTCGATTTCCCTGACTTCCTAAACCCACTCTTACATACCTTCATCGAGTGACCCATTCTCTTACAGACAGAACAAAATTCAAACCACAATTCATAAACGAATTCCTGTCTACATCAGAATTCTTCACCAACTGTTAACCAAACAAAATCGGTGGGTACTTTTGAAGCGTAAACCTCCACACAAATGCGAGGATTAACTGGATGACAGACGGATTTGGTTAGGCTGTCAGAACATAGGTATCTTCCCACTAGGTTTCCAAGCATACTGATAATCAAAGGATTTTGAAATGGAAGAGGGAGATTCGGGAAACTTACCCAAATCGCTACTGAAGGCTAGTCTCGCTTCATATGAAAGTCGTAGGTCCATCTGAATAGATAGAAATGAAAGTCGTTACAGTTGCGAGGAGTGCTAGACCGGGCTTTGATTAAGTCTTCCTCAGAGGTGAATCGAATCATAATGTTTTTGGAGTCAAGAAAACCTATCATTTCCCTCTTCTGCAAGTCCCAAGAACTGAATACAAATCTATCAAAGTAGTCTACCGAAGGCCTTCTTTGTGAGAAGCGAGCGATCAAAGTCAGGTTGAGGAGGGATGATGCCTCATTGAACTCGGTGACTGAAATCGGGAGATTAGGGCATCCCTCATATAGGTCTTGCACCTTCGGGCACAAAGAAGTTCAGGGAAATGGAGGGAGAAGATTTGGAATGGAGAAGGGTTCGAAGGGTTTCACTCCATTGAAGGACGTCGGAGGCCCCTCCCCTGAAGGGGGAGGAACCGGCACAGAAGTCGCCACCATCAAGGAGCGGGGGAACCTAACCCCTATTATGATTTCACTATACACTACCACCCTGAGAAGGAAAATAAGGTGGCAGATGCTTTGAGCCGAAAGGATCATGGTGTTCTGAACAAGATGGGAGTTTAAAGGGATCCTATGTTCATGGATCTAGTAAAGATAGACATGGGAATAATCATAGAAGGTGAAACATCAATACCTTTTTAAATGGTTTCCAAACCATCTTTACTAGAAAGGATAAAAAGTTCTCAGACTAATTGTGAGGAGTTTCAAAAGAAAATTAAAGCTATAAATGATGGGAGATTGATTGACTTTGTATATGAAGATGGAATTTTGAAATTTGGGAAAAGGATTTGTGTTCCCGATATACCTGATCTAAAAAGGTAATTTTTGGATGATGCTCGTATCCCCAATTTCTTTATACAACCTTATAACACTAAGATGTATAGAGATTTGAAGGAACATTTTTTGTGGGACAACATGAAGAGAGAGATTACTAATTATGTGTCAAGATGTATGGTTTGTCAATAGGTGAAGGATAGAAGACAACATCCTAGAGGAGTCATGCAATATCTTCCCATACCTCAATGAAAATGGGATGATATTATGATGGACTTTGTCATGGGGCTACCAAAGACTCCTAGAAGGAATGATGCAATTTGGGCCATTGTTGATTGTCTTACCAAGTCATCACATTTTCTTTCTATAAGAGAAGATTTACCACTTGAACTTTTATCAAGACTATATATTAATGAAGTTTTAAGATTTCATGGTGTACCCCTATCAATTGTTTCTGATTGTAATCCCTATTTTACATCAAGATTCTAGAAAAGTCTTAAAAAATCCCTAGATACTAAACTTAATTTGAGAACTGCCTACCACCCTCAAAATGATGGACAATCAGAACAGACTATTCAAACCTTATAAGACATGTTGAGATCTTGATCACTTGACTTTCAAGGTATGTGGGATCAGTATTTACCTCTGGTATAATTTTTCTATAATAATATCTTCCATTCAAGTATTTAGATGGCACCATATAAAGCGTTATATGGAAAGATATGTCTCACACCAACTTGTTGGGATGATATTGGTGAAAGAAAACTCTTAGGGCCATAACTTGTTGAGGAAACAATGTAAAAGGTGAAGATTATCCAAACCCACATCAAAGCAGCTCAAAGTAGGAAAAAGAGCTATGCCGATAACCGAAGGAAGGATTTGGAATTTTAAGTAGGAGATCATGTTTTCTTGAAGGTATCTCCATGGAAGGGTGTTATACGTTTTGGTAAGAAGGGTAAATTAAGTCCCAGGTACATCAGACCTTTTGAAATTCTAGAATGAATTGGAGCTATAGCTTACCATTTGGCAATGCCGCCGAGTCTCTCCAAAGTTCATGATGTGTTCCACGTATCACTGTTGAGAAAATATATGCCTGACCCAACGCATGTACTCACCTATGAAGAAATAGAATTCGAACCCGATCTGTCTTATTGTGAAGATCCTATTAGGATTCTTGATACCAGAGAACAAGTGTCGAGAAACCGGACAACTCGTCTAGTAAAAGTTCTTCGGAGAAACCATAAAATGGAAGAGGCAATGTGAGAACTTGAGGAAATTATGATGAAGAAACACCAGAATATTTTTATGCAGTAATATTCTAGAAATTTTGAGGATGAAATTATTTTAAGGAGGGAAGAATGTAACACCCAAGCTTCCACGATACACTTCTCTTTGAATAATACAATAGCTTGCACTGTACACAACTTCGAGTTCTAGCACACCACGACCAATCAAACAAGCCATTTAAAAAATAGTTATGAATAATAATATCCAATTTCTAAAATTTTGTTAATTTTATTTTTCAAAATGGAATTCATTTTTGGGTTCGGAATGTCAAAATTATCTTAGGGTGAATTTGTGGTATTTTTCTAAAAACTTTCAATTTTTAATGAATAGTGAAAAACACCGTGTTATTGTTTAAAACCGACTTTTTATTTAAATAATTATTTTTAAATTTAAATTTATTTTAAATTAAAAATAGATACATAATACCTATATTAATCTAATGTAATTAATTGGATTCATTTTATAATAAGACTAGATATATAAAATTTTATTGAACCTTTTAACGTCTTTTACCCACCTTCTAGGCACATTTTAAAATCTACATAAAATGTAATTTTACCACTTCTATGAATTGAATTTAAAAAATACGAGAGAAAAAATTTACATTATAATGTAAAATGTGGTTCAATAGGATGAAAATAATTTTTAGTGAATAATAACTTTTGAATTTTATTTACCATGGTTAAAAGTAAACAGGGTAATTAAAGGTAAAAATGATATTATAATTACCCCAACACATGTCCTAATTCTATTGGATAAGTGTATTTATAACAAAATCAACCTTATGAATAAAATATGACCCTTTTTATCCACTTTTATTAGATTAGAACATTTATTATATTTTATTTAAGGAAGAGTTAAAAATGTTAAATTAAAAGTTTAATAAATAAAAAAGTTTAAATATAGGGTTACACATGAGATAAATTATACTATAAATATTCATTAGAAATATAAAAATATTTCATATATCATGGTATTTTATTTATAATTTTTATACATTAAATAATTAAATTTATTTATGACACAATGATGATGCGACAATTACCTTATTAATGAATGATTAAAACAATTGATGTTATAAATATTAAAATAAATATAAATTGAAACTTTTAATGCCATAAAAGAATTTTATAGCTGAATATGACATGTTAGGGTTGATTAAAGTTATTTTTTATAAGTAATAAAGTTGTTATTATTTTCAAAAAAACCAAATACTAAATAATTTCAAAATTGACATAAATGAGTTTTTAAAACAAATACTATTTTATTAAATGATATAATACTACTAAAAATATAATATTCGTCCAAAGGACTCAGTTAAGGTTATATAGGTAATTAAATAACCAATTTATATTCTCTTGACATTTTATAGTAAGTTTATTAACCATGTAATATAAAAATACAAGGAGACATGGTAAATGTTAAACTATTTAACCAATAATTAAATATAAAAGATAAGGTTAATATGGTGAACTAAACTTGTCTAAAACCTATTTTTTGAGAGTATTTAGATCCATCCCAACCTTATCCTCTAAATAAATCTGTTTGTAGCTATTATAAACTGGAAATGATTTTATAATAAATTAATATTTCAAGATTTTCCTAATATTCCCCTCACCTCTCTCAGAAAAGGGTACTTACCCTTCTCTCAAATTCACACCTCAAAATCCATTTGTATTGGCCAAAAACTGCTCAAATATCCTCCAAAATACCCTCAATGCATCCTAGATTCCTTAATTTGATCTGAAATCCAACCTAAGGAGCCCTTTTGTTCAAATTAAAAAGAAACACCCGAAAAAGAGGTAATTATTTCATCACCTCTTTCAAAGTTCTTTTCTTCTTCCGCATCCTATTTCTTTGTTGTTTCCATACCAAAACAATAACTCTAGTTCCTTCTACATATTGTTATGTTATTATAAATATGGTACAACCATATTCATTATTCTATCCATCATTTGAATGACAAAGTCACCATACGTGCGTACGTATAACTTATCGTCTCCACATCGTGGTGTAGTTTTTTATTCAACACTTCATTATTTGGATGGATATAACAATGAGTATAATTGATGTAAATAATAAATATAACATTTTAATGATTCTGTATATATAATATACCATCCAACTACATATGATTTTATCATCAATAGAATGATATTGTCGCTCGTGCGTACGTACGAATTACCGTCTCCACGATGCGATAAGATTTCATTCCCCATCATAACCATTAACGGATAATTTTCATTTTTTTAAGAACTTAACATCATTATTTATATGAATCAAATAAATCCTTTCCATAACAAACATGACATATTTAACAAAACATATAAATGAAAATGAATCAGTTAACACTTGAAACAATGATACTGCTGAAATATTATTAACAAAGTAATATTAGAGGATCACATATGATATAATATTTATGTATGTGGTTATTATATAATTTGATAATAATGATTTAACCATCATACATGAAGTTAATTTACCCTCAACTAAGGAAAAGCACAAGGTAATGGTTAATTTTACGATCTTTTCATTATTCGAGGTTGTTTATACGTAAGTATTTACTGGGCCTTATTTATCATTCACACCCATATTTCTTAAAAATGTATTTCAAAATATTTTTACTATTTCATAGAATATGGTTTAAAGTCATTTATACCCTTGTTTGAATTTTTATAAAATGATTTGAAAGGAATATTTCCATCATTTTACAAACAAGGTACCCTATGACCTTTTCTACAAATTAAGGAAAGACTTTTTTTTAACTTATACGGTGGGTGCAAATATTTTCCGCCGTTATAACACCTTAGAATCTTCCCTTAAAATATTATAAGAATATTTTCAAAATAAATGTTTTCTTTTCTTTTAAATGATTTCAATGTGTAAATAGATATTTCTCTCAAATAGTTTTTGGATTTATTTCATCTATGTCAACATCCTTTGTTGTATTTTTTTCTTGTTTGAAGTTGATTTATTATGATACAATATTCCATATTTTATTGAAGGTTTTGTGATATGTTTGACTATGGGTGTGCTATTTTTATACCATTCATGGTTTATGGTTAAAGTATTAACATTTCTTATACTAGTTTTAATATGAATGTTTATGTTATGTTTCATCCTTTTCATATGAGGAATGCATTGGACATAGTAAGTGACGGGCATGGCCCACTATAGCCCCTTGATGCATCAGTAGGTCTCATGAGACAAATTAGTGTCTTAGCACAAGGATTTGACAAAATTTTTATTTGTAGTCTTGGCACGAGACCTTGACTATGTGGTTATGATGTCCATCATTATGCATTCAATCATTATAAAATTAGCTATTGGTATTACATGTTATTATTAGATTAGTAGAATATACATGTGAATAATTAAATGAAATTATTTGATTTATCTTTTCCATATTATGTTGATGTTTAAGTTTAAAAGGCTTGTGTTTTAGTCTTATACATAACCTTAAATTTTTATGCTTATTTATGATAGTTTTCACTATGTTGTTATCCTTACTAAGAATCTAAGCTCACCCCTTTCTTGTGTTTTATTTTTCCTAGGATGTGAAGAAGTATATTATAACTGAATTAAAGGTATAGGATAAGGGATATGAGTGTGTCAAAAGGAGACACAATGTTTTTTTTTTCATTTCATAATGTAATGTAAAACTTATGTATGTATCTAGTACTTCCAAGGCTATTAAACTAATTGGTATTTCAGGATATGATCTCATGTGATCATGCCAATGTTATGTAATAATGCACCGACTCTGGGTATATATGGTCAAGGTGTTACAAAAATAATATTAAATATTATTTAGTTAAATAATATTTAAATATAACATGCAAGTTAAGAACATATCATGGAAATAATAACATTTCTATTATTATTTGAAACGAGGTTTCACATGGAATAATAAATTAAGTAATAGAAATTATGGTAATTAATTATTATTATATGGTTAATTAAATTCCCTATTATTTTATTATTATCTAAATTATCCAAGGGGTTATTCCACCGCCTAACCAATTGTTGTGTTCATAACATTATTGGAGAAAATCTCTTGAGCCTAGAGAACTCTTCCCTCTCTAAGAACACTCTCAAGAATGAGAGAGATCCTTCTCTACCGGATCTAAGATAACACTTTGGAAG
This sequence comes from Viscum album, assembly GCA_963277665.1. NCBI lineage: Eukaryota > Viridiplantae > Streptophyta > Magnoliopsida > Santalales > Viscaceae > Viscum > Viscum album. The sequence continues at coordinate 495,955,774 of OY728120.1, forward strand.
TGATTCCCAAGGAGATCAACAGAGGACATCGCAAGTGAAAGGATATTCAATGAAATCACCCAGAGACTCCTTTGGAAATGTCCATAGATACATGAAGCACATGTAGATCACCACTAGAGGAATCCTATCCCTGGATTCTACATCGCAATGAAGCCACACCTCAAACTCATGGTCGAACGAATCAATGAAGAAAGGATCACCTTGGAGGTAATTATTTAATTTAATTAAATTCATTATAAACAAAATATTTCGATCCTCTATTATTGTTTTTGGGTTCTCTCCTTTATCATTTATCTTTGATTCAATTTCGTGGATGATGGCGTTTATCATCCTATTTATCCCAGATTAATCATCGATCATGGCATTTTTCAAAGTTGGGTATACACCCATCCTGCGCTTCTGCTGTGCCCAGAACCTACAAGTGGTATCAGAGCCAGGTTATATTTTCATTTATAATTATTTAAATAATTCATTTATGATTTATGATTTAATAATTTAGTTTTTCAATTCATGTTTAATCGTTCTTGTAATCTGAATTTTGAGATCTGTTCCCCCTTATCATTTCTCACAGATTTAATAGAAATGAACAATTTTATGATTAAAATTAAATCAAGGATCTCATCAGGAGGTGCTGAAAATTATTTCCAGGTAACACGATAGTACACATCGCATATTCAGAATTACACACCGTGTAATCTTCCACTTACGCTGTGTAATCTAGATTACACATCGGGTAGTTGTGTTCAACATGCCCAGAGTAATTCAGAAATTACTCAATCTGTGTGCATTAATGACACATGGTGTAGTTAATTCTTACACCATGTGTTTACTAGGATAGACTGATGCACAGTTAGCTGGACTACACACCGTTTAGCCCACAGGACATGACGTGTAGTCCCTTCGGGTCAGGGTCAAGTTGTGTCTCCCATACACAACTTTCCTAGCTGGTGATCGTGTAACTCAGAGTCTACACAGCGTGTGAACCATTGGACATACCATGTACTCCAAATATTTTTGAAGTAAACCTCACACACCATTTCCCTAGGCATGTACTTCAGATGGACGGTGAGAAGGGTACACACCATTTACTCATATCTACACACCATGTAATGTTTCCAGATTACACAGATTTAAAAATTTATTATTATAATATGTAAACCCTTGAGACATGTACCTTCGTGTGTGAATAAATCTAGGACACAACATGTGATAGGTGTTTGATATATATATATATATAAATGTTTAATTAATATTTGCGTAATGTTCAAAGATCTGCACATCATGTATGAGTTGTATAAAAATTATAATTTTGTGTGCATGCTACATGTCACAAATAATAAAGTGTATACAAGTATAAATACATGCTGGGTAGTTTTGGATGGGTATTCAATAGATTTCCTCCAAGGTATAAGTTATGTACAAGGTTATGGATGAGAATCTCAAGGAAATTCATAAAAGGATTAAGATAAAAAGGATTGATTAATTAAATATAATGACTAATCGATTCGAGCATAATTTATCTTAATAATGATTAAATAATTGAATGATAGTTTTATTAAATACGTAATTCGTTTCATGCATGTGGATGATCATGAGCTAGACAAGACCTTTGTATGTGATTGGTTCCCTTTTAATTTATTTATTAAATCAAAATTGTTGGCCTACATGACTTCTCCTAAATAATATATAGGGCCTGCATTTCCATGGTTTCTTTTATGTATACCCCCTTTTAACCCTCATCTACATGTGAGTTAAAATCATATGTAATGGATGGATCTCCCAATCTATTGGAGGCGGTTCAAGTTAGGATCCAAGGTGAAACAAATCCAAGGATATACAAAGGTGGACAAGTGGAAAGCTGTAAACATGAACCTTAAATAGTTCAAGGTGTTTCTACCCCAGGTAAAGGGTTAGTTTATCAACTTTTAGATAAAATAACCAATATTAAAGCTCATGATCATAAACTTTATTTATTTCTGTCATTTGTATGGTTATTCATTATGGATGTTTGACATGATCACATAATTAATGAATTAACAAGCATATAATATGGAACTAAAATAAAATGGATTATGCGTAAATATTATCTATACATGGTTAGTCACTTAAGTATATCCCAATTAATATTAACAAGCTTATAAAAATATAATAAGCAGAAATTTACGCATAAAGGATAAAATCCCTCAATTAAATATTAAGATGGTATAGCCTTCCATTACTTCAGTTAGAATCGAACCATAGTTAAAAGTGCTTGAACAACCCTAGTTGGGGTGATTTCAATTATTGAGGAATTATAATTTTAGGTTTTGGGTTGACTTAAATTAGTTTACATCAAGGGTTTAATTCCCTAGTAGGACTTGTTCTAACTGAGAGGCAATGGTTGAGAGATCTAAAATTAAGGATTTCAGGATTGGGGAGTCCACTCAATAGATCAAGGAGCTGTGAGTTAATGCAGTTGGAATTTGGAATGCCTAAATAAAACCTTTAAAGTTTCTTGACCAACCCTAGTTAGGGTAATTTGAAGGGAAATATATATCCTTGATGCTAGAATTTCCATGCAACAGGATATTCTGAAGCCAATGGTGATGGCTATTGGGTTTTGACAAAATAGTGGGAGACTAATAGATATTAATTTATCTATCTATCTATATTTATCAGGATAAAGTACTAAAACCCTGTTCATCTTAAATTGTAGAAATAACAATCAAAATGACATTAAACACATCTTTGTGATCCATAATCTAGAAGGAAACATTCCCACCAGCACTAATTTCTAAGAGTGGAAAAGGCACATTCAGGTTATCATTCACCATTAGAGGAAACTTTATGTGCTGGAGGAGCCTTTACCAATTACACCTGAAAATGAGGTGAGTGATAAGGAACTTTCTATGTATGAGAAACATATGAATAATGCTACAGATGTTCAGTGCCTCATGCTATCATCCATAAAAAATGAGATCTTAAAGCAACATGAGGAAATGGATACTTATAGCATGATATCTCACCTTTTGGATCTCTATGAAGAGATGGAGAGATATGAGAGGTATAAGAACTCCAATGATTTGTTCACTACTAAGCTTGGAGAGTCTGTTCCAGCTAGACCACATGTAGTCAAGCTTATTGGCTATATTGAGCATCTGGACATCTTAGGGATTAAATTCAGAGAGGAGTTCCATACAGATCTCATACTATCAGCACTGTCTAAGACCTTATCTAGTTTTATTGTGAATTATAATATGAGAAATAATGATAAGAGTCTATCAGAGCTTACTATCATGATTCTCCAAGTTTATAATGACATGGGGCGTGAAAAAACTGTAGTCCTTATAGTGAATAGAAAGAGGAAGGACAAGGAAAAGGGGACTAATATTAATAAACAATCTAAATCCTCTAAGAACCATCTAACTAAGAATAAGAAGATACAGAGGTAGGGAAAGGAAAAGGAGGTGGTATGATTTTCATGTGGAAAGTTAGGACATTGAAATAGGAACTGCACCCAGAGGTAAGGGGAAGACAAAGGTTCATTCACTATCGAGTGAAATATTTATATTTTTACAAATTGGGTATTAGATACAGCTTGTGGGTCTCATATATATATTCAAATTCTAGAACCAAGTAGATTCCAGAAAATTGCCAGAGGAGAGGTTGATCTATGATCTTCCAATAGTATGAGGATGGACTCTATTTCCATTGGTGACTACCACCTCACATTTCAGACGGGATGATTTTGGTTTTACATGGCTGTTATTATGTACCTAGTATTACCAAGAACATAATTTATGCATCGAGTTTAGATACAGATGGATTTATTTTCATGTTCTAAAATAAATGTTGTTATTTTTATAAGGACAACATATGTTATGGTATGACGCATTTAAATAATGGTCTGTATGCATTAAATTATGAGAACCAAGTGTTGGAAATTGATAACGAACCAAGTTTACATGACTTATACAACACCCAGTTGTGGCATCACCGCCTTGGTCATGTAAATGAGAAGCACCTGAAAAAGCTCTGTCAAGATGGTTATTTAGAATTTTTCTAGCTAATACAATTTGATAGATATCACACTTGTTTACCAGGTAAAATGATCAAACCACCATTTGGTGGATAGGGTGAAAGGGAATAGATCTTCTAGGATTGGTACACACTGATGTGTGTGGACCATTTCTAGTAGAAGCTAGAGGTGGATATTTTTACTTCATTACTTTTACTGATGAATTGAGTAGATATAGCTATGTCTACTTAATGAGGTATAAGTCTGAGTCCTTTGATAAATTCAAGGATGTAAAGAATAAATTATAGAATCATCTTAATAAGAAGAGAAAGAAGATTCGATTGGATCGAGGCGGAGAATATCTTAACAAAGTGTTCATAGAACTTTTATGGGAGTTTGGGATTATATCTCAACTCACTCCACCATATACACCATAGTGGAATGGTGTTAGTGAAAGGAGAAACCATACCTTGTTGGACATGGTAAGGTCGATGATCAGTCATACAGATCTTCCATTATCTTTTTGGGGATATGCATTGCAAACTGCAGTATACACATTATAAAAAGTACAAACTAAGGTAGAAAATGAGATTCCCTTTGAGCTATGGAGTGGAAAGAAACCTAATTTATCACATATGTGTGTATGGGGATGCGAGGTGTTTGTTAAGGCTTTCTCTGAAAAAAAAACTATCATCTCGGGGCACAAAGTTTATCTTTATAGGGTATCCCAAAGAAACAAAGGGATACTACCTATACAACCCCTTAGACAAGAAAGTGACTGTTTTAAGACAGAATGTATTTCTTGAGAGGGAGAACATCCTCAAAAAGTATAGTGGGAGCAAGATTGAATTCAATGAAGTTGATGCCCAAGATACACATGAGTTGGTACAGGAATAAGTTCCACAGGTCCCCATGGAATAGGTAGTTCCTAAAACACAAGTACTAAATAGAAGAATAAGAGAAGTAAGGGAACCAGATAGATATGGTTTCCTTGTCATCGAGGATGGAGACTCATTATTGCTGGAAAATGATGAACCTCTATCCTATAATAAAGAAGTAGAGAGATAAAAATCTACAAGATGGCCAGAAGCTATGAATTCTGAGATGGATTCTATGTATCAGAACCAAGTTTGGGTTATGGTTGATGCGCTAGTTGATGTAAATACTATTGGGTGTAAATGGGTATTCAAGAAGAAACTGTACATGGAAGGTCAAGTTATTACTTATAAAACAAGGCTAGAGGCTAAGGGTTTTAAAAAAACATCAAGTAATTGACTATGATGAAACATTTTCTATAGTTTCCATGTTTAAATCCATAAGAATCATACTTTCCATAACATCTTTCCATGACTATGAGATTTGGCAGATGAATGTCAAAACTACATTCCTTAACGGGAACCTTCAGGAAGATGTCTATATGACAAAACCATAAGGGTTTGTGATACTGGGTGTTGCTAAAAGGGCATTCAAGTTGTAGAGATCCATTTATGGATTAAATCAATCATCCAAGTCATGGAACATTTAATTTGATTAAGCTATAAGATAATTTGGTTTCATTAAGAATGAATGTGAGACATGTGTTTACAAGAGGTTTAATGGGAATGTGGTCATTATTCTAGTACTGTATATTGACGACATATTTCTTATTGGAAATAACATACCTATCTTACAATCAGTCAATGATTGGATGAACAAGTGATTCTCTATGAAGAAATTAGGTGAAGCAGGTTACATTCTAGGGATAAAGATCATTTGTTATAGATCCAAGAGTCTTCTTGGACTAAGTCAAAGTACATACATTGACCAGATACTAAAGAGATTTTGTATGGAACAATCCAAGAGGGGATTGTTTATAGTGTCACATGGTATATATCTTTACAAGAAAATGTGTCCCTAGACATAACATGAGAAATATAGGATGAATAATATTCCATATTATTTAGCGATAGGATCTATCATGTATTCCATGTTATGTACCAGACTTGATGTTTCCTATGCACTAAGCATGGTAGTCAGATATCAAGTAGAAATAGGAGAACAATGTTGGAATAATTTCAAGACTATACTTATGTATCTTATAAGAACTAAGGATATGTTCTTGGTGTATGGAGAAGATGAGGAACTTGTCATCAGAGGGTATGCTGATGCTAGTTTTTAGACAGATCAGAATGATTTTAAGTCGCAATCAGGATATGTTTTCTATCTCAATGGAGGAGACGTGAGCTGGAAGATTTCAAAGCAGCTAGTTGTTGCTGATTCTACAGTGGAGTATGAATATACAGTGTCTTCAGATGCATCCAAGGAATCCATCTAGATTCAGAACTTTATCTAGGAGTTTGATGTGGTACCGAGCAGTAAGGATCCTATTACATTGTATTGTGATAATACTGCAGTAGTGGATCTTGAAAAGGAGCCAAGGTCACATCAACAAACAAAACACACACTTCGAAAGTATCACCTCTTGAGGGATTTATATCAAAGGGGTGAAGTTTCAGTGATAAGAGTGTCCACGAAAGAGAAATTGGTGGACCCCTTGACTAAAGGCCTATCTCAGAATAAGCATGAATATCATGTGAGAGCTAGCAGACTGAAGGTTGTTAGTAGTTTTATCTAGTTCAAGTGGGAGTCTGTTGAAGTTGATGCCCTAGAAACCAAGTTCTTTGTACTTTATGATAAACCTGTATTCATTGGATGAATATTAATAAACTATTTATCACACCAAGATTGTTCTTCTGTGTGATATAGTATGTGATAATTCCCTAAGAATAACTATTGCACTAAAAGGTCATAGCAGATCCCTACTACAATGAGAACCTGGAAGTTCCATGACACTATTTTTGAATATATGTTCTATGGCTGGATGATATTATTTTAAGGGACACAAATTATATAGTCTATTAGGGGTTGGGACTCATGAAACTTTGAGGTACCTTCCCATGGTGTGTGCCCTTGGTAATATCTAGGAGAATATTATGAGAACAAGACCCGACAGTAGGAAATCCACATTCATAAGTGTCATTGTATATTCCTATCTACAAGTGTGTGTATTGGTTCTTAGACTTTAATATTATTATTAATGGGTATTTTAATTTCTCACTTAGATGCATTTATGAAAACTGTGATGATAGATGTTTGTAAAGAGGTAGGATTTGTTGGGTGTGTCATGAGTAATACTACTTTAATGAATAATGCGAGCAAATATTTTTCACTTCTACAGAAGTAGACATCTTAGGTCATTTGATGGAAATGATATAGCCTAACTAAATCCATGTTCATGGTGCTTTCTAGGAAAGTTCAATTCCAGTAATTCAAAGAATGAGAAATTGAGCACATGGGTTAATGACACTTGCATGCAACCCACCTGATTGGAGATATTAGGGAAAAGAGATTATATTACATGGTAAGCATTGTATGAGGTGACATGTCATTGCGATATCCATTTATTTCTCTTGGGTTCCTTGACCTATTTCTAGATAGTAATCTTGAACTTTAGGAAAGCCTTCCTAATGCCAACAAGAAAGAGGCCTAAAGGGTCATACACTGTGTGTAGTAGGTATCTCAGTTAAATAATTTATTTATTTAACAATTTGAATAAATATTATTCCCGGTTATGGTTTAATAATTATTCAAGTATTCCTAATCGCATTTATTTTGTCGCTAGTTATTTGAGAGAATATATTGCTCACGAAATATTTATTTATTGAAAAATAATGCAGTTATATTTATTTAATAAATAACTAGTCATTATTCAAGGACCAATAAATATTGAGGAGGATTGGTGGACCAAGTTATGGGTTTGATGAGAAATAATATTAAATATTATTTGGTTAAATAATATTTAAATACAATGTTCAAGTTAAGCACATGTTATGGAAATAATAACATCACTATTATTATTTGACATGAGGTTTCACATGGAATAATAAATTAAGTAACTCTAGTTGTTCTAATTATTTATTATTACCTGGTGAATTAAATGTGGGTTCCGGGAACAGTGGAAGTGCGTTAGTGGGTTTGCCCAAATTTAATTTTAACGTTAAACAACGTTCAATCCGAGATCCGTCACGATGTAAAATTCCGAATCTTCAGAATAGAACGAGGAATGAAAAACTTAAGAGGGAATCCCAGAATCATAGAGATAGGATCATCATATGTTGGTTATAATTAATTTAATTAATTCACAAGAATTAACTTGGTGGAATTCTTTCTTCATTTATGTCTCCGGTCACGATCCTGTGATCCGTTGTTGTGTCGTAGAATCCAAGTGTAGGATTCCTCTAGCGGTGATCCACATGTGTGCCACGTATCTCCGGACGTTGTCAAAGGGATCTCCGGGTGCTAGTGCGGAAGAAACTTCGCCTGCGATGTTCGCCTTCGACCGCCTTGGTCTCTTGGTCTTGAGAGAATTCTTGGAGGAAGGAGTTCTTTCGACTTTGAAAGAATTCTCTAGAGTTGTTGTGCACAACGATTCTCTTATGGAAAAGTGTTGGGGTTGTGAGGATATTTATAATCAGGTTTTGAGTTTATAGAGTTATGACAATAAATAAACGCGTTACACGTTTTATTTATTTCATTAACTCTTATTGAAAACCCCCATGTCGAATTATTAATTCCTTGTCATGCGCCCACACTGATTATAATAAATATCATTTAATAAAACAATATTATATCCTCAAAATCCTGACTGGAAAAACTACACGGCGTGTAATCATTAATACACGGCGTGTACTCGTTTTCCATAAAACTACACAGCGTGTATATTTAATATACATGGTGTGTACTTTTATTTTACTTTATTTCCACCACATTTATTAGACCTTGAGTAATGGCTATTTATTTCTTAAATAAATGTAACTGTATTAATCGTTAATAAACATATTATTTCACCCACAATATATTCTATCGAATAACTAATGTCAAAATAAATGTGATCAGGCCTCCTTAAATAATTATTAAACCACAGTTGGGAATAATCTTTATTTAACTTGTTAAACTAATATTTAACTGAGATACATGGACACACTTAGTGTGTGACCCTCTAGGCCTCTTTATCAGTGGAATTAGGCGGAGCCTACCTAAAGTCCAAGGTTAGCGTCTTGCAACATGCCAAGGCACCCATAGAGAAAGAAGTTAACGCCGCAATGATGTGTCACCTCCAACGAATGATTACCGTGTAATATAATCCCTTTGCCTCGATATCTCTAATCAAGTGGTTTGAATGCTAGTGCCATCAACCCATGTGCTCGATTATTCTTTCTTTGACTTCCCGGAATTGAACTCTACCATACCTTACCATGGCCATGGATTTATTTAGGCTATATCAATTCCATCAAAGGGCCTGAGATATCTACTTCCGTTATGGAACATAAGGGACAAATCCTTTCTCACATTATCTATTAATGCAGTATTACTCGTGATGCACCCAACGTATCTTACCTCACTGAGAACAGTGTATCGTAACAGTTTTCATCAATACATCTAAGTGCACGACTTGTAATACCCATTAATAATAATATTAAAGTCTAAGGATCAATACACACGTCCGCAGATAGGAACATCCAATGACACTATGAAATGTGGATTTCCTACTGGAGAGTCTCGTTCTCATAATATCCTCCTGGATATTACCAAGGGTGCACACCATGAGATGATGCCTCAAAGTTTTATGATTCCTCACCCCTAATGGCCGGTATTATTTGTGTCCCTCAAATAATATCATCTAGACATAGAACATATATTCAAGAACAATGTTATGGAACTTCCGGGTTCTCATCATAGCAGAGATCTGCTATGAACCTTTAATACAACAGCTATCCTTAGGACATTATCACATGCATTGTCATGTAGAAGAACAATCAAGATTTGATAAGGATTTTATTAATGAATAAAGTACAAATTAGTTGGTTCTAGGCCACCAACTCCAACAGACTCCCACTTAGACTAGAGCCAACTGCTAACAACCTTTAACCCGCTAGCTCTCACATGATATTCATGCTTCTGCTAAGATGGGCCTTTAGTCATGGGGTCCGCCACGTTCTCTTCCGTGGAAACTCTGCTCACTAAAACTTCACCCCTTTGATAGAAATCCCTCAAGAGGTGATACTTTCAGAGTATATTATTTTTCCGTTGATTTGACCTTGATTCTTTTGCAAGAGCCACCACTACAGTATTATCACAATACAATATAATGGGATCTTTACTGCTAGGCACCACATCAATCTCCTAGAAAAAGTTCCAAATCCAGATGGCTTCCTTGGATACATCAGAAGCCGCTATATATTTGGACTCCGCTATAGAATCAGTGCTTTGAACTCTTCCAGCTCACAGATCCTCCATTAAGACAAAAAACATATCTAGATTGCGACTTCAGATCATTCTGATCTGTCTAAAAACCAACATCAGCATACACTTTGATGACAAGATCCTCGTATCCTCCATACACCAGGAACATATCCTTAGTTCTTCTCAGATACTTAAGGATAGTCTTAACAGAAGTCCAATGCTGTTCTCCTAGATCTGCTTGATATCTTCCTGCCATGCTCAGTGCATAGGAAACATCAAGCCTAGTACATAACATGGCATACATGATGGATCCTATAGCCGAAGTGTATGAGATATTACTCATTCTATCGTTCTCTTGTTGTGTCTGAGGACACATTTTCTTAGAAATATGTAGGCCATGTGACACTGGAACTAATACCCTCTTTTATTTTTCCATACTAAATCTCTTTAGTATCTGGTCAATGTATGTACCCTGACTTAGTCCAAACAGCCTCTTGGATCTATCATGAATGATCTTGATCCCTTGAATGTAGGCTGCTTCACCCAAGTCCTTCATGGAGAAACACTTGTTCAACCAGTCCTTAACTGACTGTAAGACTGGTACGTCGTTTCCAATAAGCAATATGTCATCAACATATACTACTAGGATAACGATCTCATTCCCATTAAACTGCTTATAAACACATGGCTCACATTCGTTCTTAATGAACCCAAATTCATTTATGGATTCATCAAATCGAATGTTCCATGATATGGATGCTTGATTTAATCCATAAATGGATTTATGCAACTTGCAAACCCGTTTGGCTCCACCTGGTGTCACAAACCCTTCTGGTTGTGTCATATAGACATCTTCCTGAAATTTCCCGTTAAGGAATTCTGTTTTGACATCCATCTGCCAAACCTCATAGTCATGGTAAGCTGTTATGGAAAGTATGATTCTTATGGATTTAAATATGGAAACTGGAGAGAAGGTTTCATCATAGTCATTTTCTTAAAGCTGTCTGAACCCTTTAGCCACTATCCTTGTTTTATAGGTGCTAACTTGACCTTCCATGTCCAGCTTTATCTTGAATACCCATTTTCATCCAACAGGCTTTACATCAACTGGATCATCAACCAGAACCCAAACTTGGTTCTGATACATGGAATCCATCTTAGAATTCATAGCTTCTAGCCATCTTGCAGCTTCTGAGCTTTCTACTTCTTCCTTGTAGGAGAGAGGTTCATCATTGTCCAACAATAATGATTCACCATCCTCAGTGACTAGGAGACCAAATATCTTTGGTTCCCTTACCTCTCTTGAGCTCCTACGCAGTACTTGTGTTTTTATAACCTCTTCCACGGGGACCTATGGAACTTGTTCCTGTACCAACTCATGTGCATCTTGATCATGAACTTCGTCGAAGTCAATCTTGCTCCCACTATCCTTTTTGAGAATTTTCTCCCTCTCAAGAAAGACAGCTTGTCTGGCGACAATCACTTTCTTGTCTTAAGGGTTATATAGGTAATATCCTTTCATTTCCTTGGGATATCCTATAAAGATACACCTCGTTCCCTGGGGTGCTAGTTCATTGCCTGAGGAGGCCTTAACAAACGCCTCACATCCCCATACACGTGTGTGAGACAAAATGGGTTTCTTTCCATTCCATAGCTCAGAGGGAATTCCATTTTCTGCCTTAGTTGGTACTCGGTTTAATGTGTATGTTGTAGTTTGTAAGCCATATCCCCAAAAGGATAATGGAAGATCCGCATGACTCATCATCGACCTCACCATGTCCAACAAGGTGCGGTTCCTCCTTTCACTAACACCGTTCCACTATGGTGTATAAGGAGGAGTGAGCTGAGATAGAATCCCAGACTCTCGTAGAAGATCGATGAACTCTTGGTTCAGATATTTTCCACCTCGATCCAATCGAAGTTTCTTTATCTTTTTATCAAGATGATTCTCTACTTCATTCTTGAATTCCTTAAATTTCTCTAAGGCCTCTGACTTATACCTCATTAAGTAGACATAGCCATATCTACTCAAATCATCAGTAAATGTAATGAAGTAAGAATATCCACCTCTAGCTTCTACTGGAAATGGTCCACAAACATCCATGTGCACCAATCCTAGAAGCTCTATGGCCCTTTCACCCTGTCCACCAAAAGACGACTTGGTCATTTTTCCTTGTAAAAAAGCGTGACATCTATCAAGTGGTTTTAGCTCAGTAGAGTCTAAATAGCCATCTTGGCAGAGCTTTGTCAAGTGCTTCTCGTTCACATGACCGAGACGGTGATGCCACAAATGGGTGATGTATGAGTCCTGTGAGTTTGTTTCATTATCGATTGACAACACTTGGTTTTCATAATTTAATACATACAAACCATTATTTAAATGTGCCATACCATAACATACGCTGTTCTTATAAAAGAGAAAACCCTTATTTCTAAATTTGAAAAAAAATCCATCCATATCCAAACAAGATACAGAAATTATGTTCTTGGTAACACTAGGCACATAATAACAGTTATGTAAAACCAGAATCATCCCAGTCGGCAGTGAGTGGTGGTAATCGACAATAGCCAATGCAGCCAGCCTTGCGCCATTGACAGCTCAAATATCCACCTATCCTCTGGAAATCTTTCTAAATATACTTGGTTCCTGCATTTGAATACATATGTGAGCCCAACAAGCTGTATCTAATACCCAATGTATAGAAATAGAAATATTAAACTCGATAACAAATGCACCTTTAGCATCCCCACGCTTCTGGGTGCAGTTCCTCTTTCAGTGGCCTTGATTAACACATGCAAAACACACTGCCTCCCGTTCCTTGCCCTACCTCTGGATCTTCCCCTTCTTGGAAGGACGATGCTCAGGGGCTTCAGACCGTTTATAAGTCTTTGGCCCCTTTTCCTTGTCCTTCCTTTTCTTGTTCACCATAAGGACTGCGGGTTTGTCACACCCCATGTCCTTTTCTACCTAGAGAATCAAGGTCAGAAGCTCCGATAAACTCTTCTCATTACCTAGAGAAGGTCTTGGGAAGTGATGATAAGATGAGATCTGTACGCAACTCATCCGGGAATTTAATCCCTAAGATGACCAGGCGTTCAATGTAGACAATAAGCTTGACTACATGAGGCCCTTCTGGCACAGACTCTCCAAGATTAGTTATAAAAAAAGCATTGTAGATCTCATATATCTCTTGTCTCGCCTTCTCTTGGTAGAGATCCTTAAGGTGAGACATCATGTTATACGCATCCATGTTTTCATGTTACTTTAGAAGCTCATTAGACATGGACGATAGCATGAAAAATTGGACATCTATGGCATCATCCAAATGTTTCGTGTAGAGAGATATTTCCTCATCACTGGCCTCTTTCCCAGGCGCAACAGGAATAGGCTCTTCCAGCACATACAATTTTCTTTCGTGGTGAAGGATGAAGCGTAAACGCCTCTACCACTCTTGGAAATTGGTGCTGCTGAGAAGGTTTTCATTCTCGAGTATGGTGTGGAAAGATATGTTTGAAGTCATTTTCTTGACTTTTATACAAATTAAGATGAGAAAAGGTTTAGTACTTTATTACAAAACTGAGACAAATTAACACTTATTAGTCTCCCGCTATTTTATCGAAATCCAATAGCCCTCACCATTGACTTCGGAATATTCTGTTGCCTGAATATTCTAGTGGAAAGGATCCATATTTCCCTTCTCATTACCCCAACTAGGACTGGTTAAGAAACTTTAAGGGTTTTAGGTAGGCATTCCAAATACCAACTGCATTAACTCATAGCTCCTTGATCCGCTGAGTGGACTCCCCAATCTTGAAATCCTTTTATTTTGGATTTCCTCAACCTTTGCCTCTTGGTCACACCAAGTCCTACTGTGGCAGTCAAACCTTGATGCGAACCAAGTCAAGTCAACCCAAAACCTTGAATTATAATTCACCAATAATTGAAAGCACCCCAACTAGGGTTGGTCAAGCACTTTGAACTATAGTTCAATTCTAACCAAGATTATGGAAGGCTATACCGAATTAATATTTTTTTTGAGGGATTTTATCCTTATACGTAAATTTCCATTTTATTATCTTTGATTACATGCTTGTTAATATTAAGTGGGATATACTTAAGTGATTAACCATGTCTAAGATAATATTTACGCATAAGCCGGTTTTATTTTAGTTCCATCTTGCATGCTCGTTTAATTCATTAATTGTGTGATCATGACAACACACCCACAATAAATAAACCATGAAACTGACAAAAATAAAATAAATTGTATGATCATGAGCTTTTTCTATTAGTTAGTTTATCTAGTGGTTGATAAACTAACGCAAGACCTAGGAGAGAAACATATTGAACCTTTAGGGTTCATGTTTACAGCTTTCCACCTGTCCACCTTTGTATCTCCTTGGATTGGTTTCACCTTGGATCCTGACTTGAGCCGCCTCCACTAGTTTGGAGATCCATCCATTACATATGCATTTACCTCACACTAAGGTGAGGGGTAAAAAGGGGTTTTTAAATAAAAGAATCCTTGGGCACGCAGGCCCTACATATTAATGAGGAGATGGATCGTAGGCCAATAAATTTAATTTAAATAAATAAATTAAAAGAAACCATTTACATACAAAGGTCTCGGTCTAGCTCATGATCATCCATACATGCAATGATATTTACACATAAATAAAACTAGCATTAAATTATTTAATCGTTCTTGTTTAAGATAAATCATGCTCGAATCAATTAATTATCTTTAATTAATCAATACTTTTATCTTAAACCCTTTTCTGAACTTCCTTGAGATTCTTGTCCATCATAATTTTAAACAAATACATTCATTTAAAATTATCCTTGTACGTAACTTGTACCTTGGAGGCAACCTGATGAATTCCTGTTCATTATGCATATGTTAAATTAAACACATATATATAAAACACCTATCACGTGTTGTGCCTCAGATTTATGCCTGCACCATGGTACACGTCTCAAGGGTTTGTATAATATAATAATAAATTTTAATAAATCTGCGTAATTTGGGTGAGTACACAGTGTATAGTTCCGAATACATGGCGTGTACTTTTCTTTTCTATCCATCCGAAGTACACACCCGGGGACAGGGCATGTTAATGTACTTCGAAATTTTTTGGAGTACATGGCGTGTTCTGTGGGACACATGCCATGTAGCTTCAACGTTACACAGTTTCCAGCCGGGAAAGCCGTGTACGGGGTACACGGTCCAACCCGAACCTGAAGGGACTACACGCCGTTTCAGTTGGACCACATGACTTGTAATCCAGAAACTGTGTGCCACTTATTCCTAGTCAACACACGGTGTCATAAATGACATAGGTATACTCCAATACACGACTTGATTTGGCGGATCAGTCAATGCATTGAACCTAGACTACACGACGTGTACTTCCAAATACACGCCATGTATTCTGGTGTTGTATGGCGAGAAACGTTTGGATCCTCTGGATGAGTTCCTTTATTTTATTTTAATCAAAATTAAAAGAAAAATTTGTTTCTGTGAGGTGAATGAGAAACGAGGGAGTAGGAAAAAATCTCAAGATTCATATTTCTAGAATGATTAAACTTGAATTGAAACAACTAAATTTTTAAATGAGTAAAACATCAACAAAAAAATAAATAATTATAATAAAAAATATGACCGCTCTGATACCACTTGTGGGTTCTGGCCGCAGTAGAAGCGCGTTGGTGGGTTTGCCCAACTTTAATTTTAACGTTAAACAACGTTCAATCTGAGATCCATCACGATGTAAAACGCCGAATCTTCAAAATAGAACGAGGAACGAAAAACTTAAGAGGGAATCCCGGAACCATATAGATAAGATCATCATATGTTGGTTATAATTAATTTAATTAATTCACAAGAATTACCTTGGTGGAATTATTTCTTCGTTGATGTCTCCAGTCATGATCCTGTGATCCGTCATTGCGTCGTAGAATCCAAGTGTAGGATTCCTCTAGTGATGATCCACACGTGTGCCACGTATCTCCGGACATCGCCGAAGGGATATCCGGGTGCTAGCGAGGAAGAACCTTCACTTGCGATGTCCTCCTTCGATCGCCTTTGTCTCTCGGTCTTGAGAGCGTTCTTGGAGGAAGGAGTTATTTTGGCCTTGAAAGAATTCTCCAGAGTTTTTGTGCACAACGATTCTCTTGTGGAAAAGTGTTGGGGTTGTGAGGATATTTATAATCGGGTTTTGAGGTTATAGAGTTATGAAAATAAATAAACGCATTACGCATTTTATTTATTTCATTAACTCTTATTGAAAACCCCCATGTCGAATTATTAATTCCTTGACATACACCCATGCTGATTATAATAAATATCATTTAATAAAACAATATTATATCCTCAAAATCATGACTGGAAAAACTACACGACGTGTAATCATTAATACATGGTGTGTACCCGTTTTCCATAAAACTACACGGCATGTATATTTAATATAAACGGCGTGTAATTTTATTTTCCTTTATTTCCACCACATTTATTAGACCTTGAGTAATGGATATTTATTTCTTAAATAAATGTAACTGCATTACTCACTAATAAACATATTATTTCACCCACAATATATTCTCTCAAATAACTAGTGTCAAAATAAATACGATCAGACATCCTTAAATAATTATTAAACCACATTTTGGAATAATCTTTATTTAACTTGTTAAATTAATATTTAGCTGAGATACATGGACACACTTAGTGTGTGACCTTATAGGCCTCTTTCTCAGTGGCATTAGGCGGAGCCTGCCTAAAGTCCAAGGTTAACGTCTAGAAACATGCCAAGAAACCCATAGATAAATAAGTTTACGCCGCAATGATGTGTCACCTCCTACGAACGCTTACCGTGTAATATAATCCCTTTGACTCGATATCTCTAATCAAGCGGGTTGCATGCTAGTGCCATCAACCCATGTACTCGATTATTCTTTCTTTGACTTCCCGGAATTAAACTCGCCCATACCTTACCATGGTCATGGATTTATTTAGGCTATATAAATTCCATCAAAGGGCTTGAGATATCTACTTCCGTTATGGAACAGAAGGGAAAAATCTTTTCTCGCATTATCTATTAATGTAGTATTACTCGTGATGCACCCAACGTATCCTACCTCGTTGCGAACAGTGTGTCATCACAGTTTTCTTCAATACATCTAAGTACATGAGTTGTAATACCCATTAATAATAATCTTAAAGTCTAAGGATCAATACACACGTCCGCAGATAGGAACATCCAATGACACTATGAAATGTGGATTTCCTACTAGCGGGTCTCGTTCTCATAATATCCTCCTGGATATTACCAAGGGAGCACACCATGAGATGATGCCTTAAAGTTTTATGAGTTCTCACCCCTAATGGCCTGTATTATTTGTGTCCCTCAAATAATATCACCCGACCATAGAAAATATATTCAAGAACAGTGTTATGACACTTCCAGGTTCTCATCATAGCAGGGATCCACTATGACCCTTTAATGAAACAGCTATCCTTAGGACATTATCACATGCATTGTCACGCAGAAGAACAATCAAGATGTGATAAGGCTTTTATTAATGAATAAAGTAAAAAGTAGTTGGTTCTAGGCCACCAACTCCAACATTAAATTCCCCCATTATGTTATTATTCACTAAATTAGCTAAGGGGTCATTACACCGGGTAACCAATCATTGTTTGCACAACATCCTTGAAGAAAATATCTTGAGACTAGAGAAATATTCCCTCTCCAAGAACGCACTCAAGAAAGAGAGAGATCCTCCTCCACCAGATCTAGGGGAACACTTTGGAATTGATTCTCCTGGTGATCAAAGGCGGATATTGCAAGCGAAATGATATTTCGTGTTAGCACTCAGATAATCCTTCAGTAATGTCTGGAGATACATGGAGCACATGTGGATCACCATTATAGGAATACTATCCTTAGATTCTACATCACAATGAACCCGCACCTCAGACCCATGTTCGAACATATCAATGAAGAAAGAATCACCTTGGAGCTAATTCTTTAATTTAGTTAAATTAATTAGAAAATAAATATATCGATCCTCTATTCTCGATTATAGGTTCTCTCCTTTGTCTTTTATCTTTGATTAAATTCCACGGATACTATAATTTATTGTCGTATTGGTCCTGAATTAATCATCGATCATGGAAATTTGCAAAGTTGGGGACATGCCCATCCTATGCTTCCACTATTCCCCAAACCTACAAGTTTAATAATCTTATAAAACTATATACATGCTTGAATCTCAAATTATATTTGAAAAAAATGAAATACAACATAATATTCTAGGGATAAATTTATCATGTATTCTACTATATCCCTAAAATCATTCATAAATACCTTCTTGGTAACCTGGGGAAAGTAAACCATAATAAAGGGTGAGCTCAGATGCTCATTATGGGAAAGTGTACAATAAAATCTATCATAGAATAAATAAATCATAAATAATATTGAAGAGATAAACAACAACAAAATATGTCATATAAATAATATCATAAAAGGGGACTAGATCCATAAATGACATAGAAATATAAATAATCACATGAATAATAAAAACTAGTTTCATAATGATATAATTCATAATTCCAGACATCATAATATTATTATAAAGAAATTATTCGAAGACATAATATATAATTAAGGTAATAATTACACCAAATACCCAAACTAGTTTGTCTCATGAGACCTACAGATGAATCGAGAAACTATAACAGGCCCCGCCAATCAAATGCTAAGTTTAATGCCTTCATCATATTAATGAAATGAATAAAAATTCAATAGATAATCAATATTAACATCCACATGGAAAAACAAGCATACCAAATGTTAATATTTTCCCCATTAAATAAATATAATAACATGATCATAAGATATAAAGAGTAATATGTTGGATGATATCATTAGAGTATATCCTTATTAAAACATAAGGTCCATTAAAGGATGTTGACATAGATAAAGATAAATTTAAAAGATCACTGTAACATTTCTTGATGAAAATTCCATTATCATTTTGAAATTACTTATTTAAAATCTAAATATTTCAAGAATATTTTGGAAAAAAATTATTTGAAAATAACCCTAGAAAAATTTAAAGTAATCTTCAAAGAAAATAATATTCATGATGGTGATAAAATTCATTCTTACGATAAGCATTAAAAAAAGATTCCATTCACACCTTTGGTAAATGAATCTTTTTCAGAAAAAACAAGAAGATTCCTTCTAATTTTTCATAAAAATTTTAAAAAGGGTATAAATGAATTTAATAAATCATTTTATAATAGTAAAAACGTTCTTGGAAGCATTTTAAATCAAATATAGACATGAAAAAAAATATTCCCGATCGAGTAGAAAAACAAAATTAGGTTTTATTAAAAAAATTATTTCATAATTTTAAGTACATAGAGGGAGAAATATTAAAGGAAAACTTATAATTTATATAAATAAACATATTATAAGAAAATATATTGGGTTTAATATATAAATATCAAATAATCCCCCCAATATAAACTTAAATACAAATAATCCTGAATAAGGAGGAAATTTTAAAATAAACCCTTACCTCATGTCTGACTTGCTTTGTAAGTGCTTTTGACATTATGTATTATAAATTTAAATTTATTATAGTTATATAATAGAAAAATATACATAATTATAATATCATATATGATCCACTTATAACATATAAATACATATTTATTAATTATTCCTTGTTAAAATTGTTTTTTCGGATTGTTAACAATTTCATTTTCATGTAAGTTCCTATTCGTCAGTTTGAGTCCTTAAAGATTACTCATATTCCCATAATATATATATATATATATTTTAATAATGATAATATATATATATAAATATATATATTCATTTTATACATTTTTATAATCATTCTTGAATGGTGTACATGAAAAATGAATTACATCGCTTCATGGTGGTGGTGGTCCACACGTACTCACGGGCGACATTATTATTTTTTAATGATTGGAAGGGTAAGAAGGTAAATGATATATTATATTTCCATAATATGTCATTAATATAATATATATTAATTATTTACATATTTATAAGAATCCAATTTAAGTGGTGATGAAAAATAAATTATATCGCTATATAGAAATGGTAGGCTATACGTACACACAAATGATGTTTTTATTTTACATAGAATGGAAAGAAGAAGAAATATGGTTATACCATAATAATAATAGAATATAAGTATATTTTTTATACCATATTAATTATTTTAGGATGGTTATAACATATTTAGAGGAATTATAAGAATAAATAAACTTAAGATTTGGTAAAAAAGATTACCTCTTCTTTTAAGGACATCTTTTTATTTATAACTTAAGCCTTCTAAAGATAGAATTAGTATAAGATAAGAATCTCAAGAATAAAGGGAATTAAAATTTTAAGGTTTTTGGGTAGTTCATGTATAAGATATAGTGCTCAAAGTTTGTGAACAAGGGTGGATAAGTGTTTCCCTTTTATAAGTGAGGGGAGGGACATGCATGAAATTACTTAAAATATTTAAATAATATAAAGTAATTTTCTTGTTAAAGAGACAAAAAATCACATGAATTAAAATTTTAGATAATATAGGTTCTAAATATATTAAAACAATAAGATTTATACAAGTTTATGTGGTATTTTTACCCTTATATCTTAGTTTAACCCCTCTGGTAAGCCTGTTTTAACCCTAACCTTGTTTATACGTTTTTACTGTTTTTACTATTCATTATGATAAAAAATTAATTTAACCCTATTAAATAATATTAATTATCATAAATAAAAATATTTAATCCATTTTATAAGATTAAAATTTTAAAATTGGTAGAAATTAATTTTAATATAATTGCATAGAACGCAATGAAAACCATTTTTAGAAAAATGTTTGTTGTAAGCATAAAAATGATTTTATATCCAAGTAAATTATAATATTGATTATAATGGAATTAATTGGATTATTTTAAATCAAAGGAGATTTATTTTAATTTTAATCCATACCAAAATCTAAATTGACTTTATATATAATTTATTAAGAGAAAAGAACTAAAAATAGTTTTTATTTAAATAAAAACATTACTTAGATTTCTAAAATATTAAGAATATATTTCTAAGTTTAAAATTATATTTTTATATTAATTATATTACCTATTAAATATATATTTTTCTATAAAAAATATTTTATACAATTTTAATCTATTCTCATATCATTATAATATTATACAAGTGATTGTTTTTGTAAAATCAGTATTTATTTCCCTATTCACCTAAAAATATTCTATTTTTGAGAAATATAAAAAATTCAAACATGGATAATTTTGAAATTATGAATTAAAAAATAATATTCATTTCTTAAAATTTAATTTATAAAATTTAGGAATTTAGATTTTAATTACATTATTAAATAAATCTATATGCATTTTACTATTTTTTCTTTAGAAAGAAAATCTTACTTATTTTAATTGAATCTTAGGTGTTACAATTAGAGATTCACAAAATTCAATTAAATACCCATGTAAAGTGAATAATATGAATTTTTAGTTATTAATTACTTTATAAAAATTAGGTTTATCAATTATTTTTGGAATTAGAAGTTATTTATTTGCAATAATGGGAGACCAAAGCAATTTTGGATAAATCTCAATAGAAATCTAATCAAATCCTTTATGGTAAAGAGTATGAATCATCCATAAAATATCTCCAAGGAGTCTCAAACTAGGTGTATGATATGTTCTTCTCATTTTTCATCGATGGAAGAAAAAGTTAATACCCAAACAACATTTTTAAGAGTTATTACCCCCATATAAATCTATTCCAGAGTCACATCCACTTGTTTGTATCCAAATATGGATGTCATTGCTAGGAAAAACACACACAAACTCTTTTATTTTCTAAAATTTAGGATGTTTTTATGACTATAGTAAATTTAAAGCATTATAAAATCTTATTAATGTTGTATAATGAGATGGAATGGTGATCTATCATAGACAATATAATAAATAATTTGTAGAAATAAATAATAATAACATATCACATTGAAATAAAAAGTAATTAGAATTGACAACACAAATAAGGAAAGTGAATAGGTTATGGACCCTTACTTATTCATAATAACAACTTAAGAAAAGTCTATAATTAGAGATAATAAGCAATATCGCATTAAAAATATATAAAATGGATGATAATACCATGGAATTACAGGCATGGAAATATATAAAAAAGAGTTTAAATTATATTATAAGAAAAGTATTACAATTAATATGGAAAGTGGAGGATTAAAAAAAATTACATTGAAATTTAGCTTCTTAAATCTTGATATGAGGGCCTTAGAACCTTGGGAAATCCTTGGAGAGATTATTTATAGAGAAAATGAGAGAATATTAATTCTTAAAGACTTTAGAGTGAAGATGAATGATAGAATGAGTGGGTATTTATAGAAAATGCGGGATATTTTTTTTATTAATTTCTAAACATATGACTTATAAATATAGGTTGTGGAAAATGAAAAATCATTATATTACCCATAGTTTTAGTTTATGGTTTTTGAAATTTAAGACATATTTTTTATATTTTAATGTTTTATAACTGAACTTGTAATGACCTGGAATTTAAATATATAAATATTCCATATTAATTAGTGAATATTTATATAATTTTACAAAATACGTGCCTGAGAACCATAAATTTTTAGTGTATTTAGAGACTAGATATACAATATTCTCATTTATTGAAATATCTTCAACATCTCTCTTAAAGATCTTCCCATAGAGTAATCTTCTTAGAAATATCCTACTTAAAACCTTTCTTCATAACATGGGGAAAGGAAACCTAATAAAGGTCGAGATTAGATGCTCAATAAGGGTAAAAAGGGAGATATTAATGATCACATAGGCATATCATGAGTGTAAGGGTATGAGAACATGATATTAACATTTTAAAAGCTTACCCTACATAACAAATATCAAAATCTTGCGTCATGGAATAAGTCATGGCAGTTCATATGACATGAATCATAAAGAAATCAAAGAACATAATCCATTAGAGCATAATATATATATATATGAATGTGATAAAACATAGTATTATAACATTGTAAACATGTATAAATAGAAACAGGTTCACTCATTAAGTTAAGGACATAAATTTAGGCCCTTGTATAAGATAATGGACATGAAAGAAGGTCTATGCATAACCTATTGTACATGAAACTAGGTCCGAACATAACATTATGGACATGAAAATAGGTCCATACATAACCTTTAGGAAATTAAATTAAGGACCATGATTATTATTATGGACATGAAAACTAGGTACACACATAACACTATGAATATGTAATCAGGTTCGCACATAACATATTTCCTCATGAGTTATCTATATTTACCCAATGCATTAGAGGGAGATATATGACCCACCCATCAAATAATGAAAATCATACATAATTATGCCAAAATATCATAAAAAATAATCATATTAGAACCCATGAAATGAAGTGGGTTTTATAAAAATTTCATCATATAATAAAATGTGGAAAAGAATTAGGTTTCTTAAACATTTCATCATTTCTTTATAGAATAACTCATAGAAAAGGGATGTGTTTCATAAAAATATCATCATCATGAATATAAAACATCTAGATAAATAATAAGGATGATATCATTGAATTATAACTCTATTAAAAATTAATTAACATTAAAGGATGTCCTCTTAGATGGAAAATGATTTTGAAATACTATTTAGAACATTTCTTGAGGAAAATATCTCTTCCACTTTGTAATAATTTCTTTAAAATATAAAAAACATCCCAAATATTAAATAAAAAACTTTTCATTTAAAATATCCCTTTAAAATTATAATGGTGAGTTTAATCATTGAGTGTTCATGATGGTAAGAAATATAGTTCATGCTATACAAGTTAAAGAAAAGATTCCTTTCACATTTTTAATAAAATCCAAAAGGTTCTTATTCAGAAAATGAAAAGAAGATTCATTTTAAAACATTTTTTAAAAGTAAATAATGGGTAAAAATATATTTAAATAATCATTTTATAATATTAAAAACTTTATTTAAAACATTTTTATAAAAACATGGATATGGGAGGAAAAGGGTTTTCGACCAAATATAGAAATAAAGTGGATTTTCTAGAAAAATATTATTTTGGTATATTTAGTACTTAAAGGGAGGAAAATGAAAGGAAAACAAGTATTATCCCAAAAAACCATAGGATAATAAAATTAATGAGTTTATTGAGAGTTAAATTACAATAGTTTTTCATCGAAATCATAATGATAAACAATCCCGATAAACAATGAGATTGTAACATCAAACCCTTACCACTTTGGTGACTTTGGAATCATAAGACCCATGAAAGAGATAATACTATATGGAAATTCAAATAAAATAATTTTCATTATAATAACCATAAATTACATTAATGGGTAGTATATACGCCAAAAAAAAGAAACATGTTTTGAATATCTCATGTGTCCCACATGAATAAGAGTGGGATGAAAATCTCTTACCTCAAGTCTCAAATTTATTCATACATGTTAGAACCTATTGTATAATAAATATATGTTTATTATAAATGTATTATAGAACCATAATCATATATATATATATCATACCGTATATTATTTACTTACTCCCTTTTATCACCTGTTCAGTATTATTTTTTTTGTTAAAATCACTATTTTAGGTAATAACTACTTTGTTTTTTATGTATGTTTTTGTTTGGTAGTTTTGGTCCTTATACTTTGATTATGGTTAAATAATTTCCATAATGTTAATAATGATATAAATATAATATATAATCATTATATTCATGTTTATAATCACCCATAAAAGTTATAGAGAGGAAAATGAATTACACTATTCATGGAGACGGTAGGCCGTACGTACGCATGAACGTTGTTTCCATTTTATCGATAGATGGAATGAAAGAAAGGTAAATATTAATTAAAATTTATATAATAACTTATATTTCATATATATCATATTTATTCATTAAATATATTCTTATTATTATCCATGTCAAAATAAAATGAAAAACATATCACATCGCTTCACGGAGGCTGTAGTCCACACGTACACACAAGCAATGTTATCATTTTCCAATGAATTATAAGGTAAGAAGGTATATTTTATATTATAATTAAAATCATATAAATATGTAGTAAATATAATACATAAACATGAAATCCATCATTATCACCATTCGTGAGATGCAACAATGAAAAACGAATTACATCGGTTCATGAGGTGGTAGTCCGCAGTACACATGATCGACTGTTTCATTTCCCATTTGATGGAATTGGAGATGGATGTATGTTATTAAATTAAAATAATAAAATATAATTATATGGAATATACTGATTTTATTATATCATTGTAGTTTAATAATATTTGAAGTAGGTGTAAGAATAAATAAAATAAAAATGCTCGGTTAAGAACAATACCTCTTCCTCGGATAACCTCCTTAGGTTAACACTAAAACATTATTCGGAGAGTTTAATAATAAAAATAATTCATATATGATTTTTATAGGGAATTAAATAATATATTGGGGAAGTTATTTTCTGAAACAAAGTGTTTTGGAAGTGTGAAGAGGAGAGGATATTGGGTTCCCTTTTATAAGTGGGGAAGATGACGCACTTGGAATTTTTGAAAAGAAAATGATGTACCCACATTTTAAACATTCAAAAATGATATAAAATGGATCCTTATAGAACCTTAAATGATATAAGGTTTAAATATTACCATAAAATTAAATTTGGACAAGTTTTTAGTTCATTTTACACCTTATCATTTTAGTTTAACCCCCAGTAAACTCGTTTTAACCTTAACCACAATAATTATTTTTTACTATTTTTACAATTCATTTTGAAAAAAATTAAGTTAAAATTATTATATAATATTAATTATTATGATTAAAAATATGGAATCCATTTTTATCAATTTTATTCATATAATTGGTAAAGTTAAATTTAAAATTAAACCCGTAAACGCGATGAAAAAGCGATTTTCTAAAGAGAAAATTTTCATAAGTATAGAAAGTTTAAATATAAAAATTCAACATGAATTTGATTCCAATTATATAAATTGGTTTAATAATAACATAATTGAACTAATTTTACTTTTAAAACAATTTAAAACAAAATTAAACTTTATTAATCCTTTAAATTAAATGGCAGTTTTTAATAAAAATTTGTATTTCTCACTATAAAATGAAAAATTTATCTTTTTATAAAATTATAAAAAATTAACCCTAAGATAATTTTGACAGGTGTTTCTGACGCTTTCTCTAGCACGTGCGCGCCCGTCTCTCTTAGGAATGAGGGGCGTGATTTTTGTTGCCCCGCATTCTCGCTTTCCAAATGCGAGCGACATCCACTCCTTATTCAGGGATGTTTGCTCCTTGATCGAAATGGGATGATGAGATGTCGATTCTTCCTTTCGTGGATTCCTCCTTGGAACTCATCACCTAGTCCGGGTCTCCCTCATAGACTTAAGACGTTGTTCGTGAAACTCTTCCCAGTGCCATATCTTCATGGAAACCAGTCAATTACACTGATTCTATCAGGACATTCCAAGGGGTCCGATCAGGGAAACAACCTTTGGTTAGGGGAGTAGTCACGTTGGGCATCAATGGAATGTCTGGATGCTAGGGGATTGGCATGTCTATCTTCTGTCCCTTATTATAGGGCTTCTCAAGGGTGCGGAAGCCTGAGGCATCCCACATCAAATGTGGGGAATCATATGCCATGGGCATGTATCTGAGGTTTTCCTCAGCTTCCCATATTTAACATAGGGTATGCCGCAAGTTTAACATCCAGCAGAGACAAGTTAGGATGATCAGAACTCTAACTGGATTGGATCAGATGGAGGAACCCCCTAGAGGGAACACTGATATTGGGGCCATCATGTGGGTGGCCTCCCGAAAGCTATTAGTTGGAATGGGGAATGAAGTGGCATGATCCCATCGGGATGTGGCGGCCCGGGTAAGAATCAGGATGGATAATGGAAGGTTTCATGAGGGGGGTGGTGAATGGGATGGAACCGTCATGAGGATGATGATGGTTTTGGGTTTGAGCCTCAAATAGGCTTCCTACGTATCCCCATGGTAGAGAATCAAAGTCTACATAGTTCGTCTGATAACGTCTTACCGCCGATTGGGGTTCAAAGGCTTTCTGTTGGATGGGATCACAACGGCTTACCACTGAATGGAGTCGCAATGACTTACCACTGACTGAGACCCATAGTTTAACATCATGCAGGACGAGGGTGAACTGATGTGAAGAGGGTTGGAACTGCTGGGTGTCAGGCATGAACCTCAGGGAGGCTTCCTACGTACCCTGCCTTAGCAAGGATCAAAGACCTCGTAGTTCAGGTGGTGGAATTTGGGGATTAAGCTCTGAGGTGGTCCATGGGGTCAGTTAACTGACATGAATAAGGACCTGGGGTCCAGGTGGATGGTGGGATTGAACCTTAGGGAGGCTTCCTACGTACCTTGCCTCGACAAAGATCAAAGACCACGTAGTTCAGAAGGTGGCATGGGGCTTACACTCTAGGCTACCCAAGGTGTTGGTGAACTGACTGAAGATGGTCGGAACTACTGGGTGTTGGGCTTGAACCTCAGGGAGGCTTCCTATGTACCTTTACTTGGAAAGGATCAAAGACCTCGTAGTTCAGGTGGTGTCGGCGAACCGACGTGAAGGTGGACCTGTAACGACCCAAAGTTTTTCAATGGAAAAATTCCCTTCTTATATTTATGAAAACACAAAATAATGAACTACTAAGTGATAAGTGACCTTTAAACATAAGTTTGTCAATCCTATGTTTAAGATTTTGAAAATATGACATACACGGTTGTGTTCAAGATGATTTTTGGAGTCTAATGAAACAAAAATAATTTTTGGTGAATAAAAATGTACCCTTAGGAATAGTAACCTACCCTTATGAATAGTAATACGACCCTTATGAATAGTAAATCATCCAACATAAGAGTAACATTACCTATGAATAATAAAATAAAATTTAGACATCTTAGAAAGTGACAATTTGACCTTAGTAAACATTTTGGTATTTTATAAGTCATAAAAAATTAATTATAATTAATTAATTTAAAAGAATATTTATTTCCCTAAAATGTATTTAATCAATGTCTCATAGTTTTTAGATAATTTTATAAGACCCTACATAATTTTTGAAAGCACTATAAATCAGTTTTAATCTTAAAAACTGTTTTTTAAGTAAATTATGATTTTAATTAAATATTAAATTAATAATATTTAGAAAATTATTTTTCAAAAATGGACTTAGTTTTTGGATTCTACACGTCGAAAAATGGTTGGGGTAAATTTTTGGGATTTTTCTGAGATACTTGAATTTTTGATGAATAGTAGAATCCGATAATTCACAATAAATGCTAAATAATGTATTAATTGAGTCATCGATGATGTTATGATGATGTAAGCCCACTTGGTTCGGGATTAAATTATAAAATTACTATTCTTGGTCGTTCAATACTCACTATTCCTTATCATGAGGGGAAATAATAAACTAGTGAATTTTATATTAAGGAAACCCCTCTCCCCTCCACTATAAAAGCCACCCTTCACTCCCTCATTTCCTCACACCTCTCAAGCTCCAAGACTTCTCTAAACTCTGCCCAAACACCTTCCTTAGACCCTCCCCCAAGTCCAAGAGCTGCTAGTCTCATCAAAAGACCAAGCTTAGGCCCTTAAGGAGGTTCTCAAGAAGAGGATTCTAGAGGTAATTTCTCTCCCTCTTCTCCTTTATTTTCCTTTCAAGTTCAAGTTCAGTTCTTGATCTCTCCCCACCTCTTTTCATCTAAATTGTATTGTAACTCCAGTATTATACATATACTGGAATTTTATGATGCTAATGGGATATTATATCACCCCACCCCCTTTCCCTCTTCCTTTTATTTTATTAAAGAGAACGTTGTTCATGAGGTGTTAATTTATCAACTTCAAAAACGACATGCTCTCTTCTTCCATTTCTACCTTCAGATATGGTCATGAAACCATTTTTATGGTTTAAATAGAATATTTTATATGTATTATGTTATATTTTAAGTTCTTTAAATAACCTATGGCCATATTACTAAGTGAAAAGTTAAAACAAGTTCGTTGTGATCCAAAAACCACTCAAATTAACCCAAATAATCATCATTTAATTATTATATAATGATTCATCCAAATAGATCTAATGTAATTCATTATAAAATCATTGAAGATCCTGTAATGTCATTAATGACATGTAATTTAATTTCTGTATGTTTACCCGTGTTCTACCCAAACTTCAATTTAAGAATACAAGTGAACCACCCAAGAAAAACCATAAAAATGAACATCCCCGAATAATGTTTTTAAACTATATAAGTCATCCAAAGGAACATAATATGACATAATGAAACCAGAATGAACCCTATTAATGTATACATGGTTCTAGATTTCTAATTAATGAATATAATGTCATTATACAGGACATTGAAGAGAAGGAAGCATTCAGGTACAAGGTAAGGGGAAATTCTCAAACCCAACTTTCATCCTTCGGGTTCTACCTCTTTCACTCCATTTTGATATGTTCACTCCTTAAAGATCATTTTTTCATCATTTTATTTCCTTTTCTGGGATATACATGTTTTCTAATTAAGTTTATATTAATCCAAATGTTTTTCTAAAGAACTCTTCTCTTAAGAACTCAACTTTTACCTCTCATTCAGGGTTGATGGTTCTTATATCAATAATGTTGTTCCCTCTTTCTTTTGGGAACCCAAAGTTTATTATTGCATTCTTATGATATGATACCCATTCCTTTTCATGGGTTAGTTATGTTATATTTTCATTGTGGCATGCATGATAAATGATAATGTTATGATGTGACGGGTGTGCCTGAAATTATATAGCGCAATATGAATGTTTGAATGTGATGGGTGCGCCCGAAATTATATAGCGCTCCAATGCATTGGGTAAAGTGATGAATCTCATGAGTAAATGTGAAATTATGTGTTAACAAGATGCTATCATGGTTCAAAAGTATGTGTGGTAGTTAACCACTTAGACATGATGTTTCATTTTTATGCATTTCCACATTTCAAGTCCATTATTTATGCTCCTCTCATGTTCATGATCTTTTGACTATGTCATGATTATGCTCACCCCATGATATATTGTTCTTATCTATCCTCTTATTGGGCTTTTATCTCACCCCTTTTTATGTATATCCTCAGGTGGCTACATGTACTAAGGAGAGGACAAGTTCCAATAAGAAGCTATAGAAGAAGAAATTAAAGGAATGTTTATGATTGATGTTGTATTTGTTATGTATGGTCCTAGTTTTCCCAAGACACTAAACCTTTGGATCCTCTATGTGTAATGATATTATGTTTTTTATCTTTAAAATGATGTAATAGTAAAGTAAGAAAAGGCCGGGATGCTATAGTTGGTATCAGAGGAGAGGTTTAGTTAATTTGGGAATTAGGATTAGTGAACCCTAGAGAAAACTTATAGTATGAGATTAAGTACAAATATGAACACAAGAACATATACCCAGGGATCCCATATGTTATGTTTTTGGTATAATTGTTTAAATGAATTAGTTAATCATGACTTGTTTACTTTTGTTTTGTTCTAACCTTTTCTATTTTAGAAAATGGTGGGAACCAGGAGAAATCAGGCCAACAACTCATGCGAGGGACAATGCAATGATTGCCCGAACGACCTCCCCAATGATTTGGGAGGTGGAGTTCAAAACTTCATGGCGATGCTTACCCAATTATCTCAGGTTATGAATAATAACCATAATAATGGGGAACGTCCTCCTTCACTAAAGAGGGAGCAACTAGCTATCGAATGTTTTATGCGGCAACGACCACCGACGTTTTGTGGATCTTCTGATCCACTAGTTGCGGAACAGTGGGTCAACTCAATGGAGAAGATCTTTTTTGTACTTCACTGTTCTGAGACGGAGAATGTGACTCTATCCGTCTATCGTCTGGATGGAGAAGCTGATCAATGGTGGGCTTTGATTAAGAACACCAAGCCAAGGGAGGAAATTGAAGAGATGGAATGGGAAGACTTTAAGATAATGTTTCTTAATAAGTAATTCCCAAGAACTCTTCGCACAAAGATGGAGAGGGAATTCATAGAGCTCAAGAAAAAAGAAGGATAATCTATCAAAACCTATGAAGTGAATTTCAAAAGGCTTGCAAGGTATGATTCAGGTTTTGTTATCAATAATGATAGCAAAATTGATAGATTCTTTAGTGGATTAAAACCACACCTTCGAAAGGCTCTAGAAATTTGAGACTTTGGGAGTTATGAATAAGTTGTTCAGTGTACTCTCAAAGTGGAGATGGAGTTTGGAGAATGGTCCCATGGATATGGTGATAAGAAAAGAAATATGGAGTTTCAAGCTGGTGGATCTAATGACAAAGGTGGGAAGAAAAATCAATGACCCACATGCCAAAAATGTGGGAAGTTTCACCATGGGAACTACCTCAAAGGGACGGGGAAATGATTCAAGTGTGGGAAAGAAGGAAACCATGATCAAGAGTGTCGAAAAGACATAAAAAGGAAGGATAATGTTGCCTATGAAAGGAGAGAACCACTCGTGGTTCAATGCTACAACTGTAGGGAGCTAGGGCACTATGCAAACCAGTGCACTAAACCTCGAGCTCTTGAGGGTAATCAGTGTCAGCAACCACCAAAGCCAAAGGAAAAAGGGAAGGCTTATTCCATCACTACTGCGGAGGTGGAGCATGATAATGAAGTCGTAAAAGGTACACTTCCTATGCACTCAAGGATGGAAAAAGTATTATTTGATTCTGGTTCTACACATTCCTTTATATCTTGCAAGTTTGCTAGAACTATAGAATCGAAGCCCCGAAACCCTGAAGTAGAGATATCTGTAAAAACACCAAGTGGTGCAATCATTGCAACCCAAGTGTTTGAATCTTCTCCTGTTGGCGTATGTGGGAAGATTCTTCTGTAAAATCTCTTAATGCTTCCCTTGTTGGAATTTGACGCCATAATGGGAATGGATTGACTCTCGTTATATAGAGCACATATCAACTGTCGGGAAAAGGAAATATTTTTTCATATTCCGAACCATCCCATGCTCCTATACCAATGCAAGGAAGATCATGAATCTCCTTTGAAAAACCCTTCAGTGGTGTGGGTGTTGATTCCCTATGAAGAAGCATACCTCTCCCAAATGGTTGAGTTGAAGGAAAGTTCCAACCATGAGGAAATTCCCATCATTAGGGAATACGATGATGTATTTCTCGAAGAGTTACCCAGAATTTCCCTGGATCGTGAGATAGAGTTCTCAATTGAACTCATACCCGGATCTACTCCTATCTCAAATTTCCCCTATAGGATGGCTCCTATCGAACTGGAGGATTTAAAGAAGCAGCTACAAGAGCATCTGGACAGAGGGTGCATACGCCCTAGTGCATCACCTTGGGGTGCTCTAGTGCTCTTTGTGAAGAAGAAGGATGGAACCATGCGGTTGTGTATCGATTATCAGGAACTCAACAAGATCACCATAAAGAACAAGTATCCTCTCCCAAGGATTGATGACTTGTTCAACCAATTAAGAGGAGCTCAATACTTCTCAAAGGTGGATCTTCATTCTGGATATCATCAGGTAAAGGTGAAGAAGGAAGATATTCATAATACTGCCTTCCGTACAAGGTATGGGCACTATGAGTTTTTGGTGATGCCCTTTGGACTTACAAATTCCCCTGCAATCTTCATGGATTTGATGAATATAGTCTTTAGACATTACCTCGACAAATTTGTGGTAGTTTTTATCAATGATATTCTCATCTACTCCAAGAGAAAGGAGGAACATGAAGAACATCTAAGACTTGTGTTGGAGACATTGAGAAAGGAGAAGTTGTACGCCAAGTTCAGCAATTGTGACTTTTGGATGAATCAAGTCACGTTCTTGGGACATGTGATCACAAGCGAGGGAATTTTTGTGGACCCTTCAAAGACAAAGGTGATTGAGGAATGGCCCAAGCCCTCTATTGTCACAGAAATCTGTAGTTTTCTTGGATTAGCTGGGTACTACCGATGTTTAGTGAGAAACTTCTCACTATTGTCAAGACCACAAACTAAGTTAACAAGGAAAGCGGTAAAGTATGTCTGGATGGAAGAATGTGAGGGAAGCTTCAAGGAGCTAAAGAGAAGGCTGATCACTGCACCTGTACTCATACTACCGAAAAGTGGGGAAGGTTTTGTGATATACAGTGATGCTTAAAATAAAGGCTTGGGTTGTGTACTCATGCAAAACGATAATGTGATAGCCTACACCTCACGACAGTTGAAGATCCATGAGCAGAACTACCCGACGCATGATCTAGAGCTGGCAGCCATGATTTTTGCCTTGAAAATATGGCGGCACTACCTTTATGGTGAGAAGTGTGACATATACACCAACCACAAGAGCCTAAAGTATATATTCACATAAAAGGAGCTCAACATACATCAAAGGATATGGTTAGATATAATTAAGGATTACGATTGCTCTATTCACTATCATCCTAGAAATGCGAACAAGGTAGCTGATGATATAAGCAGAAAAGAACCTGCTACTCTATCCATGTTGTAGATTGAGAAAGACCCTATCTTCTTGGATATGCAAAGAATGGATTTGGAAATCATAAGGGCAGGGGATACATCCTACCTTGCCTAAATTATTGCACAACCATCCATCCAAGAGAATATTAAGGAAGCACAAAGGGATGATGTGGATATACAAAAGAGGGTGAATGTAGTAAAGGAAGGGAAGCTGCAAGAGTTCCATATCAACAATGATGGTGTGATTTGGTTTGGAACACGGCTTTGTGTGCCTTCATCACCCAGGATAAAGAAGGAGCTATTGGATAATGCACATAGCTCAACATTCTCTATCCATCCTAGGAGTACCAATATGTACCGTGATCTCCTAGACCACTTCTGGTGGGATGACATGAAGAAGGAGATTGCGGAATATATATCAAGGTGCTTGGTATGTCAGCAAGTTAAAGCTGTGCAACAAAAGTCAAAAGGTATGATGCAGCCATTGTCTATACCCATGTGGAAATGGGAAAATGTTACTATGGACTTTTTCACGGGTCTCTCAAAGATGTCAAAGGGAAATAATGCGATATGGGTTGTGGTAGACCGACTCATTAAGACTGCCCATTTTATCGCTATTCCGGAAGACCTATCGCTTGAACAACTTGCAAAGATATATGTGAAGGAAGTGGTGAGACTGCATGGTGTTCCACTCTCAATTGTCTCTGACCATGATCCATAGTTCACATATAAGTTCTGGAGGAGCCTTCAACATGCTTTGAGTACTGAATTAAATTTCAGCACGACCTATCACCCCCAAACTGATGGCCAGTCTGAAAGGACTATTCAGACGCTTGAAGATATGCTAAGAGCTTGCTCTCTTGAATTCAAAGGTGGTTGGGATCAGAATCTCCCATAGGTTGAGTTCTCATACAACAATAGCTTCCACTCGAGTATTCAGATGGCTCCGTATGAAGCTCTGTATGGAAAGCGATGTAGAACTCCAACCTGTTGGGATGAAGTTGGAGAACGAAAGCAACTTGGGACCGATCTTGTTCAAGAGATGACATAGAAGGTTCTAGTCATCCAAAAACACATTAAAGCTGCTCAAAGTCAGCAAAAGAGTTATGCTGACAACCATCGAAGGGAGTTGGAGTTTGACGTTGGAGATAAATTCTTCCTTCGAATATCTCCATGGAAGAGAGTCATGCGATTTGGGAAGAAAGGGAAGCTAAGCCCAAGGTATATTGGCCCCTTTGAGATCCTTGAACGTATAGGAGCCATGGCCTATCGTCTAGAAATTCCACCGAATATGGCTCAAGTTCATGATATGTTTCATGTATCACTACTGAGGAAGTACATACCAGACCCCTCACATGTACTAAACTAAGAGGTGGTGCAGTTGGAAGATGATCTCTCCTATGAGGAGCAGCCAGTAAAGATTCTGGATTGGAGAGATAAGGTTCTACGCAACAAGAAAACCCATCATGTCAAAGTGTTGTGGAGGAACCATAAGTTTGAGGAAGCAACTTGGGAACCAGAAGAGGCAATGAAGGAGAAGTACCCTCACCTATTTGTGTAAAGTGAAATTTCGGGGGTGAAATTTCTTAAGGGGGAAAGAATGTAACGACCCAAAGTTTTTCAATGGAAAAATTCCCTTCTTATATTTATGAAAACACAAAATAATGAACTACTAAGTGATAAGTTACCCTTAAACATAAGTTTTTCAATCCTATGTTTGGAATTTTGAAAATCTGACATACACGGTTGTGTTCAAGATAATTTTTGGAGTCTAATGAAACAAAAATAATTTTTGGTGAATAGTAACGTACCCTTAGGAATAGTAACCTACCCTTATGAATAGTAATAGGACCCTTATGAATAGTAAATAATCCAAAATAAGAGTAAAATTACCTATGAATAATAAAATAAAATTTAGACATCTTGGAAAGTGACAAATTGACCTTAGTAAACATTTTGGTATTTTATAAGTCATAAATAATTAATTATAATTAATTAATTTAAAAGAATATTTATTTCCTTAAAATGTATTTAATCAATGTCTCATAGTTTTTAGATAATTTTATAAGACCCTACATAATTTTTGAAAGCACTATAAATCAGTTTTAATCTTAAAAACTGTTTTTTAAGTAAATTATGATTTTAATTAAATATTAAATTAATAATATTTATAAAATTATTTTTCAAAAATGGAATTTTTTTTTGGATTCTACACATCGAAAAATGGTTGGGGTAAATTTTTGGGATTTTTCTGAGATACATGAATTTTTGATGAATAGTAGAATTCGATAATTCACAATAAATGCTAAATAATGTATTAATTGAGTCATCGATGATGTTCTGCTGATTTAAGACCACTTGGTTCGGGATTACATTATAAAATTACTATTTTTGGTTGTTCAAGACTCACTATTCCTTGTCATGAGGGGAAATAATAAACTACTGAATTTTATATTAAGGAAACCCCTCTCCCCTCCACTATAAAAGCCACCCTTCACTCCCTCATTTCCTCACAACTCTCAAGCTCCAAGACTTCTCTAAAATCTTCCCAAACACCTTCACTAGACCCTCCCCCACGTCCAATAGCTCCTTGTCTCATAAAAAGACCAAGATTAGTCCCTTAAGTAGGTTCTCAAGAAGAGGATTCTAGAGGTAATTTCTCTCCCTCTTCTCCTTTATTTTCCTTTCAAGTTCAAGTTCATTTCTTGATCTCTCCCCACCTCTTTTCATCTAAATTGTATTGTAACTCCAGTATTATACATATAATGTAATTTTATTATGCTAATGGGATATTATATCACCCCAACCCCTTTTCCTCTTCCTTTTATTTTATTAAAGAGAACGTTGTTCATGAGGTGTTAATTTATCACCTTCAAAAACGACATGCTCTCTTCTTCCATTTCTACCTTCATATCTGGTCATGAAACCATTTTTATGGTTGAAAAAGAATATTTTATATGTATTATGTTCTATTTTAAGTTCTGTAAATAACCTATGGCCATATTACTAAGTGAAAATTTAAAACAAGTTCGTTGTGATCCAAAAACCGCTCAAATTAACCCAAATAACCATCATTTAATTCTTATCTAATGATTCATCCACATAGATCTAATTTAATTCATTATAAAATCATTAAAGCTCCTATAATATCATTAATGACATGTAATTTCTTTTCTGGATGTTTACCCATGTTCTAACCAAACTTCAATTTAAGAATACAAGTGAACCACCCAAGAAAAACCATAAAAACGAACATCCCCGAACAATGTTTTTAAACTCTATAAGTCATCCAAAGGAACATAATATGACATAATGAAACCATAATGAATCCTATTAACATACACATGGTTCTGGATTTCTAATTAATGAATATAATGTCATTATACAGGACATTGAAGAGAAGGAAGCATTCGGGTACAAGGTAAGGGGAAATTCTCGAACCCAACTTTAATCCTTCGGGTTCTACCTCTTTCACTCCATTTTGATATGGTCACTCCTAAAAGATCATTTGTTAATCATTGTATTTTATTTTTCAGGATATACATGTTTTCTAATTAAGTTTATATAAATCCAAATGTTTTCCTAAAGAACTCTTCTCTTAAGAACTCAACTTTTACCTCTCATTCAGGGTTGATGGTTCTTATATCAAGAATGTTGTTCCCCCTTTCTTTTGGGAACCCAAAGTTTATGATTGTGTTATTATGAGATGAAAACCATTCCTTTTCATGGGTTAGTTATGTTATATGTTCATTGTGGCATGCATGATAAATGATAATGTTATGATGTGACGGGTGCGCCTGGAATTATATAGCGCAATATGAATGTTTGAATGTGACGGGTGCACCCAGAATTATATACCGCTCCAATGCATTGGGTAAAGTGATTAATCTCATGATTAAATGTGAAATGATGTGTGAACAAGATTCTATATTGGTTCACAAGTATGTGTGGTAGTTAACCACTAAGACATGATGTTTCATTTTTATGCATTGTCACATTTCAAGTCCATTATTTATGCTCCTCTCATGTTCATGACCTTTTGCCTATGTTATGATTATGCTCACCCCATGATATATTGTT
This sequence comes from Viscum album, assembly GCA_963277665.1. NCBI lineage: Eukaryota > Viridiplantae > Streptophyta > Magnoliopsida > Santalales > Viscaceae > Viscum > Viscum album. Next base: position 495,993,775 of record OY728120.1, read on the forward strand.
CTTATCTATCCTCTTACTAGGATTTTGCTCACCCCTTTTTATGTATATCATCAGGTGGCTACATGTACTAAGGAGAGGACAAGTGCCAATAAGAAGCTATAGAAGAAGAAATTAAATGAATGTTTATACTTGATGTTGTATTTTTTATGTATGGTCCTAGTTTTCCCAAGACACTAAACCTTTGGATCCTCTATGTGTAATTCTATTATGTTTTTTATCTTTAAAATGATGTAATAGTAAAGTAATAAAAGGCCGGGATGCTATAAGACCTGAGGTCCAATGGGTGTTGGGATTGAACCTCGGGGAAGCTTCCTACATACCCTGCCTTGGCAAGGATCAAAGGCCTCATAGTTCGGAATGGTTTGGGAGAACCAACATGAAGGGGGTCGGAGTGACCGGGTGTTGGTGGGATTGAACCTCAGGGAGGTTTCCTATATACCTTGCCTTGGCAAGGATCAAAGTCCACGTAGTTCAGGAGGTGGCATGGGGCTTACACTCTAGGCTGCCCGGGATGAGGTTGTCGGGGTCGATGCTTACTCTAAGCCCATGTGAGTCATGCTCGGTGTGAGAAACAAGAGGTAGTAGAGACCTGACGATCACGTCGTGAAAGGTGCGTCCATGGGAAGTGGAGTGGGGATTACACGTGATCGAAGCCCAAAGAGGAAGCAGGGGCTTATGCGTGGTTAACAGCCCGAAGAGGTTGGGACTTACCCCAGGAGGGAGGACCAATGGCGATAAAGCACAGTAGGAGAGAGATTTGGGACTGAATAAAGGAGAAGAACCATTCCACATCATGCCCTTTTCTGGCCCTGGGGACCGAATAAGAAAGGAGGAGTAAGGATACTGCCTCCTACAAGAAAGATAGGGTCTTACATTGAGATGGTTTCCCTTTCCCCGTGGACAAACACCACTCCCATAAGGAGGATATCATCCCCTGTGGAGACCAGTGGGTGTGAAGAATGTCCAAGGTGGGGGTATCCCATGTGCGAGTCATGGGGTGAGGTCACAGTTTAATGTCATGTGCTGAGTATGAAGGGGCTTGGCAGTTTAACATCCTGCATCTTGGATGAGGTGGGTTTGCTACACACCCCTAGGACTTACATAACCGGTACCCTTTTCTCCTTGGTGCAGAGAGGGGACAGGAAAAGCCGTGGTGAGGGGGTGTTATGGAGAGAACCATCGAGGGGCCCACTTTAGCATGGTTATGCAAAGAAGCAATAGCCATTAGCGTTCCTATGGAAAGAAGCATGAGGCGAAGCAATGCATTGGGTGGTATCGTCCAGGGGACATTAAAGTCACATCGTGCAAACCTGGAGGGTCACATGAGAAAAGGAATTGAAAAACAGAGGAATTCATAGGAAGGGGCCTTGTGAATCTCTGTTGCTCCCCATGGAGAAGGGCACTTGAAAAAGGGTGTGCTTCGTGAAGTGGGGTGACCCAGCCTAAGCATAGGACATAGGTGCATATGGGCGGTGCTTTGTGAAGTGGAAAGGCATTCACGGAGTACTGCCTTGCGGAGAAAAGGTTCCTCGCAAAGCAAGGTGTCGTGAAGAAATGTGATTCACGAAGTACAGTGACCCTGCCTTGACATGTAGATCATGTGTACATTAAGGGTGTTTCGCAAAGCATAAATGCTCCGTGATGACCCAGGTCCCCTTGGGGATCCCCTTCCTTCGCGGAGGCCCTTAGGCTCCGTGAAAGGCATCCCTTTTGGAATAGGGGATCAAAACGAGACAAATGAGAGGCAATTCACAGAGCAGAAGTACCTTAAACAACTCATGGTTCACAGAACAGAAGGGTGCTTCGTGATTTGGGATCTAGGAAGTCGAAAGGTCATATTGTTCATCCCCTGAACATGGGGGGAGGTTGGTATTTATAGGGGAGAGAAGCCGCGAAGTAGTACTTGCTCGGTGCGAATAGGAAGTCGTTTTCTTCGCGACGCATCGCGAACGTCAAGGGAGATCACGGAGCATTACCTCCTTCTTGCTTTATGGTGGGTCACAAACGTCAAGGGCGGCCGTAGAGCGTTACCGCCTACTTGATTCGCGGCGGGTCACAAACGTCAAGGGCGGTCGCTAAGCATTACCACCTCCTTACTTCGCGACGGGTTACGAACGTCAAGGGTGGTCGCGGAGCGTTACCGCCTCCTTGCTTTGCGGCAGGTCGCGAACATCAAGGGCGGTTGCGGAGCGTTACCACCTCCTTGCTTCGCGGTGGCGCGATGCGGCCAGTTCTCTGCGAATGGGATTTGCGAGGTAGCCTTCGGTTAAGTTTCTTCTTCTCCTCCCCATATTTTGGCGTCAACAACAGGTTTATTCCAAAAATAAATTTATTTTTGTAAAATAAATTTTCTAAAAGTTTCAAAAATTAAATTTATTATTTATTTTCCTAAATCTATAAAAATCATTTTTTTAGAAAAAGGCATTTTCGAAGCATATAAAGACTTTTCTAAAAATTAAGTACTTATAAATACATTTTATTTATCTAAAACCTATATAATTAATTTAAAAAATGTTGTTATTCCTATTGATATCGCCAAATTTAATGTATAGTTTGTAATAGTCATGTTTAAATAATAATATTAATAGTATAACATTGTTTCCTTAAAACTGGGTGTTGCGTGAAATGCAAGCTATCAAAGAAATTAAATTTATTTCAAAAAATTATTTCATAAAATCTAGTGGTGTTAAATTATTACCACATTTACATGAATTTAAATCTCAAAATTCCATAATTGTGATACAATCAACTGATGATACTTCTACCTTATCATATCCTTATGTTCCCACATAGCTTCCTCAAGTTGGTGGTTTTTCCATAAAACCATGATGAGGTGAGTGGTTTTGTATCGAATATTTTTTTATCTATGATACAAAATCTAAATAGTTTTTTCTTCATAAGAAATATCTTGATCCAATGGTACAACCTCTTAGTTCAGTATATGTGAAGGATAAAGTATGTACTTTCTTAGGAGAGATACATAGAACACATCATGGACTTGAGAGAGGTTCAATAGAAGCACTATGTGATAAGAAACCATACTTACTAAATCAATATTCTAGAAGGCGTTAATATACCTATGGACTAGATTTCCTTTCTTCCCAAATATCATAACCTTATTCAATAGAGAAATTCATATAAAAGCCTTCTCACCAACTTCAAACTCTAGATCATGGCAATGATTGTCAACATAACATTTTTGTCGACTTTAAGCTACCTTAATGTGCTATTGAATGGATATAACTTTCTCTACCATTTCTCATCTATATTAGGTCCCAATAGATTTATTTCTACAAATTTATCTTATAACATTATATTTATACACTTATTTCTATATAGGGATTCATAAGGATCCATCTAAATGCTTAACTGAAAGCTATTGTTTCATGAAAACTCAACTAGAGGTAGGTATTGATCTCAAACACATTTTATATCCATAGAAAAAGATCTCAAAATATCCTATAGGGTTTTATTTTTTTATCAGACTAACCATATGTCTTAGTATGATATACAGTATTGAAATCAATTATATATCAAGATCTTGGTGAAGACTTTTACATAACTTTGAGGCAAATATCAGATGATGAAAAAATAAAATAGAATGTGGTACCCCATTCAATCTTACCATCTCATTAATATATATTCTATAAAGATAATTTAGAGATAAATATTATATAATATTGATGAAGTGTGTTTAATTTGTAAGGTTATCGACTAAAACCCATATAACATTGTGCCCTTTAGACATTTTTGGGAGTCCATTGACAAAATCCATTATGATGTTTTCCCATTTACATTATGGTATGGGTAATGGTTGTAACATCCCCTTAGAATTTTTTCTCTCAGTCTTAACTTGATTACACACCATACACTTAGTTACAAAATCTACCATATCTCTCTTTATTCCATCCCACCAGATATACTCTTTCAAATCTCTATACATATTTTTACTTCCAGGATGAATAAAGAATGAAGAAATATGAGATTCCACTAACAGTTACTTTTTCAAATATGGTATGTATGGCATAAATACATGGTTATTTAACCTTATCATTCCATAAAAATCAATTTTAAACTCAAGAAAATTTCATAACTTCTTATGTAACTCTATCTCTTACTTATGAACCTCTTTAATATTCACTTGGATAGATGGTTGAACACTCATTTTTAAAAGATATAATTTATACCCTTACTTAAAGATATCCAGATCCATCCTTTAAATATCTATAAATATTGGATCTTTTTTATCCTCCTTATGGATAATCTAGTATGATCCTTTCAACTCAAAACATCGACCACCTTGTTCGCTTTCCTAGGGTGGTAATGTATTAAGCTGTAAAAATCTTTAATCTACTCCATCCATATTCTCTGACACATATTCAACTATTCTTTTATAATTATATACTTTATAATTTTATGATTACTATATATGTCACACCTTTATATATAAATATTATACCTCCATTTCATTAATTAAAAAATTACCATAGATAAATCCAAATCATGTGTTGGTTAATTTAGCACATGAACCTTAAATTTACATGAGGCATAAGATATCAGCATATAATTTTTAAATATCATTATTATCTCTAAGATAAAATATATGTTCCCAAAATAAACATAATATTTATCTGTCACATCATTTAAAAAAATAATTTCATAATAACCAAGACACCACATAGGTCAGTGGTAGGTATTTCACCCTTATCACCCTTCAATTATGGGATCAAGCCACATGACCTCGATGAATGTGACATATTGTTTTTTTACTAAGATAATATTAATGTAATTATTATAAATTCCCTAGAAATATGTTGAAAATCCAAAAAAAACCTTAATAATCAAAGGTAAAATAAACCCTGAAGGTTATCAATTCCCCTAAACATATTAAATGGACATTCTTCCTCAAATAATACTTCACGTTGAACCTAAGATTTACATATACCTTATTCCAATAAAAAATCTCCCAAAATTTCATTAATCACATTAAAATACCATCACTTAGAACCTAAAAAGTGGTGTTTAAGACTTTAAAATTATGACCAAAATTGAACTCATAAACCCATGATAGTATCCATAACTATTAATTTAATTAAGACATATGTGTTTCCAAAATTTACACAATCCTTAGATATTTCATGATTCTTATAACCAAAATACCATTGGTAAAAATAATTATATAACAAAATTATTTAATCCCAATACATAAATAATTTAATAATTAAAATTAACTCTTAAAACCATTAACTAGGAGTCATAATCTTATTCCTTAATACCTCTTTTCTTTAATATTTCATTTGTAGTCTCTTCATCAACAACATCAAAAACTTTACTCATGAAACATTGATGATCATCTTCTTGAGATTTACCCATAGGATATTGATTTTTATAATTCCAATAATTTACATATTTAAAACAATTAACCATTAATGATGACTTAGGGAAACCATTATTATCATCCATTGAATTAACCAAAATTTTTTATTTTCCTTAGAAATTACTTACATTTTTCCCTTCATCTCTGTATATAAAACATCTTCTCATCTCTTTGAGATATTCCCTTGAGTGATTTTTCTAACATTATAAATATATATAAAACTAAATATTATTTCCTTCATGTTCTCCACCACCCAAGATCTTATAAAACTCTTTCATTATCTTCTTTGGTAAGTCAGAGAGTTGGTTAAGGTGTAAGTTGTAAATCATATATCGTGATAACTAATTAGGTATAATCACAATATCCTTAACTTTAGTCATCATCCCATTTGGTTGTTCATAGACACATTTTCAATAAAATTCAATGTTAACCCAGTTAATTATGGTTTCCTACATTGAATAAAACCCAAAAGTATAGTCTAATAAATAATAATCATAGTGGTAAGCCACATAATCATTAAAATAAATTTACAGGATTTCCAAATCATGGCACATTCTTTTCAATATACAACACCTTCAGTTTAACCTAGGTCATTCATGGTTATAATCTATTTAAACAATTAATGATTATAAAAACCCAATATTTTTAAATAATACCATTTTATTTATAGTGTGTGTGACACACACCATTGATCTTAAACAACCCAGAATATATATTTCTTTAAATTTAATCTCTTCGATAGCTTGTGGAACATGAAACCCTCTGTCGAAATAAACCATAATATAGTGTACCATTATAACCTAGCCATTAAATTATAAGGTATTTATAGTAATAAATAAATTATTAAAATTATGGTTATCTATTGATTTGAAATAAAATAAGAATAATTTTAAAAAATATAAACGTTTTCTGAAAAACTTCATTTTTTTCTAAAATACGGTTTAGTCATTATTTACGCACATAATATGAAATTATTTTTTTACCATTTTTATAAAATTTATTTGAAAAAATGAACTTCATTTATGAAATTATAATACCAAAATTATATTAGGGTGATTTTTCTAAAAAGTTTCATTTTTTGATGAATAGTGAAAAATAAAGAATTTTAATTGAAAGCCACCTTTTCATTTAAATAATTTATAATGTTAAATTATATTTTGAATTGGTTTGAAAGTAAAATTAGTTCAATTTTATATCAATTAATCAAATTTAGGTCATTTTAATAATTTTCATATTGATTTTTTATATAAAAACTTTGTAATCTTTTGAATATTTTATATTTGAAAACCCACTTTCTCGTTACATCTATGGGATTAATTTTAAATTAAAAATTTCCACTTAGATGAATTGAATTTATAAAAATAGATTCCATATTTTGAATCATAATAATGTATAATTTATAATAATTTCAGCTTAATTTTTTACCAAAATGAATAGTGAAAATAGAAAAAAATTAATTACCGTAGTTAAGATAAAAATAGATTTACGGGGGGGGGGGGGGGGTTAAACTAAAATGATAAGGGTTAAATTAAAATAAAAACATTTATAAAATCTATTTTATGGACATATTTTTAAATTTAAAATTCTATGATAAATAAAGGTTCATTATTGAAGCCTTATGAACTGAAAAAACATGGGTAGAATTCATTTTTTTTCAAAAATTACAAGTGTACCACTCTCCTCACCTATAAAAGGACACCCCCTATCCTATCTTATTTACACCTTAATTTTTTTTTGGCCAATAACTTATGAATTAACTTCAAAAATTCCATCTTATAATTCTAGAATCCTTATTTTGGTCATAAATCCAACCTATGAAGAATTTGGTGAAAACCTAAGGAAGATACTTGAAGAAGAGGTAACGTTCTTCAACGAGCATTTTTATTTTATTTCTTCATACATCTCATTCAATTATTTTTAAAACATGATGACATGATAAAATAAGTATATTAAATACACTAATATCTTTTTATGTTAAGTTAATGAACTAAAACCACCTTCATATCCATCAAATGGGTTATGAAATCATCATTCTTGTGTATGGTGGACTACCACCTCATGAACCAATGTCATTCATTTTTACATTACCACCCTTCACAATTGGGTATTATGATGGATTTAAAGTATATATATGATATTTATAACATAATTATACCTCTTTAGTAATTATATAACTTATATATTTTTTATTTTCCATTCTGTAGGGGATACGATAACGTCACTTGTGTGTATGACGAACTACAACCTCATGAAGCGACGTGATTCGTTTTCAGTAATGATTTACATGGAAGATTATAATGATAAATTAAATGATTATATATGATATAAATGATATATTTAGGATATTCATGACATATTTATCATTATTAAAACATAATATATTAGTTTATTTCTTACATTGAAAAATGATAACGCCACTTGTGTTTGTGTAGACTAACTCATTCATGAAGCGACAAGACTATGTTTTCATCACCAAACCACATGGACTATATATATAAGTATATTTAAATAAATAATATATTATTTATGATATAATTATAATTATTTAAAGAAAAAATATTACTTACCTCCTTTCCATAATGATATTTGAAAAATGGAAACATTACTCATGCGTACGTATGACTTACTATCTCCATGATCGTGACATACTTCATTTATAAAAACCATATTTCATGATTGGTATTAAAATTATAATTTTTTTATAAATATTATAATTATATCACAATTATTAATATTTAGATATTTAAATAATGACCTCTTAGATCAATAGTCACCTTCTGAAGTCAATTTTGACACATAAGTCAGATATCGTCCAAACACCCGACATAAACTTAAATTGATTATATAATAATATATAAAATGGTAATGATTGAAATAAAAGGAATAATAAACTTGAAAAATTATATTAATAAGTTAAATAATTAATATAAGTTTATTATTTAGGAAGATAAATAGCGAACATGATGAGTTAGAGTCAAGCTAAGGGAATTCTTAACTCAATTTCCATTCACTGGGTTAAACATACACTTGATTGATTATGTCATGCTAAGATTATGTGTGTAATGAAATTTTATTATTTTATGTTTTATTTACACTTATTTTACGTGTATTTAAATTTTATTCACATAATCAATTCATTTATTAATCCCTACTTCAATGATATGATCTTTGTAAGGGACTTCATCTCAATTTCCCTTCATTGAGGAATATTGTAATGTTATGCCCCTAATTTATTCTATATGGTGTATATACTACACTTTTACATGTAATATAATTATTAATTCATAATGAATGGTATTTTATGTTTAAATTTTAATTATTTCACCCAATAGGATTTAACTTGAAAATTACCAAGTGGTAAAAGTTGTTGTGCAATCTCATTTTCTTTTGTGATTGTTAACTTTATCTTGAAAAAAATCACTTTACTGTGATCATTTTTCATTGTAAATTACATTTATCATAGATATAAATATTCTTATTTGATTTATATGATTATTTCCTAAACCATATACCATTTATACATATGATATTTACTTTGAAAATTATTTTATTAACTGGGGAAATGTTGATAAATTTGTATCCTTTACAAAATACAGACACTTGATGATAAGACAAATTATTAATGAATTAAATAGATTATTTTATATATGAGTAATTATATGGATATTTCATACATAGGTGAGGAATGGTTATAGATAGCTCCTCGATGCTTTGGTAGTCTCATGAGAGGAATTAGTTGGCCAAATTAGATAGATTTTTACCTAGTAGTTTTAAACTTTCTTGAGGAAAGATCTTGATAGCAAAGGTATAATGTGTTAGGGAAACATAAAATCCAATAATTCAGAATTTACTTCATTGGTAATTGTGTTATTATTATTATCCATGATATTTTTACTATGATATTATATATAGATGCATTTAATTCTCATTTTATTGATTAAATGATATGTGTCTTAATTTATTTTCCTTGCCATATTGATTATCCCTTATCTTACCATGATAGTAAAGTTATTTAAATGGAATTTGTGTTTAGTTATTTATCTTTTTATGTTAATTATAATTATTTATTCATTATAACTTATGTTTTACTAAACCCTTACTAAGAATTTGAGCTCACCCTTATTTTTTTTCCTTTTCTAGAAATCCATGAAGTATACTATAAAAGATATGCAAGAATATTCTTGAGGTAATAATGATATTCTAGAAAAAAAATTATGTTGTAATTTGTTTATTAAATTGTAATATTATATTTATCTAGTTTACCAAGACTAATAAACTATTCTATCCTTTAGGATGCGATTCCTTGTATCTTATACCAATGTATTGAAGTAGGGACTAGCTCTAGGATACTGGGGTCAGGGTCACTACAATGACGATTCATAAATAGTTTTTGAATTTCCAAAATATATCCCCCATGATTGTCAAACCAGGTGTATAGAATATCCTATTTTCATACACCAAGTGATGATCAATTCAAAGACCAATGCTCCCTTTTTAGAGTCATTACCCCTAGGTGTTACTATTCCATATCCACACCAACTTTTAGTATCCAAATAGAGATGTAATTTCTTAGAAACCACTCACTTTATCCTTCAACATAATTCTAGTAAATTTTACTATACTTAGACTTATCCTTATACTTATCCTTATAAATATCCCATAGGATCCCACTAAATGATTCTCATCTAAGTTTCTAAAGGTTAACTAAATCTGTCCTCTGATACCAAATGTAGTAACCTATCCTTTCCATACACAAATATTACATCTTAATAGTTGAATATTCATATCATTTTACAAAAAACACACTTGAGGACCATATATTTTTAGTTTATTTGGATAATAAATACATGATATTATTATTTCTTGAAAGATCTTCAATATCTGCCATACAGATCTTCCCACATAGTACTCTTCTTATACAAGCCCATTTAAAACCACTATTCATAACCTAGGGAAAGGAAACATAAGAAAGGGCGAGATCAGATGCTGAATAAGGGTAAAAAAGGGAGATATAATTGATCACATAGTTATACCATGAGTATAATGGTATGAGAAAATGAAATTAACATTTTAAAACCATACCCCACATAATAGAGATCATAATCTTAAGTTATGGAATAAGCTTTGCCAGTTCATAAGACATGAATCGTAAATAAATAAAAAACATAAGCCATAAGAGAATAAAATATAAATAGGAATGTGAAAAAACATAAGCTTATAAAATTATGAACATGTATAAATAGAAATAGGCTCACTTATTAAGTTTTGGACATGAATTTAGGACCTCGCATAAACTTATGGACCTAAACGTAGGTTCAAATAAAACCTTATAAAGATGAAACCAAGTCCAGACATAACCTTATGGACATGAAACTAGGTCAACAAAAATCTTATAGACATGAAATATAGGCCCATGCTTAATTTTAAGTAAATAAAAACTAGGTCCACACATAACATTGTGAACATGAAATTATGTTCACACATAACATATTTACTCCTGAGTTATACATCTTTACCTAATACATTGGATGGAAATATAGGTCTAACCTATCACATAATTAAAATCATACATATGTATGCCACAATATCATAAAACATTCATCATATCGGAACCCATGAAAATAAGTGTTTTTTACAAACATTTCATTATAGAACAACTTGTGGAAAAAAATAGGTTTCATAAATATTACATCATTTCACCATAAAATAACCCATGGAAAAGCGACAAGTTTCATAATAATATTATCATCATGAACATAAACTATATATAAAAACAATAAGGATAGTATCATAAAATTATATCCCCATTAAATCTTGAGTAAAATCAAAGGATTCCATATTATATGGAAAATTATTTTGAAAGACCACTTGGAACATTTCTTGAGAAAAATATCCTTTCCACTTTGAAATCACTTCTTTAAAATTTAAAAAATTACCAAATATCAAGGGAAGAATTTTCATTGAAAAGAAACTTGGAAATTTTTTAATTAAGTTTTAAATCATTTATTGTTCATGATGATGTGAAATACAGTTCATATCATACACGTTAATGCAATGATTCTTTTCACATTTTTAATAAAAGTTAAAAGGGTCTTATTTAGTTTACAATAAGAAGATTACTTTAAAACCATTAAAAAAAAAATTAAAAATTGGGTAAAAATGACTTTAAATAGTCACTATATAATAGTAAAATCATTCATTATTTTTTTTTAAAATATGGATATGGGAGAAAAAGGATTTTCAACCGAAGATAGAAATAAATTTTATTTTCCTTAAAAAAATTATTTCAGTATCTTTAGTACTTAAAGGGAAAAAAATGAAAGGAAAAAATGTATTCTGAATAAATAAAATGATGATAATAAAATTAATGATTTTATTAATAAGTATATTATAAAATTTCATTATTTTAATCATAATCATAAACAATCCTGATAAATAATGAGATTATAAAATCAAACCCTTACCACTTTGGAAACTTTCAAATCATAAGCCCCATGAAAGAGAGAATATTATATGTATAATTAAATACCATATATTTAATTATAATAATCATAAAATACATTCATGGCTAGTATATACACTACATAAAATAAACATGTGGTGAGTATGATATGTGTCCCATGAAAATAAAAGTGAGATGAAAATCCCTTACCTCAAGTATCAACTTTATTTATAAATATAAGAACATACTATATAGTGAATATAGGTTTATAATATATTTATTAAAGAATTATAATCACATATATCATACAATATATGATTTACTTATACATTTTTATTACCTATTCCTTAATAATTCTTTATTAAAATCACCATTTCGGGTAATAACTACTTTGTTTTTCATGTATGTTTTTGGTTCATTAGTTTTGTTCATTGTACTTTCATTATGGTTAAATCATATACATAATTTTAATAATGATATAAATATAATATATAATAATTATATACATGTTTATAGTAATCTATAAAAGTTATAAATAAGAAAAATAATTACGCTGTTCATGGAGATGGTAGACTCAACATAGGCATGAATGTTGTTTCCATTTTATCAATGGATGAAACAAAAGAAATGTAAATATTAATTAAAATTTATATAATCAAATATAATTAATATAAATCATATATATTCATTAAATATATCTTTATTACCATCCATGTCAAAATAAAATGAAAAGCGTATAATATCACTTCGTGGAGGTGGTAGTCCACCCATACAAACGAGTGATGTTATCATTTTCCAATGGATTGGAGAGTAAGAATGTTGATGTGATATTATAATTCTAGGAGTATAAATATTCCATAAATATAATATATAAATATTATATCCATAATTATCTCTATCCGTTAGAGGGGATGATGGAAAAAAAGTACATCGGTTCATGAGACGGTAGTTCACCGTACACATGATTGATGATTTTGTTTCCAATTTTATAGAAGAGGAGATGAATTTTGGTTATGGAATTAACATAATAAAATCTCAGTATATGGGAGATAATTTTTTATTCATATAATAATATTTAAATAATATTTTAAGGTGGTTGAAGAAAAAATAAAATTAAAATCCTCAGTTAAGAATGATACCTCTTCTTCAGACAACATCCTTAGGTTGGCACTAAAAGCATTATTAGGAGGGTTTCATAAAAAAATAATTATATAAGATGTGGGGAGGGAATTAATAAATGTATTTGGGCATTTATTTTTTGAAAAAAAAGGTTTTTTAAGTGTTAATAATAAAGGAGAGGGGGTTCCCTTTTATTAGTGGGGGAGAAGACACACTTGGAATTTTTAAAAAGAAAAAGGTATACACGGGTTTTAAACATTCAAATAGGATAAACATGGATATTTATATAAACTTGGATGATATAATTTATAAATATGGATACCCAATTGGATTTAGAAAGTTTTTAGGTTATTTTACTCCTTATCTTTTTAGTTTAACCCTCAGTAAACTCAATTTATCCTTAATTGTGGTAATTATTTTTTTTCCATTTTTACAATTAATTTTGACCAAAAAATAAGTTGTAATTATTAAATAATATTAATTATTATTATTAGAAATATAGAATCAATTTTTCTTAATTCAATTTATATAATTGTAAAAAAATTAATTTAAAATTGAACCCGTAGATGTGACGAAAAAACGGTCATCCAAAGAGAAAATTTTCATAAGTATAGAAAGTTTTAATATCAAAAGTCAAAAAGAATTTTATTCCAATAAAATAAATTGGTTTAATAATAAAATAATTGAAATAATTTTACTTTTAAAACTTTTTTAAAAAATTTGGAACTTTGTAAATTCTTTAAATGAAAAGGCTGTTTTTAATAAAAATCAGTATTTTTCAATATTCAGCAAATTTTTTATATTTTCAGAAAATTACCAAAAATTAACCCTTTAATATTTTTGAAATGATGATTCCAAAAATGATGTTAATTTTTTCAAATAAATTTTATAAAATTATAAAAAATTACTTTTATTATTTTTTCGGAAAAAAATATAAATCATTTTTTGAGAAAAAGGTATTTACGAAGCATATATAGACATTACTAAAAATTAAGTACTTACTTATAAATATATTTCATTTATATAAAAACTCTATAATTTATTTTAAAACGTGTTTATTCATATTAATGACACCAAATTTAATATATAGGTTATAATGGTCATGTTTAAATAATAATATTAATAGTATATCATGGTTTACTTAAAACTTTGTGTTGCGTGAAATGAAAGATATCAAAGAAATTAAATTTATTTGAAAAAATATATTTCATAAAATATTGGTGTGTTAAAAAACTCTGTTATTTTATATTACTTTTTTCCTTTAGAATAGCGTTTTCCATAAAATATTTTTTTAAAACCTTAATTTCTATTGTAGATTTTGGAAATTTTTTTATATGATTTGAAAATCATTTTAATTATTTAAAATAAAATATATTAATAAAATATTTAATTTTTGTCATTTATTATCTTATATTAATTATTATATCATTTTTACATCATAATTCGTTCATAATACATACCTATTCTACTTACTGTGTTTTACTATTTTGCAATTTTTTTTGACTATTTCAGAAAATTATGAAAAATTCACTATTGTATAATTTCAACATGATGGTTCCAAATTTAATTTCATTTTTATTAAAATATTTTTATTTTTATGATAATTTTAAGTTTTAAAAAAATATTTCAAAATCATGTGTTTGCCATTAAAAATTTAAAAACTTTCTTCTTGTAAATCTTTTTTTAAGTCATATACGAATAATTATATTACTATTTATTTGTTAATAGAAATTTATTTAATTATTAATTATATTATTATAAATTCATTTTATTGATTTTACTAGACATTTTCCTGAATAATTTTTTCATTACTATTATAATGGTCAAATTTCTAATGGTCAAGTTCCAATGGGCGTATTGACCCTTATATATACACTTCATTATAAAATCATAAGATCATTAATATATTTCCCTTATCCACCTTGTATATTCCCATGTTTATTGTTTTCTTCATAATAATAGTGTTTTTTATACTTGTTATTTTTTTTAAGTATGATCCCACAAATTAAAATATTACAATGTTTTTCCATATCTTTACACGTTTTACGGTACCCGTTTTTGTTTTTATTATAAATTTAATTACCTAGTTTTCTATTGTATTATAATGTGATGTACTATTGTGATGAAATAATATAATTCATAAGTTTTTGGGATTTAATTGTTTATTTATTTTAGTATAATCTAAGGTATTACAATATGCATTTGAAGTGTGATGCATTAAATAAAAAACTAAAAATAGAGTAATTACTTTTTTAATTTCTAAAGGAATTTACACCTTAATATTTCTTAACCTCTTGATACATAACCCCTTATAAAACCAGCTCAATACCTAAGGGTAATGTTTTTAATGGTGGTACTTTTAGGGGGTGGTTTAACTAACAATGATTTGGTTGTGATCTATACTAGCTTGAAATTATTCCATAAATGATTCCTATATAACCTTAGTTGTTAAATGTTTTCTTAATCTTGGTCAATGGATAACCCCAATGGTGATACCTCCTTCCCACGATTTGATAAATAAACTTCATAATTCCCAATGATCATAATTTCCAATGGTTAAAATGACCAATAATCATATTTACTTCAAATAAATTCAATCCCCTAAATAATACTTCTTATTTTTAATATGTTTATTGTATAATTTTATTATTGATGTTTTTATATAATATAATCCAAGAGACATATACATTGTACCAAAATTATTTTCTATTTTCTATTGTCCATTATTAGCTATAGGGGACTTAAAAAATTTGTGCCTTTTATTTGTAAATCAATACTATATAATAAAATATGTTCATTCTATATTATATTTTTCTCTGGTGTTACAAATACACACCAAATAATTCCCATGTACAACCTATAAAATGTAGAATATCATCACAAGGTTATAATCCAATCAAAACCAAATGATACAACTAAAATCTAGATAAGATCATTATCAAAACACTCAACAATATATAAGGAATAACTAAGGTGACACCCAAGGAATAAATCAATACAGAACTAAACTCAAAATATTTGATTTATATAAACTCAATAAATATAAACCTCAAAAAAGATATCCATAACTAATACCAAAACCAATTCACACATAGAAAACATAACAAGACATCATAGAGACCAACCGTCCACCTTTAATTAAGACATTTTGGGTGAATACTTTAATTAACATAAAATATGAATCCATTTAACTCATGTTTCCCAATTCAAATTATATGATCCTAACATAGAACATATGGCAACCCCAAATACTTAAGTCCAACCAAAAACAATATAAACTATAAAATTATTTCTTTTTAAACCTTTAAAATTTAAATAAGTTCTTAAAACTCACTTTTCAAAAGCAATAAACTTAAATAAAATATTTCATCTCATTGGGAAAACTAAATAAAATCCATTTTTCAATTCCACCATTACTTATGCTCCCATTTCTAGACCATTGAACTTCAAATCATTTTATAAAATTCACTATACTTCCAAAATATTACCCACTTTTCTTTTTAAAATTACCCACTTTTGAAAATACTCCATAATAATCAAAACCTCTTTATAAATAAAACATAAAATATGGGTTTTCAAAAATGGAAACATTTTATAAAATTCCCCCCTTTAACCTAAAAGAAACTTTCAAAACTTTTCAAACCCTGAATATTTAACACTCATTCATAATTTCCAAAACATTTGAAATTTCCATATTCCAAATTTTACTAAATCTATCAAATAACTTCTTTTACACATTTTAATAGCACATGAAAAATCCATATTTTATTTTCAAAAAATTTCAAAATCACCACTCGAGAATGTTCATAATTAAAAACCTTAAAAGAAACACAAAGTAATTTTATAAATCCCCATAATGAAACTGTTATTTTTTTTACACTTACCCCTTTTTAATAAACAAAACCATAATGAGTTAATGATTCATTTTAATTTCAAAAACATTTGAAATTAGTTAATGAGAACATTTAAAAATCAATACTTTTAAAAAGGTATTGAGTTATTTTATCAAACTTTACATGGAAATCCTTAAATTGTTTTACAATCCTTTTTTACAATCAAATCTTGTTTAAGTTTTGAACCATTTGATCACACCCCTTAGTAACTATAAAAATCACTCACCCCTTTTTAATAAAATGAAAGTTTAAATTTTAAAATTATAACCCAAAATACCCAAAAAAATATCAACATCCCAAGGAATACACTATAATTAATCATAAATAAAAAATAAAAAATAATGTAAACAATTTAGAACCTCAAATAGTAAAAAATAAATTTTTTAAAATTTCAAAACTAAAAATAGTTTGGTCACACAATCTGGAAAAATGTATATTAACAGTGTGAGTCCCATTATCATTTTATCAAACCAGAACCCATGGTCTATGCATGAATTTCCAAACCATGCATGATAACTATTTTCCCCACAGGGTCCTCAAAATTTCACACCAAAACCTATATTTCTTCAGAATAACTCATAAAGTCTCAATTAAAATAACAAATACTCAAATAAAAACTAAAATATCTTGAAATTAACTAAGAAAAAATATAAAATTTTAGACATACTTATCCTGCAAAACCTTGGAAGCTCAAGTTTCATCACAAAAGTTGGTGAAAAAGAACCTACTCATGAAATAACTATTGAGTCTAGAAGATCCTATATACTATATAACATAACTCCCAAAACAACAATTGGGATTTTATACCATTTTTAACAAACCATCTAGGGCTGAATTAACATGTCATATGACTTTACCATGCATTAGGCCCAAAGGGTGTACCCAATCTCCACAGGAATGAAATTAGTGTAATCAAAATAAATACATGTCACGACCCGTCCCTCGGGGCCCGTGCTGTGACTACCCCAAGCCCGCCTTTCATAGGCCAGGGGCTGGAGACTAGCACATAAAGGTGTATTCCCTAAAAACGGTAAGGCATTGCCTTTATAACCTGTAAACTCACACAACTAAGCACAAATTAGGATACAAGTTCAAAGTAAAGACATCTCACACCAGGATTTGTTCTTAGGGTAGTTACAAGTAACATCCCCAATCACATCGTCGAACACCTTAGTTGCTGGAGAGCCCCTCCTCTATCGAGTAAAGTGGGTCTACAACGTCACACATAGGATCTTCCCACAAACCTTGGACTGTTGAGGTACTCCTTCTATCGATTACTGTGGGTCTGCCGTGTCACACAGAGGCGCTCCCCACCATGGGTCTGCCATGTCACACAGAGGTGCTCCCCCTCGTGGTCTGCTGAGGTACTCCTCCTATCAAGTACCATGGGTATGTCACATCACACAGAGGCACTCTCCACCTTGGGTCTGCCGCGTCACACTGAGGTGCTCCCCACTGGGCCTGTCGAGTCACTCCGAGTAGTAATGGTCAGCAGTCATCAGATCTCAGCCAGCCGTAGGGTTCTGCATGTAGCGTGCTTGGGAGGACTACTCCCCAAGCCATAGGTCATACCTCAACCACCCCTAAGTTCCATGAAGAAGTATCCCAAAGTCCTGTCACGTCTAAAGGGACCCAATGCAATAGATGACACATTAATCGGACGCCCGGTCTATAAGTTATTAGCATTTCCGCTTCGGGGGCCCGATTGGATTTAGGGTCCGATCCAACCCGACCGTACACCAACCTTATCCAAAAATAAAGTGGAGTATACCAAAAGGACCATCTCGATCCAAGGATCCTGGTGCTATAGGCAGTTCATCAAACGGATCCTTGATTTTAAAGTTATAGCCAAAAAGGTAAAAATGAGTCCAGATGGGCCTGGGTCCGGTCCAACCCGGCCCGACCCGGCATAGACTGACCTGACCCAGTTCGGGTTGACCCGACCTGGTCTAGGTCCGTTCCGGATGGCCTGGGACTCAGCGGCCCGACCCGCTGGGCCGTGGTCCGACCCTGCCCGCGAAGGGGGCATCCCAGACCGGCCCGCGAAAAGCGCGACCATTGGTGCGGTCCGCTGGGCGGCCTACGGTGAGGCCCATTTCGCAGCCCATGGTGCATCCTGTGGTGGTCTGGCGGTCCGCCCTAGCCATAACTCGGGGGGGGGGGGGGGTGCCCCCGGTAATCCGAAATGTCCTGATGGCCGTTCGGTCGCCCGATTGGCATGCAGGACCACTCAGCGGTCCCACATGGTGTGCCTCGGCCTGCCAGAATGGCTGACCAGTTCTCCTTCTAGCAGTGTGACGATGCCGCTGTCTACCTGCGGCTGGCCGGGTGCTGGCCTCCCTCCGACCTCTACCGCGGCCAAGCGACCGTATCCTCCTACTCCACCGGTGTCCTGGACGCACGCCACCACTCCACCATGCGGCCTACCAGATGCCGGCTACCACCCTGCTCTGCCGTGGCCAATGGGCCGTGGCCTCCTTCACAACCAGTGGTGCGAAGGTGTTCTGCCCTTCCTCCCTCACGATTGGCCGGGTGCCGGCCGCCGCCTTCTTTCATGAGCCGCTGCAGCTTCGTTCCAAGCCAGAAAAATTAAACAATCACATATTCGTAATCCTTCTGTCAAGGGATTCGTGTCCATATACCGTGCTCAGCGAAACTCCGTGTTTCCAGTTTCAATAAAAATTAGGCATTGAAGAACGCACGAAGAACGCGTGAAGAATAAAAAGAAAGAGGATCAAGGTTTATGTGTGGGATGATGTCCATGTTTGTTTGGCCATTGTCCTCATGAATTTAGGATATGAAGAATCAATAAAATTCAATCATATTAAAAACAAACCCCTACCTCAACCTGCAATAATTATTCCTAATCCCGCAAGAAGAAATCATCCGTGGATCAACTAGTTAGCGAGTTGATCCATGTTTTTTTGTTTAGAAGAGAAGAACATGGGAAACAATAATCACATAGATTTAAACCCCTAACTCTATTTTCTGTTGGAGGTGGTGCGATGAAGAAGGTGTATTCAATGAAGAGGACGTCGGTGTTCATCGCTTCTACAAGACGCTTCCAATCCAGGCTCGTGCGTCGTCCTCATTCTTCATTGGGGGGGGGGGGGGTTCTTCATTGGAGAATGTTCTTCTAGGTTCTCCAAGGATCTCTCCTAATTCTCCTTTTCCAATGATTTCCAACAAGAAAAATAGGATCCAATATTAATTAAGATAGGTTAATTAATGTTGGCATATCAAAGTTGGCACAATTAAAAGTCGCAATAAATTGTATTGCGTTGGAACAATTGAATGGGAGGATACCAAGAGATTTACCCACATTAAAGAAGGGTTTGGGTGGTCCCCACTACTAGAATTCAAAAAGGAGGTTTCAAGCTCGGGTGGTCCCCACCTCCATAATTCAAAAAGGAGGTTTCAAAAAGAAAAATAAAATGTTAATTATTTTATTTTTTCTTCTTCCACAAAAAAATGAAAAACTAACTTCCACCCTCGACCTACTACGGTCGAGGTGAAGGTATCCTTAAATGAATACCGGTGCTGCGAGTTCAATGGTGTCCTCAGATTTCAATTCCGAGCACTGGTTCAAAAGTTACAAGAACTCTCTCACACGTTTACTGAACGTACCTGAAAAAAAGTTCAGAAATTCATTCTGGGCACTCCGGGCCTCGGAATCATGTGCCATCAATTTTTCGGACTCGTAATATTCCCATACAATTAAAAAAAAACTACATGGAAAAATCTGGGTCTTTACATTCTCCCCACCTCAGGGATTTGCATCCCCGAAAGCCACAACATAAACTAGAGAAACAAGTGGGGGTACTAAGCACGTATCTGAGCCTGCCACTCCCATGTGCTCTCCTGAAGGTTTCCATGCTGCCAGCAAACGTGTACCAGAGGTATCGACTGCCCACGAAGGACCGAATCCTTTCTATCCTCAATCTCTACTGGAACCTCTGTAAACATCACCCCATCTTCAATGTCCAGCTCGCCATGGTCAATGACGTGAGATGGGTCATGCACATATCTCTTCATTTGGGATATGTGGAAAACGTCATGCACCCGATGCAATTGAGGTGGAAGAGCTAAGCGGTAAGACACCTCTCCAACTCTATTGAGGACATGAAAAGGTCCGATGAACCTCAAAGATAAATTTCCGCCCTGGCCAAATCTCTGCAAACCTCGTCGAGGTGAGACCCATAGAAAGATGTGGTCACCATCTTCGAACTCCAGAGGTCTCCGCCTCCTATCAGTATTGGATTTCTGGCTGCTCTGTGTAGTCTTCATTCGATCCTAAATGATATGAACCTTCTCTATGGTAGCTCACACCATCTCTGGTCCCATGAGTGCTGACTCCCCTAGGTCTGTCCAGCACAAAGGTGATCTCCAAGGTCATCCGTACAATGCCTCAAATGGTGACATACTGACAGTGGAGTGATAACTGTTGTTGTATGAGAACTCTACTAAGGGAAATTGATCCTCCCAGCTACGACCAAAATCAAGGATGCATGCATGTAGCATGTCCTCGAGGGTCTGAATAGTCCACTCTATCTAGCCATCCATCTGAGGATAGAAGGTGGTTCTCAACCGAAGCTATATCCTGAACACCTCCTATAACCCCTTCCATAGCCCGGAAGTAAACCGTGAATCACGATTGGAGACAATCATAGATCAGACTCCATGAAGCTATAAAATCTCTTATATGTAGAGGAATCCCAAGACCTCTACTGAACCCTGCTCTCAGATTGGTAGGAAGTGGCCTGACTTGGTGAGTCAGTCTAGAATCACCCAGATGGAATCATGTCTCCTAGAAGTGCATGGAAGACCCATCAAAAATTCCATGGAAATTCTATCCCACTTCCACTCTAGCACCTCTAATGGATGAAAAAAGCCTATTGGAACCTGATGCTCTTCCTTCACTTTCTTACAAGTGAGGAATCGAGAGAAAAATTCTGCCCCTGCCTTCTTTATTCCTGGCCAGCAGTGCTGATTCTGGAGGTCCTGGTACATCTTCGTCACTCTAGGATGTACCGCTAGAGGGGGCATATGGAACTCCCTCAACACTTACTCCCTAAGTTCCATTGGTACCATAGTATGCCATCTAAAGAGGATGACGTGCTCCCCACCTTCAGAAAATCCATTAGGTGCCTGTCCTGTGGGTATCTGATCATGTTAAGCCTCGCAGTCAGCACCCCCAAGCTGCGCCTCCCTGACTCGCTGAAGGAGTGGGGGAGTTACTGTCAATAACTGAAGATAAGCTACTCCATCTCAATCCACATAGGATATCTGCAAAGTAGCTAGCTGCTCCATCACCTCACTCAACAACTGTATACCAGATCTCCTACTAAGTGCATCTGCTACTACATTCCCCTTCCTAGGAGTATAGACTATCTTGAAGTCATAGTCCTGGAGGAACTCAAACCAACGCCGCTGTCTCAGGTTCAAGTCCTTTTAAGAGAAGATATACATGAGACTCTTTTGATCAGAGTAGACAGTAAAATGTTCACCCATAAAGTAATGTCACCACATGTTCAAGGAGAAGACCACTACTGCTAACTCTAGGTCACGAGTAGCATTGTTATTCTCATACTATCTCAGCTGTCGAGAACCATAAGAGATCAGTACTCACTCTTGCATCAGGACACATCCAAGACCGTTCCCTGATGCGTTGTAGTAGACTATGTACCCAACACCCTCCTCCGGTATCCTCAAGATGGGGGAACTCGTCAGTCTCTTCCTCAGCTCCTGGAAACTCTGATGGAATCTCTCCGACCACAGAAAGTGTTTCCCCTTCTTAATCAATGCTGATAAGGGTGCTGCAACTCTGGAAAAGTTAGGCACAAACCTCCGATAGTAACCGGCCAAACCCAGAAAACTCCACACCTCCGTCACACTCCTGGGTGGCTCCCAAGCTAGTACAAACTCAATCTTCGCTGGATCCACTGCAACTCCAGCCTTCGAGATGATGTTTCCCAGAAAGTGGACCTCTCGTATCCAAAACTGGCACTTTGAGAGCTTAGCATAAAGCTGGTGATCTCGGTGTGTGTCCATAACTATCGACAAATGATAGGCATGTTACTCCTCCATCACTAAGTATATCAGGATGTCATCGATGAAGACTACCACCAAGGGATCGAGGTATGGCTGGAAGATCCTATTCATGAGTCCCGTGAACATTGTTGGGGTGTTGGTCACACCAAAAGGCATAACCAAGAACTCATAATGGACATACCAACATCTAAAGGCCGTCTTCTGCACATCCTCGTCTCGTACTCTGAGTTGGTGATAGCCTGATCTAAGGTCTATCTTCAAAAACCATCGTGATCCCTTCATCTCATCAAAGATATCGTCAATCCTCGGGAGTGGATACTTGTTCTTCATGGTCACCTGGTTCAGGCACCAATAGTCCACACAGAGTCTCAAACTCCCATCCGCCTTATTAGCGAACAAAATCAAGGATTCCCAAGGGGAAACACTGGGCCTGATGAATCCCTTGCTCTACAAGTCCTCCAGATGTACTCGCAGCTCTCAAAGCTCCGCAGGAGCCATCTGATATGCTGGGGTAGATATCGGTGCCGTCCCGGGTATAAGTCGATGTAAAAGTCCACCTCTCTATGAGGAGGTAGACCTAGAACATCATCTAGAAAAACATCAGCATACTGGTCCAACACTACCAGATAGCTCAGACTCTCTACATCAACCACTTTGAGGGTAAGGCTAGCCAACTGATGTGTGATTGACTGCACCCTCTTTCGGGTAAGTCCATCCTACGATGCAAAGGTTCCCTTCTCACTGGTGAAGGAAAACCTGGTCCCATATGTGTGGACACACCACACATTGTGCCTAATACACTCAATCTGAGCATGGACTATAGATAACCAGTCCATACCCAGGATGATATCATAAGTCCTCGATGACACTACTAGAATATCCCAGCCGAAGCTCTCACCTCCTAGAGTAAGCTCTCATTACCGAAACTAGTGCGTAATCGTCAAATCTGATCCCGTAGGAGTCTCTAGCCGTAAGGATCGAGCCAACAACTCTGTCAGAATCTCCGATCTCCGAACGAGGGTCGTGGAAATAAAAGAGTGATCGAAACCTATGTCTATAAGTACTACAACTAAGGTGGAGTAGACACAGATCGTACCTCATATCATCTATGGAGTGCCTTGGTCATAGGCATCAGTTGCCTGGAGATGAGATTGTCCCTGTCCACCTGCTCCCTATGGTCGGGGTGGACCTCCTGGTGGTGGTGGCGGTATAATCTTGAAACGTCACCCATCATAGGCTGCACGACCTACTCCTCTGCCATGTTCACCTCCAGCCTATGAACCTCCTTGATCGAACCTCTATCTCTACCTCGGTGGTCCCTCGACCATCTTCTGGTTGTTGGTACGACGAGTCAGGCAGTTGCGAGCCATGTGACCCTACCCGCTGCACGAGTAACATTGCATGATCCTCGCATGTCCTGCTCTGCCTCGAGAACCCCGCACCACCGACCCTGTATCCTGCAGACATCCACCTGTAGGTCTGGTCCTCTTGGATCTCTACATCATCTATCTACTGGAAGCTGTCGATGACTCTACTACGTGTCATCCGGTGGTGGGTCTCACTGTCGGGGACTACTCAGCAAGGAAAATCTCCACTAAAAGCACTCACTCCAACACCCCCGCCTACGTTGGGATGATGAGAAAAACCATCAAATCTCTAATCTTCCGTCTGAGCCCCTTCTCGAAGGTCTGGTCCCTAAAGAAAGGGTCCTGTGCCATGTTAGTCGAGCATCAAGAGAGATCGGTGAAACTCGCTGAATACTGAGCCACGATCATGCTAACCTACTGCAAGTGGAGAAGTTCCTCTATACGCACTGAGCATAGGGTCGCTGGGACGAACTCTTCCCTGAAAAGGCTCTCAAAGTCCACCCAGATGAGAGTGACCTTATTGTGAACGTGGAGCATCAAGATCCACCATCTTCCCGTTGATGCCTGAAGAAGGCTGGTGGCAAGGATCACCATGAGATGAGATTGTGTCCCTACCAGTCGAAAGACTCTAACCACAACCTCTAGCCAATCGTGAGCTGCCTGTGGGTCTATCTCATCCTAGAACCTCGGTGGCCTCTGGTACTGGAACCCATGAAACACGCTCAAGCAGCATACACCCTCTAATGCTGGGGCTGGTGGCATCGGCTGCCCAATGGGTAGTGGTGCTTCCGGTACACCATCTGGTGGTACAACTGCCGTAAGGGGGACCTGCACTTAAGCCTCATCGCTCGGTGGGCTATCATCACGTACCATAACTGGAATCCTGGATGGCTGTCTGCGTAGATGCATCCTGAAAAGAAACAGGTGCGCCACGATCATTAAGTTTATACCTAGTGAGCTAACTCAAAGAGATCATAAGAAAACTTTTCAAAAACATGTACGAAATCAGTGTTTTCATGCACTGAGTCGAAAATCAGAATTCAGGGTCCTAGTGTATGGATACGTCAGCCGCCACACCAGCATTGGATTCCTTGAACTAAAAACCACACTCAAAACACTTAACACTTTTTCTCCACATAGAAAATATCAGTGTCCTAGTTCTTTGGTAGAACCGAACTCTTATGATACCAATTTGTCATGACCCTTCCCTCGGGGCCCGTGCTGGGACTACCCCAAGCCCACCTTCCACAGGCCAGGGGTTGACAACTAGCACAAAAAGGAGTATTCCCTAAAAACAGAAAGGCATTGCCTTTATAACCTGTAAACTCACACAACTAAGCACAAAGTAGGATACAACCTCAAAGTAAAGACAGCTCACACCAGGATTTATTATAGGGGTTGTAACAAGTAACATCCCGAGTCACATCGTCGAACACCTAGGCTGCTGGCGAAATCCTTTCCTATCGAGTACAGTGGGCCTACCGCATCACACAGAGGCTCTTTCCACTAACCTTGGATTACTGAGGTACTCTTCCTATAAAGTACTATGGGTCTGACATGTCACACAGAGGCGCTCCCCACCATAGGACTGCCGCGTCACACAGAGGCACACCCCCTCGCGGCCTACTGAGGTACTCCTCCTGTCGAGTACCATGGGTCTACCACGTCACACAGAGGCTCACCCCATTGTGGGTTTTCTGTGTCACACAGAGGCACTCCCCATTGGGCCTGTCGAGTCACTCCGAGTCGTAATGGTCAACAGTCGTCAGATCTCAGCCAGTCGCAGGGTTCCGCATGTAGCGCGCTTGGGAGAACTGCTCCCCAAGATATAGGTCATACCTCAACCACCACTATGTTCTATGAATAAGTATCCCAAAGGTCTGTCACATCAAAAGGGACCCAACACAACATACGACGCGTCAATCAGATGCCCGGTCTGTAATTTATTAGCGTTTCAGATCCGAGGTCCTGATTGGATTCGGGGTTCGATCCTACCCGTGCATACACCAAACTTATCCAAAACTCAATTGAAGTATACCAAAAGGATCTTCTCAATAAAATGATCCCAGTGCCATAGACGGTTCGTCAAACGGAGGCCCGATTTTCAAGTTATGTCCAAAAAGGTAAAATTGAGTCTAGATGGGCCCGGGTCCAGTCCGACCTAGTCGGGCCGACCCGACCTGAACCGACCCGACCCGGTCCGGGTCTGGCCCGAATGGCCTGGGCCTCGGCAGCCTGGCCTAGCCCGCGAAGGGGGCATCCCGACCCGACCCATGGTGCGGCCCGCTGTGCGGCCTACGGTGGGCAGACAATCCTCCCTAGCTGCAACCTAGAGGGGGAGGCACCCCCCATATAATCTGAATGACCCAATGGCCATTCGGTCACCCTGCTGGAACATAGGACCTCTCAACGGTCCCGCACAGTGCACCTCGGCCAGACGTTCTGGCCGTCTGGTTCTCTTTTCAGTGGCGCGACGATGCCGCTGTCCACCTGCGGCCGACTAGGTGACGGCCGCAACCTCCTTCTCCACCGACGACACAGACGTGCGCCGCCGCTCTGCCATGCGGTCGACACAATGCTAGCCGCCACCCTTCTCCACCGTGGACAATGGGCCGCATCCTCCTTAACAACCGACGACGTGGACACACGCCTCCCTTCCTCCCTCATAGCTGACTGAGTGCCAGCCGCCGCCTTCTTCCATGATTCGCTATAGCTTCGTTCCAATCCAGAAAAATTAAACGATCAAATATTCGCGATCCTTAGGTTGAGGGATCCATGTCCATATATCATGCTCAGTAAAACTCCATCTTTCCAGTGTCAATAAAAATTCGGCGTTGAAGAACGGATGAAGAACGCATGAAAAATAAAAAGAAAGAGGAGAAAAGTTTATGTGCGAGACGATTTCCATGTTCATTTGGCCATCATCATCGTGAATTTAGGATATGAAGAATGAACAAAATTCAATCATATTAAAAACAAACCCCTACCTCAATATTCAATAATTATTCCAAATCCCACAAGAAGAAATATGCTTGGATCAACTAGTTAGTGAGTTGCTCCACATTTTTCGTTTAGAAGAGAAGAACATGGGAAACAATAATCACACAGATTTAAACCCCTAACTCGATTTTCCGTTGGGGGTGGCGTGAGGAAGAAGACATAGTCGATGAAGATGACGTCAGTGTTCGTCGCTTCCACAAGAAGCTTCTGATATGGGCTCATGCGCCGTCCTCATTCTTCGTTGGGGGGTTCTTTGTTGGAGAATGTTCTTCTAGGTTCTCCAAGGCTCTCTCCCAATTCTCCTTTGCCAACTATTTCCAACAAGGAAATAAGGAGCCAATATTAATTAAGATTGGTTAATTAATGTTGGCACAATTAAAAGTCACAATAAATTGTATTGAGTTGGCACAATTGAATGAGAGGATTACAAGAGATTTACCCACATTAAATAAGGGTTAGGGTGGTCCCCACCACTATAATTCAAAAAGAAAGTTTCAATCTCGGGTGGTCCCCACCTCCATAATTCAAAAAGGAGGTTTCAAAAATAAAAATAAAATGTTAATTATTTTATTTTTTCTTCTTCCATGAAAAACTGAAAAACTAACTTCCACCCTCGACCTACTACGGTCGAGGTGAAGGTCTCCTTAAGCGAATACTGGTGCTGCGAGTTCAACGATGTCCTCAAATTTAAATTCCGAGCACCAGTTCAAAATTTAAAAAAACCCACTCACACATTTTCTGAAAGCACCGGAATTTTTTTTTAGAAATTAATTTCGGGTACTCCAGGCCTTGGAATCACGCGTCGTCAATTTTAGTAGACTTTTAATATTCCCATATAATTAAAAAAAATTACATGAAAAAATCCGAGTCTTTACAATATACACACATGGGAATTATTTCACATGATAAATAAATATCCAAAAGAGGAATCCCACTCAAGAGTCAAATATGACCACTCTATAAGTGAGATAACCATACACCTAAGAAATAAGTAGAAACCAAAATAAAAATACCCAAAAAAATCATAAAAAATGATCATAATTCATGAATAATAAATATGTCCAATATCTATATCCAATAAATTCCAACATCAAATTAAAACTAAACTTTTATACATATATAAAAAACCAGAAAAATAAAGGATAAGGTAGAAGTGATAGCATGGAATGGTACAACAGACAATTATAAACCATATAAAACAAAGGCCACAAGAACCCATATCCAATTTTACAAGTGAAGAGTCTTCACTTACCACCTACAACATCCCAAACTAGAAAAAAACAACCAAATTATGTATCAAAATAAAACTTGTACTAAACTTTTAATATGATAGGCATGATCACAAGGCCCGATAAGTATCCTCACCACACCCTATTCATAACCTTTAAAGAGAAATATATTTCATTATAGTTTTCAAAATACAAATAAAAATGTATGATTTATACTTTTATCCAAAAACCAATAATAGTAGATCATAATTTAAAACAATTGCTTTAAAATAAGGAAGGTATGTATTTTAAGATGAATCATTCCTTTCAAAATTTTAAATAAAAGGAAGAAATTTACATAAGAAATACCTTTGTAAATAATTTCCTTTTAAAAAAAATACCCACAGGAAAGTTAAAAAGAAACCCAAGCCTTTGAAAACCATTTTTCAGTCAAAATCAGGGGAAAAAAAATTTCTTTTAAAACCGACATACCATTAGAAATCCAGATAAGTAATAATAATAATATAAATAGTAAATGAGGATATATAAAGAAATTATAATTCAACTAACAAAAAAGTAAAAAACTCACAATCATCATAATATAAGTAGAATCAGAAATCATGGGAATACCCAAAAGCTTTAATAAGGAAAATACTAAATGAAATACATCATATCAGTATGCCTGATGCAACTCAATCACCATAACACCTGATATTTCCCTATGTGTCTTAACTGAGAGGAAAACTATCCAAGTAGAGAATAATCCTACTTGGGGTCACTAGTATAGAATAATCAATCACTCATGAAATATATGAAAACAGAAATCCCATTTATATATTATTTGTCTTCTATGATATATTAAATGCAGGCCATCCATCAAATAATGATAAATAATGATAATACTAAATAATAACCATAACAAAATTTCACCCTAAAGACCCCTAATAGAAGTAACCCTTTTTTCCTCAAGAAGATCAATATAAACAAAATATGTCCTATAATAGGTATAATTTCATCAATTTTACACAAAAAAACCCAGGTCACACTTCAAGGGTTCAATAATATTTAGAAAACATTTTTAGAAAGATCCAACGTAGAATTTGAAACATCATTAAGAATTCTGTTTATAAAATCCTTTTGAAAACCAACTAACATAACATCATTAAAATAGTTCATTCATTCAATAAATTAATCACCAAATAATCTCTTTAGAAAAACCATTCACACTCCTCTAATGATCAAATCATTTTTTTAATAACCTCTTGGGCATTTAAAATAAGTAATACGCATGCGTAATTTATATAAAAATAGTTTTTCAGTATATAAACATGAGGAAAAAAATTCCTTAAGTAATAATCTGTTGTCTCACTTTGTATAATTTCAAAATAACTCAATGAAAGTATTAAAACTTTCAATCAATCAATGGAATTAAATTTAAAGACTCAAGCATGGAGTAACCAACCTCAAACATGTTTCTTCCATAAATAATGATACTAAATCACACCTACAAGATATTATGGACCCTTATATGACCACAATAAACCCTAAAAAATGGAACCCTAAGTAAAACATTGTGCTAAGACAACCCTAGGTTACTGATACCATTTGGGGATTAGAAATAAATATGGTAAAAGAAGTAGAGGAGTGAAATGATTCTAGAGGAGATTACCTTAAACAATCACTAATAAAACATGAATAAAATCTATAGAGAAGCCCTTAGAAGGGGAAAAAGATTGGTAGAGGTTCTATGGGTTGAGGGGTTTTAATATGAGAAGAATAAGGGGGAAAATTTTAAATCCTAAGGGGAAAATTAAGTAATTTTACTTTTTTAATGAACCCGGGAAGACCACAAGGTTTGGCTACATAGTTTACCAAAATGTTTTCCAACTTTGTAACACTCACTAGTCAAGACAAGAGATTCCACATATTCTAGATTCATAGTTTACCAAATCATATACCAACCATGTATATGTACTTGGAGTAAAATGGGTGTGCTTCATAGTTTGAAAAACCGTGTTCCAAGCGTGCACACATCTCTGAGACAAACTGCATGCTTTTCACGATTGGGTCATATTATTTTCACTAACCCTGTACTAACCATGCTACATGCACTACACCCACATATCCTCCCTATTTCATAGAAAATACACCCATAAAAATGTGATAGGTGTAATATCTTGTAAATAAATAAATTAGTAAGGAAAAATGATGATGTGGTGTGATATACAGAGAGTGGACCACAACTTCAATTAGACACATGGGTTTTATTCAATTTTTTTTGTATAACTAGTACCACTAATTAATACCTAGTGGAACTCAAACTGATATGATCACTTCAAGTGGTATTATAGATAAATAGGTTCCCTTTGAATTCCTTCTCTTATATAGGTGAAGTATAGAGAATATTAATTCTATCAATAACACTAGTGTTCCAATATTTGATTGAATGGATTTTTGTGGATGAAAAAATAGGATGCATATGTTCTATCACAAGGACTTAACGTATGAAATGCTTTGAATATTGCCTGTATACCCATTGGGAGGTATGTTCTAATTTCATTTATAAATAAGAGGAATATGGTAGTAGATGGTGAATCTTGGGATTAAATTATATCATATCTGTTTGATAAAGTATACACTAAGGTAATTAGACTCAAGGAAAAAAAGGAAATTTGAGACAAGATTGAGAATATGTATGAAGGAAATTCTAAAATCAAGTAGGAATTATTACTTTTTTATAGAGATTAAATTTTAAGACATTATAATGGGTCAAGATAAGACATTTGATGATTATTTTACCAAGGTTAATGATATTTTAAATCACATAAGGGGATTGAGAGTCAATCTAGAATATTATACCATTTTTAATAAATTAATGAGAAACTTTAAAAATATATTTTATACAAATATCTACACCCTATAATAAAAGGAGAACTGATCTCTTGACGAGTTGTGCAATACTCTTATTAACTATGATATGTTAAAGGATATTATTTTCAATAAAAAGGCTAAAGTGGAAATGGATTTCAAAATCCATGAAAAAAATTAAAGATAAAAGTGGTAGGATTGGAATCCTTTAGTTATTTAGAATAATAAAATGAAAGAGATGAGGATTACCTAATAATAATGGAACTCATATATAAAAATCTAAAAATAAGAAAAGAAA
The DNA here is from genome assembly GCA_963277665.1 of Viscum album. Lineage (NCBI taxonomy): Eukaryota > Viridiplantae > Streptophyta > Magnoliopsida > Santalales > Viscaceae > Viscum > Viscum album. Next base: position 496,025,398 of record OY728120.1, read on the forward strand.
ATACACAAATAAAGTTCCACTCAAGTGATTTAATTATGTAGGGATTAGACTATCATGTACCAACCCAGGTTAACTTGGCACATCTCTTGGGTTAGCCCATGATAAGGACCAATGCATATTCTCAATGTGGTAGAATTTGAATCCTTTAGTTATTTAGAAGAATATGATGAAATAGATGAGTATTAACAAAGAATAATGGAACTAATATCTAAAAATATAAAAATAAGAAAAGAAAATAAACAGATAAAAACCCACTCAAGTTATTTAATTGTGGAGGTATTAGACTATCATGTACCAAACTAGGTAAACTTGAAACATCACTTGGGTCTACCCATGACAAGGACCAATGCATATTCTCAATCACCCAAGGATATAAAACATTTCCAAGGGTGTCAAAACATAATGATTAGGAATAGTTTCACCAAAAAATAACCATCATTAAGTTGTAGATGTTCACAAAAAATTTGACACAGTGTGTCCATGTGTTGGACTTCCATACATAATAAAATAAGTAGTTTAAAGAAAATATAAAAACCAAAAATGTCACAATCACTATAAATGACCAAAATCTCTTAAATGTATACACACACAACATTAAAGGAGTATATAAGAAATACTAGTATAAAGGAAGATCAAAATAAAAGGATACTAAGTTAGATGGTACAAGAACTTCCCAACATAAAACATTAATATCAGACCGCAACATGATCAACTCCATGTGAATTAAGGTCACCTTCATATCTTAAACATCTATGATATGCCCATATGAAATCACAAATTTATCACCTATATGGATACATAAGACTTACATACACACTTAAGTGTGTATTTAGCGTGTGAGATACATGTTCCCATAAGGATTTCACTAAAGATTCTATAAACTCCTTTTACAAGACATAAAAAAACTATTAGTTTACAATAATATTCATGAAAATAATATTTTTGATGTTTATTAAATACAAACTATATATACAGAATATATGGAAACTTTTATAAAAACAAGGACACACTCTTAAACAAAGATTATTAGTACATAAAAATAAATTTGGAAACCATTTATAATGTATTATGGAAATACCATTATTTATGGGAGAATAATAATTGTATTTTAAAAGAAACAAAACATTACCCTTTTATTTTCCAAAACCATTCGAGAATCGAGTTTAAAATAATAGAAGAATGAAAGGTATACTAATAACATAAAATGGGAATGCATATAGAATAAAATAAATGAGATAAATATAAAACCACACAACTGAAAGATAAACTAAAATATGAACATGGGTATAAAAAATTAACATGATATAAGTAAGATTATGAGAAACAACATAAACCACCTTAATAATCGAGAATAAATGGATGTCATAAAGTAAAAATACAATAATAATTAAATAAAAATATTAATAAATAGATAAGATAATCAAGACTTATTAATATTTAAATCATAGTCATTTAGTACATATTATTTTTGAAAAAAATTTAAATATGAATGAAAATCCATGTAAAAAGAAATTTTAATCAAGCATTAGGGGATATGCCCTAGTTTAGATAAGGCCATGGGAACCCTAAGATTCTCATACTCTTGGTGATCAAATAATAAAATTTATATATAACCATCCATTTCACTTCCCATATAGGATAAACTTGGTGGGAACTACATTAAATAACAATGGTAATCACATTCATATTGTAACACCCTAAGATTTTATGAAATATTTGTTTTAATTAAATTTAATTTCTTCGATAACTTGTGTTACATGCAACAACGAGTTTAAATAAACCATGATTTATAATTAAAATATTATTTAATGTGAAAGTTATAACCCAGCTCTAAAATTGGCATGTATGAATAGTATTAACAACTTTATAAAATATATATAAATTAATTGATAAATTCTTAGTAAATAATAACTTAATTTTTAATAAAGTTATTTTATTCTTCAAAAATACGTTTTCTTCAAAATTTTTTTTTATTGATTTTGTGAGAAAATATTATGATTAATTTTTTTAAATTTTATAAATTTTTTGAAATTAACATAATTTTTGAAATCATAATATAAAAATTATCTTAGGATGATTTTTTGATATTTTTCTGAAAAGATTTATTTTCCAGTGAATATTGAAAAATACTATTTTTTATTGAAAACTATATTTTTATTTCATTAATATACAAAATTAACTTTTTTCAAATGTTTTCAAAGTAAAATTTGTTCTATTTTATTTGGAATAAAATAAAATTAATTTCATTGTAATCAATTTTATGTTTTAATTTAGTATAAAAATATTTGTATACATAAGAAGGTATTTTCCTGAAAAAATATTTTTATACGCACAATGTATTTTTATCATAATAAATTAAATTGATCACTATTGTTGAATTATTTTAATTAAATTTATATATCATATACTAAATAAAATGTTTTACCATTCATCTAATATTTTTTTAGGCATGGGATGAGAATAAATCCAGTTTTATGCTTAAAAATAATATTTTTTTAAAGCAGTTTTCGTCAGGTTTTGAAAACTTATTTTAAAATTAATTTATTATAATTATAGGTGTTGAATTTTATAAAATGGATTTTATATTTTTAATTAGGAGTTTCAAATTTGGTAAATAATCCCCTTTTATTTTTTGTCAATTTGAATTGTAACCGTGGTAAAATTTATCACCTTGGTAAAGGGTAAATCAGTTAAATCTACGTTAAAACTAAGTGATAAGGCTATAAGTTTTCATAATAATAATTATTTGAAGAATTTAATTCTACCCTTATCACATTATTATTTTTATTGAGTTATTAAATGGACATTTTTTCATGAAAATGACCTATATAAAATTTAAAGCAAAGAAAGTTACAAACTATCACTCTCTTAGTTTTAAATATATTTTATATTTCCATGTAGGTACAAAAAAAATTTATGAATGAGTATAAATGTATATTTTAAGCTTAATGAAATTATTTTTATCGTATAAATTTATTTCAATTTTTTAGAAATTATATAATTACCTTAAATTCTTGTGCAACACTAATATAATATTTATTCAATTAAGAGAAGAATAAAATAAATGATTTTAAAAATATAAAAAGTAATATAATTTGAATGAGTTAATATGTAACAAAAATTTTATATATCTATATAAAATATTATGGAGGTTTGAAATAATTATATTCTAAAGAAACCTTTGTATTGATGTATTTAAAGTCAAATTAATTTAATAGTGTTAAAAATGACATTATTGATATTTTATAATAAATAACATTTTATTAAAAGATATCAAATTAATAAAAATTTTAGATTAATACAAATTAATAGGATATAGTTTTAAACATAAACCATGATCCATTTATGGGTTTTGTTCATTTTATAGTAATACTATTAACCCTTAAATGGTTGAGAACATTAATATTATGGTAATTGTCAAAAGGGTTAACGGAGGGTTAAAAAAAGATAAGGGTAAAAATGAAATTCAAAATTTTTCAAACATTATTTTATTAGATTATTTAGACTCATCATCATATTATCTTCCAATATTATCAATTTGGATCCATTTTTTTAAATTAAAATTAATTTAATATTTTAAGAAATTTTAAGAGTGCCCCTCTCTCAATTATAAAAGGGAACCCCTATATATTATTTACACCAAATTAATCCTCATATATAGACCATAACATGAAAAAATCTATTCTAAAATTCCCTATAAAAATTATATAGGTGATGGTCTTACCAAAAGACCAATGTTAAAGCTCTTAAGAGGAGATCTAAAAGAGTTATTTCAAAGAAGAGGTAATCACCTTAACCGATCACTTTATTTTTAATTATTATTTTATCTAATATAAATCTATTATATTATTCACAAAATAATAACTTCAGAATAATAAATATATTTAAATGTTATTATGATTATGAAATCACCTTTATTTACCCTTTTTACAGCAAATGGGAAGTGAGAATATCACTTGTGTGTATATATGACTTACCATCTCCATGTAGTGATAAAATTCATTTATCATAAACATATTTTATGGATGGGTATAATTATGGTTTTAATGTTTATATATAATAATTATTATACAATTATACATTCATAATTATAATATCATATATAACTTCTTACCTCCCAAACCGTTGTGTATGTGTGGACTACCACCTCCATGAAGCGATGTGATTTGTTTTTCATTTATATTTTATTGTTATGGTAATAAAGATATATTTAATGAATATATATGATATAATAATTATTCTGGAAAGGTGATTTATTATTTACCTTTCTTTCATTCCATCTGGAGAAAAATTGAAACAACGTTCATGCATATGTACAACATACCATCTTCATGAACGGTGTAATTCATTTTTCTATCTCTATATTTTATGAATGACTATAAACATGTATACAATTAATATAAATGATATTTATATCATTATTAAAATTATTTAGATTATGGAAACATGATAAAAATTCAATTAAAAAAACAATTGAACCAAAAACATACATAAAAAATGAAACAAGTATCACATAGAACAACAATTTTAATAGTAATGTGTTAACAAACAGGTGATAAAAGGTTATAATTAAATTGTATATGGTATGATATATATGGGTATGGTTATGTAATATATATATATATATTATAAATATATATTTATTATACTGAATTTTCCAATGTGTATAGAGGAAGTCAAACCTAAGGTAATATATTTTCGTCTCACTTTTTTTGTGGGACACATGCCTTATACACCACTTATTTAATTTGTGTGGTGTATATAATACACATGAATATATGTTATGATAATTTTCAGGAAAAGTATGGGATATAAATATCCATATAAGGTTCTTTCTCTAATGGGGATTATGATTCAAAATTTACCGAAGTGGTAGGGGTTTCATGTTACAATCTCATTGTTTATCATGATTGTTTATGATTTTGTTTCTGATGATGAATTGTTATAATCTAACTCTCAAGAAAATAATAAATTTTCTTATCATATAGTTATTTATAAGGAATAAATGTTTTAATTTCATTTTAATCAATTTAAGTACTCAATATACCAAAAATATGTTTTAAGGAAAATCGACTTCATTTATCTCTTTGGTTGAAAAACATTTTCATGCCATATCTATATTTTCTAAAAATTATTTAAATAATGTTTTTAATATTATAGTATGATTTTTTAAAGTCATTTTTACCCATTTTTTTCTTTTTATTGTTTTAAAATTAATTATATTTTTGTTTTCCAAACAAGTTACATTTTTAATTTTTACTAAAAAGGTGAAAGGAATGTTTTATTTTAACTTATATGACATGCAATTTTTTTACTACTTTGGTGAACAATAAATGTTTTTAATATTACTATAAAATTTTACAAGATTATTTTCAAATAATTGTTTTCCATAATATTTTGGAAATATTTTTATTTTAAAAGCGATTTTCAAAACAGAAATATTATTTTCCTAAAAAACCATTTTGGTGATATTTTAATCTAATTTTCATATATGATAACATAATTTGATGTTAATTATACTTTACAGGTTATATGATCTATATATAATATTATTAATCTTTATATATATGGTTAATGTTTATGTTGATGACATTTTTATTAAACCCATTTAGTTTCCATGGGTTTTTCTATAGTGTATTGATTAAATGTTTATGAAACCTAGTTTATTTGAACATGTAATGATATATTGATATGATGAATGTTTTATGATATTTTGGAACATATATATATGTTTTTTATTATGTGAATATAGTTACATTATAACCATGGACTATAGTTACATTATAACTAGGGATTATAATAATGTTTTAACTAAGGATGGTGGTTATGTTATAACCAAGGATGGTGGTTAAATTATAACCAAGGATGGTGGTTACATTATAACCAATGATGGTGGTAATGTTATAAACAAGGATTTGTGGGACCTATATCTATATCCAACAAATTGAGTATAGATTGATATCTCATGAGATAAATAGGTCTGGAATGGAGAGAGAACCCAGTTCAGTAAGGGACTTTGTCCAATATGATGGTCATGGGAGTGAACCATGACTACTATGATGGTTTAGGGAGTGAACCTAGTAAACTATGATAGTTTTTAGAGTAATAATTTACTATTATGATGGTTTTTAGAGTGATCCCAATCTACTATGACAGTCTTGGAAATGATCCTTTATTACTAAGAAAATGATTTTCCATACTTATGTGTATGCCAAAATTCCATGTCTTATGCTAATGTTGTGTTTCCATAGATCATGTTATTTGATTCTATTATTATTCTTGTCTTATGAACTTCCAAGATTTATGGAATGACTGAGGATTATGATTTATGATTTGTAGGGTTTGATTTTAAAATGTTATTCTCATATTCTCATACCCTTGTGTTCATGTTATGCTTAAGTGACCATTGATATATCCCATGTTTACCCTTATTGAGCATCCAAGATCACCCTTTATTATTATTCCTTTTTAGGTTATAAATAAAGGTACTAAGTATGATATGTATAATAAGGGTTCTAGTTATTAATAACTTATTATGAGATGATGTAGATATTTTATGAACTAGTTGTTTATATGTCCAAGTTTCCAAAGGCAATAGACCTATATGATTCTGGAATGTATCATTATATTATGTAATGAATATTCATATGAAAAGATGTGATATCTATGTATCAAAAGTATGGGTCATTTTATATATCACAGTATCATTTAGTTAGTGTGGAACGATAATTTTATAGGAAGAGTGTAATCAATTCCTTATAGAACTTTTCCCAGTCCTCCCACTTTACATCTTGGTTTCCCAAGAATATTGTTATAGGAGGAGTGGAATAATTTTTACACTCATTAACCAAACATACCAATAACATTTCACAAGTCAAAATATCACAATATTAATCCATCATATCACCTATCTACGCCTCTCAGGTGTGAATGCATTTTTTATTCAAATAAACATTAAACCATAACCAAATTAATCTAAAAATATACATAAACCCATATAAAAAATAATGAAATTGATTTCAAACCATGGGTGTGTCCTATGTTATGGAAACATTTATTTAATGTTTTCAAAAATTCTTTTAGTTTTAGTGAAATCCTTTAAAAATTTATAAAACCACCTTAGAGAAATACTTCGAAATGATCTTTCATTATATATCAAAATTTACTCAACGAGGTGAATGAACATAATATTAACATGACCAAACATTTTCATAGAAATTATGTATAAATTTAAACTCAAAACATATAACATGAACATATTTAAAAACACATGTAATCATGATAACATTTAAGAGAAAAAAATAAGATCAATAGAAAATACACTCCCATAAAAAACCCCTTAACCCCTTTAAAAATTTCTTTAATTCATGAAATATATCATAAATAATCATTTAGAAATAATTTTAAAGTTTAAAACTCCAATTTTATTATCAATTATTTTGGAAATCACCTCCTCAATTTTTTTCAAACACTTAGAGTATACTACAATTCATTTTAGGTGTATATAACTTAATAGTCATTAAAAAAACCATTTTATTATATCTTGGAAATAAAAAATGTATGAAAACCAATGAAAATTCATAATTAATAGTATTTAAAAGTTAATACTTATTTAAAAATAGGTTTGAAAAGCTTATTCACACATGAAATAAAAAACAAAAGGAATTTTATTGAACCACCTATTTTAAATCCGAAGGAATAATGTCCCCTTCAATGAAAAATGAAAGATTAGGTCTTAAGAGGAGCTTAAAATTCCCAAGATATAAAAGCTCCATTTTTAGAAAAAAAATATACCTTATATTCAGAAAAAACTTCCATTATATAAAGGAATAAGAATAAATAGCTAATAAATGAAAAGAGAAGAAGAGAAGATGAAGAAAAGGAAGATAAATGATGTTTTACCTTGAAGAATCATGATGAAATCCACCATAGAGCCTTGGATAAGGTGGTTGAATTGACCTTGTAACCCCATAAAACTTACCATTCAAATTGGGAAAAGGGATGGGGTAAAATAAAATTAAAATTCAACCCAAAAGATCTAAATACCTCTTCTCAAGAATGTTGAATGGATAAAAAACCGTTCGGAAACTATGTGAACACCATTGGATACAAATCTATCTAGACTTTCACATTTTTCCTACATAGTTTACAAAACCATAAAATAACCGTGTAGCCTATAAAAAGTCCAAAAAAATCAAAAATTTTAACCATAAACACTTATAACTCAATGGGACCCATTATATTATAAGTATACACACTTAAAAGTGACTTTAGGTCATGAAAATTATCCTCATCATGCCACTTTATGCCCCCTATAAAGTCATTAGTGAATTTAGTGTAACTGAAATCAAAACTACGAAAGATATACTCCAAAATCTCAATAAAGGTGAAATACTAGATGATTTAGAGTTTCCAAAATCTAAAAAAGAACTAGAATATATCCCATGCAGTGAAGATTCATCAAATTTACCATTAAAATTTGAGAAATGATTGAATAAACTAGTCTAACACAAGATAAATATCTTTTAACTTTCCAAAATAGGAAATGGAACTACTATCAATGGATTATCACTCAACCGATGCCACCTAAGGAAACACTCATAATTTTCTTACCAAGAAGTGTGTGACCATTATGGTTCTCCTTATCTTGAAGGGTTTCACCTTAATATGGTGAAACATATGAGGTCACACTACCATGAGGGAATCATTTCAAGGATGATAAAATTTTAATATGGTCACACCCAAAATCACCCAAAATGGAGATTAATTATTTCCCTATAACATAGAACATGGAACCATTTATATAGATAGTGATATTAGGATTTTTGGGCTAAGAAAGGACACCTATAAATTGAGGTATGATCAAATATTCCTTTCAATTGATCATATTCCTCAATGTGTCTTTAATAACTAATTATAAATAAAAACATTAGGTAAGAAACTAATTTGTCCAAACCACTTTATTTTTAGTTTGGAACAAGTTAATTATTTGAAAAGTTACATCGATACTATAAGAAGAGTAATACTAAAGTGAACTACTCAATAAAAGCCTTCTACACTTTAATAAATCCTTTATAGGGGACATGACTTAAATAACAACACCAAAAAATATAACATTCACATAATAGGATTCAAATAACATAATGAAACTATATCCCAAAAGGTCAATTTAATACAAAATTACGATCAAAATAAAGAAAACACATTTTAAAACCATAACATCCTTCATAATCATTTAACTTTTCTTAGACAGTGCAAGAAAACCCTCTTCAGAACTCAATAATAGCTTTTTGTTTTTTTTCAAAATACTCATGGAATCCCATTTCAAAACCAATAATTTTATAAAACATTTCATGAGTATTAAAGTTAATTTAACAACCATTACAAGAACTAGTTTTTATAAACAAAAAACACTATAAAACCAACTTTTAAAAGGCAAGGATAAGAAAAAAATCATATAACTAAAACAAAAACACATATAATAACATTAATTTACAATAAAAAACTCCCTTAATTGACCTTATATAAATTTTAAACACTATTAGAACCAATATATAAATCAATAGAGGAAAAAAATAAACTTGGTGGGAAATGAAGAACTATACATGGTTTGGATACATAGTTTGGGAAATCATGCACCAATCATGAAACATATTATAGGAAAAGTTATAAAGATATATACATTGACTCCACATGGTTTTCTAGACCATGATATATAACCATGAAACTATGATACCTTCTCCAATTTCACCATAAATTTATAAATTCCTTAAAATAACACATATACAATCATTATATATTAAAATAAAATCAATTAAAATAAAAAAAAGTCAAAAAAGAAATTATATTTCCATAATGACATCACAATGACCCATGGAAAATCAAGTATCATCATGGAAGGTGGTGATTAGAAACAGAATAATTACTTTACTCTTGACCACAAAGATCCTATATTCTTTCTACTTAACTTAATAAAATAACAAGAGGTCTCTGATAGAATTTTTTGATGAAACAACCCAGGTAAACCTGACATGTCACCTGGTTAGTCCATGAGAAGGCCCAAGGTGCATTCCTAATTGCCACGGGATGAAAACCAGTGTTAAGGGAATCCAAAAATATTGAGTGGGAATGATTTTACCCTCAAATCAATAATAAATATAACTTTACAAAAAATCTAGAATGGTGTTTTCTTAGGTTAGAATTACATGCCCAATAAAATAAGTGGTTTAAAACAAAGAGGCAAACCAAACATGGCATAATCACTATAAATGATCCAACTAACTTAAATATACATATATACAATATCAAAGGAGTATATACCAAACATTAGTATAAATTAAGAACAAATTAAAAGGATGTCAAGTTAACTAGCATAAGAACATCCCAACAAAAATAATAATCCTGAATCATGAACTGATCAACTCAGTGTGACCCAAGGTCACTTTTTTACCCGAAATATCCATAAGCTAACTACATGAAATCAAAACCTAATCAAATTCCTGGAGACATAAGAACTACATGCACACCAAGGTGTGTATGCAGGGTGTGATCTACACATTCCCAATAGGATATCACCAAAGACTATATCCAATTCTTTTACAAGACATACGAAAATGAAAAATTGCAATACAATTCATGAAAATATTTTTTAATGTTTTTGATATAAAAAACACATCTTCACACTATATGTAACCTTTTATAAAAACAAGTAAAAAATATTAAAGAAATAATATTAGTGCATAAAAATCTATTCAAAAACCATTTATAATGGATTAAATAAATACCATTTTCACAAGAGAATAATAATTGAGTTTTAAAAGATGTAAAACATTACCCTTATCTTTTCCAAACCATTTTATGGTTGGTTTTAAACTAATAAAGGGAATAAAGGGATACTAATAACATAAAATATCATTGAGTATAGAATAACATAAATGAGAAAAATATAAAACTACACAACTTGAAGATAAACTACCATATGAATGTGGTTATAATCAATGAACGTGATATAAGTAAGACTCTAAAAATAACATGAACAATATTAATGATAGATAATAAGTGGATGACATAATGTAATCAAACATTCAAAATTAAATAAAAATAATGCTAAATAGATAAGATAATCAAGAGTTATTAATATGGAAATCAGAGTCATTTCGTATATATTATGCTTGAAAAAAATTTAAATGTGAATGAAAAACAATGTTAAAAGACATATTAGTCAACCATCATGGGATATGTCCTAGGAAGATAAGGTTATGGGAACCCAGGGATCCTTATACTCTTAGTGATCAAATAATCATATCTATCCATAACCGACCATTTCCCTTTCTATGAACGAGCCACAAGGGTAAAATATGTAAAGACTAAGGTAATCATGCCCATATTAGTGTGCTGTGATCCATTACTAGGGAGAGAATAATTAATGCATATCACTACTTGTCCTAGTTTTCCCACCCATCACCTTGGTTTCCCATGAATATAGCCATGGGAGGTGAGGAAACATTCTAACACTCATCAATAAAACATAAAAATAACATTGAAAAAGTCAAAATCTCCCAATCTCAATCCCTCATCTCAACTACCAACACCCATTTTATATGAAACCCTATTGTTATTCTCATAAGAATCAAAATATAACCAGTTTCATCTCAAAATATACACAAACCCATATAAAACACAATGAAATAGGATTTAAACTAGGGGTTTTTCCAACGTTACAAAACCTTTATTTCAAGTTTCCAAAAGAGACTTTATTTTTTGTGAAATACTTAATGAATTTGGAAAACCACTTTATAAAACTACTTTAAAACCAATATTTGAGTATAAATCACAATTAACCTAAAGAGGATCATGGTAATTATATTAATATACCAAATATTTTCATAAATTTATGTGTAATATCCTCAATTTCAGGTGTGCCTTATTTTGAGTTTTGTATCATCTTAAAGGGTGTAATTAAATGAGTTGAGGTTTATTAGGGGTGTTAAGAGTAGGAAATGTATAAAAAGGATGGAAATTAGCTATAGGATTAGTGCACACTGTGAATGGATATTCATGATGGGAATGGTTTCTGGGAATAACCCATGAATCTGTATTCATGACTTGAAGTTCATTCACTATGTGAGATGTAATTCACAACATGAATAGGGTTTTGGGATTTTAAGTCAAGGAGACATGATTTTTCTCATGATGAACCTGTTTTCTATAATTCACACCATGAATATAGCTAGTTCTAGAAAATTAAATGTTTTGAGTGCCCTTTTTCTTTTATCACTTGCCTCTTTCCTTCTTCCATAAACCCTAAGATTTCTCTAGGGAATTTTTGGATATCCAAACTCTTTCCATATCCCCCCCTGATGTCTTGAAAATGGTGTGATCTCATGATTCCGACCTGGTAAAGTCTATATTAATCTATATCATTCCTCTCTCCTTCTCCCTGGTCAAACCCAATTAGATTCTAGACGTCTTTATTAGATCTAAGGGTTTTGGAATGGTATAAAAAATATAATTTTTGGTTATTGATAGAATCGGTACTCAGATCAAATAATTGGAATATGTGCATCATTTAGACTTAAACCATTGTCGGTAGTGGATATTCTTGTGTGTGCATGTGATATTTTTCTACCTTTTTGGCTGTGGTTTCTCAAAAATATTTATCCCATAATGCTTAGCAGGGAATATCAATAATGGTTCTAGGATTCGATGGAGCAATTGGATTATGACTTTGACACTTTTCATTGAATTTCATTGCACCTAAGTTAGGAATATCATGAAATTATCACATGCTATATAGTTTCTTGGAATGATTTTTTGGCATACGTGTATAGCCCCATGAAACCTATGTTTGATGTCTGCTCACATATGATTTTTTTATGTCCCCGATTATTTATTATTATGATGTAATGTTTGATTTATCATCCTTTATACTTGTTTTTCAAGTGTTATTATATCTTTCTTCTACAGTTGAAGCAGGTTGTTCAATATGAAATAACCCCTTTGAGAGGGATGTGTGAGATATTGATTGACATGTACATGGTTAATCCCTTACAGTGGGATGTGCCAAGCATTTTTTGTAAATTATCCCATCGAGGAGGGGCATACTTCAAACATGGATGGTTGACGTTCCATTTAGCATAGTTTTGAAGTAGGTAGAGCTGGTTGTAATGGATCAGACCCTCCTGGTCCATTACTTTTCCAAATTCTAAGTGTTGGGGTGTCCTAGACACCATTGGTGACTCTGGAGGATGTCAGTGTTAGTGGAAACATGTCAGTTGTCAGTGCCATTGATCATTCTCACTGATCAGTTACACCCATCGGTCTCACAGATTAGCTTCACTAACCAGCTTCACAGATCAGCTTCACAGATCAGCTTCACAGATCAGCTTCACAGATCAGCTTCACTAATTAGCTTCACAGATCATCTTCACAGATTAGCTTCACAGACCAGCTTCACTGATCATCTTCATAGATCATCTTTACAGATCAACTTCACAGATCAGCTTCACATGATCAGCTTCATAGATCAAATCCACTAGTTTCAACCATCGGTCTCACTGATCGGTGTCTCACTGATCGGTCTCACCAATCAGTTTCACCCATTGGTCTCACCGATCGGTTTCACCCATCAGTCTCACCAATCAGTTTCCATCATCAGTCTCACCTATCAGTTTCACCCATCGGTTTAACTGATCGGTTTTACCCATCAGTATCACTAATCAGTGTCTCACCGATCAGTCTCAACAATCAGTTTCACCCATCGGTCTCACTGATTGGTTTCACCCATCAGTCTCACTGATTGGTTTTACCCATTGGTCTCACCGATCGGTTTCACCCATCGGTATCACTGATTGGTTTCACACATTGGTCTCACTAATTGGTTTCACCCATCAGTCTTACCTATCGGTTTCACCTATCAGTCTCACTGATTGGTTTCACCCAATCAGTTTCACTAATCAACTTCACCAGATTAGCTTCACCCAATCAGTTTCACTGATCTGCTTCACATGATCAGTTTCACTGATCAACTTCACGGGATCAACATCACTCAATTAGCTTCACCCAATCAGCTCCACCAATCGGTTTCACCGATTAGTCTCACCAATCAGCCACAGAGGGGTGTCAGGGTTTACTTCCCTAGTTTCCCCGTAACACCACTTTTATGTCTTTTTAAACTTTTAAAGTGGTTCAAGCCCATTTTAAAGCCCATGAATGATATCTAAAATCCCCCAAGAGCCAGGAAACCCTTGACTTAACAAAACATGTGGCTTTTTCCACACCGTCACCCTTTCTCTTATACTTTTCAGCTCATCCCATGTTATATAGTTTTTATGTTTAAAGGAAATATATTAACTAACAATAATAATCTCTACTATCTTTGAGGAGAATGATTAAATATTAATAATTTCTAATGTGTGAAACTGCCCACCCACGTGGTCAAGCCACAACCCATTTTTCTAGCATTTGGAAATAGAATATCCTGTAACTCTTGGATCAGGCCTTTATCACCAAGATATTATTCCACAGTTTCTTTGGTTTCTTGTGGATGCACTTAAAGTCATTCCTCAAGAGACGATTCGTGCGCCCGTGCTCGATCCCATCCTGTTCAGACTTCGTGGAGTTTTTCCTGTTGCTCACACAACCACAATTTTTGGCACGAGGAGGAAATGTCGATCCTTGATCAACCATGTTGGGTTCTTCCTTCATATCTCATTAGTGTGTATCATGCACGGTGGGTATGATAATGTTTCATTCAGAGATGGATGAAACCAAATCTTAACGAAGATAATAAATGGTTTTTAAAGAATGAAGGGTTGTGTTTGATGGTGCTGATGTAATCTCTTATCTTTGTGTATATTTTGTGAATTGTATGGGATTATGTCCACTAAAAATCATGGTCGTTGTTGGTCCTTTCTTGTGCACTAATGAACATATGTTTTCTGGATAATTCTATGATTGAATGGGTATAACATAGAAAATTGTTAATCACATAAACTCGATTGATTAAATGGATTCCCAATGAATAAGAATCCTTGTGTGGTCACCCAGGTTAACCAAACAGAAGAAGGAAAATTAATGAAAGGTATGTTTGAATTTTAAAACTACCTTGCTCTATCTTGGTAACATGTGTGGTTGTTCTGCTTGATGCTTGTGGGGTGATGTGGATGGGATAGGATCCCCTGCTGTTGTGAAGTTGTTGGTTTATGGATCTGAGGTCATGTGGGGCCGTATGTTGGGGTATGGTTTGGTTCCAGTACTTCAAGGGATCTCACAGATCCCTTTTGTTGTTGTGACTTTACAAGTGAACTGGGTGTGAATGCTTAATTTGGTTCTTGGATATGTTTTTCCTTCCTTGACTTGTGGCTATTCCTGTTAGTTTCCTGGTAGTGAAAAATTATTGAAATGGAATCACTTGAATATGAAAACAAGAATGGGTTTAATGGGGAATTGTTTTTTGGGAATGATTTGTGACTTGGTTGTGGCTTTGGTTCTTTTTATGATTGAATAGTAATGAGGGTGTTTGTGTATGGGCTGGTTTTGGAACCCCTAGTTTGGGAAGAGTTCTTGTTTACCTATATTTATAATTTAGTTTTTATGTTTCTTATTCACGCCCCAAACTAGTTGAGAACTTTATGTTGAACACCCCTATTTCATGTGAGAGGGTGTTTTCCCCAACACTCCTATGAGTGGCTAGTTATTATCTCCTTTTCTGCTCCATTTCCCAAGTAGTCCAAGATTATCCGGGTAGGCTGCGATGGCCTGAGGTCCATTGTAGCAAAATATTCTTTGGGCATGGTATGTTGTGGTGGTTGGACCAAGTGTGTGTGGGAAGGTTGTTTCTGAAGTGTCTTCAGGATGAAGCCCATGTGTCTTCAAGCGTGGCGTTAGTTGTTTTGACCCAGATGTCTTCTGGTGTGGCGATAGTTATTCTGGCCCAGGTGTCTGCAGGTGTGGTTATGTGTGGTTTTTGTGGCCCAGGTGTTTGCAGGGGATATGTGTGGTTGTGGTGTCCCAAGTGTGTGTGGGTGGAGTATGGTAGTGAGACTATGGTGATAATGGAGGGAGAGGTATGATGCGTAGGATATCTTCAATAACCAGTGGGAAAGTGGTACGGGGTACCCAAACATCAATGTGTTATTACTATTACTTTACTTGACTTGCGTTATTTGGGGAGTGTGCCTTAGTGAGGTTTGAGTGGATAGTTTTCCTTTCTAAGTGCTTTTGTTATCTCTTTTCTCATAGGGCATTAGAATGCCTCCCAACTTCTGCCTGAGAGCCTTTTCTTTTACCTACTGAGTATACCTGCATACTCACCCTACGTATATAAAACTGATTTCAGGTTTCCTGGAGGATTTTGAGGACCATACCAGCCCCTATTATCTCGGACACCGGGACCATTGACGTTGCTAATTTTCTTTTCCTTTGGTACTTCCCTTTGGAGTTTTCTTGTACCTTGTAGCACTTATTATTGGAACATGCATATGAGAATGGATTGTTTTGGATTTACTTTTACTTCCAGTTTTGGTGTTGTTTGGGATTTGCTATCTTATATCCCGATACTACTAAATAAAAAGGGTAACTCCTTCCATATTACATCTAATTCTATACCCTTGGTGTTAGTCACCACTCTGGGGCCTATTTAAGGTGGGTCTCAGGGGTCATTATCTCTCCTTCAACTTGAGGAAGGAAGTGTCTAGCAATCTCTTGCCCCTTACCTCATCTTGGTGAAGGCGGGTCATGACAAAATGGTATCAAAGGAGATGGTTGAGAGATAGGATGGTGCTCAGGGTTAGGCACATTGAGGATTGTATGGGATAATAGGGCAACAATGTTAAGAAATCTTGGAGAGTGAAATAGGCCATGGAAGACCGGCTAGGACACAGAATTTTAGGTCCCCTTGTGATCCAATGCAAGGACTTGGGGCCTACCAGATGACCAAATGAGGATACAATGATTTGAGGGTAGAGACCCTAGGAAAGGTACATGCATCAAATGACTTGTGTTCTTGGGTGTTCTGGAAATTTAAATAAATAAAAATTTTAAGAAAAATTTAAAAGAAATATTCTACACTACTCGAGCTTAGGAATTCCTTGTTTACTTTGCACCTATGGAACCCGAATGATGACCACGAGTAGTGCGGGCGATAAAGGCCCAGGAGTATAATATTACTGATCAACGAAGGATTGATCTAGAGGAGGAGGTTGACCAATGGAAGAGGATGATTTGTTCCTTTTAGCAGTAGACCGTCGGGAAGTACAGGGGTAGTGACTTAGAGATAGAGAACAAAAGCTAGCTCAAGGAGTTGGTGATAGTTTTCAGCTTAATCCGGGATCCAGCTGAGTACTGGGTTCTGTTGACCATCAGTCAGATGATAGGATCAGTGCGTCAATGGTGTATGCTCTACCTTAGAGAGAGGATGGAAAGTGAGGTTTTGTGGGCTGACTTCAAGAAGGAATTCCAAGTGGAATTCTTTTCTTCTACGATGAAGGCTGAGAAGAGGCAGGAGCTACTCTCCCTTCAGTAAGAGAGTATGTCAATGAGGTAGATGGGAATCAAGTTCAAGGATCTCTTTCGTTTTTCTCTAGACCTTTTTCTGGATGAGGAGTCTCAGGTGAAACGTTTAGTGGAGGCACTCCGACCTTCTCTTCAGTATGCTGTTACACCCTTCACCCAACCAATGTACTAGGAGGTCTAGAAGAAGGATGAATTAGTGGAAAGGATGCACAAGCTGTAAGGTGTTCCACGAGAGGGGAGACAATTGGGCTATTCAAAGGGGAAGGCCATCAGTAGTAGGCCTTCAGTGTTAGGGCCTTCCATGTTTCAGCCAGTGGGGAGGAGGCCCCAGCAGTCCCAGTTTCAATCTCCCCATCCTCGCCCTTTATTTTTGGGCCTAGGACTGAGATGATTCATCTATGGTAGCCATGGTAACCTTCAGAATTAGTGCCTAGACCAAGTGTAGTATAGTGGGGGTGGGCAGGTTCAACGCCCACCTTAGCAGTAGCGGTTTCCAGCCAGACCCTTTCAGCAGCAGCAGTTGGGACAGCGAGCTCACACTCCTTTAAGAGAAGATATTGCAGGAGGAGGCCGACCTCAGGGCACTTCTCAGGGACCTCAACTAGGGAGTGGTCAGGAAGGTGGCCGATAGCCAAGGGGTAGAGGATCTCAGAGTGGGAAGTTTCACACCGTAGAGGCAGCACTTTCAGTAGGGCCAGAAGTCGTTTGAGGTACGATCAGCTTGTTTAGAACTCTTGCCTACGCCTTGTCTGATTTAGGAGGTTCACACTCCTTTGTTACACCCAGTGTAGACCATTCCTTAGGCCTAGACATAGAGATAATCTATATTCCCTTGGTGCTGAGTACTCCAGTTGAGGGTCATACTAGCCTGTTTGATGTTAGTATAGGATGCAGACTGATGTTGGGGCCACATCAGTATAGTGGGGATATCCTTCTGCTGCAAATGCATCCATACGATGTCATCCTAGGGATCTTATAGATATTTTTTGTGCATGCTGTTATCGACTGTTTCTAGAGAAGAGTCATGTTATCCGATGAGAATGGACAACATGTGGCTTTTTTGGAGAACAGAGTTATCAGGTGGGGAGATGGTGTGTGGAGCCTCTTTTTTCTAAGTTGGCCAAGCTTTCAGCAAAATTAGTGGATAATGAGATGATGGATGTTCCGGGAGTTTTTAGAGATATCTTGGATATTTTTCCCAAGGAGGTTGTGACTCTACCCCCTCAACGTGATGTTGTGTTCAGGATAGACTTAGAGCCTAGTTCCCATTCGATTTCGATGGCTCCTTATCAGATAATGCCTTCTGAGTTGTGAATTCATATTGATGAGTTGATGAAGAAGGGTTTTTTCCGACCTAGCATGTCTCCATGAGGTGCTCCAATCTTGTTCTCAAAGAAGGAAGATGGTGGTCTCAGGCTATGTATAGACTACCAAATACTGAATCAAGTAACGATCAGGAACTATTACCCTCTCCCGAGGATAGACAATCTATTTGACCAGTTGAGGGGAGCATGTTGGTTCTCTAAGATTGATCTACGGTCTGGGTATCACCAGTTAAGGGTTGAGGAAATTGATATCTTGAAGACTACTTTTATATACGGGTATGGGCACTTTGACTTCGTATTCATGTCGTTCGGTGTTACGAATGCACCTACTATGTTCGTGGGGCTCATGAACTCTATTTTCTGCGAGTTTCCGGACCGGTTTTTCATTGTGTTCATCGATTAAATTTTGATCTACTCAAGATCAGTGGAGGAACATACTAAGTACCTCAGGATAGTCTTGGAGATCCTTCAATATCACCAGCTCTATGGGAAGTTATCCAAGTGAAAGTTCTTAAGATGATAAGTCCATTTTATTGGACATGTGGTGTCTCAGCAAGGGGTAGCGGTTGATCCATCAAAGGTTGAAGAAATTTTTTCTTGGGAAGAACCAAAGAATGTGATAGATGTTCATAGTTTTCTGGGTATGGCATTCTATTATCAGAGTTTTTTACCTGAATTCTCTTGAGTTGTATCTCCTTTGACATATTTGACCAAAAAGTACCAAGACTTATTGTGGAGTGAGCAGTGTCGGGCAGATTTCATCTTTCTGAAAAAAAGGTTAGTCAGCGCTCTAGTGCTTAGGTTTCCAGAGGAAGGGGTGTTGTTTGAGGTGTTTTGTGATGCTTATAGACTTGTCTTGGGGTGTGTGATGATGCACCAGTAGGGAGTGATATCTTTTGGTTCTAGGCAGTTATTTCCTCATGAGCATAACTATTCCACCCGTGACCTAGAGCTTGCAGTAGTAGTTCTCGCATTGATGTTGTGGCAGCATTACCTCATCGGGTAGCACTTTGTGGTCTTCACAGATCACAAGAGTTTGAGGCATACCTTTACCTAGTAGGACCTGAACTTGTGAAAATGAAGGTGGGTGGAGTTTATTCAGGACTATAAATTCAAGATCTCTTACACTGAGGGTAAGGGGAACATTGTGGCTAGTGCCTTGAGTAGGAAGTCACTGAGGGAAGCTATTCAAGAATCTGTGGATTCTTGAAAGGCAATGGAGGAGTTGGATGCCTTACACCTAGATGCAAGGGTGGATGGTGGTAGAGGTTGTATGTTTCAGATGACAGTGCAGTCCTCTCTGTTGCGGTAGGTGGAGGAGTCTCAGTGGGGACACTTAGAGAGTGAAGTGATGCGCAATTGGGTTGACCAAGGAAATGCTCTAGAAGGGTGGTTGGAGAATGGTCAGAATCAGATTCATTTTTGAGGGAAGTTGTTTGTCCCAGATATGATGCACATGGTATTTCTCCATGAGTTCCATAACTCAGTCATAGTGGTACACCTGGGAGTTTCCAAGACGTACCATGGCCTGAGGGAATAGTTTTGGTGGCCCGGGGTGAAATGGGCAGTGTCAGAGTTTGTGGTAAGGTGCCCAGTGTGTCAGTTGGTGAAGGCTGAACATTGTGTCCCAGGAGGTTTGTTTCAACCTTTAGATGTCCCCGAGTGGAAGTGGGATGACATATAGATGGATTTTGTCACACGACTACCCAGGGTTCAAGGAGTCTATGATGCTATCTGGGTAGTGGTAGACTGGCTGGAAAAATCAGCTCACTTCCTGGCGATCAAGGAGCCGAGTGTGGTGGATGCCTTATCACGGAGATACGTAAATGAGGTGGTGTGGTTTTATGGAGTTACGAGGCATATAGTATAAGATAGGGATGCAAGGTTTACCTCATGAGTCTGGAAGGGATTGAAGCAAGCTTATGGAACCTAGCTATGACTTAGCACTGCTTTCCACCCCTAGACATATGGACAGACAGAGCGGACCATCCGGAAATTGGAGGATATGCTACAGACATGTGTTTTAGACTTTGAGGGATCATGGAAACCAGATTTTCCCTTAGTAGATTTTTCCTACAATAATAGCTATCACTCTACAATCAGCATGACACCATTTGAAGCATTGTATGGGAGGCCATGTCATTCACCCATGTGCTAGACTGAGGTTGGGGAGGTAGGTGTTCTTGGCTCAGAGGTAGTGCAGAGAAAAACAGAGAAGGTTTAGATTTTGTGTGAGAGGATGAAGGCAGCCCAGGACCGGTAGAAGTCGTATGCCGATGGTAGAAGGAGGCCCTTGGAGTTCAAGGTTGGAGAACATGTGTTCTTGAAGGTTTTCCCTCGACGTGGGCAGTGAAGGTTTTTCAAGGGGAGCAATATATCTGCTAGGTTCATCGAGCCTTTCGAAGTGTTGCATCGAGTTAGTGAGGTGGAATATCAGTTGGCATTTCCACCTAAGTTGGAAAGTATCCATGACGTTTCCACATCTCCCAGCTTCGTCAATATCTACACGATTACTCCCATGTCATTGAATGGGGAGAGTTGGATATAGGGGATGACACTACATTGATGGAGCGACCAATGAGTATCAAGGATTGAAAGGAGAAAGTGCTTTGTGGATGAACCATCCCTTTGGTTCGTGTGTTATGGAGGCATGGTGGCCTCGAGTAGAGTACTTGGGAGTGAGAAGCTTAAATGCACGCCCAGTACCCAGATCTATTTTGAGTTTCTGTTCTGATCCTTTCATCATGTTAGGTTTTTTGAGACTTACTATGATGTAATGATGACTTTGTTGGGTTATGAGATGAGTTGTTTCCTTACCTTGTGAATTTTTATGAAAAGTCCTGATATGTGGGGAAGTGAGAACCCGATTCCTAATCAAGACGCATCAACGTAGATGCGAATAAACCCATGTGGGAGAGTTAGTGCCACCCAAATTGGATAGTATCATGAAATAGAGGAAATAACTCCATGATCTGTGTGCCAGGACAATGTAATCCTTGGGGTTCATATGGTTAATTATGGTGGTTTTTCCCCAAGAGGTATCTTCCAGAGTGGTTGTTCAGGTTACTGTTTTATTCTCAAGGACACGAATAGTTTGATAGGTATATGATGTAATGGCCCAGACCCTCCTAATCTATTAATTTGACAAATTCTAAGTGTTGGTGTGTCCTGAACACCAACAGTGAGTCAGGAGGATGTCAGTGTCAGTGGCAACATGTCATCTGTCAGTGCCACTAACCGGTTGCACCGATCAGTTCCACCCATCAGTCTCACAGATCAAATTCACTGATCAACTTCACAGACCAGCTTCACAGATCATCTTCACTGATCAACATCACAAATCAGCTTCATAGATCATCTTCACTGATCAGATTCACTGATCAGCTTTATAGATCAGCTTCACTAACCAGCTTCACAGATCAGTTTCACAAATCAGCTTTACTGATCAGCTTCACGTGATCAGCTTCATGGATCAGCTCCACCGGTTTCACCCATCAGTCTCACCGATCAGTGTCTCACTGATCAGTTTCATAGATCAGTCTCATCGATCAGTTTCACCCACCAGTCTCACTGATCAGTTTCAAACATCGGTCTCTCCGATTGGTTTTACCCATCGGTCTCACCGATTGGTTTAACCCAATCAGTTTCACTGATCAGATTCACCGAATTAGCTTCACCCAATCAGTTTCGCTGATCAGCTTCACCTGATCAGTTTCACTGATCAGGTTCACCCGATCAGTTTCAATGATTAGCTTCATGGGATCAGCTTCACCCGACCAGCTTCACCCGATCAGCTCCACCAATTGGTTTCACCGATCAGTCTCATCAATCGACCACATAGGGGTGTTAGGGTTTCCTTCCCCAGTTTTCCCATAACACCACTTTTAAGTCTTTTTAACCTTTTAAATTGGTTCAAGGCTATTTTTATAGCCCATATATGACATCTAGAATCTCCCAAGAGCCGGGCGACCCTTGACTTACCAAAACGTGTTGCTTTTTCCTCACTGTCACCCTTTCCCCTGTACTTTTCAGCTCCCCCCTGTTACATGTTTTTTCCATTTAAAGGAAATATATTAACTCATAATCGTTATCTACACCATCTTTGAGGAGAATTATTAAATATTAATAATTTCTAATGTGTGAAATTTCCCACCTGTGTGGTAATGCCACAACCTGTTTTTCTAGCGTTTTGAAATGGTATATCCCATAACTCTTGGATCAGGACTTTATCACCAAGATCTTCTTCCATAGTCTATTTGGTTCCATGTGTATGTGCTTGTAGTCATTCCTCAAGATACGAGTCATGTGCCCGTGCTCGAGCCCTTCCTGCTCAGCCTTCATGGAGTTTTTCTTGCTGCTCATGCTACCACAGTTTTTAGCGCGAGGAGGAAACGTCGATCCTTGATCAACCATATAGGGTTCTTCCTTCGTATCTCTTTAGTGTGTATCATGAAGGGTGGTTATGATGATGTTTCATTCAGGGATGGATGAAACCAAACCTTATCGAAGATAATAAATGGTTTTTAAAGAATGAAGGGGTGTGTTTGATGGTGCTAATGTACTCTTTTATCTTTGACTATATGTTGTGAATTGTATGGGCTTATGTCCAATAAAAATTGTGTATGTTGGTGGTCCTTTCTTGTGCACTAATGAACCTATGTTTTCTGGATAATTCTACGATTGATTGGATGTAACATGGAAACTGGTTAGTCACGTAAACTCGGTTGATTAAATGGATGACCAATGAATAAGAATCTTTGTGTGGTCACCCTGGTTAACCAAACAAAGGAAGGGAAATTAATGAAAGGTGTGTTTGAATCTGAAAACTCCCTTGCTCTATCTTGGTAACATGTGTGGTTGTTCTTATTAATGCTTGTGGGGTGATATGGATGGGGATGGGATCCCCTTCTGTTGTGTAGTTATTGGTTTGTGGATTTGAGGCTGTGTGTGGCTGTATATTGGGGCAAGGTTTGGTTCTAGTACTTTTAGGGATCTCACAGATCCATTTTGTTGTTATGACATTATAAGAGAACCGAGTGTGAATGCTTAATTTTGTGCTTGGCTATGTTTTTCCTTCCTTGTCTTGTGACTATGCCTGTTAGTTTCCCAGTAGTGAATAATTATTTAAATAGAATAACTTTAATATGAATAAAAGAATGGGTTCAATGGGAAATTTTTTTCTGGGAATGAGTTGTGACTTGGTTGTCGATGTGGTGCTTTTTATGAATGAATAGTAATGAGGGTGTTTGTGTATGGGATGGTTTTGGAACCCCTAGGTTGGGAAGAGTTCTTGTTTACCTATATGTATAATTTAGATCTTATGTTTCTTATTCGAACCCCACCCAAGTTGAGAACTTTTTTCCGAACACCTCCATTTCATGGGGGAGGGTGTTTTTCCTAACACTCCTATGAGTGGATGGTTATTAGCTCCTTTTATGCTCACTTTCCTAAGTAGCCCAAGATTCTTCAATTTGGTTCTGACAGACTAAGGTCCATTATAGCCCTAGATTATTTGGGCATGGTACTTTGTGGTTGTTGGCCCAAGTGTGTGTGGGCAGGTTGTTTCCCAAGTGTCTTCAGGATGAGGCCCATGTGTCTTTGGGCGTGGCAATAGTTGTTCTAGCCCCAGTGTCTTCGGGCGTAGTAGTATTTGTTCTGGCCCAGGTGTCTATGGGTGTGGTTACGTGTGGTTGTTGTGGTCCAGGTGTTTGCAGGCGAGATGTGTGGTTGTCTTAGCCTAGGTGTGTGCTGGTGGGGTACGTCAGTGGGACTGTAGTGATAATGGCGGGAGAGGTCTGATGTGTAGGATGTCTTCAATAACCAATGGGACAGTGATGTGGGGTAACCAAACATCGATGTGTTGTTAATATTACTTTTCTTGACTTGTGTTATTTGGGGAGTGTGCCTTGGTGAGGTTTGGGTGGATATTTTTCCTTTCTAAGTGCTTTGGTTATCTATTTTCTCATGGAGAATTATAATTCCTCCCCACTTGTGCATGAGAGCCTTTGATTTTCCCTACCATGTATACCTTTATACTCACCCTATGTATATAAAACTGCTTTCAGGTTTCTAGGAGGATTTCGAGGACCGTGCTGGACCCTATTATCTTAGACTCCGGGATCATTGAAGTTTATTCTTTTCTTTTCTTTTGTTACTTCCATTTGGAGTTTTCTTTTACCTTGTAGTACTTATTGTTGGAACATGCATATGGGAATGTATTTTTTTGGCTTTACTTTTACTTCTAGTTTTGGTGATTTTTGGGATTTACTATCTTATCTCTGGGTCCTACTAAATAAAAATGGTAATGAATTCTAATTATGTGTGATTCTATACCCTTGGTGCTAGTCACCACTCCTGGGTATATTGAAGGTGGATCTTGGGGGTCATTATCTCTCCATAAACTTGAGGATGGAAGGGTTTGGAAATCTTCTGTCCCTTCCCTCATCTTGGTGAAGGCGGGTCATGACACTAATATTTAAGGACCTGAAACATGTTTTATGCTTATGTGATATACTTGTATCCTACTTCTGTTCTATTTACTTTCATGCATGCACCCGTATTTCTTGTACACTTATGTTAATGGTTGTTGGTGGTGTCCAACCGAGTATTATACTTACACCGTACTCAGGAATTTTATTAAACTTTTATATTTCATAATTAGGGATCCAGTAAAAGGAAAAGGCCCTATGGTGGACGGTTGATAAGGTTAGTAGGAGGATGGAAAATTTCTAGATAGACCTCATGCTAGATGTTGCTACTGTTTTTGTTTTGATGATTTACTTAGAATATTGATATACCACCTATGGGGATCCCTTTACTATTTTTTTCTTTATGTTTATGACATGTTATAATTATACTATATGGGATGGTACTTTTTTTTACACTACTACTCTGATGAATACTTATTCATTCATTATTGTTTATTTATTATTACGACTTACTTTGTGGTAATATGATGTTTACCTGGTACCAATGGAAGAGTCTCCGCATGTTGCTACTTTATCCCTCAATTCTAGTCATAATTCTATTACATATAGGGAGGAACACATGAGGTCATGTGGAATTATATATTGGTCCTGGTAGTTCGGGTTGAGGTGTTACAAAATGGTATCAGAGAACCAAGTTTTCTAACTTGTTTCTTCTCTTTTCCTTGATTTGGGAAAAGGTAGACATGGGATAGGATAGTTTAGAATTGGGTAGGGGAACTTTGTCAATTCCTGTACAACACTGTATAATAGACCTATGAGTTTCCATAAAGTGAGAATTTATGTTTTTTTTGATGTTACCTTTGATTTAATTCACCTTGAGTGATGCACATGATGTTGTTATACTGATTTATAGGACTTGATATGCATTTATGTATCATGTTTAGGCATATATGATCACATTCCATATTCTCGTCTCCTAGATTAGTTAGATCCCAAATAATTAAATTCATGTTAAAATTATGATATTTTATTTTTGTGCATTATTTATTACATTCTTTTATTTTATCTTAATTATTCCATACTTGAGTGTATATATGTGGTTGTGAATAACATGCAGGCACTGGAGGCTTGTTTTGGGTTATGGGTAGTGAATAAAGGGTTATGTATTTTCTTTTGGGTAGAAATTTAGGTTGAAACTTATTCATAATCCTTGCATGTGTCTTTGTTCTATAAACAGTCTTCTTATTTAAGCTATTGAATTTCACTGTGGTTTTTTTCTGGAATTTAAGGAAATACTTCCTTGTAGACATCTTGTATAGCTAGATACACCACTTTTTGTGCATAAATATGAAACTAAACATGATACCTTGTCTTCTACAGTGTGTTAAGATATAGAACCAATCCAACCTAGACTCTTTTGGCTAGTGCCTATTCAGGGTGGAGAATCCCATAGGGACAGACCAATAATGGGTGATTATGCTTGGTAATTTCAGATCTAGTATCCTTATCCTTCTAGGACAATAGAGTCCCCCAAGATGTGGATGATTGAGTATGAGTCATTGATAGGATCTTAGATTTGGTATAGACCCTATAGGATTGGAAGGTGAAGCTTGTGACCTTTATGCTTCAAGGTGCAACTGGATGATGGTGTGATGTCATGCTGCAGGATGATAGATGTGAAGGGATAACATGGGAGATATTTCAAGACCTCTTATTTGAGGATTTATTACCTGATGCAATAAATATATAACACAATAAAGAGTTAATGGAGCACCAATAGGGTATGATAATAGTGTCTTCATATTCAACACACTTTACTGAGTTGATTCACTTTTATCCTATTATAGAAAGGAATGCGACAAAAATGACTAGGAAGTTCAAGATCAATATTCATCCAGAGTTGAAATGAAAGATTAGGAACATTGATCTGATGAATTATGTCATAGTGTTTCATAAGGCTCCATTTATATATAAGCGAATCAAGGAAGACAAATATTCAAGTCTTCTTTGAGCTTCTAGTATAATTACATGTGTTTTCTCAAGCACAATTCAAGTTTCTTATTCTAGGAATAAGATGAAGAAGTTAGATTATGAATGCTAAAGGAGTAATAAATAGCCAGAGTAGTGAATATAAGTGGTTCCTTGACTCAATTTTTGAGAAATGACTATTCTATATGGTATAAAAATGGGAATAAGGGATAATTTCTCAAGGGATATCATGTTTCTCTCAAGAATTTTCACCAAGGTGGAAATACTGGTCATCTGAGGTGAATCTATCATAACAAATAATAGATGCATACAACAAAGTCAGGCTATGGTGTGGGTAAATTAACTCAGTAGTAGGTGCATACCTCATAATTGTTGGTGAATTAGGTGGCTCATGAGCCCCTAGGGTGTCAAGGGGTGGTTTTTAGTAGGACTTATATAGTTAATTAGACTTCGACTGATGGTGGAGAGGGAACCTCAAAATTTATAGGTATGATCCTAATTTATTCTACTATATCTATTTATTTATTTGATATATATATATATATATATATCCCATTATTTCATATATTCTCAAGTGGTTTCTTGGTTAGTCTTAACAGTTAAGTTCTTTTCCGAGCTATTATCCATCTATGCACCCACATGAAGGAAATTAGACCATCTTCATATCTTTATAGACTATCCTATTGTGGTTTCTCACTTCAAGAATGTGTGGATCTTCATACTTATTGATATTTTAGGCTTCTATTTGATCCTAGTCATGGAATGGATGATGAGATACGATGAAAACATTGTTTTTTATCAAATACAAGTGACTTTTTCATCACATAAGGGGGGGTTATATTGACTGGGGAATGGGATGTCAAAGTTGGAATATTGGGACCAGTTCCTCATTAGAGAGAATTATTTTTAGAGTAATTGGCTTGCATGATCCTTCAGGTGGATCATGTGGTGGATCCCTCTTCTTTTTCTCCTATGGTAGACCTGTACCTAGATGTCTTTCCATAGGATTTCTCAAAACTACCTCCACACAGGGGAGTTAAGTTTGAGATTGATCTCATTACTCATGCATGGCCTATATCAATTCCACTATATCATATAAAACCATACGAGTTTAAAGGGATCAAGATGCAACTAGATGATCTTGAAGCTAAAGGTTTCATTATATTGAGCACTTATTCTTAGGGTGCATTGGTGTTGTTCCACTAGAAGGTGGATGATAGTCCTTATATTTATGTATACTATCAAAAGTTAAATCATATCACTATAAAGAATAGGTAATCATTGCTAATAATTGATGATTTTTTAAAATCAATTAAGAGGATCCCAGTTGTTTTCTAAGATTGATCTACATTTGGGCTACCATCATCTTCTACTTAGAAAGAAATATATACTGATGAAAACATTTATAAGTAGGTATGATTTATATGATTATCTCTTTATGACATACTTATATATTCCTAGACCTCTGAATCATAGTCTAGAAACCATGATATTGTATTGATCACACTTTAAGTACATGGATTCACACTAAGTATTTGAAGCATCACTTTTTTCATATAGGTGGTTGTCTTTCTTGGGCATATAGATTCTTAATAAGAAATATCAGTTGATCCAAATAAGGTAGATAAAGTAATGTCTTATGAATGACCAAGTAATTTGTTTGAGATTTTGATTTTCCTTGCATTGTATGGGTACTACAAGAGGTTCATTTATTAATTTTACCTCCTCGAAGTTACCCTGACCACATTGACCAAGAAGGGGGTCAAGTTTGAATGGATAGATAAGTGTGAATAAGTCTTCTAAAAGTTAAAAAAGAGGTTAAAATTGTCTATGATATTGATTCTTCCCAATCCTAAAGTAAGGTATGAATTTTTTTCAATGCATATGGCATTGGATTAAGAGATGTTTTGATGTAGGTGATAAGGTGGTTACTTACAAGTATTTTCAAATAAAAACCCATGAGAGGAACTACCCTACCAATGACTTAGAGTTATTGGTGGGGGGTACATGAATTAGGTAGATTACTTTTAGAAGTTTGAATTTGAAATGGAGTATGGTCTTGATAAAGGTAATGTAGTTATAGATGTGCTGAATAGGAATACAAGAGAGGTTGGGGAGAGAACATTAGAAGCTAGGTGGAAGCTAATGGATTTTTTATTAGATTAGTAGGTGGTTATTTCCAAGGATTAAGGGGTAGTGGATTATAAACCCTTAGTAATCAAATACTTGTTAGTGGAGTGAGTGAAGACTAGTTAGGTTCTCAATCTAGAGTATTGTGATGCATGAGAGGTTAGTGGAAAATAGTTTTATTCTAGGGTGGACCTTGGATAGAAATTGAGTAATTATGGTTCATGGTAGGGTGATAGATGGATATTTCATGAGATAGAATATTATGAGCACATCTCATTATTTGTAATGGGTAGTGCACCTAGGTTTGAGCAAGATATTTCATGATGTAAAATGGTGGTTATGGTGGGCTGACATGAAGAGAGACACTAGGATTTTTATTCCATTATCTGACATTAGAGAGGATCAAGAAAAAGTATTAGAGACCAAGAGGGTTATTATAGCCACTTACAATGCCTATGTGAATGTGGGATGAGGTAATAATAAACTTTGTGGAAGGTTTTATCAGAACCCTAAGAGGTTGGGATACCATTTGGGTTGTAGTTGATTGGTTGATCAAGGTGCCTCACTTCATACTATTATAAGAGGTGAATTTAGTGGATGAGCTTGGAATGCTCTATGTTCGAGAGATTTTATTGTTTCATAGAGTAAATTAGATCATGATATTTGATAGATATTCCTAGTTCATGTCCTGGTTTTGGTAGGACTTGTAAAAATCTATGGGAACTCAGTTAAAGCTGAGTATGACCTTTCATCCTCATACCGATGGGTAGTGAGAGAGAATGATATAGGATTTAGAGGATATAATTCAAGAATTTTTTTTATATTTTATAGGATCTTGGGATGATAACTTGGATTTCTAGAGTTTTCCAATAACAATAACTTATAGTCCTCGATTCTGATGGTTCCGTTTTAGACTCTTATGGGTGACCATTTCATTTACCCCTAGGATGGCATGAGGTAAGTAAATATTTAGTTGTTAGGTTGATTATGGAACAAGAGAACTCATAGTGGGTGAATTTTATTTAGAATAAGATAGTGACAACATAGAGTATACAAAGATTTTATGATGAACAAAGGAGATTAATCTTGGAGTTTTTCGTGGGTCACAAAGTGTTCTTGCGGGTGTCATCTCAGTCAGGGAATTGACATTTGAGGAGACAAGGGAAGTTAAAACTGTGATACATTGGGATATTTGAGATAATGGAACACATTGAGTTGGTGGCCTATCAGTTGTATGTTCCTCCATGGTACCAAGGTATACATAATGTGTTCCACAAGTCTCAGATTTAGAGGTACGAGCCTAATCCTACACATGTGATCAACTATGAGGATATGGAGATAGAACTAGATGAATATTTTTTTGATAAAATCATTAAGATTTAGAACTAAATTGGGGAGGTGATACAAGGTAATAATGTTCCTCTTGTTTATGTTTTGTGGTAGAAAGACCATATTTAGTAAGAGACATGGGAGTGGGAGACAAACATTTAGGTGAAGTGGACTGAGTTGTTCTAGAAAAACTCTGGGGACACTTCTTGAGGATAAGAATTCCTTATAGGAAGGGATTTTTAATATCATAAATTTCAAGGAACAAATAATTTTAGGTTTTTTTATCTTAAAGGGTGTAATTAATCAAGTTATGGTTTGTTAGGGGTTTTCAAAGAAGGAAATGTATCAAAGGATGAAAACTGGCTACGTGAGCGCTTCATGCCATGAATGGATATTCATGACATTAATGGATTCTGTGTAGAAACCATAAATCTGCATTCATGACTTAAAATTCAATCATGATGTGAGAGGTAATTCACAATTTTAATGGGTTTTTTTAGTTTTTAAGCCAAGGCTATGTGATTTTTGGCATGTCATCCCTTTCAAAAGTTCACAATGCGAATCAATAATTTACACCATGAATGTTGTCAATTCCATAAGATTAAATGTTTTAAGAAACCGTTTTCTTTTCTCACTCACCTTTTTACTTATTCTACGAACTCCAAGTCTTATCTAGGAAATTGTTCCCCTCTCAACTCCCCCTGTCTCCTACCTTCAATTTTTTTTCTGTCTCCTACCTTCGATGTCTGAACAGTGATTTGATCCTATGATTTTAACTTGGTAATTCTATCTTGATGTAGATCAATCCAATATCCTTATCCCTAGTCAATACTAATTATATTCTTGATGTATTTTTACGATATAATGTTTCTTGCATGGTCTAATACTATAATTGTTGTTAATTGATTGAATCATTACCTGGATCATAGAATTATCATCTTTTCATTTTTTGGACCTAAACCGTTGTCTACAACAAATATTATTGGGTGTGTGTGATATTTTAATACCTTTTTAGTGTGGTTTCTCCTCAATATTGTTCCTATAATGATAATAATGGTGGATTGAGAATGGTTATAGTATTTGGTGGTGTAATTAGATTTAGACTTTGACCCTTGTAAATTGAACATCATTACACCTAAGTTAGAAAGTCCTTGACATTAAATCCTATTATATGGATTCTTAGAATTATTGTTTTTCATGAATGTATATCCTTGTGAAGATTGTGTTTTATTTTTTCTTGAATATGGTTTGATATGGATGTGACTCTTTATTATGATGATGTGTTGTTGGATCTATCGTCAAATATACATGTTTTTCATGCACAGTTTTCTCTATATTCTACAGTTGATGATAGTTATTCCATATAGACTATCCCCCCACTAAGAGGGATATGTGAGATATTGATTAGTATATACTTATGATATCCACTACAGAGGGATGAATCAAACATGTTTTTTGAACTATCCCATCAAGGGGGATGATGTGTCAGAAATGGTTGGTTGACTATCCACCCGACATGGTTCTGAAGCTAGTAGAGTAGGTCTCTAGGGACTCAACATGTATTTTATGATTTTTTGATATAATTGTATCCTACTTTCATTTTGTTTACTTTCATGAATGTACTAGTATATATTTTACACTTATGTTAAGGGTCATTGGTGGTGTCCTACCAAGTATTATACTCACACCTTACTTGGGTATTTCAGTGTGCTTATAGATTTCATGAACATATATCCAGTAAAGGGAAAAGTCCCTGTTGTAGATTGATGAGTAGGTTTGAAAATTTCAAGAACACATGAAATGAAAAATAAATTGTATTTCATAGAACCAACCACCTTAAATTATAATTTTTTTTCTTCTAATGAACAAAACTAGATTATGTCTCAAGAGTTGCTTCACATTCCCTAGATATAAAAACCCCATGTTTATTAAAACACTAGATCTTAGGTATGGACAACATGGAAATTAGGGAACGAAATAAGAATAAAAGTGAATAAATTAAAGGATAATAAGATAAAATGAAGAAAAGGAATAAAAATAAGGGTTTAACATGTATAATCATAAAGAAATTCATGATGGTTACATGGAGGAGGTGAATGCATCAATCTTGAAACCCCACAGAACATCCCCTTTGAATGGGGAAAATAAATGGGGTAAAATCCAATTAAAAATAACCAAAAAGTACCAAATAATCCTTCCTAAGTTGATCACATAGTTTACTTTCATGGTTTACCAAGTTTTGTGGAAACTGTTTGAATTCCATGAGGCACAAAGCTGTACATACCCATAAAATTTTCCTATACAATTTAAAAAAATGTGTTATAAAAACGAATCCTAGAAAAATGTTCCCCAAAATTTTTTTTTAGTCCCAAACACTTCAAACTATAGGGGAACCGTTAAATTATAAGTATAAACACTTAAAAGTAAATTTTAGGTGTGAAAATTCAACCTAGAATTCAATTTATACCCAATAAACTCATTTGATAATTTAGATTAACTAAAATTTGAATTATGAAAGAGATGATTAAACAGACCAATAAAGGTGAAATACTAAATGATTAATAGTTTCCCAAATCTATAATATCCCTATAATATATCCCAATAAATGAATATTTGTCAAATTTACCATTTAAATATGAGAAATGATTGAATGAACTAGTCTAAAACAAGATAAATATAGTTTACCCTGCCAAGAGTGTAAATGGAATTGTATCAATGGGTTGTCGATAAATCCATTACACCTAAGGAAAAAAAATAAGTTTCTTACCAATATGGGTGAGACCTTATATAGGTCTCCACACCATGAAGGGTTTCACCTTAATATAGTGAAACAAATGAAGTCACACTACCACAAGAGAATCAATTAAATGAAGATACAATTTTACTATGGTCACACCTAAAACCACCAAAAAGGTAGATTTAATGATTTCAAAAGAAAATAGAACATGAAACCATTTATAGAGATAAAAAATATAAGGCCTATTGGACTTGGAAATTATATTTCCAAATCGAGGTTTGAGCAAATACTCCTTTCAAGGGATCAAATTCCCCAATGAGCCTTTTGTATCTAACTATAAAGAAAAGCACTAGTTAGGAAAATAATTTGGATGAAACACTATATTTCATGTTTTTTACAAGTCAATGATTAGAAAATCTAGACTCATACTACATGAATAATCATACTAAAAGGAACCTCTCAATAAAATCTTTCAACACTTCACCAACTCTTTTATAGGGGACATAATTTAAATAACAACACAAATAACTAAAACATGCACATATTATAATATAAATAATATAATCAGATTATAACTGAATGGTTAATTGAAAACATAATTCCCATAAAAATGAATAATTCACATTTTAAAACCATAACATCCTTTAAAAAAATTTCATTTTGTTTACACAACTTAAGAAAATTCATTGAACAACTTGATCACATATTTATGATGAAGCTCATATTTTTAAACATTATATTCCATAATTTAATGTTTTGATCCCCCTAATTTATATTTTTATGTAAATTTTTACATTATTAGGTTTTATGAATATTTTGGACTTTATAGTGAAAATAGAATCATTTTGTAATTTTGAGTATTTTATATCATCTTGGTTTTATGCCATAAATTTTTCTATAATGATATAAAGTGAGAAATTTATTTTTTTTGTAGGATTACATACTTTAAGGACAATATTTCATTTAACTTGACATTTAGTTGAATCAAATAATAAAATTCCTAAAATAATCTCACCATTTGGGCCTCATAGTCCACACACAGTTTTGGATAATTTTATTTATGGGACCACGTCTCACAAAAAAATTGTTCAATTGAGATGAAATTTGAAAGGTATATCTATAAGATTCTAAAAAATACTTATCTATTAATACACGCGATTTAGTGATTTTCATGGAAATAAATTCATTTGAAACTATAGGATGATAATTTTAAGAATTTGTTAGGCCAACCAAATTTTATTTAGTAAGTTGGTGATAACTTTCTCCACACAAGTCAAAATGAGCCTAAATTTTTTGAGTTCATAGAATCTAGATATAAGAAAAAATTAACTGGATTAAAATTTATGAGATTAGGATATTATATTGGCAAAAAATGTGTGAAATTTTGAAGGAGAAATTTGGATCAAAAAATTTCCACCCCTCAGCTTATAAATTTTTACTTTCACCTAATTTCAAGGGATTTGAAATTTTTTAATATATTAGAAGGTATTTTTATACTTTAATAGTTTGATATATTTTTGAAATATATTATTTATTTATATTTATCAACCTTAATTTTCTATTTTTTACCTCACCATGCTTTTCCATCTCTATGAAAATGAAGAACTAACTTCGATGCTTGTTTAAAGGAAAGCAGTGGTGAATGATTGAGTTATTATAATTAAATGATTATCTTTATTTTATTATAATATTTTGGTAGTAGTTAAACTAATTATGGTATGTGGTAACTAAATTTTTTATACTATAAACTTCTTCTTCCCATTCATCTTTTTTTCTCTCCTTTATCATTATAATGATGCATATAGGGCAGAGTAACATTATGATGAAGATGTGTGGCAAAGGGGTCTCCCAGCCAAAATTAAATAGAGTATTATCCCATATGAATAGGGTCATTGTGGGGTAATAAAATTTTAAATGGTATGTTGTTTAGTGATAAGGTTGATATCAACATTGAGTAGAATATTGATAGTTATTTAAATAATTAGGATAACATTATTGTAAACTCCCTAAGATTACCACCATTTCTCACTATCTTCTTTTTGTCTTGTGTTATTATATTTTACATTTATATTTATATTTATATCATCTAAATTTTATAAAAACCCAATTTTAGTATATTTTAGTTTATAAATATTGACAATAGGATAATGGTGTGTGTGAGTGATCTCCTTGATAGATCAACCCTCAGTGTGCACTATATTGCATGCTTACATAAATAATAATTTATTAGTTAAATATTTATAAAAAACCCATATTATCAATTTGGATCCATTTATCGGGAGTCCATTATCTTGGACCCATTATTTAAAAAAAAAATAAAAAAAATTATAAATTTTAAAAACAAAAAAATATAAATTTCTTATATATATTTTTCTTCTTTGGTCAATGATGGAATCTCATAATGTTTTTTTGAAATTAATAGCTTGTTGACTATTTTGATGAGTATAAAGGGGATGAATTATGCAGTATTAAATTTCCAAAAAATTAAAAAATGATTTAAGAGTTTATGAATCAAATTGAAATTACTTCAACTTCCCTTAAGAAATTGGATGCTCAAAAAGGGACTCAAGAAAAGGAAGAATGGAAGATTATTTTCTAACAATATCAATTAAATAACCTTGTGAGTATGAAATTATAAATGAATTAGTATCAAAGTTTTCCATAAAGTTTCTATAGGTGGTTTAAAAATAATACTTTCCAACTATTTCTCATGTTGGTGATCAATCTGAATTTTGAAAAATATTGAAATTATTTTATAAAATATAAAAAAGTAAGTGACTATCCCATATTTAAAAATAAAAAACAAACACCATTCTACATCTATATTTCCTTAGAATAAGATACAAACCAAGTGGTTTAATTTGAATAAAAATTGGTTGATATTGAGTACCTCTCTTTAACTCCATTATATCAACTCCAAGATGCACTGAGCAAAGAAGAATAAATTTATGTCGAGATTACTCTGGGAGGTAATCCTTCTTTGAACTCATTTATTTATGATTTTATTTAAAAATAATACATTATTACCTTTTAATGATTTTAATTTTAAAATTTGGATAATATATGGTTTTCCTTGGAGGATGATGAGAAGAAGAAGATGCACCTACCAAGCCCGACTTTCCAATGTCCCTATTTGAAGAAATCACATTTCAAGATGATCAACTTAAATAGGAAGATTTTTATATTGATTCATCATTATTTAATTATATTAAAATTTAAATTTTAAATAACTTTACCTTCCTTTAAATTTATAATATATATTTAAATGAGGAGGCCTTGGATGATGAAGTTGAAAAAGAGGCCACAAAAGTTACTACCAAAGTAACGGAAGAGGGACAATTTTTATTCCTTTCCCCACCATTAAAGATATATATATTTTTGAGAAGGGGATGGATATAAATTACTCTATCCCTGAGTTCATATATAACTAGTGTAAAGAGTGTGCATTGGAAGGAAGTGTATGTGGTGATTCAGATCATGTAAACCACACCCACCATCAAATTTTGGGTAACAGTTGGAACTATCAACTGGAGGTAGTAAAAAACTAGTACGTACTTAGATTTTCAAACCAAGAATTATTTTTCCATTAATATTTATTTTTATTTATTTTTCTTTTAGTAAATTTCTTATGTTTTTTTTATTTCTTTGTTTAAAGTGGAAGAAACTTGAAACTTAACTCTAAGATTCCACTATCAAATAACTCAAGTCATGTCTATCTTTCTCCTTGGTTTATTTTCCATTATATTTTTATTCCATTTGATCTTAAATAAAGTAAAGGGGTTAGTTAAATATTAATTGTGTGTGTTGGGGGGGGGGTTCCAACTTATTTTTATGAATTTTTATATGTTTTCATTTTGTTTTTTCATGCTTGAAAATCTAGAATTTTGTATGTTTTCTATTTTGTTCATGTTTATAGGATCTTGAGGTTAATAGGATACTTTAGAAAATTTAAACCATCTTGTAATTTTTGGAAAATTACTTGATTTCGATATCCAAGGATTTAAATGATTTCTGAATGGATTTTATTTTATAATTTAAAATCTTTTCATTTAAGGATGTTTGATTGAATGTGTAACTCATGTGCACTAGTTTTCATGACCCAACCCACTGTGGCCTGCCTGGCTGACGATAAGTTGAGTGTGACACCCCAATCCCACCTTCAATAGGCTATGGGATTGTGACTAGATATGAGTTGACATATCACATGCATGAGAGGCATTATCCTAATGTACCTGTATACATGCACACATCTCCAAATACCCATACATTTATAAAAGGGTAAAACAATACATCTGATACCATATTTCATTCATAACATCTATCCCTCATTATATTTTGAAAAAATTAATATAAATCATAAAGGGACAAATATAAGCCCCTCAAAAGTAAAAAATAATCCAAGATTATCTAAAGGATGGGGACTTCTATCAAATTAAACACCTAGTACAACCATAGTCAGTCTAGCTCACTATGCTCTGCCTGCTCCAAATCCTCCTAAGAAACCATCAAAAGTCCTGTTATCTATATAAGACATATAATGTGTGGGAATATCCCATGCAAGGATAATTATAAAATACTCAGTAAGAAACCCTAAAATCACTAAACATAAAGCATCAAGAGTAGTCATTTCATCAACTTAAAGGCATGTCAATCAATATATGAGGAAAATCAATAATGATAACCATAAAACCTAGATATACTCATAAAAAACTCCAATTATCAAATAGGTCTCAGCCACTTCAATCCATAGGATATTTCTATATGTTTTAAGGTAATTATTATCCAGGATAACTCACTCCATGAACCATGATTTCACTGTTGATGCCCATCTGAGAGGCCATGCTCGTCGAGTATTTCAAAATAAGTACTTTATATAACTCTAAATATGTTGACATACATATAAAGGATCACACCCTATACTACTATGGGACACCAAAAACCCTACTGGATCAATATAATAGATATGGGATTGACACCCTATGCATGGTGGTCACACCAATACCACGAACCCTACCCTGAGAAGACGATATGATAGAGGATCCAACCCTAGGCCTCATAGAGGGATACTGTGAACTCTATATAAGAAAAAACCATATATGGGATTATAATCCTATACTCAAGATGTGATACCAGACTATACCCTCATAGGGACGGATCAAGGGATCATACTCAACTGAACTTGGTTGATATTGAAGAGATGGAGGGACTCAACTTTTCTTGAAATAAGTACATGGTATGTACCAGGGAGTAAATGAAATGTCTTTTATTACTTGGGACATCCTATGCCTCTCTGTATCACATGACATGTAGTCCTTCATACACAGAACATGTTCACCTAGGATACAAAATATGTAGAGTTCAAGCTGGCACTCAGTGTGTCATTAGACCGTGCTAGTGTACATCTGGTATACTAGTGTACTTTGAGTCATGACCGTGTACTTGTCCATGTCAAAGTACCAGGTCATTCCCATGTACCCAGTCATGCCCATGTTTCTATCCATGCCCATACCTATATACCCTATGGGGTGCCTAATGAACCGCCATAATGAGTCTGCACAACGTGTGTTAGGAACCAAACAACATGTGATATTTTATTTCACATGTAAACCCTAGCTGCTGTTGTAGGGTCCCACATGGAATGTATTCTTTGGACAATATGTCATGTAACTTAGGATTTTATATAAAGTTTAGAGTGCTTTGGAATTTCCCTCAATACCACTACCTCCACCAAATCTACTTCTAATATCATTGATGAATAAGGATCTTGATCCTTATAAATCATCCATAATTGTAAATCATATTTTGACCACCTAAATTTCATGAGAATTAGATCCCATCACAAAATGAAATCATCTCATGCTAAACTAGGAATAAGGGGAACCCTGATCCACTCTCATTCTACCTATGATCATCCACTTCTATCATCGCACCTTGATCGCTCCCTCGAAATCCCATACTGACTCATCACCTAGCTCTGAAAATGTTATTAGATATATTTGAAATATTTAAAAGGTTAAAAATAAGTCTTTCCATTCTCCCCACCTCGGGGATTTTTTTCCTAAAAAGAGAAATCTTACTCAAGAAAATATAAGGGTTCTGGGCTCACATCTAGTTATCTCACTCCTAGGTTCTATCCTGAAGACTTAATAACTGCCACTCTACATGATCCAATGGAATTAATATCCCAATAAGGATCTTCTCCTTATTTTACCTAATCTCAATTGGATACTTAGAAAAGGTAGATCCATCCTCGATGTCTATCTCACTCTAATTGATAATATGCGATGGGTCATGCACATACCTCCTCAGCTACGACACATGGAAGACATCATGTAACTGGTTTAACTGTGATGGTAAGGAAAAGTGGAATACCACCTTGCTGACCCTACACAATATTTTGAATGGGACAATGAATCTTGGATACAAATTTCCACCCCATCCAAATATTCAAAATCCACATCAAGGTGAGACCCTCAAGAACACAAGGTCTCCCTCTTTGGAATATAAATGAATTTAACATTAATATGTATAAGACTTACAATAGCTATGGGAAGTCCTCATATACTCCTCAATGATCTGTACCTTCTTTTTCATATACCACACCAACTCTGGGTCCATGAGTGATGGATCACCTTGATCCACCCAACTTAGTGGTGGCCTGTAGGGTCTCCCATACAAGGCCTCAAATGGTTTCATAACGATGGTGGAATGATATATTTTATTGTATGTAAAATCCACTAAGGGTATATGATACTCCCAACTATGGTCAAAGTCTTACATGAAAGACCATATTATTTCATCCAAAACTTGAATGGTCTTCTTAGTTTGACCCTTAGTCTGAGGGTGAAACACTATTCTCAAACAAAACTAAGTCTTAATGGTCTCCTTAAATTATATCTATAATAATGACTTGAAGAAAGAATTACAGTCTAAAAAAATAATTGAGGGAGCTCCATGAATTCGAACTATCTTATGTATGTAAAGGCATCCCAAGATCATTAGTGAACACTGCTCTCATACAGTTAGGAAGTGAGATGACTTGGTGAGTCACTCTATGATCACAAAGATGACATAACGTCCTCTAGAAATTCATGGAAACCCCATAATTAAGTCCATATATATATACCATATAACTCATACTTTGTTATCTCAAGTGTTCCAACTAAACCCATTGGAACTTGATGCTCAACATTTACTTGCTTACAAGTGAGGAATCACGAGAGAAAATCAGCTACACACTTCTTTATACCCGACCACCAAAACTGACATCAAAGGTCCTGGTACATCTTCACCAAAACTTGATGTACCACTAAGGGGGATTTATGAAAATCCATAATAAACTCCTCATAAAATGTCAATGGTACCATCCTCCACCCTCTTAAAAAGATGATATGCACCCCACCTTTATAAAATCCATCAGGAGAAAGTCTAGTAGATATCTGAGCATCTAAGGTATCATAGTTTTCATCTCCTTGCTGAGCCTCCCTAACACACCATAGAAGTGGTGGGGTTAAAGCCATATAATGGAGGTAATATGTACTATACTCATCCATAATGGACAACCACAATGAGTCTAACTTCTTTGACACCTCAGTCAAAAACTACGAGTAAGGTCTCATACTTAGGGAATCTTCTACCACGTTCCTCTTCCCAGGAGTATATAATATCTCAAATTCATAATCATAGAGGAACTCTAACTATATCCTGTATCTCAAGTTAAGATCCT
The DNA here is from genome assembly GCA_963277665.1 of Viscum album. NCBI lineage: Eukaryota > Viridiplantae > Streptophyta > Magnoliopsida > Santalales > Viscaceae > Viscum > Viscum album. Next base: position 496,066,576 of record OY728120.1, read on the forward strand.
TATATGAGAAGATATACTTGATACTCTTGTGGTCCGAATAAACTATAAAAATCTCACCCTTAAGATTGTGTTGCCACATATTTAGGGTGAAGACTACCACTACCCAATCTAAATTGTGGGTTTCATAGTTATTCTCTTGGTTCCTCAACTGTCAGGACCCATAGAGAATCACCGACTACATTTTCATTAGAACACAACTAAGACTAGTCTCTGAGTCATTTTATAATACTATATACTCAACACACTCCTAATAAAATATTAAAATGTGTGTGATTTTCAACCTATAACAAAACTCTTGGAAAGACTACTAGAACCTTTCCATCCAAATGAAAGGAAGCCCTTCTTGGTCAAAGTAGTCAAGGGTTTTGATATCCTAGAGAAATCAGCCACAAAAATCCAGTAGTTTTATACCAAAAAAAGAAGCTCTGCACTTCCATCACGCTCTTGGGTGGATCCCAAGATAACGCTACCTCAACCTTCATTAGGTCCACTGCAACACCCTATGCTGAGAAGAGATTACCTAGAAAGTGGAAATATTGAATCTAGAACTGACCTGACAAGATCTTCCCATAAATTCGGTGCTATCGAAGTATGTCTAGGACCGTCTTCAAGTTTATTGAATGATCCTCCTATGATTTTGATTACATTAGGATATCATTGATGAATACCACCACAAATTGGTCTATGAAAGGATGAAATATCCGATTCATGATCCCCATGAACACTACTGGGGTGTTTATCATGCTGAAAGACATCAAAAAGTACACATAATGATTGTAGTGGCATTTGAATGTCAAAATTTCATATTCTGTATATCTACATCACATACTCAATGCTAGTGATAACATATTCTGTGGTCAATCTTTGAGAACCATCTAGCCCCTCTCAACTAATCGAATAGGTCTTCAATTCTTAATAGTGGATAATTATTCTTCACAATAACTTGGTTCCAGTGACCGTAATCCATACACAACCTTAATCTCCCATTCACCTCCATGGTGAATAAAACTAGGGATTCCCAGGGGGAAACCCTAGGTCTGATAATTCCCTTCCTCTACAAGTTTTCCAACTTCACCTTCAACTCATGAAACTCAATAGGATACACCTGATATGCTATCACAGATATCAGGGTAGTATCTATTTTCATGTCTATGAATACTATATATATTAGTGGGGGGGGGGGGTAGTAAGTTTGACACATCCTCAGGAAATATATCCTCATACTCCGACACCACTATAGGTAGCTAAAAGATCATAAAATCTGTTACTCTGATGATCATACTAGCCAAATGGTGAGTAATCGGCTACATCCTTTTACATATGATCAAATACTTCTATATATGTGTTTCCTTCCCACCCATGAAGGAAAATATCATCCCATAACCATGGAAACACCACATAATCCACCTAAAAAAATCAGTCTAGGTATGAATTTTGGATATCCATTCCATACCTTATATTACATCATAAGACCTCATCACTTCTATAAAGAGATAATATATAGATATATCTCCTCCAAGAGTTAGGTAACACTATCAGTAGTAGTGTGTGATCAATTAATCCCCTAAATTTGGAGTCTATTAGTGTAAGGGTCGATCCAAGTGATCGACTAAAATATCCAAGTATCGAATAAGAAAACTCAAAAGAAAATATTAGCTTAAACCTATGTCTATCAGTACTAAAAATAAAGTTTATATAACATAGATCATACCTCTAATCATACCTAAAACTTCTAGGTCATAGGTCTGCACTTCTTGCAGATGTCCTTATAACTGACCACCAGCTCCTTGATATTGGTATGGACCACCTAGGGGGTAGTGGTTCCAACAAGTCAAAACATATTCCACCCCTAGCTTCTCTCCCTACTCCTTTTCCCCATCCACCACTATGCAATCCTCCTTTCTCCTATTGCTTTATATACCAGGGAATCCCATGGATCATCTCCCTATCATATAATCAATTGTTTAAACAATATTGAATATTATATCCCTATCCATTGTAATATAAACAACACCTCTCTATAGGCTTACTAGAACTGTCCTAAGAGCCTCAAACTACTGACCCGATATCTTGGTATTTTTTTTAAAGTGTCTCACACCCAGATTTATGTGTCTACCATCAACTACCAAATTTCATGGTCTCATCACCTATGTTTCCACCACTAGCACCAACTGTCGACATCAACCCTTACAGGAATCTCTCCACTACTAAATCCCACTCAAGCACTCCATCATTGGTGGGAATGAAAAGATATATCACTACATACTCATATATTGGTGGAATACTTCCTTGAAATTATGTGCTCAAAAAAATAAATCTCGAACCATATATATAGAGTATCAGGAGAGGTTGATGAACCTCTCCAAATACTCAGCCATAGTCATACTACCTTTCTGTAACTATAGAAGCTCCTGGATAACAATTAATCACAATGTGGTTGGATATAAATCCTCTATAAAGATACACTTGAAATATGACTAGGATAGATCCACCTTATCATGTGTATAAATAACCAAAATCCACCATCAACCTATAGATCCATGAAGAAAACTCGCCACTAGGACCACCATCTGATTTGGAGGTATCCTCATAAGGAGAAAAACTCAAGTCACTACCTATAGTCAGTTCTCTACTAGTTAGAGATTTTGATTTCATTGAAACATGGGTGGTAGATACCTATGAAACTCAGAGAGAGTGGTCATCTTGAACACATCCTCAATAAGTGCTTTTGATATTACCTAATACTCAATGGGTGGTGAAAAAATTAGAAAACCACAAGAAGGTTCCAACTCCTGTACATGACTCTGTAATGAAGACTCTTTACTAGGAGCATCATCCTTATAATAAAACTATGGAATCCTAGCTGAAAATTGTCATAGAGGAATCCTAAAATAAACAAGATGCACTGTGGTTAAAGATTATATATGGGGAGATGAATCAAATGGGCATAGAAAATACAACCCATTCTTATATGATGCATGTACCAATGTTTTCCTAAAAATAGTGTCTATATGAACTAATTAAATAAGCAAGTTATCAAAGTCCTGATGAATGGATATGATGTCCACTACAACAACACTAGAGTCACTGACATAAATTCTGAACTTGAAACATTTTAACATTATTACCATAAATCCCAATCCAAAACTCACAATAATAAAAAAATACAAACTCCAGTAATAAGATGGAAATATTCTCTAATACCACTCTATCAAAACCTAACCCACCGGTGATTGCATGGATATAAATACAAAGAGTGTGACATCCCAAGATTGCCTCTAATAGGCTAGGGTCTAATGACTAGAACCAAGTAGAAATATCACATATATGGGAGTTATTATCCTATTATACATGTATATACTCAAATATATTTAAATACCCATATAATGATGAATGGGTAAAATGAAACATCTAATAACATAATGCATGCATAATATCTATCCCACATCAGAGTAAAAGAAAATTATTGGGAAGAATAAAGGGCCAAATATAATCCCACCCAAAAGTGAAAAATATTCCAAACTACTCATAAGGAGGAGGAATGATGTCAAATGAAACACCTGGTAAAATCATGGTTAGTCTAGCTCACTATGCTCTATTTTCTATGAGTCCTCCTATGACACTGTCAAAAGGTATGTCATCTGCATAAGACATGACATGTGTGGGAAGATCACATACATGGGTGATTATAAAAATACCTAGTAGTAAAACCTAAAATCAATAAACATAAAACATCATGATAATTCATCTCATCAAATCAAATTCATGTTAATTAGTATATGAGAGAAGGCAGTAAAGGTAACCATAAAACCCAGATATAATCATAACTCACTCTAAGCCTCAAATAGGACTCAACCAATACTATCCAAATGATTCTATTTTAGGATTCAAGGTAATGACCATCTAGGAGAAATTGGTTCATAATCCATTCTATCAATATTTCTACTCATCTGATAGGTCATGCTCATTGAGTCTTACCAAAGAATTACTCATTAGAGCTTTGAAGATATTGACATATAGATAGGGTATCACACTAATGACCACTATGGGGAACCAAAAAATCTACTGGATTAATATACTATATTGGATATCAAATCCATGTTCATGGTGGTCACATCAATACTATGAACCCTACCCAGGGAAGAAGATATGATAGATGATCCCACCTCAGATCTCAAGGAGGGATACCACAAAGTCTATCAAAGTCAAAACTCATAGAGGGGATCATAATCTTATGATTAGGATGTAATTACACACTATAACCTTGTAGGTATGGAAAAAAGGATCATACTCACCTAAAAATGGTATACACTGAGGAGACAGAGGACCCCAACTTGTCCAGAAATAAGTACATAGTGTGTACTAGGGAGTACACAACATGTCCCATCTACCCCGAGTCTGCCCGTGCCTCTTCGTATCACATATCATGTAATCCTCCATATAAATTCCATGTTAACCTGAGATAAATAGTGTGTAGAGGTAGATCCAAAACCTGGTTTTCCTTTAGCACATTCCCATGTATATATGGCTATACCTATGTACTTCAGGTCGTGCACATTTACCTGGCTGTGTCTGAGTATCAGGCCATGCCCATGTACCTGGTTGTGCTCTTGTGCCTAGATGTGACTATGCCTATATAACCTTTAGGGTACACACTGATCCCCTATAATAGGGTCACATATAGTGTGGTAGGCACCACATTATGTGTGATATTTTATTTCATTCATAAACCCTAGCCACCACAACAGGGTCCCACGCGACGTGTGTTCTTGGGACTACAGGGCGTGTAACATGAGATGTTCTAGAAACTTAAGAGCAATAATGTGTTTCCATTGGAACTAATGGAACTACCAAATCAACTAAAAAATTCCATTGATGAACAGATATCTTTTTTTTGAGATCATCAGTCACCTTTGGCCAGGTTCTGACCACCCGAATTGCACAAGAATCAGCTCCCTTCACACCGTACTGTCACTGCATGCCAAATCAGGAATAATGGGAACCCCAATTCACTCCCATTATACCTCTTATCATCCAAAACTATTATCTCACCTCAATAAATCCCTTTATTGTGAACTAAAAACTATGGTATCGATCCATTTATCCAAAGAATGATCAGGCAATGATCAAATACGAGTATTTGTCGAACCGTTGGACAAAGGAATTTATAATGATGAACATGTGAAGAAATGGGAACGAAATAAACAAATAAAAAAATGATGAATTAACCTTAGTGGGTTTTCATGTTGGCCTCAATCCATTTACCTTATAATGAAAAATAAAGAGCAATAAATAAATCAATAAAATCAAATTTTAAACCATAGGAAGATAAAACCATATACAAACAACAAGATTGACCCACAAGTCAAACTGTTAGAAGAATTGATTTGAATTCATCATGGGATAGATAAATGGCGATAAATATACATAAAATAATATCCTACCTTAATTTGGATCAATCATTGGAGAATAATGGTTCCATTTTTTCTTCAGTGGTGAGATCCCCAACTCCATTGGCATAGATGGCCATGACAATACCGATCCGATCTTTGATCCCATTTTCATTCTCCAAGATATCCTCCATGTACTCCTCTAAAATACTAGGGTTATGTGGATAACCCTACTAATTTGGCACAAACATGTATTTATATATAATATTAGGTTGATTCATGAAATAAATAAATAAATAAATAAATAAACAAATAAATTTATTTTATTATTTATGCTCATGATAACATTGATCAAAACACCTGATATCGAAAAAGATTATGTCATAGATAGGGTAAAACACACATTTTATATTTAATGATGGTTTCAAATTTCTGATCTTAGACTATTTTCTGGAGTTATTACATTATTCTATAAAAACTATGCACACATGATATTAATATATTTAATATTTATATAATATCAATATTGAGCCTCTCCAAACCTTGGAATCCCATACCGTCTTAGCGCCTAGCTCCAGAAATATTATTAGATATTTTCCAAAGCTTTAAAAGGAAAAAAAGTTGTTACAATAGTTTTCATGGCCCGACCTTCCAGGGTCCAACTCGTGACTATCCTAAGTCCACCTTCAATAGGTGAGGGGCTAGCGACTAGTGTCGAGTAAACATATCCTGCAAATGGGAGGCATTATCCTATAGTACCTAGACACACACACACACACAAACACACCCATCTCTGAGCCCACAAAATTTTTAAATGAAAAAACTAAAACCAATGCATGAATACATCTATAATCCCACAATATAGTACAACTAAAAATTTCTGAAGGAAAAAAAGGGGATAAATACAAGCCCAACCAAAAAATTAAAATCTCCAACCTAATCCAAGTGAAAGGACTATGATAAAATGAAAACTCTTGAAAAAAACTGCAGTATATCATGATCAAGATAAGATCCACCTACTATGTATTATCCTAGGACACCGTCAAAAGGTATTTCATTGATAAGACCCGAACGTACTGGTAGAGCTCATGCAAGGGTGAGTTAACAATACCTAGTATAACACACCGAAAACACTAAAAATGAATAATCAAGTACCGTAATCTCTATAAATGTATATAAAAATAAATTTATAATAGAAAACACCTAGATATACTCAAGAAGGAAACCACGACACCAGACAGTCACAACCAACCACCAACCATAATATTCTAATTGAAGCAATGCTCATTCCTAGAGAATACAGTCCACAAGACATGCTTCATTGAAGACACTCATTACAGATGTCAATATCATTGGTCATTTCCTAATAAATCTCACTGGTCTCAAAATACTTTGATACTCAGATAGGGGGTTATTCCAAAAACTGCTAGGGAACACCACAAACCTAATTTGGATCAACCCACTATGTAGGGGATTGTACAACAATGATACCAAAAACCCTACCTAGAAAAACTACTAGATGGAAGATAAATTCACTACTTAACGAGGTTACATTGATTCCATAAACCCCACCTAGGGTATAAAGATGATAGAGGATCACACTCTATTCTAACAGAGGGATACCAAAAACTCTATTTGAGACTCATCCTCCAAAGGGGATCATAATCCTATGATATGGATGTAATTCCACACTGTACCTTTGAGGAAAGGAACCAAGGAAACACCCTCGACTAATAAATGTCCAGACTAAATAAATAAAGGGCTATAAACACCGTTGAATGTGGTACATAACTTGTAATGAGGGTACATGACATGTCTATCTATCCACATGAGTTCTTATGTGGTAACACCTCACATGACATGTAAAACTCAAAATAAACGGTGTGTGGGTGAGACCCATAGTGTTTAGAGGTCACCTGACACACTTCCCATTCCATTTGGCCTTGCTAGTGTTTCTCAAGCCACACCCATGTATGAGTATAAGGCGTTTCTAGTACATGATGTTTCCAAGACTGTATACTCCTATCCATGACTGTGTACCCTCCAAGGTACATTTTGAGCCATAAGGGAATGGTTACATGGTGTGTGAACATGTCACATGGAATGTGATATTTAACTCAAGCCGAAACCCTAGAACTGTAGCCAGGGGCCCGACATGAAATGTAATCCCAAAATACACACTTTTTAGATCAGGATTTTCCAGATCCATTGGTATCTTCCTCCACATCATCCTGCACATTTTCAGAACCACCAAATTCTTTAAAAATCACAGATCCGGGGTAGGCCAACCCATGACATCATCGCTATCTAGAATATGAGCCATCGATCTGCTCAGAAAACCATTCATCAATTTTCTCATCATTGTACATCAAAAATGAGAAGAATAAGAATATTAAATCTATCTAATCTTCCTCTAATCATCCACTTCCACCATCGATTCAAAAATCACACCCTCCATCACAAGCCATACCCGCATCATCAATCCATTGTGTCGAAGAACGGTCACAAAATGATCGTATTCGTAGAGTTGGTCAAACTATTGGCCAAAGAAAATACAAATGATGATCAAATGAAGAAACATGGAAGAAATCCGTAAGCCATGAAAAGTGTGGAATGAACCTTGACATTTTTTCATTTACCCTCAAAGCATTTTCAAAGAAATATATAAACTAATAAGAATAAAACAAAATAAAAAAATAAAAAAGATCCATCAAATTAAATATACTGATGATGTGCATATCAATTCTATTCATGGAATTGATTTACGTTCATCTAGTATCAAATATTAGGATGGAAAACAAAAATAAACATCCCACCTAGAGTTTGGAACGATTTTTGATGAAGAAAAGTTATGTGTTTCCATCGTTGACAAGATCCATGATCTCTGTTGGTGTAAAAATCCAGGATCCTGATCTAATTTTTCATCGTTCTCCAATAATTCTCTCCTCCAATGGTCTCTAGGTCTCCAGGTTTTAGCAGTCAACCCTAAGAAAAAGTTCATATCCATTTAGTTAAATATGAAACAGGTCACTACATCAAAAAATTAAAATAAATTAAAACATTTAATTAATTTCTTTTTTCAATTCCATTCCTGTGATTTTTTTTCACAAACACTATGAGATGATAAATATTATGTCTTGACTAGGGTAAAACATGCATTATAAACTCCACGATGCCTTCATATTTTTGATCCGGGACCATGTTCATGAGTTATTCCAATTTTTCAAAAAACTATGCACACATCATATTTAATATATTTAATATAATTCAACCATTTATTTTGAGACACCATGACTCCAAACTACATATCATCTTAGTTCATAGTATAAAAAATAATCAATATAATATCCAAAAAATAATACACAAAAAATATGAGTCATTACATTCTCCCCAACTTTGGTATTTTAGTACTAAAAAGAGAATAACATACTCAAAAAGATAAGGTACTAGGCTTGCATCTGGTTCCTCCACTCCCAGGTGCTTTCTTAAAGATTCACATGCTTCCACTAGACATGAAATAGGGGAATCAATCACCCATAAAGGATCCTATCCTATGGATCCTCAATCTCCATCTGGTACTCTGTAAAGGTTACTCCATTCTTGATATCAATCTCTCCCCAGCTGAAAACATGCGACGGGCCATGCCCATACTTTCTCAGTTATGACACAAAGAAGACATGATATACCTGGTCCAACTATGACGGTATATCTAAGTGGTATTCCACATTTCTAACTCTATACAATATCTAGAAAGGGGTAATGAATCTTGAAGAAATCTTACCATCATGGCCAAATCTGCTCAATCCACATTGAGGTGTGACCCTACGGAACACATAATCTTTCTCCTAGAACTCTAGAGGTCTTATTTGTCTTTCCACATAAGACTTATAATGGATCCATGCAGTTCTCATCTACTTCTATATGGTCTAGACCTTCTCTGTAGTAGCTTGTACCAACTCCGGGCCCATGAGTGCTAACTCACCAGGATTAGTGAAACAGATTGATGACCTGTAGGGTTGCCCATAAAAGTCTTTGAATAGAACCATACCAATGGTGGAATGGTATATTGTGTTGTACAAAAACTCCACCAATGGTATGTGATTCTCCCAAATACATCCAAAGTACAACATGAAAACCCGAAACATGTCCTCTAAGACCTGAATGGTCCCCTCAGTTTGGATGTCAATCTGGGGGTGAAATGCTAAGCTCAAGCGTAACTGAGTCCCAAAGGCCTCCTAAAATCCTCTCCATAATTTTGACGTGAAGTGAGTATCATGTTCTGAAATGTTTTTTGAGGGAACTCTAAGGAGTTGAACTATATCTTACACATAGAGGTTCCCCAATCTCTCTACTGAACTCTGATCTCAAATTGATAGGAAGTGGGATGAATTAGTGAGTTAGTCTATGATCACCTAGATGGAATTATGTCCCATGTATGCACATGGTAACCCCATAAAAAATTTCATGGATATCTGATCTCACTTCCACTCTGGTACCTCAAGGGGTTGAGACAAACCCATTGAAACTTGGTGCTCAACCTTCAACTACTGGAAAGTGAGGCATAGAGAGACAAAATTCTCAACACAAAGCTTCATTATTGGCCACCAAAACAGATGTCAGAGGTCATGGTACATCTTTGACACACCAGGATGTACCACCAAAGGGGATGTGTGAATCTATCACATCACCTCCTCCTACAATGTCATAGATACCATCGTTCATCCTATAAAAATGATAGCATGGTACCTAACTTTTGAATATCTATCAAGAGCATGTCCAATGGAAATATTAATACTTATGGTCTCACATTCAGTATATCCATGATGAGAATACATGAAAATATAAAAAATTGGTGGTGGTAACAATCATTGAATGAATATATGAAGCACCATCCTTGTCAACTAAGTAAAAATGAAATGAGGATAACTGCTCCAATGCCTTGACCAACAACTGAGAACAAGATCTTCTAATGAGAGAATATTCTACCACATTCCCCTTTATAGGAGTATATAAGATCTCAAAGTCATAGTCCTTGAGGAAATCTAGATATTGAATCTATCTAAAGTTAAGATCCTTTTGAGAGAATATATACTTGAGACTCTTGTGGTTAGAGTAGATTATAACCTAATCATACATCAAGCAGTGTTTCCACATCTTCAGTGAGAATACTACCACTACTAACTCGATATCATGGGTTGTGTAGTTCCACTCATGTGATCTCAACTGATGTGAACCATAGGTAATCACCATATTCCTCTAAATCAAACACAACCCAAACTAGTCCCTAAATTAGTGTAGAACACTACATTCTCGACACCCTCCTCTATAAATCTTAATATGGGAGTGATTGAAAACCTCTACCTCAACTCCTAAGAGCACTACTGGCACCTTCCCCTTTACATAGATGGATTCCCATTTTGAGTCAAAGCTGTCAAGGGTGCTTCCACTCTAGATAAATCAGGTAAAAACCTTTGATAATACCCTACCAACCCAAGGAAACTCTGTACCTCAACAAAATTATTCTTTTGATCCCAATAAAGAACTGACTAAACCTTCTCAGGGTCCACTTTCAATCCTTATTTTGATAGGAAATGTACCATAAAGTGGATATCTCAAATCCCGAATTGACACTTTGAGAGCTTCCCACAAATCTGGTGCTCTTAGAGTGTGTTCAAGATCATCCTCAGGTGTCTCACATACTCCTTCTCAGATGACGAGTACACTAGGATATCATCAATGGGTAATACCATGAACCGGTCTAATAAAGGATTGAATATTTAGTTCATGAGACCCATGAACACTGTTGGTGCATTCATCATGCCTAAATAAATCACTAAGTATTCATAATGACCATAGTAATATCTAAATGTCATCTTGAGTATATCCTCATCCCGTACTCACATATGGTGATAGCCTTATCTGGGGTCAATCTTTAAGAACCATTATTCCCCTCTCAACCGATCATAGTGGTTGTGAATCCTCATTAGTGGATTCTTGTTCTTCACAATCACTTGGTTCAAGCACTAGTAGTCCACACATAACCTCAGGCTTCTATCAACCTTCTTGGGGAAAACACTGGGGTTGCCCAAGGGGGAACACTGGGTCTCAAAAATCCTTTCTCCTACAAGTACTCTAATTGCACCAATATCTCACGAAGCTTTGTGGGAGCGATCCGATATACTGGTGATGATATCTAGGCCATCTCAGGTTATAAGTCAATACAAAAGTCTAGCTCTTGGCGGAGAGGTAATCCTGACATGTTCTCATGAAAGAAATCCACATACTTATCCACCAATACAGGAAACTAAAGGCTCATCGAATACACTTCTTGAATATTCATTCTCGAAAATTGGAAAGTAATTAGCTGCACACTCCTATTCCTAAGACCGTCCTACTTTTCTAAGGTTTCCTTTTAACCCAAAAAGGAAAACCACATCCCATAACCGTGGACACACTACACCCTCCACCTAAAATAGTCGATCTAGTTATGAATTGTGGATATCCATTCCATACCTAAGATGAATTCATAAGGCCGCATCACTACTATAAAGAGATCCCATAAAAAATCACACTGTGAACAGAAGTGTGAAATCACTGAGTCACAATATTTTAGAGTTTCTAACCATAAGGGTCAATTCAAAGGCTAACCAGAATCTCTAAGTCTCAAACCAGAGAACTGGAAAGGAAGGAAGACTCACACCCATGTATATAAATACTATAGATAAGGTATGAAATACATAGATCATACCTCATATCATATGTGGAGAGTTAGGTTCATAGGCCTCCATAGACTATAACTAACCTAATCCCTAACCACCAGCTCCCTGAGCCTAGCACGGACCACCTGGGGGTGGTGGTGGTAATAGGTCAAACCTCTGACCACATACTGTTACTCTACTAGCCCCTCTACCATGTTTTCTACCCCACAAACCACCCTCATCCTGGCTCTGTCTCTACCTATATGGTCCATCGACTGTCTCTTAACCATGTTTATGATGAGCCAGATAATCCCAAGTGATATTTCCTCAATCATCATAGAAGAAACACAACCTATCCCTCAACTTAATTAAGCCATCTGGAGAGCCCTACACTACTGAACTGGTGTCCTGGGATCACCTTCGAAAGCTTTTGACATGCATGGATCGCTGCGACTTCCATCAGCTACCTACTTCTAAGGTCTCAAATTTTGGGCGACTACTACCAGCACCCACTGTCAGTGACTTCTATTATAGAAAATTTTCCACCACCAAGGCCTGATCAAGCACCTAATCATAGATGGGAATGTTGATGGATATCACTGAACCCTTGATTTCCCCAATTAATCCATAAGCAAAGTTATATGCTTTGAATAATGGATCCCACACCATATCCAAGGAGAATGTGAGAGATTAGTAAACCTTGATGAGTACTCCACCATGATCAAACCTCCTTACTGTAGATGATGAATCTTATGTGTGTGAACTGTTCGCAATGTGGCTAGATATGACTCCTCCTTGAAGAGACCCTAAAATTATAACTAGGAGAGAGATGTCTCATCATGTGAATGAGTTACTAAGCTCCACCATCACCCAAAATATCCCTGAATATGACTCCCAGTTAGGTACTCAATTTAATATGAGGGAATCCTCAAAATGAGGAAAATGTAGGTGACTACCTCTATCCATTACTCTGCCACCTGGGGGTCTAGATCCCCCTAAAACCTAGGAGGTTGCTGCCTCTATAACTCATGTAGAATACTCAGTATGTGTTTATCCTATACTAGAATTTCTAGATCTAGATTCTCCTCAAAGGGTGGTGGTATATATATGAAACCACCTTAAAATGATATATCTGATATGATCCCCTATACTGAAACCTTTTCACTTGGTGGATCATCCTCATGATCATATAGGGGAATCCCAGCTGGCTGTTTACATAGAGGAAGCCTAAAATAAACAAGATGTACCAAGATAAAATAGTATATATAGGGAGATTAATATAGAAGGACATGAAAAAACCCATTACAGTATTATGCATTTCCAAATGTTTTCCCTATAACCAATGTCTATATGAATCGATTCAAAAGTCAGGTAATCAAAGTCCTGATGTATGAATACATTGGCAGTCAAACTAATACTGGATTCCTTGGTCTGAATGTCAAAATTAAATCCCTAAAAACTATTTCCCAAAACCAATCCCACTAACTCTAGTCATAAGGTGGAATAAATACTCTAATACCACCTTTTCATGACCCAACCCAATAGGGTCTGACCCATGACTACCCCCAAGACCACCTCTAATAGACTAGGGGATGGCGATTAGGGCTGAGTAGGCATATCCTTAAAATGGGAGGCATTAGACTAATGTACCAATACACAGACACACATATCTTGAAGATCACACAATTCTGATATGTAAAACAATTGAAAACAATGCATGCATACATCTATAATCCCATAATAGAGTATGACACTAATGTACTGAAAGAGAAAAAGAGGCAAAATACAACACCCAAAAAAATATAAAGAGTATAAAATGCTCCAAGGGTGAGGAATACGATCAAATGAAAACTAATAGAAAAAAACTTGGTTTTTCAAGATCAAGATAAGCTCAACATGCTCTCTTTCCTCCCAAGACACCATCAAAAGGGTCTTCATCTGCATAAGACATGACACGTGTGGGCAGATCCAATGCACGAGTGAGTATAATAATACCTGGTAGGACACCCCGAAAATACTCAACATGAAACAAAAAGTATAGTCTGATCAATAAAAGGATATAAAAATAAATATATAATAAGAAACAAGCATATATTCTCAGGAAGTACACCACACCACTAGACAATAAAAACCAACTACTAGCCACCATATTCTAAACGAAGCAATGCTCATTTTGGGAGAATCCGATCCACAAGCCATGCTATCACTAGAGACACTCATTCCCGAGTTCAATATCATTGGACCCTTCCCAAGAAAGATCACTAGTATCAGATGACCATGATACTCATATAGGGGGTTATACCCAAAACTGCTGGGGGACACCATGAACCTAATTTGGATCAGTCCACTACGTAGGGGATCATACATCAATGATACCACGAACCCTACCTATACAACCTTCTAGATGGAGGATCAACACCCTACTCAAGGAGGTCATAAAAATTATACAAACCCAATATAGGGTATAAAGTCGATAGAGGATCACACTCTAGTCTCACAAAGGGAGTCCACAAACTCTATCCACAACTCATCCTTCAGAGGGGATCACAATAATGTGATAAGGATGTAATGTTGCACTATAACCTCAAGGGAATGGACCAAGGAAACACACTCAACCAAGATTGGTCTATACTGAAGAAACAAAGGGCTAAAAAAACCCTTTAAGGGGGTACACGACATGTAATGAGGGTACACAACGTGTACAACTATACCTTGTATTCCCAGGTGGAAACACCTCACAAGTCATGTAAACCTCAAAATACATGATGTGTGAGTGAGACACACATCATGTAGAGGTAACTCAATACCCTTCGCATTATGTCTATGCCTGTATTTATCTATCTGTGTTTGTGTATGAGTACACGATGTTCCTAGTACACAGATTGTCTAAGCCTGTGTACTCCTGGTCATGCCTGTGTACCCTCTGAGGTACATGATGAGATGTTAGGGAAGGTTCCCTTGGTGTGTGATCATTTCAAATGGTGTGTGACATTTAACTCCATTATAAACCATAGCGGCACACTTAGGGGGTTCCATATTGTGTGTAATACCTATATACACACAATATAAATTAATATTTTCCAGATCCATAAAGATCATACTCCATGTCATCTTATGTATCACCAAAACCACCACCTTCATGAAAAATAAAATATGCAGGGTCAGCTAACCCATCCCATTGTCTCTAGCTTGGATCCATGTCCTTGATCTACTCAAAAAACCATCTATCGATTTTTTCATCATTGTATGTCAAAACTATGAAGAATGGGAACCATAAATCTTTCTAATCCACCTCCTATTATCCACCACCCTCTTCAATTTTAAAATAAAATCCTCAATTATGAGACATAACCATGGTATTGACCCGTTGTGCTGAAGAATGGTCATGTAATGATCAGATATTGGGTATTGGTCGAACCGTTGGCCAAATAAAATACCAATGATGATCAAACAAAGAAACCAGTGAGAAATCCATAATCCATGAATAGTGAGGAATGAACCTTGACATTTTTTTTCATTCAAACCTAATATGTTTTCATATAAATCGATACAGGAAGAGAAATAAAACACAAAAAAAAATAAATCTGTAAAATTAAATCTAAAAATGATAACCATATCATTTCTATTCATATAGTTGATCAGTTTTCTTATAGGATGAAAGAATACGATAGAAAACATTAATAAACAATGTACCTAGAGTTTGGATAGATTGTTGATAAAGAACGGTTCTATTTTTCTAACATTCATGAGATCCACAAACTCTGTTGGTTCAATGATCCATGATCTTGATCTAATCTGTCATCATTTAGGAAGAATTCTATCATCCAATGGTCTCTAGGTCTCTAGGGTTTAGTTTCCAACCCTGAGAAAAAATTCATAGCCTTTTATTTAAAGCAGAAGAAGGTTTTTTCATTGAATAAAATAAATTAAATCATTTAATTAATTTATTTTATTAATTCCATGCCCGTGACAACTTTTTATCAAACACAATGTTTCGACAAAGATTTTGTCTTTCCTAGGGTAAACCCTACATTCTAAACTCAACAATGCCCTCAAATTTCTACTCTAGTAACCATTTAAAAATTTATTCCATTATTTTAGAAAAACTATGTGTGTGTGATATTTAATATATTTAATATATTTCAAACCTTTATTCTAGGAACACTAGGACTCAGAATCACATGCCTTATCAGCACCTAGTCTCACAAATAATCCATATAATATCCATAAATAATATATGGAAAATCAGAGTCATTAAACTAGTACTATTCTAAATTAAAATCTCACCCAACCCCAGAAGTTTATAAGAATTTTTAATAACTTCTTTACATTTCACTTTTTCTTTAGAGTCTTGAGTCATGTTGTGTGATTTAGAACTTGTGATTTTTCTCTTATAAAGATTTGGATTTCATGAAATGTTTTTTAAATGATTGATGTATTTCTTTAGGTAGCCAAATTTTCAACTTGAGGCTCACCCTTTACATATATTATTTTTATCCATTATAATCCATGAATTTTCTTATAGGTTTAAGATACATTATAATCCATTTTTTCCTTACCAACCTTCAATATTAATATTTTTCTTGGATATTTAAAGTTTTAGTGTGGGGGAAGGGCCTTTAATTTGTGTTATTGGGGATGAAATTCATTTTAAGGTGGTGTGAGGTGTGTGGAATTAGTTTTTTTAATGTAATAAAATGAAATGGAAAGGATAAATTGTTCATTTTATTTCATTTATATCATCATATTCACTAAATAATTAGAGAAAAATTGAAAAAAATGGAGATGAGCTTGAATAATTCATTATGTTTACTTTTATGAGTCATATCCATTTAAAAAATTATGGCCATGAATTTTCATTAATTCATTGTATTTTATTTCCCCCTCATCCTCCTTGAAAATAAAAAAAGAAAAAATTGAAATAAATTAATAAAAAAATACAAAAAATTTAAAAAATGGGAATTAGGATGAATTCATTCATTGTAGTTATTTATTGACTCATGTACGAGGTTATTAAAAAATGGGTGTTATGCTAAGCATATTTTAATGGGATTTGCGTGAGGATTTTTACATGTTTTAATTTTAATATTAATGTAATATACTTTAGAGTTCAAACTCATTTTTAATCCTTTGAATTTCTAAATGTTTTTACCCACCAAACCATAGATAGAAAATAACCATGGGAATACCTCATGATTGAAAATTTTCTAATTAATCATGATGTAAGGAGATGATAAATTTTCAAGCCCATGGAGATTCCACATGTTCATAAGAATAATAAAAACTCCATATAAAAAATCATTAAGTTTAAAAGAAATAAATTCTCGAGGAGGTTGGTATGAAATGCACAAAGGTATTAACATGAGATTTAACAAAATTTTATGATTTTATAGGATTTAGGGAATTTTGGTCCATGTGGGAGGCATGATAATTTATTTTGTGTGTGGGAATTATGTGGTGCTTCCGATTATATTGTGGGAAGTTTCTTTTGAGCTCAATATTTGATCATTTACTTAGAGTGAAATGGTTATGTGTGGGGGGTTGACAAAAACATGTATGAATTTTAGAATGATAAATTTGGAATAAAAAATCCCCCCCCCCTCATGCCTATAAATTTGCGCTTTCACCTCATTTTGAGGGCCCTTTTAAGTAGATTATAAGGGGTTTTACTAATATAATAGTTATATATATATTTAATATATATTACTTCTTTATATTTTTCTTATTTTTCATTTTATATTTTGTGGTTCACTCACAGTTCTTTTCCATCTCTACGAAAATGGAAAACTAACTTCAATTCTTGTTTAAAGGAAAGTAATGGTGGATGCTTGAGATATTATAATTAAATGATTCTATTTATTTTATTGTAATATTTTTGAAAATTTTAAACTAATTAGGGTATGAGTCATCCCCCTTTTACCAACTATAATCTTATTATTTCTATTAATTTTTATTCCTCCCATTCTTAATTATAATGCTGCATACAAGGTGGAGTAGAATTATGATGAAGGTGTATAACGAAGAGGTATCCTAGACACAATTTAATATAGTATTATATGAAATATAGAGGGTTGGTTTAGGGGTATAAAATTTCAAATAAAAGGTGTTGAGTGATATTTTTGGTCTCAATTGATTATAATATTGATATTTATTTAAGTAATTATGATTACATTGCCATGAACTCCATAATAAAACCACAATTTCTCACTAACTTCTTTGTGTCTTTCATTATTCAATTTTTATTTAATATTTATATTTATATTATCTAAATTTTATAAATCATGTATTTTAGTATATTTTATTTTATAAATAGTTATAACAATATAATGGTGAGTGTGAGTGGCCGCCTATAGGGATTGTCCTTGAGTGTGCACTATATTACAT
The DNA here is from genome assembly GCA_963277665.1 of Viscum album. Classification (NCBI taxonomy): domain Eukaryota; kingdom Viridiplantae; phylum Streptophyta; class Magnoliopsida; order Santalales; family Viscaceae; genus Viscum; species Viscum album. The sequence continues at coordinate 496,085,048 of OY728120.1, forward strand.
GGTTAAGTAAATAAGAATTTATTGGTTATTGATTAAAAAAATGTCACTTATCACTTTCCATTTTTTTAAAAATACTACTAAAATCCCATTTCAAAACAAACCAATTTTTAAAAAATTTAATGAGTATCAAAATTCCTTTCAAAACCATTATAAAAACTTATTTTTATAAACAAAATAATCCATAACGACAACTTTGAAAAGGAAAATCCAAGTGAAAAATAATAAAAATACACCTAAACCACAAACAATAACATTAATTTTCAATAAATAATCCATTAATTAACCTCATATTAATGGTAAACACCCTTACAACCAATTTAGAAAGCAAGGGAGGAAAAATAATTAATCTATGGGAAATTAAAAACCTTGAATGGTTTGTTCATATAGTTTCGGTGAACAATACACCTACCATGAAATAACCTATAAGAAATATTTCATATCCGTACACACGGGCTCCACATGGTTTTCTTAATTGTGTGAGCTAACCATGTAGATGTTTCTCATCCTCCATGTTTTCTCCAAACCTAGAATGACCTAAAAATAACCTGTATAACTTCAATATATATTAATATAAAATCAATCTTTAATCATAATATGTATAAAATAATCAAGAACAAAATTGTATTTCAAGTTAGGGATCAAAACTACCAATGGAAACTCAAGTATCACCATAAGATGTGGTGATCATAAACCTACTCATGACCTACCTCTTTAGACTTGATTATTCTATATCCTATCAACTATACTTCCTAAAATAAAAAGAGGGATATAATACGATTTTTTCATGAACCAACCTGGGTCAACCTGACACGTCACCCGGGCCAGCCAGTGACAACACTTGAGGTGTATTCAAAATTTCCCCGGGATAACAACTAGTGCTAAAGGAATCAAAAAATATTAAATGGGAATGATTTCCCCCTTTAATTAAAATAAATAAGTAGTATATATTTATAGAAAATAAGATATAGTGTATCCATAGGTTAAACTTCCATGAAAAATAAAATAAGTAGTTTAAAATGAATAGGAAAACCAAAAAAATCACAATCACTATAAATTTCCGAATTCACTTAAATATATATATGCACAACACCAAAAAAATACATAAAAAACATTTGTATAAAGGAAGAAAAAAGTAAAAGGAGCCCGATTTAGTGAGTAAATAACAACCCAATATAGACCATATGCCTAAATCATGACACGATCATATCCATGTGATCTAGGGTCACCTTCATATCCAAATTATCCATGAGTTACCTACATGAAATCATAACCCGAACACCTTCATATAAACATATGAACTTTATATACACTAAGGTGTGTTTTTAGGGTGTGAGCTACACATGACCAATATGATTTCAAAAATTATTCTATGTAGTCCTTTTTCAAGACATACCCAAAATGGTAGTTTTCAATACAATTCACGAAACTAATATTTTTAATGTTTATTAAATACAAACAACATCTAAAAAACATATAAACCCTTTTATAAAACCAAGGACACACCCTAAAATCAAGAATAATAGTTCAAAAAAATCCATTTAGAAACTAATTATAAATGATTAAGTAAATATCATTTTTCATGGGAGAATAATAATTGAGTTTTAAAAGAGACAAAGAATTACCATTTTATTTTCTAAAACCATTCGATGGTTGGTTTTAAACCAATGAAAAAATAAAGGTATATTATTAATATACAATAGTTATGCATATAAAATAACATAAATGAGAATAATATAAATCCCAAAAACATGAATATAAAGTACTATATGAACACGAGAATAAACTATGAATGTGACATAAGTATGATTAGGAAAAACAACATAAAAACCATAATTATTAAGAATAAATGGATGAAATAAAATAATTATAAATTAATAATTAAAGAAAATTAGAACTAAATATAGAATATAATTATGACTTATTAATATGAAAATTATAGTCATTCAATATATATTATACTTAAAAACAATTTTAACATGAATGAAAAACAATATAAACATGCATCTTAATCAAACATCATGATATATTCCCTAGGTTACTAAGGTCAGGTGCAGAATTGGATCCTCATTATTTTGGTGGTAAAATAGTCATATCCAGCTACAACATGATATTCCACTTCTTTTTCATGAGTCACTATGGAGAATTATAATAATTCATATTGGAAATCACTTCTATATCATAGTATCATTTTTTAGTGTGGTGTGGTCCTTTTTTAGAGAGAGTATAATTTATTTCATCCAGTATTTTTCCTAGTATTCCCACCTAGCACCCATGTTTCCCATAAAGTTATCTATGGGAGGTAAGGAAACGTTTTAACACTCATCAGTCAAACATACCAATAACATTGCACAATCTAAAAGATCATAATATCAATACCACATCTCACCTCACCACACTACTTTGATACACAATCCCCTTGTTATTCACATAAATATAAAACCATAACTAACTTTATCTAAAATATACACAAACCATATAAAACATAATGAAATTGGGTTAAAAGAAAGGTTGTTTCCTATGTTATAAAAACCATTATTTCATGTTTCAAAAATGGGCCTTTAGATTTACTAAAATCCTTGAAGTATTTGGAAATTCACATTATAAAACTACTCTGAAAATAAATTTTGATTATAATTTACAATTAAATAAAATAGGATCATGAAAATTATATTAACATGAACAAATGTTTTTATAAAAATAATGTATCAATTTAAACTATATATAAGTGACATTAATATAAGTAAAAACCCATATAATCCTAAGAAAATGTAAAAGGAAAGTAACATGATTAATAAAAACTACAATTCCATAAAAATAACCTGTTAACCCCATTAAAAATTTCTTTAATTCCTGAAATACATAATAAATAATCATTTGGAAATCATTTGGAACATTAAAACCCCACTTTGATTAAAAAATCATGCAGTAATTATTTAGACTAGAAAATATTCCCAAAAATCAAAATTTTTATCTCCAAATAGTTCAAACACAAGTTGAACCATTTTATTATAAGTAAATACATTTAAAAGTGACTTTGGGGTGTATCAGTTCTCCCCACCATGTCACTTTATACCCTTATAATGTCATTAATGAATTTAGAGGAAATAAAATCAGTATTAGGAAAAGAAAATATTTAAAAGAGTAATGGAATATATACCACACAATGAATATTAATAATATTTACCACTGAAATTTGAAAAATTATTGAATGAAATATTTAACAAAAGATAAAAATTAGTTACCTTGTGAAATTAAGAAATTATACTGTTATAACTAGATTACCACTCAACCCATACAACCTATGGAGACACTAATAAGTTTATTACAAATAAATGAGTGATATACTACTGGTATCCCCACCAAGAGGGGTTCCCCTTTTATATGGTGGAACATATATGGTCAAACTACCACATAATTTACTAGAAAGGTTATAAACTTTATGGATGATATTGAAAGAAAAGAAAAAATATCAAGCAGTGAAGAATAAGAAGAAACCTATATCAAGCACATACTTAATGATAATCCCAAATTATGTCTTGAAAGAAAGACACAATATAAGAATGAAATTAAATATCTTAATAAGGATACTAACAAGTTAAATAAAGATAAATATGAGTTTCAAAATATAGAAAATTATCACATTGATGAGATCAATATTATTAAATTGAATGTTATTTAGTGGGAATGATTATGAAGGAGTTTGAAAAGGAAATTCCCACTAAAGAAGAAAAAATCAACATGGATAAGTCATGTTTTCTTAATGCTGAGAAGATTAAAGGAAAAATGAGAAATTGTTATGATAAATCTATATAAGTAAAGGAAGCGTCATAAAAAATACCGATAAATGTTGTAAAAATGTTTTTGTAAAATTTACACTAGTGATACTTGAATATAGGAAATATTTTTCAACATACAGTGTAGGTTCTAAAAGCAAATATTAGAAATAATGGGACGAGTAATGTTCTTATAAGATGAAATCTACAATAATTAAAAGTGAATAAAATCTGAAAAATAAAATTTCTATCAAAAAGATTCAAATTAAGGATGAAGTTATAACAAGACACCTATTAGAACTGACATATATTCTCAATAGTTTCATGAAAGAAATGGTTTTAATGGGTAATATTTGTGTTGTGGAGTTTTTATATGAAAGTCATATGTTTTAGTACAATATGTATTTTTTATGGAAACAAAGAATGTTAGAATTAGGGGGGGTGTCTATCTAGATAATAAAAGAAACAATCATGTGAATAAGAAGAAAATGAATGGAAGTTTATATATGTTATCAATTCAAATTTTTTTTAGTATTATTGAAGAGATATGTAAAAGATGTGACCTATAAATTCACTATATATAATAATTCATAATGATTCTATGATGATAGAAATAACATAAAGATAGTGAAAACAATAATGATAAGTCACTTATTACTGAGGTGGATCTTAAATCTATTAAAAGGAGAAATCAATATATTCTTTATTGTGTATTATCATCACATATGGTTGGAGATATTAATATCTCAAAGAATTTTAAAGAACATGATGATGGTGTAATTAATTTTGTAAATAAAATCTCCTTGAAGATCAAGGGGATTGTTTTAGTTGAGATAGAACCTCAAAAGTTATAGTCTAAATAGGGTTTTTTGTATATGGTCTCAAACATAACTTCTGTAGTGTGAATTATCTCTATGATAAATCTAGTAGTGTATTTTTTAAAAGAAAAACTTTCCTTATCAAAAGAAATAAATAATGAATATTCATCATCAAAGGTGATAGGATAAGTGGTAATATATTTTAGATTGGTGAGCTAAGAAATTTCTTATACCTTAGTGTAGAAGAAGAAAATAATATTTGACATAAGGTACTTGATCATCATTTATGAAAATTTTTGAGAAAAATATCTAGGGAAATTTTTTTAAGGGATTTACCCTATATTTGTAGGAAAAAATATGTTGTATGTTTTTCTTTTCAAAATGGTAATAAAGTGAAATGAAAGTGAAATAGAGTTGAAATATAATTAAACATACCTCTTGAATTAATTCACATAGATTTATATAGACCTATTAGGAATAATTACCATAAATGTGAATTATATTTTATTAATTATATTTATTATTTTACAAGAATGAAAAATGCATTTTGTATATTTAAGAAGTCACAAGTAGTGGAGATATTCAAGGTTTTTAGACTGAAAAAGATCTAAGAGTTCATATTAAAAATGTGAGGATATACAATGGAAATGAGTTTACTTAGAATTATTTTTAATCTCAACTGGATAAAATTTTGATTAATAATTAATATAATACTCCATACACTCCCCATTAGAATGTTGTTGCTGAAAGAATAAATATGTCCTTTTGAAATGGGGATAATTATTCTTTTTGAGTTTAATAGTTCAATTTTTTTCTGGACAAAATATTTTCCATTTTTTTTATATTTGATATAGGTATTTACTATGAAATAAATATATCATGAATTCTTATGAGATGTGTTATAAAATAACCAAACTGTTAATTAATCTAGAGTATTTAACATACCCTGTCTGATAAAAATCAAGTACTTAAACCCATGGAAATTCGATGAGAATCCAGATGAGGGTATCTTTATGGGATTACTATCCAATGGAAAATTATATAGGCTATAGAAAAAAATTATACATAAAATTAATGATTTTTAATGTAAAAATAATTAAAAATCAACTTTACAATGATGCATTAGCTATAATATTTTTTGAAGAATATAGTGATAACAGTGAGTGGTTTTCTAACAAAACTAGTGAGTAATGCATTAAAAATGAGTCACAAGTTTTTGAATTTGATTCTGATAGGACTAGTGATGAATAATATGTTTTTAAAAACAAAAAATAAAAGTATGAAATATTAAAGATAAATGTAGAGATTGAAAATATAAATGGATATCAAAGTGAACTTGTAAAAACAAAAATAAGAATATGGTGTGATAATCAAGAATAAATAATTATCAAAATAGATCCAAATTTAGTGGATTATGATATCAATCATAAATAATGGGTTAGATCTATGAATGAATAACTTGAATGGATAAAAAATAATGCTACTTGGGATCTTTTACCATGACCAAACAATAAAAATGTGACTGGGAACAAATGGGTATTCATTAATAGGATGAATGGTAAGGGATAATTTATAAGGAAGATGATAATAATTGGTTGTAAGGGTTAATAATATTTTGAAGGGATTTATTTTGAAGAAAACTTTACTCCTATTATAATACTAGAAGATATAATATTTTTCCTAACCATTTCTGCTCATAAGAATTATAAAACATTATCAAATAGATATGAAATAATTATTATTGAATAATGAGTTGGAAGAAGAATTTTACACTAAAAATATTGAAGGATCTTTTCTTAATGATTATGAAAAAGGGTTTTCAGATTAAAAATTATCTCTATGGGATAAAAAATACCCCTAGGTCACAATACTCATTGTTGAATGACTACTTGAGAAGAATGATGTTTATAAAATGAAAAGTAAAAAAACTAGTATATAAAAGAAATATAAGAAGGTTATCTCATTGTAATTATATATGATTATAATATTATTTTTATAGTTGATCAAGTGAGTGATTGTAAAAAAAATTCAAAACAAATGAATAATTAATTTATGAAGTCCATATGGAGATAAATGAAGTACTTTTTTTGATTAAAAGTGCTGTATGAGGAAGTATTTATTTTTTTCATCATAATAGAGTTATATAAGGAAAATTTTGAAAAAATTCATTATAGAAAACTCCAAACTAGTATCCATGATAATATAGGCTTGAATGAAGCTATCCAAGGATACTAATAGAGAAAGTATGAATTAAAGATAATTCAGAAGATTAATTGATAGTTTACTCTATCCTATTGCCTCTAAACTTGACATTGTTTATGCAGTGATCTTGTGTTCCTGGTACCAAAGTGATTTAAAAGAATAAAATTTTATGACTACCAAGATATTACTTAAGTATATCAAAGGTGATTTGAGTTTTGGACAGTTGTATAGGAAATATGAGCACCTGAATAATTCTATATTCACTTATATAGTTTGGGAAGGCGACTATAATGATAAATAATCAACTTTGATTGGAATATTTATTTTTTGAGGAATCTATGTGAGATGTTTCTATAATAAGTATAGCTTAGTTTCACTAAACACTAGATAAGCTAAATATATGGACACTAGTAGTTCCTATGACAACATGATATGGATATAGTAAAACCATAAATATTTATGGGCGAGGATTTAAATACCACTCTGAATTTTATGTGAAAATTAAAGTTATATTGATCTCTATAAAAATAAAATACAAAACACCCAATCAAAACACATTGATATCAGGTTTCACTTCTTCAAAGGGTAGATTTAAAATGATGATATAAATTTGAACTTCATTTTTATCTGAGATCAACTTATTAAAATTATCACTAATGTAATTCCCGAGGATAGATTTGAAAATTTGAGACTGAACATGAAATTTTGTCCCTTAACTATTTCTTAAAGAGGCATCAGTAATAACCCCCACTATTCTTGGATTCTATTGTAAAATGGGGAGAAATATTATACAAATTTGTACCTTTTATATTGTGAATTTAGGGATGGTATTATTATAAAAAGGGGGAGAAGATGTTGATAGATGTCTTGGATTAAGTAGGAGAGAATCTAGATCACTCTTCGAAAATATTCTTCTAAAAAGGTGATGCAATTATCTAAAAATACTACTTTATCTAGTGGTGTAGTTTCATGATAATTTTATTTGATAAATGTCATGAAATAATGTTTCATTTAATGATTTGTTGAGTTTGACAATAAATCCAAATGGTGAGATTGAATTACCCAATGGAATTGTTCAAGAAGGTTGTATTTGTTGTCAACCATGAGTGAGAATCATTAGAAGATACTGAGATTATTTTTTATGTGTTTAGATATGTTTTTTATTTGGATTATAATTTCTTGAGAATATTTAAGGATGTTCAAGCACTATTATATAATAATAGAGTTTTATGTTTATTATTATTTTCTTAAGTATATGATACATAAAATTTTATATGGAGATCTCACTATAAATCGACAAAGGAAACACCTTACAAAGATACATAAGAACAAAATATCATGAAAAGTGAAAATAGAAAAGTAATTGAAGTTATATAAGAATATTTAATATTGTAAAATAAATTCCTTAAGTTGAAACTATAAAATTGATAAAGGATAACGATACAAAGAATGTGAAATTAAATATATAAGAGGTAATTCTAAATATTACAGTGGAAATTTGGAAAATATAGTTGATAGGTATGATATTTGTGGGAATATATAAGAATTATTATGATACAAAAGAAATGAATACATGAGGTATATATTTTGTTTGTAAGAATTTTATACTATATGAAACTAGAATTTTATACAAACAAAGAATCTTATATAAATTGTAAGAGAAATGATTATCTTTCATATGAGTAATTTTTTTTTAAAATGTGTCAATGGGGAAGAATATTACTGAGATGTTTAAGAAGGACCTTATCTTATTCTTGGTTCAGTAGTATAGAAGATTAATTCTTGTAGTTGTGAAATATAATAAGATCATACTTCTCATGTATGAAGATAAAATTTATAAAATTTCAATGGAAATGGGAATCCTCTGAAAATGATATCCAAATATAATTATAAACAAAATGATTTAAACCTACCAATGCCTAGATCGACTACAAATCTTAAAATTTCATAGAATTTTGGTCAAATATATGATTCAAGATAAGAATTTTGGAATATTAAATGATAATTTTATAACATGATATTATATGGAATTTAAATTTGAAATATTTGAAATTCATTTTTTAGGTCAACGATAGATAGATTTTTAGAATCCATTAATCTTTGGTTATATTGTTGTTGAAAATCAAGGGGAGTTTCCATGTTTTATTATGGGAGCAATATTCAAATAATTCTATAGATATAAAAGGATAAAATTAAGAAGTATATTGTGATTAAATATTGAGAAACTGATATAGAATGAAGAGAGAGAACTTATATATCAAAGAAATAGAAATAAGAATAGACTGAATAGTGTTGCATCTACATTAATCATCTAAGTAAAGTAAATTGATCTTGTTATTAATCTTCCAAAGTATTTTTTAGGAGGAAGAAGATTGATGTGTGCTTGGATGCTCTCATAAACACATCAAGTATTCTAAAAGATCAAAAAATAAGAATGACATGCATGATGATCTATTGATACTTTTCTAGAAAGTCAAAGTTTGAGATGGAGTAAGAATATTCTATATTTGATGTTGAGAAACCTATAAGAATATATTTTATCTTGTTAATATTTAAAATAAATTGTTGAATTTCAGTTATAGTTGGCTCTAGTAAAACACACCCCATCATATTCAAGAATTGGACAATACCTTTCCTAGGAAGTGGATGATTCCCACTCAACCATTGTGTGGTATTGTCAATAAATTATATTCATAATAATTTAATATTAAAATATAATCCATGTTTTAGTAAAAAATGGAAGAAAATAAGGATAAGGGTATCATATTGATATATAACCTTATAAAATGACTTTTGTGTGCTACGCTTCATTTGTTTTTATTGCATATATGTGAGAGAGAGATTTATAAAGAGTGGTTAAAAACTATAATCAATCATAGTGGTTTTATTTGAAATAATTTTTAAAAATGTTTCCACTGATCCCTCCATTCTCAGGGGTACTCTAATTGATTTGGGTACTTCAAACACTCTCATTTCAAACAAACAGACACTCAACTTCTATCAAATAAAGAGCATGCTTAATAAGAGGTATTTAAGTGTTTTAAAAAGAATTAGAACCCAATACATGAATATAAAATGAGTTTTTAATATAGCCTCCTATTTAAAATCATCAATAATTTTTCATTATAAATTCATGGTGAAAGAATGGCATCGTACCCATTAATTACCATAACTTACCACTACCCAATCTTTGAAAATGGAAATATAAAATAGTTTAGAATTTGAAAAACAAAAACTCATAAAGAAAAGTGGATATAACTTTTTTCTATTCTGAAAAATTCGGGATATTATTCATTATGGGAGAGAACCAGTAAAACCCACTAAAAACTAAAAAATAAAAGGAAAAATAAATGTTGAAGAAGAGAGAGATGTAGATTATTTTAAATAAAAAATATTGTATTAAAATGAAATAGGAAAATTATAGAATTTAAAAACAACACTAATTCATTAACTATGAAAAGGGGCCAAGGTTTCATAACCCTTACAATGGAGGATATGATATATTTATAAAGGTAGTAATGGATCTCATCATACATAGGATTTCCACCATATATCAATGGTTGAGTAATAAGATTCTTCCATGTATAAGGATTATAGTCTCTGGTTTATCTTGTAAATTCTATCTATGATCTATGGTCTCCTATTCTATTGGATGAAGGCCACATGTAAACACAAATTGATTATTTTATGATTCACTAAGACATTATATGTATTGGGATACTTATTGAGTAAGTGGACTCCAAATATGATTAACGGATCTAGGTGCTTTAGAATGTTGGGGTTGAACTATGATAGGGACATGACTACCTGTATTTTAATTTTATGAAATTACTTTATGGATTCATTGGACATGACTCAATTATAGAAACCACTAGTGTTCAATCATAAATCCCAACATCAACCGATCCTTGGAATTTAATCATATATAATTGGACTATCACAGACCAACCTAGGCCACCCTAGATTGAGCACCTAACCTAAACCAGGACATACCCAAGGCACATTCCTAATCCCACCAGGCTGGAAACTAGTTCCAGGGTACCAAAATTAAACCATTGGGAATTATTTCACCCTTGAATAATATTTAACTCTTGTATTCTATCACAAATATGGCATGAACCAATCATAGGTTAGACATCCATGACATCAAAATAAGAAGAAAAAAATAAGAACATTCAACTTAGTATGCAACACTGATAAATTTAAAAAGTCATACTCTGGTCTATAAATGATAAAAATTATCACATAAACTGAATAATAGATTAATATACGATATCATAAAAGTAATCCAATGAGATCTCGGCTGGAAAGAAGATATATAAGCATCCCAAAAGGAAAACAAAAAAAAAAAACTCAAACTAAAACTCTATTATCTCAATGTGACCCATGACCATTCTATGTATCCCAAAACATCAATTACTATATAACCTAAACATATTTAATCAGAAGACCAAATCCATGAACCTGGAAGAAACCATAAGGGCTATATAAACCAAATGGTGTATGTGGGGTGTGAACAAAATCGAGCTCAATAATATTTCACCAAAGAGTTTATGTCATTCCTTTCAAATGTAATTTCGTCTTACACGAGTTATAAATATAATTATAAAATATTTTTTTATACATAAATATATACAATAGTAAAAAATCATCACATTAATGATTATTTTATAAATATTTTACCCACTTTTTGTTAAATGAAAAAATCACTTTTAAAATATTCACCTTGAATGAAGCCTACTTTATTCTATACACTTATTTTAAATCCATTCTCACCCCAGCCTATAAATTCACCTTTTTATAAAACTTTGATTTTTTTTAATAAAATAAATTAAATAAAGGAATGATAAATCAAGTAATAAGGCACCATATGACTAATGAAATAAAAAAGGAAAATAGAGGTCATGTTTCCATAAAATTAAATCAATCTTGGGAAAATAAATGAAAGTAACCTATAAATTTTTTAAGTATCATGGTAAACACACTAGGTCCTTAGGCATGATTATCCTAGACTTTACCAAACATAGTCCTACTACTGACCTAGGTTGAATCCTTAACACATGCTACCCGACTAGCCTGCAATGAGTATAGAATCAGGAGAAATCCACAACTTCTCTAATAGATAACTAGGGGTAAACTAATATTGTGTGACTATCTAGTATAGAATTATCTAATAACAATCACTCAGTTCCTAGTTATCCCATGAAAGTTAAACAATATGAGGTGAAAAATAAAACAATAATAAATAAATACAACATAATATCATCAATAAATCTCCCTTACCTCCAAAAAATGTGCAATAAGTAATCCCGATTTCATAATCCATAACTCATGAAAAATAAATCACCACCCTTAGGACACAATACATATAAAGAAAATAAATAGTGTTCAAGTGTCCCTCACACACCAACCTCATTTGAAAATTATTTTTAAGTGTGAAACTAACCTCTAATAAAATGGGATCAGAATGACGAAGATTTTCTCGTCATTTGAAATTTTATTTCAAACCAATATATAAAACTGATCTATTAAAATTCATTTTAAAATCATTCATAATTTTTTTTTCATATCACACTTCAACCCATTTTAAACATTAACCTTTTTTATTAAAAATCTATTGGGAGAAAAAACCAATTTCTTTTATTTTTTTATAAAACTAGAAAAAAATATATTTCTATTCCCAAATGGGGTTAAATAGATTTAAGAAACCAATTTTTTTTTGAAATAAAACACCTAATCATTATTCATATACACTTTTCACTCAAATTCCCTCTCAAAACTATTAAATCATTTCTACCCTCTTTTCACCAAGTAAGAATCAATTATAAACAATTATAAAATCCATTTGATGAAAAAAATATAATAATAATTATATAAATAAAGTATTTTAAAAAATCAAAAAAAAATGACATGAAAAATAAAGTAAACACATAAAATCACATACCTCAGTTCCAATATAATCGAGGTGATAATAGAGGTCTTTGATGATGAATGACACACAAAATTAGCAAGAGGTATTCCATAAGGCATAAACATAGAAACCTATAAATTTATCCAAAAAAACCCCTAAATTAAAATACCCAAGGATGTTAGGGTTTTAGGTATAGGAGCAATCCAAGAATAATGGGGGAGTGTAGAATATTTGGAGAGAAACAAAGAAGAAAGAGAGGTTTACCTTGAAAAACACCCAAAATTAGAGGGGTGGGAAAAAAATCAGAGTAGTGGATGTATAACTCCCCCCATGTGTGCCTTTCTCAGTTGAATAGGATAGGAGAAAGAGGGGTGAAAACCTTTTAATACTGGGATGGTAAAAGGGTTATTTCACACCTTTTTTAAAAATAGGAAGATATTGTGGGGATCTGGTGTGGTTTAGATGCCCCGATATAGAAACACGCCCAAGTTCCCTCCTAAACAAAACCAAGAAACATAAACTATAGAGAATAATCAGGGAATAAATTATATGGAATAGTCTAGGAACCATGATATAACTAGGTTGAAACTGTTAGAGTGGGATTAACCCTTCATCCCAGCCCTTTGCGGTGTGGTCGAATGGGCATGACATAGCTGGCCTAAAATTAATATTGGGAGATCAAACCCTCACACCATCTCTCTATGAAATAGTCTAGGGACCATAGAATATGGGGTTTGACCCTAATAATGTGGATTATAACCTTTCCTAAAAACCTCCATGGAACAACTTCATAGCTATCCCATATCCCTTTCCAAATTACGAAATCCATTCCACAACACTCCTCGCTATGTTGTGGATCCTTTCATATACCGTACACCACACCGTAGAATCCGGTGATGTTATGTGGTCCTCTATAAGCCTATAACATACATATTTAACATTTTCATTAAATAAAGTAATTTAAAAGTATCATTATATTTTGTATTTATTTTTAAAGTAACATAAAATCTATTTTATTAATCATAATATAAATTAATCCATATAAATCAATATTATATTTTATTTTTTAAAAGTTTATTTTTTTTTGTTTTAAAATTAAAATTTCTAAAAGCAGTTATTTTTTTTGTATTTTCTATAGTTATATAAAACTATTTTTTACACTTATAAAAGTTGAATCTTGAAAAATGAATTCATTTTTTTAATGAGATCTGTTTCATTTTTGGACATTATGAATAGTAACCATGATAAAATTGTGCTATTATGGTAAAGGGTAAATTAGGGTAATTAAGATAAAAACTATGTGACAAGGAAAAAATATTAAACTAATTCTTATTAGATGACGTAATATTAACCATTTTAACATTATCATAAAATTTTTATAGTTTTGGAACCACTTTCCCATGTTTAATACTTTTTAATATTTAAAAGTTTAGAAAAATTACAAGTGTGCCACTCTCCTCACTTATAAAAGGGAACATTTTATCCTCAATTCCTCACACATTTTAAGAACTATTGTTTGGTAAATAATTAACCAAAACTCTCACCAATATCCATACTCATATAATAGTGGACCTAGTACTCGAAAAATATCAATCCTAGAATGCTTAAGGTGTAATCCAAAAAGATATATATGAGGAGAAGGTGTAAGTCCCAACTGACCTATTTCAAGTTTGTTTCTTCTTCAAACTCATTAAAATATTGTTAAACCATTCTGAAATAGTTACATTATTATTTTATATATTATGAAATTTTGTTATGATTATGTTATAACCTTTTTTATCTCCTTTTTCATCTTATGGTAAATAGAAACATCGCTCATGCGTACGTGTAGACTATTATCTCCTTAAAGCGATGTGTTTTGTTTTTCATCACCAGATTATATGACTAGTTAAAATGATGGAAAAAATAAATAAATATAATTTTTGTGATATAATTATTATTTTTTAAAAGTAATATATTACACTAATTCTTATCCTTTTCATTTGTTGGAAATTGATAACGTTGCTCATGCGTACGTGTAAAATACCACCTCCATGAAGCAATGTGATTCATTTTACATTATAATATTATAATGATGGTAATAAGGATGAAAATAATGAATAAATATGACATTTATAATATATTTATATTTAAATTTAAATTTTATGTACTTAATTTTTTTTCCACAAGTAAGAAAAAATGAAAGCGTCGTTCATGTGTATATACAGACTACCATCTCCATGAAACAATGTGGTTTAATTTTTATTACCACCTTAAATTGTAGGTTTTGAAATAGTATCTAATGTATTAGTATGATAAATATAACATGTTTAATATTCTATAGATAATGGTATGACAACCCCTTTGAGTACGAGAACACATTTTTGTGGTTTTGAGGTTATAAATCGAATGATCCCGAAACATCCAACTTGAACTTAACCTTGATAAATAAAAATGATAATAAACAGATTAAAAGTAATAATATTAATTTAATGAAAATAAAAAAGTTTTTAAATTAATTATAAAAATAATATAATTTAATTATTCAGGATTTAGAGAATTTATAAAGCTAGAGGAGACTTAAAGTAAGGGATTTTTCATTAAAACCTTATTTTAAAGTATTCCTTTAAAATATTTCTCATCCATATCCATTTTATTCAAAATGTTCCAAGAATGTTCTTATTTATACACCGAATATTGTTAAAATTCATTTTAAACTACTTTATACTTTATTTTTTAAGTTTTTAAAAGGAACACTTTTAATGTTTTTCATATTGGTCAATTTAGAATCTTTTTACCAAAGTGAAAAGGAATGTTTTTTAACATATACTACATGAATGGATTTTCCCACCATCACATCCTTTATTTTTTATTAATATTACACTATATGTTTTCATGGTTTTACAAAGTAAATTAAGCTCCCATTATTTTTTGAATTTTTTCTTTTTAAATATATTCAAAATAAACGAGATATTGTTTTGAGTTTTTATATAAAAATGGAAAGTGGTTTTCTAATGGGTTCAAATAAGTTTTTTAAAGGGTTTTATTATGAAAAAGTGAATGTTTTAATTTTTTTATTCATGATATGGTACTTTATCATTATATTTGATGAAAAGTGATACCAATATAGCTCTTTATACTGGGTGAGTTTGATATATCTCTCCAATTCATTGGGAAATGAATTGTCATTGAAGGTGAAAAATGAGGGAGATAACTGGGTAGGTTAATCCTATAGAATTAAATATGTTTTAGTTATTCTAACACGGGTTAAAAATTAGAGAACAATATTTATGAATATAATGCTCTAAAATATCTATATCATGCTTGTAAGAAAAGTGTTTATTTGGATTTTTTTTAATTTTATGTGATAAGGAAAGTTTAAATTTTAATGGTTGTTTTATAAATAATGTTTTCATGTGTTCCCACATGCCTTTGTATACCTTTATTGTTTTAATTATGATTTATAGTGGGTTTGAAATGATTTATTTGAGAAAATATTTTTTTTTCACATATGGAAATATTTTATTTATTTGTTCAAAGGTTTATTGTAAAAAAGTTAAACTTCTTCATGGATTTTCATTTTTTCACATGAATAATGGGATTAATTTTTTTTTATATCCCTTAAAAATATTTTTTCCTCATCCCATGTTTTTAAACATTTTTAAGAGGATATAAGGATGAGTATAAATTTAATTAAGGTCAAGATTTCCTCTATATAGGCTCATCTAAATAAATAAAAAGTGTTTTATATAAAACAAGTGTCTAAATTTATAGATCCATTTTTATAAAAAAAATATAATATGTAAAATTTTCCACTTTCTAGGAAATTTATTTAGATAATTATTTAAAACAATTAATCAAAAAGATCCTTGAAATGTAAGATAGTTAAACCCTTTTTATAAATCATATAATTATGGGTTGAATAAGTCAAGGGTCATTATAGTTGGTTTCAAAGAAATGGTTTAAATAACTTTAGAGGTTAGGGTAATATTAAAATAATCTTTAAAGAGACTACAATTTTTAATTATGTTATCATAAGATAGATTTTTAAGATTTCCATGTCACTTCATCTAATACATTTATATTCAAATAGGTTTCCACAAATGAAATGGGGCATTTTAAGTAAAAAGGAATCAATAGGACAATAAAATTCTGAATCAAATTCTAGGAATTATTTGAATTGAGAAGTTTTTTGTAATATTGACTAAATTGATATAGGATATTAATGGTGGAACCCATGAAAGAGAGGGACTGAATTCTCCCTAGAGGAACATGTCTATAATGTAGAATTTAATGAAACAACACCCTATATTATTTTGTGGGTCTTTGAACTCAGTGAAACCTAAAGTATGGATAAATGAACATGAGAATATATTTTATTTTTAAGGATGTATATAACATAAAAAATTAACTCATACAATTTATCATTTTTAAGGTAAATCTGACTGATGGTGGCCTATGATTAAAAATAATAAGGGAAATATTAGATTGATTGTATGGATTGGATATAATTTAAATATATTTTTCTCAAGAAGTATTTTTATAAAGTTATTTAGCTTAGAAATGGGATAAAATTTATGGAGTTAAAGAAAAAGTAAGAATATTTCATTTCCTCTTTTTAGGAAAATTTTACTAGATTGGATAGGTATGCACCAAATTTATTCTAGACCAAGGGATTAAAATTGATAAATTTCATATAGATCTAAAAACAAGATTATGAAGAGTTTTATCCTTTCATGAATTTAAAAGTTATGAGGAAGTTGTTCCTAGTGTTGAGAAAGTTATTATGATGCTTTCTAACCCTTTAACACATTATGATGAAAAAATTTAAAAGAGTTCAAGATGGAAATAAATTGAGAACTAGTCAACCAAGATATATAGTTTAATCCCCCAAAATGTTATAAAAGTTCTAAAATACATTTTAATGAATTTTTGTTAGGATAAGTAAAGTGTTATCGATGTAGTTAAATTAGTAATTTGGATTATGACTACAAGGAAAATAGTTCTTAATTAGACCATTAATGGGAAAATAGGCATTAAACTTGTAACGAGATGTTTTATTTGTAGCAGTTTGGGTCATTATGAAATTTTATATCCAGAGTTAGTTATTAAAGGTAGGAATCATCAAGAAAAAAAGAATAAATGTTTTGTAATATCTTTTACTACTACTATGGATGGTGTTAGACCGTCAAATGAAGTGGTGTTATCTAAAGGGTGCATAGTATTTTTCAAAAATTTATATCTTCTACAGGTACCATAAACTAATGGTTAAAGAAGAGAAAATTATGATTAAGACATTCAGAACTAGGTATAATCATTTCGAGTTCATGGTTATGTCATTTGGGTTAACAAATGCACTTGATTTATTTATGAATCCAATTAATTGAGTGTTACATGTGTATTTGGATAAATTTTTGGCTGTGTTTATCAATGATATTCTGGTATACTAAAAATATGTAAAGATCTTGAGAAATAGATAAGTTTTATTTTAAGGAATTTAAATGAAAATATGTTTTATAGAAAATTACGTAAATGTGAATTTTGGTTGAAACATATTTATTTCCTTGAGAATATTGTTTCTAAATATAGAGTACTTATTGATAATAATAAAACTAAAGTTGGGGAAGAGTGGAAAAGTCCTAAAAATTTCATTGGGATTCCAGGTTTTCTTGGATTAGTAGGTCACTGTTAGAGTTTTTTGAGAACTTTGATCAGTTATCTTGACCATCAGCTAGGGTAACTGGAAAAAGAGTTAAATTCATCTAGGAAAGGTAATGTGATGATTAATTTTAGTAATTTAAAATAATATTTTTTAATGCTCTAGTTTTATCCTTTCCAATAAGAAATAGTGATTTTTCTATTTATAGTGATGTTTCATTAAATAGAATTGGTTTTTTTGATGTAGAATGATTGGGATATTGTATATTTATCTTTTAATTTGAAACCACATGAGCATAATTATCCTACTAATGACCTTGATATAGATAAATTTTCATTAAAATTATATAAATATCATTTATATGTGGAGAAATATGAAATATATGCTAACCATAAAAGTTTAAAATATATATTGACTAAAACATTTTTGAACATGAGGCAAAGAATATAGATAGATCTGATTAAGGATTTTGGTTTCACAATTCACTATCATCCTGTTAAAGTAAAAAGGTATATTATTCCTTGAGTAAAAAAGATAATGCATCATTAAATATTCTATGATTGGAATCTGGTCTTTTAGATAATTCTTTAATGAATGTCAGTTTAGAAATTGTGAATATAGAAACTTATTCTTTTTTGGATTAGGTATCAGTGTAGTCATCTTTATCAAAGATAATTAAGTAGGATTATAAGGAAGATCTTGGTTTGTAATAAATATTATAATCTATCAATTATGGTATGTTTCCTAAGTTTAATGTTGATGAAGAAGGTGTTATTATATTTTTAAAGAGGTTGTGCGTGTCAAGTGATTCCCAATTGAAGAAGGGATTGATAATTGAAGCTCATAACTCTTTTTTTCTATTCACCCTAGAAGTATTAATATATAAAAATATATTTGGTAATATTATTAATTGAATGGTATGAAGAAATATATTTATAATTTTACCATGAAATGTTTGACTTGTCAATAGGTTAAATCTAAGTGAAAACTACCAAAGTGGATAATTCAGTCTTTTATAATGAGTAAATATAAAATGAGAATATATCCATGGATTTAATGTTGTGATTTCCAAATAAATATTAAGGTAATAATACGATTTTTATTATTGTTAATATTTTGACTAAATCAACACATTTTTCTTCATATTTGAGATACTACTTATTTGGATCAACTTCCTAGAATTTATCTTAAAGAGATAATTAGATTATATTGAGTCCTTATCTCTATTATATAAAATTGTGATAGTTTATTTACATAAAATGGTTTTTAAAGGAATTCAAAATATGGTACTAAATTTAATTTTATCACTGTTCTTCATCCTCAGTCTGAGGGATAGTCATAACAAAAAATTTAAATTTTGGAAGATATGATTCAAGATTAATCTTTTGATTATCAGAGAAGTTTTTGTTAATAAATTTCATTGGTTTAATTTTCTTATAATAATAAATTTCATTCCAGTATACCGATGAAACCTTTTGGGGCATTATATGGAAAGTAGTGTTAAATATAAGGCCCCAAAAATCTAATGTAGGAACATTGTATTCGATAGTGTGTATGACACGTAACACCAAGAGTGTAAGGGAATATAATATACTGATAATTTATAATATATTTACTATTTTAAATAAATTAAATATATTTTATATCTTTCAATGTAATATAAATTGAGTTAGCGTAGGTTTTATACAACAATGAGTTTCTTCAATGGATTTCATTACACACAAAACTGATTTTTACCGAACAATAATATATTATTAAAATATTTTTATTTAATATAATAAGATATAATATAGAATTTAAATTAGTGGCTATTAATAAGATTAAATAACTCATAAAAATATATGGTTTAAACAAATACTAAATGAATTCATTGGTAACTAATGAATTATAAATTAATATAAGAACAAATTGAATATAAATGGAATATTTTATAGAAAACTATTATTATGATCACAAAGATATTTTATCCTAATAAATTAAATTAATCATAATTATTGAGTGATATTAATAATATATATATATATATTATATTCAATAAATTATTTTTTATATTCAACCAATATATTCTACAGGGATGAGATAAGAATAAATCCAATATTACACATAAAAACCTATATTTTTATTAAGGCACTTTTACTTTCTTTTAATGAAGAACCCATTTTAAATCCAATTTTTAAAAATGTTAAAATATTATGTGTCAAAATAAACTTAATATTTGAAATAGGAACATAAAAATTTGGTATGGTATAATTTTGGGTGTTTTTCTGTGAAATTTCATTTTTTGATGAATAGTGAAAAATAATGAATTTTAACTCAAAACTGTTTTTTGATATAATTTTTTATAAGGTAAAATTATATTTTTATTGGTTTTAAAGATTAATTTGATCAAATTTATATCATTAAATAAAATATAGGTCATTGGAATCAATTTTACTTTGAAATTTTTTATAAAAACTTAGTAAACATTTGAATGTTTTTAGTTTAGAAACTTGCATTGTCATCTTGTCTGCAGGATTAATTTAAAATTAATTTCTGAGAATTATGTGATTTGAATATGGAAAAATTTATTCCACATTTTTAATAAACATAATTTATAATTTATATTAGGGAAAAATTATTTTTTTACCAAAACTATTATTGAAAGTGATTAAAATTAATTACAATGATTAAGAGAAAAATTAGCTTGATCGGGGACTAAAACTTAAACTAAAAGGCCAAAATGAACTATAAAATTGTCAAACAATCTATAGGATGGAAATATTTAGGACATATCATCCCTTGGATAAAATGTTTTCAATTATTTTATATAATTTAAATGAGAAAAACATGGGTGGAATTTCCTTTTACAAAATTTATAGGAGTATTAATCCTCTACTATAAAAAGGCACTCTGACCTCCCACTTCCTCACACATCTCAAGAAACTTTGTATCTACCAATATATTCAAAAATATCTACTATAAATACCTCCCTTGAACTTATAATCCTATAATTTTTCATAAATTCATCCATTGAATTCCTTTGGTACAAACCAAAAGGAGTTACCTGATTAAGAGGAAACATCATTCCTCAAGCTCTTTAGTTTTATTTCTTTCTACACACTTTAAAATCTCCTTATTCAATAATTATATAAAACATATAGTATCATAAATATACTAAGATATTTTTATGTTTTATTTTCTACCAATACATACACAAACTTCCATCTAATGGGTAATGAACTTACCGTTTATGTGTACGGTGAACTACCGCCTTAGGAAATGATGATTGTTCATTCTCCCTTTACCACCTATCATGGTGGTAATTATGATAGAAATGATGTTTATATATGATATATATTATATTTATAATGTATTTTTTTATTTAATTTTTATATATAACATACCTTTATGCTTTCCATTTTGTGTAAATATGATAACATTGTTTATGGAAGTGTGGACTACCACCTCCTAAAAGCAATGTGATTCGTTCAAATGATACATTGAATGTATTAAGGATGGTTTTATTTAAAACTATGTGGAATAAAAAACATATATATGATATTAATGACATAATTACCATTTTATAATATATATATATATATATCATTTTCTTTATTACTTTTTCACACACATAAAAAGTGATAATGTCGTTCATGGATGTGTGGACTACCACCTCCTCGACATGATGTGATTTATTTTACATCACAATAATTCTATATATAAGTATATATAATTAAATAAGATGGTAATTATGATATAATTATCATTATATAAATATTAATGTTACTTACCTTCATTCCATAATGATCATTGAAAAATGGGAACATTTCTCATGTGCACGTACAACCTACTATCTTTATGATTTTAACATTGGTTAATTTTTTTTAAACATACTTAATTATTGGTTTTAGAAGTATAATTTATGTATAAATTTGATAATTTTGTCATTACTATTCTAGAGATGTTATATAATTACCCCTTTTACCATAGTTTACATACCAAATTTGGTCAAAACACCCGACGTAAACTTAATTATTTTAGTTGTATACAACACGATAATAAGTGAAATACAATTGATGATAAACATGAAAAAGGTACTAAATAAAGTAAATAACTAACACAAGTTTATTATTTTGGAATATAAAGACACAAAAGATAAGTTGGACTCAAGGTAAAGGATTTCATCTCAATTTACATTTCTTGGAGACTTATTTGTTATTATGCACCTAGTTTATTTAACATGGTGTATATAAAGACCCTTGAAATTTTATATCATGAATATATTTATTATCATGATATTATAAGTTTAATTTAATGTTATTACTTCTTTCATATTATGATTCAAATGTTTCAAATTGGAATGAGACACTTTGGAATGTTTAAAGATTATTCTTCCTGACAACATTTTTAATGATTATCTTTGCAATCTCACTTTATTTTGTGATTTTTAATTTTATCTTCAAGAAATACCTTTATTTTTGTGAACCAAATTTCTTATATATTATATATATTCTTCCACATTTTCATTTAATATCATGATTCATTCATTATTCATGATATTTTGAGTTTCAATTTGAATTATTTCATCTAAGTGGATTTGTGTTAAAAGTTACCAAGTGGAAAATAATTTAATAACCAAATTTATTTTAATTGGGTTAAACAACTAATTTTTTTGATTAATATTATATGATTTTGTTTATAATATATTTAAATATCTATTGATACATTTCCACTTACTTATGTTGATTTATAGTTGATACACAAAATCTACTCATTGATTAATTCTCACTTCAATGTTATAATCTTTTCAAGGGTTTACTTCACAATCTCACTTTGTTCAAGATTATTTACACTTGAATTTAAATTTGAGAAAATTATTGAATAAAGTTTCAATAAACCCATTAATTTTATTCTCCTCAGCTTATTCATGAACTTTGTCAAGTAATAGTACAATTTTCTACTCTTTGGTACTCAAAATGTTTTAGAAAGTGTTTTCCGGAAAACCCAATTTAATTTCTCTCTTTGTTTGGAGAACCTATTTTCTTCTAAAAACCCTATTTTATAAAAAAAAATTCAATTTTTTTTAAACATTCCAAATTTTTTATTAAATAAACTTTTACCCTTTTTTGTCTTTTACAAATGTTTTCAAAGGAATATTTTTGTCACTTTTCGAACAAGGATTTTTTTAAAATTTTAATATGAAAAAGGAATATTCTTTTTTACATTATAAAATATATAATGATTTACCCACCATCATTTCTTAGAATATTCCTTTAAAAATTTAGAAGGTTATTTTTTAAATAAAATTTTTTCAAAATTGATTTTCAAAGAAAAGTATTTTCAGAATGTTTTTAAAAATAAAAGGAATATTTTCCTAAAGAAAGTTTTTAAAATATATTTTAATAGTATTTACATTAATCAATGACTAAAAACCTTTATTTTCATACCAATTAAGTTATATTTTATTGATACCATACTTATTATTTCTATGGATGGTGTATGATTTTTTTGACCAAGGATAGTATTGAAATTCAGTTCCTTATTCCTTTATTATTCCCCTTGAAATATTCAATTTCCTATGATCATTGAACATTGAATTTAACATAATTATCCATATATTTTATCAGGTATATGTTTATTACCTAAACTATATACCATTTTTACATATGGTTTTCACTTTGAAATTTGTTTTATTATCTGGGAAAATATTGATAAAAACATATTATTTATTCAATATGAATATTTAATAAAGAATATTGTTTATCAATTAAATAAATTACTCAATATGATTAATGTTTTGGAAATGTAGTGACGGGTGGGGCCTAGACTTGATATAGGCCCCTGATGCATTGACAGGTTCTCATGAGACAAATAAGTTTCAAAAATTAAATGGGTTTTACCTATAGTTTTAAATTTTCAAGAGGATGGATCTTAAAAGTAGATATTTTCTTATGTCTGAGACATTATGTCCAATAATTAATCATTGACTTAATTTTTATTTATTATTTATTAACTATGATATTTTAATTATGAAAAATTCTATGGATGAAATTTATTCTCATTTTTTGATTAAATAGAATGTATTTCAGTTTCTGACCTTTCTTTATTATTTATGCACTTCCTTCTAAATTTTTTGATTATATGGTATGTGTGTTCAGTTAATTACCATACCATAATTATTATTATAATTAATTCATTATTGATTCCACTATACATTACTCTTACTGATCATTTGATCTCACCCTTATTTTAGTTAATTTCCTTAGGAATTTAAGAAACATACTATAAAAGATATTTAGGGATATACTAGATGGAATAAAGTTATCCTTGAAAGAAAAAAAATTATGTTGTAATCAGTGTATTCATTCGTAATATAGGACTCATGTATGTATTTTGTTTACCAAGACTACAAAACTCTTTGATACTTTGGGATTTGATTTCTTGTAATCATGCCAATGTAATGGTATCGGGAATTGGCTCTAGGATATCTTGGTTCATGTCACTATAGTTGGTATCAAAGGAAGTTTAGTTGCAACTTGGGAACTAGATTTAGGAAAACATAGAGCATAGAAAATAAAACTATGATATAATTTGAGTATAAGTATAGATGAACACCCTAGAAGAAAATATTTATGTGGATGATAAAAATAAATGTGATTTTTGTACAAATGTATATAGGATTAACAACTCTGACAAGGTGTATTGGGCCTAACTCAGCGTAACCTAGTACATGAATATAGGCCTTAATATGCACTTTGTTTGACAATACCAAGCGATATACTTTGGATAATTCACATTTTCGTAACAAGTCAGTATGAAGGATTTTTACAATGAATAACCAAGGTTAAACCTAAGGTGTTTCATATTGAAGATAATGTTTCATGAATTAGATATCCCATAAATGATTATACATTTTTTATGACTATTGTTACTCACACTATGATTTCTAGTTTTAGTCAATGGATGGTACCCGAAGGAGTCAAGTTAACATTGAATATTAAGGAAAAGGTGGTTATAATGAGCAACCAAATTAAGTGTTTACAGTAGATTAATATTTCATGTTTATTCCTAATTAGTTTTTATAAAATATGATTAACAATATATATCTTAACCAAACACCAAACTCACAAAAGAAGAAAACGATGAAGTTTTCTAAGAGCTTAAGTGGTGGAGACCATGGAGAGAAGAAGACTTGATTTATCTAATGCAATAAATGTGTAAGGAGACACCTAGGAAAGTGTATCAATGGAATGGGGAAATGATTCATGTGTTGAAAATAAGGACATAATAAAAATAATTGTCAATAAAAAATTAAGAGTGTGAAGGAAGGAATTGAAACTCATCCTAAGGAATCCTTTATAGTTTATTTCCATAAATGTGGGGAACATGGACATTACCTGAGTCAATTCCCTCTTTTAGAGAATAAACTCTAGAATAGTGAAGGATATATGTGGTAATAAGTGGACAAAGTATTTATGTATTGGGGTTGTATTAAAAACCTTAGTTAAAAGGATATTTAGTGAATAATATCATTTAAAGGATTTATATCATATTTATTTTAGAAATTATATTAATATGGTTTTAGAAAAGGATAACATGTATTTCGGGGGACAACTAATAAAGTACGACAAGGCCATGGGTCTTGAACCCATGACCAAAGGATGATAAGTGTTTAAAGCCAAGCACTTACTTATGTAATGTCCTCGTTAATATGTAATTGGTTTTAGTTGAACAATTTGGACAATAAATATTCATAATGAACCAGTAGGGTTACTTTTTTATGTTTAGAGATTAATGTATTAACTATATTGGATTTAGAGAATAGTTAGAGACAAATGTAAATACTTTTCACTCTTTAAAGGGCCTTATAATCTGTTAAATGTTTATTTTAGAGATTCATGGATCAAAGTTATTTTTTGGATACCCATTTCTTGAAGTAAGGGATAAATTATAATTTAATCAAAGTACAACAAAAATATGGAATTTTTCATATAAAATTAAAAGGTATCATATAAGTAAATTTCCTTATCATCTTATGGAGTAAAGGAATTTCTCAACACGAGGAAAAATATCTTAACTTTTTTATCCTAGTACCTTATTTTTTTGGATCAGATGGTATTATAAATCATCATAGATTTATGGATTTGTGGAACTTAACTTTCAATTGATTATTTAAATTTTTTTGATTGATGACCTCAATCACTCCCTATAAATATTTACACTTTTCCTTCATGTACATATCTCTACTTTCCACTAATGTATCCTACTTAGAGACCTGGGTATATATTATTCCATGTGACCTTTGTACTATTGAGCATGTATTGTCTCAACAATACTCTATAAATATTGCTGATTTTGATGCTCACAAATACCCTATACCAATAGTTTAGGAAAAACTATTGGTATAAGTCCATAATAGAGACCCTATACCAACAGTTTAGGACAAACCGTTGGTATAAGTCCATAATAGAGACCCTATACCAACAGTTTAGGACAAACCGTTGGTATAGGTCCCCCATATACCAACAATTTGTCCAAAACCATTGGTATAGGTCCCAAAATCAAAGAATCTATACCAATTGTTCTCAAAACTGTTGGTATAGGTCTATACCAATGGTTTTGAGAATCTTTGGTATAGTTACATGCATTTTTTATGGAATCTTAATACAAGAACATTAAATAAATCATAATTTAAAATATTTATGATAATAAATATATATAATTATGAAATTATGTTCACAAAAGTCAAGTTAGGTTAGTAGTTAGGTCGTTTAATCATAAACTGGAGGTACTGGGATCAAAACCAACAAAATGATTCTTTTTTTAAATACATATACCAACGGTTTTATGGAACCATTGGTATAGATTTTTCATATTACTTTTACCAACAGTTTTGAAAACCAATGGTATAGACCTATCCCCACGGCTTACTAGCCAATGGTTCTCCAAACCGTTGGTATATGATATACCAACGGTTTCGAGGCCGATACCAATGGTTTCAAACCATTGGTATAGGGTATTTTTCTATTAGTGAGATCCCATCAATTAATATAATCAAGTTCTAAAGGTACTTAGAGCACTACCCTCAAATGGAATGGAATATCTGTAGCTATTCGACAATAATCACCTATAAATAATTTAACTATGAAAGAAATTATTAGAACATTGATGATGTGTGAAGCATAAATGAAAGATAAAGCTGAAGATCACAAGTTAGTAAAGAGGGAATACACTTACCTTAAAGTTAAATCTATGAATTATGAAAGGAAGTCAAAAAAATGTCAAAAAAAAAACATCATACTCGTCAGATCTTGAAATGGAACTAGATCTATTAGCTAGAAAATTCAGAAAATTCTATAAGAAAAAGAGTGGCTTCAAAAAATCCTTAATAAGGATGAAAAGGAACCAAGAGAAGTAAGATGCTACGATTGTATAAAGTTGGGTCACATCAGACCGGTCAAACCCTAATTGAAAAATGACAGAAGAAGGACATAAAAGAAATATTATAAGAATTCATATTATGAGAATAAAGGAAAAAGTGTTCTAAAATCTATGTGTAGTGTATCTAAATACTATAATAGATCTTTAAAATATGATTCCGAAAAAATCCCAAAAAACTAGAATCCAACATGTGCTTTATGTTTAAGGAAGAAGAAGAGGTACAATATTATTACCCTTATTATTATGATACTGGAAGTTTACCAAATGATAAATTTTCTTCCTACTGTACAATTATAGAAGAAAAATATTATTCTTTGATAAAAAAACATAAATCATTAAAAAATAATCACAATGTTGTTTTAGGTGAAATATACACCATGATAAAACAATATCAAGATCTAATTGAAAAATTCAACTCATCTATATCAAACTATATTGATCATGAAAAAAGGATACAATAGTTACATGATGAAGTAGAATCTTATAAAAGTGCTTCTATTTTTTTTTTAAAAATGAGAAAAGATTCTGAATGTGATTCTTGGAAAAAAATTTATTAAAAGAGAAAAATTTGGAATAGGATGCAAGGGTAAAAAATATAAATTATACAAAAAATTATTTTGTGTCTAATTCAAAAAATTGAAACTGTTATTATTGTGGAATAAAATGTTATTACACTAACGACTATTAGTTGATAAATCCTCAAATTAGTGGTATTAAAAAGCCTTTTATTTCCAGAAATATATCCGAAGCAAGTGATATGAATTATGTAAAGATAAGGAAGATCTGGATTCCCAGATTAATGCTTGATGACATTGCTAGAACTTAGAAAATATGGGTTCCAAAATAAACAAATTTTTAATTGTTTTTTTCAGGAAAAAGGATATTGGAATAGAAAAGATATATGGTATATAGATAGTGGTTTCTCTAGAAACATGAGTGGAGACTCATCAAATTTCCATACATTGACTCAAATGGATGGAGGTATAGTCACTTTTATTGATAATGAGAAAGGAAATATTGTTGGAGTTGGAACTGTTGGAGATCCAAAGACTATATCAATCAACAAATTACTATATGTACAACAGTTAGATCTAAATATGATAAGTATTTATCAACATTGTGATGATGGATTTTATGTTGATTTCTCTAATAATCCTTGATCTATTTCAATGATAAATTTCTTAAATTTAGAGCACCAAGAACTGAAAATGTTTATACTTTGGATTTAAATTCATTATGTAAATAGAAAGTGGTTTTTTAACTACTAAGATAAATGATTCATTGATCTAGAACAGAAGACTTGGAAATTGAAATATACATTCTTTACATAAATTATTTAAGAAACAATTAGTTTCTGATTTTCCTAGTCTTAAGTTTGAAAATGATAGATTCTGTGATGCATGTCAAATTGGAAAATAACATAAATGGTTTTTCAAATAAATTAACAAAATTACTATATCTGAACCAATAGAACTTATCGATACGGATTTTTTAGACCATATAGGGTAGAAATTTTGGCTGGTAAATTATATGATTATGTTTTAGTTGATGATTTTCTAGATTTACCTGGGTTTATTTTCTGAAACTCAAAAGTGAAGTATTCACTGTTTTTGAAAGATTTGGAAAATTTTTCAAAATGAAAAAATATTTTAAAATAATTTCATTAAGAAGTGATCATGGTGGAGAATTTTAGAATCAATAATTTAATTATTTTTACTCAAATATAGGTATTAAACACACCTTCTTTTCACTAATAACACCTCAACAAAATGGAATTGTAGAAATAAGAAACAGAACTATTTAATAAATAGCAATAACTATGCTGAATAAATACAGTCTCCATACATATTTCTAAGAAGAAGTTGTAATCACATCTTTCTATATCATGAATAGAGTATTAATATGTGTAATTATGAAAAAAAACTAAATGAACTTTGTAATAATATAAAACCAATTGTAAAGTACTTTAAAGTATTTGAATGAAATATATATATCATGAATACTAAGGATAACCTTGAAAAATTCATTCAAAAAGCTAATTAATGGATATTTTTAGGATATTTTTCTACTCATAAAGCCTGTAGAATGTTTAACAAAAAGTCGAGGATTGTTGAAAACCAGTTCATGTGATGTTTGATGAAACTGACCCTTTTAATAGAGATAAAGATCAAAAATATAAAATTATTGACGCATTTGATAGCATGAGAATTGAAACCCCTAAAAATAATTTTGAAAATGATATTAATGAAATTTAATCTAGTTTATAAGAACATGAAACTAAAGAACCTAAAAGTGTATTACCTAGAACATCTATAACCTTAAAGAATCATCCTTTAGGTACTGTTATAGGAGACATAGTCACATGAATAAGAACTAGAATAAATATAGAAATACTAGTTGAATTATATACCTTTCTATCTCAGTGAGAACCTAAATCTTTTGAAGAATCTTTAGAAGATGAGAGTTTAATGTTATCCATACAATAAGAAATAAACTAATTCAAAAGAAATGAAATTTTAGATTTAGTGTAAAGACCACCAGATTATCCAATATTAGGAACTAATTGGATATTTAGAAACAAATAGGATGATCAAGGGATTATAAACAGAAATAAATCTAGATTAGTAGCTAAAGAAGATAATCAGCAATAAGATATATATTATTATGAAGTATTTTCCCCTATAGCTATATTAGACGCCATTATAATACTTTTAACCTATGTATATCATATGAATTTTAAATTATATCATATGGATAATAAATTTTCCTTTTTAAATGGTTATTTAATAGAATAAGTTTATGTTGATAAACACCTAGGTTTTGAAAACCCTTATAAACCAAATTTTGGTTTTAAACTTTCCAAATCTCATTATAGCCTTAAACAAAACCTAGAGCTTGGTATGAAATATTAAGCTCTTTTTTGGAAAATGGAGTTTCTATGGGATTAGTAGATCCCACTATTTTTCGGAAAAATATTTTATCTAATATTCTATTAGTTTAAATTAATTTTGATGATGTTATTTTTTTACTTTAACTAATAAAAGGGTTTGTAATTATTTTTTAAATCCAATGAAAAAAAGAATTTTAAATGACTATGATGGGAGAACTAAATTTATTTTTAGGATTTTAGATTTATCAAAAAAATTATGGTAATGTTTTAAATCAAAGTAAATATATTATTGATTTATTTAAAAAGTTTGGACTTGAAAATATTAAGACCTATACAACTACTATGTGTATAAATATAAAACTTTATTTGGATGAAGATGGAAAACCAGTTGATAATAAGTTATTTATAGGAATGATTGGTACTTTATTATATCTTTCTGATAGTAGGCTAAACATAATATTTTCTTTATTTTTATGTGCTATATTTAAGCCAAAACCAAAATAATCCCATCTTAATTCCATAAAAATGATTTTTAGATATTTTAAAGGAACTATTTTTTAATCTCTTATTTACCCTAAATATTATTATTTTATTTTAATTTAATATTCAAATTTTGATTATGGAGGATGTAGATTAGATAGAAAAAGAACCTCAAGAACCTATCACTTTTTAGGAAAATCGTTAGTTTCATGGTTGATTAAGAAACAACACTTAGTTGTCCTATCAACAACTGAGGAAGAATACATGCCTTTTAGCAGTTTTTGTGCATAAGCGTTGTCGATGAAACACACTCTACTAGATTTAGAACTAAATTTTAGTTATATACTTAATATATGTTATAATACTAGTGCAATAAATATTTCAAAAAATCCTAAAAGTTATTCTAGGACCAATCATATTGATATAAGGCATAATTTTCTAAGGAATCACGTTCTTAAAAAGGATATATCATTATAATTTGTAAATACTGAATATCAATTAGCTGTTATTTTTACTAAACCACTTCCCAATACAAGTTTTGATTTTATTAAGGGAGATATAGGTTTATTTAATTTTAAATAAATATTTATCAATTTATTTCTATTAATTTCTTTATAGTTTTAATTATTTTTAATTTATTTTAATTTTTGTTAATTTCATGGTCAAATTATTATTTCATTTATTTTTTTAAATATTTTTAGTTCAATTTTTTTTTATAATGCATATCTTAAAGATTAATATCTTAATGATTACACCAAATCATTAGTGCGAAACAAAAAGCTAATCTATCAGACTTCCCCTACTATCTTTCCTACTCCTTCATGCCCTTTCAGTTTACATATCTTCTCACCTTCCTGTTTTTCGAAACCCTATCCTTCGAACCATCAAACCTCAAACTTTAAGAAATGGAAACTTTAAAAAGAGTTTAAGAAGTTGGACCAAGTGAGCTTATTTTAAAGCTGAAATATTGTAATGTTTTTCAAGGGAATGTAATTAATTTTGATTGGATGTACCAAAAAAATATATTTTTAAAGACTGAAATAAGATTCAAAGGCTTAGAACTAATTTTTGGTGATATAAATTAACTTTTTTTGATATAAAAGTAAAAGTGTTCTATCGAAATTCCTCTTTTAGTTTTAGAAATGATGAAGCCTTAGTTTTTGTCTAAGATTCATCATGATGAGTTTTCTACATCTCTTTTGAAAATTGCTAAGATCTTGGCTTTCCCCCATGAGGAGGAATTTCATTTTGATTTGAAAAATATAGGAGACGAGAAATTAAAATTAGTGGGTATAATTTTCTCTCTATTAAGAACTATAACATTAAGGAAAATGATGATAAGTGACCTTAATTATGATCAAAGAGTCTTGATGATGTTTATATAGTCTATAATTATGACAAGGATGATTGGATGAGAGAAAGTTATTTATCAAGATATATATGTATATTTTTGTTTCTAAAAAATGTTAATATGAACTTTAATAGGTATATGTTAAGGTATTTGAATCAATACTATCATGAGGAAGCAGAGATGGGATTTTACCCTTATGAAATAATTATATCCCTTTTGTTACTAGGGTTGCGAAAGTTAAGGGACATCTATTTTTTATCAGAGATGTCATCATAGAAATATTTTAAATGCTAAAACTGTTAGGAATTTGGTATTTTTATGTATTTTCTTGAGTGAATCATGAAATTATCTTCTTCTAGTTGGTATATAAGAATAGGAAATAAGGTTGAATGGTGCTTAGGGGGAGTAAAATTTATTACCTTATGTTGGTTTTGTGAGACCAAGACCTATTGAAGAAGAAGAATAAAGAGTTTATGAGGGTAGTCTTCATCAAAGAAAAAGAATCTCAGAAAATATTTCTAAGCTAGTTGCCTAAATAAGAGAAGAAGAAGTTAGTGAGCAGGTGGCTCAAGTAACTAAAAACATCGAGTAAGTTGGTCAAGGGGATTATCAATCTCGGTAATTTGTCCCTAATACTGATCAAGACGCCCTTTAAAATATTTCTTTAGTAGTTTCTGATTCAATTTATATATGAGTACCAACATTGAGAGAGAGAACTATAGTTTTAGAGGAAGATCCAAGTTTGGATTTGGTAGAAATTGGTCAAACTAGAGCACAATCTACTGAGTCTTATGGATTATTGCAAAGATATATAAAAGATTTGTTTCGAAGTTACAATCAAGTGAATGAATAGAATTTGATTCTAACACAAGAGTTAGAGACTTATAGAAAGAAAGTTGAAGATCTCAGAAGTCCAATAGTTCATAGGGCTGAATTTGAGGAACTTAAAACATAATTTAAAGAAGTTTAGAAAACTCTTATGTTATTGGGTGACCTTGAAGAGTTCTTCAGAATGTTGTCTTTTGAGTTTAGATCTTTGAAGGAAGAATCTGTAATTTTTTTTGATGATTTGAAAAAGTTTTTAGGTAGATATTTTCAATCTGTCAGAAAAAGTCATCAGGATTTAACCTCTTGTCAATAGAATCCTTCAGAATTAATAAGAAGATTTGAAGATAAAAATTATATATTAGCTGATTTCAATGATAGACTACACCCTCTTAGTTGTGACAACACAACATTAAATATTCTTTTGGATAATTAGATAAATTTGTTAAGTTAACTTACCTCTAATGAATCCTGGTTAGACCCAATTATTCATCAAGTGAGAGATAAGTTGATTGCATTCATTTAATCTTAAGAGGCAGTTAATGAGTTTGTTAAGGTTAATTTGGTTGAAATCTTAATGAACAGTCAAGATTCAAAGAATATTCTTCAGCAGTGGCCATATGTGTTCAAAAATCATTTTCAGAGCCTATTGGTGAAACTCCTTGATATTCATAGTGTTCTTTAGACCATTCCTTATCTTACTACACCTTCTACTGATGGATATTTTGATCAATAAAACCAATCTGAACCAAGAGCATCATTTTTAAGATTTTTTTATTTGATTTTGAGATGTACTCATCATTTACAAGACATTTTATTTGCATTTCAGTTTACTTTACTTTTATATTTGTGATTTTTATACCATTTTATGTTCAAATTTACACTGTCATATAACATGTCTTATATTTCTACTTAGTAGACTATAATATTACTTTATTATTTTTTGCAAAATTATATGTGTTTTTTTCCATTTCCATATACTTTATTTTTGATATCACAAAAGGGGGAGAAAATTGGGTAAGAAAAACATTCCCATTTATTGAAGCTTATACTTTCTTTTAAATTGAAATAGTATCGTGAAAACGAAATACTACGGAAAAAATTAATTTTCAAAAACAAAAAATATTATCTGTAAAATATTGTTTTTTAGTGTTTAAAATTCTTAAATTTTTTGTTCTGAGTTTTTTGATCATAAAAAAATGGGAGATTGTTGGGTTTTTATTGTCTCTACTATACTCTATAAATCTTAATGATTTTGATGCCCACAAATATCCTTTTGTGTTTTACTAATGATATTACTTTAAGTGAGTTTTAGGAAATTAATATTCTTTTCAATATTTTGGAATTATAATAAGCTTTTTAATCCATAAGGAATATTCATCAAAGTGTTTGGAAAGAATATTAGTGTTTCTATAAACACTGTTCATACCCTATAATGGTACATGTAGCATAAGGAATTAACCCTACATTAGATTAATACGTGTATGGTTTATCATCCCTACACTTAATAGTTTTCTTATGGATGGGAAACCCTATGTTTTTTGTATGGATCAACAACAGTACGTTTGGATAAATATATGGAATATCAACCCAAAATTGAAAGTGAGGAATCATTGTTCATACCCTATATTCATAGAATGAATGTATGGTTAATCATCCTTATGTTTATAATAAATAGTACACTAGAAGGATGAATGTATGGATTATTATTCAAATGTTATTATTTAACCCTACGCTACACAAAGAAACCCTACAATACATAGTTCAACCCTACATTTGTTTATTCAACAATGAAGATTTAAATCCATGATTTTAATTTGAGATTTCTGAAATAGACCTGACTGAAATAAAAGATCAATTAAAAGATATTATATGACTAATTTAAGGGATCAATATGATTGATTCAAAGAACCATATACAATAGAGAAAATCAATCTTATTCTTAAGGGAAGTTATGAATCTAATGGAAATTTGAATTTGAATACCCATGATCTATCATGCTATTTTCTTGTATCTTCTCATCCAAAAGAGTGTTATATATGTGAATAAAGTATTATAAAAAGAAGAAAATGTTACGAGATTCGATAAAAATACTTCTTCATACTTGTGTATATCTTTCGTATACAGATCTTCTATAAATAATGTTTAACTCTATTATTTTCTAAAAGAGGATACACTTGAGATATATACTTTTGCAACCTCATACTGCTATTTTTTGATACTCAATTTGAATATCCTTTGAAACCATGATCGATTCATAGTTATTCATTCTTGAAGTCATTAATTTCCAAAGAAGAATATCCCTATAGTATCATTTGTTATTGCTGTAATTATGATGTATAACTTGAACCACCAAAAAATCAAACTCTTTTGATTTATTAGAGTTTCAACTTCTCGTACTCAATTGTGGAAAAGTATCATCTTATTTTAAAAATATTTGGTTAACGAGTTCCCTATAAAAGAGCCAGAAGGATCTTTTCAGCTTTATTGTAAATGTTTCAACTACCTACACATAGTTGGGGATTTTAAGGTCTTGTGGTAAGAGGAAATTTCTAGTGAAATTCACCAAGCTTTCAAATAGATAATTGGTGGAGTGGACTAGGAGATCTTTGTGCCCTGAACCACTATAAAATTATTGTGTTCATTACTTATATTTATCTGCTGCTCATACTCATTACAAAAGAGAACATTTCATATCTTAATAAATCATAAAGATATTTAAAATCTAGAATCTATCAAGATTATCCAAAATAAATAATTCACCCCTATTTTGTATCTTTATATTATTCCAACCTAACATGTACTTCCCGTTATCTATTTTCTAAAGGATTTCTTACAAACCCTTCTCACGATGTGGGATTTGAAACATAGGAAATATAAAAAAATATTTCACCAAGATTGAGTTTAAATTGAGATGACACATTTTAATTATTGCAGGGAGAATGTAATGCCCCAAAAATCTAAATTAGGAACATTGTATTTGATAGTGTGTATGAAATGAAACACCAAGCGTGTAAGAAAATATAATATCCTAATAATTTATAATATTTATAATATTTTAAATAAATTTAATATATTTTATAGCTCTCAATGAATGCAAAACTAAGTTATCATACATTTCACAAAACAACGAGTTTCTTCAATGGATTTCGTTACATGCAAGACCAATTTTTACTGAACAATAATATATTACTAAAGTATTATTATTTAATATAATAAGATATAACATAGATATTAAATTAGTGGTTATGAATATGATTAACCAACTTATGAAAATATATGGTTTAAAAAAATATGAAATGAATTCAATAGTTACAAATTAATTATAAGTGAATATAAAAACCAACTTAATATAAAGAGAATGTTCTTATAGAAAACTCTTTTTATGCTCACAAAGTTGTTTTATCCTAATAAATTTATTTAATTATAATTAGTGAGTGATATTAATGTAACATATATATATATATATATATATTATTCAATAATATATTTTTTTATATACATCTAACATATTTTATAGGCACGAGACACTTTTACCGCCTTTTAATGGAGAACCTATTTTAAATCCATTTTTTTAGAAATTTTATAAATATTATATGCCAAAATAAACTTAATATTTTAAATTGGAACAAAAAAATTTGGTTAGGGTGAATTTTTTGTATTTTTTTGAAAAGTTTTTTTTAATGAATAGTGAAAAATATTGACTTTTAACTCAAAATTGCTTTTTGTATAATTTATTTATAAGGTTAAATTATATTTTTTATTGTTTTTAAAGATTAATTAGATTAATTTTATATCATTTAATACAATTTATGTCATTTTAATAAATTTTACTTTGAAATTGGATAAAAAACTTAGAATAATTTTGAATGTTTTTTACTTTAAAAACCCACATTGTCATCCCATCTGCAGGATTAATCTTAAATTAATTTCTAACACTTATGTGATTTAAATTTAGAAAAATTTATTAAATATTTTAAATCATAATAATATATAATGTATTATAAGGTCAAATTAGTTTTTGATAAAAATATCAGTGAAAGTGATTAACATTAATTACAATAATTAAGAGAAAAATTAGCTAAACAAGGGACCAAACCATAAAATTAAGATCCCAAATGACCATAAAACTTGTCTAAAATAAAGTGTATGGAAATAATTTTACAATATAATCCCTTTTATATAATTTTTTCCATTATTGGATCCACTTTAAATGAGAAAAATGGGTGGAATTCCCTTTTCCAAAATTTACAAGAGTTCCACTCCTCTATCACTATAAAAAGGCACTCAAGAATCCCACTTCCTCAAACCTCTCAAGACACTTTTGATCGACCAATATCTAGCCAAATAGATCATAAAAATATATACCCTCAACCTATACTCCTCTCCTTGGGAACAAATCCATCCATGGAATCCCTTTGGTGTAAACCAAATGGAGTTACCCGATTTTGAGGTAACATCCTTCCTCAAGATCTTTAGTATTATTTATTTTTACACTCATTCAAATATCATTATTCCATGATTATATAACAATAAAAATATCCTAAATATAAAATATAATTTTTTATTTTAAGGGTTATACCTACACTTAAACACAATTCCATCTAATGTGTAATGAACTTACTATTTATGTGTACGGTGAACTACCGCCTCAAGAAATGATGATTGTTCGTTCTTCCTTTACCACCTCTCATGGTGGGAATTTTGATGGAAATAATATTTATATATGATATATATGTTTTTTATAATTTCCTAATGCTTCTTTAATTTTTATATAGAACATACCTTTATGGTTTCCATTTTGTTTAAATATGATAACATTGTTTGTCGAAGTGTGGACTACAGCCTCCTAAAGGAGATGTGATTCATTCACACGATACATGGAATGTATAAAGGATGGTTTTAGTTAAAAATATTTTCCATAAAAAACATATATATTTTATTCATGATATAATTAAATTTATAAAAATAATATATATATATATATCATTTTCTTGATTACTCTTTCATACACTTAACAAGTGACAACGTCATTCATGGATGTGTAGACTACCACCTCCTCAACACAATGTGACTCCTTTTACATCATAAGAATTATATGTATATATAAGTATATATGATAAAATAATATGGTATTTATGATATAATTATCATTCTAAAAAGAATAATGTTATGTACCTTCTTTTCTTAATGATCATTGAAAAATGGGAACATTACTCATTCGTATGTACGACCTAACATCTACATGATTGTAACATTGGTTCCATTTTTATAGCCATATTTAATTATTGGTTTTAAAAGTATAATTTAAGTATAAATATAATAATTATTTCATTACTATTATTCTATAGATGTTATATAATGATCCCTTTGACCATAGTTGACCTACCAATGTTGTTTTTGACACATAAACTGAATTTGGTCAAAACACCTGACGTAAACTTAATTGTTTAATTAGTTGTATAAAAAATTGTAATAAGTGAAATAAAAGTGATTATAGACCTAAAAAAGGTTCTAAATAAATTAAATAATAAACATGTGTTTATTATTTATTAATATAAAGACTCATGAGACAAGTTAGACTCAAGGTAAGAGATTTTGTTTTAATTTTCATTCCATTGATACTTATTTGTTATTATGTACCTAGTTTTTTTTATATGGTGTATATACTTCCCATTGAAATGTTATATCACAAATATATTTATTCTCATGATATTATAAATTTAATTTAATTTTATTACTTCATGGTGATTTTGATTCAAATGTTTCAAAATTTTATGGGACACTTTGGATTGTTTAAATATTATTCTCCTAGAGAACATTTTTAATGATTATATTTGAAATTTAACCTCCTTTTGTGATTGTTAACTTTAAATTGAAATAATAACTTTATTTTTTTGAACCTAATTTATTATATATGGTGTGCATACTTCGAGTTTTTCATATAATATTACGATTCATTAATTCTTCATGATATTTTGAGTTTCAATTTGAATTATTTCATATAAGGGGATTTGAGTTAAAAGTTACCAAGTGGAAAGGAATTTCATAACCCAATTTCTTTTCATTAGTTAATACTACTACCTTGTTTTATTTTATTTTTATAATCACTTTGAATATCTATTGATGTATCTCCACTTTCTTATGTGGATTTATAGTTGATTTTTATAATCTACTCATTGATTGATTCCCACTTCAATGTTATAATATTTTCAAGGGTTTACTTCACAATCTCATTTTATTCGGGATTTTTTACATATTTATTTCCATTAGAGTAAATTATTGGATTAATGTTAAATAAAACCTTTAATTTTTTTATCCATGGGTTATTAATGACCTTTATTAAATAATAGTACTATTTTTCTAATCTTTGGTACTCAAAATGTTTTTGAAAGTGTTTTTAAGAAAACCTCACTTTATTCTTCTCTCTAGTTATAGAACATGTTTTCTTCTAAAAAAACTATTTTCAAAATAGGCTTTAAATTTTTTTTAACCTTTAGAAAATGTTTTATTAAAGAAATTTTTTCATTTTTATTGTCTTTTATAAATGTTGTTAAAAGAATATTCTTGCTGCTTTCTAAACAATGAAGTTTTCTAAAATTTTACTATGAAAAAGGAATTTTTTTACATTATATGAAATGTATGTACTTACTAGCCATAATTTCTTCAAAGCTTCATTTTAAAATGTAAAAGGTTAATTTTAAAATATTTTTTTTCACAAAATTGTTTTCCAAAGAAAAGGATTTTCATTTTTTTTTCAAAATAAAAATAATATTTTCGTCAATAATGTTTTAAAATAATATTTTTATAGTATTTCCATTAATCAATGAAAAAAACCCTTTATTTTAACACCGCTTGAGATATGTTGTGTTAATAAAATCCTTATTATTTCTCTACATGGTGTATTATTTATTTTACAATGGATATTATTGAAATTAACTTCGTTAATTCCTTTGTTATTCCCCTTGAAATATTCAATTTCCTATGATCATTAAATATTGATTTTCCCCTAATTATCAATATATTTTACTAGGGATATATTTATTTTCTAATCTATATATCATTTTTACATATAGTTTTCGATTTGATATTTATTTTATTATCTATGGAAGTATTGATAATTCTATATTCTTTATTCAATATAGATATTTAATAACGAATATTGTTTATTAATTAAATCGATTACTCAATATGGGGAACACTTTGGGCTTGCATTGAAGGTTGGGGCTAGGACTTTATATACCCCCTCGATGAATTGACATGTTATCATGAGAAAAATAAGTTGATAAAATTAAACCGGTTTCTACCTGTAGTTTTAAACTATTTGGAAGACGGGTCTTGATAGTAGAGGTTTTCATGTTCCTGACACATGATGTCCAATAATTAAGCATTGCCTTCATTTTGATTCAGTATTTATTATCAATTATATTTTTACAATGAAAAATTTATAAATGCATTTCATTCTTAGTTTATTTATTAAATTTAATGTTTTTAGTGTCTTACCTTTCCATATAGTTTATGAATTTCCTTCTCAGTTTGTTTATTACATGGTATATTTGTTTTGTTATTTACCATGCCATAATTAATATTCTCATTGATTCATTATTTATTTTACTAAAATTTACCCATACTAAGCATTTTATATCACCCTTATTTAATTTATTTTCCCCAAGAATACAATAAGAATACTATTAAATATATGCATGGGTATATTTGATGGAATAAAGTTATCCTTGAAAGAAAAAAATTATGTTCTAATTATTGTATTCATTTGTAATACATGACTCATGTATCTATCTAGTTTACCGAGACTACTAAATTATTTGGTCCTTCAAGATTTTATTCCTTGTAATAAGGCCAATATAATGGTAATAGATATAGACTCTTGGATCTCTGGGGTCGGGTTGCTACTTTGAACACCTTCATGTTGGGATGAAGTTTGGGAAATGAAGTTACTGGAACTAGAAATGGTAGAGGAAATTGTAGAGAAATTATAGTTGATTTAGCATAACATGAGGATAGATCAGAGTACGTAGAAGATTCATATAGATCACAAGAAAAAAAGTCTATTGTTTGAATTAGGAAATCATGTTTTTATTAAGTATCTCCATATAAAAGTGTTATTCATTTTATAAGGAAGTGAAATTTAAGTCAGTAGTTTATTGGTATGCATGAAATTATAGAAAAGTTGGGGCCATTTTCTAACATAGTAGTTGTACCTATGATTTTATCTCTAGTGTATGATGTGTTTCATGTTACTTTACTAAGGAAGTATGTGCCCAATAGATCTCATGTTTTAAGCCCTAAAGTAATACTATGAAAGGAGAATCTCTCTTATCAGGAAAAACATGTTCAGATTTTGAGTCATAGAGAGATTATAACACCCCAAACATTTTAAGGTATGTTTCTCTTAAATATATTTTATTCATTAGATAGCCTATATTTCATAAAGAACTATGTTTATTTGAAACAACCCTTGGTTATTTAAGATATAGTCATAACTTGGACTTTAAACTTAAATTTTCCACTTTTGGGTTTTGAATTTTGAAAAACGAACATTCACAGTTGCGATCTGGATGATATTTAGAGTATGATAGAATTAACTTAATTTTATGTGAATAGTAACCTAACCTTATTAATAGTAACTTACCGTTATGAATATTAATATGACTCTTATGAATGGTATATATACCCATGAATGTATAAATAAATTTTGGTACCTTAAAAATGAAGATGAATATTTTAAGTGTTTATATTTTTTGATTAAATAATTATTTTAATTAAAAATTAAATTTATAATATTTAGAAAGTTATTTTTGAAAAATGGAGTTTATTTTTGGATTCTAAGCATTGAAAATGGTTGGGGTGAATTTTTGGGATTTTTCTGAAATACTTGAATTATTGATGAATAGTAAAAACAATAAATTATGGTAAATACAAATACTTGATTTACTATATTATATGTGTTGAAAGTCTGATGTAAGCCCACTTGGTTCGAAATCACATTCCATTATTACTATTTCGGGTCACATGAATCATGACTATACATAGTTTTGAGAAAAAATATTAAAATAATAATTAAAATAATGTAAAAACCCCTCCGCCCCTCCACTATATTGACCACCCCTCACCCCCTTTTCCTCCCACATCACTCAAGCTTAAATAATTGAATAATTTTGGCCAAATAGTCTTTCCAAGCCCTCTCCCCACATCCAAGTCCTACTGGTCTCACCAAAAGTCCAAAAACAAAGGTCTTAAGGAGTTTCTCAAGGAGGAGTACTCAAGAGGTGAACCTCTCTTCTATTTTCTTTCAAATTATTTTACAAGTTTTATTATTTTGTTGCTCTATTCTCACCTCACCTCATCCAAATTACATGATAATTACATTACCTTAAATTTACTATATTTTCATTATGCTAATGGAATATTTCATCATCATCTCTCTTTTTCACCTCCTTTTATACTATAAAGGCAAACACCGTCTGAGATGTGTTAATTTATCGCACTCAAGGAAGACGAATTTTAAATTTAAAATACTATCCACAAGACTATTCATGAAACCTTTTTAATGGTTGAAACTAATCATAATATATTTATTTTACCTTATTCAATGATCTTGAATCATTGCACACTCATAGTACAAAATAATAATACAAAAAAAGTTCATTATGTAAAAAATAGGAAAAGTTAATCCAAGCATTTATCAAAACAATTTAACTAATGATTCATCCTCAATTATATTACCCAAAATCATTATAAGATCATTTTTAATATCACTAAAAATATATATTAAAAATTATGTATGTTTA
The DNA here is from genome assembly GCA_963277665.1 of Viscum album. NCBI lineage: Eukaryota > Viridiplantae > Streptophyta > Magnoliopsida > Santalales > Viscaceae > Viscum > Viscum album. The sequence goes on from OY728120.1 coordinate 496,128,165, forward strand.
ACCACATTTCAAAAGAACTTCCATTCATTAACATAAGTAAAATGGTCATGAAAAACCGAGGAATAAAATTCTTCCAAAAAAATAACATTGAATCCCGTAAAACCCATAAAAATGGTCTTGAATAAACCTAATAAGGTTATACCATATCAATTACGTGTTTGTTAGGTTCTGGAATTATTAATTAATGAAGCTAAATTTTATTATTCAGGTCGTTAAGAACAATCAAGAACACCTTCAAGCTTAAGGAAAGGGATATCTTAATTCAATTTCCATTCATTGAGTTAAACATTAATGTTGTTGGTTTTTTATTTTCCCAGAATATTTTCAAATGACCTATGAAAGTTTTATTTTGTATATCCACTTTTATTGTGTGGGTTTATGTTTTTCACACATAATTATGTCATTGATTTCTCCTTAATCTAATGATACGTTCTTGGTAAGGGATCCTCTCTCTCACTTTTATTCAAGAATCCCCCCTATGTTGTGTCTTTTTATTTTTAATTACTAATGATGGGGTATGTTTTATAACCTCTCCCATACTTCCATTATGATATATAAATAATGGGATACCCCTTTACCTCTCATTAAGACCTCACAAGAACACCCGTTACCATGCCTAAATGTTTGTAAGGGGTTTTCTCATCTCACTTTCATTTCTGCGATATTTTCATTGTTCACCACTTATTTATTGTATGCTGTGTATGTGTAATTCCATTTTTCATATAATATCATGATTCCATTTATATTCATGGCATTTAATGATTCATTTGATAGTTATTAAGTTGTGTTCATACAATTTTACTGATTACATTGTGGTAACAAACTTTGTCTCAACTACCATTTCGTTGTGACTAACTTTGTTTGTGCGCCTAATAATCCTTATGTGGTGTACCTACTTCCAATTTAATATCAATTTTCATTTGAAATTATATTTCTATTAAATATATATATTCTCATATAATTGATATGTTTATTGTCTAAAATGTATACCATTTTACATATGGTGTTTATTTGGAATGTGGTTTTAACTGTGGAAATATTGATGAATCTGTATCCTCTACTCTATATAGATATTGAAAAGACATATTGCTCTTGTATTAAATCATTTTAAAAGAATTATTTGGACTTGAAGTGGCAGGTGGGTCCCGGTATAGCCCCTCTATGTATCGATAGGTCTAATGAGACAAATCAATTGGAGACAAACCCTTAAAGTTTATTTCAAAAAATTAGACTAGTTTCTACCCACAAAATTAAACTGTTTTGTTGGTATTGTGGAATAATTTTCCAGATACATGATTTCCAATTTATAAGCATATCTATTTATTCATTTTTAGTTATTATTATACTTGAGGATTTCACTTTGAAAAAATCTATGGATGCAGATTCATACTTAGTTTATTAATGGCGTGTGTTTTCTATTTATTCACCATGCCATATTGATTATGTAAAATTGTTTATGATTCACTTATTACTGAATTCATGATTTCGCTATTTGTAACCCTTATGGAGAATTTGATCTCCCCCCTTTCATTTGTTTACCTTTAACATGTTATGAATATGAGATCGTTTATTGAGTTTCTTTGGATGCAATTTTTAGTTTTTGTTATGTATTGTATTTTTTACCTTTCCCAATGGAATTTGAGTTAAATATAGGTATCTAGTTTATTCAAGACTACTAAACTGATCATTCCTTTGGGATTTAATTTCTTATAATTGTGCCAATGTAATAAGTAACGCACTGGCTCCGGTCTAGAGGGGTCGGTGTGTTACGGTTGGTATCAGAGTAAGTTTAGTAGCAAACTTGAAAACTATATTGGGAAATATAGATAAGGGAACCAAGACCCAAGGTAGTATTTGAGGACAAACATACAAGAACGTCCTAGAATTTTGGTAAGAAATAAATCATGTGTATCTTTCAAGAAAATACATCCCTATATGGATACAAACAGGTAGAGGTGGCCCTGGAACTAATGTACGTAGGAGTGAAAAATACAACAAGGAGTTTTGGGCTTGACTCAGGGTATCCTGGTACATGACAATGGGCCTTCTGGCACTCTTGGTATTGACAATACTATAGGATATGCTTAGGATAATTCAAATTTTCTTTATAATCCATTATGAAGGATATTAATTTAAATTGTTTCCTCAGAGAAACCCTATCTATGAGATTAGCTATGCATAGTATTTCAATTTATGCAAAGTACTTTTCCAGTCGAGATTATAAATTATGATTCATAACCTAATCTGGTGTATACCATTATTTAGAAATGGAGCCTAATTGAATAAGGGGAGTCAATACTCATGAACAATGTAGGGATTTCCCCACTGAGAAAGTAGACCCAGTCAATGTTGGAGCAGATCAGATCATGAAAATATTGGGACAACTTAATCAGGTTATGATGAATGACTATGATACTCCTGTGTTGGATAGTTTCATGAAGCAGAAGCCCCCCTCTTTTAGTGTGACTACCAATCCAGTGTAAGAAGATCAGTGGATAAAGTACCATGAAAAGATATTCATGGCATTGTGTTGCAATGATAATTAAAAGGTAGTGTTGGCGGTGTATTTTCTTAAGGGTGATGCTGATCAATGGTGATCCTTGATCTAGAATACCACTGAGGAATAAGAAATAAAACATATGTAATGGAGTACTTTTAAGGAAAAATTATTCAAAAAATATTTCCCTTTTGAGCAATGAACTGAAATGCAGAGGAAATTCCTTAGCTTAAAAAAGGTAAGAAGATAGGGTTGAAGAGTATGAGGATACCTTCACAAGGATAGCCAGGTATGCCATAAATTACGTACGTGACTTGACAGAAAAGATTGATCTTTTCTTGGAATGTCTTAAGCCAAGTCTTCTAAGGGAACTAGATTCTCAAACATTTTCATCATATGATTAAATTTTATTAAGTGCCATCAAAACAGAGAGATAGCTTTATAGATCAAACTTGTTCAAGGGAAACCAAGATAAGAAGTGGTACTCTGATAACCATGGAAAAGGTGAAGCACCAAGGAAGAACAATGGAATGAATAAATTCCCATTATGGGAGAAATGTGGAAATAACCATCTCAAGAAATGCTTTAAAGGCATGGGATTCTGATATAAGTGTGAAGAAAAGGGTCATTCATCTAATGAATGAAAGTGGAAAACAATTTGATGATTTTCAATGCTACAATTGTGGAGAAATGGGACACTATAAAAATGAGTGTCCTAATCTCCAAGGAAACATGCCTCAGAAAAGGCCAAGAGAGCAAGGGAGAGATTATGCTATTATAACCGCAAAGGTTGAAGTTCCTAATTATGTGGTGGTAGGTACTTTAATTGTTTCCTTAAACTTATCCAACACTTTATTTGATTCTGGATCATCGCATTCATTTTTATGTTCCCAGTTTTCTAAGAAAATTAGACTTGTACAATTTTATTTAATAAAGTAGTTTTCAGTCAAAACTCATAAGGGATGTATTGTTGCAAAAAAGGCATGTTGATCAGTTCCCCTCATGCCACTTAAACGTGCTTTAGTTTCTAACCTTATCATCATACCAATGAGTGACTTTTATATAATTCTCGGTATGAATTGGATTTAAAATTATGACGAGAAGATTTATTGCAAGAAAAAGAAAGTTACAATTTTTGAAAATGGTGTAGAATCCCTTATCTTTAGAGGAGAAACCTCACCATCTAATTCTTATCTAGATCTAACCCCAGTAGCTCTACTGAATACAATTATTGGAGAGGAAGAGAACCCAATATATTTGGGTTAGGAAAGAAATATTCAAATTGAAGATATGAATATAGTCCAAGAAAAAATTGATGTATTTCCAGAGGATTTACCTGGACATCCTCCAGAGTGGGAAGTTGAGTTCTCTATTGATTTAATTACTAGTGAAATACCTATATCAAAGACTCCCTATAGAATTGATGCTGTGGAATTAGTGGATCTAAAGAAAAAACTAGAATAATTTAGTGACAAATGATTTATTCGACCAAGTGTTTCTCCATGGGGATCCTCTGTCCTCTTTGTCAAGTAAAAATATCTATCCATGAGACTATACATTGATTACAGGGAAATCAATGCTATTACAATAAAGAATAAGTATCCTCTGTCATGAATTGATGATTAATTTGATGAACTTTAGGGAGCCCAATATTTTTCAAAGATTAACCTTCGATCTTGATATCATCAGCTGAGTGTGAGGAAGGAAGATATTCCGAAGACATCATTTCGAACCAGGTATGGGAATTATGAGTTTACAGTGATGCCTTTCGGGATGAGTAATTTACCCTCTATTTTCATGGATTTATTGAGTAGAGTTTTCAAGGAATATCTTGATAACTTTTTTGTAGTATTTTTTGATGATATCCTAGTATACTCCAAAATCTTTGAAGACCATAAAAATCACTTGCCGATTATTCTGAAAACTCCTAAAAGAAATGAATTATATGGGAAGTTTAGGAAGTGTGAATTTTGGCTTTAATCAGTTTCTTTTATTGGCCATATTTTATCTAAGGATGGAATCCTAGTTGATCCTATGAAGAAAAAGGAAATCCAAGAATGACCCAAGCCAATGAACATAACCGAGGTACACAGTTTTATTGGCTTAGTAGGTTACTATCGATGCTTCATTCAGAATTTCACCCAACTGGATAACCCAATAACCAAGCTCACACGTAAAGGGGTTATGTTTGTGCAAACATAATAATGTACATAATTCTTTGAAGAACTGAAAAGAATACCAGTCAATGCTCCAATTTTGATTCTTCCATAGGGAAATGATGGATTCATGATATATAATGACGCATCAAATAATGGACTATGTTGCGTCCTTATGCAAAATGATAAAGTTATTGCTTATGCATCAAGGGAGTTGAAGAATCATGAGAAAAATTACCCGACTCATGATCTTGAGTTAGCAGCCATAATATTTTCTCTGAAAATATGGAGACATTTTCTTTACATTTAAAAATGTGAGATATACACGGATCACAAGAGTTTGAAATACATCTTTACACAAAAAGAACTCAACATGAGGTAAAGGATATAGCTTGAGTTACTCAAAGATTATGATTTTTCAATAAACTACAAGCTCAGAAAGTCAAATAAGGTGGAAAATGCTTTGAGTAGAAAAGACCATGAAATTTTGAACAAGATAAGAGATGAAAGGTATCCTATGTTCATGGATCTTGTAAAGAGGAATATGAGGATTATCCTCAAAGGTAACACATCACTACTTTTTCAAATGGTTTCCAAACCTTCTTTACCATAAAGGATAAAAAGTTATCATAATGATGACGGGGATTTTCAAAAGAAAATTAAAGTTTTAAATATTGGGAAGTTGATTGACTTCATATATGAAGGTGGGATTTTGAAATTTGGAAAGAGACTTCGTGTTCCCATTATTCCTAATCTAAAGGGGGAACTATTGAATAATGCTCATAGCTCTAATTTCTCTATATACCCTGGTAGCAAAACGATGTATAAAGATCTAATGTAACATTTTTAGATAGATAATATGAAGTGAGAAATTGCTGAATACGTGTCAAGGTGTCTAGTTTTTCAATAAGTGAAGGCTGAGAGACAACATACTAGATGGGTGATGAAACCGCTACCTATTCTTATATGGAAGTGGGATGACATTACAATGGATATTTTCACCGGACGATGAAGGAAACCTATAAGAAATGATGAAACATGGGTAATTGTTGGTTTTCCCACAAAATCAGTGCATTTCCTTACTATAAGAGAGGATTTTCCACATGAAATCCAGGAAAGACGTAAATTAATGAAGTTAAAGGACTTTATGGTGCACCAATATTTATTTTGTCTGATCAAGATCCTTAGTTTACATAAAAATTCTAGAAAAGTCTCTATAAGGCTTTAGATATTTAGCTTTATATGAGTACTTCTTATCACCCCCTAACCGACAGATAGTATGAAAGGACTATTCAAACTCTAGATGACATATTGAGATCATACTTCCTTGACTTTCAAGGTATGTAGGATCAATAATTTCCTTTGATGGAATTTTCCTTAAATAATAGTTTCCATTATAGTATTCAAATGTCTCCATATGAAGCATTTTATGGAAAGAGATGTCAAACTCCAACTTTTTGGGATGAAGTTGGTGAGAGGAACCTTATAGGCCTAGAACTTATTGAAGAAACCACGACAAAGAAAAAGAAAATTCAGGCCCATATTAAGGTAGCCCAAAGTTGGCAGAAGAGTTATGCTAAAAACTGAAAAAAGGATTTGGAATTCCAAGTGGGATATTGTTTCTTTCTAAAAGTATCTCCATGGAAGGGTTTCTTTTGGTTTGGTAAGAAAGGTAAACTTAGTCCTAGGTACATCAGACCATTTGAAATTATGGAAAGAATCGTAGTTGTAGCTTACCGTTTAGAAATTACACCAAGTCTCTCTAAAGTTCATGATGTTTTATATGTTTCATTTTTAAAGAAATACATGTCATACCCAATGCATGTACTCACCTATGAAGAAATAGAACTGAAACCTGACTTGTAATACTATGAAGAGCCTATCGGGATTCTTGACACAAGGGAGTAGGTATTGAGAAATCAGACCACTCATCTGGTAAAGGTTCTTTGGATAAACCATAACATGGAGGAAGAAAGGTGGGAACTTGATGATTTTAGGAAGAAGAACCACCCACACCTTTTTAGAAGTCTTTATGCGTGAAAAATTTCTAGGATGAAATTTTTGAAGGAGGGAATAATATAACACACCAAAAATTTTAATGTATGTTTCTCTTAAACACAATATATTCATTAGATAACCTATATTTCGTAAAGAACTATGTTCCTTTGAAACAACACTTGGTTATATAAGAGATAGTCATAACCAAGCCATTAATCTTAAATTTTCCACTTTTGGGGTTTGAATTTTGAAAAACAGACATTCACAGTTGCGATCAGGATAATATTTAGAGTCTGATAGAATTATCTTAATTTTCAGTGAATAGTAGCCTAACTTTATGAATAGTAACCTATCATTATAAATAGTAACTTACACTTATGGATAGTAATATTCCTCTTATGAATGGTATCCATACCCATGAATGTATAAATAAATTTAGGCCCCTTAAAAATGATGATGAATATTTTAAGTGTTTATATTTTTTGATTAAATAATGATTTTAATTAAAATTAAAATTTATCATATTTAGAAAATTATTTTCAGAAAATGGAGTTCATTTTTTTATTCTATGCATCGAAAAATGGTTATGGTTATTTTTTGGGATTTTTCTGAAACACTTGAATTATTGATGAGTAGTAAAATACAATAAATTACGATAAATGCTAAATACTTGATTTACTACATCATTAGTGATGAAAGGCATATGTAATCCCACTTTTTTAGAACTCACATGCCATTATTAATATTTTGGGTCACATGAATCAATACTCTTAATAGTCCGGAGCAAAAATATTAAAATAGTAATTAAAATAATGTAAAATCCCTCCTCCCCTCCGCTGTATAAACCACCTCTCACCCTCTTCCTCCTACACCACACAAAGATTCAATACTTGCCTAAATTCTTCAAAATACTCTTCCCAATCCCTCTCCCCACTCCCAAGTATATCTAGTATCACCAAAATTCCAAAAACAAAGGTCTTGAGGAGTTTCTCATGGAGGAGTACTCCAGAGGTGAACCTCTCTTCTCGTTTCTTTCAAATTCTTTTACACGTTTTATTATTTTGTTGCTCTATTTTCACCTCACCTCATCCAAATTCCATGACAATACTAGTAACTTACATGTACTATATTTTCATTATTCTAATGGAATATTTCATCATCATCTCTTCTTTTCCCCTCCTTTTTGACTATAAATGCAAACACTGTCCAAGATGTATTAATTTATCACACTCTAGGAAAATGGGTTTTTAATTTGCATTACTATCCTCAAGACTGGTCATGAAACCTTTTTAATAATTGAAAATGATCTTAATATATGTATTTTACCTTATTCAATGTTCTGTAATCCTTACACACTCATAATACAATATAATAATACAAAACAAGTTCATTATGGACAAAATGGGAAAAGTTAATCCAATCATTTATCAATAACATTTAATTAATGAATCATCCTCAAGTATATAACCCAAAATCATTATAATATCATTTATAATTCCACTAATTATATATATTTACAATTATTTATGTTTAACCACATTTCAAATCAACTTCCATTCATTAACACAAGTAAACCAGTCATGAAAAACTGAGGATGAAAATGAATCCAAAAAATAAAATTGAATCTCTTAAAACCCATAAAAAATGTCATGAATGAACCTAATAAGGTTAAAAAATATCAATTACATGTTTATGTGGTTATGGAGTTATTAATTAATGAATCTAAATTTGATTATTCAGCTTTTTATGAACAATCAAGAACACCTTTGAGCTTAAGGTAAGGGATATCTTAACTCAATTTCCATTCACTGAGTTAAACATCAATGCCATTGGTTTTTTATTTTCATAGAATATGTGTGAACAACCTATGATTATTTTATTATGTATATCAAATTTTATTGTGTGGGTTTATGTTTTTCACACATAATTATTTCATTTATTTTTCCTCTATCTAATGATACGTTCTTGGTGTGGGATCCTCTCTCTCACTTTTATTCAAGAATTCCCCCTATGTGGTGTCCTTTTATTTTTAATTCCTAATGATGGGGTATGTTTTATAACCTCCCCAATATTTCCCTTATGATATATAAATAATGGGATACACATTTACCTCTCATTAATCCCTCAAAAGAACACTTGTTACCATGCCGGAATGTTTGTAAGGGGTTTTCTCATCTCACTTTCATTTTCGTGAGATTTGCATTTTTCGCCACTTATTTCTTGTATGTGGTGTATGTGTTCTGCCATTTTTCATATAATATCATGATTTTATTTATATTCATAGTATTCAATGATTCATTTGATGGTTATTAATTTCTGGTCATATGATTCGTCTAATTACATTGTGGTAAGGGACTTTGTGTCAACTACCATTTTATTGTGACTAACTTTGTATTGTGTGCCTAATAATTATTATGTGGTGTACCTACTGCCTATTTGAGATCAATTTTCATTTGAAATTATATTTATATTAAATATCCATATTCTCATATCATGGATATGTTTATTATCTAAACTGTATACCATTTTACATACATTGTTTATTTGGAATGTTGTTTTAACTGTGGAAATATTGATGAATTTGTATCCTCAACTCTATACGGTTATTGAAAAAGATTATTAATCTTGTATTAAATCGATTTATAAAGAATGATTTGGACTTTAAGTGGAAGGTGGGGCCTGCTATAGCCCCTCGATGCATCGACAGGTCTCTTGAGACAAATCAGTTGGCGAAAAACCCTTCGAATTTGTTTCCAAAAATCAGACAGGTTTCTTCCCATAGACTTAAACCATTTTGATAGTATTGTGGTATCATGTACTAGATACATGATGACAAATTTATAAGAATATATCTTTATTCATTTTCAGTTATTACTATCCATGAGGTTTTCACTATGACAAAATATATGGATGTAGTTTCATACTAAGTTTATTAATGGCATGTGTTTTCCATTTATTCACCATTCCATATTGATTATGTCAAATTGTTTATGATTCACTTATTATTGAATTCATGCTTCCTATATTTGTAACCCTTACTTGGTATTTGAGCTCGCCCTTTAATTTGTTTAACTTTAAGAGGTTATGAAGAGTAGATTATTTATTGAGATTCTGTGGATGTTGTTTTTAGTTTTTGTTATGTATTGTATTTTTTTTACCTTTCCCAATATATTCTGAGTTAGATCTATGTATCTAGTTTCTTCAATACTATTAAACTAATTGTTCCTTCGGGATTTCATTCCTTCTAACTATACCAATGTAATAATTAATGCACCAAATTTTGTTTTGAGGGGTTGGGGTGTCATAGAGCTGATACTATTAAATAAGGAGATTCACTAGGAAAAGGTTTTATGGAGTAATCACATGATTGAGGAAGTAAAATGAGAATTAGAAAATTATATAGGGAAATAATACCCTCACTTATTTAAGTATTGAATAAAATTGTGAGGATGTAATTTAATAAGGGAAAAGAATATGAAAACATAGTTATTACTATATATAAACCAATATTATTATTTATAATTATTAATTTTTTGGATTTATATTAATCAAAGTTTTGTAAATAATTTTATAATTTTTTTAGTCGAAAAAGGAATAGTTTTATTAAACTAAATTGTTCTTTTATGAACCACATGGTTTTATTTAAAAGATAAGTTTCTTAATTTTAAAAATTGAATTTGATAAAAGGAATTCATTTTTGGTATCAATATATCAAATATATCATAATTTTTTTAGTGTTTTTATGAAAAGATTGATTTTTGAATGAATTGTGAAAAATGATGAATTTTACAAAACTGTTATTTATTTTTGTTAAATAAGGAAATTTTAAAGTAGAATTATATTATGAATTTAGTTTTAAATTAAAATAAAATACAGTTTATTAAACATAATAAAATTTATTCTATATTAATCAACATTATATTTTATTTTGGTATAAGTTTATTTTTCTGCTTAAAAACACAATTTTCAAAAAACTCTTTTACATTAATTTTTATGCACTTATTTTAAAAGTAAAATTCACGAATTATAAAAATTGAATATCTCAAAATTAATTAAATATTTATATTTAGTAGGTTAAAATTTATTAATGATTTCAATTTCATTTTCTGTCATTATGAACAGTAACCATGATAAAAAGTTTTCAGCACGGAAAAGGTTAAATGAGGTTAATTAATGTAAAAACTATGTGATATAGTCAAAAAATACTATCTTAATTTTTATTTGTTGATGTAATTTAGATATTTTCACCTTATATTATAAATTAGATATTTTGTTAGCTATTTTCCTCTGATTTGGTCTTTACAATATTTAAAAGTTTGGATAAAGTTTATTGTGCCACTCCCCTCACTTATAAAAGGGAACCTCCTCTCCTCCCTTACTCACACCTATTTAGCACTATATTTAATACATTTACTAACCAAATATCTCCCCAAAATCCCTCCACAATTTCTATAGGTAATTTCTTTATCAAAATACCTATCCTATAAGGATTAATGTGTAATCCTAGAGGAGATATCCGAGGAGTTGGTATAAGTCCCAACCAACTTCTTTCAAGTTTATTTCTTCTTCTACCAAAAAATATTCCTATACCATAATAAAATAAAAAAATTATTATAATTAATATATTTAAATTTTACTATAATTATTATTAAACCCCTTTTCATTTAATTTTCCATCTTATTGGAAATGAAAATATTTCTCGTGCGTACATGTGTACGACCATCTCCATGAAGAGATGTGATTTATTGTTAATCACCAGATCATATGGATGGTTAAAATGATATATAAAATGTATATATATGATATTTATGATATAATTTTGATTTTATAAAATAAATATATTACTTACCTTATTAGCATTTCCATATTTTGAAAATACATCGCTCATTCATACGTGTGGAATACAACGTCCACAAAACGATGTGATTCATTTTTCACTTAACATTATAAGGTTGGTAATAAGGATATAAATAATGAATAAAATATGAAATTTATAACATATTTATGATTCTATAATAGTAAAATATAAACTAATTTATTTATTTTCCACCCATTAGTAAAATTAAAATGTCGTCCATTCAAACATACAAACTACTGTCTCCATGAAATGTCATTGTTCATTTTAATGACCACATTACATAGTTAGTTTTAAAAGTGTAAATAATGTTTAAATATGACAAATATATCATTTTTAACATTCTTTAGATAATGGGAGCATAAAACCTTTGACCACGGTCAATGCACTAATGTGGTTTTGAGGTTATAAACCGAACGACCCCAAAATGTCCAATATGAACATAACCATTTTTGTAAATAAATAAAAAATGATAAAAAATGTAAGAAATGTAATAATAATAATTAAATGGACCTAAAAATGTTATTGAGAAAGTATAAAACTAATATAATTTTATTATTCAAAAGTTGGATCATGTACGAAGCTAGACGAGACTTTGGGTGTGATATTTTTCTTTAAAACCTCATTTTAAAATATTCATTTCAAATATATCTCATGCATACCCATATTATTTAAAATGTTCCAATAAGTTTCTTATCTATACACAAAATTTTATTAAAATTAATTTTTATCTACTTTTTTGATTTCTTTTTATTTTTTTTATTTTTTTAATGTTTTTAGCATAAATCACTTTTGACCCTTATTACCAAAGTATAAAAGAATTTTTTTGACATTTAGAAAATGGATGGATTTTACCAAAATCATATAATTTATTTTTTATTAATATTAATATATATGTTTTCATGGTTTTTAAAAGTAAATTTAATTCCCATTTTTTTGGAATATTTTATTTTAAATAGTTTTTTTAATGAAAAGGGATATTTCACTAAATTTTTATATGAAAATGAAAAGTGAATTAATTATGGGTTAAAATGAGTTTTTAAAAGGTATTATGGTGAAAAAGAGAAATATTAATTTTTTATTCATGATATGATATTTAATCATTATATATTATGATGATTGAGCCTAGTGTTTCTAATGACGATGGGTGGGCCCGATATAGATCTCTAATGCATTGGGTAATGAATTTTCCTAGAAGTTGAAAAATGAGGGAGACAACTTGGTAAGTTACTCATATATAATTAACTAGATTTTAGTTATTCTAAAATTGGTTAAAAATGAGTGAACAATGGTTATGATATAATTCTTTAAGATGCGTATATTATTCTTGTAAGAGAAGGGTGTTTTATGGAAATATTTTGATTTCATAAGGTAATGAATGTTTAAAGGTTAAAGGTTTGTTTTTAAAAGGAATTTTTTCATTAGTTCCCACATGACTATGGATTGATTCATGATTTTTACTGTGCTCTATAATTGGTTTGAAATGTTTTCTTTAAAAAAATATTTATTTTCACATGTGGTAATGATTTATTTATGTTCTAAAAGGTTTATTGATAAAAATGTAATCATCTTTATTGTTTTAATTTTTTTTCATTAGACTAAAACATTCATTTATTTTTTATATCCCCTACTAAGTTTTGTTTCTCATACCATATTTTTAAATGTTTCTCACAAGATATAAGGATGTGTAGAAATTTTCTCAAGGTCAAGATTTCGACTATGGAAACTCATCTTAAATTAAGAAAAAGTTTCTTGAATGAAATCAAGGTATAAATTTAAGGATATGTTTTTATGGAAAAAATGTATACTATATGAAAGTTTCCACTTTTTAATGTAATTTTTTGACCAAATTATCTGAAAATAGAAACTGAAAAGATCATAGAAAAGTATGAAAGTGAATCCCTTATTATAAATTATGTAATTATGGGTTGAATAAGGCACAAGTCAAATGTTAATTAAAATATGGGGGTATTTAATATTGATAAATAATGAAAAATTTATTTTAATTTGGATTTCATCAAATATATACATGTTTGTATGAATAATATTATATGTGAATCTCTAAATAAAATTATTTTTTTCATTGAATAAAAAAATTTAATATGATAATTTTTACAATTATATATTCATGGGTGTTTCCACCAACATATATTTATTCACAAAACACACATAGATAATACCCACTAACACACCCCCACACACCCACACCCACCCATGTATATGTTTGTGTGTGTGTTCTTACATGTGCATGTCTATAGAAGATATATTTATTCTTAGATTAATTTTTTTGATATAATTTTCACAAAATATTGAATATAATTATTTTTGGAACATTCATGTCCGTGGGTGGGAGGGGTGGGATGCATGTGCATTTGAGCATGCAAGTGGGTGTGTGTGCCCACACGAGGGTCCACATGTGCGTTTTTGTGTGTAGGTGTGATAATGATATGTGTGTGGATGTGTGTTCATGTAAATTTATGTGTGTGTGTGTGTATGGGTGTGAGTATGTTTGTGTGCTTCATCTTGACATACCGATAAGTTAACTCCCTAAGCCCACCTCTAAAAGATCATGAGATAGAAACTTGCGTTGTGGTATGGGCCTAAAATGATGGAATACATTACCTCTAAAAACATTTCACATGTTATCATGAAATATTATCCAACAGAATATAAATTTATAAACAATAATCCAATAAAAAATAAGAATATATAGAAACATATACATAATAAAATATAAGGAAATAAAAATAATCACTATATACAAGTAATTCATCCTGAACAGATATTATCCTAAATACCAATGACCTGAATAAACTTTCGAATAATAACATGAGTGTTTTAATAGTAAACTTACTATCATGACCCATCCAAATGGGGCCCGTTCCATGACTCAACCAAGCCCACCTATAATAGGCCAGGGGCTGGCGACTAGCACCGAGTAGGTATATCACTAACATGGGAGGCCTTAGCCTAAAGTACTAGCACACACAAAAAAATCTCCAAGATCATACACTGTCGAAATGAAAAACAACTGATAAACTATTCATGCATACAACTAAATCCTACATCTAGAGTGTGATGAAAAGCATTTAAAGTAAACAAGGATAATACAATCCCACCAAAAAGAGTCTGAAAACAAGTCCAAACAGAAAGTATAAATGGGGAAAACTATCAAGATAACCATAGAAACACAAATTAGTATATCTAGATCACTAATAAACATCTAGTACTAGTCGCTCTTGGACTCCATCAATGGGTCGTTTATCTGCATAAGACATGACACATGTGGGAAAATACCATATAAGGGTGAGTATAACAATACATAGTAGGACACCCTAAAATCCCAAAGTAGATAATAACAAGAGTAACAGTTATCTCTATATACATATATGTATATAGAATTTATAATAAGAATAAATAGATATAATAAACAAATAAACACAATCTCAATGTAAAGTCACAATAGTAATTCCATTATAGGGGTCCTACTCATAGATTCCACATAGGACTCATCTCTAAGGACACAATCCCCAAGTTAGATAACACTGAATATTACCATATGAGAGGTCATTATCATTGGGTTTTGTCATATGAAGCACATACATGAAGTCTACAGAGAATGATACATAGATGAGGATTACATCCAAGTTCATGGGGTATACCAACAAATCAAACTGGAATAACCCACTAAGTAGAGGTTCGACACTCGCACAATGTTGTTCACAATGATGAAAATAACTCCACCTAGGGAAATATGATGATAGAGGATCTCACTTCGAGCCTCATGGAAGGATTCCAATAACTCTATCCAAGAATTCCCATATAAGGGATCACTATTCTTTGTTTAGGATGAGCTTCCATAACAACCCTTAGGGAAAGGATCAAGGGAATATACCCTAATGAAACTTGTCTAAGATGAAGAGGAAAAATCATATAAGACAACTTTAAAAGAGTACCCAACATGTACTGGGAGTACATAATGTGTCCCTTTGCCATCGGGTCCTTCCTGTGTTTATGACCCATTATTGTGTCCGTGTTATAGTACATGGTGTGTTTGTTCCCATGCAATTCTAACCATGTCTAGGTACACGACTATGTTTATGTACACATGGACTGGTCATGTATGTGGTGGAGTACGTGGCATGTCCATTACTCTTTATTCCTGACCATGTCTGTGTACCCTCTGAGGTACTTGCTGAGCTTCTAGGATGGTTCACACACCATGTAATTTGGTTACACATCGTTTTATAATTAACTTCCCCAAAAAAACACTAGCACCACACCAGGGGTCCAACATGTTGTGTAATCCTTGATTACATGCCATGTGTTATGGGATTTTCCAAAATACCATATCCATTTCATACGTGGAATTATGCTCCTTGATCTAGCCATGCCCCATGTTGGAAACCAAGGAACACCATTAGGTGTTCCTTTCCATCATTGAAGGCTGGGTTTCTTCCTTTTAATCAATTCATAAAATTCCCTTGCGTGTTATGTATCATTGTACACTGAAGAACACAAAATTGAGGATCCAAAAATTCACATGAGACACTTATTCTTCCATCATTTCACAATCCCCATGTCTTAGAAATCCCGTATCAATGATATCAAATCATTTCACAAAGAAACAGGTTTGAAATGGTTTATTCCTTGGTATTCTGGTCAAAACACTAGTCAAATGAAGCATTGGTTATGAGAGCACAATAATAGTGGAAGAAATCCAGAAAAGACATGCAAAGAAAAATGAAACTCAGATATTTTTGGTTATCCTCGATTAATTTCTATTAGATTGATGATTGAAGAACCAAAAATAAATAAACAATTCTCCCAATAAATCCTCACAAATAAACCCATCCCACAATATGTTTTATCTATGAATCAATCAGTTGGTCTTTGAATTTTCTTTTATAAAATAAATTCATAACGGGGAATAAATCCAAATAGATCAATATACTACCTTGATTTGGATCGGTTTTTGATGAAGAATGAAGCCATGTCATTGTCGTTGGTGAGGTACTCATATTTGTTTACACACCTGTTGTCGATATTTGACCCGGTTGTCATTTAAAAATAGAACCTCCATCAATGGATCTCCAATGACTCTTTGGATCTATAAGGTTTAGCAGTTAACCCTAAGAATTCACCAAATCTGTATATTTATAGAATTCTTATTTGGTTGAATAATAATAAATTAATTCATTAATTCATTTTATTTTTAAACATCATCCCAAGGTCACATATCAACCTGAACACCTGATGCATTCCATGGTTATATCATGCCTAGGTTAAAACTCATGCTCTAAACTTAATAATGGCCTCAGATTTCCAATTCGAGCAATCATTTCGAGATTATTTAACTTTTTCAAGAAAATTGTGTGCACATGTTTTTTAATATATTTAATATATTTTAAAATTTTATTACAGGATTAATGGTCCTTGGAATCACACGATGTCTCAGTTCCTTGTCTAAAAAATAATCCATAAAATATCCAAAAAAAAAATACATTGAAAAGTAAAAGTTTCTAAATTTTCCACACCATGGGGATTTACGTCTCAAAAATCCACAAAAAAGGCTGCAAAAAGAGATGTGGGTATTGATAACGTATCTGGGTATCCTGCCCCCATGTTCTCTTCTAAATATTCATATATTTCCACCAGACACGAACTAGGAGAATCGATCACCCATGAAGGATCCTTTCCTACTGATCCTCGATCTATATCTAGTAATCAACAAAGGTAATTCATTCCTTGATGTCCAGCTTTCCCCTGTCGAAAATTTGTGACAAATCATGATTTTACATCCTCAATTGTGACAGGTGGAAGACGTCGTGTACCCGATATAACTATAGCAGAAGAGATAAGCAGTACACCACCTCAATAAATCAACAAAATATCTAGAAAGGGACAATGAATCCCCAAGATATCTTGTCTGCTTGGATAAATATTTGTAATCCACATCAAGGTGAAACTTATTGGAACACATAGTCTCCCTCCTCTAACTTAAAATTCTTCCATCATCAGTTTGTATAAGACTTATGATAGCTCTGTGTAGTCCTCATCAGTTTTTGGATGATCTGGACTTTCTTGATAGTGAATCAAACCAACCCTAGGCCCATAAATCTCGACTCTCCTAGGTCAGTCCATCATAGTGGTGTCCTGTAGGGTTGCCCTTAAAAATCCTCAAATGGAGCTACACTAATGGTAGAATGGTAGTTATTATTATGAAAACTCCACCAAGGGTAAGTGATCCTCCTAACTATGGATAAATGTTATCATGAAAGCTCACAACAGGTCCTCTAGAACTCGAATGGGCAGATCAATATAAGCATTAGTCTGGGGGTGAAAATCCATGATCAAATAAAAATGAGTCCCAATATCCTCATGCAGTCCCTTTCAAAACTAATATGTGAAGTGAGAATCATTGTAAGAAATGATCATCTAGAGAACACCATGGAGTCAGACTATCTCCTCCATATAGTGGCATCCCAATCTCTCTACTGAACTCTGCTCTTGGATAACTTGTAAGTGAGCCGACTTGGTGAGTCAGTGTATGATCACCTAGATGGAATCATGTCACCTAGATGTATATGGTAATCCCATCACAAAGTCCTTGCATATCCCATCCCACTTACACTCTTATACCTCAAGGGGTTTATCTAAACATGGTAGAACCTGGTGCACAATTTTCAATTGCGGATAAGTAAGGCATCAAGAGTCAAACTTTGAAACTACCTTCTTCATCCCTAGACACCAAAACTGATGTTAAAGGTCCAGGAATATATTTTAAACATATGGATGTACTACACAAGGAAATGTATGAAACTCTATCAAAAACTACTCTATTAATGTCACTCGTACCATTGTGCACCCCTTAAAAATAATGACATGATCCCCACCTTCAAAAAATCCATTAGGAGCATGTCTAGTTGGTAACTAAGTATGTAGGGTCTCACAATTAGTATCCACTAGATGTGTCTCTATGATGTTATACAAAATAAGAGTTGTAAAAACCATAGACTGGAGGTAATTTACTCCATCTACATCCAAAAATAATAAAAAATGACCAGCTACTCAGAAACATTGTTTAGAAACTACAAATAAGATCTTCTACTAAGAGAGACTGCTACCACGTACCCTTTTCAAAGTGTATAGAAAATATAGAATTCATAATTCTGGAGGAAATCTATCCATTTCCTATGTCTTAAGTTGAGATCCTTTTGAGATAATATATACATGATACTCTTGTGGTCATAATAAAGGATTAATCGCTCACCCTTTAGGTAGTGCTTCCACATATTCAGTGTGAAAACTACCGCAACTAACTCAAGATCATGGGTCATATAGCTCTACTCATGTGGTCTCAAATGACATGAACCATATTCAGTCACCTCCTGCCTATATATCAAAACACAAACAATCCTAGTTCTTTAGGGTTTGTAGACAACTATGTAATCGACACTATCCTCTAGAAATCTCAGGATGGGAACTCCCATTAATCTCTGTGTTAGATCTTGAAAATCCAATTGGAACACCTCCATCCATATGAAAGTCTACCCCTTTTAGGTAAAATATTTAAAGGGATATGATATCCTAGACAATTTAGGTATAAATCTATGATATTATCTTTCCAACCTAAAGAAGCTATGCACCCCCTTCATGATTTTGGGCGGATTCTAGGCTAACACTACCTTGACCTTTACCAGGTCCATGGACACACCATATACTAAGATAAAATGTCCCAAAAGTGGATCTACTGAATCCCAAATGAGTACTAGATTTACATAAGGTTGGTTCTCTTGGATTACATCTAGAACTATCCTAAAGTGTCTTATGTGTTCCTCCTTAAATTCTGAGGACACTAAGATATCATTAATGAAGATTACCATGAACCAGTTTAAGAAATGTTGAAGGAACTAGTTCATGAGTCCCATGAACAATGATGGGGAATTCATCATGGAAAAGTGAACCACTAAGAAATCATATTGACCATAAATACATCTTAATTCTATCTTTAGTGTATCTTTATCCCTTACATGAAACTGGTGATATCCTGATTTGAGGTCAATCTTAAAGAACCATCATGCTCCTCTCAACTGATCAAAAGATGCCATCGATCCTTAGTAGTGGATACTTATTCCTTACAATCACCTGGTTTAGGTGATAGTAATCCACACACAACCTCTAGATTTCATACTCCTTAGTGAACAAAACTGGGGTTGTCTAGTGTGAAAAAATTGGTCTTATAAAGTCCTTCCTCTTCAAGTCCTCCAAATTAACCTTGACTTGTGAAACTATGTAGGATCCATTAAATATGATGGAACAAATACCAGGTTCATCCTGATCTCTATATAAATTCATAAGTATATCTCTCAGTGGGGAGGTAATCCCGGAACATCATCAGGAATGGCTTCCTCACACTCCACCACCACTACAGGGAACTAAAAACTCATTGCATCCACTGTAACAAGGGTCATTAGAGCCAAATAGTGAGTAATTAGTTGTAAAATCCTATTATTGAGTCCATCATGTGCTGCCTAGGTTTCCTTTTCACCCATAAAGGAAAACCTAGACCTATTGTTTCAGACGTACCACATCCTTTGTCTAAAATATTATATTTGGGCATTAACTATAGATAAGTAGTCCAGACCAAATATGGAAACGTAAGGCCTCATGACCACTATAAAGATATCATAATAGAAACTCTGTAACATCCGAGGTAAATAAAGAAATAATACATTTTCTTTTTTATTAAGATTTTTCAATTAAATATTAATTTTACTTTAAAGGGGTTTCTATTTTCGAAGGAATACCCGATACGTAACAATGGGTTTCTTTGAAATCTTACATTGCACAATAATAATATAATATTATTATTTTAAATGGTAGTTAACGCCTAGCCGTTTTATTGGAGGGAATGAACTTAAATAATTAAAATATAATTATACATGTTTGTAAAAGGTTTTTACATTTATCCAATAAAATTTAGAGGCTTAAAATGTTAATGAATCTAATTTTAATCATAATTTACTTTAAAAGGTTGATTTAATAACTTTTAATGGATAACACTCTTTAAATATAGTTTTGGTCACTTTTATATGTTCTATTTGACCAAATAAAATTCTTCTTTAGAATCTGGATATCAAAATTTACTTTGGGAAAATTTTTAGTATTTTTCTGATAAAATTCAAATTTGAATGAAAAGTGAAAAATGCTGTATTTTAATTCAAAACTGCCTTTTAATATAATTTTTATATGGTTATATTATATTTTTAATTGGTTTTAAAGTGTAATTTGATTATATTTTTACCATTTAATATAATTTTGGTAATTTTAATTAATTTCACTTGGAAATTGGACATAAACAAGTGTCAATCTTTTGATAGTTACTATTTATTAAAAACACGCCTTTTATTTTGATAGTGGGAATTAATTTTAAATTAATTTCTGATACTTCTATGGTTTAAATTTGAAAAAATGGATTCCATATTTGGAATCAGGAGGTCCAAATTGTGTAAATATGTAACTTTAATTTTTATATATTATGAATATTTACTTCAGTAAATATTTTATCTACCATGGTTAAAGGGTAAATCTGGTAAATAAGGGTAAACAAATATGACTATAATAACATAAAATTAACCTAACAAGTGTCCTAATCATATTGGTTGATAAAAATACGACCATGATCATCCTTGGGTCAATTTTGGGATCCCATGGGGCAACTTAGAAGTGATAATGACACTTTATTTTAATTAACTTAAAGTAAATTAAAAAATGACATAATGAAATATCTTTTTGTAAATTAATTTTAACATGGGGTTATATAAGCCATATTTTTGACTATAAATATTAATTGGAAATATAAAACAATTTCCTACATCATGTTATTTTTTTTATAATTTTTATACATCAAATGATTTAAATTATATATGACATAATAATGATGCAATATTTAACTCATTAATAAATGATTTAAATAAATAAGATTATAAATATTAAAACAATATCCAAAACCTGTCCAATTCTTATCGGATGATTTTATTTCCACCATTAGTCATCTTATTTTCAACTTTAATTAGTTTTGGACCTTTAGAAACTAAATATCGTTATATAATAAAATAATATTTTCACACTTTCCTAAAGAGCCCCTCCTCCCCCTTATAAAAAGTCCTCACTTCTAACTCATTCCTTACACCTCTCAATCCCCTTGTATCATCCCAACCCTGCCCAAAAAATATCTCAATATCCCTCTCTTCCACCTAGAAGGATCACCTTAGGCATAAGTCACTTCAGGAAGTGCTTTTAGTTCAAACCAAAGGGAGTAACCCAAATTAAAGGTAACATTTTCTCTTAACTTCTTTTCTTTTATTTTACCTCTCCAACCCCTAAAATATTTTTATTCCTTTATTTTATAAAAAAAACAGTATCCTAAATATACTTAGTTTTTTTATGATAAGGATTCAGACTAAACTTACATAGATCTCAATCTAATGGGTGAAGAACATACTATTTCTATGGATGGTAAACTAATGCATCACGAAACGATGATTGTTCGATTATCGCATACTGCCTATCATGGTGGCCATTAAGATGAAAATATATTTATATATGATATATATTATGTTTATGTTTTCTTTATTCTTCTATATTTTATATTTATATCCTACCTTTATGGTTTCCATAATGGGTAAACATGATAATTTCATTTGAGGAAGTGCGGACTACCACCCCCTCAAAGTGATATGACTTGTTAATGCCATATGTGGGATGTATAAAGGATGGAGTTAATGATATTATATATTATATTATAAAATAATTATAATACACCTATGTATCATTATGTTTTCATTCCATTAAAATACAAAATAGAAATGAAAGTAGCGTTCATGCGTACGTACGACTTACCGTCTCCATGAATGGTGCATTTCATTTCTTACTTCAAAATGATATGTACTATTATGAATACATATATATACTGGATATATATGATATATATGATATCTAAATAATGAATATCATTCTAGATATAATGGAATATTGACCACATGGACAACTTGTAAATATAAGGTGTTCATTTTTGACTCAAGTACCAAATATCGACAAAATGACCATTATTAACTTAAATGATTGCATAATGTTTGTAATAGGGTAATAAGTGATATAATAGGATTAATATACTTGAAAAAGGTTCTTAAGAAAGTATAAATTAACTTTTGTTTATTATTCAGGAGATTAAAGGACAAACGGATCAAGTAGGACATGAGGTAAGGGACTTCGTCTCAATCTCCTTTCATTGAGGAATATTTTGTTTTATACACAACTTTATTTTATACTGTGTATAAACACCTTTGAATTTTCATTTCATTCAAATGGAATCTTTTTCTATAAGGTGTTTTACAAAACGAAAAAAATAATGTTTCTTTTTAACGTAAGCGGTGACAATGACCTTTCCACCACCGTGAGTATTATTTGATATTTGGATTCCTTAACAAGTCGTAATGTTTTTAAAAGGAAAATAAATACCATATAATCTTTTAATTCTTTTGGTATTGTAAATGGTTTTGATAATGGATTGGTTATGTCAATATATTTAAATGGTATATTGTGATTGAAATGGGGAAATTTTATCTTTTCTTTATATTTTTTTTCATATGTTATGAATATGTTATGGTTGTTGGGCATTGTTAATGCATACGGGTGGTTCCGTGATAAACCTAGGGCGGGTGAGCCTGAGATATCTCTCCAATGAATTGGGTAACGTGATGAAGTTAAACGTGAAAGTTTCTTCTAAGAGATTTAGGTAATATACTCTGATGGGTATTCCAAATGTGACTCCCTAAGTAGCAATTAAAGCTACATTGTAAGTATGATAGGGATACCATAAGTTACCTTCATGATTTGTGATTACCATGTGTTATTCATAAATCTTATGTTTTCAGGAGGTATGTAAAAGAGTTTATGTTTTGTATGTATTTATGGTCTAATGATTTCTTTCTTTATTTTATAACCCTTATTGAGATTTTTATGGTCATCCCAAGTTTTGAAATTTTTTTTCACAAGACTTAAAGATGAATAGGGTCAAGGATGTGATAAAGGGAAAGTCATGTTGTCTAAAATGTGGAACTAGACATGACACTTTTTTTTCATAGAGTTTTTATTTTTTGAAAAAAATGGAAATTGAGTAGAAGTTTCTACTTTGTATTTTTGAGATGTAATGTAATAGTTATGACCAAATTATCTAGAACTCTAAACCTGAAAAAATCCTTAATGTGAATTATTCATTTAATTCAATATTATGTAATGTTTAAGGCCAGGACCTTATAGTTGGTATCAAAGGTTGGTTTAGAAAACTTTAGGAGCTATAATATAGTTAAATTAATATCCATAAATTATTTTTAGTTTAAGTTATGATTTAAATGATATAGCATTTTCAGATTACCATATTGCTTCACCTAAGATATTTATGTGTTCAGAATAGTTTTCTTCAGAGGAAACATGGGGCTATATTGGGACGACATCAGGAGGAAGACAACCTTCCAAATCAGCAACTTGAGATGGTCGAAATTGGAACTGAATGGTTTGTTGTAGTGATGGCACAATTGACTCAGGCTATAAATGGTGGCGGTATCCATGCATGAGAGAATCTAGATCAACAACAGAGGAACATGTCAGTAGTGGAGCATTTCATGAGGCAATATCCCCCGTCATTCAGAGGATCATCTAACCTTGTGCTAGCAGAAGGGTGGATTAAAGAACTTGAGAAATTTTATGAAGTCATGGGGTGTTCAGAACATATAAAGGTTAGTATTCCTGTTTACCTTTTTGAAGGTGAAGCAGATCAGTGGTGGTCGATGGTGAAAAATATCAGGGATAGTGGGGAGATTAATTCTCTTAATTGGTATGAATTCAATGGTACGTTTCTTGAGAAATATTTTTCTAAGGTGGTTCGTCTTAGGATGGAAAAACAATTTCTGGAATTGAGGCAGGATGATGACTCAGTGGCTGCTTGAGAAGAAAAATTCACTAGACTAGAACGGTATGCTCCAAATTTAATACGAGATCTTGATAGTAAAATCTACCATTTTTACCCAGGATTAATGTCAAAGTATCGGAGGGCTTTAGATTCTCGTGAGTTCAAAAGTTATGAAAAAAATGTTCATTGTGTGGAGAAGGTGGAAATGAAGTTTTCCGATGATCAGGTGTTCTTTGACAAACAATAGAATAATAGGTTGAGGTGGTAGGAGAAAGGGAAGAACTCTTCAAAAAAGTCCGATGGTAAGAAACATAAGTTTTCAGTTTGTGAAAATTGTGGTAAAAAGCATGCTAGGGAATGTCTTTTAAATTCTGGTAAGTGCTAACGATGTGGTAAAATGGGACATAAGGCTCATAATTTCACTAAAAAAGATAAAGGTAATGGTAAGACAAAATATGATTTATAGTCAAAAAAATGTTTTAAGTGCAATGAAATGGGTCATTATGGAAATGAGTGTCCAACAAAGAACTAAACTGAGGGAAAGAAGCCAGACTACAAGTAGAAAAGGGGTGGTGAAATCCTTTTCAACTACTTCAGTAGATGTTGGGCCACCGAATGAAGTAGTATCAGGTACACTATTTGTTTGTTCATATTATACCAATGTGTTGTTTGATTCAGGGTTTACACACTCTTTCATTTTTGAGTTGTTTTCTGCTAAATTGGGAATTCCATATCAAGATATGAATACATAACTTATGGTAAAAACACATGGAGGAAATGTTGCAACAAAAATAAAACATAATAACCTTATGGTCATTGTGTGCAGGAAGAATCTACCTGCAAACCTTGTTGATTTTACTCTAGTAGATTTTGATGTTATTTTGGGTATTGATTTGATTTCTATTTATCATGCTAAGATTGACTGCAGAGCTAAAGAGGTTTCTTTTTAGAAATATTTTCAGTTTGGGTACAAGAATGAACCCTTAATTTTGATAACATATCAGGATGATTAGAAACTAGTAAAATATGGAAATGAATGTTACCTTTCACATATTATTGAAAATAAAGGAACTGTTGAAATTAATGATGTGACAGTGGTAAATGAGTAGCTTGATGTTTTTTCTGATGAGTTTCCTAGTATAATACCTGTTCGGGAAGTTGAATTTACTGTTGACTTAGTTCTTGATGCTAAGCCAATTTCGAAACACCCTTATCAAATGGATCAAATTGAACCTTTAGAGTTAAATAAGAAATTGGAGGAGTTATTAGATAAAGGTTTCATTTGACCAAGAACATCACCATGGGGTGCTCCTATCTTTTTTGTTAAAAATAAAGATGGTTCAATGAGACTTTTCATTGATTATTTATCATTGAATAACATCACTATTAAGAACAAGTATCCTTTGCCTCATATCGATGATTTTTTTGATCAGCCCTTGGGAGCTCAGTATTTTTTGAATATTGACTTGAGGTCATGGTACCATTAGTTGAAATTAAAGGAAGAATATATTCCAAAGATCGAGTTTCGTACTATATATGGCCATTATGAATTTGTAGTTATGCCTTTTGGGTTAAGCAATGCGCATGCTGTATTCATGGATCTTATAAAAAGTATTTTTTGTGAGTTCTTGGATAAGTTTGTGGCTATGTTCATTAATGATATTTTGGTTTTTTCTAAAAGTAAAGAGGAGCATGAAAGTCATTTAAGGGTTGTCTTGAAAACCTTAAAAGAAAAGAAAATATATGGGAAATTCAGCATGTGTGATTTTTGGTTACAATAAATTTCTTCTCTTGGTCACATTGTTTCAAAAAATGGCATAACTATTAATCTTACTAAAACAAAAGTTGTTGAAGAATGACCAAGACCCACAAATATAACTGAGATCCATAGTTTTCTTGGTTTGGCAGGTTATTACCGGAGGTTTGTTGAAAATATTGCATGGTTATCTATCCCATTAAGTAAGTTAACTTGAAAAGGAGTTATGTTCATTTGGACAGGATAATGTGATGATTGTTTTCAGGAATTGAAAAGAAGATCGGTGAATGCTCCAATTTTGGCACTGACTTCCAGAAATGGTGAGTTTTTTTATCTAGAGTGATGCTTCTTTGAAAGGACTTGGATATGTTCTTATGCAGAATGATAAGGTAATTGCTTATGCTTTAAGTCAGTTAAAACCTAATGAGTTAAATTACCCTACACATCATTTGGAATTAGCTTCTGTTGTTTTTGCTTTAAAAATTTGTAGGAATCATTTTTGTGTAGTAAAATGTGAAATATATACTGACCAAAAAAGTTTAAAGTATATATTCACTCAGAAATAATTGAACATGAGACATAGGAGATGGCTGGAATTAATCAAGGATTATTATTTCACGATCCTTTCCCGTCCAGGAAAAGCAAATAAAGTGGCTGATGATTTGAGTCAGAAAAGTAATGCTACATTAACCATGCTACGTTTGGAATGAGATCCTTTGGTTTTTTATTTGATGAACTTTTGCATAAAAGTTTTTGGTGCAAGAAATGTTTCTGTTTTGTTTTAGGTGTCCATGAAATCATCTCTATTAGACATATTAAGTAGGTACAGAAGGAAGACAATGAGTTATAGAAAAAGGTAGGGTTGGTTCAGAAGGGTAAGTTTCCTGATTATAATGTTGATAATGATTTTATTTTGTGGTTTGGGAAAAGATTATGTGTGCCCTATGATTCAAAGTTGAAGAATGAGTTGTTATGTGAAGCTCATAGTTCCCCATTTACAGTTCATCTTGGTAGTAGTAATATGTACATGGATCTTCGAGAGTATTACTGGTGGGATAAAATGAAAAGAGTTATTGCTGATTTTGCTGTGAAGTGTTTGATTTGTTAGCATGTTAAAGAAAAGCAGTAGTTACCAAAAGGGATGCTTCAGTCTTTACCAGTGCCAGAGTGGAAATGGGAAAATATATCCATTGACTTCGTTGTGGGATTACCAAAGACCTCACGAAATAATAATGCAATCTGGTTTACTGTTAATCGATTGACTAAATCAGCTCATTTCCTTCCTATTAGAGATACTATATCTCTAGATCAACTTTAAATGTTATATGTTAAAGAGATAATCAGGTTGGATGGATTTTCCCTCTGCATTGTATCTGATCGTGATCCCAAGTTTACTTCTAACTTTTGGAAAGGCCTTCAGAAGTCGTTGGGTACTAAATTAAATTTTAGTACAACTTTTCTTCCGCAATAAGATAAGCAGTCAGAACAAAAAATTTAGACATTGGAGGATATGCTACGTGCTTGTTCACTAGATTACCAGGGAAGTTGGGACAAACATCTTTCTTTGGTTGAATTTTCATATAATAACAGTTTTCATTCCAGTATACAGATGGATCCATTTGAGGCATTATATGGAAAGAGTTGTTGAACTCTAGATTTTTGGGATGAAGTAGGTGAAAGGAAGTGGATGGGACCAGAATTGGTAGAAGAGATGGCAGAAAAAGTTTTAGTTAATTCATAAGAACATGAGAACAACTCAGAGTAGGAAAAACATTTATGTGGATAATCGGAGAAAGGATCTCTATTTTTAGGTAGGTGATCATGTCTTTCTCAAAGTTTCTCTGCGGAAAAGTTTGATGCGTTTTGGTAAGAAGGGATAGTTGAGTCCGATGTTCATTGGACCTTATGAAATCCTAGAGAAAATTGGATAAGTTGCATACAGAGTGGATTTATCTCCATGTTTATCCTAGGTACACAACATTTTTCATGTTTTGATGTTGAAAAAGTTTATGCGAGATCCATCTCATGTTTTGAGCCCAGAGGTAGTTCAGTTGGAAGAAAATATGTCTTCTAAGGAACAACCAGTCTAGATTCTTGACTGTAGAGAGAAAGTGTTAAGGAATAAGGTAATTCACAAGGTAAAGGTTTTGTGGAAATATCCTACGGTTGAAGAGGCAACATGGGAATATGAAAATTCAATGAGAGATAAATACCCCCATTTATTTGATAAGTTAATAAAATTGTGAGGACACAATTTTCAAAAGGGGGGAAGTATGTAACATCCATGGTAAATAAAGAAATAATACATTTTCATTTTTATTAATATTTTAAAATCAAATATTAATTTTAATTTAAAGGGGTTTCTATTTTCTATGGCGTACCCAATACACAACAATGGGTTTCTTTGAAATCTTACGTTATACAATAATAATATAATATTATTATTTTAAATGGTAGTTAACACCTAGATGTTGTATTTGTGGGAATGGACTAAACTAACTACAATATTACTATACATATTTGTTAAATGTTTTTACATTTATCCAATAAAATTTAGAGGCTTAAAATGTTAATGAATCTAATTTTAAGCATAATTTACTTTAAAAGGTTGATTTACCAAATTTTACTAGAAAAACCTCTTTACATCTAGTTTTGGTCACATTTATATGTTTTATTTGACCAAATAAAATTCTTCTTTAGAATCGGGACATCAAAATATACTTCGGGTAAATTTTTAGTATTTTTCTGATAAAATTCAAATTTGAATGAAAAGTGAAAAATGTTGTATTTTAATTCAAAACTACCTTATATTTTAATTTATTTATATAGTTATATTATCTTTTTAATTGGTTTTAAAGTGTAATTAGATTATATTTTTTCCATTCAATTTAATTTTGGTTATTGGAATTAATTTCACATTGAAATTGGACATAAACAAGTGTAAATATTTTGATAGTTATTATTTCTTAAAAACACGCCTTTTATTTTGATAGCGGGAATTAAATATAAATTAATTTCTGCTACTTCGGTGATTTGAATTTGGGAAAATGGATTCCATATTTGGAATCAAGAGGTTTAAATTGTGTAAATAGATCACTTTATTTTTTAGACATTATGATTATTTACTTCAGTAAATATTTTATTTACCATGGTTAAAGGGTAAATATGGTAAATAAGGGTAAACAAATATTACTATAATAATATAAAATTACCCAAATAGGTGTCTTAATCCTATTTGTTGATATAAATCCGACCTTGATCATCCTTGGGTCTATTTTTTGACCCCATGAGGCCACTTGGGAGTGATAATGACACTTTATTTTAATTAACTTAAAGTAAAGGCAAAATGACATAAAAAATATCTTTTTGTAAATTAATTTTTACATGGGGTTATATAAGTCATATTTTAGACTATAAATATTAATTGGAAATATGAAAATATTTAATACATCATGATATTTTTTTTATAATTTTTAGAGATCAAATAAATTAAATTATTTACGACGCAATAATGATGTAGTATTTACCTCATTAAATAATGATATAAATAAATAAGATAATAAATATTTAAAAAATATCCAAAACCTGTCAAATTATTATTGTATTATTTTATTTCGACCATTAGTCCTCTTATATTCAACTTTAATTAGTTTTGGACCTTTAGAAACCGAATATCATTATATAATAAAATAATATTGTCACACTTTCCTAAAGAGCCCCTCCCCCCTTATAAAAATCCATCACTTCAAACTCATTCCTCTCACATCTCAAGCCCATTGGCTCATCCAAACCCTACCCAAATAATCTATCAAGATCCCTATATTCCACCTAGTAGCCTTACCTTAGGCCTAAGTCACTTGAATATGTCCTTTTGGTTCAAACCAAATGGTGTAACCCAAATTAAAGGTAACAATTTCTCTTAACTTCTTTTCTTTTTATTTTACTTCTCCAACCCCTAAATTCTTTTAATTAGTTCCTTTAATAACAACACCAGTATCCTAAATATACTAGGATGTTGTTATTAGAAGGATTCAAACAACACTTACACACACCACCATCTAATGGGTGAAGAACATACTATTTCCGTGGATGGAAAACTAATGCCTATCGAAACGATGATTGTTCGATTATCTCCTACCACCTCTCGTGGTAGCCATTAAGATAGAACTATTTTATATATGATATATTTTATGTTTATGTTTTATTTATTCTTCTGTGTTTTAAAATTATATCATACCTTTATGGTTTCCAAAATGGGTAAACGCGATAATTTCATTTGAGGAAGTGCGTACTACCGCCCCCTCAAAGTGATATGACTCGTTAATTCCATTTATGGGATGTATAAAGGATGGATTTAATGATATTATATATGATATTATACTGAAATTATAATATACCTATGTATCATTATGTTTTAATTCTATTAAAATATGAAATAGAAATTAAAGTAGTGTTCATGCGTACGTACGACTTACCGTCTCCATGAACGGTGCATTTCATTTGTTATCCCCAAATGATATATACTATTATAAATACATATATATACTATATATATATATTATATATATGATATCTAAATAATGAATATTATTCTAGAGATAATGGACTATTGACCACATGGAAAACATGTAAATATAATGTGTTCATTTTTGACTCAAGTACCAAATATCGAAAAAGTGACCGTTATTAAATTAAATGATTTCATAATGTTTATAACATGGTAATAAGTGATATAAAAGGAATAATAAACTTGAAAAAAATTCTTAAGCAAGTCTAAATTAACTTTATTTTATTATTCAGGAGATTAAAGGACAAACGGGTCAAGTCGGACATGAGGTAAGGGACTTCGTCTCAATCTTCTTTCATTGAGTCATATTTTGTTTTATACACGAATTTCTTTTATATGGTGTATAAAAACCATTGAATTTTCGTTTCATTCAAATGGAATATTTTTCTACGAGGCATTTTACTAAATTACAAAAAATAATGCTTCTTTTTATTGTAAGTGGTGACAACGACCTTTCCACCGCCGCAAGTATTATTTGATCTTTGGCTTCCTTAACTAGCTATAATGTTTTTAAAAGGAAAACAAATACCATATACTCTTTTACATATTTTGGTATTTAAAATGGTTTTGATAATGGATTTGTTATGTCAATATATTTAAATTATATAATGTGATTGAAATGTTGAAATGTTATGTTTCCTTTATGTTTGTTTCATATGTTATGAATATGTTATGGTTCTTGGGAATTGTTAACGTATACCGGTGGTTTGGGATAAACCTAGGGGGGTGAGCCCAAGATAACTCTACAATGAATTGAGTAACATGATGGAGGTAAACGTAAATGTTTCTCCTAATATATTTAGGGAATATACTGTGATGGGTATTCTAAATGTGACTCCCTACGTTTCTATGAAAGCTACTACGTAAGTATGTTATGGATTCCACAAGTTACCTTTATGATTTTTGATTACCATGTGTTATTCATAATTCTTATGTTTCCATGAGGTATATAAAAGAGTTTATGTTTTGTAAGTATTGATGTACTAATGATTTATTTCTTTATTTTATAACCCTTACTGAGCTTTTTAGGCTCATCCCAAGTTTTTAAATGTTTTTCACAGGACATAAAGATGAATATGGTCAAGGATCTGATCAAGGAAAAGTCATGCTATCTAAAACGTGGAACTAGACATGACACTTTTTTTCAAAGAGTTTTTATTTTGTGAAAAATGGAAACTGAGTAGAGGTGTCTACTTTTTATTTTTGAGATGTAATGTAATAGTTATGGCCTAATTCTCTAAAACTATAAACCTGAAAAGATCCTCAATGTGAATTATTCATTTAATTCAATATTATGTAATTTTTAAGGCTGGGTCCTTATAAACTCTCACCTCTAATATCCAGGTAACACTATTGGTATAATTGTGTGATTACTATGTCACCACCCACAGAAGGAGTCTCAAAGTGTAAGGGTCGAGCCAAGGGCTCAACCGAAATATGTAAGTCTTGAACCAGATATGTGGAAATAAAGGAATGAATTGAAACGTTCTCTATAAATACTGTAAAAAATGTAAAAGGAAAGTGGTTTTACCTTGTATCAAACATGGAACCTCTAGTTCATAAGCCTTGACCGCCTACAGCTTCTCCCACCCCTGTCCTTTAGCTCCGTAAGATTGGGGTGGACCACCTAGGGGTGGTGGTGTTAAAAAGTTGAAATGTATACCACCTACAACTGCTCTCCCAGCTCCTCTACCACCTCCACCACCTTTTTTACCTGTCTGATCCTACCACTACCTATGCCCAGGAGACCCATCCATAGTCTCTCTATTGGATATACGACAGTTCAGACAATCTCATTCAAGATGTCCCATACTATCAAAAGAGAATAACCCCAGGCTTACTAGAATCATCATGTGATCCTTGAATTAAAAAACCTATATCCCGAGATCACTTCCTAAAAATCCTCACTCTTCTAGGTCCCTTAGACTGATGTTGGCTCCCTATTGCCGAAGTATCTACTCTTGAGTGTCCACTTTGGGAAACAAACATCTGTGTCTGCTTAGGATGGAAACTCTCAACCACTAAGTCACACTCTAGCACCCCATCATATTTAGGAATACATAGAGGTAAAATGTTAGCTCATATGTCTCTAAAAATTCCTCACTCAAAGGTCCGATCCCAAAATAATTAATCACAAACCATATCCATTAAGTACCTAGAGAGGTTGGTGAACCTTGATGGATACTCAGCCACTATCATACTCCCCTGGTAAATATTTAGAAGCTATAGGATGCGTAAAAACCTCAGAGTAGTTATAGATAAATCATCAATGGAAAGGTTCTCAAACTCTGATCATGCTAGAGTTTCCTCATTGTATGACTAGGCCACTAAACCCTAACAAAATCCTAAAGATCAAAAAAGAAGGCACGATGCCAGAACTACCATATGATCTTCAGATGTCCTGATAAGATGGAAAACTCACATCACCACCTTAATATAATACTTAGCCGCCTATGGGTTGAGTTATTCTCAGAACCTGAGGGGTTATTATTGTTGAAACTCATAAAGTGAACTCATCCTACACACCTCATCAACTCGTAATCTAGGTACCATCTACTGATCAAAAGGTGTTGGTATAACAATTTCATTAACTAGAGGCAAAATCTCCGAAATAAGTCCATGTATCAATGAATCATCACTAAAGGGACAATCCTTGTGATCTTGGTATTGAATCCTAGCTATTATACATCATAGAGGCTTTCTAGAATAGATAATATGTACCAAATTCAATGAGTATATTTAGATAGCCTACTCAAGAAGGAAATGGAAACCACAACCCATTTCTTTATGATTCACTTACTACTATTTTCCTAGAAAGTAGTGTCTACATGTACTGAGGTGAAAGGAAGGTAATTAGAGTCCTAGTGTATGGATATGTTGTCCACCACACCAACACTTGATTCGTTAGCTTGAAATATAAACTCAAAACACTTAACATTGTTTCCCCAAACCAATCTCACAAACTCTGGTCCTAAGATAGAACTGAATCCATTGATAACACTCTACCATGATATATTCCAATGCTGAACATGCCATGACTCCCCAAGCCTGCCTCCAATAGTCCAGGGGATGTTGACTAGCGCCGAGTAGGAACATCACTAACATGTGAGGCCTTTTCCTAAAGTAACTATACACATGCACACATATCCAATCCCATACAATGATTAAATGTAAAACAACTGATAAACTGTGCATGCATACATATAAATACTACAACCAGAGTATAACGACAAGTACTGGAAAGTAAATAGAGACAAATAAAATCCCATCCCAAAGAGTCTCAAAAAAAGTACAACCTAAAATTATAGATGGGGATTACTATCAAGATAATAGTAGGAACACACCTCAGTTTTTCTGGATCACTAAGAACCTCCTGGTCTTGGTTTCTCTCTGTCTCCATCAAAGGGTTGATCATTTTAATAAGTCATGATGCATGTAGAAAAATCTCATGTAGGGGTGAGTATAAAAATACCTAGTAGGACACCCTGAAATCAGTAAGAAGATAACAGTAAGAACAACAATCTTCTCTACATAGGTATATGTCTATATCATATATAATAATAATATCCATATATAATCAACAAAGATACACAGTCTCAAGGTAAAGTCACAATCACAATTCTATTCTTGGGATCCTACTAATATATTGCACATAGAACTCATCTAGTAGGACACACTCCATGAGTCAGATAGCACTGATGAAGAACATTTTAGAGGTCGTGCTCATTATATTTTTCCATAGGAAGAACACATTGTAATTTTGAAGAGAAAAATACATAGATCATGATCACACATACGGCCATGGGGTATACCAATAAATCAATCTATAATAACCTGCTAAGTATAGGATCTGTACCCATATAGTATTGGTCCAGAAGATACCAAGAACTCCACCAAGGGAAAGATGAAGATAAAAGATCTCACTCTGGGCCTCACAGAAGGATTACAACAACTATATCTAAGAATTACCAATAAAGGGATCACCATCCCAAGTGTCTAATGTGATTCCATACTAAAACTTAAGGAAAGTATCAAGGCAACTTATGCTAACAAAACCTGTCCTAGTTGAAGTGGAAAATGGATCTAATACAAATTTGAAGGAGTATAAAGCGTGTACTAGGAGTACATAGTGTGTCCCTTCAGTATTGAATCCTTCCTATCTATCACAACTCCTGCATGTGTCAATTTTATAGCACACAGTGTGTCAATGCCTATATACTTATGACCATGTACGAATACATGGATATTCCCATCTACACCTGGTCTGGCCATGTCCGTTACAGAGTACACAACATGTCCATGACTGTGTACTCTTGACCATGTCCATGAACCCTATCAGGTACACATTGAGCTGTTAGGTCAGGTCACATGTTGTGTGATGGGGTAACATGCCATGTTATATTTTAATTCACCACCCAAACCCTAGCACTGTACTAGGTGTCCCACACACTGTGTAATCTCAGATTACATGCTGCATGGTATGGGATTTTCTATAATCCCAGATCCATTAAATGCACGATCATCTGCTCCTACAACCATTGATGTATCCAGGAACCATAGTAGATACCAAGGAACGAAATTGGTCATGCCTTTCCACTAATAAACACTTGGATCCAAACTTTCAATCCATTTGAAAAATTCCCTTACATTTCATCCAACATCGCACGCCGATGGACATGAAATTGGTTATCCCCAAACCCATTTGATCCACGACGTATTCCATCATTACACAATCCCCACATATTAGTAATCCCATGTCTATGATATCAAATTATTTATCCATGAAATAGGTTCAAAATGTTTGATTAATTAGTATCCTATTCGAATCATTAGTCAAATGAAGCACTAGGGATGAATTTTCAAGAATAGTGGAAGAAATCTAGAAAAACATTCAAAGTGGAATGAAACTTGTCCATGTTTGTTTATACTCTATTTTTTTATTTATAATGATGAATATAGAATAGAAAACAAATAAAAAATTATCCCAAAAAATCCTCACAATTAAACCCATCCAAGAATATGACCAATCCGTGAATCAAATTGTTGGTCGATTGATTCATGTTTGTCACATGATTAATAATGAGGAATAAATAAAAATAAATCAACATAATACCTCAATTTTGATTGATCTTTGATGAATAACTAATCCATGTCATTGTTGTTGGTACGATCCTTGGCTTTCATTGCACACTAGACATCAATTTTGACCCGATATTCATTCATCAACGAAACCACATTCAATGGATCTCCAATGGTTCTATAGATCACCAGGGTTTAACAACTAACCCTAAGAATCCACCATAACCATATATTTATATAATTCATAAGGCCGATTGATAATATAAATTAATTTATGAATTTAGTTTATTTTTGTACTTTCACCTACGATCACGCCTCAACCCAAACACCCAACATGTTTCAAGGTTATATTGCACCTTAGTTAAAACCCAAACTTTAAACTGAATGATAACCTCATATTTCTAATATGAGCCTCCATTTAGAATTTATTACACTTTTTTAATAAACATTAACATGCATGTGGTTTAATATATTTAATATATTTCAAAAATTTATTCCAAGCTCACTAGGCCTCGGAATCTCACGTTGTCTCAGCACCTGATCTCAAAAAATAGCCTATACAATATCCAAAAAACATGGAAAATTAGAGTTTCGAAACTTACTATTAGGAATAGTAAAATTCCTAATAAGTATTATTTTTCTTGGATAAAATAATTAAATATTAATATTATAATACCCTAAAATGATCTCTCAAAACATGTAATTTAAGATATGTATAACTGTAATTTTTTAATAAAGTATATTTTAACATATTTTTGTAAAAAATTATTTTTTATAAATAGTTAAGTATTAGAATTATGTAATTTATAAATTTAGATAAAATATATTACTTTTTTTTATCTAAGAATTGAAATAATATTATGGTGAAATTTTGGTATGTTTGTTGAAAAATTAGAATTTTGGGTGAATAGTAGAAATACATTTTTGCATATACTGTATGTTTTATGGCATAATTATGATATCAAGATGATGTTTTAATTTATATTTTTTTTTAATTCTTTAAAATGTATTTAATAAGATAAATCATATATTTAAAAATAATAAAAAATATTTCCAAACCTATAAATCAATTTCCAAATATAAATTATATTTTATTATAATAAAAAAATATTTTTGATTCATTACATTTGAATTAAATATACCAGTGACATCATTAAATTTTTTAAGAGTTTAAATGTTAATAAAATTTATAGTTTTTATTTAAATTTTATTAACATTCCCAAAACCAATATTCTTCATAGTCTTGAGAAAAAATAAAAAATTAATCAATATTTCATTAAAACTCTCTCTCCTTCACTTACAAATACACAAAAAATCCACCCATTTTTCTTAACTTCCAAACTTCTTACCTAGAAAAGGATCAAAATACCATTCCAAAAATCCTTAAAGTGAACACCAAAAGTGGTGTCTCAAATAGAAATGTATGCATTCCAAATTATGATGCTTTTGGTTGTTTCCTTATCTTATCACTTCTCTATATATAAGTTATCATTTTGAAAATGTTTAAAAAAATATTATAATTATACTCTAATTTATTTTTGAAAATAAAATATCAATTCATTTTTAAATCCTTTTAAACTAACTTTAAAAAAACATTTTTCACCCACGGTAGGTTTATACTACCAAAGTGAACTATGATGTTTTATTTTCACTTACAAATTTCATGTATACTATTAAAAATGGATTTCATTTATTTATATGAAATTCATAATCAATTAAATAAATTTTTTAGATTCTATAATGATAAAACTAGTATAATATTTGTAACATTAAAATTATACTTTAATGACTGTTAAACTTATCAAAAATGAGCTTATTGAGAAATGTATCTTAAACTGTAAATATTTTGAGTATGTAATATTTTATTAAAATCCCATAATATTTGAAAGAAATTAATCTCTACCTTGAAACTTCTATATATTATGAAATAATTTAAAAACACCATTGATTGTTACTATATTACTGAAGTACTGTTGGAGTTGTATACTAAATAACCCCATACAGTTGTCCCTTGAAACATCAATCTAATAGATGAAATATATATGATAATAAATATATTATAAAATTAATAATAAATATTATCAAGGCTATATAGTAAGAAATTAATACATATAGTTGAACTATTCTTGATGTTAGAGGAGCATCTGAGTGATCTAGGAATCGAGGTAAGTGGACACGTTCCACCGCATCTCTATTATCATTTATTCTCACTCTTTTTCCCTATAAAACACATGAATTTTCTATATTCTATTTACTTATATTAATAAATTATTTTATTTTATTTTCTCTTATTTTTCCTAAGGGTATATATATTTTTCAAAAAATTTATTTAAGTGGATCATTTTCAAAGTATATATGATAAATATTTCTATTATTTATTATTTTTATTTTATCCTTAGTTTAATGATTATATTATTCTAGGATTTTAAAATGCCTAATATAATTTTCCTAATATTTTGGTTAATTTATGGTTTTTGGTAAAAAATTATGCCTTTTTTTCCTTTAAAATATGTTTTAGCAATCTCTTTAAATTCTATTAAAGTGGTTTATTTCCATACCTTATTTTTCATCCATTATTTTGTATTTCGCGATTACTATGTTTCCATGATATCATTTCCTTATTTAATTCTAATATGTGATGTTTTATGATCCTCCTATTTTACGAATCCATGATTATTTATATTAATACTTGTGATATATTTTTCTAATGATTTTTTAGACTATCACCTTATTAGGGTTTTTAGTTCAAACCATTCTTCTATGCATGTCCCTAGGGTATCCCATAAAATGATATAAGTTATACGAGATCTAGGAGGATTATATAAAGATGATATAAAAGATTATGCATTTCTTTATGTATCTAATCTACCAAATAAATTTTACCTTTAGATTTATAGGTTCATATTATATGGTTTTATGTTATAAATAATTTAATATTAAGTGTATAATATGTAGGTTTTTAAATAAAACATATTTATGTAGAGTTTGTGAGGTTTAAACAAAACTTATTGAAAGTCTTGAAATAAATTAGAAACCTCATTCCAAAGATAAATATTCTATGAAAAAAATGAAACCATGTAAATATAAAATGAAGAACACACACACCTTTAACCATTATTGGATTCTTAACCTATCTGTAATAATAGTGTTTTGATGAAGATCATAGAGGAGTAACCGATGGGTTCCTCCATCCATGTTATGTCTATGGGTTAATATAAAACACCCAAAAATTTGGCGGGATCCTCCTCATAATAATGATATGCTAGTATATATTTAAAGAAATGGAAGGAGAAAAAATAGAGCTTAAAAAAAGATAATTAGTCAAATAAGATCCCATATCAATGGATACATCCTATTTATATATTCCATGGGATACTCCAGAGCATTTAAATAAATTTACACATAATTTATGTGGCGTATGAGTAATTTTTTATCCATTTATACATTTATCATATAAATATTATTTCAATTATCTCATGCATTACTTGTGTTAATGATATCCAATATGGAAGATAATTTTAACATTATAGTTTAATGTTTGATTGATTAATTGAATTTTAGGGCTAGAATATAAATCATATTATGTGATTCATTATATTATGGTATTAAAATTTATCTAAGTTTTGTGGTATGACGAGAAATGTATGTATCATGATATAAACATATCATAATTTATGATATGTCTAAACCAAGAAATATGACCCGCCTTGGTTTTTATATGTTCTATAATATTACAAATTGATATTATACATTATGATATCATTATAGACATATCAAATATGTATAATATTTTAGGAATATATCCTTCATTCTCCCTCTTATTATATGACCTCAAATATTATGTGTCAGTTCACCTTATATAGTATCATATTTAATAAATTATAAAACCCTCTCAAAATTCCTTTTGGATTTTTACAAAACACTTTAGGAAATCTATAATCAAATTCACCATGTATCACATCATATATAATAATTTTTAAATATCCATACAAACCTCTTTTTGTATAAATTATAAAATATTTTAAGAGAATCTCATTGAGTTTCATAAAATTTAATACCTATTTTATTAACCAACATGTGTAACCCCATGGGATTTTATAGAATTTAAAATTATGAATACAAAAATTCATAGATATAATAAAATATAATACTCTAGTATATTAATAGAACTACTCAGTCTACAAAGTCATTTGACGTGATCTATATTTAAAACACAATTCTCTATATACATATCTGCCAACTGTATCATATACAAGCATTTATTTTTATATGATCCATTTTTTGAATACATTGAGTGAACATGGGACACTGAGTATGTCAATACCATATTTCCTACTCATATGTTCTCTATTTTCCAAGTATATACTAACAAAGCTAATGAATACATCACATACCATTTATCTAAGGGATAACCACATCATATTCCTCTCACCAATTGATAATAAAATCATATTTATTATCCAGTAATGAATATACAATCCAAAATTATATCTTAATTGAGATCCAAAATTTCATACTCATCATACAAGAGGGAAAATCCCATTTTGGCCAATCCTCAACAAAATAAATTATAAAAAAACTTGCCTAACCACCTCCTGATTAAATAATATATAATACTTGTATAATAATGGTATCAAAGTTTGATGGTTATAAATCTAGTAGTATCTCCAACCCCATGTATGAAAAATAAAAATACTAAACATGAACCCCTACTATACTAAAGGAATATTGTATGAAACTCCATGCGGTATACTTGGGTGGGGTGGGGGGGGTCATGTATTCCACAAAACTCCATTTGAGCTTTAATAACATGTTGAATATATCTATACAAAACCCTACTCACACTAACCTTAATATTTCATCATAACCTATAATAAACCATTTCGAACAATAGTTAGGGATAAATCAAAGTCATACTTTGAGTGGTCAATTATCAATATAATTAATATAATATGTTTAACCAACATTAAATAATGGAAAAGATGAATCTACCTTATTGGATAACATGATACATTTAATATTATAAAACTACTATAATAATATTAACAAAAATGTATATAACCACCCATATTAATCAAATCCCATATGATAGATAACTAGATAGGACTTATGTTTACTTTGTTTTTAGGATTTTCTAAACACATTATATCTCTATGTAATTTCATATATATATCAATGCGTCTATTTGATAAATCCACCCCCTAAATTCCATTAGTGAGTAAACTTTATGAAGTATTATAGTTTGAATAATGGTGAGACTTAAGAATCATATTCCTAATTTTCAACTCTTTGAACATAGAATCTAAAATCTTTTACTTCACAACATTAAATGTTACAATGTTAATAATTTATCCTATCTAATTTTAAATATTTCTATGTTCACCATCATCATCATTGTTGAAACTTTTATATCGAACTTTATACTTATTATTATTTTGATAACTATTATAAATCTATACCATCATATACAATTAAATACTAAACTATTTAGAATATAAATTGATATTAAAATTATTATATTAACTAAATATAACTTCTACATTCTTCTTTATCGACACAACATAAAATATATTTGGATATTAACTGAAATTCCCATTGAATTTTGACTACTGTAATCCTTTATTTGTTAACATTTAACTACTCTAAGTCCAAGCATACTCCCACTTGTATCTTAGAAAATATATTCTCCTCAAAATATCTTTCTAAGTAACAAAAAATTATTGGTATTAGAAAATCCGATTTATTTCTAATTAGTGTTAATATAAAACAAATAAACTATTACTAGTTGCATTTATTTAGAATTCTATGTGATTAGCGCATTATTCTAAATATAAAATTTTATTCTATAAAATATGGCACCGATGGGTGGTGGGATCTAATCCCTCATATTTTAATAAATATCTTAAAAAAACTCTTTATCCTAAATAAAAAAATTCTTATCTTATTTTTAAAAACATTTTATAGAATCCAATAAATCCTATACCATATATACTAAAACAATCATCTCTTATTTTCAAAAAAAAATCTATTAAACAATTACCAGAAACGATCAGTCAGAGGGAGGCCTCTGACCCTTTATTAAAATAAAAGAAAAGTACAAGAGAAAAAGAACAAGAGTACAGGTATACCTTGCATCCACATCCACATAACAATACTAATAAAAAAAGATCAGCTACATATCATAGGAGTCATAATCCTTGCCACATCCATAATAAGGCACATCCTCCACAGTAGCCAACTCCCATTCAGAGTTCATATCATATGGTTTTAGAATCTTGGCATACTTCTGTCTGAGCTCCAGTTTCTCCATAGTGTGTTTCTTCTTATTTTCTTTCTTGCTCACACGACTCTTTTTAGAATTGGGTACATACCCTTTTTCCTTCTTGACCGAGGACCTGGTGGATACCGGCTTCGGTGAGTAAGAATAGTCCTTTCGTGGCTTCATATTTGGTGGAGTAGTATCTGCACCTTCACTGCCTGAAAATTTCTTCTGGCCACCTTGAACGATGTCAATATATGAAGGTCTTGCAGCCCCACGATCATTCTCCTTGTCAATGTCAGATACATTTCCCCATTTACCCGTGATATTCACCAGGATGAAACCTGCATCCCCACCATCATCCCTTGAAAAAACGCCTTCTGATTTTATCAGAGACTCATCCCCAATCATTGGAGAGAGCCTAATATGATCAATCAGAGTAAGAAATTGTAGATTTACCTCTTTTCTAGGGTCCTCTACAGTCCCCATCAGGATATCAACTACAATATTTTCGTGAAAATTGGAACCAATCTGTATATTCAAGTCTTCAGTCCCCTGCGAATCAACAATCAGATTGGATGAATCCTCCTGCTCTAAGAACTCAAAGCTATTACCATATAGGACACCCTGTGCAGAAGCCACTGCTCCTGTGTTTATGCTGCCATCAAATCTAGCAACACCCTCAAACACATCGAGGTCCTCAACACCAAGCCCACAGTTAATCTGCTTAAAGACTTGATGCACAGATGAATTGAGTGAATCTCGCACATTCTTCACAGCATAGTCATGTAGACACACCTCTTCATGAGATGCTTTCCGCACCTCTTGCTCCAAACCTGTGCCCAGTAATTCCGTGCCAAGGCAGGGGCTTCCCACCTGTTCATCACAACCAGTATAAACCGCAGCCCCACTATACTCCACATGTCCACCCATATCTCTATTTACACTCCCTCGCACGATCAAATTATCACTAGAATTGGATTTTCCCAGTACTGAACGCAAGCCAAAATCTAGACCACCATCGGAGCTTCTCCTTCCAACCATCCTGGAAGAAAAAATCACCTGTCCACGATGACAAACCACTTCCAGATGACCAAATCAGGAACCGACAATGCAATAACGCATCCAAGACTCAAATACGACACCCTGCCTCCATCGAAACTCTTTGTTGTCTGTGATCCAGACACACTCCACCAGTGGTCTTGATACGTCGACCTCCATGCAGATTCGGGGGAAAATCGGGTGACTCACATCCTCCTTACAATGATCAGAACAAAGATAACGACCGATCATATTGCGGATTGTGCATAAAATCAAGGGATTTTGGAAATAAAGAGGTAAGCCAAGAATACTCACCCACATTGAAATTGTTGCAGGATCTCATCGCATGTGGAAATCGAATATCCAACAGAACATGAAGAAGGTGAATCCATTGCATCTCCAAGGGGGTCTAGAACAGGACACAATCAAATCCTCCTCAGATCCAAAGCGAATCATGACATGCTTCTGATCAATAAGACCCATGATAGTACGCTCCTGTAACTATTTGTATTGTAAATACAACACTATATCCTAGAAATAAATTTCCCCAATTCATATAACCTTAAAAAATTAAAAAATTATGATACAAAATTTATTGAACTCATTTAAATTTTAATAATATTTCTAATGACGATTTCAGAATGAATTCCACATATAGATATTACTTTAGTGGATATTGTTTGTCTCAGCATGTCATTATAACACTTAGT
This sequence comes from Viscum album, assembly GCA_963277665.1. NCBI lineage: Eukaryota > Viridiplantae > Streptophyta > Magnoliopsida > Santalales > Viscaceae > Viscum > Viscum album. Next base: position 496,172,056 of record OY728120.1, read on the forward strand.
AACATTTAGTATATGAGTATTGACTAAATTTTCTTAGATCATTTTGAATATAATACCATTTAAAACTTAATTTAATTCATCTATGATACTCATAAGAAGATTTATTGACTTATTAAATAACTTATATATTTGGTTACTCAAGAATGGGTCACTTTAAGATGGATAATTATGATGATTATATTTATCTATAACAAAATATTTTATTAGTCGAGTTTCACATTTTATATTTAATTAATAAGTTTTTTTATTAAATGAACTCCCATTAAAATAATGAACCCTTTAGGATTTTAAATCATTTATGTTTTTGTTCCAAGATCCATATATTAATAAGTAATGAGTATACTTTAGTTTTCCTCTTACTCTAAGTTTTTGACCCTGATCAACCATACATGTTTTTTCTAGTTACAGAGTGCCTCTGATCATGAGCATTACCACAGTGGAACCTCTATCCACTCATTTTGGATCCCATAATAACACCTCTACCGTGAAGATTAGAAGACTGTGAGGCATAACCAGACATCCCTTATCCTTGATAACTCATGTTTAACCCCACAGTAGTATTGGGTCATTCTCATTTTTAAGAAGATGTCTGATTCCCAGGAAGGGGTGGCTGTAGGAAATCCTATAGGTCCAGGAATTACTAATTCTTGGGAGAACCGGGAAATTGAATGGAATAACCTCCTAGATCCCATGGTCTATAAATGGGAATCCAATACCATGTGTCTCCTCAACCGATCCATCACTGGTGCATCCACCCATTCCATAGGGATATCAAAGGATTTAATCAAGGGGATACAACCATCACCCTCAGGATTTCTATCATCTGTGCATAAGGATTTAAACCAACCCAATGCCTCATACTAATATTTGAATCCCTAATATTCTAGGCATTCACAATGGTCTAATGGTATCTCCATTCAAATCCTATTCTTCCTAAGCATTCAAAATGGTTTCTCTATATCAATGAAATTACTACCCTCTCAGACATTCATGTATGAGTGAAATAACATATATTTTATGATGGATCATAGGAAAAACCGCTATATATATAATAATGTAACACCCCATTACTTTTTTTTCCAGGTAATACTCAACCCTATTTTCATATAGTTTTTGTCGTGTCTTATTTTAGGGTTCTTGGGGTTAAATTTGGAATTTTTTTGGAGGCATTTTGGACTATACGTGGTTGGTGAACAATTTTCCCAAACTATGTTCCCCTCAGTGAAAAACCATGAAACCCTAGATAGTGAGGGTTCACTTGGTTTTAAAAGGGTTTAAAAAACCATTCACCCACCTAGAAGAAACCGTACACCATAGATAGTGAGCCCAAAGGGGTCACCAAGTTAGGGAACACAAATTGTCTAACCATGCAACCCTCTTCAAGAAACCATGTGTATGAGATTGATTTCATCCAAATTTTTATTTTAAATTACTGAAGCTCCATGTTTGACCCCCAGTCCACCCCCAATCAACCTAACTTTAAGTCCTTCTATTAAGAGGCTCTTAATAAGTGTTTTTGGTTTCTCCAAACCCTTTCCTTAGAATATCGTAGCATGGTTGATCACGTTTAATCTTCTCTAGTAAGTAGATATCCTCTATAATGATTTATTCTGGTCTCTGCTTATTTCCTCCTAAGAGTTTGATGGATCATCTAGTATTGGATGGATCATCTAGTATTGTATGGATAAAAACTATATTTATTTTCATCTTTATTATAGGTATGATTTCTTAGTCTTCGACACCTTCATTCTTCATTGGTGTATCCCATTGCACGTGTTGTTTCTTGATCTTTAATTAAAGGTAGGTGGTTCCATTTTAAATTTTACATGTAATTGAATCCTTGATTTTAATTATTTTTTTGAAATGGATTTCAATTGATTTATAACACCATTATTCTATGTGATTTGATTATAAAATTTTAGTGGCCAGAATTTTGGAAAAAACCCCCAATTCTAATGGAATTAGAATTTGGGGTGTATTTTGAAAGTGATGGAATTGATGGAATGATTTGAGATTTTATTTTATAAAATGGATTAAATTTAAATGATGAAAACCTATGATTGATTTTTTATTTAAAAGGCATGAATATATGTAAAACCCATGTTTTGGTTTTGAAACTGAATTGGCATATTGAAACTTAAAATTGGGAAATTGAGTTATAAATGATGAATTGATTTGAAATAATATAATCTTCCCTTTTTATATTGATTCATTGAGTATATGGAATCCTTTTTAGTGGGTTATTTAAGATAAAAATGCAAGGATGACGATTCCCTGGAAATGGATTGATGATGAAAACTCTAAAAAAAGTGTATTTTTCCACATCTTATCAATGATGGGATATTGATGAGTCATATTTGGCATGATACTAAGGGATGTGTGTTCACATATAAACCGCGATCATTGATATGAGATGTATGAGGATCCTATATCTAGCAACTAACATATTTCAGGGGAGATGAACATAAATCTTGTTAAGATTGTTTTTATTTCTATTCTATTGATTATAGAACTATTTTACTCTGGATTTTTTTTATACAAATGATTTTATATAAAATTTTTATTTGAGACATGTTTGAAACGTTTTCCATCCTTTGAAAAGAATCATGTTTTATTTTAAATATTCAAATTATATATTATGACATGCCCTATTTTATTTTAATTGAAAATATTATTTGGTTTATTATTATGGAATCCGTTATGGAGAACATGGTGAGACACTACTAATATTTACAACTCAAAACCTACATTTCCTTTGTTTATTTGTAGATTTTATTATGCTAAGTCCAAGAAAAGGGAAAAATCCACTTAGAGGCAGTGGAAAATATTGATCCTTTGGACCATGGGTTGTTGTTGTTGTCTTGGGATGTTCGTATTTCTACTGAGTACTTTTATGATGTACTATTTTTGGGTTTTTATATGTATTTGGTTTTTGGTACTTTCCCCCTTTGGAGTGTTGAGCATACTAACTTCTATATTTTATCTCCCATTGTTTTTTGGAAAAATTATTTCCCTCTTTATCTTGTATGATGCTAGGTGATAGTCGCCAACCCTTGAGGATCAGGAATACCATTTTGGATGTATCATTGTTGGATCAGGTATCAGGGAACTGGGGTATCTGGGAGGGTTCCTAAAAAATAGGTATTATAGGGATATAGGTTGAGAATCTTTCATTGATGTCATTATGTATTTTGAGATGTCTTTTTGGGTCTTATGAGGTAGTTACATGCGGGTTCCTATCTTGATCTCATCATAACACGCCTTAAGTCACCATGGGTGGTTTGGGAAAGCCATATTTCCAAATAATCTTTTCTAATTCTATTCTTTTCCTTAATATTTATTTGGATAGGTTGAAATCAAAATCTTGATGTATTATCTTAGGGGATTGATTTTAACATTTCACTTGTTTGAGTTGTTAATATAAGTAATCATCTGATGTCTTCAATATTTTTTACTAATTTTGAGTAGCATTATTCCTATGAGAAGATGCATGATTAGAATTTTAGAGGAAGCTGTTGATGAACCATAGTGGATAGATATTCACATGTACAATAATCTTGTTGATATTATTGTGTGTGTTGTCTAAGATCTGGGACAAGAACGCAAAACCGTCCCGATTCAGGCTCCAGTTATGGAACCTCAGTGGGATCAATCTTGAAATTGTGATTAGGAGTTCCTTCAATGGAATCCAACAGTAATCTATGGATATAATTATCCTCAATAGGTAGAGGATTAGTTGAGAAATATAGATCTACTTTTTGATTTCTTGGAAATGACAGGTTCGATAAAGGTGAAAGGTTTCCCCTTCAATCTAGAGGAATCTATAAGTAGATGTTAGGATTTAATGGTGATAGAGATGAATCATTAGGGTTTATAGTGGAATTAATTCAGGGTTATTTCCCCTATTCAGTTCTATCCATAGTCCATGGTTTTCACAAAGGCTATATAGTTTTTAAAACTCAAACAGGACGACAGGACCATGATAGATTATGCGAACTTATTTTTTGAGCTTGTGTAGATTTAAATTGAATTGTATCAACTAATAAGATGAATAATAAATGGTTAAAGATGGGTCTTTTACCTAATATTAATTCTTAGGTGTTTTTGATGAATCTCACTTCTTATGCTGAAATACTAGATATGACATTGATGGTTGAGCTTGAACTAGCTGGTAATTGAGGTTTGATGGAAGTTATTTTTTCTCCGAATGGAAGTTCTATGAGTTATTTTAAAATAAATAGGTATCATGATGAGTCTCATGGTGTATCTTGACAGCAGGAATCCTTTAGACCTATTACAGTGTCTGGAAGAGGCCCTTTGACTTGATTCTAGTGTGGCAAGTCTTGGTGTTTGAAAAAAAAATTCACAGTGGTACCCAAGATTTGTAGTTCCTACAGATGCTCAGGACACCTACAAAAAATATATTATATATTTTCTACCCCATGTAGTGGAATAGTCTCATTAGCACTTAAAAGTTCTATGGTGAAATTATATGATTCATGAAAAAATGGGTTATATCCATAGGCATGGGGAATGAATATTCTTGACATAGTGGAAGAGTCTCTAAAGGAAGTTGATATAGGCCCAGTCACTGTGAGAGGTACCATCACCATAGATTTATCTTTAGTGAATTCTTTATTTGATACTAATGAATCTTAATAATTTTTATCAACTCATATTTAAAACCTACTAAATCGTCCTATGAATCTTTTGTCTTTTATGATGGATAGTACTACACCCCTCAGAAGTAAGAGATAGAAGGGTCTCTATTGTCACACTTTTATTTTATCTTTATAAAAAATTTAAATTGTATGGGATTTTATGGTTCTCTACATGAAACCTATTGATTCCATTTTCAGTATGGTTTGGATAATTTATAATAATGATTGAATTTACTATTATATTTATCGGGTATCCTTTACTTCTTTCAATGGGGGTGTACTGTATCTTTTCGGGAGAATGGGTACCAAGGTTGAGTAAATCCAAAAATTTTTATCAAATTTTGGGGAAAGTAATACCTATGTATTATTTTGATCTAGATTAGGAATATTTGAGAAATTATATCCCTCAAGTTTTCATCAAATTTCCGGACATGTTTCCTTATGATTTATATGGTTTTACACCAGTAAGAGAGGTGAAATTTTCTGTTTATTTAGTACTTGGTACCCAAGTAATTTATATTGGTTCTTACCGCATGGCCCCAATTGAAATGAAAGAGTTAAAGACTCAGTTGGATAATTTGTTAGAGAATGTTCTTATAAACCCAAGTGTTTCATCATAGAAGATTCCTATTATCTTTTCTGAGAAATCAGATAAGACACTTAACCTATGTGTTTATTACTAAAAACTCAATCGAGTTATGGTGAAGAACAAGAATCCATTTCCTCATATAAATGATCTATTTTAATAGTTGAAAGGGGAGAAGTGGTTCATGAATATTTATCTTTGATATGGTTATCACTAGTTGATATTAAAATAATCTAACATTTAGAAAACTACCTTACAGAGTAGGTATGGCCATTCTGAGTATTTTTTCCAGCAATTTGGTCTAACCAAAGGTCCTCCAGTATTTATGGATTTAATGAATAGGTTATTCCATGAGTATCTTGATACTTTCCTGGTTTTCTTTTTGTATGACATCCTAGTTTTCTCTCTGTCTGAGGAGGATCATGTATTTGATCCTAGAGAAGTTATATAGTTGTTTAGATATAACTATCTCTATGAAAATCTATGAAAATGTGATTTCTAGATTCGAAAAGTGGATTTATTGGGACACAAAGTCTCAAAACATAGTATCTTAGTTGATCCTAAAAAGGTGAATGTTGTTATGAAATGGGATCAATCACACAATTTTTTCTAGATTTAGAGATTCTCAAGTTTAGTGGGATATTATTTCTGGTTTGTAAAGGATTTCTCAAAGTTGGATTCTTTGATAACCACTCTCACTCAGAAGGGGGTTATGTTAACTTGGGATAAAAAACATCTGAGTTATTTTTTTTTGATATGAAATGCCTTTTGAGTTTTACACCGGTGTTGACACTTCTAGAGGATGGGTAGGGCTATTTAGTCTTCTGTGAAGAATTAGTTTTGGGATTGGTATTTTTTCTTATATAGGGTGATCATGTTATAGTAATTGGTTCTCTAGATCTTAGGTCACATGAGAAGAATTATCTGAACCTTGATGTTGAACTCACAACCGTGATTCATGCACTTAAGAGTTGGCGACATCAACTTTTCAGAGGAAGGTTTACCATGTATTCCAAACACAAGTGATTGAATTATATATTATCTCAAAAATATTTTTATCTATACTAGAGGTTCTAGGTGGTATAACTATAGTATTTTGTTTTCGACATTGCCTATACTTCGGAGAAATGGAATATTATTGCTGATTCTTTGAGTAGGAATCTTCTAACCCAGGTCATGAGTGAATCTTTAGAAGAGTGGAACTTGATGAATCTTTTTTCATAGTTTTATTTAGGAGTATTGGAAGAGGAGTACGAGATTCTCTTGTCCAGTGTTTGATTGAACCTCACTTTTCTTGAGATGATTCTTCAATAATAGAAGATTGATGATGATTTCCATAGTATTAGGGACACTCTTTATGGCGGGGAAACCATTGATGAGTGGTCATTATCTATAAAGGGTATTCTATGTTTATGAAATTGGTACATTGTACCATTTATAGTTATAAAATATATGATGGGGTATTGGAATAATTCCCAATGGGTTGTGTACTTAGGAACCAAAAAGATGTTTTAAGATATGTTGGGATGATTCTAGTGGCTAGGTATTAGATGAAATATCTCTTATTTTTTTTCTCATTGTTATAATTTCCAATAGGTCAAGGAAAATTACTATATAACTTCAAGTTTACTTCATCCACTACCATTGTAGACTTGGAAGTAGGATAAGATCTCTGTTGACTTTGCGGTTGGGTTTCCATGTACCTTTAGAAAGAAGAATGCAATATGGGTTATAATAAATCGAATAACGAAATTATCTCACTTTATACAAATCTGTGATATAACCAATGTTTAGGAATTGGGGAATCTATATGTGATAGATATTTTTCATTATCATGGAGTTCTATATGCTATAGTCTTAGATAGAGATCCCCATTTTACCTCTTGTTTTTTGTGAGGCCATTATATGGTGATGAGATATTAGGTTCATTTGAGTACGATATACCATCTGTAGACATATTCCCAGATAAGGATGGATATATATATTATTGATGAAATGCTTCATTACCATGTCCTCTATTTTGGTAGATCTTGGGATACCATTTGGTACTGGTCGAGTTCTCTTATAAAAATAGTTACCGGTCCACGATCAGAATGACCCCTTTTGAGGCCTTGTATGGAAGGTCATGTAAATCTATGTTGTGTTGGTTGAAGATTGGAGAAATTTCCTTCATTGGGCTGAGTTTGTTCCAAGTGATTATGTTGAATATTTATTAAATTATTTAAACAATTTTTACGACATAGAGTTAGTATAAATCATATGTTGATCTTCATAGGTGACCATAGGAGTTTTTAGTTTCTAACTAAGTGTTTTTTATAGTTTCACCCCATTTGGTTCGAAGACGTCTTCAGAGGAAAGGGAAGATTTCTCCTTGTTTTTTGGGACATTTTTAGGTTTTTGAGTAGTTTGAGGAAGTGTCTTACCATTTTGAACTTCCACCATAGTTGATGTTGGTACCTAATGTGTTCCATATATCACAACATCAGAAGTATCTTTCTGACTCATCTATTGTCTTGTTCTGGGAGGATCCTAATGTTGATCCAGATTTATTCATGACTGAAAATCTAGTCCAGACCATTGATCCTAATACAAAAGTAATTTGTGGGAGTATTATACCTTTTTTCTGTGTGCTATTGAATCTTGGCTCTAATTCTCAGGATACATGGGAGAGTGGGGCACTGATGAGAGAGAAGTGGCATCGTCTATTTGATATAAAAAAATTTTATAGGCCTTTTGGAGATAGGAAGATTCTATGATGGGGAGTTTGTAACACCTGGTCACTTTTTTTCAGGTACTCTTAGACCCTGGTTTTATCTCCATTTGTTTGGGTCTTGTTTCATTGAGTTTCTGGTGAAATTTGTAAATTTTTTGGAGGCTTTTTGGGTTGTTTAGGTTTAGTGCATAGTTTACCCAAATCATTTTCCCCCATAGTGATAACCATGAAACTATGGACAATGAGGGTTTTCAGAGTTAGAAAATAGTTTGAAAAACTGTGTCTACTTAGGAGAAACTATGAACCTTGGATAGTGAGTCCATAGGTGATACACTTTTAGGGCACATAGTTTGTCTTCCCATGTGGCCCTCTCTAGGAAACCATGCAAGTGAGATTAATTTATTACAAATGTTTTTTTAAATCCCAAACCACCTAGTTTAATCCCCAATAGACCCCCCTTGACATAGCTCAAATTCCTTGGATTAAGAGGCTCTTAAGTAGTGGTTTTGGATCCTCTAAAACCTTCCTTTGGTAGATAGAAGCATGGTTGTTAAAATTTAATCTCCTCTGGTATGTGGATATCATATCTAATGATTTATTATGGTATATCCTTCCTTTATACCGAGAGTTTTGATGGATAATCTCATATTAGATGGATCTAAACTATTTAGATCTTGATTCTAGGTTTGATTTCTTGATCTAAAACACCTTTATTTTTATTTGGTGGATCCCATTTGGGGTGTTTTTTCTTGATCTTTGATTAAAGGTAGGTGGTTATATTTGATATTTTTCATGTAATTCAAACCTTTATTTTCTTGATTTGTTTGAAATAGATTTAAATTTATTTATAAAACCTTGTTTCTAAGTGATTTGATTATGACATTTGAAGCAGCATGAATTTTGGGAAAATCCCCAATTCTAATTGAATTGGAATTTGGGGGGTATTTGGAAAATGATGGAATTGATCAAATTATTTGAGATTTGATTTGATAAAATGGATTAAATTAAATTGATGAAGACCTATGATTTTTTTTTATAAAAAATGCATGAATTTATGGAAAACCCATTTTTTACTTTTGAAATAATATTGGCATATTGAAACTGAATATTGGGAAATCAAGTTGTAAATGGTGATTTGATTTGAAATGAGATTATTTTCACTTTTTTTATTGACTGATCACTTATGATCATGGGTAGTTTGTGGGTTATTTAGGAAAATAATTACTGGATTATGATTCCCTATCAATGAATTTATGATGAAAAATATAAAAAAACCAATCACAACCCATATTACCCCCAATGGGATGTTTACGAGTCCTATTCAACTTGAGCCTCAAGGATGTGTGTACAAATATTATTCATGATCACTAATACAAGAATTGTGAGGATCCTATAGATAGAAACTAATACACCACAAATCAGATGAATGTGGTGTATATTTTGATTGTTTTAATTATATATTCTATTGATTATATAATTTTTAACTCATGCCAAATGTTTTATATAAATTCTTTTGTTTAAATTTTTAAGCCATGTTTGATATGTTTTCTATCCTTTTAAAAGGATGATCTTTTGTTTTAGATATGTAGATGATATATTATTCCATGACCTATTTTATTTAAATTCAAAGCATGATTTCGTTTATTATTATGGAATCTGTAATAGAGCACATGGTGAGACCCTACTGAGATTTATATCTCGCAACCTACATTTGATTTCAGGTTGTTTTATATTTTATTATGGAAGGTCTAAGAAAAGGGAAATCACCACTTGGTGGTGGTGGATGTTCTTGATCCTTTGGAATGGGGTTTGTTTCTATTTTATTGGAATATTATTCTTTTTTTCTATGTACTTTGATGATGTACATTTTTTGGGTTTTGTTATACCTGTTTGGTTTTTGGTACTTTCACCCTTTGGAGTGTTGATAATACCAACTTGTATCTTTTATCTTCCACTATTTTGTGTAAAATTCATTCCCAATTGATTTTTTATGATTTTAGTTTCTAGTCACCTACCCATGGGTATCAGAACACCCTTTGGTTCATATTAGTTCTGGCTTGGGTATCAAGGTACCAGGGTATCGAGGCTGGTTCATGACAACCATGTATTAACCGTATCACTAGATTCTATTCAAACGATGAATCTACCCCCAATATAATGTGAGACTAGATCCCAAATAGATGGAGTATATAATGGTCTCATCCATATAAACAGGTTATTCTCGGGCATCCCGAGAAATCACATCAGTTCTAAGACCAATGGATAATTCCTAGGAATCCTGGGAAATCATGTATCCTCAAGTGAAAAATAAATTAAATATATAACTAGGGATGGATGAACATTAATTACCATCCCTATCACCACAACTTCATTGAATTATATGTTTATTCAGGTTCTATGGTGACACTCATAACCATTACTACCCTATACATACTTCTTCTTTGGGTTGTTCTATCAATGGGAACCCCTAATGGCCCCAAGGTCACAATATAGTAGAGGAAGCCCCACATGTTTCCTCAGTGTCGTACTAAGTCTTGGGTCAGCACCCAATGATAATAGGACACCCCATACAATGACATAATCATTAGGAAAACACAAAATCAATGGTTACATGGGTAAGTCAATTTAGAAACACTCAAGAGATGGCATAGGTCCCATCACAATCCTCATGGTCACACAAGGTTTATCCACTCACCCAACCCGTCACCCCAAGCCCATGGTCTTACCACCCAGGCTATGTATGTCTAAAGGGGTCTAATTATCATAGTAATTATAAATTAATAATTCAAGACATGAACCATTGGTGTATAAGGAAACCATAGATGTTCAAGGGATCCGAGTGGCTTTAGACACATTATGTGGTCTAATGTTAGTCATTTAAATCAATTAAATTAATAATTTAATTGATCATCAATTTATAAATTGGTTTAAATCATTTAATAATTTAATTAACTATGAGTCTGATCAACCTAACATGGAAAAACCACATGACACAATGTATATAATCAAATTCATAAACTATAGGGTTTGTACATGGGACCACCTACCCTAAATTAATCATTTCATATTTATTCCCAATGGATGATAGTTCCTCAATGGACCATCTATACTTGACTAAGTTGAAAGACATACCTTCCAAACATGCCTTAGTACCCAAGACCCTATCTCAAGACAAACAATTTCAAACATCAAAAATTGACTAATTAAAACATTGACAATTAATAAACCAATTTAAAACAAGAATTTATAATAAAAAAACCACACTACGTCACTGTTCCATACTAGAATAGAATCAATTATTCTATAGGTGGTTTATAGTGGGCCTCTAGTATAAACCTGAGCCAAATCTCTAAGTGAAAAAACCAATTCCATCACCAATTTAATTTAATTCAAATAAAAAACCTTAAATAATTCAATTTTATTACACACCTTTGATGAAATAATGAACAAAGGTAGGTGGATTTTATGTTGGGATGTAATCTTACATGGATGTATTAAATCCCCATAGAAATCATGAAATTTTACCATTCTTTAGTGAAATCACCATTTCCGACTAAAACCAAAATAGTTATGAATCAACATGAAAGGGGAAAGAGATGGAATAATCAAAGGAGAGGATCTTGTACCTTGAATCACCATTTAATTAGTAAAAAACCTCACCCTAAATCATTGGGAATAAGTAAATTTATGGGGAAGAGTTCCTATGGCCATGCATATAGGAGAAAGAAAGAAAATGGGGATGCACCTTAAACAACCCAAGGGAAAAAATATTTATTTTCCATAATTGGGTCCACTAACTAGTTAGTACTGGGCTACAAGCTATCTAGTTATCCCAGTAGGTGATCTAGGTGATAGGATACCACACTGGATAGCTGGTGGCTACATGTTGTAGCCAACATGCATCCTAGCCACCCTAGGATGCCTCCAATGCTCATACGAGTTCTCCATCTCTCTTACAAGCCTCAAAACTCACCCAAAACACCCATATTTGGATGATTAGACTCTTGGAATCATATTATGAAACCCATTTCAAAATCTAACCTATCCACTAATTCGAAAATTCAAAATTGTTATAAATTCCAAACATTCGCACTGTCCTGAGGAATTAAAATATCTCTACCCTAACACTTCTCATCCCCATGAAGTATCGATGGTCATCCATTTAAACATTCCAACTTAAATCATCCCTAAAATCAGGTCCAAAACACTATGTTCTAGTTTGAATTGAAGAATAAGGTTCCACTTCAAAAATTCGAGCACAAAAATACCAAGTCTTCAATAGTCAAGCTACCGCTTTCCACATCAGCAAGACATCAAGATGGTGCCTGACTATACCCATCCTTGCCAAGAATGATGAGGTGTCATAACCCAGTTTATCTTAAAATATTTGGGGCTCCATATCATAGAAACCATATAAATTAATCCAATTCCAGACAATGGTACCCTTTAATATGTAATTTCCTATGAAAAGATGATTCTTGCAGTCTACTAACCTGCTTAGTGTGGTTTCTAACACACCACACCTAAAAAAATGCAAGAAAACTAGATGTACTCTAGTAACAACTCTTTGTTTTATTATCCAAGCCAAAATGGAGGTTCCTATAATAGCCAAGAACAACCTCAGATTGATATATTTTATTTTAAAATACCTAATCAATTCTTAAAACATATAGTTTTCATCCAAAGTGACATACCTGATTTGGTTTCCAACTTATCAAATTTTATCTCATAAAAAAACACTCGGTGGACCTACTCCGACCAACCTGTATCAAAGTTGTTTTACCTTAACCACTGATCTATTTATAATAACTAGATCATGATTCCCTCATACCTAGGGTAATCCCATGATCATCCAAGTATAATAACTAGAGTCTATACTTGATTCGTGGTGAGATTCCACGGTTATGTCCTTAACTATCCAAAAATCATTTCTATGTTGTACCATGACATGAGAACCAAAAAACCTCCTTTTAGATCACAATTTATCCATTATAAAAACCCCGTTCCTAATCCTAACATTCTTGGACTTCATTCTTCAAGAAAAATAAATTTATATTAGGCACTTGCTTGGTCATCGACATCTAGTTTCCTTTAGAACCGTCTACCAGCCGGTCTCTCAAAAAGATTACCCTACTCACATGGGGTTATATAACCCAAGAAAATTAGGAAACTTCCCTTTATAGGAGTTTGATTTGTGTTTTTTGATTTTATAAAAACCCAAAATCCATGGCCCATTTCTTGTCAATCCTTAAACTTGATGACTCAACAATGTCATCTCGCTGTCACCTGAGCGACAATATGAAACATCATTTACCACCCGTTCCCACTTTCCATTAGTGTATTCTAGAAAATTCATCAGTACTTGGTCCATAATAAGGTCCTTTATATATAATCCCATTACATTACCATATTTTATTTTTATAATAGATTTAATTTTTTTGATAGAAAGTAATGGATGCAACACCGGGTTTAAACAAGACACTATTTAGTCACGTTTTTCATAGTAAATTAAATTATAAAACTTTTAGAGAATTTATATAGTACATTTATATGTTATATATCCAAAAAAATATTTTTAAAATTATTCAATATATTTTATTGGCATAAGATAATAATAAACCCAATTTTACACATAAAAACAATATTTTTATGAAGGCACTTTTATAGTCTTTTAATGTCACACCTATTTTAAATTTTCATTTCAAAAATTTTATAAATTTTATATGAAAAAAACAAACTTATGTTTTTATATTGAAACATAAAAATTAGGTTAGGTTGATTTTTTTTATTATTTTTCTGAATTATTTCATTTTTAATGAATAGTGAAAAGGCTTAATTTTATTTCAAAACTATTTTTTAATATAATTTATTTATAAGGATAAATTTTATTTAAAATTTGTCTTAAAGTTAAATTTTATTCATTATATATTTATATTAATCCAATTTAGGAAATTGTAAGCAATTTCACTTTGAAATTGGATATAAAACATAGAAAACTTTTGGACATTTTTACTTAAAAAACCCTTATTATTGTCCTGTCTACAAGATTAATTTTAAATTAATTTATGCCATTTATGTGATTGGAATTTGGAAAAATTGATTTCATATTTTTAATCATAATAATATATATTTTTTAATAAGTTCAAATTAGTTTTTGAAAAAAATGGGTAGTAAAAGTGATTAAGAGAAAAATTAGCTTAACAAGGGACTAAACCTTAATCTTAAACCCCAAATGACTGAGATACTTGTACACAAATCCATTAGAATTTCATATTTAGATCTTGTAAAACCCTGAGATTTTATGAAAAATATTCTTTTTAATTTCATTATTGTCTTGTGTTGTACGCTACACCAAAGGGAGCTTGCACTACACACATCCCTGAATTGGCTTGCTTTACACGTAATCACGACCTTCCACGATAGCATGTGTTGTACGCAACATCGAGTTTCACTAAACAATGATATGTTATTAAAATATTATATAAACCAGCCATTATGAATAGTAATACCCACTTTTTGAAATTTTATAAATTTTATTTTTCAAAATGGACTTTGTTTTTTTAATTTGGAATATCAAAATTAGCCTAGGGTGAATTTTTGGTATTTTTCTGAAAACATTCAATTTTTGATGAATAGTGAAAACACTAGGTTACTATTTAAAAACCAAATTTTTATATAAATAATTATTTATTTTAAATAATTTATTTTAGGTCCAAATTGATAAATAATACCTATATAAGTTCAATGTAATTCATTGGAGTCGTTTAATAATAATTTTCGATATAAAAATTTTATTGAACTTTTCACCGTCTTTTACCTACCTCCTAGGAGCTTTTTTGAAAGCTTACATAAAACTTAATTTTACCGCTTTTGTGAGTGGAATTTCAAAAATCCGAGAGACAAGGTTAATATCAAGGACTAAAATGAGGTTCAATGAGATGAAAATAATTTTTGGTGAATAGTAACTTTTTACTTTTATTTACCACGGTTAAAAGTAAATAGGGTAATTAAGGGTAAAAATGTATTATTATTGCCCTAACACAAATCCTAATTCTATTGGATAAGTGTAATTTGACCAAAAACAACCTTATGAATAAAATATTACCATTTAGGTCCACTTGTATTAGATTAGGACATTTATTATTAATTTATTTAAAGAAGGGTTAAAATAGTCAAAAATGAAAGTTTAATCACTAATTCATTTTTAATATAGGGTTATACATAAGATAAATTCGACTATAAATATTCATTATAAAGATAAAAATATTTCATACCTAGTGGTAATTTATTTATAATTTTTAGACATTAAATAATATAAGTTATTTATGACACAATGATAATGTAGTAATTATCTTATTAATGAAACATTAACATAATTGATGTTATAAATACCCAAATAAATTTAATTTTAGACTTTTTATGAATTCCAATAATATTATAGTTTAATATGACATGTTATTATTTATTTAATTAACTTTTTTCGAACTAATCATGCTGTTATGGTTTTCACAAAAATCAATTACCAAATTGTGTCAAAATTGACATAAAATTATTTTTAAAACAATATTATATTATTAATTGTTATTATATTCCTAAAAATATAAGGTTCAGGCATGATACTTATATCATGATAGGTTTATCATTAATGGACCACTTGGGGGTCGCTTGGATGTATATGGTAAGTTTATTAACTATATAATATAAAAATACAAAGTGACATGGTAAATGTCAATCTAATTAACTAAGAGTTAAAACTAAAAGATAAGGTTAATATAATGACCCAAACCTGTCAAAAATATATTGGTTGAGAGGATTTCAATCCATACCCACCTTATCTTAGAACTAAATCAATTTGGAGCTATTAAAAACTGAATATGACTTTATTATAAAATAATATTTTAAGTTTTTCCAAAGGTGCCCCTATCCTCCTTTATAAAAAGGGCACCCCTTCCCTCTTCTCTTCACACCCTTTTTAGCCTTGAATCTCGGCCAAACCCTACCCATTTCTCTTCTCCACTTCCCTGGCAACATTCTAGAGGTTCTGGTCTTCTCAAATGACCAACTCTACTTATTTAAGAGGAAGCTTAAAGGAGTTGCGTCAAAGAAGAGGTAATCTCTTCTTCAGATTCTCTCAAGTTTCTTTCTTCTTCTACTTCTTCTTATTTAGTTGTATCATTATGAAGTAATAAAATCAGTATTACTTATATAATTATATGTTATTATAAATATTAAACAACCTTATTTCACCTTCTATCCATCCTACGGAAAACAAAATCACCGCGCGTGTGTACGTACGGAATACCGTCTCCACGCCGTGGTGTAATCTGTTTTCGACCACCACCTTACTTGGATGGGTATAATGGTGTAAATAAATAACTATATATGATTATTTTAAAGTTATATTTATTACGAAATATTATACATACACTTAAATGCAATTCCACGATCATGGGAAGGATATCATCGCTCGTGCGTACGTACAGACTACCGTCTCCACGACGCGATGAGATTCATTCTCCATGTTAACCATTCATGAATGATTATAAAGTATACATAATTAATAATAATGAAATATATGACATAATAATGATACTGGATTTATGTATATATATATATATATGTATGTCATCTACTTAATTCCATTCAATTTCATAAGGAAACGAAAACAGCGTTCATGCGTACGTACGACCTACTATCTCCATGAATGGTGTATTTCATTCCATTTATTGATCTATCATATATATATGTATATAATGAATATATATTATATATAAATCATGTTTTACACTTTGGAATTATGTAAATCAGTATATAATTAATAATATCAAGAACAACAAGTCGAAACACGTACGACAAATGAAACGATTTTACCCAAAATGCTGCTTTAACATAGAATTTACAAAAGAATGGGTAATATAAAGTCATAATTGAACCATATATGATATAATAATAGTGAATATGTTTCTATAATAAGTCAGTGACATTATTTAAATCATTACACAGGAGGTTCTAATACATACGAATCATATCAGACGTAAGGTAAGGGATAATTATTCCAATCTCACTCTTATCTGAGATTGTTTATTCGTAAGTATTTACTGGGGTTATGTTTATCATCCATGTCCATGTTTTCTAAAAATGTTTTCATAAAATGTTTACTTTTCATCCATTTATGTTTAAATTCATTCTTACCCTTTTTTTTACTTTTACCACATCGTATGGAAGGAATCTTTATTTTGTTTACCATATGAGTTACTTTTTCACTTTTCCGACAAAAGTACGAGAAGAATGTTATTTTTAACTTATATGGAGTGAACGGAATTTTACAGTTTCATAACACCTCATTTTCATGAAGCTTACTCTACAATATTTTATGAATATTTTCAAAAAATACTTTTCTTTTAAAATTTCATGGAATTTTGTGAAAAGAAAATGATTTTGAAGAAGAAAGTATATTTTCCTCAAGAATTCATTTTAAGTGTTTTATCAAAACCATTTTCCATCTAAGGTGAAATTATTTCATATGTTTATGTTTCATGTATAATGTCTCTATGATTTACATGGTTTCAATTTTCTTATGATGAAACGATATCCATTTGTTTTATATATATTATGTGATGATGGGATGATTTTTATGAAACCCATTTTTATTCTTTGGGTTATGATGAATGATTTATGTTTATATTGTGGCACAAGTAAGAATGATTTCCTTATGAGATTGGAGGGACCTATATCTCCCTCCAATGCATTGGGTAAAGATTTATATCTCATGAGATAGACATGGCTGGAACGGTAAGTTAATCCAGTTCAGTGTTACAGGACTGGAAGGAGGAGTGAACTCGATTCAGAAAGGGACTTTGTCCACTAAGATGGCCTTGGCAGCAATGCCTTGGCTACTATGGAAATCATATCATGTGTTTAATGGTTTTCACAATCACATGTTTTATTACCATGCTATTTTATCATGATTAATGTTTCTTTATGATCTATTACTTATGTACTGCCATGTTTTATGTCATTGCTCAAGGTTTTGATGTTTAAACATTATGTTCATGTTTTTAAGTTCAATTGTATATGATTTTTTTTAGTTTATCCATTCTTAACCTTACTGAGCATTTGAGCTCACCCTTTATATGTTTTCTTTTCCCTAGGATTTAAAGAAAGGTTTTAGGTAAGAAAACAAAAAGGGGAAGATCTTTATGGGAGATGTTGAAGATCTTTCACCACGATTAGAAGATTATGTTATGAGTTTCCAAAGACACTAAACTATTACAGTCCTTTGGTGTCTAGTTTTGTTATGTATTAAGTATTCCGAAAAAGTAATTTAATGTCCATGTATGTCAAGCTTCGGGTCTCTACAGTTGGTATCAGAGGAAAGGTTTAGTTAACCTTGGGAAATTAGGATGCGAAAACTTTAGTGAGATCCCTAGAGATATTTATAAGGTATGTCTAGGGATGTCCCTAAGGTTAAGTATACGTATAGGTTATAGTCCTAGAATTTAGATAACTATCTTAGAATTAAACCTAAGATTTTAGATATTGAAGGTACTCCCCCTTTATTATGTTGTTTTCCTAGCATGTTTTTTGCCTCTCACACTATTCTTTTTAGGTTTTAGAAAATGGCTGGAAATAGGAATATTCACGATAATGGAGGATATGATGGGAAATTGAATGATATTGTTTATGAGAAACCAAATGAAATGGGATTTGGATGTCCAAACATCGTTATTATGAAAAATCAGCAATCTCATAATATGATCAATAATCTCAACTTTGGTAAGTTTCCTGACTCATCTAATCAGAGAAAGATTGAGTTTTATGATGATCGTAGAGGAAAGAAAGTTCAATCTCCCTCATGTAAATCTTGTGGGAAGAGGCATCAAGGAGAATGTTTCAAAGGAACTGGTAGATGATTTGGGTGTGAAAAGGAAGGACAAAAATCTAGTAAGTGCGAAGGAAAAGGTTCAGTTAACACCATGGACAAGGATAATGGTATTGCTACGACATCAACAATGATTAAATGTTTTAAATGTGGAATGTATGGGCATTATGAAAACCAATTACATAAGGGAAAGTCTCATGAATAGAATCATCATGGTCGTATGGGTTGTATTTATGTTGATGATGATGATGAGACTACAAATGATATGTGAGATGAAAGAATTGTTCATGATCGGTCAATGGTTTAAGAAGGTAGTGTAATGATTGTATGTTTATCGAGAATAATGTATGGTACTATGGAATAAAGAAAAAATCTAAGGATTGTTGCACTATTGCCTTTGCTTGAGTTTTGAAAGTATATGATGAATGGTACCGGTAACCATGAAAGGTTATTAAAATATTTTTGGAAGGTAGATGATATGTTCATAATGAAAGGATAAGGAGATAATGAGTTGTTTGATATTATTAATGAGCTAATGACTGGTATAAGGACAAAGTGATATCATGGATTGAGTATAAAGAAATTTTGGGATTTTGGTATGTGGAAAGTGTTAAATTTTGACAGCACTGATGTTTTCACTAAGGTTCTATGGTAATTCATGTTTCAAAAGAATACACGATTAAGGTATTCACATGTTTGGAATGTGACCAACAAGATATATTGTATGATATATGGGGGATAAATGATGATATTCACGTTCTTGTTATATGAACTTTCAAGTAATCATTTTATTTATATTATGAGCATGGACCGAAGTATTTTGGATAAACCTAAAGATTGGAATGAATTATTTTAGACATAAGATAATATTGTTTAAGGCTAGAAATTTTTCAATATTATTGTAGGAATGTTATAATAATGTAATTTTAGAAAAAGGGACAACCTGCAGGACGGGCGACAACCTGTTGCGTCAGACAAGGCTGTGGGAATCGAACCCACAACCGAAGTGCGACCGTCCTTTATCGCCTACCACTGGCCTACAGGAAGTCCCTGTTTAGTATAAATTAGTTTTAATTTACTAAGTGGTTTGATATATGAAGTATAAGTCCATTTTAGGAACCAAATATGATTAATCTCACTATAGATGGACTTATGCATATTTGATAACTTTTTCCAACCTTTTGTTTGAAACAGATGGAATGACTCATCATTCTATCACATGATCTGCTAACACCTCACGAATGAAAAATTCAACTTCATTTCTTTAAGAGATGATGTGGAAACTGTTCAAGGAACGAACAATGGTGAGATTATACCGAAATAAAGTAAGTATTTCTTCTAATTCAAATTCATCAACTTTCGGGAAATGATCTTGAAAACCAAAAATGTTGTCCTAGTGCCCTTATATCCAATGAATCAGATGGTACCTTAGGTCATCACAAATTTATGGCTTTGTGATTGTTGTATTTTTCATAACCATGTTCTCTACCACTCTCCATCAGAAAATGATGGTGAAATTTCTCTTCCATATCCATATTTTCACCTATGTTCTCCTATGTGGAAACCCAGTGATTAGTTAATTTGGGTAACCTTTATGTTTCATACTTTAGTTTTTAAAGTCAAGTTTTGGTATTCCTTTTTACGATGTGGGTTTCTATGAAAGAAACTTTCAAGTAGTAAACCATTTATAACCCTGACGAATTTTGAGGGCGAAATTCTTTTTAAGGGGGGTAGAATGTAACACACCGATATTTTATGAAAAATATTCCTTTTAATTTCATTGATGTCTTTTGTTGTACGCTACACCAAAAGGAGCTTTCACTACACGCATCCCTGACTTGTCTTTCTTTACATGCAATCACGACCTTCCACAATAGCATGTGTTGCACGCAATATCGAGTTTCACTAAACAACGATATGTTATTAAAATATTATATAAACTAGCAGTTATGAATAGTAATACCCAATTTTTGAAATTTTATAAATTTTATTTTTCAAAATGGACTTAATTTTTGGATTCGGAATATCAAAATTAGCCTAGGGTGAATTTTTGGTATTTTTATGATAACTTTCAATTTTTGATGAATAGTGAAAACACTCGGTTACTATTTAAAAACCAACTTTTTATATAAATAATTATTTATTTTATTTAAATTTATTTTAGGTCAAAATTGATACACAATACCTATATAAGTTCAATGTAATTCATTAGAGTCATTTTATAATAATTTTCGATATATAAAAAATTTATTGAACTTTTCACCGTCTTTTACCTACCTCCTAGGAGCTTTTTTGCAAACTTACATAAAACTTAATTTTACCACTTCTGTGAGTGGAATTTTGAAAATCCGAGAGACATGGTTAATATCAAGTACTAAAATGTGGTTCAATGAGATGAAAATAATTTTTGTTGAATAGTAACTTTTTTACTTTTATTTACCACGATTAAAAGTAAATAGGGTAATTAAGGGTAAAAATGTATTATTATTACCCTAACACATGTCGTAATTCTATTGGATAAGTTTAATTTTACCAAAAAAACCTTAGTAATAAAATATGACCAATTAGGTCCACTTGGATTAGATTAGGACATTTATTATTAATTTATTTAAAGAAGGGTTAAAATAGTTAAAATCAAAGTTTAATAACTAATTCAATTTTAATATAGGGTTATACATAAGATAAATTCGACTATAAATATTCATTAGAAATATAAAAATATTTCCTACCTAATGGTAATTTATTTATAATTTTTAGACATTAAATAATTTATGTTATTTATGACACAATGATAATGCAGTAATTATCTTATTAATGAAATATTAACATAATTGATGTTATAAATACCCAAATAAATGTAATTTGAGACTTTTTATGAATTAAAATAATTTTATAGGTTAGTATGACATGTTAGTATTGATTTAATTAACTTTTTTCGAACTAATCATGATGTTATGGGTTTCACAAAAAACAATTACCAAATAGTTTCAAAATTGACATAAAATAATTTTTAAAACAAATATTATATTATTAATTGTTATTATATTCCTAAAAATCTAAGGCTCAGCCGAGATACTTATATCATGATATGTGTATCATTAATGGACCACTTGGAGGTCGCTTGGATGTATATTGTATGTTTATTAACTATATAATATAAAAATACAAAGTGACAAGGTAAATGTCAATCTAATTAACTAAGAGTTAAAACTAAAAGATAAGGTTAATATAATGACCCAAACCTATCTAAAATATATTGGTTGAGAGTATTTCGACCCATACCCACCTTTTAATAGAAATAAATCTATTTGGAGCTATTAAAAACCGAATATGACTTTATTATAAAATAATATTTTAAGCTTTTCCAAAGGTGACCCTCTCATCCCTTATAAAAAGGGCACCCTTCCCTATTCTATTCACCCCTTTTGAGCCTTGAAGCTCAGAAAAAACCTACCCATTTATCTTCTCCACTTCCCTAGAAACATTCTGGAGGTTCTGGTCTTCTCAAAAGACCAACTCAACTTCCTTAAGAGGAAGCTTAAAAGAGGTGCGTCGAAGAAGAGTTAATCTCTTCTTCCGATTCTCTCAAGTTTCTTTCTTCTTATACTTATTCTTATTTAGTTGTATAATTATGAAGTAATAACATAATTATTAATTATATAATGATATGTTATTATAAATATGAAACAATCTTATTTCTCCTTCTATCCATTCTACGGAAAACGAAATCACCGCGCCTGCGTACGTACGGAATACTGTCTCCACGCCGTGGTGTAATCTGTTTTCGACAACCACCTTACTTGGATGGGTACAATGGTGTAAATAAATTACTATATATGATTATTTTAAAATGATATTTATTATTAAATATTATACATACACTTCAATACAACTCCACGATCATGGGAATGATATCATCGCTCGTGCATACGTACGGACTACCGTCTCCACGATGCGATGAGATTCATTCTCCATGTTAACCATTCATGAATGATTATAAAGTATACATAATGAATAATAATGAAATATATGACATAATAATGATACTGGATTTATTTATATATATATATGTATGTCATCTACTTAATTCCATTCAATTCCATAAGGAAACGAAAATAGCGTTCATGCGTACATACGGCCTACCGTCTCCATGAATGGTGTATTTCATTCCATTTATTGATCTATCATATATATATATGTATATGATGAATATATATTATATATAAATCATGTTTTACATTCGGGAATTATGTAAATAAGTATATAAGTAATTATATCAAGAACAAAAAGTCAAAAGACGTACGACAAATGAAACGATTTTACCCAAAATGCTACTTTAACATGGAATTTACAAAAGAACGGGTAATATAAATCCATAAGTGAACCATATATGATATCATAACAATGAATATGATTCTTTAATAAGTGAATGAAATTATTTAAATCATTACACATGAGGTTTGGATACATACGAAGCATATCGGATGTAAGGTAAGGGATAATTATTCCAATCTCATTCTTATCCGAGATTGTTTATTCGTAAGTATTTACTGGGGTTATGTTTATCATCCATGTCCATATTTTCGAAAAATGTTTTCATAAAATGTTTAATTTTCATCCATGTATGTTTAAAGTCATTATTCCTTTTTTTTTACTTTTACCACATCGTATGGAAGGAATCTTTCTTTTGTTTACCATATGAGGTACTTTTTGACTTTTCCAACAAATGTACGCGAAGAATGTTATTTTTAACTTATATGGCGTGAACGGAATTTTACGGTTTCATAACATCTCATTTTCATAAATCTTACTCTACAAGATTTTATGACTATTTTCAATAAAATACTTTTCTTTTAAAATTTCATGGAATTTTGTGAAAAGAAAATTATTTTGAAGGAGAAAGTATATTTTCCTCAAGAATTCATTTCAAGTGTTTTATCAAAACCATTTTCCATATAAGATGACATTATTTCATATGTGTATGTTTCAAGTATAATGTCTCTATAATTTACATGGTTTCACTTTTCTTATGATGAAACGATATCCATTTGTTTTATATGTATTATGTGATGATGTGATGATGTTTATGAAACCCATTTTTATTATTTGGGTTATGATGAATTATTTATGTTTATATTGTGGCACAAGTAAGAATGATTTCATTATGAGATGGGTGGGATCTATATCTCCCTTCAATGCATTGGGTATAGATTTATATCTCATGAGATAGACATGGCTGGAACGATAAGTTAATCCGGTTCAGTGTTACAGGACTGGAACGAGGAGTGAACTCGATTCAGAAAGGGACTTTGTCCAATAAGATGGTCTTGGCAGCAATGCATTGGCTACTATGGAAATCATATCATGTGCTTAATGGTTTCCACAATCACATGTTTTATTCGCATGCTATTTTATCATGATTAATGTTTCTTTATGATCTATGCCTTATGTACTGCCATGTTTTATGTCATTGCTCAAGGTTTTGAGGTTTAAACATTATGTTCATGTTTTTAAGTTCAACTGTATATGATTTGTTTTATTTTATCCATGCTTACCCTTACTGAGCATTTGAGATCACCCTTTATATGTTTTCTTTTCCCCAGGATTTAAAGAATGGTTTTAGGTAAGAAAACAAAAAGGGGAAGATATTTATGGGAGATGTTGAAGATCTTTCACCACGATTAGAAGATTATGTTCTGAGTTTCCAAAGACACTAAACTATTACGGTCCTTTGGTGTCTCATTTTGTTATGTATTAAGTATTCCGAAAAAGTAATGTAGTGTCCATGTACGTCAATCTTCAGGTCTCTACATATCCTATACCCCCATTTATCAGATTGTTTCTATTATTGGATCCCCTTTTAATAGAAAAAAACATGGGTGGAATTCCCTTTTCAAATATTTACAAAAATGCCACTCCTCCTCCAATATAAAAACACACTCACTCCTCCCATTACTCACACCTCTAAATCCATTTAGATAACACAGAATCTAATAAAATTATATCCCAAAATACCTCCCATCAACTTAGAAACCTCAATTTTGGAATAAATCCTTCTAATTAATACCATTGGTGAAAACCAAAAGGAGTTGCCCAAAGAAGAGGTAACCTCATTCCTCAAGCTCTTATGTTTTATTTACACTCTCCAAAATCTCAAATGTTATTATTACTTGCTTAAATAATAAAATAAGTTTCGTAAAAATACTAATATGTTGTTATTTTACGTTTTATACCTTAAATTACACATGCATCTATCTAATGGGTAACAAACCTATCGTTTATGTGTACGAAGAACTACCGCTTCACTGAATGACGATTGTTTGTTTTTACATTAAAACCTATCATGGTGGGAAATATGATGTAAACACTATTAATATATTATATATATGATATTAATTCTGTATTTATTAATATTTAATTCTTTTACAACTCATGCCTTTATACTTTACATTTTGTATAAATACAATAACATTGTTTTTGGAAGCGTGGACTACAACCTCCTCAATGTGGTGTACTTTATTCACACTATACATGGAATGTATAAAGGATAATTTTTATAAAAATATGAGAAATACATGAAATAGATATGATACTAAGATTATAACATACATATATATCATTTAATTTGCATTATTTTAAATATGAAAAAAGTAATGGAAGTAGCGTTCATGAGTATATACAACCTACTGTCTCCATGATTGGTGCATTTCATTTATTATATAAAAATATTATGGATTATTAGAAATAAATATATAATGAATAAATATATTATATTTAAATATTGGTTTACATTCTAGATATTATTAAAATGTGATAGGAACAACAAGTAACAAGTCAAAATATACTCGAGAAACTAGGTAATTAATACCCAAAAGAGTGAAAATAATTAAAGATTACTAACAAACAAGTAATAAGATATTATAAGAGGATAATTTATGATATAATAAATATTAATATGGTTCTAGAATACGTAATTAATATTATTGAAACCATTTTATAGTATTCTAAATTATTTTCACACAAAAGGAAATGCAAGTTAAGAGTTTTCATCTTAATTTACATTTCATTGAGACTTATTTGTCACTATACACCAATTCACTTTATTATGGTGTATATATCCCAATTTTTCATTTAATATAATAATTCACTGATAATTTATTTCGTTTTATGTTTTAATTTTAATTTTATCACCCAAGGGGTTTAACTTGAAGATTTCAAATTGGTAAAAGTTACCTTAGCAATCTTACTTTCTTTTGTGGTTGTTAACTTTCACATGAGAAAACCAATTTATTGTAATCATTTTTCATTGGATATTTCATTAAATATAAAAATTATTGGGTGATGGATATTATTATTTCATAAAAAATATAACATATTTACATACAATGTTCACTTTAATAGTTATTTTTTTAATTTTGGAATTTTTGATAAATCTGTATCTTCTATTCAATACAGATACATTTTGATAAGGAACATTATTTTTTGAATTAAATTTATTATTATATATATGAGGAATGTTTTTTTACTTGAAATACATTAGTTGGGGAATGTTTAATGAACTCCCTATAGGCTGGGTTCCAGTTAATGCAAGCCGCTTGATGCATTAGTAATATCATTAGATTAATCAGTTAGACAAATCAGAATAGTTTAAACCATCTTATCTTGAGGGTAAAGGAATCATGTGCCTATGAAACATGACATAAAATATTTAAGAATTTAATGTATTTATAATTAATTTATTATTGTTATTATCCATGAGATTATTGCATCAAAATATCTATGGATTTATTTCATTATCAATTTATCGACTTAATGGTATGTGTTTTAGTTTCTCAGCTTGCCATATTTATTGTGAATTATCTAGTTAATTTATTGGCATGATTTATTTGTTATTTACCTATCCATGTAGATTTACACTCATAAATTCATCAATTATTCCTATTTTCTATCCCTTACCGAGTGTTTTAGCTCACCCTTATTTTGTTTCCTTTCTCCTGGTTAGGTAGAATAAATATTTGAATAAGATTTCAAGGATGTAGCTTATTTCATTTTATTATGTATGATGTTTTATTTTATATTTCCCAATGTAATATGGGTATCATTTATATAATCTAGCCTTTCAATACTGATAAATCTTTCAGTCTCTTGGGATTTGAATCTTGTATCTATACCAATGAAATACAATAATGCACCGACTTTGGGCTTATGGAGTCCGGGCATTACTGTTGGTATCAGAGAAAGTTTAGTAGAAACCTTGGAAAATATATTTAGAAAAAATATATTAAGGAACATAAACCTATAATGGACTTTGAGTATAAGTATATAATAACATCCTAGAATTTTGGTAAGGTATATATTGTATGGTTATGCCTAGAAATACATCCATATGTGGATAATATGAGTGGTCGTGGTTCTAGAACAAATGTACCTAGGGGTAAAAACTATGGAAAGGTGCATCAGGCCAGACTCAGTGTAACCTGGTACATGAAAATTTGTCTTTATGTGCACCAAGTTTGACACTCCCTAGGGCTACGGTTAGAATAATTCACATTTTCTTTATAATCCATTATGAATGATTTAAATATAATGAATTCCCAAAAGAAACCAAATTTTTTGACTATAATATTTATGATTCATAAATTTATGTTATGTACTATAAAATATTTGGAATTATATATTTTGTTTTTATGATCTAATATAGTTTATTACATTTTTTTGAAATGATGCCTAGAAGGATGAATGGTATTAATACTCATGGAAAATATAGAGGTTTAACTATTGAGGAATCCAATATAGATGGTATTAGAATTGTAAAAATTATGGCTGTACTAGGGAATATTAATTAGGTTATGAAAAATAACCTTTTTCGAAAGGATAAACCTATTCTTAGGAGAGAATATTTTATGCTGGATCACTTTATGTGACAAAACCCCCCATAGTTTAGTGGGACTACTAATACTATTGTATATGAGTGATAGATTAAGTATTTGGATAATCTATTTACAGCCTTGGGATGTAGTAAAATGGAAAAGGTTACACTTGCAGTCTATTATCTCTAGGGTGATGTTGGTCAATGGTGGTCCTTGATCCAAAATACTAGGGAGGAAGAAGAAATATAACTCATGGAATAGATGTCTTTTAAAGGTATATTATTCAATAAATAATCCCATCATGATAAAAAAATTATATGAAGAGAATGTTACATAGATTAAAGAAAAAGAAAGAAGTGAGTGTTTAAAATTATTAAGATACCTTTACAAGGTTAACAAGGTATGATAAAGATTATATACACAACATGGAGTGAAAGATTTACCACTTATTTGAATGTCTCAAGAAAAATCTTCAAAGGGAGCTGGTTTCATATAAATTTTCATCATATGAAGAGATAGTTTTATGTTACATAAAAAAGGGAAGGAATAATCAAGATCCTAAGTATTTAAAGGAAACAAAGAGAAGAAGAGTATTTTGAACAACTTGATGAAGGGAATGTGAAAAATAAGAATAAGGGAATGAAGAAATTCCCATATTGTGAAAAATGTGAGAAAAATTACATTGGAAAATGCTAAATGGGATTTTGAGTATATTATAAGTATGGAGAAAAGGGTCATAATATTAAATAATTCAAGGGGAAGAATTAAAAATATGATATTTTGTGCTTCTTCTATTGTTAGATGGGGCACTACTCAAATGATTTCCCCAAGTGTTAATGGAATATACCATAGAAGAGTCCAAGAGGATTTGGAAAAGTGTACGTGATCACTACAACTGAGGTAGAAGTACCAAATAATGTGGTGGAAGGTACATTTATCCCATCTTAAAATTTATCCAATGCATTATTTGATTATGAATCATCACACACTTTTATATCTACCTAATTTTCTAAAATAACTAGACATTACCGTTTTAATTTAATAAGAGTGTTGTCAGTAAAAACTCTTAAGGTACGTCTCATTTCCAAAAAGATGTTTCGAGTAGTACCCATTATGTCATATTAACAATATTTATGTTCCAAAATTATTCTCATACCTATGTTTGAATTTGATATAACTCTCATTATGTACTGGAACTCAAAAATATGATGCAAAAATTTATTGTAAGTGGAAGGAAATTATGACATGGGAGGGAGATGTATAATCCCTCATATTTAGAACAGATGCTTCCTTTCTTGATTCTTATCTATATCTACCCTAGTAGATCTACTGAATGAAATTATTAATAAAAATAGAAAAAAACATATAGTGATGGAGAAATTAGTCTTGATGTTGATGACATACCTATTTTATAAGAATATATTGATGTATTTCCTAAGGAACTACCTAAACATCCTATAGAATGTGAAGTTGAATTTTCTATTAATTTAATCCCTAATGTAAGGCCAATATCAATGAAACCCTATAGAATAGAAATTTTAGAATTAGTGGATTTGAAGAAACAACTAGAGGATTTGGGTAATAACAGATTTATTCTCCCTAGTGTTTCACCATGGGGATCCCCTATTCTCCTTGTTAAGAAGAAAAATGGATCCAAGATTTTTTCCACTAATTATAGGGAAATAAATTCTATTAAAATAAAGAAAAATTATCCTCTCTATGCATTGATGACTTGTTTGATCAAATTCATGGAGACCGATATTATTCAATGTTGGATCTTTTTTTGGTTATCATTAATTGCAAGTAAAGAAGGAAGACATTATGAAGTAAACATTTTAGACAAGGTATAGATATTATGATTTTATAATAATTCCATTGGGATTGACTAATGCACCCTATTTTTACGAACCTAATGAATCGATTATTCAAGAAATATCATGATTATTTTTTGTGGTATTCATTGAGGATATTATATTGTATTCTAAAATCTTCGTGGACCATGAGAATCATTTGTATATCATTCTTAATACTCTTATAAAGGAATAATTATATGGGAAATTTAGTATGTTCAATTTATGGATTCAGGAAGTTTTTTTTTCTTTTCTATATTGTCTCTAAGGATTAAATATCAGTTGATCATGCAAAGAAAAAGGCAGTTAGAGAATGACCTACACCAAAAAACATAATAGAGGTACCTAGTTTCATTGTTTTGGTTGGTTACTATCAGTAATTTGTTCAAAATTTATCCTGATTTTCTAACTCTTTAACAAATATCATTTGTAAAGGGGTTAATATTTATTGGAAGAAGGAATGTGAAGAACTCTTTGATGAACTAAAGAAGATACTAGTTAATGTGCCTATTTTGACTCTACCATCGGGAGGTGATGGGTTTTTCATATATAGTGATTCATTGAAGAAGGAACTTGGTTGTATCCTAATGAAAACTTATAAAATTATTTCCTATAAATCAATGAAATTTAAGAATCATGAACAAAACTATCCAACCCATGATCTTGATTTAGTGGCTATAATATTCGCTTTGAAAATCGTGAGGAATTATCTCTATAGTGAAATATGTGAGATATACAGGTATCATAATAGCCTAAAATACACCTTCTTACAGAAATATCTCAATATGATACAAAGTCGATGGATCCAGCTACTCAAGGATTATGGTGGACGAATACAATACCACCTAGGGAAGGAAAATAAAGTAGCAGATGCATTGAGTAGGAAGGAACATGGAGTTTTAATCCAAATTAGGATTGAGAATGATACTATGTTCATATACCTAGTAAAGATGGATATGGGAATTTCAATGGAAGGGGTTAAATGAATATTTTTTCAAATGATTAAAGACAATATTTATTAGAGAGGATAAATAATTCTCAATATGATGATGAGTAATTTTAGAAGAAAATCAAAGCTATGAATTAAATAAAATTAGTAGACAATTTTCTGAAGATGGTGTTCTAAAATTTGGAAAGAGGTTTTCTATTCTATCTTGCAAGGACCTAGCCCCAGTTGCCCAGAACCGGTGACTTATTTTATTACATTATCATATAAAAAAGGAATATGCACCTAAATGGACTGAGTAGTTTAGTATCTTTGGAAACAGGATACATACATAAGTTCAACATTACAACTTGAAATGAAATAAAACATATAAGTTTTATTAGAAACACCCAAAACTCTATGTTTATCCATAAAGGACATCCATAATAAACTTATTCATGTCCTGAGAAAATGTAACATAAGAAAGGGGTGTGATCATATGATTAGTTAGGGTAATCAATATAGAGGAAGATTTCATAAACATAAACATTTTCCATGGTTAATACCTAAAAAACATGCCTTTAAAAATAAACTTGAACATAATATGGTAGGAATATGAGATGAGTAAATATTTATATAATAAAATATAATCATGGGTATTTTACTAGTCGAATAAACAGATGAACTGTCAATTACTAGTTTTATAAAGAGGGAATGCATAATGCGGGATATCATAACCACACTATTAAGGCCTCATGCTGAGACCATAAATAACCATTTTGTCACGGTCTCGTTCCAAGACCATAGTTGTCTCATGAGACATACCGATGCAACAAGGGGCTATATAGGGCCAAACTCGACACTTTCTAAGCCCAATTCATTCCTCTTATGAATGGGGATAAAAATAAACAACATATACATTCATATTGAAACTTAAATATGAATTGTAAATAACTTTCCCCATGAATTAAACATAAACACTAACCATTATAAGTAAATTGGTGAATGATACCAAGATAGAACATAGAAATTCAAACTAATCAAGAAACCTTGAACAAAATATTTTATATGATATCCTAATATATAAACCTCTATTAAATAAAATATTAATCAATGGATGTTGACATAAATAAAGATACTTTTAAATGATACTATTGAGAAATTCTTGAGGAAATAATCCTTAAACATTTCAAAGTGTCTCATACCACCTTGAAAAATTCAAATAATAACCCCTTATAATATCATGAGAATATATATACTCTTTATATGATATACCAAGGGTAATTAAATACACTAAATTCTTGTAATAAGTGGTGAATAAGGCATATATCTCATAAAGCTTAAGTGAGGTGAGAAAAATCTATTTTATTTTGGAAAGAAGAGTTATTTTGGAAAATCATTTTTATTTTTAGTTGATCTTGTTTTAAACATGTATATACCAAAAATGAAAAGGTAAGTACATTGAGATTATATTTGAGGCATAAATTATGTCCCACTAAAGTGAAATCATTTAAAAAGTATTTTTGAAGAATCTTTAGAATTAAAACATTTTAGTGTAGTTCATGGAATTCATTAAAGAAATTTTAAAGTACAAAGGTATTTTTTCTTTCATAAAACCAGAAATCATCCAAAATATATTTTCATGTTAAAATTTGTGATTTTATAAAGATAAATATGGCTTGAAACTGATTATAGATTAAACTTCAAAATAGGTAAGAATTCGAGAAGTTCCTTGAATCGAGCTTGAATTTCAGAAGATTTTTTGAAAGATTCTTTTAAAAAATTTAAATTCCCATAAAATAAATAAGGATTATGATTGGTAAACATATATTGAACATTCAAACATTATTTATTAGGAGTAAATACGAATAAATCATAATTTCATTAAGGTGAGTAGAGAATAAGAGCAACCCGAATGAAAATAGAAGTTCAGGTAGAAAATAGTTACAACTTTGTAATCAATTGAATTGTATGCCCCAAAATTAATAATCAAAAAATGATACATTGAATATAATTGAAATAATTAGATTCATTATATGAAATATTAATGGGTAGTATGCATACACCATACACAAGTAATAGTAGTGAATATGGAAAATCTCACAAAAAATGGAAGTGAGATGGAGAAACCCTTACAAACATTTTGGCATGGGGAAGAGTGTTATTGTGTGGGATTAATGAGAGGTAAAGGGGTATCCCATCATTTATATATCATAAGGGAAGTATTGGGGAGGTGAAAAAATATAACCCATTATTAGGAATTAAAAATAAAAGGACACAACATAGACATGATTCTTGAATAAAATTGTGAGAGAGGATCCCTTACCTTAAATCTTAGGGTGTTCATCGCTTGACCTAAATGACACAAATAAAAAAATTAGGTTCATTAATTAATAATTAAATAACACTTTATACATTTATTTCGTTTATTATGAACTTGTTAAGTTCATTTATGTCCTTTTAGATGGGTTAATGGATTCAATTTGATTGTTTGTGAGTGCTCGTTTTCAAAATATTCATGATTGACTCACTTATAAAAGAGTATGGTAGTTTATGTAAGATGTAAGTTGTAGTACATAATTTATTTTATATGTTATTAATGAAAATTAAAAATATTACATGGTTAAAAAATTAATTTTGTTATTTGGAGTGAAGGTGAATCATTAAATAAAACATTAATGATAAATGTTGGGATTAATTTGGCGATTTTGGTCACAATTACCTTGTTTTGTATTATTATTTTACATCATGAGTGTATAAGGATTCTAGAACAATAAATAAGATAAAATACATATATAATAGTCTAGTTAAACCATAAAAATGGTTTCATGACTAGATCTAAATAATGTAAAAAAAATTCAATGTATTGTCATCCTTGAATGTGATAAATCAACACATCTCGAATGATGTTTCCTTTTTATCATAAATGAGGAGGAAATGAGAGATAAAGATGAATTATCCCATTAGAATAAAAAAAATTCTTATACATGTATGTTAATGTAGTTTTCATACCATTTGTATAAGGAGATTTTAGGAATTAAAAGTGAACAAAGGAACACGAAAATGAAAGAAAAGAAAAGTGTAATTTTACCTCTTGAATTAACCTTCCTTGAGAGCCTCTTAAGGGAAGAGGATTTAGTCTTTTTATGAGACCGAGGGATGTTGGTAGTGGGGTAGGAGATTGGGAGGTTATTTGAGAAAAATTTATACAAGGAACACGACTTGATAGAAGTGAAGATAATGGGGAGCTAGGGGGGTTTTATAGTGGAGGAGAGGAGGGTTTTCCCATTATTTTACTCATTATTTTATTATTTTTCCATTGACAACCAATAGTGTTGATTCTTGTAACCAAGAATAATAATATGTGCATGTGAGTTCAAACCAAGTATTCTTACATCATCCATGATGCAAGGAATGGTGAATTTAACTGATAATGTGTATATATAGTAAATTACTATATTTTACTATTCATAAAAAATAAATTATTTCAGAAAAATCTGAAAAATTCACTCTAACCATTTTTTGACACGTAGAATCAAAAAATGTAGCCAAATTTTCAAAAATAATTTTCTAAAGATGATTAATTTAATTTTGAATTAAAATCATAATTTATTTCCAAATTCAAATTTTAAAATATTTATTTACTTATTCCAAAACATAGGTACACCATTATTTCACTAAAATCCTATATATATACTATCATAGGTGAGGTTAATATTAATAAGGGTATGTATCCATTCATAAGGGTAACATTAATATTCATAAGGGTATTTTAATATTCACCAAAAATTAAGTTGGTCATATCAGACTCTAAATAACTTACTGATCGTAACAGTGTCTGTCAGATTTTTAAAATTCAAATCAAAGGAGTCGTAAAATTATGTTTACTAGCTAGGTTATAAAAAATTGGTGTTTGTTAGAGACTTAGTGTTTCATGAATTAAATATTAAATTTATTTGAAAAATATTGGGGTGTTACACATCTATACCTTAGCTATAAAGGGGATTGTTGGATGACTTCCATAGCTCAAATTTCTCTATACACCTTAGTGGTACAAAGATTTATATGGACTTGAGGGAACATTTTTGGGGGGATAACATGAAGCGGGAAATTGAAAATTTTGTGTCTATATGTTTGGTTTTTCATCAAGTTAAATCTATAAGGAATCATCCTAAAGGTTTTCTAAAACCTCTCCATATCACTATTTGTATATGGTATTAAATTACTATGGACTTTGTCATGGGACTAATAAGGACTCCTAAAAAGAATGATTTGATATGGGTTACTATTGACCTCATAACTAAATATGAACATTTACTTTCTATAGGAGAGTACCTACCACTTTATAGCCTCATAAGGTTCTATATTAATAATTTATTAAGACTTCATGGTGCACATCTATCAATTGTTTCTCATTGAGATCCCTAATTTACATTGAAATTCTAGAAAAGTATTCAGAAGGATCTGGACACCAAGCTTCATTTGAGAAGTTCTTACCATCCTCAAACTGATGGAATGTTTGAAAGAACAATTCAAATGATGGAATATATGTAAATGTCTTTCTCACTCAACTTTCAAGTAATGTGGTATCAATACCTAACTTTGGTAGAGTTTTCTTATAATAATATTTTCCATTCAAGTATTCAAATGGAGCCTTATGAATAATTATATGGTTAGAGGTTTCATACTCCAACTTTAGAGGATGAAGTTGGTGAAAGGAAACCCTTATAACCATAACTTATTGAAGAAAAATTAACATAGGTAAAGGCTATTCGTTCTTATATTAAAGCAGGTGAAAGTAGGAAAAAGAGTAATGGTAATAATCCGAGGAAGGATTTAGAGTTACAAGTGGGAGATCATGTTTTCTTAAATGTGTATCCATGGAAGGGTATTATAAGGTTCAACAAGGAAGGTAAAATGAGTTCCAACTACATTGAACCATTCTATATTCTTGAAAGAGTTACAATTGTTGCTTATTCTTTGGCTATGCTTCTAAATATCTTAAAATTACACGATGTGTTCTATATATCTCTACTAAGGAAATACATGCCTAACCCAAAGCATGTACTCACCTATGATTAAAGAGAGTTGGAACCTAAAATTTCATGCTATGAATAACCCATCTATATTCTTTATACCATATAGAAATTATTGATGAATAAGATAACTCATCTAGTAAAGGTACTATGAAGAAATCACAAAATGAAATAAGCAACATGGGAAAATTCTACGAAGGAGAGATACCCACATAGTTTTAGAAGTTAATACCCCTAAAATCTAAAAGAATAAATTTTTAATGAGGTAAGAATTTATAACCTCAATAATTTACCATATTGTCCTTTTATAATAAATTTAATTTTTTGATAGCTAGCAATGCACACAACACCAGGTTTAAACAAAACACTATTTTGTCACGTTTTGCATGATCAATTAAATTCTAAAACTACTCAATAATTTATATAGTAAATTTATTTGTTAAATATACAATAAAATATTTTTACAATAATTCAATATATTTTAAAGGCATAATATATGAACAAACCCAATTTTACACATAAAAAATAATATTTTTATAAAGGGAGTTTTACCGCTTTTTATTGGCGCATATATTTTAAATTTTAAATTTAAAAATTTTATAACTTTAATATAAAAAAATAAAATAAATTTTTTAAATCAAAACATCAAAAATATTTAAGGGTTATGTTTTGATATTTTTCTGAATTATTCCATTTTTTAATGAATAGTGAAAAATACTTAAATTTATTTCAAAAGTGTTTTTTGTTTAATTTATTTATGAGGTTAGAATATAATTTAAATTTAGTTTAAAGGAAAATTATATTAGTTATATATAAATTAATCCAATTTAGGTAATTATAATTAATTTCAATTTGAAAATTGATATAAAAACATAGCAAACTTTTGGATATTTTTTACTTTAAAAACCCACATTGTCATCCTGTCCCCAGGATTAATTTTATATTAATTTCTTCCACTTATGTGATTGGAATTTGGAAAATGTATTAAATATTCGGAATCCAAATAATTTATAATGTCTAATAAGTTTAACTTAGTTTTTGACGAAAAATATTAGTGAAAGCGCTTAAAATTAATTACAACGATTAAGAGAAAAATTTGCTTAACAAGGGATTAAACCTTTAAATTAAGGAAACAAAATACATAGAAAATTGTCCAAGATACATTGGATGGAAATATTTAGACCCTATATTACCTTGTCTTGTATTTTTACCATTAATGGATCCAATTTTCGTAGAAAAAAATGTGGGTGGAATTCCTTTTTCCAAAATTTACGAGATTTCCACTCACTCTGTATAAAAAGTCACTCACCCCTCACCCTTACTCACACATATCAAGACCTTTTTTCAACAAAAAATATGCTCAAATAATCTCCCAAAATCCCTAATCTAAATATATAGGCCTCCTTTTTGGAATAACTCCCTCCAAGGAAGCCCTTTAGTGAAAACCAAAGGGAGTTTTTCAAAGAAGAGGTAACCTCCTTCCCCAAGATCTTTTGTTTTATTTACGTTCTCCACCCCCTAAAATATTATTATTCCATGATTATATAATAAAATAATTATGATAAATATAATTATATGTTTTTATGTTAATGGTTTTTCCTTTAATCACACACACATCCATCTAATGGGTAACAAACTTACCATTTATGTGTACAACGAATTACCGCCTCACGAAATGATGATTGTTCATTTTTACTTTACCACCTGTCATGGTGGGAATTATAATTGAAATGATGTTAATATATTATATATATTATAATTATTATTTCTTTATTATTTTTTAATTCTTTTGTAATACTTACATTTTTTTCCATTTTGTGGAAATATGATAACTTCGTTTGTGGAAGTGTGGAATACCACCTCTTCAAAGCGATGTGATTCATTCATACTATACATGAAATATATAAAGTATGATTTTAATAGACATATGATACATATATGAAATAAATTTGATACTATAATTATACTATATGGATATATCATTTAATTTTCATTCTTTTAAATACGATAAGAGAAATAAAATTAACATTCATGCATACGTACGACCTACTGTCTCCATGGGTGGTGCATTTCAATCCTTATCTACAAATATTATAGATTATTATAAATAAATATATAATAAATATATATAATATTTGAATCATTTTTTAAATTCTATAGATTATTAAACCATGATAGGAACAACAAGTAACAAGTCAAAATATTCTTGAGAAACTGAGCAATTAACACCAGAAATAGTGAAAATAATGAAAGAGTACTAAAAAATGGGTAATAAGATATTATAATAGGATAATATATGATATAATAGATATCAATATAGTTCTATAATATTTTATTAACATTCTTAAAGCTATTACATAGGAGGTTAAAATACATTCAAACACAAGGAAATGCAAGGTCAGTGTTTTTGTCTTAATTTACATTCCATTGAGACTTATTTGTCACTATAAACCAATTCACTTAATTATGGTGTATATAATTCCCATTTTTTATTTTAATATCATTATTCACTCATAATTCATGGTATTTTATGTTTTAATTTTAATTATCTCACCCAGGGGGTTTAGGTTGAAAATTTCCATGTTGTAAAAGTTACCTTTGCAATATTACTTTCTTTTGTGATTGTTGACTTTATCCTAAGACAATCACTTTATTGTAATAATATTTCATTGGATATTTCCTTAAATATCCACGTTCTTGGGTGAAAAATACTATTATTTCCTAAACCATATACCATATTTACGTACGATGTCCACTTTGACTGTTATTTGATTATATGAGGAATTATTTATAAACATGTATATTCTATTGAATAAAAATATGTTTTGATATGGCCCATTATTTTTGAGTTAAATAGATTTTTTTTTGATATACTAGGAATAGTTTGGACATGAAATACATGGTTTGGGGACGTTTTAATACAAGTTGTATAGGCTGGGGATCGGTTAATTCAAACCCTTCGATGCATTGGTAGTCTCATGAGATGAATTAGTTGGCCAAATAAGAATAGTTTAAACCATATTATCTTGAAGGTAAATATATCATGTGCCTAGGAATAATTATTTAAAAAAATTAATCATTTACTTTATTTTAAATTCATTTATTTTTATTATACATTAGATTATTGCATCGACATATCTATGGGTGCATTTCATTCTTAGTTTTTTAATTAAATGGCTTGTGTTTCAGTTTCTCACCTTTTCATATTGATTTTTTACTTATCTAGTTAATTGAATGGAATGAGTTATCAATTATTTACCTCTTAATGCTGTTTTACTCTCATCAATTCATTACTACTTCCACTTTACTATCCCTTACTGAGCATTTTAGATCGCCCTAATTTTATTTCCCTTCCCTAGGTTATGAAGAAGAAATATTTGAATAATATTTCAATGATGAAGCTTATTAAATTTTTTTATGTATAATGTTTTATTTTATATTTACTAATGTAATATAGGAATCATGTATATAATATTTGTTTCTAGGATAGTTAAGCTGGTCAGTACCTTGGGATTTGAAGCTTTTATTTATGATAATATAACAAAATAATGCACTAGATCTAGAATTATGGAGTCATGGCACTACACTTTATCTCATAGAGATGATGGTGAAGTCCCCACCATAAAACTTCTCCTATAACTCTCCTTGAGTGTAACTCAAAAAGTTCAATTTCTTGAAATGTGTTTCTCCTTCCGAGCCATGCTTATTTGGTTCTTGGGCTACTAGGAGCAAAGGAAACTCCCAAAACCCCATCAGTATTTGGGCCACTCACAAAAATTACTAATTCAAAATTCAATTGGTTCCATATGCGAATAGTGTGCATCACTACAATATTATTCCATAGGAAATGTATCTACACCATCATACCACTCATTTTATGAAACCTAAATCACGGTCTTGCAAGTTTAAGATCACCAAAATAGCATAACATGAAAAAACCACTTACCATGATCCTTAGAATATCTATTTCACCAAAATAGATCACCCTTGGAACTCCTCTACAAAAATAGGAACCGTACCAGTTTTAGTTTTCATTAGATGATTGTCTATCCATTGACATCATTTTGAAACACATGATCCTACCTATTCTCTATTTAATATAATATTTTATTATAACCACTAGTCTAACCACCGAAAAATTACTTCTATTGATGTCTAACCATAACACTAGGGAACTCCCACTTCCTTATATTATAAATTCCTATAACCGAAGGTTCTTCCTCAAGAACAAAAGGAATCATCATTCCTAAGCCACAAAATAATAATAACCTCCCATGAATTAGTCTCAACATGAGTGTATAATATTGATCACAACCTCTAAAGAAACTACTAACCCTTGGCTAACCCCTATAAATGAATTCCATCAAATAAAAATAAAATTTGAATCACTAAACTCTAAGTCATAATCCAAGATATTTAGATCCTCCCAGCTAGACCATAAATATTGTCTCTATAGGTTAAACTTATAGGAAATATCATTTTACCATCACAAATATCACGTGTCATAACATTCCAAAAAATCCTCTCATAGGTATACCAATGTAACAATATCACATGCCATCTCAATAGTATTATAAGGCACTGATTCTACACAGGTCTCATTCTAAGCGACTATTCCCTTAAGATCCAAAAACTTTTTGTTAATCAAATATATAAATAACAACATCAATCTAAATGAAATATGTCAAAGAATCATAAAAACAAGGTTAATTTAGATATAATTCCATTCTAAGATATATATGAAAACACTATATAGGTTGTTACTAGCACTTTAAATAATAAATACTAGGGCACTCAACCTCTCTGAGCATATTTACATTAGAATAATCCCTATTGAGTCTGATCACACTGTAGAGGTTCACACATACAACCTAAATGAACCTACTATTATATATATATTCTTTGAATCACCATTTCATAGTTCAATTAAGTAGAGTGTCACTCCAAGCTATACGGGAAAACACAATATCCGTTGTTGTTGACACCTTAAGTAATCAAAGATTTAAAAGACACCCCAAGGGTTCTTCATCATGGAATCAAATTATGCACTAGCATACTTGGGTCACCATATATCCCCAACACCAAGTAACTAGATCATTTATATAGATCATATCACTGAAGGATCCATAAGAACAACCACTTGAATGAAATACATATACAAGTTGGGTAAACTGAGTATAATTCCCCCAAGTACATACATGGATTTTTTTGTATGATTAGTAAATGGATCTTTAAAAATATGAGCCTCATTAATTATTAATGATAGTCAGACTAGAAGGCCTTTATATCACGTGAATCCTACATGCCTTATCTAATGCATGATACACCTCGCATCACTATAGTCCAATAACCAAAATCCATATCTGGATTATTGATTATGATACAAGAAAAAAAACCTAATAAATCATAAACCATAAATCCTAAAATTAATATTCATAAAACTATGTGAAAATCACAATAACATTAACAACTCAATCCAAAAACATCATTACTGTACCCTTGGTTTCCTAGACTTCCACTAAATAAGGTGTTCACGATGGAAGAGTTAGAGTTTTATCATAAGATTTAATAAATTTCTAGGTATCCCATCCACCAAATCACAAAATAGTTAGAAAAAAAATTAATTTTCTCTATTACAACTTTTTAACACCCAAGTTCAACTCACTCTATGAATAGTAATAGAATCAGTTTTCCATGTGACCACTAGTGTTCCTCTTCGAATACCATATGATTCTGATTTATAGTTGGGGTCAAAGTTGGTACCTTTGGGAGAATAACCTCCAATATCATAGTAATAAATAGTGATAAATAACAAAAAATCATACACATTAGAGTGAATAGGATAGTAATAAACTGAACGATGGAAGTGATAAAAATAATACTTATTATAAAAAAAATGAAATTCACCATACAAATCAAAACATAATACTTATAATATAAATATAGACTCATATGATAACCTATTAGGATGATAAAAAGATACAAAAATAAATAAAATTATAAAATACATAAGGTTTTTCTATAATTCTGAGCCATATCTTATTCAGGTCTTCTGATATCATCTAAACTATCTTACACGATCAGGATAAAATTGGTCTCAAGACTCATTCAAAATTATGCCTATAAGAACCATGTGATATATACTAAGGTATCCATGTATAAAATCATGGATAAAAGGTACACTATATTTTATGTTTGGTAGTTTGATTCTTAGGTTTGTGGGCATCAAGAATCGTTTTCTGAGTTTTCGGTAGAGCTTAGACTAGGTGCTAAATACAAGAAATTTTTATGTTTTAAGATTTTATTTTACGGAGTAAATAAGGCACATATAACAAGTCATAAAATATTTTGTGGATTAAATCTACTTACATCATAAATTCCCTTTTTATGACATAAATATATCACTCAGGATAAATTAACCCATGACACTGTATTTTTTAGCAAATGTGAGTTATGGGGATTTGACATCATAAATATATTATTTACAACATAAACCATTCATTCCTTATATGTTTTATACACTACAAGCCTATATCTTAATTCATTAGGCTTTTTTATTTATTCTTTGAACCCAAGGTAATATTCCAATTGATTTTGGGTTTTTACACTTTTGGATCTCTTCATTCAAAGATCAATCTTTGGCTAGGTTACATTGGTTCTCTTTGGGTAAGTGACCTCTCTAATTCTTCATTACCATTTGTTAAAATAGTAAAATTAGGGTGAATTTATATGATCTATTGATCCCATGTTAATTCTTGTTTGATTATTCTAGATCCATTGTGTGATCATCTTCTCGAGGTTGAAACTTTTTTGGTTTGTGGTGTGGCGTGAAAGGTTCTTGAGGTATGTCTGATATAACCTCTCCACCAACTATTTTCATTTATGAAATTTCATTTTAATGTGTGGGAATCAATTCTAGGGCCTCCATATGTTTCTCTACATTCCTTTTAGTGTTGGTGGATCCCATTGTAGGTGGTTTGTGACCTGATTTTGAGGTAGGTGGTTCCCTCTCTATCATATGTGATGCAATCACTGAATTTCTCTTTTTTGGTTAAATGGTTTTCTAAAATAATAGAATAATAATATATTAATTATTTTTTTGTATATAAAATTATTTTTTAAAGAAAATATTATTTTCCCATCATTTTTTAAAAGAAATATTATTTTAAAATAATTGTGAAACTAATTTCAAAATGGGGTTTAAAAGAAGGTTTTGATAGAAAAAGGGTGTTTTAATTATATTTTAAAATGTATAATACCTTTCAAATGATTTTATATTCCACACATAGTATCCATGGCTATTTAAGTGAGATGTTTAGTATTGGGGCTTTCCATTTGATATTGATAAGAAGATTCACTTTTTGGGGTGTTCTTCTATTCCTAGATTGATATGTATTTGGATATAGGAATTGAACTAGCATTGTAAGTGGGTTCACTTTTTTTGGTGTTCCTATTTTCCATATACCTTGATTCTTGGGTACTTGGGAATTATAGTGAATACTAGTCATGACTAATATATTAATAACATCACTAACTTGACTGTGTGTGTTTATCCATGGTGTGTTATATTTTCACTTATTTGACTCAATATACATGTTTTCATGAAATTGAAATGATTTTATGAATTCACGATTTAAAACTATTTCACAATTATTTGTTTTAGAACTATAGAAAAAGTGAACTTTTTACCATGATTTTGATATAAAAATACATTAATTCTTATCATCTCATGTCTTATAAACTGTGTATATGAGATTATTATGCAGAAACTTGATGTGGAATCCATGGGTGGGATCCAACTGAGCCTGTTTAGCTCACAGGCTACACACCCCTTCGGTGGTGTGTAGACTTTGTATTATCTTTTGATGTAGGAAAATTAAAGGTTCCATAGTGAGGTGGCGTGGGTTATATCAGTTGGGTATATATAACTGGTGGTGAGATGGTTGGACATTTTCCACTTATCACGTGATGTAGTAGTCACTGGTTCACCTATCATTTTTTTGGATTTGTTGGAAAATTACCTTTTGTTTTTTCTGGATTTTAAGTTGTATCACTATAGATGTTTATATTTCATTATGGAATATATTTATTTTAATTTTATTCAACTATTTATTTATAATATATTTATATGTATTCAATATATATCTTGTTTTAGGTTGATCGAAATCAATTCGTCTTATTGTGTTTGATGCCTGAGTGCTGGTTTCCAGCCCATGGGTATTGGGAACATCGTTCAAGTATGTGGAAGACTGGGTTTGGTACCAGTGTTATATGGAAACCCAATTTTTTTTATAGATTGGTATAATATCTTGGTTATGCTCAGTCTTGGGAAGTTTTTAGTTGTTAGATAAAATTTTTCAGACATGATAGGTAGTTTTCGGTGAGTTCATGGCAAGATTTTTCCATGGATAGCCTCAAGTTACCATGGTATGTTGGGATGTGTATCTCTTGTGTTGAGTTTTGATGTTCATCTCAATTTTTTATTAGGTATTTCTAATTTGAACTTATATTTTTCTATTGTTGGATCATTTTTTCTATTTTTGGGGTGTAACAACATGTCTTTGAGACACCTTACTTGGGTCACCCAGGAGGGTGTAGTGAGAGATTTTCCTCTTTGGAATCCAACTTTGGATTAGGATCTTATAGAGGCTATCATTAAATCTATTTCTTCCATGATACATAATATACTATGAGTTCAAAAGCTAGTTATTGAGGTATAGCCAGGAGATGGGAAAGATAAAGCCTGATCCTGTAAGTTCCTACACAAGAATCCCCCATCCTTTATGGGTATGAATGAACCTAGAGAGGTAGATTACGGATTATAAAAGATCAATATGGTCTTTTATTTTCTATATACACAAGATTCTATCAAGGTGAAGTGCGTGACTTTATGGCTTGAGGGTCCCGACAAGTGGTGGTGGGATTCCATGGTACATGAAAACTAGTATGTTGGCTTGAATTGGAAGGGTTTCAACACCCTCATATTTCATAAGTCTTTCCTAGAATCTTTGTTGACATTGAATTATTATTTTGTTCCTCTCTTTATAGTAGGGAGAGAGCTTGGTTCCACAACATACTAATTGGCTCAAGGAACTAGTTCATTTTTCTCCATATGTAGTGATAAATGATCTATTGAATGCTTAGAAATAATTTAAAGGTTTGCGGATAAAATTTCAATTATAGGTATATATACTGAATATTTATACATAATAAGAGATGATAAATAAGGATGTGATGTAAGATATGGATATAATGGGTAATATTGGTTATTTTACCCCTTCCCTTCCACCCAGTGGTAGCTTCAGTGGTGTGTAGGGGAAGACGAGAAAGTGAAATGATCATCATA
The DNA here is from genome assembly GCA_963277665.1 of Viscum album. Taxonomy (NCBI): domain Eukaryota; kingdom Viridiplantae; phylum Streptophyta; class Magnoliopsida; order Santalales; family Viscaceae; genus Viscum; species Viscum album. Next base: position 496,216,925 of record OY728120.1, read on the forward strand.
GGGGTGGTCAAGGTAGTTCACAGTAATGGGATTAATATGAAGCACCATAATCTTCTATTAGTGTGCCTCTTACTTACTATCATTGTGGAAATGTAGGGTACACCTGATGTACTTTTCCTACACCCACCATGATTTACATCACTTGTGGCCGTCAAGACCATCTGTAGAGGTTTTTTAGGCTATGCCTATTCTTAATTATAGTTAAGGTTCTTTAATTCGAAATCCCAATACAGTGTAGTTAAATGATTAAAAGTTTTTAGGTATCAAACTATTGGCCTCTGGAGTAAATAATATTCACCTGGTAGAAGATTTTCTGATTGAGGTTGATGCGATCCCGATGAAAGTTAGAGGTACCATTTTCATTTCATTTTCTATGAAACTACTTTATTTGATAATATTTCCTCTAATTTGTTTATATTTTAATGTTGTATTGATGTTATAAAAATTATAATAGTTCTCATGTCCTTTTTATAAATCCATAGAAACTCCTTGAAAAAATAAAATAACGTGGGTTTTGTTGTTTGTACTATTCTCTATCGATAACTAATGTGAAGTTTTTTTGGGATTTATTTATTCTTGATTTTGATCTGTTTAATGTCATTATTAGGATAGACTGGATTAATGATCATAAGAATAAAATTTATTGTTATCATCAGCGTGTTTCATTAATTTCTTCCAATGGTAACTTCCATGTGTTTCATGGAGAGTGGGATATGAGGCCCTGTCATGAAAGAACTTCCCACCTAGAGATTAAGAGTTTCTTCTCTATAATTTTAGTTCAGTCTACTAAAATTTAATTTTTCTAATATCTTCTCATGGTTTTTAGAAACCTTCCTAATATCTTCTCAATTTTTTTTCTAGACTTCCTATGGAGAGGGAGGTAGAGTTTATAATTGATTTGGTTTTGGGTACTCATACATTCTCAAGAACCTATTATTGTAGTAAACCAAATGTAATAAAAGTGTTCAAGATTTAGTTAGAGGATCTAATATAGAAAGTTTTTGTTCTCCCTAGTGTCCAGACATGGGAATATCCTATGCCCTTTTCCAATAATTTATATGGTTCCCTTCATTTTTTTGTAGACTATAAAAAGTTAAACTGAGTGAAGGTTAATAATAAGTACCCTTTTCCCCATAGGGATGATGTTTTTGATCAATTAAAGGGGGGAAAGTGTTTTTTTATGGGTGATATTTGGTCAGGTTATCATTAGGTTAGGGTTATAGAGTGTGATATAATAATGATAGTTTTAAGAAGAATGTATAACCATTATTAATATCTCATGGCACCCTTTGGTCTGAATAAAGCTCAAATAGATTTTTATGATTTTTATGAAACATATATTCCATAAGTATGTTGACACTTTTATTATAGTGTTTTTGGATGGTATCTTGGTTTATTTGATATTCGAGCATGAGTATGAGAAACATATAAATTTGGTTTTGGAATTATTGAAAAACCACCAACTCTATGGAAATATTATAAAATGAAATTTTTGGATCCAATAAGTGATGTTATTTGGACATGTGATTTCTGAATGTGGCCTATTAGTCAATCCTAAAAAGTTAAATCATGCCTTTTCATGGGAGGATAAATAGAACAAATTTTATATATGGATTTTCTTAGATATATCTAGTTACCATCAGAATTTTTTTACGGATTTATCAAAGTAGGGAAAACCTTTGACTGCTATTACTTGGAAGGGGGTTGATTTAATTTAAGGTGCTAATTTTCATACTTGTTTTGATTATTTTAAATGGATTTGGGGATCAGTACCTATTTTGATCTTAACTGAGCCCAGTAAGGGGTATGTCGTATAATTCAATTATTATAGTGATAGTCTAGGTAGTGTGATTATATAGGATGACCATGTAGTGTCCTATAGTTATCAATATCTTTGACTTCATGAGAAGAATTACCACACTCATGATTTGGATATTTATGTAGTGATTCATGCACTTTAGTGTTGGTGAAATTATCTTTTTGGAAGATGTTTGTAGTGTTATCTAACTGTAAGAGTTTACGTTATATATTTTCTTAGATGGAATTGAATCTTTGAGAGAGGCGATGAGTGGAGAACCTCCAGAAGTTCAATTTTGACGTCACCTATAGAAAAGTAAAGGTGATTGTCATTTCATATGATCTAAGTAGGAAAGTGACATCACCTACTGAATTGGAATCAAAAGAAGAGTGAAACCTTATGGATATATTCACTAAGTTCTATCTGGATTCTTAGGAGGATTATTTGGGAATGGTTTTGACTAGTGTTCAATTTTTATCATATCTCTTTGAGTCTATTCTATAGGGTCAACAACAATATTACATGTTTTGAAGAATTTGGTAAGCCTTATATGTTCGGGATATTGTTTCTAGTTTGTAACTCCCTTCTTATGAAGTTATCCACTTTGGGGATTGGGTCATCATCCCAAAACCTGTGAGAAGTTCAGTTTTGTTTGAATGTCATAGCTCTTTGTGGTCTATTTATAAAGGTTCTACGAATATGTATTATGAAAATAGATGGTGTTTATAGAGGATGGTTATGAATCATGAAATTTTTGATTTTGTTTCTCACTGTTACACCTAAAAATATATAAATTTAGAGAAACTAAAACCTTATGGTTTTCTCCAACCTCTTTTAGTACTGGTTTGGAAATGGGATGAGGTTTCCATGAACTTCATTATTGGATTACCATAGACTCCCTAAGGGAATAATTTTATCTGGGTGGTGTTTAATCGGTTGATGAAATATATTCATTTTATTCTCCTTAGGTACACCAATAAGGATAAATATCTGGATAAACTATATTTTTTACAAGATTATGAAGCTACATGGGGTTTCATATACCATCTTTTCAGATAGGGCTACCTGGTTTACTTCTAGTTTTTTGATGAGTCTCCAAGAGGAAATGGGGGATCAGGTTAGGTTGCGTACAACTTACCATCCAAAAACAGATGTTCATAAATAGCATGCTATTAAGATATTGGAGGATATACTCTATGCCTACAATTATATTTCATTGGATCATGGGATATATATGGTTCAATTTGAGTTTTCTTATAGAAATAATTATCAGTCTTCGATCAGAATGACACCCTTTGAGGCTTTGTATGTTTACCCGTGTGGGTCACCGTTTTGTTTGGAAGAGGTGAGGGAATCCTCCCTTGTGTGATCGAGTCTCATTTAGGATATTTTATTAATGATTTTTTATATACATCAATATTTTGTTACCACATAGATTTGGGATAAATTATATATGTATCATCAATGCCATAATTTGGAGTTTTCCATCAGTGACTTGGTTTTCATGAAAGTTTCTCCTTTTTGGGTCACTGTCGGATTTTGAAATAGGGTAAAATGGCTCCAAGATTTGTTGAACCATTTGAGGTCATTTAGTATCTTGGGTAATTTTATTATTACTTATAATTTCCATCTTAATCAATAGGTGTACATGATTTTTTTCCCTATGTCTCAAGTAAGGAAGAACCATCATGATCCCTCTCTTCTAATAATCTTACTTCTACTTATTTATTTTAATTGGATATGGTAGTGACATAAAGCTATGTTTTTAGGATATGTTGATAATGTGTTTATTATTGTTTGATTCTTCTAGATCCGTTGTGCGATCTTCTTCTGGAGGTTGACCCTTTTATTGGTTTTGGTGTGGCGTGCAAGGTTCTTGAGGAATGTGTGATCTAACCTCTATGATAACTCTTTTCATTTATGGAATGAAATTTTAAGACATGGGAATCAATTATAGGGCCTCCGTTTTTTTCTTTATTCCTTTTGGTGTTGGTGGATCCCGTTGCGATTGGTTTGTGTCCCAAGTTATAAGTCCGTGGTTCCGTCTCTAGCATATGTTTTATGAACCATTAATTTATCTTATTTTGTTAAATGGTTTTATAAAATATTTTAATGATACTAGATTGACTAATTTACATATTTAAAATGGGGTTTTAAATAATATAGTGTTTTCCCATTATTTTGATAAAAGAAATATTATTTTCAATGTATTATGAAATAGATTGAAAAATGGGATTTCAATGTAGGTTTTGATAGAGAAATGGGTGTTTGAATTATATTGTGAAATGTTTAATCCCATTAAAATGATTTGATATGACACAAATGAGAACCTTGGGTACTTATTCATGAGGTATAATATTAAGACCTAACTTTTGATATTGATAGGAATGTTCACTTTCAATGGGGTTCTTACATTCCCATATTGAGGATTAATTCGGCTCTTGGACATGACTTGAAATTGTAGTATGGTTCACTTCATGGGGTGTTCCTCTATTCCCTAGACCTTTATTGATGAGTACATGGAACTTATAGTGCAGAATAGTCATGAGTATTGAGGAGTGACCCAGCTAACTTGGATGTGAGTTATAATTGGGAAGTTTATCCTTTATGTGTTTAATTTTTACTACCTTTAATTGATATATATGTTATTAATGAAATAGAAATTATTTGATGGATTCGTGAATTGAAATTATTTTACCTATGTTTTTTTAGTTATGTGGAAAAGAGAACTTTTTTATCAGGATTTTTATATAAAAATTATTTACTTCTTTTCAATACATGTTTTATAAATTGACAAAATATGTTTTTTTGTAGAGAGAATTGACATAGAACACATGGGTGGGTCCCAGCATACATGTTTAGCTCACACCCTACACACCCCTTTGGCAGTGTGTAGACCTGGTATTGTTTTTATTAATCATAGAGAGGCAAGGAGCCACAGTGAGGTGGTGTAGTTTATGTCAGCAGGGTATGGGTGGATGGTGGTGAGATGCTTCTCAATAATCACATGGAGTAGTATTAATTGGTTTAGCTATCCTTTTATGGTCTTTTTGTACATGTACCTTTGATTTTATCTACCTTTCGAGTTCTATTGCTATCGCTGTTTCTCCTTAGTTACGTTTTTTTATTTTTCTTACACTATTTCTTTCAATCATGTATATGTTTTCCATGTATATTGTTTTAGTTTGGGTGAAATCATTTAATATTTTTGGGTTTGATACCTAGGTGTTAGTCACTAGCTCATAGGGATGGGGAATTCCTGTCATGTATGTAGCAGGTCAGGTTGGGTATCAGTGTTAGAGGGAAACCTGTGTTGGTTTGTTGCACCATGTTTAACAGAATCTCAAGAAGTGTGCGAGTAAAAAACTAAATAGGGAACCACCAAAAAGGTCCCATATATAACCATAAATTCTATGATATGTGCATGTGATTTTCTCAACTGTACAAAATAAATAAAATTCTAAAAATAACTATTAAATACACCACTAAGAATTCATACTTTTTCTTGATTCCATAATTTATTTTAGCATGTCATGATGAAGATTATTTTATAACATCATATCCACCCCATGGGAATCCACACAGGACATGATCCAAGCCTAAAACTATCATCGACCATCAATCCAGTGACATCGATCGACTATACATACATCAGACAGTGCTATAGTGTCTCTATGCATGAGAATCCCGTTAGGGTAACCTCTTTATACTAATAGAAGATTTAACCATCACACCTCCACCAAGATGAATAGAATAACCTAGGGAATCACTTGGTATCCCTCATATTTAATCCATTACACTAAGTCCCTTGGAAGTATCAGTGAGTTTTCAGTGTTTGGACGATGTTTAATTTCTTATAATGGACCATAGGAAATCTTATATGTCAAGGCATGAATGATTCATGGGAGACCCAGGTAATCAAATGGAATACCCTATTGGATCCAACAGTTTATAACTAGTCATCCAATACCTCATTAATCCTCATTTAATCCATCACTGTTGTGTCCACCTAATCCTAGGGGGTATCCTAAGAATCAATTAATTTGATGAAACTATCACCCTTGGGTTTTCAAACATCTGTGTGTGGGGATATACACTCATCAAGAACCTCATATTGCTATTCAAATCTTGTATGTTCCATGCATTTAAAATGGCCTAATGGTATATCCATTTTAATCCCAGTGTACCCATGAATTCATAATGGTCACATTATATCAAAATAATCCCTACTATACTATGTATTCAAGTATGTGCACAATCACATAACTGTGATACTAGATCCTAGGTACCACCACTGGGTATCCACTCCTGTATAAACCATATCATTATATGTTAGTTAAACTAAGAATCCACCCATAGTATTCTATGATATCAGATCCCAAATAGTTTAAGAATCTTAGGGTATAATTCATATTAATAGGTGATTCATGGGGATCCAGGGAAATCACATTAGTTCTAGGCCTAATGGATGATTCCCACGAATCTTTTGAAATCACATATCATCAAGAAATAAATAAATAATCATACAACTAGGGCCGTCCGAACACCCATGTTAATCACCATAACGAAATCCTAGTAGGATTGTACATCAATTTAGGATCTCATGTGACATTTGGAACCATAAATACACAACACATATACCCTCTTAAGGATAGTCTATCAATATGAACCCTTGAGTGTCCCCTTGGCCACAGTATAGAATAGGTACCCTCATGTGGGTCCTCGGTCTCAAACTAGGTCTCAATTAAACTGCTGATGTTCAGAGGGTTCCAAATAATACGACATCATTATTAGGATACCAAATACTTTCTAGATACATGGGTATTTCAAATTGGAAACACTCAAAAGTTTTCACAGGAACCATCTCAGTCCTCATGGTCATATTAGGTTAGTCTGATCACATAACCCATCACCGCTAGTTTATTGCCTATCACCATAGTCTATGCATGCTTCAAGGGGTCTAAGTATCACATGGAATCATAAATTAATCATTTAATCCTTTGACCATTGGTGACTAAGGAAACCAAATGGTGTCCTTAGGCCCACAATGGCTCTTGACACCTTGTGTAGTACAACCTTAGTAATTTCACTTAATTAAATTAACAATTTAATTGATTACCAATTTAGTAATTGTTTTAACTCATTTAAATATTTAATTAACATTGTGGTCAATCTACCTAAGGCGTCGATACCATAAGCCACAGTTAATATAATAAAATGATTTAATCATAAGGTCTGTAGGAGGGAACACCTACCTTAAAAGAAGTTGTTCTAATTTAGGTCTAAGGACTAGTAGCTCCACTAAGGTGGATCCAAGATCAAACAAGCCCAATGAAATCAATTCTGAACCTGTATCAGCATTCAATCCCCTATATCAAACAAAAAAATTCCAAACATAAACAATAGATTCATTAAAATATTTACAATTAATAAACCAATTTTAAAAAATAATGAATAAGCACTGAAAACCTCACCACTTTGAGACACCTCATCGAAACAAAAGACAATGTCCCATGGGAGGTCCACCGTGGAGCTTCGGTATTAACTCAAAGAAAAATCTTTAAGCACCAGAACCAATTTCATCATCAAATTAATTTAATTTGGACAAATTACCTTAAATAATTTTCCATCAAGATGTAACTTTGATGAAACAATATATGATGACAGGTGGATGTCAACATGGGGAGTCATCTCTATAGTATTCACAAAATCCTAGTCAAAATTTAGTGATTTCACCATTCTCTGGTGAAATATCCATTTTTGGAATAAACCGAAACAATGATGAATTAGTAGGTTGTATGTTCTTCATGCACTCCTACTCACTATAAAGGTTCTCTATAATATAACTATTTCTAAGTGAAATATTTTCCAACTACTTTCAACTAGGTTTCTTCATAGATACCAATTAATACCAAAGACATAAAATAAATACACCATGGCTACACCCCTTTCCTTTTGGTCGTTGAACACCCACCATATCCCACATGACCTTCCCTTGACTAACCACGCATAAACCCACAATATAAAGATAATATAAACTTAATAATCTTATAAATTTTTTTGTATACATAACACCCCAAATGGTAGGTGTAGAGTCTGAGAAAAATAGATCCCAATAGGACCCCCTAAGGAGTCTATATAATTTCTTCCGCAAAGTAATTCAGATATGTTAATTTAAAAAAATAAGAAAAATGAGTTTTTCATTACAATTAAAGAAGATTAATTCTCTCCAAAATTCTTAATGGTGATAAAATCTAGAAGTTTAGTTTATGAAAAAAATAAGGCTTAAACAATTCCTTTTTTCCTTTTTAAAATCAATTTTTAAAACCCAAGAGGAAAACTACCTAAACATTTTAAATAAAACACCCTTTTTAGTAAATATTTGAAAATCATTTCACAAGCTAAAGAAAATAAAGCATAGAGGAACCATGAGCTGGAACTACATGTAAAAGAGTTATAAAACATATTATGAGTAAAAAAATATTAACAATGGTTCCTCCCAACAACAATCCAATATAATAATAAATAAAGTTAAATTTTGAAACTCTAGTAATGAGTAATGATCAAGAGATCAAATTACTATATAGATTATGAAATGTCATCTGTCATGTTTCATAGGTAAATCCTAGATATTTTATTTGTCCCTATAATGTTAATATAATAGATATCATGACCGAATATATGAAAATTTACGATCTACCAAGTATACAAGATTTGAGATTCCATGAACACCCTCTTCCTCGAAGCACATTCATAGCATGAACCCATATTCTATAGGGAAACAATTGATATGATGTGAGTCCAAACTATCCAAAAATAAATCCTGGTCTATCCTCTAGATACCTAGGTTTACCATGATCAATAAATAGAGGAGAGTGATATAAAAGAAGCAAGGATCACAACATAGATCCGCATCATCATCAATATGCACAATCAATATTACCTATCACATGTAATCCACATCTCACCCACACCCCCATGCTTCCTCATAGAGAACAAACCATTAATTAAAAACCACTTTATTATATACACCAATAACAACATAGAAAAGGAAAATTTATATGAAGGGTTCACTAAGGGACATTTTATGAAAAGAGCTCTAACTTCATAAAGTGTCCAATCAGCCTTCAAGGAAAACCAACTTGACAAACCATGCCTTTATTAGTTAAGAAAAACATCACTTTGAATCATCCATTTCAAAAGACCTATACATACTAGATTCCTTTAAAAACCATAGTTGGGAGAAAAATAGTCATTTAATAAAAAACATGAAATGTCAAATAATCTATTTAAATGGATTGAAATATCATTTCTACAAATACTTCAAAAAAAGTCATTATAAGTTATTATTTAAATAAATAATAAGAAAATATTATAAAGAAACAAAAACAGTTAACCATTTTGAATTAAAATGAAAGAATTACAAAAATTCCTTTAAAATAAGGATTTTCACTTTAAAAAACTAAAATCCAAAATGTTTGGAAAAAACCAATTTTATTTCAAACAAAGGATCAAATATCTAAATAAAAAAATCATACAAATTAAACATTTCATAAAAAAGGGGCAATGATTATTATAAATTATTAAACCATTATTAATCTATTTTGAAGGTAAAATATAGAAATAATTGTAGCAACACATGGATTACAAGAATAAGAAAATACATTGAAACAAGTGTCTCTAAATATTTTAGATCAAACCACAACAAATCCGAAACATGTCCCCTTCTATGGAGAATTCCAAGATTAAGGGAGTGAGATTTCAAGAAGAGAAAAAAACCCTAAAACCAAAAAAACACATGTATAATTATGTATCCATTAAATCCATAGGATTTAACTGATTTTATAAAAAATAGATAAGGAGGAACAAGAGAGATCAAAGGCTAAGAGGAATTAGACATACCAATAGGAAACCACCGCATTGAATGACACTTAGATCCACCACGAATTGATGGTAGAGTATACAAAATTTCTAAAAAGGAGTCCAAAGGAAAATATGGGTAAGGATAGGGTGGAGGGTGGATGAACGTGAATGAAAATGGGGGGGGGGGGGTGGTTAGCAAAAAATGATGCAAATTCCCTTACTAAAAATGATTACTTGCAACACCACTAGCTGGATGGAATCACTCACTAGTGAGCTGGTGGACCACTATCTAATATGTTTGAATTAAAAAACTTGATGGTGGCTACATAAGAATTCTATATCCCCTGGAAAGACCACTGGTTGCCTGATGGATATAGAAAAAATACTTTATGCACTTCCAAGACCACTGGTTCGCTGATCGAACACCTATATCTTCATTATCTACAAGTTTATTCCCACACATTCTCTAAAATTTTGATCCACCATTTCACCCCTCATACAACTAAAAAACCCAAAAAAATGTAGGATAAGAGAAAATCAAAGTAATGATATTTCATTATCTAAAGGAAATATTGAGTTAGGACACATCAGAAGTTATAAAACCTTCTGCTATGCAATGGAAGAGGGTATAATTGAATGAAATTTAGTTGAAACTATCTATCCTGAAAACTCTATTTTTTTTATAATTATTTCATGATGAGGAACTAATATTATGCGGTGGATTAAAGTCCCATTAATATGACTAGTGATTCTATTGGACTGTGGATATATCAAGAGTTTAGAGGCCCTTCGACGACCACTTTAGTGATATTTATCGAACTCATTAGAATGAGTTTGAAGGTAATTGATATAAATAGAGGCTTTTTAGTGTAAGGTATGCATAATGTACAATGTTCATCAATTATAGTATATTTATGGTTTATTTATTTTTATAATGGTTATCTCAGGGTTGGGATTTTAATTAATTTGACTTATTTTTATAAGTGTTATTAGAACCCCATAAATCCTAGGAGTAGAATTAGAGCATCCCATGTATTTAGATTCATGAACTGTTATTGGAAATTATGTTTTTGTATATCATATTCCATGTTGTTTACCATTCATAAAATATCATAGGGTATTTTTTTATGGGTTTTGTATCATGACATATGATATAATAAATTATAATCCATGACACATTTTAAACCTATAGTTTTATAATGGCTGTATTGGGTGACCACTGGTTATCAAAAATATGATTATGTGAATCGAGTTTTAACAAAAGTGTGGGTCCCACATGAGTGAATATGATGCATTAGGTTCCCTATGTCAAGGGTTTAAAATCCCTACTACTTGGAAATAGGGTTTCACTATGTGAACATAGGGTGTCACACCATGAAACATGTTCCCCAATCCCACCTTGGGGCGTGGAGGGGTTTGGGTGAAAAATATAAGACCCTTGAGTCCCCCTCCCCATCATAAGAATTTTTCCATCCATGGGTGAGATTTTTGTAGCTAACCATATGAATGAAAAATCATAATGGAATAACAACCTAAAGAAGAAAATATTGTGGTATAGGGGCTCCTGGTTTAGTACTAACAAGTGGTATTGAAGATAGGGAAAACCTCAGGTCCCTAGGGAGTGTTCTGTGGGGGATATTGTGGGTCCAACCTTACTAAAACTTATACCCTAGGTTTCCCATGACATTAGTTTAATAGACATACTTCTTGGTAGCAGGTAATGATAGTGTGACCATAGGGCGTCACACCATGACACTTGTTCCCCAATCCCATATCGAGTGTGGAGGGGTTTGGGCATGAAATATAAATCCCTTGAGCCCCCTCCCCATCATAAGGCCTTTTCCATCTATGGTTGAGCTCTAAGTAGATAACCCTATAAAAGAAAAACCATGAATGAGTAATATCCTAAATAAAGATATATCGAGGTGGATGGATTGCTTCTTTGGTCCTAACAAAAATAACATCATATCACTAATATGATTACTCATTATATTATAAAATCTGATTTAATAAAAACTTTACATATTATATATATAGTATTTAATTAAATAAATTTATATCAAAGGGTACAAAAATATAAAACCTTATATATAAGGTGTATCATATTTGAATATACAGCTATCAGTCGTAAAGTATGACTAATAACATATAGATCTGCACACTATTAGCCATATCCCATTACTTCTACCAAATTATAAATTACAGTATAATGAGAATTTGTTTCCTTTATATTCTACTTCAAATTTAATTTATTATTTATAAATTTTTTATAAATAAGGATAGAAGGTATTTTAAGGATATTTATTAATTTATAAAGAGTTTATAAATTAATTAATTAAATAAATTTTCATGAAATATTTATTTATAAATATTCCTCAATATTAAATTTTAATATTAAATAACTTTTATGAAATTATATGGCATGGTATATGGATTAGAAATAAAATGTTTATTTAGTAATCATAACATTAATTTATAATGTGTTTATAAATTAAAAAAAGGTCAAAACAAAAATATTATACATAAAGTTAACGAATTATCGATAATTTTTAATTTGAATAGGTCAAATTATATGCCATATATGGAATATTATTTAGACTGCATCAAAATAGTTTTTATGATTTATTTGGTCAAGGTTTAAATAATATATAGTATGTGATATGAAGATGATGTAAATATTTTACATAAAGAAAACTAGATTATAATTTTTTTGTGACAGATAAAAATATAATATATATATATAAAGTAATATACCATATAATGATTAATATAAAAAATAAAATTATATTTGAATATAAAGTGTTCACATTCAATATTTTGGAAGGTCTATAATGATTAGATAAAGTTTATAAAATGCATGTATTTTTCTTTTATTAATAAGTTGTTCATAAATATCGATCTTAGGTCTAAATATGTGAATTGTTCATTTATTTTAAGGTTATTCAATATTTTATTCATAGTTATAATTTTTTTATATTATGAATTTTTGTATTCCTTAATTGAAATTGTTTATACATCATCTTATAAATTTTCAAAGCCCTAAATTTATAGTGACCCAAAATTTACAAACAAAAATAATAAATCTTATTAGTGGAATATTCATTGCATAACAATATGGTGGATACTATAATTGTGAAGTTCTAACATCTTTGGAAACATTGATATGAACAAGATATTACTTAAATCCATGAATATATATATATGTATGTATATATATATGATATTTTTATGAAAGGTGTATCATTTTTCATGAAAATTTAGATTTACATGTATGGTAGGTTTTCCACTACCTGTGATAATGGTTATTGTTTGGAATTTCAATCATTCACACAACTTTCATTTAATTTAGAATTTCATTTGATGAAAATATTGGGAGTAAATTTATGAGATACATGAACTGACCATGGAATTTATACCTACATTTTTAAGTTGGAATAAATGAGACAACCCAAGGAGCATCCTTCAGGCTTAGAAATTATATGCCCATGCATAAGATAAAATTTGTGGATATTCAGATGAAACTCTTAGGAACCTGTATATATCTTAGTTATTATCCTTTTCACATGAGGGAAAAAAATGTCATGGAGCAAGGATATATCCCATCTGAATGTTAGTTGATTCTACAAAACTTATGGATACACTATGAAGGTGGTATGTTATTGTTTAAAGCTATGTGATCTCTCTCAAACTCAGGAAATGTAGATCAAGAATGATAAAATTGATATTCAGTGTAAGGTACACCATATTTACTATAGTTCTTCAATTCAGAATTTTATATACAGTTTCTATATTTCTTTTGTAGATATGCTTAGATAAGGATTTAAATTCTTTATGCCACTTCTAATAATTTTCAATTTACTCTAATAAAACCCTTCAGTGGAATCAGAGGAATAAAGTTAAGTTTATCAATATTATAGATTTAATAAATAATAATCTTATCACCTATACAAGAGTCATTTATGATATGATTGTGATGATTCCAGACCTAAATAACTAAGCGGTGAGTTTCATGTTAATGTGGGGTCATTTTCTTAGAAAAATGTGGATCATGACCCAATAATGGGTATGGTGTATTTTTATAATGTAGTAATAATTTTAGTGGGATAAAATTTAATAAAGTTAATTATTAAATTGTTAACAATGCATGAAACTCATCATATTGAAGCTTCTGTTGTTGATAAGATCATCCTCATCATTAAGTTAAACTTTTTAATTAGTCCTTGAAAAGGGGAAGCTTAATGTAAGTAGATCTTAAGACTGGTAACATAAGAAAAGTTCTTAAGCATAATTGGTTATTTAAGAAAATTTCTTAAGGAAAAATTTGATGTTTCAAACCAATTATTTCTTAAATAAATAAGTGTTTAAATTGTTAAATAAGTGATTCTATATGATTATGAAAGCATAAAGTGATTCATTAATGTTTCAAAGGCATTAGTTTCATAATGACCAATGGAGTCTTAGTCTCTACTCATGTACTCAATATGATTGGTTATTCTAATGATTTTAGTAATTTTAGTCCCATATACTCAATATTATTTTGAATTTCAAATGATATTCAATACAATTAAATATATTTATGATTCTATGTGACTAAAGGATTACTTAAAACATTATTGGTTATAGAAATATATTATAAAAGATTATTTATGTTTGAATAAAAAAGGATTTTTTGGGAATTTATTCTGTTGATATTTATGGAAATGTTCCTAAAATGTGAATAAATTCATGAAATGTTACCTGACATTCTCAAAGTGTTGATAATAGTTTAATTAGGAACATGATGTCTATATTCTGTTACTTTATGGATAGTACAAGTTATAAATTATTCAAACCGAAATAATAAAAGTTTGTCATAATGTTTAAAAATCTTTCTTTAAGAATCCAATCATGCTCATTGGTTTCTAGGGTTTTTAGGAAGGAATAATAATAATTCAATATTATTGGTTTATCAATGATATACACCTTAAGTAGTTTTTGAAACTCCATGGAATGTACATTCTAGGTATGAATGTTATAGAATGTAATTATTCAATTTTAAATGGTATGTGATATTAAAATTTTATTTTATAAAGTGTTGTAAATATATAAGAGTTATAAATAAAAGGACGATCAGATTGAGCTTGTAGTTTATATTCATGAGGAAAAGTAAGTAGTTACTACATAAATTATTTGAATGTAAATGATTTTATCAATCTCAGATGAATATAATTAAATTATGTGTATGTTCATTTCATTTATCTTATATTAAAAGAGAATTTGTTTTATTACAAAGAGTTTTGTAATCATGTATAAGACGATTAAGTTCACACACATGGTTTATGAATCATTAATTTCTATAAAAGGTTTTGAGAAGAAGATATAGATAAATTTTTTTATCTAGAACAAAGTGTTTATATAAATATCTATTAAAATATATGGGGATATGTTCATTCCATTCATCAGTTGTATGTTTTAAAAATTTATATCATAAAATTAAATTTTTTACAAACACATAGAATTCCATATATAATATAGTTTAATATTCCTTCTAAAATAAAATAAAGTATACTTATTAACAAAAAGTGGTTTGTTATGTTTAAAAGATATTATAAATCGAATATAATATTTAACAGGCTAGTGGGACTTTGTTTAGACTTAGAGAACTTCAAAGTTAAAAAATAAACAATACACTAATCTAAGTTTAGAGTGAATTTTTTTTAGTAATAGAGTTATGATATAAACAATAATGTATAGAGTTGTATAATTTTAATGAAAAATTTTGATGGAATAGGGTTCCAAGGATGATGATGAAGAATTTAGAGTGAGTTAAAAGTGGAAAACAAAAGTTTACATCATAACATTTGATATTGTGAAGTCAAGAAGGTTGAATATGTTCAAGAAGCTGAATATTTAGGAATATGTTTCCTAAATATCACCATTATTTAACCTATATTACTTTATTGATGTTTCTTAAAAAATATATGTGTGGGAGGGTTTTATCAGATGGTCACATAGAGATATGATGTGGATTACTTTTGATTTAATGTTCTAACAAATAATAGAAAGTGTAGAAAAAATAAGGTTGTTATGGTAGTTAATCATATATGATATGATAAAACAATGATTGTATTGGTTTTGTTAAATATTACTAAAGAGTTTGAGAATATTAAAATGTATCATATTAAATGAAAACTAAAATATATCAACCCTTCATGTTGGATACATAAATTTATATATAGATATACATTTCATAAAGTGAAAAGATAACTGGCCTCTCAAAGTACGACTTTGATTTTATCTGTAAATGATGTTTATCTTGGAGTATTATCATTTATGATGAAATTTTATAGTTAACATGAGTAATATTATTTTATAGCGATATATAATACATTCACGAGTAAAAAAACAAATAATTTAATTATTTTTGAGTTCTGGATGACCTACTAAGTATGCCACATGTAGTGTCAAACAAATGTATTTCTTATAATAGGGGATCATTGATCATATTTGAGTCCCTGCTAGATGAGGTTGGTTATATACCTAGCCAGATAAACTGTATACTTTGATACCCAACTTATGAAACTCAACATATTGACTTCTCTAATACGTTAATGAAATGGTATATGGAAGATCATGTCATCGGTTGGTGGTTAACCAAGATATGTTTTTTCCCCTTGAATAATAGTTATGACATATGGACCCTTGATTGAAAAATAATGTTGGAGTTTGTGACCATAACCGGATATTATATATATATCTATATAAGGGACTTGTGATGTGTTTATCTAGAAGGATGAATGAAATGTTATGTATTCATCGATAAGACTGGTCTACACTTAGAGAGTTGAGAACATATGAGTTAGCTATATGGAATTGACATTTTTTATGTCCCATGGTCACTCAATGTCTTAGGAAAAGGAAAAATATGAGAATTAATTTTTTAATATGATTAATACTGGTGGAAATATGTATAGATATATGTGTATTCTATAGAGATCATACCAGATCCCTTTATAGCTTGAGTAACATTGACGGTCTACTAGATTCCACTATCTTATTATATATATTGATCAATATATTCTTATTTTTTATTAATGACATAAAGGTTAGTGGGGTCACACTTCATGGTTGACTAAATGGAGATTTATTTTTACTTAGAGAGATACTCTAAAAGTGTTTTAGAGTTAATAAAAAAGTGTTTTGGATGGGTATTTATAAAGTATTACATATGATGTGATATAAGGTAAATTCATTGATAGCTTTAAAAAATGGTTTGGGTAAATATCCAAAAGATTTTTGGATATGATTTCAAAAGTAATTTTATATGATACAATATATGGAGAAATAACACAAATCATTTTAGGATTTTGTGAAAGTGGGATATTGAAGGAGATATTACCTAAATATTAGAATATATATATATATATATGAGGGGTATAATTTTTATGAAAATTTATATTAAATTAATTATGGGAATATCATTTATATTTATTATGATAATGGGTAATTTATAGTTCAATTATCCAAATGACTATCATTTAATATAGCATTTCATTTGATGAAACATTTGGGTGTAAATGCATTTAATACTTGAACGTTTCATGGAATTATAAAAGTGATTTTACATATGAATAATTAAGAAAGGAAAAGTAGTATTCTTCTATCTTATAAATTATAAAACAATATGATAGGTGTAGTGTGTTGATATTTGGATAAAAATCCCTGGAACTCATAGATCTCTCAGTTATTCTCCATTGAACAAGAGGTATTATTATTCCATATAGTAAGGATTGATCCCATATGAATGTTAAGTGATTCTATACAACACATGGATACATTATTGAGGTCGGATTCTTTGGTTTTCCACTCTCTAATATCTCTCAAACTCATCCGAAGGAGATCGAGAATGATACAATGGATCTTTGGTTCAAGGTACACTATATTTTAAAAAGTTCTTCATTTTAGTATCGTATACACGTGATCCATATTTCATTCATGTATATCCTTATAAAATGGTTTAAATTACTTATGGTGCATATAATAATTGTTATTATACTCTAAAAAAACCCTTTAGAACACATAAAAAACTTGTACATAAATTATCTCTATAATTTCCCATAATGTTCTCCACAAATATCAAGTTTCTTAAAAATAACCAAATTAAAATTTAACTCCATAAACTTTGGAAGGGAAACACAAGAAATGGTGATCTTATATGCTAGGAAAGTGTAAATATAATAGATAATAATCAATTATCATAAGTTAGAATGAGAATAGAATAAGGTTATGAGAACATAATATTAACATTAGAAAATCATATATATCAATTCAAAGAACGTAATTATGAAATATGGTATAAATTTTTATCAAAAAAAATTAATAAGTTTTAAGTTTATGAATTCATAAATAATCAATAAAGATCCATGAGAGCATATCATAAGAATAAGACATAATTGTATTTAATCATCAATAATCAATAATTATCCATGAGGAAATATTATAAGCATAAGAGATACAATTTTTGCATACAAATTAGTTTATAAAATCATTTCCTTGGTCATGGATAATGACCAAGAATATCATAGTAGACTGGGTTCACTCCCCATTCTATCATTTCCTTATTCAAGGTTCACTCCCAAGAATATCATATTGGACAAAATCCCTTAATTATCTGGTTTCAATCTCCATTATAGTCCTTATTATCTCTAGAGATACCCCTCATTACCCAATTCATTATAGAGATATATAATTTGGGCCCACCCATCAGATAATTAAAACCATTCATATATATTTCACAACATCATAAAACATTCATCACATCATCAAATCATAATATTTGGAAATGATACATGTTTCATAAAACTTTAATGATAATAATTATAAAAAATTTATTTAAATAATAAATATGATAAATTTTTATCACATCCAAATTAAATCATAAATAAATGATGTATTCCTAGATGAAAATACCTTTTAAAAGATTATTAGTACATTTCTTGAGGAAAATAACATCTTCATTTTGAAATAACTTAATTAAAATCTAAAAATTTCAAAAATATTAAAGGAAAAATTTTATTTGAAAGTAAAGAATGAAAATTATAAATTAATATAAAAATAAAATAGTATTCATGATTTTATAGAAATCCATTCATGCAAGATACTTTAATATAAAAATTCCTTTTTATATTTTCTGTAAAAGTAAAAAGTACCGTGTTTGGAAAACCATTAAAAGGTTCATTTTAAGTCCCGACATGATAGTAAAATATAGTTAAAAAAATGAATTCAAATAATATTTTGTGAATATTACGGACACTCTTGAAAACATTTTAATGAAAATATGGACATGAAAAAAAATATTCAAGACCGAAGAGAAAAATAAGGTTGGTTTTCATTAAAATAGTTATTTCTATTCTTGAGTGCATAAGGAGAGGAAGAATATAGGAAAACACATAATATATTGAAATAACTATATGATAAGAAAATATATAATATTTTGGATAGAAAGATTAAATATTTTCTTCATTAAAAATTTATCCATAAACAATCCTGATAAAAAGGAAACTGTAACATAAAACCCTCACCTAAAGTCTATCTTACTTCATAAGAAATAAAAACCCCTATATAATAAAGATAAATTTATTAGAATTATAAAACATAACCATAATAATACCTATGATACCATTCATAGTTTACTCATAACATTTTATCACCAGTTTATTAAATATATTTGATTATCGTTATTATTTAAGGTGCAAACTACTTTGTCTTTCATATATGTTTTGGTGAGGCGGTTATGGTCATTGAACATTGATCCCGGTTCCTTAATATCCATAATGTTAATAATGATATAAATAAATTATATTTTCATTATATATATAATTATAACCATTCACATAAATTAGTGATGAAAAATGAATTATATCACTATGTGGAGACTGTTTTCTCTACGTATGCATGAATGATGTTTTTATTTTTTGTTGGGTTGAATGAAAATAAGGTTAATAATAAATATTTTTTTAGAAAAATTGTTATATTATAAATATATTGTGTATTTACATTAAATATAACATAATATCTAACCAAGAAATATGGAAATGAAAAATGAATCATATAGCTATGTGGAGGCGGTAATCCACATGTGCGCACAAGCGATTTTTTATCTACCATTTGATGGATAATAGATAATAAATAGTTATTAAATCATTATAGTAACTACTAATGTTATTTAAGATACTTAATTAATAATGTTTTTGTTGACACAATAAGTTTATAGTAAGTATAATAAAAAATTAAATTGAAAGATCTTAGTTAAGATCTTTACCTCTTCTTTGAGAGACCTCCTTTGGATTACTCCTTAAGCCTTGAAGGATTGATATTAGAAAAATTCCATAAGCTATAAGATAAATGGAATAAATTTATGAAGGTTTTAGATCTGTTATTTTTGGATCAGTTAGGTTATTTTTTTTGAAAAATAGAGGAGGAGAGGTATCCTTTTATAAGTGCGGGGGGGGGGGGGGAATCATGGAATTTATTAAAAGATTTAAATTATAAAATAAAAAACTAATGGAAATGTGAATACAAATTAATAAGTACTATAATATAGGATAAAATATTTTTTAAATTGTTTCAATCACTAATAATTTTTTAGGTGTGGTTGGAAATCCTACCCTTATCTCTCAGTTTAACCCCTGACAAACTCGTTTTAACCATAATTGTGGTAATAAAACTTTATTGTTTTTAATATTAAATATGAAAAAATTAAGTTAATACTATTAAATTATATTAATTATTATGATTAAAAATATTTTATCCATTTTAAGAGATTCAATTTCTATATGTGTTGAAATTTAATTTTAAATAAGTGAAAAAAATCACAATGAAGACTCATTTTCAAAAAATGATTTTTAGGCATAAAGCTTGATTTAATTCCATTACATAACTTGTTAAAAAAAATAAAATGAATATAAAAATATTATATTAAATATAAAATCTATAAATTTCATTAAAACCATTAACCAATAAATAATTAAAAAATTATTAATATGAAAACTCATTGTGTGCATAAAAACTGTTTAAAAAAAAGTTTTTAAGCCCAAAAAATGAAGTTTTACCAAAATGTATCATAATGAGGATTCATTTTTAATTATTTATATTATTTATAATTAAATTATTCTTAAGATAATTTGTGATAAAATTAAAAACATAATGAGACTTTGACATGAAAATAAATGAATGTTTTTTGAAAAATATTTATTTTTCATTATTAACTGACAAATAATTCTTTTTAGACAAATCTGAAATATTCACCATAATATAATAAAGAAATTATTATTTTAAAAACTATATAAATTTAATCAAATAAAATTTCAATGAATTTGAGAAACTAATAATATTTTTTACATGAGAAAATGTGATCAAATCCATTTTTGAAGGAGAAAATGACTACTAAAAATCGAGAACTTATTTAATGTGAATGAATCGATAAATTTTAATTATTTAAAACCTGTATACATATTTTTCCTAAATGGTTATTACTAATATTTTCTTAAAATTTAGTGGGATGTTTATTGCGGTTTACTATAATGTGGTTCATATAGACTCAGGGTTGGGTGTAAGGTTTGGTATCAAATACTTAAAGGTTATTTAAGAGGAAGTACATAAATTAATTGGGGAGTTTCATTATAAACCCATTAAAATTCCTTTATACCTAAAACTTTATTCAATATAGTATAAAAAATGAGGATATCTCTACTTTGTCACATCATTGAGTTCACATGTTTCTTCCTCAAATTTTGGATTCCTTCAAAGAACTTTATCAAAATGAATAGTATTTTTTTCATACAACTATATCTCTATGATCTAGGATTCATATTGGATGTTATTCATAGGAAATATCATTATATATAAGTATATTATTTGATTTCATCACTTGTGAAGGATCATGTGTCCAATTCCTTTGAATAGATACATGGAACACATCATGAAATTGAGAGAGGTTTGGTGGGAGTGTCAAGAAATAAAAAATAATATGAATCCAATAAAGAATATTGAAGGGAACATTATAACTTGGGATAAACTATCCATCATTTCCAAATCTTGTTGCCTTATTTTATGGTAAAATGCATTATAAAATATTCTCAAAAACTTCAAATTACTAATGTCATCGATGATTATCATCATTAATCTTTTTTCTTCTATGGGATAACTTGATGTGATGATAACTGGATAAAACATTATTTTACATTTCCTTAGTTATATCATTACCCAATATATTTATTTCTATAACTTCAACTAAGTATATTTTATTTTTACACTTTTTTCTATTGAGGGAATCCTAAGGAGGTATTTGAATGCTCAAGTGAAAGTTATATTGCAAGAAAAACAGAATATAAGAAGGTGTTGATACCATCCACATTTAAAATACATAGTATAGGATCTAAAAATATCATCTTGGGTTTGAATTATTTTCTAATACTAACCATTTTTATATAGATTATAGGTTGTTCTAAAACACAACTCCGTATCAATAACTTTTTTTAGGATTTTTTTGAACTTCGAGGAAATTCTTAGATCTTGATCTTATACAATAGAATATGGTATCCCATGAAAATTTATCACTTACTTAATGTATATCTTATAAATACAATCAAGAGTTAAATATTATCCAATATTAATGAAGTGTGAATAATTTTTAAGGTGATCGAAAACTATACCATATTGGATTAAGGTATACTCTTTTTCTTACTTAAGAGTGTTTTTTTGGGTTCAGAGGGAATTGGAGATGGTTTTGGAAATTCCTATAAAAACCATTCTTGGAACTACCTATAGGACACATTCACACTATGGATGTGATTCATGATGTGAATATGTTTTTGGGAGGAGTCCATAAAACTGGTTTAGAGCATGAAAAATTTACAAGATGTGAAAAACATTCACATCATGATATAGTTGATCATGTTTTTTAAGTGATGGTGACTCCTTGTATTTATATGAAACTAGAATTATTCATTCCATGAATCTCAGGATCACAACATGAATCTTCTATGACCAACAAGTTTTTATTGTGCTATAATTCTGAATCATAATTCATTCTTTTTTGATATTCCTTGACTCAAACCCTAGGATATTCTAGGTGATTTGGGTGATCTCCTCTCCTTTCAGATCACTTCATTATAAACATGATCTCCATGGTGGTTTAATATCTTCTTCCTAGTAAGAAGACCTTTATATGCTTTATTTACATTGGTCATGATAGTGGTATTTCATTTCATTTTGGTTTCATTTACCCTATAATGATGTTTTGTTTGATCTTTATAGATCTGCCATGCTATCATCTCCTGGATGTTGATCCTCATTTTGGTTATGGTGTGGTGTGTGAGTTATTTAAGGGCCTCCATTATTGTATTTTTGTTACTTCTAGTGTTGGTGGATCCCATTATAGGTGTGTGGGACCTATGTTTGAGGTAAGGGGTTCCACATTCAGCCTTTGTTGAATGAACATTGATTTCACCAATTTCATAAATTATTTTATGAAAGTATTGGGATGATTATTTTGTGTGAGTAAATGGATTTTCAATAAAATATCGATTTTATATTGGTTTTGGGTATTGGAAAATTGAGTTTCTAAATAATTTTTAAATGTTTTATGAAGTTTATTTTCAAAGTAGGTTTGATAAAACAATAGGGTTGTTTGAAATTGATTTTAATACCCTTTTTCAAATTTATTTGGTAAATACAACACATGGTAAACCATCAGTGGTTAGGTGGAAGGTGTATAATAGGTCTATCATAATTTCATTATTAGGGGTTCACTCTTGGGGTGTTCCTATACTACCAAGGCCAATTTTTCGGGAGGCATGATATTGAAATTTTGTGGGGGTTCACTGATGGGGTGTTTCTATACTACTTAAGCCTTTGTTTTAAGGACATTATTGTGCATGAGTCATTTATTGTGGTTTGAGTAGTCTACTATACTGACCTATTGTGACACCTTGAAATGTTTAACATTGTGCTTTGGCTTTTTATTGGTATGGACTTGATATTCCTTCTTTAACATAGATAAATTTTTATGGGAATTATTCATTCAAGATTTTTGTATAGATTGTTTTGAACTACATTAAAAGGTAAATATTTACCATTATTTTGATGTAAAATTGTTTTAATTATTATCATGTCATGTTTTCTTTTTAATGAGTATATTTTTATTGTTTTTGTGGAGAATTTATATGGAACACCTGGGTGTGATCCTACTGAGCATGTTTAGTTTACACCCTGCACACCCCTTCGGTGGTGTATAGACTTGGTTATGTATTTTGATACAAGAAAACGAAAGGATACATAGTGAGGTAGAACGGTTTCTATCAGCTAGGTGTGGGTAGATCATGCTTATTTGGTGGAAAATTTCCCACATTATCACATGGAGTAGTTAGTGTATATTTTCTTTTTTCTTTTTTTGTTGGAGTTTTACTTTGGGTTTGTTATAACATCCTAGGTAATTATAGAATAATACTTTTTAATATCTTTTAATATTTGTGAATTATATATTAATTTTAATTTATTGGGGATTCTTTGTCCGATGGTGCACCCGAAACACAACAATGGGATTCTTTGAAATATTAAGTTGCACACAAGACCAAGTAATACAGAAAAATAATAAATAATAAATATTATTATTTTAAATAGTAGTTAACGCTTATCCATTATATTAGTTGGAATGAAAAGAACTAACTATATGATGTTTAAACATGCTTGTTAAATATTTTTACTTTCTTGTAATAAATTTTATGGGTTTAAAATAAGAATGATTCTAATTTTAAGCACACGAAGCTCAAATTTTTTTACAAGGTTTTTTTACCACCTATTGATGGACAACCCTTTTCAATTATAAATTTTGATAGTTTTATAAATTTTATATGATAAATTAAACTTATTATTTTGAAGAGGTACATCCAAATTTACTCGGGTTGATTTTTTGGTATTTTTCTGATAATATTAATTTTTAATGAATAGCGAAAAATACAAAATTTTAATTCAAAACTGCTTTTTTGTCTGATTCATTTTTATAGTTAGGTTATAATTTTAATTTGTTTTAAAGTATAATTAAATAAAGTTTTTTTTTCTTTTAATCCAATTTAGGTCATTGTAATCAATTTAAAATTGAAATTAGATATAATTTTTTTTAAACTATTGAACATTTTTACTTTAAAAACATGTTTCCTCAATCCGTCAAGGGGATTAATTTCTGAATTTATTTTAGTCAGTTATGTGAATAGAATTTTTAAAAATGGAAATAAATGGTTGTAATCATATTGAAAAATTTGATCTAGTAGGATCAAAATAATTTTTTGTGAATAATAAATTTAGTATTTTATTACAATTATTAAATTTAAATTGGGTAAGTGAGATAAAAATAATATTACAATTATATAAAACTACCCTAACACTTGTCATAATCTTATTGGATGATTTATTGTCATCCAAGAAAATACTTGGGCTGAAATTGTGTCATTTAGAATTCCATTGGGTGTGATTATGACATTAATAACATTTTATTTAATGTAAAAACAAATAATTCATATATATGTATCTTATTACTATTTTTTTAATACGGAGTTATAGAATTGATATATTCAACTATAAATAGTTTTTAGAAAAAAAATGATTAAATAAATCAGGATAATTTATTTATAATTTTTATACATTTTATAATTAAATTTAATTACGACACAATGATGGTGTAGTAATTGATTTATTAAATGAAAAATCAATTAAATGATATTAATAATATTAAAATAAATATAAATTGAAATATTTGATGTCATAAATGAATTTTATGGGTGAATTATATATTTTATTTATGATTTAAACTAGTTTTTTGAAGGAATTATGTTATGATTTTTTAAAAATTCTAGTAATTAATAGTGTCAAAATTGACATAAATCATATTTTTAAATATAAAATATTTAATTAAATGAATTAAAAATTATAAAAAAAATATATTCTACCAAATAGTTGTGTTAAGTCTCAAAATTTTATTAATGACTCATCATTGATCTTTTTTTCATGTTAGGGTAATTATTTAAACTCTCAAAGTGTAAATTACTTAATAAAACAGTAAGAGTTAAAAGGGTTAAAACATAAAGATAAGGAGTGAAAAAAATCCAAAAATTCTATAATTTTTATTGGATGAATGTATTTATACCCATAATCATACTATATTTTCAAAAAAATAAAATCTAACCAATTTTGAATAGAAAATTAATTTTTATTAATTTAATACTTTTTATAATTCCAAGAGTCCCCCTCCCCTATCTTATAGAAAGGCACTCTTATTTTCTATTCCTTACAATTCAAAATCCATTTTCAGCCAATATATACCTAAAAACATTTCTAGATTCCCTCCAAACATTCTTGAGGCATTATTTTAGGTAGAACACCCTTCTTAGAGGTGTTAAGTTTTTAATAAAAGTGATCATCTGAAGGAAAGGTAATGTTTTTATCTAAGTGTTTCCATTTTATTTCTTCTTACACTTCCTTTAAATATCATCAAACCATGGAAAGATTATAACTACAATATCCTAAATATACTGAGATGTTATTATGTCAATATCATCAAATAAATCTATCTCTACTTCCATCAAATGGTAAAGGAATTAATCATTTGTGCGAACGTGTGAACTATCACCCCCACGAACTGATATAATTCATTTTCCATAATAGTCTCTCATTAATGGTTATAATTATGGAATAAATGTTAATATGTGATACTAATGACATATTAATCATTATAATATAATAATATATCAAGTATGTTCTTACTTTCCATGCACATAAAAATGATAACATCATTCATACGTACGTGTGAACTATCACCTCCATGAAGCAATGCGATTCGTTTTTTTTAACTACATACATTATATGATATATGTAAGTATATATAAATTTTAATATGATAATTTTTATTTTATGATCATTCTATAAAGATAAAATAATAAATACTTTATTTACATAATGATTAATGAAAAATGAAAATGTTACTAATGCGTACGTACGACCTACCGTCTCCATGATTATAACGTTGTTTATTTTTTATAACCATAATTAATGGTTTGATTAAAAATTATAATTAATGTAATAAATTTATCATTACATCATGAATATTATTCTAGATATGATGGAATTATGACCACTTGGAAAAATTTACATCATACCAAGTTTATTTTTGAACTCAAGTTCCGAATATTGACAAAACTTCCTATGTGAACTTATATAATTAAGTAATTGTTATAAAATTATAAATAAGTGATATAAAGGGAATAATAAACATGAAAATGGTTCTAAATAAATTATAAATTAACCTAATTTTATTATTCAGGAATATAAATCATGTACGAGACAAGTTAGACTCGAGGTAAGGGACTTCATCTCAATCTCCTTTTATTGAGGTATATTTTGGTGTTATACACCACCTTATTTTATACATTTTATAATCAACCCATTTGAATTTTAATTTTATCCAATTTTTTTCAAAATTAATATTTTTATACAAAGAGTTTAACTAAATGATAAAAGAAAGGTTTTTTAAAGTATATGGAGAAAATACCTTTTCCACAGCTGTGACCATTATATGATATTTAGTTTCCTCTACAAGTCGTAATTTTTTAAAAGTGAAAAATAAAATAATAAATTTCCATGTATTTTGGTATTTAGAATGTTTTTAATAATTATTTGATTATATCAATATCCTGAAATGATATCTTGTGATTCCAAAGTGAAAATTTTATTTTTCTTTTATGCATGTTTTATGTGTTATGATTATGTTATGGTTATTGGGAATTGCTTATTTATATGGGTGGTTCCACGATAAAACGAGGGAGGGAGAGCTCGTGAAATATCTCTAATGAATTGGGTAATGATATGGAGTTAAATGATTGGGTTACTCCTAATATATTTTGGGAATATACTATGAGGGGTATTGCAAATGTAACCATGAAGGTTACTCCCTATGTAGTTGTGAAAGCTACAATGTAAGTATGATATGGATGCCACAAGTTACCTTTATTATTTATGATTAATGAGAAGTTTTTTTTGTAATATTATTATTTCATTAGGTATGTTAAAGTTATTATGTTTTATGGGTGAAAAGTTTGATTTTGTGAAAAAAAATTCAGGAGTTTAAAATATTCATAGACTAATGGTTTCATTCCTTATTTCATATCCCTTACTGAGATTTATGTGCTCATCCCATGTTTTTGAAATGTTTGAAATAGGGTATAAGGATGGGTAATAGAAATTAATAAGTCAAAATGAATGTTATGAAGATTCCTATCAAGAAAAAAGAAATCATGTTTTAAAGAGTTTTATCTTGTGAAAAAATTAATATTGAGTAGAAGTGTCTACTTGGTAATATTTAAGATTTTTATGTAATAGTTATGACATAATTTTATAATATTGTAAACCTGAAAATATCCTCAATGTGAATTCTTGACTTAACTCAATATTATGTAACATTTAAGGATAAGGCCTTATACTTGGTAACAAAGGTCAGCTTAGATAACTTTAGGGGTTAGGATATTGTTAACAAAATATCCATAAATAATTTTTACTTTATGGTAAAATTGAAATGATATAGAATTTTAATATTACCATGTTGATTATTCTAAGATATGTATGTCCGAAATGTGTTTTCGTAGAGGAAATAGGGAAACTATGTTGGGATGACATCTAGAGGAAAACAACCTTCCAAATATATATCCTGAGATGGTCACAATTAGAACTGAACAATTTTTTACAGTGTTTATGAAATTGAATTTGGCTATAAATGGTAGTGGTATCCATGCATAAGGTCAGCTAGATCAACAATAGAGGAGAATTTCAGTAGTGGAGCATTTCATGAGGCAATATCCCCTATCATTTTGAGGATCATCTAACCCAATTCTAATTGAAGGGCGGATTAAAGCACTATAAAATATGTTTGATGTAATGAGGTGTTCATACAATCCAAATGTTAGTCTTTATGTTTACCGTTTTGAAGGTGAAGCTGACCAGTATTGGTCGATGGTCAATAATATCAGGTGCCATGAGGAGATTCATGCTCATGATTGGGATGAATATAAAAGTATGTTTCTTGAGAAATATTTTCCTAAGGCAGTTCGACTTAGTATGGAAACACAATTCTTGGAATTGGAGAATGATGAGGGCTCGATGACTGCTCAAAAAGAAAAATTCAATAAAATTTAAAGGTATTATCCAAATTTCATCTGGGATATTGACAATAAACTTAATATTTATTTTTACTTAGGATTAAATCCAAGTTATCAAGGGGCTTTGGATTCTCATGGGTACAAAAGTTTTGAAAAAAGTGTTCGATATGTGGAGAAGGTGGAAATGGAATTTTATGATGATCTTGTGTTCTTTGAAATCTAGCAGAAAAGAGGTTGAGGTGGAAGGAGAAATGGAAGAATTCACCAAAAAATTATAATGGTAAGAAAATTAAGTTTACAGTTTGTGATAATTGTGATGAAAAACACACTAGAGGATTCCATCTAAATTATAATAAGTGCTTCCGATGTAGTAAAATGGGACATAATGCTTGTAATTGCACTGAAAAAGATTAAGGTAATGGAAACAAAAAATTTGATATATAGTTAGTAAAATGTTTTAAATGTAATGAGATAGATCATGATTCAAAAAAGTGTGTGATGAAGAATTTGAATGATTGGAAGAAACCAGAACATAAGTAGAAAGGTGTGGTGAAATCCAGTGAAACTACTTTAGCATATGTTGGGACATAAAATGAAGCGATATTGTGTTCATTATTTGTTTATTCAGATTATCCCAATGTGTTTTTTGATTCAGGTTCAATACATTCTTTCATTTCTGAGATATTTTCTAGTAATTTTGAAATTCCACCTTAAGAAATGAATCTATAACTCATGGTAAAAACACATAGGGTAAATGTTGAGGGAAAAAGAAATTATAAGAATCTTATTTTCTTTTTCTATGGATATAAATTTACTATAATCCTTGTTTTTTCCCTCTAGTATAGTTTAATGTTATTTTGGGTTTGGATTTGATTTTTGGTTACCATGCTAAGATTTACTATAGAGATAAAGAGGTTTATTTTTCAGAAAGAATTTCAGTTTGTGTACTAGAATGAACCTTTACTCTTGATAACATATCAAGAATATGAGAAAATATTAAAATATGAAAATGAATATTACCTTGAACATATTTTTGAAAATAAAGGAACTATTCATATTAATGATGCTCCAATGGTAAATGAGTATCTTGATGTTTTTTCGTTATGAGTATCCTGGTATTATACTTGACCAGGAAGTTAAATTTACTATTGACTTCGTTTCACATGCTAATATAATTTCAAAACCCCCTTACTGAAGGGCTCAAATTTAACTTTTATATTTGAAAAATAATTTGCATGATTTTTTAGATAAATCTTTCATTCGATCTATCACATCACCATGAGGTGATCCTGTCTTGTTTGTTAAAAAGAAAGAAGGTTCAATGAGACTTTTCATTGATTATATAGCATTGAATAACATCACTGTTAAAAAAAAGTATCCTTTTCCTCATATCGATGATTTGTTTGATCAAATCCACAAAGCACAATATTTTTCAAAGGTTGAAATGAGTTTGGGGTAGCATCAATTGAAATTAAAGGAAGAAGAAATTATGAAGACAAAGTTTCATACTAGATATGACCATTATGAATTTTTTGTTATGCCATTTGGGTTAACTAATGAACCTGATGTATTCATGGATCTAATGAATAGAATATTCCCTAAGTTCTTGGATAAGTTTGTGGTTGTGTTTATTGATGACATTTTGGTATATTCTAAAGGTAAAGAGGATCATAAAAGTCATATAAGGGTTGTTTTTCAAACATTAATAGAAAAGAAACTATATGGGATATTCATCAAGTGTGAATTTTTTTTGTAACAAATATCTTTCCTTGGACACATTTTTTCTAAAATGGCATAACTATTAATCCTACTAAAATTAAAGTTGTTGAAGAATGGACAAGACCCAAAAATATAACTAAGATGCATAGTTTTCTTTGTTTAGTAGGATATTACTAGATGTTTATTGATAATTTGGTTCAGTTATCTATCCCATTGACTAAGTTAACTCGAAAAGGTGTTAAGTTCATCTGGATAAAATATTGTGAAGATTGTTTTCAGGATTTGAAAATTGGACTGGTGAATGATCCAATTTTGGAACTACCTTCTAGAAATGGTGAATTTGTTATCCATAGTGATTCTTCATTGAAAAGATTTCGTTGTTTCCTAATGCAGAATGATCAGGTAATTTCTTAAAGTTCATGTCAGTTGAAAACTAATTAGTTAAATTACCCTACATATGATTTGGAATTAACTGCTATTGTTTTTATTTTAAAATTTTGGAGGCATCGTCTGTATGGAGTAAAATGTGAAATATATTCTAACCATAAAAGTTTGAATTATATATTCCCTCATAAATAATTAAACATGAGAAAGAGAAGTTGGTTGGGACTAATAAACTATTATGATTGCATGATTCATTACCATCATGGACAAGAAAACAAATTGGATGATGCTTTGAGTCATAAAACTAATTCTTTATTAACCATGTTACATTTTGAATGTGATCCTTTGCTTAATTTTTTTGATAAACATTGGCATGGAAGTTGTTTCAGTAGAAAATACCTCTATTTTATTTCAGGTCTCAGTGGAATTGACTCTATCAGACATAATTAATAAATCATTTAAGGAAGATAATGAATTTTAGGATTAGTTCAAAATGGAACGTTTACTAAATTTAAAATTGATAAAGATTGTGTTTTGAGATTTAGGATGAGGTTATACGTGACTTGTGATTCCTGATTCAAGAAAGAGTTGTTATGTAAAGCTCATGGTTCTCCATTTTCAATTCATCTTGGTAGTACTAATATGTACAAAGAACTTCAAGAGTATTACTATTGGGATGGAATGAAAGGAGATATTACTAACTTTACTATGAAGTGTTTGAATTTCAGAAGGTTAAAGCAGAACGAAAGTTTTCAAAGAGGATGCTTCATCATTTTTAGTACTAGAGTTGAAATGTGAAAGTATATCCATATATTTTTAGGTGGTATTACCAAATAATTATCAAGGTAACAATGCGATTTGAGTTATTGTTAATAAATCATTAAACCTACTCATTTTATTCCAATTCAAGACACACGATCACTATATCAACATTCTCAATTGTATCTGAAAGAGGTAGTCATGTTACATGGAGTTACTCTACCCATTGTATATAATAACGATCTCAGGTTTACTTTTAACTTTTGTAAAGGCATTCATAAGTCATTAAGAATTGAATTAAATTTTATTACAACTTTTCATCCTCAATCAGATGGGTAGTCAGAAAAAAAAGTCAGACCTTGGAGGATATGCTATGTGCTTTTTCAATAGATTACTTGGGATGTTGGGATCAAAATTTTTCTTGGTTTAGTTTTTTTATAATAAGTATTCTCATTCCAATATACAGATGACACTATTTGAGGCATTACATGGAAATAGGTGTCAAACTTCATTTTTTTGGGATGATGTTAGAGAAAGGAAGTTTATGGGACCTGAATTGGGGGAAGAGATGGGAGAAAACGTTTAGTTGATTTAGAAACACACGAGGATAGCTCAGAGCTGGTAGAAAGGTTATACGGATAACCAGAGTTAGGATATTTTTTTTATCCTAGGTACAATTGTTTTTTCATGTTTCAATGTTAAGAAATTATATTCCAGATCCATCTCATGTTTTGAGTCTAGAAGTAGTTCAGCTGGAAGAAAATCTTACTTATGAGGAACAACCAGTCCAGATTCTTAACCAAAGAGATAGAGTGTTGTATAATAAGGTGATTCACTAGGTTAAGGTTTTATGGAAAACCATGAGTTTGAAGTGGAAACATGGTAATCTAAAAATTCTATGATGGATAAGTACCCCATTTTATTTGATAGGCGAATAAAATTGAGAGGAAAAAATTTTCAAAATGGTGGAAATATGTAATATCCTATGTGATTATAGACTAATACCTTTTCATATCTATTAATATTTATGAATTATATATTAATTTTACTTTAAAGGGGATGCTTTTTACCATAGTTTACCTGACACGCAACCATGACTTTCTCCAAAATCTTACATTGCACGCAAGATTGAGTTATACAGAAAAATAATACATTATTAATATTATTATTTTAAATGGTAGTTAATACATAGCCATTGTATTTTAGGGAGTATAAGTAAATATATTATGTTTAAAAATGTTTGTTAAATGTGTTTTTAATTTATTACAATAATTTTTATGGTCTTAAAATAAGAATAACTCTAATTTTAAGCATAAAAGCTCTAATATTTTTAAAAGGTAGTTTTACCGACTATTGATGGAGAACACTTTTTAATTATAAATTTTGAAACTTTTATAAATTTTATATAAAATATTAAACTTATTAATTGTAAATAGGATATCAAAATTTTATTTGGTTGAATTTTTTGTATTTTTTGGATAATATTCATTTTTAATAAAGAGTAAAAAACACTACATTTTAATTCCAAACTACTTTTTCATATAATTTATTTATATAGTTAGGTTATCATTTTAATTGGTTTTAAAGTGTAATTAAATAATTTTTTATCACTTAATCCAATTTAGGTTGTTGGAATCAATTTTAAATTTAATTAGTATATAAAAACTTTGTACACTTTTGAACATTTTTACTTTAAAAAACCTTTCCTCAATCTGTCAATGGGATTAATTTTTAAATTAATTTTACTCACTTATATTAATTTAATTTTCAAAAATATACTTACATGGTTGTAATAATTATAAAAAATTGGATATAATAGGATAAAAATAATTTGTTTTTGTGAATAGTAACTTTAATATTTTATTTGCCACGGTTAAAGGTAAATCATTTAATTAAATATATAAATAATATTATAATAACATAAAAATACCATAGTACTGGTCCTAACATTATTTGATGAGTTATTTTCGACCATCAAAATACTTGGGTCTAAATTTTGTCCTTTGGAAACCACTTGGGTGTGATTGTGACATTAATAACATTTTATTTAATGTTAAAACAAAGAGGTCATAAACATGTCCCGTATTACTTAAATTTTTTTAATATGGGGTTATATAAGTGATATATTTGACTATAAATATTTCTTATAAGTATAAAAATATTAAAAACATCATGATAATTTATTTATAATTTTTAGACATTAAATAATTAAATTTAATTATGAAATAATGTTGATGCCGAAATAGATTTATTAAAAGAAGAATCAAATAAATGATATTAATAATATTTTTTTAATGAACTGTGATCTTACCAGGAAAGACAAGATCTCTATATTAACAGAAAAATGGTTACACAAGTCTGAAGGTAGAAGATTTACAAAAATCCCTCCTAAAGAAGGGAAGAAGATCATTAGGGACATTGTCCTCCCAAGAAAAGTCATTCCCATTGACTCCCTTATTAGCAAGACCATCTGCCAATGCATTTTCCTCTCTATAAACATGAGTGATGAACTGATCCTTTGACTATAGAGAGTCCAGACATTTAGTACAATGATTGGTGAGCTTCTAGGAGAGATTTAGGGCCCCAATACAAATGGTTGAGACAATAACCATGGAATCATATTCAATCCAAATCTTGTTCCAAACCCTACTCTCTACTTGCTCCACTGTACCACATGAGCCATAGATGCACCCGAGAACAATCCCCTGATGATCTCTATAGACAACACCAAAGCCAGAGGGCCCCAGATTACCCCATGAAGCACCATCAGAGTTGATTTTGATCCAACCAAGAAAGGGACCCTCCCATATGACTTCCATTGTTCCATGTGGAGAACAAAAATTACCTTTCATCCCAATCCGATTGAGAACTGATAAGTCATGAATTGAATTTCCACAAAACACACCTTTCGGAGTCTCCACCTCACGGACAACAGCGAGGATCCCTACCAGCACAACACCAAATTGGAAGCACCGTAACTCATGTCTGAGATTGTTTCTTGATAACCAGATTAAATGTATAGCTTCCACAATAGTAGCTAGAAAAACTAATCAAATCTATGGTGATAGTGTCAAAGAGTGCCAACTTTTAATGAGGTCTTCAGTTGCATTGAAGTGATGAAGTGGGACCTCAACAATTTCATAAACTTTCCTCTATATCTCTGAAGCCACAACACAGTTGAGGAATAGATGATCCACATCTTCCCTATTCTGAAAGCACAAAACACAGATGGAACAAAGTGAGATACCTAATACCTACAAGAAATCATCTGTTGGTAATTTTTTGGGAGCCAGATTCCAAGCTATAATAGATTAAGAAGGCCTTAAGATATTCGTTTGCAGATTCCCAATCCATTTTACATTGTCTGAGATTCCTATAGAATGATTATAATACCCTTTGGAGGTGAGAATACCACTGACAGCAGGTTCCCATCCCCAAAAAATCACCCATGGAAGACCGGAAATAATCATCCAAAATCAAGGTAATGTGAGCTGGAAGATTATCCAAGCACCCAAGCTGTTCCTTGATTGAAAGATCATAATCCAGGTTAAACTCCCCCTCCATGTCCAAGTCAATCAATTGATTTCTAGTCCAATTAGACTTCTAAAAATGGAGAGATGATTCCTTGGAAACAAGCCAATGAGAGCCAGAATCAATTTTTGAAAAAATGTTCTTAAAAGCAAGCCACACTGAGGAATTAACATAGTTAAAATTTCCTGTTTTAAGACTATGAATAAACCTAGCCCAAAGAAAATTAGTTGCAGCAAATTGCATGTTTATAAGTCTCTATAAAAACCTAGCCTGCAAAGAATCATTGAAACCCCTTAAAATTTTAATACCCAAGCCACCCTCATCATGATATTTGCAGACCATATTCCATAGAACCATTGCCAGTATTCTTTCCAATATGATTCCACTCCAGATAAAATTCATAATATAAGTATCAATACTCTTGATTAAAGAAATCATATATTTATACACCATAAAATAATATATAAATTTGGATAGTATAATTGATTTCACCAAGAAAACCCGACCAGACATTGATAAATATTTTCATTTCCATGTAGATAGTTGTCTTTCAATCATGCTCTCAATCCTAGAAAAATGACAGACCATTGGTCTCCCCCAGAACATGGGAACTCCCAAATAAGTGAAGGGAAAATGTCCCTAACAAATACTGAATTCTCTAATGATATCATTTTTTCTGGGAGTAGAAAATCCCCTACCGAAATAAACAAATGATTTTTTCCAGCTAACTACCTACCCCGAAACCAATTCATAATGCAAAAGAGCTCTCTTTATATTCTTGATGTTACCCTTATTCCATTGGATAAAGAGGATAATATCATTAAAATATATGATATGGGAGGGAGAAACAATACCCCATCCAATATGAATAGACTTAATCTTTCCATTATCAACCAAGAAAGAAATAATCCTGCTAAGGTAATCCTCATCAATTGAAAAATGGATGGATGATAGGGGATCACCTTGTCTTACACCTCCTGAGCATCCAAAATATCCTTCAGGGGAACCATTTATGTGGGATGCAATATGAGAAAAACTTAGAATGTTTTTAACCCAGTTGATGAAGACCTCATCAAACCCAAACATGACAAGGATCTTGCAGATAAAACTCCAGTCCATTATGTCAAAAGACTTCTTGACATCTAATTTGAGAGAAATATTACCACCTTTGATGGTTTTCTTAAGAAGATTAACACACTCTGAGGCAGTGATAAGACAGTCTTATATTGATCTCCCCTTGATGAAGCCAAACTGATTTGGAGAGACAATTTTGCAGGCAACAGAGGAAAGCCTGTTGGCAAGAATCTTGCAAATAACTTTATAAATAGTATTAAATAGATAAACTGGACCGAAGAGATAAAATTCATTAGAATTTTCCTCCTTCAGAATAAGGCCAATAAACTGAGTATTAAAACCACTAGGAAGAGACCTGCCTCTGAAAAAATGAATGAATAACCTGAAAACATCCACATGGATTAGATCCCAAAAAGATTGGAAGAAGAAATTACCAAAGCCATAAAGACCAAGTACACTCTCAAACTTGAGGCTAAAGACCACCTCCTTAATCTCTGGATCAAGGGGTACATTAGTGAGATTAGAATTTTCCTCTTGATTCACTATTCTCGGGATCACCCCATCCATAGGCTCATTGATGGATTAGGGACCATTAAAGATATCCTTAAAGTAAGATGTGACATGCATTGAGAGATCCACTCTGTTATCAATGATACTATCCCCATTTTTAATTAGAGAAAGAGGCTTATAATCCCTCTCGATTCTTTGAAGAGAGTTGATTTTTTTTTGAATTTCTGTCCCCATACATTGACCACTTGGATCTAAAGGAGTTCCATTGAGAAGCATCCTTCATGTCAAGAAGTTTATTCAAATTGAGGGACAACTCAGATTCCACTAAAATTCCATCAGAGAAGTCACTATTTCCATTAAGCTCTTGAACCCATTGAAGAGAATTTTATAATGCAGAAATACCAGAATCAAGGGAACTAAAATGATTCTTGCTCCATATTCTAAGATTCATCTTTAGAATTTTGAATTTTGTAACACAGGAAAAATCATAATCCCGGTAATGCACTAAATTCCAAGTGCTATGTACAATGACCTCTCATTCTGGGTGAGAGACCTAATCCTTATTGAAACTGAAAGGGAGAGGAGGTTTGGTTCCTTTTCACTAAGATCCACCAAGATGGGATGATCATCAGAGTTGAGTATGGACATGA
This sequence comes from Viscum album, assembly GCA_963277665.1. Classification (NCBI taxonomy): domain Eukaryota; kingdom Viridiplantae; phylum Streptophyta; class Magnoliopsida; order Santalales; family Viscaceae; genus Viscum; species Viscum album. The sequence continues at coordinate 496,254,394 of OY728120.1, forward strand.
TTGAGCATGATATTAAACCCCATTTTTCTACAGAGTCCCCATTAACAAAGGATATATCAGTTTTGCAGGCCAAAAATCTATTCAGGTGCTTCCTATACTAAGTATATTTGGCACCAACCAAGTTAATATCAATAAAATCATTCTGATCAATACATAATATGAACTCCGTGGAGGATATTGATTTGTTGACTTCCCCTTTTTTCATATGGAGTCAAGATTGCATTAAAATCCCTCAAAATTAACCAAGGATTAGTGATGGTGGATTTGAGAGATGCAATATCCATCCACAGATTTCTGTGATCCTGATATCTGTTGTGGGCATAAATAAAGAAACAAGTGATATGGGAACTAAGGTAGCCAAAGAAGCAAGTGACATGCTGATCACTTGATTAAACCATAGTGATGTTTCCAATGGAGTCATACTTCATCACCCAAAGACTCTTTACATCAGTTGAAAACCTATTGGTATCAATTAGATGGAACCCTAAATTCTATAAGTTACCAATATCAGAGGAGAATATTTTTTTGGCTCAGATAGACCATTAAGCACTAGTTTATGCTGCTGAATGAATAACCTTATAGATCTGATTGTTTCCGAATTACCCATACCTTGGAAATTCCAGAACATAATCTTTATTTAGATGTGAAGCCAGGGCTTGGAACCCTCCTATTTATGCCACCAGACTTTTTTAGGTGGCCTTCCAGCCTTCTTTTTAGGAGCTAAATGATCACTTATATCAACATTTTTGTTCGGAGAACCCTTACCTTTTAAAAGCTCCGTATTCGCCTAATATTTCTGAATTGTTTGCTCTGAGGTGTTACTGGAGGTATTGAGATTATGCTTTTAACCCTCCTATTCCGAATTGCTCTCATTAAAATAAATATAAATTAAAATATTTGATGCCATAAAAGTATTTTATTTATGACTTAGACATGTTATTTATGGGTTAAAATAGTTTGTTAGAATGAATCGAGTTTTTATATTTTTTTTAAAAAAGCCAGGTAATGAATAGTTTCAAAATTGACATAATTCATATTTTAAAATAAAAAATATTTAATTAAATTAATTAACATTTATAAAAACCCAATATTCATCCAAATAGTTTTCTAATTCTACAAGCGTAATTAATGACTCATTCATTGGTTGTTTGACTTGTTATGGTAATTATTTTCACTCCCAATGTGTAAATTACTTGATAAAATGGTAAGAGTTAAAAGGATTAAAACATAAATATAAGGATTAAAAAATATCAAAAACTTATAAAATTTTTATTGGATGAATGTATTTTGACCCATACGCATCCTATATTTGGAATAAATAAACTTGGACCAATTTCGAATTGAAACGTAATTTATATTAATTTAATAATTTTTTAATTCCAAGAGTGACCCTCCCCTCTCATATAAAAGGCACCATTCTTTTCTATTTTTTAAACTTAAAAGACTTTTTTTGACAATATTTAACAAAATAACTTCATATATTCCTTTCTCCCATTATTGAGGCCTTATTTTGGGTATAAAACCCTTCTTAGATGTGTTAAAGTGTTACGAAAAGAGATTATCTGAAGGAGAGGTAATGTTTTTATTTAAGTGTCTCTATTTTATTTCTTCTTCCACTTCATTAAAATCTCCTAAAACCATGATGAGATAATAATTATGGTATCCAAAATATACATATATGTTATTATGTTAATATCATCACCAAAATCCATCTCTACTTCCATAAAACTGGAAAGGAATTAATCGTTCGTGCGCACGTGTGAACCATCACCTCCACAAACCGATATAATTCATTTTCCACAACCGTCTCTCATGACTAGTCATAATGAATGAATTTATGTTAATATATTATATTCATGAAATATTAATCATTATAATATATTAATATATTAATTATGTTCTTACTTTCCATGCACATAAAACTGATAATATCGTTCGTGTGTACGTGTGAACTACCACCTCAATGAAGCGATGTGATTTGTTTTTATTCAATACATCACTTGTGTGATATATATAAGTATATTTAAATTATTAATGTGATATTAATTATTTTACCATAAATATGAGAATATAAAATAATAATTACCTTATTTACAAAATGATCAATGGAAAATGAAAACGTTACTCATACGTATGTACGACTTATCATCTCCATTATTATAACATTGTTCATTTTTCATAACCATAATTAATGTATTGATTAAAAAGTATAATTAATTTAATAATGTGGTCATTAAATCATGAATATTATTCAATAGATGATGGAATTATGACCACGTGGACAATTTACATCCTACCAAGTTCATTTTTAACTCAAGTACCGAATATTGAGAAAACATCCAATGTGAACTTAAATAAATAATTAATTGATATAAAATTATAAATAAGTGATAGAAAGAGAATAATAAACTTGAAAAAGTTACTCAATAAAGGAGAAATTATCCTAATTTTATTATTCAGGAATATAAAGAATGTATGTAACGACCCAAAGTTCCACTAATGGAAATCCTTCTTGATCTAATTAAATGTCTCTTTATGTTTATATAAAATGTCAAATTCTTTGGTTTTATGTTAAGAATTTTGACCGTTTCTAATATAGCCATTGAACAGTGATCACATGATTAGTATAAATATAGGGATTTAACAAATCCATTTTACTCAGACAAAAGAAACGATGGCCTCCTCGAGTAGAATTGCTCCATACGAAGCCCAGTTGTAGGAACTCAGAAAAGAGGTGGCATCCTTGGGCTTCGCTCTTGACTAAGACCAAGATGAGCTTCATCAGGTGAAGCTCGAACGTGAACGTCTACGGGAAAAGTGGAAGTTGATAGAGATTACCACTCAAGAAATGTTATCCGAACCACCCCAAGAGTCTGTCCCCATCGCACACCTAACCCTTAGGTCTTATGCGGCTATTTTAAGGTGTTATGTAAAAAATCTCTATAACTATGTTCATGTATATTATTTTTGTATATAATAATGAATATACCTCCTTGTCATTTTTTTGATACATTGTAAATAGTTTTTAAAGTACACATAGTGTTTTTAGTTATAATTTAATTAAGAATTCTATTTTTTTAAATTAAGGGATTTTTGAATCAAATAATATTTTAATAAAATATTATTATTATTATTAAATTAATTTTTTTTAAATATAAATGCTCTTATAATTTTATGAATGCAATTATAATTTTTATTAAGGTTTGAAAGCCATTTCTGTCAAAAACCTGTGAATTTTCGATTAATTTCGGTTTTTACTTTAAAAGTAAAAATTAACATATTTAGATAATTATTTAGATAAAATAAATGTTATTTCTGGAATCACTACATCGAAATTATCCAACGGTGAATTTTTCATAATTTTCTGAGACAGTTAAATTTTTGGGTAAAAATTAAATACCGTTTAAATATATAATGTGTTTTATGACATCGTAATGACCCAATAGTGATTTAATAAAATACTATAATCTTTATGTTCGTCCAATATATGTTTTAACATTAAAATAATGTGATTTTGGGCTTGTTTGACTTACTTTTCAAAGCATTAATGGACCCCTCAAGACTTATTAAACACCTTGTCTTTTTAAATTGTTTTCCATGGGAGTGTGACTCACCTCCACATAAGCAACCCTATTATTTTAGAAGTTAGGACTTTGGACTTATAAAATATTTTTTTCCTCTTCCATTTTCCAAAAACCGTGGGAAAAAACCATGGGATGGTTTGTGGTTTGGATTAATTTAATATAGGGGGTCCCAAACCTAAATAATAAAGAATTTCCTCACCTTTCCTATATAAACCCACCAAAGATCCCACTTAATCCTCACTCAAAGCCTTTGTAGTTCGTCCAAACTCTGACCTACTCTCTCTAGAATCCTCCCAATGTGCCCCAACTCCCAATAAACCTCTGGCAAGCCTCTCTCTAGCCTTTGGAAGCACACTTCCAAGTAAGGGTTTTTCTTCCTTTTTCATTTTTGTCCAATTTTATTTAAGTTGTTTTTCCCGTTTAATTTCAATTATGAATGTTGAGGTATGGTTTTGAACCTCCCTCATAATTCCCTCTTTATGTTTTAATTATGGGAGACCCCTTTTTCTCTCATTAAATGCCTCCCATGTACACCCGTTACTATGCTGAAATCCTGAAAGGAACTTCTCTCTCCTCATTTACATTCAAGCAATACTTTTGTATCATGAATATAAATTCCCTTAAAATTTTTGGGACATGTATCTATAGGACCTCCTTACTATCTATTAAATTTAAATATGATGAGTAACCCCTTTCTCTCTCATCAACCATTTTTATGAATTCTTATGTCACGCCGTTACGCTGCCAAAATCGCACCGACTTTCTAAGCCAATGCCATTGTGTAGTGAAAACCATGCCCATTTCTCCATCAAGGGTATTCACCTTTATTCAAATTTACTTATTGATTATAAAGTTTCATGTATGAATTCCACATTCCTTTATCGTGGAATAAATTAGTATGTTTAATGAATCCATGTTTTATGATCCATGTTGCACACTTATGCCTGAAATGAAATGTTTAAGAAGGGTGTGCCCTTATAGCGCTCCAATGCATTGGGTAAAGTATAGTATCATGATACGTCATCTGCAATGAGTGTTGAATCATTCTAATTCAAGTGCAACGAGGGTTTACTCGTGCTTCATGTGCAATGAGGGTTTACTCATGCTCCATGTGCAATGAGCCTTGGCTCATGCTAATTCCATGTTAAGTGTTGTTTCCACATTTCCATGTTTTGATTACCATGCTTTATCACGCCTTTATGTTAATGTTTCTATTATGATCTATTGATATGACTATTGTATAATATGTATTGTACTCCTCATGTTATTCCATGTGTAATCCCTTACTGGGCTTTATAGCTCACCCTTTTCTTATGCATGTCCTCAGGTTATCCCATGCAATGCTAAGTACGTGGGAATGTAGTGGTCATGTAAAGGATGTTTTCAATAAAGATGTTGTATTTCATGTTTTAAGTTTTTATGTAATGATCCTATTCCCCAAAGACACTAAACCTATCGATCTTCTTTGTTGTATCAAGTGAAGTTTTTTGTAATAAATCATATTTAGGTTTGTAATAAAAGTAGGGTTGTCATAGTTGGTATCAGAGGATAGGTTTAGTTATTTTTGGGATTAGGATTAGAAAACCCTAGTAAAACCTTAGAGACAAGGCTAAGTATAATAAAAACATCCCTATGTTTCGGTAAGTACTGAGTAAGTGGTTTATCAAACAAATACATCCCTCTCTGGATATGAGCAGGTAGAGGCGGCTCTGGCACAAATGTATCCTAGGGGTAAAACCAGAACACACCGCTTTGAGCTAGACTCGAACGGGAACTGGTGCATGACAACGGGCCTTGATGCACTCTTGGTTATGACACTCCCCGGGGATATGTTTTGATAAATTCACAAGCTTAGTATAAACCCTTATTAAGGGAATTAAAAAAATGACCCTAAGAATATATGTTAGAAAGTAGATCATGAAAATCCTAGATTGAAGCCTATAGACTCATGCGTTATGGAAATAAAAGTTTATTTGTAAGTCATCATCTTTTGTTTTTTGATTACCCTTTATGTGTTACCCCTAAATTTCCTTTTATTCCAGCCAATGGATGGTAATAGGAGGACTCGAGATAACAACCGTTGTGAAGATCAGTGTGATGACTGTACTAATGAGATACCCAATCCAATGGGAGTGGGAATCGCTAGCTTTGTCACGCTTCTCTCTCAGCTAACTCACATTTTTAATAGAAAAACGAGTCCAGAGGAATGTTCAACCCCCCTAAGAAAGAACAAGTCGCTATCGAGAGCTTCATGAGACAAAGGCCTCCTACTTTTAGTGGATCATCCGATCCCACGATCGCTGAACAATGGATCAACTCCATTGAAAATATCTTATCCATCCTTCAATGTTCTGAACAAGAGAAGGTTCTCCTGGAAGCTTATCATATGGAGGGTGAAGCTGATCAATGGTGGACGTTGATCAAAAATGTGAAGCCTGAGGAGGAGATCGAGGTGTTGGAATAGACGGATTTCCGGAAGATGTTTTTCAATAAATATTTTCTGTGCACCCTCTGGCTTAAGATGGAAAGGGACTTCCTTTCCCTCAAGAAAAAAGATGAAGAATCTGTTGGATCATATGAGGAAAACTTCACTAGGATTGCAAGATACACTTCCGGATTTGTCGTTACCCCAGAATACAAATTTGACCACTTCTTTGGTGGGCTGAAGCCTAGCCTGCGGAAAGCATTGGCGATCCGTGACTTGGACAGCTATGAGGAAATTGTCTGATGTGACCTCAAGGTCTAAATGGAGATCGGAGAATCATAGGGGTATCATGGAAATAAGAAGCATAAGGTGCACTTCAATTCTGGTGGTCCGATGGATAAATCTAATAGTGCTAAGAAGATCCAGCACCCCACATGCCAGAAGTGCAGAAAGAAGCACCCTGGAAATTGCCTTAAGGGGATAAGGAAATGTTTCAGGTGTGGAAGAGAATGGCACCTAGCTGTTAATTGTCGGAAAGAAAGACCCGCGACTATGATAGAGGCGAGGAACACTCCGTTTGAATCTCAACGCATTTTTCATTGCTACAAATGCAAAAAACTAGGGCATCTTGAAAATCAGTGCCCTAATCCAAGGGTTTTCGGAGGCAACCAACAACCTCCAAGGCAGCAAGGAAGAGCTTTTTCCATCACTTCTGCCAAAGTGAACCCCGACAACGAAGTGGTGATAGGTATGCTAGTTATTCATTTAAGAATAGAGAATGTACTTTTTGATTCAGGTTCTACGCATTCTTTTATATCTCAAATGTTTAGTAGAATAATCCCAGCACCACCAAAAATCATGGAAGTGAAGATATCGGTGAGTACGGAAAATGGTGAAATCATTGCATCCCATAAATATAAGTCCTCCCCTGTTATAATATTCATATTGAATTTCCCAGAGAACCTCATCATACTCCCTCTAGTTAAATTTGATGCAATTCTTGGCATGGATTGGCTTTCCTTATACAGAGCCAACATAAATTGTTAGGAGAGGGAAATCACACTCCATATGAAGAATCAACCCCCGATTATTTATAAGTGTAAGGAGGAAGATGAATCTCCTTTAGCTCCATCATATTAAGCATGGATATTTCTACCTTATGAGCACACGTGTCTGGCTCAGATGATTGAGTCCAAGGAAGAAACCATCCTTGAAGAAATTCCTACTGTGAGGGAATTCGCTGAAGTGTTTCCCGAGGAACTGCCAGATCTTCCTCCTAGAAGAGATGTTGACTTCTCAATTGAACTTATACCAGGGGCACTAACAATATCCAAGAATCCATATAGAATGGCTGTCGTGGAACTTGAAGAGCTGAAGAAACAACTACAGGAGAATCTAGATAAAGGGTTTATACACCCAAGTGCTTCACCATGGGGTGCACCAGTCCTCTTCGCCAAGAAGAAGGATGGGTCAATGTGGATTTGCATCGATTATCGTGAACTTAACAAAATCACGAAAAAGAACTAGTATCCTCTACCACGGATCAATGAATTGTTCGATCAGCTGCGTGGAACAAAATACTTATCCAATGTAGAGTTGCGGTCGGGATATTTTCAAGTAAGGGTGAAGAAGGAAGATGTCCTCAAGACTGCTTTTCAAACAAGATAAAGGCACTATGAATTCATAGTAATGCCTTTCGGACTCACCAATTCTCCATAAATCTTCATGGACTTGATGAATAGAGTATTTAGAGATTACCTAGAATAATTTGTGGTAGTCTTTATAGATGATATTCTAATATACTTCAAAACCAAGGAGGATCATGAGGAGCATTTAAGGACTGTACTGGAGACTTTCCGTGAGGAGAACCTCTATGAAAAGTATAAAAAGTGTGAGTTCTAGTTTAAGGAAGTCTCATTCTTGGACCATATCATCACAAGTAATGGGATATCTGTGGATCCCTCCAAAATAGATGCAATTGAAGGATGACCGAGGCCAACATTGGTAACAGATATCCGTAGCTTCTTGGGGTTAGCTGGATATTATCGATGATTTGTGATAAATTTCTCACGATTGTCCAACACTTTTACCAAGCTAACTCGAATGGGAGTAAAGTTTTATTGGAGTGATGAATGCGAAGAAAGATTCAAGGAGTTGAAAATGAGGCTTATCACTGCGCCCGTGCTCACTTTACCCACAAGTGGGGAAATTTTGTGGTATTCAATGATGCTTCGAAGAAGGGCTTAGGCTGTGTGCTGATTCAGAATGATAATGTGATATCCTATGCCTCAAGGAAGTTGAAAATCCATGAGCGAAACTATCTAATGCATGATCTGGAGTTAGTGGTCGTGATCTTTGCCTTGAAAATCTGGTGGCATTATCCCTATGGGGAGAAATGTGAGATATATGCTGACCACAAGAGTATTAAAAATATATTCACACAAAAAGATCTTAATATGCGCCAGAGAATATGGATAGAGCTCATCAAGGATTATGACTGTTCAATCCATTACCACCCTGGAAGGCCAACAAGGTGGCAGATTCCCTAAGTAGAAATGACCCAGCGATTCTATCAATGATGAGAATTGAGAAGGATCCAATCTTCTTAGACTTGATGAAGATGGACATGGGAATCATAAAGAAGGGAACATCATCAATACTTTCACAAATGATTGCTCAAACATCTCTTTTGGAAAGGTTAAAGGATGCTCAAAAGGATAATGTGGGAATTCAGGAAAAAGTGGAAGTTATCAAAAAAGGGAAATCCTCAGAGTTTAATGTTAATGAAGAAGGAATTGTGCGATATGGGAAAAGAATATGTGTTCCATCAAGTCCGGAGCTGAATAAGGAACCTTTTGACGACGCACATAGTTCAAATTTCTCTATTCACCCAGGGATCACAAAGATGTATCGAGATCTCTGAGAAAAATTTTGGTAGGATAATATGAAGAAGGAGATCGCTGAATATACATCAAAGTGCCTGGTGTGATAGAAAGTGAAGGCAGAGAGGCAGAGGTCTAAGGGGATGATGCAACCATTTCCCATACCAGAATGGAAATGGGAGAACATCACCATGGACTTTGTCACCGGACTTCTGAGGAAATCTGAAGGCAGCAATGCGATTTGGGTTGTGGTGGATCATCTTACAAAGACTGTACACTTCATTTCTATTCGGGAGGATTTATCATTGGATAAACTGGCACGGATATATATCATGGAAGTGGTAAGGTTTCATGGAGTGCCACTATCTATTGTGTCTGACCGAGATCCAAGATTCACCTCTATGTTTTGGAAGAGTCTTCAACATTATCTGAATACTGAATTGAACTTAAGTATGGCCTATCATCCTCAAACTAATGGCCAATCTGAGCAGATTATCTAAACACTTGAGGACATGTTTAGAGCATGCTCAATGGACTTTAAAGGAGGATGGGATCAATATCCTCCACTGGTTGAATTTTCATACAACAACAGTTTCCACTCAAGCATCCAAATGGAACCATATGAAGCCCTCTATGGGAAAAGGTGTAGAACACCGACCTGTTGGGATGAGGTTGGTGAACGTAAGATGCTTGGACCAGAAATGGTTGAAGAAATTGTGGAGAAGGTGAAAACCATTCAGCAACATATCAAGGCAGCCCAGAGTTGACAGAAGAGTTATGTAGATAACCGTCAACGAGACCTTGAGTTTAAAGTTGGAGACATAGTTTTTCTACGCATATCTCTGTGTAAGAAGTTCATGAGGTTTGGAAAGAAAGGGAAGTTAAGTCCAAGGTACATCGGCCCCTTCGAGATTCTTGATCATGTCGGGGCTGTGGCCTATCGACTAGAACTTACACCTACCATGGCCAAAGTACGTGATGTCTTTCATGTATCCATCTTAAGGAAGTACATACCGGACCCTTCACATGTAATCTCTTCTGAGGTGGTACAGTTGGAGGACAATCTTTCTTATGAGGAGCAACCAGTGAAGATATTAGATTGTAGAGAAAAAGTTCTACAAAATAAGACAATGCCCCTCATCAAAGTGTTGTGGCGAAACCACAAGTTTGAAAAAGTGACTTGGGAATCGGAGGAAATGCTGAAGCTGAGTTACCCACATCTGTTTTAGTGTGGGAAAAGGAAAATTTTGAGGGCGAAATTTCTTAAGGGGGGAATATTGTAACGACCCAAAGTTTCATTAATGGAAATACCTCTTGATCTAATTAAATGTCTCTTTATGTTTATATAAAATGTCAACCTTCTTGATTTTATGTTAAGAATTTTGACCGTTGCTAATATAGCTGTTGAATAGTGATCACGTGATTAGTATAAATATAGGGCTTTAACAAATCCATTTTACTCAGACAAAAGAAACGATGACCTCATCTAGTAGAATTGATCCACATGAAGCCCATTTGTCAGAGTTCGGAAAAGAGGTGGCATCCTTGGGATTCTCTCTTGACCAAGCCCAAGATGATCTTTATCATGTCAATCTTGAATATGACCGTCTATGGGAAAAGTGGAAGTTAATAGAGATTACCACTTTGAGAAATGTTATCCGGACCACCCCAAGAGTCTGTCACCATCGCCCACCTTACCCTTAGGTCTTATGCGGATATTTTAAGGGGTTATGTAACAAATCTCTAGTACTATGTTCATGTATATTATTTTTGTATATAATAATGAATATACCTCCTTTTCATTTTATTGATACATTGTAAATAGTTTTTAAAGTACAAATAGTGTTTTTAGTTATTATTTAATTAAGAATTCTATTTTTTAAAATTAAGGGATTTTTTAATTAAATAATATTTTAATAAAATATTATTATTATTATTAAATTAATTTTTATTAAATATAAATGATCTTATAATTTTATGAATGAAATTATAATTTTTATTAAGGTTTGAAATCCATTTCTGTCAAAAACCCATGAATTTTTTATAAATATCTGTTTTTTATTTTAAAAGTTAAAATTAACATATTTAGAAAATTATTTAGATAAAATAAATATTATTTCTGGAATCAGGATGTCGAAATTATCCAACGGTGAATTTTTCATAATTTTTTGAGACAGTCAAATTTTTGGGTAACAATCAAATACCTTTTAAATATATAATGTGTTTTATGACATCATAATGACCCAATATTGATGTAATAAAATACTATAATCTTTATGTTCGGACAATATATGTTTTACCATTAAAATAATGTGATTTTGGGTTTGTTTCACTTACTTTTCAAAGCATTAATGGACCCCTCAAGACTTATTAAACACCTTGTCTTTTTAAATTGCTTTCCATGAGAGTGAGACTCACCTCCACATAAGCAACCCTATTATTTTAAGAATTTAGGACTTTGGCCTTATAAAATATTGTTTTCCTATTCCCTTTTCCAAAAACCATGGGATGGTTTGTGGTTTGTATTAATTTAATATAAGGGGTCCCAGACCTAAATAATAAAGAATTCCCTCACATTTCCTATATAAACCCACCCAAGATCCCACTTACTCCTCACTCAAAGCCTTTGGAGTTCGTCAAACCTCTTCCCTACTCACTCTTGAATCCTCCCAAGGTGCCCCAAGCTCCCAAGAAGCCTCTCACAAGCCTCTCTCTAGCCATTGGAAGCACACTTCCAAGTAAGGGTTTTTCTTCCTTTCTCATTTTTGTCCAATTTTCTTTAAGTTGTTTTGCCCTTTTAATTTCAATTATGAATGTTGGGGTATGGTTTCTCACCTTTCTCATACTTCCCTATTTATGTTTTAATGATTTGAGACCCATTTCTATCTCATTAAATGCCTCCCATGTACACACATTACTATGCCGAAATTCCGAAGGGAACTTCTCTCTCCTCATTTACATTCAAGCAATACTTTTGTATCATGAATCTAAATTCCATTACAATTGTTGGGACATGTATATATATGGCCTCCTTACTCTCCATTAAATTTAAATATGATGAGGAAACCCTTTCTCTCTCATCAACCATTTTTATGAATTCTTATGTCACGCCGTTACGCTGCCAAAATCGCACCGACTTTCTAAGACAATGCCATTGTGTAGTGAATACCATGCCCATTTCTCCATCAAGGGTATTAAACTTTCTTCACATTTACTTATTGATTATAAAGTTTCATATATGAATTCCACATTCCTTTATCGTGGAATAAATGATTATGTATAATGAATCCATGTTTTATGATCCATGTGGAACACTTATGCATGAAATGAAATGTTTAAGAAGGGTGCACCCTTATAGCGCTCCAATGCATTGGGTAAAGTATAGTATCATGATACGTCATGTTCAATGAGTGTTGACTCATGCTAATTCAAGTTCAACGAGGGTTTACTCGTGATTTATGTGCAATGAGGGTTTACTCATGCTCCATGTGCAATGTGCCTTGGCTCCTGCTAATTCCATGTTAAGTGTTGTTGCCACATTTCAATGTTATGATTACCATTCTTTATCACGCATTTATTTTCATTTTACTCTTATGCTCTATTGATATTCCTATTGTCTAATATGTACTTTACTCCTCATTTTATTCCATGTGTACTCCCTTACTGGGCTTTATAGCTCACCCTTTTCTTATGCATGTCCTCAAGTTATCCCATGCAATGCTAAGTACGAGGGAATGTAGTGTTCATGTAAAGGAAGTTTTCAATAAAGATGTTTTATTTCATGTTTTAAGTTTATATTTAATGATCCTAAGCCCCAAATACACTAAACATCACGATATTATTTGTTGTATCAAGTGAATTTTTATGTAATAAATCATGTTTAGGTTTGTAATAAAAGCAGGGTTGTCATAATGCACAAGATAAGTGAAACTCGAGGTAAGAGACTTAGTCTCAATTTCCATTCCTTGAGGCATATTTTGATGTTATACACCACCTTATTTTATACGGTGTGTAATCAACCCATTTGAATTTTAATTTCATTCAATGGTTTTAAAAATTAATTATTTATATGAATCTTTTTAGTAAATGACAAAATTAATGTTTTTGAACGTATATAACGAAAATGACTTTTCCGCCTCTCTAATAATTATTTTATATTTGGATTCCTCTATAATATGAAATTTTTTTAAAAGAAAAATAAATTCCATATTCCCTTTTTAGGTATTTTGGTATTGAAAATGGATTTAGTAATGGTTTTATTATAACAATATCTTGAAATGATATCTTGTTGTTGTAAAATGGAAATGTTATTTTTCCTCTATTCATGTTTTATGTGTTATGATTATGTAATGGTTCTTGGGAATTGCTTATTTATATGTGTGGTTCCATCATAAACCAAGGGTGGGTGATCCAGTGACAGCTATCCAATTAATTGGTTAATGATATGGGGTTAAACAGTGGGGTTTCTCCATAGATATTTAGGGAATATATTGTGAGGGGTGTTTTAAATGTAACCATGAAGGTTACTACCTATGTATTTCTGAAAGCTACAATGTAAGTATGATATTGATTCCACAATTTAACATTATGATTTATGATTACTAATAAGTTTTTTATTAATCTTATGATTTCATGAGTTATATTAAATAAATTATGTTTTATGGGTGAAAAGTATAATTTTGTAAAAATGTTTTCATCGGGTTTAAAATATTCAGGGACTAAAGGTTTCATTACTTATTTTATATCCCATATTTAGATTTTTGTGATCTTCCAATTTTTTTGAAAAGTTTTATATAGGGTATAATTTTGTGTAAGATAAATGAATAAGTCAAGATGAATGTTATAAATATTTCTATCAAGAAAAAAAGAAATCAAATTTTTAAGAGTTTTATCTTACGAAAAAATGGATAGTGAGTAGAAGTGTCTAATTTGTAAAATTTGAGTTTTTATGTAATTGTTATGGCCTAATTATCTAAAAATATAGACCTTAAAATATCTTCAATGTGAATTCATGATATAAGTCAAGATTATGAAATGTTTAATGTTGGGGACTAATATTTGTTCTGTCTGTGTTGATTTTTTTGATTCTATTATCTTCTTTAATTTATGGAATATATATATTTTTTATGGTTTTTATTCCACTATTTCTTTATATTATTTATATATATATATGAAAATTTATCTACATTATTCTAGGTGAAATAATTTTCTATGGTTTTTGTTGATGCCTAGGTGCCGATTTATTGCTTTTGGGGATCAGAAACACCCTTCGAGTATGTGGATGATCATGTCATGTAAATTTTTTTGATGGTATCTTGGGCTGGTGAATAAAAATTGTCATCATTGGTGGTTAGTATGACATCCCTACTAGGATATCCACTTAAATGTTGCCTGGATCCTCTAGGCCATGTGTCCTCAATAGTATCTCCTTGAATGATATGGGATTCCAACTATCAGTGAGGGCTTAGTATGTGTCCATGGGGAGAATGCTCCCTCATTACCAGAGTAGAGCACAATAGATAAGTAATAACAGATAAATAATAGATTCCTAAGTAAGAATACAACACAACAGAAATAGACTCTATAAATATTGGACAAGTAACACACCACACCAGAACAAAATATAAAAAACCAAGAAATAATAATAAACTGATTACAACTAAATCATATAAAAATTATAATAATGTATTTCATGTCTCTTGGAAGATGGAAAAAATTTATACATGGTAGCATGAAATAAATTACATGCTATTCAAAAGGTACAAAAAATGAAAAGAAGTCCAAGAATCTAATTCTATTTTCTGGTCATCTTCTACCAAGATCCCATCCATAGACATGAAATAAGTCAAGAATCCATAAGTGGAAGATTCCAATTATCTACACCTGCAATAATATGGTCTGCTTGGGTACAATCAGTGGACCGAATAGTGTGTGAGATAAACTGAGTAGGCCACTAAAAACAGTGTCTATAAATAACTATATGATGTATAGAATATGGTAGTGTCCAGATATAACAATGAAATCAGTAATAATAACTATAAATGAGTCAGATCTGGTACCTAAAGGAAACTAGGCTAACACTACCTACTTCAAATCACAAGAGTAAGGGATGCTATACCCATTATCAAAGGTTAGGATTTCATGCCCAGTATCATCATAGTAAGGGGACACCATGGCCAACATCATAGATTAGATATACCATGCCCACAATTACATCCATAAGGAACACCATGCCTAGTATCATGTGTAGGGATACCATGCTTGTATCATAGTATAAGGACGCCATGCCAGTATCATATCATACAATGGGTCTCCATTCCCATGTCACATTTATATAAAGTGATGCCATGCTGATATCATTTATATAAAAGGTTCTTATTTCCCATTTAGTATTAAGAATAAGGAATTCCATGACCATTTATATTTAACATGTATAAGGGTAATCATGCCCATTTACCATAACTAAAGAGGGTCATCATGGCCAACATCATTATAGATGAGTATCCATTGGATTTAATACGATCCAAGGTATAATTAAGAACTTATTTACATTTAATAATCACAATTGTATAACCATTGTCCCATTTGATTAGGGGACATGTGATTACCACTCACCCTTATTCAATTCAAAATGTTTTGATAAGTGCATTAACCATGCTTCAACACAACCACTAATCATTTCATTTATTTTATAACAATATAGAAGTCATGTAGAACCATTTAGATGATGATTGAATAGTTAATAATTTATTAACTCTTTGGAAAAGGGATTTATATAACACACGGGGTATCCATCATTGAAGGGGGTCTAATAAGGTCATAAGGTTGTCAATTATAGTGACCAGTTAATGGTGGATTGTATTTAAGGGAAACACATAGTGAAATTGGTGTGCGACACAAAGAAAATATTATAAAACATAAAAACATGAGGGATAGTTACCATATTACTTACCTCATTCTCGAACAACTCTCCTCATCCAGTATCAACCTTTAGTTTGTCCTAGATCAAATAAATCTAAAGAAAATATCAACACCCTGAAAATTGGGCACACGAGCCTATAAAAAATAGCATAGAAAATAGGAAGAATAATGATAAACGATGATAAAGAATTAAATCACTTATTGACATGCTTCCAACCTGATAGATGAATCTGAAATTGGATTTTAGATCATGAGGAAACACCAAAGACTAGGTTATGTGTGAGAGGGGACTCTTACGCGAGAGTGGGTAGGGGAGAGATCTATCTGAAAAGTGAGACCATTCCTCCTATTTTTAAAAACCTTCTTAGGAATTTACACAATGTGTAAATTATTTATATGTCATTTAAATCTCAATGTCCCTCCCCACCAGGAAAACCATCGACACGACCTGAAATTGTTCTTCCCAACCCATTAAAAATTGTGCAATCAATACACATCAAGTATTCCAATTACATGATGTATGACTAGCCTGAATCCAATCAACAAACCCCTGTCCCATTCTTCTCAAAACTAACCAACTGAACTAAAGGTGTGGTTTTAGATTTATGAAAAAGAGAACTAAATAATGAGTTATAACTGAAAATAAAATGATTCATACCTGAGATAAATAACTAATACTTAAAATCTTCCCCCTTAAAGGAACTCATCATTGATTTCACATTCCAAGGGCAGTGAAACACTATTAGTTGACAACTTTTTCCACTGATTACATATATTATCCTACCACTACCAAGTCTCGTCCTATACCTGGCTATGCTTCCATAACACCCATACTAAAATGATTGACCAACCCCATAGAGCCTTCATTCTATAGTCAATGATGCATATTAGATAATACTCAAAAGAATCATCAACATCTGACTCTACCTCCTTGAGATCAAAATTATGAGATGGGTCAATATGATAACAGTGAATATGTGAAATGGGGAAGACATCTGGAATAGAATGGAACCTTTGAGGTAATATCAACCAATAGGCTACCAGACTGAATCTCTCGATAATCTCAAATGGACTGAAAAAGCACGGAGACAACTTCCCTTACCACTATATCCATCTATGACCTCGTCTAGATGATATCTATAAGAAAACTTGATACTCTACCTCAAATTCTAGAGTTCATTATTGGCGATTGACATAAGATTTCTATCTTGACTAAGAAGTAGACATACACTTCCTGATTAGATGAAACTACTCTAAAGTCTCATGAATGGGATGAGGACTTAGTAGCGCTGGCTCTCCCACCACTAACTAGAATATGTGTGAACGAAATGAACTACTATATAGGGCCTTATAATGAGCCATCCAAATCATCTCTTGATCACTATTATTGTAGGTAAACTTGATGAGAGGGATATGCTCCACCAAAGATCCTCAGAAGACATGGAAGCATACTCGAAAAAGGTACTCTAGAACCTGTATAGTCTTTTATAGCTGTCCATTGATCTGAGGGTGAAAATATGGGCTCAGAATCACCTGTGTAGCCATAAGTTTCTATAAACCCTACCAGAACCTCAATGTAAAATGAGCATCCCTATCTGAAAAAATAGAACGAGGGACCCCATTTGGATACATAACCTCACAGATGTACAATCTTCCCAGCTTATCGACTGAGAAATTCTCCCATATGAGAAGAAAATGAGATAAATTTGTTAATCGATCAATGACTACCCAAACAATGTCACTACTTCAAGGAAACCTTGATAATCCTTAAAATAATTCATCGCAACATCCTTCAATTTCCATTTCGGGACTGGTAACAGTTATAACAAGCCAGTAGGTTGCTATTGCTTTGCCTTCACCAATTGACAGGAAAAACACCAAGTGATAAATCCAACTATATGATGCTTCATCCTTGACCACCAATACTATCAGTGCATATCATGATACATATTTGAGATACCTAGGTGAACCACCCACTATGAAGAATGAAAATCACACATCAGATACTATTTCATATATGAGAGAACCAAAATACACCCATGTATACACATGATGTAGTCATAATCAATAGTCTAATACAGAGGTGGGTCCTCACCCGAAATACCTTCCTATAGGCCCAAGCACTCCAGATCAAAAAACTGCCTCATCTTCACCTTTTCCAAAAGATAATAGACCACTGATAGAAATTAAAGTAAAAACTATCCATGTTGGTCATGAATATCTATATTCATATCATAAAATAGATATATAAGATTCAATTCACTACTGGCCTCCTGAACCATCTACGTCTAAGTCATAATGCTCATAGAATCGATAAGGACATTTCCGTTTCTAGGAGTATAGGTTAGCTCGAAGTCAAAGTACTATAGATTTTCCACCCATCTTAGCTACTTGATATTTAAATCTCACTTTGTAAATATATACCTGGGGATTTTGTGGTTCGTGAACACCAAAAAATTCTCTCCTAGAAGGTAATGAATCTAAAAATTCAGGGCACGTACAAGAACAACTATCACAATATCATACATTGGGTTATTTTTCTCATGAGGTATCAATTGTCGCTACCCATACACAACAAATCGATGTTCCTACATCAAAAATGATTATAGACCGATACCTAATGCATCATAAAAACTGTATAGCTTCTACCTAGATATGGAAGAATTAGGATCAAAGCTGCAGTCTATATTCCTTTTAGCTCCTGAAAGGATGTCTCATAGGATTGAAAACATAAAAACATAAAACCCTTATTATTAAACCCCATAAGAGGTGATACTAAGTGTGATAAGTTCTATATGAAATGTCTATATTGACTAGATAGTCCCAAGTAACTCGGTATGTAAAATACTTTCTTGGGATTATCCTAGGTAACTACAGCTCTCACCTTCTCTGTGTTAACTAATACTCCTACCTATGAGATAATGTTTCACAAGAAGTGTAACTTGAAAATCTATTAATGACATTTATTGAGCATAACATAAAACTAGTGACATATCAATGTATTAATGATTATCCAAAGATGAGTGCCATGGTTTCTCCATGTTGTATAATACACCAAGAGGTCATCTATAAAGACCATGACAAAGGAATCCATATATAGATTAAAAACCTGATACATCAAAGTCATGAATAATATAGGCGCATTCGTAAGACTGAAAGACATCAAAATATACTCATATAAGATATATGAACTATGAAAAGCCATACATGGGATTTATAAAGGTCTGAATTGAACATAATGGTAGACCTATCTCAGGCCGATCTTCAAAAACACCCTCACTTATCTGAGCTAGTTGAAGAGATCATCAATGTGAGCTAATGGATACTGGTTTTTCATAATAAGATGATTCAACTTCTAATAATTCATGTATAGCCTTAGGGTTCCATATTCCTTCATATAAGAAAGGATTGGTGAACCCCGAGGAGAAGTATTGGGCCGTATAAAACCCTTTCCCTCTAAATCCTATTGCTACCTCTTGAGCTCCTACAACTCCATAGTAGCCATCTAGTAAGGAGGAATAGATACTGGTGTAGCTCCATGAGCTAGATTGATAGAAAAATCTACCCTTATCTTAGGAGGTATTTCTAAAAATTTGTTAGGAAACACATCCCTAAATCAATCAAGTACTTGATGAAACTCAGTCTAATAAAGTCCCTTATAATTCAGGTAAAGACTAGAAATATGGGAAGTCAATCCACCTATCCTGAGATGCTATGGTCCATATCTACCCACCTAAACATCTAAATCACACTTTTAGAGATATTTACCACCCTCAAGTGATATAAACAACACCTTCCAACAATATATATTCACATTAGCATGATAAGGAACCAAGATGTCTATCCCAAGAATGATCTTAAATCCTGTCACCTCATTAAAAAAGAGGTTCCATAAGAAAAAATGGTTACCTACCTCAAGAGTAAAGTCATTTCACTGGCGTATACTCTCAGAACATATAATGAAAGTTGTATCAAGAATCGTCACACCATAAGAGTACTCAACATTAAACCAAAGGATCTCCACAACAAGAACAAATATGAAGGAATTTGATGCACCTATATCCAATAAGGAAAAATATATATTATAGGATACTAGAATAGCACATTGAGTAGTAGATGTCCCAACATACTGTTCCTATGGTACAAGATTCAATTAATAGATATGGAATGATCCACAACCCTATGTTGCACACTGACTACTTGGAGAAGTTCCTCTCTACTAGAGATCTATATCATAATCTTGTCTACAATGACCATTAAATCATCCTATTACTATATAGCCAGTAGTACTCTATTTACCTACTTGTCTAGGTGCCCCCGAACCTTCTTTTGAAGGTGGAGCTAGCAAGAATCCTCTTCCACTCCAAAAGACGCTAAGGTCCTACAAAATAGCTAAAGATGCCCAAATATGTTGCATCCTAGACACTCAGTAAGGTCTATGGGACACTAGGACCTCTTATTAACTGACTTCCCATAGTGATGAAATACCATGTAAGTATCAGTGGGTGTCAACTAGCAATCAAAGTTCATATGCATATTCCCAAAGCATTGCTTCCGACCACTAGTCGACCCACTACTCTATCTTTGTTCTGGACTGCCCTGAATCACCCCATCTTCTACCCTCATCTCCCACTTAGTTATTAGGGTCTGGTTCACTATATCAGATACAATATTAAACCAAAAGCGTTCACATGATAATGAATATGATGCCTAAGTCCATCCTCAAATCTTCTCGCTTTCATTGTATCATCAATAGTATAGATGAGAACAAAGCACTAAAGCTCTATAAAATGATGAATTTCATCGAACCCACCCCTAGGTTCATGAAATCCATAGGATGTTTATCACTTAGGGTCTAATGGGAGAAATAATCAAAGAATATTTTCTGGAAATCCCTCTATTTCTTTTCTTGATAATGACCATCATGATTGGGAATATCCCACAAACATTTGGTAGATCCTTCATGTATACAAGTAGTAAGTTTCAATATCCTCTCAGGAGGTGTCTTCAGATTATTGAATATAGATATAAAATTATCATTCCATATCTATGCAACCTGTGGTCCTCTATCCCATGAAAACGTGGGTGAATTCTACTACTAGAACTCTTGTTTCAACTCTCCCAAAGAAGGGTAGAGCATAGAGTTCCCTGTATTGTCTACATAAGTCATAGAAAGTATCATAAAAACCATAAATCATCACCTGCATCAGGAATACGAAGAGGTTTTATAGAAGGAACTATTGGAGGTATAACTGGAAGCTCATGACCGACCACTTCTAGTGCATGTTTTTCACCACCGTCCAAACATATGACCAGAGGATGTTGTGGTGGAATTTCTCTACAAATTCCAAGAACAAACCCCAGATAGAATTCAATAATGAAATAATCCAATGATATAGAAATAAAAATAGTGCAAATCCCTTCTATATAACTTTATCACCCCTCTTCCAACTTAGAAAGAAACGTATGGGTGATATAAACATTTATATAGCACACAAGAGATTCCACCTACTACCCACTACTAAGGATGAGACTAGGTCAAGCTCTATTTTTTTCAATTTTATTTTAATTTTTAATTCATAATTAAATTACAATATAATTTAAATGGTTGAATAAAATATTTCACCAATTCTAATCCATAAGATCCCATACACCTTATGAATTGAAATGTGGTGTCCACTTAATCCATACCATAACATTTTCCAGCCCATGAGACCATTTCTCCATGAATAAGAGTTCCATAGTTGACTGCTTAGGGTGTCGACTATAGCCAATACAGGAAAAATATATTATTTTATGACATACAGTCTAAGTACCAACTAAGTTTTTCTCAATTATAAGAAAGAATAATTATCCAATAAAAATTATATTTATAATATTCATGGAACTAATAGAAATTGTAGAAAATGTAGTCAACACTATGATCCTATATGGAATGGAATATGCATGGGATGTGAATTTCCTATAAGGTGCCTAACATGATGCATGTTCAATGCTTAATTTTCCCCATCTCATCATTCCAAGGATAAAAAATAAACCTCAATTATATCAATAGTAATATCAAAATTTGAGTGAATCACCCAACGGTGGAATCAAATCAGATGTAATAAGAAAAATATAGAAAATAGAAATTTCAATTAACGATAATGTGGCTTTTCTATGTACATTCTTTAGCTACCCCCAGTTAAAACTCATTAGAAAATCCCATAGAATTCATAATCCCCTACCTATTGTCTCAAAATAGAAATTAAAGAAAATAAACCTATGATACCACTTTGTAATATCCTGACTCAGATAGCCACTTAAATGGCACCCCGAGCCATAGGCTACATAGCCTCAAGAGAATCTCCATGAATGCCAGATGTTGTCTAATATATGTGAGGGAATAATTTGTGTCTGTGGGGAGATTATGACCTCATTAATAGAGTGGAGCACAACGAATTAATAATAACATATAAATAGTGTAATCATTAGTAATTATACAACACAACATAGATATACTCTATAAATACTAGACCATTAACATGTCATAACAGAAGAAAATATAAACAACCAATCAATAACAATCAACTGATAACTATTAACTAAATCACATACAAAATATGATAATGTATTTCATGTCTCTAGAAAGCTGGAAAAAAAGTATACATGGTCGCAATAAATACAATACATGATATACAAAATGTATAAAAGGACAAGAAGTATATCCAAGCATTTCAAGATCCTACTTGGTCTTCTAATACCATGATCCCATCCTAATACATTCCAGAATTAAAGAATCCATAAGAGGACGCTTCCCCTTATCTATGCCTAAAAGAATATAGTCTACTCAGGTACCATCGATGGTATAGATAGGGTGTGATATAAATTCAGTAAGACACCACCCCCAATGTCTATAATTATCTAGTCAGTGTACATAATGTGGTAGTGTGTAGATATAATAATGAAAGTTGTAAAAATAGTTATAAATGGGTTGGATCTGGTTCCTGAAGAAAACCAGGTTGACACTACCTATTTCGTCCAATGTTGAAATATCTATGAATGAGTAATAAGGGAAAAAATGACCGATATCACAAGAGTAAGGGATGTCATGACCAATATCACAGAATATGGAGGCCATGGATAGTATCAACAAAGTAAGGGGAATCCATGCCTAGTATCACAAATTAGGGATTCCGTGACCAATATCATAGGTTAGGGATGCCATGTACTGTAAAGACCCGAAAATTTCAAGGAAAATATTTTCTTAATTTCTTTGGAATTTTACATGAATGCAGTTTCTGACGGTGCCTGATTCCGAGGCCCGGTGTACCCGGAATCATTTTCCGAATTTTAGCTTGGGTACGTTCAGTGAACGAACGCGCGGGTTTTTATAACTTTTGAACCGGTTCTTGGAATTAAAATCTGAGTGCACCGATGAAACCACAACATCAGTAATTTCTTAAAAATACCCTTTCTGGAGTTGCGTTTTCTTGGGAGGAGTTGTTTAAAAAAAAGTGAGGGATAAAAATATAATTGTTTACAATTATATTTTCTTTTCTTGTTGAGTGGATTAAGTGTTGTGTCATAACACTTTATCCCTCTCTTAAGTGGTTATAACCTACGTAAAGAAGTTAGGGGTGGGACCCACTTGTAGTTAACTACCCATGAGAGGATTAAAGGTGAGGTGGGGCCCACACGAACCCCACCCCTTCACATTCCTTAAACCTCCTCTAACTCCCACATTAATTTCCCCTTCTTTTAATAAGATAACTCCTCTTTAACTTGTGTAACTCTTCTTCCATTAAGTAGCCTCTCCACCTTCCTCTCCTCCATTAAAGGTATCCTCCTCACATAATTAATGAGTTGATTCTTGGTTTAATTTGAAAAGGGTGGCTTGTCTTTAAATGGGAGAAGGCTAATGAAATATTTGTTTGGAAAATAATATGGTTAGGGAACCTTTGAAGAAATAAGAGAAGCTTCATTCTCCAACCCTCTGACGAAGAACGAGAATGCATCATCTATACTTCTCTTCATGATAAGAGGGGAACATCACATCTTTGGGTACACTCCGGTGATGATGGGGCTTCCATGACCTTCGACGAATAACTCTCCCTAGATCTCCATCAACGGAGGAGACACCACCATGGGAAATTCCCAAACGAAAACGTCACCTTCCGACATCAATGAACACTTCTTGAGGTAGGGGATTTTATTGTTGTTGTTATTCGTGAATTCTTCTGTCGTCATTGTTCATTTCAATTGGACCCCTTGCTATCGATTAACGAGAGGGGGCCGGGCCACACAAACACGGCTGACCCTCCTCCCTTGTATGTTGTGTTTTTGCGGTTCGAAGGAAAGCGTCACGGTGAAACAACACTGCGCGGGATCATACGGCATGGGTGCAGTGCACTGTCGCGCCGCACCGGAGAACCCCGAAGGCACCGCGGCCGGAGCGGGTCCGCGGTGGAGGGGCGCGGCGCCGTCACGACACGCCGGACGGATCAAGGCCGTGGCCATAGGCCGCATCGGAGCAAGGAACGGCGGCCGGTTTCCAGCCACCGGCGTCGGAGCAGGGGGACCGGCCCGCGCCGGTCCCATGGTGCAGCAGCCGGCCGGCCGGAGCGGGCCGGCCAGACAGGGGAAAAGCCGGGGGTCGTAACCCCCGGCTGACCAGAAAATAGTGACTCCCACGTGGGGGCCGCGTTTAATGAGACAGGGGGGCAGCGCGCCCCCCCTTTGACAGCCCAACTCGGTGTAACCGAGTTGGCCAGCGGACCGCCAACACGCCGGGCCGGGCCGCGCCCAAGCGGGCCGGACCTGGACTCGGGTCGGGTCTACCCGGTTCGGGCCGACCCAGGGGGTCTCGGGCCGGGTCGGTCCATGTAGAGACCCAAATCTTGACGTACATAGATATTGCATTACATTTGTGGAATACTTAATACATAACAAAAACAACCACACAAGGATCGTAATAGTTTAGTGTCTTTGGAAACTCGGAATAAAATCTTCTAATCGTGGTGAAAGATCTTCAATATCTCCCAATAAAGATATTCCCCCTTTTTTTTTTCTTACCTAAAACCTTTCTTTATATCCTGCTGAAAAGAAAACATAAAATGGGTGAGCTCAAATGCACAGTAAGGGTAAACATAGAGAACATAAAACAATCCATAAACATTTGAATGCAAAAACTTGAACATAAAATCTAAACATCAAAATCTTGAGCAAAGACATGAATCTTGGAAGTACGTAAGGCATATATCATAAGGGAACATCAATCATGATAAAATAGCATGGGGATCAAACATGTAATTGTGGCAACCATTAAGCACATTATATGATTTCCATAGTAGCCAAGGAATTGCTACCAAGACCATCTTAGTGGACAAAGTCCCATTCTGAATCGAGTTCACTCCTCGTTCCAGTCCTGTATTACTGAACCAGTTTAACTTGCCATTCCAACCATGTCTATCTCATGAGATATAAATCTTTACCCAATGCATTTGATGGAGATATATGTCCCACCCATATCATAATGAAATCATTCTTACTTGTGCCACAAAATAAACTTATAACATTCATCATAACCCAAAGAATAAAATGGGTTTCATAAACATCATCCCATCATTTCATAATACATATAAAACAAATGGACATTTCATCATAAGAAAATTGAAACCATTTAAATCATAGAGACATGATACTTGAAACATACACATGTGAAATAATGTCATCTTAGATGAAAATGGTTTTGATAAAACACTTGAAATGAATTCTTGAGGAAAATATCCATTTTTCTTCAAAATAATTTTCTTTTCACAAAATGTCATGAAATTTTAAAAGAAAAGGGTTTTGTTGAAAATAGTCATGAAATATTTTGGACGAAGCTTCATGAAAATAAGGCTTTATAAAACTGTAAAAATCCTTTCATGCCGTATACGTTAAAAAATATTCTTCTCGTACTTTTGTTAGAAAAGTCAAAAAGTACCTTATAGGGTAAATAAAAGAACGATTCCTTCCATACCATGGGGTAAAAGTAAAAAGGGGTAAAAAGGACATTAAACATGCATGAATACACTTTTATAAAACATGGACATGGATGATAGCAATAACCCCCGTAAATACTTACGAATAAGCAATCTTGGATAAAAATGAGATTTGCACAATTATCCCTTACCTTAGGTCCGATATGATTCGTACGTATCCGAACCTCATGTATAATGATTTAAATAATGTCATTGAATTATTACATAATCATATTCATTGTTATGATATCATATATGGTTCACTTATGACTTTATATTACCCGTTCTTTTGTAAATTCCATGTTAAAGAGCGTTTTGGGTAAAATCGTTTCATTTGTCGTCCGTGTTTTGACTTGTAATTATTCATATGATTACTTAGATCATGATTACATAATTCTAGAATATAAAACATTATTTATATATAATATATATTCAGAATATAAATATATATAATAGATCGATAAATGAAAAGAAATACACCCTTCAGGGAGACAGTATGTAGTACGTACGCATGAACGTTGTTTTCGTTTCCTCATTGAATTGAATGGAATTAATTGGATGACATACATATATCTATATATACATAAATCCAGTGTCATTATTATGTAATATATTTCATGATTACTTATTATATATACTTTATAATCATTCATGAATGGTTAATCATAGAGAATGAATCTCATCGCGTCGTGGAGACGGTATTCCGTACGTACGCACGAGCGATGATATCGTTCCCATGATCGTGGAATTTTATTGGAGTGTATGTATACTATTACAGAATCAATATCACTTTACAATAATCATATATAGTTATTCTTAACACCATTATACCCATCCAAGTAAGGTGGTGGTGGAAAATAGATTACACCACGGCGTGGAGACGGTATTCCGTACGTACGCACGCGCGGTGATTTCGTTTTCCGTAGGATGGATAGATGGTGAAGTAGGGTTGTTTCATACTTATAATAACATATCATTATATTAGTCATACTGATGTTATTACTTCATAATGAAGCAACCTAATAAGAAGAGGTGGAAGAAGAAATAAATTTGAAAGAATCGGTAACAGACATTACCTCTTCTTTGAAGCACCTCTTTGAGACCTTCTCTTAGGGAAATAAAATTGGGCTTTGAAGAAGACCAGGACCTATAGGATGATTCTAGGGAAGTGTATAAGAGAATTTGGCAGGGGTTGGACAAGCTTGAAGGCTCAAAGTGGTGTGAGGAAGAGAGGGAGGAGGTTCCCTTTTATAAGGGAGGAGAGGGGCACCTTTGGAATAACTAAAAATATTATTCTATTATAAATTCATATTCGGTTTTTAATAGCTCCAAATTGATATATTTCGAATATAAGGTGGGGATGGGTCGAAATAATCTCATCAAATATAATTTAGACAAGTTTAGGTCATTATATTAACCTTATCTTTTAGTTTTAACTCTTAGTTAATTAGATTGACATTTACCATGTCACTTTGTATTTTTATATTATATAGTTAATAAACTTACCATATACATCCAAGCGACCTCAAAGTGGTCCATTAATGATGAAAATATCATGATATAAGTATCTTGGCCGAACCTTAGTTTTTTAGGAATATAATAAAAACTAATAATATAATATTTTTAAAAAAAAAACTATTTTATGTCAATTTTGACACTATTTGGTAATTGATTTTTGTGAAAATCATAACAGAATGATTAGTTAGAAAAAAGTTAATTAAATCAATACTAACATGTCATATTAATATATAAAATTATTGTAATTCATAAAAAGTCTCAAATTACATTTATTTGGGTATTTATAACATCAATTGTGTCAGTATTCATTAATAAGATAATTACTGCATCATCATTGTGTCATAAATAAATTACATTATTTTAAGTCTAAAAATTACAAATAAAATACCATTATGTAGGAAATCTTTTTATCTTTCTAATTAATATTTATAGTATAATTTATCTTATGTAAAACCCTATATTAAAAATTATTTAGTTATTAAACTTTGATTTTAACTATTTTAACCCTTCTTTAAATAAACTAATAATAAATGTCCTAATCTAATCCAAGTGGTCCTAAATGGTCATATTTTATTCCTAAGGTTTCTTTTGGTCGAATTACAATTATCCAATAGAATTAGGACATGTGTTAGGGTAATAATAATAACACTTTTACCCTTAATTACCCTATTTACTTTTAATCATGGTAAAAAAAAGTAAAAAGTTACTATTCACCAAAAAATATTTTCATCTCATTGAACCAAATTTTAGTCCTTGATATTAACTGTTTCACTCAGATTTTCGAAATTCCACTCACAGAAGCGGTAAAATTAAGTTTTATGAAAAATTCAGTTTTTTAACTACCACTTAGTGGTTTCACTATTCATCAAAAAATCAAAGTTTCCAGAAAAATACAAAAAATTAGGCCTAAGATATATTTTATATTATGAATTCCAAAATTATGTCTATTTGACCAAATTAAAAAAATATCAGTTACATTAACTCATTTAAAAATTAATTCCCGTCGTCAAAACAAATAGCGTGTTTTTAAGAGATAATAACTATCAAAAGATTGACACTTGTTTATGTCTGGTTTAAATGTGAAATTACATCCAATGACCAAAATTATATTAAATTGTAAAAATATATTTTAAATATACTTTAAAACCACTAAAATTAATAATTTATCACTATTAATTATTTCGATTAAAAAATTTGATTTTAATTAAAATTTAGTAATTTTTACTATTCATTAGAATATGAAAGTTATCTGAAAAGTACCAAAATTTCACCCTAAGCTAATTTTGATATTCTGAATCCAAAAATGAAGTCCATTTTGAAAGATAAATTTTATAAAATTTCAAAAAGTGGGTATTACTATTCATAACGGCTAGTTCGTAATAATATTATAATAATATCTTGTTTAGTGAAACTCGGTATTGCGTACTACACACGCTATCGATGAAGGTCTTTATTGCATGTAATGCAAGCCAAGTCAGAGATGCGTGTTGTGCAGGCTCCTTTTGGTGTAGTGTACAACACAAGACATTAATGAAATTAAAAAGAACATTTTTTATAAAATCTCGGGGTGTTATATTCTACGCCCCTTAAAATGAATTTCACCCTCGAAATTCGTCTTGGTTATAAATGGTTTACTAATCGAAAGTTTCTTTAATAGAAACCCACATTAGAAAAAGGAATACCAAAACTTGGCTTTAAAAACTAAAGTATAAAATGTAACGGTTACCCAAATTAACTCATCACTAGGTTTTCATGAAGGAGAACATAGGTGAAAATATGGATATGGAAGAAAAATCTAACCATCAAGTTCTGATGGAGAGTGGTAGAGAACATGGCTATGAAAAATCCAACAATCACAAAGCCATAAATTTGTGACGATCTAAGGTACCATCTGATTCATCAGATATAAGAGCACTAGGACAACACTTTTTGGTTTTCAGAATCATTTCCCTAAAGTTGATGAAATTGGCAATAGAAGAAATACTTTCATGATTTTGGTAAAGTCTCACCGTTGGTTGTTCTTTGGAAAATTTCCACTTCATCTCTTAAAGAAATGATTTTGAATTTGTCATTAGTGAAGTGTTAGCAGATCATGTGATATAATGATGGGTCATTCCATCTGTCTCAAACAAAAGGTTAGAATAGTTATCAAAAAATACATAAGTCCATATATAGTGAGATTAATCATATATGGTTCCTAAAATTGACTTATACTTCATATATAATACTGATTAATATAATAAAACTAGTTTCTACTAAATAGGGACTTCCTGTAGGCCAGTGGTAGGCGATAAAGGCCAGTCGCACTTCGGTTGTGGGTTCGATTCCCACAGCCTTGTCCGACGCGATGGGCCGTCGCCCGTCCTGCAGGTTGTCCTTTTTATAAAACTACATTACTATAACATCCCATCAATAATATCAAAAAAAATTATATCCTTAAACAATACTAACTTATGTACAAAATAATCCATTCCAATATTTAGGCTTATCTAAAATAATTCGATCCAAGCTCATAGTATAAAGAAAATGATTACTTGAAATGTCACATAACACTCATGTGAATTCCATCATTTATCCCCCTTATATCATAAGATATATCTTGATGGTAAGATTACAAACATGTGAATACCTTAATCATGTATTCCCTTGAAGAATGAAAACCTATTGAACCTTAGTAAAAACATGAATGCAGCTATAAGTTAACACTTTCCACATACCAAAATCCTCAAAATTCTATATACTCAAACCATGATATCACTTAGTCCTTATATCAATCATGAGCTCATGAATACTTTCCAACATTTCATTTTTTCCCTTATCCCTTCATTATGCGCATATCATCTACATTCCAAAAATATCTGAATAACCTTTCATGGATACTGGTACCATTAATCATACACTTTCAAAACTCAAGAAAAGACAATAGTGTAACAATCCTTAGATGTCTCTTTATTCCATAGTACCATGAGATTACTTATATAACATTACACTTGATAAACATGTCATCATTCCACTGCCTTCTTAAACCATTGACCGAGCTTCAACAATTCTTTCATCTTACATATCATTTGTAGTCTCTTCATCATCATTAACATAAATAATACCCATACGACCGTACTAATTCTCTTCATGAGACTTTACCTTAGGGAATTGGTTTGCATAATGCCCATACATTCAACATTTAAAATATTTAACCATTGTTGATGTCATAGCAATACCATTATCCTCATCCCTAGGGTTAACTGAACCTTTTAATTTTCACTTACTGGCTTTGTTTCCTTCTTTTCCACACCCAAAGCATCTTCCAGTTCCTTTGAAACATTCTCTTTGATGCCACTTCCCACATGATTTACATAGGGGAAATTGAATTTTCTTTCCTCTATGATCATCATGAAACTCCATCTTTCTCTTATTAGCCGAGTCAGGAAACTTACCAAATTTGAGTTTATTGATCATATTATGAGATTGCTGATTCGGCATAATAATTATGTTTGGACTTCCAAATCCCATTTCATTTGGTTGCTCATGAAGAATATCATTCCATTGTCCATCATATCCTCCATTATCGTGAATCATATTGTTTCCAGCCATTTTCTAAAACCCAAAAAGAATAGTGTGAGAGACAAAAATCATAATAAAGGGGGAGTAACTTCAATATCTAACATCTTAGGTTTAATCTAATATCATTACCATAATTCTAGGACTATAACCTATACTTATACTTAACCTTAGGGACATCCCTAGACATACCTTAGAAATATCTCTAGGGATCTCACTAACATTTTCGCATCCTAGTTTCCAAAGGTTAACTAAACCTTTCCTCTGATACCAACTGTAGAGACCCGAAGCTTCACATACATGAACATTACATTAATTTTGCGTAATACTTAATACATAACAAAAACAGACACACAAGGACCGTAATAGTTTGGTGTCTTTGGAAACTCAGAATATAATCTTCTAATCGTGGGGAAAGATCTTCAACATCTCCCATAAAGATCTTCCCTTTTTTTAACCTAAAACCTTTCTTTATATCCTAGGGAAAAGAAAACATAAAAAGGGTGAGCTCAAATGCTCAGTAAGGGTAATCATGGATAAAATAAAACATACCATATACATTTGAACTTAAAAACATTAACATAATGTTTAAACATCAAAAGCTTGAGCAATGACATAAAACATGGAAGTACGTATGGAATAGATCATAAAGAAACCATAAGAATGATAAAATAGCATGGGAATAAAACATTTAATTGTGGCAACCATTCAGCACATGTCATGATTTCCATAGTAACCAAGGCATTGCTGCCAAGACCATCTTAGTGGACGAAGACCCTTTCTGAATCGAGTTCACTCCTCGTTTCAGTCCTGTAACACTGAATCGGATTAACTTAACGTTCCATCCATGTCTATATCATGAGATATAAATCTTTACCCAATTCATTTGAGGGAGATATAGGTCCCACCCATATCATAATTAAATCATTCTTACTTGTGCCGCAAAATAAACATACATCATTCATAATAACCCAATGAATAAAATGGGTTTCAAAAATATCATCCCATCATCACATAATCAATATAAAATAAATGGATATCATTTCATAATATTAAAAGTGAAACCATGTAAATCATAGAGACATTATACTTGAAACATACACATATGAAATAATTTCATCTTAGATGGTAAAATGGTTTTGATAAAACACTTGAAATGAATTCTTGAGGAAAATATCCTTTCTTCTTCAAAATCAATTTCTTTTCACAAAACGTTATAAAATTTTAAAAGAAAGTGGTTTTGTTGAAAATATTCATGAAATATTTTGGAGTAAGCTTCATGAAAATAAGGCTTTATAAAACCATAAAAATCCATTCATGTCGTATATGTTAAAAAAACATTCTTCTCATACATTTGTCGGAAAAGTCAAAAAGTACCTCGTACGAAAAACGACAAAAGATTCCTTTGATATCTTTTACTAAAAACTCACCGAAGGGTAAAATTGGATTTAAACAACTGTAGAAGGATATAAATATTACATATTGAGGAAACATGGATGTGGATGATAAATATTCCCTAGTAAATTCTGAAGTATAAACAATCTCGGATAAAAATTAAGATTTCGAGATTGTCCCTTACCTTAGGTCCGATTTGCTTCGTAAGTGTCTGAAACTCCTGTGTAATGATTTAAATAATGTCATTTACATATTCCATAATCATAATCATTTTTATGATATCATATATGGTTCACTTATGACTTTATATTACCTGTTCTTTTGTAATTTCCACGCTAAAGAACGTTTTGGGTAAAATCTTTTCATTTGTCATCCATGTTTTGACTTGTAATTATTCATATGATTACTTAATTATAGAATATAAAACATGATTTATATATAATATATATTCATAGTATACATATATATAATAGATCGATAAATGGAAAGAAATACACCGTTCATGGAGACGGTAGGCCGTACGTACACATGAATGCTGTTTTCGTTTCCTTATTGAATTGAATGGAATTAAGTAGATGGAATAAATATATATATACATAAATCCAGTAGCATTATTATGTCATATATTTTATGATTACTTATTATATATACTTTATAATCATTCTTGAATGGTTATCATGGAGAGTGAATCTCATCGCGTCGTGGAGACGGTATTCCATACATACGCACGAACGATGATATCATTCCCATGATCATCGAATTGTATTAGAGTGTATGTATAATATTACAGAATCAATATAACTTTAAAATAATCATATATATTCATTACTTTCACCATTATACCCATCCATTTAAGGTGGTGGTGGAAAATAGATTACACCATGGCGTGAAGATGGTATTCCGTACGTACGCACGCGCGGTGATTTAATTTTCCATTGGATGGATAGATGGTGAAATATGGTTGTTTCATACTTATAATAATATATCATTATATGAGTGATACTGATGTTATTACTTCATAATGAAACAACTAAAGAAGAAGAAGTTCAAGAAGAAATAAAATTGAAAGAATCGGTAATGGATATTACCTCTTCCTTGACACGCCTCTTTGAATCCTCCTCTTAGGGTACTAAAATTGGTCTTTGAAGAAGACCAAGACCTCTAGGATGTTTCTATGGAATATTATAATGGAAATGGGAAGGGTTTTTCTGAGCTTAAAGGCTCAAATTGGAGTGAGGAAGAGAGGGCGGAGGTGCCCTTTTATAAGGGAGGAGAGGGGCACCTTTGGAATTCTTAAAAATATTAATTTAAAATAAATCTAACCCCACTTAAAAACCTCCAAAAATGAGTCATATTCAAATATTAGTAGAGATAGGGTTGTAATCTCGTCAACAAATAAAATTTAGACATGTTAGGAAATTATTTTAAACATTATCAACTTGATTTATCCTTACTTAACCAATTTAATTTTATTTGTGGTAATAACATTCTAAATTTTAAATTATAACAAACCATTACTTATTTGTTTTTAATTTTCCATAATTGGATACTTTATAACATTTTAGACCATATAAATTTAAATTTATAATTTTTAATTATTTTTGTTATTTTTAAACAATTTTATAATATGTTATTTTTATAAAATAACAATAGTGTCAATTTTGACACTAATCATTTATACAAATTTAAATAAAATATATATAGAAGATATGTTCGAAATGAAAGCTTTAATAGATTAATAAAATTCTATATGTATCTAGAAAATTAGTTGAGCGCATTAAATAGTTAATATAATATTTATTTTATTATTTTTAAAACCCTTTATTTTGTTTACCTCTTAATAAAATAATTACTACAACATTTTTGTATAAATATTTAATATACTTATTTTTTGCATAAAAATTAAAAATAAAATCCTATGATGAAGATAAATCTTCTAAATTTCACAATAATACTTTTACTAGAATTTATCATCTTAAAATCACAATATTTAAATTGTTATATTTATTAAATTATGAAGGTGACAACTTTGGAATCATTTAAAATAAAATACTCTAAGTGTCATAATCACTTTTATAAGACTCAAAATGGTTATATATTAGGTCCTTAGATTCTTATGGTATATATATACACACTAAAAATAAGTTTTGGTTGGGTTTTTGGGCCTTGTAATGGGTATTATTATTTCAATAAAAACTATATTACTGATTTTTGACTTAATAAATAATTTCGGCATCATTAATGTATCACCATTAATGATAATTATTTAATCCCTAAAAAATATAAATAAATTATCATGATTTAGATAATTTTATTATCTTTCTAGATACTATTCAGGTTCGATGTTTTATGTTGTTTATCACTAAATTAAAATTATTACACTTATAAGATTTAAGAGAGTGACATGTTTTCACTTTCTTTGGTTTTAATAATAATTGAATTATTTTCATGGTCAAAAGTCCATAAAATGAATCTAATCTGACCCTTAGGTGATATGGGTATACTTTTATCCATCCAATAGAATTTTGGCATGTGTTAGGGTAATTTTATAATATTATATTTACCCTTAATTACCCGATTTACCTTTAACTATGGTAAATAAAATTTACCGTAGTTACTATTCATAATTCCCAAAAATAAAAAGTATCTTATTAACATAATTTAGACCTAGTGATTCCAAATATGGAATCCATTTTTCTAAATTCAATACAAAAAAGTTGCATAAATTAAATTAAAATTAATCCCGTTGTCGAAAGAAAACGGGTTTTTCTTTAAAACATTGCAAAAGATTGAATTGTTTTAACCTACGAATTTAATGTAAAATCAATGCTGATGACATAAATTATATTAAATACTAAAAATATATTCTATTTATACTTTAAAACCATTCAATATTATAATTTAACCATATAAATTATTGCGATGAAAAAAGTTGTTTTTAACTAAAATATAGCGTGTTTTTACTATTCATCAAAATATGAAAGTTGCCAGAATAATATGTAAAATTTATCCAAAGTAAATTTTTATTTCTTGATTCCAAAGAAAAATTTTATTTTATCAAATTGAACTTATAAACATGTCAAAAACTAGATTTAAAGTTGGTGCGCCATCAAAAGGCGGCAAAACTGCATTTTTGAAAAATACTTATTTTACCCGAAAAAATTATTTTGTTCTTATACCATGTTCTAGAAAATGTGTACAATGAATAATAATGTTATAAAATTAAAAATTTAGTTAATACTATTCATAACGGCTAGTTCAGAATAATATTATAATAACATATCATTGTTTAGTAAAACCCAGTATTGCGTACAACACACGCTATCGAGGAAGGTCGCGATTGTGTGTAGTGCAAGCCAAGTCAGGGTTGCATGTTGTGCAAGAATCCTTCATTGTTTCGTATAACAGAATCCAACCATATTTCATTTATAAATTTAATATATATATATATACTCAATGTTGCGTAGAATAACTATTATAAAAATTGTGTGTAACACGATCCAAGAATAGTGTTGCGTATACTGCAAGCTAATACGGTGTTGCGTATAGTGCAAGGTAATCTTGGTGTAGCATACAACACAAGACATTAGTGAAATTAAAAGAATATTTTTCATAAAATCTCGGAGTGTTACAGACTCTCCTTCGAAACCTGAGAAGATTGGATATGAACATGTCCCAGCCTATTAAACTAGAAGCATGCTACTAGAGACCCACTCTTAGGTGGTCTACTTGAATATCTAGCCTAAATTACCTTGTGATATTCCCCACACCATATATTTTAGATACCTAAATCATCTCCTATTAGATCACCTAACACTATCACCCAACTCAAATAAGACCGATTAATAAAGTTCTCCTTAGATATCAGTTCCTAGTTGATTGTATCTAAAAAGTAATACATCTTGAAGATATTCACATTCACCATGATGGAATTACATAATCCATCCTTATATTGCCACACCCAAGAGAAGACTTTTCCTATAATATAAGGTTAAAAAGGAGGCATATATATGATGTTTTATGTACATTCCCTGATAGATGTATCCCCCTCTTAGAGATTCATGAACTCATAGGGCCTATCCTCCCAGATTCTCTAGAATGATGTGCTCGAAGAATCCTTCCTTGATGTCCTTCCAGGATAGTCCCTTGTGTCTCCATTCCTATAACTATACATCTGACCATCACTTTTTTGGTCCTTTGAATATGAATATATCCATATTGACCCTCTGGTTTGGTGGTGTCTTGAGCTAGTCTAATATGCTCTATATTTACTCGATCCAATTCTATGTTTCTTGTGGTCTTCCCACACCTTGAAATAGTGGTAGGAGCTATGACCAGAACTCATGAGTCATGTTTTCCATAAATGTATCATCCTCTTGAGCTCCGCTATCGATTCCATGTGTAAATCGAATCAATATTTCTTTGAGATTCATATCCATCCATATCCTAAAATCTAACATCGACAGATGTACTATATGTACCAGAGTCTTTAACTATGGTTCATGATCATCATGACCCTACTGGGCCCCATTGCGACCCTCAGGGGCCTCATCTCTTGCATGATCATGTGGAACTAGATCAACTCCCTCCTGACGCTCCACCAGAGCCTGCCTAGGTGTAATCCCACTGAATAAAAATAAAATTGTAAAACACCCATAATAATAAATATGTATATATTGAAAATAGGGAATGTTTTAATAGGAGGTTGATCTCACCACACTTTAACTTCCCTATTACACCCTATCATAATACATCTAGCCTCAAGTATAAGGACCTTGGCCTTAAACCTTACATAATATTGAATTAAATGAATAATTCACATTGAGGATCTTTTTAGGTTTAGAGTTTTAGAGAGTTAGGCCATAACTATTACATATCAAAATATTACAAAGTAGACACTTCTACTCAGTTTCCATTTTTTTACAAAACATGAACTCTTAAAAAAAGAGTCATGTCTAGTTCCATGTTTTAGACGGCATGACTTTTCCTTGATCCCATCCCTAGCCCTATTCCACTTTATGTCCTGTGAAAAACATTTCAAAACTTGGGATGAGCATAAAAATCTCAGTAAGGGATACACAAAGAAATAAAACAATTAGTTTTTCAAAACAACATGTAAACCATGAATTCTTTAACATAAGTAATACTTTTCACCTTTATGAAGTAGTAAATACTCTTCACTGAATAAAAGATCATTACTTACCCTTTTGTAACCAAACGATTACCTTAAAACCCATATAAAGAACACATAACATATAAAGGTAACTTGGTACATAAACATACATAAATGGAATAACCATACGGTCGACTTCCACACATATCAGTAAATGGAATAGCCATACGGCCAACTTCCATAACCAATGCATTGGAGGTTATAACGTAACCACCCATCCTGGTATTCATGACATCACCCATCATTTGGTTTATCACGTAACCACCCGTCAAATGTCTAAGTACCATTCTAGAATCATAATACATGAAACAAATATAAAGGAAAGAAAACATTTCCACATTTAAATCCCAATATATCACTTAAATATATTGACATAGAAAATCCATTTTCAAAACCATTTTCAATACCAAAAATATGTAAAATAGTATATAAAAGTTTTTTAAAAACATTACGGCTTGTTGAGGAATCCAAAGATCAAATAATACTCACGGCGGTGGAAAAGGTCGTTGTCACCGCGTATGTTAAAAGAAGCATTATTTTTTGTTGTTTAGTAAAATGCTTCGTAGAAAAATATTCCCTTTGAATGAAATGAAAAGTCAAATGTTTTTATACAGCTTATAAAATAAGGTCTTGTATTAGAACAAAATATGCCTCAATAAAAGGAGATTGAGACGAAGTCCCTTACCTCGTGTCTGACTTGACTCAATCGTTCTTTAATATCTAGAATAATAACCTAAATTTAATTTATACTTTCTTAAGAACCTTTTTCTAGTTTATTATTCCTTTTATATCACTTATTACCATGTTATAAACATTATTTAATCATTTAAGTTAATAACGTTCGTTTTGTCGATATTTGGCACTTGAGTCAAAATTGGACTTATAATTACATGTTGTAAATGTAGTAAAATATCAATTATCTCCATAATGAAAACCATGATTTATATATCATATATATCATATATATCCTGTATATACAAGTATTTATAATAGTACATAACAATTGGAGGTAAGAAATGAAATGCACCGTTCATGGAGACGGTAAGCCGTACAAACGGATGAACGCTACTTTAATTTATATTTCTTATTTTAATGGAATTAAAACATAATGATATATAGGTATATTATAATTCCTGTATAATATCATATATAATATCATTAAATCTATCCTTTATACATCCCACATAAGACATTAACGAATCAAATAACTTTGAGGGGGCAGTAGTCCGCACTTCCTCAAATGAGATTATCGTATTTACACACTTTGGAAACCATAATGGAATGCTATAAAAAGGGAAGTACAGAAGCATAAGGAAATAATAAACATACTATATATCATATATAAATATAGTTCTATCATAATGGCCCCCATGAGAGGCGGTAAGATGTAATTGAATAGTCATCGTTTCGTGAGGCCTTAGTTTTCCATCCACAGAAACATTATGTTCTTCATCAATTAGATGGAGGTGTGTGTAAATGTAGTTCGAATCCTTCTCATAACAAAGTCCTTGTATATTGAGGATACTGTTGTTGTTACAAAATAAAGGATATAAAAAGTGTTTAGGGGTTGGAGAAGTAAAATAACAGAAAAGAATTTAAGAGAAACTATTACCTTTAATTTGGGTAACTCCCTTTGGTTTGAACCAAGGACTTCTTGAAGTGCCTTCTACCTAAGGAAAGGATTTTAGGGGGAGTAGAGGTATGTTGAGAGCTTAATTGGGCAGAGGTTGGACAAGCCAAATTTCTTAAGAGGTGTAAGGAATTGGTTAGAAGTTGTCTACTTTTATAAGGGGGGGGGGAGGGGCTCTTTAAGAATGTGTGAAACTATTATTTTATAATATAATGATATTCGGATTCTAGTGGTCAAAAAATCATTATAGTCGAAGATAAGATGCGTCATGGTTGAAATAAAATCATCCAATCAGAATTGGACATGTTTTGGATAATATTTTAATCAACATAATCTTATTTATTTAAATGATTTATTAATGGGGTAAATACTGCATCATTATTATGTAATAAATAATTTAATTTATTGGTTTTCTAGAAATTATAAAATAATACCCTGATATAGGAAATACTTTTAGCCTTCCCAAGAATATTTATAGTCGAAAATAGTACTTATATAACACCATATAAAAATTAATTAATAAAAGTTTTTTTTTGTCATTGTGGCCTTTACTTTAAATTAATTAATCTAAATTGTCATTATCACTTCCAAGTGGATCAAAGGGGTCCCAAAATTGACCCAACGATTCCCATGGTCATTAATGACTCAAATAATAAGGTTAGGAAAACTGTTAAGGTAATTTTGAATTATTATAATATTTTTTTAACCTTGAATTACTTTATTTACCTTTAACCGCGGTAAATAAAATTCAAAAGTTACTAATCACCAAAAAATATTTTCATCTTAATGAACCACATTTTACTTCATGATAAAATCAATGTATGACTGATTTTTGAAATTCAATTCACAGATGTGGTAAAATTTCATTTAAATGAAAAGGTCAGTTTTTTTAATTACCACTAAGTGGGTCACTATTCATCAAAAATTGAATTTTTTTCAGAAAAATACCAAAAATTAAGCCTAAGAATTATTTAATATTCCGAATTCAAAATTGATGTCTATTTTTACAAATTAAAAAAATATAAGTGGCATTAATTAAATTAAAAATTAATTCCAGTTGTTAAAACAAATAGCGTGTTTTTAAGAAACAATAACTATCAAAAGACTGACGCTTGTTTATGTCCAATTTCAAAGTGAAATTAATTTCAATGACCAAAATTGGATTAAATGGTAAAAATATATTTTAATTGTACTTTAAAAAAATTTAAAAATATAATCAAACCATATAAATAAATTAGATTAAAAATCACTTTTAAATTAAAATACAATATTTTTCACTATTCATTAAAAAATGAACTTCATCGGAAGAATTCCAAAAATTTACACAAAGTAAATTTTGATGTCCCCATTATGAAGAATGATTTTATTTGGTTATATAGAATATATTAAAGTGACCAAAACTATATTTAATAAGGGTTCGCCATTAAAAGGCGATAAATCGGCCTTTTAATGTAAATTATGCTTAAAATTAGATTCATTCACATTTTAAGAATATAACTTTTTATTGGATAATTTATATACATTTAGCATACATGTATAATAATATTGTAGTTAGTTTTATTCTTAAACAATACTAACTTATGTCCAACATAATCCATTCCAATCTTTAGGCTTATCTAAAATACTTCGGTCCAAGATCATAGTATAAATAAAATGATTACTTGAAATGTCATCAACCAACCATCATTTATCCCCCATATATCATGTTAGTCACATTCCAATCATGTGAATACCTTAATCATATATTCTCTTGAAAAATGAATACCCATTAAACCTTAGTGAAAACATGAATGCTGTCAAAAGTTAACTCTTTCCACAAACCAAAATCCAAAAATTCTATATACTCAAACCATGATATAACCTTCTCCTTATATCAGTCATGTGCTCATGAATACTATCAAACATTTAATTTTCTCTTTATTCATTATGCGCATATCATCTACTTTCCAAAAATATCTGAATGATCTTTCATGGTTACTGGTACCATTCATCATACACTTTCAAAACATAAGGAAAGACAACAGTGTAATAATACATAGATGTATCTTTATTCCATAGTACCATGAGATTACTTATACAACATTACACTTGATAAACATGTAATCATTCCACTACCTTCTTAAACCATTGACCGAGTTTCAACAACTCTTTCATCTCACATATCATTTGTAGTCTCTTCATCATCATCAACATAAATACTACCCATACGACCATACTGATTCTCTTCATGAGACTTTCCATTAGGACATTGGTTTGAATAATGCCCGTAAATTCCACATTTAAAACATTTAACCATTGTTGATGTCATAGCAATACCATTATCCTCATCCATGGGGTTAACTGAACCTTTTCCTTTGCACTTACTGGCTTTGTGTCATTCTTTTCCACACCCAAAGCATCTTCCAGTTCCTTTGAAACATTCTCCTTGATGCCTCTTCCCACATGATTTACATAGGAGAAATTGAACTTTCTTTTCTCAATGATCATCATGAAACTCCATCTTTCTCTTATTAGCCGAGTCAGGAAACTTACCAAATTTGAGTTTATTGATCATATTATGAGATTGCTGATTCAGAATAATAATGATGTTTGGACTTCCAAATCCCATTTCATTTTGTTTCTCATGAAAAATATCATTCCATTGTCCATCATATCCTCCATTATCGTGAATCATCTTGTTTCCGGACATTTTCTAAAACCCAAAAAGAATAGTGTGAGAGGCAAAAATCATAATAAATGGGGAGTAACTTCAATATCTAACATCTTAGGTTTAATATAATATCGTTACCATAATTCTAGGACTATAACCTATACTTATACTTAACCTTAGGTACATCCCTAGACATACCTTAGAAATATCTCTAGGGATCTCACTAAATTTCTCGCATCCTATTTTCCAAAGGATGACTAAACCTTTCCTCTGATACCAACTGTAGAGGCCCGAAGCATGACGTGCATAGATATTACATTACATTTTCAAAATACTTAATACATAATAAAAATAACCACATAAGGATCGTAATAGTTTAGTGTCTTTGGAAACTCAGAATAAAATCTTCTAATCATGGTGAAAGATCTTCAATATCTCCCAATAAAGATATTCCCCATTTTTTTTCTTACCTAAAACATTTCTATATATCCTGGGGAAAAGAAAACATAAAATGGGTGAGCTCAAATGACTAGTAAGGGTAAACATAGAGAACATAAAACAATCCATAAACATTTGAATGAAAAAACTTGAACATAAAATCTAAACATCAGAATCTTGAGCAAAGACATGAATATTGGAAGTACGTAAGGCATATATCATAAGGGAACATCAATCATGATAAAATAGCATGGGGATCAAACTTGTAATTGTGGAAACCATTAAGAACATTATTTGATTTCCATAGTAGCCGATACATTGCTTCCAAGACCATCTTAGTGGACAAAGTCCCTTTCTGAATCGAGTTCACTCCTCGTTCCAGTCCTGTATTACTGAACCGGTTTAACTTTCCGTTCCAGCCATGTCTATCTCATGAGATATAAATATTTACCCAATTAATTGGAGGGAGATATAGGTCCCACCCATCTCATAATGAAATCATTCTTACTTGTGCCACAAAATAAACTTATAACATTCATCATAACCCAAAGAATAAAATGGTTTTCATAAACATCATACCATCATTTCATAATATATATAAAACAAATGGACATTTCATCATAAGAAAAGTGAAACCATGTAAATCATAGAGACATGATACTTGAAACATACACATGTGAAATAATGTCATCTTAGATGAAAATGGTTTTGATAAAACACTTGAAATGAATTCTTGAGGAAAATATCCTTTTTTCTTCAAAATCATTTTCTTTTCACAAAATGTCATGAAATTTTAAAAGAAAAGGGTTTTGTTGAAAATAGTAATTAAATATTTTGGAGGAAGCTTCATGAAAATAAGGCTTTATAAAACCGTAAAAATCCTTTCATGTCATATACGTTAAAAAAACATTATTCTCGTACTTTTGTCGGAAAAGTCAAAAAGTACCTTGTAGGGTAAATAAAAGAAAGATTCCTTCCATACCATGGGGTAAAAGTAAAAAGGGGTAAAAATTACTTTAAACATACATGAATAAACTTTTATAAAACATGGACATGGATGATAGGAATAACCCCAGTAAATACTTACAAATAAGCAATCTCGGATAAAAATGAGATTTGCACAATTATCCCTTACCTTAGGTCTGATATGCTTCGTACGTATCCGAACCTCCTGTATAATGATTTAAATAATGTCATTGACTTATTACAGAATCATATTCATTGTTATGATATCATATATGGTTCACTTATGACTTTATATTACCCGTTCTTTTGTAAATTCCATGTTAAAGAACATTTTGGGTAAAATCGTTTCATTTGTCGTCCGTGTTTTGACTTTTAATTATTCATATGATTACTTAGATCATGATTAATTAATTCCAGAATATAAAACATTATTTATATATAATATATATTCAGAATATAAATATATATAATAGATCGATAAATGGAAAGAAATACACCGTTCATGGATATAGTAGGTTGTACGTACGCATGAACGTTGTTTTCGTTTCCTCATTGAATTTAATGGAATTAATTGGATGAAATACATACATATATATATATATATATAAATACAGTATCATTATTATGTCATATATTTCATTATTACTTGTTATATATACTTTATAATCATTCATAAATGGTAAATCATAGAGAATGGATTTCATCGCGTCGTGGAGACGGTATTCCGTACGTACGCAGGAGCAATGATATCGTTCCCATGATCGTGGAATTTTATTGGAGTGCATGTATACTATTACAGAATTAATATCACTTTACAATAATCATATATAGTTATTATTTACACCATTATACCCATCCAAGTAAGGTGGTGGTGGAAAATAGATTACACCACGGCGTGGAGACGGTATTCC
This sequence comes from Viscum album, assembly GCA_963277665.1. NCBI lineage: Eukaryota > Viridiplantae > Streptophyta > Magnoliopsida > Santalales > Viscaceae > Viscum > Viscum album. The sequence continues at coordinate 496,298,449 of OY728120.1, forward strand.
GTACGTACGCACGGGCGGTGATTTCATTTTCCGTAGGATGGATAGATGGTGAAATAGGATTGTTTCATACTTATAATAAAATATCAGTATATGAGTGATAATTATGTTATTACTTCATAATGAAACAACCTAAGAAGAAGAAGTGGAAGAAGAAATAAAGTTGAAAGAATCGGTAACGGACATTACCTCTTCTTTGAAGCGCCTCTTTGAGACCTCCTCTTAGGGAACTAAAATTGTTCTTTGAAGAAGACCAGGACCTCTAGGATGATTCTAGGGAAGTGGAAAAGAGAATTTGGCAGGGGTTGGCCGAGCTTGAAGGCTCAAAGTGGTGTGAGGAAGTGAGGGAGGAGGTTCCCTTTTATAAGGGAGGAGAGGGGCACATTTTGAATAACTAAAAATATTATTTTATTATAAATTCATATTCGGTTTTTAATAGCTCCAAATTGATATATTTCTAAGTTAAGGTGGGTATGGGTCGATATACTCTCATCCAATATAATTTAGACAAGTTATGTCATTATATTAACCTTATCTTTTAGTTTTAACTCTTAGTTAATTAGATTGACATTTACCATGTCACTTTGTATTTTTATATTATATAGTTAATAAACTTACCATATACATACAAGAGACCCCCAAGTGGTCCATTAATGATTCAACTATCATGATATAAGTATCTTGGCCGAACATTTTATTTTTAGGAATATAATAACAACTAATAATATAATATTTGTTTTAAAAACTATTTTATATCAATTTTGACACTATTTGGTAATTGATTTTTGTGAAAATCCTAACAGAATGATTAGTTCAAAAAAGGTTAATTAGATAAATACTAACATGTAATATTAATATATAAAATTATTGGAATTCATAAAAAGTCTCAAATTACATTTATTTGGGTATTTATAACATCAATTATGTCAGTATTTCATTAATAAAATAATTACCGCACCATCATTGTGTCATAAATAAATTACATTATTTTAAGTCTAAAAATTAAAAATAAAATACAATTATGTAGGAAATAGTTTTAGCTTTCTACTGAATATTTATAGTCGAATTTATCTTATGTATAACCCTATATTGAAAATGGTTTAGTTATTAAACGTTGATTTTAACTATTTTAACTCTTCTTTAAATAAACTAAAAATAAATGTCCTAATCTAATCCAAGTGGGCCTAAATGGTCATATTTTATTCCTAAGGTTGTTTTAGGTCGAATTAAACTTATCCAATAGAATTAGGAAATGTTTTAGGATAATAATAATAACACTTTTACCCTTAATTACCCTATTTACTTTTAACCGTGGTAAAAAAAAGTAAAAAGTTTCTATTCACCAAAAATTATTTTCATCCCATTGAACCACATTTTAGTACTTGATATTAACCGTGTCTCATGGATTTTCTAGATTCCACTCACAGAATCGGTAAAATTAAGTTTTATGAGAAATTCAGTTTTTTAACTACCACTTAGTGGTTTCACTATTCATCAAAAAATGAAAGTTTCCAAAAAAATACCAAAAATTAGGCCTAAGATATATTTGATATTATGAATTCAAAAATTATGTCTATTTTACCAAATTAAAAACATATTAGTTACATTAACTCATTTAAAAATTAATTCCCGCCGTCAAAACAAATAGCGTGTTTTTAAGAGATAATAACTATTAAAAGATTGACACTTGTTTATATCTGGTTTAAATGTGAAATTACGTCCAATGACCAACATTGTATTAAATTGTAAAAATATATTCTAAATATAATTTAAAACCACTCAAATTAATAATTTATCACTACTAATTATTTCGATTAAAAAAGTTGTTTTTAATTAAAATTTAGTAATTTTCACTATTCATCAGAATATGAAAGTTATCTGAAAAGTACCAAAATTTCACCCTAATCTAATTTCGATATTCCGAATCCAAAAATGAAGTCCATTTTGAAAGATAAAATTTCCAAAAGTGGGTATTACTATTAATAACGGCTAGTTCATAATAATATTATAACAATATCTCGTTTAGTGAAACTCGGTATTGCGTACTACACACGCTATGGAGGAAGGTCTTTATTGCATGTAATGCAAGACAAGTCAGGGATGCGTATTGTGCAAGCTCCTTTTGGTGTAGCGTACAACACAAGACATTAATGAAATTAAAAATAATATTTTTTCATAAAATCTCGGGGTGTTACAGTCCGGGCCTGAAACCCCCACTTCGCGGACCTCTTACGGTCTTTTGCCCATATATTGGGCCAAAAAACTCCGATCGACGCACCGTCAGCTGCTATGAGATCCTTGGATCGAGACAGTCATTTCGGATTATTACAATCAAAGTTTCGGTGAACTTTGATTACGGCCGGGTTGGTTCGGATACGAAGCCAACCAGGCCCTCGGAGCGGAAACACATATATCTTGAGCTCCGGATGTCCGATTGACGGGCCATCGACTTTGTTGGATTCCTCTTGATGAGACGAAACTTTTGGAATACTTAGCCTGAGTTTTGGTTGTAGTTGGAAAGTGGCCAGGTTGGATTGTACCCGAAATCCAACCGGGCCCCTGGATCAGAAAAGATGATATCTTTCAGACCGAACGTCCGTTTGACGAACTGTCAGCGACTTTGGTGATCACGTTGGGACACAGTCCCTATGAGTATACCCTATGAGATTTCGGGGTATAGTTGAGATACAGCCGGGTTGGTTCGTACACGAAACCAACCGGGCCCCTAGGATAAAATGGATAATAACTCACAGGCCGAGCGTCCGATTGACGCGCCATCGGTTGCATTGAGACCCCTATGACGAGGCGCTCCTTTGAGATACTTCTTCGTTGGAATTTGAGATACTTGGAGTATCGACCTGTAGCTCGTGGAGCGGACCCTCTCGGAGATGAGCGTACAGAGTACGCAGACCGTGTAGCCGGCTGAGACCTGACGACTGCTTGACTGACTCGACTTGGAGTGAGTCAACTAGCCCAGTGGACGGAGCACTACTTTGTTTGGGTGCAGACCAATGGAAGACGGAGCAATAAAGTGTTTGGGTGCAGACCCGCGGTACTCGTCCGGAGAGTACCTCTGCAGGCTATTAGGGGGGATGCACTACTGTGTTTTGTTGGCAGACCCCGACGGGAAGCACTATTGTGTTTGGGTGGCTGACCCGCGATACTCGACAGGAGGAGTACCTCAGCAGTCTTAGGTTAGTGAGTACTACCTCGGAGTTGTGACAGGATCACTGTACACTCCAGAGATGGGGCTCTTCAGCAGTTACGGTTTCGATAATGAAAATCCTGGTTTGAGCTGAGTCTATGACCATTGTGTTTACCTCATGATTGAGATGGGTCACTTGATAACTTAGGTATATTTATGGGCATATATCTAAGTAGTGGTTATCCGTTGATTTCATAACCTTTGTGTTTCCTCATGGTTGAGATGGGTTACTTGATAACTTAGGTATAAGTATCGGCTTATACCTAAGTAAGGGTTATCTGTTTAGATCCTACTTTGTGGTTATCCTTGTTGGATTTAGTGAGACGTTGAGGGTCTTGGGGTCCCTACTGAGTATCTTATACTCACCCCTGCACGGGCTATGCCCGCACCTCGTTGTGTTGGTTGCATACGTCGGGCAGCATTGAAAGAGGCCGATTGTTCGAGGATTGGACGGTACCCAGAGGTGGACCTCACGATGAGTCAGTATCCAGAGGTGGACTTTACGACGAGATGACAATCAGAGGAGATTGACGGGTGAGAGCATTGTGGAGGCTATCTGTACCTACCCTTCAGGTAGGATCCGTGGTGGACGATCTAGGAGCTGTGCTATCTGTACCTACCCTTTAGGTAGGATCCGAGGAGGACGACCCAAGAGATTCTTCTATTCTTCCAGCCGTTAGTCTTTTTCTATTGTACTTTTTTTTTTCAGTTTTAGCTGTACTTTCAATTGGGTTTGTATTCTGGCCCATTTATTTTTCAGCACATCCTTTTGTACTTAGTGTGTTATTTCCGCTTGTACTCTGTGGTGTTTTGTTTACTTTTATAAAGGCAATGCCTTCCCAGTTATCGGGAATTACGCCTTTGGTGGTAGTCGCCAGCCTCTGGCCTATGGAATGAGGGCTTGGGGTAGTCACGACACGGGCCCCAAGGATGGGTCGTGAAAAATTGGTATCCGAGGAGTTCGGTTATACCGCAGAACTAAGGACTCTGATCTTTTTCTATGTGAAGTAATAGTGTTAAGGGCACTGAGTGTGGTCTTCAGTTCAGGGAGTCCAGTTTTGGTGTGGCGGCCGACGTATCCGTACACCAGGACCCTGACTACTGATTTCTGAATTTGTACACAAAAACAGTGATTGCATGTTTGTTTCCAAAGTTTTAAAGTCAGCTCAAACCAGGTCACCTCACCAGGTATAAATCGTTGACCGTGTCGCATCTGTTCAGGATGTCTCCACACAGACAGTTAGTTGGAGTTCTGAGATAGTACACGATGACGGAACACCGAGCGATGAGGCTCCAGTGCGGGGCCCTTTTTACTATGTTGGCACCCTCGGGTGGTGTACCAGTAGCACCACCACCTGTTGGGCAGTAGATGCCACTTTCCATAATAGCAGACGGTGCATGCCGACAGAGCGCGTTGCATGAGTTCCAGCAGCAGAGGCCTCCAAGGTTACGAGGCGAGGTAGATTCCCAGACAGCAGAGGACTGGCTGGAGGAAATTTCTAGAGTTTTTCGCCTAGATGAGACATCAGTAGAGTGGATGGTGGACTTTTCTTCAAGTGTTTTCCAGTGAGTGACCATGGGGATGATCCTCATAGCGAGGAGGCTTCGGTACGTGGACCGATGCCTGAGGTAGTGCCTTCAGGTAGTGTGTCATCTATACATCACTACCTATTGGTCAGAAGTTACAACCGGTGGTACCGGTAGGTGACACATGTAGGCTTACTTCCTTACATGTGTTCCAAAATTAGATACCCTCAAGTTCCGAGGCGAACCTGACTCACAAGTGGCTGAGGACTGGCTTGAGGAGATGGCTGGGAGTTTTCTAGAGCACAACTTCAGGCAGCGGAGCACCGGAAGCAGGTGGACAGGAGCAGAACTAGTTGATGCCTTTTGTTCATGGTACTTCTAGTTCCATGTTTTTGTTGCATTTGTGTCTTTGTACTATGAGCTTCAATAATAATAGACACTTATCTTTGTGATGTTTACATCCTGTCCTTTTTGTTTGGTTGATACTGAGAGGTCCCGATTAAAACTGTTGACTTGACCCTCACTTTCGAGATTCCTACTGGTGGAGGCCCAGAGACCTCACGCTGATGCCAACAGCGTGACTCGAACCTTAGAGGCGAGAGTGACAGCTGGATCTCTGGGTAGTAACGTCGAGGCCTTATGACGTCATCCATGGAATGAATGCATCATTCATGTCAGGATTGACTGTATTAGGCAATGGGCGTGGTTCATCCAGGGGATGAGACTGAGTTTCTCTTTTCGGGAAAGGAGAAATCTTAGAAGCTCTTACAGATCATAGGCAAAGAAGGATGGTCGTTGACCAACTTTCCACATCGGCAAACTTCCTACCGACCAGAGATGGTACGAGTTACGACGGGGAAGGTGCAGATCATTCAGGAGCGGATGAAGACTGCACAATGCAGTAGGAAACAAGAAACTGGCGCCAGTCTCAGGGACTTGGGAATGTTAAATGTTTCAAGAAGGAGTAACAAGGACAGGTGAATCTGCAGTGTAGTATACGTGGAGGCAGATCTAGGAGAGCAGCATGAGGCGGTGTGCATTTCAACATGTTACAACCACCCGCCTTGTTATTCCCTCCAGGTTCAGGGAGCTGGAGGGCAGGGGAAGAGAGTAGCTACATGCGGTCAAGGAGTGTGACCCAATGGCTCTAAGAATGATTCAAGGGACAGTTTGTGTTCACTACTAGCTTCCGTAGTAATAGACGTTGATACGAATCATTCCTTCCTTCCACGAATCTTGTCCCAGACCTAGAGTTTCCGGTTAAAACCGTAGACTTGACCCTCACGTCTGGAGATACCTTGGGAGGAGACTCGATAATCAAACTTACGCCGACAGTGTGGTCTGACACTCGAGGCAAGAGTTTAGGTAGGAATCTCTTGGTGGAAGCATCGAGGACTTATGACGCTGGTCCAGTTATAGTTTGGATCCACAGTTCATACACCAATTGACTGTATTAGGCAAATAGGTTTTGGTTTACCTACAACATTGGGACTGGTTTTCCTTGTTCAGCGAAAAGGAAACCCCAGGCAGCACAAGATAAACTCATGCATAGGAGGTTGTAGCCGATCACTCTTGAGTCGGCCAACCTTACCCTCGTGGGAACATGAGTTTTGAGTTTCAGTTCTAATCAGGAATGGGAGACCTCTAGAGTTCGAGGATGACGATCATGACCTTATACGGGTCACACCTCGACGAGGTGTACGGAGATGAGGCCAAGGCGGCAAGTAATCTCCGAGTTTCATCGGGCCTTTTTCAGGTCCTCATCAGGGTAGGAAAGGTGGCTTACCGTTTGACCCATCCACCTCAGTTGCACCAGGTGCACGACGACTTCCACGTATCTCAACTGGGGAGATACGTGCTTGACCCGACACATATCATCGACCATGGGGAGCTGGACATTGGCGATGGGGGGAATTTTTCGGGGTATCAATAGAGGTTCAGGATCGACAGGAGTGGTCCTACGAGGATGGTCAATTCCTCTTGTGTGTTTTTGTTGGCAGCACGGGAACCTCCAGGAGGGCACATGGGAGCAGGAGGCTCAGATGCGTGCTCAATACCACTTTTGTTTCCCTAGTTTGTGTTATAGCTTTACGGGGACGTAAAGCTCTGAGGTGGGAGTAATGTAATGACCCGGAAATTTCAAGGAATTTTTCTTCATAATTTCTTTGTAATTTTACATGAACACAGTTTCTAACGGCGCCTGATTCCGAGGCCTGGTGTGCCCGGAATCTTTTTCCAAAGTTTAGCTCGGGTACGTTCAGTGAACGAATGAGCATGTTTTTATAAATTTTGAAACGGTGCTCGGAATTGAAATCCGAGGGCACCGATGAAACCGCAGCGCCGATAATTGCTTAATAAGACCCTTTCTAGAGTTGCGTTTTCTCGGGAGGAGTTGTTTAAAAAAAAGTGTGGGATAAAAATATAATTTTTTACAATTATATTTTCTTTTCTTGTTGAGTGGATTAAGCGTTGTGTGACAACACTTTATCCCTCTCTTAAGTGATTATAACCTAAGTAATGGACTTAGGGGTGGGAACCACTTGTAGTTAACTACCCATGAGAGGATTAAAGGTGAGGTGGGGCCCACACGAACCCCACCCCTTCACATTCCTTAAACCTCCTCTAACTCCCCCATTAATTTTCCCTTATTTTAATAAGATAACTCCTCTTTAACTTGTGTAACTCTTCTTCCATTAAGTAGCCTCTCCACCTTCCACTCCTTCATTAAATCTAGCCTACTCACATAATTAATGAGTTGATTCTTGGTTTAATTTGAAAAGGGTAGCTTGTCTTTAAATGAGAGAAGGCTAATGCAATATTTGATTGGAAAATAATATGGTTGGGGAACCTCTAAAGAAATAAGAGAAGCTTCGTTCTCCAACCCTCCAATGAAGAATGAGAACGCGTCATCTATACTTCTCTTCGTGATAAGAGGAGAGCGTCACATCTTTGGGTACACTCCGGAGACGATGGGGCTTCCATGGCCTTCGACGAATAACGCTCCTTGGATCTCCATCAACAGAGGAGACACCGCCATGGGAAATTCGCAAACGACAGCGTCACCTTCCGACGTCAATGAACACGTCTTGAGGTAGAAGATTTTATTGTTGTTGTTATTCGTGAATTCTTCCATCGTCATTCCTCATTTCAATTGGACCGCTTGCTATCGATTAACGAGAGGGGGCCGAACCGCACAAACATGACCGACCCTCCTCCCTTGTATGTTGTGTTGTTGCGGTTCGAAGGAAAGCGGCGTGGTGAAACGGAACCGCGCGGGATCATACGGCAAGGGTACGTGGCGCCGTCGCGCTGCGCTGGAGAACCCCGAAGGCACCGCGGCCAGAGCGAGGCCGTGGCGGAGGGGCGCAGCGCCGTTGCGCCGCGCCGGACAGATCAAGGCCGTGACCATAGGCCGCGGCGGAGTAGGGAACGACGGCCGGTTTCCGGCTGCCGGTGTCGGAGTAGGGGGACCGGCCCGCGCCGGTCCCGTCGTGCAGCAGCCAGCCGGCAGGAGTAGGCCGGACGGATAGGGGAGAAGCTAGGGGTCGTAACCCCCGGCTGACCGCACAGCAGCGACCCCCATGTGGGGGCCACGTTTAATGAGACAAGGGGGCATTGCACCCCCCCTTTGACCGCCCAGCTCGGTGTAACCGAGCTGGCCAGCGGACTGCCAGCACGCCGGGCCGGGCCGCGCCCAAGCGGGCCGGACCTAGACCCGGGTCAGGTCGACCTGGTTCGGGCCGACCCAGGGGTTCTCGGGCCGGGTCGGTCTGGGCCCGAAACCCCCACTTCGCAGATCTCTTACAGTCTTTTGCCCATATCATGGGCCACGGACCTCTGATTGACACACCGTCAGCTGCGATGCGATCCTTGGATCGAGATGGTCATTTTGGATTATTACACTCAAGGTTTCGGAGAACTTTGTGTATGACCGCATTGGTTCGGATACGAAACCAACCGGGCCCTCGGAGCGGAAACACTAATATCTTGAGCTCCGAACGTCCGATTGACATGCAGTCGACTTTGTTGGATTCTTCTTGATGAGATGGAACTTTTGGCACCGTTATCCTGAGTTTTGGTTGCAGTTGGAAAGTGGCCGGGTTGGATTGTACCTGAAATCCAACCGGGCCCCTAGAACGGAAAAGCTGATATCTTTCAGACCGAACGTCCGTTTGATGAACCGTCAGCGGCGTTGGTGATCACTTTGAGAAACGGTCCCTATGAGTATAACCTATGAGAGTTCTCTGTATAGTTGAGATACGTCCGGGTTGGTTCGTACACGAAACCAACCGGGCCCTTGGGACGAAAAAGCTAATAACTCACAGACCGGGCGTCCGATTGACGTGCCGTCTGTTGCGTTGAGACCTCTATGATGAGGCGGTCCTTTGAGATACTTCTTTGTGGGACTTTGAGATATGTGGAGTATAGAAATGTAGCTCGTGGTGTGGACCCTTCCGGAGACGAGCGTACGGAGTACAGAGACCGTGTAGCCAGCTGAGACCTGACAACTGCTTGACTGACTCGACTCAGAGTGAGTCAACTCGCCCAGTGGACGAAGCACTACTTTGTTTGGGTGTAGACCCATGGAGGACGGAGCACTACAGTGTTTGGGTGCAGACCTGTGGTACTCGTCCGGAGAGTACCTCTGCAGGCTATTAGGGGGGATGCATTACTGTGTTTGGGTGGCAGACCTCGGTGGGAAGCACTACTGTGTTTGGGTGGCTGACCCACGATACTTGACAGGAGGAGTACCTCAGCAGTCTTAGGTTAGTTAGTAGTACCTCAGAGTTGTGACAGGATCACTGTACAGTCCAGAGACGGGGCTCTTCAGCAGTTACAGTTTTGATAATGAAAATTCTGGTTTGACCTGAGTCTATGACTATTGTGTTTAACTCATGATTGAGATGGGTCACTTGATAACTTAGGTATATGTATGAGCATATATCTAAGTAGTGGTTATCTGTTGATTTCATAACCTTTGTGTTTCCTCATGATTGAGATGGGTTACTTGATAACTTAGGTATAAGTATGGGCTTATACCTAATTAGGGGTTATCTGTTGAGATCCTACTTTGTGGTTATCCTTGTTGGATTTAGTGAGACCTTGAGGGTCTCAGGGTCCCTAATGAGTATCGTATACTCACCCCTGCACGGACTATGCCCGCACCACGTTGTGTTGGTTTCAGACATCGGGCATCGTTGACAGAGGCCGATTGTTCAAGGACTGGACGGTACCTGGAGGTGGACCTCACGACGAGTCAGTATCCGGAGGTGGACTTTACGACGAGACGACACTCAGAGGATATTGACAAGAGAGAGCATTGTGGAGGCTATCTATACCTACCCTTCTGGTAGGATCCGTGGTGGACGATCCAGGAGCTGCGCTATCTGTACCTACCCTTCAGGTAGGATCTGAGGAGGACGACCTAGGAGCTGCTTCCATTCTTTCATCTGTTAGTCTTTTTCTGTTGTACTTTTGTTCAGTTGTAGCTATACTTTCGATTGGGTTTGTATTCTGGACCATTTACTTTTCAGCACTTCCTTTTGTACTTAGTGTGTTATTTCCGCTTGTACTCTGTGGTGTTTTGTTTACTTCTATAAAGGCAATTCCTTCCCAGTTATCGGGAATTATGCCTTTGGTGCTAGTCGCCAGCCCCTGGCATATGGAAGGCGGGCTTGGGGTAGTCACGTCACGGGCCCCAAGGACGGGTCGTGACATGTACAGTATCATAGTAGTAAGGGATTCCATGCCGAGTATCACATATATGTATTTCTTTTACCATATCAAAGTATAGAGATTCCATGCCCATATCATATCATACAAATGGTATCCATTCCCTTGTTACATTTTTATAAAGTGATGCCATGCCTGTATCTTTTATATATGAAGGGTCATCCTTGCAATTTAATATTAATAAGAAGGGACATCATTCCCATTTATATTTAACATTCATTAGGGTCATCATTCCTATTTACCATAACAAAAGAAGGCCACTATTCCCAAAAATCATTATAGATGAGTATCCATTATCTTTAATACAATCCAAGGTATAATTCATAATTCATTTACATTAATTGATTATATGGGAATAACCATTATCCCATTTAATTGGGTGATGTAAGATTAAAAATCACCCCTATTAAGTTTAAAATTATTTGATAAGTTTGTTATCCATGCTTCAATACAACTATTAAGTATTTCATTTATAATATCATATTACAGAAGTCATGAAAAACCATTTAGACAATGGTTAACCATTTAATCATTTATGTACACTTAGGAAAAGGGATATTCATAACATATGTAATGGCCACCATTGAAGGGGGGTCTATGAAGGTCATAAGGTCTTCAATTAAGGTGACTTTTTAAATGCGGATTGAATTTAAGGAAAACACAATGTGAAATTAGCATGAAACACAATGAAACATATTAAAAAAAATAAAAACTTTAGGGATAGTTACTAGACCAACTACTTATTACTCATTAAACTATCCTCATAAAGTATCAACCTTTAGTTTGGCCTAGATATGAAAAATTATGAAGAACAAATCAATGACCTGATAATAGGGTATAAGAGCCTATGCCAAAACAATGTAGCTGATAGGAAGATGAATGATGAAGGGAGTTAAAGGACTGAAGAACTTATCGACATGCTTCCAACATGAAATACATAAGTGAAATAGGAGTCCGTATTATGAAGAAACACCAAATCCTAGGTTAGGCACTAGAGGTGTCTCATGATAAAAAGAGAGGGGAGGGGTGAGCTCTGTCCAAAAAAGGGAGGCCCTGCCTCCTATTTTTAAAAAACTGATCAAGCATTTATATAAAATGTAAATTATTTACTTGTCATGTAAAGATCGGAGTTCTTCCCCATCGAGAAAACCATACATGACTGTTGATTCTCCTTTCCGTCATAGAGTCTAACGAATGAAAATGGAAATACCTTAAACACAAATTGGTTCATCCTTTGAAGAAACATCAAAAATAGGCAAAGGCATGAACATGGATTTCTTTAATCATGGGTCGCACAAGTTCTAAGATGGTCACACAGTTATACCTGCGCACCACATATTGGGCGCGCAGGTGACCTGCGCGCCCTATTTGTTTTTCTCCCAAGGTCTTCAGCAGCCTATAAATACCCCTTATGGGCCCCCCATTTCGGGGATGGAAAAATTCCAAAAGTCATATTTGAGCTCCCGGCACCCTAGTCTCTTCTTGAAGTCTTATGAAAACTTCTAAGGTAATTTATTACCGAGAATGGAAGATCTAAAGAGGGGGAAAATGCCTAAGTGTTGAAATTCACCAACACTTGCACGCATAAGTGTAAAACACTTAAGGGAAGTGGACACACCAGCGCGCCACCATATCCATTCAACAGAACTTGTGCGCTACCCTTTTGAAATCCTTTAAGGATAATACTAAGGGCTTGGGTCAAGCCGCGCCAAAGTATTACCATATGGGTTGACTAGTGCGCAAGTACCCAAGTGTCGCACATGTATACTTGCACAACCAAGACCTGTGCACCCCAACAGAACCTATGCATGCCTGCCTTTTTTGGGTGCCCCTCCTGCCTATTCATCTCTTTTCATCAAATCCACCTTTCGTCTTCAAGACATAGCCTTCAAAAACCTCTTCAAAGCCACATTTTTCATGGTTCTTTTGTTGGATTCCTTATCTGAAAGGAATTCTGTGGAACACCTATCATAACCTATTGATTTACATTTTTTCATATCACTAATGTGAGAGATTTCATTCATTAAACCTCATCCTTTAAGATGAGAAGATCCTAATTTTGGGAATCCTCCTTAGGAGTAAGCCCCAAGTACCCTATCCTGGGCCTCCTTTTCTGGAGTAAGACCTAGTCTTAAAGTTCCCTCTAATTTGGTCATCCTCCTTAGAAGTAACACCCAAGTCCCCTAACCTGGGCCTCATTTTTAGAAGTAATCCCCAGTCTTCAAGTTCCCTCTAATTTGGGCATCCTCCTTATGATTAAGCCCTAAGTCCCCTAACCTGGGCCTCCTTTTCAAGAGTAAGACCCAGTATTCAAGTTCCCTTAATTTTGGGAATCCTCTTTAGGAGTAAGCCCCAAGTCCCCTAACCTAGGCCTCCTTTTCAGAAGTAAGCCCCAGTCTTCAAGTTCCCTTAATTTTGGGAATCCTTTTTAGGAGGAAGCCCCAAGTTCCCAAATTTAGGGCCTCCTTCTCAGGAGTAAGTCCCAAATTCCATGTTCCTTAACCTGGGCCTTCTTTTTCCAGAGTAATCCCCAGTAATAAATTCCCCTTAACCATGGCCTCCTTTTTAGGAGTAATCCGCAGTCTTAATTTACTTTTGATTTGGGCTTCCTTATCAGGAATAAAAACCCAATCATAAGTCCCCTCTAATTTGGGCATCCTTCTCAAGATTAATTCCTAAGTTAAGTATCCAAATATTCATAAAGCACAAATACCTTTATGAACCTTGTTCCTAGGATTCTTCTCCGAACTAAGTCCCAATATTCATCTATATGGGCAGTCATACATACATAATCCCCACATCATTTCTTATAATGGCATCTTTCATGGCACAATTTTCTAGTTTTACCAATACCTCTTGTTTCTCAAACCGAGCATGAATCACATGACCTTAGAGCGTAAAAGTAATTATGACATCTTTCTTTGAGCCATCAACCATGAATAAACCTCATATTTCTTTACTAGAAGTACGTGGGTTTTGATTCTTTTTCTAAACAAGGATACGTAGGTAGCCCATCTGCGGGTATGATCCCAACTCTGAAATAATCCATGTCCTTCTGAACAACAATAAACTTCAAGTGCCCCACTGAGTGGCTTTAAAACCAGTATGGTTATCATAATGACCAAGGGATCTCTATATAATGTATTGAAGGATACCATTGACTAAGAATCTCTAACAAATACAGATGATTCTCTATCAATGAAGAACCTCAAATACATATAAAAGATTCTCTAAATCTCATATATATCAATCATTGATTGTCATATCTAAAGTGAATCTCATTTTCATACTTGTTAATTTAATAAGGATTCACGAACATAACTTAAATATATAAATAGAGTCCCAGAGTAGACAATAATTCCCCCCAAAAAGGTGTTATGAGTCTGACCTCCCGTCCTCTCGACCAATGAAAATTCTTAAGCCTCATCGGTCCACAACTAATGAGAACCTAACTTTGGAAAGTAGGTCCAAATGAATATAGAATCATTGGATGTTTCTGGTTCTAAGAAAAAACACATTCAAAACCGATTGGAATGTTTGAACCTTAAACAAATGAGGTCATCCCCATTTCCAGAGGGGAACAAAAAATGGTGAACCCGACGTGAATCCTTAAACAAGTTAAAATGATGTTTTACTTATTTGTTAGCCCCCTATTTAAACTCAATGAGAGGGAAAACAAAACAATGAATAACATATGTGCTCATCCAAAAGATGTAGTGTCCGAACTTATCTTGATTTTGTCTATTATATCAAATAGGCACTCGTTTCCAAGATTTCTCTGCATTACCGAAATGGCTTCGCAAAAGTTCACATCAGTGAATACCTCTGATGTGAATGCATCTGCTGCTACTCCTGTTGAATCTTCGTCCGCTCTGAGGATGAAATCACCTACTCAGTGTCTTCAATGCTGGGTATCAAATGCACTGGTTAAAGATTACCATCAAAACAGTACCATTCCGTCTCGGAGGCTGCTTGACAAGCCCTCCAATTCAATAATTCACCTTGGTTGTCCGGACAGTGACGTCCATCAATCAAGAAAAAAGTGGTACCAACCCCCGTCTCCAACCATTTTGGGTCGTTATCCCTGGAACACAATCACCAGAACCTCCCACATTATGCAGAGGTGAATGAGAAGGTCACTGAAGGCCTTAATTCAAGGATACATGAGTCCTTACCGAGGACTCCAATCAATAATTGCCGCCAGACTCGTACGGCAATGCGCCCTCAACATGATGAGGGTATCGTCTTCAGGGCTTCAGCTTAGGTCCCTCAAACCAGAGCACGCAAGATAAACTGCCAGAGGTGAAATCTGGTCAACAGGGAGAAAATTATTACTTCCTCACCTTACATAGAAATCCATCAAGCCAACTTGATGGAAAGCAACAAGCGGGCACATTCACCCGTCCATCCTGATGTTACTGCCCAGCAGACTCGTCTGGAAGCAACACGCCAATCCCACCAGGAAATTCCAATGGAGTATTATAGGTAGGCATATACACCTATTTATAACTCATCAACTAGTCAGCAGGCTTCCCTGACTACAACCAAAGAAGTTCGCCAATCTGATATGGCGTCATCTGATAAACATGAACATACATCTGTTTACAATCAACAATTCTGTCAGCAGTCTCGTCTACCAGTATTAAAGGAAAATCATCAATCATACTTGACAAGGAATACACAGAAGGCACATACACCTGCCAATATTCATCAATCCTTCCAATAGTCTCGTTTGGTAGCATCCAGAGAAGTCAGTTGGAAAGCTCTGACAAAAAATTTGGAGCAGACTCAACTCCCTACCCCCACACATGAGTACTATCAGAATTCACTGACAGGAAAAGGAGGACATGAGAAGGAACACACACCTACTCTAAGAACAGAATGGACATATATTCTCATTCCAATAGATTAAGTCACCAAGCACATTCTTACAATGGTGAAAGAGTAGAAGCAAATCCCTGCTCATATTCTGGATGCCTGTCAGAATATTATAACAGCTTCAGCAGCATCACAGGGAAAGAAATGCAAATTTGTCCCTACCAGTGGAGTGACACATAAACATATCACTCCAGAATAGATACACACCTTTTTTCCAGTCCAATAGGGTTGTGGGACATACTCCCCCATGTCATACGGACAACCAAGTTAGGCACATACACCTGATTTGAGTGGAGATAATCAGCCTAACCTGACTATTTCTCCTAAGAAGGCACATACACCTTCCCATAATAACCACTTTTGTCCAAAAGTGGTTCCTAAAGTGAGTAAGAATGTGTCTAAGAATAAGACCCGTCTAAGAAAGTAAAGAAATCAAGAGGCAATCTATAATAAGGCTTTTCTCGATGATGGAGTTCTTGAAGACCTCATACAATTATCTGTTGGAATTCAAGATTATACTCTCTCATTTCCCAATAGTGGGAACATTAATTCCAAAGGTCTTCATCAGACACTTCCTCGTGAAGGCTTGCTTCATGACAGTTCGGTCGATCTTGAAGTTTCATCTTCAGATGAGAGCCACAAGAACCCTCTGTGTGACCAGAAAACCAAGGAGAAAAATGTTTCTTCTTTTTTCTGTAACCCACCATGGTGTTCCTCCCCATGATGATGATGAATTTAGCTATGAAAGTCCTCTCCAAAGTAGTAATTCACATTTCCTAGAAAATTATCCAATGGAAAATGTACTGATGAGAAAGCCCTCTTATTTTGAGGCACTTGTAAATGTAAATCCAGTCATGTATGATGCTTTACTGCTAGCAGGTGAAATAGTTTCTCAATTAGGAGATAACTCGGTGTGTAGGCCATTCTCCGAACCACCCCTGGGTCATTCATATTTTAGTTTGATCAGTGAATTCTCTACCAATATTGTTGAATTTGATGAAGCAACAAGGAAGCATCAGCTCTGGTCTAATCAGGTAGAAGAATATTCATCGAATGATAAAGTGGAAGTGCTTAATATGAGAAAAAATGGGCAAAAGGTGAAGTGTCAGTCATGTTTTGGCCTTTGGCTGACTATCAGTATGACATTCTGGAGATGTTGACAGAAGATTATATTAACGATATTCGTCTCAACATGTGGAAAACTCTTTGTCACTTGAAAGAGAAAATATTATCTTTTGATGAATATGAAAATCATGTCAATATAATAGAAGGGTTACAACACCAAATTGATTTGGCATCTCTCTCAGTTTCTCAATATCCGAAGGCTGAAAAGCAGCAGAGAGCCCTTAAACGTTCATGCCTTAGAGCACTAAGAAGATTGTACCAGCTAATTGCCAGTGCCCCATCTAGTATTCATATCAGGGGATGAGGTGTTCAAGGAGCACTGCATTTCACTGTACTCTCCAGTCAACAAAGCCCGCCAAAAATGGTCTCATGAAATGTTATTTCCCACGGCCGGCCACAGCCAATTGGCTTTGTTTGTAGTCAAAGGCTTGATCAAGAACAATCCTCGACTATTTATTCTCAAAGTCAGGCCTACAAAGAACATGTTGTTGAATTAATTTTTCATTAGTCAAATGAGAATATAGAACAAGCTTATTGTTTAGAGAGAGCTCATAATCAGGTGATAGAAGTTTCAGAAATCGTCCAGCGTTCATTTAAACCAGGTGATTTGAGTGGATGTAGATTAATGCATCCAGCCAATTTCCGGACTAAAGTCTGCAAGATCAGGAGAGATTTTAAGAAAGTCTCAAATATAGAATATCAAGAACCACCCCAGCATGCAAGACTAGAGACTCTTTTAACCCAACCCTCAGAATCAAGAAATAGGATTCGAGGAGTTGAGCAGAAACAATAGGAAAAACCCCAGTCCACCAGATTGGGGACTTTTTCAAATACTCAATCTCTTCCTCAGAGAAAATACGTATTCTCTTGATTGGGTAAGAATCGACAAGAGGAACGCAGATCCGAATTATCAGGATATTCCCTCCAAATTTCGGTTCGTCAAGAAGTTCCTGAGGGATCAAATCAACAAAAGGCAATGTCTTATTAAGGAAATGGAAAAAGATAGTATTGTAGAAATGTCGATAGATGGGATGAAATGTGTTATGCATCAATTAATGTCATCAATGCCATTTTTGATGATCCTCCAGAACATGAGGTTCACTCAGTGGGATTAAATGAAGAAGTTCCTGCTCAAAAAGTTGTACACACAGACACAAATGAAGAAGGTGTGTATACATGAAATCAAAGTCTTACCCAGAATCTTGGTATTACTTCAAATAATCAACTTCCCCCTCTCTAAAACGTATCCAACAAGGGGAAAGAAAAGAATCAGGTTACATACCCTTCCACTAAAGAAGGCCAATGACTCTCACTAGAGAAAATGTTCGCACAATAAGAGGAATAAATGAAGGAATTAAAGAGGTTGAATGCATAAATAGTTCAAGGTAGTCTTCCTCATAAGAGTGCTATAGTCAGTCAGTCAAGAGAATATGTTGAAACTACTTAGATGGTTCAAGAATATCCTCTTTTACCAGTACACCCTCATAAGTCTAATCCTATGGGTCAGGTGCAACAACTGGCGGTGTTGTCCTTAGTTGCAGTACCAGCCACCACATCTGTCCAAACTCCAGTTATTGCACCTGCTCAGGTCCAAGCTCAACCAGATGTTTCTCAAAAGTTAATAATTACTATTGAGTCATTAAAAACTCGGTTGGAAGATATGGAGGGAAAACGTGCTCAAATTCAACCAGAAAAGAGATCTTACCCTGAATGGGTTGATGCAATTCCTCCCCCATAAAATTTTTCAAGTACCACATTCCCAATATTTAATTGTTCAGGAGATCCAGAGCAACACTTAACACATTTTGTTTCTCGTTGTAATCCTATGATGGGAACCCCTCAGCAAAAAGAAGCAGTTAAGCTCAGGTGTTTTGTACAGTCATTACAAGTGCCTTATTTTGTCTGGTATACAAGCTTACAATCCCGGTCAATTAATGGATGGGAGGATCTCCATCAATGATTCATTCTTCAATTCATCTCAACATTGACAAGGAAAACTGTTTTTGATCTTTCAAATTTTAAGAAAAGGGAGAATGAAAGAGTTTCATATTTCATTGTTCACTGGAAGGGATTAACGTATTCCCTAAGATTAGCACTCCCTCAAGAAGAATTGTTTCCAATCTGTGTGGAAAATTTGTGTGATGAATTACGCACACTGTTGATCCCTGTGAAATACACAGGAGGGTTTTGAGACCTTACTTAGATTGCTCAGTAGATTGAAGACTCTCTTACGAAGACTAAGGGTAAAACTCATGTAATTCCATCAAATCCAGGATGATGAATGGGTAGAGCAGAGACTGATACAGTTACACTTAAACAAGCACCTGTACCTGCTTCTACTTCAAAACCTTCATCTTATCAAAGGGCTCCACCTCCCGAGCATCAAAAACAGAGGCCGTTTCATCAATATGATCAAAGAGATCAAAGACGTAAAAAATTTGAGGAATTAAAGAGAAAAATTTATTCTTTACGAAATGAACACGTTCTTGGTTACTTCATTTCAGCTCTGGAAAATAATTTGTTTCAATTGACAAGGCCCAAAAGGCCGAACAAGGAACAAGATGAAGACTGTCTCAATTATTTCCCAATTCATCAAATGTTGGGGCATCCTATTCAGGAGTTTTTTTCTTCAAGGACCTCCTGAAAAAAATGGTGGACTCGGAACAAGTCAAATTAAATGGTTTTTCAGCTCAGGTAGCATGTGTTACTGCTACAGATCTAGAGGAAGAAGGAGAGTGGCAAGAAGTCAAAAGAAAAAATGCACAGAAATATGATGATTGGTTGGTCAGAAAAACAGTCAACCAAACTCATTCCATTTTATGAACATAATTGAAGAAACCAATTTCATTTTATGCTATGAATTCCACAGAAAAACCCCCTTCATCAAAGGGAAAATCTTCAAGGAAACATCATAATTCAAAGAAATAAGAGATATCAGAAGAAGATGAAATCTTGTCAAATCCCAAGTTGTCTTTGACTCTGGCAGATTTTATGCCATCTACTTCAAATCCATGGGCACCATCCCACCAAACAGCACAACCTAAATTTGCTAATCAGGTAGAGTCTTCATCAGATGAAGAGTTTATCTTTGGTTCTGTTAACATGATTCACTTAACATATCCTTATGCCAGTCCCAATTTCAATCTTGATGAACCTAAGTTCCTTGTATCAAACAGAGGAATTAGAGGGAGTTCCAAGGGTCTGGGATACAGAGGAAGACATGGATATCCTAGAAGCCACTATTCCAATTCTACCCCTACTATAACTGTATATGCAATAGAAACTCGTGGAAGATCCATTCAACGAGATCAACAAGAACAAGCAAGTTCTTCCACACATGGCAGATTCAGTCCTAGCACAGTTATTCTGGAGGACCAGTTAGAGGTTCCACCTTCTTCCTCTCAGAAAGTAAATAGACATAATCGGTCTAATCTGCCAAAGCCAGGAGTATTTTCAAATCCTACCCTGATACAAGAAGAATCTACATCCAAAGCATCAACTTCTAAGGTACCTACAAAACCACATGTTCCTGTTGGGAAACGCAGACCCTTGGATCAAAAATTTCGTGTCTTGAAAAATTTGGCCCAAGTACCGGCCAAGTTATCAATTTCGGATGCCTTGAATTTATCAAAGTATCTTTGGAAGGCACTCATTGAGGCTTTGTCAAGTACTCAGGAATTCAAAATTGAAATTTCTGTAGCTAAAGTCCACCATGTAGAGAATGATCCTGCAGAATGCCATGAAGTGATATCTTTTATAGATGAATATGAAGATGATGTTGTGAATGGACATATTAGACCTTTGTACTTATCTGGAAAGGTCAATGATGTGGATATCTGAAGAGCTTTCATTGATAATGGTTCAGGAGTCAACCTCATCCCCATTCGTACACTTCGTCGATTGGGCCTCACCGAATCTGATTTATCTCCTTCTAATATGATGTTACAAGGATATGATAAATATGAACAAGATCCTCTGGGAAAGATCACACTCAGAACTCAGTTTGGAGATCTTGTATCCAATTCAAATTTCATGGTTATTCGTCATGACACAGCTTTCAAAATTTTTCTTGGAAGACCTTGGATACATCAACATGCGACTATCCCTTCATCATACCATCAATTTATCAAATATTGTTTCAATGGTAAAATTGGGAAATTTTATGATGATAAATCCCCATTCAAAACCTGTGAATATGAATACATTGAGGAGGATTTCTATCACATGGAAGTTAAGGAGAAATCCACAACAAGGGAGGTTACCAAAGTTAATGCTCCATATGGTTTGTGAAAGATTCCAGTAAACCCATTCATACATGTGAGTACAGATTATGTGTTTCCTATCAGTTAAATTGAAAGGATAGACTCAAATCCAAATACTATTATGGAAACTTCCATAATGTCAATTACGACAGTCAAGCTGGACAACATGGGAGAAATTGGTGATTCACAGGGCAATGATGAAAGCTCAAATGGTGATGTCTTCATTTCATCTACTAAAATCCAACAAGACTATACTTCACCAACTAGGCCAGAAGAAGATATAGCAATGTAATAGGTGAATGATGATGTCAATTGTCAATCCAACATCTCCTCTTTATTACCCAAGGAAGACCCTTCGTCATCAATAGGGTCAGAAATGGAAGCCTCTTCTTCAAGATGGTCAAATTTTAAAATCTCTCTTGATCTTGGAAATTCTGCTTCATCATCTACTATGCCTGTAGAAATAGAAGAAATAACACATGTTGCAGAAGAAGAGGAAGATCTCAGGGATGTTTCTCCAGCTTTTGAAGAGGGTATCTTTACCACTGTGGATGAACTCAGAGAAAGAAATCTGGGTACAAAAGAAGATTCACTTCCCACTTTAATTAGTGCGGCCATGAATCTTGAAGATCAGGAAATTTATATTTCTTTTTTGAAGCAAAATCGAGATATATTTCCTTGGAACTATACGGAAATTCCAGGACATGATCCCGATGTTGCTACTCATCATTTGGGTTTTCCGGAAGAACATCAAGGATTTAAGCAAGCCGCAAGAATAACACACCCAACTTATGCTTCCAAAATTGAAGCTGAAGTGGAAAAACTTATCAAAGCTAACTTCTTCAGATAGGTTAAATATCCCAAGTTGTTGGATAATATTGTCCCTGTGAAAAAGAATAATGCACAAATTAGAGTTTGCATTGATTTTAGAGATCTTAATCAACATTGTCCTAAGGATGATTTTCCAGTTCCGATTAGAGAACTCTTAATTGATGAAACAGCTGGTTATGAAGCACTTTCACTCATGGATGGATATTCAGGATATAATCAAATCCGAATGGCTCCAGAAGATGAGGAATATATATCCTTCAGAGCCCCACAGGATGTGTTTTGCTATCGGGTAATGCCCTTTGGCCTGAAGAATGCGGGAAAAACATATCAGCATTCCATGCACAGTATCTTCAAACCTTTTTTAGGGAAATTTGTTGAATGTTATGTGGAAAATTTTGTGGTAAAATCCATACAACATTCTAATCACATGGATGATTTAGAAATCATATTCCACAAACGTCGACAATATAATTTGAAGATGAACCCCTTAAAATGTACTTTTGGGGTAACCTCAGGAAAATTTCTCGGCTTTGTTGTACGCCATCGTGGTATCGAAGTCGATCCTGAGAAGACAAAGTCAATCCATGGTATGTCACCTCCTTAGAATTTGAAAGAATTGAGAGGAATTCAAGGACACTTGTCCTATATTCAGTGTTTCATCGCCAATTTGGTAAGAAAAAGTTTACCCTTCACCAAATTGATGAAGAAGGGAGTCACTTACCAGTGGACTGAATAATGTCAAGAATCATTAAATATTCTCAAGAAATATCTCTTGATTCCACTGGTATTAATGCCACCTATAGAAGGAAGTCCACTTATTCTTTATGTGATGACTTTAGAGCGATCATTGGGTGCCTTCCTTGCCTAGAATAATGATGTTGGGAATGAAAACAGTCTTTACTATCTCAGTCAGACTATGCTTGAAGTAGAAACCCGATATTAAAGTATTGATAAGTGCTGCCTAGCATTAATCATTATAGTTCAGAAATTGAGACACTATCTACAACATCACGAGGTCCAATTGGTATCTCATAATAAACCGCTCAAATTCATCCTTAGTCATCCAATGCTTATAGGACCTCTATCAAGGTGGGTAGTTATTTTGCAGCAACTTGATATCCAGTATGTGTCTCAAAAGGCAATAAATGGCCAAACCCTGGGTGATTTCCTTGCTGAACATCCTTTAGTAGAAGATACATCTTTAGATATTAAACTTCCTGATGAAGAAGTCTTTTCTATTCAAGATAATCTTCAAACATGGGAAATGTACTTTGATGGTGCTTCCAGAAGTCCAATAGGGAAGAAAATGGAAGATCCTAAATTCAACAAATTTGGGTTAGGAATCATGCTTAATTCCCCAGAAAAGGAAGTGCTACCATATTCCTTCTTATTGTGGGAAGGTGGTATAAATAATGAAGTAGAATATCAAGCTCTCATCAAAGGATTGGAGTTGGCGCTTCAAGAAAAAGTGAATCACTTAAAGGTGAAAGGTGATTCAGACCTGGTAATCAAACAAGTCAATGGGGGATTATGCCATCAGAAAAGAAGAGTTAATCCCTTTGTATGATTACGTCAGAGACTTAATGGCGGTATTTCCTTCGGAACTGACATTTTCTTATGTCCTGCGATCACAAAATGCCCAAGATGATGCACTGGCTAATATAGCCACAGCTCTAGTAGATCCAAATCGGGACGAAACAATCATCAGTATTTCCCACCGTCATACAATTTCACCTTATGTTCAAACCAGAACAGAGGAAATCAATGAAATTAGTCCCATTCCTGAACTGTATGGTCATACTACAGGATGGATGACACCTATCAGGGAATACCTTCAAAATGGAACACTTCCACCTGATAGAGCCAGGAAAGAACAAATCCGGTGACGTATAGTCAATTTTACTCTTTATGATAGCCCAGATCACCTAGAAAAAATTATCTACAAAATATGTGTTGATGGAGTTCTCTTCAGATGCATTGATGGTGGAGAGACAATGGCTGTCATGAACAAAGTACATGTAGGAGTCTATGGTGCCCATCAGTCTGGACATAGACTATCTGATCAAATTCAATGGATTGGATACTTTTGGCCTTCAATAATACAAGATTGTGTTGATTTCACGAAGAAGTGTCATTCATGACAAGTATATACCAACTTCATTCATCAACCCCCAGAGTTTCTTCATACAGCTAAATACTCGTGGCCATTTGACACATGGGGAATGGATGTAGTGGGACGTTACCCTTCAGCGACAGCCAAGCATTTTAAGTATATTATTACTACTACTGACTTCTTTTCCAAATGGGAAGAGGAAATACCTCTTAAATAAGTTAGTTCTACAAGAATCGTTAGCTTCATCAAGTCTAACATCATTACTAGATTTGGTGTCCCTCATACCATATTGACGGACAATTGCACTAACTTTTGTTCATCTGAGGTAAAGAAGTTGTATCAAGAATACTAAATCAAATCCAACCATTCATCTCGGTATCATGCAGCGACCAATGGACAGATATAAGCCTTCAATAAGACTCTTTCAAACATACTGCAGAAGATGGTGGATAAATATAAGAAATCATGGCCTGATAAAATCTTTCATGCTTTATGGGATTGTCGAACCACCACCCGCACTGCAACGCGGTCAACTCCATATTCATTGGTATATGGAACATAAGCAGTCCTTCCCATTGAAGTTCAATTACCTTCGCTCAGAGTAGCCATTTTTGAGTAGTCATCTATAGATTAACAATCTCAAAAGTGATTGGATGAATTGGAATGATTAGATGAGAAAAGATTGTGCACCCGACATCACTTGGAAGTCTATCAGAATCGAATAACACAAGCTTTCAACAAAAAAGTTCATCTTCGTTCATTCATTCAGGGAGAACTGGTATTGGTTCTCCAAACTCAAATGATACCAGGAAAGAAACCTCCCAAGCTTGAGCCAAATTGGGAAGGACCTTACTCAATACATAAGGTATACTCCAATGGAGCTTATTATTTAATATCAATGGATGGAGAACTCATCACAACTCCAACCAATTCAAGATTCTTGAAGAAGTATTTTGTGTAACACAAATACCTTTCGTCCAATATGACGTTAAAATGTGTTGTACTTGCTGCAAGACTTTAAACTGCACAGTCCCTTACGTCCAACATGACGTTAAACTTTGTTGTCCTAGCTACATGAAGCTAAACTGTATAGCCTCAGTCCATGCATATGAACTTAAACTATTCTCACTTTCTTCCAACAAGACGTTAAACTGTGTTGTCCTTACTACAAGACTTTAAACTGCACAGTCACTTATGCCCAACATGACGTTAAACTGTGACATCCTAGATAAATGATGCTAAACTGTACATAAGTCCCTTATGTCCAACAAGACATTAAACTGCATAACCATCTTCCAAGATATACGACGTTAAACTATGCACCTCTTCCTCCCACATGACGTTAAACTGTGAAAAAGTCCCTAATACGTCTTAGCTACATGACGCTAAATTGTACAACACTCCATCATCCAACATGACGTTAAACTATATTGTTCCCCTTTCATCCAACATGATGTTAAACTGTGTTGTCCTTACTACATGACATTAAACTGCATAGTCCCCATAGTCCTTACTGCAAGACTTTAAACTGCATAATCTCCTCTTTTGTTCTTACTGCATGACGTTAAACTGCATAGTCCCCCTTTGTCCAACATGACGTTAAACTGTGCTCAGTCCCTTATATGTCCAACATGACATCAAATTGTGCATCGTTAGGGTTGTTGCTACCTCTTGTTTCTCACACTGAGTATGACTCATGTGAGCTTAGAGTAAACTTCAACCATAACACCCTCTCTGGGCCGCTAACCATGCATAAGTCCCAACACCATTTTTTAGGTCATTGTTCTCAAGAACAACTTGATCACCAATTCATTCTTCAATTGAACTACGTGGGCTTTGCTCCTTGCCTTCTAGGCTGGGTACGTAGGCAACCAACCAAGGTTCCAGCCCAAAACCAATCTCTTCACATCGGTTCACCTCATCTCATACGATGTTGATTCGCGAAGCCACCCCAAAACCAATATTTTTTACATTGGTTCACCATCGTCCTTGCTATATGACGTTAAACTATTCACACTTTTTTCCTGTATGAAAATAAACTACAACATTATTTGAAACCCTCATCTGAGAGGGAATCATTATTTACATAGATATCTAATCTTGTTTTATTCTAAAGACTACGTGCATACATGGCAATGCCCGAACCTTTTATCTTGGGTCAAACCATCATTTCACTAAAGTCCCCTTTCACCCTTCACTTGTACGAACCAAATCTGTACAGAGGGTATTTAAAGAACTACGTGCGGCTTGATTCCCATCCTCATGGGATATGTAGGAACGTTTATGCATCCCTCGAATCCAGCCCCAAGTCTTTGGACCTAACCCCGAATTTCACTTTCATTCCCTTGGCTGAAAATTCCCCTTGTGAAAACATGAATGTGGTATGAAAACCCTGGTCTTCATTCACATCAGGTTTATAACAAACACACACTGTGTATTACTTTTAACGGTCTTATTTCTATGACCTTAAACTAAGATCTCCTAAAATCTCATCCCGCATGCCATTAAACTGTATTTCAAGAACTACCTATGGATTGATTCCCATCCTTATGGGATACGTAGTGAAGTCCATCACCTCAATTCAGGACCCAGCCACAACACGATTATGGTTAGCATTGTCCTGTGTATCTTTACATACGTTGGAAAATGCCCATTTTGATGTGTCATACTCCTAACCTTAAATACTTCCAGATCCCCATAACCCATTTCTTGACTTCTGGTCAAAAAATGTACGATACCTGAGAATTCTTCTGCCTGACTATGCAGCACGTGCCCTTAGGGAGCCTTGCATAAGTAGTCCACATAAAGGACCTGTCATCCAAAATATGCAATTATTTGACTATGCAGCCAATACCCTTAGGTGGCCCTGCATAACTCAACCCCATAACAGGTTTGTCAAATAGTGGTAACTTCATTCTTGGGAGGAAAACCTCTTTTGTCCTTATTCGTCTTATCGATAATATGTAAGGATCCGCAGAAAATAGCCATCCTCAACATATTTCTCCCATACTCTTTTTCCTGATCTGAAAGTATTCAAGTCTATGGTTTATATTTCCCTTCCCTACATTTAGGTCATACCTTCGTAAGAGTGACATTCATCCAATTATTAGACACTCTTGATTGGAAATATCCTCTCCATATTCAAGTACCTCTCTCCATACAACAGACTCTATACTTTGGAAAATTTGAATCTCTATAAACTTCCACTGGATTTTTAGCAGTAGAAAAGTAAAATTTCTGAGAGTTATTTTGCTTGACTATGCTGCACATGCCCTTAGGTATCCTTGCATAAGTAGTCTACATAACATACTTTTCAGCCAAAAGATGCTATTATTTGACTATGCAGCCAATGCCCTTAAGTGGCCCTGAATAATTCAACCCCCTAACGGGTTTGTTAAATAGTGGTAACCTCATTATTGGGAAATACTTATTCTAATGCCTTTTAGCCCTTTTTCATATCATTCCTCAGATTCAAAATTTCTTAAGTCATAGTTTACATGTTTTACCCCATAATTGAATATGGTAATATATGTTTTCAGATAAATTATCAAGGAATTGAGATAATTTTAATCCATTCGGTCAAAGATATTTCGACCTTAAACATTAGCCTTTTTTATGTCCAACGTGCATGAATTTAAACTGCCCAAAAAAATAAGGGAACTCTAAACAAAAGTCAAGTCCCAGCTCGCTAAACATACATTTCGTATGATTTAGGTAATATTGAGAAATTAAAGATTCAAAGTTTGTAGGGTTATTTTTATAATCCTATTAAAAAATCAAACTATGCTTAATAGGATCATTGGCTTAGGTAAATATTTTTAAGCAGATAGGCAAAGAATGCAATCATAAATGATTGGAGATGAAAGTGTTTTTCATTGATGCATAAGAGTTAGAAGGACATCCACAGACTGGAGTCTCTTCACTTTTTCAGGAATTACAAAAGTTTTTCAACATAACTCTTTATTTGATTTATGGCATCCCGAGTTTCATCATAAACCACCTATAATTCATTCATTCACCTGGATACATTAAGAGATGTAGTGATACCAGATCTTCTTGGAACAATTGTAAAAGAATGTTCTTGAGTGCGGTTTGAGAAAATTTTCTGCTGATCAAACAGTGACTCTGTTTTCATCCAAGAGACTTAGAAGATGGATACATGGATTTGAGAATGGAGAATTGGTAGTAAAGATCCATTTAGAGAGAGTACTCTTTTTAGATATTTTTCTAATACCATGATAATCTTCTCTCTACCAATCGGCAGCATAAAACATATCAGCCCATGGGTTTTCCATTTTCATATCTACAGGGAAATGGCATGGAAGAAAAATTTTAATGTTCACACCATTGTTGCTACTCTTAATGCACCACATAACTGAAATAGAGGGGTAATAGTGTGGCTGCATCTTGGGCATATAATTCTTTGCATCTGGAACATTGACTTCTTGCAGATGACAATGGCTATACAGAGGGAAGTAGATGCTCTGTGGAAAATTAAGATGATACTTCTTCAAGTACTTGTCCAAATCCGGGAGAGTGTTGTCACAGATATCATAGTAATAATGGCCAACAATATTCATCATGTCATCAATCCTCTTGCTAGTCAGTTCATCAGCCATTACGATTCTTCTAGGAGCCATTGAATCTACACAAAGGTCGAATAATTAACTCTTAAGTAACTAAATTTTTCATAAAATTTGTGAAGAAATTAGAAAAAATGGAAAAGGCATTAAGGCACGCAAGTCCAAAGTTGGTGCGTAAGTGTAACTGCGTCGCACAAGTTTTGGAACACAGGTATCACCGCGCAGGTCAAAATAACTCTGCAGAAACAAGACACGAACAAAAGCAATGAACAATAGAAAACAAGTCACTTGCACGACGAGAGCAACCCGCACGACAAGAGATCAAAAGAGTTCAAATCCAGGTGCTTTGCGCGAGAATGAGGCACATATTTATTGGCAATGACACACACCT
The DNA here is from genome assembly GCA_963277665.1 of Viscum album. NCBI lineage: Eukaryota > Viridiplantae > Streptophyta > Magnoliopsida > Santalales > Viscaceae > Viscum > Viscum album. Next base: position 496,327,094 of record OY728120.1, read on the forward strand.
ACGCGCCAGAGTCTGCGTGGCTCACCCTTGCGCGACCGCCATCTATGCGCCAATACTTGCACGCCATTCTTCCTTGGTTTTCTACTTTACCTCAGAGTCAAATCCTCCTTCCTTTCAGATCAAACTCTTAGGGGGAATTTTTTTGATGTTCCTTTCCGTCCAAGAGTCTAATGAATGAAAAGGGAAATACCTTAAAAACAAATTGGTTCATCCTTTGAAGAAACATCAAAAATCGACAAAGGTATGAACATGGATTCCTTTAAGCATGGGCCACAAAATTTCTAAGATGGTCATCCAGGTATACCTGCGCGTCACATATTGGGAGCGCAGGTGACTTGCATGCCCTATTTAATTTTTTCCCTAGGTCTTCAGCAACCTATAAATACCCTTTGTGGGCCCCCCATTTTGGGGATGAAAAAATTCCAAAAGTCATATTTGAGCTCCTGACGCCCTAGTCTCTTGTTGAAATCTTCCGAACACTTATAAGGTAATTTCTTACCTAGAATGGAGGATCTAAAGATGGGGAACAAGGCCTAAGTGTTGAAATTCAACAACACTTGCACACCTAAGTGTCAAACCCTTAAGGGAAGTGGTCACACCTTCGCGCCACCTTATCCATTCAACAGAACCTGCACGCCATCCTTTTTCAAGCCTTTAAGGATAATACTAAGGTCTTGAGCCAAGCCTCACCCATGTATTACCCTATGGGTTGATGGGCGCACAAGTACCCAAGTGTCGTGCAGGTATACCTGCGTGACCAAGACCAGTGCACCCCAACAGAACCTACGCGCGCCTACCTCTTTTTGGGTTCCCCTCCTACCTATTCAGCTCTTTTCTTCAAATCCACCTCTCCTCTTCAAGACTTAGCCTTCAAAACCCTCTTCAAAGTCATATTTTTTATGGTTCCTTTGTTGGATTCCTTATCTGAAAGGAATTCTGTGGAGCACCTCTCAAAACCTAGTGATTTACATGTCTTCATGTCACTAAGGTGAGAGATTTCATTCATTCAACCTTATCCTTTAAGATGAGAAGATATTAATTTTGGGTATCCTCTTTAGGAGTACGCCCCAAGTTCATTAACCTGGCCTCCTTTTTAGGAGTAAGCTCCATTCTTCAAGTTCCATGTAATTTGGGCATCCTCCTTAAGAGTAAGCCCCAAGTCCCCTAACCTGGGCCTCTTTTTTTGGAGTAATCCCCAGTCTTCAGGTTCCCTCTAATTTGGGCATCCTCATTAGGAGTAAGCCCCATCTCCCCTAACCTAGGACTCCTTTTTAAGAGTAATCCCCAGTCTTCAAGTTCCCTTAATTTTGGGTATCCTCCTTAGGATTTAGCCCCATGTCCCCTAACCTGGGCCTCCTTTTCAGAAGTAAGCCCCAGTCTTCAAGTTCCCTTAATTTTGGTCATCCCCTTTAGAAGTAAACCCCAATTTTCCAAATTTAGGGCCTCCTTCTCAAGAGTAAGTCCCAAATTCAAAGTTCCTTAACTTGGGACTCCTTTTCAAGAGTAAGCCCCAGTTATAAATTCCCCTTAACCTGGGCCTCCTTTTCAGGAGTAAGCCCCAGTCTTAATTTACTTTTGATTTTGGATTCCTTCTCAAGAATAAAAACCCAATCATAAGTTCCCTCTAATTTGGGCATCCTTCTCAGGATTAAGTCCTAAGTTAAGTATCCAAATCACCATAAAGCACATATACCTTTATGGACCTTGTTCTCGGACTTCTTCTCTGAAGTAAGTCCCAATCTTCATCTATCTAGGAAGCCATACATACATAAGCCCCACATCATTTCATATAATTGCCTCTTTCATGGCACAATTGTTAGGTTTTAACAATACCTCTTGTTTCTCACACTGAGCATGACTCACATGAGCTTAGAGCATAAAAGTAATTACGACATCTTTCTTTGAGCCATCAACCACACATAAACCTCATACTTCTTTACTTGAACTACATGGGTTCTGATTCCTTTTCTAAACAAGGATACATAGGTAGCCCATCTATAGGTACGATCCCAACTCTGAAATAATCCATGTCCTTTTGAATGATAATAAACTTGAAGTACCCCACTGAGTGGCTTTAAAACCAGTATAGTTATTATAATGACCAAGGGATCTCTATATAATGTATTGAAGGATACCATTGACTAAGAATCTCTAACAAATACAGATGATTCTATATCAATGAAGAACCTCAAATACATATAAAAGATTCTCTAAATCTCATACATATCAATCATTGATTGTCATATCTAAAGGAAAGCTAATTTTCTTACTTGGCAATTTAATAAGGATTCACGAACATAACTTAAATCTATAAAGAGAGTCCAGGAGTAGACAATAATTTCCCAAAAAAGGTGTGATGAGTCCAACCTCCCATCCTCTCGACCAATGCAAATTCTTAAGCCTCATCGGTCCACAACTAATGAGAACCTACCTTTGGAAAGTCGGTCCAAATGGATATAGAATCATTGGATGTTTCTGGTTCTATGAACAAACTCGTTAGAAACCGATTGGAATGTTTGAACCTTAAACAAACGAGGTCATCCCCATTTCTAGAGGGAAACAATGACATTAAATATTTTTTCTCAACCCATTACATGCTATGTAATCAATACACATAATGTATTCCAATTACATGGTGTGTAATTAGAATGAATCCAACCTAAGGCCCCCTTGTTCCCTTATTTTAAAAAACAAACCAACTGGAATAAAAGTACATTATCTGATTTAAGACAGTAGAGAACTAAAACACAAGTTATAACTAAAAATAAAATGATCCATACTTGAGATAAAAATAGGTTTCTTATAGTTATTCCCCAAGAGTCCTTATATTGGGTTGTTTTCTAGACTAGATATAAGATTTTTGAAACTTGAGAGGTAGGATATAGTGAGTTCCTAGTTAGCTATTTCTATGATGAGATTCACGATACCATTGTATTTTGTGATTTATGTATCTTATGTTGAGTTCTTGACCTTAATCAATTTTTTTTTCTTATGGTTATTTGGTTTGAACTGAGATTATTCTATGGTTTGATCATTTCTTCAATTTTTAGTGTGTAGTGATATGCCTCTGAGGAATCTTCCATGGGTTCCATAAGATGGTGTAGTGGATGTTCCTTAGGGTAATCTTCCACTGGTTCAATTTATTTTCAAGAATATCATGATATAAATTCATACTATGGACCAAAATGTATTATAAGTATAGAATATAGTTATTGGGGAGAATCAAGGAGCAAGAGGATAAAGGGATCTATCTCAGGAGTTCTTGTGTGAGAAACCACCATCCTTCAAGGGTATGAATGAAGCTTAAGAGGTGGAGGACTGGTTGGATATTATTGATTATATATTTAGATTTATAGATACAGCTGGGAATATCATTCTAATGTGTGGAATATTCAGACTTGAGGGTCCCAATAAGTGATTGTGAGATTCTATGGTGCTGGTAGATAGACATGTATGGTTGGACAAGAATTGTTTTCAGACCCTCTTCATTTATAAATTCTATCCAGAGTCATTAATGATGAAAAAGTCTCTGGAGTTCATTTATTTATAGAAGGGAGGTCATTTGGTGTGGGAGTACACAAATCAATCAATGAAGTTGGTTCATTTTAAATTAGAGGTAATAAAGGACGATGAACTAAAATCTCAGAAGTAGCTATAGGGTTGTGACTAAATATCAAATCATAGCTATTTATGCTGAATCTTTCTACCTATGTGGAGATATTAAAATTTTATATGATATTTAAACTGAATATTATAAGAAATATTGGATATTAAACCCCTTCTCTTCCACCCAATGAAAGCTTTAGTGGAAGAAATGGAAAGAGGAGGAATTTACATGATCATCCCAATAGTAGTGGAGGTTTTTCTCTATAGCAAGCCTCCTATGAACTATCAGTTACAACTAGTAGTGTGCCCCTAAATTGTTAACAATGTTGTAAGTTTAGTCACACATAACATTCTTGTATAGTTCCCATGAAGATGTGCAATTTTTATGGTCGCTATGTAAATTTTCATAGGTTCTTCCACACGATGTCTATGCCTCATTATAATCAGGGATCATTAGAAAAAAAGTTTACTACAACATAGTTTGAGTAATTTGAGTATATAGGGATCCATCCATAGTACTCAAGAGTGAATAATATTCATATAGTAGATGAGTTTACTATGGTGGTTGATGTGGGTCTATTGATAGTGAGAGCTACCATATTTATTACATCTTATGTAGCGATTGGCTTATTTGATACAGGTTCCACCCAATAATTTTCATCAGCCAATTTTTTTTATGTGTTGAAACTTATAGTGAAGTTCATGTCATTAATCTTATAGTGGGAGAAGCCTCCTGGGGAGATAAAATATTAGGGGTTTAGTGTTCATATTTTTCTCTTTCAATAGATGTCTTGGAGTTAGTATGGGATTTTATCATTCTCACTCTGGATTTGTTTGATTTCATAAGAGGGATGAATTTTCTTGTTTTTCATCATCCTGATGTTGATTGTTATAATTTTTGTTTCTCTTTCCTTATTAATGATGGAATATTTTGGGTGTTTTAGGGAGAGTTGTAATTGAGGTCAAGTTTTTTATGATATTTCCCCTGAACGAACATGAGTTTTTTTGTCCACTGCAATGGTCAAGATTGATGATGTTTCTTATATTGGTAATATTCCCTCATTTGTTAGGTATTTTTCTGATGTCTTACCAAATGAATTACCTGGTCTTATTACATAGAGGGAGGTAGAGTTTACGATTGATCTAGTTCTGGCTAAGTAGTTGATATTGATACTCTTCTATCATATGGAACCAGTGAAGATGAAGGAGCTCAATACATAGTTGATTGATCTTATGGAAAAGGATTTTATTCACCCTGGTGTTTTCCTTGGGTTTCCAATGTGATATTCTTTAATAAGGCTAATTTTTCACTTCATTTGTGTGTCGAATATCGAAAGTTAAACTTGTTATAGTTAAGAATAAGTACCCTTTACCCCATATGTATGATATTCTTGATAAATTAATGGGGGAAAAGTGGTTCTCAAATATTTATGTTTAGTTAGGTTATCATTAACTTAGGGTTTGAGAGTCTAATATTTCAAAGATGGTGTTCTAGAGAAGGTATGAGAATTATGAATATATTGTTATGCATTTAGGTATAACTAATTATCCTATATCTTTTATGGATTTGATGAACCCTATATTAAATTAGTATATTGAGAACTTTGTTTTCATGTTTATTGATGATACTCTGGTTTACTCAGGATTTGATCACATGCACAAGCACAAGCACCATCTGAATCTGGTGTTTGAAATCATGATAAATCACCATCTTTATGTATATATTTCAAAAATGAAATTTCTAGATCCAAGAAGTGAAGTACTTAGGGAACATGATTAATGAATGTGGATTATCAGTTTATCATGAAAAGGTGAAGGGAGTCTTGTTATGGGTGGATCCATGAGACATCTTTATGATTCATACCCTACTTAATATTTATAGATATTATTGGTGTTTTTACAATATTTATAAAAGAAACTCTCACATTTGATTGATCTTACTAGGAAGGGGGTGAGGTTTACATGGGATGTGAAGTGTTATTACTATTTTTATCAGTTGAAATGAATTATGAATTTGGATACTTTTTTTCCTTTCCCTAAGCCTGGTAAGGGGTACATTTTATTTTATGTTATTTCTAGTACTAGTTTGGGTTTTTTGCATATGAAGGATGATCATATAGTGGATTATGGAACTCACCAGCTTTAGTTGTATGGGAAGAATTATCCAAATCATGATTTTTATATTTCCACAGTTATGAATGCACTTAGGTGTTGGCTACACTACCTTTTTGGGGAGAGTTTCAGAGTTGTTTTGACCATAATATAATAAGCAATGAATTTTCATAAAAAACATGAATCTCAGATAGATGAAATGGGTGGAATACCTTAAGAAATTAGATTTTGATATATCCTACACCTCAGAGAAAAATGATGTCATTGTGGATTCTATCAGTAAGAAAGTGTCATCACATGATATCTTATAATTGAAGGGAGAGTGGAACCTAATAAGAATATTCACTCAGTTTCATTTGGATTCTTAAGAGGATGTTTTAGGTATGTTTTTGAGAAGTGTTCAGTTATTAAGATCCATCCTTGAGTCTATTGTACGGGGTTAATATAAGGATGATGAATTTTGGGGAATTTGGAAAACCCTTTATGAATGGGATATTTTTTCTGGTTTGGTCTATCCATTTAAATGGTATGCTACACTTTAGGGATCCGGATTTATTCCCAATATCTATGAGGAGTTAAATTTTTTTTGACTATCATAGTTATTCATGGCCTATTAATCCATTTTTTATAAAGATATATTATGACATGATACAATGTTTCTAGTGACTGGGTGTGAAGTGATCCATTTCATATTATGTGTCTTGCTGTTACACCCTCTATAAGATAAAAGAAGAGCATATGGAAACTTATGGTTTTCAGAGATTGTGAGGTTGGTGGGATTCCATATACCATTTTTTTAGATAGGGATTCCAGTTTTAATTCATGATTCTAGAAGAGTAACTAAGTAATAATGAGGACTCAAGTCACATTGAGTACATCTTACCATCAACAGATGGACTGTCAGATGAAGTGTGTTATTTGTATTATGGAGGATGTGCTCTGTGCCTATATCATTTATTTTGGTGGATTAAAAGATAGTCATCTGAGACTGGTTGAGTTTTCTTAAAATAATATTTACTAGTTTTCAATCAAAATGGATCCCTTTGGTGCATTGTATAGTAACCATTGTAGTTCACCTCTTTTTAGGGATGAGGAGGGAAATGCCTCTCTTATCGGATCGAGTCTCATTTAAGAGGCATCACTGAGAATTCTGCATATATTTTAGTCTATGGTTAGACCAGGTTTTCTGGAAAATTTCTCCTCAGTCAAGTCACATTCATATATGAAAATAGGGAATGATAGATTCGAGAGATGTTAAAACATTTGAGGTTATTGAGAATCATGGGTAGATTGTGTATTAGGTAGAACTACTGAATCAGTTGATAGGTTTCCATCATGTTTTCCATATATCTTTACTAAGGGAGAACCACCATGATCCCTATCCTGTTTCATGTTAGGAATATATTGAGTTTGAGCCATACATTTTAGTTTTAGAGAAGATTGTAGAGATCCCAGATTCTCATGTGAAAGTATTTCATGGGAAGTCTATCCCACTGGTCAAATTTTTATGGTAGAATAGATCAGATTCTCATGAGACTTGGGAGCAAGAAATATTAGTGAGTGAGCAATGTACTCACATTTTTTGGGAGCACCATTCTTCCACATGACTTCCTATGGATGAAAAGGCTTATAGTGTGGAGATTTTGGAATATTGGTATAGGGTGTACTATTTTTATTTCTTAAGAGTGTGTTTTTGGGTTTTTAGGGCACTTGAGGTAGTTTGGGAACTTCCCAAAAAACCTACTCATGATGCTTCATATAGGAAATATTCATACTACGAATGTGATTCATGATGTGAATACATCCCTAGGCTGACTCCATGAAATTGGATAAGAGATTAAAAAATATACAATCCATGAAAAATGTTCCCATCATGAAATGGGAGATCAGTTTTTTAAACTATAAGTGATGCCTTTTTCATCTTATATGAAACCTTAATGATTTATTCCATGAAACTCGGGTTCATGACATGGATCATTCATGACCTATAGGTTTTTATCACACTACACTCTTGAATCCTTGTTCATTTTCTATTTATGTTCCCTACCTCAAACCCTTGGCTCTTCTAATGAAATTTTGGGAAATCTTAACTCCTTTTAGATCACTTCCTTTAATGATTTATCTTCATGGTGGTTGTGTAACATTTCCCTGGTAATAATCCCTTCTTCTTCCTCATTTCTAATGGTACCGACGTCAATTTTCTTTTGGATTTTGGATTTTCCATCCTTATGGTGATGTTTTATTTTATTTTTATAGATATATCTTGTGATAATATCCCAAAGGTTAACCCATATGTTCGTTGTTATGTAGAGTGCAAGTTATTTGAGAGCCTCTATTTTTTATTTTCATTCGTTCCAGTGTTGTTGGATCATTTTATGGGCATGTGAAACCCGAGTTTAAATTTTTTGGTTCTAACTGTATCCTTTTTTGAATGAACCATGATTTTTCTAATTTTATAAATTGTTTTATAAATGAATTGGATGGTTTTTTGTGCACATAAATGGATTTGAAATAATGTATGGACTTTCCCTTGGTATTGGTTTATAGAAAATGGTGTTTTCATTGCATTGGAAAATGGGATTCAAAATGGATTTCCAAATATGGTTTGATAAAGTAAATGGGTTTTTAGAAATTGATCGTGGTAAGAAATTTTGAAATTGATTTGATAAAAAAAGCACATTGGAATCCTTTGGGTACTTAGGTGGAAGGCGTAGCTTAGGGATATTGTCCATGTATTATCTGGGTGTTCACTCATTAGATGTTCCTCTTATCCCTAGGCCCATTTTTGAGGGACATGATATTGACATTGCTGTTGGATTCACTCATGGGGTGCCTCTCTTCTCCTTTTACCATTGTTCTAAGTACATGAGTGTGCATGAGTCATTGATTTTGGTATGAGTAGTCCGTTATCCTAATGTGCTATGATCTATTAGCATGTTTACTATTATTATTTAGATTTATATTATTTTGAATTTGATATCCCAAAATTGAATTTGAAAATTTTTATGGAGGTTATGATTTGAAACTGTTTTGTATGGATTGTTTTGGAACTGTGGTAAAAGGGAAATATTTACCATGATTTTGATATAAAACTATTTTTCTACTTATCATTACATGTTTTATTTTAAATGATATTATTTGGATTGTTTATATAAAAACATAATATATAATTCAAGGGTGGTACACTACCAAGAAGTTTTATCTCACACATTCAATACCCATTCAGTGGTTTGTAAACCCAGTTATGTCTTTTGATGCAGGAAAATGAGAGGTTCTATAGTGAGGAAATGAAGTTTCTAAAAACTAGGTATGGGTAGCTAGTGCTCACATGGTGGCATGTTTCCCAAATTATCAAATAGAGTAGAAGATTTCAATTTTAGTTTTACTTTTTTGTTGGAATTATACTTTGGGTTTGTTCTATCTTCTTTGAGTTGTATTTTTTTGTTTCCTTATTTCAATTATGGAGTATATAATTCTTCTTGGGTTTTCTTCCACTATTTATTTCTATTATATATAGAATCCATATCGTCTACATCAGGCCTGGTGAAATCATTCAATCTAGATTTTTTTGATGTCAGAGAAATAATCATTATCCCATGGGGATCCTGAATTCCCTTTGGGTATGCGGTGGATTGAGTATCATCCTAGTTTGTGAGGACATCTTTAGTCAGTTCATTTAAACTACAACCAAAATAAAATTATGGCATTTAGATGTTTTGGGGATTCTGATAAAGAAATACATGGATTTATTTTTAATTATCCATTATTTTATTGGTAATGGTTTCAAAAACCCATTATAATTTTGTCTCCCATCCTTAAATTATTCACACACCAAGCATCAAGATATAAACTCTATAATATATCTCTCATGGTTTCTCACTAGAAACATTATTTAAGATCTATATAAATCATTGTACTTACAAGATAAATAGAGAATGATGATATATGATATTCTTCTAATAATTCGTTATTCTATTATTGTACTTCTGGGACACATATTTGGTTCCTGAACCTTATCATTCCATCACAATCAATGTTAAACATAGGAAAAATTCTCACTTTTTATTTCAACTTCACATCCTCCTTATGTACCACATTAATCATAACATGGATATATTTATGAAAACTATTTTTGAGAAAGATAATACTTAACCCATTCTTTAAGGATTTCAAGGTCCATCCTTTTTAAATCCATAAATATTGGATCTTTTTTATCCTCATCATAAATAATATGGAAAGATCCTTTTGACACAAAGTATCATTCACCTTGTTTGCTTTCCTAGGTTGGTAATGTATTGATTAGTTATAATACTTAATCAACTTCGAGAATATTATCTCATGAATATTCAGATATTTTTATGTGAATATATACTTTAAAATTTTATGATAAATATTTATGTCACACCAATCTCCATAAAGATAATGCCTTTAGATCCTTTATTCAAATATTACCATTTCCATCTCAAAATTAAAAGTTAGAATTTTTTTCACATGAACCATTAGTTGTTGTGAGGAATAATCTATAACTATATCATTTTGAAAAATAATACACTACAACCGATTTTTCAATACACTACTATAAATCATAGAACCTTCTTCACCATAGGGTAGTATGAATATAGGTTCACTGATCAAACTTCTATTCAATTCCTTGAAATTTTCTTTATATTCATCAGTCCAAAGGAACATAACTCCCATTTGAGTTAACTTGGTGAGTGGATTAGATTATTGTAAGAAATGTATCAAAATCACCAATATATACATGAAATCCATGAAACCTATGGATCTTAGTCATAGTTCTTGGTCCGATCCAATGTTCAATAATTTTCATCTATTATGGATCCACTTATATACCCGTTAGTGAGATTATATGACCCAAAATGAATCATTTGGTAGACAAAATTCACAATTGATAAGTTTTTCATATATATTCTCCTTCTATAGGGACATCAATACTTTCCTAAATTAATTTTCATGATCATAATTTCTCTTGAAATATATAATAATATCATCTATAAAGCCCACCAAAAACTAATCAAGTTAATATCTAATGACATTATTCATTAAATCTTGGAAGATAGTAGGGGAATTATTAAGACCAAATTGTATCACTATAAATTCATAGAGTCAATACCTTAAAATAAAGGTTGTCTTGGGAATTCATTCACTTTTGATCATCAATTGATAGAAATTATCTTCAAGATCAATCTTGAAAAAACAATTATTTCCTCGTAATTGATCTAACAAATCATCAATACATGGAAAACGATACTTATTCCAAATCATGATCATGTTAAGTTCCTAATAATCTCTGAAAATCACATTGATCCATCATTATTTTTAAAAAAAGTATAGGTGCTCCCCATGGTGTCACACATGGTCAAATGAATCCCTTTTCAAGATTATTCTAGAGTTAATTCTCCAATTCATGCAACTCAATCGAGGTTATTCTATATGGATTCTTTGAAATAGGTGATGAAATAGGTATGATTGATATTAAAAACTAGTCTTCATGATTCATAGGAGGACTAGGTATCTCTTTTATAAATACATCCAAAACACCGATAAAATAGGAAAATATATGATGTGGATTTTTCCCCCAACCATCTGAGGTAAATACTCCCTTTGAATAGTAATTAAGACGCATTCAAAAGATGTAATTTCCTTTGGAAATTAATATCTATAATCACACTAATAGATAATAATTTTTTGATTTAAAAAATAAAATATGACTTCCCTTCCTAAAAAATTGATTTTTGATTTATATAAAGAATGGTAGTCCATCCCCAAAATCACATAAAATTAAACTAGAGGAAAATTAATAATATTTCAGGGTTTACATCCCCACAAACATAAATTGGGGAATATTTATAAATTGGATATGCAATCATCAAAAAAATATTAGTTTTTATTACTATTTATACATCTAATTGTTGATATTGTAATGTAATACCTTAAAAAATTATTTAGATATAAAAGTGTGGGTTAAAACAGAATCAAATAAGACATTAGTAGTTCTCGATTAGATTTTAAGTGTACCTTTCACCACATAAGTATCAAACCCTATGTAGGAAATTGTGATCACCTGAGATTTTCATTTGTATCTAGGATTGAGAGGTTTATAACACCAATCATTATCATTCACCCCCCAATTCAAGAACTTATTAGTATAATGTTGGTGCCCCATTAAATTATAGAATTTAAGTGTGGGTGGTGTATTCTGTGGAGATTTATCTTTATTTTCATCATTAGATAACCTTTTCCAAATATATCGGTATTAGATTTTATGATGGAATTATTTTCTACACTTAAAAAATTTAACTATCCCCATAATAAAATTTCCTCCATTCTTCTTTCAATAATTAAATAATAAAGGACAATTCATCTTCTTCCCACTATGTTTTTTGTTATTATAATTTCCGTTGAATTCAAACATTATTTTCTTTTCAAAACCTTGAGATTTATGGGTGATTACAATCTTTATTTCCGCATTGATAGCACGTCGAATGATTTATTCATAATTGCAAAAGTCTCTTATGCCTAATTCCATTTGAAGAATTATTTTTAGCCATTGAATAATCGATAAGTGTTGGTTTATAGTTCAATAAAAATACAAGAAGTGTACCTTGAAAGACTTGTAAAATGTGCCTCATATGTAGCAATGGGTTCATTATTCTTCATATTAAACTGAAGGTATTTATTCTCCATCCTTATATGAACAATACCTGAAAACTAATTATTAAAAAATAATCTCCTAATCCCCTCCCAATCCAATGAGTATATTTCATCTTTATTCCTTGTATTCTTGATAAGAGTCCACCATTGATCTGCTTCACCTTATAAAATATAAATAGTAAAGATTAACTTTTCATATTTCAAAAAATGGAGAATAAAAAATATATTTTTAGTGGTACAGATAAATTTCTTAGTGATTAGTGGATTGGAAGACCAAATAAAAGAATATGAAAGTTTCACCATGAGGAACTAAATGACACGATGTTCCCTCATTTTCTCATTTGGATGCTCAATATTATTCATGGCTTGAGAAAGCTAGAAAAGTATAACAATAACGATTTTTATTATATTTCCCAAAACAATCAATTTCTTAGGAGGAAAATAATTGGACTGTTTTTCACATTTTTCATTAACATGATCCCTTCTAGTTATATCCATTAACTGAAACCAAAAATCAATGTATGAAAAACAATAATCATAGTGGTAAATCATATAATCATGAATATCATTTATAATATGTCTAAATCATAACACCTTACTTTAAATATATAACACCTTATTATTAACTTTACTCATACATGGTAATTATCTATTCAAAAAATTTATAATGGATCTTAATGAAAATTTTAATTAACCTATTGATACCCCCTAGAGTGTCAAACTAGGTGCACAGTAAGGTCCCATTCACCATAAACCCAAATTAAGACTTAGATATACCCAACCAATTATTTTAAGGGATATTAAACCAAGTTGATTCTGTGCTAAAATCACATCCAATTATAGTATCCAGATAGGGATGTATTTCTAGGAAAATCACACTCCTTTATTTACCATAACTTTGGATCTTATCCTATAATTAGGCTTATCCTAAAAGTTATCATTAATGTTTCATCTTCCTAGTTTCAAAAAGATATTAAACCATACTCTGATACCAACTATAGGGACCCAAAATTTACATACATAAAGACTATATTATTTAGTGTAATATTCATTTCATGATAATACAATCAGTGCTAGAACTACAATGGTTTAGTTTCTTTGGAAACATAGATACATAAAAAAATATTATATAAAAAATATAAATCATTTCCCATTAATTTTGTCACAAATAAAACCCTTCTTAGACATAATATGATTAAAACCTTTCTTCATAACCTAGGAAATGGAAGGATAAGAAAGTATGAGCTCATATGATCATTTAGGGTAAAAATAAGGGATATTAATCGATGAACACAAGTAATCATAAGATTAGGGTATGGGTATGATAACATGATTTTAATATTATAAAATAACAACCATCAATTTATATATCCAAATCATGAAACATGTAAAAAAATGTTGTCAATCAAACTACATAAGTCATAAGTTATCAAGATCATAAATAATTTGTCATGATTCCTGGAGAAATATTATAAAAAAATGAAATAAGTTTACAGAATCATAAATAATCAATCATGATCCATGAGAACATATCATAAGGATAATATTTGACCTTTTAGCATACACATTATCATATAAAATAATTTCCTTACTCAAGTATAATTTCCAAGACTATCTTAATGGATTGGGTTCACTCCCCATTCCATCATTTCCTTAGTCAAGGTTCACTCATAAGACTATCATATTGTAAATATTTCCTTACAGAACTGAGTTCACTCCCAATTACGTTCCTTATTATCTCACAAGACATCCATATTTATCTAATTCAGTTTAAGGTTATATAACTCTTTTCCTATCTATCATATAATGGAAACCATATATACATGCTTCTTAAAATCATAAAAAATTCATCATAGCAACAAATCATAAACCATAGAAAGGTTAAAGGTTTCATTAAAATTTAATTATATAAATCATTAACCATATATGGAAAGAATAAATTTGGTAACATTGGTTCATATCCCAATTAAATCATGAAAAACATCAAATTTTGTTGTTGTAGATGAAAATACATTAAAAAACCATTATGACATTTCCTATGGAAAAAAACCTTTTAATTTTAAAAAAAAATATCCTTTCATGATTTTTGGGAAAACCATTCATTTGACATATCTTAAAACAAAATCTCCTTTCATGATTTTGGTAAAAGTCAATTATTCCACATTTGGAAAATGATAAGACGATTCATTTCAAAACATGGTAAAGATTGTATAATATATTTAAAAAAAACTTTAAGTAATATTTTTTGAATATTAAAAACCTTATTGAAAACTTATTAAAGAAAATATGGACATGAAAGAAAATATTTCGGACTTAAGATAAAGACACGGTCAATTTTCCTTAAAAACATTCATTCGGTATCTTGAGCACATAATGAGAGAAAAATCAAAGAGAAAAATGTAATCTAAAATATAACCATATCATGAGAAATTTATTATCAGTTTGGAGTTATATAATATTTAATTTAATCATCATAAAATTTAATCTTAAATAATCCTGATAAAAAATAGATTGTAACATAAAACCCTTACATCATGTCTTTCTTTATTCACAATTACTCTAAAATATTTTAAAATAAATTTATATTTATTATAATTTTATAATAGAAACCTAATAATACCTATAATACCATAAATTTTTTACTTATAACACTTTATCACCACTTTATTAATAATCATGAATTATCATCATCATTTTGAGTGTTAACTGCTTCATTTCTCATGTATGTTTTCGTACGGTGGTTATGGTCCTTTCAATTTGATCATGGTTCCTTAATATTTTTAATTTTAATAATTATATAAAAATAATATATATTCATTATTTACATAATTATAACTATATATATATATAAGTATGATGAAAAATTAATTTCATCCCAATGTGGTGACAGTAGTTCGTACGTACAAACAAGTGATGTTTCCATTTTTTTTATGGATGGAGTGAAAGAAAGGTAATAATAATTCAAATTTATAGAAAAATTACTATTTTATAAATATAATATATTTACATAAAATATAACATAATTAAAAATGAATACATATGGTTCTGGAAAATGAATCATATCACTTTTTAGAGGCAGAAGTCCACACGTATGCAAAAGCGATACTTTTATCTCCCATTTGAGGGTGAAGAGGTGTAAAATGATTGTGAAATAATAATTAAAAAATATTAGTATATTAATTATACTTTATTAATTATGTTTTTATGGATACAAAAATTTTATATTGGTTAGAAGAAGAAATATAATTGAAATAGATTTGTTAGGATCTATACCTATTCTTTGAGAGACATCTTTGGGAATACTCCTTAAGCCTTGAAGGATTGGTCTTAGGAGAAGGCCATAAGTTCTAGGAAGAATATAAAGAATATAGTAAGGTTTTGGATCTGGTACTTTATGATCAAGAAGGATCAAATGGTTTGAATAAGAGATGAAAAGAAGTCACCTTAATTCAGGGGAGGGACACTCATGTAATTTCTTGAAAGATTTCTTTGATATTTCACATATTTCATGGGAAAGTGTCTCTAAATATAAAGTTATAAGAATTTAGGATAATATAAGGTTTAAATATATCCAAAAATAATAATTTTATAGTTTTGGGTGGAAAATAGTACCCATATCTCTTGGTTTTATTCCTTGGTAAACCCCCTTTAAGCTTAACCATTATAGAAAAATTTTATTGTTTTTAAAATTCACATTGAAAGAAATTATGTTTATTTTATTAAACTATATAAATTATTTGATTAAAAATATGGAATCATTTTACTAGATCAAATTTCGATAATTGGTATAATTTTATTTTAAATATTTACACAAGCTACAATAAAAACTCGTTTTATAAAAATGATTTTATAAGCATAAAAGTTTATTTACTTCCATTATTTACCTCATAAAAACTGTAAAATTAATGTTAATATATTATCTTGAATATATAATCTATATTTTTCATTAAAAACATTAAAAATATATATTAATAAAAAAAATTTAAGATAAAAACACCTTGTGAGCATAAAAATAATTTTTAGAATTTTTTTTAATACCAAAAAAGAACTTATACAATAATAAATAATAACGATGATTAATATTTAATTAATTAGTTTATTTTTAATTAATTTTTAATTATGTTACTTTATGATAAAATTCAAAACATAACATGAATTTTACTTGAAAATAAATGATAGTTTTAAAAAAAATTGTTATTTTTAATTATTCACAGAAAATGAATCTTTTTTGAAAAATAATAAAAATTAAACTCAAGGTAATACAGAAATGAAAATTTCAAAATTTTTATTAATTTGTGAAAAATTAAAATTTCTAAAAATTATATAAATTATTAAAAAATTTAATGTGAAAAAATTGATAAAAACCATTTGAAATAAAATATATTTTTGAAGCCTAAAATGAGTTTACTTTATATTGTGTATTTATTTATTATGAATTTATGAACAAATTTTCATTGTTTAAGACCATTATAAATATATTTTCATGAATTGGTTATTACAATTTGTAATTACCAATTTAATATAAAGGATATAATAGTTTAATATTTCACATCTTATATAGACTTGAGGATGCGTGTAGGATAAGATATCAGATACTTAAAGTTTATTAGAGTGGAAATACGTATAAAATGGTAGGGTGTTATAAAATTAAAAGATATGTATAATCACATAATATTTATTTTTGATATACCATAACATAAGTTTTTATTTTAAGTTATTATCTAGAAATTATTTTTTGAATATAGTTTATTGATATTAGGATTTTGAGTTATGATGAATTAAATTCTCTCTTGAGTAATGTATACTAGAGTAGAGGGACTTGGGGTTGGGCTTCCCACTCGCTTAAAGGATTATGCCTTGTTCTAGGAAGATTGGTGTTGGCTCTATATGGCTCTATAACTTCTCATATAGATAATATAAATCTTATATAATTTAAAACCTTTATATGAAGAGTTTTTATACCTGATGCATGAGATGCAATCAGATATGTGTAAATATGTTCAACCACTATCTTTTGGTAATTAACACATATTGTGGGTGTAAAGAGTTATAAATTAATACATTTTTAACATATTCATTTATTAGGTGGAATATGATTAAAAAACAAATAATTATAATCATGCATACATACAAGGAATAACATAAAATAAGATGGAGAGGTTAAATCAAATTCAAAATAATGAGTGCTAGTTTCTTTCCGAAGTCACACTTGTCAAGAAATAAATCATTACATATAGGTAAAACAAACTGTTTGGTGACCATGGATTATATTTTTTAAGTAAAGAAAGAAATTAGGTAACCTTAATAATTAGGTTCCTCTTTCTTGGAATTTTATTTAGGTTACACGTAGCTGGGAAACACTAACAATTAGGATAATAGAAGAATAGGGTTGAATTTATCCATCTAATGAACTAGGTAAAGAATTATTCACTAAGCTATTTGATATTCACATATATATGATTTTATTAAAAATATTTTTTATACCATATATATTCATGATTTATTTATTGAAAAAAACCATTTTAATTATTTATGAAATATTGATATTGTCCCATTGATGGACATGAGAAATTTAAAATGGGCCATCATTTCAGTTGGATCCTATTTAATAAATTCCTTATTAAATGTTAATAAAACATGATACTAATTTAATAAAATAATCTATTGTAGATAATATCATTATCATAATCGAACATAGGTTTGAGATCGGTCCTAGAGAATTGGGAAGCCTAATGTAATAAATTCTTAATATTGGTAACCTAAGAAGAGTTCTTAAGAAATAAAAATTTTCATTTCTCTAAGAAACACCCACCTGAGTAAAAAAGTTTATAATTTTTTATAATGGTAAATATATATTCTTTTTATAAGCATAAAATTATTTACTTAGGGTTTAAAAGGAATTTAATGAAAAATAACCCAATGAATTTTAGTCTCTACTCATATATACAATATGATTTGAAATGTAAATGACTTGATGAGGATAAAGGTTTCTTTAATATATTATTTTGATTAAGTAATTGATATTATATTAATCTATTTAAATGTTATAAAAAGGTAAATTAATTTAAGTAAAATTTTAATAAATATTATCAAATGTTGAGAATAGATGAACTTGAATACGATGTTTACATTATGGTGTTTTTTAGTCAATTTAAGTGGGTAAAAGTTCAAACCTAAAGAATAAAAGTTAATTACATAGTCTAAAAATGCTTCTTTGAGTAGATGGTTAAGTTCATTGAAACCTAAAGGTATTATCAAGTGGGAGGATTAATGATTCAATAAGATGGAATTAGACAAGATACGTAAAGTGGTTAATGAAACTCTATGGAATATACATGTTAAGTTTTAGTTTTATAGAAATTAATTATTTGGTTTTGAATGGTATGAAATGAAAAATATCTTTTTTATAAGTGTTTTAAATATAAATGTGTTAAAAATCTAGGAACTAATTGAAATAATCTTGTAAATTGCATTTAAATGAGGGAAAACAGTTACTATATCATTGTTTTGAAATTCTAATGCTCATATAGATCAAAGAATAGGATGTGTATTCTCATATCATTTCTATTATATGATAAAAGAATTATTTAAAAAAAAGTTTTTCTTGGAAAAAATTAGATGATTAGTTGTGTTCACATGGTTTATGATTCATCAAATTCTATAACATTTTCTAGCTAGTAGGCATGGATGAAAATATTTTCTCTGGTATAATTTTTTTATTCAAATATTAGTTATATTATGATAGAAGCTGTTCTTGTCTCTCATCAATGGTATATTTTAATAAAGAAAGTTTTATTTTTATATAAAAATACTCTAAATACATAGAAAATTATGTTTAAAAAGGTATTTTTTTATTTGTTTATGATTTTTATAGAAAGGAAATAATATTTATTTTTAAACATAAAGGATTTTACATATTTTAGCATAATATTTTGAAGAGAATATAATTTTTAAGAGGGTAGTGAGAGTATGTTTGGGTTTAGAGAACTTCATGGTTAACTAAATAAATATAATAGGAGACTAAAGTTATAATTACTTCCACTTATATCATGAAGAGTTTAAGGTATTTGATATTAATGAACAACATAAAAGTTACATTTAGTTACTAGGTGAAAGTTAATGTCACTAGTTCCTAAAGAATTATTCAAGTTAGAATTAAATTTGTATTTCACTTAATATTCTAAAAGTTGTTTATGGTATAGAGGTAAATAAAAGTGTAAATAGGTAAATTCAGTATTCATAACACTAATGGATGTCACTTTTTCCTAAAAGTGTTTAGAATTTTCTGGTTGGTAATTATTTAAATAACTATATTATATTTTAAGGGAAAAGTTTATTAAAAACGTTCCAAGTATGATGATGTTAAACTTAGAAAAATTATAAGTAGAACAAAAAAATTTACTTAGTAACATTGGATGTTATGGAGTTAAAGGGTTTAGGTATGTTCCCATAGTTAAATATTATGTTTTTAATTACTATATCTTACTATTATTCAATTTTCATTCTTAATAGACTTTACTCACTAAAATTGGTGGGGTTGTTTAATCCTATAGTCACATAGGGATGTGGCATGAATTATATAAATATGTAATGAGTTAACAAAACTATATATGACATAGAAAACATAAGGACAATAATGTATACATGTGCTTATGTTGGGTTTTTTAAAATATTCTTAAAATATATTTTAGAATATAAAATGTATCATATAAAATGAAATATACTCTTTATCATTATTTCACATTGGTTGCATATGTGTATATATAGATATACATTTCTCCAAATGTAAATATAATTAAACTCTGAAAATATGACTTTCATTTATCCATAACCGATATTCTTCCTGGGTTATTATATCTTATGATGAAATTATAAAGTTATCTTGAGTAGGATTCTTGCATGGGATGTAAAATATTCCCTTGATGCAAATATTGTTTTGTGCATTGGATGCCCCACTGTACACACCATATGGAGTGGCAAATAAAATATCTTTAATATACTTGGGGTTCAAGGATCATATATGAGTCACCTCTACCTATAAGTGTAGATATTCCTTGCGTGAATAAGTTCATACCTTTATATCTTTATTCTGTAAGACAATAAGGATTATCTAATTAGAGGTAGTTGGGTTTGTTGTTGATAATTTCATCAGTTTGAGATCGATAAAAATGGGATTTTCCTCTCTTATGATGATTATAAAATCTAGAATCATGATTATGATAGATAGGGGAGTGTTTAACCACTCCTAGATAACACAAATGATGTTATAATATATACAGATGTAGGATATATGATGTGTTCATCTAAAAAGGTAAATGACTTGTTATTTATTCTATAATCAAGTCAGGATATTCCCAGAGGATCCAGAATGTATGAGTTGGCAATATGGTTTTGACATCAACCATGTACCCTGGTCACATGAATTCATGGATAATGGGAACACATGAGAATGAAAACTATCATGGAATCCATCCAGTGGATATAAGTTAGAGATATAATTATTTGATGTAGATCATACTATATCTATTTGTATCTTGAGTAGCCCTGATGCTTTTCTAGAGGATACTATTTGATTACAATTCTATATTTAAATATTTAATGTTTTTTTAAATTATATAAATCTATGTGGGGTAAAACCTTATGGTTGTTTTAATTATGATTTATATTGACTCAAATAGTTTTTCTAATAGTATTTTGGAGTTAACACAAAAGAGTTTTAGATGGGGTTTTCATAACTTATTGTATATAATGTAATATATAGTGAAGTAAATGATAAATATCCAACAATTTTTTGGAAGATATCCAAAGGTGATCTAGATATTATATCATAAGTTATTTTATATGATATAATATAATGTAAAATGGCACAAAGTCTTATCGGATTTACTACAAATGGGATATTATAGGAGAAGATATTCCATACGGAATTATATATATATATATATATGATATATATAGTTTATATTTCATGATATGATTTAACCAATCATAAAGTATGACATGAATGCTATAAATTATGTATAGTACTTGTATATATAGTATATCATATTTTAAAAATAAGGGGTCAATAATAATTCATGCACAGAATGAGATTTCATACTATGACCTATTCATAATCATAGATTATAATTGGGGCTATATTTTAATACATATTATTATTGGAATATGCCACTAAATAATGATAAATCATATACTGTGATTCATTTTACAAGTATATTATATTTATTTAGCATCAAAATATTAAGAGTTATAATTCTCGACTGATCTTCCATAACATATTTCATTTAAGGATCCATTACATAATATCTCACATGATAGAGTTCATTAATACCTGATTATGATGCATCTGTTGGATGAGGCAATATATCATGTGTTATGACGCACGAGTTAATGAACAATCCATATAGGAGCATCATTGGGGATTTATAAAACCTATTTCCATGTGATTCTAGAGGGTATTCTTGTATGATATTTATTTCTCTCTTTCCATGAAACTCACTGTTCTTATTACCTTTGTAGGATTACTTACTATCAATCCGCATTGGATAGATGATCTTGATCATCTAATGAGTAATCCTATCAGCCTTTGGATACCTCCATGGGTGGTACATACTTCTAATTCAACTACAATGATCTTTATCAAACACATTTGAAAGTGTTTAAAGGTAACTAGGATATTCAGTCGATCTATAATGTATGGTATATATAGTTTATTTTATTTTTAATTTATAGTATATGCATGGTTTCATTATTCTCATCACAGATAAGTTAGGTTTGGATTTTTAGTTCATCTGATTGTTCTTATATGTGTTATTATACCCATATAAATCACAATACATACTCTGATTTTGTGAACTCAAGCTCAACTTTCCCCTTTATAAAGTGATAATTGATTTTAATGTTCTTCATCCATGATTAGTGGATGTGATTTTTTCTAAGACTGATAAAATTTTAATTTCCATAGTTTATTCTAATAGGATAATTCTATAGAGACCTACACTTTTCATAAATAGATATAACACATTATTAGATTCATATTCATTACATAACATAATGGTCCACACCAGAATGGAATAGTTCCAGTATTATTAGAAACATGGAGACGTAAACAACTAGTTAATAAGTAAACTACATCATCTCCCATTAAGTTATTTTTAACTAGCACCCTTATTATATATATCATACATAACACCTTTCTTTATAACCTAGGGAAATAAAACATTGGAAAGGGTGGTCAAAAATTCTCTGTAAGTGTAGGAAATGTAGATATCAACATAACATGAGCATAAGTTTATGAGAACATGAGAATAAAATTTGAAAACTATAAAACCACAGTGATTTGTTTTATAATTTTAAATGCATTAAGTTATGAAAAATAATAATTTAAAATTATGTTTTTCAAATAATAATACCTATATTTAAAATTTATAGATTTCAAATTATTTTTAAATTAATGTTCTAAAAAATAATTTTTTACAGTATTATTTTGTGTAAAAGAATATTTTATTATGAATATATTTTTTATTAAATAATTAATTTTTATCAATAGATTATTTAATTAAATATTTTAATTGACTATTATAATTATTTTGATAAATACTAAATTATGGTACACATATATTCACTAGTAATATGACACCCCAAGATTTTATGGTATGTCTCTTCAAAAATAATTTTAATTGATTTGATAGCTTATATGAAGAGAACACTAAGTTTCTATGAAAAAAAATATAGTTATAGTTATAACCTATTCATTAAACTTAATTATTCTAGTTTTGTGATTTAAATTTCAAAAAATAGATATACACGGTTGCATTCAGTAAGATATTTAGAGTCTCATAGAATCAACTTAATTTTATTGGGTAATAATAACTTGACCTTTTAGAATATTAATTTTACCCTTATGAGTAGTAATATGAGTAGCTGAATAATAACCCCACCAAATAAAGTGTAAATAAAATTATCTTTCTATCATTTCTTTTTTGAGTTTGTTTTTTCTTAAAAATATGAATAATTTGATAAATTGATTTTTCTGGTAAAAATAGTACATTTTAAAGAGATTTAAATTATTAAATCAAACTAAGGTTTTATTAATGTTTAGAATAATGATAAATTGTCTTCAAATCACTCTTCTTTAATGACAATTGACAATTTTTTTAAGTATTGCAAATTTTACTGTTCATTTTAATATGCATTTTATATCTACTATTATTTTTAATAAATAAGTATTTTCATAGATAAAAGTTAAAATTTTAATATTTATATAATAATTATTATAAAATAAATTTCATTTTTGAATTCATAATATCTATAATAGGATACGTTGAATTCATTATAATTTTATAAAATAATTTAGTTTTTCGTGAATAGTAAAAATATAGTTTTGAGTTCTCGGTATCATTAATGATGTAATCATGATGTAATAATGATTGTATAATATTGAGTAATAAAATATGACATGAGGTGTCCCAAGTGGCTGACACCATGTAAAAATACGAAAGCCAAGCCCATGGTTTTGCAAAAACCACTAATGAGGTGTCGTTGGAAATTAACAAAAAACTCCCTCTTTTACCATAAATACCCACCCATTACTTCATTTTAATTCATTAATTAATAATATTTGAAGATCTAGTAGTTTCACCTCCCTAGGAGTCGTACCATGGTGTCCTAAAGCCCCTAATGTCCCAGCCTTCATGTTTTATGTGTTACTCTACAAGGTAAGGGAATCTACCACCCTTCTCTTTTTCAAGCACTCCTTTTATGTTATTCCTTTTAATTTAAATTGTATTAGGTTGGGATATGTTATTAAATATCCCCCTTAAAGTTCATATTATGTAAAAATTATGAGATACACCTTTTCTCCCATGAACATATTTTTTTTAATTTTTATGTGACACCGTTAGGCTGCCAAATTTTCACATGGGATTTATTAGCATCTCTTTTTTTGTTTCAAGTTCCTTTATTTTATTTTTCTCTCCTGCAATAACCTCATCAAAAAGTTCTGATAAATCCATTAAATTAAATATAATATAATATTTTTATTTTAATGTAATAATTCATCATCATCTCTCCATTCCCCTCCTTTTATACAAAAATGAAAACACCTTCTGAGATCTGTTAATTTATCACCTTCAGGGATGGCGAGTTTTTAATTTCTTTTACCATCTTCATGGATTATCATGAAACTATTTTTATGGTTTAAACAGACTATAATATGTGTAATATAACATATTAAATGTTCTATAACTAGTATTTATACATAATGATAATTCATATGAGAAATTAGTTTGTAAGAAACAAAATGTCACCAAAATAATCTAAACGGTCATCACTAATGTTCTATCTAATAAATAATCCTAAAACCACATAAAAAATGATATATATAAATATTTACACTTTTTTATGTTCATAAATAATATATATGTTGAATTATGGAGAATTATATCCATTCCACATAAATTCCCTTACTTATAATCAAGATAGGTGATCATGAAATCAAGGAAACGAACACTCCAGAATGATGTAATTCAATCTTATAACTTATTAATAAGTGAATAAATGAACTTAATAATACTTAAATAAATACAATATATTTATATAAGGTTCTTAATTAGTTCATTAATTGATTTAATTTGATTATCTAGGACATTAAGGTCAAGTGCAGAACTCATTTGAACATAAGGTAAGCATTTTCTCATCTCACATCCATTTTTGTGAGATATTCCTTATTCACCACCATTTCCTCTTTATGGTTTATGGAACCTACCCATTGTTGTATCATTTCATGAATATATTTATTTTCATCGTTTTAAATTTATCATTTTATGGTTATTAATTTTGGGGATTATGATTTGATTCATTACAAAGTGGTAAGGGTTTTCTACCTGAACCTCCATTTTACTTTTACTTACTCTTATTCTCTACTTACCTAAATGAAATTATTATTTATTCTTAATTACACCTCATAAATTCTATTTAAATTATATATATATATGTGTATGAATCATAATCCTTATTTATTTTATGGGGGTTAACATTTTGTAGAAAAAATATCTTTCAAAAATTCTTCCAGAAAAATAATCCCATTTCGAAAGAACTTCCAGAATTCTTACCTATTTTAAAGTGAACTCTATAGTCTGTTTTCATCCACCATATATTTTATAAAATAAATATTTTTATTATAAAAAACTTATTAGTTCACTTCTAGTTTCTTAAGAATTATTTTCACATAATTTCACTTCAGTGGGAAATCATTTATGCCTCAAATATAATTTTAATTTACTTACCTTTTTTTTCTAGGATATACATGTTTACAATATGATTTTATGACATATACAAATGATTTTCCAAAACAACTCTTGTTTCCATATTAAAAATAGTTTTTCTAATCTCACTTTGACTTCTATGATATATATTCTTTATTTAACCCTTATTCATTTAATGTGGTGTATGTATTTACCTTTTATATATAATATCAAGATTTTATTTATTATCATGATATTCTGAGTGATTATGATTTGAATGTTTCAAAGTGGTATGGAAAAATTTGTAATGTTTAAGGATTATTACCTCATGAATCATTCAATGGTCTCATTTTAAAGTATATCCATCTATGTAAACATCTATGGTTGAATATTGTAATTAATTGGGTTTTATCTATTATTATATCATCTGAAATATTTTTTTGAAGGGTTTATGATTAGTTTGTCTATGGATGTTATATCTTGATTCCATTCACCAGATTAATTTCAATGGTTCATTAATATGTTTAATGATGGCGGAAAGTTATTTACATTTTATATTTATATGATTTTTACGTATAAAACCATTCATATGAGGAATGCATTGGACTTAAAAAGTGGTGGGTGGTGCCCGCTATAGCCCCTCGATGCATCGGTAGATCTCCAGAGACAAAACAAAATTGGGTTTTGGCCAAGGCCTTACCATAGTATTTTTAGAAGTCTTGAACAAGGCCTCAATGATCGGTTTATGATGTATGGATTATGAATTCTCTCATTACGATATTAGTAATTGATAAATCATGTGATTATTCGACTATTAAAATATATGTGGTAAAGATTCATCTAATCAGTTATAGGGCATTATGTACTCAAATTTCATGCAATCCATATTATTCACATGTTTATTTTAACGGTGTGACACCCCAAGATTCCACGGTATGCTTCTCCTTGAATAATACAATAGCGTGTGTTGTAGACAACTTCGAGTTCTAACACACCACAACTAATCAAACTAGCCATTATGAGTAGTAATAACCACTTTTTGATATTTTATAAATTTTATCTTTCAATATGTACTTCATTTTTGGATTCAGAATATCGAAATTAGCTTAGAGTGAATTTTTGGTATTTTTCTGAAAATTTTTATTTTTGATGAATAGTGAAAAAACTATAAGTTATAGTTTAAAACCAAATTTTTATTGAAATAATTTTTTATTTTATTTAAATTTATTTTAGGTAAAAATAGATACATAATAGCTATATAAGTTCAATTTAATTCATTAGATTCACTTTATAATAATTTTAGATATATAAAAATTTTATAGAACTTTTTACCGTCTTTTATCCACCTCCTAGGAGCATTTGCAAATTTACATAAAACATAATTTTACCACTTCTGTGAGTTTAATTTCAAAAATTCGAGAGACACCATTGTTATTAGTAAGTAAAATGTGGTTCAATAAGATGAAAATATTTTTTGGTGAATAGTAACTTTTTTACTTTTATTTACCGCGGTTAAAAGTAAATAGGGTAATTAAGGGTAAAAATGATTTTATTATTACCCTAACACGTGTACTAATTCTATTTGATACGTATAATTAGACCAAAATCATCATTAGAAATAAAATATGCACCTATTTGTTCCACTGGGATTAGATTAGGACATTTATTATTATTTAATTCAAAGAAGAGTTTAAAGAATTAAAATCAATGTTTAATAACTAAACAATTTTTACTATCGGGATACACATAAGATAAATTCGACAATAAATATTCATTATAAAGACAAAAAGATTTCCTAAGTAATTGTATTTTATTTATATTTTTTATACATTAAATAATTTAGTTTACTTATGAGACAATAATGATGTAGTAATTACCTAATTAATGAAATATTAAAATAATTGATATTATAAATATCCAAATAAATGTAATTTGAGACTTTTGAATAATTCCACTAATTTTCTAGGTTAATATGACATATTAAGGTTACTTATATGAATTTTTTCGAAGTAATAATGCTGTTATGAATTTAACAAAAAAAAAATACCAAATTGTGTAAAAATTGACATAAATTTTTTTTACTACAAATATTATAATTTTAATTGATATTCTATTAATAAAAATATAAGGTTCGGCCAAAATACTTATATAATGATATTTTTATCATTAGTGGACCACTTTGGGTTCGATTGGAAGTATATAGTAAGTTTATTAACCATATAATATAAAAATATAAAGAGACATGGTAAATGTCAAACTATTTAACTAAGAGTTAAATAAGGTTAATGTAGTGAACCAAACCTGTATAAAACCTATTGGTTGAGTGGTTTGAGACCCATCCCAACCTTATCCTTTAAATAATCCACTTTGGATCCATTAGAAACAGAAAATTATTTTATTATAAAACAATATTTCTAGCTTTTCCTAAGGTGCCCCTCACCCCTCTTATAAAAGGGCACTCCCCCTTCTCTCTAATTCACTCATTCAAAGCCATTTGGATCGGCCATAACCTGCCCAAATACCCTCTCAACTATCATACCTTCATTCTAGATTCCTTCCTTTAGTCAGAAATCCAACCTAAGGAGCCATTTTGATCAAAACAAAAGGAAGAACCCGAAGAAGAGGTAAATATTTCATCACCTCTTTCATGTTCCTTTCTTCATCCACTTCCTCTTTCGTTGTTATTTACATTCTAAAACAATAAATTATATATCTTATATATACTATTATGTTATTATAAATATGTTACAACTATATTCATTATTCTATCCATCCTTTGAATGACATGTCACTATACGTGCGTACGTATGTATGGATTACCGTCTCCACGTCATGGTGTAATTGTTATTCAATACATTATTATTTGGATGGGTATAATAAGGATGTGTAATTGATTTAAATAATAAATGTAACATGATAATGATTTTGTATATATTATATAACATCCAATTATATATTATTTTAATAATGATATTTTCACTCGTGCGTACTTACGGATTACCGTCTCTTCGAATGCGATGAGATTCATTCCCCGTCGTATCCATTCAAGAATAACTTTCATTAGATGATTAAAAATAATGTTTAAAGACTTGATATAATTCTGGATATGAGTAAGATACATCCCATCCATAAAAAATTTGACTCACATAACAAATAATATAAAGGAAAACAAATCCGTTAACACCCGAAACAACGATAATACTAAGATATTATAAACAAGGAAAAGTTAAAAGATCATATATGATATCATTTTAATGTATATGATTCTTGTATAATTTAATAAAAATTATTTCACCATTATATAGGAGGTTAACCTACCCTCGACCAAGGAAAATTACAAGGTAAGTGTTAATTTCACAATCTCTTCATTATCTGAGGTTGTTTATATGTAATTATCTACTCAGACCTCTTTATCATCCACATCCTTGTTTCTTAAAAATGTATTTCAAAAAATTCTTAATATTTTATGGACTACAGGTTAAAGTAATTTATACCATTGTTTGAATTTTATAGGATGTTTATAAAGGAATCTTTCTTTCTTTTTCCAAACAAGGTACATTATGACCTTTTCGACAAAATTAAGGTAAGAATGTTTTTTTAACTTATACGGAGAGTGAGGGTATTTTACACCATTATAACATTGTCAAAGCATCCCTTAATATATTATAAGAATATTTTCAAACATAAATGTTTTCTTTTATAAATATGTGACTTTTAAATGATTTAAAAAAAGAAAGATATATTTCTCTAAAAAGGTTTTGATTTAATCTATGTTAACATCTTTTGATGGATTTTAAGTTTATTTGAAGTTGATTTATTATGATACAAAACTTCCATATTTTATTGAAGGTTTTGTGATATGTTTGACTGTGGATGTGTTATTTCATACCATTCATGGTTTATGGATAAAGTATTTGTTGACCTCACCTGTTTTGATAATCCCAATTATGCTTTCATATACTTTGATAATCTCAATCTAACATTTTTCCATATCATAATTCTTTAAATCTGTGCTCAAGATGATAAAAATATTAAAATAATCCCTAAGATAGTTTAATCTTTGTTTATCCATGTTTATATAAGTTCTGAAGTAATTCTAACCCATTCGGATATATTGTATATGAAACAGATAAGTATTAAGTCATTGATCTACATTTAGCTAGAGCTACCGGTACTC
This sequence comes from Viscum album, assembly GCA_963277665.1. Classification (NCBI taxonomy): domain Eukaryota; kingdom Viridiplantae; phylum Streptophyta; class Magnoliopsida; order Santalales; family Viscaceae; genus Viscum; species Viscum album. The sequence continues at coordinate 496,356,908 of OY728120.1, forward strand.
AGTCTATCGATAGACTTAGTCTACCGATAGACAAAGTCACCGTTACACTAAGGTCACTGATATAAACAGAGTTACCGATAAGCAGACACAAAGTCTACCGACATGACAGCCGAGCTACCGATGTTCATGTCTACCAGTAGTTACCGATAGAGTAAGCCTACTAATACGAGTACTGAATCACAAACCAGAGCTACCGATATGAGGAAGTATACTGATAGAACCAGTCTACCGCGCTACCGATAAAGAACAAAACAGAGCTACCGATAGACATAAGTCTACTAATAGAGCCAGTTCACAGATAGTTTCTGATATAAGTATAGTCATCGATATATTGAGCTACCGATAGAGGTCTGGTGATAGTATAATTCTACCGATAGACTACTGATAAAAAGAGCCACTGATGGAGACATAGCTATAGATAACAAGAGCCACCGATGGAACTAAAGTCACCGGTATATGAGCTACCGATGCAAGTTCAAAAGAGCTACCGATGGAAGGTTCTGCGACACAAAGTCCACCATGCATGTCTACTAAAAAAACGCTACTAATGCTTGACCAACCAGTCAAACCCTATACTCTTAATACTATTTATTTATTTAGCTAATAGATACATTTGATGGTTTTAATGCAGTTAATGTTATTTAATGATTTCTGTTGCATGTCAGGGAACCGTACCTAGTACCCATGCAAAAGGCGATTATTATTTTTTGCCAGAGATGAAAGCTATAAAGGGATGGAAAGAGAACACTGGATGAGATGATGCATGTGACACGAAAGGAACTAAGAAGACACATGAAGGGTGAAAGAGACAAGAGCTGAACAACATTCAAATGTGGAGCATTCTTGATTGAAGAACTACAACAATAATTTCATGCACACAGACTGCTAAGCTGGACCGAGAATCAAAGAAGAAAACGACACTCTGTTTTCTGAGAAAAACCAGAGAAGGACTTAGAAGCTTTTCTGATAAACCAAATGAGTCCAGAGTTGCACTGCTAATCACTAAAGCATTTCTAAACTGAATCATACTTATCTTAGTGATTCTATCTTTACATTTTGAGCAGTGTGTGTACCCTATTTATTTTACACACACACTACCTCCTGTGCTAAACTGGAGGATTCTTAAATCCTCACTCAAACTCCATAACTCTTTTGTGTCCCACTGTGGATAGTGGTAGAGGTCGAGTAAGACCTGAACTGCCTGTGTTCTATTGTTTATTTTCCCACGAAGAACTGTGGTAGAGGTCTTTGTACCTGGATAGTAGTGTACTGTTGTTTAACCCCGATCCAGGGTGTGGATCAATTTATATAAATTGTTGAGAGGACTAAGTATCGTCTTGAGAATGAACCACTTGGTTAACTTTGCTGTGCTTTTATTTTAAGTCTATAAGTATTACATATATATTTTACATATTCCGCTGCTATTAGTTTGAAATACAAAACTATTTTAATGCTACTTTGATAGTTAAATTCTCAAGTATTTATACTTATTGTAAACCAGTAAGTTAGTTTCAAAAGTTAATTTAATCTTCAAATTAAGTTAACTGAGACCTAATCAATCTTTGAGAAACTAATTGAACCTTTACACTCTCTATAGATTCATTACAGTTTAACTTTGTTTTTAAATTGGGGGATTTTAAGGAAATATTTTAAACAGAAATTTTTAATTGGAACTCAATTCACCCCCCACTTGAGTGTCCACTCCGACCAACATTTGATATCAAAGGTTTTGTTTTTGTTAAAGGATTTTTGAAATACTCTTTATTTCAACTGTGATTTTAGTTTCATCTTTAAAGATCTTAAATTTCTGTTAGTTCTAAATTTTATCTCTTTAAAAATATTCTCTAAAATCTAGTTATGGATAATAGACTAGAGGGTGCTGCTACTAACCAGCCACCTTTCTTCAATGGTACAAACTATGCCCAGTGGAAACTGAAAATGAAAATTCCTTTGGAAAGTATGGGGTTTGATATTTGGACTGCTATAGAGTCTCTATATAAAATTATAGAAACTGAAAGAACAACTTGGGATGAACCAACAAATAATGCTTACAATATCAATTGTAAAGCTATGAATGCCCTGTACTGTGCTTTAGGAGATGCAGAGTTTAATAGAATTTCTTCTTGTAAAACTGCCTATGAAATATGGGATACTTTGGGTGTTTCTCATGAAGGAACAACCATTGTTAAAGAAATGAGATTGAATACTTATACTATTAAGTATGAAAATTTTAAAATGAAAACTGATGAACCTATTTCTGATATGTATCTCAGGTTTAATGAGATAGTCAATACAATGAGTTCACTTGGGAAAGATGTTCCAGCTAAGGAACAAATTATGAGGATACTGAGATGTCTTCCAGAATGAGGGAGAGGCACCTCTATCTCAATCAGAGAGTCATGTGACATTGGATAACTACCAGTAATAGAGCTTATTGGTAAATTAATGATGTATGAGGAATAACTCAAGGTGAATCATGAGGAATATGATGAACCTAAGAGAAAATCCGTATCTTTCAAGTCTACTGCCTCTAAGAGTAAAGACAATTAGAAAATGAAAATACCTACTGAGAGTTCAACCAGTGAAGATTCTGATTCAGATAGTGATGCTGAGATGGCTCAAATAGCTAGAAGATTCAAGAAGTTTTATAGGAAGAAGAAATTCTTCAGGAAATCTAACTACAAAGGAATGTATGACAACAAGGGACACTGGAATAAATATTGGAAGAAAGCTGACAAGAATGATGAAATAGTCTGCTATGAGTGTAAAAGGAAAGGACACATCAAGGATGATTCTCCAAAATTAAAAGTCAAAAATAAATATGATTATAAGGACAAGAAGTAAAAGAAAGCTATGAAAGCTACTTGGAGTGCTTCAGAGGAAAACACAAGTGAGTCTGAAGTTTTTGATTCTGAGAAGAATCATGCCAACATGTGTTTCATGACCAAAACATCTGAGGTAACTTTAGATACTCCTGTTTTAAATTCCTATTATTCTAGATATGATGCAGACTCTAATTCTGATTCAGAAAACATGACTAGTGAGGAATTATTTGAATACTATAATAGGCTGGAAAAGACATGCAATGAACATAAAGACAAATATAAATCATTAAAGAAACATCATGCTCTCACTAATACTATTAAAACCGAACTTACTATTGAAAAAGAGAAGAATTCTCAACTGTTAAAGGAAAATACAGAACTGAAAATGATAAATGAGCAAGTTAGAAAAGACTTAGAGAAGTTTACAAATGGAAAAGACACACTTACTCAAATGTTAGGTAAACAAGTTTTACCTAAATACACTACTGTTTTGGGATACAAACCTGGACAGAGACAGTTCACTAAAACTCGATTTATTCCTAAGTCTGGAAAAAATTATGCTTATTCTAGTTCTGAAAATTTTATGCTTCAACCAGTTATTCGTATGGTTATAGGTCAAATAAAGTTTATCTTTCAAAATCTCTTGATTCTGTAAATTATATGAGACCCTTAAGACAAATATGGATACCTAAATCTTTGATTGCTAACCTTTCTGGACCCAAGAAGATCTGGGAACCAAAATCATTTCCTATCTAAATCTTTTTTGTAGGAAAAATGTTTGAAGAGTTCTCACAAGAAAGTATGGTAGTTGGACAGTGGATGTTCAAGACATATGTCTGGAGATTTCTAATGTTTCAAGAGTTTAATAAAGGTTTATGGAGGCTATGTCACCTTTGGTGATAATTCTAAAGGAAAGATCATCGGCCAAGGTCAAATTGGTAACTCGGATTTAGTTTTAATTTCCAAAGTTTTATTTGTTGATGGAATTAAGTATAACCTGTTAAGTATTTCTCAATTATGTGATGATGGATTTAATGTGAAGTTTGAAAATGATTCTTTTAATGTTTTTAATTCTAAATATGTTTTAGTATTTTCTGCTTTAAGAAATGAAAATGTTTATGTAGTTGATTTAAATTCTTTAGCTAAACAAAATGTTACTTGCCTAAATGCTTTTCATAAAGAGTCTTGGATTTGGCACAGAAGATTAGACACTGAAACATCTATTCACTTAGAAAAATGACTAGTAAGAACTTAGTTAGAGACCTACCTAAACTTGAATTCCCAATTGACAAATTTTGTAATCTCTGTGAAAAGGGAAAGCAACATAAAGTTTCTTTTAAATCAAATAAAGAAGATTCAACTTCTCAACCTCTCGAGTTGGTTCACATGGACTTGTTTGGACCATCAAGATTTTCTAGTTTAAATGGGAAACACTATGTCTATGTTTTAGTAGATGAATTTTCTAGATATACTTGGGTATACTTCTTAGCTGACAAAAGTGAAACTTGTTCTTATTTTGTTAAATAATCCAAATCTGTAGAAAATATTAGTGGACTTAAGATCAAAACTCTAAGAATTGATCATGGCCGTGAGTTTGAAAATCTTGAATTTGAATCTTATTTCTCACACAATAGATATAGTCACAACTTTTCTGCTCCTAGAACACATCAACAGAATGGTGTAGTAGAAAGAATAAATAGAACCCTTCAAGAAATAGCTAGAACCATGCTTAATGAATATGACCTGCCTATTTACTTTTGGGCTGAATCTGTGAATACAACTTGTCATATTATTAATAGAGTCTTAATTAGACCAGTTCTTAAGAATACCCCTTATTAGTTTTGGAATAATAGAAAACCTAAAGATAGTTACTTTAGAGTCCTTGGCTGCAAGGTTTTTATTCTTAATACAAAGGATAATCTGGACAAGTTTTCTTCTAAGAGTGATGGAGGAATTTTTCTTGGTTATTCATTAACTAGAAGGACCTATATAGTCTTTAATAAAAGAACCAAATGTGTGGAAGAATTTGTTCACATCAAGTTTGATGAAACTGATCCACATGAGCCTAAAACCTCTCTTGAAAATATTGAGGAAGATTTCAGTGTTCTGAACCTTAATGGTAAATCTAAGGAACCTGCTGTTAAAACCTCCAGTTCTGGACATATCCCAGAACCTGCTGCTATGGAACCCAAACCTCTAGATGAATATGAAATTTTTAGTCCTACCTTTTCTAGATCAACAAGGATTTTAAATAATCATCCTCTGGATGCTGTTGTTGGTAATCTTGATAGAGGGACACTGACTAAAGCTTCTCTAATAAACCAGGTTGAACATCAAGCCTTTCTTTCACAGCTAGAACCTAAAAATATCAATGATGCTATCAATGATGAATTTTGGGTAATGGCTATGCAAGAAGAGTTAAATAAATTTGAAACAAACAAAGTCTGGGAATTAGTTGACAGACCTAAGGACACATTAACAATAGGCACAAAATGGGTTTTTAGAAACAAAGTTGATGATTCTGGAAACATAGTTAGAAACAAAGCTAGACTAGTAGCACAAGGATATAGTCAAGACGAAGGTATAGACTATGAGGAAACCTTTGCACCTGTAGCCAGATTAGAATCCATTAGGATCTTACTTGAATATGCTGCTCATGTGAATTTCAAGTTATATCAAATGGATGTCAAAAGTGTTTTTCTAAATGGTTTTATTGTTGAATAAGTTTTTGTTGAACAACCACCTGGATTTATTAATCATCATTTTCCAAATCAGGTTTTTAAACATTAGAAAGCTTTGTATGGCTTAAAACAAGCTCCAAGATCTTGGTATGATAGACTTAGTAATTTTATTATTTCAAAAAAAATTTACTAAATGGATTGCTGATCCAACTCTTTTTATTAAAATAATTTATAAAGATGTTTTAATAGTACAAATATATGTTGATGATATTATTTTTGGATATTCTAAACATTTTTTATGTACTGATTTTTCAAAAAGTATGCAAAATGAATTTGAAATGAGTTTAATGGGAGAAATTAAATATTTTCTTAGATTTCAAGTGTTTCAAAATGAAAATGTTATTGTTTTGAATCAAAGTAAATATACAAAGGATATTTTGAAACTTTTTGGTTTGGATAGTATTAAGGAAAGTGAAACTCCTATGAGTACTGTTTGTAAATTGGATGCAGATGAAACTAGGAAACCAGTGGATCAAACCAGTTACAAAGGTATGACTGAAAGCTTACTTTACCTTACTGCTAGTCGACCAGATATTATTTTTAGAGTGTGTATGTGTGCAAGATTTAAAGCTAATCCAAAAGAATCTCATTTACCTGCTGTTAAAAGAGTTTTTACGTATCTTAAATATACTGTAAACTTAGGCTTGTTTTTATCCAAAAAGAAAATCTTTTGAGTTAATGAGTTATTCAGATGCTGATTTTGTTGGTTGCAATTTAGATAGAAAAAGAACTTCTGGAACATGTCGTTTATTGGGAGAGTCCTTAGTATATTGGTGTAGTAAGAAGTAGAATTCTGTAGCATTATCCACTACCATAGTAGAGTACATTGCTGCTGGTAGTTGCTGTGCACAAATTCTGTGGATGAAACACAATCTTTTAGATTATGGATATGACTTTAGGCACATGTAAATCAACTGTGACAATACTAGTGAAATAAATATCTCGAAGAACCCTGTGTCTCACTCTATGACCAAACACATTGATGTAAGGCACCATTTCATGAGAGATCATTACCAAAAGGGTGATATTATTCTTGAGTTTATTGGCACTGAACGTCAATTAGCTCACATTTTCACTAAACCTTTCAGTTCAGATAGGTTATGTTACATTAGACATGAGTTAGGAATGTTTAACCTCAATCGGTAGCTATCCTCACCGATATAACCTCACTGATAGAAAACCTCATCGATGTGAATTCTCACCGATGTAAAACTCTCACTGATGTAAAATTATCACCGATGTAACCCTCACTGATAGGAATTATCACTGATAGAAATTCACACCGATGTGTGCGCTGTTTTTAAAACATCTGGCTTCCACTAGAATCTGAATCATTTTTACTTTATTTCATTTTGTTTATTTATTTTATGATTCTTTAATGATAAAACTAAAGTACGAGCTACTTATAAATTCACTGAGCCTCAAACCTTAACCCTCGAACCTTAGCTCCCGAATCCTTAGAGAACCCTAAATCCTTCAAACCAGCGATGGTAAAAACAAAACTTCCTACCTTCAGAGATGACTCTGTTGAGCCGAAAACAAATAAGAAAAGGATAGATCAAGAAGTAAGTTGTAGTGGAAGTGTTGCTAGAACTAGGTCGGAAAGACAACCAGTGAATCCTCATCTACAAAATCGAGTTATTGTGATTGAAAAAGAATTGTGTGTAGAATGGATGCTGCCTAGGAGGTCCTTAGTTATTGAAGTTATTAAAGATCAAAAATGGGTAAAGTGTTTTTCGAACAACAATGGTCCTTACTTTCCAAAATTAGTAAAACAGTTTTACGATTTTGTAACCTTTGAAGAATCGAAGAATGAAAATCGAGTAACCTCTTTTGTGAATGGAAAGGAGATGTCATTTTCATCTGTTGAATGTGATGAGTGCTTGAATGTTCCACATGAAGGAGTATTTGGATATGTCATGAGATCCATGCCACCTACTAGTGACATTTTCGATTATGAGACTGCTCTGGAAGAGCTGACTGGTGATAGAAGTCAAGGACAAGTAATTGCTGCAGAAATGGATGGATAGAACATATTTCTATTCAAATTTGTTCAACATGTCTTGATACTGAGGATATGAGACTTTTCCAATTTGAGATATCGGGATATCTATCTCCTGCACCTCTGAAGACATTGTGTAAAGGATAGTTTGTGCAGATTGCTGATGCTCTAGATGGAAGATATGACAAGGCCAAAATCAAAGACAAATTACATATTCTTTATTAAGTTAATCTCTGTGATGATCAAGGTAAAATGAGTTTCTGAGTCTCAAGATGAGACAATGGTAGTAAAGAACAACTTCTGTATCAAAACTACAGTTTGTAAGTACATGAAAATAAATTAGAACCCTTGGAGAGGAGAATTGGTCAATAATGACCAGAGGGTTTATGATAAATTCAATCCTGTGGATCATCCTTTAAGACCAAGGGATGTGAGGGATTCAGGTCTGAGACCTGATGAAGAGGAGCAAGAATACAGTGATGATTCAAAAGAGGAAGAGTCCTCTGCGGATGAAGGAGGAGACCCTGAATTTCCTCCTAGCCCAGCTCCTGAAAATCTAGATCAACCTAAATCCAATAATGAAGAAGCTGCTTTTGAGGATGTTGATGTGGCTACTGTAGAAAATGAAAAATATGTTCATGAGAGTGAAGAATCTATGTCAGCTGATTTGAGCCTGAGTCCCGTGATTGGAAAATCTTTAGTACCTACTGAGGAAGAAAATGAAGTTGACATACCCTTACCTAATCCAGAAGACCCTCCTGCTGCAGTGATGGAATTGATAGTGGATGATTCTCCTCAGGATGAAATACCTGATGAGGATGCTTCTGTTAATGTTGATGAGAATGCTGTTATCCTAATTGAGGATGCACCCATTGAGGGGGAGCATCGATCTAAGTTTGGAAGTGTTACATGGGTTGTTGGTTTTAATGATTGGGAAGAAGACCCTGGTTTTGTAGTCTGTGGTTTAGACTATCCTAATTCAGATAATGAAGCATCTCTAAATTGACCAAAAATTGTTTATGATGTTGAATCTGAATTATTTCCTGAAGATGTGGTCAGAATGCATGACCTGGATAAGATGAAGAAAAACCTTAAGGAATGTTTTGTGGAAGAGGTAAAGAATATTGAAGTTTCTATGGTATCTTCAATTAAATAAGTTATGACTGACCCTGTGGTCAGTTTATCCTCTGAAAGAGCATCTGTAGTAGTTGCACATACTGATTTGGTTACCAAGGATGATATGGATATCTTAAGGGATGAGATGAAAGAATATTTTAGTGCCTCAGTTGCTGAGATGAAGTAGAGTTTTGCTGAAGAAATGATTATGTTGGAAATATCTTGTGAACTATATCTTGCCTGTAATTTATCAACCTTTATGGGAGAAATAGTCGAAGAAGTTAAAGACTTCCAGGATCAAGTTTGTAGACTTGAAGCAGATCTTGATGCTCTAAAGGAATCTGTTGTTTCTTTAGACTCTTACATGAGCTCAAAATCCCAAGCAGATAAGGACTTAGCTTATGTAAAAAGTGTTGTAATCCAGATGGTTTTAGTATTTGAAGGTTTAAAAAATTCTATGAAAGATCATATTAAATCCCAGGAATATGATGTTCAAAATATTATCAGTGAATTCACCAAAAGCTTCAAAGAGACTATATATTTCTCCGTTGGTTCTCTTGCATCTAAAACTTCGATGGATTTGAATCAGTTTCGAGCTATGATGAAAGAGGAGCTTGGTTAAGCCTCAACCAGTGGCTCTGTGGACTCATCTGAGCTGAGAAGAGTTGTTCTTTCTACCAGAGATTCAGCCAGATAAATTATGAAGATAGTCCAAGACTACATGAGATAAGCCTCTTCCTCTCAAAAATATTTGAAAGAAAAGGTGGACTCCTATTTCTCAAAAATTTACACAAAGACCCAAATGACCAGTCATTTCAAGCTTCTGATTGAGAATATGGAACTACCTCCTGTCAATAAAGCCTTCAGAGAGAAAGTTAGCAAGCTAAGAGAATTGACTCTAGCTTTGGACAAGTTTATGGAGAACAAGGATGACTTCATATCTGCTATGGAGAGAGGAGGAGGAATCATTATGGATTTCAGAAATTTGTTGCTGCCTTTTCTGCATTTTGATGCCAGGACAGTAATTGTCCCTCCTGCTTTGCCTGCCTCTACCTCTACTACTTCTCCTAGTCAGATGACTCCTATTCAAGCCATTCGAATCCTCACACCTATGATCACACAAAGGAATACTCAATACCGGCCAGGCACAGTGTCAGTTGCTTAGCCTCTTGTGGTCATTTCAGGAATTCCTAAGCCTTCACTAGAATCCTCACCACGTGAATCCTATTCTGATCCCAAGGGAAAATATGACATTGAAGATGTGGATTGATCAAGTGGTTGGACTGTTTGATATGAATCCTATGTATTTTTCTTTCTGTTTTTGTACCTTTCTTTCACATTTAATACAAGTAATTTCCTTCTATTACTATTGTTATATTTTTTTTATTTCCCACTTTTTGATTATCACAAAGGGGGAGAAATATTTTATAATGGAGGAGAAATACTCTCTAAGTATCAAAAGAGGAAGACATATTCACCTATAGGGAGAGATATTAATGAAAGGGGGAGAAATTTTATCTAATAGATATCATGATTTGCCCCTTTGATTCCTCTAGATTTCATCTTCTGATACCAGTTCCTTTTCTCTCATCATATGATATCATTTCATTTAGTTCTCTGATGTTCTCTGATACCACTAGATTTTACCTTTGATATCATGGATTTTTCTTTTATCTCTGATACATTTAATTCTACCTCTGATAAATTATGTTTTATACCATACAGTTTTCTCTGAGAAAATTGAGTTTAATTATATATCCTCTGATACAATTTTTTTTAAAAATAATAATAATATCATAAGTTTTGATTATCAAAAAGGGGGAGATTGTTGACCTCACTTGTTTTGATAATCCTAATTATTCTTTCATATACTTTGATAATCTCAATCTAATGTTTTTCTATATAGTAATTCTTTCAATCTGTGCTCAAGATGATAATAATATTAAAATAATCCCTAATATAGTTTAATATTTGTTTATCCATCTGAAGTAATTCTAACCCATTCGGATATGTTGTGTATGAAACAGATAAGTATTAAGTCACTGATCTTCGTTTAGCTAGAGCTACCGGTACCCAGTCTACCGATAGACTTAGTCTACCGATAGACAAAGTCACTGTTACACTAAGGTCACTGATATAAACAGAGTTACCGGTAAGCAGACAAAAAGTCTACCAACAGAATAGCCGAGCTACCGATGTGCATGTCTACCAGTAGTTACCGATAGAGTAAGCCTACTAATTCGAGTACTGAATCACAAACCAGAGCAACCGATATGAGGAAGTCTACTGATAGAACCAGTCCACCGAGCTTCCGTTAAAGAACAGACCAGAGCTACCAATAGACAGAAGTCTACCGATAGATCCAGTTCACAGATAGTTACTGATACAAGTATAGTCACCGATATATCGAGATACCAATAGAAGTATGCTTATAGTATAAGTCTACTGATAGACTACTGATAAAAAGAGCTACCGATGGAGAGACAGCTACCGATAACAAGAGCTACCGATGGAACTAAAGTCACCGGTATATGAGCTACCGATGCAAGTTCAAAAGAGATACCGATGGAAGGTTCTGCGACACAAATTCCACCATGCATGTCAACCAATAAAACGCTACTAATGCTTGAACAACCAGTCAAACCCTATACTTTTCATACTATTTATTTGTTTAGCTAATAGATACATTTGATGGTTTTAATGCAGTTAATGTTATTTAATGATTTCTGTTGCATGTCAGGGAACCGTACCTAGTACCCATTAAAAAGGCTATTATTATTTTCTGCCAGAGCTAAAAGCTATAAAGGGATTGAAAGAGAACATTGGATGATATGATGCATGTGACATGAAAGGCACTAAGAATACACATGAAGGGTGAAAGAGACAAGAGATGAACAACATTCAAATGTGGAGCATTCTTCACTAGTCTACATCCATACTCCAAGAATCCTGGACATACATGAAGAAACTTATGCTAGAGGAGAACACAAGATACATCTTGAGTGAAGAACTACAACAAACATTTCATGCACTCAGACTGCTAAGCTGGACCAAGAATCAATGAAGAAAACAACACTATGTTTTCTGAGAAAAACCAGAGAAGGACTAAGAAGCTTTTCTGATAAACCAAACGAGTCCAAAGCTGCACTTATAATCACTAAAGCATTTCTAAACTCAATCATACTTATCTTAGTGATTCTATATTTACATTTTGAGCAGTGTGTGTACCCTGTATATTTTACACACACACTATCTCCTGTGCTAAACTGGAGGATTCTTAAATCCTCACTCAAACTCCATAACTCTTTTGTTTCCCACTGTGGATGGTGGTAGAGGTCGAGTAAGACCTGAACAGCCTGTGTGCTGTTGTTTGTTTTCCCACGAAGAACTGTGGTAGAGGTCTTTGTACCTGGACAGTAGTGTACTGTTGTTTAATCCCGATCCAGGGTGTGGATTAATTTATATAAATTGTTTAGAGGACTAAGTCTCGGCTTGAGACTGAACCTATTGGTTAACTTTGCTGCGCTTTTATTTTAAGTCTATAAGTATTACACATATATTTTACATATTCCACTGCTATTACATTGAAATAGAAAACTATTTTAAAGCTAATTTGATAGTTAAATTCGCAAGTGTTTATACTTATTGTAAACCAATATGTTAGTTTCAAAAGTTAATTTAATCTTCAAATTAAGTTAACTAAGACCTAATCAATATTTGAGAAACTAATTGAACCTTTAAACTCTGTATATATTCACTACAGTTTAACTTTGTTTTTAAATTGGGGGATTTTAAGAGAAATATTTTTAATAGAAATTTTTAATTGGAACTCAATTCACCCCCCTCTTGAGTATCCACTCCGACCAACAATATTGACATTTCGTATTCTAGTTTTAATATGAATATTTATGTTATATTAAAATATTTTCATATGAGTAATGCATTGGACTTAGTATGTGATGGGTGAAGCCCGCTATAGCTCCTCGATGCATCGGTAGGTCTTATGAGACAATCTAGTGTCTTGGCACAAGGCCTTGAAAAAATCTTATTTGTAGTCTTGGAACAAGGCCTTGATTATGTGGTTATGAAAGTATGGCATTATGAATTCTATCATTATGAAAGTGGCTATTGATATTACATGTGATTATTCGACTAGTAGAATATCTATGTGAGTAAGTAAATGGAATTATTTGGATTTATATTTTCCATATTATGATGATGTTTTGGTGAAAAGGCTTTTGTTTTAGTTTTATACATTGCCTTAAATGTTTGTGCTTATTTATGAAAGTTTCCGCTATATTGTTATCCTTACTGAGCATCTGAGCTCACCCCTTTTTATGGTTTGTTTTTCCTAGAATGAGAAGAAGTATATTATGACTGACCTATAGGGATAGTCTATGGGATATCAATATTTTCTATGGAAAAATTTTGTTGTAGTTTCCCATTTTATGATGTAATGTAAACCTTATTTATATATCTATTACTTCCAAAAAATCTAAACTAATCATTCTTTCGAGACTTGATCTTTTGTGATCATGCCAATGTTATGTAATAATGCACCGACTCTGGGTAACTGGGGTCAGGGAATTACAAAAGTTGTGTGTTTTTGGTTATTCACCAAGCCCAATGTTTATGTTTATGAAAAATCCACTATATTACTTAACCTTATTGGGAATGTGAGCTCACCCCTTTTATATTTTTTCCTTTCCCTTGGTTATGAAGAAGAAAACATTGAATAAGCTTTCAAGGATGTAGTTTATTTCATATTGTATCATGTTTTATTTACTTTTCCCAATGTATAATGGGATCATGAATGTAATATAGTCTTTAAATACTGCTAAATTGATCAATCTTTTAGGATTTGATTCCTTTAAATCATGAAAATGTATTAAAATAATGTATCAACTCCAGGCTTCTGGGGTTAGGGCGTTACAGTTGGTATTAGACAATGTTTAGCTGCAACTTTGGTAATTATATTTTTAAAATATAAATTAGGGAAAACCCTAAGATATAATTTTAGGACAAGAATTTAATAACGTACTAGAATTTTGGTAAGGTATATATTTTATGGATCTTCCTAGAAATAAATTCTTATCTGGATACTACAAGTGGAAGTGGCTCCGGCACAGATGTACCTAGGAGCGACAACTCCAACAAGGTGTTCTGGGCCTGACTCAGGTTAACTTGGTACATGACAATAGAACTTACTACACACCTGATTTAACACTCTTTGGGGATATTATTTGGATAATTCACTTTTTTTACAAACCATTATGAAGGATTTATATGTAAATGTGTCTCTAAAAAAACCATGTTTATGATTATGAGATTAGCTACGCATAAATTTTTCAATTTATGTTAAGTATTTCACAAGTATTGTTATTTTACATTGTGTTTAATAATGTTATGATATAATCTAGTTTATGAAAATTTTCAGAAATGGTGACTACGAAGAGGAATGGTAACCACATCAATGACCATAATTCAATGAGTAATAATGATCATTTATTCGATGGGGTTTAGCTAGTCTTTCAAATGGAAATAGTGTCTCAAACATTATCATCATATGAGGAGATAATATCATTTACCAGCAAGAAGGAGAAAGAGTTTTCTATGTATTATGGCTTCAGAAGGAAGTAAGAGAAGAAGAGGATAGCTGGGAAAAATATGGATAAAGGGAATAAAGAAAATAAATATTTTCCCACGTGTGATAATTGTGAAATGAAACACCTTGGTATATGCTTAAGGGGAAAAGAAGTTTGCTTCAAGTGTGGAGAAAGATTCCACCATGCTCATAATTACCAGATAAAGAAAGAATTTTCTAAAATTCAATGCATCAACTGTGAGGATATGGGGTACTATACAAATTAATGTCCCAATCATGAAGGATATATATCTTTTGGAAATTAAAGGGATCATGGTCAAGCTTATGATGTTACTATAGTCGAATTAGAATAATTAATGTATTTATTTTTTTCTGGATTCAGAAACTATGTTATGATATTATTGTTATAATATATAAGGATTGTACTGAAGTACTATTTAATTAAGTATTTGAGGTAGTATATTGAATGGTACTAAGAAAAACTATTTGGTAACAATTTAATCATTGGAAAACACATGGGTAAGGGAATGATAAACCTTAACATTTTCATAGTGGTGAGATAATGATGTTGGATAGAGATATTATTGATGTGGATAAAGAAAATTGGATAGTACTAACTACCATAGGAATTATTCATGTGTTGGATCATGATATTTTGGAAAGTTTAACCATTTATGAAATGGTTTAAGTTGATCATTGTATAAGGTAATAGAGGTTAATTTTTTACTTCACCACATGACATAACATATTCTAAGAGATGAATTATAGATAGTTCAAGGAGTAATCGAAGGATAAGATTGTGTTTAGGAAATATAAACCTATATTTACACTCTTACATAGTGGAATAATTCCTCAACTCTAAAAAAAGAGAAATAGAAAAATGTTTCCCAATTATCTTAATTTTTTATGATATTAATGAACTTTTTCATAACTATAGTTTATGGTTTTGTGGTAATCAACTCTCATATGAACATGTTCTCTATCACTTTCCATGAGAAAATTATGGACACACTATTCTTCCATATCTATATTTTTACTTTACACTAATATTATTTTATTTTAATGCGTAATTTTGTGGTAACCTTTGCATTTCACTTTCCCTCTTATTAAGAGGAGATTTTATTAATCCTATTTCAATTGCGGGTTTCCTATAAGGAAATTTTCAATTATCAACCTTTAACTTTTGAAGTTCAATTTTGAATTGTGAGGACACAATTATGTTTAGGAGGGAATAATGTAATACCACTATAATTTGTTTTATAATTTTAAATACATTAAGTTTTTAAAAATAATAATTAAAAATTAATTTTTATAATTAATAATATCTATATTTCAAATTTATAGATTTCAAATTAATTTTAAATTAATGTTCTAAAAAATACTATTTTGTAGTATTATTTTTTACAAAAGAATATGTTAATATTAATATATGTATTTGATTAAAAAATTACTTTTTATCTATATATTATTTAATTAAATATTTTAATTGACTATTATAATTATTTCGATAAATACTATATTATGTTACAAATATATTCACTATTAATATGACACTCCAAGATTTTATGGTATGTTTCTTCATAAATAATTTTAATTTAATCGATAGATTATATGCACACAACACTAAGTCTCTATGAGATAACACTTGGTTATAGTTATAACGAAGCCGTCAAACTTAATTTTTCCACTTCTGTGTTTTGAATTTTGAAAAATGGATTTACACAGTTGTGTCCAGTAAGATACTTAGAGTCTGATATGATCAACTTAATTTTTTGGGTTAATAGTAACTTGAACATTTAGAATAGTAATGTTAACCTTATGAATAGTAATATGACCAATGGAATAGCAACATGACCTAAGAAAGTGTAAATAAAATTACTCTTCCATAATTTCTCTTTTGAGTTTAGTTTTCCTTAAAAATATGATGAATTTGATAAATTGATTTTTGAAGTAAAAAATTTACATTTTAGAGAGATTTAAATTATTATATAAAAATATGGTTTTATTAGTGTTTATTGTAACGAAATATTATATACACACTTAAATGAAATTATTATTCATTATTTAGTAGTCATCATAAGTTATATATAAATTTCATTTGGGTTACTATTATTCTCTACATGCCTAAATTAAATTATTTTTTAGTCTTGAGTAGTCATCATAAGTTATATATAAATTTTCTATATATGTGTAAATATTAGAATAATTATTTATTTTTTGGGTATTTACATTTTTTAAAAAGGGATCTTTAAAAAATTCTTCCCGATAAATAAGATCATTTCAAAGGAACTTCCTGATTTCTAACATGTTTTAAATTGAACTCTATAATCTATTTTGTGCCACTATATACATTATGAAATCACTATTTTTATTATGAAAACCATCTTTGATGAAATATGTTTTTATATAATAGATTATGCCATATTCTATTTTAAAATCTCTTTAATATATTTCCTTAAGTGACATTAAAATGTTTTATTTATAGAGTTTCTTAAAAAAACTTTTTACACAATTTCATTTCAGTGGGACATAATTTACACTTAAAATATTACTTTCATGTAATTAAATTTTCATTTCTAGGATATACATGTTTAAATTTATATTTTAGGACATATAAAAATGATTTTCCTAATGAAATATTCTTCGTAAAGTAACAAGAGTTTCTCTCATCTCACTTTTACTTATATGATATATACTTTCTTTTATGACCCTATATTCCTTTAAAGTGGTGTATGTGCTACCCTTTTTTGTATTAACAAGAGTTTCTTTATTATCATGATATTATGAGTGATTACAATTTTAATGTTTCAAAGTGGTATGAGACACTTTGGAATGATTAAGGATTATTACCTCATGAATGATTCAATGGACTCATTTAAATGTATATTCGTATGTGTCAACATAAATTGTTGAATATTTTAAATCATTAATTTTTATATATTGTTTTATCATCTACAATATTTTTTAAGGGCTTATGATTAGTTTTTCTATGGATGTGCTATCTTGATTCCATTCCCCATATTACATTGAATGGTTAGTAATTATTTTCGATGATTGGGGAAAGTTATTTATATAACATATTTTAATGATGTTTATGTATAAAACCATTCATATGAGGAATGTATTGGACTTAGAATGTGATGGTTTGGTCCCTCTATATCCCCTCAATGCATCAGTAGGTCTCATGAGACAAAATATAATTGGGGTTTGGCCAATGCCTTACCCTAGTATTTGCAGAAGTCTTGGGTGAGGCCTCGAAGATAATTTTATGATGTATGGAATATTAATTCAATAATTATGGTATTAGAAATTGATAAATAATGTGATTATTATTATATTATAATATCAATAGTAGAGTTTCATGTGATCATATATATGGATTTATTTACTCAGGTTTCATTCCCCCCATATTATGCTCAATTATATTTCAAAGGCAAGTGTTTTTAGTTATTCACCAAGCCTAATGTTTATGTTTAGGATAACTACACTGTATTACATACCCTTACTGAGAATTTGAGCTAACCCCTTTCACATGTTTCCTTTCCCTAAGTTATAAAGAAGAAAACTTTTAATAAGCATTCTAGGATGCATTTTATTTCATATTGTATCATGTTTTATTTTCTTTTCCAAATGCATTATGGGATCATGGAAGTAATTTGTTCTTAAAATATTTCTAAACTGATCAGTATTTCGTGATTTTATTACTTGTAAACATGATATTTTTTTAAAATAATGCACCAATTACGGGCATTTGGGGTTAGGGTGTTACAAAAACCACACCCTATATTTCACAGATCATAATCATGGGTAATGGAATAAATCTGGGCAGTTCATTAAACATGAATATTAGATTAATAAAAGTACCTAATCCAAGAGAGAATAAATTTTTCATAAGAAATATATTTCTTAAATACACATGAGTGCATAAAATATTATGTCAAGGGTACCCATGAATATATTCATAACATGTTAATCTTAGACTAACCACTCGTGTACCTGCTTTGGAATTGTGATAAGCTCCCATGTACCCTCTTTTGGAATTGGGATAACCTCTCATGTACCCTCTTATTTCAGAATTGGGATAACCCCCAATATACACTCTTTTGGTCTTTGGGTTTCATCTTATGAAACCTCCCGATTCAGGCTTTGTATAACCTACTATGTACCCACTTTTGGGTCTGGGATAACCTCTCGTCTACCCTTTGAGCTCATAGAACATTAATCTATACCCAAATAATTGGAGGGACATGTATATTTCACATGTAACTTAATTGAAATCATATATATGTGTTCCATAATATAATAAATCATTCATCATATAATAACCCATGAAAAGGAAATGATTTCATAATCATTTCATCAAAAAATAACTTATGGAAGAGAAAAATATTTCATAAAAATTTCATCATAATATAATCCATGGGAATGAAATGGGTTTCTTAAAAATAC
This sequence comes from Viscum album, assembly GCA_963277665.1. Taxonomy (NCBI): domain Eukaryota; kingdom Viridiplantae; phylum Streptophyta; class Magnoliopsida; order Santalales; family Viscaceae; genus Viscum; species Viscum album. The sequence continues at coordinate 496,375,646 of OY728120.1, forward strand.
TGCCATCATAACCATAATCCCTACAAATAAAAATAAGGATGGCACCATTGGATCACATTTTTAATAAATGGTCAAAATCCCATCTTTCAGAAAACAACACGAAGATTTATTTCAAACCATTTTGTAAACATGGGTGAAAAATTCTATAAAAAATCATTTAATAATAATATAAGATTTCTTTAAAACATTTTTATAAAACATGGACAAGGAAAAAATTATTTTGGAATTAATAGAGAGATAAAGTCATTTTTTCTTAAAAAATATTACTTTGGTCTATTAAAACATTAAAGAGGTGAAAAATAAAGAAAAACATGTATTCTCTAGAAATAAATATACGATAATAATATTCATGAGGTTTCTTGAGAGTTAGATCATAATATTTAATCTTTGGAAACTTAATCATAAACAATCCCGATAATTAATAAGATTATAAAATAAAACATTTACCAATTTGTGAATGTCTGAATCATAAGAATAAAAAAATAAAAAAACATAGATGGATATTTATATCCCATAAATTTCATGAGAATAATCCTTAAATACATTAAATATAAGTATATACACCACATAAAATAAATAATTGATGAATATGGAATGTGTCCCAAGTAAATAAAAGTGAGATGAAAATCCCTTACCACTTTCATGAATTTTTAATCGTAAGACCCATGAAAGAATAACTTAAAATAAAAATTGAAATATTATTAAAATAAAGAATTTAATGATAGAACATGTCAATGTATCAGTATACACACCACTAAAATGAAACAAGTCTTGAATATTTAAGGCACCAGACATAGCAAAATCACCTTTGGTGGGCGTGAAATTAAAAATAATTTTAATTTAGAGTTTCCAAAAACCCCAAGAGAGGATCATTAAAGTTAAATTTATAATTAATGTATTTATGATTAGAATAAATAATTACCTTTTCTTAATATTCTGTCTCCAATAATGTTTTTTATTTTCTAAAAACCCTTTCAGATTACCTCTATTAAATTTGTATGGATTCATCTACATAATCCCTCTAGTGGTGTTCCACAAGTTCTCATTTAATCTATGATAAATGATAATTGATTTCTAGGATCTGGAATAGTTAATTAATTGTCTTGATCGCTCCAAGATCTATTAATCTTAGATGATTTCATCTCATTATAGAGAGTAAGAGAGGAGGAATTCAAGAGAGAGAGAGAGATAAAATTCATCTGCACACAATAATTCTATATTCTTAATTTTTTATTAAACCTACATTATAAAAATTACCATTTATTTATAAATATATGGTTGTGGTTAAAATATTATTTAATTTCATAACAAACCTTAAATAATATTTTAATCTTTATTAAACCCCATGCCACATAATAATAAGAATAATAATAATAACAACAATATTTTATAGAAATCATGCTTACTTGCGTAATAATAAATATTGTATTACCATCTTATAAATTAATACTTATGACTAGACAATGTCTTGGTCTATATGAACTCAACATTATTCAGTACTCTTATAATCATTTTATTCATAAATATTTATTTTTATCCACTAACTAGTGAATTTATATTTATTAAATATTCAATAAAATAAATAAATAAAATTTATTCACAATCCAATGAATAAATATTTATTTAATTTATGAGATCAATAGCATTTGTATAAAATTATTCCTCATACATGAAAATAAAATTTATTCCATCAATTAAATTCGAATAAAATTTAATTTTGATTAATAGAAAAACATATTATTTGAACCTCTATGGTTATTTATCATTGCAATCAAGTTGGTATACCCAAATGTTTGGGTTATTATTTTGAAATGGTTCTTGGAACCCATGAGAAATAACTTAATGTCAAAACATTGACAACCATATATAAATGATCTCTATGTGATATAATCCCTTTGTATCAATATCTAATCATTTAAGTTCCATATCTATGTCATCATCCTATTTTCTTAATACGCCTTTCTTTGAATATTTTAAAGAAACATCATTACACCATATCATTTAAATTTAATGCGACGGTTATATTTCAATCAAATGGATGATATATCAACTTACATAAAGATGAAGTAGAGTTTTACTTCACCAAATTATTAATTAAAAAAATTTCATTCATGACACACCCAATGTATCTAACTTATCCATGAACTTTTATCATGATAGTGTATGAAATACATCTAAGTAAATGAGTCATAACATGAATTAATAATAATCTTAAAGTCTAATAACCATTAAACACATTGGTAGTTATGAATATTTGATTACACCAAAACATGTGGAATTCCTAATTGTGGGTCTTTTTTCACATTCACCGGTCCTAGAGATTACTAAGTGTGAAATTACATAAAAAAAGACTCATCTTTTTATGAGTAATCTCACATGATGATCTATATACTATTATCTGACAGTATAAACATTTTTAAGTATACCATTATGACATTTCACGGATCTTAGCATAGGGGGGAACTTCTCCGACCTTTTAAATGTGAAGGATACTCTATAACATTATCATATCAATGTTTTAAAAAAGAGAAATCAATATGTGATAAGATATTTATATTAACCTTAACTCCTTTGAATATTCATGTAATATAAAGTAGAAAGTAGTTTGTTTAAGGGCATCAAATCCAAAAAACTCCCACTTTCACTATAGCCAACTACAAATGATAGATTATCCTTCACCTCAAAAAATTATTATGCTGAATATGGCTATACATACTAGTCTTAAAACATTTCTGTGACTAGTGTTAGTAAAACCACATGTCTATATGGTGAATCTGTTAATTGTAACTTACTATCACGAGAAAATCCCGCAAGTAGTGATATAACCAAGTATCCACCTCTTGTTCTCATTCTAGAGTCCTAATATCCAAACTAAATCCATATTCAATTATTATCATAAGTTGATAAATCTATTTCTATTGTTATAACCCAAAATTAAAACAAGATGTTTCCAAAATGCTTCTTAAGCTACATTATAATATAAAATGCACTCATATATTATAGATATGGATACCACTGGTTGTAATAATTTTTTATTTCATACTAACTTATAATTTTTGTGATACTAAATGAAATTGAACAAAGTGTAGAAAAATGTTCAATTCCCAAGATTACTAGTATTATCACTTCTCCAGACACCGTGAACTCATATAGTTCAACATTGAAAAGTATTTTTTGATAGTTCTAACTCTAATTTACTGTAATTATTTTGGATCTATTTGATATTTACATAAAATATATCATTCATTATTAATATCAAATGTCAGTACAAATCATGGACCATGAGATAAATTCCAGGAAACTAATCTTTTAAAATTATATTAATCTCAATAATATCTTCCTATTTTTATGCATGTTATGCTGGAAGGATTATATTCAAATAATAACCCCGTCTTGAATTGTTATAACTTTTATTATTCAATAATTAGTTGATATATTTACTATGAATAAGTTGGGATATAGAATTTATCTATTTTATAGATCTTGTTCCATAGAACACGTTTGCTACTTTACATCATACATGGATAAATTTCCTTAGTCTTAAAAAACTTGTAAGGCACAACATTTTGTTTTTTCATATGTCATTAATATATCAATATTGAAAACCTAAAGTGCTCCCACTAACCAAATACAGACACATGTCACTCATTCATTTCCAAATGAATATTCTATTATCACTATGCATGATTTTTTATAAATGAATTTATGTAATGTGTATATCTTATTGGAATTTATTGATATCACCACCATTTATAAGTTATGCTCAGAAGTCATATATCGCAGGGTCTCCTTTTGGTCGCATCCTATAGTTTTCTACCATAAGTTTTCCACTATGTGAGGTGGACTTGACAACGAATATCCCAATATGATGATAATATAAATATTCCAAAATATATTAGAATTCAAGAACTATTTTATCCATGATGATTAGTGTATAGGGTTTTTATAGACTAGACATTTCAAAAATAAATCATGCTTTATTGGCACCGTATTATACCATCCATATCCATTTCTTATTAAAAACCAACTTATAATATCAAGTATTAGAAACAATCAAAATACAGAGCCCCCAAATCTTGATACACGGTGTCCATTACTTGAATTTATACATAATTTTCAACCTTATGATATTAACATTTACTAATGCATTTTAGGAATCATTATTCAAAAATAATAGTACATGTATCACCCACTTTAGTGAATATACACCACCACTTTGGTTATAAATTCCTATGTAGTATGTATCTATAAAACTACTCCTCTGACTAAGCTACATGGAGTCCATTATTCCTATGCCAACTAATGTTAATCTAGAGCCTTAATCTATATAAGTTAAGTCTTCTCCCACTATAATCAAATAAACTGGCCTCATTTATAGAAATATACTTGATCCTGACAAGACATTTATATCCTTAGTGTCTATAGGATCAATAACATAGATAAACCTTAGTGTTTTGATGTTTTTTTAGGTAATGATAACTTTTAAGGAAATGGTATTAAATAAAAACTTGTGGTAATATCCTAATATATTCTTATCATGTCACAATTGATATGATATCCATTAGACAATATTGTTGGTATGTGGTTAGTTGTTTCACTACTATTTTAAAAATATGTCTTGGAAGTAATGAAGGGATATTTTTAATATATATAACACTCATAATTGAAATTCCTTTTACTATCATTATGAAATTGATGTATATAATAAAATGAGAGTCAGAGATAACCTTTACTCCACATATATGATCAATGATTATGTGTATAAGATGTTTTTTCCGACAAGAATTCTTAGAGATTCCTCAATATTTACCAAGTGAACTCATTTACTTCACTTAGCATTTATAAAATTTCTAAAATAAATCTCATGAAGTATATAAAGTTTCCTTTATTATCATAATAGTTCACATGGACTTGTTGAGATAATTTAAATTTTTTGGTCATTCCTTTATTTATAAATGTTTCATTAATTAAAACATGATAATTAGTTCATTTTTATATTCATTTTATTATATAAATTGAAACTAAAACACTTGTATTGGTATTAATAGGTCAACTACTTTTAGTTTTATTTGAAGAAGAATTATCTTTACATAATCTGGTAAGAGAATTATATTTTTTCTTTATCACTCATTACAATGTATATATTTGATTTAATAGTTACAAAAATATTTGTTTAATATTAAATTATGATACTAAAAGTTATTCCAAAATGAAATAATGTCTCATTATGTCTAGACAAACACTAAGATAAATGTTTTGGTAACACTTTTTACTAACTAGAATCAATCCATTCTGGAAATGAGAAATAGTGATCTCCCCTTGGATGAGATAAGAATTACCATACCTCATCTCCTTTTGATTTCACTCTATAACCATTATATTATTTCTTGTTTTTGGTATTTAAATACATGTATATTGTAATAATATTGTTTTTAATAAAATAGTAATGAATAAAAACTAGATGAATATACCTATAGGGAATTCATCAACTTGATTATTCAATTAATTAAATCTTTTACATTGTCTATTCTTTCCATATGAGAAGAAAATATATTAATGTTCACTCCTCTTACATTTAATCTTTTTCCCCTTTTAAGGATTCCATAAATGATATTTTTTTTATTTTGACTAGATATTGGAAATTGAGACTTATCTTTCAAAATATTCACCAAAAGTGGTGGAGAAATAGGTTTCAACCAATCCTTATCCACTTGGCGAAGCATGGAAAAATGTTTCTTGAGCTATTTGTCCCTTTATTTTATCTAGGATTAGAAGAACATAGATAACATTGATGGTAGGGATAAAATGATAATTGTAATGGATAATTTATTATCCATGTGAAATCCTAATTTTATATACCAATAAATATACCCCATAATTTTCATAGCATGATCTGTTTCTAGATTTCCATATTTCATTTCACACTAATGTACAGTGCATTGAAAATATTATTTATTTATATTATTTTCTTCTCTTTCTCAAGCTAACAGAGATGAGATATTATGGTGTAATAATCCATTTATTTATATTGTATGATCAAATATCAGGAAATAGTTGATAATAAAATATAACGAACATAAGAATTATCCTCAACAAATCGTTAGGAACCCTTTTTACATTAACTCAAATTCTTGGGTGGCATAATACAAATAGGATTCCAACACATAATAAAAAATTGATGATAATAATGAAATGAATAAAATATTGTGCCATATCTAAAAAAATTTATTTGTAATTATATACCATGAGTTAAGGAATGATCACACAATATTTGTGATATTACTTCCAATTTAATAAAATAATTAAAATAGATGATTAATACTTTACATGATTACAAATTATGTGAGAAATAATAATAATTAATTTCATTAATTCTCCCTTTATTTTATCAAGTGTAAATATCCCTCACAATTTAACTTAGAATTTCAAGTTTCTTGGACACTCTAGTGGAAAGGATCTTTATTCCCCTTTGTATAACCCAAATAAGGGGTTTTCAAGATACTTTAAGGTATTTAGGTTGGAAGGTCTTTTCCAAATGGGGGCTTGAATTTCCTTGATCCATTTAGTGGATTCCTCAATCCATAAATCTTATCTTTTATTTCCTCAACACTTCTCTCCAAATTAAACAAAGTCTAGAAAGGGATACTCCTATTGATTTAAAATGGTTAAGTAAAAACAAAACCTTTGTTTGAAATCCCCTTTTAAAATTATGTTTCCCAACAAGGGTTGGTAAAACACTTAGTTCTATTGGTTTCATTCATAATCATGTAATGTAAGGATATTTTTGACTTAATTTTTGTTTGATGTATATTTTTACTATGTATAAATTTTATCTTGTTTTATCCTTTAAACGACTTGTTAAAATTATGTCAATTTTACTTAACTAAATAAAAAAGTTGGAATTTTTTTACACATAATACATTTATTTATTTTACATCTTTCAAAATTAATTCATTGCCCAAATGTCCCAAAGGCCTTATTTTTATTTTATTATGGATAATCTACCCTTTTAAGGGTTTAAAGGGAACCCTTACATGACCCGTAGGCCTAAGGAACATGGCCCAACATGACCCGAAGGCCAATACATGACCCAAAGTCCAAACACATACTATGCCCATTACATTACCAATAGGCCCATCCCACCATAACTGCCCCTCCCCAGCTTCTGCCTAGCTACCCACCTTGCATTGTTGATCAGATATCATTGGCCCGTACAAAGATGCAAGGTGCCCGGTCCAGATGGTGGTTTCCATACCCTGTCATTCTTCCAATACGGTTAGCTTTGCTTCTAGTGACTGCTACTCTTTTTGCCTGGTCCCGTGTATTAAATTAAATTAAATTCTTCCAACACATACACAGTTCTTAGTCAATCTCATGAATGGTCATTCACATGAATTGAATGTGTAAATGTATAACCGATTAACATTCATTTATATCCATTATTTATTATTAAAATAAACATGCTTTTATTAATTAATTAATTAGTTAATTCTCTTTCATATTAATGACCATACTAATTCTCCTAGAGATACCCATCATTAAAATAATTTATGAAAAATAAATGGAATAATCAATAATGAAAAATTGTTATAATAAATTAATTGAGAATTTGATGATAATTTAAAACCATTATTAAATTTTCAAACACACAATGTATTTCAATCAATAATATAATGTTTTAGTGTTCCAATTTAGTAATTTAATGTAATTTAAGTACATCATTTATTAGGATTCTACATGTTGTACACTTACATGATATACATCATGTACCTCAATTATATTGTATCCTTGATACATGGTCGGGGATTCGGTATGTATCTCAATAGGACTACATGGCATATACAAGTCAACCACACATCAGGTATCTCACTTTTTAGGTGTCCACTTGACTCGATGAATGGATTTATAGATATTTCAGTTGAAATATTTAATGTACTATATGTAGTGTATGATAGATACACATCATGTACTGCATTAATGTTCTAGGATGTCAGCATCATGAGGTCTTGGACATCTATAATGAACACCCAGAATGCATGAATTTATCCACTAATCTGTATAGAATACATGATGTGTATGCCAGCTACACCACATGTAATCTGACAATCCATGTTCTAGAGTATCCCAATCTATATGTGGTATGAAATAAATATACCACATGCAGTTATTGTTTAAAATTACATTTATCCCATGGTACATCCAAATATATTGTAGTTGGGGATATGATGTTTACTCCAGCTACATTCCATGTAATCCAGTCTTACTGAAAGTTTTTTGGGAACTTCTCAATGGAATCACTAGTCTTTATTCATCTTTTATTATACCTTTATTAAAATGAAACACTAAATGAATAATATTATTCTGTTGAATAATGTTAAATAAAAATTAATTTAAGAATGAATAATCTTGAAATTAAAAGATAACACAAATTGGGGAAATTGGTCAACAATCAAATAAATAACTAAAAATTTGAAACATGACCCCTCTAATACCACTTGAATATTTTGGGCATAGTGGAAACCCCTTTGGTGGGATTGAAATTATAATTAATCTAATTTAGAGTTTCTCAAAACCCTAAGAGAGGATCTTTTATGTTAAATTTACAATTAATTTTTTTATGATTGTAAGAAATGTTTACCTCATATTACGACCCTTCCTTCGACAAATTTACTGACATTATGAAAACCCTTTCATATTACCTTCTTTGTGTCGTAATAATTTATGTGTTGAATCCCTATAGTTCTAATTCATATACACTGCTTCGATATTTGAGAAACACCTATTAATTTATAGTTGTTAGTGTGACAAATATATTGTCTTGTGTTTCTCGTCTTGATCAATCTATGATCTTTTGGTATTTAATTAGTTCTTATAGTTCTTGAGAGGAATAGAGGAGCAATTGATGAGAGAGATATAGATAACTATGTTGTCTTAAAAGATTATCTATTTTCTATTTTTATTAACCCTACATAATAGACAGAGTCATCTATTTAGAGAGTTATGGTTCATGTTAAAATATTTTTTAATTTCATACTGGACATTAGATAATATAATGATAATTATTAATCCACATGCCAATAATAATTATAATAATATTTTATGGTGCACACTAACTTGAGAATTAAAAAATATTATTTTACCATCTTGTAAATTAATATTTATCACCAGATATAGTCTTGGCCGATTATAACTTCTCAAAATTTATTTAATACCTGAATAAACATTTTATTCGTCAATAAATATGTTTATTCACAATACATTGAATAAATATTTATTAAATATTAAATAAAAAATAATTAAATTTTATTTAAAATCATGTGAAAAAAATTTATTCAATTTATGCGATTAATAAAACATGAATATAATTATTCCTCACCCTTGAGAATAATATTTATTCCATAAATTAAATTAATATATAATTTAATATAGATCAAAATAAACCCTTACTTTGTGAACCTCTAAGATTATTTCTTATTAACATTATGTGGGCATGCCTAAAGACAAATATTATTGTCTAGAAACTAGTTAAGGAACTCAATAGAAAGAACTTCATTTAACAACATTGAAAACTACATATGAAGACACTCTATTTAATATAATTACCTTTTCTCAATATTACATGAAGTAGGTTTCTCAATTATGTCATCAAACTATATGATTGATACACATTTCTTTGACTATATAAAATAAACATCATTACACTATTGCTATGTAATTTAATTATATAGTAATATTTCAATCACATGGATGAGATGTAAAATTCAATAAAGAGGGAGGGGAAAAATCCTTACCCAAATTAATAATTAAAAACTATCATTTGTGAGACACTTAATGCATCCAACTTTTCTATGAACTGTTATATAAACGGTTTATGAAATAAAAATATTTATGTGATTAATGACATACATTAATAATAATTTTGAAGTCTAAGGACTCATAAAAACACTCATAGATAGGAATATCTGATGACACAAAAACATAATAAATTCACACTGGTTGGTCTGTTCTCAAATCTCCCATCTTGAAGATTACCATGTCCGAACCTCATGAGAAGAAGCCTCATCTACTTATGAGTACTCACGCATGGGGATATATATACTATGTTCCCTATAATAGTACGATATCTACTCATAGAATTTTTTTTAATGAAATCATCATGCAATTTAAAGGTTCTAATCATATCGAGGAACTTTTCTGACCTTATCAATGCGACATAATCTCTAGGGCATTATCACATAATTTTTATGCAGAATAAATATCAATATGTGATAACATATTTATATTAATATTAAATCTATTGAATATTCATGTAATATAATTTTAAAAGTAGTTTGTTAGAGGGAACAAACTCTAAAAAATATAGCATGTGTCCCACGTAAGTAAAATTTAGAAGGAAATAATTTACCTCAAGTCACAATTTTCTTCCTACACGTTTGAAACTCCTCATCTTCAGTCAAAATCCTTAGGTTTTTGCAATAATTATTCATAGGAGGGTTTCCAAATAAAGTAAGGTATCTGGAAAATGAGGAGGAAAGTAATGAATAGATTTGGCTTGGAATTTTCTAAACCAAAAGGATTTGGGTGAATAAAGAGGAGAAGAGTGGGCACTCTCTTTTATAAGTGGTGGAGAGGACACCCAAGGAATTTTTGAAAAGAAACAGTTATAACCAAGTTTTACACAAAAAAAGGATTCAAAATGGATCATTCTAAAACATCTGATGAGATAATATTGTTATATGGAAAAAAATTGGATGTGGACATGTTTTTTAGAAATTTTAACCCTTATCATTTAAGTTTAACCCTTTTAAACTTGTTTTAACCTTGATTGTGATAATTAATTTTTACTATTTCACTATTTATTATGAAACGAATAAGTTTATTTTTTTATATAATATTAATTATTTTCATTCCAAATATGGAATCCATTTTTACAAAATTCAATTCAGATTAGTGGTATAATTTAATTTAAAACTAAACATGCATGTGCAATGAAAAAAAATTTCCAAATAAAACGTTTTAATAAGTATAAAATGTTTTTATATCAAAATTAAACATCAAATTGATTCCAATGAACTAAATTAGATTAATCCCAATAAAATTTTAATAATTTAACTTTTAAACTATTTTAAAACAATATGTAACTTTTTAAATTCTTTATACTAAAAGGTAGTTTTCAATAAAAATAAATATTTTTCATTAATAAGCGAAAAATTAATCTTAAATGAAAAGTATCAAAAATTAACTCTAAGATATTTTTTTACATTTTAGTTTTAAAAAATATGTTCATTTATTCAAATAAATTTTCAAAAAGTTTCAAAAATTTCTTCCATTATCTTTTTACAAAAAATAAATAAATACATTTTCTTAAAAAATAGTATTTTCAAAGATTATAATGAATGTAATAAATATTTAAGTCTTATTATCAATATGTTTTTTTATAAAACCATTATAATTAATTTTAAAAATATTTTTATTCTTATTCCTAATTTTAAATTTAATGGATAGGTTATATCAATAAAGTTTAAATAATAATATTAATAGTATATTGTTGTTTGTTAATACTATGTGTTGTGTATATCATAAGATATCGAATAAATAGTATTTTTTGGAGAACAAATATTTCATAAAATCTCAAGAGGTTAGATTATATACCACTTAAAATGATTTTTAATTCAAAATTATTTACTCTGATATGCAGAGATGAGGATACATCTTCCTAATAATACCCTCAGGTTCCCATGTAGTTTCTTCAAATTCGTGGTTTCACTACAAAACTTTGACCTGGTGGGTGGTCTTATTTTGTAGAAATTTATCTCTATGATCTTTAATATCCATGGGTTATTACTCATAAGAAATATATTTCTCCAATGGAATGACCTCTAAGTTACATATATTTATTGGGTCAGGTATGTACTCCCTCTTTAGAAATACATTGTAATATCCCGTTACCAATCTAACAGTTCGCCTTTAACCTTGTCATATGCTTTAATTTTCATTAATTGGTTAGGGTTGATAATGAATTGGGAGTATGCCTAAAATGACGAAGTAATACATTTATTAGAATCTCATCCTTAATCGATCATTTCTCTAGAATGTAGGTGGGTTTTACACTATGTAACAAGGTTACACGATGTGTAATGGTTGTTGGGTTCATACCATGTAAAGGGTTCACACTAGGAAAGTTACAAAACATGATGAGTTTTTTCATGTTGTGAGTTAATTAAACATTGGTTTTTAATTAAAAGGGATATGTTTTCCTACAATTATCGAATTTAACTATTTCACGAAGTGTAATGGAATAACACATCATGTAATTCCTCGCTTTTTGGTTATATACAGGAAGGAAAAATGAACTTCCCACTTTTCCTCCTCTACAGATTCATTTCTCTTGAGATAAATCCCATCCCAAGAAATGTTGGAGCTCTCAAACACTTCTGGGTCCCTTTGTTTGGGTTTTTATTGTTGTTTTTCTTGTGCTGTGAATCCTCATGTAATAATCATCCCTTTCTATTTGTCTCTTTCTGTTTCTCCACCTTAGGGCTTAATAGATCATCTTGAAATTGAGGGATCTATACTCTTTGTTGTTGGACCTCATTTCTATGTTGAGTATTTAGGTCTTTTGTTCCTTCTTTCTCATTGGTGGGTTTCATTATGGGCATCGAGTTTTAGAAAAAATGTAGGTGATACTGCCCCAATTGGAAAAATTGATTAATATTAAATTTCTTGACTTATTTCAGATTTTTATTTAAATTCAATTTTTTGAAATTTATTTAAATTTTTTTGATTAAAAACCAATTCTAGTGAATTAGGAGATTTGAAATGTTTTTGTTTAGAAATTGGGGAAAACATCATGTTATGTGGAATTAGGTGTGTTTTCAATGTATAAAAATGGTTTCAAATGAATTTTTGTATTTAATTATTGAATGAAAATTGATGGAATTTCTTAAATTGTGAAAAAGGATTAAAAAGTTTTTGATAAAAACCCAGTGGTTTTATCTTATTAAAAAGGAATGTTTTGGATTTATACTTGTTTTGGTTTTAAATAGAAAAATTGGAATTTGAAATAGGGGAATGAGATTTAATTATACTTTAAGTAGTCTTAAAATAAATTTCCCATCATTGACTATGTAAGAGAACATGAAAGCCTTATGTAGATTGTGAGTTATTTGGATACTCACTACGATTATACAAATTCCAAAACACAAATACAGTAGTTCATATACCTTTGGCTATGGCGATGTGTAATATCTATATAGTGTCCATATGATGTGTGTGTACACATATTATCGTTATCACATAGAGAGTGAGGAGTCCTATATCTTGGAACTTTCCTTCCTATTTGGCAAATGACCATGTTATCGGTTGTTTATATTTGAGTTATAAATTAATTCCAATGTTGTTAAACTATTTTACATGTCTTATGAATTTATATACACTATTTTATATATTATGTTTTATTTAAGACATTATTTTAGAAATATTCCATCACTTGAGAAGCCTTTTCTTAAAGTAATTTTCCATTATCTGAACTGTATATCATGATTTTTTAAAATATGATTTGAAATTCGAAACCTATTAATTTCTTTTAAAAATTGAAATCATTTCTTTGGTTAATATATTATATTAATTTGTTATGTAATTCATGGTGAGACTCTACTAGGATTCTTAGCTCACTCCCTAATTGTACCTTAGGGGGTTTGTAGATTATATCCTTCCTAGTTCGAGCAAAGGGAATGGATCTCCTGGAGGTGGATACAACTATTGAACATCAGACTTGGTGATTTATGTCCTTAGGGAATTTGGATGATTTTCCTTGATTTGTTACTTGGGTTATAGTACTTCGGGTTTTAATACCTTTTTGACTTCTAGTACATTAATCTTAGTGGAATTTCTTTTGATATTGTCATGACCCATCGTAGTGGGGACCGCGCCGCGACTCCCCAAGCATGCGTCCAATAAGCCAGGGGTTGTTGACTGCACCGAGTAGGCATATCACTAAAATGGGGGGAATTTCCTAAGCACCTACACACACACACACACAAATCTCCAAGATCACAAATACTGAAATGTAAAAAAAACACTAAGGAACAAAATGCATGCATACAACTAAACCCAACAAACAGAGTACAATGGAAAGTAATGTGCATAATTTAAACTGGGATAGAATACAAGCCCACCAAAAACAAGAGTCTACAAACCACAAAGTCAAAACTCTAAGAACAAATAGGTACTTGGACTGCTAATCGTAGCCATAGGAACACCTCAGTCTATAGGGAACTCAGAAAGCATGGTCCGGTCCTGGTTCTCCCTAGAATCTGTCAAAGGAACATTCATCTTCACAAGACACGACATGTGTGGGAAAATCCCATGCAGTGGAGAGTATAACAATAATCAGTAGAGGACCCCAAAAACCACAAATCATTACAAAAATTAAATGTACAATCATCTCTACATAGTATATGTCTACTAAACATATAACAAGATAAACACATCTAGATATACTCAAAACCCAGACCCGTAGTCTAGAGACAATTCACACGACTGTATACCCATGCCAGTGGTTCAATTCGAATATTCCATGAAGCACTCATCTGGGAGAACTCAATCGATGAGTCTGATAACTTTGATGACATCTACCAGAGAAGAAATATTCATTGGGAAAATCCATGAGATATAGATACACTCATTCTGGGAGAACACACTCTTGAGCTGGAAAAAATAATGATATATAGATGAGGATCAATGCCAGGGCCTTATAGGATACCATGACTCGTCTGGATTAACCTACTATGTAGAATATCAGCATTCTGTAGGATTAGTCATGTTGATACCCAACTCTACCTAGGGTCAAGAATGGATATAAGAACTCGATTTGGGCCTCTCATAAGGATACCTGACTTTATCTTGGGATGTCCTACTAAAGGGATCATACTTTTTTGGATAGGAACAATAACATACCTTCAAGGTAATGAGAAAAAGGGGAATTAACCCAAACAAAAATTTTCCAAGGAACGACAGACTAGAGGCTCAATCCATGTTCTAGGATATACACATCGTATAGAAGGGTCACACACCATGTCTCTCGACTCTGGGTACTGCCTGTGTAAAACAGACTAAGTCATAAGATCATGTTGTGTTGAAGGAGCGTAAGTACACGGTGTGTGGGATGGACCACACACCGTGTACGAGTAACTGGGGTTCCCTCCTTATACATAGTAGTGTGCCCATACACGACTTCAAGCCGTGTGGTCTATCCCATGTAATCAGTACATGGGGTAACCCATGTAACCATCATTGTATGTATTTGTGGTGAGTACATGGTCGTGTACTCCACCTCATGTCTGTGTATCCCCTAGATACATGTCGAGTCCCATGTAGCCACCTCTCTCATGCCACGTTGGGTCTACACGTCGTGTTGCGAAGCCGTGTAGTCCATACCGTGTCTATGTACTTCCCAAAATACATGTCGAGCTTTGGAGAAGGGCCCATATTCTATGTTTTAGGGGTCACATGCTGTGTGATACCTATCTGTTTCTCAAAACCCTACCCACCATAGAGTTGGTCCCACATAGTGTGTTCTTCGGGTTACACACTGTGTTCTTAAAAAATTTCCCGAATCACTATTTCTTCACAGGTGTGCCTCCGGTGATTATTGTTCTTCAATTTGGTCATCTGATCACTAAGAAAATCAAGGTTTTAGTTCAACCCAAATCCCCTAAGATAATTACTTTGGTTTTGTTTCACCGATCGGCCCAATAAATGCATTCCAATCCACCCAAATATAAAACACTCAAAGAAAGAGAACTCTCAAACCATGTCAATTCATTCACAACAATCATCATTGCAGCTCCACAGGTTCGTCATGATGTTGGATATCTATTTTGGGATCTTCGAGCCGAGGAATATGTGCACAATGATTCCTCATTCATATCCCCGTAAAGAAGATGAATAATGGGAGGAAGAGGGAGGAAGAAATCCAATAAACAAAAGAGGAAAGAACCTCCACCACCATTCATCATAGCGTTAATATGCTCCATTTTGAAGGTTTAAATGGGGTAAATTAAAATAATAAAACATGGAATAATAAATTGCCTAGGAACGAACCCGATGATGCCCTCCCTTAATAAGAACGATGCGTGGATCAACTAGTTATTCGTTTGATCAAAATTTGTAATTCAATTAAAGAACATGGAATAAAAATAACTTAAAAAAGAACACCTACCTCAATGAGGGATCAGTCGCTGATGTAGGGATCACTCTAATATCTTCACAAAGATCCTTCAACTCTGTTGGCACAACGATTCACACTTTTGATTCATCATCATTCTTTGTCGAGAGTTCTCTCCAAAGCTTCATGAATTCTACAGAGTTTCTCTCAATCTTGTGCCAATGACCAACATTTGATTGACCCATTAAAAGAAAGGAACACATTTATGTGTTCCATCAGGCCGAGTCACTACCATTACGCTACAACATTAATGTGTTAGCATTGCTCTTTTAGAGTGATTCTTCTAGGTCATTAATTGTTGAAACATATTCCCTGTCATTGCACTACACTGAACATTTCCAAATAAAATAAAATAAACTTTTCAATTTATTTTATTTTATTTTACATTATTTTACTTAAAACGTCTGAAAATTTACCTTTTCCCTCAACCTGGATCAGTAGATTTTAGGCCCATTCATAGGTAAAGTCCCCATCCTAGATGAAATAGTGCCCTTAGATTTTTAATATGATCATCAGTTTGGAAACTGCCACAATCGCGCACACAAGCTGATTCATTTAATATAAAAAAGTTCAAACCACCATTCTGGGCTCACCGGGCCTCGGAATGACGTGTAATCTCCGCACTTGGTCTCGAAGAAATTCTATATAATATTTAAAAATAATAATATGTGGAAAATCTGTGACATTACATTCTCCCCACCTTGGGAATTTGCATCCCTGAAAATCCAAAAAAGGGATACTAAAAAAGATGTAGGTACTGGGAAAAAATATGTGCCTCTTGCTCCCACATACTCTCATGAAGGTTCCCATACTTCCACTGGATGCACACTAAGGGAATGAATCACCCTGCGAAGGATCCTCTCCTATCCATCCTTGATCTCCATTAGGCACTCTGCATAGGTCGATCCATCCTCAATGTCCAGCATTCCCTAGTCGATGACGTGCAATGGGTCATGCACGTACCTCCGCAGCTGCGACATTTGGAAGAAATCATATACATGGTGCAACTATAGTAGTAGATCTAATCAATACACCACCTCACCAACTCTATGTAGTATCTAAAGAGGGATGATGATCCTTGTGGATAATTTTCCACCCCGACCAAATTTCCTTAACCCTCATCGAGGTGAGACCTGAAAGAAGATATGGTCTACCTCCTTGAACTCTAGAGGCCTCCATCTCCTGTCAGCATAAGACATTTGACGACTTTGTGCAGTCTTCATCCACTTTTTGATGATTTCCACCTTCTTAGTGGTAGCTCACTCCAGCTCTGGACCCATGAGTGCTGACTCTCCGGGGATAGTCTGGAAAACCAGTGATCGACAGGGTCACCCATACAAGGACTCAAACAGTTCCATGCTAATGGTGGAGTGGTAGCTATTATTGTATGAAAACCCCACCAATGGTAGGTGGCCCTCCCAACTATGACCAAAGTCCAAGATAGAGTCCCAAAACATATCCTCCAGAACCTGAATGGTCCTCTCCATCTGACCATCAGTCTGGGGATGGAATGCCATGCTATAGCATATCTGTGTCCCAAACGCCTCCTACAGTTTGTTCCACTACTTGTATGTGAAACGAGCATCACAATCTAAGAATATTGTTGATGGGATACCATGAATCCTAACTATATCCTGTACATAGAGGCAACCCAAGCTCTAAAAAAATCTTCTCCCTAATAGCTATAAAGTGGGCCGACTAAGTGAGTGAGTCCACGATCACCCAGATGGAATCGTGTCCCTTAGAAATTTTTGGCAAGCCCATCAATAATTCCATTGATATCTCATCCCACTTCCACTATGGGACATCCACTCGGTGAGATAACCCTACTGAAACCTGGTGCTTAGCCTTCACCTGCTTTCACATTAGGCATCGATAAAATAACTATACTACTGCATTATTCATACCAATCCACTAGAACTGATGTAGGAGGTCCTGGTACATTTTTTACACTCCATAATGTACCTCCAAGGGGGATGTGTGAAACTCCCTTAGAACCTCCTCCCATAACGCCACTGGCATGACCGTGAATCCTTTGAAAAGAACTATGTGATCCCGACCTTATGAATATCCATCAATAGAAAGTGCTATGGATAACTAATAAAGTAAATCCTCACATTTGACACCCCCAAGATGTGCCTCCCTAACTCACTGTAAGAGTGGAGGGGTGACAACCATCAACTGAAGTTCAACTGAATCCTCTCTTTCCACGAAGTATAACTATAATGAGTCCATTTTCTCCATTACCTCACTCAACAATTGCGAGCTCAATATCCTACTAAGAGCATCTGAGACCTTGTACCCTTCCCAAGAGTGTATATGATCTTGAAATCATAGTCCTAGAGTAAATATAGACATTTTCTGTACCATAGATTTAGATCCTTCTATGAGAAGATGTATTTTAGGATCTTGTGTTCAAAGTAGATGATAAACTGCTCTCCCATAAGTTGGTGTCACCACATATTCAATGCGAAGAAAACCACTACCAACTCAAGATCATGGGTCACATAGTGCTACTCATGTGGACTAAGATGGTGTGAACCGGAATCAATCACCACTTGTCTCTACATCAAGACACATCCAAGCCCAGTCCCTGACGCGTCATAGATAACTACGTACTCAAAACCCTCTTCTAGAAGTCCCAATATGGGTGCGCTCAACAAACTCTGCCTCAGCTGCTGGAAAGAAAGCTGACACTTCTCAGTCTAGATGAATGGATGACCCTTCCGAGTCAAGGCTGTCGTCGGTGATGATATCCAGGAGAAATTAGGGATAAATTTCCCGTAGTATCCTAATAGCCCCAGGAAGCTCCACACCTTTGTCACAATAGGAAGGGGATTCCATGCTAACACCACCTCGACCATGGATGGGTCCAATACTACTCCATCTACTAATATAACATGTCCTATATGTTGGAACTCCTGTATCTAGAACTGGAACTTTGAGAGCATCCCATAAAGCTAGGGCTCTTGGTGTATGTCTAGAACCATCAATAGGTGTCTCACATCCTCCTCCTATAATGCTGAGTATACAAGGATGTCGTCGATGAGGACCACTATAAACCAGTCTAAATATGGCTAGAAGATACAGTTCATAAATCCCATGTACACTGTAGGGGTGTTCGTCAAGCCCAAAGGCAACACCAAGTACTCGTAGTGACCGTAGCGGCATCTGAAACCATATTTGGTATATCTTCATCCCGTACCATAAGATGGTGATAGCTTGACATGAGTTAAACTTTCCCAAACCAGTGTTCCCCTCTCATCTAATTGAATAGGTCATCGATCCTCAGTAATGGATACCTATCTTCACAGTCACCTGGTTCAGGCACCGGTAATCCATGCACAACCTCAAACTCCCATTTTCCTTCTTGAAAAAAAAACTGGGGTTGCCCGGGGTGAAACAATGGGTCTTACAAATACCTTACTCTGAAGATCCTCCAACTACACCCTCAACTCATGAAGATCTTCAGGAACCACAAAATATGCTGGTGAGGATATTGGTGCCATCCCAGGGTGTAAGTCGATGAAGAATTCAATCTTCTAGTGAGGAGGTAGCCCAAGAACATCATTGGGAAATGCGTCCTCGTACTGTGCCACTAATTTTGGGAACCTGAAGATTTCATAATATACTACTCTAATGTTATAGTTATCCAAATCATGCGTGATCAGATGCACCCTCCTATGCATGATACTATCTTGTGCTACCTGGGTCTCCTTTTTACCGACAAAGGAAAACCTCATCCCATCACTGCAGACACACCACACTCTTTTCCTAAAGTATTCAATCTTGGCATGGACCAAAGATAGCCAATCCATACCAAGAATGATGTTGTAAGTACTTGACACTTCCACCAAGAGTTTCCAGTCGAAAATCTCACCTCTAAGGGAAATATCACATTGTCTACAAAGATGCGTGATCATTTAATCTCTTCTCATAGGTGTTTCCAAGCATAGGGGTCGAGTCAACGACTTTATCAGAATCTCAAGGTTTCACACAAGACATGTGGATAGGAATGAATTAATGGAACCTGTGTGTATAAGTACAAATCATATGGTGGAAAAGACATAGATTGTACATCAAATCATCCTTGGAGTCCCTGGGTCGTATGCCTCGACCGCATGCAGTTGTCCCCACCCCTTCCCCCCAGCTCCCAAAGCCTGGTGCATACCTCCTGGGGGTGGTTGTAAGAGTAGATCAAAGCATATTCCACAACCTACATCTCTTCGTACTCCTCTACAATTTCTATAACCTGGCAGGTTTATTTGCTCCACTCTCTACCTCTTACTTGGTGGTCCATCAACCGCTTCCCTGTTAGCATCTCAACTGGATGGAAAGTCTCTAGCGAGGTTTCCCCTACCATTGCACGAGTAGCATCAACTATCCATAGGGTGATTAGATCTAGCCTAAGAGCCCTGAGATGTCGATCCCCTGTCCAGGGTCCTCCTATGACATCTCCCACCTCCCAAACCCTATGCCTGATGTCAACTCCCTACTGCCAATGTCTCCACACCTGTCTGCCTGCTGCTGACTACCACTGGATGTATCTACTCCTCCAAGAAGCTCTTGATTACCAAGGCCCACTAGATAACTCCATCATAAGTTGAAATTTATAGAGTCCGGACAGTAGATCAGATGTCTGGTCGTTTACCTCTCTCGAAGTTCCAAGCTCTAAAGTACTGATCCCTGACCATATCCATCGAGTACCTAGCAAGGTTAGAGAACCACGATGAATAGTCCAACACCATAAAACTTCATTGATGGAGCTGAATAATCTCCTGGATATGTACTTATCTCAGCATAATTGGATAGAAATCATCCCTAAATAGTATCTCAAACTGTGTCCGTGAAATAGTCTCCGCATCGTGAGTATGCATGGTCGAAATCCACCATCATCCCATCGGACCCTGAAAAAGGCTCACGCATAGGATCACCATCTAGTCTGATGGTGGCCTCACTAGATAGAAAACTATGGTCACTACCAAAATTAGTCCTTAGCCTCAGGAGTGTCGGGCTCACCTCGAAACCTGAGGGGTCTCTATCTCTGAAACTCATGGAGTGTGCTTAGCCTGCGCCCCTCAGCTATCGGTACTGCAGGTACCACAGGCTGCTCCGATGGTGGTTGTATTGAAGTTGAACCACCTGGAGGTAATTCATAGGGAAATAGTCCCTGTATCGAAGTCTTTTCACTATGGGGGTCATTCTCGTGATGGAGCTACTGAATCCTTGAGAGTATGCGTCATGGAGGCATCCTATAAGGAAGCACGATGTACCATGGTCAACGAGTATATCAAGATAGCTGACTCAAAGGGCATGGAAAACAAAACCCATTCGTATATGATTCATGTAACATTATTTTAATTCCATAAAATTAGTTTTTTCATGTACCGAGTAAAAAATCTTGTTATTAGAGTCTTGGTGCATTGATATGTCGACCGCTCGCACCAACACTGGAGTCTCTGGCCAAAAATCCGAACTCAAAACACTTAACACTATTTCCCCAAACCAAATCTCACAAAATCTCTGTCCTATGGTAGAACTAATCACCTATGATACCACTCTGTCACGACCCTTCCCAGTGGGGCCCGTACCATAACTCCCCAAACCCGCCTCCAATAGTATTGGGGCTGGTGACTAGCACTAAGTAGGCATACCACTAGCATTGGAGGTATTGCCTAAGTACTTATACACGCACACACACACACACACACATAGAGAGATATCTAAGACCAAAAAAACAAAATGTAAAAAACAACTAAGGAACAAAATGAATGAATACATCTAAACCCAACCAATAGAGTACAATGGAAAGTAAAGTGCGAAAAGTAAACCTGGACCGAATACCAGCCCACCAAAAACAAGAGTTTGAAAACTGCAACGTCCAACCTATAAGAACAAAGAGGTTCTAGGACTGCTTCCCATAGCCATTGGAACACCTCAATCTGTAGGGAACTTAGAAAGCTCGGTCCAGTCCTGGTCCGCCCTGAACTCTGTGAAAAGGCCACTCATCTGCACAAGACACGACATGTATGGGAAAAAACAGTGCATGGGTGAGTATAACAATACTTAATAGAGGACCCTAAAAACTAATAAAGAAATATGAAAATTAATGGAAAAATCATCTCTACACAGTATATGTCTACTGAACATATAACAAGAGAAACACATCCAAATATACTCAAAACCCAGACCTGTAGTCTAGAGAAAAGTCCCATGACCACATACCCACGCTATGGGTTCAGTTTGAAGATTCCACAAAGCAATAATCCGAGAGAACTCGCTCGATGAGACTGATAGCTCTGATGAAATCCGTCTAAGTAGTACTATTCTTTGAGAAAATACCTGAGAGATATATACACTCATTCCAAGAGAACACACTCATGAGTGGGGAATGGTCACGATACACAAATGAGGATCTCTGCAAGGGCCTTGGCGGATACCACGTCTCATCCAAATTAACCTTGTAAGTAGATGATAAACATCCTATAGGATTAGTTACATCGATACCTAACACTACTTAGGATTAAGAATGAATAGAGGGTCTCGCTCCAGGCCTCTCTGAGGGATACCTGACTCTATCATGAAAAGTCCAGCTCAAGGGATTATACTCCTATGGTTGGGAATGATACATGAACTTCAGTGGAATGAGCATAAAAGGGTAACTAACCCTAATGAAACTTGTCCAAGGAATGGTGGACTAGAGGATAAAGCCATTTTCCAGGAAATAGACGACTTATAGAAGGTTCACACGCTATGTCTCCCGACTCAGGGTACTACCTGTGTAAAATGGCATGCGGAAAAAGTACATGCCGTTTTGACGGGGGGGGGGGGGGGGGTAAGTACATGACATGTAGGACAGGCCACATGCCATGTTCATGTAACCTAGGTTCCCTTCGTGTATGTTCCCATGTCCCCATACAAGGCTTCAACCTATGTGGGCCATCCCGTGTAACCGATACATGGGGTAACCTGCACAACAAGCCTGGTTTGGAAATGTGGTGGAGTACATGGTCGTGTACTCCACTCCGTGTCCATGTATCCACTAGATACACACTGATTCCCTTGAAGCTACCTCTTTGATGCCGCGTAGGGTCTACACGCCGTGTTGCGATGCCACGAAGTCCGTCCCATGTCTATGTACTTCCCAGAATACATGCCAAGCATTATGGAAGGGCCCACATTCCATGTGAAAGGGATCACATGTCTTGTGATACCTGTCTACCTCCTGAAACCCTAGCTTCCACAGAGCTGGTCCCACACATCGTGTTCTTCAGTTTACACGCTATGTTCTTCATAAATGTCTAGAATCACTTTTTCTTCACCGACGTACCTTAGGTAATTCCCATTCATTGATCCAGCCATCCGATCACCATGATACTCTACGGTTTTGGTTTCCCCAACACCCAAAACCGATTCTACTAGTTTTTCCCTCCAATCAACCTTGAAAACATATTCTTGATCCACACACATAAAGAACGATCGATGAATGAGAACTCCCGAACCATGTCGATTCATCCGCCTCCATCGCTGTTGCACCTCTACTGGGTCGTCACGATGTCAAATCTCCAGTTTGGAATTGTTTAACTGAGGAACATACATGAAATGATTCATTTTCCACATCCCCATGAAAAACATGAAGGATACAGGGAAGAGGGAGGAATAAATACTATAAAAAAGAGGAAAGAACCTCCACCTTCATTCTTAATTGTGTTAATCCGCTCCCGTTAGAAGGTTTAAATGGGGTAAATTAAAAGCATAAAACATGGAATAATAAATTCCTTTTGAAAGAACCCAATGAATCCCTCTTATAAGAATGATAATGAATATATCAACAAGTTCGTGGGTTGATCCACATCCGTCTTTGAATTAAATAACGGGGAAGAAAAACAACTTAAAACATAAACCCTACCTTGAGGAGGGATCGATCACTGAAAAAGGTATCACACTACTATCATCTCCGAGATCCTTCAACACAATTGGAGTAACGATTCACACTTTTGATTCATCATAATTAATTTATTATGATTATCTCCAAATCTCCTTGAATTCCCCATAGTTTCTCTCAATCTTCTTCCAACGACCAAAAATCGATTAACCCATTAAAAGGAGGGAACACATTTCAGCGTTCTGTCTTGTTGTGTAGCTACCGTTACACTTTGGAATTAATGAGTCATCATTTCTATTTCAGAGTGTTTATTTTATGTCATTAACTATCGAAACAACTACCCCATCATTGCACTGCAATGAACGTTTCCAAATAAAATAAAATAAACTTTTCAATTTATTGTATTTTATTTTATTTTACTAAAAAAAGCTGAAAATTAACATTTTCCCTCGTCTCGCTCTGGTCGAGGTTAGGCTCGTTCTTAAGTAAATTCATCATCCCAGACACAATGGTGCCCTCATATTTTTAATCCTGGAATCCATTTGGAAACATCCATAACTGCGTACACATGCCGACTCACTTAACTTAAAAAAGTTCAAACCACCATTATGGGCTCACCAGGCCTTGGAATGATGTTTTTTCTTCACTCTTGGTCTCAAAATAATTCCATATAATATTAAAAAAAACACAAAAAATATGATACATTATATATATGAATACTATCTCGTTTCTTTTACATCAGTCTTGTTAGTGGTAAAAATCATTCCCAGTTTCAGTGTGTATGATGTCGGGTTCTAGTCACTGACCCCTGGGGATCAAGAATTACATTAGGGCCATTTCAGGTCCATCTCAGTTATCAAGTTACCAATGTTACCAAGTTTGTACATTACATGTTAGATATTTGTAGGACTTGTAGCTTTAAATGATCATTTCTTTAGGTTGTAGTAGGTTTTCATGCTGTGTAACTAGGTGACATGATGATTAATGGTTTCTAGGTGAATACCGTGAGAAGGTTTCACACCATGAAATTTTCACAACATGATGAGTTTTTAAACATCATGATTTAATTAAATATTAGTTTTTAATTCAAAGTGATGGGTTTTTTCTGCAGTTATGAAATTTTACTATTGTATGACGTGTAATGGGATTACACATCATGTAATTCCCCTATTGCCGGTTATATGTAGAAAAAATAGATAAAATCCCCAATTTCCTCTATCTCAAGATTAATTTCTCTAGAACTAAAGCCTATCCCAGTCGGTCTTGGAGGTCTCCAACACTTCCAGGTCCTTTCGTTTGACATTCGATCATCGTTGTGCTTGTAGTGTGAATTCTTGGGCAAGCATTCTCCCTTTTTATTCGTATATTTATATTTCCCCTCCTAGAGATTTAATAGATCATACAGAAATTGATGGATATATACTATGTGTTTTTAGATCTCATTCCTAGGTTGAGTTTTAAGGTCTTATGTGCCTTGTTTCTCATTAGCAGGTTTCATTACGGTCAACGAGTTTTAGGAAAAAGGTTGGTGATTCTATCCTTCTTGAAAAAATTTATTGAACTTAAATTTCTTGATTTATTTTAGTCGTTGATTTAAATTCCATTGTTAGAAATTTCTTTCAATTTTTTTTGATTAAAACCCAATTCAAGTGAATTAGGAGGGTTGAAATGGTTTTGGAATGAAATTTGGAAACCCCCCAATTCTGTTCAATTGGAGTGTGTTTCCAAATGGATGGAAATGGTTTGAATTGAATTATTGAATTTAATTATTGAAATAGAATTGATGGAATTTACTAAATTTTGAAAATGTATTAAAATGTTTTTGATAAAAACCCCGTGGTTTTATTTTCTTAAAAAGATATATTTTGACTAAAAACTATTTTGTCTTTAAATTGAAAAATTGGCATTTGAAATAGGGTAATGAGATTTAATTATATTTTAATCGGTCTTAAAATATGTCATGTATTGTTGATTATGTAAGATCACATGAAAGCCATAGGTAGATTGTGAGTTGTTTGGACACAATATATTATTATACAATGTTCTAAAACATAAATGGAGAAGGTCACATCCCTTTGGCGATGGAGACAAGTCCTCTATGACCAGTGTCCAGAGGATGGGTGTGTACACATATTTTCATGATCACTTAGAGAGTAAAGAGTACTATATCTAGGAACTTTCATACCTATTTGTAAGATGAATATGTTTCTCACTTGTTTATATTTGATATATAAATGTATGCTAATGTTGATAAAATGTTTTACATGTCTTATGAATTTATATAAACTATTTTGTATAAAAAAATTATTTAATATGTTTTTTTCAAAATATTCTATCACCTCTAAAGTTTTTTCTTATATTATGTTTCCATTATTTGAAATGTATAGACAGATTTGTTTAAATATGATTTTAATTTCGAAAACTATTAATTTCATTTAAAAATTGAATGTGTTTCTTTGGTTAATATATTACTGGCATCTATTATGAAATCCTTTGTGAGATCCAACTTATCTTTTTAGCTCACACCCAACTTGTGCCTTCATGTGTTGGTAGATTATATCTTTCAAAGGTCAATAAAAGGGAAATGATCTCATGGAGGTGGATCCAGAGGTTGATCCTTGGACTTGGTTAGTCGTGTCTTTTGGTACATAGGATTTTTTTACCTATTTGGTACTTGAGTTGTAGTACTTTGGGATTAAATTCTTGTTTTACTTCTAGTACATTAATCCTAGTGTAGTTTGTTTTGATATTCATACTGCCTTGTCTCTTTAACTTACATAATGTTCATGGAAAAAATCATTTCCAAATTCATTTTATATAATGCCAGGTTCTAGTCACCGACTCGTGGGGATCTGGAACAGACTTCCATATTTTTCAGGGGTAGATCAATTAACGGGTTACCAGGGTACCTGGGTTGGTTCGTGATATATATAGAACACATCATGGAATTGAGAGAGGTTAGGTGGAAGCACCAAGTGGTAAGTTACCATCATAAATCAACAAAGAATATGGAAGGGGTCAATATACCTAGGGTTCATCCTTCCTTTCTTGTCGAATCTCATAATCTTATTCTAGATTTAAATTCATAGAAACACCTTCTCACCATCTTCAAATTTTATATCAGGATGATATTGGGCAAAATAATGTTTCTTTCGACACTAAGCTATCTTGTTGTTCTTTTGAATGTATTTTACTTTATCTACCAATTCATTGGAAAGATCTGGTCCCTATATCTTTATTTCTATAATGCTCCAAACATGTTGGAGTTCTACACTTCTTTCCCTAGAGGTATTCGTAAGGACCCATCAGTGTGCTTGAATGAAAGCTGTTGTCATATGAAAACTTTAATAGAGGAATGTGTTGATCCTAACCACCATTGAAATACATTTACTATGATCTCATCATATCCTATATGTTTTTATAATTTCTCTAAAAATAGACATATTTCTAAGGACGATACACAGTTCTGAAACTCAATTTCGTATCAACTGATTACTGAAGACTTCTCAAAAACGTCAAGGTAAAGCTCAGATCCTGGCCGGACACAATAGAATGTAGTTATCCAAGAATACTTGCAACCTCTTATATTTGTATCCTTACAAGATGATACAGAGATAAATATTCTCTGACATTGATGAAGTGTTCTGACTTTGTATGGTGGTTGATTACAACCCATATTTCATTATTTTATTTAGATGTTTTCAGGAGTCTGATGATAAAATCCTTATTGATGTTTTCACATTCCCATTCTAGTATGGAAAATGGTTGTAACATACCCATATAATTTTATCTCTCAGACTTAACTTTATAACATACCAAACTATGAGATACAAAATCTTTAATAACTCTCTCATTCCCTCCCACCAAAAATTCTCTTTTAGATATATGTACATCTTCATACTTCCTGGACGAATAAAGAATGAATAAATATTAGCCTCCTCTAACAAATACTTCTTAAAATTTGTTATGGATGAAATATATACATAATTCATAAACCTTATAATTCCATCACATCCAAGGCTTATCTTAGGACCATTTTTGACATTCTTCTATATCTCTGCATCTTTTTTTGTACCTCTTAAATATTCACTTTGATAGATGTTTAAACAATAATTTTAGTGAGACATTATATATATATTTACTTAAATATTTCAAGATCCATCCTTTATAAATATAGAAATATTTGATCTTTTTTATCCTCATTATAGATTACCTGGCATGATCCTTTCGACTCAAAGCATCGAACACCTTGTCCTCTCTCCGAGGGTGACAATGTATTATGTAGTCATAAATTTTAATTAGTTTCAACCATGTTCTATATAACATATTCAACTACTTAAGTCTAAATGTATAATTTAAACTTTTATGATCTGTATATATATCACACATTTATCTATAAAGATAATTCTGCTATATCTTTAACAAAAAAAATTACAATAGCTAACTCTAAATCATGAGTTGGATAATTTTACTCACAAACCTTCATTTTTTATGAGGTATAATATATGACCATATAAATTTTTCATGAGAACACATCCCAATAATATATTTGATGCATAAATATAGATTAAAACCCCTTATACACTTTAAGCTAATGTAATCAGTGGTGTATATACTAACCTTCACTTTTATTTATTGAAATTTTCTTTATATTCATCTATCCAACGGAACTGAGCTCCCTTCCAATTTAACATGGTATATTGAATAGATAGACATGAGAAACTTTCTACGAGGTGCTTATAATATCCATAAAATCCAATAAAACTATGGATCTACACCACCATGATTGGTCGAGGACAACATTCCATAGACTCTATGAATGATGGATCCACTAATATACCCTATCTTCAAAATATATATTCCATAAATAAAAAATTCTTCAACCAAAATTCACAATTGTTAAATTTTTCATATAGATTATCTGTCCTTGGGTTTTTAAGTATAATATTTAGGTGATATTTATACCCTTTATTTCTATTTTAATAGATAAGAATATCATCTATAAATACCATCGCTGATTTATCATGGTAATATGTAAGTAATATAATCATTAAATCCATGAAGATAGTGGTGGAATTAATAAGATAAAATGGAATCACTATATATTCATACTTTCCATACCTTATTTGAAATTTTTTCTTGGATATATCTTCTTTCATGACCCTCAATTGATGATTTCCAGAATCAAGTTCAATCTTGGAAAATAATTGATCTCCATGTAGTTAATCAAAAAATTGATCAATACTAGGTATAAAATAATTTTTATTCATTATGAATTTATTAAATTCTTGATAATAAATTTGGATTCACAAATATCCATATTTATTCTTAATAAAAAATAAACTTTTCACCCCATGGTGACACACAGTTGTCCTAATAAATCCCTTATACTGATTCACAATGAGTTGGTTCTTCAATTGTTTCAAATCAATCATGGCCACATTATAGAGAGTATTTGAAATAGGTGTGGTACCATGTATGAGATCAATTAAAAACTCAACTTCATGCTTCAATGTAAGAATAGAAAACTCTTTTAGAAATACATAAAGAAACTCCCACAATGTAGGCATATCATTGATGTTGAGTTTCTCTCTAACTATCTAAGATTAACAATCATTTTAATAGGAATCAAGACCCATAAAATTCAATTGATTTCCATTGAATGTCCAAATTTATTATCAAAATGATATATAATCATAGGTTGGTCTGAATATTAAACATACCTTCTATTCCTCACCAATTTACGTAGGATTTATATAGAGAAATCGAAATCAAGATTCCAATAACATAAAATTCAACAAGAAAGAGAATAATAATATTTTCAAGAAGCACATTACAATAAAATTTAACTAGAAAAGATTCATAGACTTGATATGTGATCATAATTATATTTGGTGTTCTCCCTAATAATTTTACATCTAACCATTGGGGATAATAATTGACATTTCTAAATACTTTTCATGACATAAGGGAATTCACATAACTGATCTCAAAATAAGATACTTAAATATTTGAGCATACCTATCACCAACGCAACTTCATTTTTCTATCTTCAATCCCTTGGTAATACTAAAATGGTCAGAATAACCCTCATACATCATGGATTAGAGTGATTAATCATTTATTGGATGTCTAAATCATGACACCTTATTTTCAGGCTATGAAACCTTAGGTTTAACATAGGTCATTCATGGTCATCATCTATTCAAATCCTTCAGGATGGTTCATAAAGTGTTTTTGAATTTGGAAAACATAACCCCTGAGAGTATCAAACTAGTTGTCAAGCATGGTCAATTATCATGCAATAAGTGACGACCAAGTCAAATCCCAATATTCCATTTCCAAATTTATTACCCCTAAGTACAACTGTAATAGAGCCACATCGACTTGTAATATCATGATAGTGCTCTTATTTCTTGGAAACTACTCACTCTCTCTTTTTCCAAAATTATAAGAAATATTCATATACATTTAATTATCCTTAAACTTATCCCTTGGGGTTTAAACTAATGTTTACTCATGCATGTTTACAAAGGTTAAATAAACTATGCTCTAATACCAACTATAATGACCCACATTTTTCTTATATAGATATCACATCTTATTAAATTAATACTCATTAAATAATGTAATGATCCATGATAGAATCATAGTGGTCTAGTACCTTTTTATACATATACATTTCAAATAATTGGTTAATAAGTGAATTACGTGACCTCCCACTATGTTCCTCATAACTTACACCCTTCATAAATATATAAAACAAAATACATTTCTCCATAACCTTAGGAAAAGAAACCTAATAAAGGCGGGGGTAAGATGCTTAGTATGGGTAAGAATAGGGTATATCAATATTACATGAGAATAAGGGTATTATAACTTTAGAATGACATTTCCAAACCATACCCTACATGTCATAGATCATAAATTTGAGTCATGGAATAAATATTAGCAGTTTATAAGACATGAATAATAAAGGAATAAAATAACATAATCCACGAGAGCATAAAATATAAACAAGACATATATTTTGGGAATTAAGATAATTATGTAAAATATTATTTCAAGGCTACCCACTAAGATATTAATTACATTTTATGCTTCAACTAACCACTCAAGTACCTACTTTGTTCTTAGGATAACCTCTTATGTACCCTATTTTAGGCCTGGGATAACCACCTGTGTACCGTCTTATTTTAGGCTTTGGATAACCTCCGATGTACCCTCATTTAGGATTAAGATAACCTTCCATGTACCCTCTTGTTTTGGGATCGGGATAATTCCTCTTGTACCCTATCTTGGGATTGGGTAACCTCACGTATATCCTTTTTTCTCATAGAACATTAATTTTTAACTAATTAATTGAAGGGAGATCTTTTCCTACTCTTATCATTATGAAAATAATACATATTTTTTTTGGCAAGTTCATAAATAATTCATTATATCATAACCATGAAAATGAAATGTGGTTACAAAATAATTTCATCATATTATAACCCATGTGATATAAATAGGTTTCATAAACATTTTATCAAAGTATAACCCATGGAAAATAAATGTGATTTATAAATACATTTTAATCATAACCATAAACCATCATGAGAAAGAATTAATATGGTACCATTGGATCATATTACTATTAAAACATAAGAAACACCAAAGGTTTTTGTTGTTTGCGAATTTGAATTCCATAAAAACATCATCAATGCTTTCTTGAGGAAAATATCCTTTCTATTTTGAAGTCACTTATTTAATACCTAAAAACATCCCAATAATTAAAGAAAATATTTTCTTTGAAAATAAACTTGGATAGTTGTAACAAAAGATTTAAATCATCAAATTTTCATGATGGTGAGAATTTCCATTCATTTCATAAATGTCAAAACAAATATTCATTTCACATTTTTGGTAATAATTCAAAATTTTATCATCCAGATAATGACAAGAATATTCCTTTAAAACCATTTCTTAAATAGTAAAAAATGGGTAAAAATATATATAAAAAATCATTATAGAATATTGAAAATTTTATTTAATTTTATTTAATAATCATAGACATGGAAGAAAATTTATTTTTTTGACTAAAGAGATAAATAAAGTTGATTTTTCTTAAAATTAATCCTTTAAACTCTTTAATCCTTAAATAAATTAAAATGAAATGAAAACCTGAATTCTATAGAAATAAACATAGGATAATAATTTTAATGAGGTTTCAAAAAGTTTATATCATAATATTTCAGCACTATAGACTTAATCATAAATAAACTTGATAAATAATAAGATTTTAAAATAAAAACTTTACCACTTTGGTGACATTTGAATCATAAGATCCATAAAAGAAAGAACCATATATGTTTATTTTTATCCAAATAAATTTTATGATAATAAAAATAAAAAACATTAATCGGAAGTATATTATACATAAAAAAAGAACAAGTGTTGAATATGGTATGTGTCCCACCAAAATAATAGTGAGATTAATATCCCTTACTCATTTGGTAACTTTGGAGTCATATGATCCATGAGGGAATAACATAAAATGAAACTTTAAATATCATGAAAATAAATAATTTCATGATATAAAATTTCAAAGGGTAATTATATAGACCAAAAAAATAGACAAGTGGTAAATATGGAATATTTATCATATAAGTAGAAGTTAGATGAGTATCCCCTTCATCAAGTCTCTACTTTGATCAGGCATGTTCAAACATCCTATTCTTTGGACAACCTCATTAGTTTTGCTACAAAATATTTTATAGGAGGTTTTAATCATCAAACTAAGGCCTGTATAATATGAGGAGGTAATTAATTAATGGATTTGGGAAGGAATTTTCCAAACCAAATAGCTTTGGATGTGTGAAGAGGATAGGAGTGGTTGTGCCCCTTTATAGGTGGGGGAGGGGACACACTTCAATTTTTTGAGAATAAAATGTTATAACCATATTTCGAAAATGAAAAAAGTTTCTAAAATGTATAATTATTGAACCATAGAATATATAAATTCTAAATATGTCCATACAATAGGATATGTAAAAGTTTTTATGGACCTTTAACCGTTATAGTTTTAATTTTACCCCCAGTAAACCCGTTTTAACCTTAATCATGATAATTAATTTTTATTGATTTTACTATTCATTTTGAAAAAAATAAAGTAGAACTTATCATATAATATTAATTATTATGATTCAAAATGTGGAATTAATTATTTAAAAATTAAATTCATATATGTTTTATTATTTTATTTAAAATTTTACCCCCATACACGATGAAAAAATGGCTTTCCAAAGAAATTTTTTTCATAAGTATTAAATATTTGTATATCAAAATAAAACATGTAATTGGGTTTAATCACATAAATTATATTAATAATATTATAATTTAACTATTTTTTACTTTTAAAACATATTAAAATAATATTTAACCTTTTAAATTCTTTAAACAAATGACAGTTTAAAAAAATCAATATTTTTCACTATTCATCAAAAAAAAATATTTTCAAAAAATTATCATAAATACTTTATAGGATAATGTTGAAATGTTTTTTTTTCAAAAATTAATATAATTTTTTCAAATATATCTTCTAAAATTGAATATAATTACTTTTATTATTTTTTCACAAAACATAATTAATACAATTTTTGAGAAAAGTGTCTTTTCAAAGCATATAAAAAATGTACTAAGAAATCATTAATTTGTATAAATATATTTTATCTATATAAAATTATTTTAATTAATTTTAAAAATGAGTTTTTTCTTATTCATACCACCAAATTTAATGTCAATGTTATAACAACAATTTTTAGATAATAACCTTAATAGTATATTTTGGTTCATTAATACTCTGGGTTTCTTCTATCGGAAGCTATTGAAGAAATTAAATTTATTAGAAACAATTATTACATAAATTATCAAGGTGTTATAAATTAACTTAAAATCCAATATATTCATGTTTTAGATTAATCTATAATAATTTTTATAACCTTGAGTGGATTTAATATATTTATCTTTTTTAGTTTTCAGTGAGATAAAATTATATTTCCCCTTTATGAAAGAAATAAAAAATCCTCTAAGGAAAAATAACCACTTGATGTTGACTTTCAATAATCTGATGAACTAGCCCAATCCAAATTTTTATATCCTAATAACCCATTCTATATTATTACAATGTAAATAAAATTAAAATCCACTATACCTTTGATATATCCCAATTTTATATTCTTTTCAAGCAAGTGTATTTACTTGATATTACTATGGTATCTTACATATTAATTTATAGAGAACCTAATATTGGGTCTTAATTTTTTAGTATATAAGGCTTCCAAAAATATTAATATATTCCCTGACATTGACTTATCATATGTCAATAACTTTCCAAGACATTTATTAAAACACATATATGACTTGGTATTACATGAGTATCCAATTAAAAATCCTTTCATCACCAGGAGACACAAACTTATTATGTTTTTCCTTATTGAGAATAAAAAAACTTATGAAGATTATAAATCACTTAAACATTGGTTTTATACCATATCAAATTTTATATAGTATTTTATTCTCATAGAAACACCAAATATCTATAATAAATATCGACTGATGTCATAAGTGCATCATTACAAAACATATCCAGTAGTCCTTTATCCATAATAATTGTTTTATCCATGTTGTTTATAATTGTACCTCTCTTATCAACTGGAACATTCATTCAAGTATTTCTCATACCCAATAATTGATTCCTTATCCCATATTTCTTGAGATAATCCTCCACTTGAACGTTGGTAAATTCTATTCCATTA
Organism: Viscum album; assembly: GCA_963277665.1. NCBI lineage: Eukaryota > Viridiplantae > Streptophyta > Magnoliopsida > Santalales > Viscaceae > Viscum > Viscum album. Next base: position 496,410,558 of record OY728120.1, read on the forward strand.
TCTATGTAGAATTTCATAATTTTATTCTAAATATATTTTCTTCCCTTTTCGATACTAAGTAATGAAACTAAACACCTCATAATTATGGGTGACTATTATCAACCATTCAATTTTACTATAATCATCAATAAAAATTACTATTATTTACTTCAATCATTGGACCTTGGTGATATTGGTCCACACATATCAAAATAAAACAACATAATCAAACTCATTGGTATTTTATAATTAAGATTGTATGCTTTCCTTTTTTTTGACAAACATCACATATGAGTTTATGAACATGTTATAGTCTAAGAATATCACAATCTCCATCATTCTTTAGTAAATTATCTAATGATTTTTATCTCAAGTGGACCTTCCTTTTATCCCAAAATTTATTTTATTCTTTCCTTGTATAAAGAAAACATATATGTTTCTCCACGTAAAATATAGAGATTCACCCTTCTGCACTTATCATTCATTACAATTGATTCATATTTTCCCTTTATGATATATGGTATTTTTTAAAAATAATTGAATTAACTAAGTCCAAAAGTTGACTTACATTTATATAGTTATGACCTAAGACATTAACAACCAATATAGTTAAACATATCATATATTTACCTCTAATTTTATCCTTCCTTGATCCAATGACTATAAATTCTATATCATTACTAAAAATGATGACTAATTCCAATTCATTCTTGATTCCTATGACAAGATCCTTTTGTCCTATCATATATATAGTGCATCTAATATCAAGGATTGACACTCTAGTTTAATTAATTTCTTTTAGGTTAATATAAAAAACAAATTCATTCTCATATATTTTCTTTTTGATCTACATATTTGAGTTCATATATTGTGATAATTGGTACACTTTATCTTCCATGAAATATAATTGGCCAACTTTATAATATAAGGATGTAATATTTTCAACTAGCATTATAATTCTTTGAGTTGAATTGTAAAACCTCATCATGTCTCTATAGGCATGATAATTCACATAATCTAGGACAAATACTAGGACACATGACCATAAACACCATGAATAAATCAATAGAAATCAAAATCATAACTTGAATAATTACCTCTTTTTGAATGGATTTATTTCTATTATTCACTATTATACCTCTTGCATACAGAATTCACATTTTGAGAGTGTCCCATTTTTTCACAATTATAAAACATAATTTTTTGTATATTATTTTGAGTCCTTTATATATAACCAATTTTCTTTTATTGTATATGAGATATTTTATTTTGAGTCTCACTAAAATCAACCTTCACCTTTGGGGTTGGATTTTGTGGATTGACATAAAACAATAGATCCATCTTTCTGTGATCAAGCCCCATATTGGATTTATCAACATGCTATGTATTTTTCTGGTATAAATAGTCCTCTAGATGGCTTATTGGTCTACTACAGTTCCATTTCACCTTTTCTATAAATCATTTGACCTATTTTATTGAGGTCATACCAAGATTAAAGAGTTTCTCCAGGTATTTTATTTTTCACTCCATCCAATGAATTCTCCCTTATGTTCTATGATTCGTTTGACTCATTCTTTCATTGTGTTAGTTAAATCATTGATAATTAGTACCCACTATTTGATCTTATTTTTTACTCACAAAACATCTTTATGATTTATAGCCTTTAAAATTTTATATTTTCAATTTCCACTCTTAACTCAAACTTCTCTTCATCTTACTGTTTTATGTATCGTTTTTCATTATGAACCACTCCATTGGATTTATTCATTTTAGATTTCTAAACACCTATCATTTCATGTGAAGACTCTAACTCTTCATTGAGATAAAATATTACTTCAAATTAAACCTCATCATCAATAATGACTTTCCTTATTTGTTACTTTTTGAAAACAAGAAAAAGAACATTTTCACTGAGGCCTTTCCAGTCCACAATTTATTCTTATTATATTTCATTTAACCAATTACCCCTTATTATTGTTGGTTCTTCTTCTTGAAAATTTTGTTCTTCATATCTTAAATTTCAAATTAGTTGAATACTTATACATGGAACGTTTATCGACACTATAATCATCTTAAATCCTTTTAGAACAATTTTTTATGTGGTTTTCAACCTTTCTATGTCAAAATCAAATGAAACATTTCCCTTGGACTTCACTTTCCAATTTTTTAAATTTGAGGAAAGGAATGACATGAATTTATAAACCTATTATTCCGAATTATCCTTCGTAATGAAATTGTAAAATTTCTTGAATTCCCCCAAAATAATCAACAATTTTTCATCTCTTAGTTATCATAATTACTAATCTTATATGTGACAAGTGTATTGTGAAGGTTATCTAACATTGTCTCCATTGGATCATTTTTCTCAACCACCAACACTTTTGGATTGAACCAAGGATTAAAATTTCTCAAGATGTCCATTCTGATCATAAAATCATCTATAGTTTCTCTATGACTCTCCATATCATCTAAAATAATAATTTATATGTAAAATAATACATCAACATATTCATTTAGTTGAATCCTGAAGACTTCGTTATTGTTTAATTGAAAATGAAATTTTATCTTCTCAAACCTTTGTTTCACCACCATATATGTTCAATAGAATTTAAAATTAGGTATGTGAATATTTTCACATCACTACCTTTATATATATTATGTTGGGTAAGGATCCCCCAAAAGCATTGCATTTTCTAGAATTGACATCTAATTATTTAAAATATCCTTATAACAAAGATCTACTGTCCATATTGACTGAAATTCCATGAATATAAATTTGGTAAACATCAATTCTTAAAGACCAAAAAAGTATTATATCTATTTATTCCATAGTTAAAAACTATTTCCATTAAATATAATAATCCCTTTATTATTTATTTCTTGCATGACATTCACCTAGAGAATAATTCCATTAACTCTAACCTTTAGATTTGATCTAAATTTTTGGCACCATGCCTGGTAAATACCATGGGTGGGGGTGTTGAATTAGGATATGTTAATTTATTTTTATATAACCCTCATGAATGGTCTTGTTTCAATGTTATTAGGAACACCCCTGTATTTTACAAATTTTATACAATGATAAGTAATATAAATTGGTGAACATGTGATTTTACAAGTTGAACCCAAACTAGTATTATCTGAGGAGAATACACTGTAAATGTGCTAGTTTACCTGAATCACTAAGAAAACTATTTTTTGTAATGTTCTGTACATTTTCACTATCCCTCTGGTTTACAAAAAAATACAATTAAGAAATTAATACTCTATCAACTAATGTTAATAAATTGATCCTCTATTATAATTTTTAGATGAATTGAGTCAACTTTAAAATGTTTCACACAAACACTAGTTTGAAATAAATATCATTGTTCATCAATAAGATGAAATTTACTTTACTACATATGAGTTTCTCTTAATAAATACACCATCATGTGAAATATTCTTTGTATAATATTGACCACATAAATCCTTCATGGAAGACTCCTTGATGAACCACCCTTTGTGTAATTTCTCTATGAAATCCTTATCACCACATAAGTTTTTCAGGTACTCATCACTATGTAAGTTATTTTAAAACACCAACAGATTATATATGTTATTTTTATTATACTGATTTCTATATATACACTTTGTGAATTTTAATCTATGAATTTTCTTCATAGAATTCTACATTCCACATAATTGCTTTGTGAAATACTCCTTCACAAATGAAGCGATTTATTCATTATAAGTAAATTTATAATTATTTTTTCTCTTGATTAATGGAGTTATTAGTGGAATTTATAGAGGAAAATATCAACAAAAAAACACACTTAAAAAAATATCTCACTTTAACCCTTTGATAATGATTATTTTATACACTAATTGCCTTTTATGGATCATTGAAATCACCACCTATCTCTCACAAATGACAAGGCCACCTCATAATTCCCTTTTGGAATTTCTCCCTTTGTCTATAAACTTTATCTATATCTTGAATAATAGTTATACTAAAAGATATTATATGTGTTTCATTTGAAACAAACTTGAAGTATTTAATAACTTTCCTTACACACAACCCCAAGTCAATCTGAACCACAATATCATAAAATATTATATCCATGAAATTAAATAAAAAGGCATGAAAAATAATAAAATATTTATTAAAAATATTAATAAAGGTGTTTAATTATTTAAATTAATTTATAAATTCATAATAAATAATTACTCAATTTTTAGAAAATTCATTTTATGGATCCAAAATACATTTTCTTCGTAAATGATTTTTATTGAATTTTTACAAACAAACATTATTATAATTTTATACCATTTTTAAAAATTTTATTTAATTAAATTAACATCATATTTTAAATCATAATGTATCTTAATTTCAATTTTTAATAATTTTATTAAAATATATATTTTTCAGTGAATATTGAGAAGTACTGATTTTTTTAAAATAAAATTTATTATCAAATAAAATTACCCATATGTTTTTAATTTTATTTCAATGTAACAACAATATAATTTTATTATAAATAAAATAATTAATTACATTAGAATCATCATTATATTTGATTTTGGAAAAATCTATTTTTTGGCTTAAAATCACATTTATCTTAAAACTATTTTTTTTGTACACAATGTGTTTTTATATTAATTTTTTTCAATATCTAATTATTAATGGTTTTAATGTGATTATAATATTATATATTTAATATTATATTATACGTTTATTTTATGGTTTTTACATGGTAATAAATGGGGGTAAATTATGTTCTACGTTTAAAAATTCATTTTTCTCACATAAGACTTCCTTGCAGTTTGTGCACTTTTTTAAAATTAGATTGCAAAAATTATATAAATTGAATATGTATAAATGGATCATATATTTAGAAACATGATAATTAATATAATCCATTAGTTTCAACTTTATTTTTTTTCATAGTGAATAATAAAAAAGGTTAAATTTTGTTACCATGGTTAAGGTTAAATGGGTTCATCCGGGACTAATACAAGTGATAAGGGTAGTTTTTCAACCCAAACCTATCAAATTATTATTATTTTAAAATATTTAAAACATATGTTATCCTAAATTTTAATCATTCTCCATTTGGATCCACTTACCCATGAAAGTGACCTTATATCATTGAAATATTTTAATAAATTACATTTGTATCCCTACCCTCATTTATAAATGGGATACTATTATACTTATTAAAAAATTTAGATACTTCTATATCAACAAATACCTACTAAAAAACCACAATAGTCTCTTTACCTTATTCCTAGATATTTTATTCTTCTCACATGCCTAGTCCTTTAATTCATAATGTGTAACCCAAAAGGAGTCTCTCAAAGAAGAGGAATAGATCTTAACCAACCTCTTTCAATTTTATTTGTTATTATATTTTTTATAAAAATGTTGTATCCCAAAAAAGATTAATCTATTATCATAAATTTACTTGGATGTTATTATGCTAATGGAATAACCATTTACCACCTCTTATCATTCAAATAAGAGATGATAGTATCACTCATGTGTACATGTGGACTACCTCCTCCACACAGTGATACAATTAATTTTTCATAACCATAATTCATGGTGGGTTATTATGATATATTTAATGTTTATATATTATATTTAAGTTATAATACTATTTTATTAAATTTTAATTAATATTTACCTTTTTTATTCCATTCATCGAAAAATGGAAACATCACTTGTGCATACGTGTGGATTATCATCTCCCCATAGAGATGTAATTCATTTTTGATCACCACTTTATATGAATGTTCATATATATATATATGATGAATATATAAGATATTTATATCATGATTTATATTCTTTATAATAATATACCATGATCAATATGTGTGGGCTATAATTATTAAACAAAAACATACATGCAAAATGAAGCGATTAACACCCGAAATAATGACGATAATGAAATATTTTTAATAAATGGGAGATATGATGTTATAAGTAAACCATGTATGGAATTATAGTATTTAATATTATTTTTTGGATAATCATACTAAATTTATATTTATTTTGAAGTACCTTACAGTGAAAAAAATAATGATTAACTTTAGGTATAGGTTTTATGTAACAATCTCATTTTTATCAGGATTTTTTATGCTTAAATTTTAGATAAAGAAATTATATTATATATCTCCCTAAAATATTATATCTTCTCTTATAATATATTTAATTATATTGACTATGTTTTTACCTTTAATTTTTATCTCTTTAATAACTAAATATGCTGAAATATTATTTTTGAGGAATATCGACCTTGTTTTTATCATTGATTGATAATATTTTCTTCTGTTTACAGATTTTCTTTAAAACAATTTGAAGAATGATTTATGTATGTTAGAAAAATTATTTTATTTAATTTTTAAATATATTTTAATTTCTTTATCTAGGTGTAAAAATAATTTTCTTATCATTTTAAAAATGTGGCTCTTTTGACTTTTTATAAAAAACATGAAAGGAATTTTTTTTAACAAACAACGCATGAATGGATTTTCTGAAATTCATTAGTGCTATTTTCTTTAAATATTACTCAACAAGTTTTGATTTTTTTTTCAAAAAAATGTTCCCTTAATATTTTTATATATTTTTATATTCTGAGTAAGTGATTACAAATGAAAAGGGTATTTTCCTCAAGAAATGTTCTATTAATCTTTTGTAGGTATTTTTATCTATGACAACATCTGTTAATGATTCATTTGATTTACTAAGGATATGATTTAATGTTACCATTTTTTTTCTCTCTAGGTTTTATTACTATGACTAGGAAAGTTTTATGAAAATATTATCCTTTACATGGATTATTATTTGATGATATGATGCATGCTGTATGATATTGTGACATAGATATGTATCGTTTTCATTATACATTATATTTGAAAAAAATTATATATCCCTCTAGTGTATTGGGTATAGATGGATATCTCATGATATAATAATCATTGGAATGGGGTGTGATCCTAGTTCAGAAAGGGACTTTGTCTAATAAGATAATTTTGGGAGTAAACCTTGACTAAGGAAACATTGGAATGGGGAGTGATCAAATCCAATATGATAGTCTTGGCAGTGATCCTTGAGTAAGGAAATGATTTTGTATTCTTACGTGAGGCCATATAATTATTTCTTATGCTTATTATATGTTTTCATATATAATTATTGATTATTGATGATTCATTACTCTTATTTATTGTGTACATTTATTGAAAAAACTTTATTCCATGTTTCGTGATTATGATCAATGAATTGATAGGTAAAATTTTATAATGTTAAGATCCTATTTTCATACCATTATTCTTGTCTTATTCTCACTTATTATAATTTATTAATATCTATTTTTTACCCGTATTGACTATATTATCTCAACATTTCTTATGTTTCACTTCCACAAGTTATAGAGAATAGTTTTATGTATGTTATTTATAATAAGGGTTCTAGTTGTGAAGATATTAAAGGGAATTGATATAGATCATTTATGTACCAATATTTTATGTATCCACATTTCCAAATGCAATGAACCTTTGTGGTTGGGGAATGAATCATATAGATATGTAATGAATATTTCTTCCAATAATATATATTATTTTTGTTTGAAAATTATGGGACTCTATTGTTAGTATCAGATCTGGGTTTAGTATCATTTTGAAACTATGTTGTGGAATATTTAGTGAGAACCCTTAGAATAAGAATAAGTGTAGGGAAACATCCTAAGTTATGGTAAATAATGAATTGTGGTTTACTGAGAAAATACACACCTGTATGGACATTACAAGTGGACATGGTTTTGAAACAAATGAATCAATGGGTAATTACCCCAAAAATGGTTTTTAGAGTATATATTGACTATTATTCTGATGCATGGTGAATGCACCCTTACTATGATATTTGTTTGACACTCCTAGGGGACATACTTAGGTTAACTCATGATTTATTTTAGATCCATTATAAACAATTTAAATATATAATAACCATGGATGGACTTGGGTAAACTGAAGGTGTCATAGAGTGAATGGAAGGTGTCATGAGTTACACATCCTTTGATTGATTTTTCAAGATTGATTGCTCTGATTATTGATTCCTTATGGTCATGATAATCGTTTTCATTTTATTAAGGTATTGGATATTGAATAATGAAGTTGAGGTGGAAATAAGTATTCTCAATTATTGATGTAATAAAATATAGATTACTTATATGACTTCTTGAATATCATGAAAATTATCGATTAATTTTAATTCACATCCTCAATGATTATATGTAAATTTAAATATAAAAATTAAAAATGGTATAATGATCAAATTTGAAGTATGAAATTACTTCCGATTAAATATTGTGGGAATATACTACCTAAAAATATATTTATTCTTTATATAGTTTAATCTAATGATATTTTATGCATGGAATGGATTTCCATATATAAACTTCATATCAATTGTCGAGAAAGGGTAGTCGAATTTGATATTCCAAACAAACCTATGATTGTATACTAGTGTGAGTATAAATATGAATTTATAAAGGAAATTAAATTTGTTTCATTGGTCATTGTTATTATATAATGTTTTATTTATCTTAGATGGCTGGGGATAAAATAAGCATTAAATACATTCCTTTTTTTGGGAGCTTTTTTATTTTTTTTCTAGAAGAGTTTCCAAGTCTTCCTTCAAAAAATGACATTTTTTATTTAACTCATATCTAGTGTTATACCAATATCAAATAATCTATATATAGTTTCCTCAATTGAGTTTCATGAATTGAAAAACAAACTCGAAGAGAATATGGATAAGCGATAAATTTATCTAAGTTCATCAACTTGGGGAGAACGTATTCTTTTTTCAAGAAAAAAAGACAAATCAATTAGAATATTAATTCATTATGGAGAACAAAAATCGATCATGGTTAAGAATTAGTATCCTTTTCTCTATATTGATGATTTTTTTGATCAATTATGAAAAGATAATTTTTTTTAAATCATGATATTTGATTTGGATTTTATAATTTTTTTATAAGTGATGACATAAAACCTTTATTAAAAACCTTAGAAATTATGAATTTATAGTAACTTTATTTGGTCTAATTAATTACCCTAATATCTTCATGGATTTAATGAATATAGTCTTTAAAGACTACCTTGACTGGTTCTTGGTAGTATTTATAGATGATATTGTTATATATTATAAGAAAAAAATAAGAACTTAGAGGTCACTTGATAATTGTAATAAAGAAACTAAATAATGAGAATAATTAAGTAAAATTAACAAATATGAATCTTGGCTATATATATTTTCATTTTGGGTCACATAGTCCCATTAGAGGGTATATCAGTGGATCCATCAAAATTTAATTTTATAAACATTGGAACATACAAACAACTATGTCTAAGATCCTTAGTTTTCTTATATAGGTTGGATGTTATTGACCCTTTATGAAATATTAATCACTATTAACTAATCAACTAACCAAGTTATCCTGAAAGGGATTGAAGTTCTCTTGTACTGATGAATGTGAAGAAAATTTCAAGGAACTAAAGAGAAGGTTGTTTAGTACACCTTTCCCTATAGTGCCTTGTAGAAGATAAGGCATCGTGATGCATATAAAAAGGTCTAGGGTTTCTTCTTATGTAGAATGATATGGTGATAAATTTTGACTCATGAAAATTTAAGGTTAATAAAAAAATTACTGACTCATGATTTGGAGTAATAAGTGGTAATATTTTCAATAATGATATGGAGGCATTAGCTTTACAGAGAAAGGTGTGAAATATATTATGATCATAAACTTTTAAAGTATATAATATCAAAAAAAAGAGTTTAATATGTGAGAAAGAATATTGTTGGAGTTGATTAATGATTGTGAATACTCAATACATTACCAAACCAGGAAAGAAAATAAGGTAGCTGATAATTTGAGTGAAAAGGATAATGCCAACCTGTCTATGATAAGGATCACAAAAGATGTAATATTTATATATTTTCAAAGGACTGACCATAAAATATTTAAGGAAGGGGAGACATATTAACTTTTTCACATGAGTATTATTTCATCTATCCATGTAATGATTAAATATTCATTGAAGGGGGATGTGGATGTACAAAAGAATTTGACAAATGTATGATGATTTCAACCTTTATTGTGATTGAATTATAAGTCTCATGATCTGAGTATGTATCCCATCAATACAAAACATGAAGAATGAACTATTGGATGTCACTCATTTCTCATCATTTTCATTTCATAATGGAAGTAAAAAAGATATATAGAGGTATGAAGAAGAATTTATAGTGGGAAAACATAAGGATATATATTGCAGAGTATGTATCTCTATTCTTGGTATATGAGCCTGTTAAGACTAAGAGACAAAATGATAAGGGGTTCTTACAACAATCACCCATATTAGAATGTAAATTTTAAAACAACACCATGGATTTCAGTTCCAGATTCCCAAAAACATATAAAGGACATTATTCTTTTTAGGTTTTAGTTAATCACCCAATAGATTCATTAAACATCATTATAATATGAGAATATTTCTCTCTTGATCATATTTCCCGGATAAAAATTTAATAAGTTCCAAGGTTTCATTGGGTAACACATTCTAATGTATCATATAGATATTTTAGGTTTACCAAGATGTTCTAGAGAAGACATAAAAAACTTATAGATACCTTGTTGTTTTTCAATACTACACATCAACCCTTGAAATAGATTCCATTTTATGGGACTATATAAACCCTGGATGATCTTTGTGATTATATTATCAATATTTTAAAGGTTTTTGGGATCAGTACCTTCCTCTAATCGGGTTTTCTTAAAATAATAGCTTTCAATCAATAATTTAGATGGATAATTATGAAAAATTATTTATAAATAAGTTTTGAACTATGATATTCTAGTATGAATTTAGAGAAAGAAGTTTATTGGGACATGAGCTAGCAAAAAATGGAAGAGAAGTTCCAAGCCATTCACTAGCATATCAATGCATAACAAAGTCCATAAAAGAGTTATAATGGTGATCATTTGTGGGATCTAAAATTCAATTTTTATGAGAAGTTCTTCTTATGAATTTACTAATAGAATATAGTTATTATATTTGTAAATAATGGAAATATCAACCCTAGTTATATGGTCCTTTAGAGTTCTTTATTGGTTGGGGACAATTTCTAATTGCTCGATACTCTTACAAAAGATCTCTCAAGTTCACGATGTATTCCTTGTATCTATCCTAAGTAATTACATATGAGATACATAACATATACTAAAATTATAGGTTATATCACCAAATAAAAATTTCCTTTGAATAAAAATTCGTACAAATTTTGGATCATAGAGATAAATTTATACGGAAAAAGATTAATCTTGTGGTGAAATTTATTTGGAGGAATAACAAATGTGATGAATCCACAAGGGAACTTAAGGATGGGATTAAATATATATATCCCCATTTTTCTATACTAGAGTGATAGAATTTTGAGGTAAAAGATTAATTTTATGGGTGGTATAATGTAACCCAACAAGATTTAATATCTATATCCATTGAAATAAAACTTAAATTACTTGATAGCCTACCTTACACGCATCTTTGGGTCCATATGAACCATGATATGGAAAAACATTATGACATATACATTAAATTGGAATATATAAATTATAATAAATACTTTATGATTTTTTTATAAAAGTTTTAACAATGAAAATCTATTGATCAATGCATAATAAATAAGTACTCAATTTTCAGTAGAGTCATTTCAGTCTTCAAAAAAATGTTTTCTTAAAATATGTTTTTATTACATTTTTACATGTGAACATTATTATTAATTTATTCCATTTTCTAAAATTTTATTTAAAGAAAATTAACAACATTTTTTGAATCATCCTATCACTGTTAGTTTAGGGCGAATGTTTTTTAAAAAGAGTTATTTTTCTATGAACAATGAGATATACCGATATCTTTTGAAACAATCATTTATTCACAAATAAAATTCACATTATATTTTTTTTGATATTAAATTAATATGATTATATATTAATTATAAATAATTTCATTAATTGTATGTGAATTTTTAATATATTATATTTTCGTATAAGATAATTTTTGTGCTTAAAAACACAATTTCTAATAAGTATTTTTATGCTCATAGTGTGTTTTTATTTTTATAAATTAAATAAACATCTATTTATAAATTGTTTAATTAATTTTATATATTATATATTTAATATATTTTTGTGATGTTCATTTTATGGTTTTTACAAGCAATGAATGGAAGTAAATTTAATTTAATACTCAAAAAATAATTTTCCTAAAATGGGTTTTCATTGAAATTTGTGAACTTTTTTAACATTATATTATAACACATAAAAAAATTGAATATAGTTAAATGTATTACCTATTTTAAATCATAAAATCAATATAATTTAATAGTAGTTACTTAATTGTTTTCATAGTTGATAGTAAAAAACGTAAAATTTAGTTACCTTAGTTATTTTTAAAATGAGTTTACTAGGGGTAAAACCAAGATATAATGTTATGATTTTCACCCAAACCTATACAATTATTCTTTGTTTAAGATATTTCAAAATTATTTAATCCTATATTAAAATAATTTTCCTTATGGTTCCACTTTCTCAATAAGGTGACCTTATATCATTGAAATATTTTAAGAAATTTCATGTGTGTCCCTCCACTCACTTATAAAGTGAAACCTATTATCATAACATATTCACAATGTTTTATCATAATTTTTTCAGAAAATAACTACTATAAAAAATTTCAAGATTATTTATCTTCATCCTATAATTTCTTTTATTCTTTTAAGACCAATTCTACAAGGATTAAGGAGTAATTAAAATGAGCTCTCTTAAAGAAGATGTGTAGATCATAACTAAACTCTTTCACTTTTATTTATTCTAATACATCATATAAAAATGTGGATACCCTAAAAAAATTCTCAATATAGTATCATAAATATGATAAGATGTTATTATGTTGATGGTAAATCTCTTTACCACCTCTTCTAAATCAAATAGGGGATGAAATACAACTTGGGAATACGTGTGGACTACCACCTCCATGTAGCGATACGATTCATTTTCCATCATGATAATTCATTTTTTTATTATGATAGAATTAATTTTTATATATTATATTTAGTTTAAATTAATTATTCTACAAATTTTAGTTAATATTTACTATTATTTGATTCCATTAATCAAAAAATGAAAACGTCACTCATGCATATGTATGAACTACCATCTCCTCATAGCGACATAAACCATATTTAATCACAAATTCTTCTGAATGGTTATAAATATGTAGATAATATATATATATATACTATATTTATATGATTATTCAAATTCTATATATGAATAAACCATGATCACAGTGCATGGATCATAAGTGATGAACAAAAACATTCATGAAAAACGAAGTAGTTTAATTGATAATGATGATGATAATGAAATATTATTAATGAATATGTGATAAGATGTTTAAATTAAACCCTGTGTGGTATTATAGTTATGAATTTGGTTATTTTATATAATTATAAAAAATTTAAATTTATTATACAAGAGGTTAGATTTCAAATGAAGAAATATGAACTTGAGGTAAGGGTTTTATGTTGCAATATCATTTTTTATTGAGATTTTTAATATTTAAATTTAAATGATATATCTCTCAAAAATATTAATTAATTTATTATACTCTATTTATTTATGGATATTATATATTTACCTTACATTTTCCTCTCTTTATGTACTCAATAGACCAAAATATTATTTAAAGAAAACCAAATCTATTTTTCACCTCGTCCAAGAATCTTTTCTTCCATGTCCCTATTTTTTTAAAAATGATTTCATGAATGATTTTAATATTTTGAAAAGATTATTTAAAATAAATTTAATTTAATTTTAATTTATTTAACATGTTTAAAAAGTTATTCTGTTATTGTTTTCTAAACATGGTACTTATGAATTTTACTAAAAATGTGAAAGTGTTTTTTGTTTTAACGAACACCACACAAATAACTTTCCATACCATCACGGATAATAATTTATGTAAATGTTATTATATAATTATACTTTTTAATTTTCTAATAAAACTTTTCAATTAATATTTCTAAAAAAAATTAAATTTTAAATAAGTGATTTCAAATAATAGGGTTGTTTTCCTCAAGAAATATTCTAGTGATATTTTGAAGGTATTTTTAGCTATTCCAACATGCTTATATGTTTCTTATGACTTTATAGTGATATGATCCAATGATACCATATTTATAATTTATCTTTATGGTTTATTATTACAATGATGAAATTTTTATGAAACCTATATCCTTTTTACATGTTATGATTTGAAGATATGAGGGATGTATTATGACCTTGTGGCCCACATATGTATGGATTTCATTAGGAGATTTGGTGGATAGAAATTATATACCCCTAAAATTTATTGGGAAAATACGTATTTTTTATGATATAATAATGAATAGAATGGGTTATTAACATAGTTTAGTAAGATAACCTTTCCAATAAAATATTAATGGGAGTGAACCTCAACAATGGAAAATGATGGAATGTGGAGTGAACCCAATCCACTACGATAGCCTTTAGAGTGATCCTTGACTAAAGAAATGATTTTTTACGCTTATGTGCATGAAAAAACATATGTATTATGTGAATTATAATTTTAGGGCTCATGATTGATTATTTACGATTCTACTCTCATTTGCCTTATGTATTTTGAGTTTTTAAACATTATTCCATGTTTCATGATTATGATATATGTAATTATTGGTATGATTTTCTAATCCTAAGATCATGTTCTCATACCCTAATTATTTTATTATTATAACTTATGATCATTGATTGATACATATTATATTTACCATTACCAAGAACAGAGTTCACCCTTTCTTATGATTCCCTTCCCTAGGTTATGGAGAAAGGTTTTAAGTATGTTTTTTCTAAGAAGATATCTATTTGTGAAGAACATAATGGGAAATGATGTAGATCATTTATGAACCATTTGTTTACATATAATTATTTCTAATGAAACTAAACCTTCTCAGTTATCATGTGGATCATATTGATATGTAATGAATGTTTATACTAATAAGATGTAGTATTTATTTATGAAAAGTATAGGTCACTATAATAAACATTCCTCCATCTTTTTATAGAACATTACATTGAAAAGTAGTAATTTATTTGTGAAAATGAATTCCTTTATGAAAGAAATTTTTCTTTCAAAAACCATTCATTTTTGTAAACCATTCTTTTTTATCACACCATTCCTTTAATACATTTTTGTTCCTTTTCTATTTTTTGAAAAATAGCACATCATTGAGTCCAATGTTTTTCATAAATCACAAAAAAACTCGAACCAATTCTAGAATTAATTCCCTATTGAATGCTTCAAGATTAACCTTTTATGGAGTATTTTCAATATTATTTTCTAATAAATAAAACATAAAAATATAAAGAACTAACTATCATGTCCTTTTCTAACAAAAATAAAGAACATGTATGTTTCATTTTCGTTGGATGATATTCATATATTCAATGATTATGGTTTTATTATGAACCTTGAGGAGAAATGAACAACTCTCTATTTGGTGTGTAGATGAGTTGATATGAATCACCCAAAATTGGGTGGAATCATCCTCAAAACCTTGATATGTTTATATATTTTGTAATTTAATGAAAGATAAAGATGATAAGTCCACTAGAGATAATTAATTTGATTATTCAAATCCAAATGGATACTCTAATAGACCAAACCTTCATGGACCATTACATTGGGTATTTTGGGTGTTTGGTATTGGGAGAGATTGGATGAAGGGAGGTGTTGCTAATTCCGATATTTTATTTGGAATAGAATAGTTTTCAGTCTAGAGTATCGATATATGACAATACATTTTTAGCTCTGTCTAGAGTAACTCTTATGTATAAAGTGGATATTATAAATAAAATTTATTTATTTTTTAAATTCAATACATATTTACTTCTTTAATTGTAAGTTCCTTATGCAGAAAATATATCTAACATTTCATTTTTCATTAAAGGGGAAAATATTACCTATTGGAAGAATATATTATGTATTTAATTTGTATAAGGTTAAATTATTATATATTATTAAAATATTAAATATCCTATAGAAGTATATATTTAATCAAAACATGAATACTACCTTTTCTAAATTTCTAATATGGAGGAGTCTTCATTATGATATATAATAGTAAAACCTTGATACATAATAGTAAAACCTTGAATACATAAATCATATCAATTTTCAATATAAGTTAAATATTTTTCCTTAAACCATATTTTATGACTGGTTAGGTGAATTATCAATAATAATCCATATTTTGAATAGAATCATATTTTTTGATTAATAGGGGTAATGTTGATAATAGTCTATATGGTTTACACTGTCTTTTTTGGACTTAGAATGTCATGGTATGGTAATAGTAATTTCATAATGACTTACCTTGATCATATAAAATTAAAAGAGTTATCCATTTTATAAAAGGGGGATCAACCAAGAAGATCACACCATAATCCTTAAAATAACATTTGAATTCAACCCATCAGGTGGTGACTTTTTCTATCATGCCATGAATCTATGCATATGAATTTAATTATAAATCATGGGTTCCTCATTTAATTTGGGATGATCTATATTATTTCACTAAAATTATGGATAATAATGGGAGATACTTTGTTGTTTCATGGTTTCCAAGGAATATCCATTACCTTTTGTATTATATGATTGATTGGTTATTGATTTAAGGAGAATTTCACTTTATTTATTCTTTCCTTCTAACATTGTGGTTGAAACAACAATTATATTTTGTGTTGGCTTGTTTCTTTAGGTTTATTTTCATGAAGGAGGTTTATGAAATATTCTCATGGATTCATTGGTTCTCGAATTTAATTCCCTCAAAATGGAATTTCTTAGTTCTATTGTGGTTGGGGATTTTTAGTATTTTCTTATTTATTGCTAAATATTATGTTTCTTGGTATGTTTTATAATCTATTAAATTATACTTATTGATGTTGTTGGTGCCAAAATATGTGCAGAGGAAAATAACACAAAGAGAAAACAAATTCCAAAAAGGCTTCCTCTTGAAGCCCATTCATGGAGTCCCTTAGAACCACACCATTCACGAAGCCCCACAACACTAGGGTCGAAGTGTAGCCGATGCCCCATTCACAGTCTCCATGGAGTAATGAGGTGGGATGCTCTATGGTTATGACATAATTGACTGGAATATTGTCACCGTGGAGGGATCTGAATCGACCTCTATGAGTCTGTCAAAATTGAAGGAATCCTAGGCATCTTCGTGAAGAGAACCCAGGAGAGCTCCATACCGAGGAGGGGATGGTGGTCGACTCTGCGGTTATGAAGAACATGACACAATCCGTGGACGATCATGGAGTTCCATGTGTCTTTGCACTGATCTGTCCCTACTTCGTGCCTCCCCTCACCTATAAATATCAATCTCCCCTCGAGTCAAATGGACGGATACTACGACCTTTCTCCTTCTCAGCTGCCAAATTGCGAAGCACTTTTTTCTCTGTGAAACCTTGAAAAAAATGAGTTCTTCCAGGTACTTGAGCATTGCGAATTACTCTTCCCTTAGCTCAAATACAACCCATATTCAAGTAATGATTCCCTTCACAGAGCCCATGGGCCATCTCAAAAGAAGTAGATCCCTAAGGGGATTCAGGTCTTCGTAAAGCACTCATGCTTCAATAAGTACCTTCCATGCACATGTGAACCACATGCTAAGGAAATATCACTATTCTTCGTGAAGCACATTGCTTCACAGTGCTATTCTTTTCAATGTATCCTTTCCTCACAAAGTCCCACTCCATGAAGTCCATTCCACTTCGTGAAGTACCCTCCATATGAACCTCCACACTATTCCTAGTCTAAGCCATTCCACTTCCCGAATCATACCCCTTCGCAAAGTTTATCCACTACGTGAAGCACCATAGCTTCGCAAGGTCCCTTCATGTGAACCCATTTGCTTCACAAACCCTTCTCCGATATGACCCTCCAGGTTTTTATGAAGTGATTTCAATGTCCCTTGGGTGGTGCATTATGTTGCGTTGCTTATCCTTATGATTCTTCGTATAGGCACGCTAATGGAAATTGCTTCTCCACATAGCCATGATAACATGGCCCCCACAATGGATCACTCCACAACACCCCCTCACCAAGGCATTGAGGATGCCTTCCCTTCTCCAAGGGTGGGTAGGTATCAGTAATGTATTCCCTAGGGGTGTGGAGTGAACATGCCTTATCTGAGATGCATGACATTAAACTACCAAGCACCATCATCCTCATTACATGACGTCAAACTATGGCCTCTCACCCTGAAATACTTTCGGGGAGCCCCATCTCCAACATTATCTATTCCCGCTCATCTCTATGGGAGTGATATATTACTCAAATGGAATGAGATACTCTTGGATGGAGTGAAATTTGTCTACAGGGAAGGGAAACCATCCTGGTGTAAGCCCCTAGCCTTTTTTGCAGGAGGATGCACCCCTACTCCTCCTCTTTTCTTCAGTGTCAAAGAATAGAGGAGATAAGAGCAAAGGGACTTCGTTACCCTATCCCTATCCCTTGAGGACTTATTTCCATTGGACTTAAATCCAAGAGTAAGTAACAATATCTATTTTCCCAGGATACTAACCACACATAAGCCCATGTTTCTTATTTAGGCCACTAACCTCATGTAAGCCCCACTTCATTCCCCAATTACGCACCTTTCACGATGTGATAGTCTGGTTATTTCTGCCTCATGTTTCTCACCCCAAATATGACTCATGTGGGATTAGAGTAAGAATTGACCATGTAATCCTTCATGGGATGTCTTAGCACATGGGCCCCAAGTATCATCGCAAACTAAGTGGACTTTGATCCTTTCCCTTTCCAAGAAAAGTATGCAGGAAGTGTCTATGAGGTTCAATCCCAACACCTATTTGTTCCAAACCCTTCATGTAGGTTCACCCTCATTATGCTTGACATTAAATTGCATCCTCACGAACTACGTGGACTTTTATCCTTGTCTCCTAGGAGAGGTACATAGAAAACCTCCCTGATGTTCAAGCCCAACACCTATTTGTTCTGACCCCTTCACATCGGTTCACCCTCTTCCTAGAAGATGTGAAACTGTGTCATCCTAAACTATGTGGACTTTGATTGTTGTCTCCTAGGTGAGGTATGTAGGAAGCCTCCCTGCGGTTCAATCCCAACACCTACTTGTCCCGAGCCCTTCATGTTGGTTCACCTTCATCTTGCATGATGTTAAATTGTACACTCCTTTTCATCATGCAAGACGATAAACTGTACCCTTTAGAACCACATGGGCCTTGATCCTTGTCTCCTAGACATGGTACATGGGAATCCTCTCTAAGGTCTAATCCCAATCAACGACATGCCATTGGAACCCCAACTAGTGGTATGCAATTTGAATCCCAGTCGATGGTAAGTCGTGGGAACCCAAAATAGTGGTACACCATTGGAATCCCAATCAAAGGTAATCCATTGTCAACCCCATCTAGTGGTAAGCTATTGTGATCCCCATATAGTGGTATGACATTGGGATCCCCATCCAGCAGTAATCTGTTCTGATCCCCATCCAACGGTAAGCCATTGTAGTCCCCTTCATTGGGACCCACATCTCTGGTCCGCCCCCGGGTGTCCGACCAACCTAGGCTGCTAACCACGCACAAGCCCCAGCATATCATCAGGTCCCTATCCTCTACGCACAACCCAATTCCATGCCCCCATCCTGAACTACGCGGACATTGATTCCCTACTACAGGGATACGTAGGATGTCTCTTCAAGGTGAATGCCCAACATCACCGTCGTCCTCATGTTAGTTCCATCTCATTCTCTATCTACTCTCAACCATCCGTATCCATCCTGGTTCTTATTCGGGCCGCCACATCCCAGTGAGATCATGTCACTCACTTTCTTACTATTGCTAGAATCAATCAGGAAACTAACAACACGTTTGACCCAATATCAGTGTTCCCTCATGGGGTTGCACCCATCTAATCCACTCTTAGTAGTGTACCAATTAGTTCAATCCATCCCTTCTAGAAGTTAAAAATTCAACATACCCTATGTTAAATATTGTAAGCTGAAGAAAAAATCAGTGACATGTCTATGACATATAATTCCCTGCACTAAATTGGGGATGCCTTTGGCTTCCGCGCCCCCAAAATCCCTATCATAATGGGAAAAAAACCAAACGCATTAGTGTTGCGGCATCCAGACAGGCCAACGGTTTCCAATGTGACTAATACCTCGATCGAAGGTTTATTTCCTGACTTGACACCTTAGAATGTCCATATAGAAGCAACGTAATTTACATGAATCCATGAATACATGGCACTAGGAAGAGTTTCATGAACAACATCTTAATTCTATGAGGGAGACCCGTACAAGGCAATGTGTTTCGAGGAGGAATCCAGAGAAGGAGGGACCAAAATCCCATCAACCAATATTGATCAAGGAGAAAACGTCCCTGAATAAGCGACGGATTCCACCAACCTTTAGAAAGCTAGAATGTGGGGAATAAATCAGCGCACCCACCACAGACTGATACACCCCCCGAAGAAAGTGTCAAATCCAAAAATGGTGAACCGACCTAAAATTATTCTCCTCAATGTGGAGATTAGTAGAATTTAAGACATTACTGGATTAGTTTGTCACCAGATCTAGTCATTCGGCCCCAGGTCCCTCCATGAAAATAGTGGGCCTTGTATGAAACTCACCAGAAATTGGGGCAGTGGAACATTGGTCATCCCGGTCTGCAACATTGTCAGCGTGGATCCATGTTACCAATAATGGAATATGGAATGGAGCTAGGGAACCAGACTTTACTTTCCATATTATAATAATGATGGTTAAATCTCCCTACTTTTCAGGACCCAAGCTATCCTGATAGGAAACCAATCACCGCCCACCCAATGACGCATGGGAAGGGGAAATGTCAATGCAGAAATCCCACACAGGATCATCTCTTCTATGGAAGCCTCTATGTCCACGGCTGGTGGGCGCCCATGCCCCATCTCCCAATATGAATTCATTTAGAGATGGGTGATTAATGACCTCATTCGACGATATGAGGAGGTGGTGATTATCCTAACTCGGGATATGAACAGACAAGAATTGGAGGGTTCTACACCTCGTCATCCCTACCATCTCCAGGGTTCGTGTAAGGAGAAAATTCTCCCCTCTCTAAAATATAATTGTTTCAGGAGCCTCTCCCCCGAGCGCTTCGATGACTCCCTCACCGACGCCATTGAGGTGAGGGATGTCTGAGCCAATGAAAACTAAATCCCATTTTAGGGGATCCCAAGGAGGGATTCTACCAGGCCACTTCAACACAACGACCTGAACCCATGAGCTGATGAGCAGGTGAGCTATGTGCCTACACCATTGGATCTAGTTTGGTTAACCTGACGCCAGCGTCATGCGCAGGCTGAGGAGGTTGCCCGCCGATGGGCATCAACATCAATGGCTACCACGGACCCTACCACTGCTGGGACATACCATCACTCCCCTTCTTATTCCAAATAAGGTCACTCATATACTAGGCCCAGATCGAGGCCCCAACCACCCCACAGGTATTCTAGGTCGAATGTCTTTGTCACCGACACAGGTGGGGTCCGTCGCGGGCCAACCCACAGAAATGACATCCAGTATGGAGGTCCTCCCCTTTCCATCACTAGGGAGAGACGGTTACTCCCCACTCCCATTCTTGGCATGGAGGTCCTCCCCATTCCACAATCAATCTGAGTGAAGGTCCTCCCCACTGCATAGACACCTAGTACAAAATCCTCTTCCACACCCATGACCTCAGGTATGGAGCCGTTCCCCCTGTCACAGGTCACCGATGTGAAGATGCTACCCAACTGATCAACCATAATTGTAGGGGTCTTCACCATATCCATAAAAAATATTGATTAAGGTCCTCCTTCTCCTAGAAATCAGAGAATTGTAGGTTTTCTTTGGTTCATGGTCACCCAACATGGAGGTCCTACCTATGTTTAGCTTGAACAGTATAAGGACCATACTCATACCGACACTGCCTAAGAAAATTGTCATGGAGGACCTTACCATGCTATTAATAGCTCCAACAAAGCTCCTACCCTCTCCAGCACTTCCAGCAGAGACTCCCTTCGGCCGTCAGCTAGTGGATACGAGGTTCCTTCCTATGTTCCCTTTGAATTTTTTTCACGTGCTCCTTGCGCCTCGGATCACCTAGGTGGAAGTCTTCCCACCCCCACCATTAGTTCGGACGAAGGCCCTCCTTGAGACAAAAACCTACTCTGTCCCAAAGAGCCATCCTAGGGTAGGAGGGTGGGTCGCCGAAGCCAAAAAAATAACTCTAAGAAGATTCAAACTATGATTAAGCCTGTCTGCTTCTTAGATTTTGAGGTGGAATGCGATTCAGAAATGGAACCTTCACCTCGATCCTCTGTGTCGAGGGCCAAGATAGGAAAGAGTTATATCAGCATCATCCTTCCACAATATGAGATCCACCAGATCCCTCCTCGCTCCGCAGATATAGCCTGGATGGGGAATATTTGGCCCCTTCTTAGGGTTGGGCTATGCAATCCTCCCTATCGTCAATAGGGTCGTTCTCTACCACAACCAGAAATCACATAGAGTTATTCTGGGGACTGATATAGGATGGAAAACAACATGAACTACCACCAGTAACCACAACCCCTATGTGGAATTCATGCTCTCCATTTTGTATTACTGATATGTGGTGGCTAAATCATTGCATTCATCGCAGGGCAACCCAAGATGCAAAAACTTTTCAGCTCATTTTCTATATTCTCCACCAGTCAGTTTACTATCTTAGCAGTCTACTTTAGGTTCATTTTCAGCCCCACATATTCCCCTAGTAGATGAGTGGGTAAACCAAGGGACAATTCCTGAGTCTAAGCCAAGGAGATTTTGGGACATCCTTGCAGTGTATCATTTCCAAAATATGTTTTGGCCAATAGCAAACACAAACTTTAGTGCACTATAATCACTTACCCAGGAGGAGGTTGCGTGATTTTTCAAAACCCTCTAGGTGACACACTTCCATATCTATTATCAGCAAGTTTCTAACCAAAATATTCCAACACACTTTGAATATACTGACCCGCAATGCCTAATAACCGACTTGGCTGCGCTCCATGTGGATCAGCGCACTGAGTCTCCTAGTCACCACCATAACCTCTAGGAATGATGCGTTCAAAGCTTCAAAGTTCTTTTCATAGTCCTCAATGTGGATTCCCCCCACATTTAGGCCCATGGTTGGGGGTAGTATACTTCCCTCCATTTTCAATTCTATCCGGTGCTATCCTGATTTCCAAGCGACATTGAGGATATACCTCTAGGTAGAGGCACAATTAACATGGATGATCTGTTGGAGGGGGAGATCGAGCTAGATCTCCCTGATAGGAACATAAATCCTAGGGGAGTGCCACAACTATTGGATATTTTGGGAAGGGTTACTCACCTACCGAGAAATCTACTGGCTCTTCTCGTGCCCACTCAGGCATTAGTCTCCCTCCAGAATCCCAATAAGGGAAAAGAGAATCTAGGGGCTGTCAGACCATCTGACCTACCTACCTCAATATAGGACATAGACGATGATCCCAAAAAGTATGTGTTGTGACAGTTGCTCACAGAACATAAAAAAATGGCTGAGGACCTCCTTGCTGAACGTTCCATGGAGTGGCGAATGTACTACGATGATCCTCATCCTGGGAAATAGGGGCAGACATAGAATTCCCCCAGTGAATTGCCTTTGGGTAAACCTGAACATCCTCCCTACGTAGAAAGGATAGATTCTGGAGCTTACGACATGAGGGCATGGTATGTATCACCAAATCCACATGAACAATGTGATAATCTTTAGGACCCATCTCAAGTTCCCCCAGCCTCTGTGCAAGACATCTCACCAGCCCTTTCATGAGCCGCTGGGTCTATTTATCATGTTGAAGAACCTACCCATGCACTGGTGGTTAGGGATCCTTGTCAAGATAAGAACCCCAACCCAGATGACCCAATTGTGGCACTCATTGCTCGCCTAGAGGCATTGGAAACTCAAAAGTTAGAAATTCTGCCTGATGGAAATCCATATTTGGCATGGGTGGATTAAATTCCAACACCCCTCAGTTTTGGAAATCCTACCTTTCCCCCATTTAATGGGAAGAGAAACCCACTTCAGCATCTACCCCACTTCATGTCAAGGTGTGGACCCATGCTGAAAACTCCAACACAGTAGGAGGCTTCCAAACTCTAGGGTTTTGTACAGACATTAGAAGGGCATGCCTTCATCCAGTAGAGCCAGTTACCCATTAGGTCGGTCACTGGATGGGAATACCTCCGTAGATATTTCCTTTACCATTTCAACTCTACCACATGGATGGGAAGATCTCCGTGGATGCGTTTATCCTCATTTCCTCATTTTCTTGTCTTCCACGTGTTTCAAAGTCCTTCTCCACCCATGTTTCCCATATAGGGCATAGCTCACGTGGTCATAGGGATTTGGTCGAGGTTTGTGCCCATTTGGAGGAGTCTCGCTTCTCTATGTTCTAAGATCTAAGACCTTAAACTAAGATCTTTCATCATATTTTCTAAATTGTGTAAGAACTACATCCACTATAACTATGTATAACTTGATCCCCATCATCATGGGGTATGAAGGAATGCCCATGCATATCATCTTCAGGTCCAGATTAGGTTGCACTAATTACCACTTCCATTCGGCCTTTTGGCCCTGATTTTCATAGGATATCATGGTGTGGTGTGGGCTTTCGCCTTCATTCACATTGTGTTTTCAATAGCTGCCCCACGTACTCCCCGTCTTGGAGCTATTATCTCCTTCCTCTTGTCCTGAAAGATGTTAAATTGCACCCTCAGAACAACATGTGGCTTGATTGACATCCTTGTGGGATATGTAGGAACACCTAGACATTTCATTGATGGGTCTAGCCCCATATTCTCTGACTTTTTATGGACCCATATATTGAGGTTTCTTCCCTTAAATTGCACATGGTGTGGTGTGGTCTTACGTCCTCATTCACGTTGGGTATGATTTATACTGGCATAAGCATTCCCCACTAAAACCACATTTCTTCTATACATGTCTAATCCATATGACATTTAATTATGATTCCTAGTCTCACATGACTATAAATTGTTACATCATTACAACAAGATGTTAAAATGTAGGGGATGGTCCTATCATATGACCCTAAACTATGACAGTATCGTCCCGAATGTACGATGAATATGACATTGCATTGTGATGTCCTCACTCGAGGGGACATCATGTTTGGTAGTGTGTATCCACCATACAATTTTTCCATGCCTAAATATTGCTTGATTACTGTAGCGACACTTTGATTCTCTGTCCTAGGTTTATCGCTTCTTAAAAAACACATCCATCCTAAAGAACAAACATGATCTATCAAATGCCACTTCTTTTGGTGCGTCGTCCAGACCCGCATGACAGTATTGTCCCTAGAATTGGTACCCTACCATTACACTTCTAGAAATATGTATAGATTGATCCCCATCTTCATGGGGTACACAAGAATGTGCACGCACTTTGCCTCAGACCCATACCAATATTCTCTTTCGGTCCATCGACCTAAAACCTCCCTAAGGAGCATATAGTGTGATATGGAATTCTATCATCCTCATTCACGTTGGGTTTTTCAATTACCACACCATGTGTCTCCCTCCCTCATTTATATTTATGGTCTGAGCTCTAAGACCTTTAAACTAAGATCTGATTATCCTTGTCGCATTACCCCAAACTACGTGACATTTCCCAGAACTATGTGGGGCTTGACTCCCATAATCCTGGGATACGTAGGAATGCCCAGAAATTCCTTCTGCATGTCTAGCCCCTGGAATCTTAAATCCTGTCCCTTTTTCATCCCCTTGGTCTGAACTCATTTTGAAGCATGTGGTGTGGCGAGCACCTCTTGGGTTCTCATTCATGTGAGGTTTTGTGACAACTGCACCATGTTTCTTCCTTGTCTCTTCCTAGGCTGGTCTGAGTTATATGACCCTAAACTAGGATCTCCCTATGGGAACTACACATGGAGTTTGACTACTTCTCCACCCTGTGAGCATTTCATTAAATCAGATCCCCTATTAATGGTCCACTCTATGAACTTAATATAGGAGCATGTGACTCCAGGACCATTGTCCTGGGAAAGGGATTTGAATCTCTCTATCTGATATGTCTTATTGTTATACTCAAATGCATCATGAAAAAGAGTCCTTAGTGTGGAATTTTCACATGGACATTCTCTCATTTCATGTCTAGGATTCATGATCCCTTATTTGGATCCCCATCCTCTTCCACGTCTGAAGGGACCCCCTTTACTGCATGTTCTAATGCCACATTTTCTCACCTACCATCATGGGACAACGCCCCTAAAGTGATTAGAAAAAATTTGTGACATATCCCATGTTTTGAAAATGGTTAGTGGTCAACCCTCATTTTTATATTCCCATTCCAGGTTAATGCGAAACAGATACCGTGTTTAGAACCTGGTCATGTGTTATCCCCTATCGTCACACCGCTATCATTGTGATCTAGATCTCGGGCATCATGATTCACGTCTTTCCACTCCCATATGTTTAAGTGGAATTCCAACAGACTTAGTTCTACCCCTCCACACATCTATGTGTGTTAAGAAGGTGGGTTAGTAATAGTGAAACGTCACTTACCTACTATCCCATCATTCATAATTTGTGCCTCCTTGCACCAAGGAAATCTCATTGCTACTCCTTGTTTCCCACATCAAGCACGACTCACGTGGGCTTAGTAGTTAGGGGGGGGGGTGTACTAGTGTAGCTATTCCATGCAGGCTTTTTGTCCCACATAACATTAAATTGTGATCCTTGAACTATTTATGGAAGGATTCCCATCCTTATGGGATACTTAAGAATGCCTGACTACTTTTCCTCAGGCCCAACCTAACTTTTACTTTTGTTCCCTTGACATAAAAAACTTCCTTTGGGGATACATGGTGTGGTGTGAACTCCTTATGTCCTCAATCATGATGGGTTTATAGCTACCACATCATATAATACCTTTTTGTGATCTACCCTTTCACTCATCATCCTACCATATGATGTTAAACCACACAAGTCCACATGTCCTTGACACATGAAATTAAACTACAGTTCTTCCCTAAACCAATTCAGGATGCTCCATGATAATTATGGGATGTGTCAGCTTCCTCGCCAAAGAGGATCCCTCCCGCTAGCGTTCATCTCTAACCACGCTGTGATTGAGAACTATGTTTGGATTGATTAACATCCTCATCGTAAATGTAGTAGAACCTCAGAAATATGCCTTGGGCCCAACCCTAGTTCCTTTAAACTATGTGCACCGTCCTCATCATATGACGTTTAAACTACACGTCTATCGTCCTCATTGGTATGTCATAAAACTACATATCATTCCAGGTCCATACTAGAGAGGTCCTATTCAGAAGTAGGTATAATCCTTGATCATATTGATGTGGCCACCTACTATGTCTTCACCATGGTGGTGTAATTTCAATAGTGTTAGACTCAATTTCAACATCCCATCACTCCACGCTTCTCACATTGCGTACCCTTTATTCGGGCCCTTGTCCTATTTAATGTCTAAATGAATCCCCTAATAGTACAGATGCTCGACCTATGGATTGCCTACTATTTTGGTCCAATGTTCTGAAAGACTAATGGATAACATTTTGAGTCAAGATTTATGTTTCGAACATGGTTAGTGGTCAGCCATCATTTGTTCTCCCAATTTCAGGATACTACAACAGGGATAATTTTTTTCAAACATTGTCAATAGTTATCCTTCATCATCATGCCATCCCTATAGTGTTTTAAATTTTGGGTATTGTGATTCATACCTTCCACTCCCCTATATTTAGATTGATTCTAATGCCACTGGAGTTACCCAACTCATGCACCAGAGCACATTGGAAAAATGGAAATTCGCCTGTTTTGAGAACATCATCCTCCAGTCAGGCCTCCCTCTTTCTTCCTAGAAATCTAGATTGGTTGTTCAAAACCTAGATGCCTGAAGATTGGTCAAAACTCTCATATTCATATGGAATAACGAAGCAGTCATCCCTTATTTCTCACATCGGGAACGACCCACGTGATCTTGGGGATTGATCACTAGATATTTCACTAATGTGATGAAAATGCAGTAAACCAAAAAAAAATAGTGGAACTCATGAATACAACCATCTTAAATTTTCAAGGCTTGAAAGTATGTTTAAAATTTTACATGCATTAGAGAACCCAAGGATCGACCCCTCCCATGGATGGGTTGACCTCTTTAATAGAGCGTTCTAGCTCCTCCATTCTCTGGCTTGTGGTGTCCATGATCTATTGTCGCCAATTTAACTCCCGCTCCTCCTTGACAGCGATAGGGATTAGTTCACCAGCTGTGATTCGGGCCCGCTCCTCATTGATTCGGATGGAAACCATCTTCTCAGAGGCTTTCTTCATATGTTCTTCATCCTCCTCTAGCTGGTCCTTTAGGTGCGACATGATATCCAATTGTGCATTGAGGAAAGTGGATTAGTCATTCACTCATTCTAGCGACCACTGATCCTCACTTTTGTCCTCGTGGAGCCTCTTGATGTTCACTAATTTCCTCTGTATCCATCCAACACCAAGGCCATGATCATGCTCCAAAATAATCTCCAACATGAAGTCTAGGATGAGCATATAAGGATTCTAGAAATCCACTCCTATAGCACACAATACGCATATCTGGGAATGAAGCATCCCAATATGGTCTATCCACTGTGCTTGTGGGGACTCCTTGTTGAAGTGCTTGATTAGCTTCCATGACGGGTGATGAATTTTTTTTCTATCTTCTTCTTCTGAATCCATCCTGTCCCAGTCCCCGGGGTTAGAAGGTTCATAGGCATGGAATGAATCCAAGAACTCGTCATCAAGATCTTCATCCACCATCTGGTCAGCTCGGTTAGGGCCCATGTCATCTGGTTGATCCTCGTTGTTGGACTCCACCTCAATGATTTCATCATTGGTCCTGCTGATAGTACCATCTTTGATCGTGAGCACTACAGTTTAGTCAGCTCGTGCATCCGCTTCCATGACCACCAGTTTTCCCATGGGAAAGATAGTTCCAGGATCTCCAACCAACCTTGCCATGGAGGCCCACACCATTTGAATAAATTTTCTAAATAAAAGTGCACATTCATCAGTTAACCTAAAAAATTGATGAAAGTTATGAATTCAATGAAGAATGATTACAGAGATCAACAAATTGGTCTATACCCAAAGATGTTGTTGTTGGGACCCTGAGGCATGGACGTATGTATATGGTGGGGATGTCTGAAGGTTCTAGGAGGACCACCCTGGGTGTCGTGGCCTTACTGGGCATGATAATCGGTGTAGCCGCAGGAGCAGATTCCCAAGTTCCCACAACTGCATCTACTATTTTTCTGGAGCAGGTTTGGCATACGAGGCCCTCCTACACAGGTCATATATTAGTTGAGAATACCTAAAAGAACTGGATTAAGACTATGGGGAAGTTGTTTAGGGTTTACCTTAATTTCCTCTGCCTACTCTTTCTACACATGGTCTGAGTTGCCAACCTCACCCATCTCTAGAAGGCTCCCTCCACCGGCCTCCTCATCCCAGGTGGACTCGTCTAATTATTTCGGAAGAGGGAAGTGATCTCTCAATTCAGAACCCAACAACCATGGAGGGGTCGTTCGATCGAGAAGCACCTTCACTCGATCCTTCATTGGGTGTGGAACACCCCGAGAGTGAAAAAATTACTCCATCTCTGCAAGGTAATGCTCCCCCTCTACCTGGGATACTGCAAACCCATACGAGATAGGACCGATCCCCAGTAAATCCACCCTGAGTTGATTTAGATGTTACCACATATTAGATGGGTTGAAAATTTTTCTATTGATATCCCATTTTTCCCAAGACTCCGAGAAGACATCGTTATCAGGCTTGTCAATTTGGGGTGGCCACTTCCCCTGAGCCTGGGTGGGTATCCTACAGAACCCATTGGGAGACTCCCCTCTGAATAACTTTGTTCCTCTGGGACTGCTGGGTCTTCCGTTACCACCTACCCCTCAATCGGTGCGAGTCTTGCCCCCACTACAGCCCCACCATAAAGGGATGTACTCACCGGCTTCTAGTCCCAACCTCATGGTTGGGGAGGCACCCCATCACTAGCACATACAGTTTTTTGTTTCAGCATTTCCCCTTGGTAGGCTGCCTCCCAACTCTTGGTGTATTCTTTAACAAGCCCATAGACAGCTGTGGGAAGAGGAATCTCATTTTTCATATTCCCATCCTCTTGTGTGAACATGAGCCAAATATTCCTCATCACACATGGGTGATCCTCTTGGACCACTCCAAAGTAGACCCACAGGGTCAGCAGCTGCATGAATTAGAATCGCCTCTCAAAATGGTGTGGGGTATATAGCTCATAAAGAGGCTCAAAGTGGACCCATTCCACTAGGACTCCACCCCAAAAGGCCATGAGGTATGAAAGATGCTCTTCCGTTCCCTATCCATCATAATTGTACACACCTATTGGCAATGGGAACTGGTGGAAGTTGATCTCGTTTGCCTTCTAGACCCGGTTCAGCACTAACTGCAGGGTCAACTAGTTCGAAAAACTCCATGTCACATTCAGAATGTCCAGTCGAAAGATCGATTCTAGCGGGGAAATGGGGTTTGTATATTCATATATGCCCCTAAAATGCACACATATCCACCCTATAGAAGATGGAATGGCCCACATATCCTATGTGGATTCTTCCCATCACTGCTGTGTCACAACACCTTATACAGATTTGCAAGCAATGGGATTCCTAGGTTGACCTGCTCCCCTATCTCTAACATGGATTCCATGATAAACATGCTCAGTCACATGCCCATTTTTGTGTGTTTCAATGGAAGAATCCATCCGTAGATAAGTGCCTATATGAACATAGCCAACCTAACCACCGGTTACTGCTCAGTACTGATACTGAATCCCTTTATCTTCGACTGGATTCTCACTAGGAGTCGCCAATATGATTGCTCTATGCCACTCTGAAACCCCTTCGGGCAGGTCTGAGGCCTCATGAGAAATTTTCTATCTTCAGGGGAATTATGGAATTCCATGAATCACTGCTTAAAGTGGACATCCCTCGCCAACTTCTTTTCCTCCCCTGGCACTAGGTCCATCAGTTCCTCTTCTAGTGGCGACATATGCTCTAGGTTGTCCCATGTGTTCACGCTGGGGAGGAACTCATTGTACATTTAACCTAGTATTGGGACCCCCATGATTTGGTACAAGTACCTGATACTGACACCAACCTCTCCAGGGTGAAGATGAAAGGTATTGGTCCTCGATGAACAACTACACAACAACTCCAGAATCAGCTTCTTCGGATGATAGAAGTGAAATTGGGAAGGCCAAGTGACCTCATACAAGCCCACCCACGTTATCTCCACCCCAAACTCCTCATACGAGGCACATACCCAGTCATCCTTAATGTTTCCACCATGGAAAAAATCCCACTTATCAGTCCACCCCTTCTCTTGGTTCCCCAGGGCCGCCTTCAGAATGGTGGTGTACAGTGGGGGGGGGGGGATGTCTCTGGCTGCAATTCCTTCCCATCAACATTATTCACATGGTTATATAGAAAATCAGCATTGAAAGGTGTGAAATCGTCCCAAGTATGGCTGTCAGCTGCCCTGAACCACTAGCGCTGGAACAACGTGATCTTAAACCAGTAAGTCAACTCACCCTTTCTCACTTAAAGAATGAAGACGTCGTACCTAGAACAAGATCCATATAAAGGAAACCTCTTTCATAGAGGTTAGTTCTTATGACTCACTGACTATAGCTCCACCAGGGACTCAAGGTCTGAATGGCTCCACACATACTCCCCAAAGTCCATGTTATTCAAAATTTCTTCCCTCCAGGAAGCTTATGTAAGGACCCCCATGGCTTCTTCTTGACGAACAATTTTGTCTTCAAGGTTTTTTCAAATTTTTTTCTGGATCACAGAGCTCGATCGAGAAGCTCAATCGGGAAGCTCAATCATAGAGAAAAGTCGTAGAGCCCTGCCACATGAATCACAGACACAAGCTGTGGAGTGCACACTCGTAGAGCCGAAGGACTCGCTGTGAACCGCAAATAAAAAAGTCTTAATTAGAAAATAAAAATCACAGATCATGCGAAGCTTTTCGAATCGGGATATCATACACAAAAATGTGAAGATAAGAAAGGAAAAAGTAGTGGTCAGTGTCCTCTTTTTATAGGTGAAGACCCCCTTGCTTCGCAGCATGTTTGGTCGTGGAGAGATTCACAGTGCTCTAAACCCACACGTTGCCTCTCCCCATCACAACCCTGCTTTGTGATATTTATTTGTTATTGGCCTAAAAATTTTGGTGATTGGCCCCCAGACATAGACCCTCATATTCTCCTCAACTCCAAGTTTATGGGGGGGGGGGGAATTTGTTGGCTCCAAAATATGTAAAGAGGAAAATAATGAAAAGAGAAAACCAATTCCAAAAAGGATACCTCACGAAGCCCATTAATGAGGCCCCTTAGCACCACTTCATTCACATAGCCCTACAACTCCAAGGCTAATGTGTAGAAGAATCCCCATTTGCGGTTACCGCAAAATAAAGAGACTGGAGGCTCCTCAGTTACAATGCAACTGACCAGAATATTTGTGCCACAGTTGGAGATAAATCAACCTTTGTGAGACTGTTGAACTTGACAGTCTCCTTCACGAGTGCCACAAAGAGCACCCATAAGAGTTTCACGCTGAGGAGGGGATAACTGTCGACTCTACTGTTATGAAAAACTAGAAGAAATCTACAGATGATTGTAGAGTTCTACATGGCTTCTCACCAATATTTCCTTGCTTTACTCCACCTCTCTCTTATAAATATTAGGCCCCCTTGAGACCAAAGTATGGATACTCTGACCTTTCTCCTTCTCAACTCTCAAATTTTGAATCATGTTTTTCTCTAGGAAACCTTGAGAAAAATGAGCTCTTCTGGGTACTTGAACATTGCGAAGTACCATTCCATTAGCTCAAATACAACCCCCCATCAAGCAGTGATGCCCTTCATGGAGCCCACGAGCCATCGCAAAATAAGGAGATCCCTAAGGGGACTCATGTCTACGCAAAGAAATAATGATTAATGAAGTACCTTCCATGTACATGTGAACCACATGCTAAGGTAGAATCACTATGCTTCATGAAGCACATTACTTCACCGTGATATGCATTACAAGGTATCCTTTCTTCACAAAGTCCTACTCTGCAAAGGCCATTCCACTTCATGAAGTACCCTCCATATGCACCTCTACCCTATGAATTGGCTAAGACCTTCCACTTCATGAGGAATACCCCTTCACAAAGTTCCTCCACTATGTGGAGCACCAGAGCTTCGCAAGGTCCCTTCCTGTGAACCCATTTTCTTCGCAAACCCTTCTCCCATACAACCCTACATGTTTGTACCATGTGATTTCAAGGTCATTTGGATGGTTCTTTATGTTACATTTCTTTTCCTTATGCATCTTCTCATATGCATGCTGATGAATATTCTTTCTTCACATAGCCATGCTAACGTGGGACCCTCAATTGATCACTCCACAACACCCCCTCGCCATGGCATTGCTGATGCCTTCCCTTCCCCAAGGGTGGGAATGTATTAGTAATTTATGTCCTAGGGGTGTGGAGTGAACCCGGCTCGTCTGAGATGTAGGACGTTAAACTACCAAGCACCATATTCCTCAGCACATGATGCTAAACTTTAACCTCACCCCATGAAATACACTTAGCGTGCCCTGTCTAAGATATTCTCCACGCCTACTCGTCTCTAGGAGAGTGAGATATTCCTCACATGGATTGAGATCATCATTGCTGGAGCGGCATCTGTCAGCGGGGAAGGGAAACCATCTTGGTGTAAGCCCCTAGCCTTTTCTACAGGAGGTAAAAACCATGCTCCTACTCTCCCCTTTGGTTCCAAATACTGTAGGAGAGATGGGCATAAGGACCTTCATTACCCTCTACCTCTCCATCTTGGATTTTTCTCAATCGGTCCTCCATCCTGAAGTAAGTCCTAATCTCCATCTCCCTAGGCTGCTAACAATGAATAAGACCATGTTTCCTCTTTGGGATACTAACCACTTGTAATCCCCAATTTAATCCCCATGTACAAACCTTTCGATAGGTTATCATTAGATCTTTGAGGACTTTTATTTCTCACACAAATCATGAATCACGTGGGATAAGATTAAGCATTGACCATGGAATCCTTCTGGGGATGCCTTAGTGCATAAGCCCCAAGTATCATCCCAAACTACATAGAATTTGATCCTAGACCTTTCCATGAAAGGTATGTTGGAAGCTTCCCTGAGGTTCAATCCCACCACCTATTTGTTCCGACCCATTCACATCGATTCACCCTCGTCCTGTGTAACGCCTCAAAACACAAACCTCATGTATTGATATGTTTATGTTTTTTTTTTTTTTTGAATTTCATAAACAAAACTTAACTCTCATAAGAAAATAATAATGTGGTTTTATTTTATATTACAATACAACCGAGTAAAACACACAACTGGTCACAAATCTCTTTCATTTAAATAAGAACACCATAGTGTTTATAATACAGCAAGTTTAAAAGGGGAGCCATGATAACCAAAGATACCTAATAAAAACCCTAATAGAACTACGAGAAGGCCCCCTTAAAATACAACAAGACATGGTACATTAAGGAGGTCCTTAGGATTAATAAAAACAAAGAACAACACCACCCTGATCATGAAAATTGTGCATAGCATCAATGGTATGGAAAGCACCATCTTCTCCTCCTCCTCATCCTCCTTCTTCTCTTAATGTTTAAGACACTCTAAAAAAAGGTTTTATATGGCTTCATCTTGACTGTTGGAAATCCAAATGGCTATAATTATAGTCGTTAGCCTTGTGGTGTTTTAACAAAAGAACAATTGAGTACAACTTTATGTTATAAATTTCAAAATTAAAAGATAAACCCGAACTATGATATAATGATTTGAATTATGTTTTGAAACATATTAAGGAATTCAAAAACACTTTTCAGAATTTTCAATTATAATGTAAAGAGTTTCATTTCTCAAACGATGTTAACAATTATTTTTACAATCTTCAAATCAAATCATATTTTCAATTAAACTATGTTTTTATATAATATTAGTATAAGAATTATCATAAGGGTTATTAAATCGCAATTTATAACTCTTATGTTAAAAACATAGTGTTTATTAATAATTGTTTTCTTTTTGAAATAATTTTGAGACAAAGTCCAATTTATGTTTTCTAGCCTTGTGATGTTTAAGTAGAAGTCTAAAAAGATAATATTTATAAGGTTTTAATAAATATATTCTTCCTTAAGAATTAAATTCTTTATAATTTAGGTTTTATAGAAAAATTAGGCCAGCTCGGGCCAACCCTTTTAAGGCTGGGCTAAGGGTGCAAGATCACACGAAGTGGCTGAGCGTAGCCCTCAGCCCAATCAAAGGCCGACCCAAGGCATAAGCCGAGCATCCTTGAAGGGTGCACTAGAGTAGGAGAGTGTGGGTGCACCACAGTGGGCGTAGGGTCACGGGGAGCGGGTAGGCTGAAGCATGCAGGGGAAGGTGGGAGCCCCTGTGTAAGGAACATTGGTGTGTGCTGTGTCATCGATGGTGTTGCGGGAGTCTCGGGGTTATAAAGAACCCCTAAAACTCTAGCGGATTCGATGTGGGATGACTTTTTTCTCCCGAGATCAAATATGGGCTGTCAAAACACCCCACGCGCAATCTAAGACATTGATTTCGATCCAGGGGTTGATCCCTGGAAGCGGAAAATGACCCCACACATTTTCTTGGACCATCCGATCTGGAATAATTTAATTGTGTCCGTTCAAAGTTTTTTTAAATACCACGATGATCGAGAGCCACCCGATCTTGCCTCAGATCAATCCGAGCCGTCCATCTCTTTTATAAACATCTATTGTCTCCAAACCATCATATCAAATGAGGACCAGATCCTAGCCATCCATTTTCTCTTGATGTCACCCCACATGGTCATCTTATTAATTCCCACAACATGAACTACAGAAAACCCTACACCTCATTTCACAATTTCTTTTCTCCCTTCTTAAAACTAGGTGGACCCTCGTTTCCCCCCCTTGCCCATAAGTCTTGCTCAGCCAATAAATAGACCGGTTAGACACCACTCTTCTCAATGGTGGTAATAAAAGCTTAGAATATTTTATATATATTATGTAGTGTATAAACCGGTTGAACCACTTAGGTTTTCTCGTCTTGGACCTCTGGAAATCTTCAGCCAAGTCCTCCTCGAAGATCTTCTTCTCCTCGGATAGAAGTACGGGTCTTCATGATTTTCTATCCTTATGAAAAATATTGGATTCACAAGTTATATATATATATATATTTGTGTATGTATATGTACATACATTCACACTGGTTTATATATATACAATCTCTATAAAGTAAATCTGGGTTCTCCAAAGGTTAAAAATTTTATATGAACTAATATTTTTAAAGTGGATGATTATATCTGGATTCGTTCAAATTTGTTTTTTGTTCTTTTCAATACCGAATATACACTTATTGTACTTTCATACATATACACATAGCCCCATCTACTCCTATATTTTGTTATTAAGGATTTTATATACAATCTACAAATAAGGATTTGGGTGCGATTAAAGTTTTGTTTTCGAAAGAATTTTTATTAGCATGAATTTTTTTAATTTTTATATATGTATGTTCATGCATTATATACTCCAAACCAAGCATGAGTATTGGTTCTCAATCTGATGATGTTGACAAGAGGTTATACAAACTTGGGGGAGTATTTTAATACAAGCGAAATATAATTTATGAACTATATATATATGTATATGTATATGTTTGTTTTATGTTCAATTTATGAAAGTATAAAGGAATGTATAATTATATAGATTGGGTGGAAATCCTCAAATACCAATTTCTAGGTCCTTCGTACCTTTAGGTTATGAAAACTTGGATAACAAATCCCTTTTCTCATCAAAAATATGTATGTGAAAACCTTTCATGATTATATAGGTATTCATGGTCACTTATATCATAAACTATCATGTTTGGGTTTTTAACGAAGGTGTAATAAATATGTTTTACTAATGATAAATTAATAAACTTGGTTTAAAAGTTGTAAACTCATGTATATTGTGTATATACGGTTATGGATTCCCACACCATAATATGTATGGATCATTAGAAATTAATTAAGTAAAACTTTAGATAATGTCAGTCTCCATGAAATCCAAACCAATAGGTATTTATGTAAAGGTGTGTGTCCTAATCCTTATAAGTATGTCAAAAATTATTTATTGAAAGAGTTCTTAAATGACGATTCTATGCTTCAAAAGTATTGCATGATTTAACCTACCGTGTTTTATGATTTAGGAAAAGATAAAAGTTGTTTTTTCCAAAATATATTTAAAGGTTCAAAGGTTATAATAAATCATGAAACTAGGTTATGCACACTTGAGGTTTTATCAACTACATTGATTGTTGTCAATTGCCTCGTAATTTATTTACTTGGACACTGACACTTCCTAGAAATGTATTAAATAACATGTAATTATATTTATATGAATTTTTAATTGAATAATCATCATCTTCATATCTAATGTGGAAAACCCCTTCTCACCCACTATGTGATATGCTTTATTAATTATCGTTTGTTCAAATAATGTAATGAGACATGTATGCCTTCGGTAAACTCTTACTGCCTTTTTGAAGAATGACTGTCATATTATGTATTTATGTTTTAAATGGTTTCATTTTCCATTGTATAGTTTCACTGATTGATGCATGTGTGTGGATTAACAAGATAATAAGATAAGGAAATCAAATTACTCAAAGTGGTATGGGACACCTTGAGTAACTTGAAACAAATTTAATTATTCAAGGTGGTATGGGAAATCTTGAATACACAACCCGATCTGACATACAGGGAATGTATTGGACTAGTATGTTCCGGGTTAGAGACCGATAAAACTAAGCTCTCTGGGTTAGAGACTGGTAAAAGTAAGCTCTCCGGGATGGGGACCGTTAAATGTAAGCCCTCCGGGATAGGTTCCAGTCATAGTTAGCCCTTAGGTATTGGAAAAAGGCCCTGACACAAACGTCTGGCATTATACATTCCCTCATTATGTGTAGGACAATAATGTAATCAAATGGATATTCGATTAGTAGAGTATCAATGGTTAAGATCCAATACTTATGAGTATTAGAAAAGTAAGAGCTTATGGAATGACATATTTTTAATTGCTATTCAGCTTATGTGATGGTAGTTATTGTCTTTTGTGCAACTCTGATTATTATATTTTTTAACCTGTGTTTACATATCCATATGTCATACATGTTTAAAAAGGGATGTTATTTATTACACCAATTGGGAATTCCAAAATTGAACTGTGTATTCTTATATTTCTGCTAGCATGTTCTTTTAAGATAAGCAGATTTATGATTCATTACATGTGTTCTAACTTTTCATCAAAGAAAGTGTTTTATGGAATTTTTTAAAGAATGTTTTTCAAAAGTTATATTGGTTTATTTTAAACCCCTTACTGGGCATTCATATTTTCACCCTATGTTTTTGAAATGAATTCTCAGGTTTCAGCCAGAGCTAAAAGAAGTAGGATAGGAGAGGCTGGTTTCCCAGAACCTGAACTAAATTTGATCCTCTCTGGATGAGACATAATGTGTAATTTATTTGTGCATGTTTTGCTAAAATGTACACATCATGTTCTGAAGGCACCAGCTCTGGGTATTCTGTGGCAGGGTCTTCACAGTTGGTATCGAAGGATTCAATTTAGATAACTCTGGAAAACCAGAACTTAAATAAAAAGAAATTTACTTAATTATTACTAAATATGAGGATTTTCCTAAATTTCAGATGAAATGATGAACTCCCATCCTGTCACTCCCTACCGAGATATTAGAGACCATCTTGGTCAAAGAATGTGTGAGAGAGTACCGACCTTTTGCAAAATTAAGAGAAACATGCAAGAAATTTTTTGAAGTGTTAAACAGTTCGAGAATTCTTTGTTTTTATCAAGTGAATTCCTATATTTACCATGGTATAGAAAATTTACAACTTGCTGTGTATAGATGAATGGGAATGTACCATGAGGGTCTTTTTCTATGTTTCACCCAATACCAACACTAAATGGCCAGGATGTTGTTTCGAGATGTAGACTTGGAAGGGGATCTACACTTAGCCTACTTGTTCCAGATCCCGAGCATCAGTATGTATGATAATGTTGATGCCATTAACATTTTCATATAGGATTCAACCTGGTGAATTCTTAGAGAAAGGAATTTCTGAACTCTCCACCTATTGAGCCTCTCTTTAGAAGCCTAGGTGAACACAACACGAGTTTAACCTGTACTGTCCAAAGTGTGTTTGGGCTAGAGAAATGGAGGAACTGAACACCAAATTGGGTATTTATCTAGACTTACCTGGGAATCCTCCACGATGGTGGTTGTGGAAAGGTTTTAAGGGAGTCTTTTAGAGAGGTTGTGTGAAAGGAATTGTGGGGACTCAATTCATTAAAGGGGGGGGGGGAATAATGTAACGCCCTGAAACTCAAACCTCATGTATTGATAAGTTTATGTTTTCATTTTTTTTTGAATTTCATAAACAAAACATAACTCTCATAAGAAAATAATAAAGTGGATTTATTTTATATTAGACTAAAACTGAGTAAAACACACAAATGAGCACAAATCTATTTCATTTAAATTAGAACACCGTAGTGTTTAAAATACACCAGGATTAAAAGGGGAGCCATTCTAACCAAATATAGATACTAAAAACTCTAATAGAACTACGAGAAGGCCCCCTAAAAATAAAACTGGACATGGTACATAAAGTAGGTCCTTCAGGTTAATGAAAACAAAGAACAACACTACCATGATCATGAAAATTGTGCTGAGCATCAACGGTATGGAAAGCACCATCTTCTTATCCTCCTCCTCCTCCTTCTTCTCTTATAGTTTAGGACATTCTAAAACAAGGTTTTATATGGATTCAACTTGACCATTACCTTGGATGACCGTTGGAAATGTAAACAGCTATAATTATAGTCATTAGCCTTGTGGTGTTTTAACTAAAGAACAATTGAGTACAACATTACATTATGAATTACAAAATTGAAAGATAAACCCTAACTATGACATAATTCTTTGAATTATGTTTTGAAACATAATAATGGATTCAAAAACACTTTGCAGACTTTTCAATTATAATGTAAAGAGTTTCATTTCTCAAACGATGTTATGAATTATGTTTTAAATATTCAAATCAAATCATGTTTTTAATTAAACTATGTTTTTCTATAATTATAGTATATGGATTATCATAAGGGTTATTAAATCGCAATTTATAACCTTTATGTTAAAAACTTAGTGTTTATGAATAATTGTTTTCTTTTTGAAATAATTTTGAGATAAAGTATAATTTATGTTCTTTAGCCTTGTGATTTTTAAGTGGAAATCTAAAAAGATAATCTTTATAAGGTTTTAATAAATATATTCTTCCTTAAGACATAAAATCATTATAAGTTAGGTTTTATAGAAAAATTAGGCCAGCTCGGGCCAACCCTTTTAAGGTTGGGCTAAGGGTGGAAGCTCACACGAAGTGGGTGAGCCTAGCCCTCATCCACAGCCAAGGCCAACCAAAGGCATAGGCAGAGTTTCCTCGAAGGGAGCACAGGAGCAGGAGAGCGTGGGTGCGCCACAGTGGGCATAGGGTCACAGGGAGCGGGTAGGCTGAAGCATGCGGGGGAAGGTGGGAGACCCTATGTAATGCACCCTGGTGTGTGCTGTTTCATCAATGGTGTTGCGGGAGGCTCAGGGTTATAAAGAACCCCAAAAACTCTCACATATTCAATGTGGGATGAATTTTTTCTCATTGGATCAAATCTGGGCCGTCGGATCGCCCCACACGTGATCTAATCCATTGATTTTGATCCGAGAGTTGATCCCTGGAAGCCCGAACACCGCCCCACATTTTCATGGACCATCTGATCTGGCACAATTTAATCATGGACATTCGAAGTTTTTTTTTAAAAATACCATGAGGATCAAGAGCCACATGATCTCACCTCAAATCAATCCAAGCCATCCATCGCTTTTATAAACTGTGATTTTATCCCAACTGTTGGATCAAACAAGGACCATATCCTAGCCATCCATTTTCTCCTGGTATCACCCCACTGGGTCATCTTCTACCTTCCCGCGGCATGCGTTGCACTGAACCCTACACCTCATTTCACCATTTCTTTTATCCCTTCTTCAATATTGGTGGACCCTCCTTGTCTCTCCTTTCCCATAAGTCTTCCCCGTCCAATAAATGGACCGTTTGGACACAACTCTTCTCAATGGTGGTAATAAAAGCTTATAATATTATATATATATATATATATATATATATATATATTATGTAGTGTATAAACCGGTTGAACCCCTCGAGTTTTCTCCTCTCAAACCTCTAGCAATCTTCAGCCAAGCCCTCTTTGAAGATCTTCTTCTCCTCGGATAGAAGTAAGGGTCTTCATGCTTTTGTTTCCTTATGAAAAATCATGTATTCCCACATTATATATATATATATATGAGTATGTATATGTCCATAAATTCACATTGGTTTATATATATATAAACTTTCTAAGGTAAATCTGGGTTCTCTAAAGGTTAAAAGTTTTTTATGCACTAATATTTCTAAAGTGGATGATTATATTTAGGTTCGTTCCTGTAGAGACTCGAAGCCTAACGTACATGGACATTTCATTACTTTTGCGGAATACTTAGTACATAACAAAAACACACACACAAGGATCGTAATAGTTTAGTGTCTTTGGAAACTCGGAATAAAATCTTCTAATCGTGGGGAAAGATCTTCAACATCTCCCATAAATATCTTCCCTTTTTTTTACCTAAAAACCTTTCTTTATATCCTGGGGAAAAGAAAACATAAAAGGGTGAGCTCAAATGCTCAGTAAGGGTATACAAAAGAAAAATCAATCACATCATATTCATAAGACCATAACTTTTGGAAATCTTAACCTGCAAAAGAGAGCATAATTTCATAACATGGGATAAATCATAGTAGTGAAATGAAATCCCAATAATCATAACTTAAAACATGAAACTTTGTGGCATACACACATAATCATAGAGAATCATTTCTTGTTAGTCAAGACTCATTGCCAAGACTATCTTAGTGGACAAAGTCCCTTTCTGAATCGAGTAACCCTCGTTTCAGTCCTGTTTCACTGAACCGGTATAACCTACCATTCCAGCCATGTCTATCTCATGAGATATAAAATCTTTACCCAATGCATTGGAGGGAGATATAGGTCCCACCCATCTCTTAATGATACCATTCTTATGTGTGCCAAAAAATCATAAACCATACATCATTGCATAACCCATGTAACAAAAATGGAATTCTTAAACAACATGACATCATAAAACCATTCATATAAGATAAAGGAATTCATAAACATAATTCCATCACAACATAGTCAAATCAATGTAAAAATATGGATAGAAACATAACCCTTTATTATCTTAGATGGAAAATAATTTTGATAAAACAATTGAATTGAATTCTTGAGGAAAATATCCTTTCTTCTTCAAAATCAATTTCTTTTCACAAAACATCATGCAATTTTAAAAGAAAAAGATTTTATTGAAAATATTCATGAAATATTTTGGAGGAAGGTTCATGAAAATAAGGCTTTATAAAACCGTAAAAAATCCGTTCGTTCCGTATAAGTTAAAAAAAACATTCTTCGTACTTTTGTCGGAAAAGTCAAAAAGTACCTCGTATAAAAAAAACGACAAAAGATTCCTTTCATATCTTTTACTAAAAACTCATAGAAGGGTAAAATTGGATTTAAACAATTGTAGGTGGATGTAAATAATATTATATATTGAGAAAACATGGATGTGGATGATAAAATACACCCCAGTAAATACCAACGTATAAACAATCTCGGATAAAGATGAGATTGTGATATTTCCCTTACCTTAGGTCCGACTTGCTTGTACGTGTCCGAACCTCCTGTATAATGATTTAAATAATGTTATTGACTTATTACAGAATCATATTCATTGTTATGATATCATATATGGTTCACTTATGACATTATATTACCCGTTCTTTTGTAAATTCCATGTTAAAGAAGCGTTTTGGGTAAAATCGTTCCATTTATCGTAGGTGTTTTGACTTGTTGTTCTTGACATCATTATTACTTATATCATGATTTACTCACTTCCAGAATATAAAATATGATTTATATATCATATATATTCAGTATATATATATATATAATAGGTAGATAAATAAAATGAAAAACACCGTTCATGGAGACGGTAGTCCGTACGTACGCATGAACGCTGTTTTCCTTTCCTTATTGTCTTGAAATGGAAGTAAGTAGATGACATACATATGTATATATATACATAAATCCAGTAGCTTTATAATGTCATATATTTCATTATTATTTCTTATATATACATTATAATCATTCTTAAATGGTTAACATGGAGAATGAATCTCATCGCGTCGTGGAGACGGTAGTCCGTACGTACGCACGAGCGATGATATCATTTCTATAAATATTGAATTGAATTGAAGTGGATTATACAATATATCAGAATCAATATGATGTTGTAATAACTATGTATAGTTATTCTTTACACCATTATACCCATCCATGTAAGGTGGTGGTGGAAAATAGATTACACCACGGCGTGGAGACGGTATTCCGTACGTACGCACGCGCAGTGATTTCTTTTTCCGTAGGATGGATAGATGGTGAAATAGGGTTGTTTCATACTTATAATAACATATCAGTATATGAGTGATACTGATGTTATTACTTCGTAATGAAACAACTAAAGAAGAAGAAGTTGAAGAAGAAAGAAATTGAAAAGATCGGTAATGGATATTACCTCTTCTTTGGAACGCCTCTTTGAATCCTCCACTTAGGGAACTAAGATTGGTCTTTGAAGAAGACCAGGACCTCTAGGATTATTCTAGGGAAGTGGATAGGAGAACATGTCAGGGGTTGGCCGAGCTTGAGTGCTCAATTTGGTGTGAGGAGGAGGGGGAGGAGGTGTCCTTTTATAAGGGAGGAGAGGGGCACCTTAGGAATATCTCAAAATATTATTTTATATTAAAGTCAAAATCGGTTTATAATGGTTACAAAGGGTCTTATTTCGAAGCTAAAGTGAGGATGGGTCTAAATCCTATCAACCAATAGGATTTAGACAAGTTTAGGTTCTTATTTTAACCTTATCAATTAGATTTAACTCTAAGTTAAATAATTTAACTTTTACCGTGTCTTTTTGTTTTCTTTCACTATATGGTTAATACACTTACTATAACATGCCAAACGAACCCCAAATTGTTTATTATTAATATATATATCCTTATCTAAGTCATTTGGCCGAACCTTAGATTTTTAGGAATAAAATAACAATTAATAATATAATATTTTATTTAAAAACTATTTTGTGTCAATTTTGACACTATTTGATATATGATTTTTGTGAAAGTCATAACAGAATTATATGTTCGAACCAAGTTGATTAAATCACCATTAATATATCATAGTAACCTAGAAAATTAGTGTAATTCATTAAAAGTCTCAAATTACATTTATTTTGGTGTTTATAACATCAATTATGTCAATATTTCATTAACAAGATAATTACTGCATCATCTTTGTGTCA
Organism: Viscum album; assembly: GCA_963277665.1. Lineage (NCBI taxonomy): Eukaryota > Viridiplantae > Streptophyta > Magnoliopsida > Santalales > Viscaceae > Viscum > Viscum album. Next base: position 496,455,467 of record OY728120.1, read on the forward strand.
TAAATAAATTACTTTATTTGATGTCTAAAAATTACAAATAAAATACCATCATGTAGTAAATCTTTTTAGCGTTCTAATGAATATTTACAATCGAATTTATCTTATGTATAACCTTATATTAAAAATGATTTACTTATTAAACTTTGATTTTAACTATTTTAACCCTTCTTTAAATAAATTAATAATAAATGTCCTAATCTAATCCAAGTGGGCCTAAATGGTCATATTTTATTCCTAAGTTTGTTTTTGGTCGAATTACACTTTTCCAATAGAATTAGGACATGTGTTAGGGTAATATTAATATCATATTTACCCTTAGTTACCCTATTTACTATTAACCGCGGTAAAAAAAGGTAAAAAGTTACTATTCACCCAAAAATTATTTTCATCTCATTGAACCACATTTTAGTCCTTGATATTAACCGTGTCTCTCGGATTTTCGAAATTCCATTCACAGAAGCGGTAAAATTAAGTTTTATACAAAATTCAGTTTTTAACCTACCACTTAGTGGTTTCACTATTCATCAAAAATTGAAAGTTTTCAGAAAAATACCAAAATTTCACCCTAGGCTAATTTCGATATTCTGAGTCCAAAAATGAAGTCCATTTTGAAAAATAAAATTTATAAAATTTCAAAAAGTGATTATTACTATTCATAACGGCTAGTTTTAATAGCATATCATTGTTTAGTGAAACTCGGTATTGCGTATTACACACGCTATCGAGGAAGGTCGTGATTGCGTGTAATGCAAGGCAAGTCAAGGATGCGTGTTGTGCAAGATCCTTTTGGTGTAGCGTACAACACAAGACTTTAATAAAATTAAAAAGAATATTTTTTTATAAAATCTTGGGCTGTTACAGTTCCAATATGGTTTTAGTTATTTTGAAAACTGAATATACACCTATTGTACTTTTAGACATATACACCTAGCCCCATCTACTGTTATATTATGTTATTAAGGATTTTATTTACAATCTAAAAAAAAGGATTTTGGTGGGATTAAAGTTTTGTTTTTGAAAGAATTTTTATTAGTATGCAAAATTTTAGTTTTTATATATGTATGTTCATGCGTTATATACTCCCAAAAAAGCATGAGTATTGGTTCTCAATCCGATGATGTTAACAAGATGTTGTAAAAACTCGGGGGAGTATTTTAATTCAATAGAAAGATAATCTATTAAGTATATATATATATGTATATGTTTGTTGTATGTTCAATTTATAAAAGTATGAAGGCATGTATAGTCATACAGATTGGGTGGAAATTCTCAAATACCCAATTCAAGGTCTGTCATTCCTTCAGGTTATGAAAACTTGGATAACTAATCCCCTTTCTCATGAAAAATATGTATCTGAAAACATTTTATGATTATATAGGTATACGGGGTCACATATATCATAAACTATCATGTTTGGGTTTTTAAAGAAGGTGCAATAAATATGTTTTTCTAATGATAAATTATTAAACATGGTTTACAATTTGGAAACTCATGTATATTGTGTATATATGGTTATGGCCTCCCACACCTTAATATGTATGGATCATTAGAAATTAATTAAGTAAAACTTTAAATAATGTTGGTCTTCATGAAGGCCAAACCAAGAGGTATTTACGTAAAGGTGTGTGTCCTAATCCTTAAAAGTATGTCAAACTTGTTCAGTTAAAGAGTTCTTAAATGATGATTATATGCTTCAAAAGTATTGTATCATTGACCCTATCATGTTTTAGGATTAGGAAAAGATAATCATTGTTTTGTCCAAAATATATTTAAAGGTTTAGAGGTTGTAATAAACCATGCAACCAGGTTATGCACACTTGAGGTTTTATCAACTGCAGTGATTGTTGTCAATTGAGTCATAATTTATTTACTTGGTCACTAAAACTTACTAGAAATGTATTAAATAACATGTAATTCCATTTATAAGAATTATGAATTGAATAATAATCATCTTCACATCTCATGTGGAAAACCCCTTCTCACCCGCTATGTGATATGCTTTAGTAATTATCATTTGTTCAAATAATGTAATGAACCATGTATGACTTCAGTAAACTCGTAATGTCTTTTTGAATAATGACAGTCATATTATGTATTTATGGTTTTAATAGTTTCATATTCCATTGTATATTTGTCCACTTTTATGCATGCATGTGGATTAACATGATAATAAGATAAGGAAATCCAATTACTCGAAGTGGTATGGGACACCTTGAGTAACTTGAAATAAATTTAATTATTCAAGGTGGTATAAGACATCTTGAATTCACAAACTGATCTGACATACGACGAATGTATTGAACTAGTATGTTCTGGGTTGGAGACTGGTAAAAGTAAGATCCCCGGGTTAGAGACCAGTAAAAGTAAGCTCTCCGGGATGGGGATCGGTAAAAGTAAGCCCTCCGGGATGGGGTCCAGTCACAATTAGTCCGTAGGTCTTGGCTCAAGGCCCTGACACAGAAGTACAACATTATACATTCCCACATTATATATATGATAATCATGTAACCAAATGGATATTCGATTAGTAGAGTATCCATGATTATGAGCCAATACTTATGAGTATCATAAAAGTAAGTTCTTTTGGAATGACGTATGTTTAATTGGAATTTAGTGTATGTAATTTCAGTTAATGTATTTTGTGCAACTTTGATTATTCTCATTTTAACCTATGTTTACATATCCATATGTCATACATGTTTTGAAAGGGATTTTACCTATTATACCAAATGGGAATTCCTAAATTGAACTGTGTATTCTTATATTTCTTCTAGCATGTTCTTTTAAGATAAGAATTTTTATGTTTCGTTACATGTGATATAAATTTTATTCAAAGATAGTGTTTTATGTAATTTTTTAAAGAATGTTTTTCAAATGTTATACTGGTTTATTTTAAACCCCTTACTGGGCATTCATATGCTCACCCTATGTTTTTGAAATAAATTTTCAGGTTTCAACCAGAGCTAAAATAAGTATGACAAGAGAGGCTGGTTTCCCAGAACCTAAACCGAATTCGATCCTCTCTAGACATGACATGATGTGTAGTTTATATGTTCATATTTTGTTAAAATATACACACCATGTTCTGAAGGCACCAACTCCAGGTATTCTGGGGATGGGTCTTCATATCCTGCATGATGTTAAACTGTATCATCCCGAACTACATGGACATTGATCCTTGTCTGCTAGGTGAGGTACATAGGAAGACTCCCTGAGGTTCAAACGAAACTCATATTTGTTATGACCCATTCATGTTGGTTCACCCTTGTCCTACATAACATTAAAATGTATCATCCCATACTACATGGTCTTTGATCCTTGTCTCCTAAGCAAGGTACGTATGAAGGCTCCCTGAGGTTCAAGCCTAACAACTACTTATCCCGACCATTTCATGTTATTTCACCTTCTTCCAGCATGAAATTAAACTATACATACCTTTTCATCCCTCAAGATGTTAAACTATACCCATTCGAACTATGTGGACCCTGATCCTTGTCTCGTAGACATGGTATGTAAGAAGCCTCCCTGAGGTCCAATCCAAATCAACGGAAAGTCATAGAAACCCCAACCCATAGTAAGACGTTGGAATCATAATCAATGGTAAGCCATTGGAACCCCAACTAGTGGTAATCCATTAGAATCTCTATATATGGTAAGCCATTATTAGTGCCATCCAGTTGTTACTCGTTTCGATCCCCATCCAGTGGTAAGCCATTGTGATCACAATCCAGTGGTAAGACGTTGCGATCCCCATCAAGCGGTAAGCCGTCGTAGTCCCCTTCATTGTGACTAACATCTCTGGTCTACACCCAGACATCAGACTAACTTAGGCTGCTAACCATGCATAAGCCCAAACATGTCATCAGGTTGTTGTCCTCTGCACACACCCCAATTCTATGCCCCCATCCCGATCTTTGAAGACATTGATTACCTACCATAGTTATATATAGGAAGTCTCTTGAAGGCTCAATCCAAACATCACCACCATCATCACTTCAGTTCCATCTCATTCTCCATATAATCTCAACCATCCATATTCCCCATGATTCTTATCTAGGCCACCACATCCTGGTGAGATCATGGCACCCACTTTCTCGCTACTCCTCATTGAAATCGTGTAACTAACCACACATTAGACATAGTATCAGTGTTCCCTCTAGTGGTTGCACCCATATGATCCACTCTTAGCAGTGTTCTGATTAGTCTAATCCATCTCCGCCAGATGTTAAACTCACTGCATACCCTGTATTAAATAAGGTAAGACGAGTAAAACCTCAAAGAATTGCCTAAGGCATATAATTATCCACACTCGATGCGAGATGCCTTGGGCTTCCGCACCCTCATGATGCTCAATCATAAGGAGAAGAAACCCAGAAGCCTTAGTGTTCCAGCATCCAGACAAGCTAGTTATGTCAAATGGGACTAATCCCCTGACCAAAGTTTTCTACCCTGACTTGACCCACTGGAATGTCCTAATAGAAGCAACATAATTAACCAACATCCATGAATACATGGCACTGGGAAGAGTTTCACGAACAACGTCTTATGTTTGTAAGGGAGACCCGGACTAGGCAACATGTTCCGAGGAGGAATCCACAGAAGTAGGAACCAACACCCCATCATCCCATTTCAATCAAGGATAAAAATTCCTTGAATAAGCAACGGATGCCGCCTACCTTTGGAAAGAGGGAATTCATGGCGACAATTAGTGTGTTCTCCACAGACGAATGTGCACCCCAGCAAAATCGTCAGAAACAGACGTATACACCTTTTAATTTGTATCACCTTAGAATCTAACTATTGGGATCACTTATATTTGTTCCCATAAACTTATTTATCATCATTAATTTTTATTTGAACCCCTTCATTGAAATACATATAATCTACCCCTCTTATTATACCACTCAAAACATTGGTAACCTACCCATTAGCCTAACTTTTGAGACCCCAGTCTGATATGGTAAGTTCATACCCTGCTCTTAGACCAAGTTCTAATTTTTTGTTCTTTGGGAAGTGGTTAATGTATACCTTATTTCATTCTATATATCAATGCATTATCTCAAGCCTAGTTATAAGAGTTTTGGTCTAGGGGAAGGGGATATTTTATGTTTCTTATTTTATTTTATTTTTATTTTAGAGTATTATTATTATTAGGTCATAATTTTAGGATGATTATGAGATTTATATATTCTATAGATAATATGTGGTACCCCATTATAAATTTGAAGTATTTTGTACTAAAAATTAGAATGAAAACATGGAATGACTATGAATAATATAGAAATATGAACATGTTTAGCTCAATTCTCATCAAACTAGAAAAATTTAATATTTTTTGGACCCGTGTTTACACTTTGTGCTGATGATACTATTATGAATCCTATTTTTAATTGAAATTTGATTTATAAATGGTAATAGAATGACAATAAATGAAGCCATAGATCTTATTGTTAACAAATATGTAATTGGTTTAAGTAGTTTGGGTTCATTGTCTTAATATGGTATGTCATATTGATATATATTTTGGGGTTTTTTATAACTAGAATGGTAGTTCCTTTCTTTTATTTATAGAAGCATAGTTTATCTGGGGTATGGTTATAGTATTTTTATTAGGTTTGGTATTCGTGTTTTTCCCTTGGAAGTAGCTACTACCTTGAATTAGTTTTACTCTTCCCAAGTAAAGCTAGAAATAAGGATAAGGGTTATGTGTTCTTCCATGGATTTATGCCACTAGTTGTATTTTAGGTTTTGTTGTGTATTGTCATAAAGAGGTTTGAGGGGGTTTTTATGAGAGATGTAGGTAATTCATAGTGTTGGGAGTGGTGGTAAATTGTAGTTATATTATGGTTGAGTTTCATTAATAAGATAATTAATTAGTATAGATTAAATGAATAACTGATGGCTACGGTGACAATTTTACACATTAATTATAATAATAATTTTAGAGATAACTATTATACTATAATAGTGGTTAATAAGTTATGAAATGATGTCGTTAATTTACTAGTTATTGCGTTAAGGTGGTTTCTTATGATACCTTGTGGTATTTCATAAATAATTATTTTATATGTTTGTTTGTCAAACTTATTTCTTATTGATTGTCTATTTATTAATTTTTGTGTGATCTTATGATACTGTATACGAAAGATGTAATGGATTCACGTTATGTGTATACTTTCATAGATTATAATGTATTAAAGAAGAATTCATTTCTACATGGGTCGTAATGGCTCAAGGTTATCACATGTATATTCCTTATGGGTGGGAATGGATTTCATTTGTGAAATAATTGTTTATATTTACATAGTGTATAATAGATTATAGTATAAAGTGTGTGTGTGTTTATATATATATGGGAATTAATGGATCACAGTTATGAAAAATGAACTTATTTATGGGATACATTGATTTGAGAATATGATGTTTACATATATCATTGGGTTATGATGTCTTAAGGCTGTGTAATGTAATTAGGATGCAATGAATCTCTGAAAAAACATGCATTGATGAGATGATGATGTGGTGATGTAGTGGTGGTTGGGATTCATTACATCTCTAGTGATGTTGTGGTTGTTATGTGGCTATGGTTATAATGATGTGGTGTTGGTTGTCTTGTGGATGTGGTTGTAATCATTTTATGGTGATGATGTGATTTTGGTTGGTTGATTATATATTCAAATAATTATGATCTCTAAAAGAGTTGTTAAATATTTTTGGACCTCTATATTTATCAATATATTTCCAAACTTACTTACCCTATATTTCGTAACTTCAATTATCCCATGTAAAAAATTATTTGATCTTATACCAATCTATATTGACACTTTTAAACATGGATGTTGGATTGTTTAGAAATATGGTCCTACCAAGTACTCCCATGTTCCCACCCCATTAAAGTTCTCTCTAGTTGTTTTGTAGGATATTTTGATAGATATTGGGATTGATATTTTTTGGGTGGATAAAGTGGATCTTAGGAGTCAATTATTTCATTAAAGCTCTCATGTTATATTAATTGACATATATAGATGTTATATGTATGGGAAGTTTCACCTTTTTAGTATATATATAGAGTTTAGTTGTGGTTTTACTTTTATTTTATTATGAATTCACGTGGGAAACGATTCTTATACATTTGAAAAATACTCTTGGTGAAAGTTTCTAACCTAAGGAATTTTAGTAGTGTGATTTGGGGGTTACTCCTATCTTCACTGCTGACCGAGGGGTGGTTCTAGTGGGTATGAGTTGTGAAAAATTGGTATTAGTTATTTTGGTTTTTTGATATACTAGATTTTAGAGTTTTTAATAGGTTATGATAACATGTGTTTAGGCCCCTTGGAAATAATTATATAACCCTTAATGTAAAAAATATACCAACATGGACAAGTGGATCATGGACCCCCTATGATCCGATGCAATAACCATGAAATACAAGTTAAATGTTTTGGTAAAAGATGCAATTGTTTTAGGGTCAAAAAATTATAAAGGGTGCGTTCTTTTTAATGATGTTGTATAAATTTATAATAATAAGATTTATTCCAGTTAAAAGAAGATTTATTATGAAATCCTAACATTATATGATGTTTTATTTTCCTTCCATAATATACCATGTTAATTTGATAATATAAATTTTTATGAATTTTATTTAGAAAACTTGTAGAAGAAAGTTAGGAATTAAAATTAATTTTTCCATTGATGACGAGGCATGTCTAAGAGATCATTATTTTCTTGAATAACTTTTCTGGGATATTTCTTGATTAATAATTCCCTATATAATTAATTATTGATCAATTTTAATTATTTGGGAAGAAATGTTTTAGTATTATGTTTTAGATTCTATCATTCCTTAAAATTAAATATTAATCCACGTGTTAACCTAAACCAATTTTTTATAATATTTTTCTATAATTGAATTCAAGTCCTAACAATGAGTTAATTTAATTAACAATCATACTTGTGTATTAATTCTTATTACTTGACACACAAGACTTAATGAAATGTTACAATTCATGACTCAAAAATATTTTTCTTTGAAGGAATTAATTATTCATATAATGTTATAAACAAGAACTAATTATTATAGAAAACATTTATAATATTTTTAAATTCTATAATAGATTTATTTTTCAATAATCTAAGAATTTTACATGTAAACTACTATTTATGTAAAATTTAGAAAGTGGTGTTCCAATTTATAAAATAAGATTTAAATACAAGACCTTTTTATTGTGAAACTTTTAAATCTAGTTTGTAGAATGAAATAAAAACATATAGAAATTTAGTGATAAATTTAAAACATAATAATACATTCATGAATAATTTAATAGAGGTAAAGTATTATGATATGATTATTATAATAATGGGGAAATTATGCAAGCATTAGATATGAATATACCATGTGTACCTCCAATTAAATTTCTTTTAATCTCATTGGTAAGAATCAATATTTTATTGTATAGTGGATGTGTCTGATTGTGGAATGGTATTACTGATGTGGAGATTTTTTGGGGATATTTTAATGTTTGAATTAATATGGAAGTCATGGTTTTCTATTGGTGGATTATTTTCCTGTTGATGTTTTTTAATTTAAGACCCATGTTTTCAAAATTTATTGATGTTTCAATAATTATTAATTTTTGGATAATTGTGTTTGAAACATGTTTTATTTAAACTTTCATGATTTGGAGGAAGCATTGTAGTTGATCATTAACATTTTTTACTTCCAATATAAATATTTTTCTATAATATATTATGGAACGTTAATCCCTTTCTATGATTAATAGATATGTACAAAATCCTCATTTAATGTAATGTTCTCTATAATATAGATGTTATCTAAGAGAAATGTTCTAACCTGTTTTTCATTAGATGTGGCTAGAATATGATAAATGATGTAACCCAGCTACTTGGATGAGGTGCCTTGTTGATGGCTTCATGAAATGATCAAGAAAGATTTTATTATCCTAATCTGGATAGATGACTATGTAAATCAACTTAAACAAGATTGGAATAGGTTTAAATTAATTCTTTGGGTTATAAATCCCATAGAAAACAAAATCAGAGTGTGTATAGAACTTCTAGAGTTGGTGTACAACTTTTATCCCAATAAATTATCCATTTAGGGTGTCCCAAAATATATTAGTTGTTCATTTATCAATTATTTTATGAAAATGAATTATAAGTACAATTATTTCGAGGTTTCTATATCTCCCATTGTTTAAGTATTATTTAGTTTTGATTTTGTAAGTGTTACATGTCCTAGGTTAGTAACTCTACTCCTTTATAAAAATATGAAGTGACTTCAAAAACGGGGGTGTGTTTATTTTTTTAATAAATAATTCTCCCATTAACGGAATTAGTAATTAGTACTGTAAATTTTTTTAAAGGGATTACTTTTCATGAAAATTATTGGATTTCAAACTATTTATAAATTATATTTTGGGGATAATTGTTTTAAAATAATTTAGTTGAGGAGAAAGAATTAGTTATCACGAGGCCTATTGGCGATTAGGGTGGTTGGTGCAATCTTCCTTATTTTTTTTAAAGTTTACCCCTATTGTGATGTTCTTATTTGAGAGGTATTTCACATGGTTGTGAGATTTATAGAAGTTATGTTACTAATAGTGAGTTATAATCATAACCCAACTCTCCCTATATAGTTTTGGTAGTGCATATATTCTATTTGAGAGGTATCTCCCCATGGATTTTATTCTTTGAGATTTCCTTATTTTGAGTTTTTTTGGATTATCTAGGAAAAAAAATCATTTAGGAGGTATTTAAATTGAAAACCTAGGTATTCCTATGCTTTATATGGGATGGTTTCTCTATTTTCTAGGTTTTATTATAATTCTCAAGGATGAGAAACATTTGAGAGATATTTAATGTAATAATTTGTACCTTTTAAGACTATTAACTTTCATATTTTGGGTGTTAGGTGTCTAGAGAAGTTTGAAAAAATGGAGGTGTTATGATGTTGAAATTTCATCTTGAAGAGGGGATTTTTATATCTAGTGTGTCGATCTAACACATTCAATTTTTTTCTAATTCTGGAGTAAATATTATGTATAAGGAAAATATTTCAATGTACCTTTACTTATTGATTAAATTTTTTACACATTGATTTTAGTTAAAGGCAAATTCCTTATATATAAAAATTAGTTTACAATTTGGTTAAATTTCTTATATATTGATTTTTGTTAAAAGAGAAAATATTATGTATTAAAAGAATATGTTAAATATTGACAAAATATATTATGTATTTAATTTTATAAAGTGAAAAATATTATATATTAGAAAAATATTTCATATCCTCCAGAAGGATATTACATATATATCATAGTGTGAACCTTTCCTTTTCCAAATTTTCAATTTCCGAGGGTCGTCCATGTGATACTTAAGATTAAATCCTTGTTACATATGAGTGAAAAATTGAATACATATGAGATATTACTTTTCTAAAGAAGGAAACATATTCAATTTTTTCATAAATTGAATTTTATGATTGATAAGGGTATTATCAATCATAAGATTTAATTTTTCTTGAATCATATTTTATGATTGATATGACTAATTCCAATCATATTCTAAAATATCTACAACATGATTTTTAGAATTTAAATGATGAAAAATGGTAATAGTTCATTCACTCTTACCACTATTGATCATAATAAATTAATAGATTTAACGGAGTTTTAGAACATGAGTGCCTGGGAAGATCCAACTATTATCCTTTGAAGCGTGTTTGAAACTTAACCATCATGTTTTGACTCTTTTTTATCTTTTGGTATTTTATGCATCTAAATTTTAGTATAAATTTAGGGTTCCTCATTATATTTTGTACACCTTTTTTTGTTTCTCTTAAAATCTAATTTTTCCTAAGATCTATTTTTTTGGTTCATGATGTTTGTAGTAGATCTACAAAAATTTGGTTCAATGGTCGATTCTTTCTAGATTTATGGGGAATTTGTCTTTCTTTATTTATTATTTACTTATTCTAGGAGGGATGTAGTAATTATTATATTTGGTTTTTATAGAAAGTTTTATGTATATTGGAATAAATCTGGTTAGTAGAATCTTATCATGGATTCATTGGTGGTCAAATTTAGTTATCTCAATGTATAATTTCTCTACTCCCGAAAATTTTGGTATTTCGATTCTTTTCTTCTATCTTCTAAGGTATTATATTTCTTTGCATACTATTTAATCTATTAAATTAATATTGTTGATCCATAATAATTTCTATTATTAGCACCTTTGAATCTAATAATTTGGATCCATTATATTAGTTCCCTTAAACTTCGTAACCCTCAACCCCTTTGATTAGAAACCCTCCATTTAAATCCATAAGACATGACCCTTCTATTATACCAATGAAATATTTGGTAACCCACAACTTTACCTAAATTATAATACTCCGCTTAAATATGGTAAGTTAATACTATTCACTCAACCCTAGTTCTAATTTTTTGGTTTCGGGGAAGGTATAATTTATGCCTTCTATCATTCCATATATTACTCCCTTCTCTTGGGCTCAGTGGTGAGTGTCTTGGTTGGGTTGAAATGAGATATTATATGTTTTATATTTAATTTTTTTATTATTGTAATAATAATATTATTTTATAATGTTTTGATTATTGTTAAGAGATATATTTATTCTTTATATACTATGTGGTTTCCCATGTGAGATGAAAAATATTTTCAATAAAAAATGGAAATGTAGAATGATAATGAAGAATATAGAAAGATAAAAATGAATTTACCGATTATAATTATACTATCATAATTGATGATGTGTTGGATATTTGAAACCATTCCATATTGATTATAATTTACAAAATCATATATTTAATTAGGAAGTTCTTTAAGAATGATAATATTATTATAATAAATGGAAACCCAGAAATAATGGTTAATGAATATAGAAATGATATAAGTATTATGACTTCATTGTACTACTAAGGGTTGTCATTATGAGATATATTTAGGGGTTGGTTTATGATTATAATTCTATTTCCTTCCTTTCATTTCTATAATTTTAATTTAACTAGGGTTAGTTTTAGTATTTAGGTGAGACCAGGTGTCATTTTTATTGTCTTGAGAGTAGTAACTACCTTACAAGTCCTTTTACCTTTCTCAAGGATGATGTATTAATTATATGGGTTGGATAGTGTGCGGTTATAGGAAAAGAGAAGGGTTATATTTTATTTATAATAGTTAATTTGTCAGTTCTATTTTAGGTTAGGGTGTGTATGGTTGTAAAGAGTTTTGAGGGATAATTGATGTGAGAGTTGGGTATGTTCTAATGGTGGGAGTAACGAGAGACTATGGTTATAAAATAAAAGTTGTGTTTGAGGTGATGTGTAGATATTTATACTATTTATCATTCTCTTAGGAAGTATTGTGTGAGTTTTGAAGGTTTTTGAATCCAAATTATGTGGTTGAGTTTAATTAATTGTATAATTAATTGGTACATTGTAAATGAGTTATTGATGAGTAAGATGATGTTTTTAAATGGTAATGATAATAATACTTAGTATCAATACAATTTATATTGTGGGAATGACTATTAGACCATGAAAGGATGTGGTTAATTTAGAATACATTTTATTAAAGATTTTCTAATGATACATTTTGAAGTTTCATAGATTATTATAATATGTATTTATTTGGTTGATTGATTACTTGTTGATTATTAATTTTCTTGTTTTATGTGATCTTATAAAACTATAAATGTATCTTGTAATTGATTCCAATTATGTTTATATTTAAATATGATATAATGGATTATGGAATAATGAATCTATACATAGGTTAGAGTGTCTTAAATTTATCCTATGCATCGTTTGTTTGGGATGTAATGAATTAAAGTGATGAATGAATTTATAAATGTAAACGGATTTTATTAGATTAAAGTGTTATGAATATATACACACACTTATGGGGGATATAATTTATAAATTATAGGACACATGCACCTGTTTATGATATATAATGGGATGAGGTTATACTATGTACACATATACCCAAGTTGTGATGTCCTATGTGTTTGCTAAGTAATTGGACAATGGAGGATCTTGGTTAGAGATCAAGTCGATGAGATGATGATGTGGTGATGGTTTTGATGTATTAATGGACATGTTTATGTGGTGGTTATGACATGGCTATGGTTTTGGTGATGTGGTGGTGGTTGGTATGTGGAAGTGGTTGGAATTATTTGATGGTGATAACATGATTATGCTTGGTTGATGATATGGTGGATAGATTATTATGCCTGAAATAGTGGTGATAAGTTTATAGACCTATCTCTTTATTAATATATGGTCATGGAAATCTAACATAACAGATGTTTATTTTTACTAGTGGATTATTAATCAAATTTTATGAATACAAGTAACAACGTTATGTGATTCAGTAATATCACATTTGATTCTGACCTTAGTTACCCTCCTATTCCATATCTTTGATTATCCCATGTATTTTCTAAGTTGATCTCATTAATATATTTCAAAAATCTGTACATATAGAGATTTAATTTTTTTAGAAATCTGATTTTATTGATTAATCCCAAACACTCACCCCTCTACATTTCAATATAGTTTTTTTTGAAGGAAAGAATGACAGAGATTGAAAATGATACCATTCCAGTGTCTGGAGTGGAATCTAGGAGGTCATTATTTTATAATCCATGGTTTATTATATTCATTGACAAGTTGACAAGGTAGGTGAATGCTAATTTTAATTTTTAATATTATATATTTATTTTATCGGTAGTTTTTTTTATTTTTTCGGATATTTTTAGGGTAATTCCTTCCATATGTGTGACAGATACACTCAATGATAGTATGCAACCCGTGGATTATTTAAGGGAGGGTTTAGGGGATACTATATCTCCTTACTACTAACCTTGGTGGGATTATATTTTGGGGTTTGGGGTCATGAAAACTATTATACATTTATAAATTTCTCAGGACATTCCATATCCATTACATGAATTTCTCAAATATTATGTAATTTATGAGTAATTCTTCATCAATTTATACATTTACAACATGAATGTTATTTCAATTATCCAACATATTAAGAATGTTAATAATTTACAATATAGAAGGTAATTTTAATGATAAAATCTAAAGCTCTTTTTGTTCAATGGATCGTAGGCATGATATATGAATTTTACCATATATTTCATTATATTATGGTATTATGATTTAGAAAATTTATACATTCCATCTTTTATTATAAGTAGTATGATATCTTCATATCTTGATTTACAATACACCCAATCTAAGAAACAATACATGCCTTGGTTTTTATATGTTATAACATATGAAATATTATTATCTTACATTACATTATAATTCTGAACACATCACATTTGTATATAATTTAGGGAATATCTCTATAATTTTCATAACAAAATAGGAATGTAAGTATAAATGTGTGTTTTTATTATTCTTGTATCTAAAATATCATAATTATATTTTCCCCCATGAACTATTCCATTCTATAGCTCCAATAGGTGTCATATCTATATTATAACTTTGAATATGAGATAGTATATTTGGTATTAATGCTATGTAATGTGGAGAAACACTTTCTTCCTCTCTAAATGGATGTTAAAAACCTTAAAAATTATATGATAATGTAATTCATATGAAAAAATATATATTTGAAAAATTATATCATCTAAAATACCTTTATAATATTTCACACCCAATGACTCACCCTATATGCACCATCCAGATAATATAGGGAAATTAATATATACCCATTTCATAAAAGATTTGTAGTTAATATTCACTATACATCCAAAATTAGAGATATTTTTGAGAAACTAAATAATAATATACACATTACCACTAATCTAGACCCATGGGTGAGAAATTGTATAAACTCAAATGACCCAAACATAACTATCAAATAATTTCACATTTTTTACAAATATTTCAGCTCTAGAATTCAGAAGAACATCAAATTTAATTTTTTAGGATTTAGAGATACATTACATTAAAGTCCCCCAAAGTTTCCACATAGTATGTTTATATTTGTTTTATAAAAAAATTCCTTAAATGAGACACTTAGTTCATTCAATAACAATTACCACAACTTCAATTTTTCTTATATTATCCTTCATACTCATTCTTAAACTCTGTAAAAATCCTTTGAAATTTGGGATGATTTCATAAATCATAGAATGGGGTAAAGTAGAGAATAAAATTTGTTAATTCATGAAATAAATGACAACTCATGAGGTTGGATACCATTTATATCAATAGAATAATAAGATATATTTAACATTATTAAAATTATAAAAAATATACCCAATCATGAAATAATATTTATAATTATGATAACTTATTTTCTTATGTCAGTTAAACCAAAATAAAATCATAGATACAAATAATTATATGAAATAAATATAATAAAATCATCATGAATGTTTATTATAACGTCGTATTCATATAACCTATAATCAATTCTAATAAAATGTAAATGAATAAACTAATCAGTTAATTCCAATATCATATCTATAGAGAAAAAATAATTACCCAATGCATTTAAAGGATAAATAATCTCACACCAGTCATAATAAAATGAAATTTCAATAAACTATAACATGAATAAAATAATTAGAATATTTAATTTCAATAACTAATAATAAGAATCCATGTTGAACCCAATTAATCAAATGAAATGGGTTAACTAGTTACCTTTTAAGAGGAGAATTAAAGATAATGAAATTTATCACCTATGAAGAATAAGAGTACATGTTAAATAAAAATGAGTTTTATAAAATGATTTAAATTGGGACAAGATAATATAAATTCATAAATATGAATAACAATGAGATATGAAATAATCAAAATATTTCATTGACTAAAAAAATAATGAATAGGGAACTCAAATCCATATGACACTGTTAGAATAAATAAAAACAATCGTTATAAATTTCTTTAACTCAATAATGTGAATTTAATGACATGAGAATATATAATAAATGGAATATGTAACTTTCAAATTATATGATAAAAATTCTTATGAATGAGGATATATTAATGAAAGAGTATAACATGATTTATCCGTGGAGAAAACAATATAGATCACTTGAAAATTTCATAGAATATTCCATGAAAAAATTAAAAGTGGATAATGAATGAAATATAATCATGTGATGATAAAATTTCAATAAAAAATTATATAAAATAAATTAATGGATAAAGAGAGAAAATTTCCCTTACAATGGTCAAAACATGTGATGTAAGAATCAATCAAAAAAGAGATGATGTGAAGAAATATGAGTTATTATAAAAAAATAGAATAAAATATAATGTAATTAAATGGTATAATAAACACAATATTAGAGGAATATGGTAAATAGAGAAATATCATATTTCAATTAAAGAAAATTGAGTCATGAACCCCCTTATATTACGCTAAAAAATCATTGAACAGTTGAATCTTCCTTTAAGGGTATTTTTCCTAATTAAAAATTACATGATTTTTGTCTGTGAAAAAACAGAGATTTTAATTTCAAAATATTATACAAGAGTAAATTTCAGAATATAATGGATAGAAAAATAAACATGAGGTGAAGTTTGGTATGTGTAGAATAAGTACTTTTTAAAAACAGGATTTGGTGGCTGTTTTTCAAATATTCTTTTTTAATGGTTATGGAATATATGTTTTGAAAAGGTATGTGGTTCATAAATGGATGATATATTTTTTGGTCAAACATTTATCATACTTATATGACTTATGACATGGGGAATTTTTCTTAATTATTCTTTAAATCATTTGTACCATTATATCCGATTAAAAGATATTTCAAGGGTTAATTTTATAAAATTAGTACAAAAATATATAAAAAATATTGGAATTAAGGTTTAACATTTACATAATTGATTACCCAATATACATATCCTTTAAAATCATTGGTCACACTAATTAATATAAAAGTATGACTTTATATATTTTAAATTATCAATTTTTAACTTTTTTCATGCAACATAAGCATTGTGTCGACAATATGTAAGGGTTTTAGATAATTTTGTGTTACATAATTGTAAAAACTAAGTATTGATAATTAAATAATTTATTATTAATTTTTATTATTCTCAAAAAACATTTATAACATTATTTATTATAATTATTATCATGATAACTTATTCAAGATAAATTATTTCACCTTTCCTATGTTGAAACACACTAGGTAAGCATTTAGATAATTATCTTATTATAAAATTTTAAAATTATACAATGAACATAAACATAATTCATGTCTCATTATATTTATCTATTAAATTTAGGTATATCCTTATCCCTTCTAAATATTATAAGTAAGTTACCACTTTTGAATTTTTCTATGTTGCATTTTCATAGTGTCACCATTGTGTATGAATATGGATAATTATCTTCAAATATGTATAATTTTTTATTAATTTAATACTTTTTTTACAAAACATTATAATATTATACTTTACAAAAAAATATAATTTGAAAAAATATTACATATCATTCTAGATAATAATGTAATAACTTCTAGAAAAATCTATACAAACTCCAAATTTTATTTCAAAAACGAGTTCAATTATTTTAACCAATATCTAATCAATTTAAATTTAGCCACTGACTTTACAAATAATTGTTCTAAGAATATTTAATATTATAACATATTTTTTTACCATTTTCTAGTGATCAATTAAATTCTAAACCTATTGTTTGACATCCCTTTCAGGACTCAGTGTCCAATCGGGTTGATTCATGGAACCAAAAACACACAATGTTCCCCACATACATGATATGGATCTACTTAAAAAAGATAGGCGACTACAAAGAACATTTCCCATGACTCTTAGGGAATCACATTGGTCAAAAGAATGGGAGGTCACCTCATCACACTATTTTTTTGGGAATTTTTTTCTAACGAGGGACTCTCATACAGATTCAAGTCAACTTTTTGAATCATTTATAAAAACCAAATATAAGTCTAGTCCTCATTCACATCTATAATAAATCACGTATAAATTCAAGAGTGAAAATATTTAAGTATCAATGTTTTTCCATTAACATAACCCTTTGTATACAAGATATGTTTTCCATTGAGTGGCTCATATATATATATCATAGTTTCTCCATCTCATCTCATTATTTATATATTGATGATTTATTTTAATGAATCATGATTTAAATCATCATAATTGTCCACTTTGGAGTTTTTTGCAGTATGAGGAGTTGGTTGGAGTGTTGATTTCAGTATTGGGCCAATGATAAGGGCTTGCTAAATATCCTCAAGAAACTAATCGTAAACCAAGTAGTTTATAGACACTTGATTGGACACATATTACCTTTTAGGGTCATGTGATAAAAACCGGAACATATATTTTAACATCATAAGGTGAGGATATCTATATGAAAGGTGAAAAGAAAATTTTTCTATTATAATTTTGCATGATAAACCCTTTTTGGTTGACCTGATGGGAAATGTGTCTGGATGTGAATTTATTTTTTTACAAGGAATGTGGTTTAGTGAAGACAACTCCCACTGGGATGTTAGGCCATTGAGAATGAGGAAAAAAGATACCTAGATAGAACATAGACTTCCTTTTGGGGGAATAATGTTACCAGGAATATGGTCTACTAAGGATAATAATAGATTTAAGGTTTTGGGTTTGAACCATTGGGAAGCTTCCCACATATCCGATTAGGATGAGAATAAAATCAAACATAGTTCAGAGAGGTTGGGGATTACACATATGGGGGAGGTACATAGTTACTTCATTGGGAATATGTCCCTCCAATTTTTTTTATCACAATTAATGTGTCCCTTTTATAGTATGGTAACATGTTTTGGGGGTTATAACATGTGTGAGAACCATTTAACTATTTTTATCATTCTAGTTTCATGATCACTACTAGTATCTAAGACCACACGAGTATTTGTTGGTGTGAGAAACTAGAGATAGTGTAAGATCTACACATTACACAATCATGATTTGGAATGTAATTATACATGATTTAGAATCCTATATTGAACATTATTCACTTTACACTGGTGGATAAGGTTGGGGATATTAAATTAAAGAGGTATATGAAATCTTGCAAGAAACGTTATGAGATTACTCTTGGAGGGATTCACCTTTAACTCCTCATCCACTGGTGGATGAGGGTGAGGCTATGATGGGGTAATCAATAAGAGAAATAGGATTTACCCATTCTTGTTTCATTTTCTTATTCTAAACCCAACCCATAGGGATTAAATATCTGTTGGACATGCATATACCACCCAATTCACTTCAAATTTCAGGTAGTATGCAGGGATAAAGTACCCTGCTTATACCCTTCAACCATTCATAGGGTTGAGATCCTCATTACCATGAGGATGTATGATTTTGAGAAATCTAATTACCCTATATATTGGTGGTCTTAAATGAAGAAATTCATTTTCCATGGGAAATAATTATTTTTAGAGGGATAATACAAATCTTTTCTTCCCTAGGATATATGGATCTATTGGTCGCGGGGTAGTCTCAATGTTGGAATTCATAGGTTTCATTATTGGATAGAGGGAACCATTTTTATAGTTTTTTTGGGGGAAAATATAAAGAAAAATGATATGTGGAAGGTGGTAATTGGGAGATAAAGTGCATGATACACTAAAGATACCCCATTCTCATATTATTATCACTATGTGGGAAGGTGTATCGTGAAGGGATTATTTTGAAAAAAGGGGTATCTTTATGAGTTATTTTTTTGTGAATGAAGGGGTCCCCATTTACATAGACCAAGTATTCCCTTTTACTAATGAAGGATATTAAATTTTTGGTGTGTAATATTAGTCTTGGGTCTTGTTATAGGGAATCATTTTCATTTATGGTATCTCGTAAGCAAATTACCCACCAAAAGTCTCTCAATTAGTCTTCTCTAGTCTTATATGCTATCTATATGTCTTCTCAGTGTGTTTTCTTCTAGTGAGAAGACTATGTAATTATAGTGAATGAGAATAACCATTTCCCCGAAATATCTAGATGACCTCATAGCGTATCTAGTGATGTGAAACTATTAGTAAAACCATCACCTCATCCACAAAGAATTTCTATTTGTGGGGTCAGTCGAGTCAGTCTCTAGAACAGTAAATAATTTTTATTTGTGAGGGTAACAAGGTGAAATCCTCATAGAAAATGTGATTTTTGTTTGTGTGGGGGCGTCACATGGTTTCCTCACACTACGAAAAAATATTCATTTTTTGGGGGCATGACGTTACTGCCTTTACCTACAAAGAAAAACATCATTTCCAATGTGAGTGACATTACTACCTTACCCATAAATTATTTTCATTGGGGGGGGGCATTAAAGCCTCACCAAAAAATAAAAATCTTTTGTGGGGATGCCTTGATAAGTGGTATTCCATCATAGAAATGTTCTACATAAGAAGGGGTCGGATTATTTATGTTTCTATATACTTTTAATCTGCATATAGTTTGACCAGTTTGATTCTATATTTTCAAAATCCAAAATGAAATTATCTTGATCCTTTGTGATTTTTTGAGCCCAAAAGATACCACTGTTAGAATGGGCACTAATAGAAATTGGATCTATAATAATGTACCTATACCAATGGTATGGAAAACCATTGGTATAGGCTACCTATATAAATGTATTGGAAAAAATCGTCGGTATAAGTACCTTACAGAGACCCTATATCAAAGGTTTTGGTAAAACCATTGGTATAGGTACCATGGAGAGACCCTATAACAATATTTTTTTCCAAAACCAATGGTATAGGTCCCCTTTAGAGACCCTATACCAATTTGTTTTCCAAAAAATTTGTATATGTCACTTATATAGACCTATACCCACTGTTTTAGCCAAAACCGCAGGTATAGGTCACTTATATAGACCTATACCATCCGTTTTTTCCAAAATAATTATAATAGGTCCATTTTGGGGTTAAAATAATTGTAAATATATAAATATATATTTATATATTTATATTTACAAAATTCATCTTATCTTAGGGGTTAGGTTGTTGGATTATAAATGTGAGGTGTTGGGATCAAAACTAAGATGGATTTTTTATATTAACTATAACAATGGTTTTGAAAAACCATCGGTATAGTTTTTTCATATGAACTATACAAATAGTTTTACAAGACCATTGGTAAAGGTCTATAAAAACACCCTAACATCAAATTCCCCTCCAAACTATTAGTATAGTGTTTTTTTAATTAATGGGGGTTCGATCAACATGAAGAGGGGTAAATTCTAATGAATAATTCTACCTGGTTTAATTATTTTCAATTTTCATGTGGACCTGGAGGAGAACCCACCCCTATATAATGGTGTTAGGAAAAATTTATTTATCACATAGTGACAATAGACACTTTGTGACTCATTATAATATTTCAATCTAGAACCCTTCTCGCAAAAATGAATTCCTTGGTAATTAACCTATTTTTCAAACTAATGCATCATCTTTTTTGAACTAATATTCTTGAAAACTAAATATTTATATTAATAGTATAAATATTTCCTCATAGAAACCATATAGACAACATAGTAATTTCATTCATTACAGAGTCCACATAGCATGGTATTTTATTTGTTTGATTTTATTTGTGAGGTTTTATACTTTGCCACATTTCTTTGAGTACATACTATTTTATTATTTTTCATAGAGGAAAAATGGTCCTTTACCACATTTTTTTTGTTTCTGATTAATGGATAAAATCCATTATTGAGAGTATTGATGAGGGGACAAGGAATGAATTTAGCCCACATCATCCATACTTTGTGGAGATGATTGGTAGTAGACTCGACTTGTACCTTGTCTCAAATAGGATACCCCCTAATGGATTTTGAATGCTTTTATGTACCTATATTGGAATCTTGTTGGAAAAATAAAACCGTAGCTTGGATAAGATGGTACAATAACACAACCCGAGTGAATATTTAATGAAGGGTGTCATACATTCGAGAAAGATATTTTGAGTGGTTTGTTTTAGGTTATTCCACTTTTTAATTATATGGAGAAGTTATTAATATAGAATTAGATAGCCATTCCTATCAATAAATTTGGAGAAAATAGACAACAAATGAGAATTTAAGATTGTCATCAAAATAGAATCTTTACCCTGGTAGGTCATTCAGCCAATATTGGGGATGACCAGTCTAGGTCCACCAATGTTGTGAATACTTTAATATTGAGATTAATGATGTTGGGATATATGATTATTTTTGGGTATCACAAACCTTTTCTCAAGAGAATAAACCTATTATTATTTATTCTCTCAGTAGGTGGAGCCTAGATGTATACACATTACACTTGGTTCATGGGAAGGATGGTATTATCCATTGGGAATTATAGATGATTATAGGGTTCCCAATCATGAGGGATATATACAATGACTTTATCCATACTTACTTAGTATAAGATGATATAGAAAATACCCCCACTTGATAGAAATATGCTTAACATAACATAGGATCATCTGGAAGATGTGCCTTGTCCTATGGTGGAATTTCCACCTTATGAACAGATTAAGGTTTCCCCTACCAAATGGCTATTACCCCTATATGAGGATGCTAATGAATTTTATGACCCATTGTACTCAGAGTAATTCTAGTGCTTATGGTTTGATAATTGGGGATGGTTATTTCAATCAATGGGGATGAAAATCCTCACTGGAGTTGATCATTTGGTTTTTTTGGTAGCCTTCATAGCTTTGTTCCTTAGTGGTTGGTAACTACCAGTGTATGAATCAATCATCGAGGTGAGATTTAATTTTTTTTAAATTTTATTCTAGTTGGATACTGAGAGACCAATTAATCTTTTTATCCCAGTATTGGTAAATATATATCATTTATTAGTATAAATTAGTAGGGTAAAGCCCCCTCAAAAACATGTTGGACCATTCCATGTTCTCTGGATTGGATAGTATCTCACATGGGGGTTTTGAATTTATCAAAAAACTGTAGATTCTAGATTCACAATTTAGGCCCTTATTTTAGTGTGTAATTAGAATGAATCCATTTTCATTGGATCCATATGTTGTAATGAAAAGGAAAAACTATCGTGGCCATTTTGTGTATGCTCCTTACTCTTCTCCCACTAGAACCTCGGTGAATGATGCATATTACGGACATACAATGTGGTGATATCTCATTTATATGATATAATGTATCCTAGATACAAGAATTGAAAGAAAATAATCTATGAGGGGTAGTCACCTTGCATATTTGGTCACCAATTTCATTATATCCAAAATATGTGTCCTATACCTATCAACAATGCACATAAGGAGAATTATTTTATGGATGCCTGTTATATCCGGTTGATGTTTACATGGGAGGATACATTCTACAGAATTGATATTCTACCCCTAAATTCCAATCATACACTTGATAATTTCATTTTAAAATCTTGGATTCACTCGTATACAAACAATCAGCAGGTGAAATTGGTACCCATTATTAAGGGTCGACCTGTGATTGGAACTAGAGGGGTGAGGAGTGTATGAATGATGCAGTACAGATTGGAAAGTGGGTTAAACAAAGAAAAACCACAATTTATGAGATTCAAATACGGAAAATAAATATTCAAGTTTTATCTTATAAAAATATTGGTTTTATTCTTCATAAAAAATCTGAACAATCTCCCCAAGCATTCATCCCCACAGAGGCTGCGTATCCAATAACCCCGAGGTAGTTGGGAACTTAGAAAAGTTATATATATGTTAATGAAATATGATGTTTTATTTAGGGGATGGTGTAATTTTAACTATATATTCATGCATATATGCTCCCATAGATATTTCTCAGGCAGAGCATACTGAGTTCATAGAATCTTATATTCAAGATCTCAATGGTCCCATTCCCTCACTTCATGGTTAGTACATATTTCCAAGATAAGATCTTGGGATGTTTTATCCCTATGATATTGAAAGTGAAAAATTGGAATATAGTGTTAGTGAATCCTGGGAAACTGATGAGTCATATTCACCCATTTCACCTAAATATGGGGATATGCCTTTTTCCCGCAAATGGGGCCTCATAAGAACCCTACTTTGAGGAGGGCTACATTGCCTAAGATGCTATGGAAGTAGGTTTGGTGAATTGATCACACACCTATAAGTGAATACAACTCAAAATTATCTATCCTTATAATTATATCATTTCCCAAGGCTAATAAATAGTGGGATTCGTAAATGAAGGGCGTGTCAGCCAAGGAGATCTAGGGAGTGCTTTTGGAGGAGGAGGAGGTTGATTTTTCTATGGTTAGACTTATCACTTCTCCTAAGAATATCTATTTCAAATAACATACTAATTAGGATGTTTCATACATTTTTGATATGGATTACTCCATTAACTCTTTCAAAGGTTAAATTGATTGTTCCTACAGAGTGCATGAAATGATGGTAACAAGGGTATATGTGACTGATTATAACAAAGAGGTAAAGTGATTTTTTATTTCAACTATCTATTTTACTATTATTATAACCCTAAATACTATTTTTTTCTTATATATTAAATGATTTAAGTGATATATTACCCATCCCTTCCCCATAATATATCGAAGGGGGAACCACTATTGGGGTGTAATATCCTCTTGATGAAAAGGCTATGGAAGAAGATTCTCCTTGGGTCGATGAGAACATGAATTCATTAAATTCATATCTAGAAATAGAATTTACTTCCTCACCCCACACATTTTTCACTATTATTATATCATCATGGAAAACCATAAGGCACAGACAAGAAGGAACACTATCAAAATACCTTTGTTTAGGAACAAGATGTGAGAAATATGTTCATTCACTTAATTTCCCTAACATGTATTTGATCTTGCTGACGAATTAAAATTCATTGGATTTGAAATATTGTTTTCAAGTCAAATGTTACCAACCATCCAAGATCATTAAACCCCTTCTTCCTTAGAGACATATGCAAAAACAATGGAAGTTATAGAGAGGTTTCAATCATATTGGGATCCATGGACAAATGGTGGAAAAATATATATTATGAATCCTTGGAAATTTTCTCCAAATAATAAAAAAAAATATAAATTATTTTAAGAGTGAATTTATATTGTTGGAATATCATTGGATATTGCAGTCCATGTTCATATGGAAGGAAATGTTTTTGGAGGAAAGAACAAATCAGATCGAAGGAGGGTCAAGCCTAACCATTTATCTGAGTACATTTATTTCCGTTACCAAGGGTTTGATGTTAGTGATTTAACTTCAAGAGAATAATAATTTATTTGAACAATAAAATATTGCACACAAATCCTTGGAAAGAGGCCAGTTACTCTAGAATTTTCTATAATATCCACTCATCTTTTGAGAACCACCATCATTTTTAATCACCTATTGACAGTGGTTAATGCTTGTATTGGATGTTTCTTCTGAGATCAGTCCCCCGGTTGGTGATACAACACCTATTTCCCCTACTACAAAGGTTATGAAAATTGTGGAGGTTATCCCCCCAAGTGGGTGAAGACGAGTCTCTCTTGTCCTTGAATATTTCATCACCTACTATACTAGGTAACGATTTATTAAAATATTTATTTTTGGAGCATTCATACAAATATATAAAGTTAATGAAATTTCTGACTCCTAATCGACTAAGACTACCCAGAATTTAGATATCATGGATCTTTCTCACTCTATAATTGATATGGATATATACCCTCCAGTCAAACTATTCTAGGAATATGTCATTCCTTTTGGAATGGACATAATGGTAGATCATGAAACTCATGATAATATATGATTTTCCAAACAAACTATGTTGAGATACATATGGAAACTAATTTCATAGAACCCCGATCATGTTTGAAATAACAATTTTAAAAAGTTTTTCCCCATGATCTCTTTATATATTTATGGGGGTATGGACAACCGTTCCCTGAATGCCAGGGTAAAAAATGTGATCTCTACTTTAGAGAGGAAAAATATGCTTCAATACAAACATGAAGTTGTGTATTCCATGGAATATTTTTTCATGAATAGAAATTTCCTACTTGGTGTATCTTCTGAAAAATTCAGAGTGGATGCAAGGAGACCGAGTGAATTTACATAACAATGATCCCTGGCAGAACAACTCTATCAATAGTCAGTCTAGGTCCATCCCGAGTGGGATCAAATTATCCAGAAATTTTATAATGTTGATGAGATGGTCAATGGGGGGAAAAATATGGTATAATAGTTAGAGAAGGTATGTCCAGATGAAATTGAGAGGGCATAAGCATTATAGGTTGATGCAAAGATGATGGTTGCAACATTTTATGAGATGTTCCAAGATGTGGAAGATTATGATCAAATAAGGATTCAACTCTACAAATACACTGAGTGAATTTTTTAATAAGAATATTTTATCTTTATAGGGATACTCAAAATTGTGTATGTATATTCTTTATCCCTTTTTAAGAAATTATTGAAAGCGTAGTCACTCTCAGTCATTTTTCCTTTATCTATTTTCATTCATCATCTCTTGATAACTTATATTTATTTGTAAGGTGACTTTATGATATTCAAGATCACTTGATCACTCAATAACAATATCGGCCATAGTCATGAATAATTTATTCAAAATTATTTGTTTACATGAATGGCTCATAGACAGGTACATGTATAACCATCCCCATAACATTAGAGTTGTCTAGTTTGAATGAATGATCTTAGTTCGTGTTTTTCAAGTCTTATTATTTTTTTGAATATATGAACTAAAATGTCATGTCAAATATACTCATTATCTTTACATCTACTTGGGAATTTGGGTGGACCCTATAATCTTCACATATTTTTTTTCTTCCCAAACATCCACCTAAGTACACTACAAGGAGGAATCTATTGGTGATGGCACTTCCACACCTTTTGGGTGTGGATGATAAACATCATAAATAACTACCTTGGGTTCTTGGATCTTAGATAGTGACATTAGGAAATTACGTAAGGCATGCTCACCAACAATATTAGAATGGTGTCTTCTTTTATGATGTTGTAAAGGTGTACAAAAATGCTGTCATTTAGAGTTAGGTAGTCTTATTTTTGATGAATAGTGATGGTTTAAGAAGATATGAGTTTCATGAATATAGATGCATGATTTATGGAAGAAGGATGTTTTAAAATCATTATGGGAGCATTAATAATTGATTTCACCATGATATGGTGTCTCTACTACTAGATGGATTTTGTGAAAACAAATTCATGGTTCACATAAGGATTTTCTTTCATGGATCTAGGTTATATGCTAGGGAATATGGGTATTTACATTAGATCATTGTGGGGCTAGGATTTGATATCCAAAACTCACTACTTATAAAAACAGATCGAGAACCAATCCATGAATTTTTCTAAGAAATTTTTTTACACTAATTTGAAACATATGTAAATGAGGGTAGACCGTGTGAAGGAGGCCAATATATGTAGTTTTAGTTCATGTGGGATGGAATAATAATTCATTTGATTCTTGTTGAGGTTTAATTACACATATTGGAATAGTTATCCAAAATATCTAAGACCACTTGAGTCATGCTTGATGTGGGAAACAAGATAATTGAGGGAGCTTTCCAAATTGTACAGAAAATGCCGAACAAGGGTTTTCTTGCAGCGCATGACACCTAATTTTTTATCTTAGCAATGAAATTTTGTGAGGCTTAGAAGATTCCAACATCTTCTGGACTTGAGAAGGGGATATCGTAAGAAATGATATCAGGGATCTCAGGTATAGGAAACTGATATGGGATAATTATGTAAAGAATGACTGTAGACTATGTTCGAAAGGAGATTTATACTACGATATTGTTAGGGAATACAAATATAAATGGATTTTCAACTAAGAAAGTAATTGAATCTAGTTTACAAGACACATTAGGGGAACACATTATGGAGATCCATTTTGGGTGTAGTATGAATAATCAAAACAAAGGTGTCATTCAAATTAGAATACCTTAGTCACCAATAGCCGAAGAATTATTATAAGGGTCAAAATTTTCTAAAACATGGATTTTGATTTGGAAATGTATGGAATGGATAAAATATGTTTGAGTTGTTTTTATTGAGTATATAAATTCCCTATGTAGATATAATTTATATGTATGTAAGGAGATGGTTTACTTCAATCACAAGTTTTTAAATGAAGTAACTCATGATAGAATCTCCTAAATGGATTTGGGATGTATAAATAAGGAGGAATATTTTTTATTTTAATCATTGGGTATAGAATGAGAGATTCAAGCTTCACTACAAACCTCATTATAGTGAGAATCAAGCCACATGTCTTTCTGAGAAAAAGGTCCCTACACTGATCAAGTTCTTTTATGGGGAGAATGTATTTTTAGCATATAGTGGTTGGGCTAGGATATAGGTTCTGAGTTTCACTATGTTTCTCATTAGAGTGAGATTCAAGTAACATGTAGTTCTAATTATAAAACCACTATGGTATAATTATGACAGATAAAAAGTAGAATGGGCCTTCTAGGTGGCGGGAAAATTATCTCACAGTTTTTATCATGTAATGGGACATGAACCAATTATTTTAACATCATATGAAAATGATATTGGATAAACACTTTAACATAGTAAAGTGTGGAAAGTATGTCATAATTTTTATCATCTCATAACATGGAAATCATATTGTATTTTAACATCTTGTGAATAAAATATAAGATTTCTGTAATTTGAGGTCATATAGGCTTGACCCAAATTGGTTGATAACATTTTCTATACAAAAATGGATGGGAGGAAACTCAATGTGAATAGAGAACTTGAATGATTTTATAAAATACCTCATAGATGCATACACTATGTTTAATTTCATCATCTATAGAAAAATGGATGGTTAGAGTTTTATGTCATAAAACTTTTATGTAAAATGTGCCTTTAAGGTCATGCATCCAGGAGAAGTCATGAACTTTATGGTCTTGTGATAATTATCAGTAGTCAATTATGGTTATGTAATGACTTAACAATGAAAATCGAGAAAATTATTTAAATCTATAATCCCAAATGAGTCATTCACAATGTGAGAAACAAAATAACATACAGAGTTATCAAAATTGTAAAAAATACAAATCATGAATTGTTTATAGTGTGTACAACCTGATTTTTCATTCCATGGTGGTCCAAATAAGAATGATCCAACATTTCCTAAATGCGAAGAGGGGATGTTGAAAACCTTAAACTAAATTCTGTTATATTTGAGAAAGTTACATTGTAAACTTATGTAAATAATGACCATAAACTATATTCAAAAAGAGGTTTCCATTAAAATGTTGTTAGAGTGTACAAATAAAAGAGAAATTTATCCTGAGAATGAATATTCCTCTAGTTGATGGTCCAAATTGGGGGGACACATTATAAAGAGATAAATTGGGTGTAGTATGCATATTCAAAGAAAATATTTCCTTCATAGTGGGCTACCATTGTCACCAATAGCTTGTGAAATATTGTGGGGATCCAAATATCATAAGGCCTGGATTGTTGTTTCTGGAATTGAGATTTATGAGAATTACCAAATAATTTAGATAGGTATTAACCCTGAATAATTGGAATGTTCCTTGAATATATCTAATTCCTATGTATGTAAGGGGAAATGTTCCTTAATCATGAGTTTGTGTATTAGGGATCCCGTGTTAGAGTCTCATGCTTAGGATGGGATCATATGTATTAGTTTTTTTTCACTGGGCCTAGAATAAGCGTTTCAGGAATCACTACATATCCTATTAAGACAAGAATCAGGACACACATATTTCATGATTGGAGTGCAGTAGGTGACCAACACTTGGTGGGTGACACCCTCTTTGGTGAGGGAACTCAAACATCTCTAATTTTCATATGAGATATCCCATTTTTATTACATGGGGTATGGGTATATTTTTAAATCTTTTTATGAGTATGTTGTCATATAGTTTAACAATGTAAAACCAAGATGATGGATTTTATGCCTTTTAGGCCACGTGATAATGAAAATTATGTTAGTAACTGGTTGGAATGAAATATTTATTGAGAAACCACTCATTGGTAGGGTCATGATATACTCACCATCCATATTAATCAATGAATATTCACACTTTAAGTAGACCTTATGAATGACAAAATGTACCTCCCTTTTTGATCAGGATTTATTGGTTTATTCCTCGATATCATTGGGGTCTTAAGATCCAAAATTAGTTCTCTATCAAAGAATGAGAAAAGAAAAAATTTATTTTGAAAATATCATGATATCCATTTTTTGATGGACCAATAAATGAATAAATTTATATAGTCTATTATCATCTAGAAATTCCAGTTCATTTATTCACTTTTGAGATTTCTCAACTGGGGATAGATGATTATAAATATAAATGAAAAGTGAATTTAATTAGACCATAATTAGAAGGGTTTACATTATCCAATATTCTATTGAATAAATGGTTTTTTATGAGGTAATATGAGTGGTCATTTGGAAATCCATTATGGAGAACATAATTTTATTGGGCCATGATTTATTATATTTTTCTATAATTTTATGGATTATGTTTGATATAATAATATTGGAAGGATATATCTATTTGTTTGAAACTTCATGATAGTGACATGAATGGTTTGACTCAATTTTATACTACCATTACTACCTCTTCAATTCATAATAGAATAAATTAGTGTCGTTGTCTATAAGTATTGTGTGTGGGACACCAAATTTGGGGATTATATTGTATTTCAAAATTTTGATAATTCTATCTATCCCAAATTACTTGAGGTGTATTTCATTGACCCATTTTGAATGGAAGTCTATAGTAGTAAGGAAAAACTTTAACTACTTAGATGCATCAGGAAAGAAAAGAATATGAGAATTTTCACTTGGGGAAATTCGGTTTTTATGGAGGCCGTAGAATTATTTGATCTTTCCTGGATCAGTTAAGAAAACTAATATAATCATAGTTTATGTACGCATACACAAATATAAAATTTTACTCCTATTTGGTTTATGAAAAAAAATATTCATCACCATTATCACTAAAGGTGTTAACTGAGGTCATTAATATACCATTTGGGGAAATAACCCAAGAAACTTCATCGACTATGTGTTATTCCCCTCCCCATTTGTAAAATTATGCATCAATATATTATGATTCGTAAGACTCAAATGGATGTTTTTCACCATAAATTTTTTAGATATATCAATTGATAAAGTATTTGATACATTAGTGATATGATGAAGGGATCAATGTATGTAAATGAAACCACAGCCTTCCTAGTAGGATAATGAAAGTTGTATCATATTGAATGACCATGAATTTAGAATTAGATAAAATGTCCCTGAATTGAGTCCTGATCGTGATTCAACCAAGGGTATTCTATTATATGTCATCATAACCCTAGATTTCCAGGGTGTATGGGGAGAAATTGGCTTAACTATAACCTAATCAATTAATATTTTAGATTGGAATGAGATTGAATCCTGGTCCATTATAAAAAAAATCTCATTGAATATAAATATTTTTTATCATTGAATACACATTCAAGGGTATGATGTGACACTATATAACAAATTAATTATCTTTATATATCAAATATATGATCCTATATAATTTTTTTTGATCAATCTATTTATGATAATATTCAGCAGTAATGACCTCAACTATAGTCTCCTATGTGATTAACTAGGCATCTTTGAGTGATTCCGAGAGGTCTTTTGATAAGTTGAGAGCATCTAGGATAGAAATATTGGAAAGAAAAAGGGCCAATTGCCTCATGATGTTGTAATTTAAAGAAAAAGGTATGTATTTTCCATTATGAAATTTATCTATAATAATCATATTATTGGTTGGAGTTCATAGAATAGATGGTTTAGACCATTGGATTGGGGTTGAGGGTGCTCCTATCATGGGTGGGTTAGGCCAACTTGGAATTCTTACCCAACTTGGGTGATTTGAAAGTTCCACCCGTTTAACCAATATTCCAAAAAAATTAGTTATTGATGGATATTTTTAAACGTGGTTTCATATTCATTTTATTGTGGGGATCACTGAAGGGATCTCCTATGATTTTCAGTAACAAAAATAGCTATAGAATGGATGTTTCCAAAGCATCGAGTTCAACAACGACTTTATCTTCCCCTTCTTCCATGGATCATATGACCTCTACTTATGATTTACAAATCATAGACATAGAATTTAGTTTTGTAACCATACTTATCATTATAAAATGGTCTCATTAGATGAATGATGTTAATAGATCCAAATAGAAACTCTTCATTTGATGAGGATTCTAGTTGATGGGGAGGTTCTTGTGTTGCCTTTTAGAAGATGGTTCTCATTCCAATGAGATTAGATACATGAAGTTTGAGAGGTTTGGAAATGAATTAGTTATTGATGTAGGTTCATCTTCTTCTTCCAGGTTTCAGTTTCTTCTATTACACTATATTTTTGGAATATTGGCTCTTATTGGATTGTGGTGCAGAGAAAGTTGGTCACACCATGGCTGAGAAGACCGAGGGAACATTTGATTGGTTAAATTGTTAATTGAGGATGGAATGAGTTTTGTTAATCATATTTCATGTCATCCATTGAAGAAAATTTTGTTAACATTTACATAAAACTTATTTCTACTCACCTTCTGGCTATGGGATGGAAATAGAAACCTATACCACTTATGTTAGAGGATTTCCTAAATTTACCTGCCTCGAATCCCCAAAATGATTTAGATTTTCATAAAAACAATGAAATAATGGATGGAAAGGACCTGTCTATAGTGAAATGGGAAATAGTTTGGGTGGTCATCAAGACCAACCTGTTCAGACCTCATAGGCTTGAGAAATTCTAACAAGTTGTTTTCCATGGCTACTATAAAGTAGCTAGAAACTTGTTAATCTTGAATGTAATCGACGTTATTATTCCATTCATCAATTTCATTTTTATTCTCTTCCCTTTTACCATCATGATGTTGATTTTTTTGTGGTTTCTACTTTATAGGAGGTTATATGTGATAGGTTATAGGTTTTGGTCCCAATGATAGTGTCAGAGTTAGTTTTATAGTGATAGTTACAATATTCTCTTTACCCATTATCTTTATGAGAGCTATTGGGATAGGTCAATTGTTGGATTTGGTTTTCAAAATGGAGTGTTCCAATCATTGGGAAATTATAGAAAGGTCCCAAGACCCACTAGTATATTTCAATGTAATGAGTAGTGTCTGTATCTCTACGAGGAAGTTCCTTATACAAAGGGCCAAAAATTCTTCCTGGGGAAGCATTAAGTTTATAGAATAATTCAAAACATTCCATATTGTGATGAAATAAGATACTCAATAATTATCCTATTGTTTTAAATTTGTGAAAACATGGAATTTTTTATTTCTTATCATTGAGGTAATTTGGTAGATAAATTTTTGAAGGATATCGTCATCTCCTTCGATTGAATGGGCTGGTAAAATGGTATAATAGAAAAATACCAACCCTAGTTTTCATTAAGAACCCGAGTTTAGCTATTTTTTGCTATTAAAGGGTTCCCATAATGGTACTAGAGTGGGAAAAAAAGTTTTTCAGATGCTGTTTTGGTTCCCTCGAACCATTTAATGTTGGAAATAAAGGGTTTTCAATGTAGGGAGGAGGAATATTAATATATACCCATTCAGGGTAGCATTTCCTCTCTAGAAACATTAGTGTGAACCATATTTCAATATATTCCAATATACCTATCAATTAATAAAAAATGTTGATGAAATTTGGGGGAATGACCAATTGATTGAGATCTTGAATAGGGTTAGTGATAGGTAGGGCCTTATGGAATGGATTTACATGAACATATAATTGAAACCATTCATGGGATTACCCATGAAAATCATCTTGAAATGGGTCTAGTTATTTCACTAATGGAGGGAACTCATGATATCCCACTATTATTGGTTCCAAATAAATTGGTTGTTTGGTTCACAGGTTGGGAGGATGTTCTAGCCCAACATTTTCTGGCATAAAGAGATCCTATTATAGAGGGATGTTAGCAGAGAGAGTAATATGATGCCATCAATGAAGAAAATACAATGTAGGGATATTTATTTTGATTATTTATACATTGAGTCTATTGAAATATTTTATCTCATCTTCACACTAATAAAATATTTCTTCATGTTCTATTGATTCAAATTATTCAAGTAAATAATGTGATGTGGATATTACCTTATCCTTTTCATTAGTTGAAGCATTCAAAGGGTGTAGTACCAGGGAATCAACTGGATTCCCTAAACTTGTTACAATCCTTTGATTTATGGTACTCTCACATTCCTTGATAATTTCACTGTGGAATATATTTTGAATAGAAACCCCCCTCATATTCTCATATATTGGTTTCACGCTCTGTAGTGTCGGTAGGGTTGGTGATAATTATGTTTAATTACACACAATGCATTGAGGAAGTCACTTCCTTATAGTTAAAATATAAGGGTCAATTGATTTTTGGATAACCATATGAGAAGTCAAGATCTCCAGAAGTGGTTACACCCTTGGAAGATCACTTTGGATTACAGCCTTTTTGGTGCCTCATGATTTCTTTTGATGGATCTCCTAAGTCTGACATATGAAGGGTGAGCCTAAGGTAATTCTGAAATATGTTTTCTATATTCATCCAATTTTAGAGAGGCATGGAACCCATTAAGTTATACAATAAGGGATAAATTTGTGACACATACCCTAACATAAAGAGAAATGAACTCTATAGGGGAGAAAATTATTGTAAAAATCCCCCTAGCCCTTTGGGTTGGGTTTTCCCCCAATCCACCATTTGTATCACTTCGAACAAGATTCATCAGTCTTGAAGGAGGCTCTTAAGGTAAAAATTATCTAAGACTAGAGGGGTGAGACAACTCTTGTATCTCAATAGGTGTAGCTATCTTTAATTAATTTTTTATCAAGATGACTATTTTATAAGAATTATCTATGAGCAATGATTGAAATGTATGTAAACTGCCTACTTCTGAAGACACCATTGTTACTCAAAAATTGGATTTTCTTAAGTGATAGGTCTGATAAATATTTTTAGTTTCCTCATAAAAAAGTTTTTCAACAACCTAAACTTTATAGCCCCAATGCATCTGATATTTATTCATGGATGACTGTATACGAGTATGTCATCTTTTATAGGAAGTACCCTCTTTTGTGAGTCATCTTGACGAAATGAAATTGCATGAAGCTGTATCTTCTGTAAATTTTTCTCCAGAGGGAAAAGTGAAACTTAACACTTTTTTCTCACCCCAACCTATAATATGGACAATGGAGAAGGCATTAGTGGCCAATTTACAGAGCTTTTGTAATCCATTAAAGAATACATGTTGATGACTCTCGTGTTTATTTTCTAATTTCATGAATCTGATAGATAAAAGAGCTCCTGATTCAACTGAGTGATGAATTTATTCTATTTCCTCATCATGATCACTATATCCTTTAGAAGTTAAGAATTTTTTTTAAATATTAATGAGTTTTGAATATATTCATAATAATTTCATGTATGAATCCCTTTAGCATAGTTTTCGTAACATCATATTGAGGTGTGTTCATGGGCCAAAACATGGCTGGTAAATTATATTTGGCTAGTTTTTCCTCATGAGTGATATATTCTATTATTCTTTCATAAGATACTCCTCCAATTGATCTTCCCAAAGTGGGAATTTCCTAGCTTACTTCTTATTGGTAGCCTGATTGGTAACAATCTCTTTTATTTTGTAGGAATCCAAGTTATTGAAGGGTGGTTTAGAGAATGGAAATTCTCTTAGGATATCTTTCAATTGATAAAAAATATCACATTTCCATGATAAGGAATCAACGTTGACTGACATTATCTTCCAATGTATCTCATGATATAAGGGTTTTTTCATAATTTTTCTTCAATGAGAGGAACATCATGTAGAAATAAAACATCACTGTTGGGAGGAACTTCATTGTGAACACCATTATAGTGAGGAATACTATCATGGATTAATGTCCAGCCATAGGGATAATCCCTATGTCTAATTCCATGTGATGGGCCTTCAAGGAGGACATTAGAAAATGGAGGACCATGTTACTTTTTTTTATTTTGACCATGAGGATAATTTTTGCGATACCCATTAATATAAAAGATGTCATGATCAATCATAGTTTGTCCACAAAGGATACCGTCATGGTGAATACTCTAGGGAGGAACTCCAGAGTAGCTAGTAGTAAAGTTGAGGGGAGGAAAGTTTCATTTACCTCTACTACTTCCTTAAATTGGTGAAAAGTCAATAGGATCATGGTACAATATTGGATGAAGTTTAAAGGACTCAAATGAACCATTGTTTAGTAGATATGGGCTATGTTCTAACTTATATATTTCCAATTTCCTTTAGTTGGATTTATTTTTAGATTTTCTCCATTGGGCAGTCGGAGTCCCATGTTTTAGAAAATGAATTTCTTATGTGGGAGCCTACGTGAGAAAATCTTGTGATACTTTAGAATTATGATTAAATGAATGAAAGGATTTAGTAGGGATATATTATACCCTGGAGTGGCCATTGAAATTGAATGGTAGTATCCATTTGGAGTGGGTGTGTGTTTCTGATCTTTGTTTCTTTTTTTAGTAGGAATGTGTAGATGACCCTCAGGGATGGGAGTTGGTGTTTGTGCCTATTACCGATTAACCATTTCATTGTAATGATGAGTCACACAAATTATAGGGATGTGGTTTTGTTCCCTCCATTTAACTATGAACTCTACTATCGTTATGGATTGAAAGGATAAAAGAATTTGGAAATGGACAAATTCATACCCTTCCATTACTACCTAGATATACTGAGTGACATTCGTTTCTAGAATGAGAATTTATACCCATTACATGGTTGTATAATGGATATAATCATGCTCTTATCCTCAATTTATTTCAAGAATATAGTAACATGGGTCTTTCCTAGGGTGAATTATTGATATCCTCCCAATTTTTTTGGGATGTGTTGAAAATATTTTGTGTGCGCTACCAAATTTTTCTGACTAGACTGCTGGTTTTATAAATAGATATACTTATACATGTAGATTTACCCTATATATTAGTGGGATTCTATGGATGTTAGTGGGTTGTGTTCCCTATAATTGTTGATTTATTTCCACCCTAGGAGGGTTTACCGAGGAACTCAATCATGGGTTACCTGATAGGGGGCTTGTGGGGTGGCATCCTCATCATATTAAGATTTGATTCTGAAAATGGTTGGTGGGGGTGACTATTGTTAGGATCCCTTTATAGGAACTCCTGTGGTGAGGTAATGAGTCCGATGTTGACCTTTGTCTTCACCACCCCCTAATAATGGAAAAACATTTAGCTACCTTTCAGGGAGAGGCTTGTGAAATGGTTTGAAATAATGATAGGAAC
Organism: Viscum album; assembly: GCA_963277665.1. Taxonomy (NCBI): domain Eukaryota; kingdom Viridiplantae; phylum Streptophyta; class Magnoliopsida; order Santalales; family Viscaceae; genus Viscum; species Viscum album. The sequence goes on from OY728120.1 coordinate 496,492,815, forward strand.
AACTTGAATATTTCCCCTAGCCATCAATTGGAGTAGGTATGCTTCAGATGGATAAAGATTTTGTTTATAATATAGTATATGCATATCTTTTTTTTTCTACTAGTATGGCATCATTTTTATGGAATGGATTTCTGGTGAATGTTCCTAAGTGAGGTAAACAAAAAAAACCACAAAACACATCAAAATAAAATCACTAGTATGTGAGAACATATTTATTTATTACTTTTAATTATCCATAATGGGAAATTTTTCATTTTATATAAATATGTAGTAAAAAATGTCATGATATGTGGGAGACATAGTTATTTTGGTTAACGAAGGTTTCACATCAACTTCACCTTTTTTGTTTCCTAAAAAAGTGGGCTCAGTGATTGATTATGTGTGTGTGTCTCTAGGGGGGGTTGAGTATGGTTTCACAATCCATTCACGTAATGTTACCAATTTTTGTTTCTCATCCCCTTCAGGAAACTATTTCTAATGATATTGATTCATGGAACCATACACAGCCAATTATTCACACATCTAAGGTTTGAATATTATTCCCAATGGAAGATGACCTCCAATTTTTTTTATAATAATTCTTATGGACTCCCATTTATCTTGAAAATGAGAGGTCTGCCTCATCACAACCTTTTAGAGGGAATTTATTTAACTCCATATCTCTCTTATAAATTTATGTCATATTCATGGATCCTTTATAAAAAATATATAATGCTAGTCACCCTTAAAATCTGTAATAAATCACATATAAATTCATGTGTAACCATATGTATGTATCAAAGGTTCCCCATAAATACAACCATATCTATGTATCCTAGGTTCTCTATTGATATATCTATCTTTATGTATCAATTTTTTTATATCTCATCACCTTATTTACTTGTTCATTATGTATTTTAACATCATGTAGTGAGGATTTTTAGTTGAAATATTTCATTTAAAGGTTAGTGTGGAAATTACGCATGAGAAATGCCTTTCAGCAGAACCCATAGGGAATATTTGATGATGATAATGTGTTGGTCTTATAAAGAATGTGGCTTTGTGAAGATAGATCTCATTGGCATTATGGTCTTTTGGGGAGGAAGAAAAATGGACTTAGAAGAAATATATCCTCTTAGGTGAGGTTATAATCCTGAATATTGATTAGTAATTATGGTTATGGGTTGAAGGTTTTAGGTTTGAACATTAGAGAGTCTTCTTACTTATCCTATTCAAAAGGGAATCAAACCCCAAAATGTTCAAAATTGTTACTATTTACTGCTACTGGGGGCCCATGGTTACTTAATTTGGAATATGGACTTATGATGGTCTCTCTTGTAGGGAATATTCTCACTTGAGAGTATGGTAACATAGTTTGTGGATTAATGCTAGTGTGAGTACCATTTAAGAGTTTTTATCATGCTATTGTCATCGTCACTACAAGTCTATAATCTCACTTGAGTCATGCTCTGTGTCAGAAATTGGAGAAAATGTAAGATGTCGACATCAAACAATGATACTACAAAAGGTACTTATAATTGAATATGAATACCAAATAGAACTTTATTTCTCTTCCATTTGAGGGAGGAGGTGGGGGGGTTATGGAATGATGAATAAATATGAAATCCTGTAAGAAAGGAAAAGGGAATACTCCCAGAGGGATACCCATTTTAATCCTCATCCACCGTTGGATGAGGGTGAGCCTATGATAGGGTAGTTTGGAAGAAAAATTATATTTAAACACTCTAATTTCTTTGAATCTTTCTAATCCCAACCAAAAATCTTATGATTTTATTATATGCACAAATATAGATTGATTCACTTCACATTTGAGGCTTTATGTGGGGTTAAATTCTACTTCCTGAACCACTTCCACCATCCTTAGGTATGAGATCCTAATTATCATGAGAATCCATTATTGTGACCATTATAAAAACTATAGATCTTGGGGAGGTTTAATGTATAAATTCCACTACCATGTGAATGAATGATCAAGAGAGGGATACACCGATGTGTCTCATCTTGGGGTCAGATGGATCTAGTGGCAACATGGGAGGTGTTAGTGATGAGTTTCGGTGTTGGTTAGAGGGAGATTTTTGATTGTTCTCAAAGGATCCAATATGAGGCTGAACTCTACATGGAAGGAGGGAACTAAGAGAGGAAGGGTACGATACCATTAGGATACCCCATTCCAAATACTATTCAAACTATAACAGATGGGGTATTGCGAAGGTATTATTCTGCAAAAGGGGATTTCATTGTGAGAGGTTTTCATTCATAAATGAATGTGGGTTTCATTTTCTCAAAATGAAGTGGGTCCTTTTAGTCACAAAGGATATTCCTTTTCATGTGTTACCTCTTAGCCAATGATCCCTTAGCGAGGTCTTGTTTTCCTTTTCATTATGTTGTAAGTGAATTACGTACCCAAAGTCTATCACATAGTCTTCTATAGTCTTCTCTTCTATCTATATGCCCACTCTATAAGTTTTCTTCCCAATAGGATACATTATATCTATAAAGAATAAGAATAACCATTTTAAAAAAATTATTGGCCAACGACAAAACATTCCTGGCAATGTGTAGTGGTAAGAAATATTGCCACCTCATCCAGAAAGGATTTCTGTTTTCATACTTGATTAAGTTAGCACCTAGAACTATAAATGTTTTAGATTCAGATGGATGGTAGGGTGACAATATCATGTCAAAAAATATTTTCAATGGGGGGGGGGGTCACATGGTGGCCTCACACTAAAAATAAAATAATAATTCTTGGGGGGTGTGACATTACCGTCTTACCCCACAAATGAAAACATAATTTATTGGGGTTTGATATTATCGCCTCACCCCAAAACTGATGTTCATTTATAGGGTGTGAAATTAGTGCCTCTCCCCACAAATAGTTTTCATTTACCAGGATTCCATGAAAATCAGGGGTCCCTCATAGTGAAGCGCTATGTGAGAAGATGATGGATCCTTTATGGTTCCATGTAATTTAACTCTATGTATCATTCAAAAAGATTGATTGTATATTTTCCAATTTCTTAATGATATTTTTAGGATTCTTGGTAAATTTTTAAGCCCAAAACAAATATTTAATAATGAGTTATAATGTTTAAATTGAACATAAAATATATTTTTCAAAAGGAATTCAACCCAATTAGTCAATCCTTGATAAAGTGGAATTTGGATTTTTAAATTTTAAGTAATAATGTTGTAATCTGAAAATATTATAAAATATTACATATATATTTTTTCACTGTTCTAAATTTGTTTAGATACTTAAAAACTAAGGAGTAGTACAAAGAAACTTGAACATAAAATTTAATTTTTTTAAAGGAATTAGATTTCAATTGTATAACTCAAATTATAACCACATTGAATTAAATTATTTACTAAAAAATAAATCTTTTAACGATTTAAAAACTCAAACTGAAATAAAAATATAATTCGAAAGCATTTTCTCTATCTATTTTTATCAAAAACTGTAATTATATAAAACATTTAGTATCATACCTTATATTTTTGTAAATGTTTAATAGAATATTTTCCCTAAAGTTTTTACCTGATAATTTAAAATATTCATTTACTTTTATTAAAATAATATAAAATTATTTAAGGATAAACATATGAATAAAATTCATAGTAAATTAAAAATAATTTTTTAAAAAACAAATTATATTTATTTTTATGAATAAAGTATTATTTCACACCATGAAAAAATTATTTCTTTGATTATCATAATAAAAAATATCAACATAATTCGTTATAATTAACATAAATATCAATTTATAAAATAACTATGAAAAAAATAATTTTTGAAATAGATAAAATTAATTAATCAGTTCTAAAAAATATTTTTAAAATTTAGATAAAACTTTTTTATATTATAAGGTAAAAAAATTATTTTTATTATTTAATTAATTACATAATTGATCATATAATATCATTTCTGACATGAAAAAATAAAATTTTCATATTAAATATTTTTTAAAAAATTCATATGATAAAATTGATGTATTATTAAAAGCTTCGGTTATTAAATAAATAGAGTGCATCATCATACTCCTTGAACCCAGAGATCTGAGATAAGAAATTGTGTAAACACTTATGAGAATCATCATTTATCACAATCTCATGTATCGTCAATATCTTCAAATATAGAACTATGGATGAATAGGAATAGATACATTCATAGGTTATCATTATACTTTACTCGAAGTAGTGAGTGTGAAGGGTGGATATACATAAGTGAAATTCTATCTTTAAACTAAGTTAATAATTGAGTAGGAAATTATTCTCAGAAGTACACTAATATGATTAATTTCCATCAGTTTTTGGTGTACAATACATGTCAAAGTAAGAGAATAAAACAATGTAATCTCAACACCTAATCAATCTACCTTTAATTATATACATGAAACTTCTAATTTTATAATCTAAAGTTCCACCATGTATCCCTTTAGGAATTTTACATATTCTTATCTCATCAAAATCCAATGTCTATTAAATTCTAATTAATGGAGTATTATTCTCACCACATCATTATGATACTAAATTTAATATACACATCCACATAATTAACCTCAACCATCATCATAATATATTAATTCATTATCATGTTTTTATTTTTACGTATATCCAAAATATATAACCACATTTGTTAATTTGGTAAATGTTGAAATTACTTATTTTTTCATAATATACACTTTTTAATTACCAAAATATTAATAACCTTATCACTATGATACTTCATTATTTCCAGAGTAATCTATAAACAATTAGGTTTATTATTCTTTTCCTTTTATAACTCCAATCATTATTTTCATTCATCTACTTTGAAATATTTTAATCCTCATAAATACCTATTATTTATTTTAATAAAGGAGATATTTAAAAATATATAACATATGTTATAAAGATTACTCTACTCGATTTCTACCTCAATATACCAAATTAAATCACAAGGTCTTCTTTATTAGTTACAACTGCTTATGTAATTTTCCCATGAAATCTAACACTATATATTATTATCCTAAATACTGTGATAATTATTCTTTTAAATTATCATTATTCATTAATAATAATTTTGTTTTTATAGAACCATTTATTAACATCCTTTCCATAAATTTAATTTCACAATGAAAAAAATTATTTTGAAATAATTAATTTAATAATATCTTTCAATGTTCTGAAAATATCCTAATGAAAACCTTTATCAATTTAAAAAATTTCCCTTTTTATTCCTAATTTAATTACCATATTAACATTTATAAATTTCATCAAAATTAGTTGAAATAACTCTTGATTTAATACAAAAAATTTCACTAGCCCAAGTACTTTATAAATAATTCTGCCATCCTTATTGAAATCCATTTACCTGTCTGAAAAAATTATATTCAATTTAATAAAATAATTTACACATTTAATATAATCAATTTATTAAATATTATATATCCATTCTAAAATAATATCACTACTATACAAACCTTTTATATGAATTCAAATAGATTTTAAAATCTCATAATCATGATTTACTTAAAAAAATAAATTAAATAGACTATTTATTTATCCAAAGTGGATACTGGTTGAGAATGATTCACATAATTATTACTTATAAAAAAAGGTTACGTAGTGGGTATAGTTTTTGGGGTATATATCATATTTTTTTTTTCACATATTTGGATTAAATTAATGATATTTATTTTGGAATCACTATTTATTTGATAGACTGTGTGTAAAGACCTAGACCCCAATAGCTAAAATCCAGAGCCTTACTTTGTTACATTAGTATAGATACAAGATTAAAATCCCAAAGGACCAGTTGATTTAGTGTTCTTGAAGAACTAGAAAGATATATAGTGCCATAAATAAATTGGTAATCAAATATTAAACATAACAAAGTAAAGTATTTTCGACCTTGAACTCATTCAATCCTTTCATCTCTATAACTCAGGGAAAAGAGAACAAATAAATGGGTGAACTAAAATACTCAGTAAGTGTTTAATACATCAGAAGATTTCGTAAATCAATAGAAAATGAAACATAATAAATATTGAAATGTATATATAACAGAAATTCATTCCACTTAATCAAAAACCTTTCAATAATTATAGGATAAGGAAAAATCATTATGGAAATGTAAATGATTATGAACAAATTCAATCTGAACAATAAACTGAACACAATATGAATCCATGGATTATATCATAGTGAAAATTTCATGGATAATAATGAATGAAATATTGGTGAAGGAAATACTTAATAATTTGGATTCCATGATCTCAAGAATCATGGTACCTTTACCGTTAAGACCTTTGACAAGATGGTTTAATAATTATGGGCAAAAACCCATTTAATTTGAAAACTTTTTAATATTATAAAACTACCTATGCATCAAGGGGATATCTATAATCAAGAACCACCTAATAATTCATTTCCAAATAATTTCTATAATATCCAGAAAATATATTCGATTCATTAATCAGTATTAATTGTCGACAAATGTATATATTGAGTAAAAGATATATATTTAACATTCTTTCTCCAGTTAATCAAATAACATTCAAATTAAAAACTGTATAATAAATTTGTATTTGTTTTAGGAAAGAATAATATGAATGATATAATAAATATGTATATTAAATTAGATATTAAATTATTGGTGATAATAAATAAAATGGTAGTACAATAACTTAATATGTTATGAATATTCCATATCTCCCTCAAAAATTAAGTGTGACAAAACACTTACCACTAGTAATCAATCGAATCGTATTCCCCATATCATTAATGATCAAAACATGAAACCTTGAATACCATGAATATAAAAAGACTAATGATATGATATATCAAAGGTAAGTGTAAATACACCACACATAAGAAATAAGTGTTGAATAAGGCATATCTATTAGAAATAAAAGTGACATGAGAAACCCTTACCTTATGTCTAAAAGTTTTATGCACTTGTAGTTAATGTCCTAGAAAATAAAATTACATTCATTAATTACTTAATTCAGAAACTATTAAACATATATTTGAATTATTATTATATGAATGGGTCCATTTATGGCCATTTTTAATAGTTATATTGGTTAATTTTGTTGTTCTAGGAGCCTTCATTTCATCGTTTTATGGTCAATTCACTTGTATATAATTATGGGAGTTATTTTTAAATGGAAGAAAAACTCTACAAGTGTAATTAAATGTTATAAATATAATTATTGAATTTAAAATTGTCTCATATGTATTTTTTCTAATATAAGGATGATTTATTAGATAAAACATTATAGACACATGTTTAGTTTATTTTTGACAAATTTTCAAACCATCATGAACTAGTTTTGTTTTATAATTTAATAATATGTATATATATCCATTATAGAACATAAAAAAGTTATAATTTAAATATAATAATATGATATATCCATTATAATTATTTTATGACCATCTTTTAAGATAGTAAATGAAAATGAAAACTCGTCGTTCATGAATGATGTGAATCGACACATCAGAGACGAAGTTTTAATTTTTAATATAAAGGGAGAAGAGAAAAGATTTGAAGATGGATATTAAATTAGAAAAAATAAATTATAGTATATATATATAGTATATAAGCTGACATTCTACTTTTGATAGGATATATGGGGAGAGGATAAGAAAAGTAAATAAATTAAAAGATAGAGAGATATGATTTTACCTCTTGAACATCGTCTCATTGGGAACCTTCTTAAGAAAGTTGGATTTTGTATTTTAGTAATATCAGAAGGTCTCGGACATGGGTAAGAGGATTGGGAAGAGATTTTGAAATAATTTAGACAATATTCAAGGATTATAAGGTGTGAGGAGAATGGGTGGTGAGGGTGGTATTTATAAGGAGAGGAGAGGGGCAATTTTGATTATTTCATTCATTCGTTTACAATTTTGGAAAAATAATATCAATATGTTTTATTACCATGAATAAATATTGTAACTATAGAATTTAATTTCTAAATATTGAGTTATTAACTCATCCATTCACCATACAAGACTCAATAAATTATTTATTTACATATAATGTAAAATACAGTAAATTATCATATTTCACTGTTTAACAAAAATTAAAATATTTTAGAAAAATCAAAAAAATTAAACCAAACCATTTTTAATGTTTATATTTAAAAAATATACTAAATTTAATGAAAATAATTTTCTAAATAATAGAAATTTAATTTCTAATTAAAGTAATAATTTATTTGAAAATTACTAATTTAAAATTGTAACTAATTTATGACACTTTGACAAATTAATTTAGGTATCCTAAAATAAAATAATAATTATAATAAAAATAATATTAATTTAGGATTATATTTGATGAAAAAAAATTTCTTTTATATAATTATATTAATCATGAAATATATAATACACATTTAAGTTTCACATAAAATACCAACACTTAATTTATCATTTTTGAAAAATTTATTTACTTATTCCATGATATAAATATATGAAATTTTAATTTATGAGATACCTAAACATTATTTATATTTCTATATGTGAGGTTATGATTCTAATGGAAACATTACTATTCATAATGGTTACATTACTATTCCAATAATCATGTTAATTTTTAATAGTATATCACAGTTTGTTTAAGATCAATGTTGCATGAAAAGTAATGTATCAAATAAATTGAATATATTTTAGAAGATACATACCATAAAATATGTGGGTGGTATATTCTTCCATCCTTTTAAAATTTCATCCTTGAAACTTTTCATGAATATTATCTTCTAAAAATATGAGGGTGGTTTTTCTTCATAACATTCCTAGGTTCCCAGATTTCTTCTTCCGTTTTATGGTTTCTCCAAGGAACCTATACTAATAATGTCATCCAATTTCTCATTAGAAGATCTAAAATTTCAAGAATCTCAATAGTCTATTCATAGTAAGGCAAATTAGGTTCTTGTTCTATTTCTTTATTGGTGAGTTCATGAATTAGGGCTGGCATTTTCATTCTTAACAATGATATGTGGAACACATCATGTAAATGGGAGAGACATTGTGGAATTGCTAATCAGTAAGCTAAAACTCTAATTATTTAAAGAATCTAAAAGGGTATGATGTACCTAGGGATCAATATCACTTTATTACTAAACCTTATCACAACCTTCCATGGAGATACTTTCAAAGTTACATGATCTACTACTCGAAATTATAAATCAATAATATTTTTGTCAGCATAAATATTTTTCATAATTTTATCCACATTAATATGAGTCTGAATATTATTTACCTATTTCATTGTTTCTTAAATATGTTTTGGGCCTAAAATTTTTATTTTACCAAATTCATCCCAACAGGTTGGAATACAAAATCTCTTTCTATATAATTCGTCATATGACACAACTAGAATACTTGAATGAAAACTATTAGTAAAGGAAAACTCTACCAAAGGTAAATACTAATCCATAATATCTATAAAGTCAAGTGAGTATGATCTCAAAATGTATTCTAATGTTTGAATAGTCCTTTCAAACCATCCATCGATTTGAGGATGGTATTCTGTTCTCAAATTAAGATCATTATCAAGATCATTTTGAAGTCTCTTACAAAATTTTGATTTAAAATTTGGATATCAATCTGACATAATCAGCAGAGGTGCACCATGATGTCTTAAAAAGTCTTTAATATAGATTATTTATAGGCACCCAAGAGGTAAATTTTCTCTTATAGCAAGAAAAAGTGCCAATTTTGTAAGATGATCAACAATAATCCATATCAAATTATTCCTTCTACGTGTCCTTGGTAGTCCTATGACAAAGTCCATCATAATTTTATCTCATGTAAACATTGGATTAGGTATAGGTTTCATGAATCCTTTAGGATGCTATTTCTCATCATTTACTTAGAAAACTAGGCATATTGACACATAGTCAGCAATATACCTCTTCATATTATCCCACAAAAAATGTTCTTTCAAATCTCTACACATCTTGGTAATACTAGAGTTTATAAATAAATATTAGATGTGAAAATAATCTAATAGTTCCCTTTTTAGATAAGGTATTAAAGGAACACATAACCACTTTCCAAATTTCATAATTCCAACCTCATAAAATATGATTTCTAATTTTCCATCATTAAAAACATTAAATTTATTTCAAAAATTCTCATCATCATATTGAGAACTTTTTATCTTCTCTATTAGAAAATATTTAGCAATAATTTTATAACATAGTGATGTTTCCCCTTCCTTAACAATTCCGATATATGTATTTTATAAATCCATGAACATTGGATCTCTATCAATCCCCATCTTAGTCATAACTCCCTAATATTTCTTGATAAATGAATATGATACCTTATTTTCTTTTCTTGGGTGGTATTGTATTTTGGAATCATAATCTTTGAGTTACTCGAGCCATCATCTTTGGAATATGTTGAGTTCTTCCTATGAAAAGATGTATTTACAACTATCTCACATATTTCAACCGTGAGATAGTGTCTCCAAATCTTTAGACAAAATAATACGGTTTATAACTCAATATCATGAGTTGGATAATTTTGTTTATGAATATTCATTTATGTTGTTTCATATGCAATAATTATATCATTTTTAATAAGGAGAAAACCCATTTCTTTCATCCATGAATCATTTTATATCACAAACCTATCATTTACTAATGGAAGATTCAAAATATTAGTACTAACTAATTTTACCTTAAATTATATAATACATTTTGAACATTATTTTGTTCATATGAACATAATCCCTTTATGTGTGACCCTAATTAATGGGTTAGGTGTTTGAGAAATTTTTTGAAGGAAGCACCGATAATAACATGATAAAATAAAAAAACTACGTAACTCAGTTATGTTCATTTGTGTAGGCCATTATTAGACTCCCTTTAACTTTTCTAGATCAATTGATATTCTATCCTTAGAGAAAATATAAACAAAAAAATAAATTTCAGGAATCCATAATTCACTAATACTAAATTCACAGTACAATTCGTCCATACTAAGAGTCTCATGAATGATCTGTAAGAGATTCTCATGGTCTTTATTGTATTTATAATATTCTATAATATTATAAATTGATACAACAACAAAATCATCAATATACTCCTTGAATATTATATTCACTAGATCAATAAAGTCTAAGGGTGCATTAGTCAATCCGAATAGAATTACTATAAATCCTTAATGTCTATAACGCTTAAATAAAGATATCCCTTAAATGTAGTCCTTATTTACTCTCTATTGCTGAAATCCATAATGATGGTTAATCTTCAAAAAATATTTATATTCGTGAATTTGAACAAATACATCATCAATTCAAGGTAGTGTATACTTTTTTTCTATAATAATTGTATTAATTTATCTATAATAAATTCGAAAACTCATGAATCCATCTTTCTTATTAAAATGAGAATATGGGATCCCCATAGAGAAAAACTGGGGTGAAAAAATCCCTTATTACTCAACTCTTATAGTTGTTTCTTCAACTCCACTAATTCCATATTTTTCATTCAATAGGGAGTCTTTTATATTGGCTTTTCATTAAGGATTAAAGCAATGGAAAAGGCCTTTTCATGCTCTGGTGGGTGTCCAAGAAATTCCTCAAGAAATACATCAGTGTATTCTTGTACAATAGGTTCATCCTGAATTTGAACATCTTCTTCATCCCTATATTTGGTTTTCTCTACCTCCAAAAAAATTTCTTTTAGTAGAGACACTAAGGGTGGATCTAGACAAGAGTTATATGATGAAGCTTATTCTCTAACTATAATGAATTATATAACTTCCTCACAAATTTCAATTTCCTTCATAATATAATAAATTTTTTGCAATGTATTTTTAAATCTAGTCCATACTGAGAATAATATCAATTTCAACCATAGGTATAATGATAAGTTAAAGAAACAAAGAACATTTATGTTGTCATAAAAAGGACCCATATTTGTGGAAATGAGACATCCCTTAGGTGTTTTTATTGAGAACTCCCTTACTAAATCAAAAGGGAAATGTATAATCTTCTTGGAAAACTAGGAAGATATAAAAAATGTAAAGATCCAGAATCAAATAAATTATTGGCTAAATTTTAAGATAGGATTAATATACCTACCACCACATTATTGTGTACTTATTCTTCAGCATTGGTTATCTCATAAGCTTTTACAACCCCCCTTGGCCTCTTCTTTGGTATATTCCCCTAATTCTTGTGAAATTTATTAGAATAACACCCCATTTATTTATAGTATAAGTATGAAAAATAATTTATTTTTTTCATACCACTGTATTCTTTAGCACGATGAATATTTTATCTACACTTATAAAAATTCCCATGACTTTCAATCATTTCCCAGGAATATTCTTTCCACAAATTTAAAAAAAAGGAATTTCTTTCTTCTCCTATTTTTATTTGATGTGTTAGCTTTTTCATGGTTATCAAAATTCTTCTTCTTATCTCTATTTACATTAAATATATAGGATATAGAATAATCATTATATGTTTTTATGGAAGTTAATACTATTTCTTCATATGATGAAAATTATTGAGAATCCATTTCCTTTTGGATACATGGATTAAGACATTTAGTGAATTAACCAATATTGTTTTCTGAATCATGTATATAATTTGTAGAATTCTTGGATAGTCTTGTGAAGGTAGCCTCATACTCTACACAGATTTATCATTAATTTCTATTTAATCTAATGAATTTTCCTTTAATTTTATTTCATTACTCATGATGGAAATATCTATGAAATAATGTTTCCATAAAATTTCTCCATTTCATGTATTCCATTTCTTCTTACTCCTTAGTAATATGGAATAGTGACCACTATTGATCAACAACTCCCTTGAGGCAATATATTTCTAGTACTTCCTTTTCCATTTCATCACATCCAAATTCCAGGAATATATTTTCAATGGACACAATCCATTTCTTAGAAACCAATATATATCTTTTACCTCTAAAATATTGGTCTTCTGCTCCACGAAATGATCCAACATAGGTGTAGTTTTGTTATTCATCATAACTCGAGTAAGAAGTCCTAATATGGTATGGATCTTCTCAACACGATAAAATAACTATATTTACATTCTCAGTAGTTAAATATTTAAATTTTATATGGGTATTTATTCCCTTCCTTCCATTAAGATCTATCACTAAATAATTCCACACACTGAGTTATCCTATAATCCTCATGAGTATTGATCGAGAGAATAATAATTTCTCTAATGGTAAAAGTTTTTTTAAAATACAATAAGGAAATATTTTATTTCACTCATTAGTTATGTTCTTTAAATCTTATTACCAAGGACTCTGTTGAACTTTTTCTGATACCGACTATAAATACCCAAACCCCAGTAGCCCAGAGCTAGAGCCTACTTTATTACATTAACATAGATATGAGATTCAAATCACAAAGGACTAACCCGTTTTTTAGTCTTAAAGAAATATATACATACATTGTACCCTTATAACATTGTTAATAAAATATAAAAAAAATAAAGGAATGAAAATTTATCCTTGAACTCATTAAATCATTTCATCATCATAACCTAGGGAAAAGAGAACAAATAAAAGGATAAGCTCAAAGGCTTAGTAAGTTCAAAATACCAAAGAATATTTCATGAATCAATAAAAAATGAAACATAGTACATATAAAAAGTTATATGTTACTAAAACACATGAAATTTAATAAAAAACTTTTCAATATTTAGAGGATAAGAAATAATCATTATAGAAATGTAAATGGTTAGAAACAAATTCCATTTGATCAATAACTTTAGTGAAATATGAATCCATGGATAATGTTGTTATGGGAATCTAATGGATAATAACAAATGAAATCTTAATAAAGGTATTGCATAAAACTTTAGACTCATTGATCTTAGGAATCATGGTACCTTTACTTTAAATGCATTTCACAAAATGTTTTAATCATTAAGGGTTAAAACCTATTTAATTTGGACACATTTTTCATCTCATGAGACTACTGATACATTGAGGGGATATATATAACCCCCAGCATGTCTTCATTCCCAAATCATTCCAAAAATATCAAAATGATTGATTTAATTCATGAATCCATTTTCCTTACCAAGAATATCCATATTGAGTAAAATATACCGATTTAACATTATATCCCCAGTTAATCAAATAACTTTCAAAGTTAACACTATATTAAAACTGACATAAAATTTTAGGAATAACAATATCCATGATATAAGAAATATGTTTATTTAATGAAATCTTCAATGAATGGTGATCATAAATAAATGAGAATTAAACAAAGGTAATAATTGATGAATATAGCATATGTCCCATAAAAATTAAAGTGAGATGAAAAACCTATGGCACTTATAATCAATCAAATCATATTCCCCATTTAATTAATGACCATCAAATGCAACATTGAATAAAATTAAGATAAATAGATTAATTATATGATATATCAAAGGTATGTATACATACACCACACATAAAAAGTATGTGGTGAATAAGGAATATCACAAAAAAGTAAATGTGTGATGGGAAACCCTTACCTTATGTCTGAAATCATTATTTAATTGTAGTTAATGACCTGGATAATAAAATTAGATTCAATAATTACTTAATTTGTAACCTATTAAACAAAATTTTGATTTATTATAATTTTATTAAATACCATTATGGCCATTTTTATGAGTTTTAATGCTTAATTTGGTTGTTCTGGGAGAATTATTTTCATGGTTTTATGGTCGGTTATTTTGTATATAATTATGTGAGTTCTTTTCAAATGAAAGAAAAAATATAGAAGATGAATGAAATGGTATTAAAATACTTATAGGATTTTAAATGGTCTCACATATATTTTTTTTGATCTAAGGATAATTAATTTGATTAAACATTAATGATAAATTATTAGTTTATTTTTGGTGGTTTTTTCGACCAGGATAAACTTGTTTTGTTTTCTTATTTAATATTATGTATATATATATATCGGTTCTAGAACATAAAATAAGATATAATTTATATATTATAATAATTTTTATCCATAATAATGGTTTTATTCCCTTCCATGAATGTGGTAATGGGTAAAAACTCTTCTTTTATAAAGGCGGTGAATCAACACATCACAGATGATGTTTTCATTTTTAAAATAAAGGAAGAAGAGAAACGATTTGATGATGGATATTCGACTAAAATAAAAAATTCCATTTTATATATAATAACAGAGTTAACATAAAACATTTTATAGGGGATTTTTGGAGATGATAACAAAAGAAATGAAATAAAAAAGGAAAGAAGGAGGATTTTACCTCTCAAATATCATCTCCATCGGAACCTCCTTAAGACACTTAGCTTTGGTACTTTGGTAAGAATAGTAGGTATTGAACATGGGAAATATATTTTTGTAGGAATTTGAGAATAATTTATAAAATATTAAAGGATTATAATGTGTGAGGATAAGGGGACGTGAGGGGTACAATTTATAGGGATTGGGGAGGGATGTTTTTGATTATTTTATTCATTTGTTTAGTATTTTAGCTCAAGGCTATCAATAGTTTTTATTACCATGAATAAATATAGTAACTAGATCATGTGAGTTCAAACTAATGAGTAATTTCCTCATCCATACATCATCCATGAATCAATAATTCATTTATTTACTTATAACGTTAAATAACGTAAATTAACAAGATTAACCATTCACAAAAAAATTAAACTATTTTAGAAAAATCCCAAAAATTTAATCTAACCATTTTTTGACCTGTATATTTCTATAATGGATTCCATTTCTTGAAAGTAATTTCTTAGATATGATTAATTTAATTTTCAATTAAAATTATTATTTATTTGAAAAATACTTATTTTAAAATTATAATAGATTTTATGAAACGTTGAAAAATTAATTAGGCCTTATAAAATCATATTTCAATTATAGGATGAAACATATTTATTTATGAATATATTTTATGAAAATAAAATTTATTTTAAATCATTTTATTATTTTTAAAATTTTAAATAAATATTTTCATTTCAAAGAAATGCAAACAATTAATTTATTATTTTTAAAACAATTATTTACTTATTTTGTGGTATAAATATATCATATTTTCATTTATGAGATACTTAAATTTTAGTTATACTTTGATTGGTGACTTTATTAATCTTGTGGCCACATTACTATTCCTAACGACCGTATTACTATTCTAATGGTAATGTTAACATTTCATTATATATCACAGTTTATTTAAGAAAGGTGTTTCATAAAACGTAAACTATCGAATGAATAAAATTTATATAAGAATATACATAACATAAAATATTAGTGTTATTATACCCCAAATCTGATTTCATACAAAAAAGTTATTAAGGAGAAAAATAAATTAACGACAATAACAAAACCAATATATTATTATCAATATCCTTCTCCTCATCATCATCCTCTTAATTATAAATATTTATATAATAAATATATATTAATATAAATATATATAATAGGAGGGAATGAAATCCACCCTTATGAGCCTATCAAAGGAAAATTCATGTTGTGTTAAAAAATGTTTTGGTTTTTGTTTATATATATATATATATATGTATGAATCTATAAATATATATATACTGTAGTTGTATTTAAAAACACCAAATAAGACAGTTTTCTATCAAGATAATTTTGGACCAACTACGTTGCATCATTATTTATTTATGATTTTTTAAACACATAAAAATTAATATATTGAACGTTTTATAAACTTTTAGCATAACAATCTATATATACAAATTTAAAAGTTTTTTATTTCATGACATTACAAAAATATCTATGGTTTTATAGATATTTTTAGTGAAAGTTAATTTATTCATATCATTAACTACATTTTTATAAATGTTCTTCTATTAGATCATTGGAAACTTTATGTCATTAGATTTATCTCAAAAAAATGATAAAAATTTCAATTTTTCAAAAAAAATTTAAAGAGAATCCAAAGTTTGAAAAACATTTAAAAATTTATCCTAAATAACTTTTAGTCCTTACATTGGATTATTTCATTATTTTTTTCATTAGATTTATTTTAACAATATATTAAAATAAAAATTATTTTTATCAAGACTCCTCACAGAATGATTTAACTATAAAAAATTATCCCAATTGTATCAAATATTCAATTTAAAATATCAATAAGAGAAAAGTCCATTTTTTTAAATATTATACTATATTTTAATTAAAACATAAAATTATGATACATAAAACATTTTGTTTGAATTTTTTCTTTTGGAATTAAAATACTAGGAATGTTTTTTATAAGAAAAAATATATCTAAAAAAACCTAATCCCTAAATCAAATTGGCATAATAACAATTTTATTATGTTTATAATCATTTAATATATTTCAAAAATTAATATCATTTCAAAATCAATTTATAGAGTAAAAATAAATAATTATATAAGAATTTACATATAATTATCAAAAGGGATACATGGGATTTAAAAAACTTCTTTTCTCTTCTGATTCCTTACTACTTAGAAATATATATATAACCCCAATGAAAGATTCCATGTTGATGGAATCATAAAAACCTAGAAAATATATTATTTTATCTAAAATATGAAATTTTTATGCACATTCAAGCTAAAATATATATATTTACTATGTTTTAATATTTTAATAACATTCCATCCACTACTACTTATAAATTGAAATGATTAAAAAAAATTTATAAAAATACCAACCCAAAAGAAACTCCTTTTTTGGACTCTATGATGAAGTTAAATTTTTATGATCACACTCCATTAAGTAGAAAATTAGTGATTTTAATTTTTTTTTAAAAAATGTAACATTTCTCACAAAACCAAATGAAGTGTTCAACTAAACCATTAAAATGACTTCATTTAATTAAAATTAGTGTCAATATATCCAGTGAAACAGAAAAAATTTTCAAATTCTAATAATAGAAAAATATTTCTTAAATTAAAATCAATATTATCGATTTGTGTGTGTCCATGTGTGTGTATGCACACATGCACAAATATTTTTACATTAATACATATGGGTACATTTAAATGTGTTTGAATGTGTGTGGGTAGGTGGTTAATTTTCAGGGTGTTGGCATGTGTGTGTGTGAGTGAGAGGATGGGTGTCTTCATGTGTGGGTTCAGGAATGGGGGTGTGTGTGTGCTTGGGTTTTAATAAATAATGTATATACATTTCAATATAACATTATATACATGTGTTAAAATAACATTTATATATAAAATTCACAAAAATTTACATGAAAACTTTTATGGAATAAAAGACATCTGAACATCACATAGTATGCAACTTTATAGAAATCAAATAATATATAAGTTTTGAATAAAACATTATTATATTGATTATATATTTTATATAGATAAAATAATGCAAATTATTATAAAATATACATTTTTACTGAAACATAATATCTACCTACACTCTTATGATAGGATTATAACATTTTTTCATGCAACGAAGATATTATATGTATTCATAAAACCCAATTCTTTTAAAATAACAAAATTGTGTTTTGATATATCTTATTTTTTATGGAATATGTTCACAAAAAATATTTTGTGTCATCACATATATTAATGTAACTAGACAAAAAATATGTGAACATGAGAAAATAAGTACTTCTATACTAAAATAAACCAAATATATAGGGAAAAAAGAAAATATTTTGATGATATTTTTATGAAAACACTTGATATATATTTATAGTAAAATATATTTATATCATAAATAATTACATGTACATTCAAAAAATAACATTTCTATGATATTTTGATATACTAGAATTTTTTATCTTCAAAAAAAATTTTATTATATGAAAAATACTTTCATCAATAGAATTTTATATTGAAGACATATTTTTTTATCATAAAATATTATTTTATCGCTGCATAATTTAATATTAGAAAACATTATACATTGTTTCCCTTAGAATGTGTGTTGTGGTTAAAAATAACTATTTCCAAATGGTTTCCAACAGATTTGTTTATGGAAGGTGAAGCACCCAATTGTTCTATATCAAAAGGGGAACTGCTTTTCAAAGGAAGAGATTCATTATGGGTTTTTACTTATGAATCTTAAGAACTTGCATTGGTCTAGAGGATGGGAGGCTGGTCTCATCAAAGCCTTTTTGGGGGAATTATTGCCTACTATGAGAATCTCTTATAGATTTAAGATATTTTCATCAATCATTCATTAATTCCCAAGCATGAGGTATGTTATTCCAAGATTAGAAATCAATTATTAGCATGTACGGAAATCATAATCATCTATATGTATTCAAGGTTCATCTTTAATGGATATGTTTGTATGTATTCAAGGTTATCCATCCATGGTATCCTCCCATATACTACTTAGAGATTATTTGGTCATTATTAAGATGATGGTTCTATTTAATCGACGCTGTAGGGCGCTTTTGAATTCATTGTCCTCCATGTAGACAAAAAATAATCTGGAGTTTACTTTAATGATGAAGGTTACTCTGGAATTTATCGTCATCTCGGGAGATGGAAGTTGTTTTGATTTTGTGATCTAACACATGGATGGGATACCTACATATCATTTTGAAGGTAATAAAAACCCCTATAGTTTAGTGCCGCTTAAGGGGAAACATCAACCCTTTTAAGGTTGTGTGATAAGGACATAACTGTACAGTTTAATGTCATTTGGTAAAGACATATAGGCGGAAGGTTCTTACACAATGATTGGTGTGGGACTTATATAAAAACAACCCAAAGTACTTGAAAGGGATATGAGATTCGCAGAAGAATTAGACCATCTTGGGAATGTGGACCAAAGAGAACAATTTCATTTGGAATGTTGGGTTTGCACCTTGAGGAGGATTCTTACGTATCCTATTTGGATGGGAATCAGATACCGTGTAGTTCAGTAAGTCTCTAATGAGAGTATGGATCTTTAAGAGGATTAATTTGGGGATTACTATTGAAAATGATGCGTTAGTAAATTGGGGTTTTGATTGGGTATATCTTTTGAGGAGGATGCCCCTAAGCTCGGGCCTTACATAGGTGTCCTATATCTCCTGGTTATGGCAGGAATCAGAGTTCTTGTTGTTCAAGATATGAGGTTTATTTTGTGGATGTTGTGATCATCATGAATCTCAAATCCCACGCGAGTAAAGATCAATGTGTGAAATAAAAGGATGTGAAAGATTAAAAAACCACACATTTTCTCCTTCTCTATTAGAATTGGTTGGACCTATGGTCAAATAATATGGGGAGATGATGGATGAGGGCATGAAGTAATGAACCCTTAAATGTGAAATAAAGGTGAAGGACATAGGGTCTAGCCAAAAGGCTAGGGGACTATTCTAGGATGGGTTCCTATGAATGGGTCTTGTAGTGGGACAAGGATATCATTTCCTATAGAATGGAAAAGAAAGTGTGATCCACACTCCTCATAATGGGGACCAGAGGCTTCAGAGCTTAGCGATTAGAAGGGGGAAGACATGGTATTATCCCCAAAATCAAAAACTAGGAACTCCTCAACACTGTCTGAGGGGTTAGGGTCTATGGGACCATAGATATCCAAATCCCTAAAATGACTTTAGATCCTTACCCTCTAACAAGACAAGTAAGGAAAACCTATGACCATAAATATCCAAATCCAAATAGGATACATAGTGAAATTCCTTTCCCAAGGGTCTGATAAATCAGGAGGTATTGATGGAGGTCTCAACTTGATGCCTTTCAGACAAGGGATCCAAAGAAGGAGAATAACTACCATTAGTGACTTAAAAGAGGGCTTAAAGGATAGATCGCATAGGTGGTCCATGTAGGTATTCCACATAGGTGTGTTGCATAGGTATTCTGCATAATTATGTTGTGAATATCCTATTAGGAACTGAAAAATTATTAAAATAGGAAGGATAATCCTGTGAATGTTTGATAAGCCATGGGAGGTGGACTATTGGGACAACAATACTTGAGTAAGGTTTTTAACTTAAGCACCCTGGGTGTCCCTCTATGACCTTGGAAGAATCTTGAACATGTATTTTCTTATTTAAATGACTATGGTTAGGTGAATTATTCTTATGGAAGGAGGGTCCTCAAACAAGTATCTTGTATTTTAAACCATGAACGTACGTTGAACTTATTTATCCCTTTCAATCATCTCTTATCCCATGTTTTGGAGAGCTATTTGAGAAAATTTAGGGGAATTGGGTGAAGGAGCTACACAATAAGAGATTCAAGAGCTCTTTAAAAAAATTTAGTTTACCAAATGGGGATCCCAAGGGTCCTATTTATATGCAAGGACGTGACCTAGTTAATGTGAGGTCACCCGCATAGGTCATCGGCATAGCCTCGCTGCGTAGGTACCCCGAATAGTGGGTGTATAACATAAACTTCTATGTAGGTACATTGGCATAGGTCCTCTGGCTTGGTACTCAGCATAAGGGCTATGCCTTTAGGTTGGACTAAAATGAGCTATATTGGCCACTTGATGTGTAGGTATACAACATAGGCCCATTTAACCATATTTCTTTACATCCATTAAATTTCCTTGACACATTAAAATATCTAATGTTATCTTCCATAATAATTCATTCTTTATTTATTTATTTAAAAAGGAGTGTCATCAAAATCCTCCCATTGGGATTGGATCTGATTAAATAGAGGGTCTAGTCCAATGGTATGGTTTTGGGGAAAACGATTACGAAAAATTAATATTGGATTGTGTAGGTCCTCTATGTAGCTATTTGACATAGGAAATAGGCATAGATCATTTGACTTAGGTCACAAGTGTAGGACAATTATGCCTATAAACACCCCCATTCCTTTTTCAATAGCTTCACCTGAATTTATGATTTTTCTAATATCGTTGGATAGCTCGTTCACCCAGCTCTATTGCATTGTTCTCTCATGAAGGTCCTTTTTAAATTTCTTATAGCCACATGAGAAACCAAACTACATGGAGTTATTTAATCTCATGAGTTGCATAGGAGGACCTCATCAAAGGATCTGTGTTTGGTACCTTGTCAAAGGAACTACGCAGATGACCTCATCGAAGGACCTACATGGGGATTTTACTTTTCCAATTTATGGAAATCCATAAAGTTAAAATTTTCAACATTCTTATGTCAATATTCCAACTTAATGAGAAAAAATTAATGATTATATTGAAATAAATGGTTTTCTTGATGACTTTAATAGAGGAATAAAAAATTCACCATACCAAAATGATGCATGTCGTTAGACAAGACAGTTATGATGTTGATGGGAGTACCCTTCCTGAGTTAGAGAAACACTCAACTCCATAAAAATGTGAATATCCACAAAGAAACTATCTGCATTTATATGGTCATGGGCTTCTACAAGAATCCCACATTCCATCATATAATAATTTTTTTCCAAATACTTGGTCTGTAGATAAAATATCATTGTATGAACATTACTTTAATGGGAGTCCCTATTCATGAGGGAACAATCCCTATTGGATTTATCCTATATCATTGTATGTGTACTCCTGATATGAAGGGTCATGTTGTAGAGAAACGACATCATTTCTATGATTCAACACATCATGTATAAAAAAAATCAATCCAATGGATGGAAAGAAGAGTGGGATATTCACTCCGAAGGAGGATTAAGACTTGAATTGTTGTGGGAATTTTTGCTCTGCTAGACTTGTGATGAGTTTAGGAAAGAGCTTCATGATGTTCAAATTTATGAATCTGTCTCGGTAGGACATACTTATATTTATAAAAATGACATCATTCCTGAATTACTAAGCTGATGGAGTCCACAAACAAATTATTTTCATTTAATGCATGGTTAGGTTGGAATCCATTTGTGGGATGTCTACAAAATATCTAGGGTTCCCATTTTTTAGGAGATGTACGATGAATTCATTCCACCACCAACAACATGGGATGAAGAAAATAGGATGACACTTTTGGATCATGAATTATTCAAAATAGAAAATAAATTGCAGAATCATATGATATATCCTCATCCTAGAGCTGACGTTCATAAATGAGTGTACAAGGAAGATTTTTTAGAACCCACAAAAGAGAAGGCTCCAACTTGTGGGTGTCCTACCATTTAACCAACTACAAATAATTGTGGTTCTTCAGAAAAGTTCTTATCCATATTAAAGTGGGTTATTACAAGAATTGGGGTTACTTGGTTAAGCTCAAGATTGATGCAAAGGTACGCATAGCTATATTTATTTCTATGTGGCTAAGCATTTATTTTATCACAGTCTATGAGTCCGTTGGTGGTGTAAGGCCAAAGACTATTGTTATTACAACCATGTTGGTAGAGGGGAAAAACATCAGGTCAGAAAACCCTGTATTAGAAAGATTTTATCACTTCCTATTTCATTTATGCAATGAGAAGGCCCCATTTAGATTTGTAGGACCATTACAAGTGTTATGGAGCTGTATTGCAGTACATTTCTGTTCATATTTGGTGATGAATTCAGTTACAGTCCATAATGCTCATTTTACCCCATTTGTGTAGAATGTTTCTAGTACTCAGCCTATAAATGTGTAGTTTGATGAGGTGTTGAGGACACTGAATGTATCTAGAGAATTTAGCTTCTTTTTTTGGTAACCCACCAGTGGGAACATTAATTGATGATGGTAAGGATGAAAATTATGAGTTAAGTACATACATGATGGAATTCAGTTGTATTGTTTTATCAACCAGGATTGATGGTGATATCATATGTGAGGATTATTTTCCCTAGAAATTTTCTTGATAGTTCAGATTTCTTCCACAATTAAGCACCTTTGCACCCACATATGTTAGGTATGAAAAGTACCCAATGGTATCCCACAATTACGGATTCTGATGGCTTTAGATACATCCAAAATGTTTATTACACTACCTCCATCAGATGCATTAATTGGATTATAGGCTAGATATGATAAAGCTCTGGTTTCTTCATACCCTCTAGGGGTTTTAACATAATGCATACATCAGGTAAAGGCCACAAAAACATTCATTCTTAAAAACCATGGAAAAAAATCTAAAATCAAAGATGATGTAGTGGCTTCAAAACCTTCAAAATGTCCTAAAAAAAATACACCATGAAGGCCAAGGCTAGGAAGACAACACTTCCAGCACCAAGGCGATCTAGTATCCGACATGAAAAAATGTAACTATTGTATATGATGATTCTTATAAAGGGGAAGGGAGGATTGAAGAGTCCTTCCAACCTAAGGGCTTTGAATTTTCCCCATAGCCAGCCACATAAAATCGAAATTATGTGTGGCCTTTAGCAATCAAGTATTGGGAAATCATGACCAGTGATCTTAGTGATGCATATGAATTTCTCCAATTTGGCCTTCAAATACTGGATTTGGGTGATATTAGATAATTCTTTGATTGACATCAGGATATAAATTTGGATGAGGTACCAGAGTACATGAAGGATTTAGAGATTTTTATATATTCAACTAAAGATTAGGTACCATCCTCAAAATGAGTATCTTATATGTTAGATCTAATAATACATGAAGGGGTAATTGTTAACCCAGAGGAGGAATGGGACATTTTTGTTAATACTAAGAATTTATTTCTCTTTTTATTTTGATTCATTTTTCTCCATTATCCAATATCACTAATCATGATGGGATTTCATTTAGATGTATGAAAGTAGATAAGTATTTGAACTGGGAAAGGTGCCTGATTCACCAAAGTATGGGCCTATGATCATCCCTATCAATACATTGGATGAAAAACTTGGTTCTCTAGAACATTCTCATAGAGGGAAAACCATGATGGAGGTAATGGAGAAGAAAAATATTTATCCATTTACTTAGGTTTATGTTTCCCAGAAAAGTATTACAATCTCTCCATTATCTTATGAAAAGAAACACAAGAGAGAATTGAATCTGGTCTGGCGAGTATATCAATGTTAGTATTTTCAATGTCATCTGATATTACAAATTAATCGACACACTTTTATGACCATGTTCATTCTTTAGAGGACCTCCAATTCTTTCTTATCATAAGGGATATGATACTAGTACCTCAAGGACTGATATGGAAACCCCATTAGAAGTACAAAATCATGATGATGAATCTATTAGGTTAGAAGATGAAGTGCCAAGGGATGTGTCTGCATCTTCTCCTATTTCTATAGAGATAGAGGATGGTCCAGGTAATGTAAGATTCATTTCTTCTTGTATAACATGTTATTTTTAACATTTTTACCCCATAACATCTCATGTTTATTTCCTATCTGGAAGGATCATTGGACAATTAGTTTTGATACACTTGTTGCTCCATAAGGAAGGAGCGAGGGTCTTAGGCATTCTGAGTCAGGTGGTGGTACATATTTTGGTTCATCAAGGCCTAAAAAAATTAAACCAATTGAAGAGATGACAAAAGTGAATGTCAGTAGATCCAATTTGGGAATCGATCAAAATTTGTTAAATACCATAAATGGTGATGGTTATATGATATAAAAAGTTGTATACACTGAAATGAGGGGCATACTTAATCCAGACATTGATATTCCAGGTTCCATCAGGGAGTTTTGGATTTTAATGATGAGTTGAAAGTACATAAGTTCCCATTCATGCAATTACCATTCATAAATGTTATTTTAATAGATATTTCACATAAAAGATCATTTTATACAACCTTTTATATAGAGAACATTACAATGGCCCTTCAAGAATGGTGCATTCCACTCCATCTCATTTATGTTGATGTTAGGGAAGTACCCACTTAGAATCCAATGTTGGGAGATACCCTAGAGAATATAGTTACGGTGACTAGGAAATATTAATAGAATGAACTTCCCCAAGAAGTACTTGCTCATACTACTGAAGTATGGAATACTGGGGAATAATCTACTCAAGAAGTTGACTTATTAATGGGTAAATTTTATTGACTTTCATGATCATGATTTGTTCTTGGTAAACTTTTTGATTTGAAAATCATTATAATTCACCATTTATGGATACCATCTCCCATGATTAGTTCTGAAGTTAAATCATATTCATTGTCTCAATAATCAATAGAAGATAAAGCATCCACTACTTCTAAAAGAGAAGAGCCAAGAACCTCTTTGAGTGATCTGATTTCGGAATATGTTTCTCCTCATAGACGTGATTCCTATATAGACTTAGAGATGTAGGTTTCTCTTAGTATCGCACAAAACAAGACACATAAAACCATTTTGAAGTTAATCTTTGAAAAGCATTTGGATGATATTCCCTCACATTTTAGCTGACTTTTAGCACTGTTTATCGTACTGAGATTTTGTGGGTTTGATGATCATCCAATTTGTAATGTGGTGAAAGAGATCATTCGACGGTGGGGGAAAGAACACAAACTATGGAAAAAAATTTCAAAGGCCAAACTAATCACCAACACTGAGGGTGTTCGTGAAGCAGTATCCACAACGGAAGCCAACCATATCAAAAATTTGAAGGAATCAATTTAGAAAATTAAGGAGACGATGAAGGAAATTGTGAAACTTTTGAAAAAATGGATTCTGTTCAAAATAGGCTTGAGAAATTTAACCAATCATTGGGAGAAGCCCAATTTAAATGGATAACTACAATTTCAAATGTCAAAGACGTACTTCATTTAGATAAGGAGGTAGAAGCTGCTCAAGTGATTGAGGTTCAAAAAGTGATTGATAGAGCTAATGAGGTTGTTCAACAAATTAAGACTCATGGTGAATGCTTCACATAATATATGACAAATATAATGAATTATGTGGAGGTTCCTATTACTTTAGTATATAAATTAAGAGGATTTTTCTGTAATCATATATATGTATTCATACCTAAATGTTTTTTAATATAAATATCAAAGCTGATTTTCATAACATTTCATCTTTACATCAGATATTGCATAATTACAATAATAGGGATGGGGGTGCTCTAATTTTTACCTAAGTAAGAATATTTAGTAAAACTAGTTTTATTGTTTCTTGGGACTTATAGGAAAACCATAAAAGTATACATATTTTAAATTTTATTGATCAATATTTCCTAAAAAATATAGAGTGTTGGTCTTCCATGTTAAGTATATACTTTTATCCAGAGTTCCCTTTGGGAGTTTTATGTATGAAGAGTAGTCTTTTTGGTAGTTTAAAGTTATGCATGTAGAAAAAATAAGTCTAGTGTTTTATGTCAAACAACTTTAACCACAAATTTTTAGATTAGAACTTACAAAAATCTTGATGGATAGGAATGTCATGATATTTTCTTAGATACCTCCAAGGGGAATCATGAGTCATGATTTTTGTGGTCATCAAGTATAAAATTTTATGTATGATAATAAAAGAGGTATCTTTTGAGAAAAAAGTTTCCACTATTTTAAAAACTCATTATGGGGGTTTTATTATGCAGGAACAACTATGGAATTTTCTGTATGACTAAACAGTGGCATCCTTAGGTTGAAAAACATGTTATGTGGGAAAATTATGCAAGGAAAACTATGGAACATACTGAATAATCAGGTAAAGGAGATCTAAATAATTAAGAAATTATATTGATGATATATCAAGTTTTTTAAAATTTTAATATATGAATACCATAGGGGGATGCATTACTAATAAAATATGTTTGAGAGTAAAGGGGGACATCTATGCCAATATATGCCCTGAATGAGGAACCGCTCATACCAGAATTTAGTTTATGAAATATGGTACATTTTTTAGAAACTAGATTTCAAATATTTTTCTATGCAGTTTAATTTCATGCTACAAGGACATTATGATGTAAAATTTCAATTCATGCAACAAGGGAATTATACAGTTTAGTTTTTAGTCAGGTAGAAAGGAATGTATGGAGCTGTTAATTTTAGGCCTTTAGCTCTGACCAAGGATTTTATGGTTTTCCAATTCTTGGTAACTTTTAATGAAATGTGCTACCATATTTTTGTATGGAAATAGAGAATTGTAATTTGTGATTAGGGAATTTTTGAATCTTGAATAATGACATGAGAAAAATGATAATGGAATTTAGAGGAGGTCCCATCCAAGAACAAAGTTACTTCTATTTGACGAACCCATTATGGGGGGGGGGGTTATTATGCAGGTCCAACTAAGGAATATGTTGTATAGCCAAAGAGTGGCATCCTTTGGCTGACATGAACATTATGTAGGAGATTAATACAAGGATAACTATGAGGACATACGATATAATCATGCAAATGATCTCTCCAGAATTCTACCATTCAATTAATAAAATTCGATAAATGATTATGGAGATTTAGATATTCCAAAACAAAGAGTTCAGTTTTATGATGAAAATTAATTGAATACAAAATTGGTATTTCCATTCCTTATTTCTAAATAATATAAGAAATTGGCTCTCTACGACGGTCTGACCCCAACACAGGATGTATAGTGCCTGTAGTTTTGGGTCATTTTACTAAGACCATAATATTTTGGAAACAATGGAGGATTTTGTGGGTGAATGGCCCAAGGTCCTTCCAAGATTCTTGGAACATATGAATATAAAAAATGTGAACCACACTCATGGAAACTTCTTGATCGGGAGAAATGATACGAGATAAATTTTCAAAGGATGACTGATTTAAATTGCAGGTCTCCTGCATACCATCTTTAAAGATTAAATAGACAAAAGATAATTCTCCTAAGAATGAAATTATATCTATTTAATGAATCCATTATGGGGGATATGTAATGAAGGTCCAACTTGGGCATGTTTTGTATATCCAAATAGTGGAATAATTAGGCTGATAGGCATGTTATGTTGGTGCATTTTATGTATGGCCAACTAGGGAATGTACTGCATAGTCAGGAAAAATATCTCTTATGTATCAGAAATTATGTCACTAAAAGCGAATGAAATATTATGAATATTTGAAAGTATTCATGATTAGGAGTATGGAATGTGAAAGGGAAAAGTTCTAATGCACAAGGGAAGTATTTAGAATGATATTGGCCCTGAGTTTGGAGTCCCCCACATATAGCTGACTATTATATATAAAGGGGGCATATTTTTTTCCTTGGTGGGATCCCTATGGAGAGGATCCAAAATAAAAGTCCCTACAATGATTTTTGATTATATGGAGGAGGGGGGAAATAATATTTTATCGTATGATTGGAAATAGGATCTAAGACATTGTCTTAACTATGTATCTCATTGAGATGAGAATAAATCCATACGTAGTTCTCTAGGTAATGTGTAGTTTAAAGTTGCGTGGAACAGACCTTATATTGGGAATTTTAGAGTCACACAACAATGTAATTAGTGAATTTGTCTTTATGTGAAAATGAATGTTGTGGTAGGACTTGGGTATAGGGACCAAGTGTCACTACGTATCATGTAAAAGCAATAATCAAGCCACACATAGTTCATATCAGGTAAAAGTTCATGTATGAGGTGTGGACTTATATTTGATCTCCACATGTAGATATGACTCATACATGAGAGAATAGAGTCTTTTTCATATTATGCTATAGGTTGTCCTAGGATTGAAAATATAGATGTCACTATGTATTTAATTGGTATTATAATCATGCCATGTGTATTTCTTGAAGAACCATGAATTTTATCATCATGTGTTAGGATGTGAATTTATTTCAATGTGAAAAATATTATTGAAGCTGCACTAGGGGGTTGTACCTAGGTGGCACTACTTATCTTGTTGGGGAAATAATCAAGCCAATTGTAATTATTAAATAAAGTTTAACCCACCCTAATTGAATTCACAAGTGGGGAATAATGGGGGTTTCTTGAATATAGGGTCATACAAAGGATGAGAACTCATATTGATCCCCTCATGAATATCTGACTCATACATTGGATAAAAGAGGAAACAATTTCATGATGTTGCAACTAGGTTCAAGATATAAGGTTTAGACGTCACTACATATCTCAAGGGCCCTGCCTTTCTGTGCCTATGCAGGTGGAGAAGCGGGTAACTGGAGACTCACAGATTGGTGGCACGAATCAGGCCTCTTCAACTCCACAAGATCAGGTTCCTGTCTCTGGGTTCATATCAGGGGTACCACCATCTATGCTGGTGAAGGAACAGGTGCCTGGAGACTCCCAGACTGATGGCATGAAGCAGGTTATGGCTCAAAGACAATATGGTCATGCTGATGTGATGCAGCATGAGATTAATGACCAATTCCAGCAGGTCCCTTCTAGGAAAACTTCCAGGAGGAGATCACGCCAGGGCTCTCCCATGGGCATTGATCAATATCTTAATAAATTTACTCCAATTAGCGGATGATTATGGTCTGATTGTAGTAAAGACTGTGAAATCTCTGAGACCCCCTCAAAGGCTGTGAAATCAGGAAAGGGGAAAGGAAAGGGAAAGGGTAAAAAGAGAAAAGCCTAACCAGTATAGAAAGAGGGGCCTCAAATGAGGGGAAAATATTCCATTAAATGAAGATCTTTTTTTTGGAACTTTTAGGGGCTTGGGAACTCTCCCACGGTCAAGGCCCTGAGACATTTTATTGTGACCAATAAACCTTTGATGGTTGCACTAGCCGAACCCAAAATGAAGTTTGGAAACTGGAAAGACTTTAGACAGGACTCCCTTGGGTACTCTTTTGTTTCTCAAAACTCAAGTCATAGCGGGGCTGAGTCACTTTGGGTTCTTAAACACAACAGTATTTGCATTCTATCGATGACCAAGATGAACCGGGTTGTTTATGTGGATATTGGATTTTAGGGAGCTATCATCTCTCTCTCGTTTGTTTATGCCTCAAACTACTATATTAAAAGAAGGGGTCTCTAGAAGGATCTTGTGTCGATTTCTGACTGGTTGACTAAGAGCTGGGAGATCTTAGGTGACTTCAACACTGTCCTCAGACCTAATGAAAAGACTGGTTCTCACTTCAACAAGCTGGCTGCAAATTATTTTTAAGTGTGTCTTGACAAATGTAATCTGTCTGAAGTCCCAATTGTTGGAGTAGACCGTACATAGTGTAGGTACACTTTGAATGGACGCCAAGCAAGTAAATTGGGCAGGTTCTTTGTTCAGATCAATGATAGGATTGATGCTATCACCACCTCTGGTCTCACCTTTCCCAAATGTCACTCTGATCATAATCCGATCCTTCTGGATATTTGTGTTGGCAGGACACGGTCATCTCCCCTACCTTTTAGGTTCAGTAATGCATGGATTGTAGTTCCTAGATGTAGGGAGGTCATCCTTAATGATTGGGAGACTGAAGCAATTGGAAGCCCTCTTACAATAATGACTAGCAAGTTGAAAATCTCCAAGAAAATGCTCAAAGACTGGAGCAAAGAATCTTTCTCTAACCTGGATCATGAAATCCAGGCTGCTGAATAGCGGCTTCTACTTTTCCAGAATACATGTCAAAATCAGTACATCACCTCAAGGGATGAAATCCAGGCCCTTGCTCATCTTGATGATATTCTCCTGCTACAGGAACACATTTTGAGGAGCCAATACAATATCATATGGATGCATGATGGAGATAGGAACTCAATGTTTTTTCACTGCTTACATAGAGAAAAGAAGTCCAAGAGAGGGCTCTCTGCGATTGAAGTAAATGGGTCTATTTATACATCAGAGCTGGAAATTTCCAATGTTGTGGGGAAATACTTTGAAGATCTATACTCAGAGAAGGGATTTGATGAAACTTCTCTCTTGATGGACAATATTCATCCAACAGTCAGTATAATCCAGAACAAGTTGCTTGTGGGAACCCCAATGGAGAGGAATATCAAATATGCTCTTTTCTCATTAAATATTGATAGTGTGGCTGGACCGGATGGGTTTACCAATAAATTCTTCATGTTTTACTAGGATATTGTGAGAAATGAGTTCATTAATGCTGTACAAGAGTTTTTCATCCATGCATCCATGCCCTATGGTGCTCATGCTTGCTTCATTGCTCTACTTCCAAAGAAAGAAAATGACTTGGACATCAAATACTTCAGGCCTGTGGCTATTGGAAACACCATCCACAAAGTTATCAGCAAGATTATTACCTTAATGCTTGGACACATTATCATTACAAAGATTACTTCAAATCAGTTTGGATTTTTCCCTGGAAGATATATTCATAATTTCCTTCTCACTACCTCAAAATGTGTCAATTCCATGAGAAAAAATATGAGGAATGGATGCTTCGCCCTCAATCTGAACATTTCTAAGGCCTTTGACACCTTGAAATGGAGCTTTATTTTTTCGGTTCTCAGAAAACATGGCTTTTCTGAATTCTTCATCAGACTTGTCAAGACAATTCTCCATAATGTGAGACTTTCTATTATCATTAATGGATCGCCCATGGGTTATTTACAATGCTCTAGGGGAGTCAGATAAGGGGACCCCTTATCTGGACATCTCTTCACTCTTTCTGGAGATTATTTGAGTGTTTTCTTGAATGATATGGTGCAGGTTGGTCTTTATAATAGAATCAAGGTTGGAAGGGATCTCTTCACCCCCTCGCACCTCCTGTATGCTGATGATATTCTTCTTTTTGGATAGGCCAATAGAGGTACAATATCCTGCATTCAGAAAATCTTTGCTCACTATGAGGATGTCTCTGGTTAGGTGGTAAGCTGGAATAAATCCTTCGTTGTATTTGTGAATGGAATGATTGTCTCCAAATAGAACAGAATTGCCAAGCGGCTTGGAGTTAGGAGAAGTGCCCTTCCTTTTATGTACCTTGGAGTACCGCTTTTTTGGGGAAGGGTGAAAAGATGCTATCTTGAATCCATATACTCCATAATTATTAATCAACTGTATACCTGGAAAGGGAAATCAATCTCTTAAGCAAGAATAATTTGTCTTGTGAACTCAGTTATCACTTCAATGATTGTCTATGCTTTCTCTGTTTATCTGTGGCCTCATCCCCTTATCAAGGAACTTCAAAATTTAATCAGGAACATCATATGGATTGGGTGCATAGATGAGAAGAAACACATCACAGTTTCCTAGAAAGATTACATCAAACCCATTGAAATGGGGGGTATGGGTGTTAAGGACCTGAAAGGATTCAACGATGATCTTATAAGTAAATTCACCTGGAACTTGTTGAATTCTAATGATGATTCCATGGATTTTATTTCACAGAGATTCATATCAAAGCTGCATAATGGGTACTCTGCATATGTATCTTCCTCCATATGGCCTGCCATTAAACATGCTTATATTGGAATCATGTACTGCTCCTCCTGGTTGGTTTACAATGCATCATGCCTTAATTTTTGGACTACGAAGTGGCTGGACATGCCTATAATTGAATACATGGATATCCCTATACACCTGAAGGATATCTCAATTGATGACATGCAACAAGACAGGGACCTTGAGAATTATCTGCCAGATCATACTTGGATGGCTATACAGCGTTATACCTTCATGGACGTTGATACTTTGATCTAGACACCCAGTACCTGTGGCAGGTTCACTTCAAGGGAGTATTATAGACAATTATGTGGAAACTACACAACTTCTCCCTTGTGGTTGCAGAATTTAAAAAAACCTTTCATTCTTACTTCCAATTAGTTGATACTATGGTGGATTCGGAAAGGCAATATTCCTGTGCAACATCTTCAGCAGCGAACAGGAATGCACTTAGCCTCTTGCTGCTATTTGTGCACCCAGGCTGAAGAAACAACTCAACATCTTTTCTTTTCTTGCAATTTCTCTTGTAGCTTTTGGGAACATTTTCAAGATGTCTTTGGGACTCCATTACCATTGAACAGTCTTGATGATTTCACTTCTTCTTACTGCTATTGTGGCAGCTTTTTCTCAGATTTGGAGGGCGTGGAATCAGGTCATTTTTGAAAACTGTAGGCCTTATTTGAAGGATGGTATGACTTTTGTTTACAGGGAAGTGCAAGCTGCTTCCAAGATACAAACAGGTACAATGAATAATAATATTTCTCATCTCATAATGCTTAAAACGCTTGGGGTGTCTGGTAGGGTCAAGAAGCCTTTGATGTTGAAATCGATTAGATGGATTCCTCCCATTTCATCATGGTTGAAACTGAATGTTGATGGTGCGGCATTTGGTACACCAGGACCTTCTGGGTGTGGTAGGGTGTTTCGTAGCCTTCAGGGCTTCGTTAAGGGCTGCTTCTATCATTATATCCGAATTGGTTCTGTGCTTGAAGATGAATTATGGTCCATGATTAATGCTGTCAATTATGCTGTCCGCCATGATTGGAGGCACCTATGGGTAGAATCTGACTCAAGTACAGCGGTGCACATTATGCGGGAAAGGTCCAGGGATGTTCCTTTGAGGATTATCCCATCATGGACTGCATTCTTGCATCTCCTTGAGGGTCTTCAACTGAAGTTCAGTCATGTTTATAGAGAATAAAACCAGGTTACTGATGCTCTACCCTAGAGGGCGGTCGTAGAGGACTCCTCATGATGGTCCTTTTCCATCCATGAATTTTTCTCACATCATGTTGATTTGGACGTGCATGGTATTATTTATTCTCGCCTTTGTAAACCCCCTTGCACTACCACTTTTTTAGTTTTTTAATTTTTTTTAAGGGGCGGGCTTTGTCCGGATCCTGGACCTACTTTTATATGAGAATAAATCCATATATAGTACTTGATAGGTTTTACCATGAAATTTTTATCCATACATAAGGAATGGGGAATTTTTATTAACTATGGCTGGACCTCAGATAAGAGATTCAAGTGTCACTACATATCTTAATAGAATAAAAATCAAGCCACACATAGTTCTTTGTACTTCAGCGTAGTTTGACATCATGTGGTAAGGATGAATATGAACATACCTGAAATGAAGACATATCTCCTGAAAATGAGAGTTGAACCACACATAATTTTTTTAAAACATCACGCAGTTTATTATCATGCAATGAGAACATTTTTTGTGTCTTTTAAGGTATTACATCTAGGAACATTGATAACCCAAAATATGAATTTAAATACCTTATATATGCAGATAAGTTCTTTTCCCAATTCTTAATCCCACATGATTTGTGCTCAGTGTGGGAAACAAGGATTGGTAAAATACTATTATGAAACACAAAAGGTTAAAAAAGTGAAAGTCAAAGGTCTAATGATTGAAT
Organism: Viscum album; assembly: GCA_963277665.1. Taxonomy (NCBI): domain Eukaryota; kingdom Viridiplantae; phylum Streptophyta; class Magnoliopsida; order Santalales; family Viscaceae; genus Viscum; species Viscum album. The sequence continues at coordinate 496,527,797 of OY728120.1, forward strand.
GGTGGCTATTTTAGGATATAGGGTCCAGGTGTCACTATATTTCTTTCTAGGGTAAATAATCAATCAACATATAGTTCTTGAAATGGTTCTCCATATCATCATATTTTTATGTGGGGAAGAGGGATTCTTTTTAATTTACAGACTGACAGTTGGTCCTAAAGCAAGAAGTCTAGGCATCGCCATGTATCTCATTGAAATGAAAAATAAGTTACAAATCCTAGAAGAGGCCCCTATGAAAATATGAATCATGCATGAGGAAAATAAATGGGTTTTTCTCTTCAAAATCATTATAGGGATCATGTTTAGTAATCTGAGCATTGCTACCCATCTTGTTGATGAAAGAATCAAGCCACACATAGTTCTTATTGAATTTCATATGCCTGTCTGATTCATACTCATAGGGGATGAATGGGTTTTTTATTTTTATTGTGGTTGGGCCATTTATTGAATATCAAGGCATCTCCATATATCTTGATGGAATAAGAATCAATCTATATGAAGTTCTTGAAAAGATCATTCCCCACACCAACTGAATTTGATATGAGAGATGAGGGATTTTGATACATTTTAGAGAATTAATTAATCTCAAGACACAAGAGGGTGTGAGAATCAAACCATGTATTTTGGAAGAGATATCTGTATAATTTTGGTTCATATACAAGAAATGAGGAGAAAAATATTTTTATGGTTGTGGCTGGGACAAATATTGGAGATCTAAACATCACTACATATCTTATTAAAAAGAGAATCAAGCGACATATTTTTCTTGAAGAACTGTGTAGTTTAATGTCTTACAGAAAGGACGCAAGTCAACTAACGTGAAAGAAAATTTCTCGCTAGACCAAGTAATAATACCTAGGTGTCACTATTTATCTTTATAGGGACAAGAATCAATCCACACATAGTTATTAAAAAGGTGTCCCTATGAAGATATGATTCCAACATATGGATAAATGGGACTCAAGTTCCACTATGGAGTGGAAATGATGTGAGTAATTCTTGTTCATGGAATCAACTACTGTTGAAGGACCACAAGGAATGAAAATTTGTGGTATCTTGGAGGATTTATGATCATCAAATGAGGGATACATTAATTGTATAGTTTTATTTCATGTATTGGCGAAAAATGGTGTTTTATAGTTTAACATCATGTGGAAAGGAAGAATGTGTAGTGAAGTCCCACTTCATGCATCATGGAAATGTATGGTGCTCTATAGTTTAACGACTTGCAGCTAAGATGATGGTTGTTATGCAGTTTAACATCATGAAACTAGGACATAATATTTGTGATTATACAAAGTATTTCTTCAAGAACCTTGAATTGGATCATGTTTTAATGAATTATCCATCCATTGTGATTAGGGAATAAGATCCATTAAAGTGGAACTTATGTACATTGTAAGTTACTTCCCACTTTGGATCACACTTTTCAGCTTCTTTCTTGGTATCATTGGAGTCCTGAGGACTAATACCATTTCTCCTTGATGAAATGAATGGAGGTAAAACTTCTTGTTAAAATCTTGTGTTATTATATTCTAATCGTCATCCAAGTGATTAAAGGTGTTAAATATTTATTTGTTTAATCGCTCCAGCTCATCTAGTTGCTTTTGGGACTATCCATCTATATATAAATGGTCGTATAAGATAACTCGGAGTGAATGAAATTAAACATCAATGGGCTAGACTACATCTATTCCATATACCATTGAGTATGGAGTTTCTCATGTGATAATATGGGTAGTAGTATTATAGTCTCACAAAGCATGAAATAGTTTATGAGGACAAGGTTTCTTATCTTTATACACAATATTTTGGAGTATGTTTGAAAAAGTTTGGTTGAAATCCTCTTTTTTTCCATTTTCTACTAGAAGATAGTGGGGTGAATGATTGGATTTGATATTGTGTTCCTAATATAACTTCCATACATTATAATGACATAAATTGGTGTCGTTTTCCATCAATATAGTATGTGGTACACCAAATCTGGTGATTATATTGGTTTTGAAGAAGATAACAATGCTTTTGGCCTCTACATCATTTAGAGGTATTTAATCAGTCCATCTGGAGAAGAAATAGGTAGTTGTAAGAATGTACTTGAATTTATTCATCGTATCGCTAGGATAAGGTCCCACTATATCCATTCCCCATGTAGAAAATGGCCAAGAGTATTTAGCTGTATGTAGAAATCTGGGGGTTGATGAATGAAGTTGAAATGCACCTAGAAGGGATAACACTTCTTAGTGAAATGTGTGCAATCCTGTGCATTCAAAATCCAAAAGAATCCAAACCATCAGATTTAATTAGAAAGCCTATTTCTAGACTGGTGGGATCCATAGGCTCCTTCATGTACTTATTTCGTGATAGCTACAGTTTCATCACCATCAATGCATCTGAGAAAGATTTCTTCAAAGCCTTGTCTATAGAGGATATTCTGGAGATCTAGGCTGTCATAAAGAGTAAAATTACAGAATCATCACCCAATATTCTCTCTTTCAACTCTATATGATGGAAGTGCCCCATTTTAGAGATATTCTGTAATTGGGGTCATCCATCCCATTGTAGGAACAAATGATTTGTGAATGGGACTGATTTCATTTATTTCCTCTATTCTGATTTGAACAAAAGGTGAAAACACTCGACGATGAAAAATACTAATTACAGTCCCATCCTAATTTGGATCTACTAGATCTATAGATGCATTTTACAATACATCATCTTGGGTATTTTGTGGTCGCGTGACATAATACAATGTTGTTTCTGAGATAAATTCATCCATTAACCGTTGGACATAATCACATAGGGGGATTAAATTTTATTTTCTAATTTCAAAATCCCTGTTTTTTTGATTGATTATGAATTATGAATCACCCATCACTTCTAGGTGATCCATTGGTACTTTGAGTACTAATTCTAGGACTAAAATGAGAGCCTGATACTGTTCCTCATTGTAGGTACCACCTTAAAATAATAGGAATGATTATGGAAATAATGACTTCTCTAGGGTGATATGCACAATCCCTAACCCAACATTGTTTAGTTAGGATCTTCCATTATCTTACCTGTTGGACTTCTGGAAGAACCATAAAATTACATTTCCCATATTCGGGCAGTGTCTTGAATAGAAAAAAATTCTTCATTAAGTGGTTAAGTATTCAATGATGTCTCTTTTGAAGACAGGTGTTCAAAAATGAAGTCTACCAAGGCTAGTATTTTTGCCTCTTTTTGAGGAACAAACTATAGATCAAAATGCAATAGAATAACTTCCCACCATGCAAAATGGCTTGTAAGCATAGGATAAATGAGGATAAATTTGATTGGGTTATTACACTACAACAAAAACAGGAAAGGGAAGAACTACCCTTTTATCATCTCTAAAAAAAGTGCGGATAAATTCCCCCCTTTATCAGCGCTTTTTTAGCACTAGTAAATGGGACCCCTTTATCAGCGCTTTTTTTAGTAGCACTGATAATGGGGGGATTTATCAGCGCCTTTTCATACTGGTGATAAATTTTATGTTCCAAAAAAAAACCATGAAAAATTAATTATTGTTATATAAGTATATTTATATTGATATAAATATAATATATATATTTTAGATATGTTTTAGATACGTATAAAAAGACTATTATATTTAATATATAATAAATTTAGTGAAAATGGCTTTAAAATATTTAAAACTATATTATTGATTAAAAATCATTTAATAAAAATTTTAAGGAACAAAAAAAACAAAACAATTAATAAAAGATCTAAAATAAGTTGAAAATGTAACTGAATATTCAAACGGCCCTAAATTTTGATCTGGGTGTTCGTTTAAGCTCTATAGGATATCAAATTGAATCCTGTGACGAGCTCTACGCCCTGGTGATAGAAGGAAAGCTTCTGTCTCATTTTTTGAGGCCAAAAAAGGCCCATAAGGCCTCCAAAACTATGTTTTTTGTCACGATACACCGATTTGTTAACATTCAAACTGGTATGACTTCTGATTCGAATTTCTGTTATCCCTATACCACATATCATATCAAATATTGTTTCATTTTCTTAGATTTTACTGGTTGTGGAGTTGAAATGGGTTTCTGGATTATATGTTATGATCATTTTAACATTCTATGGATTTTTGAATACACACACATATATATTTATTCATAAATATATATGTGTCTATGTGTGTCTGTGTCTCTGTTTGTGTTCTATATATGTATGTATGTTTTAATTTATTTAATTATAAACACACATAAAAAATATATTTCATAAATGTATTTAAAACTAATCTTATTAGTTTATATTAATATACAAATAAATATACGGATAAAATAGTATAACTAAAAACATATATATAAATAAATAAATATAAATATATATTAATATACGACTGAATGTATATATACACTAATATATGAATAATTATATTTATATTAATATGAATCTATATCAATATATGAATAAATATATAAATATATATATATATCATTAAATAGAGAAAAAAAGAAATAGTTTAGTGGTAAAGGTGCAGCCATGAAAGGGGGGGGGGGTTCAGGTTCTAGTTTGGGTGGAAGAAAAGTGGTTCACACGTGTGAGGATGCACGGGGAAGGGCAGCGCATGGGAGACCTCCTAGCACTGATAAGGGGGGGGGGGGTCAAGCGCTATTAAAACCTCTCCCTATATTATTTAATTCTGTTTTTTTAATTTTTTTTGACTTTTCTCAGCGCTTTTTTTAGTGCTGATAAAAGCGGCCTGACACACGCCTATCGTAGGGCGTGGAAAAAGAAATTTAATTTTTCCTAGAGCAGCATAGAGGCTAACCAGGTTCGTCTCACTTGAAGAGCCTTCTCAATCGTTCAGTCACTTAATCTAATTCACCTAAACTACTTTTTTTTGTGATTTTTATTTAATCTAGGAATGTAATGAAATTCAATTTAAATAAAATATAAAACTGACATGCAATGATAAAATGAAAATGAAGAAAGAACTTTTCTTTTATGGGTTGGTTTGTGGGTTCCATAATTCTCCTTGTTGGTATTTAAATTAAGTTTGATAATTCAATTTTGAGATACCATTCATGAATTACAATTCTTTTATTTATTTGTGTGAAATCTTGAATTCATTTAGCAATATTAACTTCACCACCTCCTATAATCAAGGTTGATGGCACACCTAAATCGAGAGTGTGACATCTTCAAAGACCTGGCTCTATCGTATGCGATTTCAACAACTGAATGGATCAACTCCATAATATGGAGAGCTTGTATCCATTAGAAGGGAGGGAAACTATTTAATAAAATAATATAAATGAGTTTGAGATCAGTTTCGTGGTGGATGATCGCCACACCCGTGCACATCACTATTTCTCATCACAAACTTAATAAAATATCATAATTTAAGCACAGAATAATTGAAATTTCCACATACCTCCCCCAATCCAAGTCTCGGGTTAACCCCTCATTTTTGAGGGTAAGAGGTCATGGTGGATAATATGAGAAGAATAAAAGAAGAAAAAAACGAGAAAAGATGAAGAAGAAAACAGGGTTGATGGGTGGACACAGAAATGAATACAATGCATGAATTTTAATAGAAATCTAAATTACAATTGAAAAATAAAACAAAAAAATAAAGAAAAGAAATAAATAAAAAAATTAAATGGGGAAGATTTGTGTCCAGACTCCCTCTGTGGAGAACCCCTCCTTGGTTCCTTGAAGTAATGGATGGAGAATTTGATGCTTTGAGGAGGAGGAGCTCTCCTCCTTTTATAGGCAAATTTCTGTCCTCTGAAAGTAGACGCGTTGTAGACACCATTAATGACCTTTCCACACGTTCTACCCTTTATGAATGTTGTTCATAAATATATTGGACGTATCTACTCAAAATTTAATCTAATTTGGACAACCAAGGAAGAAGTTTTGAATTTTTCATTCTCAGTTTCTGTTTTTGGACGAAGCATCTAGGATGGTTCCTCCAAAAGTATGTCATTTACTAGCCACCTTAATGACTTCCAAACTCCCCCAAATTTGTTGTCGAGTTGTTCATAGATGTACTATTTCTATAATAGGTGGAAACAATTCATTTTGATATACTTAGGCCGATTGTGGGTTCCGTTACAGTTGTGGGTTCCACGCTGTCCGCCTGAAAAAATGTCCAACTTCAATTAATTTTTAGACACTTTAGATTGTTGAATCAGCTCCTGGTCCAGCAGACAATAGTGGAGGAAATAAAATCATAATTCTAATGAAATTTTAATCACAAAATTTGGACATTTATTTTCCATGAAATGACTAAAATACCCTTAATGTGAAAATCTGTCTAAAATCCAGAATTAGGCGTTTTTCACATTTAGGCTCAAGATAACACTAAAACTTAAAAACGTGACAATTACCCATCCAATAACACTATGGTGGGATTATAAACAATTATTTATAGTATGAAATATATGAAAATGTGAGATTCGTCACTCCCCCACACTTAAACGTTGCACTCCTGGGCAATCATCTTACATCCAAATCAAAATCCACACAACAATCAAAAATGAGAAAATATCAATGATTTTATCCAAAATAGAATTCCATCATGTATCATATATGAATAATAATTCTCTATTATTTTCATTTCAATCACTAAAATTTTTCCAACCTCATGAATAAATCTGTGGCCCAATCACAACCAACCTCACATTGAATTTTATGTCACTCATCACTCAATAGAAATTGAATCTAGCGTTATACTCATACTTGAAAATCACATGTATCACCATAGGTTTGTGAAAATTTTCATTTCTCCACAGCATGAAACATGAAAATGAATTTAATCTCGAGGGATTTAATTAGAGGTTCAAATGATTCTGTGGCTTAGGGTTGGTGGGAAAATTATTAAAAACGTTTCAGGCTAGAAAGAAGAGGTTGGAATTTTAAGTACAATACATGATTAAATCATGGGAAAACACAGGTAATTCGTCTCTCAATACCACTTGAAAATGTGAAAAAAACTTCAACACCCCCTTTTATGACATGGTACATGAGCCAGGATGTGCTTATAATGAATGATATCATCTATGTTCTCCCCTTTTTTCCAAAGCTCCAGAAAGGCACAACTTTATTTTTTTCTTTTTCATGGAGGATGAGCTGATAATTGAATACAATGAATGAATTAAAATTCACGACCATGATTTTTGAGTGGGACATGAGTCATAAAATAATGTACAATGAGGAATTCAAGCTCATCTCCATTTTTTTTATTTTCTTTTTTTTCAAGGAGAAATGGATAAAACAAATAAAGCACAATGAAATGACGACACATGCACAATTATCTTATTGTCCACTGCCCAAAGTATTGACACACACATCACATCACCAATAAATGATACTCATAGAAATTAATGCACAAGAAAGTCCCTTCTCCCACACTCAAACTTGAAATAACCATGGAAAAATACTAAAAGTGGGGGTAGGTAAGGAAAAATTGGTTTGTAAAGTGGCTTAAACCTATAAGGTAATTCCTGGAATCTAAGGGTTTACAAAGGATAAATGTAAAGGTTGGTCTCAAGATAAAATATGGCTTGCCAAAGAGATGCCTCAATAATTTCAAATACATTCCATGAAATCCAATACTTCGAAAGAGAATTATTCACAAATTCTGGTTCCCACACAAAATTCATGTTTCCCTCAAGAAAGTGTGGGTATTCGGAAGAATATGTAAAAGTGGTTTAGAATACCTCACAAGATTGGAAAAAAATTTTGAGTCAGTGTTTCATGGGCATGGATTTTAAAAATCCATCAAAATCATTAAAATACATGAAAATCCATTTCAAGGGAAAAGAATTCTTATCAACAATAATTTAAAATCCATTATTTCAAAAATCATTTCAACTCTTTCAAAATCAATTGATGTGTGAAAAGTGATAAGAATATTCATTAAAGCTCAAAATATGTTTTGGACCAAAAAATGAAAGGAGTTTAAATGATAATCTTAAAAAGTTAACTCCATTTTGAAATAATGATTTGGTCCTCTTCCGCTAATTCTCGGGGCTTGCTTCTACCTTCATGATCCTATAAAAGAAAAATTACTCAATTAATCACAAGGATTATTTCATTTAAGCTCAAAATGAAAAGAGGGAGGGGGACACATGCTAGGATAATTCTTAATACTGAATTTGAAATCTAAATTACTAGAAATCATGTGAAGATAAATCTTGGTATGATCACCCAAGTGGGCCCTGACATCTTTTACTGCCTCCAATGGGTAGTACCAGATTTTATCCATAATATGTTGGTGGATGAAGCTTCTTTGTTTTGAACCACCACATGTGGCTCTTCCCAGCTTGAAGTTCATTGTTCGTGTTGAGGAGGACTCCATAGACAGGGTATTCTAGATCCCCCCCCCCCCTTCACAATTTGGTACAACTTGCATGGAAGGGGTAGGATGAAGTAGGGAGCCTCCTCCTAATTTGTTCCCACTTGTGAAACCATCTTGTCTTCCAGTGCTGGCTTCATGGGGGCTTTATAATCCTATCTATTTTCCTCAGGCATAGCTACTTGGATCTCTTCATGATGGGGATCCTCCAGTAGATATTCAATATCTTTAGGGAGCTCCACAAGTTCCTCAATAGGTGAATCATTTTCCACATCATCCTCCAAGTCATAATATGAGATGGAAGAATTTGAAAATTTTAAACTATTAGGGGTGATACTCAAATTAGTTTCAATAAAATTAAAAGAGTTTGAGTTTAAGATTGTATCATATCCCTGAGTCGGTTCAACTTTAATATCCTATTCAATTGAAAGTTACTCTTAGAGTTTATCATCGCTTGATGTAGGTAGGTAGTCATGCTCCTCCACCTCGATTTTGGATTCAACTTCCTGGATTTATTCAGTGAAATTATGGAAGACCTGTGGTAATTTTTTCTTAGCATTGAATCTTTCAATGTCAGTTTTGAGTTCATTGGCCATGGATATCAAATCTTCAAGCGAGATCCATGTTGCAAGTAATCTTTCCTTCTATTTGAACTGTATCATTAGAGCATCAGCCCTTCATTGGATGACCTCCTCAGTGTAGTCGATTTTTTATTCCTGCACCTGTGAGTAATTATTCCATGCCTAATAATTGTAATTTGAATGCATCATGGAAAAAATAATTTTTTATTTGATTTTTAAAAAAAATGAAAACTATATAAAATCTAAAAATAGAAAAATTAAAGTAAACAACTGATTAGCTCCCCGACAACAGCACCAGTTTTGACACATGCCTGTCATATGGCGTGGAAAAAACAATTTAATTTTTCTTAGTGCAACATAGAGGCTGACCAGGGTCGTCTCACTTGAGGAGCTTTCTCAATCATTCAGTCACTTAATCTAATTCACCTAAACTACATATTTTTGGTGATTTTTATTTAATCTAAGAATATATTGTAATTCAATTTAAATAAAAGATAAAGCTGACATGCAATGAGAAAATGAAAATGTAGAAAGAACTTGGCCTTTATGGGTTGGTTTGTGGGTTCCATCATTCTCCTTGTTAGTATTTAAATTAATTTTGATAATTCAATTATGAGATCTCATTCATGAATTTAAATTATTTTATTTATTGGTGTGAAATATTGAATGCATTTAGCAATATTAACTTCCCCTCCTCCTATAATCAAGTTTGATGGCACACCTCAATCAAGAGTGTGACATCTTCCAAGACCTAGCTCCATCGTATGCCATTTCAACCACTGAATGGCTCAAATCCATCGTATGGAGAGCTTGTATCCATTATAATGGAGGGAAAATATTTAATAAAATAATACAAATGATTTTGAGATCAGTGTCATGGTGGACGATCTCCACACCCGTGCACATCACTCTTGCTCATCACAAACATAATAAAACATCAGAATTTAAGCACAGAATAAATGAAATTTCCACATACCTCCACCAGGCCAAGACTCAGGTTAACCCCTCATTTTTTAGGGTAAGAGGTCACGGTTAATAATATGAGAAGAATAAAAGAAGGAAAAAAATGAGAAATGATGAATAAGAAAACAGGGTTGATGGGTGGACACAAAAACGAAAACAATGCATGAATTTTATTAGAAATCTAAATTACAATTGAAAAATAAAATAAAAAATATAAAGAAAATAAATAAATAAAAAAATGAAATGGGGATTATTTGTGGCCGGCCTCCCTCGGTGGATATCCCATCCTTGATACCTTGAAGGAATGGATGGAGAATGAGATTCTTTGTGGAGGAGGAGCTCTCCTCCTTTTACAGGCAGATTTCATTCCTCCAACAGTAGACACGTTGAAGACCCCATTAATGAGCTTTTAACGCATTCTACCCTTCATGAATGTTGTTCATAAATACCTTGGACGTATATCCTCAAATGTGAAACTAATTTGGACACCATAATAAGAAGTTATGAATTTTTCATTCTCGATTTCTATTTCTGAACGAAGCTTCCAGGATGGTTCCTCTAAAAGTATGTCATTTACTGGCCATCTTAATGACTTCCAAACTCCCCCAAATTTTTTGTCAAGTCATTCATTGATGTTTTAGTTATATAACAGGTGGAAACACCACATTTTGATATGTGTAAGCCGATTGTGGGTTCTGTTACAGTTGTGGGGTCCACACTATCCGCCAGAAAAAATGTCCTACTTCAATGAAATTTTAGGCCCTTTAGATGGCTAAATCAGCACCAGGTCCAGAAGAAAAAAGTGGAGAAAATAAAATCCAGATTCTAATGAAATTTTAATCACAAAATTTGGACATTTATTTGCAATGAAATGACTAAAATACCCTTATTGTAAAAATCTATCTAAAATCCAGAATTAGGCGTTTTTCACATTTAGGCTCAAGATAACACTAAAACCTAAAAACGTGAAAATTACCCATCCAATAACACTATGGTGGGATTATAAAAAATGATTTACAGTATGAAATATATGAAAATTTGAGCTTCATCACTCCCCCACACTTAAGCATTGCACTCATGTGCAATCATCTTACATCCAAATCAAAATCCACACAACAATAAAAAATGAGAAGATATCAATGATTTTATCCAAAATAGAATTACATCATGTCTCATATATGAATAATGATTCTATTTTATTTTCATTTCAATCACTAAAATTTGTTCAACCTCATATATAAATCCATGGCCCCATCACAACCTACCTCACATTGAATTTTATGTCACTCTTCACTCAATAGAAATAGAATCTAGAGTTATACTCATACTTGAAAATCACATGTATCACCATATGTTTTTGAAAATTCTCATTTCTCGACAGCATGAAACATGAAAATGAATTTAATCATGAGGGATTTAATTGGAGGTTCAAATGATTCTGTGGCTTAGGGTTGGTTGGAAAATGATGGAAAACTTTTCAGGCTAGAAAGAGGAGGTGGGACTTTTAAGTACAATGCATGACTAAATCAAGGGAAAGCACAGGTAATTCCTCTCTCAATCCCACTTAAAAATGTGAAAAAAAATTCAACACCCCCTTTTATGACATGGTACATTATCCAAGAAGTGCTTATAATGAATGATATCATCTTTGTTCTCCCCCTTTTTTTCAAAGCTCCAGAAAGGCACAAATTTATTTTTTTCTTTTTCATGGATGATGAGCTGCAAATTGAATACAATGAATTAATGAAAATTCATGGCCTTGATTTTTGAGAGGTATATGAGTCATAAAATAATGTACAATGAGGAATTCAAGATCATCTCCATTTATTTTCTTTTCATTTTTTAAGGAGAAATGGATAAAACAAATAAAGCACAATGAAATGAAGAAACATGCCCAATTATCTTATTGTACACTACTCAAAGTATTGACACACACCTCTCATCACCAATAAATGATACACATTACAATGAACGCACATGAAAGGCCCTTCCCCCACAATCAAACTTAAAATAACCATGCTTAAATACTAAATGTGTGGGTATGTAAGAAAAAATTGGCTTGTAATGTGGCTTAAACCTATAAGGCAATTAATGGAATCTAAGTGATTACGAAGAATAAATGTAAAGGTGGGTCTCAAGATAAAATATGGCTAGACAAAGATATGCCTCAGTCATTTCAAATATATTCCATGAAATCAAATGCTTTGAAAGAGAATAATTCACAAATTCTGGTTCTCACAAAAAATTCACGTTTCCCTCAAGAAAGTGTGGGGATTAGGAAGAAAATGTAAAAGTGGTTTAGAATACCTCACAAGATTTGAAAAATATTTTGAGTCAGTGTTTCATGGGCATGGATTTCAAAAATCATTCAAACTCATTAAAATGGTTGAAAATCTATTTCAAGGGAAAAGAATTCATATCAACACTCATTTAAAAAGTTAACTCCCTTTTAAAATAATGATTTGGTCCTATTCCTCTAACTCTAGAGGCTTCCTTCTGCCTTCACAATCCTAAAAAAGAAAAATTACTCAATTAATAACAAGGATAATTTCATTTAAGCTCAAAATGAAAAGAGGGAGGGGGCCACAGGATAGACTAATTCTCAATACTGAATTCGAAATCAAAATTACTAGAATGAATGTAAATATAAATCTTGGTATGATTCCCCAAGTGGGCCCTGGAATCTTTTACTACCTCCAGAGGGCAGTACTAGCTTTTATCCATAATATGTTGGTGGATGAAGCTTCTTTGATTTGAACCACCACATGTGGCTCTTCCCATCTTGATGTTCTTTGTTCTTGTTGAGGAGGTCTCCATAGACAGAGTATACCCTATCCTCGCCCTTCACAATTTGGTACAACTTTCATGGTGGGGGTAGGATGAAGTAGGCATCCTCCTCCTAATTTGTTTCTACTTGTGAAACCATCTTGTCTTCCAGTGCTGGCTTCATGGGGGCTTCATCATCCTATCTGTTTTCCTCTGGCATAACAACTTGGATCTCTTCATGATGGGGCTCCTCCAGTAGATATTCAATGTTTTTAGGGAGCTCCAGGAGTTCCTCAATAGGTGCATAATTTTCCCCATCATCCTCCAAGTCATAATTTGAGATGGACGAATCTGAAAATTCAAAACTATTAGGGGTGATACTCAAATTAGTTTCAATAAAATTAAAAGTGTTTGAGTTAAAATTGTATCATCTCCCAGAGTCGGTTCAAATTTAATATCCTATTCAATAGAAAGTGCCTCTGGGAGTTGATAATAACTTGATGGAGGTAGGTGGTCATGCTCCTCCACCTCGAGTCTGGATTCAACTTCATGGATTTCTTCAGTGAAATTAGGGAAGACCAGTGGCAATTTTTTCTTAGCATTGAATATTTCAATGTTAGTTTTGAGTTTATCGGCCATGGAATTGAAATCATCAACTGAGATCCATGTTGGAAGACCTCTTTACTTATATTTGAACCATATCATTAGAGCATCAACCCTTCGTTGGAGGGCCTCCTCTGTATAGTCGATTTCTTCTTCCTGCACCTGTGAGTAATTATTCCATGCATAATAATTGTAATTTGAATGCATCATGAAAAGGATAATTTTTTCTTTGATTTTTTATTTAAAAAAAATGAAAACTATATAAAATTTAAAAATATAAAAAGTAAAGAAAACAACTGATTAGCTCCCCAGAAATGGTGCCAGTTTTGACGCACGCCTGTCGTAGGGCGTGGTAAAAGCAATTTAATTTTTCCTAGTGTAGCATAAAGGCTGACCAGGGTCGTCTCACTTGAGGAGCTTTCTCAATCGTTCACTCACTTAATCAAATTCACCTAAAATAATTCTTTTTGTTGATTTTTATTTAATCTAGTAATGTAATTAAATTAAATTTAAATAAAAAATAAAATAGACATGAAATGGAAAAATGAAAATGAATAAAGAACAAGGCCTTTATGGGTTGGTTTGCGTGTTCCATCATTCTCCTTGTTGGTATTTAAATTATGTTTGATAATTCAATTATGAGATATCATTCATGAATTACCATTATTTTATTTATTTTTGTGAAATCCTGAATGAATTTAGCAATATTAACTTCACCTCCTCCGATAATCAAGGTTGATGGCACACCTCAATCGAGAGTGTGACATCTTCCAAGACCTGGCTCCATTATATGTCATTTAAACCACTGAATGGCTCAACTAAATCGTATGAAGAGCTTATAAACAGTAGAAGGGAGGGAAAATATTTAATAAAAGAATGGAAATGATTTTGAGATCAGTGTTGTGGTGTACGATCACCACACCTGTGCACATCACTCTTGCTCATCACAAACATATTAAAACATTAAAATTTAAGCAGAGAATAAATAAAATTTCCACATACCTCCCCCGGGCCAAGTCTTGGGTTAACCCCTCATTTTTGAGGGTAATAGGTCAGGGTGGATAATATGAGAAGAATAAATAAAGAAAAAAAATGATAAAAGATGAAGAAGAAAACAGGGTGGATGGATGGACACAGAAATGAAAAAATGCATTAATTTTATAAGAAATCTAAATTAAAATTGAAAAATAAAACAAAAAAATAAAGAAAAGAAATAAATAAAAAATTAAATGGGGAAGATTTGTGGTCGGACTCCCTCGGTGGAGATCCCCTCCTTGGTGCCTTGAAGGAATGGAAGGATAATGGGATGCTTTGAGGAGGAGCTCTCCTCCTTTTATGGGAATATTTCTGTCCTCCGAAAGTAGATGCATTGTAGATCCCATTAATTACCTTTTAACTCATTCCAAACTTTATGAATTTTTTTCATAAATATCTTGGCCATCTCTTCTAAAAATTTCAGGTAATTGGGACACTGGAGGAAGACGTTATGAATTTTTCATTCTTGTTTTCTGTTTCTGGATGATGCTTCCAGGATGGTTCCTCCAAAAGTATGTCATTTACTGGCCACCTTAATGATTTACAAACTCCCCCAAATTTGTTTTTGAGTCGGTCATGGATGTTCTCATTCTATAACAGGTGGAAACACCACATTTGGATATGTTTAGGCCAATTTTTGGTTCCGTTACAGTTGTGGGGTCCACTCTGTCCGCCCGAAAAAATGTCCAACTTCAATGAATATTTAGACTCTTTAGATGGCTGAATCTGCTCCTGGTCCAGAAGACAAAAGTGGAGGGAAATAATAAGGTTATAATGAAATTTTAATCACAAAATTTAGATAATTATTTTCCATGAAATGACTAAAATACCCTTAATGTAAAAATATGTCTAAAATCCAGAATTAGGAATTTTTCACATTTAGGCTGAAGATAACAGTAAAACCTAAAAACGTGACAATTTACCATCCAATAAAACTATGGTGGGATTATAAAAAATGATTTACAATATGAAATATATGAAAATGTGAGCTTCATCACGACCTTTATCAGTGCTTTTCAGAGCGCTGATAAATGGGACCCCCCTATATTAGCACTGAGCTTTACAACGCTTTTTTAGCACTGTTAAAGCATGTTTTGAGCACTGATATATGCCGTTTTTATAGTAGTGTTATGAGATACCTGGTGGTCCTCATGATGCTGTAGATAGTTCTTTATTTTCTGAACTAAAAAGGTTAATTCTAGAGAAATTTTCTCAATATATAAATATCTAGTCTCTGCCTCTATCGTGGTTCTAATGAGATAATAAAGGTTTTTTTTTTCATTCCCAGCATTATACTTTTGTTCATGGAAGTCACCCAGTGATTGATCAAAGTCTATCACATAAAGAATTAATGGATTCCCTTCAATAGGTGGAATCAATATCGATGGTCTTAAGAGGTATTTCTTGAGGGCATCAAATGATTCTTTGTAGTCATTGGTTCATTGATATGCGAGCCCCTTCTTCGTCAATTTAGTGAAGGGAAAAAAGTTGCCTTCCAGATTATCTATGAAGTTCTAGATATAGGAAAAGTGTCCTTGAAGTCCACTCTACTATTTCATGTTGGGGGGGGGGTTACTTGAAATGGATATCTTTATTCTTCACAATATCATCTTCTATGCCGTTAAGAAATACAATAAAATTGAGAAATTTTCTCGATGTTACACAAAAAGAAAGTTTCCACTAGTTCATCTTGAAATTATGTTGTTGAATCTTACTGAACATGGTTCCTAATTCATTTAGGTGATCAGAATTTTTCTTGTATTTAACAACTAGATCATCAACATAGTGTTAATTTAATTTTCTTTAGAAGGGTTAGAAAATGTGCTGCACTGCATGTTGATATATTGCACCGTCATTCTTCAATCCCAAGGGAAGTACCTGATAGAAAAATACACCTTGATGGGTTATGAAGGTGGTATATTCCCCCTCTTATGGGGCCATACATATTTGCTTATACCTAGACTAGTCATCCCTGAAAGAGAGAGCCTCATAGTCAGATTTTTCATCAATCAAAATTTCTTCAATCGAAACCAAGAATCCATCTTTGGGATAATGCTGGTTGAGATCTATAAAATCAATAAATACTCTGAATTGACTATTCTTATTTTTAACTGGGATAATATTATCCATCCATTTGGAATTATTTACTTCTATAATGATGAATAAATTGATAAGTTTTTCGACTTCAGCTTCAATTTTGGAAGCATGAGTTGGGTTCATCCTTCTTACTGCATTCTTAAATACCTGATGCTCTTCTGGAAAACACAAATGATGGGTGGACACCTCAGGGTTAAGACCTAAAATCTCTATGTAATTCCATGAAAACACATCTTGGTGTTGTTTTAGAACGGAATTA
The DNA here is from genome assembly GCA_963277665.1 of Viscum album. Lineage (NCBI taxonomy): Eukaryota > Viridiplantae > Streptophyta > Magnoliopsida > Santalales > Viscaceae > Viscum > Viscum album. The sequence continues at coordinate 496,544,442 of OY728120.1, forward strand.
TACACCTTTTTCTCTTATTGGGTCATAGTCTCACTAATCAAAATGGGGTGTGGATCCTCTTATGTGCCAAGATTTATTTCTATAAGTTCAACCATAGTGGTGGAGATACCTTCCTCAAATGCTGGAGGGGAATCCTAGAGATATTTTTATTCTTATTCCTCATGTTTTACCTCTTATATCATTATTTTACAGTTAGGTGATGAATTAAGAGTTTTAAAGCTAGGGGTTGATTCTGTATATGGATATCCGAAAGAGGATGAAACCATCCCCGAACCAACTGATGATTAATGGTATTTACAAATTTTTAAAGGGAAGATGATGGGATCAGAATTGACCTCCATATTTTTTCCATGAGCTCAACAACTTCTTCTATCCTAGATGATGAAACAGAAACTTTCTAAAGTTATATATATGGAATGAAGACACCTCCATTTAGGCTTCTATCATTGTTTGGTAAATGAACAATTTCTGCTATCCTATCAGGATCAGTTTCAACAACTAACATTATGGAAGTAACTAAACTAGTTCTTGGATTTGGGTAAACCATTTTAGTTTGATTAATGGGAAGCATGTAATATTTTCTTAGATTATTGAATGGGTTAGATGGGATCTTTTCCAGACCATTTGAAGAATTTATTTTTGTTAAGTAGTTTTCTATGGATTACTACCCCTTTCTGTGATATAAATCTAAATAAATATACTGAGATTCACATGTTTTTAATGGCTCCTTATCACCGTGCAATGTACCTATTTTACAATTGAATAAATACTTGAGACATTGGTGGTATGATGAATGAATTACCACAAGTTGATGTTGCCAAGGCCTTCCTAATAGATTTTTGAAAGCTATGTCCTGCTGGAAAACTATGAAATCTAAATCAGATACAAGATCCCCAAACTGAGTTTTAAGTGTAATATCACCCAATTGTTCTTTTTCATTGTTGTCCTAAACATAGAACATCATAGTCGAGGGAGACAAGTCAGATTCAGTGAGACCTAATTGAGGAAGTGTACAGATGAGAATGAGGTTGACTCTCGATCCATTATCAATGAAATCTTGTCGAATATCACTATCATTATCCATTCCAGATAAATAAAAGTGCTTGATGTGTCCATGTACAAAATCATTATAATGTTGGTATGTGGAAAATATGACTACATGCCATTCTAAAGGATCATTCTCTATACAAAAAATCTCAGTGACAACATCCTTAGTTCTAAACTCTTGAAGATTTTTCAAAGTCTTAATAAGTTCTTCCCAAGTATGTTTTGATAAATTCTGAGCATCCAAGATTGATATTTTTTCTGGCGGATGAGCTAGTTTATTCAAAATTTTATACTTATGGTTCAAAGGTTTGTGGTTTTCAGCATGGATATATGGTCTTTCAGGTGCCTTGATAGTTGATTCTCCTAGTTTAGATGGACCATTTTTCTAGGAAAAATCTCTAAATACTTATTCTCGTTGTCAAGTTAAGCTGGATATGTCTTCCAACTTACTAAGAATGTGTTGGTATATCCTCTAATTAGTCATCCAAGATAATAATTTTAGGGACAACCCTATCTTATATAGGATATTTTCCTTGTTCCTACAAATGCTATTGGAGGGCTCTCCCATGAATTTATGCTGCATAAATAGTTCATGCTGGGGTGTAATTTAAACATTGGATTCTAGCATATTCAAGACTTCCCATGTGTCTTCATCCTCGATGAACTCTTCCCCCAGTTCACCAATCAAGTATAGGGATCTCAGGTTGATAATCAGAATCGTCATTTTCATAGGGATCAATTCATTGAATAACATTAATGGAATCAAAGGTCAAGTCCTCATCTGATAAATATTGTGCCTGACATGATGATTCTTATTGTTCCATTTGGTGAGGACATGACCATTCTTTTGAGACAGTTGTAATGACATATTCCAAATGCAAGGAAAACTTTTTTCTTGAAAAGAGACCATATTCTTCTAACTTCTCTTTACCCTTATGATCATGTTGCTTCTTTGAAGACTGGACTTTGAAGGACATATTATTTGATGAAGACGGATTGGCTACAACAGATATAGAAATGGGAATGGTTGGTTTTTTAAATTGTGTTTATAGAATTTAACTAGTTCAATTTATCATTTTCTTGGCCATATAGTCATAAAAATTATGCGCATTCTTTCTTTTGAATTCCTACCACTCACCTCCTTCCTCTAGATCAGTAGCAGTAACACAACCTACATGGGCTGGTGAATTTTTCATCTTTACTTGCCCTGATTCCACCATCTTTTGTAGGAGCTCTTAACAAAACTCCTAGATGGAGTTCCCTAACATTTTATTAATGGGAAAATAATTTGGGAGATCCTCATATCCTTCTTTATTCAACATCTTGTCCATTTGTAGCTGGTTTAAATTGTTTTCCAATGTAGAGATAGAGTTGTTGGGGACTTGTTCATTTTGAAAAGAATAATCCTTCTTTTTAAATTCCTCAAACTCTCACTGCCTTTGATCTTTTTTATCGTCATGATGAGGTGATCGTTTTTGATGATGCTCAGGAGGTGGATCCCTACGTTATGATGAGGGCTTTAAAGTAGGAGTAGTTTAAGGTTCTTGCTTTAGTGTAACTGTATCAACATTTTATTTCCCTATTCTCCTTTCCATAGTTAATGGGATTATGTGAGACTAAGATTTGGATTACGTGATGTGATTCTTCAACTTGTTAGGTTATTGAATAAAGGTCTCAAAAAACTTTGGTGTATTTCATAGGGATTAGTGGTGTGCACAACTCGTCATATATATTTCCTACAAATATTTTAAATAACTCTTCTAGAGGTAGTTGTATGTTTATGGAATATGTTATTCCTTCCCATAAAGTAATGAAATCTGAAACTCTTTCATTCTGTATTTCTTGGAGTTCATATGATCAAAGACTATTGTCTTTTAGAGCATTGAACTGAATGGGAAAATGAATTTCTGATAGTGTTCTTCCAATCCAGTAATTGATTGAGAGTGCAAACTTGTATACTATAAAAAGACAGAACCCTGTATTGATTACACAAAATATCTGAGCATTACTGCTTATTGTTTTTAGAGGTCCCCATCATAGGATCACAATGAGAGAAAATATATCATTTTCTTCTATATATCTACAAATCAATTAATGATTGGAAATTTGGTATTCATAATGTTTGGCGGGGGAGGAACCAACTCTAACCATTCAGGAAAATCCTTGTTGTGCAGTTTTACCGGTTTGTGCCATCATTCCATAACATCAAATCAATATTTTAATGACTCAATTGTATTCATAAGAATTTTGGAAACATTAGGCTGACCCGAGACCTGAATAGGTGTGGTAGTTGGAACCTGAGTAGGCATGACAATTAGAAAGACACTGGTGGTGGTACTATTGGTATTCGTCTTGGATCACCTATGGGGAAAGTCCTATAAGGATGCACATGACCATGTTCTGGATGTGAACCCAATTGAAGGAATTAATTATCTACATTAGTATTTACAACAAACCATCTTTTCTAAAGATATCCTACTGGAAGTGCATGATGATGATCTACTTGTGGAGCCTGACTCATAGGAATGCTACTTCATAGTTACTCAACATTGAGTCTTTTCGACTCCTTCATATCCTCATTTTTCTGGGAAAATATTCCCTTAAGCGAAAGGTATTGAACTTATCCCGGGGGAAGGGGACACATGGTTTGACCATTACCTTTCTCCTTATTAGGTTCCTTGAGAAAAGGTGGATGTATATTATTAAATGGACACCTTGATTACAGAAAATCCTCTGATTTTTGGTATGCACACCTCCTTCATGTTATATGGGGTGGTCTATATCAAGACAAAAAATTCCCCCTTTTGATTCCCCTAAAATGGACTTATTTTCTAGAGGATCTTCCATGAGAAAATAAATGAAATTCACCAACACATAATGAATTGATGGAATTATGTCAGTATATTTGTGAGATATCCTTATTCAGTTCCCTTTATGAGACTTGTTTCTCTTATATACTGGTTCAATGAGAACAATTTTGTGGATAGTAATCTGAAGGGAATCATTGGATATTTTATTTGTACGTTCACTTTATGGATTCTTCCCTAATTAGGAGAAAAATAATTTCCTTTATAGAGGGTATTATGAATGTGAAAATCCCCCAACCTTGTGATTGGGGGTGGTTCCTATTCTTCTTTTACAACCCTTCATGCTCTATTTTTTGACTCTAATGGTTTGGTTAAAAAAGCCCCCCATCCATACAATCTGGGTGGTTCTTGAACTACTATGGTTGATATAAATGTATCTCAACTTTTTTATTATATGAATTCTAGTATGAAAATTGGCTAGGTCCATTATCCAACACCCACTTAAATCGCAAATTTCAGAACACTATTGTTGTATTTCAGACATTTGAGTGGTCTAATCCTTGACATCCTCTATGCAGGGATCTTTATTGATGTTTTCAAATGCTTGCTTCAGAAGTATCTCAATATAATTTTCTATTTGGTCCTAACTTTGGGTAAATCCAGGAAATTCATGTTTTTATTGATCATTTCTTTAGTCATGAATAGAAATATTTTGTTTTAGAAGTCTAGGAAAATAATATTTCATGGGACCAATTTAGGCAAGATTTTCTTGTTTAGGAGTGTAGTGAAATATAATGCTTCATGTTCTCCCCATCATCTGATTTGAACACCATATAGGTGTTTTTCAATCAATTTTCATAACCTCTTTAATTCATTTAGTCATGACCATTGAAGGGACTCTTGTTGGTTTTGGATCTTTGGATGTCAGGAAACCTGGAAAGATGCTAAGTCAATTTGGCACTGAAACCCTTGTCTTACTATGACATGACTTTGATATTCTTCATATGGTAATACCTTTTCTTTTAGATGAAGAATATTCTTCCTTATGTTGAGATGGATATCATGAATACAATATTCTTCCATTGATTCTAGAATATTTTATTGAGAGGTGTCCAAAGGATAGAACATGAATTGTATTTCACCCATTTCTCCTTGTTTTTCCATGTTAAACATATCCTCTTCATCTTTTATCAGTTATTTCTCAACTTGGTATGACAATTTTAGACACCTCCCAATTGCTTTACCACATGAAATGGGATCAGTTGGTGTTTCCTTTGCTATATTAGAAGGAAAATGACTCAATGTAGGTTTCGATAATGATCTACACCTTCGACTATCTTCTATTTGATAAAGTATTTCACTTACCAATAATAAGGAATCCGACTTGACTGGCCTTAGGTTTATAAAAGCCTCAAGATAAGAGGGCCTTCTCATTACTACATTGTCAGTTGGAGAGTTATATTGATGATGAAAATAACTATTATAGAGTGGACTTTCACAGTGAATTCCATCATGGGTATTACCACCATGATGGATTACAACAGTGGATAATCCTCTTGCTCCTTGGTCTTTTATCCACAAGGAGGGTTTTCATGGATCTCATCCATAGATAAGTTCTCAAGATTGACTTATTTTTCATGAAGCAAGCCTTAATGATGAAGTGTTGGATGAGGAAATTTAGAATTACATCTACTTATCCCACAATTTGTTATTGGGTGGGTAGGATCTTGAGCTATAATAGATTAATATTTGAGGGCTTAAGAACTCCCACATTAAGTGGAGCCGAATCACATATCGGCTCTTGATTCTAAAAATATTCTTGGTGAGCCTTCTCTTTAGATTCCCTCTTAAGTATAGTTGAGTCCACTTGTTGGAAGAAGTGGTTATCATGGGAGGTGTATGTGCATTCCTTGGAGTGGCCACTAGAGTAGGCCGATTATCTCTAATTAGAATGAGTGCATGTTCCCGATCTGATTGTCCATATGATAATGGGGATTGTTCCCTATAACCCTCATGGATTGGAACATAGGTGTGTATCTTCTCTAGGATGGAATGATAATGAGTCATCCAAGTTGTAGGTATATAATAATGTGTTCTTCCTTCTGGTTCTGCTGATTTTTCAGTTATGATATTCTAGAAAGCTTCTAGGATATAGAAAGGAATTTGTGTCTGCCCTTACACCATTACCAAAATGTGTTTGATGACTTCAGTGGATGAAATGGTTATATAGGTCCATTATGTATCTAGATTAGGTGTATGTACCTGATTTTTACTCAATTTCTTATTAGGGGATATTGATAATACTCATGTTTGGGAGAAGAGAGCTGTGTCTTCCCCAAGTTCATCATCGGGGCTTTCCGACAGACATCTCAAGGTGTTGTGAAACAAGACTGTTAGTAGGTGTTTGTGTTTGGGGGATATTTTCCACGAAGCATGGTCAGAAGAATTATTTCAATGCTGACAGATGAGATTTATGGCATTCTTGGTGAGTGCATGAAGGTGTTAATTCCTGAATATAAGTTCTTGACATATTTGGTTATTGGGATTCCTTGAATGCTTCAAGACATGTCTGCTGACTGTTTGATACAATGTAATCATATGTTCATGCCTGATCATGGTAATCCACTATATTTGATGGGTGGGATTGGTTTGGAGCTTCCAGATGAGTCTGTTGGCTGGTATAGTTAAGGAGAATATGTGTTTGTGCCCATTCACTATTTACACCAAGCTGGGTTGATGGACTTCTATGAAGGGGGAAAAGGTAGGAACATGCACCCTCTTAACCGGCTGTTGTCCCTGGAGGTTTTTCTTGTGCGCCTAGGTCTAAGGGACTAGTTCCAGAAAGCTCAAGATAACACCCTCATTATATTAAAGGTTTTCTTCCATGTGGCATTGGTGGTAGTGATTTTGGGCAAGAGCCCTTGAGAAGGATGCTGGTGTCTTCAGGATGAGGCCATGGATGACCTCTTGGTCGACCTACCTATAATAGTAGAGGGATTAGTGATTGTTTTCTGTGGATAAAATCCTAAAATAGTTGAAGACAGTGATTGGAACTGTCTTCTTATGGACCATCGATCATCATTGTCCAGACGACCAGGGTTTATTCTTGATTTGGAGGGCTTGTCAGGTAGCCTCCAAGGTCATGATTGTAATATGTTTATGGTACTTTTAGACCAACACATTGGAGACAATATATTGATGATGCTGAGTCGGTGATGGTGTCTTTCGAGAAGAGAAGGATCCAGCATGAGTAGCAACTGGGGAATTGATGGGTGAAAACTTGAAGGAAGATATTTGGAATGAATGGAGTTATTGGAAATAAATACATGTATATATGAAAAATAAAAAAATGAACTCCAAAAAAATCATATTTTTGGATGGATAAATTCAGGATTGATTTCCCTGTCTATCCCACTTTAATCAATTTATATGGGCCTGATAGTTAGATAACACTATCACCTTGGTTAAGGATTCATATCAGGATCACCATTTTTTATTTTCATATGGGTGAAAACTAAATGGCTTGATAGAGAATAATGAACCACATTTTTTATTAAGGTTTTTTTTCTTTCCGATAACACATCACCTTGGTTGAAGATTCACGTGGGGTTCACCATTTTTTGTTTCCCTCAAAATGTGTGTTCTGGTTAGGAATCACTATTTCTAAACGGTTTCCAACAGAATTGTTTATTGGATCAGAAAAAACCATTGGTTCTATAACCAAAGGGGACCTTATTCTTAATGGAAGGAGTTCATTATGTGTTTTGACATACAACTCTTAAAAAATCGCATTGGTCAAGATAATGGGAGGTCAGTCTCATCACACCATTTTGGGTGGAATTATTTCCTTCTATGAGACTCTCTTATAGATTTAAGAAATGTTAATCAATCCTTCAATAATTCCAAATCATGAGGTCGATTATCTGAAAAAATTGGTAATCAATTGTTATCATGTATTTAAATTAGAATAATATGTAAGTATTCCATGTTCTCCATTAAAGGAGATATCTATATATATTTTAGGTTCTCCATCAATGGTATCCTCTCATATAGTTCTTATAAATTCTATGGTCATTATTACAATGATGCTTGTTTTTAATCAACTCGAGGGGGTGATCAAGAATTTATTGTCCTCCAGGTAGAAAAAAGCGACTCTGGTGTTTATCATCATCTGTGGAGATAGAAGGCTACCTAGAAATTTAACATCATCTAAGGAGAAAAGAGTTGTTTTAATGTTCGGATCGATCCCATATATGGGATACCTACATATCCCCATGAAATGAATCAAAAACATTGTAGTTCAGTTCCACTTAGTGGGACATATCATAACTTTTAAGATCGTGTGACAAGGACATAGACATACAATTTAATGTTTTGTGGTAACGACATATAGGCTGAAGGTTCCTAGTCAAATCTTGGTGTAAGACTTATATTCAAACAACCCAAATAACTTGGAAGGGATATGAGATTTTAATTTCTGAATTAGATCCTATATGGAATATAGCCCAAAATAAACATGGTTGATTTTCAAATTTGTATTTTAACCACTGGGAGTTTCCTACATATCCAATTGGGATGGTAATCAAAGACCATGTTGTTTGGTAAGTCTGGCTGGGGAGTATGGACATCTAAGAGGATTAAGTTGAGGCTTACTTAGAAAAAGGATGCCTTATTAATTTGGAGCTTTTTATTGGGACTATCTTTTGAGGTAGATGTTCCTTGATAATGGGCCTTAGGTAAGAATCCTATGTATCCTAGTTATGGAAGGAACCAGAGTTTTCATTATTCAAGATACGAGTTGGATTTTGCAGATGTTGTGATCATCATGAATCTCAAATCCCATGCGAGTCATGCTCATTGTGAGAAACAAGTGGATGTAAAAGATTCAACAAACCACACACTTTCTCCTTAGCTAATGGAGTAGGATGAAAATACAAAAAGAAGCCCATGGGATGGTGGATGAGGGCACAGAGTAGTGAACCCTTCAATTTTAAATGAAGGGGAAGGTCATTAGGTTCTGCCTGAAAGGCTAGCGGCTTATTCCAAGAGTGATTCAAGTGAATGGGTCTTGTAGTGGGAGGAGGATAACATTACATTCGGAAGGGAAACTCTAGTTTGATCCCCACTCTTCCTACTAGGGATCATATGCTTCAAATCTTAATTATTAGAAGGGGTAGATAGAGTCCTATCCCTTGAATCCAAGACTGGGAACCTCTTAACAGTGTCTCTGGGGTTAGGGTATATGTGACCATAGATATCCAAATCCACAAACACCCTTAATATCCTAAACCTCTAGCTGGAAAATTGTGTAAAACCTCAGACCATAGATATCCAAATACAAATAGGATACACGATGATGTGCCTTTTCTAAAGGCCTGATAAATCAATATTTCTTGGTGGAGGTCTCAACTTGGTCCCTTTCAGACAAGGTAGAAAAAGAAGAAGAATCCCTACCACAAGTGTCTTAAAAGTGGGATAAAAGGATAGATCAGGTAGGTGGTTCTTGCAGGTATGTCACGTATGTGTGCCACGTAGGTATGCCACAAATATCCTAGGAGGAATTGAAAAATGATTAACGTAGGATAGATAAGCCTGTGAAAGCTTTATTTGCATCACAAAATGGACCATAGGGGCAATAAAACTTTTGTGAGTTTTTTTAACTCAAGTACCCTGAGTGTCTCTTGGTGTCCTTGGAATAATCTCTCATATGTCTTTTCTTAAGGAAATGACCTCGCGTAGGTGACTTATTCTTAAAGAAGGTGTGTACTCAAACACGTATCTTGTATTTTAGACCCTGAAGGAAATTTTACCTTGTTTATCCCCTTCAATTATCTATTATCTCGTGTTTTAGAGATCTAATTGAGAATATTAGGGAGTCCAAGGTGAAGGTTCTACATAATGATAGACTTGATAGTTCTTCAGACTTCTTCAATTGTACAAATGGGGAGCTCGAGTAGCTTATTTATAGGAAAAGTGGTGACCTGGTCCAAGGGAGATCGTTTGCATAGGTCATCGGCATATCACCACTGCGTAGGTCCCCCGCATAGGGGTTTATAACATAAAATAAGACAAAGGTACTTTGTCGTAGGTCCTTTACGTTGGTACTAAGCATAGGGGAGATGCCTTCAGGCTATAATGATAGGAGCTATACTGGATGCTTGATGCATAGGCATACTGTGTAGGTCCGTTTAACCTGATTTCTTTAATTCCTCTAAATTTCATTGACACTTTAACATATCCAAAGTTCCCTTTCATAATCTTTTTCCATCCATATATTAAAAAATTAGTGTTAACAGACATATGAACATTAAATAGTACAAAACAAATAAGAGAATAGTTAATGATATAACATTTTTTTCAATGAAAAACTTTATGTAAATAACTTGATATATATTCATAGATGATAATTTTTTATGAAGAACATACAATTTTAAAATATAATACAATATGTATTAAATAATTTTTACATACAATAATGTTTATATCTTCATGCAACATAATTCCATTGTGATTTAATATACTTTATTTATGAAAAAACATACAATATTTTTATATAACATGATATATTTATGACATATTTTTAAACATAACATTTTATATATTTATATAATTTAATCTTATTACACAATATATAGAATACATGTACCAAAAAAAACTATGTATGGCATTTTTACCAATAATTTATTTTAATTCATAAAACACAATTTTTATTGTAAAATTATATTGATAATGAAATTTTATGTAGAAAAATCAAAATATATCATAATATAATTTCATATTTTTACATAAAATACTTCAAATATGATTTTTAATATGTATTATCTAAAAAACCTCATGGGATGACATAAATATAAAATATTTTTTATCTATAAGTAAAATAAATAAATCTCAAAAATATTTCAATGGTCATAAATGAGGTAAAAAAACCAACATCTTTATCAAGATAATTTTTTAGAATACAATTCAGTTCTTGAATGCTTGATGATAAATGCCAAAATAGTTTACTCAAAACCTTGTTTTTAAAACCATTAAAATTATGGTTTAAATATAAACGATAACCAATAGATTTACAATGAAAGAAAAAGAAACTTGCCTATATTTGGAGGAAAATTAATATATTGTGGTAGTAGAGTTCAATTATCCCGTATGATGTAGGAGAGTTGGATAATCAATGCTAGTTTCCTTATAAGTTTTTGTATTTTTATATGTACTATCAATAAATTAGATATAAAATTGTGATGAGGTGGATTGACAAGTGTAAAGAAGACATGATGAGGGACGAAATAGGGTGACATGATCACTAAAAATGGGCGGTAGACCACGATATGAAATTGGAAGGAGGTAGGGAGGGGAAGAAGAATTTACATTTGTTTTTAAAAACATATAGCAATGTATTTTAAAAAAAATCCTTGATTTTTTTGAAAAAATAAATTATTATATAATTTTAGAATTTTAAAATGGTTAAAGGATCCCCCACTAAAAAAATAAAAAATATTAATTTACAAAAATGTTTGGGTTAATTAAGAACTAGAATTCAAGATAAATTTGAACCATTCATTTAACCTTTAATTCCCTCACCACCTATTAGGGGACCAATTTACAATGTACTATATGATGAATTGGTTTTTAATTAATTTATTTTATTTAATTGATAAGGAAATTTGAATTTAAATTTTAATATTTTTGAATTTTTTTAATGAAGTAATTTTTTAAACCATTAAATAAACACTTCCGACCCCTATTTTATTTTAAGAAATGATTTTTATCTTGGAATTTATTATTGTAATTTTTTTAAAATAATAAAATAGTTTATTTGGGGGATTTTAGGATTCCTAAATTAGTTATTTCATTTTTAGAGTGTATTTATTTATTTTTATAATATTTTTATGTAGAAATAATAAAAATAAAAAGAATAATTACATTATTATTATTATTATATACTTAAGAGTTATATATTAAAAAGGACCCCCTATTTAGTTTCTCTCATATGGGAATATAATTATTTCCCAAGGAGGTATTTTATTCATCCTTTTCCACTTCACCTTCTAATTAAAATGAATATTTAGGATAGGTAATTTAATTACTATCTTTTTATTCGTCATATTCTTAAATTTATCCCTTCTCTTTCAATTTATGAATTTTTTTCTAATTTTAGAGATTTTTGATTTTGGGGGTTTCACCAATTCTTATAGATTTCATGACCCAACCTCAGTTGGAATTATCCTGATCTGACAATGAAACCAAAAGTGATCCCAAAACCCGACAACCAATATTCCATGGGTAGGGGATTAGAATCATGTTTATAAAAAAATAGTGGAAGGAATTACCATATTTTTTTAAAAACCAATTACCAATTATTTTCTACATCCATAAATATTACAAATGGATTCGACATAAATTGAGAATAAATACATGATTATGTTAATAATAATAGATAGAAACATAAATTTTTTCATAAATTGAAAAGAAATAAAAATAGCATACGACTATTCGTACTCCCCATAAGATCTACTAATGTTTTAATTAACACTTCTCAACACCACCACCATCAGAATTCTACAAGTACAAAAAATAACATAGATTAATAAGTTTAGTGTAAAAATATACTTGGAAGGTTCCTTCTCCACACTCTCCCATGATAAGTAAAAAAGTAATACAAAAAATTAGTGATCAACCTATATTATTATTAATCATTTAATCACATTAAATAGGGAAATTACCATATAACTGATCCACCCCTAATATCCTTCTTCGTCACACCCTTATCACTAAAACCTCAATGACGTGAACCACACTGACACAACCAATCATAATATATGCCTATAAATATTTTTTATCTAATAAAAATAAATACCATAACCATAACCCGGACCATGAAATAAAAAACACTATATAGTGATATAAATATAAAAAACATCAACTATAATGGATTTGAGTTCTTGGATTAATACTTTACTTATTTTGGTATTTGTAGATTTATGGATAAATTTTATTAGAAGGTAGTTTGAGTTGGATATGATATTTTAGTGGGATTATTTGTTTCACGATGTGACCATGGGTGTTGCGGTGTTAAGGGATAGTTAGAAGAGAGATTAGTTTTACAGTCTATCATGTCACACTATGAAGGTTTGATCCAGGATTTTTTTTATATATCTCAGAGTGGGGAATAATCCATGAGTGTTTGGTTCCAAATGATTTTAAAGAGGAATAATTATTGTATTGTTGTGTATTTTTTCACAACATGGAAGGTTTTAAAGATAATTTTGGCAATTTTTAAACCCTCGTGTTCCATAGGATAACCTTGCATATGGATTTAAAATATTATGAATTAGTTTTTGGTCATGTAATTAATAGTATTGGTTATAAAGTTGTATTTTATTATGTTCATACATAAATTTTGGGAGTCGATAAGCAAGGGTCTAGTTGTGTTAGGTTATCCCTAGGTTTTATTTTCTCATGGAGTGGGAGATTCAGTTATAGCATGAAGGAGGAATTGGGAATTTTTGTAAGTTTATATGCGTTGAAATTATATAATAACAAATTATTTTCATTTTTTAAATCCTTTGGTGAGTGATTTGATGTTTTTTTATTTTTCATACTATTATTATAAGGCTCTTTTCATGCAATGTGGTTTGGTTTGGGGTTGTACTATGTTTTTAGAGGGATCATGTATACAATGTGAACATATTTGCTGTGTGGTGACCATCCTTGGTCATGTGAAACTAAAATAGTTGTATAACTTTTAAATGGGTGTATATAAGTTATATAATGATGTGATATTGACTAACTCATTTTATTTATCCCTAATATGGTGTGACCATCACTGGTCACGCCTTGATTCCAGGATTTTTTAGTTTCAGTTGAAATTTTTTATACTAGTGAAATTATTGTACATTAATTCCTTTTTACCTATACCATATGGGATAAGGGAATAATATTTAAAGATATTTTATCAATATTTGGTATATTTTGATTCTTAGAGTTGTGATGACCCCCTCACATCATTCTTATGCATCAATTTTTGAATATTCGATTGAGGTAAGGTATTCAGTACATATTTTTCTTTATTTTATGTAAGTTATTGATGTATTATGATTTTATTTATTTAATTTTAGGAATGGTAATGATTCAACTAATTAAAATTCCAAAAAACTAGCCATAAATAACCCAACTAAAACCATCCTCACAACAATAAGTGAAACACATAAAATAAAAAACATATAATAACTAGTAAAAAATTACGTAAAAAACATTTTTAATCATTAATTTAATATAAATCGATTTTTTCGAGAAAAAAAAACATTATCATAATTACCTATTTATAAGAATCCATTTTACAATAATATTTAAGAGATTAAAAATTTATAAGAGTTTATTACATCAATTTAATAATAGAAACATCACACATATCAAATTAATAAAAAAAATCTTAATAAAAACCACAAACGATCATAAATCATAATAAATATCATGGAAACATATAAAAATCATATAGATCATCCAACCCCTTAAAATTCTTATAGACTATTTCATTATGTTAATTATTTGAATCCTTACCATTCATAGAGTTAAATAAAATAAACTCAAAATACATCTATAACTTACAAAAAAAAGAAAAATATGTACAGAATACCTTACATCAATCAAATATTCAACAATTGATGCAAAAGAATGATTTGTGGGGGTCATCACAATGCTAAGAATCAAAATATACCAAATATTGATAAAATATCTCTAAATATTATTCCCTTATCCCTTATTGTTCAGGTAAAAAGGAATTAATGTACAATAATTTATATGGTATTTAAAATTTCAACTGGAACTAAAATTTCATGGAATCAGGGCATGACCAGTGATGGTCACACCATATCAGGGATAAATCAAATGAGCTAGTGAATATCGCATCATTATATAACTTATATACACCCATTTAAAACATAGACAAATTTTCTTGTTTCACATGATTAAGGATGGTCACCTCACAAAAAATATGTTCACATTGTATACATGATCGCTCTAAAAAACATAGTACAACCCCAAACCAAACCACATTGCAAGAAAATAGCCTTATAATAATAGTACGAAAAATAGAACAAACTTGAAATCAATCACCAAAGGCTTTAAAAAGTTAAAAACGTTGGATATTCTATAATATCAACGCATATAAACATAGAAAAATTACCAATTCCACCTTTATGCTATAACTGAAGCTCACACTCCGTGAGAAGATAAAACATACGGATAACCTAACACAACTAGAAACTTACTTATCAACTCCCAAAATTAATGTATGAAAATAATAAAATACAACTTTATATCCAATACTATTAATTCTATGTCCAAAAACTAATACATAATATTTTAAATCCATATGCAATGTTTTCATAGGGAACATGAGGTTTTAAAAATTTCCAAAATTATCTTTAAAACCCACCATGTTGTGAAAAAATACACCACAATACAATAATTATTCCTCTTTAAAATAATTTGTAACCAAACACTCATGGATTATTCCCCACTCTGAGATATATAAAATAATTCCTGGATCAAACCTTCATAGTGTGATACGATAGACTGTAAAACTTATCTCTCTTCTAACTGTGGTGTGTTAGTTCTTGTTCTAGTGAAATTCTAAAAATACCCCAATTTCACTGAAATTCCAAATGTAACTAATTCAAAACCTTAAAACACCTTTTTAATTCCTCCAAGACCAATTTTCGAAACATTTTTTACAAAATACCTTCTTTTTGGAATAAAACACTTTATCAAAACCTTTATTCTTATACATGGTATTAACAATGTTGGCTTTTGGGACTTTGTGTAACTAATAAAAAAATATGAAATCCCAATTTTATAGATATAATAATAGAGAAATATCCATATAATAAATGTTCTACTCAATCTAACTAAGGGGTTTGGTGTGATCTCCACAATACATACTCTTATCTCTATACAAACAATTCCACCACAATATGTATCATATAAATCATATTCATACCTATATAATCCATTTATCCATAAAATTGAGTGACCAATAGAAATATAAGATTCCAATATAGTGTAGGACATGTCATATTTTCTTTATTCTCTAAAAAGGGTTGACCATATTAATTAATATATCCCTGATCATTTATCTAATAGATGAGTGAATCAAATTCCCGATATCCAAGTAATTGAACACATCATTTGTGACTCATCTAAGAATGAAAATTATTTACCTCTATCTAATTAAATATGGGGATTTATTTTTTTACTTTTCATTGAATTGGACACATCCCATCCTTGTTGTACACCAACTGATGACATCCTCAACAACATACCCAACCAATCCTAATTATATATGTTCATATTTTAACTCTTATTAGTCAGATATAAAACAACGATGGTTCTAATACTAGGAACCTCTCCATCCTTTGTCATTAAGAGATGATAATAAGTATACATGTCTAATCATATCAATGAACATATGATATTTCATGAATATATATTAGTGAGTATGTAAAAGTAACACGTCTCTACTTATTATCTCATGAATATATTATTAATATAACTTATAGAAAACTTTTTAATGAGTAAAAGAATCTATTCAGGATCATATTAACATATATTCACAACCTATATACCAAGTTGTAATCATTGATTATAGAAACAAAATGTTTTATACTTTGAGGAGATATAATAATTTAACCATTCATTTTGAAAAAAAATACAAAACAAAGAATGGGTGATAAAAATTTATTGAATTTATTATAATATTTTGATTAATTTTATAACCATTAAATAAATCTAAAAATTTTCATATACCTAGATACTTAACAATAAACTATTACTTTTTCTGTATTAATGGTTTTGTTAATGTATTATATATATTCTCATCATTAACCACCATACATATCTTTACATCAACTATAAAAATGATCTATAATATGAGAAATTATTTTGGAATGATCTTTTTGGTCCTTCGGTGAGACTGAGGTTACATGTCCAAAGTGATGGATTTGCTATTATCACTATTATGCTCGATCCATTCCTCAATTTTAAGAAGCACTTTATGTTTACTGATGAAATTATTGATCCATGTATATTCCTTATCATCATATAATATAGTGATTTAATTTTCATATATTATCTAATCTATAATGGAGTCTTGTTTTATTATTTTCTCAATTACAACTCTACCATTTTTGAAAAAACATGAAACCAAATAGTGACTCAATATCATCCTTGTTAGTTTATACAATACCATTTGTGTAACATCTTACAAAGAGTCCATCCTCTCCTACAAATATGAATAATATATCCTTTGTAATTATCATGTATTTAAGGATGTTCTCAATAAAAATATAATAAATTTCACTAGGATTGATTGGAATTTTAATGTCATACTGATAGAATAGGGGATATAAAGTAGAGTTTACATAATAGAGAACATGATAGATTCTATGGTAAAATCATATAGAATTATTCCCAAAATTTCAAACTCTTTAGATGGATCCTAAATCATCCGAATATCAATACCATTAACTACAATAAATAACGAATTTTAGAGTTCTTTATTGAAAACCACATAATCATTTTACAAATATATGTTTCATATCTAGTCCAAGAATCCTCTTAGATATATATCTATAGATCTTCATACTGAGTATATAAACAACATAACTCACGTCTTTCCTCAAGAATCAATTACCTAGCCACATATTAACTATGTGTAGAATATAGATATAATTTCTGATGAGAAGTATGTGATATATATATAATATCTGAAACACCATGACACTTCCACTAATGTATTTTTGTATACACATGAATAATTTTTTTCTGGATAAAAACATACTCTTTGATTACATCATCAAAATAGATATTCAAACTCTGAGAAGCGTACATTAATCCATAAATATACCTGTGCAACTTTCATACCCTATATATCTTATTTTTAATTTCAAAACATTTGGGATTTATCATATACATATCCTCAACCAAATTATCAATGAGGAATAGAGTTTTGACATCCATTTCATATATCTAATAATAATATTGAGTTGTGATAACATTTATAATCTGAATATAATTTATCATTACTTCCCAAGAAAATACATCTCTGTAGATGGTACCAGGGTATTTTCGTAACCATTTACCTCTAAGATTTATTTATAGGTTGAAAATATACCATAAATTTTAGTTTTATTGCAGAAAACTCACTTACACCCTGTGGGTTTTACCCATCAGGTCCATCTACCATGTTTGAAACATGATTATTGTATATGGACTCAATCTTTGATTCCATAGAATTTAACCGTTTCCTGGAATCAATATTTTTAATGTATTTATGGTTGGAAGTGGGATCATCACTTATGAATGTAACTTAATCATAATTATACATGTGAGACCCATATCTTTTACATTCTCAATGAATCATAAATAACCATTGAGTTTATTATGCAACATGATTCAATTATTCATCCACACCTCTTTATGGAACTAACTCAACTTCTTTCCCTAGAAAACTTCATGGTTGTTGTTATTGAAATTCTATAATTTCAATATTTCTCCCCCAGATTCCATGATTATTAAATTCATTATTTATGAATGTATGAAATCCAGCTTCAAAAACAATGTACCCACAAGGAAAAAAATAACATCCCTTAGTTTTCTTACGATAACCAATAAATATGAATTTTTTATATTTATAGTTGAGATTATTATAAGATAATAATTGTATGAATTTTTCATAACCTCAAATCCTTATATAAGACAAATTGGGATATTTCCCATACTATATCACATATGGTGAGTTCATGTCTACTTTAGATAGATCAAAGTTTTGTAATAAAGAAGTAGTATTTAGTTAATAAATCTTGAATATAATCATAATTTCAGATAAACTCAACGTAGATCGAACCATTCCCATTAAGGTATAATTCCTCATTTCAGACACACCATTTCATGGTGATGTTTCAAGATGAGCGAGTTGTGAAACAATTCCTCAATATCTCTGATGATCTATGAATTCTTGGCTTAATTATTAACCACCCTGATATAATAATACAGTCTTAATACTATTAGATTGTTTATTTTATAATTCCTTTTAAACCTTTTTTTAAATTTTTACAAATTTTATAATTTTATTTAATTTGAAACTAATATCCATTCTAACTAAAGATAAACATATCAAAGTCACTATAACAACCAATTACTTATGTACTCATTCATCTACATACATCACTATTTATGAGATCCAATATTCCACTAACCCAATCAAAATTTGTCCCAAAATACATCTTTTATATTTTCCCAAATAAACACAATTCACATATATCAAATAATTCATAATCTAATGATTTCAAAAATATATCTCTATAGAGACTTTGAATTAATTTATCCTTTAATTTTTCAAGGTGATAATGACAAATTTAAGATGGATTAGAATAAAATTTGAACTTATTATTTTTAATATAATACTCAAGATTAAACTCATATATAATGTATAAACAATTAAAAATACTCATGATTCCATAATACATTTCATCCTAATATATTGAATTACACTTTTCATTAATAGTGAATAAAAATACCTTTTTTTCAAAAAATGATAAATAAATCAATTTTATATTTATAGAAAGATCATAATTTTTTTTTACTAATTTGACAATTCATTTACTTGGAAAAATTAAATTATATGTACTAACCTCAAATGAAACATCTCTTTTCCTATTACTAACACAATGATCTACTTCACCCTTCTTCTATTTCCTTCCTTCTATGAGTATTTGTTAGTTAGAAAAAATGTGTGGTACACACCTATTATCTAATACTCATGAGTTAGAATTAGTGAAACTAACATCAATCATATTCACATTTAGGTTTTCTATATCCTCTCCTTGATCACACTTCTCAACTGTAGATATTAATTTTTAACTATTTTATAGGCCATACCAATTTACAATCTCAATATGATTTCTCTAACGAATTCCAAAATCTATAATAAGGATATATCATTGGGTTAGTATCATGTTTTATATATTTTCACGAAGTAATTTTAATGAATATTTTCCTACTAAAATTGTTTACCATGTATATCTTATACTTTTAGTGATCCAAGATTCATATTTGACTATGTACTAAGTCCAATAGGGTGTTCTTATCATCACATAGTTATTTAGACAAGGAATCATCTGAATCACCTATTTTTTTTATTATTTTATTATTGATAAGATAATTTTTTATCCAAATACATCATATGGATAAACTCAACATCACTCCTTCGATATCCTTCCAAAGGGTTACCCACCTATGTGTCACCCAAAGAAAATATCAAAAATAGGCTATCAAAAGACAACCTATGGGAACCCTGATATGATAGAACCTTTCCAAGGATGATCCAGTGTCACTCTTTAGTTTCTTTCCTTAAAAAATATAATATTGGGGTACCCATATATGGTAAAACCTACCTGATTAGATGATTAAGGTATTGAAAAGTGATTCATTAGAAGGAATCTCACACTTTTATTTGAGGGGTATTATTTATAATATATGAAAAGATTTAATATAAAAAAGTCATATTAAATTTGTAATTATTTTATATTATATAATCATCATCATATAAATTTTTATTCCATTTTTGTATACATGATTCCATTAATTTAGTGTTAGAATCCCCATTCGAAGCCCCAAATTAACGTGTTCACATAATATAAACGTGCAAATTTTTAAAAAACTCAAAGTATGTGATACTCACAAAAAAATATAATCCAAAAAATTCATACATAATATAATGCATCAAATTTATATGGTAAATGGATTTTTCATATAAACGAAAAAAATTAAATGAGATTAATAATATATACCTATGTAATCCTAGAGTGGTAAGTAACCAACCACATTCACCTATTTAGAAAATGCATAAGACTTTAGACCAACAGATAATCTAACCCCAAGACCATAACTTTGGTATAATTTTATATAAATATGGTTAAATTCATTATATCTCTAACATCTAATATGCCCAAAAATTTCATAAAAACTAAATTAAATCTAATAACAGGAATTTCAAACATTGGTCAAGATAGATGAAAATGAATTTTTTTAGAATCACAGCTAGCATGAAATGTAAGGATGTATATCATAGAATAAATTTTCCACATAAATAAATCATACACAATATTCATACAATAAATAATTATAAATATTGGTATATGAATAATGGAAAAATTCTAATAAATATACATTTTATATATTTAAACATGAGTAAAAATTATATACCTTTTCATAAATAAAATATTTTTATAAATATTTTTTAATTAATATTATCATAAGAAATATTCTCTATAAAAACTTTTATAAATATATCTAAATATTTTTTCCATTATTTTTAAAATTCTCTAAAAAATGTAATTCAATTCTTAATTGAATTTATTAATAAATAAAATATTTATTAACTTATAAAAACATTTTATACAATTATGAACTTCCTATTATTTAATTAGGGATTTTAAATCCCATTTTAAAAAACTAACAATTATAATTTATAAAACCTTTATAAACCATAATTTAAATTTGAAAATTTCTTTAAGAATGGACCAATCAAAGCTGCCAAACAAGGGTGTTTTAGCGGTCCCCATTTTTCACATATTGAATCTCCAAGATAAAGACTTCCAAAATGGAAAACTGAACTATTTCAAAACTCATAGTACAATACAACATCAAGTGGGGCCACACATAATGGTAAGAGGTCTCACCTTTACATAATAGAAACTCAGGTAAATGTAAACCATTTTAGATTACCATTACAAAGCTTAGCCTGTATAAAGGTAAAAACAAGTTTTCCTTTATATTGTTTATCAATGTAAAGGTAATATAGATATGAAAAAAATATTACATACTTTGTTTCTCTATTCAATTTACATTTTTGACAACCATGAGGACTCCTAAACTATAGAGTGAGTCTTGTTTCTAGGAGAAACCTGATAAAAACCACCATGGGATGTCCAATTGCATGGTGATGATGATGATTTTAAAAAACCTGGAATACAAACATTTAATCCTTATTGAACCATTCTATGATACCATATATGGGTTTAGTTTTATCATCGTATAATCATTGATAGTGAAACAAAACTAAAATCTTGAAAAATCTATCTCTAAGAATCAAACATACAAAAAATGCAAACAATAGCGTATAAAATAGAATACCTCAAATGATATAATATAAGTAACTTTTATCTTCTTCCATAATGGAGTATTCTATATAATGATTGTGGGGTAAAAAAATGTATTTCTCCTCCCTATGAGGGTAGGGAAGACACCGACCAATACACTCAATAATGTTTTAGGAGGACTCCCAAATGCTCGAAGTTGTGTTAGTACCTTCATGGAATAATATATGAGATTAAAGATAGTAGAGAGTTTTGAAAGGATTTAAAACATTTTCCCATTTTTTCAATGACTGAATTCTCCCCTAAAAGTGAAGTATCACATCCTTATATAAGTCCATTGACACATCTTCATTAAAGAGTATCAATATACAATGCATCACGTGGATTAATCCCTACAGGTAAATATACATTGAACCCATTCAATGTGATATCCCATATTAAAAACACACTAATAAATGAGTTGTAACTAAATAAATGAGGGGATTATGATTGAAAAAACACATGAATCATATGAATGTAAATGGGGATTTCAAATATAGAATACAACATCAAATTCACTATTATAGTGTTGTGGATCCCATTTCTGTGAATTTAAAATAGTTGGGATTTGTTATGGGTTGGTTTTTGGTATTTTGGGGTTGTGTTACAGATGACTGGTGGTATTGAATGAGGTTGGTCATAATGAATGGGGTAACACACATGGGATGGAATTTAATTATCACTAGCTGTTAATGATTTATTTATGAATAAAATTAATGTGTAATGTCCTTAATAAATGTTGTTGATATCTATAAATACTATTTACATTAAATTTGGGTAAATGAATGATATAATTAATATAATTTTTAAGTTAAAACTTTAAATATTGAAAGGTATAAATGGTATTTTTATATGGGAAACTATTAATTTGGGTGTGGCTATTTTTGTTTAATGTGGGGTTGGTTTGTGTTATAGAGAAAATAATGGTTTCTATTGAATAATGGTTATGATGTGGTGATGGTTAAGGGCCTTAGTTTTTTTCTTGGTAGAACCCCTTAGTTTTGGATTTTGTGTTGAAATAATATAAGTTATATTCTATTATGTTTTCTAACACATCCCACCGAAGTCTCATAACCAAATAGATGGATAAATGTTTTAGGGATTTGGTGTTATACCCAATGTTACAACTCAAATAATTGTATGTTTTGAAATTTATTGGAAAATGGATTTTTGGGAGTTGGTGTTGGGAAAGGGTGACTCTTGTTGAATTTTTTTCTATATATGGATAACAATTCCATGATAGGTGAGGGGAACACCATGTATAGGTTTGGCTTAAGGAATCACAACATGGTGAAGGAGTCACTATAATAGGGAGGTAAGAGGCCAAAACATGGTAAATTTTTGTCATTACATGGCTCATTTTTGTATAGGTTTTTGATACTGAAAAACCCTAGGTATGGTCTTTCCATAGTTGAGGGCGTCACACCTTGAAGGTGGGAAACCTTATTTGTTATTTTGAAAAAACTATTACATTTTTCCTTTGTGATTTTTCATTGACAAATTATGGCCATGCCATGATTTATTTCCATAAGGATGTGTTAGGATGTGAAAATAGAAGTTCACAATGTGGAGTTCAAGTTAAATAAATATGAAGGTAACCCACACTATAAATTTTGAAGGCCACACTATAAAGGGTTAAGTTCATGCTAGAAGGAGGGTGGATCCCAATCCCTGGGATTTTGTTTTTTCTAATGAATTTTTGTCACGTTGTGACTCAAGGGGTCAGTTATGGAGTTATAAGTCCACAGGTTATTTGTTTTTATCTAGGGTAGATACGTCATCTCATTCCCCAATAGGCTTCATTTTTATGGGTGACCTTTGGAGGTTATGATGATATAACCCGTAATAGTCACACCTAGAAATGTAATTTCTATTCTGTAAAAAAGGGGTAAAAACCAATATTTTTCAGTTTATAGCCCATGCATTTTTGTGTAAAATTCGGAATTAGGGAGATCCATTTTGTCTAGAATTTCTGTATATCATTATTCTTTGGTTCTGGACTTTTATAGTGTTTTTCTTAGATGTTTTTATGAAAAATTCAATGTGACTTTCTCCCTTTATTTCTATTTTTCTCTTATACTTCATTAAAAATTGGTTTTATTGTTTACGTCAAGTATTTTAGTGGAACTATCACTAGAGTATGAAGTAATTGATTTGTAACAGTGGGAATTTTCTCAACGTGGATAAATGATTTCTTGGGAGGATAAATGCACTAGGTTTGGAGAGGTTTGGGTGATGCATAATTTCCCAGCGAGTTTTTTTTTAAATTATTCTTTATTTAATTATATCAAATAATTAATTATAAATTATTAAAATTAATTACTTGAGAATTATGGCCTGGGATTTGATCTTGGGTATTGGTACATGCCTGTGTGAGGCATGGATTGGATTTACGGAGGATGACTAGACCATCATGAGGATGGTATCATTCTTTATGTAGTAGGTGGCCCTTAGTATATTAAATCATTTTATTTTTTATAAATTAGTGTGAATGATTAAATGAATATATCTTAACAAATAAGAAGGATAGTGACCTAAAGAACCATAGGTAAAGAGGTTAAGTGTAATTGAGCCCAATTGAGTTTGAATAAGGCCCCCCATGGGTTGGATTTGACACCATAAAACCAACTTTTATATTGTTTCTGATTATATATATTCATGGTTTTTAATATTAATAATGTTATTATGACAATATGATTATTCCTCTCTATAAATTTGTATGTGATCATATCCAAAGGGTAACTTTCATTCTAAAAGGTATAGTAGTTCCCTACAATTATGAGAACATATAAGTGCTGTGAAAATATTCTTAGACACTTATTCTATGACTAGATCATTTGGTGGGGCAAGTATGATACTGGAAATTAGGGGTAAGAGGCACATAAGACATTAATTCTTCTTCTCATGAAGTACATACTTCATAATGTACAGGAAAAGAATGTTATGAGTACTTGATCTGCATGTAAGAAATACACATTTATACATGTCATTGGATTTTACTATAAATTAAAATGTGTAATAATCCTTATATTTTATGATTTTTATTAATTTATTTCATAATCCACATGATTAAATTTTATCATATAGAGATAGGAAACATTGGGCTCATTAGAAGTGAAATTTCATTAATTAATAAAATGAAGAAGTATATTTCTATTATGTTATTTAATATAATTTTATATCTAAGGAATTTTGTGGTAATAGGACTACCTAATTAGGTCCATGGATATGAAATTAAATTATCTGGTCAATTTTTAGAAAGAAAAATAATGTGGCATCGGGCATATAGATTTTTGACATGAGTATGAAGCATTATTGATTACAGATATTAAGATAATGGGATTAAATTATAATGTACATTCATATAAGGTTGTATATTGTCACAACATTAACTCCAATCTACATGGGTTCCTTGGAATTTTCCTTTATGATAACATTTTACATTAGGAAGGCTCTATAGGGTTACAATATAAGTTCATCTAGAACCGCAGTTAAATTCAATATGAATTTTACATGTTGAATAATTTTTATTCCCATACATGATTTAATAATTATTCAAGTTTTTATTATCAAAAATATTCATTCACTAGTGATTTTATTGAATACATATATAAATTGAACATTTTATAATTAATCAATCACTATTTTAGTGAATATAATATTTATTTATTTATTATATAATATTGGTGTGATATTTAGTTTTCTAAATAAATAGTAATTATCCATGGTTATATAAATATTAAAAATAATTCATGGACTATTCCTAAAAATTTGGTGTGAAATGACATATTATATATTTTTGGAATAATTTTTAATTTATTTATTCATGAAATTAATATTTATTTATTTTGGCGTTTAGATCATGATAAGTAAATAATAATTTTTTTATTTTTTATGGGGTCTGATTGGGATTAAGATAATAATAAGGGTCCATGTGTGATTACTTATTATCTAACCCTAGGTTTATACATACCCATTCTTTTCATTCTCTAACAATTTCCTTGACATTCTAATCATTTTAGGTAATGAATTCTAGAGATAATCCAAACAAGCCCTAGATATTTTTTTTCTTGAATATTAACAAGAATAGAGAGTGACCCTTCTCATATACCCTCTCAATTATTGATATAATAATAAATATATAGAAAAAATATCCTTTTAAACATATTATTATATTATTTTGATCATAATTATCAATAAATTAGAAACCAAGGATTGAAAAGTACAACGCCTTTCAATGAATAGGTAAATCATTAGAAAAAATGAAACTAGAATTAAGCATCTTTTTATTAATATCTACATTTAGATCCTAACTCCATTTGAGATCCTATAACTACATAGGATAACCAGGAGAATACATATACAAATGGGATGAACTAAAACTCCTAGTAAAGGAATAACCATAAGAAAAAAGTACATCACATGAGTCAGAAGGAATAAAAACATAACATAAAAGGCATGAAACATGAGTAAAAATGTTGAAGCTTAACATACATAACATTTAATAATATGACCATGTAAACATAGGAATGCAGAATAAACCCATAAAATGGGATAAACATGAATCAAGGTTAACTGCTAAGATAATATCACATGGTGGACAAAGTCTTATAATTGATTAGGTTTACTACCTAATCCCATACATAACATCTTAAGAGAAAAAACATTAACTGATGAATTGGATCTATATCTGGGAACATAAATTATAACATTTACATGCATATTTTTACACCATAAATAAATCAAACATATGGAATAATCATATCGGTTTCCCATGTAAAGAAACGAGTTTCGTAATCATGTCATATGGAATAAACAAAGGTTGTATCATAATGGAATATGTGAACAAGGGATTAAATAATTACGAGAAAATTTTGAAGTCAAAATAATAATATTTCATTAATAATTATTTCTAAACAAAGATAATAAATGAGAAATAGTGTTTATGAAACTTTTCAAATGATCTACTTTAGTGTGGTTTAACGGAAATTATTAAAGTGTTTTTAAATAAGGAAAAGAAATAATTGTTGTATAAATATGACATGAAATTAAATATTATTTCATGGTAAAATTAGATATTTTATTAAAATATTGGTTACATAAAATAATTTATGTAGTGTACTTGAGAATGGGTAAGAAACAAATAGATATCCATTAATCAGGATTACTAATCGAGAGGAATTGAGAAGGGAACTTTTTGAAACATGTATTTACCCAAAAGAGGATGAATAATTGAGATATATACACATGTGTGGAACATATAAGAAGAATGGAGGAGAATTATATAAGATTAATGAAGAAATACATTTGGGTAAATGTAGAGAAAGTGTAAACTAAATAAAAAAATGGAGGATTAAAGAGACCCTTTACCTTATGTCTGAGTGTGTTATAAAATTATACATATTGTATAGGAAAGTAAAATTATACCCCTTAATTACTTAATTAATAACCTCTTACACGTATATTTTATTTAGAATAATTTTATTAATTTCATTTATACCCATTTTTATGAGTTATATGGATTAAGTTTTTCATTCTCAGAGCATTCATTCCATGGTTTCATGGTCGGTTTCCTTGAGTATATTTATGGATGATCTTGTAAAATGTTAATAGAACCCAATAAGTTAAATAATATGGTATTATTGAAATTAAAAAAACTAAATTTCTCTCATGTATATTTTTTTTTGTGAAATTAAAATGATTTATTTTATAAAATGTTAATACCAGATGTTTAGTTTATTTTATCATTTTTTACGGCCATCAAGAACGAGTATCATTTTATATAATATTATGTCTATAAATTTGTTCTAGAACATGATATAAGTTAGAATATAAATATTAAGATATGATTTGTCTATAATAATAGTTTTATTTATAGAGTTGAATGTATTAATGTAAAAAGAAAAAATTCCATCCACAAATACGGTGTACCAATGTATTATGGATGATATTTTAATTTTTATAGTAAAAGAAGGATATATTGGATTTTATGTTAGATATTTAATTATCACAATAATATTACATTATATGTATGATACTAGCGTTATCATTTCACTTTGGATAGGGGCTGGATAAGGAAGAATAAATAATTAAATTAAAATATAAAGATGGAGGATTTTACCTCTTGAATGTCACCTCTTTGAGGACCTCCTTAAGGCACTTGGAATTTATCTCTTAGAGATATCAACAACAATTGAACATCGAGAAGAGGCTTGGGTGTGGAATTTGTAAAGGCACTGAATTATATCTATGAGAATTATATTTTAATAATTATTAAATATAGTATAAAATACACAAAATCACAATGATAGCATAATGAAAACTTTATAAATTAAGAATGAATGAAACAAAAGGTATTTCTAGAAGTTAATGAACCTATACCAATGAATTAGTGACTTGAGATTTGGAATAGTAATGAGACCCTTATAAATAGTAAACCAAACAATATAATTGTCTCCTCACCTATGAAATTATAAATAAAATTTCAGTATCTTGTAAATAAAAATATGATATATCTATATCTTGGAATAAGTAAATAAATGTTTTTAAAATGATAAAGTAAGTGCTGGTATTTGTGTAAGTTATAAATATTTATTTAAAATTTTATAATTAAAATAATGATTGATTTTTTTTCATAAATTAGATTCAAAAATTGATATTTTGTTTTCTTATATTTATAAGATAATTTTATGAGACCTTAATTAAACTTTCAAAGTGTTTTAAAAATAGTTAAAAATTTAAAATCAGTATTTTCCATGTAAATGATTCTTTTAATTTAAAATTAAATGTTTCATATTTAGAAATTAATTTTCATAAAATGGTGTTTATTTTTTTATTCTACACAAAGAATAATATTTTTGGTTATTTTTGGGATTTTTCTAAAATAGCTGATTTTTGGTGAATAGTGAAATATGGTAATGTGCGATATAAGGAAAATAAATGATTATTTGAGTCATGCCTGATTCATGGATAATGTAAGTGTCCATTATTTTGAATTAATATTCCCTTTTTACTATATTTAGTAATAAGAATACAAACTATTCATAGTCTTGATCCAAAATAGTAAACTATTGTGTAAAATAAACAAAGAAGACTCCTCTCCTCCCTTATAAGTTCCACACCTCAACACCCCTTTTATTTACACCTTTTAATATTTCAGCCTTGTCCAAATTCTACCCAATACACTTACCAATCATCTAACCCACGTATAGTATCCCTTTTTCTTGACAAAATACTAAACCATTTTTCCCTATGTTGGTTCTCAAGGAGGAGAAATTCAACATGAAAAACCCTCTTTCATTTTCTTTTAGATTCTTTTCAAATTAATTTTCATTTATAATTATCTCATCACCTAACCTCATATAAGTTTCATGATAACTCTAGTATGTTATATATAATTTAATTTTATTATGTTAATTGGATATCCTTCATTAAATCACTTCTTATCTCCCCTTTATTATAAAAATGAAAATGTCATCCATGAGGTGTTAATTTATCAGATTCATGGATGAAATTTTTCATCTTACTTTACCACCTTAAATACTTAAAATAAAACCATATTTATGGGTAAACAATATTATAATATATTTATTACAACCTATTTTATGTTTTGGTATCACTATACATTCATAATATTAATTTATAAAACAAAACTAGATTATGATGATAGAAAAACCAGAAAAATAACCTAAATGATTAACACTAACACCTTTTCTAAGGATTGATACTCATCAAAATTAAAAAAAATTTAATTATATAAACATTTAATATTATATATTTTCCTTAATAACACATAGCTTCATTTTTGTACATGTATTCTCATTTTATGTGATTTTATATACATGTATACAAGTAAACCGATCTTGAAAAACAAAGGAAACAAACGCTCCCGAATGATGAAATTAAATCTCATAACCCAAAAAAATGGCCATAAATGAAGTTAATAAAATTATAATAAATTAAATAAATGTATAAATTTTTCTTAATTAGTTAATTAATTTTATTTTATTATCATGGACATTAAGTTCAAGTACATAAAAATTCCAGACATAAGGTAGGTCATTCCACCCGAACCTCCATTTTTT
Source organism: Viscum album (assembly GCA_963277665.1). Taxonomy (NCBI): domain Eukaryota; kingdom Viridiplantae; phylum Streptophyta; class Magnoliopsida; order Santalales; family Viscaceae; genus Viscum; species Viscum album. The sequence continues at coordinate 496,574,574 of OY728120.1, forward strand.
CCATTGGGTTAATATTTCTATATCTTTACCCAAATGTAATTGTTCTTTATTTTTGTGTACCTATTTTACATTTTCTTTATATGTTCCAAAATCATGTATACAGATTGAATTATCCTTCTTTGATGGAGAAATTCAGGTTTTCAAAAGGTTCCCAACTCAATTCTTTATGAAAAGAAGACCAATTAAATGAAGCCTCCTATTTTATTATAAATTTTATGTTCATTCCATAATCTATTTATATCCACCATTATTTTTCAAAAATTACTCATTTCATCATGAAAAAATATCTCGGTTCATTTCGGGTTTTATGAAAACAAATATGCATTTTCTTCTTTAAATACTCTTTATTATTTTCATTAAATCTTACTAAAATATTTATTTATAGTCTCTTAAACCCTTGTTTTACATTTATTCACATATCTTTGAAATAAATTATCACGATATATGAATATTTCCCCTCATTACTTTCCTTTTATGATTTAAATCCATTCTTTCATGGACACCGTGATAACATTCCCATGTGTTATTCCTTATGAAAGGATTATGATACACAATTCCTTCCATGAGTTACCATATTCTTGATTATTCATGTGGAATAAATATTAATGAACATATTATGATGGGTGTTCCTAGATAGTTCCCCAATGCATTGGGTAATGTTTAGTCTCATGATACATAATGTTTGAATAGAGAGTGAACATGATTCCTTTATGGGACTATATCTACCACACGCAGTAGTCTTAGCAGTTAGACTAGAATCATGCTTATGTCATATTGTGTTTTTTTTTCACATTTCAATCATTACATAATTATATCTCCCAACTACCCACATGTCATTATTCTTTATATTTATTTATGTTCCATGACTTTCTATGCCATCAGGTTATGCCTTCCAACCCATGTTCTTTGTTTTATTATTATGTTTACACCATTACTAGGATTTTTTGCTCATCCATTTATTAATGTATTCCCCAGGTTATCCTTTGAATATGTAATATCTCGATAGAATTTAGTGGATCATTATGGAGATTTTATAAAATATGTTTTTAGGGTTTTCCATGTTTTCAACTTATGTACCTAGTCTTCCCAATACACTTGAATTTACGATCCTAGGTAGTATTTAAAAGTTAATTTTATAAAAATCATGTAATGATATGTTAAAAATGGATAGAGACTCTATAGTTGGTACCCGAGGAGAGGTATAGTTATTTTTGGACATTATTACTAAAAAAATTTAGTAAGAACCATAGGGATAATTATAAAACCATAGAAAACTTATACTATAGCTTAGGGAATCACAAGATAGGATATACTTTTCATTTACAAGTTTATCCTTCTATGTTCAATGTTTCCATTTTATATTCTTATAAGCTAACTCTTAAATCCCCATGATTTTACTTTCTTTTTCTTAGCTAATGTATAGAAATAGAATAACATGTGATGATAATCAATGTGATAGGAAATGTTATGATTTCCCTAATGATTGAGAAATAGGATGGGAATGAGTGCTCAAAACATCATGAATGTACTTTCTCAACTGGATAGAGTTACATATAATAAATTTAATCACATTGAACAACCTACTTCTCCAAAAAAGAGAAACATTTGTGGTAAAATTATTTATATAGAAAAGGGGTCCCATGTTTAGTGGATCTTTTGATCCCTTCCACAAAGAACAATGGATTTACTACATAGAGAAGATATTTTAAGGCCTATAGTGCTCATAAGAATAGAAAGTTGTACTGGTGTTATATCATTTTTATGGGGAAGATGATCAGTGGTGTAAACTGATCTAGAACATGAAGTCTAAAGGGGAAATTGGTTCCATGGAATGGGAATATTTCATGAAAATATTTTTCAATAAATATTTTTCCTGATCCCTCCATCGTAAGATGGAAAGGGAGTTCATTAGACTAAAGAAAAAGGAAGATGGGTCATTTGGAGCGTATAGGGAAAAGTTAAAAAGGCTTGAATGATACACCTATGGTTTTATCATGAACACTGGAAGAAAGTTGGATTGATTATTTAGTGAACAAAACAGAATCTAAGAAAAGCATTATAGATTGGAGACATTGATTAAGAGGAGATTTTACATTGTGACCTTCATGTTGAAATGGAGATCAGAGAATCTTGTTGGTCTCATCAGCCTAGGAAAAAAAGTGTAAAATGGAGTTTAATATGGGAGGATCTAGAGATAAATTCCATGATAGAATGAATACACAACATCCCACACGTCAAAAGTGTGGGAATAAGTATCCCGGAAACTTTTTAATGGTAATAAATAGATGCTTAAAATATGGAAGATAATGATATATGACTATTAACTGATGAAGGGATATTAAAAACACATAAATATAGAAGAATAAAGGAAGGTTAATATCATAACTTCTCTAATAGGGAAGTGTTTAAATTTCAAGGAACATGGGAATTATGAAAACCATTTCTCTATGCCAATTGTTGATGGAGGAAATCATTAAAAAAACCATCAAGGAGGCTTGGAAGGATATATTCTATTTCTACATCTAATGTGGAACCCAAAAATAATGTGGTGATAGGTACACGAGTTATTCTTTAAATAATAGCTAATATAATCTTTGATTTTCATTATAAGCATTCATTTATATCTTATAAGTTTAGTAGAACTATTCAAATACTAACTCAAAATATAGATGTTGACTACTGGAATGTAGACTTTTCCCAAAACATGTATACCAATGGTTCTGGTGAACCGTTGGTATAATTGTTTTTTTCCAATGGTTTTTACAAACCATTTGGAAAAGCCATGTTTCCCAACGGTTTTTACAAACCATTGGGAAAGGTCTCTTCAAATACATCAGCTTCCAGAGGCCCTCACAGCACGAGCATAGAACATAAGTTGTTTGGTCAATTTCCAGAAGCCGCAGCGCCCAAGTGAACTCTAACTCGAGTTCTTTCATCTGATTGGTTGCAACTCTGCCATCCAGGTTAGACTCTTTAAACCTCTTCCCAAATAAAATCCCTCTTCCTCCGATTTCCACATTTATTTCAATATCTCGAAATATCACGTCATTTTTTCCTATTTTAGGGATTTTGGAAAATTTTATGATTCACACTATTTGATAGTGAATCAATGAATAAAACATGATTGGTAGATGTATGTGACAAGGGTTGACTTTGGTTTCATATATCATTTGTAACTAAACATATGACATACTACCACTAATATGGTGATTCCACCTATGAATGGTGGAATTTTCCTAGGATCATGGGGCTTCCTCTTCTTTTGTTCTATAGAGTTTGTAGTGTTGGTTTTTAATGTATTTTATTTTCTTATGGATTTATAGTGATTATGTATTGGGTTCCTTTGGTCATTAATTTCGGGTGAGTTATTCTTAATTTCTTCATAGAGATCATTGTATTCATAAAGTGTGCCTAATGTTTTTGTAGGTGGTGTCGACTCATTGAGTGACTATTTGTTTATGTTATTATGATGGCAACGTTCATTTTTTTAATAATGAAACCTATTTACATTTTCATGATATAAATGAGTGGTTTTTAAATATATGTTTATAAAATAGGTAAAATGTTTTCGAAGTGGATTATATGGAACTGTATAAAGACAGATCCCATTTTTATTGTATTCTAAAATATCATTAGACATATTTATACTTAGTGAATCCCTTTTATGTTTGGATCCATGTTTGATCATTACCACTAATATCCCATAGCTTAATACCATTTTTAGATTGTGTACATCTACTTAGATTTTTTAATGAGTTCACTTCTTCCTTCATTAATGTCTTCCAAGGATGTCTTAGAAATATAATAGCCACTTGAATGTTTTTCCTTGATTAAATAATGTAATGTATTCCTTGAATAGACAATTAATTTTTACATTCTAGTAAACCATGTTGATAAACTTCATGATTTTATGATCTCATAGGTGGGTGTGGTGAATATGGATATAATTTTAAACATATGTATTGATTTTTTTTTTATCATCCAGTGTTGGAAATTCTGCAGTTGGGTTTTTTTAAAGTGATATATAACAACGTTTTAAACCCCTACTATATATGCCTAATGGTTGTTTAGTAGTGGATTAAACCACCACTATTTAAGGTCAATATTTGTTTATCGTTTTTTGTTTTAGAAGTTGTTTTCCATGAAAAAAATAGTGAGGATATAATGGCGGTTCACACCACTACTATATCCTTTCCATTTTTTGGCAGGCGAAACCATCACTGAAACCAAAAAAGCTACTAAAAAAATATGTGACTATTCCCCAAATCTTCCACTAAATTTATAAAGCTAACCCCACCCCTGGAAATCCCCCACCCCCTAAATACCCTAACCCCCCTAGATAGCCCCGCCACCCCCATGGATAGCCCGCCCACTCCCTTAGACAGCCCGTTCCCCTGGACATCCCCCACCCTTGTTGACAGCCCGCCCACCCCACCCCCGGACAACCGCCCACCACCCCCCAGACACCCCCATCCCCCCGGACGCCCCCACCCCTAGAAGCCCCCCACCCCCTTGACACCCCCGACCCCACTGGACAGCACCGCCACCCCAGTGGACAGCCCGACCACCCCCCATGGACAGACCACCCACCCCCTGGACAGACTGCCCACCCCCTGGACATGCCAGACCCCTTGGACAGCCCCGCCACCCCCATGGGTAGCCCGCCCACCTCCTGGATACCCCGTACCCCCCGGGCAGCCCCACCCACCCCTTGGACACCCCTCTCACCTCCTTGGAAAGCCCGCCCACCCCCTGGACTCCCCCTACACCGTTGTACAACGTAAACACCCCCGCGGACAGCCCACCCACCTAGACACCCCAACCCCCACCCCCCAAGACAGCCCCCCACCCCTGGACACCTCTGACCCCCCAGATGGCCCCACCACCCCCTGGACACCCCGAACCCCACTTGGACAGTCCCTCCACTCCATTGATCCTCATCATACTCCTCATCCTGGTCTCCCTAAAGAAGTTAAAGTATAAAACTCATGTACACCCAACAAGACCCTTAAGGATTATGTATTCTGTGATCCACTTACAATATCTTACTGGGAAATCCTTGAATATAGGGATTAGAAATTATGTATCTTATTTTCTTATTTACACTCTATTTTGTTGTATTTCTTAATATGATTCTCATACAGAGTAATGTGTCAGTTCTGCTTTTATATAAATTAAACAATTGTCATTTAACTAAATAGTTTTTTGATTGAACTTTAATATTATTGAGTTTCTTTGAAATGTCTTATGGTAATTTTTTTATAGAATGGATAGAATTTGGATGTACAAAACTGATAGGATTTCAACCGATTTTCAAAATAATTTGAGCAGCTTTATAGATTTTTCATTTGGAAAGGTTTCTGATAGTGGTCGCATACACTACCCATGTTTTAATTGTGATGGAATACCTTGGTTGAGTCGTGAAGCAGTTAGCTATCATATAACCAAATATGGTTTCCAAACAAACTATTATGTGTGGTATCACAATGGAGAGAAAATGGAATCTCTAAATGTTGATGATCCAAATGATAGGACTGAATTGGAGAGCTTGATATATGATTGGTTTCCATTTATTCGGCATCATGAGAAAGAAAGGATGTCCAGCCAACAAGATTTCTATACAAGCACACATGATGCATCCAATGAAAATGATGATGTTGATAGGGTGAAAAAATTGAATTATGCTACGACGACGCCAGTATATCGGGAATGTTGTAAAATAAAAAAGTTGGAATTTTTAATCTGATTGTTTCATGGGAAAAGTATGTATGGAATTTCAAATACTGCAATTGATTAAATTCTTACCTTCTTGAAGGACTTACTTCCAGATGATGTAGATATTCCCTCAAAACACTATATGGCATGGAAGTTAGTTAATGAAATTGGATTCTCAATAAATAAAATTAATGATTGCCCGAATGATTGTAGCTTATTTTGGGAGGAAACTACTGAAAGAAATGATTGTATCAAATGTGGAACCTCCTGATGGAAGAAAAAAGATGATGGAACACCATCTCATGTTCCACAAAAGTAATGTATCACTTTCCATTGATCCCCAGATTACAGAACCTTTTCATGTCTAATGAAATATCCATAAAAAAGAGATGGCATGACACCGAGAGAAAAAATAATAATGAAGAGTTGGTTCACCCTGCAGATGGATTTTCATGGCAGAGATTTGATGCTCAATATCCTGAATTTGCAGCTGACGTGCGTAATGTGAGACTGTGTCTTTCATGTGATGGTTTTAATCCATTGGGGCAGATTCTTACTTCACACATCACAAGGACGGTTTCCATACACATTTATAACCTTCCCCCTTGGTTGTGTATGAAAAAGCCTTACACTTTATTGAGTATACTGATATCTAGCCCTTATGATCCCAACAATGATATAGATGTATACATGCAACCTTTAATAAAAGAGTTGAAACCTTTTAGGGATGTGGGTGTGACCACATACAATGCATTTTCGAAAGACATAATTCACATGCGTGCTGTTCTTATGTGTACAATCAATGATTTTCTTGCTTATGCAATGATGTATGGATGGAGCACAAAAGGAAAAATGTCATGTCCTATTTGTATGAAGAATACTCGTTCGAGAAGACTGAAATGTCGTCGTAGTTTTAGTTTTATGTGACATCGAAGATTATTTCCAATGAACCATTCATATAGAAATAATCGTCGAAGATTTGACAATAACATGGAGAATGACGATCCACCTCAGCATATGTCTGGAACTGATGTGCTTAATGAATTGAAATATTTCAGTTATTCATTTGGGAAGGGTGTAATGAAATCTAGAAAGAGTAAAAATGTTTCCAATGATAACTATTATATTTGGAAGAAGAAGAGTATATTCTTTGAGTTGTCGTATTGGTCATCCAACTTGTTATGCCATTGCTTGGATGTAATGCACATTGAAATGAATATATGTCAAATGCTACGTTCGATTCTTCTAAATATCAAGGGGAAAACAAAAGATGATGTACGATCTCAGCGTGACTCGGTAGATTGGGGGATCAGACCAGAATTGCATCCTGTATGTATCAGTGAAAATAAATGGCAAGTTCCATGTGCTTCTTAAGTGATGACACCTGCTGAAAAAAAAATCAATTTCTGGAAGTGTTAGAGACTATTAAAGTTCCTGATCGCTATTCAAGAAATATATCAAAATGGGTCAACAGAAAATAGTTGAAGTTGAAATCTTTGAAGACTCATGATTATCACGTCCTTTTTCATGAGTTGATTCCAATAGAAATCTGTCATCTCTTATCCAATAATGTTAGAGTCTCAGTTATTCGGTTGTTCTATTTGTTTAGAGATCTTTGTACTAAGAGTTTGTCCAAATCGTTCTTGCAAAAACTGTTTGCAGAGACACCATTAATTTTGTGTGAGTTAGAGAAAATATTCCCTCCATTATTTTTTACATGAATGTTGCATCTGACTGTCCATCTTCCGACTGAAATACTTCTTGGAGGACCCATTGCTTTTCGTTGGATGTATCCAACTGAAAGAAACATGTGCACATTGAAATCATATGTTCAAAACATGAATTATCCCAAAGGTTCTATTGTGAATGGTTTCTTGGATCAAGAATGTATGGATTTTTGATCAATGTATTTGTATGATTTTACTACGAGAATAAACAGACTAATGAGAAATGAAGAAGAATAGTATGGGAAAATTGAACCCAGTTTTCCATCACTTCCTCAAATAGGAGGAATTTTGGGATCATATACATTGACAACATTAAACCTTGAAGAGCGAGAGATGGCACATCGCATTGTGTTGTTCAATTGTGATTTTTTCGATGAGTATATCAAGTAAGTAAATTGTACATGTATCTATTATCTTATCTCTTGCAATTTTAAATATTTGTTAAACTATTATTATTTTTATCTACAGGGAACATAAAGAATTTATACATAGAAAGCATCATTCTTTATCTTTGAGAAGGAAATAGACTTTGCATAGCAAAGGGTTTTCTGCTTGGTAGAAATTGAAGGTAAAAATATTTCTATAATAACTAAATAAGAATAATATTTAATTAAGTTTACTATTTGTTTATATTTCAGGTATTGAGTTTTCCTGTAGACTCTGTTTTTGAGGAAATAAGAGCTTTAGATTTTGGTCCTAATACCATGGTGTGTTCTTGTGAATCACTTGTGATCAATGGATACAAATATATCATCACTGAACGAGCAAGAAACATGAGAACACAGGATAATGGTGTTATGATAACTACCACAATAGATTGTTATGCTAGTTCATCAGATACTAGATCTTATTCTGAAAATGTAGCTTATTATGGAGTCGTGGAGAAAATAATAATCTTGGATTATTACTCGCATGGTCGAGTAACGATGATGAAATTTCAATGGTTTGATTCAATGACGAGGCAAGGAACATTTATTTATGATTGTGGATTTCGAGTTATTGACATGACTCGCACTCTTGACACCGATGAACCATATGTATTCGCATCAATGGTGAAACATTTTTTTTATTTCAAAGATCATCATCATCCTAAATTTGTTGTAATTTTTGAAGTAAATCCTAGAAATGTTTTTGATGATGGTGATGATGAAGTTGACACTATCCCTACTACAATTGGAAGAAATCTGTTTATTACTTATGATGACTCCAATAACTCAATTGTTTGAGTTGATTGTGAACCTGAAGTTGTGGTGGGAAATATATAGAATCATACAGTCGTGTTCTCACCTACATGTTGAACCTACATCATTCAGAGTGTGTATCATAGTACTTACCATCAAACCACCATAAATCTTCTCTTTCTTTATGTTTTTTTATCAGAATAGTTTTTATATATTTTGTTTTTTGGGTTACACATCAGTTATCTGTTTCTAATTACTTCCATATTTTTTTTCATTGCAGGAAATGACACCCATTTAAGAGTGGCGGAGGAAAAAGATGACAGAAAATAATCGTTGCATGACAGAGATGGGCGTTCCTCCACTCATCCCTATTGTGAGTATTTTATTTCAAATATAAAGATTTCAATAACTTATAATATCTTGTGTTTACTTTTTTGTTAAACTTTTTTCGGGATCCACCCCCTAGACGAGAGATATCCGACAAGGAGCCTGATATTGCTCCTAGTAGAGAGGTTGGTGGTAGGAAGGGGGGTGGTGTCAGAGTTGGACGATCATCTAGTGGTCCAGGTACTAAGGCTGGTGGTACGAGGGCTCATGGTTCGAGAGTTAGATGATCCACTACCACAGACATATCTTCTACGCCCCATTTTGATCCTGGTGTGTCTCCAGTGACACCCATTTATCCGACTACAATAGGGATATTTATATAACTCTATCAAATTTTTATACCAAAATTTATTTTTATTATAACTTGTAATGATATTATTTTTCTTTAATGATAGATTCATCTACTGATTGGAGGAGGGGGAGGGGCATACATGCTTGCATGCGGTATAGAACTGCCAGACACAGTTGATGGCTGAATACAATGTAGATGGACAAATGATTACGAAATTTGGGCAGGAATGTCAGGGTTTTTTGGCGATGCTAGCCAAATACTCCGACATCATTTCAGTCAGCCCTCTCTCTTGGAGGCATCTTCCACATGAAGTCAAGGATAACGCGTGGGCACAAATATGGGTAAAAGATTTATTGGATTTAATGTAGTATTTTTTTTATTTATATGAACTAATCTGTTGGGTTTCAGCTTCAGTTTAAGTTCTCTGAAGGTGAAGGTGCACAACCAGCACATTTAAAGGAGCTAGGAGAGCTTTGGAGAGCCTATAAGCATGATCTTTATGTTGGCTGGTGTCATAGAGTGGGAACAGAGTTGGAGACATTAACTATCGTGGATGACTTCCCGATAGAGCAATATCGCCAAATGATTACCCATTGGGAGACTGCCATATTTAAGGTATTAATCTCATTTGAGGTATTTAAATGACAGTTTGCATATTTTTCATAAATATAATCTTATTTATTATTAAACATTATTTAGGAATCTTCTGAAAGAAAACATTGATTCAAAGAAATAACTCCACACTTTGGGGTGCACAACTATGTCAGATCATGAGAGGTAGCTGGTACGATATAGTTGTTTATATGTTTTCTTTAAGACATTCCATTTTTATTGTTTCCTACTTAAATTATGTGATTTATTTCATATTGAATATATGATTATACTTGCACTTTATATTGTTTCAATGTCATTACAGAAGAAAAGATTTATTATTGAAGGACGTATCCCTCAAGAAAAAATGTTTTGCTCGAGTAGAAGAAAAAATGATGGAACTGTGGTAAATGAACCAACCCAAGAAAAGATTGTATGTTTTAATTTGTTTATTTCAAAGATTAATATATATTTTTCCATTTAATAATCTATTAATATTTTTAATAGGATTCTTTAGATGCTCTTGATTCCCAGGAGCCTGAAAATTTTGGGCCACACGATCATTTATATCAGGTTTTGGGAGAGGACCACTCTGGTCGAGTACACTTCCGACCTGGTAAGAATATAGTCCCGAAGAGGAATTGGTCCTCTCCAGGTATCCATTCTAGTACCACCGAGTTGGAACAGGTCAAGGAGAATGCAAGACAGTCTGATAAAAGTTTCATAGAGTTAGAAGTACAAGTTCAAACGAGGGACAAAGAATTTATGAAACCGATGAAAGCTTTATCTTTATCACTTCCACCAGAGGCCAGCGCGGCTTGTCAGACATTTATGTCGTCGATGGGTGCATTATCCAATGCACCAGGTGGCAGATCTCGTGGAGGTTGAGATGATGACGTTCCTAGTGATGATGAGGATGCTGAAGAGGACGAGGGCGAGGATGAGGATGAGGACGAGGGCGAGGATGGGGCCGAGGGTGAGGTTGGGGCTGAGAACGAGGATGAGACCGACGATGAGCATGGGGACGATGATGAGGACGACGAAGAGGACAGATATGGCAGTGAGGATGAGTCCAATGATGATAGTGGTGATGGTGATGGTGATCAGGAGAAGATTCATCCATTACATTTTTTATTTCTGTATAAATCTTTATTTTTGAACCTAGTTTTCCACTCAGGTATGGATATTTTTGAAATCAGTATGACTCTTTATTTACAAACAAATATGGAAGCCTAATGATATTATAATGTTTTGGAGGTGAGTGATGCTATATAAGATTTTATGGGTTATTGTGAGGAGTTTCTTTCCCTTTAATTGATTGGTTCATAAAACAGAAGTTGGTTTTGTATTTTGTTGTGGGTGTGTGTAACCCGAAATTCAAAGTAGGTGGTTCCATTTCTAGCCTATGATAATGAAAGAACTTGTTTTGATTTGAAAATTGATTTATAAATTGATTATTAAAATTGGCATGATTTTTGTATGTGTTGAAAAAGTTTTTTGAAATAAAAATTGGTTCTCCTTAGATTTTGATAAATGTATTATAAATGGTTTTGAATGGTTTTCAAGGCATTGAAATGGGTTTGTGAAAAAGAGAATATGGGTCACCTTGGGTACTTAGGTGAAAGGTTTATCTTAAGGAAATAATCCATTTCATTGTGGTTATCAAAGAGGTTTGACTTCATTCTTACCCCTATTTTCTAGGCCTATTATTCTTGGGGACTGATATTGAAATTTTGGGGAGATTACTCTTGGGGTTTTCCTCTGCTTCATAGGGATGTTGTTATCAGATCTGTTTTTTGCACCTGATTCGTATTGTATGATTAGTCTACTACCTAGACCTTTAGTATTCCTTGGTACTGTGATACCCATTTTTCTAGTTTTCATTACTTAGCTTTCTTAGTTAGCCATGTATTTTATGTTTATTCATGTGGAAAATGATATGGAAAATGTGATTTGAAGTAGAAGGTTTTTTTAGTGAAATTGATATGATATTATCTCTAATGAAATTACAATTCCATGGTTATTTTATTCACACCATGTCCAAAGTGTCTCTCTTTTGTTTCAAAAGGACATCCTTTTAAGTGAATACAACAACTGACATACGAAAAACTGACCAAAGACATTCATATTTCATTGATACTTTAGGTTAATGATCCATGGGTCATATGTGACATGTACGAGTCATACCTGCCTCAATCTGAGGGCCAGTGTGGCCGGTACCACTCAAAGTTTCTTTCTTTTCTTTAAAATAGATGCACTTTTATGTAAAAAAACGACATACGGAAAACCGACCAAAGGAATTCTAATTTTGTTGAAACTTTAGTAAAAATATCCATGGGTCATATATGATGTGTACGAGTCAACCTCGACTCAATATGAGGTACGGTGTGGCCGATATCACTCGAAGTGTCTCACTTTTATTTGAAAATGGATAGGATTTTAGTTGAAAACAACAACATACATACGGAATACTGACCAAATGCATTAGGATTCTATTGAGACTTTAGGAAAACGAACCACGGGTCATATGTGATGTGTACGAGTCTAACCCGCCTCAATCCGAGTGCCGGTGTGGCCGGTACCACTCAAAGTGTCTTTATTTTGTTTAAAATGGATGCGCTTTTAAGTAAAAAAATGACATACAGAAAACCAACCAAACACATTCTGATTGTGTTGATACTTTAGTAAAACGATCCATGTGTCATTTTTGACGTGTACGAGTCAACTCCGCCTCAATCCGAGGCGCGATGTGGCTGGCACCACTCAAAGTGTCTCACTTTTCTTTGAAATGGACATCAGTTTAAGTAAAAAGAAAAACTGACATACGGAAAATGGACCAAACACATTTGGATTCTGTTGATACTTTAGGAAAAGTATTCATGGGTCATTTTTGATGTTTACAAGTCAACCCCGCCTCAATATGAGGCATGGTGTGGCCAGTACCACTCAAACTGTCTTTCTTTTGTTTAAAATGGATACGCTTTTAAGTAAAAACAACCGGTATATGGAAAACCAACCAATCACATTCGGATTGTGTTGATACTTTAGTAAAATGATCCATGGGTCATTTGTGATGTGTAAGAGTCATACCCACCTCTATCTGAGGCACAGTGTGGCCGACACCACTCAAAGTGTCTCTCTTTTGTTTCAAAAGGAAATCATTTTAAGTGAATTCAAAAACAGACATACGGAAAACCGACCAAACACATTCAGATTCTGTTGAAACTTTAAATTAACGATTCATGGGTCATATGTGATGTGTATGAGTTAACCCCACCTCAATACGAGAGCCAGTGTGGCCATCATTACTCAAAGTGTTTCTCTTTTGTTTGAAATGAACAAGATTTTAAGTGAAAATAACAACTGGAATACTTAAAACTAACCAAACGCATTTGGATTCTTTTTTATATTTTAGGAAAATGATATATGGGTCATTTGTTACATGTACGATTCAACCCCACCTCAATCCGAGGGCCAGTGTGGCTGGAACCACTCAAAGCGTCTTTCTTTTCTTTAAAATGGATACGCTTTTAAGTAAAAACAACAGATGACAAATTTAAAACTGAACAATGCATTCTAATTCTATTGAAACTTTTTCAAAACTATCCATGGGTCATTTTTGACCTGTACGAGTCAACCCCGCCTCAATCCGAGGCATGGTGTGACCGGTATCACTCGAAGTGTCTCACTTTTATTTGAAATAGACAGGATTTTAAGTGAAAACAAAAACTCAAAGACGGAAAACAAACCAAATGCATTCAGATTCTGTTTAGACTTTAGTAAAATGATCCATGGGTAATATGTGACATGTACGAGTTATCCCCGCCTCAATCCAAGGGCCGGTGTGGTTGGTACCACTCAAAGTGTCATTCTTTTGTTTAAAACAGATGCACTTTTAAGTTAAAAAACGACATATATAAAACCAACCAAACTAATTTTGATTGGGTTGATACTATAGGAAAATGATCCATGGGTCATTTTTGACATGTATGAGTCAACCCCACCTCAATCCAAGGCATGGTGTGGCCGACACCACTCAAAGTGTATATCTTTTGTTTAAAATGGACAACAGTTTAAGTAAAAATAACAACTGACATACCAAAAACCAACCCAACACATTCGGATTCTGTTGATACTTTAGGAAAAGTATCCATGTGTCATTTTTGACGTGTAGGAGTCAAACCCGCCGCAATTTGAGGTAGGGTGTGAGCGGCACCACTCAAACTTTCTTTCTTTTGTTTAAAATGGATACGCTTTTACGTAAAAACAACCGGTATACAGAAAACGAACCAAACACATTCAGATTGCATTGATAATTTAGTAAAATGATTCATGGGTAATTTTCGACGTGTACGAGTCAACCCCACATCAATTTGAGGTGCGGTGTGGCCAGAACCACTCAAAGTGTCTCTCTTTTGTTTCAAAATGACATCATTTTAAGTGAATACAACAACTGACATACGGAAAGCTGACCAAATTCATTTGGATTCTGTTGAAACTTTAGGTTAATGATTCATGGGTCATATGCGACTTGTACGAGTCAACCCCACCTCAATCCAAGATCCAGTGTGGCCGGAACCACTCAAAGTGTTTCTCTTTTGTTTGAAATCGACAAGATTTTAAGTGAAAACAACAACTAGCATACTTAAAACTGACCAAATGCATTTGGATTGTTTTGATATTTTAAGAAAATGATCCATGGGTCATTTGTGATTTTTACAAGTCAACTTTGCCTCAATCCGAGGGCCGGTGTGGCCGAAACCACTCAAAGTGTCTTTCTTTTGTTTAAAATGAATACGCTTTTAAGTCAAAACAATAACTCGCATACTTAAAACTGAACAAACACATTTGGATTGTGTTTATATTTTAGGAAAACGATCCATGGGTCATTTGTGACGTGTAAAAGTCAACCTCGCCTCAATCTCTGGCACGGTGTGGCCGACACCACTCAATGTGCCTAACTTTTCTTTGAAATGGACATGATTTTATGTGAAAACAACAACTGACATATGAAAAACTGACCAAACTCATTCGGATTCTGTTAAGACTTCAGGAAAATGATCCATTGGTTATATGTGACATGTAAGAGTCAACCCCACCTCAATCCGAGGGCCGGTGTGTCTGGTACCACTCAAAGTGTCTTTTTTTTTTGTTTAAAATGGATACACTTTTAAGTAAAAAAATCGGCATATGGAAAACCAACCAAACACATTCATATTGTGTTGATACTTTAGGAAAACGATCCATGGGTCATTTTGGACATGTACGAGTCAACAACACCTCAATATAAGGTGCGGTGTGGCCAAAACCACTCAAAATGTCTCTCTTTTGTTTAAAATTGACATCATTTTAAGTGAAAAATACAACTGACATACGTAAAACCGACCAAATGCATTCGGATTCTATTAGAACATTAGGAAAACGATTCATGGGACATTTGTGATGTGTACGAGTAAACCCTACCTCAATACGAGGATCAGTGTGACCAGAACCACTCAAAGTATCTCACTTTTCTTTGAAATGGAAAACAGTTTAAGTAAAAACAACAATTGACATACGGAAAAAGGAAC
Source organism: Viscum album (assembly GCA_963277665.1). Taxonomy (NCBI): domain Eukaryota; kingdom Viridiplantae; phylum Streptophyta; class Magnoliopsida; order Santalales; family Viscaceae; genus Viscum; species Viscum album. Next base: position 496,590,037 of record OY728120.1, read on the forward strand.
AAACACATTAAGATTCTATTGATACTTTTGGACAAGGATCTATGGGTCATTTGTGGCATGTAAGAGTCAACCCCGCCTCAATTCGAGGCTTGGTGTGGCCAGTAAAACTCAAAGTGTCTTTCTATTGTCTAAAATGGATACACTTTTAAGTAAAAACAACCTTCATACGGGAAACCAACCAAACACATTCAGATTGTGTTGATACTTTAGAAAAACTATCCATGGGTCATTTTTGACATGTACGAGTACACTCCGCCTCAATACGAGGTGCGATGTGGATGGAACCACTCAAAGTCTCTCTTTTGTTTCAAAATGACATCATTTTAATTAAATACAACTGAAATTTACACTCATCAAAGATAGTCACATACTCTTTTTCATGAGTTGGGTAGTTTCCCTCATGGGGTCATAAGTGATGAGACTCCTAAGAAAATACATTTTCACCATATATTAGAAAAAATACAAGTTCAATGCAAAATTCATCACAAATCATTACATACCCAAATCTAGGATCAGAAAAATGCGATTTGAGCCAATTTCAAACTCTTATTCAACTCTAATAGGTATTTCTCAAGCTATTCTGCCTATTAGAATTTTTTGGGGAGTTGGAGGGGCTGTGCTGGTTGGGGGTTTGTGTAGGGGTGTGGTGAATTAGTACTGGATGATTGTTATCATATGAATATAGAAATAGGGAATTGTAGTACATGACATGGTTGGATGAGTTTGATGGTTTTATGTGATTTTTTTGTGCTATTTAAAGTGTTTTTATACTATTTTATGTTTATGTAATTTTTGTGATATTTTTTATGCAGGTGTATAGTGGAGGGGCTACTAGAGGGCTATTGTATAGCAGTTCCGGAAAAAAACAATACCAACGGTTTTAAACCTTTGGTATAAGAGTTCTGGAATTCTGAAATTCTGGAAAAACACAATACCAACGGTTTAGAACTGTTGGTATAAGTGTTCTGAAAAAACACAATACTAATGGTTTTCAACTGTTGGTATAAAAATTCTTGAAAAACACAATACCAAAGGTTCTAAACCATTGGTATACATTGAGAGAAATTTAAAAAAACAATATATACAAACGGTTTATGAAAAATGTTGGTAAAAATGTTATGCAAACATATAACAATGGTTATCTTGAAACCATTGGTATTTCAATAAATATAGTGGGATATACCAAAAGTTTAGATCAAACCGTTGGTATAGGTCTTTCCTCATGGCTTACTACCCTACAGTTTGGAAAACCGTTGGTATAGGCTATACCAACGGTTTTCCAGCCTATACCAACGGTTCAGAACCGTTAGTATAACCTTCTTTTCTAGTAGTGGTTGAGTTATCTATGAAAATAGAAAATGGGGAAATTATTGTACCCAAAGTATATAACTCCTTCCCAGTTAATGTTTTTTGACTAAGCCTCCCATAAAATCTTACAATTATCTATTTTTTCTAGTTTGATAAATGTTTTTATGGATTTACTGTCTTTATAAAAAGCCAACATCAACTATTGGGAAAGGAAGATAACTCATCACATCCCACAACATCCTCCAATTCTGTATAGGTGTAAGGATAATGATGAACCTCCATTATAATCATCATCTTAGTTATGGATATTATTTCCTTATGAGAATAAATATCTAGCTCAAAATATTTAGTTAAAAGAGAGAATCAGGACTGAAGACATGCCCATTGTGATGGACTACACTGATGTGTTCCCCAAAGAGTTTTATGGTATTCATCCTAATTTAGAGTTTGAGTTCTTAATTGAAATTATTTTTTGGATATCTTCCCATATCAAATACCCCTAGTGGAATTTCCACTATTCAGTTAGAATAACTAAAGAATCAATTATAATATAATCTAGATAAGGGTTCTATATGTCTGAGTTATTCACCATTGGGTCACCAATAAGAACGATGGATTAATGCACTTATTTATTGATTATCATGAGATCAAAAAAAATCATGATATGGAACATGTATCCACTTCCACAGATAGATGACTTGTTCAATTAGCTATGACGGGCCAATTATTTCCCTAAGGTGGACCTTTGGTTAGGATATAACTAATTAATGGAATGAAAGGAATATATCCCAAATACAACCATTCAACCAAGGTATGAAAATTATGATATTATAGTGATTTCCATTAGACTCACCAATTATCCAACAATATTCACAAACCTAATGAATAGAGTCATTAGAGATTACCTTGACAAAGTTGTGGCAGTTTTTATTGACCATATTATTATATAATCCAAGAGCAATGAGGATCATGTGGATCATTTTAATAAAATTCTATAGACATTTATAAGGTATAAACTCTATGATATTTATATTAAATATGAGTTCTTTAGGGTGAAAGTATCATTCCTAGGGAATGTAATCACCAAACAATTTATATCTATAGACCTTTCTAAGAAAAATCCAATCTAAGAGTAGCCTAGGCCAACATTTGTTATGGAGATTCATAGTTGCCTTGCTCGATATAGGTATTAGGAAATATTTTCAAAGAAATTATCTTGATTTTAAAACCAAATAAAAAATATGACTTGAAAAGTAGTGAATTTTTTATGGACCACTAAATGCAAATACTACTTCAAAGAGTAAAAAAATAGTCTTATCAATTCACCAGTGCTCATAGTACTGGAAAGTGTGGATCTATTTGTGGAGTAAAAAAGTTATTCAAAGATATTATTAGATTGTGTATTGATGAAAAATGATATTGTTATAGCCTACACCTTATTGTAGATGAAAATTTCAGAGAAAAACTATCCTACACATGAGTTGGAGTGGGATACAGTGAACTTTGATTTGAAAATCTGGCAGCATTATCTCAATAGGGAGAAGGTGAGGTATATACTGATCAGGAGAGTCTCTAATATATATCCATATCAATGGAGCTTAATATATGTCAGTAAAGTTGGTTATATCTCATCAAATATTATTACTAATCAATCCACTACCATCCTGGTAATTAAAACAATGTCACATATGCTCTATATAAAAAGGATATTGCATCTTATCAATTTATGAGATTTTAGAAGGTTCCAATATTCGCATATTTTAAAAAAATTTAAATGGGAATCAATAAAGTAAAGAACATTATCAATATTTTATCAAATTATTTCTTAACCATACCCCATGGATAAAATAAAGCATGCTCAAATAAATGATTTGAAAATTAAGAAGAAGGTGGAAGCTATTAGAATAGGGAAATCCTTAGAGTTCAAAATAGATGAAGAAGGGTTTGTGAGAATTGGTTCATGACTATGCGTACCATCCAATCCAGAGATAAAAAATCTATCTTATGAATGAAACACATTGCTCAACCTTCTCTATTCACCTATGGATCATAAAGATGATTTGAGATCTCTAAGAGCACTATTTGTGGGAAAATTTCAAGAAGGTGATTTTTGAATATACATAAAAGTACTTGGTATGTCAAGAAGTGATGTATTAATGGAAAAATTATAAGGGGATGATGAAACCATTACCCATGCCAACATGGAAATGGAAAAACATCCCCATGGACATTGCAATAGGGATTTCAGAGACAATAAGAGGAAATAATGCTATATGGGTTGTTGTGGATCATCTTATAAATACATCTCATTTTTTCACAATTCGATGAGACTTATCACCGGATCAACATTATTATATATACCTAAAATAAGTGTTAAGGATGAAAATAGTACCACTATATATTGTATATGATCCATATTCATGTTTTACCTCCTAATTTTGGAAATGTCTCTAAAATGATCTAAACCCTGAGCTAAACATTAGTACATATTATCATCCTCAAACTGATTTCCAATCTAAGGGAACTATTCAAACATTATAAGACATTTTGATATCATCTTATATGGAATTAAAATGAGGATGGGAAAGATATCTACCTCAGGTTGAGTTATGTTACAATAATAGTTTTCTCTCGATCATTCAAATATATCCATATAACTTCCTTTGTGGGAAAAGATGTAGAAAAATTGAATATTGGGATGAGGTTAGTGAACATAAGATGGTAGGACCTAAAATGGTCTATGAAATGCCAGAAAAGTTGAGAAAAATTCAGTAGAATATGAAGGTGGTCAAAAATTGAATAATAATCTCTCATACTATATTTGATGAGACCTAGAGTTTAAGGTTGGAGACATGGTATTCCTCTAAATATCTCCATGTAAGAGGATCATGAGATTTGGGAATAACATAAAGATAATCCCTCGGTACATCGTCCCCTTCGATATTCTTGATTATGTTAGAGTTGTGGCCTGCTGACTAGAAGCACATCCTAATAATATTTTCATCTTAAGAGGATATCATCTTAGATTGTTATAGTGCACCTCAAATCTATAATGGATGTTGGTTTTTTCTCTTCAAATGGTATTATGAATTTCATATGAAGTGAGATTATCCATCTACGGTAGTTTGGCTAAGTCTCCTTGAACATCCCTTAACCATATAGAATCCCTTAATTCTTTTTCTTTTATGGAATCTTGTAGGTCCTTACCCATTCTTGGATAGTTGAACTCGATCCTTATTCCACCCAATTTAACTTAAAATTTGCGTTGAGGTTTATCTATTGAATCATCCCACTATGTTTTTACAAATAGAAGTTGGTTATGATTTCTAGTATAAGTTGTTAGTTTTTTTGTAATGTGGTGGGATTTCTATGCCTTGTGTATGAAATTTGGTCATGGTGAAATGGTATGAAGGTGTGTAATGTGGTTGGAACATGATTTGACTATTACTAAAACAAAGAAGGTCCCAAACAAGGTGTCTGCTATTTGAGATAGTCCTTTATGTGTGAATATTTTTGGGTCCACTATATGTTGTGATTTGGATGAGTCTAATAATAATCCTAGATAGACTGATTGTACTGAAGTTGTGCATGGGTCTGGAAAGGAGGTTCCATAGTAGATAGTGTCTTGGCCTCCTGATCTTACTATCTCAAAATATTTGGTAGATTGAAATGTGATTAGGGAGTAGTGAGTTTTACAGAGGCTTTGGAGGTTTAGGGAACTAAACATTTATTGGATTGTAGTGTCGAAGTGACAACTGTTATGCAGCCTGTATGTGTGGCAATATAGGACGTAGCTGATGTATTTTAGTTTCCCAAGTCTCCCTTGGGTGCTTCATATGTGGAGGTGGTGTGTCCAGGGAGTGGAATTAGCACTGAAGGCTAGGAAGTGGGCTCTAATAATCCCAAGGAGGATTATTGGACATGTTACAATTTATTTAACACATTTTTAGGGGGTTTAGACTTGATCAAGAAAATTCATAACAGAGAGGTGACAACCAATATGCTGGGTAATTTATTTGATCAATTAATTATTGATGATCTAGTTTTGGAGTTTGAGGTTGATCTATTTAGACCCTCATTATATAGATAGAGGGTTTTCAGGACTATGTCCAGTGAAGATGGTTCTAGTAATCTTAAATGTGAAGTTGATTAGAAGGATCCGGGAGATTGGCCTCTGAGCCCAAAAAGAAACATGATTTGGAAGGGCATTTGTAAATAGAGGAAGGATTACACATCTTTACCACCTCCATTGAATACAAGATCAAAAAAGAAGTTGAAATCCAATAATATTGATAGTTATTTCTTTTATTAGTAGTGGAAGTTAGTTGGTGTGTCTGAAAAATCCTTTGAATTACTTTTGGTATTGGGAGAAGAATTTGTTGAACATATTCTATTAGTCAATGCTATTGAAGAGGAAGCTTCCAAAATGATGGGGAGGTCATTGAGGGTGTCTCTAAATGATGAGAAACAAACCTAGATTGATAAGCATGTCGTAATTCTTGTTGGGGTATTCAAAAATGGGAAGATCAATCTCTAAGAGTACATCAAGTTCAGGGACATGTTTGCCTTTTGGTTTTAAGATCTACTAATGAATAAACTAGACTCCAAGGTAGCCAATGTCTCTTAGAAAATGTTTAGGGATATTAAATCTAGTTGACTAAAAGTATATTTCAATGGATATTAATTTTTTTTGGTTTAACACATGGTTTCTCACTTTTTCCGTAAAAGTTTTTTCTTTAATAAATATTTAATTTTTAGCCAACGTGTTATAAAATCTGTTATACTTTTGAAATTAGTATTTTCCAAGTTAATGATGATTTATATTAAAAATTAAATTTCTCATATTTTGAAAATTATTTTCATAAAATAGAGTTAATTTTTGAAATCCTCAAATTGAAAAATGGTTTGTGTTAAATTTTGGGATTTTTCTAAAATATTTGAATTTTTGTGAATAGTGAAATATGGTAACTCATGATATAAGGTAAATAAATGATATTTTCTGTCACGATTGAGTCATGGATGATTTATGTGGTCATTGGTTCAAACTAAAATGCACAAGTTTCTATATTTTTTCACAATAATCCACCCTATTAATATTTTTGATCCAAAATAACAAACTAATGAATAAAATAATAATAAAAACACTCCTCTCCTCAACAATAAATACCACCCCTCACCACCTATTTTCCATTGAACTTTAAATATTTGAGACATGAAAAAATACTATCCAATAATCTTCCCAATACCCTCCCCCATTTCTTGGATCCATTTTTTCTCAACAAAAGGCCAAACCCATTCCCTCTAAGGAGGTTCTCACATAAGAGAAATTCAAGTGGTAAAACCCTCTTTCATTTTCATTTAATTTATTTTCAAATTTTATTTAATTTATTATTATCTCCTTACATACCCTAATAAAAGTTTCATAATAAATTCATTACCGAGAATATAATATAATTTTATCGGGTTAATGGAATAGGCTTCAACAAATTCCTAATCCCCTCCCTTTTATTCTAAAAATTAAAACATCATCCATGAGGTGTTAATTTATCACCTTCAAGGACGAATAAATTTTCATTTTCCTTTACAACCTACAAGACAGATCATAAAACCATTTTTATGGTTAAAATAGATTATAATATATGTATTAAAACCTATTTAATTTTCTGGAACCATTGTATATATATAATATTAATTAATAAAACAAAACTATTTTGTGATGATCGAAAACAACGAAAATAATCTAAATGATTATCACTAACGTGTTATATAATGATTAGTCCTGACCCGAAATAAAAAAATGAATTATATAAACATTTAATATTAGGTATTTTAATCAATAAAATACAACTTAAATTCTTTTAAACCATTCTTATTTTTCTTGTTTTTCTGTACGTGTATATAGGTAAATAGATCATGAAAAACCAAGGCAACCAATGCTCTCAAACGTTGAAATTGAATCTCATAACCCATAAAAATTTCCATAAATGAATGTAATAAAATTATAATAAATAAAATAAATGTATAAATGGTTTGAAATTAATTAATTAACAGATTTAATTTTATTATCAAGGACATTAAATTCAAGTGAATAATAGTTTCGGAAAAAAAGTAAGAGATTCTACCCAAAACTCCATTTGTTTCCTTATTATTATAAATTATATGTATGTGTTCCAAAATATTATATCCAAATCAGATCATCCTTATTTGATAGGGAAATTTAGGATTTAAAAAGGTTCTCTTCTAAATTCTCCCTGAAATTCTAGCCCGATTAATGGGTGCCTCCCGTTTTCTTACCCATTATAAGTATACTAAATAACATATTTTAAACCACCATTATTTTTATAAAATCATTAATTTTATCATGAAAGACTATCTGGTTTCATTTTTAGTTTTATGAAAACAAATATTCCTTTTCCTATATAAACACTCCTTAATATTTACCTTAAACCGCACTAAAATGTTTCATTTCTAATGTCTCTTAAACACTATTTTTACATGTATTTACTTCAGTTTTAAATCAATCATCAAGATATATGCCAATTCCCCTTATTAATTTCTATATATGATTTACCTCCATTATTTTATTGACACAATTATGATATTCCCTTTTATTATGCCTTATAAAATGATTATGATACACAATTTATTCCATGGGTAACCGATATGATTTATTCTAAATGTGGCGTAAATATGCATGAACATGTTGTTATGGGTTCTACCAAAAATCAATACAATGAATTGGGTAATGTTTAGTCTCATGAGACATCATTTTGGGATAATGAGTGAACTTAATTCCTTTATGGGGCTTTGTCCTCCATGAGAAATGGTCTTGGTAGCTATCCATGAGTCCTGATTGCATCCGATTGTGTGTTATTTCTACATTCCAAGGATTCTATGATTATGTTTCCCCATTATATAGATGTTATTATTACTAATGTTTATTCATGTTTCATTCCTTTTTATGTCACCATGTTATGCCTTCTAACCCATGTTTTCTTTATTCCTATGTTTATAACCTTATTGGGATTTTTAACTCATCCCTTTGTAAATTTATTCCCCAGGATATCCTATATAGATTTAAGATTTCACTGTAATTTAAGAGATCATTACGTATATTATATAAAATAATTTTTGAGTTTTTTTTCATGTTTTCAAATTATGTACCCAATCTTCCAAAGACACTAGAATTTACAATACTTGGTTGTATTTAATGGTTAATTATGCTAAAAATAATGTAATGATAAGTGTAAATGGGATATGGTCACTATAGAAATGGTAAAAACACTAGAATGATCGAAATCATAGAATGTGAATAGAGAAGGGTGGTGATGGGTGATATTTATAAGGGGAGTAGAGGGGAGTTTTTTATTATTATATTCATTAGTTTATTATTTTGGATAATGAATATCAATAGTTTTTATTATTATAACTATATATAGAAACTAGTGCATATGAGTCCAAACTAATGGGTGATTACATCATACATGACCCAAACATTCATGTATTTGGTATATAATGTTAAATTCCTTAAATTACACTATTTCACCATTCACCTAAAATTTAACAGTTTTAGAAATATATAAAAAATTAACCTTAAACATCCTTGACAAGAAAATTTCAATTATGGAATCCATTTTGAGAAAATAATTTTCTAAATATGAAAAAATAATTATTTAAATGAAAGTTCAATTTATACGAATAATACATATTTTAATATTATAATTGATTTTATAACCCATTTAAAATTTAATTATGGTATAATTAAATTATATTTAATTATAATAAAATATAATATTAGTTTATATATCCAATTAATAAAAATAAATTTTCTTTTAAATCATTTTATTCCTTATTAGATTTAAAATAAAACATTCACATTTAAAAAATGTAAAAACACTTAAATTATCCTTTTTAAAACATTTATTTACCTTTACCATGATATAAATATATCATATTTTCATTTATAGGACACATAAATACTATTTTATAAATTCATTGGTGTGGTTACTATTCTAATAGTTTGATTACTAATCCTAAGGTCCTGATTACTATTCCAACAATCATGTTAGTATTCCAAATTTTAAATTACTACTCTAATAGTTAGGTTACTATTAAAACTGTAATATTTATAACAGTAAAAGGGGTTCACTAAATCCTATAAATACCCTTTTATTTCAATCATTCATCATTATTTTATTTTTTAACTAATGGTTATTTATAATTTCATTTTCAAAATAATTTTAATTATGATTAATATTATATTTTATTTTTAGAAATTTGTTCATGTGAGTAGTCATTCTTGGGGGTCGAGCAAATCCAAATTTCTTTATTCATGTTATCTTCTTTTCTATTTATTACACCACCATAATATTTTTAATTATTATTGGTATATTTTCTAACTAATATATCATTCTAAATTTATGAAAATAATGTTTTTTTGTCTTATCTATGTGATGTATGAGCTTTATGACGTAATTATAAGATGGTAAATTCCATTGATAATTTTTTTTCATTGGATTATCTCCCTATGAAATTACACTATCAAAATTTTATATTACATACTAAGTTGAAAAGAGATGAGCGAACTTCTCCATCATCATTTCCTCTGGTTCCCATATTTCCTCTTTATGTTTATGGATTATCTATGGCACTTTAAGCAAGTGAGTTTCCTTGTTTAGTTGAACATTATCTCCATGGTAAAAGACCTTCACTAAATGATCCTTATAAGAGAAATAAAATTCCAACTGTATGACCTCTGAATTCAGAACAAGTGAAGGATCTGGCATGTTCTTCCTCAAGAGGGATATCAGGTATACATCATGTACATGAGACATGATTAGTGTAAATGTTAGCCGATAGGAATACCATGTCTCCAACGTCAAACTCTAGGTCCTTTCTAGGATAATTCGTATTTATCTACTATTATATTTGGGATTCCCTAATGGGATGATGAATGTTTTACAACTTTTATACCTTTTCATTGAAAATTTGAAGTCTAATCAGCTTATGTTCACTGAATTCATACCAACATGCATGTGTTCTATATATCTTCTCATAAAGGGATTCATATGAATCCATTTGTATGTTTGAGGGGAAACTATTTTTGTAAGAGAACTCGACCAAAGGTATATGTTAGTCCCATCATCCACTTAAGTCCATAAAGAATTCTCTCAATATATCTTCCAATATTTTAATAGTATACTTAGACTGTTAATCTATCTAGGGGTGATAAGTTGTACTTAATTTTAGTCCAGTGTTTAGATCGTGTTAGAGACTCTTCTAGAACAAAGTGGTAAATCTTAATATCTTTATTGGATAAAATTGATAGTGGTACTCCATGAAACCTCCGAAAATCTCTGATTTAAATCCTTATAAGTTAATCAAGTGAGTATTCATCTCAAGTTTCAATAAAGTGAATTTTCATTTTTTTTATGATCCACAAAAATCAATATTTAATTATTTCCTTTGGATTTATTCAAATGTCTAGTGACATATTCCATGATGATGTTTTCCTATTTCTATATAGGTATGGGTAATGGTTTCATCATACCCTTAGACTCTTTCCTTTTAAACATCACTTGATAACATATTAGGAACTTTTATGTATATTCAACGAACTATTTATTCATATTTTCCCACAAATAATTCTATTGAAGAGCTTGATAAATCTTTGTTCTCTATGAGTGGCAGTAGAAGGTTGAGTTATGCGCATCATTCAAAATCTCTTCCTTTATATCATGATGTTATGGTACACATATTCATTCCCCAAATCTTATGAACCCTTCCTCATCAATATTGAACTATGTTGATTTCCCATTTCAGATGGCTTCCACTTTTTTCTAAATTTCCACATCATTTTCTTAAGTATTTTTTATCTTCTCTCTGTGGGATTACTGAGAAATAATTATAGAAAGGATTGATGATGTTATTTATCTTATGATTTCCATGTCCATAATTTGTAAGACCATGAATATTTGATCCAATTTAGTGATCATTATTGATAATATTGGTGGATACTTTCTATTTAGATCATCTGCCACTTTACATGCTTTATTAGGATGGTAGTATATTGGTCTGTTTAAATTCTTAAGGATCTTTATCCATCTAAACTGGAATATATTAATGTACTTCTATATAAATATATATTTGAGTTTGTAGTGATCAATATATATCTTACACTTATCCCCATATAGATAATTCCTTCAATTTTTCATTGCATAGATCATAACCTCGAACTCCATATCATTCATGGTATCTTTTTCCTCTTGTTTTTTAGCTACTTTGAGGTGTAGGATACCACCTTATCATTTTACATCAGTATGTAGAATAATCACTTATTTTAATAATCTCTATATAACCTAAATAGTTCCATACTTATTGGGAGTGTAAGTACTAGTGTAATGATAAAACACTTTTTCAATGCTTTTATGCAGCCTTCACATTTACTTGTCCAATTAAACTTTACTTCCTTCCAAGTTAGCTTGGTTAGTGTGTTTTAAAATCAGGATAATTTCTTTACCAATAATCTATAATACCCAGTTGTACCAAGGAAACTGAAGATGTCCATTACAGATACCAGTCTGAGCCACTATTTTCTTGCTATTATATTAGATGGGTCCATAGATATCCCTTTTATGGTGATAAAAATCCCCAAGAAAGATACTTCCTTCATTTAGTACTCACATTTACTATACTTTTCATAAATTTTTTCCATTTAACAAGTCTTTAGTAGAGTATTTTAATGATCCTCATTCTTCTTATTTCTATTAGAGCATTTCAGAATATCATCTATAAAGACTACAAAACATTTCATGAGGTAATATCCAAAGAATTTATTCATTAAGTCTATGAATATTTATGGATTATTAGTGAGTGAAAAGGGAATAAATATAAACTCATAGTATCTATACCTTTTTCAAAAGGAAGTATTGGGAATATCTTCCTCATTCAGCTTTAGCTGGTTATATTATAACCATAGTTCCTCCTTATATAAATACCTAGCATCACACAGTTGATTGAACAATTCATCTATCCATATTAGGTGATAGTTGTTCTTTATCCGGAATTTTTTGACCTCGTGATAATGAAATCAGAGGCACATCGGTCAATCATTCTTCTTAATGAAGATTATTGGGGAAACCCATAGTGAACCACTCAGGCATATAAAATCCTTATCCATATTTTATTGGTAAAACTTATTTAGTTCCTCTAACTCAATGGTGACCATTAAATAAGGATTCTACAATATGGTAAGGTATCCAGGTATAATTTCAATTTAGAACACAATCTATCAGTTATGAGGAATATGTAACAAATCCTTAAAGGGACACATATGTGTTATCCCTCATGGTGGTTAGGTATTCACGAATTATTCTCTCTTTTGCCACTATAATTTTATCTAGATATAATTTCTCACAAGGAAATATTATACAAAACTAAAAAGATGATTCTAAAAGGGATTTACCCCCTTAAACTTGTATAGAATAGGAGTATGCCTCAGGATGTGAAGAGTGATGTCCCTTTCTGGATAGTTTATGTAACCTTTATATAAATATGTCTAATCTATGCCCAATATAGCATTAGAATACAGTAAAGGTAGTAAGATGAGATTTTTGGGAGGTTTAATCCCCAAACATTGACCAGGGTAGATTTATATATTTTAGATGTAATAATTTTTCCACTATCTATTTTTACTGATAAATAAACCTCCATATTTCAAGGTGGTATTTTAATAGTTCTACTAAACATTAATGATATGAAAAATATGTTAAACTAGACTGAAAAATTATATTAACTATTTATGAATGAATAAATATTATACCTTTCACCACATCATTTTCAGGATCTGCCTCAGTAGTAGTGATATCAACTTCCCTTCCTTTCAACCTTGGAGGTTTTTTTCCATTAGTTGTCTCTAACAACCCTTACCATAGGGAATTCTCCCACATAATTCCCATATTCCTTGTATTTGAAACACTGTACTGATGGTTAAGTACTGATTTTAACTTTCCTTTCCTCTTCAACAATAGTGGTCTTGTTCATATCCATTTGGCAATAATTATCATAACGCCCCTATTTTCCACATTTGAAGAATCATATGGATCCCATTAGATAGTTTTTGGGTTCATATTCCAAAACTTTTGACATGTTTGATGTTTTTTGATTTCGTCCATTGTATTTATTCATTTATCCTCACTTATTAAACTAAATTTTATACTTTTTATTTCCTTGACCTTGAGACCACTAAGAGTCTGCAATCTCTATCTCATCCTTAACAGCACAAAAAATAATCTCCTCAAAGCTATGAAATTATTTATTAACCAACGATTTTTATAAACATCGATTTAATCCAATAAATAAGTAATCCACATTGCTTTTAGTGTTCATTAAAAAGAAAGTGGTATATTGTTAAATCCATTTGAAGTTTTCCTCATAGAACCCAATAGAATCATTTTTCTTTTTCTATACATTGAGAAACAACCTCTACATATTATGAAATGGATTTTCGGGAAAATATTTATTGAATAATAATTTCTTGAATCCTTCATATTCCAAGAGTTAAATTTCTATTTTAGAATTCATGTTTTTTATCTATGATCACCACTGGTCATTTTCCCCTTCAAAAATATGGACCACCAAAAACAATTACCCTTGTTATGAGAATTAGAGGATAGATAATATCATCTCAATAGAGTTAAGAAATTATTATACAATGATGGGAATAGAATATATACATAATAAATGTGGACTTTTTTCATAAAAGAATCATACATAACTATCTATTTCTTAGGAGAAGGAGGGAATTCCCCAAGATTCAAATTATTATTCATAACTTGAGCCATATGACCCATTATTGTCATGATGTTACGTGCTCACATTACCATAAATTTTTGGAATCTCTTTAGGTAAATCGTCACATTTATTATCATGTTGATCTTTTCAGGATTTCTTTTTTTCCATCCATTAACTAAAAAATAAATAACATTAGGGGGTCCTGATTATTTAGCTGATGAGGATATAAAAATGAAAATATGAATGTATAAGGATAAAATTATTTATAATAATCTTCATATGATCATGGAAATATATTAATATCGACGAGATAAATAATATGACATAAACATGAGTCAAGGCTTAGTGCCAAGATGGTATCATGTGGTGAAAAAGGTCCCACAGTGGATTAGGTTTACTCCCTAACCCCACACATAAAATTTCATGAGAAAACAAAATTCCCAATAAATTGAAGTGATATCTAGGTACTCCCATCATAACATATCCATTCAAATTAATTCAAAATAAATAAATTATGAAAAATTAATAATCATAAGGGTTTCCCCTTGAAAGAAATGGGATTCATAATCATGTAATAAGGCATATCCAAAAGGTGTATCATAGTAGTATCTATGATAGATGGGATTAAATAATTTATATAAAATAATATATTAAAAAATAAATATATACCACTAATATTGATGTCCAAATTAAGTGGACACATGAAAAATAGTGTTTAGGAAACATTAAAAATGATCCACTTTAGTGCGGTTTATGGGAAAAGATTAAAGAGTCCTTAAAGAGGGAAAATGAATAATTGTTTTTATAAACCAAAAATTAAATAAAATATATTTTCATTAAAAAATTATAGATTTAAAAAAAAAATATGGATTAAAATAGTTAATGGAGTGTACTTTAAAATGGGTAAAAAGACAGAGAAGTTCCCTTTAACAAGGCTTTCTTATCGAGAGTAATTGTGAAGAGATCCTTATAAAACATGTATTTTCACTTCAAATAAACAAGAATTTAGATATATAAACATTATTGGAATATATAAAAATAATTTAGGGGAATTATATAAGAATAATTAATAAATAATTGGGGGTAAATATAGATAAAGCATAATCTAATGAACAAATAGATGTTTAGGGAGATCCCTTAATTTATGTCTCAATGTGTTCTGCACTTATATTAAATGTATTATATATTAAAATTAGACCCATTAATTAATTAATTAATAACCTATTATACATATATTTTATTTATTATTCTATTATTTAGTTCATTTATGTCCGTTTAATGAGTTATAAGGATTTATTTCGTCATTGTCGGAGCATTCGTTTCATGGTTTCATGGTCATCTCACTTTTGTATATTTGTAGACGTTCTGTTACAATGGGAGTTGTAATAAAAAAGTGATATTATTTTTTATTAATTACCTTAAATAATTTTTAATTATCTAATATATCATTTTTTTCTGAAATTTGGATGATTTTGTTGATAAAATGTTAATAACAAATTTCAATTTATTTTGGTGGTTTTTTTGACCATCATAAATTTGTATCGTTTTTTAATATTATGTATGTATATTAGTTACAAAATGTTAAATAATTTATAATAAATATATTAAAATATTATTTAACTATAATAATGGTTTCATTACCAGCCTTAAAGGAGGTAATGGAAAATGAAAACTCATCATCCATGAAGGCGGTAGGCTGACATATCACAAATGATGTTTTCGATTTTAGAATAAAAGAGGGAGAGAAGGTATTATATGATGGATAATCCATTTGAAAAATAAAAATATAGCATATTTATGATATTGGAGTTATTTTTAAACTTTTAAAAGGGGGAGGATAAGGTAGAATAATGGAATAAATTAAAAGAGAAAGATGAAGGATTTTACGTCAAGAATGTTATCTCCCTGTAGACCTCATTAAGTCACATGAAATTAGTATTTTTGTGAGACCAGAAATACAAGAACCTGAATAAGTGGATTTTTAATGGAATTTTAAAGAATATTTTCAAGATCCATATAAGTAATGAGGAGAAGGGTGGTGAGGTGTGGTATTTATAAGGGGAAATGTTGGTGTTTTGATTATTATATTAATTAGTTTATTATTTTGGATCAAGACTATCAATAGTATTGATTATTGTTACTATATATTTTTACTATTTCATGTTAGGTTGAACTATTGGGTTATTATATCATCCATGACTCAAAAATTCATGTATCTGGTTAATAATGTAAAATATCGTAAATTACTGTATTTCACTATGCACCAAAAATTCAACTATTTTAAAAAAATATCAAAAATTCACCCTAACCATTTTTAAACATTTATATTTAAAAAATGCACTCCATTTTATGAAAATAAGTTTCCAAATAGTAGAAACTTAACATTTAAATATGATCTTTATTCATTCAAAAAATACTGATTTTAATGTTGTAATCCATTTTATGACCCATTAAAAATTTACATACGGTCACAAAAAACTATTTTACAATTATAATAAAAAATAATATAAACTTATTGAATCCATATTATAAAAATAATTTTCATTTGGAATCGTTTTAGTCATTATAAAATTGAAAATAAAACATTCACGTCTTACAAAAATAAAAACACTTAAATTATCATTTTTAGAAAATTTATTTAATTGTACCATGATATAAGTATCTCATATTTTAATTTATCATATACCTAAATATTATTTTAAACTTTCATTGGCGAGGTTAATATTCTCACAGATAAATTACTACTCCTAACGGTAATAATACTACTCAAATGGTATGGTTACTATTCTGATGGTCATATTACTATTCCAAAAGTCAAGTTACTATTCCAAAAGGGTAAATTTATAATGGTCATTGGGTTCAATAATTTTAATAATTACATTTTATTTCATTCATTATTCATTAAATTTTATTTTTTCTCCTGTTTATTTCTACCTTCATCATTAAAAACAATTTTTTATTATTAATATTTTATTTTATTTCTACAACTTTTTTTGTGAGTATAGTCATTCTGGTGGATCGTCGAGATCAAAAACTTTCCTATTCTTATTGTATAATTTTCTATTTATTACCCCTTTATAATTTTTTGAATTATTATTGGTTTATTTTATGACTATGGTATCATTCTTCATTTATGAGAATAATGTTTTTTTGGTTTATCTATGTGATGTATGAGCTTTATGACATAAGGATATGAACGAAAATTCCATAGATAATAATTTTGGGTCATTCCAAGAATAATTAAACATTGATATGATTCTTAGTTCAATCATTGATAAATGTTGATAGACAGAAAATATTTAGTGTCATCACGTAATGATTTATATAATGATGTTCTAGGGTTTGTGGTGCATGTGTGGATCTCTCCTCTACAATATCTATACCCTAGAATCCTATCAAACAACAATGTAATGATGTGAAGCTATCATAAGATTCATCAATGAGGTGAAATATAACGAAGTTGATGAATCTCAGTTATTTTTTATGTGCTTAACCACTTATACTACACCCTAGATCCATCATGTGGTATAAAAGCAGGGACATAATAATTTATAATTATTGTTTTTTGTTCGATCATACATATTTGTTGTTAGTTTTTCATTTCTTATTTAGTTTTTCTTTAATTTGTAAGTCAATTAATATTAATTTTTTTACTAAACATGCTTTTTTCATGTTTTATATGATCTTAAATATGTTAAGTGCAGGTGAAGAATTTTTAGAGATTCAATTTGTATGTTCTAAAGGTTTTGGAAAGTTTACATGCTTACACAACATGTAGCTGAAATGTATAGTCCATGTACCACGTTTTTCTATGCTTGGGCATGTTTTAGGATACATGAAAATCAGATTGTTAAATATTATGTGGTTAATTAAGTTTACTTCATGTTGATCTAGGACGGTTAACACACTGTTTTCAGAATAAATGACTTGTATTTGGAATAAATTTCATGTAGTCTAATCATTTTCAAAGTGAATTTTTTAGAATTCACATAGTCAAATGTATGTCATTTATTAATACTAGGTGCATGGGACCAAGATCCATGAAATTTATAGGTTACATTCCACTTTATCTAGTATGAATACCATGTACCTCATAAGTTTCCATATCCGAAGAACACAATGATTAGTTAGCCATGTTTATCAGAAATATATAAAGTGATATACATGTTGTTTAGCTTGTTATTACACACTGTATAGTCATATGGACATTAACATAATTACTCTTCATGAAAAAAATATTATGGCATTTAAAAAAAATTAAATTATATGGATGGAAGCTGGTGTGAGTACTATATAATATGTTTTTCAAAATAAATAAAATCATAATTTACATAATTTAATTATTTAAAATTATTAGTGAATAAATTAAATTCCATATTTTTTTTCAATAATGGTAATCTCTATGATTATTTGAATAGATTATAATATTATCGAATGAATGAATAAATTGAGATAATTAAATATTGATTATGTTGATAATAAATATCCAATTGAAATTAATTCTAATGATTTTAATGATTTTTATTCATTACAAGTATAAATGATCATGAACATAGACCGACATATACATGCGAATAGTTTCTTTTAATTTATTATTATAATTATATTAAAATAATTTCTTGTATGTCATCCCATCATCCTTATTTTGTGAGGTCTTACATTCTTAATTTTTTTTTATTTTACCCCTTTTTTTAATCCTTTTCTTCCCATCAACCACATGTTTGTAAAATAATACGTAAAGGATAGAGATCTAATGAAAGATGAGGTTGTCCATGATTGATGAAAATTTGAAACTAACTCATGAGATACATAGGAGAACATATGGAATGATGAAACTTAAAGCATGTTTATTTTGAAGAGTGATTTCCAAAGGGATAAGGGCTGGATTATTATCTTCTAGATAAAGAAACTATTATAAAAATATCATGATCATGCCATTTTATTATTTTATTTTGGTCAATTTCATGTGTTAATTTTTATGGAATTTTTATAATTAAGTAAATGAATTAATTATAATCAAATAAGGAATTAAAATGAAGTTAAAATGTGTTTAAATTTTATCTAGAAATGGTAGTCACTTCATTAAAATACACTTTTTATTAACCAGCATGTAATTAAATAAAATAGGCATATTATGAATATAGATAAAATAAATCAAAAAAATATTAATTCATTAAATCCTTTATACTAATTTGGTTGAATTATAATCATAGTTAAAAGTGATTAACCAACCTTAGTTAGGGTGCTTTGAATTATCAAGGAATTTATAGATTGAGTTTTAGGTTGACTTAACCTACTTTGCATTATGGGTTTATCGTCTCCATGTGTCTTAGTGAAAATTTTATGTAAGTTTAATGTAAATCCATGTCTAGGATTTTAGGATTCGAGAGTACACTCAATAGATCATGGAGTTGTTATTTAATTCAATTGGATTGTTATGACAACCAAATTACCTTGGAATATCTTGTCAGAACCCTACTAGGGTTATGAGAACAGATATATGGATCCTTCACCCTATAATATATATGTGATAAGATATTTCTAAACAAACGGAGATGGAAATTTGGTTTCGATAAAATACTATAATATTAATTAATGAATAAATATTTGTTATCAAATTTAATAATCTGGATGAAGTACTAAAGTATTTTCTATTTCATTGTAGGAAGGGTAATACATACGACATTTACTATATCACTAAAATATATATTAGTGATGGTTAACCTTCTCACTGACTAAAATTTCCAGGAATTGTATACGTTTTTGCGAATTATATTGTTCCCTGACAAGAAATAGTATATAATAGAATCCCTTATCCCTAAAGTACCTAATAAATAAGCTAGAGAGAATGAAAGTTATATTTACATGATATATTTGGATGATGACACAGATGTCCAATGTTTTATGCTATCATCTATGTTGATTAAAAACATGATGAAACCCGAGGGAATGGATGTGTAGAGAATAAAATCACACCTTCATGATCATTATCAACAGAAGGGAGGATAAGAGAGATGTGAGATCTCTAATGTACAACTCACATTAACGACTAGGTAGTTGATGCCAGATATACATCATGTAGTCAATTTGATGGGATATATAGAGAACATGGAATTTTGGGGATTTAAAATTGCTAATTAATTGTGCATAGATCTCGTTTTATCCAACCCACTTAATGGATTATCTAGTTTCATCATGAATTATGATAAGAGACATAATTTTAAGAATCTCTTGATACACATTACATTGACTCAAAAAGATGAAAATGATATGGGGTGTGAAAAAGATGAATTCCTTATGGTGAAAAAGAAAGAAAAAGGAAAAGTGTCCCAAGACTCAATCCAAGTATAGGGATCTTGATCATTGCACTTCCAAATAATATAAGATCAGAAGATAGTAAAATTAAAAAAGAAATATTTTTTATCACGAAAGATAATACATCAGAAGAATAATTTTAGATAGTTAAATAAGTAAGGGGAATATTCAATAGTGTTTTTCATTGAGTGAAATATTTCCATATAAAAAAATTAGGTTCTTGATAATATTTTTTGTACTCACATCTATATCCAAATGCATGAACCGACTAGATTTTTTATGATTACAAGAGGATATATAGATCATTGAGTAGCTAGTGGGGCATGATTTTCTGACATGGATACAGGTTTCATAAACCTTTATTTAGCAACATGTATGAAATTTGTTTTGAAAAATCCTTATTATGTACCCACTATCAACAATAACATATTTTTTGTTTTATTTCTAGATATTTAGGGGCTGGTTTTCAAATTTTGAAATAAAATATCAACATTTTATAAAGAAACTAATTATTATCATATAACATATTTAAATAATGGATTTTATGAATTAGAGTATAAAAACCAAGTATTGGAAATTTATCATGAAACTATTCTACTTGACTCATATCACACCTTTTTATGGCATAACTGACTTGGAAATGTAAATGATAATTGATAGACTATCCTAAATTGAAACCAATTGATATATTTCTTTTTTTGTTTACAAAAAAATATGACCAGACTACCTTTTATTGGTAAGTATGAAAGACCCTCATGATTTCTATAATTATTTCAGAGTAATTTGTGAGGATGTATTATATTATAATCTAGAAATGTGTATTCTTATATAATTATTTTTACTGATGAATTGATAATATATAAAATTATGAACATAATGAGTTTTAAATTAGAATCCTTTAAGAAATTCAAATTATTCAAGAATAAACAAGAGTATCAACTTGGTAAGAAGATAAATTTGTTTTGATTGGATTAGGGTGGTGAGTCTCTTATCAAAGTGATAATAAATATTTTTTGGTTGTTTGGGATTCTATCTCAAATCAATCCTTATACAGATCCACGGAATGATTTTAGTGAAAGAAGTGAGAATACCTTTCTTTACATGGTAAAATCGATGAAGAGTCTTCCAGATAATCCATTATTATTTAGGGGAAATGAATTGTAGGATGAAACATGCATACTAAACCATGTACTAACTATATCTATGAATGTAATACCATATGAATTAATGTATGGAAATAAATCCATGTTATCACATAATCTTGTATGGGGTTGAGAGGACTTTTTAGGGCTATCTTTGGTAACAAAATGGCACCTAAATTCATTGTGTCAAGACATGACATATTTCTTAATAGGGAGCACATCTCATAAAGAGATAACGAGATAATGATTGAATTCAATGAGATCTATTCTGAACATACACAAGGGTTACTTTAGAAACAAATTTTATAGCCTCCCATTGAAGATTTTGTTCCTCAGATTAAATTATAATAGCCGAGCATTGGAGATGTTAGAGAACTAGAAAATATGGGTTTTAGTCACCATGAATAGTGACTCATTATTCGTTGAAAATATTGATCCTATTTCCTATAATAATTTAGAAGAGGTGTTAAACATTTTAAGTTGGAAGGAAGCCATAAATTTTGCGATGGATTCCATGTATCAGAACCAAGAATGGTTTCTAGTTGATCAATAAGTTGATGTAAATCTCATTGTCTAATAATAGATATTCAAGATAAAACAAGACATGGATAATAAAATGAGTACCTATAAATCACCCATACTAGATAAAGGGTTTAAACAACATCAAGGAATAGTATGTTTAATTATAATGGATTTAAATATTTTGATTATATGTTACTTATTTGAAATGAAATACTAATTTATATCCAGTTAAGTATTTGGTTAACACATGATTCTACATGAAGGGTGTATGTAAATTAGCCTATATTCTTAGGGTTAAGATACTTTTTTGAAGATTTAAGAGGCTAATTAGACTTTGTTAAGGTATATACATTGAAAAATTATTGAAGAGACTCAATAATGAATAATCTAAGATGAGATTGGTTCTAGTGTCACATGGTATATATATCTCTAAATTTTTTTTCCTCATACACAAAATGATAGATAGAGATGATGAGTAGGATCCCATATATATTTTTGATATTATCAATCATGTATTCCATGTGATGTACAAAGATTAATTATTTGTAAAACCTAAGTATGGTAGGATGTTATTGAGATGATCCAAGAGAAAAGCATTGGAGAGTGATTAAGGATATCCTTAAGTATCTATGACATACTAAAGATATGTTTCTAGTATATAAATGATATTAGGAGTTATTCATCTAGGTATATACTTATTCTTGTTTCCAAAAAATGATAATTATTTTATTTCCCAATCAGGATATGTTTCCATTATTAAAAAGGATTTATGATCTAGAAATGTTCAATGATTTTAGTTGTTTCTTTCTCTATAATGAAATTTATGTATATTAATGCTTCACATAAAACTAATAAATTAGTTTGGATACAAAACATAATTGAATATCATGATGTGGTTCTAATGATTAATGACTTTAGAACATTATATTTTGATAAAAATGATTCAGTGGCTCTCACAAAGTCTGTAAGATCACGGGAATGGATAAATCACATACTTTATAAGTAACACCTCTTGAGGGATTTTTCTCAAATGGGTGAGGTTAAATTGAGAATATTTTCCACTAAGGATAACATGGTAAAACCATGGAGTATATCTTTATATATGTAGAATCATGGATATCATGTGAATGTAATAAAAAAATATTTTTTAGTAGTTATCTCAAGTGAAAGATATATTCTGTTGGAATTGGTGTGAATGAACCAACTTTTATGTATGTTATGATTACTTATATTTATGTTTTTGAATATTTATAAATTTATTATCAATTTTTTTCTTATATATGATATTTTATGTAATAATTTTCTAAGGGTATCTTTTGTACTAAATATTAATACAATTTACCCACTATGATGAGGACCAATAAGCTCTATGAATATGTTCTTAAATATTTGTTCTATATATAGATAATATCTTCTGATGGGATATTGGAGATTTATGATATCAAGGTTAGTATTGTCATAAGACAATGTCACTTCTTCTACTAAATGTTTTTCTTATGAATCTCGAATAAAATAAGGGTATGAGAACCTAAACAAATTGTAGGAAATTCTCATTCAAATGATTCATTGGATGGTCCTATTTGAAGATCTGTATAATCATACATAGACCTTAATATTATTATGAATAAATCTAATGAATAATGTAATTTGATGTATCAATAAAGGCTGTGATGAAAATTGTTCATATAGAGGTAAGATTGGTTGGGCATGTCACAAATGATATTTCAATAATGAATAATGTAGGGAAGGATTTATACATTCTATTAGTTAATGAAAGTTGATATCTAAGTCCCTTTGATGATAATAGACAAACGTAATATTGCCTATGGGCATAGAGTTATGTTATAATGTTCTGTTTCAGAATTTAATGGAATGTGACATCAAGAACATATATTTACAAAACCAATATTAAAATTTCATTATTTTTGAGATAAAGAGATTATATTGCATAATGAATGTTCTAATGAGGTTTTATTTAATTAAAACATAAAATAATTTATTTATGGGTGTGTAGGCATGTTTTAAGTTGATAAACTTGGAATTTACAAACCTATGAATAATGACACTGATAAAGGATCCTATTGGGCCAAAAACTATGTATATCCAGAACCACAGTTAAATTCAATGTAAATATAACATAATGAATAAATATTATTCTCGTATTTTGTTTAACAATTTTTTATGTTTAGATGACAAAAAATTGTCTGCTACCAGTTATTTGAGAGAATATATATGTCATTTTAATATTTAATAAATATTTATTATCTATTATAGTGGATATAATATTTATTTATTTATCAATGAATACTGCAGTGATATTTATTTATTTATTTAAATAGTCAACATTCAAGGGATAATAAAATATTGATAATTAGAGGACTAATATTAAGTGTCCCATGATAAAAAATATTAAATATTAGTAGAATAAATATTAATTAATTTATTTTCAAAAATAATATTCATTTATTCATGATTTTAGGGAACATCTAGTAAATAATAATAATATTATTATTATTTTGACACTGGGTTCATCAAGTATTAGGAGAGTAATAAAGGCCATTGAGAAATGATTTATTCAACTACCTTAGGTTTATAAATACCCATTTTTTTCATTCACTAAATTTTTCCTGGAAATTATAATCATTGAACACAATATATTCCTGAGGGAATCCTCTTAAGACCATGATAGGTATTATTCTAGGATGCTCTCATGAAAAAATATTGATCCTCCTTCCCCACCCTCTCATGTCTAGAGAGAATAATAAGTATCAATTCACTGTATAATAATTTTTTTCAAAATAATTAATGAATTATTTTAGAATTAGGATCTTCCAACCTTTCACTTAATGATTTATATGAAAACATTCATGGTTTTTCTAGGAATGTGTTGATAACCACTAGAGTGATTCTACCGTTTATTCCTCGGGTGGATCGATGATACAATGAAATTTTAAGATATAATTCGTAAAAAAAGTGTAAATCTCACCATGAGGAAATTATTTAATAATTATAAATTAATTATAAATTATATGTGAGGATCCTATCTCATAGATTCTAGATTCTTTATTTGTATAGTTATGAGTAGAATTTTGATGAATATATCAAATTTATATTGTTCGTCACGTAATCAACCACTTCCGCCATTCCCTAGAACCTTGATCCTGTAATATGGGTATTTTGGGATGTTCTAATTACTATATCCAAGAAGGGGATAAGACACCAGTTGAGGTTCAGAGAGACCAGGGTAAGGTCTCACGGTTAGAGATGAGTAATTAATAGCTTAGGATGGCTTTCTCTAGATAGTTGGGCAACCATAAGGGGCTTAGGCCTATTAGGATGAGTTAGATTGTTGTATGTCTCATGCATGATAGATAAAAACCTCTTGATGATGGATTAGGGAAATTTTTCATTCCATGAGTGGTATAAGTTTTCTACTTCAATATGTGGTGTGATATGGAGGGTTTCATTGGGATGATTCACATGAAACAAATCTGATGGGTGATATGAAATGGGACACAAGTATGGATTGTGAAGATTTTTTTTGATGAATTGGCATGGGTATTCCAAGTGTATTAGTGAAATTTAGCTTAGGAGGGTCCCTGGTTAGTGTGAAGTAGTTGTGAAGAAGAATTAGGATAGGGTTTGGCCAGCCTCTTGAGGCTAGGGTAAAAAAGGGATTACTAGCTAAGAGAACATTGTGGAGTGTTGGGTGTGGCATGGTGCTGATGAGTACATTCCGAGACAGTTCTATATGATCTAGTGGATTACCTTATAGTTTATATGTGAATGATGGGAGGGTTTTTAGGTAGTTTATATATGACCAAGATAATATTGAGTAGATTACGAAATAGTGAAAGATGGATGATGACTTTTATCAACTATGGTCTGACCAGTTGAGATCCAAGGATGACATATGACCTTGGAATAGTTGAACTATAGTTTCCAATGTAAATATAAGAATTTCTTCCAGCTCTATTATGGTTTTTATGGGATTGTTTTTGTGTACCTCATTTACAAAGGTAGACGATATCTAGGGTTTCTTAGCTAGAGATTCTACAATTGTACATTGGTTGAGAGGGTGGGAAATCAGTATCAACAAAATTATTGATGGGATTCATTAATACTAGTGGACTTGATATATATTTAATATGTTTTATGAATAATTCCCAAATCCTAGAATGAGATTCGTTACTTTTATTGTATTTATCTCATCTAATCCATTTGAATATGTGAACAAAGTTATGCGGGTAAGATTCTTTAAATTTTTTCCGCAACTTAATGATTCTATATTTTTAAATCCACCAAGCATGGAACTTCATAATTTATCACCATCTTGGGATGTTTTAGGTATTAATGATATTGATATCAGGCCCATGAAAGGGTATTTCTACATATCATTATAAAGGTAATCAAAAGGTAAATAGTTTTGTAAGTATAGTTTATTTTCATATGAAAGGACATTTCCATGATGTTTAATGGAATGTCGTAATGAAATAAACAATATAGTTTAAATTAATGTTGATAAGACTATAGGATATTCTAAAGATACTTCTCATATATGAATACTAAAATGATCAAATAAACCATGAAAATCATCTGATAGAAGATTAGTGTGAAAAATAGATAATATAATATCAATCATATTATATTATAGAATATGAATGGGGATTTTGTGGGTGTTATGAATTGATGTAAACTAGAAGGGAATACCATGTAATTTGTGATATTACAACAAGATAATCTACGGTTATTATGAATTAGTTCTTCCCATTGAGTTAAATTTGGGGTCCACACCTAGGAGGAGGCCCATATATGATAACTAGATGAGTTTCTTGACTCGAGGAATTTTAGGAATGCATCATGAATTGAGGTATTTTGGGAAACCAAATTGTGTATCTTGACTCAAAGTAGAAAAGGTAATCAAGAGGAGAGTAACTACTCATTATCATTGGGAATCTATAAAGAGTATCTTGACTCAAAGTGATATGTAGGATAATGGTCGGGGTTATATTTCTTAAAACCAAAAAATATTTTTGAAAAAGCCAGAAAATTTCATAGTACAACTCACAATTTATCATGGTGGTCAGTGAATGGATGATGCCGATGGTTTGGAACTACAACCAATCACTGATTCAAATAGGAGTACCAGGGTGGAGAACATGTGATGTGGACCCAAGAGTGTAGACCCTCATAGTGGTTTCCATGTAGGGAGTTTCTAGAGGATTCATAAAGGGGTTAGTATATATACCAACCTTGAGATGTGGAATCCTTAAAAGGGTATCTATGAATGGCCCCTCATGAGGTAATCTGATAGAATATCCCTTGAAAGGGGCCTTTAAGTAGTAGACTCCACAAATTTCCCTTTGTGAAGTAGCCTTATAATGGCTTGAGATTTTAATATATATATTCATTTTATTAAACACTATGTTGAATAGCTTCCTTCACATAAAATACCACACTAAACAGAGACAAAAAATTAGATGAATAATATTATGAATATTATATGAATAATAAAATCTCCAGTAAATAAAAAAATAATAGTTGTCCAAAATTTCTACATTCAGAGGAAAAATAAGTAATATGATTTAAAAAACGTTGAATTTTGGGTGAATCGTGAAAAATTAAAATTTTGTAAATACTCTCATCTTTATGGCATTGTAATAACAAAATAATGGATTGAATTATTATGAGGCTTTTTTTATATAAAAAATATATAATTATAAAATAAAATTAAGCATTTAAAAATAAAAATTTGAATATAAGATACCCATGTTTAACATTTTAGAAACTAAAGTGATAATTTACTCTAATAATAAATGCTATATATTTATGATTTAAATAATTTTCCACAATGCGGAATTTGTTTTATGAAAAAAATATTATTTAATTAATAATAAACCAATTAATTACAATACATAAAAAAATTAAAAGTATTCTATTAATCATTGTTTTAAGGAATAAAAATACACTTATTCTAAACATGGTTTTTAAACGTTATGTGTGCTAATATTAAAAATTATTTTAATAACAAATTTGGTTTTGAATATTTAGTCTGTTTAATATTTATATTTATATATCTAGATTTAAACATTGATTCGGCATGGTGTTTGGGTATCTCAGGAACTCAGAATTTATATATTAAAAATAGTAATATATTTTAATGCATGAGCACATGACGCTTCGATACAAATGATTTTATAATTGTTTGGGACCTCATAAGCATTACTAATTATGGAATATGGGTTTTACCCTATGAATGACCTAAGGTTGGTCGGTGTCTGATGTTCCATGGGATATAACTGTTGGTTGGTGCATTTATTAAAGTAAATAAATTATTTTTATTATTTTAATTTAATGACCCTAACAAAATCCTCCTTCAATAAATACCCAGTTATGGAAAATTTATAGTGTTGTCCACATAAACTTAGGATTATTTAAGAGGAGGAAAATTATTCACTGGTGTTGACAAACCTGATGATGGAGACCGATGCTTAGATTGAGGTGTATTGAGAGAAAGGTAAAAAACACATGAGAACGTATTCATCATTGGTGAACACACTCTTCATAAATGAATAATAATTAATCAAGGAAGGACATGTTATTTGTGGTTTTCGTCCCTTAGAATAAAATTCAAACGTATGGATATTATCTTATTTTTATTTTTGTTCATCACACGAGCCTGATTAAAAATTGAATTATTGAACCATTTTTATGACTTTTTTCACCAATGCATTCACCAGATTATGATTCAAAGACATGAACATATCTTCCAATGATGGATTTACCATGCTATTATGCTTTCCACTACCGGTATTCATGTTCTTACCTGTTATCCCATAGAGTTTTAGTTCTATATTTCATGGGCGGGTTAAAGTAGAATCAAATCCTCATATTTGTGGTGGTAATACAAATGAAAAATGGATCGATGGGTTGGGGATAGTTCAAGGATAGGTTCATGATGTGGGGTTTCATTGTGGATTTGAGATCCTGTGTGGCAGAGGACGTGTAATGGGTTCCTTCATGGGCAATCAGACTCCCAATTTATAGCCATTAGAGGAGAGGAATTGATGGTTAATGGTGGTTCATATTATTTTGGAATAATATAGAGGTAAACCATGAATGAATAGCTTTTAAAAAGGTGGATCTAGGATCCATGTAGAGAAACACAGTTTCTTTGAACAACACGGCCTGTTGTACATAGGAACACACACCATGTGGTCCAATGACTGTGATGGGTGGGGTTTTGATTGGAGATAAATATAACATGAAATTTGATCCTACCATACATCGTGTGACCCAACATTGGTAGCCCAGTGTGTACTCTGAGAGTACACAAGTATAGACCCGACAAGGAACACATGCATGACCTATTTATAGGTGTGTTACCATGTAATTGTACATTCCCAAGATACCGAGACAAGACCACATACAATGGTATGAGATGACGTTCATAGGTCTCCAGAATCAGGACCCAATCACCAAGAAGTGTTGTGTACCACCAGAACACACATTGTAGTATGTCAAAAATTCCCAAAATATTTCCAAGGGAGAACACACATAGGATATGAGTTAATGTACCACACCGTGTGACACCATGTACACAACACATACTTCTCTAAGGATATTATTCCTTCTCATACCATTATTAAGGCTAGTATTTTAGCCTACAAGTATCCTATCCTGAGTATATTTCCACAAAGAATGTGATGATAGTCTTCGTAGTGATTTTATAAATACTATGTGAGGTTTTGTGAGTGTAATTATTCTTAATGTGATTCTTGATCAATAATAGTGACAAGAAAGGATCATTAGAGGGATTCTAGGGTTGTTAACCTACTTATTGTAATAGGGAATGTGTCCCTCATACTATATATAGAGGCTTAGTGGCACATCCTTGTCTCATCTAGTCATAGGTCCTCTATACACCGAGTGGCACCCCATGACACTCCCAATAATGATTCCTCTATCTACCGGGTGTCCCCCATATCACACTAATGCACAGGCCCTCTATCTATTAGGTGAAACCACCCATCACACCAGTGCGTGGGTCCTCCGTATACTAATTTATGACCCCAATAATACTAGGGATCGTATCTTGTATGGGATATTTTCCCCCTTGATTGTGCATCACAATGGCATGGTATGATTCCTCCATATAGTTTCTTAGATAGAAACAAAAAATGATGGGCTTTAGATACGGGCCTTTTTTGTTATAGGTTGAATCATTCTCCTTGGATGGGATTTTAATATTTAGACCCCCGCCCCCTAATCTAGGTTTTTATGAACAAATATATCTTCAGTATTGTTTCCCTTTATCTAAGGAATAAATTGACTATTGTTGTATCTTTTTTATTTCTTTGTTTTGGTTTTTGAGGTATCCTATTGGGTATATATATATACCCACAAATTCATGATATTTTCATACAATGTTCAGGTATTTTATTGATGTTCAATATATTGGTGGTGAATTTAGTGGATCATAGATGCACTTAATTTTATTTACTGAATATGTTGTCCATACTTTGAGATCAGGAGCAGATCTCTCTAATGTTTCCCTTTTTCTAGTTGTTTTCAGGTTGGGAATTCATTTCTGGTTGAACATGTATGTTTGCCATTATTTTTTTTATACTTCCATACTATAATGTATTCCAAATAAGTTATTGAATGCATGTTTATACTCAAGATGTTACTATTTTTTTTATTATTCTTATGCACATTTTCAAGGATATGGTTGTGTGTGTGTATAGTTACTTTAGAAATAATCATCCAATTTTTGTTATTACTTCTCTCCACTTGTCGCTAAACCATATCCAATTAGATCTAGGCTTGGGAAATTACATTCAGCATTTCTTTGGCTAAAAGGGACCCTATGGATTGGGTCATGATTGATTTTTATCGAAGGTGTTTGTCCTTGGGTTGGTGTTGGATTGGAAACCATGGTGACTATTTTGGAGAACTAAGGGAAACAATGCCAAAGTTTCTCGAGTGTAGCTTCTAGGATAGGTTTCCTAGTTTTGGGGTGATAAATGACATTTCCATTCACCAGGATTCTAACTTACTAGTTTTTGACTCCACAAATCGAGTCATCAGGTTTTGGGAACCATTGATACATGCATCATATAAGATTGAGCCCTTTGAATTTCCTTATCGAGTCAACTCCCCATATATATGCTCATCTAACCATGATATTACTTGATTGCTTTTAAGATTCCTTAATGAAGAAAACCAACTAGGTTACCATTATAGGATCCGGATGATGATCGGTTGGGTGACGAGGCCTCAGTTCCAGGGTTATCTCCTTTGGTGTTTTCTTTTAGGTGGTTAGGGAGAAGTTCCCACACTTATCAAGAAGAAGATATTTCTAGAAGGGAAGGGAAATAAGGTGCACATTATTAGCTTGGTTTGAATGTTACTTCATCACAGACTGCTAAAGTTCCCTAGTGATCCATATCCCCTTACAGTGAAGGATTGGATATAGTCTGTGATTAGAGACTTCAATCTTTTCTAGAACCTGACCGATCGGATTGTTTCTCTAGTCTCTATTCTATTCCATGGAGCATTAGGGTCCTGGTTGGGTTTTATGATGTAGACCCATGTTGATAAAATTCCCTCATGGTTTGACTTACCTAAACTATTTTATGATGAGTACTACATTTCATGTTTTCATTCTATATTGAATAAGGATTTTCTTGATCTGCAGTAGGGTGGTATGATAGTTGATGAGTATGATCTGAGGTTTAACAACCTCACATGATGATCTGTCGACATGTTATAATATGGATTATCTAAGGCATGTAGGTTTGGTAAGGGCCTCTATTGAGATATTTATGCCATCATTTTCTCCTTGTGTATACCTACTTGTGATGGAGTGCTAGAGTGGTCACTAGTTATTGAGAGCATCCAGGTAAGGGGATGATGAGTTTAAGGAGCTGGCGATGGTCATCATGGGGTTGAGTAATTTTCCGATTCTAGTAGGACATAGTTTTTAGGGTCTATATGTAGTAGACCACCCCATGGTAGGACTCAGGAAGATGGATCTATTGAATTGAGTCCACAAAGAGGATCTGGTGATCTAGGAGTGGGGTAGTGTTATGCTTTAGGTGGGTGAGGTAACATGGAATACAATTTCCTATCCTATCATGATAAGGAGGGAATATAGGTAGTGTATAAATATCCATGGTGGAGCCATCATTATGATTAGGGAAATACCTATCATGGTAAGGTTGGACTACAAGGAGGTGGTATTGGAAGATGATTCGGTGGAGCTCCAAAGGGAGGAGCTGTTAGTGGGGGTCAATGCTATGAGACACTTCCACCGTATCCACTAGGCGTCCAATGTTGGGATTAGGGATATAGCAGTTGGGGATGTGGGAAACTACATGCTTTGAAGGGATATAACAATTTGGCACATGAGATAATTCAAGGTATAATCTATGTCTTTTATATCATTTCCCAAATAATAGTAGACATTGGAGTATGTAATTTGTTTGTCACCTTATCCCTTACGTGAGATATGGAGAATCTAGTTTAGACATTATCCCATCAGCTATGATTATAGGATCCTACTAATAGGGTTTCTTTGGAATCTCATATCTTTTATAAGTACATGATAGAATTTGGATGATAGAGATTCTTATGCGACCTCTTGGTCATTTCAATGGAACCATATGATGTTATATTGGGTATATAGTAGTTTTCCATGGTTTATTACCATATTTAATTCCACCATATATGAGTAAGATGTATATTTATATATGAGATGAGGTTCAGCTTTACGGGCCATAGAGATCTCATAGATGAGTAACCGGTTCCTATGAGCTGAATGATTCAACCATTCACCCATTAGTTGGTGATCTTATCCCTTAGTGTAGTGGGAACTTCAAACATATACATTCCTTTGGTAGTGGAGGACTATATAGATGTCTTCCCCATGTTCATTCTTGGAATACCTGCATTGTGGAAGATGGATGCATTGACATGAACCTTGGGACCACACTGATATATTTTAAGGCACATTAGAAGGTCCCTACCAAGCTCCAGGAGATGAGGGTGTAGTTGGAGGACCTATGATATAGGGGTTTCTATAGACCCAGTGTATCCCCCAACGAAGCTACAGTCTTTTTCATAACAAAGAATCAGAAATTGAGGATTTTCATTATTTATCATCACTCAAATCATGTAATCATAAGAATAAATTATCCTTGTTGATGATAGATTACCTCATGAAACTATATAGAAGGAACTAGATGATTCTCAAAGATGGTTCTATGGCTAGACTACTGCTAGTTGAGCGGTTGGGAGGATTATATTTTTAAGATGTCATTCTGAGGTAACTTCATACAATATGAGTTCCTAGTGATTAATTTCCATGTGTTTAATTCCACACTATCTTTATGTATCTTATGAACTGGATCTTCAATCCATATTTTGAATGATTTTTGGTTGTCTTCATTGATTACATATTCAATAACTTCAAATTAGATGAGGAGTGTGCATATATCTTAAGGATGATTTTGGACTTACTTTGGAAGAACCACATTAATCTTAATATTTAAAAGTTTCATTTTTTGTATCTATATGTTACAATTTTTGGGGCATCTCATCTCTAATAATGGTTTAGCTTTGGACTGGGTAGAGGATGATGCAATGTTTTCTTGGGATCCACCCATGATTATTTAAAATTTATATATTTTTCGTGGATATTGGGGCTACTAATGGTGGTTTGTGAGGGTCTTATTTGTCATTACACCACATTTTACTTCCCTGATGTTGAAAAGGAAGACATTTAAATTGACCAATAAGTTATAAGGATCTTTTAAGGAGATGTGGTTGAGTCTAACTAGTGATCTTGTGTGGAGACTACTTGAGTGGGGTGCTGAGTACATAGTGTTTTGTGATGCCTCTAGAACCGGGATCAGTTCTATGTTGATGGAAAGGAAAGAAATAATAACATATGGGTTAAGGTAGTTGATTTCCAAAAAGTATAACTACATAACTCACAGAATATACTTGGAAGCATTAGTCTTTACTTTTGAGATGTGTATGCACTGTCTTTTAAGAGAGTTTTTTTGTTTACTAAAACCACCAAATTGTCATGTAAATATTCACTCAGAGTGATCTTAAGATGATACATAAGAGTTGGGTAGAATTCAGGTAGTACTATGACTTCATGATAGTTTATACTCTTAGGTAGTGAAATTTGATGGAAGATATGATTAGCTGGAAGTAGTGTACCCTGGAGGTGGATGAAGAATCTAAGTAGTTATCATCATTATATATGACCCTGGTAGAGGAGGGTAGTGTAGTTTTTCATCAACCAATTGTAGTGAATCCTCTACTTCTTTAGTGTGTGAGTGAGGCTAAATAATGAGACATAAACTATGATGTTATACATGAAAATATATCCTATATAAATTCACCATATGGATTTTCTAATGGAAGGGAGAATGCCATCATTTTTTGGGGATAGATGGTGGTTCGAGTCATAATGTGGAGGGGGTGATGAGGGAGTTCCACACTTCCCCTTGGTTGTACATCCCAAAGTGGAAACCATGTAAAAATTACTTTAGTGGATGTTTTGGAGGTATGAAAAGAGGCATAGAATGGATTATTTTGTTTCTTAGTTTCTCAAATGTCAGCAGGTTAAGGATTAACACTAGGTTCTAGTAGTTTTGACCATCCACTTGAGATCCCAACCTGGAATTTAGATTACATATCTATGGATTTTTTCTTTGGGATTCAAGAGAATGAAGTAGGTCACCATGATATATGGGTTACCTTTTAATGAATTATCATGTTTATGCCCTTCCTTTCTATCCAATAATAGAGTTCAGTTGAGAGTCTTGGGAATTTGTATGATTGAGAGATCATCTAGATCAATGTGGTACCCATGATGATCATCTCTAACTTTGATTCTTGGTTTATGTCCCAGTTATGGATGGACCTAAAGGAATATCTCAATACCTATTTGAGGATGATCATGGTGTTTCCCCCATATACAAAAGGGTATACTGATAAAACTATCAAGGTGTTGGTGCATATGATGAGGTCTTGTATTCTAGAATTTTTCCATAGCTAAGAGAATCACATTCCATTGGTACAATATTTTTATAATAAAAACTATCACTCTAAAATTTTAATTGAAGACATTTTATTTAACAATATACTATAATGATATTATAGAGTCATGTATTTTTGGTCCCAGGATGGTGTAGGAGACGATGGATAAGGTTTATGTTATCCTTGAGCATTTTAGGAAAACCCGTAGGAGAGAAATATATTATGTAGACTGACATAATAAGACCATGGAGTTTGATCATAGGGACATGTTTTCAAGAGAGTCTCCCCATTAAGGGGATTGTATATATTTGGTTAAGGTGTAAATCTATCCCTGAGTTTTATCAAGACATTTCATTTCCCAAAGAGGATTATAGTGGGTGAATAACACAAGGAATATCCATCATAGTTGGACTGAGTACATAAAATATTTCTTATATTTCAGTTGAGAAGATTTGTTCATGATCCAGTGCACAATATTGAAATGGGTGATTTATACATTGAGGATGGATCCGCCTTCATAGTGTACTTAGTGGCGATCAGTGGGGGAGAAACTTTCATGGATGGACCATTCCCTTGGTTAACGTGATTTGGCAGACACGAGTGTACAGGAGAGCTCCTATGAGTGTGATAGCCAGATATTGGCTCAGTACTGCCACATTTTGTTGTATATATTATGCTTTATATGGTTAAAATCATTGATTTAAGGGAGAATGTAATGAATATGATTTTTCAAATTCTGTATTTTGAATATTTTTATGTATATATCAAGAATTAATCTCCTAGCTGACGTAGTGTTTTGGTGTCTCAGGAAACTTGAAATAATATATTAAAAATATTAATATATTTTAATGAATTCACATGCATCATTTTAATTAAAATGGTTTTCCTGTTATTTGGTAACTCGGATGGGGAATTTGAGAGCATGTTTGATTCCAGAACAAGGGGTTTACCCAATGTGTGACCTAAAGTTTGTTGAAATTGGACGTTCTATGGTAGTTGACCATTGGAGGGTGTGTTTAATAAAATAAATAAATTATTTTACATATTTTAATTATATGACATAGCCTAATCCTACCTATATAAATACCCAATTATGGGAAATCTCTAGGTTTAGTTACATAAAAATATGTGTATTTGAGAAGATTAGTGTTCCTCATTGTCATTGAAAAACATGAAGATACAGATTGAGGATTGGATTAAAATGGATTAAGACAAAGTTAGTGACTGCATAACATATTATTTTTCATTTTTGAACATTAAATTCAATAAGTATCAGTCCTTAATTGACGATGGACTCATTATTTTTGGTTTATACCCATTTTTATTAAATATATAAATCATAAATATTTTCTTTTTCAATTTATGTTCTCCAAATGAGCCTGATTAAAAATTAAATTGTTAATCCATTTATTTTTCAATTCCATGTTTTCACCCTTTAGTTTCCAAAATTAATATAATTGTCCTTGATCTCATTATCCAAGTTTGGATTCACATCATTACTATTCTTTTACCCCAATATTCTTCACGCCATTCACCCATGTTCCACAGGGTCACACATTGACATCACCTGACAGGTTTTGAGAGTCAATAAACCCTAAGATTCATGGAGGTTGCATGAAAAAATGTATTTATTGATGAGTTGGGGAAATATTGAGGATAGTTGTGGGATAAATTTGATGCTTTGTGGATTCTAGAATTTGAGCGATGGTGGAACACCAATGGTTTCTCACACGAGAAACCGAGATTTTTATTTTCAGCTGTTACATACTAGGAATCCATGGATGACAGAGGTTTCTATGATTTCAATGGATTCAAGAGTTGAAAGTGGATTTATCAGCTATAGAATTGGTGGATCTATGATATTTTTGGAGAAACACAATTTCATCTGACTGTAGTGCATGTCTTCCAAGGGAACACATGATATGTAGTCCCCTAGTTGAAGAGGATAGGGTTTCAGGTTGAGATATATAACACATGTTTTGTAGACCCCAACACACACCATATGGGCTGGTGATGGCAGCCCATCATATAATATAACAGTACAATAAAATAGACACATAGAGGTATATAATAATGACTATAGTACATGGGCATGATCATGTACTCAGAGGTTACCAGAATACACAGAAACAACCATGTACACAGGTAGAGGCTTATGTACATGGGAACATGTCAGAAGGAAATGCGTAAGGCTTGGGTGACCAAGAAAATCTATGTAACACTTGTACATGTTGTGTAGTATGAAATAGATTCCCATTCTATCTGTAGGGGGGGAAATTCCTAAGAAATGATTCGAGGTCATGCACCCTATGGCCCCACATTAACTCCTTAAACTTCTCCTCATCCTTCTACCATTTGTATATCCTTCTATGAGATTCGTATTTTGTCCCAGGAGTGGCCTATACTAATCCATTTTCCATGTAAAACAAGATGATATATTTCATAGTGGATTTCACGATATGATGCGTAGTGTTTCAAGTATGGTTCTTATTCAAGAAATGCTTGGCTGGTAGCAGTGATCGTGCAGGATCATCATAAAGATGATGAGGTTAGTAAAACCCCATGTATCATTAGGAAACGGGTCCCCATACTATCTATATTGAATTATTTGAACCCCTATCACACCAGGGTGTGATTCCTCTATCTATCGACCCCCCCCTGACGCACTAGGGTGTCGATCCTCAATCTAATAGGTGGAATCCCCCTATCACACAAAGGGGAGGGTCATCTGTCTACATGGTGGAACCCCCCATTCCCACTTGGGAATGGGTTCTCTATCTTCGATATGTACCTACCTATCATACATGAGAATATGTATTGTATTGGAGTATATTCCCCCTAGACTGTGTAGAATAGTATCGAGGTAATGGCCCTCCAAAGAGTTTCGTAGATAGATATATGATATGATGGGATTCAAATACATGCCTTTGGAGCTATAGAAAGATTTATCATTCTTTTCTTGGTTGTGGAGATGGAGATCTTCACTCCCTCTATCGTCTGGGTTTCTTTACGAGTGTATATATATTTGATATTTTTCCCCTATTGTTATGTGTTAAGATAACTATTATTTTACCTTTAATTACTCCCTTTGTGGTTAACAGAGCAGCCTTATGGGTACTCCTTCAATGATTATCTTGGGTCTTGCTTCCCAGTTCATATTATTATAAGGACTTGAATTAATTTTTGGTTGGGTTTTTATATTTTCCCTTTTATTGGTTTATACATTCTTACTCTTATGTATTCCCTTGAGGTTATTTCATGCATGGTTATACACTAGATGCTGCTATTATTTTATGTTCTTATGCATTTTTTTCATGGATATGGTTGTGATCTCACATAAATGTACTTTAGGAAAAGGCCACTGATTTTATTAATTCCTTATAAAAACTTGTTTCTACCCCATATCCTATTGAAGGTGGAATTTGGGTTTTTACAATCAAAATTTCACTTTCCATGTGGGCCCTGTTGGGTTAGGTTGTGACAATTTTTATCAACCATACAGTTTGATTCATTAAAAATGGATTTAACATTTCATTTCATTAGGAATTAATTAATTTTTAAGGTTCATTTTATTGTTATGTTTTAAAATTAATTTACTTATGTAGAAATTAGATATCATGGTAAAAACCAAAAATGGTAAAAGTGAAAAAGTAAAAAATATACAGCATAAAAAAATACTAAAAACATGAGATAAAATGTATGGTGTAGGCTTGTATATATATGTTTCTGAAATTCAACTCCTATCCATTACAATATGATACATCACCAACCAAATTATCTTCAAATGACAAGACTATTGAATTCAATAAAAATTTGAATAAATAAATACCCAAAACTCATATACACTTCCTAGCGGTCCTGGTACACTCAAAAGACAACCTCTTGAAGCTATAGCCCAATTTTAAAAGGAGATCTTCCAAAGACTAATGTAAAATTATCAATTAATACCATTAATTTTACTTTCCATTATTTTTTCTTATACCTCATATGAATTTAATATACTCATGTAGACATAACTAATCAGTAAAATAATTATATAAAATTTTATATGTTGATCATATAACTATTTTCTGCATTCCTCCCTGCCATTTGAATAATGAAAATTCCATTTGAGTTATGTGTGGTCTATCACCTCTATAAGAAACATGATCCATTTTTTAAAACCTCCCCATATGCATGGTATAAAGAGGGTATTTAATGAATTAATATTATAATTATATAATTATTATTATTTTGAAATTAGAAACCAATCTCTATCATCCTCCCATTCTATGGAAATAAATGTGTCACCCATGCATACATGCAAACTGCCTTTTCCATGAAAGTGATGTATTTAATTTTTCTAATAGTATTTTTAATTCAAAAAATATCAAAAAATATGATTTAAGTTGTTTAAAAATATTACTAATATCATTTTTATTCCATAATAATTATACAATTAATAAATAATTATTTTATTGACTATACTCACCCATATATTATAGCTTGTTTTTGTTTGGGTTGGTTTAACCACCTAAAAGGATAGTAATATAAATTTCTATATGAATGAATGTGGAAAATTAATTTATTTTATTATTTAAAATTATTGGTGAAATAATTTTTTCTTTATTATTTTAAAAATTTATTACTTATAATACAATTATTATTAATATATGAGACTTTTTTTGTGAAAATTTACCAAAAAAATCTCATTCACCGACTTCATCTCTATGAATCAAAATGAAAATACTTATGGAATTAAACATGAACATCATAAATAATCATAAAATGCATATTTATGTACCTATAATTCTCTTAGAATTGTTGACTTGGAATTTATAAACATGAATCAACACTACAATTAAGAAACTAGTACTAAAAAATAATTGAAATTAATAACATCCTTTGATGAAAATAAAAAATAACTAACAAATATATATTAAGTTAATTGCTAAAAATTATGATTATAAAAGGATATAGTTATGAAAAATGTTTTTAATAGGTGATTAATATATTTATTTTTTTATGAATCTAGATCATGTTCGAATAATTGGGAATGAAAGGTAATGGTGTTTCATATCCATTTCCATTTATCGATACATGTTTTTTATGAAACTAATTTGACTTAAATGGTGTGTATTCCACCAGTTAGATATATCATATCATAAATTATCTTTTATGCATGGAATTTTATGTTATTTTCTATTGTATCTATTTCAATAGGTTATTATTAAAACATTTTTTAAGTTGTAAGGGATTCTCGTCTCAATTTTCATTCATTGAGATTTATGTCATATTATCCCCTTGATTAATTTTTTAAGGGTGTATATGAAAACCATGTATTTATTTTTTATAATTTTTTAATAAAATTAGAGGTATTTAAAAATTCATATCATTTTCATCCTTTCATGTGTTTTTGATTCAAAAGATAGTGATGTTGTAATGGGTTTTCATGACTCAACATCCTGTCTTACGTCATAGTTATTCCCATTAGACTATGGTTTGTAAATATGGTTATATTATCTTTTATAATGATATTATAATTCCTTTCCTATTTTTTATATAATTAACTTCATTTATTTCTTTATTCATAAAATTTTATGATGTTAATAAAAATTTACAGTACCTCTAAATGAGATCTTTTTCTTCTCTGACCATATTCAAGATTCCTTTTACAATTTTCTATTATTTTGAAATCCAAATATGTTTAATTTCATGAAATGTTCAAAATATTATTTACCACTCTTGAAAAGGAGTATTTACATTATTTTATCATACTCATGCAAATGAATTTATTATAATTGTACTTACTACTAGTCTAGTAATGAGTAGAGGTCGATTCACATGGAAGGACTCACTCTGCAAGATATAATTTTGTGAATAATTAGAAGAATAGAACAAAAAAATAGTACCATAATTTTATTAAAATTGGAATGGTGATGAAGTGGTGATGATATTGAATATTTGTGTGACTGTGAAACTGAGTGTGAATACATGAAATCAATAAGAAGGAGATATGGAAATAGAAAATATAGAGACCCACAAACTTTTTAGAATAAACTATTAATAATATATGGGAAATAATATATATGGATTTTATAATTAGTTCCCATTAATTATTTTTTTGAGTTAAAACACCAGGAACATATTCAATTCATTTACCTTATTTTTAATTTGGTCAACCTATAACTGAATATATCGTACATCTTTTGAACTAGGAAATTCACTCGATCACTTAATGAGAAAAAAGTCTATTCTAAATAAATTCAATTCATTAGAAGAACTCAGTGTGCTACTCTATGTTAATAATTATTTAATTTTTAATGAAATATTCATAGTTAATATTGTTTTAATTCCAACATGATAAAGATTATTTTTCAGTAATACATATTTCTAAAAAAATATATTTCCAGAACAGAAATAGAGAGAAGAAACCATTTATGAAAATGCATGAAAAAAATTAAAATAAATCAAGAATGCAACATATTTCCTAAGAAGTATTTATCCTAAGATCATGATTCTGTTTCAAAATTTAAAATATTCTAACATAGATGAGTTTATGCTAAAATAAATGAAGAAACATAACAAAATAGAGATGATTCATCTCTCTCATACTACTATTGTTCAATTCCTAGTATCTCTTTATGTATTGTTTCTATTCCTTTTCTCCATATTCGGCCTACAAGGTGTTGGTTTCTCTAGAATAATGTATTTTACTATCTAGGGATTCCTCCTTTATAGGCACTTTTTATTCTATCCATCATTCATATGATTCTCCTGTCATAGTTCCTTGATGATCTCTATTTTCCCCCACATGGTACATTTAATGTGCAATTTTCTCTTTAAAGGTCCCTAGAGAACAAACCATTCCAAAATAATTATTATCTAATTGAATCTCCATTCCATAAAATACCCACAATCTAACATGTAATGACCTTGACCCCATTATCCCAAAGTTTATTCCTCAGTTTATTACTTTAGCATTAATAAAATGGGTCTATTCCTGAAGAAATGATCTTTTTAGTAATTTAGAAAAAATATATACACACATGAAAACCATGTTATTTTGGGAAAAGAAATTATAAAATAATACATGATTAAATCAATATACTAAATCATTAAAACCTCATTCAAATATCTCTTATTTATAATCAAGGGATAGGAAATAAAATTTCTATGAGCTCAAATGCTCGGTAAGGGTTATGTAAAATGGAAGAAATCATGAATCTATAAACATAAAAAATATCTTAGTGTAAATAATTCAACCCACATTCCATTTAATGAACTTTTCTATATGAATAGATAAGGCATAATCAATATGGAAAGCTAAATAAATGGAAACACATGAAATTTAATTTATAACTGATAATGAAATGCATCCATATATAATTTCATAGTGGAAATATACTAGATAATAATAATTGTATACTAATTAAAATAAATTCTTAATTATTTCATTCATGTATCTCGAACATGATAACCTCTACTATCAAGAGCTATCCTCCAGACATTTGAAAACGTACTGGGCAAAAACCCATCTGATTTGGCCAACTGAGTTGTATCATGAGACTACTAATGCGTCGAGGGTCTTATATTCACTTGTAAACAACCCATGAATTGCATTCTTAAATCATTACTCATATATAAAATAATATATTTTATTCTTAAACATTGTTACTTATCAAATATTTGTATTTAGTAAAGGATACAAATTTATCTAAAATTCCCCAATTAATCAAAAAATATTTTAAGTAAACACTGTATGAAAAAATGGTATATGATTTGGTAAACAATCATATCCATTACAAAATAATATGGAAATTTTATATAAATTTAATTACTAATGAAACATTATTACAATAAATTTATTGTTTTAAGAGAAATTTAATAATCATAAAATAATGTGAGATTTCACAATAACTTCTACCACATGGTAATTTTCAAGTAAAATCCCCTTTGGTGAGATATTTCAAAATAAAACCAAAAATATAATCAATAATTAAGTATTCATGATATTACATTTTAAATGGGTAGTATATATATTACATAAAATTGAATTCGGTTATAATAAAAATTAATCTCAATAGAATTTAAATTGTGGCGAAATCCCCAACATTTTTCATCCTTTTGGTTGAACGATCTTTAAAATCCTCTATAATTGTTTTAATAATGTTAAAAACTTATAAAATAACCATTATAAGATTCATCATATCATATATGATTATTTTATAACATCTTATCATACACTCATTAATTATTTCTCATTATTTTCATTCTTACGTGTAATAAATGCTTCTTTTTTGAGTAAGTTTAGACTTGTAATTTTTGTTACTATTACATATATATTTATTTATTAATCTAAAGAATATAATAAATGATATAAATATCATATATATTCCATATAAATTTATTTATATTAATCCCTAAAATTTGGTGATAGGAAATCAAATACACTGTTCAAGGAGACAATATGTTGTTCTTCTGCATGAATGTTGTCTCTGTTTTCTTGTCTTTCTGAATGAAGGAAAATTAAATGATATATATATTATAATAATAATATAATTTTTATTCCATATATACCACATATTTTTATTTAACCCATCTTTCATACATTCCATGTAAAGCTGGAACGAATAACATCACTTCACAAGGTAGTAATCCTCCGTACACATGAGCAACATTATCGTACACCCACAAACTAGAAAGCATAAAGAAGTATTTTATATGATAATTAAAGAAACATAATTAAATCATAAATATAATAAATATCATATATAAACTAAAAATCTATCATTATTCCCAACCATGAGAGGTGGTAATGTAAAAAAAATAACATTGGTTTGCGAGGTGGTAGTCCATGGTACACATGAATGACGATTTCATAACCCATTAGATGCAAGTGTGTGTGGTCGAAGGTCATAAAATTAACATAAAAATATATACACATATATAATATAATGATATTATTATATTATAATGGTATAATCATGATTTAAGGAGGTGTAGAAGGAAATAAAAAAAATATTTTAAAATAACATTTCCTCTTCTTTGGGTATCCTTATTAGGTTGGCAGTAATGTATTCCTTTGATGGATTTCATTCCAAGAT
This sequence comes from Viscum album, assembly GCA_963277665.1. NCBI lineage: Eukaryota > Viridiplantae > Streptophyta > Magnoliopsida > Santalales > Viscaceae > Viscum > Viscum album. The sequence continues at coordinate 496,634,261 of OY728120.1, forward strand.
AAGGACTATAGTATGGGGGAGGGACATTTGAAATTTAATTTGTAATTTATTATCCTAAAATATTTTTTTTGAATGTGTTAACTGGAGAGGATATAGGGATGCCTTTTATAAGTGTGGTGATCGACACACTTGTAATTTTTACAAATGGTGAATTCCAACAATGTTTTTTTAATACCACCAGGCTAAAATAATCCTAAATTATCAATAATATAAATTATAAGTTCCAAATATGGAATTAAAATGGGGTTTCTACAAGTTTTAGGTCACTTTACACCATAATTGTGATGTTTAACCACCAAGTAAACCCATTTTTATCTTCATCTTTATAATTTATTTAAACTATTTTCAAAAATAATTTTGGTAAAAGATTATGTTTATCTTGTTATAAATTATATGTTATTTTTATTCCAAAAATTTAATCCATTTTTAAAAATCCAATAACTCTAATTGGAAAAAATAAAATTAAAATTAATCCCACAAACATGGTGAGAAATCAAAGGTTTTTTAAAGTAAAAATGATCAAAAGGTTAAAAAGTTTTACTATAAAAATAAAAAATAAAAAATATTTAAATTAAGTAAATTTTATTAATATATGTATAATTAAACTATTGTGACTCAAAAACCAATTCAAAATATAATATAACATTTTAATTTATTTATAATATAAGATAGTTTTGAATTTAAATGTAGTATTTTTCACAATTCATAAAAAAACATCTGAAAAAGATCAAAAAATTCAACCTAATATAATTCTTATATTAAAATTTTAAATTTTTTTTATTTTTTAAAATAGATTTTCTAAATTTTTTAAAAATAAATTTTAAATTAAATGTGGAGAGAATGACTAATCAAGGTTTTGTTTAAACTAGTTGTTGAGTGCATCACAATTTATAGACAAATTAAAATTTATTTTAATAGAAATATAATGTTATGTATTTCAGTGACATATTACTCCCTCCCAAAAAAATTTATTCCTACAAATGTATAGGATATTTCTTTCTAAAAATATTAGGGTATTCCTTCTTTATAGTATTCTTTAGTTCCCTTGTTGTTTATATCACTTTTTAAATTCCCCATAGTACCTTTACCAGATGAGTCTTATGATTCCTCAATAATTTATATTTCATATCTAAAATCTAGATGGATTCTTCATAGTATGATTTATTAGGTTCTAACTCTACTTCATCATAGGTGATCACATGTGTTGGGTCTGGAATGTACTTTATTAGCAATTATATATGGAACCCATCATGCATTTTTGATAAGTTTGGTGGAATTTACAAAGTATAAGAAAAGAATATAATTATTTCAATAATTTCAAAGAGACCAATTTTCCTGGGGCTCATTTTTTATTTCTTTTAGTACTTAATAATAACCTTCCATGGAGGTACTTTTAAGAAAACACGAGTTGTCACTTAGTATTCCAAATATTTCCTCTGATTATCGACATTACAATTTTTGCGACTTTGATCTTCTTTAATGTGAGCAAGAATAACCTTTTAATTTTTTATTCAGCAACAAATTCTAATGATACATGTTTTCTCTCACCAACTTCAACCAAACATGTTGGAGTATGACATCTATTCCCATATAATGCGTTATACAATGCCATTTAAATAATGAAATTTAAACTATTTTTAAATGAAAACTCTACTAATGGTAATTAATAATCCCACATACCATCAAAGTCCAGTGATAATGGCCTCAACATATCTTCCATTGTTTGAATAGTCCTTTTGTATTGTCCATCAGTTTTGAGGATGGTAGGAAATGCACAATTTAAGCTCCGTATTAAGTGACTTCGGAATAATCTTCTATAATTTCAATGTAAATTTGGTATTATGATAAAAAAATAAATATAGGTGAACCACAAAGGTTTACAAATTCATTAATATAGATCCTTGCGAGGAGATCAAGAGGTAAATCCTCTCTTTTTGGGAGGAAATGTATAGATTTGGTTAGGCGATCAATGATAACCCATATTTCATCATTATTTCTTTGAGTTTTTTTTACTCCCATGAAAACTTATATAAAAATGTAATCCCATTTACATATAGGAATATGAATTAGTTTCATGAATCTTTTAGGGTATTTCTTCTCACCTTTAACTTGTTGAAAAACGAAATATCTGGATACATAATAATGAATTTCTTACTTCATGTTATCGCACTAAAAATGTTCCTTTAAATCCCTATACATATTTGTGCCACCAGAGTGTATAGATAAATTTCATCTATGAGTGTTATTCAACAATTCAATTTTATACTCTATAAGCATAATAAATACTCTATTTCAAAATTTAACAAAACCATATTCACAAAATTAAGTCTACTATGTTCTCATCACTCATATATTTAATTTTCTTCTAAAATTTCTCATTATTTGATTGAAAACATTTTAACTTTTATTATAATTTTTGTTTTCTATAATTTCAAAAATTATTGATGTATCCCTATCCTTAGTAATTCCCATATCCTTATTTATTAGATCCATGTACAATGGATCCGTTTCAATCATTATTTGGGTTAAAATTACCAGATATTTCCGACTCAGTGCATCAACTACCTTATTTTATTTCCTAGAGTTGTTGTGTATTGATAAATCATAATCCTTGAGTACCTAGAGCCATCACCCTTTCCACATGTTTATATAATTCTGTGAAAAGATGTATTTAATGCTTTTATGATCCCTGTATATCTCACACATTTCACCATAGAGTCAATGTAGCCATATATTCAACCAAGATATTATAGCTGCTAACTCAAGATCAAGGGTTAGATAGTTTTATTCATGAGTCTTCAATTTCCTTGAAGTTTATGAGATAACATTATCATTTTCCATTATAAAACACCCAGGTCCCTTCTTTGATGCATCACTATATTTCAAAAACCCATCACTTGCAGATAGAAGAGTCATAATTGGAACATTGAAAAATATATTCTTTAGTTCATCAAAATATTCTTCACATTCCTTTATCCAGAAAATCATAATCCCATAATATTTAATATTTTTTAATGGGTTAGCCAATCTAGAAAAATTTTGAATAAATTTTTGATTATAAACTTCCAAACTAATGGAAATATATACCTTAGTTATGTACATTATTATAGGCCCTTATCTAGCTTTCTTAACCTTTTCTAGATCAATTCAGATTCCATATTTGGAGACAATATAGAAAATAAAAGAAACTTCTTGAATCCAAGAATCAGACTTACAAAATTTCCTGTATAACTCTTTCCTTCTTGGATTATCAATAATGATCTATAAGTTATTCTTATGGTTTTAGTAGATTTTGGAATACACTAAAATATCATCAATGAACACCACCACAAAATCATCATGATATTACTTGAATACTCAGTTTGTTATATCTATAAAAAATTTGGTGAGTTATTTAATCCAAATGGAATTACTATAAACCCATAATTTATATACCTCGTTTAAAAAAATTTCTTCAGAAAATCTTCATTCTTTACTCACAATTGGTGATATCCAAAAAAATATCATTATTTGAAAAATATTGGGATCTTTGAAGCTGGTCAAATAATTCATCAATCTGAGGAATAAGATACATTTTTTTATCATAATAGCATTGATTTCTCTGTCATGAATGAAAAACCCCATGGATCGATATTTCTTCATAACAAATAGAAGAAGGGATACCCATGGTTAAACACTAGGGTGAATAAATCCTTAATCACCCAACTCTTCTAGTTGATTATTCAAATACACTAATTTGAAAATGGAAATTCTATAGAGAGTCATTGATATTGGTCTTGAATTATGGATTAAATCAATGGAAAAATCAACTTCACATACTATGTGATGTGTGGTAATTCCTTTGAAAATACATTAATGTATTCATTTAAAATAGGTGAATCCACTATTTTAATTTTTCCTTCATCATCACTAGAAATTATTTTCTCTTCTAAACCATGAATATCATTCAGTAGAGCTATTGGTGATGGATCAAGATATGAATCACATGATGATGTATCTTCTCAATATATAGGGAATTATATATCTTCCTCAAAAATCATTATTTCCTTCTTATTGAAATAAATTTTCAGTTCATATTTTGAAATCTAGTCCATACCATGAATCATATCAAGTTTAACCAGAATTATGATTATTATATTGAAAAATAAATCACATTTATGTGTCATAATGGGGAATTCCCAACACATCCTTATTTTATTGAGTCTTACTTTAATATTTATGACAAAAAACTATATTATTAAATTAAATAGAACATGTCTTATTTTCATTGAAATATAGGTGGTTATAAAATATTCTATGGATTTTTAATCAAATAAATCATTAGATAATTTTATATACAAGATTAATGAACCTTCCGCCACATCATTAGGTTCTTCCACCTTAGCTGTAGTGATTATAGAAGCTTGACCATATCACTTTGGTCTTTTATGTGGTAGATTCCCATGTTGATTTGAAATTTATTTTGCATAGTTCCCCATATCCATATAGTTTAAACACAAAATTGTAGTATTTTTTTACTCTCCTTGTATTATTTAACATGATTGAACCATTCTCAATTTTTATAATAATCTCCAATTTATTTCATCAATTTATGAGTTTGATTCATTCCATTATTCTCACATGATAAAATTTCTTCATCATCTTCTTCTTCAATTAATTACTTTTCTATTGGAGTTTAGAATACCTATTATTCTCTAGATTCCACTTGAATATATTTTTTTTATAAAATTACTTCTATTTTTTTATGAATCATAAAACTATTTCATCATATAGAAAAAATTTAGGATATTAGTTCTATTTGGAGACATGGCTTCATCACTTTAAAAAAGTGATCAATCATTCACTCCAGGTATCCTATATATTCCATATAATATCTGGATAACATGGTAAATGTTGCCTAATAATATATTACACTTCCTTTGTTCCCTTTTGATTTAATCAATGTGACTTTATCTTCATCTCAACTTATTCCCCATGAGGTAAATATTTATCGAATAATGTATCCTTAAAAGATTTACATTCCATGAGTTTTATTTATTCTTCCACCCAGGTATTCTGGATCAATTCCCACCAATGATGGGCATCGTCTTTGAGAAAATACACCATAAGTGTAACATTTTACTTTTTACCACATCCATAGGCCATAAATATCTTTTTTAGAGACTTAATTCATTTCTCATGTATAATCAGATTAATATTCCCATTAAATGATGCGGGCTTCTACAATGTAATTTGTTCCAGCATAAGAAAATCTCAATGTGGAATTGGTTGATCCCTATGATAATGGTTATTTTTCACAACCTGATTATGTTATCCTAAAATAGCCATAATTTTATTTGTTCTAGTAATAGTTGTATTGGTTCCCCCAGCTGGGATATATCTACATTATCCACTAGAATTAATATCATTATATCTTATAGGTTCCATTTCTAAACAATGTAATATACTATATTAGATCATAATATTATAAATTTTAAATCATAGTGTATAATTCCAAATATAGTGTAACACTTAACATATATTTATAATTTATGTATTGTTAATATTAGAATCACAAACTGTGGTTTTGTTGGGGGAATCTTTACATTCAATTCATCTATAATGGATTATAAAGAAAATATGAATTATCCTATGTATATCCATCAGGAGTGTCGAATGAGGTGTGTAATAAGTCTTGGTTTCCAATACAAGATTACAATAGAGTCAATCTTGACATGCCCTTTTCAAAGCTAATACCCTTAGTTACATATATTCCAAATCCACACCCACATGTAGTACCCAAATAGATATGTATTTCTAGTGAGACCCATATAATCACCACCTTACCAAAACATTAGGATGTTTATATATTCCTATTACAAAATTCTATCATAGTTTTATGAGTTGTAATATATGTTTTCTGAAATTTGACTCCCAAGGTTTCTAGTATGATTACTCTGATACCAACTGTGATGATCCAAACCCTAAAAGCAAAGATTCAATTATTTACTTTATTACATTTTTATACATACAATGGTTTGAACCTCGAAGGACTGATTAGTTTAGAAGTTTTGGAAACATATATACATACTTGATACCCATTTGACATTGAAAAAATAAAATAAAACATAATACATGAAAAAATACAATTAACTTCAACCTTGAATACTCATTTAATGACTGCTTCCTCATAACAAGGGGAAATTAAACAAAATAAAGGTAAGATCAAATGAAAAGTAAGGGTTAAGTACAATGGAAGAAACCATGAATAAAAAATAATTAATAATATGGAAAGCTAAAATTATAAAAAAAACATTCTATTTAAATTATATGATTTCATGATTAGATATGGTATAATCTATATAGAAAGGTAAATAATTGAAAACACAAGCCATTTAATCAAGAAATGATAATGAAATGAATCCAAAGATAATTTCATAGTGGAAATATCCAATATCCTCATAACTGAATATTGAATGAATAGAATTATTAATTATTGGATTCTATATCTCAAGTACATGAAAACCTCTACTATCAAGATTTATTCTCGAGACAGTTTAAAACATACTGGGTAAAAACACATTTTATTTTAAAAACTGAGTCTTCTCATGAGACTATCGAGGCATCAAGGTCCTTACATTAAACAATATCCAACCCATGTATTGAATGTCCCAATCATTCCCCACATACAAAATAATCAATTTAATTTATAAAAAAATTTACCTTAATAAATATCTGTATTGAGTAAAGGTTACAGATTTATCAATATTTCCCTAGTTAATCAAATAAATTTAAAAGTAAACACCATATATAATAATGATATACCGTTTAGGAGACAATAATGTCTCTAAAAAAATAATTCTAACATTTAATATAAATGAAATTTCCAATTAAAAATTAATATAATAAATTTATTTTTTTAGCAGTACATTGATAATCACAAAAGAATGTGAAATTTCACAATAACTTTTACCACTTGGTAATTTTCGTTCCAAATGACATTAGGTAAGATAATTAAAATAAAAAATTAAAACAACATTAATAATAAATTATTATTGATATAAAATTTCAAATGTGTAGTATACACAAAACATAAAATTTTATTGGTGCATAATAAAAAAAGAGTCATTGGAATGCAAATTGAGATGCAATCTATTACATTAAACCTTCTTTTTAGTTGAACATAATCTAAACTCATATATAAGGGTTTAAATAAAGTTATTATATAATAAAATAACAATAATAATGTTCATAATATCATATATGATTATTTTATTACATATTATCTCCCTTACATTAATAATTTCTCATTATTTTCAATGTTTTGGGCCATGACTACTTTGTTTTTCGAGTATGTTTTAAATTGTCGTTTCTTGTTACCATTTAATTGATCATGATTTAATAATATCCATAATTTAAACCATGATATTCATATAATATATATTCCACAAATATATATATATATATATATATATAATTTTAGTAATCCCAAAAATCTAGTGATAGGAAATGAAATACACCATTCATGGAGATGGTAGGCCATACACACAAATGACCGTTGTTTCAATTTTCTTGTCATATTTTAATAAAGAAAATTAAATGTTATATATATTATAAATACAGTATAATTTTTATTTCATATATATTACCTATTTTTATTAAACTAATCATTAATAAAATCTATGTAAATCTTGTACCAATCACATCACTTTGCGAGGCAGTAGTCCACTGTACACACGAGCGACGTTCTCCTAAACCAACAAAATGGAAATAATGAAGGTATATATAATATAATAATAATAGAAACAAAATTATATCATAAATATCATAAAAAACTAATATAAACTATAAATAAATCCTTATTCCCAACCTTTAACGTGATAATGAAAAACAAACGACATCGGTTCGCGAGGAGGTAGTCCGCTGTACACACAAATGATCCTTTAATACACCATTTTTTGGAAGTGAGTGTGGTTATAGGTATAAAACCTAACAAAAAATAAATATAAATATGTTTAATATAATTTGGTTATTATAAAATCATGGTGTAATAGCAATTCAATGATGTGGATAAGGAAATAAAATAAAAATACTTTCAGAAGAACGTTACATATTCTTCGGTTATCATCTTGAAGTTTGAACTAATGCCTTAAAATTTTGGATTTATTACCATGATAAGGATACTTGGATGGGGGTACTGATTTTGGGAAGTGATTTGTGAATTTCATTTCCAAACCAAAGCGGTTTTAACATTTTAATTAGAGAGGATAGGGAGAAGCCATTTAATAGTGGGGTGAGTGGTACACTTATAATTTTTTTAAAGGGTGAATTCCCACCATGTTTTTTTCATTTCAATAGGACTAAATAATGGTATATTATTGATAATATAAGTTATAAGGCCAAAATATAGACACAAAATTAGTTCTTTACACGCTTCGGGTCATTTATGCACCATATTTTTTATGTTTAACCACTAAGAAAACTCATTTTTATCTTAATCACTATAATTAAATTTAACTGTTTTCTCTAATCATTGTGTTAATAAATTATGTAGAAATTTTTATCAACTATGAATTATAATAATTAGAAATAGTGAATCAATTTTCTCAATTTTAATGTAATGAACTGTAAAAAATTTAATTTATATGTAATCCTTGTTATGTGGGGAGAAATTATTTTTTTTAAGAGAAAATGCTCTAAATATTACAATGTTTTTATATAAAAATAAAATATAAAAATGATTCCAATGATCTAAATTGGATTAATGGATGTATAATTGAAACATTTTACCTTAAAACCAATTCATAATATAATTCAAAATTATAATTTATTTAGATGAAAATGTTGTTTTCAATTACTATTCAATATTTGTCATTATTCATTAAACAATGAAAATTATTAGAAAAATAACCAAAAATTACCCTAATATTATTTTGATATTAAGATTCAAGGAACGGTATTTATTTTTTAAAATAATTTATTTAATTCTTTTTGGATTAAAACTATAAATTTAGTGTACAAAGTATAACTAAATATTGGTTTGATTAAACCTGGTGTTGTGATCATCACATGCTATCAAAGAAATTAAATTTATTCTAACAGAAATTTATTGGAATTTCATGGGGTGGTACACAACACATTATATTCTCTCCACATTGATCAATCGATGGTTTGGATAACTTAGTGAGGGTGATCAAATCTCTAGTTCACACAATCTTCTACACAAATGATATTTACTAAGTCAACCATTAGAGGCCTGAATGATTTGTAAATTAGAAAAATTAATTTCCCCATTTAAATTTCAGACATGATATAGATTGAATGAATTTTTTATGGATATTTTAGTACTAAATTATGGGCCCTTGAAGTGCTCGACCCGCACCTATAATTAATTTTATTGGGATTGGACATCACTAGTGGACATCCAAGGATTTTATATAATATTATTTATATATATAACTTAATTTTGTTTTTATCATTAAATTTACACACACACACAAATATATAATTTTTATATTTATATACCAACTATTATTAATATATATATATATTTATATTATATTTGTAATAATAATAATAATAATAATTTTTTTTCCTTTTGTTCATTTTTTTCACGGGTCTTCTAGAGGGGGGACATGGACCACAAATTTCATTCAGATTCAACTCGAAGGGTAGAAATCTCAGCTATGATAGTCTTCATCAGTGTCATGCGAGTGAATTATGGTTATGTTGAGGTGTTCCTCTTCATGTGTGGATCTACAATAGTCTTCTAGAAAAATCGTAAATCATTTATGGATTTTATATTTGAATTTTCAATTGTGTCAACACTGCTTTGAATAGAGGTATTTTTTGGTGGTGCCTAATATTTCAAGAGTTTTGGTGGTTTTGGCCTTCAACGGTGGAGAGCCTAGTTTTGTGGGTTATAGATCTATTGATGACACGAAATTCCTAATTCATCATCCATGGAAGAAATGGTTCATTGCATTGGCTTCCTAGGCCCAGAATCATCTTTATCATTTTTTAGATTACTTTACAAACATCAATATCAATCATCTCCCATATCTTGAACCATGTTCTTCAATTGAGACCGACAAGGTTCAAACACGCTCTAATGTCCCAAATATAGATTTATTCTCTTTAGATCAGTTTAATTTACCTCTCTTTGAGTGAAAATCATGATATTTATTCCTAATGAAATTTGATTCTATATAGGTAGGAGGAGGGGCATTGGGTTGAGGTTATAGTGAGGATGTCATGATAGACTAGTAGTGGGTTCTTGTAAGGTGTGTGTAACGGTCCATACATTCCCAGTCTGTTACATTGCTAGTTTTGGTTGTCAGATGTGTTCAAAGGAGGTTCAGACGATGTCTGGAGAAGATTGATTACTAAGATACGGAAGTATGGAGACTTCATGAGGTGTAATCATTTTATGTGATGCGAATGAGATTTTCACGATGGGTAAAGGTTTTACATGATGTGAAGGAGGGTTTTGTGGAATATAAAATTTTTACCAACATGTAAGAGAGTTTAAAGACATGGATTATATCTAGGTTTAAAAATAAATAATAAAATGAAGAGGTGACACATCTTTTGATAAAAACTGAACCCCAAATATTACACTATGTGAAAGAGGATTACACATCATGTAATTCCATGATATAGTAAATATTTAATGTTATTTTTATCCAAATTCACCTTCATTCGGATGTGGTTTCTTCTTACTATCATTTTGGGTGAACCGTAGGCACCCTAAGGTGTTCTTAATGTATGTTTGTTCCATGTTTGATTCGTTGATCCCAGTGGTTGTTTGTTGGGGATTTTGGTTGATCCATGGTGATTTATCCTCTCATTATTATCTTTTCCTTCCATTATTCTTTGTAGTTCTACTATAGTGATGTTGTTTTGTTTGGTTTCTGAGTTTATATTCTATTTTGATGGATCCTTGGTACAATATAGTTTGATCGTTAGTTATTGTAGAGAAGTTTTGGTTCACATTCATTCTTCTTATCCATATGGTGTGCAACAATCTTGAATGATTATTTGAGGTATGGATTTAGCTATTTATCCACATTGTGCATCATACAAGAGGGGTTTCATTTTTTTTACCAATGAGTTGTGGTTGTTTTGGATAAATTGAAGATTATGAAAAAATTTAAATTTAATTTAATTGTAATGGGGTTTGTTCCCATGTTTTTACAGCTTTATTGTTTTTCTTTTGATATTGTGGATCGTAGGGGCTTAATGAACCATGGAAAATTTTGGTCATTGGGGTATTTTTTTCATTGGATATATGTAATGCGACTATTGTGATTGTTGTGATATCACCCTAAATCTAAAATAAAAAATTACTTATATCTGGATAATAAAATGTTTTCCCTAGTATATTGACATTTGTGATAAATCCCCAAATAAATAAAGTGAAATGTGATAAAAGAAACATTTTAAATATAAGAAATGATCTAGATGTGATGTGAGTTTTGTAGTTGTGCTTTTGGATCAACAATTTTAGTTGGGTCTTGTGGGGATGATTGTTGGCCAGTCATGCTTAAGATGAGATGTGGCAAGATTGAAGGGGATGACTGATTGCTTGTGATATATGGTTTCTTTCTTCTAGATGCACGATTAGTCATAGAATAAATGAATGTTTAATAATGTTTTAAATAGAATGTGTTAGATTGGTTATTATGATAGGAAATTTTCAATATAAAATTAAATGATTGGTTGTATGATTAAAGGTGGTTGATTCAAAATAATAAAAAGAATGGGTATTAAAATGGAGTAAATGTGATGCTGTGTTAGATTATCCGGGCTCTTAACCTTCTGAAATGACTATTACAGATACTAATAAATGATTTTAGAGATGGTAGGAAAAGTGATAATGTTTTGAGATGGTTGTTTGTTTGAGTACCCATAGGTTGGGCTTGATTGTTTGATATTATATATTTTTATATATACTTATACCTCCCTTGTTATTTCTATATGCACCCCACCGATGTTGAGGACTATGTGTCGAACGCCAACATAGTCATGAAGGGTGTGTCTTTCCCAACATATCAGTGGGAGGATAGATAGATGGCCACCCACTCTTCCCTACTCCCTATTCCAAACGTTGGTGGCCCATGCTTTTTCAGGCGAGTTGTGATGTGGTGTCCCATATGTCTTCAAGATGAGTTGTGATGTGGGGTTCTAGGTGTCTTAAGGAATAGTTTTTATGTTATATCCCAAGTGTCTTTGGGATGAGATGTGATGTGATGTGTGGTCCATGTGTATGCGAGTGAGATGTGTTGTGGTGTGTGGCCCATGTGTGTGTGGGCAGTATGTCTTGTGGTGTGTGGCCTAGGTGTGTGTGGGAGGGATCTTCTATAGTGTGTGGCCCAGTTGTGTGTATGCAGTATATTATATGGTGTGTGGCCTAGGTGTCTGTGGGTGTGATGTGCTATGGTGTTTCTCCAAAGTGTTTGAGGGTGGGATGTATTGTGGAGTGTGGCCTAGGTGTGTGCAGGAAGGATGTGTTGTGATATATTTTGAAGAGGTGTGAGCACCCGGACTTCCCTTGTTGGGGTTTGAGAATAGATAATCAGTGGGAAAGTTTTGTGGGTAGCCTATCATAGATTTTATTCCTATTATATTGTATTACATGGTTTGTGTTATTTTATGAGAATTCTTTAGTGAGGTTGGTAAGGTTAGTATACCTGTTTAGGTGTTTTTTTGGTTCATCTATTTTCTCTTAGGAGCATTAGTATTCTTCTTTCACATGTGCATGAGAGACTTGTGATTTATTATACTATGTATAATTGTATTCTCTCCATACGTTTATAAAATGGTTTTCATTTTTCTATGAGGATTTCATGTACAGTACAAGAAATTAAAAGCTCAGTTCCTGGATATTTGTTACATTTGGTCCCTAGTTTTATTTTGGTAATTTACTTTGGAGACTATTATCTATATGAATTCAATTTATACACTGATTGTGGGAGTGTTTTTGTTTTTCTTATATATATTTCTTGGTTTTTTTGGGGATTATTCATATTATATCATGATCATGTTTCTTTTATAAAGGGTACCATCACCGATACTATGAGATTCTTATACCCTCAGGGCTAGTCGCCAACCCAGGGCATACTATGTGTGGGACTTGGGGGTCATTATCTATATTCTATAATCATCGAATCATTGGAGGGAGGGGGTCATGATAAATTCATATCAAAGGATGGTGGTTAAGAGATAGGATATTGTTTGGAGATAGACACATTGGGGGTTAGATAGGTTAGTATGGAAACAGTTCTAGTTGGCCTTAGTGCATGATATCAGCTAGTGATATTGGCAAGGAAATAGGATTTTAGGACCCACATGATTGATTTCAAGGACTCTGACCCTACCGAACAACCAAGTGAGGCTATTCCTCTTCCAGGGTAGAGACCTAGTATAGGTACATGCATGAAAATGAAACGTGTTCTTGTTTGAATTAGTTATTTCATGGTATGTTAAAATAAATAAAAATTAAACTAAATGAGTTAAAATGAATCTTAAATAAAATTTCATACTACCATATATTTGGAAATACTTTTTTCCCTTTCATATATAGATACTATTAATCATGCATGTGTGGATCATGTAGTTGAGGTTCAGTAGGATGATCTGCTTGATCAACATAGGATTGATTCGGTTTAGGAGGTAGATCTATGTCAAAGGATGTTACATGCTTCACAGCTAAAGGGTTTATGGATGTATGAGGGTAGTGTTTGAGATGTGGAAACATAGAGTTGGATAGAGGAGATTTAGATTTATTTAAGTGTGATTTGAGCCCTGATAATGTACTAGGTCCCTTTGGCATTCAGTTAGATGCGGGGGGTTGTGCGTCAGTGGTGGATGCAGTATTTGGGAGAGCAGAAGGAGGCATACAATTTGTGGATTGACCTTAAGAAGGAGTTACAGGTATATTTCATATCGGTGACCATGATGTTATTAAATAGGCATAAGTTTCTTTCTCTTTAATAGAGGATAATTTCAAAATGGGATCTGGGAATAATGATTAATGACCTTATTAATTTTCAAAAAAAAAATTCAGATGAGGAGTCTCATTTTAGGTGTCTTGAGGAGGCATTTTGTCCTTCTATCTATCATGTTGTTATACCTTTTATATTGCCAACATAGCAGAAGGTTCAGAATAAGGATTTAGTGATCAAGAGAATGTACTCATGATGAGTTTTTCCATGGGTAGGGAACCAAAAAGGATCGTTGTGGGGAAGATTTTTAGTAGTAGGTATCAGACACCAGGACCTTTGTGATTTTGACCAGCCAGAAGTTGACCTTGATAGCTTCTGTTTCAACCTTATAGTTTTCATTCCTTTCCTATAGGGTTAGGGATGATGTGTTTCATCTATGGGGTTCATATCCATCTAGAAGACTACTTCTCACTGAATTCTTGAGCTCAGTTTGGTGGAGGTGGATAGGTTCAATGCTAGCCTCAGCAGTAGTTCCCAGTGACATCATTTCAGCAGCAGGGGCAATAGGCTTATGCTCCACCAAGTGGAGGTTAAACAGGTATAGGACGAACTTAGGATTTTCATTGTGTTTAGGGAATATGGCCTAAGCATTTCCATTGAGTTGGTCATCAACAAAGAGGTAGAGGATTTGGGCACAATCGGTTGCATGTAGTGGATGTAATGGTTCCAGAGGGGCCAAAGATAGTTAAAGGTACGATCAATTACATTATTAGTCTTGTTTGTGCCTTATTTGATTCGGGAGATACACGTTCCTTTGTTTCACCCTCTCTATCCCATAAATTGGGACTAGACATAGAGTGGCTTCTCATACCCTTACTGTTGACTATGCTATTTAGGGGCTAGACCAGATTGTTTGATGTATGTCATGGGTGTAAACTTAGGAAAGAGCCACATCAGTACAGTAGTGATCTTTCATTTATATAAATATATCCATACGATGTCATCATTTTCATCTAATGGTTATATACCATACGTTGTATTATTGACTACTTCTAGAGTAGAGTCATGTTTTCATATGTGGATGGACAACATGTGGAATTCAGTGGAGAGGGTGGTTCTCTGGTGGGCAGTCGACATGTGGAGACCCTTATTTTGTTTGTTGGTTGAGTTTTCAAGTGGATGATAAGATGGTAGAAGTTTCCAGTGTCATTCGGGAGTTCCTGGAGGTTTTTTTTCAAGGAGACTGTGATGCTACCCCTCAATGTGATGTTCGGTTTGGGATAGACTTGCATCCCAGTGCTTCTCTAATTTTGATGGATCCTTATAAGATGGAACCTTACGATTTGTGAGAGTTGAGTATTTAAATAGATGATATCATGAATAAGGGTTTTATCCATACTAGTGTGTCTCTAGGGGGTTCTCCATTATTTTTCCCCAAGAAGGAAGATGATGGTAAAGGGTTATGTATAGAATACTAGTGGTTGAATATGGTGACTATCAATAATAGTTACCCTTTTCCAAGGAAAGATGATATTGTCAACTATTTTAGAGGGGTGAGATTGTTTCTAAGATTGATCCATAGTTTGGATATCAGTAGTTGAGGGTTAATGAGGGTGATATCTAGAATAATAACTTCAGATTCAATTCATTCGAAATTTCCCGAAGGCCTTCACTTTTTTTATTTTTGATAATCCACCTTTCAAGGGGTGAGGTGGAACACTTTACAAGGACTGAAGCCTTAGAGACAATTACATGAACCGTAGGTCTTGTAGGAATCACCTGGAAAAGACAACTTGGAACTGATCCTTCCCATCATATGTCATTATATCAGCCCTCCACCTTCACAGGGCTAGTCAGCTAGCTGTCCTATGCAATGTTTCCCTAGCTTGGTACTGATGGCAATGTCATACCCTCTCGTTCTTCTAATTCCAGTTAGCTATGATCCAGTTAACGTGCTTTCCCTGAATCATCTTTTAAAGCCTTGTTCCTTTTAGTATGACTAGTACATATACATTTCATGTGGACCAAAGGCCTTGAGAATCAACTAGCCTAAAGGCCTAGGGTGGCCCGAAAGCCTTCCAGGACCCGAGGACCAAACCGGTGGCCCAATGGCCCTGATGGATGAATAGTTTCAACTGGTATAGTACCAAATAGTACATGCTGCAGTACCTACTACAGTAAACACAGAAAATATGTCTCTACCCATATTTGATCTTGGGTCTCTTGGAGTCACCTACCGAGTCCTCAAAACACGGGCTGAGGCTCAGGCGCTTCTAATGCAAGTCGAAGCGGTTTAAATTTTTAGTTATTACATTTGGTTTTACTAATGCACCAGACGTGTTCATGTGGCTTATGAACTCCATGTTTTGTGAGTTCTAGACATATTCTTCTTATTATTCATTGATGATATTTTAATATAATCGATGTTATATGAGGAGGAAGTTGGGTATCTTAGATCTATCATGAATGTTCTTCAATGAAACCATCTCTATATAAAGTTGTCCAAGTTCAGGTTATGGACACAAGAGGTCCATTTCCTTTGGCACGTGGTGTCTCTTTAGGGTGTGGAAGTAGACCCATCTAAGGTTGAATAAGTTGTTTCTTGGGAAGCACCCAAGAATGTGGAAAAGGTTCGCAGTTTGCTGGGACTTTCTAGATATTATAGGAGGTTTTACAAGAGTTATCTGGATTTTTACGCCCATAGATAGCTTTAACAATGAAGGACCAAAATTTTTGTTGGAGTGATCAGTTTCAGGTAGAGTTCGGCTACCTAAAGGGGAATTTGGTTAGTTCATTAGTTCTCCAGTGCTTTAGCTGATAGAAGAGACTATGTTTTTTTGGTGTTTTTTGACGCATCTTATTTGGGATTAGGTTGAATCTA
Organism: Viscum album; assembly: GCA_963277665.1. Classification (NCBI taxonomy): domain Eukaryota; kingdom Viridiplantae; phylum Streptophyta; class Magnoliopsida; order Santalales; family Viscaceae; genus Viscum; species Viscum album. The sequence continues at coordinate 496,651,067 of OY728120.1, forward strand.
GATGCAGTAGCAGGAAGTGACCTCATACGGGTCTATTTATTTATTCCATCACAAACATAAATGTTCTATCCATGATCAGGATCATGCAATAGTTCTATTTGTGCTAAAGATGTGGTGGAATTTCCTCATTAGAGAGCAGTTTATGGTCTTCACTGATCATAAGAGTTTTAGTTATGTATTTTTTCCGCGAAATTGGAACTTGGAAAAGTGTAGAAAGATGGATTTTATTTAGGATTATTATTTTGATATCTACTACCACTTAGGGATGGTGAAATTCATGGCTGATACTTTAAGCAGGAAGTCATGGAAGGGCGTTGTTCTAGAGTCTGTGGATGCTTAGAGAGCAATAGATGAGTTGTCAACCATAAACTAAAATTTAAGGGTGGATGCTGGTAGAGGATATTTGTTTTAGATGATGTTACAATATTTTATGATGTGGAAAGTGGAGGAGTCTTAGTGGAGAGACTCATTGATAAATGTGATGTGTGATTGAGATGGCCTTGGTGATGCTCTGAAGGGATGCTCGGAGGATATTAGAAACTTTATTTTGTTACAAAGAAGGTTGCTTGTTCGGTAGAAACGATGGATGGATTCATTCTCAAGTTTCATATCACACCTTTGGCAATTTATGCTAAAATTTATTAGATGTATCGTGGCTTGGGGATCCAATTTTGGTGGTTTGAGATGAAGCAGATAATGGTGGTGTTTTTTACAAAGTTCATGGCTTTCTTATAGTTAAAGGAAGAGCATTGTTAACGTAGTGATTTGTTGTAGCCCTTGTATGTTACTGAGTGTAAGTGGGTTGAAATCATAATGTATTTCATCATAGGGTTACCCGGAACATTGGGATGCTGTGATTCTATTTTTGTGATAGTGGATCGGTTGAAGAAATTATATTACTTTTTAGAGATGAAGGAGTCAAACACAGTAGATGCGTTGGATAAGATATATGTTGAGGATGTGGGGTGGCTTTATAGAGAAATAGGGTTCATTGTGTTAGATTGGGATGCATGGTTAACCTCATGAATATAGAGGGGATTACAATGTGATTTTGAAACTCAGTTACACCACACCACTTCTTTCTACCCATAGACAAATGGGTAGATGGAAAGTACTATCAAGATGCTGCAGGATATGTTGTAGTTGTTCATCTATGAATTTGGTGGATCTTGGTTTTGACACCTTCCCTTGGTGGTGTTTTATTATAATAATAGTTATCAGTCTTCGATTGGAATGTTCTTATTTGAGGATTTGTATGGAAGAATATGTTGTTCTCCATTCTGCTGGACAGAGGTTTGGGAGACAACTGTTCTTGGTCCTAATGTTGTTCCGAGCATGATAGAGAAGGTTCAGCTTGTTTGTGAGAGGATTAATGTTATGCTGGATCAGAAGAGGTCTTATACCGATCACCAGAGGAGGCACGTAGAGTTCAATATTGGGGACCACATGTTCTTGAGGTTTTCTGATAGATGTGGGAAATAGAGGTTTTGTAGAGGGAGTATGCTTTCTCAAAGGTATGTTGGTCACTTTGAGGTGTTGGGGAAATTTAGAGAGGTGGCGTATTAGTTGGAATATCCACCATGGTTGTGGAAGATCCATGATTTCCTTCACATCTATCATCTTCGTCGGTATCTTGAGGATGAAACCCATGGAATTTATTGGGGAGAGATATATATTGAGGATGAAATGGAATTTGTGGGACAACTAAAGATATTCAAGATCACTAAGAGAAGGAACTATGTGGATGAATAATTTCTTTGATTTATGTGTTTTGGATGAATGGTGGCATGAAGGATAGTACAAAGGAGCAAGAAATAAAGATATTATCCAAGTACCCAGAGTTTTTTTTGAGTTTTTAGTTTCCTTGTTTTGATTTGTGACATGATTTTTGAACCTTTTTTAATTATATGATCTGTCTTCTTTGTGTTGTGATGTGTTTGGTGTGATGTGTGATAATGTCCTAACACATGAAAAGGGGCGAACTCAATTACTAATCAAGACCTATTAACTATGATGTGATTAAACATGTGCTGGTGTGTTATCGTCATCCAGAGTATATTATATCTTGACATAGAGGTAGTCATTCCCTAATTCATGTTTTTGAGATTGTGAAATTTTTTGGTTGTGAAATGGTTGGGTGGTAGTGCAGTTGTGCAAGGGGAGACAGTTTGTAGTTGTGGTTTTGTGGTGATGAGGTTGTTGGGGATGTTTTTGGTTATTTAGTTGGGGGTTCTTAGCTCGTGGTTGAAATTGAGGTATGATGAGATCTTTGAGAGGGATATCATAGGGTGGTTATTCAGATCCGTTTTTTTATTGGCTTGGTTTTCAATTATCAAGAGAAAGAATCATTAGAGAGGCAACTAATGTAACAGTTTGTACCTTCCTAGTCCATTACATTGTTGTTTTTGGTTATTCAAGTTGATTGGAGGAGTCATAGAGGAAGTCTGGAAAGGTTTGGTTGCTAAGAGCTTGATGTAGGTACATTTCAAAATGTGTAAACATTTTACAAGGTGTGAAATAAGGTTTCATGACATGTAAACATTTAACACAATGTGAAAGGGGGTTTCGAGTTGTGTAAATATTTTACATTACATGATAGTGGGATTCACGATGTATAATATACTGGGTTTTATAAATAAATAATAAAATAAATGGGCAGCATGTTTTTTGATGGAAACTAAACTCTGAGGATTTCATAACATGAAAGGGGCTTACACGTCATGTAATACCCTGATACAATGACAATTTAATGTTCTTTTTGATCGAATTATCAATCATTCACCCATGGTTTCTTCTTACTCTTATTTTGGGTGAACCCTAAGAACACTACGGGTTTCATTAAGTCCATTTCATCCCTCATTGATTAGTTGATCCCAGTGGTTGTACATTAGCTATCTGTATATTATCCTTGGTGAGTTATCATCTATTTATTATCCTTTTACTTCTGTTATTCTGTTGAGTTCTACTATGGTGTGGTAGTTTGGTTTGGTTTGTGAGTATGGTTTTAATTTTTATGGATCCTTGGTGCAGTGTAGGTTGATCTATAGTTCTTGTGGTGCGGTTGTAGTTCATGGGCATTCTTCTTCATCCAACAGTGCACATCATGTTGGAAAACTTCTTTTAGGTAGAGATTTTCATGTTTCTCCTTATTGTGTATCATGCTGGAGGGATTTTCTATTGTTTAACTTAATGTTCTGGTTGTGTTGGGTTAATTTAAAAAAATAAATTGGTTAAATTGAATTGAAGGTTAAATAGGTTGGTTCGAATATTTTTACATTTTTATTGTTATTGTGATATTGTGGATCATACGGGCTTGATGCCACACTGAAAATTGTGGCCATTGGGGGTTTTTTTGGCCCTGGATATATGTATCGTGAGTGTTGTGATTGTTGGGATATCACCCAAAATAGAAAATTTTAATTAAATATATATGGATAATATAATGGTTTCCCTAGTATTATGACTTTTGTGATAATGCCCCCAATAAATAAAGTGGAATGTGATAAAATCCCATTTGTAAATTTGTATAATGATCCTGATGTGTTGTGATGTGTGTGGTCGTACATGTGGGATGACGTTTTGTGGTTGGGGATTTTGGTTCAGATGGTTGGTTAGACGTTCTTGTGAGGAGGTGAGGTGAGATTGTTGGGTATGATTTTTTACTTGTGATATATGGTTGTTTTATGCTAGATACCTAAGTATTGATGGAATATATGAATGTTTAATAATGTTTGAAATGGAATGTTTTGGATTGGTTAATGGGATGGAAAATTATCAATGGAAAATTAAATGATGTGTTGTGTGACTAAATGTGGTGAATAATATATAATAAAATGAATCAGTGTAAAACATGTAGGAAATATGAAATCCCATTAGATTATCAAGGATATTCATGTTCTGAAATGATTTTTGTAGTTACTTATAAATGAATTTAGGGGTGGAAGAAAAAGTGACAATGCTATGAGATGGTTGTTTGTTTGAGAACACTAAGGTTGGTAATGAGTGTTTGATACTATATATATATATACACACTTTTATCTCCCCTTTGATTTCTATATGAACCCACCCACATTGACCACTATGCATAGGACAACAACATAGTCATTCTTGGGGTTTCATTCTAAAAATCCTGGTGGGAGGATGGATGGATAGCCACCAGATCTTCCCTACCACCTCATCTAGGTTATTATGGACCAAGATTCTTTGGGCATGTTGGGATGTGGTGTCCCAAGTGTCTTCAAGATGAGTTGTGATGTGGAGTCCAAGTTGTCTTTGGGATGAATTGTGATGTGTTTCCCCATGTTTCTTTGAGATGAGATTGGATGATATGTAATGTGATGTGTGGCCCATGTGTGTGTGGGAGGGATGTGATTTAGTGTTTGGACTAGGTGTGTATGGGTTGGATGTGTTGTGGTTTGTGGTCCAGGTGTGGGAGGGTTGGATGTGATGTGGTGTGTAGATGAGGTGTATGCAGGTGTGATGTGTAGTGGTGTGTGGGCTTGGTGTGCGCGAGTTAGATGTGGTGTGGTGTGTGTCCTAGGTGTGTGCGTTCGGGATGTGTTGTGGTGTGAGGCCCAAGTTTGTGGATGTGTGATGTGTTGTGGTATATTCAAAAGAGGTGGAAGTGCCAAGATGTCTACCATTGAGGTGTGATAATGGCTAATTAGTGGAAATTGGTATAAGGTACCATATTGTCAATGTGATTCCAATTATATAATATCACAGGCATTGAATTTTTTTGGTGAGTGTGCCTTAGTATGTTTGGTGTGCTTAGTATACCTGTTTAGGTGTTTTTTGGTTCTACTATTTTCTCATACGGTCATTAGTATGCTTCTTTCACATGTGCATGGGAGACTTGAGATTTTACTACAAAGTATACTTGTATGATCACCATACAAATATAAACCTATTTTCTGGTTTTTGTGGATTTCATGGACTCTGATAGAACTTATAATCTGAGATCCTTGATAGTTGTTGTGTTGCAACTATAGTTTTGTTTTGGGTATTTACTTTAGGGACATTTATCTATATCATTCCTCTTTATACATGCATCGTGGAATGGTTTTTTTCTTATATATATGTGTTGGAGTTGTTTGTGGATGATTCATCTTACGTTACGATCCTATTTCTTCTATAGAGGGTAATGCCTCAAATACTATGAGATTATTGTACCATTGGTTCACTTCGCCAACCTAGGGCCTATTTGAGGTGCGACTCGGGGGGTCATTATCACTCTTCCCACATTCTATAATATTTAGAGGCAGGGGGTTATGACAATGTTCAAGGTAGGTTTCCTCACTAGTAGTTTGATGAAAATGAGAAGGTAGTATAGGATGTGCAAGATATGGAAATTGGGTTCGCACGATTAATATAATAACTATTTCACAATCAGTATACTGACCACAACAAACACTTTTCCTGAAAAAATAAACAAATCATAGTAAATTATAGTAAAATAAATAAATAAAACAAATCTTATAAAAAATTGAATATTTGAAAAAAGATAAAGGTTGAATAAATTTATTTATTATGTTCATACATTAAATTGTCCAACATAAACAAAATAGTGAATTACATTGAAAAATTAATTAAAAGAATGAATAAAATTGTTAAACAAAAAATAGGAGATTTAAAGACTAAAATTTATTAATTTTAAAAATAATTTCAATAAAGATAAAATAATTCAAGAACAAAAATCAATATTCAAAATCATGTTTTTGAAAAAAATGAATAAATGAATAAAAAATGTCAGTACTAATAAAAAATGTCAGTACTAATAAAAAATAAAAAAAAAGATGGGTTAAACAAATTTATTTGTTTAATTAAAAAGTAATTATTGAAATTAATATTATAACACTAAATTTAATGTTTTTATCAATAATTAAAAAATTATCAACAATTAAAATTTATTATATAAAAATATTATCTTGAAATTAAATAAACCTCTAATTACATTAAATGATTTGGAAAAAATTAATAAATTATGACTCACATAAAAATCCCCCAAACATAAATTTTTCTTCCGCCAAAAAAATTCATGCACTTTGCCTTTGTAAAATAGACAACAAGAAATTTCACTGCATTATCAATATGAATCATGTCAAGAAACTACTTTATAGAGGGAATTTTTTTTATTCAAGACCTAATTTTAAAATAATGAGCATAGGAAGTCCCTCTTAAGATCAAATACACACTAGAAAATGAAGGGAACATTGTTTCATTCCCTATTGATTATTTACTTTCTCTTACTTGAAGTCAGACACTACCATACTTCAATTCAAATTCTAAGAGTCAAGACATGTTATATTTAAGTGGAAATAAAATATTAAGAGAAGTAACCTTGAATTATGACTATTTCATGGGTTCGAAAAAGTTTTTTAATCTCTCTCTTCTTTGATACTAATCAGATGATATTCATATGATTCAATTTTCCCTTCTGCATTTGGGTTCAATATTAACCTCATCTTAATGGGGTCATTTTTACAAGGAGTTTTTTTAATTTTCCTAGTCAAAGGTTTCTGAATAACACTATGAAAAAAACTTATTGAGTTTATCATATATTTATTTACAGAAATGAACCTATTGTGCCTGTCTCATAGACACATTGCGGGATCCCAATTTTCCATTTAACTTAGGTTTCAAAGAAAATATATGATTAACATTAGAGTTTTCTCATTAAGTTGATTGATATGAAAAATTGTTTCCCCTAGGTTGAAGTTCAAATTTATAGTTTCCTCATGTTATGAACACAATTAAATAAATATCTTGGTTATCCCACTCAATTTTTATGTTTCTGAATAGAAAAAACATGAAAATACCATGCACTACCACTCATAAATACTACACTTGAAAAAATTATAGAATTCATGCATCCCTCGACAACCAGAACATTATTATTTTTTAGACATGACATAATTTAGTGTAATTGGAATCCTAAGACCCTCAGTTTGTGAAATTTTTTGAAAAAATTCCGGCCATTTTGCTTCAAGAAATTTAATGGTAATTTTGATGTATATACAATTGAAGTAAATATTTTTCAAAAAGAAGACTCCTCTCCCGCATACATAAAATAAAACAATGTCCCTAATGTGGAATCATAAGACGGGATAAATTTTCAATCAAACAAAAAGTTTTCAATTTAGTAGTAAAAATAATGTGAAAGGGGTTACATTAAAGTTCAAAAAACAACTTTTTCACACAACTATTAGTAAAACAAATATGAAAATGATCCCTAACAACAACTATCATACAATCACGAATATAAAACTACTTCCTTGTAAATGTTCTTTCTTTTAATTATTATACCAAATATATTAATATTCATTCTAGTTCAAATAGTATCCTGATAAACAATTTTGTATAACAATAGTTGAAAGAAAGTGATTGAAATAGGATAAAGAATTATCCACAATGAAGCTTAATATAATTTTATACTCTCTATAATTAAATTAGCTATCACCCAATAAATAAATCATGTTCAGACATTACATAATATCAATGGGTATTTCCGAAAACATAATTCACATCAGCAGATAGTAAAAGTTAAGCAGAGTATTCAAATTGAAAAATGATAAAAACCATTTATGTGAATATTGGTGTTTTGGTCATTTATGTTTAATCAAAATTTACTCCTAATTAACAATAAGTGGATTCCTCTAGTTAACACCTTAAACATTCGGAAAGGTTAATAAAATTCAAATAGTAATATTGAGATTAATTATTATGAGAATAAACCAAAGGTTTTATTTTATAGATTTTATCAAAATGTCATAGTTTGTTGTTCCCTTGGTCTACCCATGGCAAGTTTAGGGAAGCACTAACACTATAGTAGTAACAAGTCATATGATACTAGTGTATAGAAGTAGTATAGGACTAGGGAATTAGGCATCAGAAGATAATTTTATTAGTTTAGGTAAATAAAATGAAAATAGGCAAATACCATGGTTATTTCGCATGAAATTCCGAATTTATAGTGCTCAGTTTGACTTGAGAAAGATTTTGACTTCAAAAAAATAAATGGTTGGCGAACCCTTTAATTTCCCATCACATAAGTGTTTTATTCTCTAGATATTTACAAAAAATGGTATTTTTTCTCAATAAGATTCTTTATAGCTCTATTAACAAGCACTCTTAGAATGGTGAAGGGACCGACTACTTGGTTTGGAGTTTTCCTAGTAAACGTTTCAACCAATAATTGAATATTAGGACCCTTTGAAAATCCTTGAAATCCATATTATAAATTATTGAGTCATGAATTTTTTTTGTTTTCTCTTTTAAAATTTTATAATATTTATACAATTTCCTACTGATTTCTTCCATCTCACTCAACTCTAGCAACCTCTTCTCACTAGAAGACATGATGTCATAATTTAGGGCCTTCACATCCCAAAAGGCCTATTGATGCTGTTCTATAGAATATGGAAAGTACTTATAATGATATTTTTGTTTGGGGAACTCCCTATGGGGATCTTATAAGCAGTTCTATAATGACACAATGCCTTATCCAAGTTCACAGAAGAATTATTTATTGGGTTAGAAACTGTCTTCTCCAAAATTTGAATGAGCTATCTATTAAATACTTCTGTCCTAACACTAGATTGTGGGTGGAAGGTTATACTGGTTCTATATGAAACCCCATACTTATAAATTAAATTCTTGAACTTATAATTCTTCAAATGGGTTCCATTATTGTTAATCAATTATTTGGGCTCTCCAAACCTAGAAAATATATTTTTCATTATCAATTTCACCAAAATAGTAGAAAGATAGTTAGGAATAGACATTTCCACAAACTTATTAGACCCATTGTTTACAACCATAAGATTATATTCCTTCCCATAAGAGGATGTGAAGGGTTCTATGAAATCATACCCAAACATTGAAAATACTAACCAACAATATTTATTTTTTTGGAAGCTCCATTCTTCTAATAACATTTAAAATAATTACTCACTTGTCACAGACAATGGTCAACTCCTAGAATCCTTGAAATTTTTTGGAAAATAGAAACCATCCTAAACGTTTTTTGGGAATTCCTTTCCCCTCTATGGTGTCCAACCCAAGGTGATGAATGGTTGATCTCAAGGATGGGTAACATTTCATCATTAGGCACACATCTCGACAAAATAAAATCTAAAAACATTCTAAAAATAAGAGGGTTATTCTTGAAGTAATATTTCAAATTATATTTAAATTTCTTCTTTCGGTTCTATGAAATATCATTAGTTATAACACCAAAAAATAGTAAATTTTCATAATATGAAAGAAAATAAAATTTCTGCATAGAAGAAGTATACAATTTTTCATCTGGGAATGATGTTTTTATCTCGCTTAGTTCCTCAATTTAGGTGTTAGGTATCATAAATAAAAAAATTTGAACCATATTTTATCCCCCCTTTATCCATGATTACAAGATAAAATTTCCATAAATGAATAGTGCACCTATCGAGAATTGGATTTGAGTTCTTCTTATACTATTGGTACTTGAGGGATGAATGGTTGGTAAAAAGATCACCGTTGGCTCTATCGAGTATTGTCTAAATTTTTCAAATGAACGAATAACTACGTATAACTTATTTTTAGTTGTGGAATAATTATTTTGAGTATCATATATTAGCTTTATAATATAATAATTAACATATGATATTTTATCATTCCTCTACCATATAATTGAAACTATAACTAAATCACTAGCATCACAAATAACTTCAAATGGGAACTTCTAGTCTATGTCTGTGATCACTGGTGAAGTGGTATGTTTTTTCATAAGGAGTTAAATGTACTCTAGACATTTTTATTCAAATATATATGGTGTGTCCATGAAAATTATAGGAGGGAGTGGCCTAATCATCTTGTAATTTTTTCAATGAACCTCCCGTAAAATCCAGTATGAACTATAAATATTCTAATCCCCTTAAATTTTTCAGGTGGTAAAATATTTTGGATTACCTCATTTTTTTTCAATATCAACATCTAGCCACTTTTTAGAATCCTTGGTACCGAACACAATTTCCTATGTATCTATGAACTAGATCAATTCCCAAATTAGAATAATATTTTTCTATTGGGATACTTCCAAAAATGATTCCATATTTTTAAGGTTTTTTAAAAAAATCACATCCTTCAATTGAAATATCATCCATGATGTCACATACCATGTTTGAATTCCATCCAACCCGGAATCTGACCTGATATAAGACATTATCTGAATGGAATCATTGATCCCCATGATATGTAATCTAGATTCGGGAATCAATGTAATCCCTATTGGAATGATTTTTCCCAATAAACCATGATCATATTAAAATAAACTGAACAAGAAGAAGACCCAACATTAACTGAATATTAATAAATACCCAAACTAGTCCAAATACAAAAACTACTGAGAAAAGGAGAGTCTACATACAAAGACTAAAACTAGACAATGATGACCAGATCCCTATGTGACATCTTGTTCACCACCTACCATAAGAAAAACCTACTACAAATGTGAGAAAATGAACCATGAACCTGCACCTATAATACAACATGGGTTTAATAACACTGAGTGGAACAAGTAGTCTGTGATATTAATATCTCAGTAGGTAATCACCGTATAATCCATGCATTTCATTTCCCAAAATAGTTAACAGTCAATAGTTTGAAATACATTCATAAATAGGATTTTAAACATTTTAAACAACTTTATAGAACATTCCACAAATTCTGTTTTTGAAACAACACACGCAACATCCAATTTTAAAAAAGGTTTCATAGTCTAGTTCATAACCAAATCCCAAAATACAATCCATACCATGTGTCCAAAAAAGGGATATTAAAAAATTAAATGAATTGATATAGATAATATAAACTAGTAGGGTGAATATCCACATGTAGTAAAAAAATTAATAGAACACATAAATAGAAAATCATTCGTATTTCTAAACATCTCTAGAACGATTCATGAATGTAATCATTTTAGAATAACCTACCAGTGTATGGTGTAGCTCCATAGTAAATAACTAATTGGCCTTCCAAAATAGGCAAATATTTTGGAATGTCCAACCTAGCCCTATAAAGTCAAGGGGTACCAACCCGTTTAATTGGGGTTGATAAGATACCATCACTAAATGCCCTGAAATATGCCCATGAATCCCATAATGATATTAATAATATTAATATATGTAGATACATGGTATATAAACCACTACCAACACTGTTCTCATTCATGATATATTAGAGAGGATCTCATCCAATGTCCTGATGGTCTCATTACTATAAAATTCTCATGAAAAAGTTACTATAGGGGATCTCATCTAGTGTTATATTGGTCTCAAGATATTATCTAAGAATCACTACTCACTTGAAAGGATATTTCTTTCACAGATACCAATTGTGCATAGCTTTAGAGAAAACATATGAAAACCAACTATTCTCATCGGAAATACCCTTTATAATGTTCGTACACCCACCAAATACATTTTAAAATACAATTCACATGACCTGGAAAATATATGAAATCATTTTAAAACACTAAAAGAAGAAACCATGTGAAAAAAAAAACATTTATTTAGACATATAGCATTTCAAGTTCATTTTCACATCAAGACCACTTGATAACACGCCTCACAATACATTCAAAATTCAAAGAAACACTTATAACAAACAAAAAGAGGGAAACCTTGAAACACAAAAAATATCTTTTAAAAACCAACTTCCAAACCGTGTGCATATTAAACCCATTTTGGAAATACCTTATTAAATAAACAACTCTTTCTTCTAAATCTGCACAATAATCCACCCATAAATATCACACTATAAAAGTCAAAAATTTCCACATGCATGGTCCAAATCACACTCCAAAAAAGCAATCAAAATATTTACAAGGAAAAATTCCACTCAAATAAAATAATCTCACTTTAAAATAATACATAAAATTTTAACAGACACATTGTGTTAATAAATATATAAAATTTTTAAGGAAACCACATTAAAACGACCTTAACCAATTTTTCCAACCGAAAAGCACTATACCATGCCAAAATATTATACCACAAGCATGAGAGACACATTTATATATTATTAAACAATCTTCAAGTATCAAATGGAATAAGTAATAATGCTAATGGAAAAAACTATTACCTCAATGACATATGGATGCAACCAAGCATCTAGAGGAGGAAGATTCAAGACAGACACAATATGCACACCCTAAAATCTAAGAAAAACCACCACACAACATCCCTTTTCCTTAGGGTTTATCCAAAATATAAAACCCCTCAAATGTAATCCTAGAACTCAAGAGGGTGGGGATAGGATAAGAGGATATTGGATGAAAACCAAGAGAAACTCACATCAAAGTCTTAAAGAAGCATCCATAGAGGGAGGAGTGCAAATGGGAGGGGGGTTTAGGACCCCCCCTCATGTTACACAAATAACCATGAGAAAGGGGAATTTATTTAGGGAAAAAATAAAGGAGGGAAGTATAGTAATTTCATGATTGAAAAATTTTGGGCAACTTGCATGGTATGGTCGCACGGTTTTCCAAACCGCTCGCTAACTGTGAGGTCACCACTATCCTAATGGAAATAACCTCATGAAGAATTTCCACACAGTTTCCAAAACCATTCATAACCCATGGGACTTACCCCTAGACCCAAAAAAGCCCCACGGGTTTCCTTAACCATGAATGAATCTTGCGCCCCTTGATTCCAAGCACAAAAACATAAAATTTTATACAAAAACACAAAAAATAAAACCGCGACTCAACCTTAATCTCAAAAAGGACCCATGATTAAGAAAATAATACAATAAATTAATTCCCACAGTCATTGTGTGACAATTATCCCCAACATAAACACTTTCTTCCACTAAAAATTCACCCAGATGAATAGTATACAAAACTCATTCCCAAACCTAGGAATAAACTAAAAAGACCATTAACCTTGGTGTGGACATTCAATTCACAAGTCACTCCCAACCATCTATAGAGTAAATCACAAAACGAAGAACAATGAGATAACATGAGAGGGTTCTACCCATTACAAATACCCAACGAACACTACCAGCAATGAGATTAAGTCACGGATACACTGACATGGGAAACTCAACACAAATTAACATAAATGTTTCCACACAAGCTAAACCACACCACCACCAAAACAAGAACTCTGAACATGGAACTCATAAAACCATCCAAAATCCCCCAACATAGTTTTAACACTATTGAAATAATCTGTAACCAAATTGAGATCCCGAACAAAAATAACAATCAATGATTTTTTCAAGCATGGATCTCTCCAAACAAGCACAATAGAAAACTAGAAGTGATTCAAATAAAGGATAACCATTTAAATATTGACATACATGGAACAAAAATAGGATGAAAAGAGGACAGGGCCACGAAGACTCTTACACATATAAAAGAAACTCACAAAGGGAAGGAAATTATAATAGGATACTTAAAATGTCTCTATCCAAACAAAGGATAAAAAACCTGGGCTAAGGTTTCCTACTCCCTTGGTGATAACCTAATTGTGCACAAGTTTCACTTCGGTGGATATGGATGGAGTCCTGATGACTGATTATTCAAGTACCTCATAATCAGGAAATAACATCCTCTGATAAATACTTCTTCCTCTTGAAATTATTCCTACAAAACTTCCCCAGATGACCCAAATGGCTAAAATGATGGGAAACCCTCTCAGGATTGTTACATGATGGCATCAAATACCTGAACTAGACACATTGAAAGCATACAACCGAGTGATCCAACGATCAAGAGGTAGAAAACAATGGAGGAAAATCCTCAAATAAATATTCTTATTTCATGAACTTTTTCCATATGGGGAACCTCATTGAGAAATAAGAGACATAATATTTCCAACTTACGCTACATAATCCAACTCATATTGGAATGCTTCATCCACCAACTTCCTTAAATGAAGATCTATATAGAATATGTTTCACTTCTTTTCTCTGAAGTAACTCCCATAATGAGAATATAAGTCTTCAAATAATCATATGATGATATCTTCTAAGATAAAGAAACTAGATTCTTGAAGTGTTCCACATAGACCTTCCCAATATACTGGCCTTGTTGAATACTCTTGAGCGCTTCAAATTTCATTATCTTCACCTCCATAGGTATAAAAAATTAGAAAAACTATTAAAAAAATTTCATTTCCTCCTAACTGTCATCGATGATAGATCAATAAACATCCGTTTATCTAAAGATGGACCCTAAAACAAACGCAAAACAACACAGAATCTAACATCTTCAGGAGTTCCTAATGATATCCATGGGAGTCTTTCTTCACAACATATTATCAATAGAATAGATGCACAAAACCAAAATCAACATCAACTAGAATCATAATCAAGAAGGGATTCTCAAGCCAAGAAAACATGCTCATAAGCCCAAAAAATACAAGAAAAATTAAAATACTCTATGAAAAAACCACTAATACCATTTTAATATTAAAACCAATATATTTCAAGGGAAATTTCCAGACACCAAAATAATTTTTTTTCAAAACATGGGTTCACTATTTTAGTTTAAATCCTTCCCTAGAATCATATCCCCAATTCAAAAACCAACTCAGAAAAAAAACCTTTAATTTAATATACACACCTTTTGAATCCTACAATCCTTCACATATGGGTCCATCCCCTTCTGCTTATTCAATGCACACATTCCAACATGCACTTTCAATACATTCCCACACATATGCGAATATCCATAAGGAATACCAAGGGTAACAAAAAACATTACACTGTTAAACCCACGAATTCACCCAATTTTAAATTCCAATCACTTCCACTTTTAAATCCCCTTATTCCTATATATAACTATTTGAAGGAAATAATTTATTTTTACAAAACCATTTTCATTTTAAAATATCACTTACACAAACTAGAACTAAGAAATAAGACAACCCATGCCAAACTACTTGAGTGAGGAACTAGTTTCCATACCTAACTCAGTGGCATGGTTAGTGGGATAGGCCTCAAGTAGGCATTAAAAAATAATGATAACATAATACATGCACTTGGTCTCCACATGGGTCACTTCTCCATGTGATATCACAACATGACACTTTCTCACCTCCATTGTAATTCCTCAATACAAAACACGGGAAAAATACTGAAATCCTAGACTATCCCTAGATACTTGAGGTTTATTTTGAGAAAAGGTTAATGAAGTCCTTCTAATACCTACCTATCGAGTCCCGACTGTTCTTATCTCCCACTACCTAAACCCCTAAATAACAATGGCCTGTTATGGAACAATTTTTTTGTGAACCAATTCGGGATTCTCTCTAACCTGACATCCGACCCAATCTGAGATATGGCCCAAAGTGTGTTCCTGCTCACCATGGGGTGGTAACTAGTGTCGGTAAACAAATTAATCACCATGGGAACAATTGTTAAAAATAAAATAAGATCAAATAAAATAAACTAAACAAGAATAAGAACCAAAAATAACAGAATACTAATAAGTATGTAAACTGAAACAAATAAAACAATTGTTAAAAAAATGAATAAAAATATCAAAAACAGACCACACATACCATATCTACATTTGGCCTCTTAGTCACCACTAACCATAACAACAACAAGATCCAAAAGAGAGAAAACGAACTCGGAACCTACACCTAAAAGATAGCTCAGGTCTACGGATGTCTAGTGGCATAAGTAGGATGTGAGCTTAACAGTACGATATGCAATCACCATAAAATACATTAATTTGTTTTCCAAAAAAATTCCAAAAAAAATAATTTTAAATAAATTAAAAATTGATCTTCTAAATGTTTTAAACAACTAATTATATCTTTCCATGAATTCTCTTTTTTAAATAATACACACAACGTCAATTTTTAAGAACGATTTCACATTTTTAAAATCCAATTAAAAACCAAATACCAAAATACAATCCATACCAGGTGACAAAAATTGGGCTAGAAAAAAAGTAAATTAAATGAGAATGATAATGTAAAAATGTAGGGTGAATATAAGTATGTAGTATAAAAATAAACATAACACATAAACAGATAATCATGGGTATTTCCTAAACATCCCTAGAGTGATTCGTGGACATACTCATATTAGACTCACCTACCAATGTATGGTTCAACTCCACTATCAATAAAAATTGGCCTCCGTAAATTGAAGAATCTAATGGAATGTACCACCTAGCACAATAATATCAGGGGTACCAACCCTTCTAATACGGATCCAAAAGAAAGCATCACTTGACCCTCTAAAAGTGTCCTAGAGATATCACGATAATAATAATAATAATATCACTTGGAGAAACATGGTATTACAACCACAATCAACACCATTCTCATCCACGATCCATTAGAGATGATGTCATAGAATGTTCAAATTGTATCAATACTACGACGTTCTCATGCATGAGACACTATAGAGGATGTCATCCAAAGTTCCAGTGGTCTCAAGATATAATCCAAGCATCACAACTCACATGAAAATAAATTTCGTTCACAAGTACTAATTTGGCCTAGATTTGGAGAAAACATATGAAAACCAACAATTCTCCTGGGAAAATCCCTTTTCTTAAAGTCAAACACACACCAAATCCATTTAAAAACATTATTCACACAACTTTCTTAATTTATGAAATCATTTTTAAATTACTACAAGAAGAACTTATATGAAAACCATACATTTCAATGTAAATATCCCCTTTTAAATTAATTTTCAAATCAAGAACAATTTTTAAAATTATTTACAACACTTTCAAAATTCCAGGAAACACATAAAAATCACCATAATATGGCACACTTGAAACACAAACAATATCTTTTAGAAACAAACTTCCAACCCATGAACATTTCAAACCACTTTTGAAAAAACCTAGTTTAAAGAAACACCTCGTGATTTTCAATAAACACAACAAGACTCCCATAAATATCACACCATAAAAGTCACAAATTTTAACATACAAGGTCCAACTCAGACTCCAAAAAAGATATTAAAATATTTCCAAGTAAAAACACCACTCAGAGTACACAATTTCACATTAAAATAAAAATTTTCATTTTATCAAACACCTTGTTTTCATAAATATAAAATATTTATAAAGAAACCCCTTTAAAACTACTTACACCGATTTTTTTACATCACAGAAACACCATTCCTAGCCAAAACATCTTACTATAAGTTTTAGAAACATATTTTCATATTATTAAACATCTAAAATTATGAGAATGAATGTGATGGAAAGGAAATGGATGGAAAAGTGAAACCTCACCATGGGAATCCAAGAAGTCAAGAGAGGAGGAAGAGTAAAAGAGGATATTTTACAAAAATCAGGATATAATTACCTTAAAGGCTTCTAGAAGAATCCATAGAGGGAAGAAAACAATAAGAAGGGTGGTTTGGAACCCCCTCAAGCACAAAAACTACCATGAGGGGGGAGGGTTTGATTTAGTATAAAATGAGAGGAGTGTAGTATTTGAATTTCAAGATGTAACATTTCTTGTAAACTTACATGGTTTGGCCACACCGGTTTCTAAATCGCGTGTGAACCATGAAGTCGCCACATTCCAAATAGAAAGAACCTCACACACGGTTTCCACGTGGTTTTACAAACAAGGAGAAACCTGAAATCCTTACCCCTGGAACCTAAAACAAGCTATATAGTTAATTGGGAAAAGATGCACACTTTCCTTCAACCGTGTGATAATCATGCTCTCCTTGATTACTTTCCCAAAAACATAGAATTTTTAACAAAAACTCATTCATTCATACATGGACTCAACCAGAACCTCAACCAAATGATACAAGATCATGAAAAGAATAAAATAAATTAATTTTCAAGGTTGGGGTGTGACACATGGACAGTTCCATTATTATTTCAATTATGATTGAGAATATTTCCCTCAAGTATTATTGAGGAGTGTCTAGGGAACCATTCAAGCCAAAAGGAATTCACTGATAGGAAAATTTCTCAAATGGATAAATAATTTTTTTTTTATTTTCCTGATCATTTTGTGAGATATAAATCTAGTTATAACTGTAGTAACCATCATGAATGTAGAAATATTAATTTTCATCCAATGTCTGTAGAATTTATTCCATAAATGGAATGGGTAAATGATATTCCCTTTTGGTAGCATTTTGTTTTATATACTATATACATGACCTCTATTTATTATTGTTCTTGTTTGAATTTTTCCATTTCTTTTATTTGTTATCACATTTACCCCCTTTTATTAGGGACTACATATATAGAACATACCCAAGGACTGTTATAAATAGGAAATATAATCTCATTATTAATAAATATGACCACTTCCTATCATAGAAATTCATCTGTGTTTAGGTCAAGTGTTCACTAGGCATCCACTCTTGGTTTTTACTCTTCTTCCATTGGTATTTGATGCATGTAAAACTAAATACATATAACCTTTATATCATCAATTTATTGTCCAATAAGATTCCTATAATTCCCTTAATAAAATCAATAGGTTTTACTTTTTAAATTTCCTCTTGTTTGGATGAAATAATTATAGGTAGTGTAGAAAAGTCACTTAAAAAGGAATATTTAAAATGGGATGGCATGGAATTTAGTTCCAGATTGGGTCGTTCTCGGCTTAATGGAATACATTTAGGCTTTGGTGGACCTAAGTCTGTATGTTACCTCTTAAAGAAGGCATGGAATAAAGATTCCTCTTCATCAATATTAATTATAGAAAATTGTTCCACACAACCAATTTTTGTGTGTGTGGAATTGATGTCTTTTATGTAAAACTCATCTTGGTATTCCAAGAATTCCTCCTAAGACTCATCTAAAGGATATTTCACCTTATTGGGACTAATTCCATTATAGGATTCATTAAGGAAATCTGGTGCACCAATAATTTCTTCATTCATCCTCAAAAACCCTTTCTTCTTCCCCATTAAATGATTATTTATCTCCCAAAAGTGTATCTCTTGGAAAAATTGGTTCCTGGATGGGTTCTTTATTTTATTAAAAACATTTAATTCTTGTTTTTGTTCACCCAAGTTGAATCTTAATTTACCCTTTAATACATTGATGAATGTTCCCACTACTGCATGAAAGGACCTATAAAGTATGATAGGTACCTCCTGATCACTCTCCATAACTGATATCAACAAATTAGTATGGAAAAAGCAGATTTATACTCCCACTAGTAAATCATATACTCTACTAACTGGGTGTGTATTGGATCGAGCAGAAATTTATAAAACAATTATGTTGGGTTAGGTAACTCATAATCTAATGTTTTGAAACAATGAAAATGGAATTATATTGATGATTTTTCCAAGATCACATGCAAAAGTTAACTATCCACCTCTATCTTAAAAGGATCAAGGGATAACAAAGTTCAGTGTGTCTTATATGTTTGGGAGGTATCATAATCTATAATGCACCACTCTAATTCTATGTGATATTGTAAGTGGATCATCTTTGGTTTTTTGGATTGAAAATATTTTCTTTAGGGATTTTAGATAAGATGAGATTTGAATCAGGGCCTCTAGGAAAAGAATGTAATTATTTAGTTTTTTAGAATGTTTGAAAAATTCAAAAAATTCAGACACATGGTTTTATTTTCTAAATATTTATGGAAAGGAATTATTGAAATAAAGTTACTAATAATTTTAATCATCTATTCAATTTACTATAGGTCTTTTTTATTACCTTTAATTCTTTAAGCCATTTTTCTTATTTCACTATTGGGACAACTAGATTCAAAGAATTTCTAGTGTGACTATCCAAATTTATAGATTCATCATTTTCTAGAATTGTGCTCCCAGATTCATCTAGTTTTTATTTTTTGATAGTTTGGGATACCATACCAGATTAAAGGTGGATTTAGAGAATATTTCTAGTCGAAAAATCTAAGGAATTTTTTCAAGTTTTTACTTTAATAATTATTGTAATCTCAGCCTTATCTCTTCTATAAACTTCATTGGCCAAGTACCCCATTTGAATTTCAATATTTTTCATTCAAGAATCAATTTACACATTATAAAAAACAATTTTTGATATTTGACTATTAAAAAAATCTATATGATATTTGAAAAAACCCTTGGCTTTATCTTATCAGTTAAATAATTCAGCTTTTGGTTTGATATTGAACTACGTCCTAGGTTGTTATAGGAACCTAGTGGGTGCATCAAGTCTAAGAAATCCATTCTTCATCTAAGAGATATTTTGATGATTTCTATACCCATAATTATAAGTGTTTGAAGATGGGTGATTACTAGTATACATCCATGGACTATATCTAGATAAATTTTAATTTTTTATATCTTGGTAAGGCATATCAAAATATGGTAAAGATGAATGTAAATTCCCAAATATTCCATTATGGTTCAATTTATCTCAAAATATTATTTTGATTTTTTTTATTGAAAATCACAGCATCCTGTGGCACATATTTTGGAAAAGGATTGGTTTCTTTCCTAACAATAGTTCTTCTCCTAAATATATATATTTTTGTGTTTTTTTAAAATTTCTTTAATATTTGATTCATTTCATTGATGTTTCTACCTCTAAAGTCTCCACCATCAGATTGGTCCACCAAATCTTGGTGGTATGGTGTTAGACTATTATAGAAAGTTTCAATTGATGTTTGGCATCTTAGAAAAATAATTTTTTTATTTAAAAATTCTTAGACATTTTTAGAGCGTAATGAATTATTTATTTCTAGATACCACAGAAGACAATATTTTTATCAAATTGCGTCTTTAATAGCTAATTTCTAGGTGGATTCACATTTCATGGTTGTTGATTATGAATGTTCTCATCCTCTCTCTTAAATTATATTATATTTTTTTATTTTTTCTTCATCAAATATCTATGGTGTCATTAAATTTTCATTATTAAAGTCTATATGATATTAGGTTTATACACATTTTTCATACACACAACTTCTTCCAACATTTTTTTGAATTTTGTTAGAGGCTTTTTTATAGTTTTTGTATTGGGTTTTTTTATTTTTTGTGTTTCTTTTTTGTATGTTTTTTGTATGTATATTTTTTTATTTGATCCCAGGTCACACGTTTTTTCTCAATAAATGGTGAAAAAAATTGTCATGAGTTCATTTGACTCGTGAAATATAATTATTTATAATTCTACTTATTACTATTCTTTTGATGAGTAGAGGTTGATCCACATGGAAGGAGTCACCTTTTGTGATTTATGTCTCTGAACAAGTTGAAAAAATAGTACAAAATAAAATAAAATAGTACAAGAATATGATGACAATTATAATGGTTATAGAGTAGAGATGAGATTGAATATTTGTGTGGATGTGACTGCAGGAAATAAACATTAATTTCACAAGAAAACAAAGAAGAAAGAAACATAAAAACTAGGATGAAAAACTAATTGATCATATAGGGAATGTAAAATTGGTTGTTTTATACTGATTTTATTTATTTGTGATTTTTAATTAAAAAACGTGGAATTGATTCAGGTGGCTAACTCCATTTTTCCTGAGGTCAACCTATGACAAAATGGCTCCTATAACTTTTCAACTACTGAAGTCCCTCAATCACTTAGTGAGAACAAATAAATTATTATAGAGGTTAATTCTTTATTTGAACATAGTGTGATACTCTCTATCAAACTTTATTTACATTTTAGTGAAATCATAAAATTGAATACTGTTTGGATTTAAGTATTATAAAAATCATAATTCCATGATAGTTGATTTTTTCTAAAAAATTATTAGAAAAAAATAGAGAGAATAAACCATTTAGGAAAATTCATGAAAAATAAAAAATAGATCAACCAATGAAACTTATTGCCACAAAATTTTTGAGATGAATATTATGATTGTATTAAAAATATTAAAATATTTCAACATAGAAGAGATCGTATATAAAGAAATGAAGAAACAAAAGAATGGAGAGAAGAATCTTCTCTCAACCGCAACTCTTGCTTGATTCCTTGTAGCTCCAGATGTCTCAATTCTCTTCCTGTGCTCTGTATTCTGTCAGATATGTGTTGTTTTCTCTATGAGAGTCTATGTCTATATCTAGTGATTCCACCTTTATTGAGTCATCTTATTTTGTCTATTTTTCCACTGCCATCTTATGAAAAAAACTCCAAATTGACCTCTATTGCTTCCATATGAGACATTCACCATGTAATTATCACATCATTGATGAACTGAGCACATGCCCATACAATAGAATGATCAACTAATTGATATTCGGTGCCATGAAGTGATTAATATCCAATTCCTCAGATGATATACCTGAGGAACAAATCAATGGCTTGGACAACTGTGTGAGGGTTATTAAATATCCAGATCCCATGACCTCCTACACAAATTAGATATTTTTATTCAAGAAGAAGAGTCTTCAGGTAGTTATATATATGAAAAATGAATTTCACCATTTAAATTTTGGATGTGGGCTAGTTTGAATGAAATTTTATGTCCATTCCAGTGACGCACTTTAGGTCCTTACAACGCCAAACCAATGACCATAATTTATTTTTTTGGGCCAAGATGTCAATTCTTGTCAACCATCCATTTTTATAGTATTATATATATAACTTAGTTTTATTATTAGTGTTAAATATATAGATAAATATATATGTAATGTTTCATATTTATATACATTCAATAATTAATATATATATTATATAATTATTATTTTTTATATTATTATTGTTATTATTTTTATTATTATATTATTATATTTTTCTTTTTTTTTTCTAGTTTTTTGTTGTTCGGTGCCATAGGCCTTCAATGGATTCTGTTCACATTCAATCAGAAGGGTGGAGAACATAGCTACATCAGTCTTCATTAGTGGCGTACATCTAACTTGTTATTCAAGGGAGGTTCTCTTCTTCAAGTGAGGATGCACTAGAGTATTCTACCACAAGACTCAACCATTCATTGATTTCATATTTGAAGCTCCAATGACCTAGACACTACTTCTATAGGTGGTCTTAAAATTTTTTTATATGTTTTAAAAAAATATTTTAAAAAAATGTTTAGGTTTACAATTTTTTTTAAATTGGTGTGAATGGAGGAAGGCGCGATGCTGCCTTCCCCACTAAAACAATTTTTTACTATTTTAAATATTATTTATTATATATTTAAATTTTTTATTTTTTATTGTTTTTTTGTTTATATATATATATATAAAATAAACCCAATTTTTTTCAGCATAGTTTATCAACTACTTAATATCCAGTAGTATTGTCATTACTACAGTATTCATTCTAACAGAAATTCTCAACAAGGGCTCTCTTTTATAAAAAGTCTTTCCATGAGAATCATTATGTATTTCTAATGTGGGATTTAGGTTCTCTCTTTTCTGCAAAGAACATTGTCCATTTTTGATTTGGGATTCTTTTTCAAGTACATGGATTTGGAAGACTATAAAATATAAACTATAATACCAATATAAATTAATCTTAAAACATATATTAAACATATAAGAAATATTTGAAAAAATAATTTCATAAAAAAAGTTGATAAAAATAGTTTATAAGCTTTCAAAACAACCTACTTGAAACTTAAAAATGTTTTAAGTATGTGTTTTGGAAAGACTATAACATAAAAAGTTTAAGACGAATATAAATGAAACATAAATCATGGATTAAAATTATAATAAATATTTGAAAATATATTGAATTTTGTAAAAAATGTTGATGAAAAATAATTTTGAAGCTTTTAAAACCACCAACTTGAAACTGAAAAATGTTTCAAGTACATGCCTTTGAAAGCCTATAAAATATAAACTATAATACCAACATAAATGAATCTTAAAAAATTGATTAGACATATTATAAATAATATAAAATAAAAAGAATTTTGTAAAAAATGTTGATGAAAAATAATTTATAAGCTTTCAAAGAAAACTACTTGAAACTTAAAAATGATTTAAGTATGTGACTTTTAAAGCCAATATAATATAAACTAGACCAATATAAATGAATCTTAAAACAAGGATTAAACATATAAGAAATTATTTAATTAGTTAATTAGTATTATAAATATTAACTATATAATAATTACATAGTTATTTAGTAATTATTAATAATTAATTATATAATAATTAATTAGGTAAATAGTAATATAATTATAAAGTATATAATAGTTAATTAGTTAATTTTTAATATGATTATAAATTATATTTTTTCATTATAATTAAAAATTAGTAATTATTAAGAATTATTATGTAATAATTACTGACTTAATTATTAATTATTAATAATTAATTATATAATAATTAATTATTTAATTAGAAATATAATTATTAATTATCTAATAATTAATTAGCTACTTAGTAATATAATTATTAATAATGTAATAATTAATTAGTTAATTAGAAATATAATTATTAATTATATAATTAGCAAATAGTTTGTTAGTAATTATTAATAATTAATTATAAAATAATTAATTTGTTTGTTAGTAATATAATTATTAATTATATATTAGTTAATTAGTTATTTTTTTGAGAAAGATAGAGCCGAGATGTTTTTTATAATTAGTTATTTAGTAATACAATTATAAATTATAATTATTCATAATAATTATTAGTTTGTATTTATTAAAAACTATTATATAATAATTAATTAGTTGATTAGTAAGTTAATTATTAATTATATAGTAGTTAATTAGTTAATTATTAATATTATTGTAAAATATAATTATTCATTATAATTGTTAAATAGTAATTATTAAAAATTATTATATAATAAAGAAATAGTTAACGTGTAATATAATTATTCATTATAATTACACATTTTAATTATTAATTATTAATTATCTACTAATAATTATTTATTATTACTTAGTTAATTAGTAATATATTTATTAATTATATAATTATTAATTAAAAAATAATTAATTAGTTATTTTTTAATTATTAATAATTAATTATATAATAATTTACTAGTTAATTAGTACTATAATTATTTATTATATTTTAATTAATTAGTTAATTTGAAATATAATTATTAATTATATGATAATTAATTAGTTCATTAGTAATATAATTAATAATTATAATGTATAATTATATTACTAATTAACTAATTAATTATTATATATTAAATAATTTATAATTCTAATTAATAATTATTTTACTAAATAACTAATTAATTATTATATAAATAAGAAATAATAATAATAACTGAAAATTATATTACTAATTAAATAATTAAATATTATATTTAAAATTATGTTAATTATCAACGAATTAATTATTATATAATTAATAATTATATTATTTATTAACTAAGTAATTATTATATAATTAATTATTAATAAATAATAATGAATAATGAGTAATTATAATTAATAATTATGTTACTAGTTAACAATTTTTCTATTTATAATTAATAATTATATTAATCATTTACTAATTAATTATTATATAATAAATAATTATATGAATAATTAAATATATGATTATTATATAATAAATAATTATATTACTAGTTATCTAATTAATTTTTATATAATTAATAATTATTTTACTAATAAACTAATTAATTATTATATAATTTATAATAATATAATTAATAATTATTTAATTAATAATTTTTATATAATTAATTATTATATAATTAATAATGATCTTACTAATTAATTATTATATAATTAGTAATAAAATTACTAAATAACTAATTAATTCTATAATTAATAATTAATAATTAATAATTAATAATTAATAATTATGTTACAGAATAACTAATTAATTATTATATAATAATAATTATATAATTAATTTTTATATTACTAATTAACTAAATAATTATTAACTATTTATTATATGTTTAGTCTATGTTTTAAATATCATTTATATTTGTCTTATAGTTTATATTGTATAGCCTTTCAATGCACTTATGTGAAACATTTTTAAGTTTCATGTAGGTGGTTTTGAAAGCATATAAATAATTTCCATTAGCATTTTTATGGAAATATTTTTATTTTCAAATACTTATTATTTTTTAAATCTATGCTTTATGTTTCATTTATATTGGTCATATAGTTTATATTTTATTAGATTTTAAAGTCACATACTTGAAACATTTTTATATTACAATTAGGTTCCTTTGAAATCTTATAAATTATTCTTCATCAACATTTTTGATGAAATTATTCTTATTTTCAATTTTTTATTACATGTTTAATCTATGTTTTAAGTTTAATTTATGTTGGTCTTATAGTTTATATTTTATAGGCTTTGAAATTCACATACTTGAAACATTTTTATATTTCATATATGTGTATTTGAATGCTTATAAATTATATTTTATCAACTGTTTTTATAGAATTATTTTTATTCTCAACAATTTATTATATGTTTAATCCATGTTTTATGTTTTATTTATATTGGTATTATTTTTGATATTTTATACTCTTTCAAATCTGCGTACATGAAACAATTCTAAATCCCACATTCGAAATGTAGAATGCTCAGTGCAGGAAAATAGAGAACTCGAATCCCCCATTAGAAATGCAGAATGATTTCTAGGATAAGCCCTATGATAAAAGGGAGCCATTGGTTAGAGATTCTATCATAATCCAAAATATTGTAAGGGTTGTTCTTCTAGATATTAAATAGCAGATAAATTATCTTAAAAATTATATATATATATATATACAACGTAAAATAATAAAAAAATTTGAAAAAATTTATAAATACAAAAAAGTAATTTTTTTTCAGGTTTTAGAAGAATGAAGGAAGCACTGTTGCTGCCTTTCACATGAAGCTTAATGGCAGCAGCAGTGCTACCATCTTTATTGAATATTTTTTAAAATAATTTAACCTATAACTATTTTCTAAAAAAAATATCTCAAAAAATATTTAAAAACATTCGTGGGGTTCAAAAATGCTGCCTCATATTTGAAGAGTGGAAATGGCTTTGGCCTTCAATGGTGGAAAGTACGATGGTGTGTGTTGTAGATATGGTGAGGAAACAAAATTCTTCCCCCAACAGCCATAGTGGATCTGGTTCAGTTTATCAGATTTCGTGGTTCATCATCTATTGCATCCTATGGTGGCTTCCCTAACAAGCATCGACCTCATTCACCCACCTCGTCTATATACTTGTTCTTCAATCCAACTCAGTAAGGGTCTAGCATGCTCTGTTATCCCATATTTTACTTCTTCCACTTTAGATCTGTGAGGGTTACCTATGTTCGAGCGACAGAGATGAGATTTCATCGTATTTCAATTTTCTTTAGGATAATCATTAGGAGGTGTAGTGGGTTGAGGCTACTGTGAAGAGATCATAGTAGGCAGGGTGCATTAAGGTGTTTATAGTAGGGTGACTCACGAGAAGTCTTGTGACCATGAGGTGGTTGTGCAGTAGGTCCCAGACATGGAAACTAGGTTTAGACGGTTAGTATAGGGATATTGGTGTAGTTAGTCTACAAACCCCAACACATACTATTCCTAGGAAAAAAATCACGATTAATTATAGAAAACAAATTAAAAAAATATAACAATGGATGATTAAATATTTAAGAAAAGATAATTAATGATCAAAATTATTTATTATAGTTCATAAATTAACTTAAGAAAAAATATTAACAGAAACAAAATAATAAATTACAATTAATAATTAATTAAAATAAAGTATAAAATTGATAAAAAAAATTATATATTAAGTGACTAACATATATAAATTTGAAAAACAATTGAAATTAAAATAAAATAATAAAATAATAACAATCAATATTCCAAATTATTATATTGAAAACAAAAAATAAATAAAATAATGAAATAATTTCATTACAAAAAAAATTAATAATATTTGTTGGGATATACAATTTCTTTATTTAACTACAAAATAACCAAATAATAAAAATTTCCAAATAAATTTATATTTTATCATTGAATATAGAATTTTAATAAAAAAATTATAATCAATTAAAATTTATTCAATAAAAAAAATTATTTTTACATCAAATATACAGTTAATTGTGTTAAAATATGTGAAAACATAAATGTAATAAGATTCATAAGAATGATTTATTACTCTTTTTATGTTGTCGGTTTCAATAATGGTATTTTAAAAATATCAAAATGGATTTCCATTTCACATTCATTTCCTTATCTTTTACTACAAATTTATTATATAAAATCAATATGTATTGTTTTAGGATCCATTATTTTCATTTCATTTAATGTTATGTTTTAAATTTTTTATGTTACTTTCTTCAAAATAAATCTTGTATGTGATTCATAATCTCAAATCTCTATGATAATGTTACAAATTATTTTCTAAATGAACTTTTCATGGTTTTGCTTCCATTTTCTTCTTAAAAATTTTTAACTCCTATTGAAAATTACTTTTTTGATTACCTTCTAAAATTTTGGAAGAAATAATCCTTTTGGGTGATTGAAATTTTGGAATCAATGAATTGACAATTGAATTCATATTATGTGATAACATTTCAAAATAATAGTAAACCCATTTTATTCACATAAGGTTTCATGTTATGTTGAATGATTGATCTATTACGACATAAATATGAATAAACAATGATCAATGGGGTTTGATATTTCCCTCCAACACATTTGTTAATGTTTTTTATCTCATGAGGATAAGAATCATCTGCATCGATATAATCAATTTTTTCCTTGTTCACAATGTTTTTCATGGACATGATAATATTATGATTTGTTCACAAGGTTATTGATAGAATTGATCATGTTATGCTTTATTCAAATGATAGTGAATGAACATGACCAACTACTCCTTTTTTTACATGATTTAGTGTGGAAACGACACTACAAAAAAAGTGATGGTTAGCAGCAGTTCTTGTATCCACCATGAAATAAATCTCGTTAAAAAAATATAATATACAAATGGTTTTATAAAACATCCTAGATATGTTTTTAATGATTTAAGGTTTCAAAAAATTATTGCTAGTTATTTTTAAAAAACATAATCACTCCCCTCCACTCTCCCTCAGTGAAACCCTGAACCCTCCCTCCCACCACCCCCACCACCTCCTCTTATATCCTCGGCAATAACCTCGGGCCCGTGACCCCCTTCCCTCACCCGTCCTCCTCTCCTCTACCAAACAGTGACCTTGAGCCCATGAACCGAATCTTGTGAGCCTCAAACCCTACGACCCCTTCCAACCACAACCCCCATTTCCACCCCCTTATGACCTCCTATCTATATGAATCGTTGGTGAATGGAATTGAACCTGTTTGGTTATTCTCATCAGCAGCGACACATACCCCCCTCTATGCCCCCTCTCCCTAGCTCAAATCCCATCCTTAGTAGAAATGAATACCCCTTAAATTTTTCATGTTCCTCACCCTAATTTTATTATTTAGTTTCAATATATATACAATAATGGTTGATAAAAACTACATAGAATATTTTATTTATTTATTGGATAATAATTATATATGTAATTTTTGTCTATAATGTGTTATTTGGATTTTTCAGTTTGTTGTTTGGAGTTATAATAATCTTTAATTTTTGTCATGTTGTATTAAATTAAAAAAATAAATTTTTTTACGATATATTTCGACATTGGAATCCGGATCATTCATAATTTTATGATTTTTTTTGATGTTAATGAATTCCACTTTGATTTATATATGTTAATGCCTCCAAATTTTTATAGATACCTAATTGAGGCTTTTTTCCAACTCATGGCTAATTGGTGGTTGGGTTTGGGGTCACACATGGTTTCATCACCAATCTTGGCAAGGTTTATGAAGATAATGGTCTATAAGATGACATGTATGTCCGTTTTAAAATTTATTATAATGATTCATGTTTTATTCATATGCGAGGAATCATTTAGTTTAATAAAATATTTTAAATAATGATTGTGTTGTTATGTTTATGTTTTACATGCACGATAATAAATTATTGAATATGCTAACTGGAACAGCCAACATAGTTTCATTGTTTTTTTGTTAACAAGAATTTTAATAAAACAAATTATAGTATCTAGTTTGTTTTTTTGAGTCAAATTACTAATTTTTTATCATTTGATTTTAACATTGAAATAGACATTATTCAAATTTATTTTAGAATCATTTTTTTTCTATTTTTCTCAAATGTAATGGACATCTGGTTTTATGTGATGTGAACGTAGTTGATTTATATAAATCATGGAACAACATGAAGTCACACTAAAGAAGTTCAATAGAATATAGACTTTTAGATTTTTAATATTTTTGATAATCATGACATATCAAGATATCCAAATAAAGTATAATTTTAATTCATATTCTTAAAGGATTTATAAATGGCCCCAGCCTTAAACCTTACTTAATCTTGAGTTATTACAAGATTACACATTGAGGATCTTTTCAGGTTTAGAGTTTTAGAGAATTAGATCATGAAACTTGCATTACATTCCACATTTAAACAAAGTGGTTACATAAAAGACAGTATTCATTCTTCCCATCAACGGAAACATATTTAAAATATAACACAGATTCTTTCTTGACACATCCTTGACACTATCATCACATCATGTACCTTTCCCTTGACCTGTGAAAAACATTTCAAAAACGTGGGATGAGAATAGAAAGCTCAGTAAGAGTTATAAAAATATGGAAAGGAAACATGAGTTCATATATACATTAGAATGAAATCACACTTTACCCATAAAACATAGGCATATCAAATCATGAATAAATCATAGAAAACATAAGACATAAATGTAACTTGAGGCATTCATAACATTCTTACATAGGGAGTAACCCTCTTGGTTACGTTTGGAATACCCATCACAGTATATTCCCTAAATCTCTTCGGAGAAACCTTAACGTTTCACTCCTTCGCGTTACCCAATGCATTGGAGAGCTATATCGGGCTCACCCGCCCTTAGTTTATCACGGAACCACCCGTTTTCATAATAATTCCCAAGAACCATAACATAAATGTATCACATAAAACATGCATAAAAGAAACATAACATTTCCACATTTCAATCACAATATAACATTTTAGTATATTGAAATAATGAATCCATTCAAAAAGAAACCATTTCCAAAACCATTTAAAACATTTAACAAAGAGATTTTTGAATAAAAGTGTCCCATACCACCTTGAAGCTTAAAATTTTAAACCATTAATATCCATATAAATAAATACTTAAAACCATTTTGAAAACATGGATATTAATAAGAACAAATAATTAAAACATTTAAAATGATATTTTGGTTAAAGGGGTTTTACCAAAATTAGAGACACTTGAATACAATAATTGTGGAATAACATTTATTCAGAACTTTATAATATCATGAGAATAAATGGATTCATGATATAATACTCCAAAGGACAGTATATACACCATGTAATAGTGAATTGGTGCATAACAAAAATGAACCCTCAATAGAAATGTCAAATGTGATGAAATCCCTTATAAAGAAGGTATCCTTAAATTAAGGAAAAATAAATCTCAAAAATATGTGTGACAAATATAAATACACCCAATATAAGTGGATATTACGTGTAAAACAATAAAAGGTCTTTCACACATATTCAATGGATGACATATTCAATGACTACATGTTGAACCCAAAGAAATCAAAATTGGGTTAAAAAGTTCCCTTGACAGCCTAACGGCATCACATCAAAATGAGTTGATGAGAGATAAAAAGTGTATCTCATCACTTGGACATAAAATTTACATCAATAAGGATATATTAGAACATATCCCAACATAACAATATGTAAATTAAAAGACCCAACAAAATAATTCTTTTAAAAAAGAGGAGGGTGAAAGGTTCCCTTACCGACTTGGGTATCTTTCAAAACATACACCCCATGAAAGAAGGACAATAGATCATTGATGTAAATACTCATAAACGAAAGTATATTACACAAAGAGTAGAATAATGGGCAGTACATACACCACTCAATGGAATTTGTGGCAAATGTAGCATAAATCTAACGGGAATAAAAGTGAGATGAAAAATCCCTTACGAAAACTTGGCAGCCTAACGGCGCCACATAAAACTTCCGAATATAGATTGATGAGAGATAATAGGGTCTCTCATCACAAGAAAATAAAAATTACAGTAAGTTTAATATAAAAGATCATCCCAATAAGAAGAAATATGATCTTTAAAAGTAATTACATAAAAGTGTGCGTACTTAAAAAGAAAGAGAGGAGTAGGATCCCTTACCTCGGGTCCGACTTGACTCGATCGTTCTTTAATCTCCTGAATAATAAACATGAGTTAATTTCTACTTCCTTAAGAACCTTTTTCAAGTTCATTATTCCTTTTATATCACTTATTACCATGTCATAAACATTATGTAATCAGTTAAGTTAATAATATTTGTTTTGCCGATATTTGGTTCTTAAGTCGAAAGTGGACTTCTTACAATTACATGTTGTTCGTGTGGCCAAATGTTTATTATATCCAGAATTGTATTCATGATGTAGATATCATATATGTAATATATATATCCAGTACATGCATGCATTTATAACATTACATAATCATTTATAGGTAAGAAATGAAATGCACCGTTCATGGAGACGGTAAGCCGTACGTACGCATGAACGCTACTTTCATTTCTATTTCGTATTTTATAGAATGGAATAATAATGATATAAAGGTATATTATAATTCCAGTATAATATAATATATAATATAATAGTTCCATCCTTTATACGTCCCACATATGGTATTTAACGAATCAAATCACTTTGAGGGGGCGGTAGTCCGCACTTCCTTAAATGAAGATATCGCGTTTACCCATAATGGAAACCATAAAGGTATTCCCAAAATGAAAAAACACAGAAGCTTAAGGAAAACATAAACATATTATATATCATATATAAAAATAGTTACATCATAATGACCATCTTTGAAGGTGTTAAATGAGTATTGAACAATCATCGTTTCGGGAGGCAGAATTTCGCCATCCACAGAAACCGTATGTTCTTTAACTATTTGATGTATTTGTGTGAGAGTGTAGCATGAATAAATCTTATAACAACATCCTAGTATATTGAAGATACTGGTGTTGTTACAAAAGAAGTAAATAAAAATATTTTATGGGGTTGGAGAAGCAAAATAAAACAAATGAACGTGAGAGAATGAATTACCTTTAAAAGTGTAACTCCTTTTGATTTGAGCCTAAAGGCTTCCTTTGAAAGGATTCTGCCCAAAGGGAATCCTCTAGGATGATGAGAGGGATTTGGAGAGAGTAAATGGGCAGGGGTTGGCCGAGCCAAAGGCTTGAGGAGTGTGTGAAATGAGGTAGAGGTCGGGGCCTTTTATAAGAGGAGAGGAGGGGCACTTTTGGAAAGTAAGAAATATTACTTTATTTGAAAATGTGTTTCGGTTTTAAAAGGTCCCACATTGATATAATTCGTGGATAAGGTGATAAGGGTTCGCAATCCACCCATCCAATAAGTTTTGGACATGTTTAGGTCCTGAAGTTTACATTATCTTCTCATTTTATTTAAATCGTCAGATAATGATGTCATCATTGCATCATTATGATGTCATAAATAATTTAATTTATTTCATGTCTAAAAATTATAAACAAATTACTATGATGTAGGAAATCTTTTTAGCTTTCCAATTACTATTTATAATAAAAAATCTGACTTTTATAACCCCACTTGAAAATTGTTTTAGTAAAACATATCATGTTTGTGTCATTTTTACTTTTACATTAAATAAAAAGTTATTTATGTCATTTCCCAACCAAAGTGGCTCCATGTGGTCCCCAAGTTGACCCATGGCTTGTCTTGGTCGCCCATTATACATCCAATGAGGTTAGTACATGTGTCAAGTTAATTTCATATTATTAAAATATTATTTTTACCTTAAACTACACTAATTACCTCTAATCGCGATTAAAAACTTAATAAGTTACTATTCACCAAAAAATTATTTTTATCCCATTGAACCAAATTTTACTTCTTAATGAAAACCATGTATGTTGGATTTTTGAAATTCAAAACACAAATATGGCAAAATTTCATTTAAACGGAAAAATCAGTTTTTATAAGTACCACTTAGTGGTGTCACTATTCATCAAAAATTGATGTTTTTCAGAAAAATCCCAAAAATTCACCCTAAGCTATATTTGATATTCTGAATTCAAAAATGAAGTCTATTTTACAAAATTCAAAACATATATGTCACATTAATTAATTTAATAATTAATTCCCACTGTCAGAGCAAATAGCGTGTTTTTATGAAACAATAAGTATCAAAAGATTGACACTGGTTTAAGTCTGATTTCAAAGTGAAATTAATTCCAACGACCACTATTTGATTTAATGGTAAAAATATATTCTAATTTCACTTTAAAACCAATTCAAAAGATAATCTAATCATATAAATAAATTAGATTAAAAAGAGGTTTTGAATTAAAATACAACATTTTACACTATTCATTAAAAAAATGAACTTTATCGGAAAGATACCAAAAATTTACACAAAGTAAATTTTGATGTCCCGATTCTTAATAAGAGTTTTATTTGGTCTAAAAGAATGTTTAAGAGTGAACAAAACTATATTTAATGATGGTTCAACATCAAAAGGTGATAAGTGAACCTTTAGTGAAAACTAGGGCATGTACGCCTAAAATTGAATTTTTTTCTGTATTTTAAGCCTCTATCCTTTATTGGATAAATGTAAAAACATTTAAAAACATATATAATAATATTTTAGTTATTTATATCCATTCTCGCCATTAAAATGGCTACATGTTAACTACCATTTAAAATAATATTATTTTATTATTAGAGTGCAACGTAAGATTCCCAAGAAACTCGTTGTTGCGTGTTGGGTATGCCATCGAGCATAGCGTCCCCTTTAAAGTAATATCAACATTTTATTCACAAATATGGATAAATATGAAAATGTTATATTCTTTATTTACCTTGGGTGTTACATCCTTCCCCCCTTTTGGGAATTGCGTCCTCGCAATTTTTAAAATTGAGCTTGGAAACATCCTTGAAAGTCCCACATCAGAACAAGAGTCGGTAAAACAATCACTTTAAAATAAAGAAACATAAGCACAGAGGTCACCCGAGTTAACCCATACTAGGATTCCAAGTATGAAAATATGGACATGGAGGAAAAAACAAAGGGCCATGTTCTGATGGAGAGTGATAGAAAACATGTTTTGGAGAAAGTTAACCACAGGAAAATCACAAACTTGTGATGGGTTAAACGGTATTCGATTCCCCAGTAGGAAAAGTTAATAGACACCATTTTTTCTTTAAGTTACTTTTTTTTGAGGAATTTATTCATAAGGAAACATAATCACTTATCATGTTGACTTTCAAATTTTACTAGATTCCATAATCAAACTCATATTTTTTCCAAAGGACGAGTATTTAGGGAGACTTGTTCGCATTAAGAGTACTATAATCAACTTCTAGAGAATCACCCAATCCACAAAAGAGAACTATATACATCCCATGTCTTTAGGCTTTAACCAAAACCAAAACCAGAAAGGTTAGTACAAGGTCAGATAATCCATAAAAGGATAACCCATTAAAAAGAAAATCCATGCTTAATCTCCAAAATTTGTCCAACAAAACCCAAAGTTCAACAAGGACCATCCGATAAACAATTTGTCCATAAAATTCTTCAAATTAAACCAATATAAGATTGAAACCCAAATATTTGAAGGATTTAGTCACATAGTCTTCCAAGTTAAATCGTAACATTTATCTCCAAACAACATCAGTTGCTCCTAAAGTCTCGTATTGAAAAGTAATTAACCTAATCACATATCCTCTATAATAGGTTAATCATTTTCATAAATAACCCAAAATCAACTTACTCTTAAAAAAAAGAATCAGTCAAACTAACCAAGGAATTCACGTAGTCTAGTGGTAGGCGATAAATACCAGTTGCACTTTGATTGTGGGTTCGATTCCCGCAGCTTTGTCCGACGCGACGGTTAGTCACACGGTCTACATGTTGTACTTTTTCCAAAACTATATAATTCTCAAATCATTCCCCAAAAAGGGATAAAATCATCAAAAATAACCATAACATAATTTAACCTCAATTTTATCTCATGCCTTTCACTTCAATCATAACATATAGTAACCCATAATTACCTCAAAAGTAAGGATCATATAAACCCAAATGGTTCTTTATAACTATGTCCACAAAATAAAAGATAACTATTACTTGAATAAAATTTGCCTATATTAAACATCAGAGTTACACATAATATAAAAAGTCTTCTAATGTAACCCCATCATCAAAAGAGACTTAATACTCCTAAGAATTTCACCAAAACTCTTGAATCCCTTATATGTTGACATCTTACTCATTCAACATTATTCATGATCCATTATCCATTCCATTACAACTTATTCCGAAATACCTCTTTCCTACAAACAAAATCATGAATCATATCCTAAGATTCCAAAATAGGAAAACAATAGTAATGAAATAGTACATACCTTTGATTGGTCATTGTCAGTTTCTTCATCCTCAATCGGAATGGAATTAGGTATTGGTAAAAGAATATTGGTACGCTCTTGGTGACCCCATTCACGAAACTTCTTCATAGGACATGTGTTTGCATAATGACCATGCACACCACATTTAAAACATTCAATTGATCCCTCAGAAAGAACTTCTTTCCCTTTCCTCGATTCAACTGGATGATTCCTTTTTCCATGGTAGGTTCTTGATTTATGACCTTCATTTCCAAATCTATAGCATATTTCCATCCCTTTGAAACATTTTCCTAGGTGTTTCTTTCCACTTCTTTGACACATAGGTTTTTGAACACACTTACCTTTATTATTATTACCTGTACTTCCGTAGGGATTTGTTTCGTGCATATATGATGCCTTAGAGAAATCTCCAAGGTTTAGTTGGTCAATCATGACTCAAGATAGTTGGTTGAAGATAATAACAAGAGTTCTCATTGTAGCTCCCATATCATTCAGTTGCTTGCTCAAAAAACTGTCACAGTTTCCTTCACATCCACTGTTACTTTGGTGCCTGCTAGATCCAGCCATTAACTAAAACCAAAAAGGTCAGTGTGAGTATATCAACAAAACCATCATGTACTAATGAGTAAGATAAACACTAATATATACTTACTCATTTACTTTATCTAAAACTAGGACTCTTTCTGAAATCCTAACCATTATGGTAATGTCACTTATGCTTAAAGAATACCCTAACCTCTAAAGTTATCTAAACCGACCTCTGATACCAACTATAAGGCCCCAGCCTTAAACCTTACTTAATCTTGAGTTATTACAAGATTACACATTGAGGATCTTTTCAGGTTTAGAGTTTTAGAGAATTAGATCATGAAACTTGCATTACATTCCACATTTAAACAAAGTGGTTACATAAAAGATAGTATTCATTCTTCCCATCAACGGAAACATATTTAAAATATAACACGGATTCTTTCTTGACACATCCTTGACACTATCATCACATCATGTACCATTCCCTTGACCTGTGAAAAACATTTCAAAAACTTGGGATGAGCATAAAAAGCTCAGTAAGAGTTATAAAAATATGGAAAGGAAACATGAGTTCATATATACATTAGAATGAAATCACACTTTACCCATAAAACATAGGCATATCAAATCATGAATAAATCATAGAAAACATAAGACATAAATGTAACTTGAGGCATTCATAACATTCTTACGTAGGGAGTAACCCTCTTGGTTACGTTTGGAATACCCATCACAGTATATTCCCTAAATCTCTTCGGAGAAACCTTAACGTTTCACTCCTTCGCGTTACCCAATGCATTGGAGAGCTATATCAGGCTCACCCGCCCTTAGTTTATCACGGAACCACCCGTTTTCATAATAATGACCAAGAACCATAACATAAATGTATCACATAAAACATGCATAAAGGAAACATAACATTTCCACATTTCAATCACAATATAACATTTTAGTATATTGAAATAATGAATCCATTCAAAAAGAAACCATTTCCAAAACCATTTAAAACATTTAACAAAGAGATTTTTGAATAAAAGTGTCCCATACCACCTTGAAGCTTAAAATTTTAAACCATTAATATCCATATAAATAAATACTTAAAACCATTTTGAAAACATGGATATTAATAAGAACAAATAATTAAAACATTTAAAATGATATTTTGGTTAAAGGGGTTTTACCAAAATTAGAGACACTTGAATACAATAATTAAGGAATAACATTTATTCATAACTTTATAATATCATGAGAATAAATGGATTCATGATATAATACTCCAAAGGACAGTATATACACCATGTAATAGTGAATTGGTGCATAACAAAAATGAACCCTCAATAGAAATGTCAAATGTGATGAAATCCCTTATAAAGAAGGTATCCTTAAATTAAGGAAAAATCAATCTCAAAAATATGTGTGACAAATATAAATACACCCAATATAAGTGGATATTAAGTTTAAAACAATAAAAGGTCTTTCACACATATTCAATGGATGACATATTCAATGACTACATGTTGAACCCAAAGAAATCGAAATTGGGCTAAAAAGTTCCCTTGACAGCCTAACGACATCACATCAAAATGAGTTGATGAGAGATAAAAAGTGTATCTCATCACTTGGACATAAAATTTAAATCAATAAGGATATATGAGAACATATCCCAACATAAAAATATGTAAATTAAAAGACCCAACAAAATAAGTCTTTTAAAAAAGAGGAGGGTGAAAGGTTCCCTTACCGACTTGGGTATCTTTCAAAACATACACCCCATGAAAGAAGGACAATAGATCATTGATGTAAATACTCATAAACGAAAGTATATTACACAAAGAGTAGAATAATGGGCAGTACATACACCACTCAATGGAATTTGTGGCAAATGTAGCATAAATCTAACGGGAATAAAAGTGAGATGAAAAATCCCTTACGAAAACTCGGCAGCCTAACGTCGCCACATAAAACTTCCGAATATGGATTGATGAGAGAGAATAGGGTCTCTCATCACATGAAAATAAAAATTACAGTATGTTTAATATAAAAGATCATCCCAATAAGAAGAAATATGATCTTTAAAAGTAATTACATAAAAGTGTGTGTACTTAAAAAGAAAGAGAGGAGTAGGATCCCTTACCTCGGGTCCGACTTGACTCGATCGTTCTTTAATCTCCTGAATAATAAACTTGAGTTAATTTCTACTTCCTTAAGAACCTTTTTCAAGTTCATTATTCCTTTTATATCACTTATTACCAGGTCATAAACATTATGTAATCATTTAAGTTAATAATATTTGTTTTGCCGATATTTGGTTCTTAAGTCGAAAGTGGACTTCTTACAATTACATGTTGTTCGTGTGGCCAAATGTTTATTATATCCAGAATTTTATTCATGATGTAGATATCATATATGTCATATATATATCCAGTACATGCATGCATTTATAACATTACATAATCATTTATAGGTAAGAAATGAAATGCACCGTTCATGGAGACGGTAAGCCGTACGTACGCATGAAGGCTACTTTCATTTCTATTTCGTATTTTATAGAATGGAATAATAATGATATAAAGGTATATTATAATTCCAGTATAATATCATATATAATATAATAGTTCCATCCTTTATACGTCCCACATATGGTATTTAACGAATCAAATCACTTTGAGGGGGCGGTAGTCCGCACTTCCTTAAATGAAGATATCGCGTTTACCCATAATGGAAACCATAAAGGTATGCCCAAAATGAAAAAACACAGAAGCTTAAGGAAAACATAAACATATTATATATCATATATAAAAATAGTTACATCATAATGGCCACCTTTGAAGGTGTTAAATGAGTATTGAACAATCATCGTTTCGGGAGGTAGAATTTCGCCATCCACGGAAACCGTATGTTCTTTAACCATTTGATGTATTTGTGTGAGAGTGTAGCTAGAATAAATCTTATAAAAACATCCTAGTATATTAAAGATACTGGTTTTGTTACAAAATAAGTAAATAAAAATATTTTATGGGGTTGGAGAAGCAAAATAAAACAAATGAACGTGAGAGAATGAATTACCTTTAAAAGTGTAACTCTTTTTGATTTGAGCCTAAAGGCTTCCTTTGAAAGGATTCTGCCCAAAGGGAATCCTCTAGGATGAGGAGAGGGATGTGGAGAGAGTAAATGGGCAGGGGTTGGCCGAGCCAAAGGCTTGAGGGGTGTGTGAAATGAGGTAGAGGTGGGGCCCTTTTATAAGAGGAGAGGAGGGGCACTTTTGGAAAGTAAGAAATATTACTTTATTTGAAAATGTGTTTCGATTTTAAAAGGACCCACATTGATATAATTCGTGGATAAGGTGATAAGGGTTCGAAATCCACCCATCCAATAAGTTTTCGACATGTGTAGGTCATGAAGTTTACATTATCTTCTCATTTTATTTAAATCGTCAGATAATGATGTCATCGTTGCATCATTATGATGTCATAAATAATTTAATTTATTTAATGTCTAAAAATTATAAACAAATTGCTATGATGTAGGAAAGATTTTTAGCTTTCCATTTACTATTTATAATAAAAAATCTGACTTGTATAACCCCACTTAAAAATTGTTTTAGTAAAACATATCATGTTTGTGTCATTTTTACTTTTACATTAAATAAAAAGTTATTTAAGTCATTTCCCAACCAAAGTGGCTCCATGGGGTCCCCAAGTTGACCCATGGCTTGTCTGGGTCGCCCATTATACATCCAATGAGGTTAGTACATGTGTCAAGTTAATTTCATATTATTAAAATATTAATTTTATCTTAAACTACACTAATTACCTCCAATCGCGATTAAAAACTTACTAAGTTACTATTCACCAAAAAATTATTTTTATCCCATTGAACCACATTTTACTTCTTAATGAAAACCATGTATGTTGGATTTTTGAAATTCAAAACACAAAGATGGAAAAATTTCATTTAAATGGAAAAATCAGTTTTTATAAGTACCACTTAGTGGTGTCACTATTCATAAAAAATTGATGTTTTTCAGAAAAATCCCAAAAATTCACCCTAAGATATATTTGATATTCCGAATTCAAAAATGAAGTCTATTTTAAAAAATTCAAAACATATATTTCACATTAATTAATTTAATAATTAATTCCCGCTGTCAGAGCAAATATCGTGTTTCTATGAAACAATAAGTATCAAAAAATTGACACTGGTTTAAGTCTGATTTCAAAGTGAAATTAATTCCAACGACCACTATTTGATTTAATGGTAAAAATATATTCTAATTTCACTTTAAAACCAATTCAAAAGATAATCTAATCATATAAATAAATTAGATTAAAAAGAGGTTTTGAATTAAAATACAACATTTTACACTATTCATTAAAAAAATGAACTTTATCGGAAAGATACCAAAAATTTACACAAAGTAAATTTTGATGTCCCGATTCTTAATAAGAGTTTTATTTGGTATAAAAGAATGTTTAAGAGTGAACAAAACTATATTTAATGATGGTTCAACATCAAAAGGTGATAAGTGAACCTTTAGTGAAAACTAGGGCATATACGCCTAAAATTGAATTTTTTCCGTATTTTAAGCCTCTATCCTTTATTGGATAAATGTAAAAACATTTAAAAATATATATAATCATATTTTAGTTATTTATATCCATTCTAGCCATTACAACGGCTACATGTTAACAACCATTTAAAATAATATTATTTTATTATTAGAGTGCAACGTAAGATTCCCAAGAAACTCGTTGTTGCGTGTTGGGTATGCCATCGAGCATAGCGTCCCCTTTAAAGTAATATCAATATTTTATTCACAAATATGGATAAATATGAAAATGTTATATTCTTTATTTACCTGGGGTGTTACAATTTATCTTGGTCTTAGTTATATCATAAGAAATGGTTCAGAAATTTATCAATATAGCTAAATTTTTAGTGGAATTAACACAACATAGTTACAACACTAGGGTAGAATAGGCTGTTATCTTTTATTTTATTCATTCCATTCATGTATCTTTGTGAGAAATAATAATTTATTTGATTCATTTTTTTATATTAGAGGTTTAGTGAAAAAAACATCATTATTTTATTATTTCCATTTTACTTTGTAGTTGTTATGAAAGAGTTAATGGAGACGTTCGGTGATATTTAATTATTATTTTACAAGATTGATTAAACATTTATATCATTATATCAAAATGTAAAGGGAGAATACAACCAAATACCTATGGATAAAATATTGATTAATTTACCCCGAAACACACCATGATATGTCAAGAATTTGAATATTTTTTAGATTATGAATTTGAAAAATAATCAGTGGATGGTAGAATAAAATTTTCATGTTCTTGTAATTAATTCAAGTGATGATTGAATAGAAATTAAGTCTATGAGAATTTTATATTTAAATAGTTTCATGCATGATATTCATGTTTTAATTTCATGGTTAATCAATTGTTATGGAATGTTAAAACAATAAAAATACTATCAATGAAATTCAAATTTAACCGACAGAGGAGAATTCAGTTAAAAAATTATTAAATGATACATTTTTTTATAGAATCCAATATTCATGATTTGAATAGATCTATATAGCCGTTATTTGATCCTGAGCAGGTTAATCTTGCTCCTCACTTCACTAACAAAATTTTATTTTTATGAATTAGTTGAAGATGGATAACAAGAACTATATGAAGGGTGTTCCATGTATTCAATGTTGTCTTTTTTAGATTAGGTTTTATCATATCAAGTGTCTAAGTGGAATTAATTAAAACAAATTTCAATCACTTTAGAGTTGATTCATGGTTCATTTAGTGAAGCTAAGATCACTGTGTCATTCTATGGGATGAATGAAGTCATCGACAAACATTGACATGATTTTACAAAGATACATGAATTCCCTAATGATTTCATGATTTTATAGGGTGAAGAGTTTGATAAAAAAGAATACGCAGGATGTCACACAAGTAAATGTATGTCAGTGAACAACACGTAGAGTATAAATAAATGGATCCTAGGGAAGGAACATGATAAGAAAACACCTAAAAAGGTATTGTGTTACTTCCCTTTGAAACCTTGTTTGAAAATAGTATTCCAATAATCTAATAATATAGAAAAAATGATGTGGAATAATTAGGATAGTAAATTTGTATTGATGAGACATCCAAAATGTTCAATGTAACACCCCGAAACCAGTTACACAGAGTCGGTGCTTCATTACATAACATTGAAATGATACAAAGAATCATGTCCCAAAATACAGATCAGTTTAGTATTATTGGAAACAAGATACAAATATAAGTTCAACATTACAACCTGAAAAGAAATAAAAATCAAATTTATTCCATTTGGAACATCCAAGCCTCCTAGATTATGCTTCTAAGTCACTCATAACCGACTTCTTCATATCATGGGAAAATGAAACATAAGAAAGGGGTGATAAAAAATTCTCTATAAGGGTAAGAAATAATGTTTAAGATAACATAAACATTAGGCTTGGTGAATAATTAAATACACATGCCTTTACAAATAACAAACATAAACACTTTATGACATGAATATGAGCTGAGTAAATAATTCCATAATAAAAAATATTCAAGGGTATTCTACTGGTCGAATAACCACATGACTATCATTATTATTTTCATAATGAGAGAATGTATTATGCCTTTCATTCTGAAACATCTTGTTAAGGCCTAGGACAAGACATCTAAAAATGATTTTGACCTCACCCAAAAACATATATCAAATTGGGAATGGCCTTGGCCCATTCCCGGTAAAATTTTCTCATGAGACCTACCGATGCATCGATGAGCCATAGCGGGCTCCACCCGTCACATACTATGTACAATACATTCCTCATATGAAATGGTTGAAACAGAACATAAACATTCGTATTAAAACTTGCATAAAAAATTTCAATACTTTAACTATACACCATGAGTGGTATAAAAATAACACATCCACAATCAAAAATATCACAAACCCTTCAATATAATATGTAAGATTTGTATAATAATAAATCAACTTCAAAAATGTTTAAAATCCATCAAAGGATATTGACACCGTTGATATGATACCTATTTTAAAGAAATACCTTTTTATATTTTGATACCACTAAAAGTCACATAATTTGAAAAGAATACCTTATTTTGAAAATATTGTTATAAGATTGCAAGGGAAGATTCGATGATGTTATAATGGCAGAAAATTTCCGCACCCTCCCTATAAGTAAGAAAAACATACTTACGTTAATTTTATAGAAATGGTCATAGAGTACTTAGTTTGGAAAATGACAGAAAGATTCCTTTAAAAAACATATAAGTTCAAATATGGGTAAAAATTACTTTAACCCATAGTCTAGTAAATAGTAAAAATGTTTTGAAGTACATTTTTTTAAAACATTGATGTGGATGATAATGAGGTCCTAGTAGATACTTACGTAAAAACAACCTCAGATAACAAAGAGATTAGGAAATTAACCCTTAACTTGTACTTTTCTGTGGACAAGGGTATGTTAACCTCATTTATAATAGTTAAATAATTTTTATTAAATTATACAGGAA
This sequence comes from Viscum album, assembly GCA_963277665.1. Lineage (NCBI taxonomy): Eukaryota > Viridiplantae > Streptophyta > Magnoliopsida > Santalales > Viscaceae > Viscum > Viscum album. The sequence continues at coordinate 496,695,567 of OY728120.1, forward strand.
CTATATACATAAATATGTTATCATATATGATCCTTTAATATAGCTTTGTTAATAATATTTCAATAGTATCATCGTTTCGGGTGTTAACTAATTTACTTTTCATTATATGATTATTTACATAATCCATGTTTTATATGGATAGGATTTATTCAATTTATATACATAATGATCTTATGTTCATAAAAATTATTTTTAGTCATCCAATTGAAATTATTCTTGAATGGTTATGATGGGGAAATGAATCTCATCGCGTTCGTGGAGATGGAAATCCATAGTATGCCCAGGGGACAATATCATTATATTGTTGGAGAAATAATATGTAATTCGATGGAATATAGTATATAAATAATTATTAACATGTTATATTTATTATTTACATTATTTATACTCATTATTATACCCATCCAAATAATGAAGTGTTTGAATAACAAACCACACCACGACGTGGAGGCGGTAAGCCGTACATACAAACGTATGGTGACTTTTTCATCATATGATGGATAGAGTAATAAATATGGTTGTATAATTTTTATAATAACATTAAAGTATATAGAAAATATTGGAGTTATTATGTCATAAATGAAACCCCAAAGAAAGAGGAAGTGGAAGAAGAAAGGAACATGAAAGAGGTGAGGAAATATTTACCTCTTCTTCGGGTTCTTCCTTTTGATTTGATCAAAAGGGCTCTTTAGGTTAAATTTTTGACCAAATAAAGGCCTATTGAATTAAGGGAGGAATTTTTTGAGGATATTTTGGTAGGGGTTGGACGATCAAAATGGATTTGGAGGTGTGATTTTGAGAGAAGGGGAAGATCCCTTTTATAAGAGAGGTGAGGGTCACTTTAGGAAAAGTTTGAAATATTATTTTATAATAAAATAATTTTCATTTTCTAATGGCTAACAAATGATATATTTAGAGGATAAGGAGTTCATGGGTCTAAAAACTCTCAAAAAATACTTTTTATATAGGTTCAGGTCTCCATATTAACCTTATCTTTTTATTTAACTCTTAGTTAAAATGTTTGTCATTTACCATGTCTCTTTGTATTTTTATATTAAATGGTTTATAAACATACTATAACAAGCCAAGAGAACCCAAAGTGGTTAATTATTAATATATATAACCTTATATAAGTCCTTTTGACAATCATTAGATTTTTAGGAATATTATATCAAATAATAATATAGTATTTGTTTTAAAATCTCAATCATGTTAATTTTGACACTATTTAGTATTTGATTTTTTTGAAAGCCATTAAAAAGTTATCACTTCGAATAAAATTTATTTAACAAACCATAACATGTTATTTTAACCAATAATTTTTTTGATTTCATCATATGTCCCAATTTAAATTTATTTGTATATTTATACTATTAATTATTTCAATATTTCAATAATTAGGTAATTACTACATCATCATTGTATCATAAATAAATTAAATTATTTAAGGTCTGAAAATTATAAATAAAATAAAATCATATAGGAAATATTTGTATCTTTATAATAAATATTTATAGTTGAATTTATATTATGTGCATCCCTATATTAAAAATGATTTATTTATTAAACAATGAATTTAACTCTTTTAACTCTTCTTTAAATAAAATAATAATAAATGTCCTAATATAATCCTAATGGATCAAATGGAGTAATATTTTTTTCTTATGGTTGTTTTTGGTCGAATTATACTTATCCAATAGAATTATGTCATGTGTTAGGGTAATTATGATATCATTTTTAACCTTAATTACCATATTTACCATTAACCGTGGTAAATAAAAGTCAAAAGTTACTATTGACAAAAATTAATTTAATCTTATTGAACCAAATTTTATTTAATAATATTAACATTGTCTCTTGGTTTTTTGAAATTCAACTCACAGAAGCAGTACAATTAATTTTTATGTAAATTTGAAAATGCTCCTAGGAGGTGGGTGAAAGACTCTAAAAAGTTCAATAAATTTTTTATATATCTAATCTTATTATAAAATGAATCCAATGGATTAAATTGAAATTATATAGGTATCATGTAACTATTTTGACCTAAAATAAATTTAAATAAAATAAAACATTATTTAAATAAAAAGGCAGTTTTAACCAATAACGTAGCGTTTTTCACTAGTCATAAAAAATTGCACTTTTTCATAAAAATACCAAAAATTCACTCAAAGGTAATTTTGATATTCCAAATTAAAAAATGAAGTCCATTTTGAAAAGTAAAATTTATAAAATTACAAAAAGTGGGTATTAGTATTCATAACATCTAGATTGATTAGTTGTGGTGTGTTAGAACTTTGAAGTTGCATACAATGCAAGCTATTGCACAATTCAATGGTAAACATACTGTGGTAGTTTGGGGTGTTACATTCACATTAGGGAATATGTTTGATTATATTTATCCATATTTTTTCTTCAGATCCTTGGAATGTATGTTTGGGATTGGATTTTGATTGTTTTAAACATATTGGTACTTTAATACTAATTATAGAATTTGTAAAGTTAGTTTTATCCACTACAATATACCTCTATGGATGTGTATAAAGAAGGCCTATTTAATTATTTAAATGATTATTCCTAGTAATAACATGCCTGAAAATGACATTGATGTATACCTTCAACCTCTTGAATTGTGATAATTATTGGATGAATGCATAGAAACACAAAATACTTCAATGAGACAACTATTCAAAATGCATGATGCTTTAATGTGGAAAATTAATGACTTTTATGGACTATGAAATTTATCATATTGGAACACTCATACTGGTTTGGATTATCCAATTTGTAATTTTGATTTTGAAACTCAATGATTATCTCATATCATAAAATGGTGTTTTATGTGTCCTCATCGATTTAATGTTGCTTTTCATAAAATCATGATTAACAATACATGATTAAATTTTTAAATTTAAATTATAAAGTCACCAAAGGTGTTATATTCTTCATAAATTATAAGAAAATTAATTAATGCCACTAAATATTTAGGAAAATTTCATTAGTTTAAAGAAGGGGAAAAGGGAATGAGGTACAGTGTCGAAAGAAGCTAGACCACAATAATGAGAAAGAAAAATTAAAGTATTACTTTAATGCTCTTAAGGATTTGGATTCAATGAATATAAACCATATTTTTTGGTAAAATGAGAATAGAAAGTATCATTCAACTGTTTTTATAATGAAAAATCCTGATAAAGATGTATTCCTTCAATCTTAAATGAATTCGAAAGAGCCAATGGATATTCAATTAACATATCACGGTGTATTGACATAAAACATAAAAAGATACATGGTTTGAAATGTCATGACTCACATATTTGTATGGAGTTACTGTTGTTGCCGACATTGCGTAATACATTACCTAAAAAATTAACCATGGTTCTAGTTGGGTTTTTTTTACCTTTTTCAGATAGCATTGTGGAAAAGTCTAAATCCAACTGACCTTGAAGAACATCAAGAATGAATTGTTTTGACACTATTTCATTTGGAGATATTATTTTTCCCATAATTATTAAGAGTCATCATTAATTTGACTATTCGTTTGGTTGAATAAGATAAACACGATTGACCAATACAATATTTATAGATGTATCCAATTGAGGTTCCATTTATTTTTTTTTCATTTGTGAATTTAATTTTATCAATTCATTGAATAATTTTTCTAATACGTTTCTTGATATTTTAATCATGTAATTAGGTAATTTGATATCATATCTGAGCAATAAATCTCAAACCAAAGGTTCAATTGATGAAGGTTACATTGATGAAGAGTTCTCGACCTTCGGTTCTCGGTATTTGAATGGGATTGAGACTATATTCAATCGTTTCATACGTGATGACGACATCTCAACTATTTATAGTTTTGAATACTAGTCATTGTTATTTCCAACAATCGGATGTCCAATTGAAAAGTGGTCAAATTTTACACCGATGGAATTGGAGAATCTACAGGCTCATAGATACGTGCAACTAAATATTTTTATTTCAGATCCGTTTATTAAAAAAGTGTTACATCAATCAATGAGGCGACTAAGGGGTTGAGCTATAAATGAGGTAGAATTAACAAAAGATATTAACAAGGATATTTTTGAATGGTTCACCCATTAGGTGATTATATTCTCATATTTATATTATTGACATGTAATTATTTTTTCTATGTTTAACGTAAAATATTATATATTTTTTTCTAGATAATGAATTTTAACAATCGAGCTAAAATATCAAATGATTTGGGGTTTTTGTATCGACGTCATCTAATGAAGGCTAAGAGATTAAAGGCCGAAAATATGCATGACTTCTTGTTTTGTAAAATTCATCATGAAGAAGACTTGAAATCTAAAAATAGTGGTGTATTTATATTTTAGGAGGTGAGATATTATGGAAAGATGATTGAAATTATTGAAGTAAACTATTATCACCATTTTTTAGTTGTGTCATTCAAATTCAAGTGGGTCAACATTGATAGGGGTATAATAAATGAATCATTACATTTTACTTATGTCAACTTCTCTTTCTTGATGGATACCAGTGAGAAGGGAGAGTATGATCCATTAATCTTGGCATCAAAATCTAGTATGGTTTATTATTTGGATGATGAAATAAATGAAGGTTGGAGTGTTGTTTTACACTTAACACAGAGAGAAAAATATGATATGGGAGATGGAGATAAATTTTTTCTTTGTTATAGTTAACCACATCAAACAAAAAATATATAAAATATTTTTCTAGATAATATCGAAATTATATAACTTTCAAGACATGGTGAAAATTAAGGACTCATTGCAATGGAGGTTGATAAAAATTAAGATAATGAAGCTGAAGATAATTGAATGTATAAATTTGAAATGAAATGATATTACATTTTCTCCTTGATAAGTGTTTTATACATATTCACTTTTTTTTTTGTTGTGGAAAATATTTTATTTTTTTATTTTTATATATTTAATATACCTTTACCATTTTAAATGTATGAATGATAAGGAAAATATGTTTGGATTCTAACCAATCATCATCTCAGAGCACAACACCACTACAGTTATATTATTTGGATCCTTTTGAATCCATTTCAACCAAGATTTCTGGAAATCCAGATGTTTCCCCAAATGCCATTGGAATCCTACCACCTAATTCACCTCTAGTGATGGAGTAATTGGTCACCCATCCATCTAGGGGATATCGACGAGTTACTGTTACTTGTATGTATGTAATTTTTTAAAAATAACTTAATATTTAATTAATTGTTTAATGAAATTGTCAAACATATAAAGAAAATTTTAGAAGGGATACAAATATTAACTCTATGGATGTATGGGACATTAAGGAATCCAAGACTATCAATCCATTTGAGGATTTTATGGTGCTAACCGATGAAACTTCCCGAATATATGAGAAGATTCTTGGGAAACTATCTTATGAGATAGAGAGATTTACCAGTAATTATTTATATTGGATATATTTTCTTACAATATGGAAAAATTATGGTCTTTGATACTCAAGTATTGGTAATATTAATTAAATATTCCTTGATAACTAATTTAAAATACAATGGTAAATTTTTTAATATACATATAAAGTGTTTTGTTTTTTTCTAGATTTTTTACATTTTGATGTCCTTGAATCCATTTCATGCCCATAGACTTTTCATAGAATAGATAAAACATCCATAAATAAACGAAAATTACACTTTCATACAGAAAACACATATATATTATTAAATTAACCACATATTGTGATGGATTTACTTTTGTTTGAGTCTTACATGTCCAAAATAAATTATAGACCATTATCGATATGTTCGAAAATAATCTGAGCTTGTTTTATTAGTTTGGACTCAGTGAAAACTAATGAAATGTATAAAAGCCATTAAAAACAAGTGGGGGAGGGGAGCATTGAAATGAAGTCGAATTGCCCTAAAATCAGGGGACAATGACCATAGATTTAATGGTCAAATATAGGAACTCATGGAATGCCATTCCTAATGATACTTCTCCCATTATGGGTGTAAAACTGATTTTTGTGTTTTAGAACTGTAAAATATCCATGGAATGTTCAAAAATAGAAAAACGATATTTGATTGTCCTGGTATTAGGCAAAAACCACAGATTGAATTTATATATGTAAAAACTACATCTGTAAATTCATTTTTAGTGCTTTAAAATAATAAAATGTGTGTGAAAATGTGAGAAATAAGAAAATGATGTTTTCATTGTTTGGAAATCAAGGGTAAACCACTACTTAGTATTTTACGAAATGTATGTGCAGAAAAAACGTCAATCTCACATTAGGTGTGATCAGAATTACTCGGCAAGCAATTATGAATGGTATAAAAGCATTTAGAAACAAGTGCGTGTATGGGGGGGGGGGGGGGGGTCAAAACTAAGAAAAAGATGTGTATTTTCCTAAAATCATAGGTAAACAAATATAGATTTTTTTGTGAAGTGTATGGAATGGCGACACATAATTTATAAATATGGTTTTCTTGTTATGGCCATAAACACATTTTTAGTGTTTTAAAAACCTAAAACATGTGTGGAATAGTTAAAACCTTAAAAAATAAGACATATTGTCATGAAATAATAATACAAAGACCATAGATTTAATTTTCGGATTTATTAACTAATAGAACTTTATTTGGAACGATGGTTTTCCCATTATTGTTCTAAAATAATTTTTTGTGTTTTAAAACACTAAAACGTGCATGGAATTATAGAAACTAGAAAAACAATTTTAGATTTTCCTGAAATCTAGCTAAAACGAGTGTGTATTTAATTGTGAAATGTAGGAATAAAAACACATCATTATGAGTGATGGTTTTCTTATTATATCCGTAAACACATTTTTCATGTTTTAAAACACTAAAATGTTTGTGGAACGGTCCAAACTAGAAAAAATATGTCCAATTTTCTTGAAATTATAGTAAAATTACCATAGATTTAATTGAGAATGTAAGAACTGATGGAATGTCATTCTGAATGAATGTTTTCCAGTTATGGATGTAAATGACTTATAAGTGTTTTCAAACACTAAAAAGTTCATGGAATTGTCAAAACTAGGAAGATAACATTAGATTTCTCTAAAATTAGGGTAAACCTATGTAGATATAATTTTGAAATATAGGAACTAAAGACACATCATTCTGAATTACGATTTCCTATTATGCCCGTAAACATGTTTTTAGTGTTTTAAATCATTAAAACGTGCATGAAATGGTCAAAACCATAAAATTTAATTCATATTGTCTTAAAATCAAGGGAAACCACTTCATATTTAATTGTAAAATATTAGAAATGATGAAACTCCATTCTAAACTATGATATTAATATTATGGATATAAATGCATTTTTATTGCTTTAAAACATTAATACATGCATCGAATGATCAAAACTAGGAAAATAACATCATATTTTTTTGAAATATGGGAAAACAAATATATATTTAATTATCAACTGTAGGAATTGATGAGACATCATTCTGAATGAGGGTTTTTTAATTATGTTTGTAAAAGTTTATTTAGTGTCTTAAAACACAAAATTGTGCATGGAATGTTCAAAACAAGTAAAATGGTATTTTATTGATATGAAATCATGGAAAACCCACGAAGGATTTAATTATGAAATATTGGAATGGGGGTCACAATATTCGAAATGATGGTTTTTCTATTATGGTCATAAAGGAGTTTTTAGTATTTTAAAACACTAAAACGTGCATGAAACAGTCTAAACTAGGAAAATGATGTTGGATTGTCCTGAAATTAGCATAACACAACTATTGATTTAATTTTGAAATGTAGGATTTTACTACATGCCATTCTTAGTGACAGTTTTCCTGTTATGTCTATAAATTGTTTTTAGTGTTTTTAAATGCTAAAATGTGTATGGAATGGTCAAAACTAGGAAAATGAGGTCGGATTCTACTTAAATCATTGGACAACAAACACATATTTAATTTTGAAATGTAGGAACCAAGAGAATATTATTCTAAATGAATGTTTTCCCATTATGGTTGTAAACATATCTTTAGTGTTTTAAAATACTAAAACGTGTACGGAATTGTCAAACCCTTAGAAAACAATCTCAAATTTATGTGTAACCATTGTACAACTACCACTATTTTATTTTAAATTATATGAAATTTTATGATATCATAATTTTTAATATTGTTTTATTAAATTAATTTCAATCACCCTGCATGTCTCTTTGAAGATAATATAGAATATTTACTTATCCCTTTTCAGTTTCAAGTGTTGAATCTTATGTGAAATATGTTTGTTTCAATTTACAATGATTTTTTAATATATATTATTTTTTTCAGAAAACATTTCTTGTTTTTTTGATTAAAAAAACCAAAAAAAATTATGTGAATCATTCTAAATATATTCTGTGTCTATCATATTTTTCATTTCTTTTCCTAAATGTTATGGTTTTCATTATTGGTTGTAGATAATGATAGTTTAGATAAGGCTGACCAATATAATCCATGAATTTTTTACAAGGTAGTCGCGATGGTTATTAGTTTCTGAGGAATGTTAAAATTTTATAAATAACTATACTGTAATTCTAATTTTTTATCTTTAGTTTAAATTTTTCATTCCTTTTTTGTTACAACAGACGAGATGATGTGGCCAGTTTATGTTGATGAGGTGATGTAGAGGAATAAATATGTAGTGGAGGTCATGAAATGGATGTATATTGGTAATGGGTTGTTATTGGGCATATTTATATGTATATATTTATGAACTAGTTATTGGTTGATGCATTGGGTGACTGAGACATTAGTCATGAATAATGTGGTTGCTTGTATGATGGTGGATGTGTGATATATGAATGATTGGTTTATCATATATTATTTTTTTAGTTTATATCATGTTAGTTTTTGTATATTTATAGATTTTTATTAAATATAAATTTTTTAAAATCAAAACTTATTTTGCAGTAGTTTGTTGTAATCGATGATAAATATATATTATTGTCTGTATTTTGCGGTGGTTCAGATTAACCACTACTAAAATACCACCGCTAATTTATTTGTGGTGGTTAAATTTATTTTATTTGTATATCTAGTGAATATTATTTTTTATGAAACCACCACTAGATAAACATAAAAACACCTTTAAACTGTTCAAAAAAAGTACCTAACAAACCACCACTAAATAAAATAAATCATAACTAATTGACTAGAGATTTTGAAATAAAAATGGTTTTATGAACTACCTATACAAAATTAGGAAGTAGTTTAATCCACCTATTGAAAAATAAATAACTACCTCTAATCACCACATTTGTCTTTAGTGTTATAACATACATCTTTATTCACATGATTCTGTGTGGACACAATCATATTTTTATTTTTCACTAGATTATGCCTTGTCATGATTTTTTATTACTGTGTTCATAATATTATGATTTCATATGCCTATACTTATTCCATTTTTGGTCATATTCCTATTATTTTTCACTTTGACTTATTTTGTTATCTCACAATCTTAATCCATTGTAAATTAATGTTAAATTTATATTACTAATTTTCTTAAAATGATTTATGGGAAATTCTTATTATTATATGATCTTTTTAGTAAGATATTTATCCCCTACTCAAGTTTACTCATATCATTTTAATACAACCCTTGACGACATATTGATTATTTTCCCTTGAAGAGAATTTTGGATCTACAATTTCTTAAGATTGAATTCTATGGCTTGAAAATATCGGTATAAATTATGACATGTCTATATAGGTGTATAAGGGGGTTTAATTATAGATAAAATTTCACAAGTATTGTAGGAAATGTTTCTTACATATTTCGTCCTCCAAGAAAGTAAACATTACTATCTTGAGATTGTGTGATTTTCTGAAGGTCATAATATTTTAAATACGAAGGTAATGTGGAAAATATGATTTTATGACATTGAATATATCACATGGTATGAAATCCAGATTGTAAAGAGGGACTTTTAGCATTGGACCTTGGAGTGATGGTTTGGGGTGCCTATATTGGTATGATAATTGGGTTTAGTTATTTTGGTAAATTATTTATGTTATTTTTTGTGATTAGTTTAGTTCTTTTTGGGAATTAAAATAAGGGGAAATTATTTGAAATTATCACGTTAAAGCTGAGACTAGAATAACACCTTGGGATTTTGGTGATTTTTTGAGTATTTTGTTTTCTAAGAAATCACATCTATGTAAGGACACTATAATGTGGATTGAGTTAATGAAATTATTCACCTAAGGGGTAATCACCCTAAAATAGATGGTTGAGTTTTAAATCGAAATACATTTGATGCATGATGTTTATTCCTAACATTACAATGCTGGATAAATACTCCTACAGATGTGCCGTGATTAATTCACATTCTCTTCGTGAAAAATTATGATGGATTTAAAAGGAATTTTGGGATGTAACATATGTCACGTTATGATAAAAAACCAAATAATAATTTGGTCAAGGACATATGAGGTTAAAATGAATGAGTTATTGGTTGATCTAATAATCTAATAATTGAACCATAATAATCATACGTATAAAGGAATGTGTAATTAGAGAAGGCATAATAATATTGAGTTTTAAAATTCATTATACCATTTACTATGATTTTGTGGTTTATTATCTGAAACATTTTTCATTTAGTATTTTTTTGAAAATAGGATCACTAAAATTAAGCTATGAAATGTATTTGAAGAAAAATTACTATAACCAACTAAGGAAATATATTTGGTACAACATTTCGAGAAAAAGGAAAATATAAATATATTAATAATTTGAATGATATAATGATATCATAATATATTGGATAGTGAGGTTTGTATATTATTATATATTATATCAATAGTTCCTTATATATTCCTTTAACTTATGTAGTCAATCAACTATAATTTAATGTTCAAGGACATAATTTATTTAAGGAGGGTGGATAAATCCCCATTAAAAAATAGTATATATTTTCCTTTAATTAAATAATATATTTAATAGATTATTTAACATGCAAAAAACTAAAATGATACAAAAAATATTAAATGACTATTATAAATGAAATTATAAGAATACAAATACCTCAGGAAAATAAAAATACATCAATAATCCAAATTTGATTACATATAGAGGAAACATAATTAATATGATTTAATATTAAAATGGATAGTTCTTTCTCAATTAACTATTTTTTGAAGTGTTTTATATTTTATCCTAATAAATATAATCGAAAACTTTTAAAGTTTTATTATATATAACTTTTATATTAACATTATTTAAATTATAAATTGATATTAAATAACATTACGTACACTTTATAACTTCTTAAAAAAACTATTTGTATTAATATTTTATTTTCATTTATAAGCCAAATTGATAAATTTTAGAATTTTAATTTTATAAAAATAAAATTATTTTCGAATTTAATATTTTAAAATTTTCTTTGGTTGAATTTTAAACAATTTATTTTTAAATGGTTGAATATTGAGGAAATAACGAAAAATACTGATCTTGTAAATTGTATAATTTTTATAACATTTTCATAATACAAGAATGGTTTGAATGTTTGTAAAACCTTATATATATATAATTTATATTTTTAAATTAAACTAAATAATTAAAAAATTAATTTTTGAATTTATAACACCCATGTTTAACATTTTGGAAAATTTTGTAATAATTTTCCCTGATGAAAACTATTTTCGGTATGTTTCTTTTACCTAAGTATCCATAAGGTGGTAATTGGGGTTTTTCATTTATAAAAAATAATATAAATATTATTTGGTTAATAGTAAAACAATTAAATTCATTTATATTTCAAAAAATTGATTATTTTATCATAAAAATAATTTTTTGAGGCATAAAATACACTTTTTCTAAAATTGGTTTTTACACATTTTGTGTGCTAATATAATATTAAATTCTTTTACCATTTGAAATATTATTTGAATTTTTTTCATATTGGGAATAATTATATGAAAATAATTTTATGAGGACCATTTTATGTTTAGTTGTTAAAATTATATTACATAGGTAAAAATTAGTAACAATGGTAAAATAAAAAAAAGTTAAAAGTGAAAAATATAATAGTAAAAGACATAAAAACAAGTAAACAATATGTGTGAAATTTTGTAGATGAGGATTTTTGAAATATAATTCTTCCCCCAAATAATTAATATCAATTATTTTATCCACTTAACCATTGGATATTGACTTTTAATTTTATATTATTATAAAAAGTTTACTCTTCTCCTATATAAAAGAATCCATCATTACTCCAATCCTCTTCGTTTCCCATGCACCTTGTATTAAGCCAAAATAATCCTAAAATTACTCACCAAAATGCATATTTGCTTATTAATTTTTTTTGTATTCTCAAAATAATACTTCTTAAATCCATTATCCAATTTCAAAAAGTGTTATTCTAAGTAGTTAGATAAAATTATGAATTACTCATTTTCTTTAATTTTCATTTATTTCTTCTTTTACAACTTCTGAATATAATATAACCATATTGAAATAATTTAATTATTTTTATAATTATATTTAAATTTTATTATAATGGGATATATATATATTATTATTCCTTCCTCCCAACCATTTTAAAAATGAAAATTTCACTTCTATTACGTGAAAACATCCATCTTCAAAAAATATAGGATCATTTTTTCGTAACTACCTTAAATTTAAAGTTAAAATGAGGAATTAAATGAATGAATATGATATTCATGAAATTAATAAGATTCATAAATTATTAAAATTTCCCAATATTTATTCAATTCTACATAAATGAATATGTCACCCTGGCATATGTGCTAGCTACGACCTCTTCCAAAGTGTAATATTTCATATTTAATCTAGTAGATTTTTCTTAATCAAAATATGTATAGTCAACACCTTAACAAATATTAATAATATCATTATTTTTAGTGATACATATGTTATTCAATAAATATTTTTTTCAACTATACTCACTAATAGATTATAGCTTGAACTTGTTTCAGTCGGTTTGATCACATACATGAACAATGTTATAAATATCAACCATGAATGACTATAGAAACATATGTGTGGATTTTATTTGAAATTAATGACAAAATAATGTTTAGTTAATGGTTTTTAATGGTTATATTATTATTTTAATTATTATTAATGTACCAACCATATAATGGTTAACAATTTACAAAAAAATCTCATTAACCATATTTACTATTAGGAAATGGAATCTAAATTCGTAAAAAATTAAATTATAACATTATAAATAATCATAAAAAAATATTCTGATAACTATATGTAATGTTCCAAATTGGGTTCTACACACTAGTGTTGTAATGTCACAACCTTAGTATCCTGAAGCCGATGCATTATTTATTACATTACTATGATTAAAAGAAATTTGTTTCCCAAAGGACTGGGTAGATTAGTTGTTTCTTGAAAACAAGGTACGTATATAAGTTCAACATTACAACATGAAATGAATAAAATATAACAGATCCATTATTAACTCCCATAACTCTTAGATTATCCCTTCATGTCATTCAAAATACACTTCTTCACATCCAGGTGAAAAATAAAACATAATAAAGGGATGAGTTTAAATTCTCATTAATGTAAAATAATACAATAGTAGTAATCATAAAAAGAATCACTAGGCATGATGAATAAAAAAACACATGCCTTTACACATAAACTAGAGCATAATATGGGAGGAAGAAAAATTAATTAAATAATGAAATAAAAAACATAACTGTGGATATTATACTAGTCTAATAATCACTCTGACTATCAAATAATAGATTCATAATGAGATAATGCATAATGTTAGACATCACAATCATACTGTCAATGCCTTGTGCTATGACCATACATAAATGAGTAAAAACCCAAACTAGTTTGTCTGATGGGACCTACTGATGCATCAAAGGGCCTCAGTAGGCCCCACCCATCACTTAGTCCAATAAATTTATTATATGAAAAGGGTAAAACAGTAATAGATTATACATTCATATTGAAAAACTAGAATAGAAAATGATAATACTTTATTAATATCCCACGAATGGTATCAAATTAGCACATCCATAGTCAAACTGATCATCAAACATTCAAAAAACTATGGTAGATGATCTCTTAAAAGGTATACATTAATTAAGTACATGTTTCATCCAAGTATGTTTATATATACAGATATAGTTTTAAATGGGACCATTGAAAAGATAATGATGAAATATTTTTCAAACATTCCAAAGTGTCCCATAAAACTATGAAACATTCAAATCATAATCCATTAGACTATTATTAGAATAATAATACTCTTGATATGATATATAACAAGGAATTAAATTCACGACATTCATGGAATAATTGGTGAAGAAGGTATACATCTCATAAAAATTAATGTGAGATGAGAAAAATATATTTTACTTTAGAAAGAAGAGATCTTTGGGAAAATCATTTGTGTTTGTTAGAAAATCATATTTTAAAAATGTATATCCCAAAAATAAATTCTAATTAAAATGAAATTTTATTTTAGGGATAGATTATATCCCATTGATGTGAAATCCTGTAAAAATAGTTTTTATGAAACTTTAGAAATAAATCATTTTAGTGTAGTTTGAGGGAAATATTAAAGTGGTTTTTAAGAAGAAAGGTTTATTTGATTTCATAAGACTAGAAAAAAGGTAAAATTTTAATGATAAAATTAGTGATTTTAGAAATATATGTACATCTTAAAATAGATTTTATAGTGTATTTGAAAACTGGTAAAAATTTCGGAAGTTACCTTTAATTGGGCTTGTTTATCAAGAAGAATTAGGAAGAGGACCATTTAAAAAATATATACCCATAAAATACACATGATATGATGTGGAAATATACTTTTTTAACATATAAAAATAATATTTAAAATTTATACGTAAATAAATAAGTATTAAATTTTAGTAAAGGTATAGAAAGAGAAACCCAAAAGAAAAAAACAAGGGTTTGGGTAGAATCCTTTATGAGTTTTTAATCAGTCGAGTCATATGCCCCAAAATTAATAACAATAAAATGATACATTTAATTCCAAGAAAATAAATATATTCATGACATGATACAGTAATGGGTAGTATAAATACACCACACACAAGAAAATAATGGTGAAAATGGAATATCTCAAAAATATAAAAGTGAGATGAGAAAACCCTTATAACCTTGTAATCAATCAAAGAGTACGAAAAAAATATAATAATTTTCAAATGAATCATTGAATAAATTTAGGATAAATGTATTCATAATATTATATATCAAATGGGAGTATACATACACCACAAACAAGAAATAAGTGGCATATAATTGAAATCTCACAAAAAGTGAAGTGAGATAGGGAAACCCATACCACTTTGTAATCAATCGAAGAGTATGAAAAAAATTAATAATTATAGAATTAAAAATTTAATACCCTAAATATAAATATATTCTTGATATTATATATCAAATTTAGTTATTCATAAACTATGTACAATAAATAAGTGGAAAATAATGTAAATTTCACATAAATAAAAGCTAGATGAGAAACCCGTTACCTTATGTCTGGATGGGTTCTGCACTTGACCTTAATGTCACGGATAAAAAATTAAATTAATTAATTAATTAATTCAGAACCACATATATATATATATATATTATTTTTTATAATTTTATTGTGTTAATTTATGAACTTTTTTACTAGTTAATATATTCAAATTTATAGCTCGGGAGTGTTTGTTTCCTTGGTTTTCACAATCAACAAACTTATACGTGAGTATAGAAGTTCATGTGGAACAGGTATAATTCCACAGAATTAAATTTACATATTATTAATTGAAATAAATAATTTTAAATGGTTATATATATATTTTGGTCACATAGTATGTTGTTAAATAATTAGATAATTAATTTAGTGACAATCGTTTAGATTATTACGACGGTTATTGATATTAACAAACTTATTTTGTTTTTTCATTTAGTATTATGTAAATCTGTTATTTCAAAAACATAAAAATAGTTATATTATACATTTTAAAATATATCTCAACCCTTAAAATGGTTTCATGAATAGTTTGGGAGAATAATCTGAAGAATGAAACTTCGTCTTCCATGGAGGTTGTAAATTGGCACCTCTCGGGTGATGATTTCATTTATTAAATAAAAGAGGGAGAGTAAGGAGATTGATAATGGATATTACATTAAAATGATATAATTACAATATATATATAATATTATAGTTATAATTATCAATTAGATATATGTGTATTAAAAATAATAAGAAAAGAAGATAAATTGAAATGAAATTAAATCAATACTGAAGAGGATTTACCTCTTGAAATAACATCTTTGAGATCCTACTTAAGGGAAAGTATTTTGGTCTTTTGGAAAGACCAAGGGATATTGGATGGGGGTAGGGACTAGGGAAGAGTATTTTGGTACTACTTTTATATACTTAAATACTTAGAGGATTGAAGATATGATGGAGTGAGGGGTGGGTTTTATAGTGGATAAGAGGAGGGGTTTTCCCTTATTTTAATCATTATTTTATTATTTTTTCTCATGACTATGAATATTCATGATTATTGTGACTAAAAATCTTAATAAGTCCATGTGAGTTTGAATCAATAGTCATATACATCATACATGACTCATTCATGATGAAAAAATTCATTTATACAACATATTTTGTAAATTATCGAATTTCAATATTCACAAAAAATCAAGTATTTTAGAAAAATCTTAGAAATACACCCTAATTTTTTTTAAATGTGTTGAATTAAAAAATGGAATCTATTTTATCGTAACAAGTTTCTAAAAAATTGAAATTTATTTTTTAATTAAAATCATTATTTACATGAAAAATATATATTTTAAATTTAAAACTGATTTTATAATACATTCAAAATTTAATGGAGGTATAATAAAGTTATACTAAAATAAAATGAAAATGAAATATTTGTTTAGGAATAAATCTTATGAAAAATATATTTTATTTTAAATGAATTTATTATTTTAAAATTATAATGAAATATTAAGTACGCATAAAAATACGAACACTTATGTATAAGTTTTTTTAAAAATTATTCTTCATTTATAAGATTCCAAAATATTAATTATACTTTCATTGGTGAGGTTACTATTTAAAAAAAATTAAGTTGATCTTATTAGACTCTAAAAAACTTAATGATCACAACGATGTTTGTTCGTTTTTCAAAATTCAAATCATAGAATTGGAAGAATTATGATTTACCAAAAGGTTACAACTATCTTGTGTAAATAATTTTAATGAAAAAGTGTTTTTTTCATATAGTCAGTGTTGTGTGTATTAAAACCTGTATTTATTTTTAAATTCATAGGGTTTTACATTATCCCCTCTAAAAATTTCATCCTCACAATTTGAAATTTCACTCTAAAAGTTAAAGGATGATACCTAAAAATTTCATTTTTAGAAATCCACATTGAAAATAGAGTTCATAAAATATCCTCTTAATAATAGGGGGAAGAAATGCATAGGTTCACACAAAACTATGCATTTGAATTGGGTAACATTATTATAAAGTGAAAAAATTTAGATGGGAGAATACTCTAACAATTATATTCTAATGGTGAGTGATAGAGAACAATGTCATTAGAATGATAACCATCATAATGCTATAAATATTGTGATTGATTAAAAGAACATTGATTTCTCATAAATAAAACATCATGGATAACGTTTTTCTTAAAAAATATTTTTCCTTGAATTGATGGATTCCTTCATTATCTGGATAATATCTTAATGAATTAAACTTAATTGATTACATTCCATGTCATAATAATAATATCATCCTTTGGTTATACTTATATATATTTTCACTTTATTCCATATAACTGGTAATAAATGCTCAAGATGAATTTTTCACACCAAAATAATTTGAATTAACTTCTACAGATAATCAATCCCACAAAAATATAATTAGTTATTCCTCTTTTCTCAATAAATAAACCAAATCCAAAATGGTGAGGATAAGATAAGATAATTCCCCAAAATAATAATCCATTATATGATGAAAATAAAAAATAATCACCAAAAATAAAATGTAAAGGTCAAGGTTCAACATAGAACATTTTCAATATTAATATCACTCTTTAAAAACAATTTAGGCTTCTCCCCCAAAATCAGAAGGACTTCTTCATATAGTCTTCCAAATGAAATAGATAACTCTTAATATCTTACACAAAAAACATCAATTTCTACTATTCCATAATATACAATATATTCTATCCATTTTTATAAATATAATGGATCAAAATATGTCCATAATGAAATACAAATTGACTCCAAAATACAATTCAAGTTTTACTCCGTAAAAAATTATATTTACCAAAGTCTAACAGGATTCCCAAAATTTGTGAACATGTTCCAAAATAAAATTAATCACTTAGCAAAAAAATAATTTTCAAATCCCAAATTTATCTATTTGGTAAAAAAAATTCCCTAAATTCAAAATAACATTTATCCATTAGATGTTTTATCAAAAAATATTCATGATAACTAGGACATCACATAGGCTAGTAGTAGGCATTCTATCCTTATTGCCATACGGTTGTGGGTTCAAACACAATGACCATACCGAACACAAGGTTTTGTCACAAAACATGCACGATGTCCTTTTTCTAAAACAATATATCTTATAAAATATTTATGATATAATTAATTAAAATAATGTCAATTACTAAATATTATTTTATCTTGGATTTTCCATAAAACCTCAATATAGAAAAACATCATACATTAATTTCAACACATAGAATTCCTTGGCCTATAGGTTATTCTATAGAATAGGGAAATAACTTGGGTAATTCCCACGTCCCATAAATATATGGAAAATAAATACAAATGGATTGTTAGGATTAGTTATATTTCCTTCCATTTTATTATCATTTTTCATTTGCAATTCTTTTCTTTATGTGCTTCCTTACCACATATAAATCATTTCTTTGTTCCTTTGAGATGCTTCCCTGGGTGTATCCTTCCACATTTCCAACTTGATGGTAGTCTATCCTACTTTTCTCTATGGTCTCCATTACTATAGATGATAAAAATCTCCATTACTCTCTTCTTTGGTGTGTTTAGGTGTTGGTTTAGGTATATATTGTTAATAATAATTAGGAAACAATGATTAGGAATGAACATTAAATATTTCAATCTTATCAACATCCCATTTGGTTTCTCAGCACCACCACCTTTTCCATCTTTATAAATGTTAACATTAATCCTTTAGATTCCATATATTCACTAAAACCAAAAAACATTATGCGGGTAACAATAGTAATAGAGATAAAAATTCATAATAATTTATAGAATATCATGAAAAATTATTTTCAACCTAAAACACCTTAGGTTTATCCTAGGTTAATCATTTTAATTATATATTCAAATACATACTAATAGTTTGTAAATAAAATTTAAAATATCCTAAAAATATCCCCCAGGAGTGTCAAACAAGGTGCACCGTAAGGCTTGTTATCATGTACCAGGTTAACTCGAGTCAATATCGGAATACCTTGTCAGAGTTGTTACTCCAATGTACATCTATTCCAGAAACAC
This sequence comes from Viscum album, assembly GCA_963277665.1. Taxonomy (NCBI): domain Eukaryota; kingdom Viridiplantae; phylum Streptophyta; class Magnoliopsida; order Santalales; family Viscaceae; genus Viscum; species Viscum album. The sequence continues at coordinate 496,715,123 of OY728120.1, forward strand.
ATCCACAATTAGTATCCAAACAAAGATGTATTTAATAGGAATATCCACATAATATATACATTTCCAATATTCTAGGATGTTCTGGTATGGTTATTATAAAAGTCCATCTTAGGGTTTTGTTCAGTAGTCTACATTTTCAAAATCACCTTTCAAAAGGATTCTTCTAAAATTTCATTGATATTGACTTTAACACACCAAATATAGATGTCCAAAGCTGGGGAATTATTTTATTACATTGGAATAAGTATAATAAAGGTGTATCCCAAAGGACTGGTTAGTTTAGTAGTTTTGGAAAACCAGATACATACATAAGTTCGACATTACAACTTGAAATGAAATAAAATATATCATACCCATTAGTAACTCCCATTACTCCTAGATTATCTATGAATGTTATCAATAATGAAACTCATCGCATCCTGGGAAAATATATTACATAAAAAATAGGTGATCTCATATTCTTAGTAAGGGTAAATAATATAGTGGAAGTAATCTTAATGAAAAAAATAGGCATGATGGATAACTAAAAACACATGCCTATAATATGATAGGAATGAAAATTAATAAATAATTCTAGAAAAACATAAACATGGATACAATACTAGTCAAATAATCACATGGATTATATAATACTAGATTTATAATGAGGCAATGAATAATGTAGGACATCGTAGTCATACCTTTAAAGCCTCATCCCAAGACCATACATAAACAAGTAAAAATCCAAACTAGATTGTCTCATGAGACATATCAACGCATCGAGGGGATATAGAAGGCCTAGCTATAAAGTAAAAATTATAATACATTCCCCATATGAAATAGGTGAAACATAAATAACATAAACAATTTTATTGAAAAACCAACATATAAAATGTGAATACTTTAACATTAACCCTTGAATTCTATCTAATTAGAAAATCTTGAGTCAAATTGATCAACAAACCGTCAAAAAAATATGGTAGATAATATCATAAGGTATATAAATCAATTTGTTAAAACATTCAACCAAGTATGTTGACATGAATGAAGATACTTTTAAATGATACCATTGAAAACCCAACGAGGAAATAGTATTTAAACATTCCAATGTGTCCCATAAAACTTTGAAACATTCAAGTCATAATCCCATAGAATATTAAAATAATAAAGAGGCACTTGATATGATATATAAAATTTAAAAACATACACCAAATTAAAGTATTATGTGGTGAATAATGAATATATCTAATAAAAGTTAAAGTGAGACACGGAAAATCCTTTTTTACATTGGAAATGAGAGTTCTTTTGGGAAACCATTTGTCTTTGTCATAAAATCAGACTATAAAAATGTAATTCCCAAAAGTAAATGTTAAGGAAACTAAAATTATATTTAAGGCATTAATTATGTCCCACTAAAGTGAAATCATGTAAACAGTGTTTTTAAGAAACTTTATAAAAAAAACATTTTAGTGCGGTTGGAGGGAAACATTAAAGAGATTTTAAAGCGGAAAGGAATGTCTGATTTCATAAAACCAGAAATGAAAAAATATAATTTTTTAGTATAAAATGAGTGATTTTATATGTATAATTATGGCTTAAAATATATTATGCAGTGCACTTGAAAATTAGTAAGAATTCAAGAAGTTCTCTTAAATTAGGCTTGTTTATCTGGAACAATTGGGTAGGGAACCATTTAAAAACATGTATATCCTCATAACATAAGGATGACATGGTCTAGATATATGATTTTGGAATATATTAATATAATTTAAAATAATTTTACATAAATAATTAAGCATTAATTTTGAGTAAAGGTATATAAATAGAAACCTGAAATAAAAAATGGGGGTTCAGGTAGAACCCTTTACCAGTTTGTAATCAATCGAGTCATATGACCAAAAATTAATAATCATAAAATGATACATTTAATAACATGAAAAATAGATTCATGATATTATACATCAGTGGTCATTACACATACACCATACATAATAAAATAGTGGTGAATAAGGAATATGTCACAAAAATGGAAGCGAGATGAGAAAACCCTTACCTCTTTATAATCAATTGAAGAGTGTGAAAACATATAATAATTACCAAATGAATAATTTAATACCATGAGGATAAATTGATTAATTATATTATATATAAAATGGAAGTATACATACACCACAGATATGAAATAAATTGTGAATAATGGAAATGTCAAAAAATGGAAGTGAGGTGAGGAAACATTTACCGCTTTGAAATCAACAAGGATTATGTAAAAAATTAATATTTATCAAGTTAATTATCTAAAACTAGGTTGATAAATATATTCATGATATTATATATCAATTTTTTTTATTCATACACCAAATATAAGAAATTATTTGTGAATAATGGAAATCTCATGGAAATAAAAGTGTGATTAGAAACCCCTTACCTTAGGCCAGAACATGTTCTAAAAATGATCTTAACATCCTAGATAATAAAATTAAATCAATAAATAAATTAATAAATAACAATAAATTCATTTATTCTTTTTATTAAAATTTTATTATGTTAATATATGGCCTTTTTTTATGAGTTATAAGATACAAAATTATCACTCATGTGTGTATATTTCCTTGGTTTTCTTGATCGGCATACTTGTATATATGTATAAAAGTTCATGTGGGTTGGGTATAATTATAAAGAATTGAATTTATATATTATCAATGATCATACTGATGTACATTTTGTAATATATATCATTTGGCTACACAGTATAAAGATGAATCATCATATAAGTCATTTAGCGATAACTTAGTAGATTATTACAGTGGTTATTGATCATAATGAACTCATATTGTTTTATAATTTAGTATTATGTAAATATGTTACTTATAAAACCTAAAAAGGGTTATATTATAAATTTCATAGTATTTAAAAAATAATAAAATTGATTTATGAACATCTTTTAAAACGAATTTGAAGAACAAAACATCATCATCTATGAAGGTTGTAAATTGGCACCTCCCAAATGTTGATTTTCTCTATAAAATAAAAGTTGAAGAGTAAAGAGATTGATAATGGTTATTAAATTAACATGATATAAATATAGTATATATATATGATACTTTATTTACAATTATTAAATGGGCAAAGGAGGTTATGAGAGAATAATGAAAAATATAAATTGAAATGAAATTAAATGAAAGAGGAAGAGAATTTACCTCTTGAAATAATATCCTTGAGAACCTCCATAAGGGAAAGGGTTTTGGTCATTAGAATAGAAAAAGGGATCCTGAACATAGAGAGGGACTATGTATGATTATTTTGACAGAACATTGAGATTAATTAAGGCTTATAGGAGTGAATAGAAGAGTGAGTGAAGGGTGGTTTTTATAGTGGAGGAGAGGAGGGGTTTTCTATTATTTTAATAGTTATTTTATTATTTTAGCTCAATAAAATGATTAGTCTGGATTCATATAACTAAAAATAGTAATAAGTGAATGTGATTTTGATCCAGTCTCTATTTATATCATACATTACTCAATAATGATTCATAAATTCATTTATTTATCATATTTTGTAAATTATCGAATTCCACTATTCAAGAAAAATTCAAGTATTTCAGAAAAATACAAAAAATTAAACAAGACCATTTTTTGAAATATAGAATTATAAAATGGAATCGATTTTTTAAAAATAATTTTCTCATTATTTGAAATTTAATTTTTAAATAAAATCATAATTTACTTGAAAAATACAGATTTTAAATTTAAAACTAATTTTATAATACATTCTAAAATTAACTAAGGTATCAAAAAATTAATCTAAAATCCTAGGAAAATTTTTTTTTATTTAGAAATACATTTAATTTATATTAATTTTATTTGAAATAGATTTGTTAATATAAAATTTTAATTTAAAATTAGTTACTCATAAAAATACCCAGACATAATTATATATTTTTAAAACATTCACTCTCACTTACAAGGTCCCTAAATTTTATTTATACATTAATGGGTGAGGTTACTACTCACAAAAAATTAAGTTAATCATATTAGAATCTAAAATAATTATTCATGGGAATAGTTTATGTCCTTTTTTTGAAATTCAAATAACAAAAGTGAAAAATTAATGATTCCTGGATAGGTTATAACTATGTTGTGTAAATAATTATAATAAAAAAGTGATTTTTTCATAGAGACTCATTGTTTTGTGCATTATATACTAAATTAATTTCCAATTTCTTAGGGTGTTACTGGTTCCTCGACCCGGTCAGTTCTATGACTTAGGCATAACACCCCATATGCAATTTGGCTATTGACTAGCAGCAAGGGTCTAATATTGATCATGGGGAAACTATACCCAATTTATCAGTGTAGCAAAAAAAAAAAAAAATAAGAATAATAAAATTATATAACCAATAAAAAAATAAACCAGGTATCATATGTTGACCAAAATATTAAGTAAAATACCCAAAACTAAATAGTAGACCCTCACTCAGTACTAATCAGGAATCCCGAGTCGGGTCTGAGTAAAACTCAGTAAGACACCACCAATGGTATCTAAAATAATATTCATTCAATAACAAGGTATGTAGTTGTATAAATAAAAAATTACAATAAATAATGTAATCTTTTTAAATTTATTCAACTACTCTTTATTTAACAATATAGACCACTAGGTTCTCGAGGACACTTGAACCCTCAATACGAGCTTGGACCCACACTGATGTCTGATCAATGTCACAATACTATATTTATCATTTATAATTTAATTTCAAATCGTATCACGACCAATTGTAACCGTAGTCCAATGCCATCTCATGGGAATATAAATTCATGTCTAGCACTATATGAGTATTTGGAGCCTTAATCACTATCCCACAATTCAATAATCACTTTGGGAATTTTTTGTAGCATTCCATGTTGTACACATGTATCTCAATATGATCTATTGAAGTAGTAGTCCATATCCCAGACATGTATATCAATTTATCACTATGGGATTTTTAAGTAGCTATCTATGTCCAACACAAATATATCACATATATCATAATATTACATATATCCCAATATCACTTGTAGCACAATATAACCAGTATCTCAAACATCACACATATCAAAATTTTATAATCATCATGGTTAAGCATTATTAGCCTTATTTTCAAAAATTCTCATTAAAGTGTACAATTTTAATTATCAATAAAAACAAGGTTCAACACTTTAATTGACATGGAATAAAATGAAAAATCAACATTAATCCATTTATCATTACTTAATCATATAACAAACATACCAATTTAGCTGAATTCAACAATCACACAATCCCTATTATCAATTAACTCATATCAAATTAATTGACCAATTACACAACCATTATCTAACCAAATCAAAATTCATTCATTCAATCAATTTCACATCACAACATTCCATTAAATAATTCACCAAATAATTAATACAATTGAATAATCACAAAATTTCATTAATTAGTTCTCCAATAAGTTATCCAATTCAATAATCACAATGCCCCATTAATTAATTCATTAAATAATTTATCCTATTTCCCAATCCCAATATCCCATTAAATTTACAAAATTAAATTGAAAAAAATTAATATATTTTATAGAGATTACATACATAAATTTGAAATAAAGACCTTGATATTTTAATAACACAAAACCAACCTCAATTTTAATGATGAATAGTCGTCCACAGATATACCCAATTTGAAGTAAAAAAACTGAAAACATGACAAAGAACACGATCATGATCCGAATCCTTGATCCAAGATTCAATAGATTAGATCTATATAAACATAGATCTTGATCCATAAAAAATATCAGAAAACATTCGTTAAAAAATAATGATGGATGGGAGATTGATTGGAAAACACATAGGATAAGACTAACATATCGGCAGTGATGAAGATCATTAATCTAGGCTTTAATTCACCATGAACAGATGTGATACTGGATTGGAATCCATCCGAGAGTCTAAAAAAATTAGATAATTCATTTAGGTCTGAGTTAGGGTCTCTTTTGAGTTAATTTTAGGGGTTTTGGTATTTTTAATCCAATTTCAAGTCCAATTAAAACTACATGCTTGGTTTTCCAAACTCTTCACATCTTCTAGGGGAAACATTACCCATTAAAGAATGAACATTTTGAAAAACCATGCACCATCTATGAAATTCCTCTCTATTTGGGTTCACATGGTTTCCGAGGCTGGGTGCATGATTTACACAAACTGTGTGCCAAACGTGCACAACCCCTTTCTTGCATAATTCCCTAACATCCACCCAAACACACCGAAGATACAACCCAAACTAAAAGAACTAAATAAAGGAAAGAGAGTACCAGTAAATGATCATGAAGCATCTACAGAAAAGGTAGGGGTCTTATAATTTCCACACCTTACAATAGATCATCCTTGATTTGTACTCCCAAGAATCCCTAAAATCATGAGTCAAAAAGATCTGGCCACTGAGCTTCCACATCCTCTTCTCTTTCCAATGTTTCCTCTTGCACAATCCCATGTTACCACTATAGGTGCACTATCGGCATTGTCATCCCATGGAACACATTCTCACTGTGATCAAACACATGAAAGAGATACTTATCAAAGGATGAATCATTATAAAGCTCAATATGATCCATATCATTAACATGAGACGGTTTGGGGTGACACACCAAAACTAAGACTCATGAAAAATTTCATGAATAACATTGTACCTCTATGAAGGAGCCAATTGGTATGCCACCAGACCGATTCGTCCCACAACCTAAAATGGTCAAACAAACCCAGATATCAATTTCCCCTATATCCATATCCTATGGGTACCCAATATTTGTGACACATGAAGGAATAAAAAATCACCCTATATAAACTCTAGGGTTCATCAACATCGATTATAATACAAATTATTTATACTTTGATCCATTTACATATGCTTTCAAATCAAATGATTCTGTTCTGAAATTTCCTCCACGAGACTTGGTCCCAATTTCTTAGACACACCTTCCTCTACTATAGAATGACTCATATGGTAACACCTGAATAGTTTCCTAAAAAATGTTGTTATAGGAAAAATCCACCAAATCTAGGTGATTCTCCAAAGACCGACAATATATTACGACTCATGCAGGAAGAATATTCTCCACATCCTTTATAGAACAGTCCAACATCCAATTTGTATGGGGGTGGAAATTTATACTTAGTAAATCCTTTGTACCAATTTCCTTCTTCACACCCTTCCAAAATTGAAAGGTAAAACATGGGTTGCAGTTTGAAATATTACCTTTCAAAACCCCTTACAGATAGAATATCTCCCAAATGTACAATTCTCCCCACTGATCCAATGAGATAGTCTTCTGTAAATGCAATAAACTTTCTTCATTAGTCAACTATGGAAAAATTACAAAAAATAGCCTCATTATTTTGAGTTATCATCAAGAGACTGATCAAAAAGTCTATAGTCACTCACCCCAATTCTATTAAGGAATTTGAAAGGGTTGTAGTAAACCACAAGGTTATTGATGCTCAGGCTTCACTTGTTGACAGGTGAAACATCATGCCATGAACCCTTTTATCTCCTTTTTCATTCCTGGACACCATTGCTATCATGATAGGTCATAGTACATTTTTGTCCTAACAAGATGCATCTCCCACATTGAGGCATGGAATTCATCCATCGCCCCCGACATGCTCATAGGTACAACAAATCGATTCTTGACATTTATGATCATTTCCTTATCTACGGTCCATTATAAAGGTGTCTCCCTAGATTCAAGGATTTCCCACAAAGAAAAACATTCCAAATCCTCATACCTCCAATCCCTGATCCATCTTAAGAGTATAAACTCCACTAAAACTGATATGAGAGTCATCTACTCCTAAATGTCTGGAACCAAAACATGCATCTCAACCATCAATTTCATCATTTTCCAATCAACATTATACTCTATAACCTCATGAGTCTGAGATTTCATGGTCAAATAATTAGCAACAATGCATCCCTTATCATGTTTATATTCTATGTCAAAACAAAAATAATTCATATACTCAACTCACCTCCACTTTTGGAAATTCAAGTTTCTCTATGAAAATATATACTTTAACCTCCTATTATTAGTATACATAATATACATTTTAGAAAACATATGATGCTGGAAACAAATCAAATCGTAAACCACTAATTCCTACATGAGGTCATGCGTATGTTAGTTCTATTCATCTGGCCTCAATTACAGATACATATACACCACAACTCGATTTCCCTATATCAACATTTCTCCAAGACAAATTACATAAGTGTCATAAAACATTGTATACTCCTCATTGGAGAAGTTAGGATCAATATTGGTTTGGAGGAAATGTGCTTCTTCTACTTTGAGAATGAATTATCACATGCTTCAGACTAGTAAAATAATACAGCCCTTTTTTCCAAGACCAAAAGTGGTGCTAAAAAATTGGAAAAGTCCTTGATGAACCTTTGATAATAGCCTAGTTTTCCTATAAAAATGTGGATATCAAAAAAATTCTTTAGATACTGCCAAGAAACCACTACATAACATTAATATGGTTCGATAGACATAACTTCTTCCAAGATGATGTGACCCAAGAAGAATATCTGATGAATCCAAAACTGGTACTTAGATTTATTGATGTATATCTAATTCTCTCTCGGTGCACTCCAGATGATGTCAAGTTGTTGGGCATGATCCTTATGAGTCTGGGAGTACACCAGAATGTTATCTACAAAGAATTCCACAAACTAATCTTGGTAAAATTGGACGATAATGTTCATCAAGGCCTTAAACACCTGAAAGTATTCCTCAGTATATTAAAAGGTATAAATCTCAACTAATGATAAGTTTATCTAATGTAAATCATGGATAAAACACAAGCTTCTCTAAAATATTCTAATAGTTCCTCGATATATTGAAAAGGGTACCAATTCTTCACAGCCATTCAGTTAAACATCTAGTAATCAACACACAGGCACATAATCTTTTCAGCCTTCTTAGCAAAAAAACTGGAGAAAAACAAGGTTACATGCTAAGATGGATAAAACCCATCTCTAAAAAATAATACAACTGAGTCTTGAGGTCTTGGAGCTCTATTGGTGCCATGTTGTATAGTGTAATAGAAACAAGATCATCCCTAGGACTGAGATTAATGGTCAACTCCACATCTCTCTCTCGTAGAAAGCCAGTGAGGTATTTAGGAAAACCATCTTGAAAGTTTTCCACTATTGGTGTAAATATATCATTCTATACAACCCCATCATCTAAAAACTAACAAGAAACCTATGATTAAATATATCCCATTTTCTAATGAATCGGCCATACATAGCCTACCTAGATATCCCATTCTCCATGGAAAACATAATTGTTACACTCCAAAGATGTAAAAGTCACTCTCCTTAATTTGAAATTAATTTGGGGTTGGTATTATACGAACCAATCGATACCCATAATTAGTTCAAATTTTGAAATATCTAGAATTTAGCGATGCCAATGGAAATGATACTTTCCAACCTCGATAGAACACTCTTTGCATAAATATATGTCTATCGACTATACCCCCAAAGGTGTATCTATTATCATATCACCACTCACGATCTCCTCTGCCAGACTCAAACTATTTAACAATTGTGTAGATATAAAACAACTAGATGCATCAGTATCAAATATAGAACTAGAAAGTGTAGAAGATAAAAGAATAGTACCTATAATGGTCAATAATATAGCCTCATGGTCCAAAAGTGTAGGTTGAACTACACAAAATTGTCCTACACCTCTTCTTTGTGATACATTATGAGTCCCATAAGCCGCACAACTCTTGAGATATGGATTCTCTTTCCCAAAATAACCATTCCCACTACCTTTACAACCATGTAGAATAGAACAATAAATTCCAATTTTTTATGGTGTAGAAGATCCCCTTCCCACACCCTAATTTGGTCTATCTGCTCCATCTATACCCTTCTATTGTGGGTCCATACCAATTTTCTATAGATGTACCATCTTGCAATAGCCTTGGCAAACTACTAGTGGTTAGGGACACTTCCTTCAAAAGTTAACTGATCATCCACACTGGTGAAAGATAATCCATGTATGGTTCTGAGTGGAAGACCATTCCCTATCTACTCTTATTTCTATCACAACAGATAGCATTCTCGTAACGATACATCCTACTCTCAAAGGTCATACCTCTTGACTGTTGAGTTCAAAACCCCTATCCTGCACTAGAATCCTCCTTAAGGTTCCCATCATATATGAGAGCCGAATCCACCACTTCAAAAGACTTTTCCAACTGAATGATATTACCTTGGGACTCAATCTCGTATATATGTCCATCCTAAAAATCAAATTCCCATAGTAGTCTCATATCCTGCCAGTGCTAGAGAAAATCACTATAGGTCGTAAAGAAATTTAAATTTTCCATCACATACATACTCCCCAGATTCAATATCATTAAATCATCTAATCTTTTACTTATCAATGCCTTTAGATAAAATGATCTATAAACTTCTCCAAAAAATCATTCAATTCCATACAATAAACCTATCTGGTTCGAGTATGAAAATCCCACCTTCTCACCCCTAATCCACGTAACATGTACACATAAATCTTGATCCTCTTCTCAGTTGCAGTCTCTAAATGGTTTAGTATTGTCTGGATGGTCTCAATCCCACTATCTCAATCCCACCCTTTTCATTGAAAGTCATAGGGTGATACAACTGAAACTCCCATGTCAGGTCAGACATATGCCTCACAACCTGATATGAGCATTTCTCCAAAAATTTAAAAAACCAAGATGTTTTTTCATAAAAATTATCTCATTCTTCACCTAGAACTATATGTGCGTCAGGTTCCACTATTAGAGGATATTTTCCAACCATATCATATTGTCTTCCTATCAACATGAATCCTTGGGGAGGCATATATCAATAATTCCAAACACACATATTATGACACATAAGACAACATTAAAACATTTACATAAGAGAGATTCATAATAGTTTATACAAATTCACTTCCCCCAAACCCCGCCACATTGTAAAAAACTAGGTGCTATCAATACCCTTAACCATCCTACATCTATCTAATGGTTAGAAATGTTAAAAATCATTCTCAAGTTCAAATTATCATTAGAAAACCATTTACCATTTCAATTAATCACAACTTTCATTAGTTAAAATTTTCAAGTTAACATTAGGAACCCATTTTTCAGGACAATTTCCCAAGGAAGGAAAACATTTAAATTTTACAAATTAACCGAAAACTGTTTTCCCATGCATTCCAAAAGTGATGCAGGTCACAAAATAATCTGGATTTCCTTGAATGATTCATGCATACTCAACTTTCATACCATTCCATTCCAAGATTCAAACCATGGAAAATCATAAAAAAATAATCAAATCATAGAAAAATTGAATAAATTGAGGTGTAATATCATCCAATTTTAAAAACACATATCAATATCAATAATACCACCCTAGGTACTTGAATTTCACCGCCATATATGGGTTAGATAATCCCATGAATGAGCTCCTAACCATGTCACGACTCATCCTATTCTCTTATATACCTTTACCAAATAGTTAGTCAAAATATAAAGAAACAAAACTCCTATGATACCACTTTATATCATCCTGACCCTAGTGCCACACATTGGTTCCCTGGGAAACTTGTTAAAATGACATCACACATTCCTCCCCATATGTCATAGGTAACTGATTAATATTAAGGGTCTAATATTGATCATGTGGCTACTATAAACACTTTATCAAACTAGCACAACAACAAAAATAAATAAGAATAACCAAATGATATGACCAATAGAAAAACCAAACTACTATCACATGATGACAAAAATAGGAAATACAATATCCACAACTAAACAGTATATATGCCTTTCCAAATCCATATCAAGATTCAATTATTAAAACCATAAAACAAATAAAGAGACTAAAAACTCCCAAGAGGGTCCCAAATCATGTCTGGTTACCTTTTCTATGCTCCATCTTGAATCATCAATCTAACATATGTATTTTCCCATTATCTTATCATGAAACCATGAAGTCTACTCTAGAAAAAATCAGGAATCCGGAGTAGGGTGTGAGTATAACATAGTAGGCCACCACTAATGACATATATAAAAATATCTAGTCAATAAAAGTGTATGAAATTGCATGATGAATAAAGTACTAGTAATAACATAAAAGGATTACATTTATTTAGTTACTCTTTATTTACCCACATAGATCCCCAGGTTCCCAAGGATACTTGAATAATTAATACCCACTTCATCACATGCTAGATTCCGAACCATATAAAAATACTATGATTTTCATTTATCATTTTATTTCACATCATATCACGTCCAATTAGAAACATAGTCTAATGCCATATCAGGGGTGTAGAACATTCTCTCACTATGTTTTTTAAGAAATAGTCTACATCCCACACATGTATATCAATTTATCACAATGGGATTTTGAAGCAGCAGTCCATTCCCCACACATGTATATCATGTATATCAAAATATCACACACACACACACACACACATATTATATTTATAAAAATATCACATGTAGAACCAACATCACAAATATCACAATTTTATAACAATCAAGGCTAATCATTATTAATATTTCACATATTCTCATAAAAGCGTAGCGTTTCAATTATTAATTTGAACAAGGTTCAACACTTTAATTTCCCTAGAATAATATGATAAATCACTATTAAAACATTTATCAGCATTTAATCATATAACCTATTAACCCATTTATTTTAATTCAACAATCACACAATCCCCATTATCAATTAATTCATTTAAAATTAATTGGCCAATTACACAACCATAGATTAACCAAATGAACATTCAATTGATAAATAAATTTAACATCACAAAACTCTATTAACTAATTCATGAGTTAATTAATCCAATAGAACAATCATAATATTCCATTAATTAATTCCTCAATTAATTAATCCAATTCAAAAAAATCCCAATATACCATTAATTAATTCATTAATTAATTTATTCAATTCCACAATCGAAATATCCAATTAAATTTATGAAATTTAAATGCTAAACATTAAATAGAAATCATAAAAATTACAAACATTTAATTGAAATCTAGACATTGGGATTTTCATAATTTACAACATACCTCGTGTTTTATGATTAACAGTCAACAACATATATACCCAACTTGAAGTGGAATAATCGAGAACAAGATGGTGAACATGATCTAGATCAATAACCTATATCCCCAATTCAATCGATTGGATCTCTAAAAACCTAGATATAGATAAAAATTATAGGAAAATATCCCTTCAAATAATTAAAGAGGGACAGGAGAGTGGGAGGAAACCACATGGAGTAAGATTCACTTAGTGGGAGAGGTTCATATTGGACTCCTCATGTATTAATCATGTTTTAATGATACCAAATATCAATAATAATTACAAATATTAATAATGATATCAAATCTTACAAATCCTATTAATCATGTGTATTTATGTTTCAAGTTATCTTACACTTGATAATGGTTACACTCAATTAATTTTATGCATATTACTGTTTAATTATGAATAAAGTTATTTTTCTAAGTATAAGACACAGTGATCCAGGCACAGTGAGCCAGGCATCGTGAGCAAGACACTGTGAACCCTGACACCGTGAAGCCTAAGTCTCAGACACCGTGACCACGAGACACCGTGACCATGAGACACCGTGACCCAGTAAGTTCTAGACACAGTTAGCATGAATCAATCATCAAGGCATCGTGAATCAAGAAACTATGAGCAAGGCACCGTGAAGCAAGAAACCGTAAGTGAGACACCATGAAGGAGAAACCGTGATGGAGAAACCGTGAAGGAGACACCGTGAAGGAGACACCCGGAAGGAGATACCATGAAGGAGACACCGTGAAGGAGATACCGTGAAGGAGACACTATTTTCATATCTATTGTGACACCGTTTCCCAAACTCTTTTTCATTTTTCTATTTAACTTTTTAAGAGTCATATTTGACACCTTTAATGCACTGACATATTTAATTTTTATTTGTAGACATAGTACGAGGTAAGAGGTATTACACATATGGAACCTGTCGGCTAAATGTAACACCCCGAGCTTCGACGATACGCTTCTCATTCAATAATACAATAGCTTGAATTGTACGCAACTTCGAGTTCTAAAACACCATGGCTAATCAAAGTAGCCATAATGAATAGTAATAACCACTTTTTAAAATTATAGAAAATTTTTATTTCAAAATGGACTTCATTTTTGGATTCGGAATATCGAAATTAGCCAATGTTGAATTTTTGTTATTTTTCTGAGAACTTCTAATTTTTTATGAATAGTGAAAAATACTTAAAAAAACTTATTTAATAAAAATAATTTATTGTGATAAATTATAATATTTAGTGGTTTTAAAGTATAATTAGAATATATTTTTACCATTTTATCCAATGGTGGTCATTAGAATTAATTTAACATTGAAAATGGGCATGAACAATTGTCAATCTTTTGATATAAATTGTTTCTTAAAAACACGCTATTTGTTGTGACAGCGGGAATTAATTATAAAATTAATTAATATAAATTAAATTTTTGGAATTTTGTAAAATAGACATCATTTTTGAAATCAGAATATCAAATATAGCTTAGGGTGAATTTTTGGGATTTTTCTGAAAAACTTCAATTTTTGATGAATAGTGAAACCACTAAGTGGAAGTTAAATAACTAATTTTTCATTTAAATGAAATTTTACCACTTCTGTGTTTTGAATTTCAAAAATCCTACATACATGGTTTTAATTAAGAAGTAAAATGTGGTTCAATGAGATTAAACTAATTTTTTGGTGAATAGTAACTTTTAAGTTCTTAATCGCGATTAGAGGTAATTAGTGTAGTTTAAGGTAAAAATAATGTTTTAATAATATGAGATGAGTTTGACACATGTTCTACCCTCATGGGATGTGCCATGGCCGACCAAGAAAATCTATGGGTCAACTTGGGGACTCCATGGAGCCACTTTAGTTGGAAAATGACAGAAATACCTTTTATTTAATGTTAAAGTAAAAAATGACACAAACATGAAATGTTTTACTAAAACAATTTTTACATGGGGTTATACAAGCCATATTTTTTACTATAAATAGTCTTTGGAAAGCTAAAAATATTTCCTACATCATAGTAATTCTTTTATAATTTTTAAAAATTAAATAAATTAAATTATTTATGACATCATGATGATGCAGCGATGACCTCATTATTTAACGGTTTAAATAAAATGGAAGGATAATGTAATATACAAGGCATACACTTGTCAAAAACCTATTGGATGAATATATTTCGAACTCTTATCACCTTATCCTCAAATTATATAAGTGTGGGACCTTTAGAATCCGAAAAGCATTGTATAATAAAGTAACATTTTATTACTTTCCAAAAGTGCCCCTCCTCTCCACTTATAAAAGGCCCCCATCTCTACCACCTCATTCACACTTTCAAGACATTTGGCTCGGCCAAACTCTACCCAAATACTCTCCCAAATTCCCCCTCTTACTCCTAGAAGCATCACTTTGGGCAGAACGCTTCCCAAGAAAGCCTTTGGCTCAAATCAAAAAGAGTTACCCGATTTTAAGGTAATGTCTTCTCTTATGTTATTTTGTTTTATTTTTCTTCTCTAACCCCATAAACTCTTTTTATTCATTTCTTTTGTAACAACAACAGTACCCTAAATATACTAGGATGTTGTTATAAGATGTATTCGAGCTACACTTACACACACCTACATCTAATGGTTAAAGAACATACGGTTTCTGTGGATGGCGAATTTCTGCCTCACGAAACGATGATTGTTCAACACTAATAAAACACCTTCAATGGTGGCTATTAAGATGTCAATCTATTTATAAATGATATATAATATTTTTATGTTTTACTTAAGGTTCTTTATTTTTCATTTATTGCATACCTTTATTATTTCCATTATGGGTAAACGTTATATTTTCATTTTAGGAAGTGCGGACTACCGCCCCCTCAAAGTAATTTGAATCGCTAATACCATATGTGGGATGTATAAAGGATGGAGTAAATGATATTATATATGATGTTATACTGGAATTATAATATACCTTTATATCATTATTATTTCATTAAATACGAAATAGAAATGAATGTAGCGTTCATGCGTACGTACGGCTTACCGTCTCCATGAACGGTGCATTTCATTTCTTACCTCTAAATGTTACGTAGTATTATGAATGAATGTATATACGGCATATATATGATATATATGACATCTAAATCATGAATATAATTCTGTAGATAATGGATATTCTACCACATAAACAACTTGTAATTATAAGAAGTTTATTATTGACTCAAGTACCAAAAATCGACAAAACGACCGTTATTAACTTAAATAATTACATAATGTTCATAACATTGTAATAAGTGATATAAAAAGGATAATGAAATTGAAAATGGTATATATTAACTCTAGTTTATTATTCAGGAGGTTGAACAATGGTCGAATCAAGTTGGACACAAGGTAAGGGAATTTCTTAACCCAACTTCCATTCTATGGGTTAATCTCCTACTTTCAAATTATGTCATGATATTATTATGTCCTATTTTGTATTTTTACTTTCTTTATGTGTACCTATAGTGATTACACATAATAGATCTATTTTATTTTAAAAATTATCTTTTAAGGACTTCGTCTCAATATCCTTTCAATGAGGCATATTTGGTTTTATACACAACTTTCTTTTATATGGTGTATAAACCACTTTGACTTTTACGTTTATTCAAAAGGAGTCTTTTTTATATGAAGCGTTTTACTCAACGACAAAAAGGGAATGTTTTTCTTTCCGTACATATGCGGCGACAACGACTTCTCCGCCGCCGTGACCATTATTTGAGTTTCGGCTTCCTCTACAAGCCATCACTTTTTTTTATTGAAAAATAAATACAATGTTTTAACTTTATTTTATTTTGGTATTGAAAATGGTTTTGAAAGCGTTTTTATTATATCAATGTGCTGTATTGATATCTTGTGATTGAAATCTGGAAATGTTATGTTTCCTTTATTCATGTTTTATGTGATACGATTATGTTATGGTTTATTATATGTTTAAACCTATTCATATGAGGAATGAATTGGAATTAATAAGTGAGGGGTGGAGCCCGCTATAGCTCCTCGATGCATCGGTAGGTCTCATTAGACAAACTAGTGTCTTTGCACGAGGCCTTGGAAAAATCTTATTTGTGGTCTTGGAACGAGGCCTTGGCAACGTGGTTATGATAGTCTGGCATTATGCATTCCATCATTATGAAAGTGGTTATTGATATTTCATGTGATTATTCGACTAGTAGAATATCCATGTGAGTAAGTAAATGGCATTATTTCAGTTTACTTTTTCCATATTATGCTAAAGTTCAAGTTTAAAAGTCTTCTGTTTTAGTTATACATTGCCTTAAATGTTAATGTTTATTTATGAATTCTTCCGCTATATTGTTATCCTTACTGAGAATCTGAGCTCACCCCTTTCAATGTTTTAATTTTTCCAGGATGTGAAGAAGTATAGTATGAATGACCTTCAGGGATAATATAAGGGGATATGAAGAGAAGATTTTGTAGTTTTGTTTTACATAATGATGTAATGTAAGACTTATGAATGTATCTAGTGTTTCCAAGGCTACTAAACTAATCAGTCTTTCGAGACTTGATCTTTTGTGATCATGCCAATGTTACGAAGTAATGCACCGACTCTGGGTAGCTGGGGTTGGGGCGTTACAATTGGTATTAGTGGCAGTTTAGTACTAACCTTGGAAGCTAGATTTAGATAAACTCTGATTAGAGCACATAGCCCGAAGATAGACTTTGAGGATTAGTATAGAATAACTTCCTACAATTTTGGTATTGTAGAGATGTTGTGAGTTTTTCGAGCAATACATCCCTGTCTGGATATGAGCAGGTAGAGGCAGATCTGGGACAAATGTACCTAGGGGTAAAACCCAAAAACACCGCTTTGAGCTAGACTCGAACGGGAACTAGTGCACGACAACGGGCCTTGCTGCACTCTTGGTTACAACAATCCCGGGGGATATGCTTTGGATAATTCTCATTTTCATTATAAACCACTATGAAGGGTTATGAGTATATACTTCCTCAAAGAAAACATTTTTATGGATTATATCCTTAAATAGTTCAATTTATGTTAAGTGTCATACAAGTATGGAATTATGTATTTTGATTAAAAAACTAATATAGTTTATGCCATTGTTTAGAAATGGCACCTAGTGGAAGGAATGTAAACCGTATCAATGCACGCACTCCGTGTAGGGATTTCCCTCCTGCTCCAGATAATTATTGTGGATCTAGAGATACAACTGGTGCTGATCAACTTATTACCATACTGGGACAACTCACTCAAGTTATGAATAATAACCTTACTCGTATGGATCACCCTGATCCACAACGTGGAGGATCAATGTTAGACCGCTTCATGAGGAAACAACCGCCAACATTTAATGGGGGTACAAATCCATTGGTAGCTGAGCAATGGATAAACTCCATAGAGAAAATATTCCATGCCATGGGGAGTAGCGAAAGGGAGAAGGTTGTCATGGCAGTTTACCGCTTCACTGGAGATGCTGATTAGTGGTGGTCGCTGATTCAAAACACAAAGGAAGATGATGACGTATCAAATATGGAATGGAGGGAGTTCAAAGAGCTTTTCCTAGAAAATACTTTCCTCATGACCATCGAGCAGATATGGAAAGGCAATTTTTGAGTCTGAGGCAGAAGGAGGATGAGAATGTCGCAAAGTATGAGGCTAAGTTTACAAGGTTAGCGAGGCATGCTGCAGAATATATATATAACCCAAGAAGTATGATTGATCGTTTCTTTCATGGGTTAAAACCTTTTCTCCGTCGAGCTTTAGTATCACAATATTCCTCAACATACGAGGATATAGTCTCATCTGCTATCAAGACAGAAAAGGAATTCTCTAAGTCTTATGAAAACAAAGTAAAGCAAGAGATGAAGAGAACGGTGGAACAAGAGACAGATAAAGGGAAAAAGGGAATGAAGGATTTTCCATTATGTGATAATTGTGAGAAGAATCACCCTGGTACTTGCCTAAAAGGAATGGGAGTTTGTTACAAATGTGGAGAAAAAGGTCACCAGGTGCGTGATTGCAAGGGAAAGAAAGAGGCTATCAATGTTGAATGCTACAATTGTAGGGAAATGGGGAATTATGCAAATGAATGTCCTAAGCATTAGGGAAACTTACCTCAGAAAAGGCCAAGGGATCAAGGACAATCTTATGCTGTTACTACAGTTGAAGCGGAATAATTAACGTATTGGTGCTTTTGGACTCATGGATTATATTTTGGTTATTAGAATAATGTGATATTTATATAAGGATTGTACTATAGTACTTGTTGTTTCAGTAAGGTTTTAATATGATGAAGGTAATCATATTTTTAGTATGTGACAATAAGAGAAACTTTACTTTGTTTGGGGAATCTGATAAATTGATTTTGGAATTAAGAGACCTTTTAGAGAAAGTCTGGACAGAGGTATTTTGGATAACTATAAAGGATGGAGTGGATTAAGTTGATCTTTGGATAGTATTGTTTAAGGTTAAAAAATTTATGAAGATTATTTTTGGAATATTATGATACTATAGTTTTAGTAAAAGGACAACCTGTAGGGTGGGGCATAACCAGACGCGTTGGACAAAGCTGTAGGAATCGAACCCACAACCATAGTGCGACATGCCTTTATTTCCTACCACTGGCCAACAAGAAGTCCCTAGTTATTACAAAATAATTTTACTAATATAAATGGTATGTGTTAATATTTGGAACCTTATACAATTAGGATAAGTATAATATTTATGAGTTCTATTATCTTCTTGAGTGAAAGATGAGTTGAAGGTTGAAACTCTAATTGTCAAGCATAAATATATATATACCTATCGCTTATTCAATGAATAAATTAATTCATAAACTTTAGTAAAGGGATATTAAAACAAAAAAATGTGTTATCCTAATACCTTATGTCTTGTTGAACTGATGATATTTTAAATCAACATAGATTGAAGGCTTTGAGGCCCTCAATTTGAATGTTGATTGTGATTGATGACCTCAATCACTCCCTACAAATATTTACATTTTTCCTCCAATTATATGTCTCTAATTGCCACCAATGTTCTCCTTATCGAGATCATAATTTGGTGGTGACTTTCTTATTTCCATTTCCCTCTTATTAAGGCTAAATTTTATTAATCTTATTTTCGATGTGGGTTTTCCACAAAGGTATTATCTCTTTTCAACCTTTTATTTTCAAATAAAAAATTTCAAATTGCGAGGACGCAATTTATTGAAGGAGTGGAGAATGTAACACCCCGAGCTTCCACGATACGCTTCTCATTCAATAATGCAATAGCTTGCATTGTACGCAACTTTGAGTTCTAAAACACCGTGACTAATCAATGTAGCCATTATGAATAGTAATAACCACTTTTTAAAATTATAGAAATTTTATATTTCAAAATGGACATCATTTTTGGATTCAGAATATCGAAATTAGCCTATGTTGAATTTTTTGTATTTTTCTGAGAACTTCTAATTTTTTATGAATAGTGAAAAATACTTAAAACAACTTTTTTAATAAAAATAATTTATTCTGATAAATTATACTATTTAGTGGTTTTAAAGTATAATTAGAATATATTTTTACCATTTTATCCAATGGTGGTCATTAGAATTAATTTAATATTGAAAATAGGCATGAACAATTGTCAATCTTTTGATATAAATTGTTTCTTAAAAACACGCAATTTGTTGTGACAGCGGGAATTAAATATAAAATTATTTAATATAACTTACATGTTTTGAATTTTGTAAAATAGACATCATTTTTGAAATCGGAATATCAAATATAGCTTAGGGTGAATTTTTGGGATTTTTCTGAAAAACTTCAATTTTGGATGAATAGTGAAACCACTAAGTGGAAGTTAAATAACTGATTTTTTGTTTAAATGAAATTTTAACCACTTCTGTGTTTTGAATTTCAAAAATCCGACATACATGGTTGTCATTAATAAGTAAAATGTTGTTCAAAGAGATTAAAATAATTTTTTGGTGAATAGTAACTTTTAAGTTCTTAATCGCGATTAGAGGTAATTAGTGTAGTTTAAGGTGAAAATAATGTTTTAATAATATGATATGAGCTTGACACATGTCCTACCCTCATTGGATGTGCCACGGACGACCAAGAAAATCCATGGGTCAACTTGGGGACCCCATGGAGCCACATTAGTTGGAAAATGACATAAATACCTTTTATTTAATGTTAAAGTAAAAAATGACAAAAACATGAAATGTTTTACTAAAACAATTTTTACATGGGGTTATACAAACCATATTTTTGACTATAAATAGTCATTGGAAAGCTAAAAAGATTTCCTAAATCATAGTTTTTTTTTTATAATTTTTAGACATTAAATAAATTAAATTATTTATGACATCATGATGATGCAGCGATGACCTCATTATTTAACGGTTCAAATAAAATGGAAAGATAATGTAATATCCAAGGCATACACTTGTCAAAAACCTATTGGATGAATATATTTAGAAACCTTATCACCTTAGCCTCGAATTATATAAGTGTGGGACCTTTAGAATCCTAAAATCATTGTATAATTAAGTAACATTTTATTACTTTCCAAAAGTGCCCCTCCTCTCCACTTATAAAAGGCCCCCACCTCTACCACCTCATTCACACTTTCAAGCCATTTGGCTCGGCCAACCTCTTCCAAAATACTCTCCCAACTTCCCCCTCTTACTCATATAAGCCTCACTTTGGGTATAACACTTCCCAAGTAAGCCTTTGGCTCAAATCAAAAAGAGTTACCCGATTTTGAGGTAATGTTCTCTTATGTTATTTTGTTTTATTTTGCTTCTACAACCCCATAATCTCTATTTATTCATTTCTTTTGTAACAAAAACAGTATCCTCAATATACTAGGATGTTGTTATAAGAATTATTCTAGCTACACTTACATACACCTACATCTAATGGTTAAAGAACATAAGGTTTCTGTGGATGGCGAATTTCTGCCTCACGAAACGATGATTGTTCAACACTAATAAAACACCTTCAAAGGTGGACATTAAGATGTCACTATATTTTTAAATGATATATAATATTTTTATGTTTTACTTAAGGTTCTGTATTTTTCATTTATTGTATACCTTTATTATTTCCATTATGGGTAAACGTGATATTTTCATTTTAGGAAGTGCGGACTACCGCCCCCTCAAAGTGATTTGAATCGCTAATAACATATGTGGGATGTATAAAGGATGGAGTAAATGATATTATATATGATGTTATACTGGAATTATAATATACCTTTATATCATTATGATTTCATTAAATACGAAATAGAAATGAAAGTAGCGTTCATGCGTACGTACGACTTACCGTCTCCATGAACGGTGCATTTCATTTCTTACCTCTAAATGTTATGTAATATTATGAATGAATGTATATACTGGATATATATGATATATATGACATATAAATAATGAATATAATTCTGGAGATAATGGATATTCTACCACATAAACAACTTGTAATTATAAGAAGTTTATTGTTGACTTATGTACCAAAAATAGAAAAAACGACCGTTATTAACTTAAATAATTACATAATGTTCATAACATTGTAATAAGTGATATAAAAAGGATAATGAAATTGAAAATGGTAGATATTAACTCTAGTTTATTATTCAGGAGGTTAAACAACAGTCGAATCATGTCGGACACAAGGTAAGGGAATTTCTTAACCCAACTTCCATTCTTTGGGTTAATCTCCTACTTTAAAATTATGTCATGATATTATTATGTTCTATTTTGTATTTTTACTTTATTTATGTGTACCTATAGTGAATACACATAATAGATCTATTTTATGTTAAAAATGATATTTTAAGGACTTCGTCTCAATCTCCTTTCATTGAGGCATATTTGGTTTTATACACAACTTTCTTTTATATGGTGTACAAACCCCTTTGACTTTAACGTTTATTCAAAAGAAATCATTTTTATACGAAGCGTTTTACTCAACGATAAAAAGGGAATGTTTTTCTTTCTGTACATATGCGGCGACAATGACTTCTCTGCCGCCGTGACCATTATTTGAGTTTCAGCTTCCTCTACAAGACATCACTTTTTTTTTAATGAAAAATAAATACAAAGTTTTAACTTTATTTTATTTTGGTATTGAAAATGGTTTTGAAAGCATTTTTATTATATCAATGTGTTGTATTGATATCTTGTGATTGAAATGTTGAAATGTTATGTTTCCTTTATGCATGTTTTATGTGATACGATTATGTTATGGTTTATGATATGTTTAAACCTATTCATATGAGGAATGAATTGGACTTAATAAGTGACGGGTGGAGCCCTCTATAGCTCCTCGATGCATCGGTAGGTCTCATGAGACAAACTAGTGTCTTGGCACGAGGCCTTGACAAAATCTTATTTGTGGTCTTGGCACGAGGCCTTGGATACGTGGTTATGATAGTCTGGCATTATGCATTCCATCATTATGAAAGTGGTTATTGATATTTCATGTGATTATTCGACTAGTTGAATATCCATATGAGTAATTAAATGGCATTATTTCAGTTTACTTTTGCCATATTATGCTAAACATCAAGTTTAAAAGGCTTTTGTTTTAGTTATACATTGCCTTAAATGTTAATGTTTATTTATGAAAGCTTCCGCTATATTGTTATCCTTATTGAGCATCTGAGCTCACCCCTTTCAATGTATTATTTTTTCCAGGATGTGAAGAAGTATATTATGAATGACCTATAGGTATAATATAAGGGGATATGAAGAGAAGATGTTGTAGTTTTGTTTTACTTTATGATGTAATGTAAGACTTATGAATGTATCTAGTGTTTCCAAGGCTACTAAACTAATCGGTCTTTCGAGACTTGATCTTTTGTGATCATGCCAATGTTACAAAGTAATGCACCGACTCCGGGTAGCTGGGGTCGGGGCGTTAAAATAAATCTCATACATTCTCGCAGATAAAGAGAAGAGTGCCCAGGAGGAACACATAGAAGATAATCCACACTACCGAGCATGATACTGAACAAGAAAACAAGCCAGTGAGCATGACCATTAAGAACACATTGCAAGATCTTCAAGGAAGTAATTGTCTCATGAATGCAATACAAATCTACTGAAGAACACACGAAGTAATGGGATCAAGAGACCATCTTCCCTCGTGAATAACACAAGATGAACCATGAAAAGATGAACCACGACACTCTATTTTTCAACACAACAAACAGAGAAGGACTCAGAAGAATTTCTGTCTTATCCAAGGAGTCCAGAGTTGAATTGTTAATCACTAGAGCATTCTAAGCTCAAATTTACACTCTCTTAGTGATTCTTTTATTTAATTTTGAGCATTTTGTGTACTCTGTATATTTTACACACGTACTGACTCCTATGCTAAACTTGAGGATTTTAAAATCCTCACACAAAATTGTTTACCCCTGTTTACCCACGAAAACTATGGAAGAGGTCCTTGTGTGGCATGGTCATTACTTTGTTTACCCACGAAAACTGTGGAAGAGGTCCCTGTGTGGCCTGGACAGTCCATGTACTGTTGTTAACCCCGATCAAGGGTGTGGATCAGAGTTTATTTATATAAACATCGTGGTGGTAGGTGATCACCAAGTGGATTGGATTAGGTCTCAGCTTGAGACTGAACCACTTGTTTTATATCCACTATGCCACTTAAATTTAGTCTACTCTATTTTACTGCTTTACTGCACAATCCAGAATAATACTAAATTCATTTTGATAGTTAGTCTTGGAAATAAGTTATATCTGATTTGTCTTAGTAGGATAAATTCAAAAGTAATTTTAGTAATACCAATTAAGATTTATGAGAATTCATAAATCTTCTAAGAAGTTGTCTAAACAATCAAACTCTTATAACAGTATAACCCTGATTAATTGGGCTGTATCTATTTTTGGGGAAATCATTATTTTTAAATATAATATATTTTAAAGAGAAATTTTTATAGTCACTCAATTCGCCCCTCCCCTCTTGAGTTAACTACTCTGACCAACATTTGGTATCAAAGGTTGTTTTATTAGGACTCTGTGTAATCTCATTCAACTGTGATTGTAGTCGTACTTTAATGATCTGTAAATTTCTATCAATTATAAATTTATAGATTTTTTAAAGTAATTTGTTAGTATGGACAATAGATTGGATGGTGCTGCAACTAACAGACCACCAATCTTTAAAGTAACAAACTATGCTCAATGGAAAATTAAAAGGAAAATGCATCTAGAGAGTATGAGCTTTGAAATATGGTCATCCATTATATATGAATACAAACTTCCTGTGACTGATAGAATTACATGGGATGAACCTACCAAACTTTCTTACAATAACAATTGCAAAGCCATGAATGCTTTATACTATTTCTTAGGAGATGAAGAATTTAATGTGATTTATGCTTGTAAAACTGCCCATGAAATTTGGGATACCTTGTCTGTCTCACATGAAGGAACATCTACTGTAAAGGAAATTAGACCTAACACTTATACTATAAAATATGATAATTTTAAGATGAAACCAGATGAGCCTATTTTTGATATGTATCTTAGGTTCAATGAGATTGTCAACACAATGATATCTCTAGGAAGAGAAATCACTGCCAAAGAATAGATCATGAGAATTCATAGATGTCTACCTGACAGATGGAGGGGAACCTCTGTCTCAATTAGAGAGTCATGCGACATCAGTAGACTAACTATAAAGGAACTCATTGGGAAACTAATGATGTATGAGGAAGAGTTGAAAGTCAACCAAGAAGAGGAGGATGAACCAAATAGGAAATCTGTTGCATTCAAGACCTCGCTCTCAAAGCACAAAGACAAAGGAAAACTGAAAGTTTCAATAGATAGTTACACTACTGAACTATCATTACCAGACAGTGATGAGGAGATGGATCAACTGGGCAGAAGAATCAAACGATTTTATAAGAAGAAAAACATTTTCAGAAAACCTATCTTTAAGGAAATGTATGATAAAAAAGGACACTGGAAAAAGGATTGGAAGAGAAATAAAAAATCTAAAGAGATTGTATGCTATGAATGTAAGCCCAAAAGAAATATAAAGGCTGAATGTCCAAAGCTCAAATATAAGAAGAAATATGATGACCCAGACAAGATGTAAAAAAAGGCATTAAAGTCAACCTGGAGTTCCTTTGAAGATAGTTCAAGTGACTCAGACACATCACATGATGAACAGGATAACAAATCCAATATCTGTTTTATGACAAACACATCTAAGGTAACATTGAACTCTTCTATGCATAATTCATATTGTTCTGAAGGGGAAAGTGACTCTGAAAATATGACTAATGAAGAAATGTTTGAATACTTCAACAAGCTTGAGGAGACATGCAATGAATTAAAGGAAAAATATAAATCATTGAAGAAACAACATGCTCTCACTGTAACTATTAAATCTGAACTTACTACTGAAAAGGAGAAAAATTCTCAACTGCTCAACAAAAACAATGAACTGAAAATTTCTAATGAGAAATTAGAAAGTGACTTAGAAAAGTTTACTAATGGTAAAAATGCCCTTACCCAAAATCTAGGAAAACAAATTGCTCCTAAATATAATACTGGAATTGGTTATCAACCTCGTAAAAGAAACCCTAGTAGAATGAATTTTGTTTCAAAGACTAGGACATATAATTTTGTTCCCAGTTTGGGACATAGCTCAACTGGCTCGAATCATGATGCATATTATACTATTTCAAGTTTTTGTGGACCAAATAGAGTCTATTTTTCAAATACTTTAAACAATGATTATAGTAAACCTATGAAACAAATATGGGTTCATAAATCACTTATTACTAATGTTACTGGACACAAAAAAGTATGGGTACCAAAATATATCTTTGATTTATCATGTTGTAGAAAAGCTGCTTGAAGAGCTCTATCACAAATCTGTGGTACTTGGATAGTGGGTGTTCAAGGCACATGACCAGAGTCTACTCATTCTCCAAGAATATGATAAAAGTAGATGGAGGACATGTCACATTTGGTGGAAATTCAAAGGGGAAGATCATTGGATTAGGCCAAATTGGTAACTCTGATTCAATTATAATTTCTAAAGTACTGTTTGTTAATGGTTTAAAATATAATTTTCCTAGTAACTCACAATTTTGTGATGATGGATATCATGTTAAATTTGAAAATGATGCATGTAATGTCCTGGATTATAAGGATAAATTAGTATTTTCTACATCAAGGAATGAGAATGTCTATTCTGTTAATTTAGATTCTTTAACTTCTCAATATGTTTCATGCTTAAGTGTTTTTCATAAAGAATCTCGGATCTGGCATATGATACTAGGACACTATAATTTTCACTCCCATAGAATCCTAACTAGAAAATGTAGAGTTAAAGGCTTACCCAAACTTGAGTTTCCAAATGACAAAGTTTTTAATCCTTGTCAAAAGGAAAAAACAAAAAATCTCTTTCAAACCGAAGAAGGATGTTTCTACTTCTCTACCTCTTGAGTTGGTTCAGATGGATTTGATTAGACCATCTATAATTTCTAGTTTAAATGGGAAGAACTGTGTTTATGCTCTAGTAGATGATTTTTCTAGATATACCTGATCCTTTTTCATGAATCACAAAAGTGAATCCTGCTCTTATTTTACTATGTATGCCAAATCTGTAAAAAATATTAGTGGACTTAAAATTAAATATTTAAGAAGTGATCATGGCCGTGAGTTTGAAAATAATGAGTTTGAATCCTTTTGCTTACAAAATGGTTGTAATCACAATTTCTCTGCCCCTAGAACACCTCAACAGAATGGTGTTTTAGAAAGAAGAAATAGAACCTTGAAAGAAATTTCTAGAACTATGCTTAGTCAATATGACCTACCTATTTACTTTTGGGCTGAAGCTGTTAATATAGAATGCTACATAATCAATAAAGTCTTGATTAGACCAATTCTCAAAAAGACCCCCTATGAACTCTGGAATAATAGGAAGGCTAAGGTTAATTACTTTAGAGTTTTTGGCTGCAAAGTCATTATCCTCAACACTGAGGATAATCTTGGAAAACTTTCATCAAAAAGTGATGAAATAATTTCCCTAGGTTATTAAATTTAAAGTAAAGCTTATAGAGTATTTAATAAGAGAACTAAATGTGTGAAAGAATCTGTCCATATCAAATTTGATGAAACAGTTCCACATGTTCCTAGAGCTATCGTAGAAAATCTGGAAGATGATGTATCAAATCTGAACATCAACTCAAAATCCTCAACTACCTCGGTGAAGGAATATGTGAAAACTTCAAATTCTGGAAATTCTGTGCAATCAAGTCATAATGAACTAGAATCTATTGATAAACCTAAAATCTCTTGTCCCTCTTTTTCTAAAAAGGTTAGAACTCTTAAAAATCATCCCTTATATGCTGTTGTATGAGACTTAGAGAAAGGAACACAAACAAGAGCTTCTCTTAGAAATCAGGTTGAACATCAAGCCTTCTTTTCATAGCTTGAACCTAAAAACATTGATGATGCCATCAATTATGAATTTTCGGTAATTACTCTGCAAGAAGAACTCAATCAGTTTGAACGAAATAATGTTTGGAAACTTGTTGAAAGACCCAAGGACACTTTTGTCATAGGCAGTAAATGGGTGTTTAGAAATAAGTTAGATGAATCTAGAAATATAGTTTGGAATAAGGCTAGATTAGTTTCACAAGGATATATTCAAGAAGAAGGAATTGACTATGAGGATATTTTTTCTCCAGTATCAAGACTTTAAGCCATTAGAATTCTCTTTGCTTATGTTGCACATCTGAATTTCAAACTATATCGAATGGATATTAAGAGTGAATTTTTAAATGGGTATATAGCTGAGGATGTTTTTGTTGAACAACCCATGGATTTACAAGCCCTCATTTTCCAAATCATATTTTTAAACTATCAAAAGCTCTATATGGTTTAAAGCAATCTCCAAGAGCTTGGTATGACAGATTGAGTACTTTTCTAATTTCTAATGGTTTTACAAAAGGAGTAGCAGATCCTACATTCTTTATAAAGAGAATATCTGGTGAAGTTTTAGTTGTTCAAATCTATGTAAATGATATAATTTTTCGATATTCAAAAAATTCTTTTTGTATTGATTTTTCTAAAATGATGCAAAAAAAAATTTGAAATGAGTTTAATAGGTGAACTATAATTCTTTATTGGGTTTCAAATATTTCAAAATAATGATGAAATTATTTTAAATCAAATTAAATACACTAGAGGTATTCTAAAATGTTTTGGATTGGATAGCACAAAAAGTAGTGAGAATCCCATTAGTACCACTTGTAAGTTGGATTTTGATGAAGATGGAAAATCTTTTGATCAAACCACTTATAGAGGAATGATTGTAAGTTTACTCTATTTAACTGCTAGCCATCCTGATATTATGTTTAGTGTGTGCATGTGTGCTCGTTTTCAAGAAAACCCTAAAGAATCTCATTTAAATGATGTAAAGATAATTTTCAAATTCCTCAAGCATACACCCAATTTAGGACTGTTCTATCCTAAAAGAAAATCATTTGAACTAGTTAGTTATTCTAATGATTAATTCTGTGGCTGTAAGTTAGATAGAAAGAGCACCTTTGGAACATGTCACCATTTAAGAAAGTCACTAGTATCATGGTGTAGTACGTAACAAAAATCGGTTGCACTATCTATTGTAGAAGCTGAATACATAACTAATGGAAGTTGTTGTGCACACATTTTGTGGATGAAAAACACTTTACTAGATTATGGATATCAATTTAGACATGTACCAATAAATTGTGACAACACAAGTTCTATTAACATTTAAAAAAAATCATGTTTCGCATTCTAGGACAAAACATATTGATGTAAGACATCACTTTTTGAGGGATCATTATCAAAAAGGTGATATCACCTTGGAATTCATTGGCACTGAATATAAAATTGCTGATATATTCAATAAACCATTAAATTCTGAGAGAATAGACTACATCATACATGATCTTGGCATGATCAATCAAAAATATATATCTTACTAGTCTTACAGTTTAATACTTTACTACTTTTTACTTTACTATTTCATGTTCATTGTTTCTCGGTTACTATCTCATGTATACGGTCTGACAGTTAACAATTTTTATTCATGGTCTGTTACTCACTATCTCACTGTGACTGAACAAAGTTTACTCATTGTCTCACTGTGACTAAAAAAAGTTTACTCACTGTCTCTCCGTGATGACTATGGACTGTCTCACCATGACGACCACTTACCATGGCACCTTAACGAATATTCAAGGTCTCACCGAGAAAATTATTTCTGTTTTTCTTTTACCTGTATCACAGTAATCTTTTATTTCACCACTTTTTACGTTCTTGCGTTTTTTCTTTTGTGACGTTTGACATTCCCAAATGATAAAACTAAAGGGTTTTCAATCGATTCTTTACCCGAACTCTCTCCCACTCACACCTTCTGAACCATTTCAACCTAGAAACTCTCTCTATCTCTCTCTTTCGACCATTAGTGGATGCCAAGGATGAAGCGTCCATATTCATCTTCATCTGAGAATTTCCGCTTGAAGATATAAGAAAGATCACCGAAGCTAGCACCCGAAGGTCCCCTGAATCCAAACCTTGTAAACTGCACTATAGTTCATGAAAAGAAAGAAGGCCCTGAGTGGCTTTTTTCTAGAAAATATTTGGTTTTAAAAGTATTGAGAGAACAAGGGTGGCTCGAATGGTTCTCTAGGAAGGATAGACCAATTTACCAGAGGTTGGTATCTTAGTTCTATCGGTATGCTTAATTTTCTTTTGATGCTGGTGAATTTTTTTTTGTGAGGAGTTGGATCAATGGACAGAGACGCTCCTTCTCATCTAGGTTATGGGCTGATTTCCTTAGTATTCCTCACAAAGGGATTTGTTATTATTATTAGTGAGATCCCCCACCTACAACCGATATCTTTGACCTAGAAAATGATCTAGAAACCTTAACTGGAAAAGGCACCAAGAGAAGGGCCATAGCTGCTAAACTTGATGTGGAGACAAGGTTGTTGTCTATGTTTGTTCAGAATTTGATTAGCCCAAGGAAAGGTGACTTTTCTGTCTTAAAGTATCTGGATGTATTTATGATTCATCTTATGAAGAATGGCCACAAGATAAATCTGTGAAAATACATCATTCACCATATGTCTGAACTGATCATGGTCACATCCAAAACCACATATCTGTTTTACTCTAGGCTGATTTCAGCAATGCTTATTGCCAAAGGAGTAGTTGGACCGAATGAAGAAGTACTTATGGACTATGAATACTGCTTATCCAAACCTACCATCAGGAGGATGAAAATAATGTAGAACCCCTGGAAGAAGGAATGGGTTGAAGATAATGATAAGCTCTATGAGAAGTATAATCCTATAGATTATCCAACAAGGCCAAAGGACATTTCTGATCCAGTTTTTGAACCAGATGAAGTCACAGAATGTCCAGAAGATGAAGAAGAAGAGGAAGAGGCAGCTAAAGTACAACATAGCGAAGAAGATGAAGTCCCTCAAAGGGAATAAGAAGTTGTTGAGGAAGAAATTCCTATTATTCCTCCTGTTGTTCTTGAAGAAGAACCTCATGTCCCAAGAGGTGATGTTAATCTAGAAACCCAACCTGAGGCTGCAAGAGATTTATTTATCCCAGAACCCGAGAAACATGTGATGTAAGAATATAATATGGAACAACTGCCTATTATAGAAGATTCTAATCTGAAAGACCTTCCTGTGGAACAGTCAGTTCCTGAGATAATACCCTCTATTGAAGAGTGGATAGGGACAACATTTTAGTTGGCTTGGAAATAAATTTTTGAGGAAATCAGAAATGAACCAGTGGATTTAAATCAAGTACATGAGCCTCAATTTCCTAGAAAGGAAACACATTTTGAGGGGGAGGAACCTCAAAATATTGAAACTAATGAAGCTGAGTCTGCTGAAGTATCTCAACCAACTGAGTATTTTTCTGTGTACACTCAGTATAAATTCCCTTGATTCTATGACGTAAGTGACTCTCAATAGGTGACTACAACTAGGATTGATCTGTATTCTCTATTTCAATTGAAGTCAGTCACACACCCTGAACCTCAACCAGAAATTGAACCTAAACCTAAACCTGAAACTGAACCTGAACCTCAACTAGACTCTAAACCTGCCATGTACCACTTCCTGATCCTGTACCTTAACCTGATCAGAAATATTCTGTTATAAAGGATGATCTAAACGTGTTTTGAAATTCAATATTAGCTGGAATTGAGAAAATTAAATCCTATGAACCTTGTCTTGTGACCCAACTGAGTTAGGAAGATGCCTCACTACTTTTAGAAAAGATTATCTAGCACATTCAACCAAAGATGATTCATGAAATTAAAGAAGTAATGGTTGAAAACAAGTTGCTTAGTACTGAATTTGAAACTCTAAAAATCATGGTTGATGACTTACAGAAGGAATTTCATTCAAGATTAGAGCCTGCTCCTGCACCTGCTCCTGATTCTCCTGAACCTTATGTTTCAAACATCTCTCGAGATATTGTGTCCCAGATTCACCCATACCTTCTATATTTTGAATAAAAGATTGGATAAAGGCACACACAGATGTTGCAACTTATGAGAGAGCTTGTGGAGAATATGAATAAACTCACAGATGAATACATCGGCTATCTTCAAAAGATCTTAAAACAACTCAAGTCTCAAACCACGACAATAAAAGCTTCTACTTCCTCTGGTCAGACCTCCACTCAATCTTTGGATATTTCTCTTCTTAGATCTATAGTCAATGAAGATATTCATAATGCCTTAAGTGGATTTGATATGGCTCCTTTATCTGAAGTGGTTCAGAACAATGATAGATTCCTAGACTTGGTTCAAATTCACTCAATGTTGCCAATGATGCTCACCTAGAGATCTCTAAAAAGTGGAATTCTATTTTAACCGGATTTTCTCCAAAATTGATATGAAAAATCACTTTAAATAAATTATACGGAATCTGAAAATACTCCTGTTACTCAGGCCTTCAATGCCCAAGTTCAAAATATCACTGAGTTTACCAGATTGTTGGACATGTTCATGGAAAATAAAGATGATTTTGAAAAGGCTATGCAGTATGGAGGGGAGATAATAACAAACTTCATTATGCTTCTAAGACCTTATCTCCATGTGCAATGCACAACCATTGTTGCCCCAGCGACTGCTCCTGTCAGACCTGGTTTTCCTACTTTCACTTCTCCTATAGCTTCCATAACTATGTCTGTTGGGAATGCTCTTAGTCAGATCAAGCCAATCATCCTTGACCAGCAACTGCATCGATCTTCTACAACTCCTACATTGGCTCCATCAGTCCTAGAAGGTCTCCCTTTACCCACTTTTTCTACCACTTCTATGCCTTCTTCTACATTATAAACTTCCCCTATAGCTTCTTCTTCTGCTGCTGATAAAGGATATGTGAAGGCCAATCCCTGAGGAAGTCCATTGACTACTATTTTTTTGATGGGGATGTCATTGATTTTGTTTTTTATTTCTACTATCTTTTGTATTCTGGACACTATTAATGACATATGCACTGTTTCCCGTCTCTTATTTATACTTTTTGATAATCCCAAAAGGGGGAGAAAAAGTGAGAAGTTATATTTATCTGTTATTATATATGTTATTTTCTCATTAGTTTCATTCAATTTACCCTTTAACAATACTTGATTTGTGATCATCAAAAAGGGGGAGATTGTTGGACTCCTCATGTATTAATCATGTTTTAATGATAAAAAATCTCAATAATAATTACAAATCTTATTAATGATCTCAAATCTCACAAATCGTATTAATCATGTGTATTTATGTTTCAAGACATCTCACACATGATAATGGTTAAGCTCAATTCATTTTATGCATATTACTGTTTAAGTCTGAATACAGTTATTTGTCTAAGTATAAGACAATGTGAGCCAGGCACCGTGAGCCAGGCACCGTGAGCAGGACACCGTGAACCCTGACACCTTGAATCCGAAGTCTCAGACACTGTGATAATGAGACACCATGACACAGTAAGTGCCAGAAATAGTTAGCAAGACACAGTCATCAAGGCACCGTGAATCAAGAAACTATGAGCAAAGCATCGTGAAGCCAGAAACTGTAAGCGAGACACCGTAAAGGAGACACCGTGAAGGAGGCACCATGAAGAAGACACAGTGAAGGAGACACCATGAAGGAGATACCATAAAGGAGACACAGTTTTCATATCTATTGTGACACCGTTTCCTGAACTCTTTTTTTGTTTTTCAATTTAACTTTTTAATGGTCATATTTGACGCCTTTAATGCACTAACATATTTAATGTTTTTTTGTAGACATAGTACGAGGTACAAGGTATGACACATATGGAACCTGTCGGCTAAATCTCATACATTTTCGAGGATAAAGAGAAGAGTTCCCATGAGGAACACATAGAATATAATCCACACTACAAAGCATGATTCTGAACAAGAAAATAGACCAGTGAGAATGACAATGAAGAACATGTATCAAGATATACAATGAAGAAATTGTCTCATGCATGCAATCCAAATCTACTGAAGAACACATGAAGTACAGGGATCAAGAGACCATCTTCACTCGTGAAGAACACAAGCTAAACCACGACAAGCTGAACCACGACACTCTGTTTTGCAACACAAAAAATAGAGAAGGACTTAGAAGCATTTCGGTCTTATCCTAGGAGTCCAAAGCTGCACTACTAATCACTAGAGCATTCTAAACTCACATTTACTCCCTCTTAGTGATTCGTTTGTTTACTTTTCGAGCAGTGTGTGTACTCTGTATATTTTAAACACACTGACTCCTGCGCTGAACTGGGGGATTTTAAAATCCTGAAACCAAATTCTTTAACCCTATTTACCCACGACAACTGTGGAAGAGGTCCTTGTGTGGCCTGGTCATTACATTGTTTACCCACAAAAACTGAGGAAGAGGTCCCTGTGTGGCCAAGATAGTCCATTTAATGTTGTTAACCCTAATCCAGGGTGTGGATCAGAGTTTATTTATATAAACTGCTTGGTGGCAGGTGATCACCAAGTGGAGTGGATTAGGTCTCAGCTTGTGAATGAACCACTTGTTTTATATCTGCTGTGCCACTTAAATTTAGTCTACTCTGCTTTACTGCACAATCCAGAAAAACACTAAATTCACATTGATACTTAGTCTTGGAAAGAAGTTATATCTGATTTGTCTTAGTAGGATAACTTCAAAAGTAATTTTAATAATACCAATTA
Organism: Viscum album; assembly: GCA_963277665.1. Lineage (NCBI taxonomy): Eukaryota > Viridiplantae > Streptophyta > Magnoliopsida > Santalales > Viscaceae > Viscum > Viscum album. The sequence continues at coordinate 496,750,555 of OY728120.1, forward strand.
ATATTACTGAGAATTAATCATTCTTCTAAGAAGTTGTTTAAACAGTCATACTCATATAACAGTATAACCTTGATTAAATGGAATGTATCTATTTTTGGTGAAATCTTTATTTGTAAAACTAATATCTTTTAAATGGAAATTTTTATAGTATCTCAATTCACCCCTCCCCTCTTGAGTTAACTACTCCGACCAACAGTTCATATCTTCAATCTGATATTCAAATTTCAAATAATGGAGGTCAAAAAGCCATATAATCTAGTTGTTAGCCTCAAAAAATGAGTTAATTAATTTATATCATAGTTAGGGTATATTTTGAGTTAATTATATGGTTTATAGTAATTTAAATCAAATCATAGGGCTAAATAAAACCACATGCATGGGTTCTTTGGGAGGGGCACACAATTTTCCATAAGTTGTGCCTTAACCATGCACGTTTCTAGGGGGGTGCACAATTAAACCTAAGAGGGGGGATAGTTTGAAAAAATTTGTCTCATCCATGTGAATACCCTTTATTTGGGTTTATATGGTTTATTGGGTTGAGTTCATGGTTTTCCCAAATAGTGCACCAACTATTCCAACCCGTCATTCTAAAACAATTCCCCAATTTCCACCTAAATACTCCCAAGATATAACCCAAACTAAAAGTAATCAAAATAAGAATGAATAGTACCTATAAAAGAGATTAATAGATCTACTTAAATGGTTGGGGTCTTAAACAATAATTATATCATAGTGAATAAAATTGAATATATAAATAATAATTAACACCACCACTATGAAACTAATTATAAATAAATTATCAAAACTAATAAAGGATGATAATGAAAATAAAATAAAACTGAAAAATATATTTATAATTAATGATTATAAATTAGTTTATTAAATCTTATAGTGATAGATATGGTTCTCAAGTACATGATTAATACATTATTTTTTTTATACAATAAGATTGAGCATGTTCAAGTAAGAGTGAATGAAAGGTAAGGGAGTTTTGTCTCAATTTAATTTCATTTGAGAAATGGTTTTCTTTTAAACCACATTTCATTTAAATGGTGTGTATTATGCGTATTTATATTTAATATCATGACTGATATTTTATTCATGGTACTTTATGGTCACTTTCATTCTCTATATTTCAACGGTTTTTTGTTAATACATTTATTATGTTGTAAAGTATTTCCATCTCAATTTTTGTTCCTTGAGACTCATTTCACATTCAACACTTATTTAATTTTTCATAGTGTTTATAATACTATTTTTTGTATTATTATCTAGTTTATCATGAATGTAAATGGATTTTCTATTTCATCACATGTTCCACCATTCATGGGTTTTCATTTCGAATGATAAGAAATATATACATGGTTTCCTTGACATAAAATCATTTCATAATTCATAATTTTCCACTTTAAATATGGTTTTAACATATGGTTTTATTATCTTTTATGATGATTTTATAATTCATTTTCTTCATATTTTTTGTGGAATTACATTTGTTTATTTCTTTCTACATACAATTTTATGATATTAAGAATAATTACCATTCTCTCTAAATGAGATCTTTTTCATACTTGTCCATATCTACCCTTTATAATAATGTTCTACTCTCTTATTTTGATATCCAAATATGATTTATTTTCGATATGATCATAATTTTCTTCACATCTTTTTAAATGGATGATTTCCCTCCTTTTTAGATTGTGGGATTCAATAATGAAAATTTTAAAATATGAAAAATACATCCTTTTCAAGTTAAAATTTTAATCTTATAGTCCACATTTAATATGGAAAGCCATCTTGAATTATTCATTAATAATTTATTTTGATTTATTTTAATAAGTTTTTTTGTATTGGTTTTCATATTACCGTCATGAAAATTATTTTTTAATGTGATTCATAATTTAATCTGTTTACAATAAATTTAATATTTTTTAAAAGAACAGCTAATTGTTTAACTTCCATTTTTTTGTTGAAAAGATTTAACTCTGATGAATTTAGGTTTTCCCAATATCCTTTTAACTACATTGAAGAAATACACCTTTTGTGTGATTGAAATTATTACATCAATAGATTGACTTTTGATATCATGTTTTGATATTCCATTTGGAAATGATATGTAACCCATTTTTCACCCATGAATTTTCATGATATGTTTAATGATTGATATATTATGAAATAAATATATATGTATGATGATAGGTGAGGTATTATATATTCATAAAATGAATTTTTTATAGTTTTATATCTCAATAGATAATAATTATATGTGTGGACACGATCATGTTATGCTTTTTTCACATGTTTGTTCATGGATGTGATTTTATTATGCTTCGTTATCCAAGTTGTGTGTGGACCTGATCATGTTATAATTTATTTGTTGGACTGTTAATTAATATTAACACATATATATATTTGTCAAATGATGGTTTTTATAAATTATCACCAATTGATTTATTGAAATTATTATATGTGGACATGTTAATTTTTTTCATTTTAACAATATTATGCCTTGACATGATTTCTATTAAATTGTTTAAAATATTAAGATTTACTTTTTCTATTCTTATTCTATATTTTTATGTTATATGCCTATTATTTTAATATATAGATAATTTTTATTATCTCACTTTCTTAATTCATGATACATGTTTCTTTAAACTACACCTACCTATTTTTATTTCATGATTTTTGGAAAATAATTATTGTTCTATGTCATATACAATAATATATTTCTCTAATAGTCATGTTTCCTTAAATGCTTATGAACTAATCCTTAATGACATATGAATGAGTTTTTCCCATACCGAGTATTTGATCTCACCACTTTATTAGGTTTCAATTCCCCATGTTATAAATATGAATATAACATATGATAAGTCTATAAGGGGGTATAAAGGGGTTCAATTATAGATAAAAGTTTACAATTATAGTAAAATATGTTCCTTATATTTCTAGTCTTCCAAGAAAGTAAACCTTATATTATTGTAATTGTGTGATTATTTATGGGATTTAATATTTATAATATGTTGGAAATGTGTAAAATATGAAATTTTATCTCATGATATAAAAACAACATTGATTATAGACTATAAAGAATGTGTTTTTATAACAAGAAATATGATTTTGGGTTTTGGGTGCCTCAAGTCTCTTCAGATCGACTTCTCGAGGTGGCTCTATCAGCTCGAACTCACAACGTTCCATTTCCAAGGTGGCCTAGTGAGCTAGACCTCAGGAAGTATCCTTTTTATGGTGGCTCTGTGGGATCACCCTCGTGGTCCACTTTTAAATGATGACCTCATATGATCATTCCCATGAGTTGGATTCATACCTTTTATTTTACTTGCAAGACTACTTTTTGTGTTACCTATGAATTATCTTATCCTCTTATATATCACTTTTCTTTGTGTCTACTTCCTGAAATAAAACCATGTATTTATAGGAGAATTATTCATTAAATTAAAGGGTACATTAAGGTATAACATTTATTTGAAGGAACTTCTCTAAGGGGACACTTAGGCAGATGAAAAATCCCACTATAATGTCTCAAGATTGAGGGATCCATAAGATAATGGAATTCATGGTGAAATGAAATTTGTTTGTGATAAAAACACATCAAGTAATAATAAATTATTCCCCATGAACATGAAAGTACGAAATTCATAGTAAATATTTATATGGTCACTTTTTAAGGGTTTCCTCCAAGAGATCACCTCAGTGTTCTTTCCTTGATGAGTTTAGTAGTATATAGATCACCAGAAAAGATCATGCTTTATCTCTACTTAATATAGTTATAACCATTAATATTTTACCCAATTATGTCTCAATAAATTATAATATCAAATTCTATAAAAAGATATATACCCCTATATATAGGGTTCTAATGTATTTTATGAGGCTAAATGTTTCCTATAAAACAATTCAAAATGGGGTTTAATGTATCAATTGAATTTTTTTCACTATTTTATAAAATATTCATCATACTATAGAAGGTAATTTATCAAAACCCCATCACCAAATTGTCAATTTTTTTGAGGTATTTCTATCCCTTGACGTGTGATCAGTCTTTCAATAAAGTGAAATATCATTTGATTCAAATTTAATTAGGGATATATGTTTATACTGAAATTTGACTCCTATTGATTGAATAGGGATTTCATCACGGGTTCTATAGAAAATTATATGGCCCAATTTTTTAGTAATTAAATACATGATAAACAATGGGACCCACCTAGTGACTATGTGGTTTGAATAATTGAAGAGGGTTTCTATTGAGATTCACTCCTCAACGCACTTATTTCATTTTATGTAAAAAAGAGACATATCTGTGGGACCAATCTCGTGATGGTGTGGTTAGGCATGTGTGAGTAGTTAGATTTTGGGATTCCCTCCTTATATCACAAAAATTTGTGATAGCCATTGGACCCACATATTTCCATTGTGGGTTAGACAACGTGAGTGGTTTTCTATTGTAATTAATTTCTAAAATTGAGTCATGTTGTGTTTAGATAAATGATAATCCATGGGACCTATATATAGATGATGTTGTTTGTATTTTGTGATAGGTAAAATGTTGAGATTATCTCCCCATATCACTTAATTTTTCTTGGTTCTTATATATTATTGTTTGTCATAATACCTTACCACATAATCAAGGTTTATCTTATGGGAGAGCTTGGCTATCAAAATGCTTTCCTCAAATCACTTGTTTTAAATGTGGGGATAATGTGACCCCACTGTAACACCCCAAGAATTTACAAATTTATTTAATATAGAATGAATGAAGCACTAATTCTCTATAAAACACCACTTTTTTATAACCTATCCATGTAAATTTAATTTTCCACATTTTTGATTTAAATTTCATGAAACTGACATACACAGATGTGTTTAAAAATATATTTAGAGCCAGATAGAAGAAACTTGATTTTTGATGAATAGTAACATACCCTTATGAATAGTAATATGAAACTTATGCATAGTAAATAATGCTATTATATTGTTTTCTTAAGGTAATAAGATATTGAGATATTAATTCTTTTTTCAATGTTATATATAACTAATTATACATTTAAATTTGTTATTTTTAACATTCACTATGATTTTTTTTAAAAATAAACTAATAATATTTTGAAATTTATTTTTGAAAAATGGAGTTCATTTTTGAATTCCACACGTCAAAAAATGGTTGGGGTGACGTTTTGGGATATTTTTGAAATTCTTGAATTTTTTATGAATAGTGAAATATGGTAGAATACCGTACATACAAATTATTAGTTAAATACACTATTTATGACATCATGAGTGATTATAGGCCACTTGGTTAGAAATAATATGAACTTATTACTATTATGGGACACATGAAACAACACCTTCGGTTGTCTTGGGGAAAATAATAAATTAATGAATAAAATATTCAAAATTCCCTCCTCTCCTCCACTATAAACCCCCCTCACTTCCTCTTCTCTTCACTCTTATAAGCCTTGGATATCCTCTATGATTTTCCCAAATATCATTACATAGTAACTACCCACGTCCCAGAACCACTTGGTCTTTATAAAAGACAAAAACCCCTTCCCATAAGGAGGTTCTCAATGAGGTTATTTCAAGAGGCAAAACCCCCTTTTTTCATTTAGATTCATTTCAATTTATCTTATTTTTTTATCGTATCCTCACATTCTCTATCCAAATGACCATGATAGCTCCAGTATCATCTATAGAATATAATTATGTAATGTTAATGGAAGAACCATCATCAATATTCTTACTCTCTCCCATTTATTTTATAAACAAAATCAATGTCCAAGAGGTTCCAATTTATATCCTTCATGGTTGATGATGTTTCATTCTTCAATTTATATTTAATTACTATTAATTAAACCATTTTAAGAGATCAAAAAGACTAAAATATTTTTATTATAACCTATTTAACATCTAGGAACCAGTATATGCACATAATATCATATCATATGACCAAACAACATCATAATAATCAAAATACTGCTTAAATAATCTAAATGATTATCACTGATATTCCATCTAATGATTCATCCTCATGACATATAACCAAATGATATAATTGAACATTAAAACTTCTATAATTTCATAAATAATATTAAATTTCAATTCCTGTTATTTACATCCATTCCTCGTGAACTTGTATACATAAAAACAAATGAGTTGTTTAAGAAAATCCAAAAAACAAACACACTAGAACGATAGAATTCAATATTATAACTAATGAAGAAAGAAATAATGGACAAAAAAATAATAATGGAAAACTAGATAAATTTATAATAAGTTCAAAATTAATTTATTAATATATTTAATTTCATATTCTAGGACATTATGTTCATGATGGGAACACATTCAAACCCAAGGTAAGGGTTTCTTCGTATCACTTCCATTTTTGTGAGATATTCCATATTACATACTATTACTTGTGTAGGTTGTATTTATACTACCAATTTATGTTTCGTATCATGATTCCATTTATTTTGAGGATATTCAATGCATCATTTAATTATTATTAATTTTGGGGCATATTATTTAATTGAATACAAAGTTACAGATATTTTCTGCCTGAACCTTCGTTTTAATTCTGGTTTCTCTTATTCTCTACTCACCAAAATGATATTATTTTCTTATGTACTCCTCATAAATTCTATGTAAATGTTCTCTATATGTGTACCAATCAGAATCTTACATTCATTTATGGGCAGTTATTTTTTTAAAAAAATGATCTTTCAAAAATGATTCCTGAAATAATAGCTCGATTCAAGGAACTTCTCAGATTCTTACCTATTTTTAAGGTCACCCTATAATCTTTTTAAGCCATATTTTTCTTTCTAAAGTCACACATTTTACTAAGAATAAGATATTTTTGTTCATTTAAACTTTTATTAAAGAAAACATTCCTTTTCACTTTAAAATATCTTTAATGAATTACTTAAACTACACTAAAATGTTTTAATTCTAAAGCCTATTTAAAAAAACATTTTTCAAAATTTCACTTCAGTAGGACATCACCTATGCCTGAAATATAATTTCAATGTCCTTACCATTTATTTTAAGTGATATAAATTTTTAAATTCTTATTTCCTCACAAATACAAATTATTTTCCAAATGAAATCTTCTTTTAAAAGTAAAAAGTACATTTCTCGTCTCATGTTAAATTTTATGAAGTATATGGCTTGGTCACCATTTATTCCATGCATGTGGTGTATGTACGTATCTTTGTTATATCATATGATGAGTCTCTTTATTCTCATGATATTATAAGTGATTATGACTTGAATGTTTCAAGATGGTATCAGACCCTTTGGAATGTTTAAGGATTGTTTCCTTAGGAAATTTTCAATGGTATCACATTCATTTTTGAAATCTACATGTCAAAAAACAATTTAGGGTGATTTTTTTTGATTTTTCTGAAATTCTTGAATTTTTGATGAATAGTGTAATACACTAAAATAAAGTATATATAAATTATCAGTTAAAAACACTATTTATGACATAATTAGTGATTCAAGTCCCCTTGGTTCAAAATCACATGCATTTATTACTATTAGGGGTCACATTAAACAATACTATTTGTTGTCTTGAGGGAAATAATAAGATAAAGAATACAATATTCAAAATTCACTCCTCTAATCCACTATAAAACCCCCCACACTTAATCTTCTCTTCACTCCTCTAAGCCATGAATATCCTAAAATATATGACCAAATACCCTTCCCTTGTCACTCCCCATGTCTAATAAGCTCTTGGAATTTCAAAAATACCAAAACCCCTTCCCTTAAGGAGGTTCTCAATGAGTTTATTTAAAGAGGTAAATCAACCTTCTTTTTCATTTTGTTTCGTTTCATTTCAATTTATCTTATTTTTTATCCTCTCTTAATAATCTCTCTAAAAATGACTATTATAACTCTACTATCATCTATATAATAGAATAGTATTATGTTAATGGAATTACCATCCTAAATATTCTTTCCCTCTCCCTTTTATTTTAGAAACAAAATCAACATCCATGAGGTTCCAATTTATAACATTTGTGGAGGACAAATTTTCATTCTTCAATTTCTCCTTTATTACTGGTCATGAAACCATTTTATGGTTGAACAAACTAAAATATATGAATTATAACCTATTTAATAATCAAGAACTATAATATGTACATAATATTAAATCATAAGACGAAACTACTTCCTAATAATCAAAATACTCCTTAAATAATCTAAGTTATTGTCATTAATATTCCATATAATTATTCATCTTCATTCTATGTAACCAAATTATATAAATGAATATTAAAACATTGGTATTTTCATAATTAATATGTAATTTAAATTCCTGATATTTACATACATTCTTCATGAACTCCGATACATAAAAAATGATCTGTTTATTAAAATCAAGAAAACGAACAGTCTGGAATGATAGAATTCAATCTTATAACTAATAAATATAAAAATAATGGGATTAATAAAATCATGATAAAATAAAGAAATGTCTAATAAGTTCCTAATTAATTTATCAAAAAGTCTAATTTCATATTCTAGGACCGTAAGTTTAAGAGAGGAACACATTTGGACTTAAGGTAAGGGTTTCTTTGTCTCACTTCCATTCTTGTAAGATATTCTATATTCACTAATGTTACTTGGGTTTGATGTATGTATACATAACATTGATTTTTCATATTAGGATTCAATTTATTTAAATGATATTCAATGTTTCATTTAATTATTATTATATTTTGTGCATACGATTCAATTGATTACAAAGTTACAAGTATTTTCTACCCGAACATGCATTTTCATTTGGGTTTCTCTTATTCTCTAATAACCTCAATGAAATTATTTTCTTATTTAATCCACATAAATTATATAAAATTTTTCTATACACATGTACCAATCAAAATAATACTTTCATTTTTGGGGATTTATATGTGGTTAAAGGGTCTTTCATAAATTATTCCCAAAATACAAGCTTGATTCAAGGAATTCTCAGATTATTACATTTTTTTAAGCTCACCCTGTAATCTATTTTAAGCCATATTTATCATTATTATGTCACACATTTTAATATGAAAAGTCTATTTTGGTTCATTTCTAGTTTTATGAAAGCAATCCTGCTTTTTTGTTGTAAAATCTCTTTAATGAATTTCTTAAACGTCACTAAAATGTTTTAATTATAAAGTTTCTTTAAAAACACTTTTTACATGATTTAACTTTAGTGGGACATCACATGTGTCTAAAATATAATTAAAATGTCCTTCCATTTTATTTTATTCGATATAAATGTTTATAATATTATTTCATGGCAAATACAAATGATTTTCCAAAAGAACTCTTCTTTGAAGAGTAAAATGTTTTTTTCTCATCTCACGATAACTTTTACGAAGTATATGTCTAGTTAACCACTTATTCCATGCATGTGGTATATGTTATACCCTTTGGTATATCATTTTAAGATTCTACTTATTCGAATTATATTTTATTGTACTATGATTTGAATGTTTCAAGGCGGTATGGGAATAAATATCGTCTAGAAGATGAGGTTGGGGCTTTGGTAGCCACAAATAGTTTCTCACAAGACCTGTAAGTTCACTCATCCACTCGGTCATATTTTTTGGCACTATCGATTGACTATCTTGGGATTGGTTGACTTGAGAATTCCCTCCAGTATGGTATTTTTTCACGTTTGTAGCCATGTTTCTAAAAATATCTCTAACAATTATGGATGTTTTACCAACAAGAGCACCACCACTTGTCGCATCAATGAGAGTTCCATCCATAGACAACAACTACTCATAGAAGTATTGGATCAAGATTTGGTCAGGGATTTGGTTGTGTATAAAGGTTGGAAAAAGCTTTTCGAACCTCTCCCGATACACATGTACTGATTCATTTGGGAATTGACGAATAACACTTATTTCCCGTTAGATATATGTAGTACGAGAAGCAGGAAAGATGTATTATAGGAAACATTTATTCTTGTCATTCCATGTTGTTAGGGAACCAGGAAGAAGGGAGTAAAGCCATGACTTGGTAGAGTCAGCTAGGGATAAATGGAATGATTGACTTTTGATTTGTTCTTTACAAGTCCCCCTTGAGGATTTATGGTAGATCACACCACTTGGAACTCTTTAAACTAATGATGTGGATCCTCACTGAGTAGCCAGTTGAAATGAGGTAAAAGATGAATCAAACCCAATTTGAGTTAGAAGTCAGCCTCTATGTTTGGTATTGATTTCCTAGGGGGTTTTCATTCATATTAGGGGTAGAATGTTCTTTAAGTGTTTGTTCCTAGTGACAATACATATCTAATTCATTTGGTTGTACAAGTACTGGTTCTTGAATTATTTCATTATCTATTATATTCCTCCTAAGTGGGTGACATGTTCTCTATATTTCAGGGTAAATCAAATATGAGGGATTATTTGGGACGATACGAGGCATTCATAAAATATTTTGAAGGATAAGGACAATAAGTTTTGTTTGTTTATAACTTTTATGATAAGGTGGGTTTTTCTTCATTTTTTTATTATTAATTTTTTAAAAAAATGAATAAATACTCAATTAACTATCTCTAGAAATGGATACATTTTAAGTAAGACAAATTTTCACTTATCGACCGTTCAAGGTTCCGGTGCTCTACTAATGTGTATAACATCACTCAGGTTGAATCTTAAATGATGATACTTTTCAATAGTCCATTGTTTTTTGTTTATTTTATTTTGATTGATTTGTTTGGTTAAAAAGATTAATTAAAGGATTGATTTGTTGATTTTTGATTTAACAATTTGATAAATATTTGGGTGAATTAATTATTAGTTAGTTATGTTTGTGATTTCTAGAGGATTTTCTTTTATATTGCATTAAATTAACACCCACTTCACAAGATGACTTTGATCAAAATTTCTAAGTGTTAAGGATTTAATCCAAGCCTTAACATAACATACGGTTATAATATTAATCAGATTTTGTTTATGTTAGTGTATTTATGGTTCAAATAATCCATGGAAACCAAAAATTAAACAAATTATATCATTAATACACAAAAGTTTATGTTTAACATAAATAATATTAATTTAAAGAATATTCATCGAGAAAAAGAACTCAGTCACTTAACATCCCCAAATTTTAACTCACCCAAATGGTATATTTACATAGACATTGTTTTGGTAAATAATCTGATTCTAATGTTTATGATGATGAATTATAAAGAGAAGAAAGATAAATGGAGAAGAAAAGAGTAATGTGTTGAACACACACAATGATGGTGAAGTTGTTGTTAAATACATAATATAGATTGAATGAGAAATTGAATGAAGATAAAGTGATTAAACATGATTTAAACTATTTTAATAGTATTAATATTTAATAATATAGGTTGGATGATTAAAGTAGAACAGGAAGAAGAAACTTTCATTAAAATAGAATTACAAAACCAACACTTACGAGATTAAAAATAAATAAAAACATAAAAGTAAATGAACTCAAAGAGAGAAGGAAGAGTCTATCAAGTGAAAAAATGAGTATGGAAGGTCTTACCAATAATTTTTAAAGGATTGGTTTGTGCCAATATATTCTCATATCTTCTAAAATTCCATCCCCTTACACAGAGAATAGGGGGATGTATTTATATCCCAATGCTGGTGGATTGTTTGCCTTCCAAATACGCCCATCCACTTAGTTCCCCAATTTCTCCAAAAAAGCTGAATATCAAGATATAAACGTCTTAAAATATGTATGTATGGATCTCCTCTATCTAATCCAAATATTTGGTGGCCATTGATCTTATAGAGTTAATGTTAATGTGGTTTAATTAAGCAATTTTAAACTGTCCATTTCAATCCATACTTTTCCAAGGATAAAATGTGGATGGATTTTTGAATAGTAATATGACCTCAAATCTGACAACCTTATTGAAAAATGTTTTCCACTTATATCATAGATTTCACACTGAAAAAGATCTACTATAATGGATATCTAGATCAGAAGAAATGCAAAGTTTGTTGTGATGATTTCATTTCCTAGACAGAATGGTGGGCTGGATTTCATTGAAATATTTTGTCCGAATTTTAGTAGTGTTTGTCCTATAAAATTTTATCCAATATTAATGGAATTTTCGCATGACTTTTGGTGGAGAATACACAATATTGGACTTCTATATGGAGCCGAGTAATTCATTCTTTTTTATGGAACATTTTCTTTAGGGATTTTTAGGCCATCTTATGTGGTCCATATGTCCTTGAAAATGAAAAAATTGGACAATGATTTCTTCTAATGATATGTTGAAAACTGAATAAGGAATCCAAAGAAAAAAAGAATAATAGAATTTGGAAATGTAGGATGGGATGTTTAATTAAAATTGGTAGCTGAGTAAATTGTAATAATTCTAATAATGATGAAAATTTATATTTAGTATTAAAACATGAGTATCACACACTAATTGTGCACTATTACATGAAATTTATTAAAGGGAGTATATAAAAAGATATGAATAAATTAATAACATCGTGATACTTTATCATAGATATTTATAATAAGTATAATGAACCCATTTATCTATAATTTCGTGGGTTGATAAAGTACTATAACTTTTAATCTATCTCATTTCGTCAGCAGTTCTCTATAGTAGATAAAGTAAATTTTTATTGATGTTAAAGGCCTATTTTGAAGTAGTGCTTCTCGGTGTTGATTATTCTCCACAGATATAAACATCTTTGATTCCCAGATATGATTGGATACAGAATATCCCTTGGTATTCTATGAGACTTCAGAGAGAGTATTGGGGATGATTTATGGCTTTTTCAAGTGAGGGAGTAGTAGTTTTCCATGGGTAGGGAGAATTGTTATTTATACTTGTTGAGAGGGGTATTTTTAGAATAAAATATTGAATAAAATTCAATATCAATGGTAACAATTTAAATAGTTAATTTTGTAAAATATAAATCATATATAAATATAATATAATGCGTTTAGTATATTAATCCCATTTATAACTAGAATTCATTTAATTTATTAAAAATAAAATGGGTAAATCAAAAAATCTTTTTTTATAGGAATACTTCTGAAATTAGGTATTACCAAGTAATTTTTAGGTTTGGAGAACATGTATATTTTATTTTTAATAAATGATATATGTTTTCTTATCATCTTTTTATATAATTTATTATTTAATTATTACATAAGGAGGGATGTAATACCAGATACATCAATTATTGAAAAAACTATATTTTTACTACTCACCTAAAAATTAAAGTATTTTAGGAAATTAAAAAAGAAATAACTATTAGAAAATTTATAAATTATAATTTAAATAATTATATTCATTTTAATCAAAATAAGTTTAAACCTTTTCAATTTTAATTTTAAGATAAAAAATATGATTTTTACGAAGTACTTTAAAATATGGTTTATCAAAAATGTGCTTATGTTTTCTTTGAGATTTTTATTCATGATATTTATATTTTGGGCACCATAATATTTATATTTACATATGTTAATCATGTTAAATATTATTTAAATAACAATTTATTATACTGAGGATCACTTACCATTCAGATGGTTTGGTTTCTATTCGAGACAGTTAAGTTGGTATTCCCAAAGGTTAGGATAATACTCCAATGATCACATTACCATTCCCATTATCACATTACCACAAATACATACCTATTAATTCCTTTATTAATTATTAAAATTAATTTTCCTCATGGTTATATAGTTTCATTTTCTATAATGTCGATAGGTAAAGTAATATTTAGTTTTTTCTTATAGTTCTGTTCAAGGGAGTGATGATTCTAGCTAATCTGGGTTATCCAAATTTTCCAATTATATTTTTTATATTTTATATTTTTCTTCCACTTATATTATTTTCAATTTTAATATGTTTCGTTACTGACTAATTTGATAATTTATCTTAATGAAATATTGTGTTTTTTATTTCACTATGTGTATTTTGTTTATAATAATGTATAATATAATTTAATACATATTTATTTGAACAAAAAATATCAATTATAAACTCTTGGATATTAAAATGTGGGGTTTAAACCCTGATATTTTTGTTCAATGCTATTTAAAAGAGGAAAACTGGCCATTTAATGGTGGATTACGTTACAATGTGAATATTTTTTATGTTAATTTTGGAAATGTGTAAAACATATGTTTCATAGGAACCCCTTATGAATGGATTAAAAATTTTACATATTTCCTTTATCAGTTTTATAATATTAAATTGAAGGTAGTTACTCACAATATGGTGGCTTCCATGGTTCTTATGTAATGTTTTCAATTTGATATTTAAGGGTCTTTGTATTTGGGTTAGTATTACATATGATCTTTTCCTGAAATAGGATATTGAATCACTACTTGAAGGGGATTTCAGGTATTTGTTTAATTTTTCGATAAGGGACAACCACAACATGAATCTTTGGTATAGTGATTTAATTATTATTTGTTTTTTTGGTATCATTTCATAATGTATATTTTGTTAAGATATTATTTATTTTGGGGTTGGGACATGAATTTTGGATAGATCATGGACACATCATAAACCCAATAGTTGTGGTGTGATCATCCATTTAACATATCATATCAGGATTGTTTTTCAAGTTTAAAATTGGGTTTGATAAGGTATATCACAGTGTTATTTTCAAATATTCATTAGATTTATCCCCAACATGGCATTCCCATCACTTATGTCATTTTGATTCCTTAAATATCCAGTTTTAGTATAACTTTAGATGCACTTTCCAATTATTCCATATTAATTTGTTTTTCCCAAATATTATGTTATTATAAGTGCATGTTTGGAATTCCTTGGTCCTTATTTGGATGATTTTTATTCTTGGACTAGTGATCATATCCCTATAGTAATTCTATCACAATGATTTTTGAGGTTCTAGTTGAGGTAAGGTATTCAATAAATTTTTTAATTTTTTTTATAATTGTATTTAATCTTGTTTCCTTAGGTGCATGGTAAGAATTAATTAAATTATTATTCTATAATTGAATAATTAAAATTTAAGGAGAGGATCAATTCATCTATTTTATATTGGACTATATGATATTACTTATTATTGATTATTTTTTGAGGTTTTTGTTGAGTGTTTTGGTTGCTGCTATGATATGTGTGTTGTTTCATTGATTAATGTTTTAATCAACTCTTATAAAATTTAAATCATTTAATGATGATAATGAAATGGTTTCTTAGATATTTGGGATTCCGGTCCTGATTTTTATGTTTTGAAAAAAATATTTTCTTGATTTTTTTTTTAAAAAATGAAATTTATAAAGGTGATATACTATTGGATTTATTATAGTCTACTTTGGTTGGTTCTGTTCCCCATATTGTGGTTAAAATGGTTTCAATTAGAGTTTTTGTGGATGGTTTATGGGTGTTGGTATGTAATTCATAATTGGGTTTATTGTTAGTTTCCTTATCTTGGATTTCCTGATATGGTTATTGACATGGAAGTGGTGGATTGGGTATTATGTGGTTTATATTTTTTGTCAAGGTAGGTTTTGTGGGAAGGAAATGGTTTTATAGTAGTTATGGATTCAATTATCTTGTGGTGTAGGGAATTTTTTGTGGTTAATGGTCATGTTTTTGGGGATATGTTATATTTTACTGGTTTTTAGGAATTTGGTATGTAAGGATGACTATGGAAACAACAATTTTCTTGAAATTAATAACCCTTGTCTATTATTGACCTATTTTTGACTAAAATGAAAGGCTAATGTCTAAGAAAAACATGATTTCTAGATATTGAATTTCTTAAATTAAATATTGATAAATTAATGGTGTAATTAATTTAGTTTTTTTGGTATATTTCTAAATTTGGAAATAAATAAATGAGAAGATTAAATTAAAAACCATGAATGATTTTATTGTTTTTATGTATAATGTATAACATGTTTGTGGTGTAATGATAGAAGCAGTTTCTATTTAATGACGGTGATTGTTTATGAACATAGTATATCTATCGTTATAATAACTCTTAGTTTAGTATTATGTGTAGTTATGTTATATACACCATTTTATTTTTGATTTCACACACACCCCACTATATTCAATGAAATATACTGACACCCAAATGTTTTTGGTTTTAGGTGTGTTCCCTAACATCCAGGTTGGAGAGAGAACAGATGAATAACTAGCTCCTCACCACTACCATCCCTTATAGGTGTAGTATCATCTATAAATGCATGATGTTATGTAAATTTATAGTGTTTAGAGTTATAGTGTTATGATGTGATGATGATGTGATGTGATGTAGTGATGACGCTATAGAAGAGGTAGTATATGGTGAGGTTTATGTATTGAAGGTGTAGGCCGTGTGGTTAATGATCTTCATGTTCCCAATACCCTATTGTGATAAGGATGCTAGATGAGGTTTTGATGTGTGGTTTTGGTGTGGTATGTGGTAGTTGATTTTAGATATTGTAAAGGATGTGTTAATGATATATATTATATATTTATGATATTAGATATGATGTGTGATGGAGCTGTTATGGATGGTACGAGAGAACTAGGATGTTCGTTGTTGGGGAATGAGATTGAAAAACTAGTGGGGTAGTGGTTTTAATGAATCACCCCAACACTATGTTAATATACATGGATGGAATATTAGGTGAGTGAGGAAAGGTGAGGTTAGATAATAGTTTCCCTAGAATAGGTTCATTTTAATTGTACTAGTTTTAACTTGGACATTAATATGATTCTTTATCATTTTAATGATAGGTCATATGGGGAATCCGTCAAAGTATACATGTATGATCAAACTTATATATAAATATGTTATTCATGTTTCTATGAGGTATTGAGTGATCACTGTTGGAATAACCAGCTCTAGGTATAAATATACTATCAGAGTTGATATTATAGGTGTTTATTTTGGCATTTCAATTATGGAGAATTTTTTCTATTCATTTTTTATTTCATTATGTTTTATTAGGTTTATATTATATTATATGGTCAATTTGTGATATTAATTATATATTACTAGGATTATGTAGGTATTTCTTCCTATTTGTGTCTTGTATACACTTCGGGTAGTTTTGAACTCGTAATGAATTGGAGGCTTGCGTCATGTTCCGTACTTATCTTCAATAAAATCCCACGAGGGGTTACCAGTTGGGGTGGGACATAATATCAACTACATATACATTGGTAATTATATATCTATCATATCAAATCAACCTTATGGATTACCACATCCAATCAATAATCACATTTTGAATCGTACAAGAAAGGTTAAAATAATTCAATAATATGACATAAAAATTATATAATACAAAAATAATAAAAAATCATTATCAAAATTTTAATGAATAATAAAATTAAAAATATCTATATTATCCATGACACAAAAATAACATCAACTTCCTTTATCTGTGGATTATAATTCCTAAAATCTAAATTAACATTCATATGTCCTTAGATAAGAAACTCTATAGACATCCATAAATTCACACAACATAATTAGTTTACCTATAGCACCCTTGATTTGATATTTCTTACAAATGTGGGTTATGATATTAATTAATCAATTGATGAATTTGTGATATGGTATATGATTAATTTTTTAGTGTATAATTGTAGGATTTATAGGCCATGATATTTCATAAATCCAAGGGATATAAGATTAAAGAACCAATAAAATCCATATAATAAAACTAACATACAAATACTATAATGCGTGTTATATTATGTATAAACAAAAAAATCAATGTAAATACAACAAAATATCCCTTATGATAGTAACTCTATAAACTCCAACCTGCTTGATGTCACAAGCTAGTAGTGTGTAGTTAGATAAAAAACACACTATTAAATACATATAAAAATGATTTATATAAATATATAACTGAGAAGAAAATTATCTTTAGAAGGATCCTCTGAAAAAATATAATTCAAAAATAGAAGAATAATACTAATTCCCCAATGAATAAACAAAGAAACAGAATCATGAATTTACTTGGTTACCTAGTTCCCCATCATTACAATAGATCACTCACCTAAATTTACACACATTCCTCATAATATTATTATAATGAGGATATATATCAGTGGTACCACACATCTACCTCCCCTATAAAATATACCCCCTCATTCCTAAATGAAATATTAAATAGATCTACCATTTTATCTATACATCAAAAATCTATATATCATATAACCACATAAAACATATTAAAACCAAATCACTACCACATTTACACATCTACACACATCTACCACATCCATAGATGACATAATTATAGAGTATATAGTCATTAAATACATCAATAATTTCCCCTACTTCATCCATATAAACCCCCACCATGAACCCACATCATAACCACAATAACATTGATCCATAAAAAACATGATACATCTGAGAGAGGGAGTGTGGAATAGGTAGTAGTAAACTGTTCATGTCACCACTATGGGGTCTGGTAAAATGAACCATGATTTTTTTACATTAATATCAAATCATTATTTGAGAAATACATAATACATTACACACAAAATTCCCAAAGAGGGTATTTTTTTATTTCCTTTGGAAACATGGAACAAGAACTTATAGCCTAGTGAAATATCATTAATGATTTCTACAAAGATCATCCTCTTTAACACACATACCTAAAACATTTCTTTATAGACTACATAAATGAAAACAAAAAAAATATTGAGCTCAAATTCTTAGTAATTATAATCAAGAGAGATATGAATCAAAACGTAAACAAAAGGGTATAATAATTTTAATAATATACCCAGCATGTCCAAATTCATAATGTTGATTCATAGAATAAATCTTAAAAATTCATAAGACATGAATCGTAAGAAAATATCTTTAGTATAAAGCATGGAATTGTGGAAAACACATAAAAAATGAATTAATTTATATATTGGTCAAGGATTGTGTCCCAGACCATCATGACAGACAAAGTCCTTTACCAAAAAGAGTTCACTCCTCATTCCAGCCATGTATTACTGAACCAATATTACTCAGGTTCTAGTCCTCTATTACTAAACTCATTTCAATTCCCATTTTATTCATATGTATCTAATGAGATATAAATCATTACCCAACATATTAGAGGGAGATATAGGTCCCACCCATTACATAATGAAAACCATACATGTGTGTGCAACATGAACATAAATCATTCTTTATATCAGAACCCATAGAAAGAGATCGGTTTTATACACAACATTAAATCATAACATATACCATGGAATGAGATGAGTTTCATAAATATCATTACATTATAAGCATAAAATAAACATAGGAATTATAGGGATATAATCCTTGATAAATATATCTATTAAAACATGAGTAACATTTTAAATATCAATTAAAAATAATTCTTGAGGAAAATATCCTTTCTTCTTTAAAAGAATTTTATTTTCATAAAATTCCATGAGATATATAAAGTAAAACATTTATTCGAAGATAAAATTATCATATTATAAGGAATTCAGCATGGCATTAAGGTGTTATGAAAGTGTAAAAATATATTATTTTAGTATAAGTTATAAAAAACATTCCTTTCTTATTTTTGTCTAAAAAATCATAATATACCTCGTGTGGAAAACAAAAAAATGATTTATTTATAACCATGATGTAAAAAGTAAAAAATAGTTAAAAATAGCTTTAAAATATTAAATATAATAGAAACAAATTGCTTTTTTTTATAAATAATGGACATAGATGATAAATATTCACCAATAAAGACATAAAACGTAACAATCTCAAATATTGAAGAGATTTTGAAATGAATACTCATCACTTTATAATCAATGAAACATTATTACCCAACGAATGAAAGAAAACTATAAGGATTTGACAGTACCATAATATTCATGATAAGAATCATAAATGAAATTCATGGGATGTATATACACCACATAGAAGGAATAATTATTGTTTAGGGAACATGTCACAGAAAAATAAAAATAAGACATAAATCACTCACTACTTGAGTAACTTTAGAATCACAGAACCTATTAATGAAAAAAAATTATAGATTTAAATAAAAATAAATAAATGAAATTAATGGTATAAAATTTTATAGGTCAGTATATACACAACACAAAATAAGAGAGTGATGAATATGTAAAATATCTCATGGAAATAAAATATGAGATGAATTTCACTTAACTTTGGTTTGATTTCATTCATATAAATAAAAAACTATAGTATAATGGTTATATAATTTTATTAAAATATTTAAAAACCATATTTATAATCATGATATCTTATATAATCATCATATCACCCATTTGTTAATAAAAATTCATTATTTATCTTCATTCAGGTGTTAATAGATTCATTTAACAATGCATGTTTTGTCGTATAATTCAATGTTCATTTGAATAGAACATAATTCTGTCATCTAATTTTTTTTAAGATAATATATATCATTATTATTCATTATATTCATTATATAATAATTTATTTATGGTTATAATGGAGAATTGATTTTATTGAATTGTGGATATGGTAGGTCTTACACACACAAAAGCGACGATATCATTTCCTTAATGGTGAAATAATATGGAAGTTAATGGTGTATAACATTTTTAAAAAATATATATCATGTTATAATTATCCTTTAGATATATTGTTTCCACCATAATTCAGAACGATGTAAAGTTATGATGAAAAACATATTACACCACAACATGGAGATGGTAAGATGTACATACGGATGCGTGGTACTTTTATTTTTCATTGGATAGATAAAAGGTATCATTTGGTTATTATATAATCATAATAATATCGTAGTATATTTTTTTATAATAGATTTATTACTTTATAATGGAAACAACACATAAATATGATGTAAAAGAAGAAATAATATAGAAATAATCTATGAAAGAGGTTTCCTATTCTTTGGAGAGTTCCCTCAAGATCTCCACATAGGGATACTAAAGCTGGTATTTTGAGAATAAAATAACCAATACAATATGGCAATGGAAAGTTATAATATAAAATTTGAAGGTATGATCAAACATAAATGTTCAAAGGAATGTGAAGAAGTGCAGTAGGAGGTTCCCTTTTATAATTGAAGTGAGGGGCACTTTTGATGTTTTTGAAAAGATTAATTTATAATACTTTCAAAATCAATAAGAATACCTAAAAAATGGAATGAATTATAATATAATATGATATTTTTTTTAAAATAATCAACCAATATATTTTTTACATGTTTTATTATTGTTTAAAACCATATCATTTTAGTTAACCCTTAATTACCATATTTTAATTTTATCTAATGTAACAACATTTTTCAATAATAAATTAATGTAAATTTTACTTATTTAATGTGAATTAGAACATAAATGAAACATTTATAACATTTTATACAATATTATAAATATTTGGTATTTTTAATGAGATTTTATGTTTTTTAAATTATTTAACAAAATATTATTTTGAAAAAAATATCAGTAATGCCAATTTTGACACTATTCATTATTGGATTTAAAAAAAATTAAGATAACAAGTTAACATGTAAAAAAATATTTTATTATATCTCTAAGAGGTTAATGTTATCTATAAATTTCTTTGGTCACAATAACTATCTCAAATTAAATTATTTTAATTTTTTAACTAAATTTAATTGATATTTCCATTAATAAAATAATTACTACATCCATATTGTGTAAATATATAATATAATTATTTATTTCTAAAAATTAAAAATAAAATACTTTAATGAATTTTAGTATTCTAAATTTCATAATAATATTAATTTTATAGTTTATATATAGAATAACACTATCGTAAAAATAATATAGTTTTTAAAAAAATAAACGTGCAATTTTAAATTCATATTAAATAAAATAATATAAATTTTATAATTTCACCCAAGTGGCCCAAAAAGTCAAAAATAAATTCATCTCTATAAAATATATTTATTAAGTCAATAATTAACATTTTCATTCATTCATAACATAGTTTTATCCCTATGTGGTTACACAATATATATTAAATACAAAGAGAATGAGATTTTTTTCATTCATTGATTTAAATATTATATAAGTCATTTTCATAGACATGTGTCCGTTAGATGACTCAATTTAAATCCTTAAGTGTTAAGGGTCTAATTTAATTAATGTAATATTTTTTTTCTTTTTTAGTTTCCTTTTATTTATTTTATAATTTTATTTTTAACCTTAATTAATAAATTTACCCTTTAACGTTGTACATATTTTTTCCAATATTACTATACATATTAGAAAAAAATAAAATACACATATCCAATAAATTTGGACCTCATAAATCTAAAATTTTAAACCATTTTTTAAAATTCAAAACACATAATATTCATAACAATTTAAAATAAGACGAGTAAATTTCCATAAAAGTTCTTTTACATAAAAATTCCCTTTAAAAACATAAAATGTTTTCATTATAAAATGAAATAAAAAATACTTTTACAAAACCATAACTGTACTATTTAAAATTAAAATGAACAAATAAATATTTAAAACATAATTTGACATTATAAATACATTAAAAGAGAATACGACTTCTTTAATAAAAAATCTATATTTCACTATTCATCAACACATTAAACTTACTGAAAAATACCATGAATTTATCCAAAGTAAATTATGTTATCACGATTTCAAATAATAAGTTTAATTTTTCATATAAAAAATATAAGAGTTTAAAATATTATATTTAAAATGGGTACCCCATTATAATGTGGTTAAATTACCATTTTGAAAAAAATATATAATTATTTGTTGAATTAAATTTTTTCTTTTGTTATTATTTTAAAATATATCGGATGAATATCAAAAACTGTTTGATTTAAAATAGGACATATTTTTTCATTTTTATCATTAAATCATTGTTATTAATTTAATTTATAATTACAAAATGACTTTGGGAGCATTCAAATAAAAATATTGGATTTATATTTAATTGGTATTTATTTTTGTTTCTTAGTAATTGGTGAATAATAATTTCATATTATAAAACCTATATTTTTATAATTTATTAAATAATATGCATAATTGCTAGTCTAATGGCTAGTTTGTTACCTTATTTAACTAATAGTACAATGGTGTTTTGTAGAAACCTTTTATTTCATGTAACACAATCTATGTCGGTGATACGTACAATGAAAATTTATGTTGGGGTAGTGTGAAACAAAAGACCTGAATGAAATAGAATTAATTAAAATATATATCTTATAAAAATATCAGGGTGTTACAATTTACCCCCCTTAAAATGAATTTGGGACTAGAAATTTATCTTGGTTATTAAATGATTGGTAGTTTAATATTTCCTTTATAGAATCCCACACTTAATACTAGAAAATCCTTTTAAAAATAAAAGTTACAAACATAATGGTTAACCAAAGTATTTCATTAATGGGTTTCCACATTGGAGAAATTATGTGGAATGTGAATACATGGACATGGAAGATAATTATAACTATCATGTTCTGATGAAGAGTTGTATGGAAGATAGTCAGGAGAAAGTTAACATTCACAAATCCATAAATTTGCAATGATCTAAGGGATTATTTGATTAATTAGAAAAGAATAGATTAAGATAATATTATTGGTTTCAAGATCCATTATCTAGAGTTCAAAAACTCTTCATGAGAATAAATACTTATATGATTAATCATTATTTAGTCCTCTTATTATTCCTTGATAAATTTCCACTTAATATTTTATTCCAAGAAATAATGTTTAATTTTTTCATTCCAAATGTGTTAAAATATCATGAGATCCATTATTAGAATGATAGGTCATTCCATCTGTCTTTATGACAGCAAAATTTCTATCACATGTTATCTAATATTCATAAATCCTCTTTTGTAAAGATAATAACTTAATATCTAAAACCTCAATGGAATATTAAATTAAATATTACATAAATAGTTTTCCATTTAATGCTTTCAAAATCTAAAAATTCATAACATTACAAGAGGGTCAATAAATTTCTCAAAATTAGTTCAACCTCGATCTTTCATATATAATGAACTAACTGTAGATTGTCACAGTCCAAACATGTGAAATCTATCATCATGTATTCTCTTGAAATATGGTATGGACCAATATTACCATAAAAACATAGTGAAAACATGCCTTATTTAAAAAATTAACTCTTTACATATTCTCATCACATTAGTCCCAATTTCATTAATAATATCAAACATCTCCTTATTTAATTATCTCATCCTTATGTATATGTTAAGTGTTTTCCTTACCTTGATCACAATATATCCTCAATTAGTATTCATGGTTTATAATACCATTCGATATATACATTCAAATACATAAGGAAATATTATAGTGGAAAAATCCTTAGATATTTCATTATTCCAAAATAGCATAACATTAAACTTGAATTCCAATTCATATACATGTAACCATTAAAATATCTTCCAAAAACATATACAATCTCTATCATTCTATTACTCAAAACTAGTTTCATCTCATATGTTTTTGGTAGTATATTCATCATAAAAAATATAACAATTACTCATATGACCCTTCAGATTCACTTCATGTCATTTCCCCTTAGGTAATCGATTTATATAATTCCCATACATTCCATATTTACCAGATTTAACTATCATTGATGCCTTAAAAATATTATTTCCCTACCCATTATGTCAACTGATACTTTTAATATTCAGAAAATTACTTTATGTATTTCTTTTACACACCTAACTATTCTTCGATTTCCATTGAAACAATCTCTTTGATGCATCATACCACCAGTTTTAAGTGAGGATAATTGAACATTCCTTCATATGTTATCACGATGAAAGTCCATATTTATCTTATTTTGTTGGTCAAGAAACTCACCAAATTTGATATTAATTATCCTATTATGAGTGTTGTGATTAGGAATAATAACAATATTTCTCCTTCCCAACCCATTTATTTTGGATTCTCATGAGGAATATCATTCCACTTTCAGTCATATACACCATTAAAATGAAACCTCCTAGTTCAATCTAATGTCTAAATCCAAAAAAAGAGTATGAGTGACACAAATTATATTAGGAGAACAACAAAATCCCGTGGAAGTACTTCCAATTTATAACATATTAGGTTTAATACTAAGTTATCTGCGATCGACACTAAAATTCTAGTATTTTAACCAATACTTAGACTTCTCCTTAGGGACATCCCTAAACAAATCCTTAGATATATTCCTAGGGATATCACTAATGTTTTTTCATACTAGTTTATAAAGGATAACTAAACCTTCTCTCTTATGCCAACTATAACAACCCACGATTAACATACATGGATATTAAATACTTTTTCAAATACACAAAACATTACACAAACACATGCCCAAATACCACATTTGTTTATATAGAATAAAAAATTATAATCTAGTGAAATATCATTAATTATTCCCACAAATATCATCCCATTTTTTACTCCTACTTAAGGCCATTCCATATAACCTAGGGGTAATAAAACATAATAAAATGGTGATATCAAATGCTAAAAAAGAATAATAAAGGGTGATATTAATCATAAAATAATAATAAGGGTATAAGAATTGGAGTATTATACCCTTCATGTAAAAAATCATAATCTTTAGTCATAGAATAAATGATAAAAATTCATAAGCACTAAATTATAAAAGAATATATTTCATATAAAATATGAAAATATGGATAAAAAATAAGAAAAGGAATTAATTTCCACATTATTTAGGTCTTACTTCTAATACCATCATAGAAATCAATTTCCTTTACTGAACCGAGTTCACTCCCTATTACAGCTCTGTATTGTTGAACCATGATTACTCTCATTCCCGTCCTGTATTATTGAACCGTGTTCACTTCCAATTTATATCCTATCATTCTCATGAGAAATAAATCTTTACCCAATAAATTTGAGGGAAATATATTTCCTACATGTTACATAATGAAAACTATACATATGTGTGTCACAAGAACATAAATCATTATTCATATCAAAACCCATAAAAAGAGTTGAGATTCATAAGATACATTTAATAATAACATAACCCATTGAAATGATTAGTTTTCATAAATATAATTCCATATTAAAAATAAACCATCCATAATAATAATATGTATATCATCCTTGACCAATATCCCCATTTAAACAAAATTAACATCTGAAATATCACTTGAAAATAAGTCTTGTGGAAAATAACCTTTCTTATTTGAAAAGTTTTCATTATCTTAAAATGTCACAAAATTTTATAGAAAAAATTTATTTCAAAATAATATTATTATATTTTACGGAAAATAGAAATGTATTAATGAATTATGAAACTGTAAAAATATATAATTTTCGTATATGTAATAAAGACATTAATTTCGTATTTTTTTTAAAATGTCATAATGTACATCATTTTGAAAATGAAAAAAATATATTTGATTAAAACAATGAAGTAAAATAGTATAAAAATTAGTAAAATTGGATTTAATCATCCATAGGGGAATATTAATCAAAATTTTAAAATAAATTTCAAAAAACATGGACATGGATAAAAAATATTCTCTAAAAGAGACTTAAAATGAAACAGTCACAAATATTGAAGAGATTGTGAAATAAATACTCATCACTTTATAATTAATATAATTGTATTCCCCAAGAAGGAAAAAAATTATATGGTTTAAAAAGTAAAATTATATTTTTGATATGTCTCATAAAATAAATTCATGGGAATTATGTACACCACATAGAAGAAACACATAGTTTATAAGGCACGTGTCTTACAGGAATTAAATTGAGAGACACATCCATTACTACATGAGTAACTTTTGAATCATGAAATACATGAAATATTAACTTAAATCAATTTTTTTAAAATGAATAAATAAATAAAATTAATTATATAAATTTTAATAGATTAATTTATACACGACACAAAATAAGCGAGTTATGAATATAACATATATCTCATAGAAATAAAAAGTAATATGAAATTCCATTACCTTAGTGATCATATTTTAATTTAAACTATGGTAAAAACATTCACCAATATTAAAATATTGTAACTTTTAATTATTTAATTTCAATTAGACCATAAATGAAAATTTTAGAACATTTCATACCATGTTATAATTAATTTTTATTTTAAGTATGTTTTATGATTTTCATATTGTTTAATAATAAATAATTTTCCATGTAATGCATGCTATGCTTGTTTTGTGTGTTGTGAATGCTTATCTTGGTGTAGTGTAAAATACAACACATAAAAAAATTATTTTATTGAAAAAATATCTCTCATAAAACTATTAGGGTGTTACATATGGTATATGGAAATAATTTAAAATTCCCAGATTTATTTGTAATGATACATTTTATATGGTGTTTATATATACAAAAAAATTGTTGGGTTTTATTATGAGATTGTTGGCGGTATTTTTGTTGTTTTTTATTATCGATTAATGGTTATATTCAATGTAAAATACTGTGGAAGAGGATAGTATGGGAGGATATTATTAAGGAAATACGGGAGTGTGATTAATGGTTAAAAGGACTTACAAAGCCTTAGAATTATGATTCGTGAAGTGGGACCATGTTTGGGGAAGTTTCATTCTGAACCGTGGAGAAAAAAGATACAATGGGAAATGAAATATCTCTTCTATAATCCTAGAGGTAGTGCATAAGGATCTTGTAACTTTTTAAAGTATCACAGAAATTATATTTTTGGTCCCAAACCCCTCTTTTCCTCCTCCACTACTACCATTACATAATAGGATGTTTTCTGGGTGAATTTTGGTCGAATTAGGAAGTATTCATCACCATGTTAAGTTGATTTCATTCCTTTTTATTTAGTGAGTGATTAGATTTAATGTAGGATCTAATTATTATTCCCTAATAATATATCATATTCCAAGAACATTGATAATGATTATTTGGTGAAAACTATGGAAATGTTGGTAACAAATTAAGGGTTTTATTGGTTGGGGATTGAGGTGGCCATGAGGAGTGACAATTTCAGGTTTAGTTGTATTGTTTGGATTTAAAATTGGGTAGAGGTAGTTGGGTTCTCACTCACAATTTTGTGTTCCAAATCAAATGATCTTGAATTTATTTGTTTAGTTAAATTATTTTATAGTGTTAAAATAATTTTTTTAATATCTATTCATAAAAATGGATTTATTTTTTTAAAATAAGATAAGAAGTTTTTATATAAGTTTTTTCAAATTTATGGGAAATTGGAGAAATTTTCAAAGAAAGTTAAATTAGGGTTCTCAATATTACTGTTATGTATTTATTTTGGTGTTCGAATTATTTTTTTTTGATATTATTAAATTTTAATGGAATATATGAATTAAGTTATATGGTAGGTAATTGAGTAACATAGGTTTGATATTATTATTGAATGGTTTTTTGGTGCCTAGTCTATATGTGTTATAATTTGATATTTTTTGATATTACTATAATTGACTTCTTTTATTTAATGTATTGGAAATGATATTGGAAAACTACCACTTATGTGTGGAAACATCGTTCATGATGCTGAGGTGAAATAGTGGAAAATACCCACTATGGTATGGGGGCATCATTACTAATTATGAGTATATAGTATAATCCAAAATTGGTTCAGGGACCTTTTAAATAATGAAAAGTTGAGGTTTTGGCGTTTTTGTTCTACTTTTGAGTTGATAGTACCCATTTTTGATGTTACTCATGGTCTATTCATTCCCTTGATTTTTTATAATTGTAAAGGGTGTGTGATTAAAGGGTTGGTAATAGTGGAAAGTGTGAGGTTTATGTTATGGTTTGATGAATTTTGGTTATTAATATATTATAATTTTTTTCTTTTTTTAAATTTGAAATGATTGTATTTGGAGTTATAATAGTTCTTATATTTGGGAAATGATTTGTAAATTGTATTTTTATCATATTGTATTTTCAAATTCATGGGGTGAAAATGATGTCTAAGGGATATCTTATTAGGTTTTTACTCAAATAATTGTATAGAAATATTAATTATCATGAAAATGATACTGAATTGTTCTATAGGTTTCTTAGGGACTACTTCATATCATTTGATGATGCATAAATGTTCATCTAGTGGAGACTTTTGGACTATGAGTCAGGGTGGTAGTCTTGTCTTTTATATGGGGTTGTATTTGTGTCATGGAGTTTATCGTATTATGGTTACACTTTTGGTTTTATATATAAATTTTTTTCATGGTGTTTTTTCTATGTACAATCATGTAATGATGTAGTTTTCATGGGAATTGTGTTTTTATACCATTATATAATTATTATTTTGTTTTTATGATTTATCTATCAATCTAGTGGTAGTAAAAGGATAATTCCAATAAACGAGTAGTGGACTTAATTGGATTAATTTCAAGACTATGAAACCAAACTAGGATATGAATCTACAAATATATTCATTTTGTTTTGTTTAGGATCTTTTAGATGTAGTGATAGGTTATTTTAAAACTTATGAGGATGAATATAAAAATATATTATGAATAAAATTAGAGAAATACTTAAATTTCATTGGGATTTACTATCTATGAAGTGTCAGTTGACTTAAAAGTATTTGGTTTAGTTTATATTGTATTGGTATAGTGGGTTCCCTATGATGAGATGGGATGGGGTGTCATGAAACAAGTTTTATCATAAATTTACTTTCATGAAATATGTTTTAATGCGTCTTTTTATTGATTTTATTAAATGTAAATTAATTTAAAAATGAACAAAAAATGGATATGTCCATGTAATGTGTTTTTTGAAAAGAAATATCTATGATGATAGATAATGAAAATTGTTCTATTGAGATAATTATGAGTAAAAAAATCATTATATAAGTATGTGTATATGAATGTGAACATGGTATTTTTTTCCTAGAATGCAGTTAATGATAATAAGTTCTGTTTAGTAAATTTTATATAAGTTATAATTTCACTACCAGTTATCTAGATAACTTGTGTTGAGTCACAATAAATAATTTTAGGATTTTTTAAACTTTTATTGGTACTCAATAATTTAAAATTAAATGAAGTATTACCTATTAAGGGTAAAAAATGTATTTGGTGGTGACTTGTTTATTTTAATGCTAGTTTTACTCATTACAGAATTAGTAAACATTATTTTTTAAATTACATTGCTAAATCATTAATGTTTTGTTTTGGGTGTGTAATAAGTTTACTTTGATTTATATATAATAGATGAAACTATTAAGAAACTACATTTTGACAATTATATTTTCAAGTGGTATTTGTGTTCCATTGTTCAAATTTGTTGGCACACATTTTTTGAAAAATGAAATGGTTTTTGGAATTGATATTTAAATATAGTTTTTCTTTTGGGTGCAATACTAGTATTTCAAAAATATTTTATTTTTTAATTTAGTTTTATAATTTTGAATATATATTTTCCAAAGGTTTGGAATGAATGATTATTTTTTAATTTCATGGCTTCTTAAATGATTTTTGTTTAGATACGATATGTTAGGAATGAAATATTATTTATTAATGTATTAGTTTATTATGATATTACTTTAGAACATGAATTTTTTTACAAGATATATTTGGTCTAATATATAAAATGGTTGTGAAAATGTATTTTGGGTTACAAAATGAGAAATTTTCCACAAATTAATTTTCGTAAGGGATATTATTTTTGGATAGATAAAACATGTTTTAAAATGGTTCGAAAAATGTTGGTTGTTAACAAATGTTTTGGAATTTAATTTTTGTTATTAAAATATTTTGTTGAAATAATACTATGTGTAATATTTTATTTGTACTTATTTTCAAAAATATTTCTTTTTGTAATATTTTTCTTTAAATAAGCATGTTTAATTATTTTCTTCATTATTTTTAAGCTCATGAAATTATTGGAAAGAAAATTTCAAACTGATTTATATATGAAAATTTTCAATATGTGACGATTTCGAAAATAGGGGCTTTGAAATTGTTTGAAATTGGTCTTTAAATTTAAAAAGTTCAATATTTTATTTGGTGAGAATGGGTTGTTAATAATATACGAAAATGTAGTTTTGAATAAACTTTGGTTTGATAAATATGGTTTTCAGAAAGCATTATCTTTCTATGTTTTTTAGAATGTTTGGTTGGGATTTATGTGTAGTGATAATGGTCCTAGTTGGATGAAATTTGATTATTTGAAATGGTAATGTTCATTTTTAGTGGGCGGGTTGGCCTGAGGTAGAGTAATCTTGATATGTGAGTTAGATGCTTATAATGGGTGGCTCTGCCCAGGGTAAACTGATTTTTCTAGAGAATGTGAATGAAATTGAAATTATTGTGGTTCGTTGTAGTTATATAGATATATATCATAGAGTTCTAGCTATTTTTAATGTATAAATTATTATATTAGTTTGATTTCATTTTATTATTAATTATATTCATAGTGGGTGAGTATTTTGTTCAGGATAATATATAATTATTAGTCTATGTATGGAATATGTTGAGATGTTGTGATGATTTTATTATGTATGGGTATTTTGAGAATTTTTTAAATGCAGTTATGTGATGAATGTAATTTAGTTTGTATGAGAGTGAATAAATTATTTTATATAGTTTATTTATTGGTTTAAAAAGTAAGGATCACTAGCTAGGTTGTGACCATTAATTTGGAAATTCTTAGGTAGTGGGGGTTTATTGAGAGATTGAGCTACCAAATATTATGTTAGACTATATATGGTTTTTTAAGTTTATATTTTTTGTACATTTCTATGGTTTTTTATTGAAATTTGGTTTAATGGTTTCTTGGTCAAGTACACTATAATCTATGATAAGTGTTTTTATATTTTTTTGGGTATCAGTGAATAAATATTGAAAGGTTCTTTGTAGAAATGGTCAATGGTAAGGGTGGTCTCTTCTACCCATATAGGTATTAATTATAAAAAAATTGTTGGGATGAATTTAAGAATTTTTTGTATAAGATTTTATATTGGAGTTATTTAATGGTTTTACAATTTAATTTTAATTATTTTATCAATGGTCATGTTAGAAGAACTTTTTGGGTTTTATGTTAACCTATTGATTAAACATTAAATTTTTCTATGGAATTTTGTTCTTACCTTTGGTTTATTGGATATTGTGTGTGATAACATGGATTACGGAAAATAGGATGTGTAACACTATAACATCGAATAAATTTAAAATATTTCTAGATGATATAAAATACAATGGTTTGGTAGTTTCATATCATGGAATTCATATTGAGAGCATATGTGGATCCTTGATGACAGGGATCATGTAGATGATTGTCATGTCTAAAATAAGAGAGTTGTAAACATGGAATATTTGGTATCATTTCATGTTTTAAAAGGGTCATATTTGGGGGGTTATTGTACCAATATTTTCAATCGTTATGTAACGGCCCAGACCCGGCCAAACACCCGAACAATGCCAAATGGTTCGGGTGTTACTACCTTAGGCACACCTCCCTGAACGCCAAAGGCTGCCGACTAGCAGTGAGGGTCTGTAAAGTATAGTGGGGAGGCTATAGCCTCTCGAAGGATCACAAGAATGGTACTGGTCCGAGTATAACAGTAAATATGCAGCGGAAAGAAAAACTCAGCAGACATGAACCAGACCCGCAGAGCGGAAGCATAATCAATATAAATAAATAGTGAAGCAATAAATATAACAACAAGAGAGGAAATAAACCCAACATCATTCTGATAACATGTAACTACTACTGAACAGTAAAATATGCATCCATGTCAGGTCATACACAACTGCATATAAATAGGGCACCCATGGCTGACCAACAGTAGCTTCAATAAGTAAGCATGCCGGTACAGAAAAGTAAACAAAACAAAGTGAACCCCAGCTAGGTCAGACCTCAAGGTCCATACCATATCCATGCAACAACTGATGCAGCCCAGATTCTGAAGCTATTCTCTTTCCTGCACGTAAATCCATAAAGTCTGCTCGCATCTCGAAGGGCCCATGCAGGCTGTGAGACAAATCTCAGTAGGATACCACCCACCAGTGCATACCAAATATATATGTTTAAGCAGTCATGAATTTATAACGAATGAAGTAAATAGTACAATGCACAAATAAACACAAACTCCACTGGTGCTCAACAGCCACCATGGAGTTTCACCTGCTTCGGCCAACGCCGGAATCTCAGTCGTGTAACCTGGCACCATTTACCACCTAAAACCTCGTGTCTCATGTACCAACGTCCCAAAGGCATGCCCAAAAATAGTAACACGACACCATGTTCCTCCTAACACCTTGTGTCTCAAGTACCGACGTCCCAAAGGCACACCCATGAATAGTAACACGGCACCATGTGGCTCCTAAAACATTGTGTCTCAAGTACCGACGTCCCAAAGGGACACCCATCCCTTGAAGGCTCCTCACCTCCCACATGGATTTCTATAGCAAGCACCCCTAACCAGAATATCCAACCGAAACTACGGGGGACTCTACCCACACAAGTGGTCAAAACCACCTAATCACAAAGTATCTCTATGTGTACACTACACAAAGTTCCGGGTGAGCGATAATCAACAAAATAGTACCTAAGCCACCAACTCATCTGACACCTCGTGTCCTTGCGACCATGTCACTCATGTCCGATGGCATCGCCATCCTAGTAACCCGGGCCTTGCCTAACCTGATAGTCGTACTGCCTCAATCCGACGTCTATGACGCCTAATCTTGTAGTCAAAACCACCCAATGTAACCCGAGAAATGCCCCAAACTATGATCAACATCACTCAAGCATAACCGGGCCAAGCCCAACACAACCCAAAGGGTCAAGTAGATTCAATTTAGCAGTTGCATATATAACATATTCAAATAGAAAACAAAAGAAGGAAAAACCAACTAAATAGTTGAATTTCACTATGCAAGGTAATGTCCCATACCAGCAATGAGGTCCTAAATGCCTCTGACAATTTATCATGCTTTAATAAGTTAAAAAAAACAGTTTAACACATTAATATTTTAATTTAAACCATTTTGGCATTTCTCGGCCAAAATTCACCGATGAGCCATGACCCATCACCTGGCCCGCTCATGCCAACTGGTAACAGGGAAAACCAAAAGGCACCCCATAGGTACCACACACAATTTGATATGAAATAGCAGATAAAATGGGTCCTGCTCAAAATACCCGAAAACGCGCCAAAGGCCACATAGTACAAACCACCACGAAAACAAAAAATGTGGTATGCAACACCTACCTGAGACTTGTACGATGCTACTCCTCCAGTAACAGCCACCAATTCGGTCTAAAACTCGGTAAATCTACAAAAGATTAAATACCGTTCAGACTCCTATAACTCGTTCCAGAACAAAAATCAGACAAAAAGGCCGAAGATGAATCGAGGCCTTACCATGGGGGTTCCAACGCACTAATTAGAGCTCGAATCAGATCACGGATGGACAATCAGGAGAAGGAAATAGGTATGGCCCGCTTGGTTCACGAAACCGGGCGACAAACATGAGTTCTCCCTAAAAAAAGGCTACTGCCCCATTTAGGGAAGAAAAATAAAGTACACGGTGTGTACTTCATGACTACACGCCGTGTATGTGAAATTTAACTGTTCATAAGACGGATGATTCTGCCACCTTAATTTCCAGACCTGCTGACACGAGTACACGACGTGTATCTGTGGGTACTGGGTGTGTACTTGGTTTCTTTTCTCTTCCTCACCGACTTACCCACACGCCATGTATTTTCCTTATACACAACTAGACTACACATCGTGTACAAGAGGAACACGAAGTGCACCTAGTTCTACCCGGCCAACAGGCCTACACACCCTGTATAGCCACCACACGGTTGGGGTTACACGACGTGTATAAAACTACATGACGTGTATTAAGAAAATTCTACACGGTCATCACACGGCATGTACTTGGAGATTATACGGCCGACACTCGCTTAACATATACACGGAGTGTACTTAAAAGTACACAGTGTGTAGTTTGGAAATTTCTAGAAACTTCCCGTTTTCTCGAGTTTCCTCAGAAACCGGTCAAAATTTTAAACAGGGTCGGGGTTTTGACCCGTTCCAAAACCTGGGTTCTTACAATCTCCCCACATTAACATATCTCGTCCTCGAGCCATCGAATGAAACTCAGAGATGGAACCAAACATTCCACTCCGTTCAAAGTTACCCAGACTCCCCCGGTCTCAAGGTCCCGGCTAAATTCTTCAAGGGGGCTCCCATTTTTAGGAATCGCCTAACTCGGTTTCAACCCAAAAAAACTAAAATCAAACAAGGTTTACTAACCTATTTTCTGGATGCATAGTCCTTTCGTGACGCATTGTCACCCCTGCACCCCATTGGTGCTCCTGTGTCATTCCCGACACCCAACGTGTCCCGCACCACATTGGTGTCCACCTCTACGAGGTCATGGGGCCTATCACCTCATGTAACCCGCATCCTCGATGCCCGGATGCCCACGACACCTCATTTAACCTTCATCCTCGATGACCTAATGCCCAATACACCTAAAGTAACCCGCATCCTCGATGCCTTGATGCTACACATCTCATACATATATATATATAATTAGAATATATCACACACCCATATGGTTCCAATCCCACTGACTAGAATCTAGTCAGTCCACATAGATCCTGTGGACCGCATGTACTCAAATCATACATGCTCTATAGGTCATGCCAAAAAGGAAACATGGAGATCAAGGCCACACCGTGGTGTACCTCTAACCATCGTCGGCTCACCAGCCTGCTCAGTCTCTAGCAGCTCCACGGCATGCACCTGGCCTAAAACATGGCTGCATGACGCCTATCCTCCCTGCGATGCCGCTCGAGTCACTGTCCACTGACCCCTCTGGTGGGTCCCACCATCTCTGTCACAACCTCTACGCACAACTGAACCACGACTACCCTCTCCGGGTATAGAACCCGAACCAACACCAAAGGCTACAGTCTGTCCTGGTCCCTGCCTGTTGGCTATCTAAGAAGGCTGCCTACAAAACCACTCTAGATGTCCATCCTATCCACATGCCCGACACTTCTTCAGAGGCCTATCACACTCTGCCCGAACATGTCCCGATTGTCCACATTGGATGCAAATCACCGAAGAACTACCACGAGGTGGTCTAGCTAAATCCATATCTTGACTCCACTGCTGGAACTCATCTCGTTATCGCTTCCTGTTGTCCGAACCATCACATGAAGCTGTCGCCCTGCCAAAGTGAGACTCTTCTCTCTCATTTCCCTCGGCTATGAGCGCTTGGTTCACCGCCTCGGAGAAGGAACCTAGCCAGAAGATATTCACCTGGAACCGAATGGCATGTCATAATCCATCCTCGAAGCATCTCACTGTTGCCACATCATCGCTTACCATACCATTTTCAAAGCGAGACAACTCTGTGAAAGTAGCTGCGTAGTCCATGACAGACATGTATCCCTACTGAAGGCTCAAGAACTCCTAAGCTCTCTCTGCCCTCAGTGCTCCGGGTATAAGTGCTCAAAGAACCTATCCTCGAAGTCTTTCCATGCCAGTCTCTCATGCCTACAAGAATGAACATGTACATCCCACCAAGGATTTTCTCGCCCTCTCAGCATGTACGTCTCCAGCTTGACCCTCCGCCCTAGAGGTGTCTCGAGCTGCTCGAAGATCATCTGCATACTCTCTATCCAGTTCTCACCCGCCTGTGGACCACCCCCACCCTGAAAAAGCAGCGGGTGCTGCGACTGGAAATCCTACGTCAGATACTCCATAGAAGGCTTTTTACCCTACGTGCCTCTGTCAATCCCCTGGAAGACACGTACCAGGCTAGCTCGGAGTTTCTCGTCATGCCATGGTCCGAATGCTGCCAGAACCAGCTGTTGTCTTGCATGCACTGAATCCTAGACCTGATCCTGCAGCACTGTATCATCTCCTGCCTGACGCTCCATCGAGTCGTGAAGGGGTAACCCGCTGAATACCATAAATGGTCAGAAATCCCAAATATATATAGCAATATCTTCTACATAGATAAGGAAAACAGTAAAAGGTAGTTCATAACATCTACCCTTACTCCCCCTCACCGCAACCCAGGCCCCACGGCATCCCGGCCTCCTGGCCTCCTTACCTGCGCTAAACAAAGCCAAGTATCAAAAGTTCCTTGGGCCAAGCCCGTCCTAAAAACTCACATTGCCTCAAACCGACGACCGAGTCGCCCACTCCGGACAGTTACATTGCCGTAGTCATAATACCTGACTACTCTCATAAGAGCCAAACCCAAATATCCTACATCATGAAACTCTAAAAATATATACAGCATGGTATACACATTTGCACAAATAGAAATTCTATCGGGAATTTCACGAATTCATATTTCAAAACATATAAAGCATGGTAATTGATTTTATTCACATGGTATTATCACTTTACAAAGCATACGTGCAATTATGAAATTCAAATACCCTAAAAAATGTTCCTATAAAAAGACATGAAAAGTAGCCTTGACATACCGAGCCAAGGATCAATTATCCCTTACCACATGGGTCAAGGGTCACACATTTAAATGAAGAACATCACACATCAAGTGAGCCACCGAGGTGGAAGTCATATAAACTGTAATCTGAGTAAAAAGCAGGTAGCAATTCCCACACATGGCAACTTGGTCCATCCCTCGTACTTGGGGCTGCAGGCACCCAAGAACAAGCTCGAAACCTAGTTCTAGTAACAACCTATATTCAGTATACCATATCCCAAATAGTAACACCAACAGAAATAGAAAGGTAAGTCTCAATCTCATTAGTATCAAGTAAAACACTGCTACTAAATCCCTATCAAGAACTCCTCTGATACCACTTTGTAACGTCCCAGACCCGGCCAACCACCCGAACAGTGGCAAACAGGCCAGGTGTTACTACTTAGGAGAATCTCCTCGAATTCCCAAGGCTAATGAATAACAGCAAGGGTTGGTCAGGTATAGTGGGGAGGCTATAACCTCTTGGAGGATCATAAGAACGGTACTGGTCCGAGTATAACAGTAAAGATGCAGCAGAAAGAAAGACTCAGCGGACTCGAACCAGACCCACAGAGCGGAAGCATAATCAATATAGATAAATAACGAAGTAATAAACATAAAAAAATATCAGAAATAAACACAACAACATGCTGATAACATGTAACTACTACTGAATAGTAAAACATGCATCCAAACCAGGTTATACAAAACTGAATATAAATAGGGAACCAATGGCTATGAAACAGTAGCTACAAAAAGTAATCATGATGGTAAAGAAAAGTAAAAAAATCAAATTAAACCCCATCTAGGTCAGACCTCATGGTCCGTACCATCTCCATGCAACAACTAATGCAAACTAGCACTTGAAGCTGGCCTCTTTCCGGCACGTAAATCCATAAAGTCTGCACGCGTCCCGAAGGCCCGTGCATGGTGTGACACAAATCTTAGTATGATACCACCCAAAGGTGCGTACCAAATATATGTGTTTAAGCAGTCATGGATTTATAAGGAAAGTAGTTAACAATACAATGCACAAATAAACACAAACTCCACTAGTGCTCAATAACCACCATGGAGTGTCACCTGCTTCGGCCAACGCCAAAATCTCTATCATGTAACCCGGAACAATGTGCCACCTAACACCTCGTGTCTCATTACCGACGTCCTGAAGGCACACCCAAAAATAGTAACCCGAAAACATGTTCCTCCTGACACCTTATGCCTCAATTACCAACGTCCCAAAGGCACGCCCATGAACAGTAACCCGACACCATGTGCCTCCTGACACCTTGTGTCTCATGTACCGACGTATCGAAGGCACACCCATCCCCTAGAGGCTCTTGACCTCCCACGTGGAATTCTATGACAATTACCCCCAACCAGAATACTTAATCACAACTATGGGGGCCTCTACCCACACGATTGGTCAAACCACCTCATCACAGAGTATCTCTGTGTGCACACTACTCAATGATCTGGGTGAGTGGTAATCACCAAAATAGTACCTAAGACACCAACTAATCTGAAAACTCGTGTCTCTACGACCATGTCGCTCATGTCCCATGGCATCACCATCATAGTAATGTGTGCCCTGCCCAACCTGACAGTTGTACTGCCTCAAGACGATGTCCATGATGCCCAATCCCATGGTCAAAACCACCCAAAGTAACCCTGGAAATTCCCCAACCTGTAATCAGCATCACTCAAGCATAATCGGGACAAGCCCAACACAACCCAAAGGGTCCAGCAGATGCAATTCAGCAATTGCATATATAACATATTAAAATAGAAAACATAAGTAGGAAAAACCAACTAAATAGTTGAATTGCACTAAGAACGGAGTTGTCCCATACCAGCACTGAGGTCTTAAATTCCTCTAATAATTTATCAAGCTTTAATAAATGAAACTAAACAGTTTAACGCATTAATATTTCACTTTAAACCATTTTGGTGTTTCCCTGCCAAAATTCCCCAATGAACCACGACCCCTCACTCGGCCCGCTCATAGAAACTGGTAACAGGGCAAACCCAAAGGCATCCCATAGGTCTCACAAGCAATTCAATATGAAATAGAAGATAAAACAGGTCCCGCTAAAAATAGCCGAAAACGCGCCGAAGGTCTGGTCACCCAAACCACCAAGAAAAAACAAAATGAGGTATGAAACACCTACTTATGACTCGTACGATTATACTCCTCCGGTAATAGCCACCAATTTGGTCTGAAACATGGTAAATCTACAAAATATTCAATACCATTCAAACTCATATAACTCATTCCAGAACGAAAATCTGACAAAAAGGACAAAAATGAATTGAGGCCTTAATATGGGGGTTCCAATGCACTAATCAGACCTCGAATCAGATCTTAGATAGACGATCAGGAGAAGTAAATAGGTTCGCCCGTCTTGGTTCATGAAACCTGGTGACAAACATGAGCTCTGCCTCAAAAAACGAGGCTACATCCAGTTTTAGCGAAAAAATAGAAAGTACACGGCATGTACATCATGAATACATGCAGTGTATTTGTCATTTAACTATTTATAAAATGGATGATTCTGCAACCTTACTTTCCAGACCTTCTGACACTAGTACCCAACGTGTACCTGTGGGTACACGACGTGTACTTTGTTTCTTTTCTCTTCCTCGTCGACTTACCGACACGCCATGTATTTTCCTTATACACGGCTAGACTACACGGCGTGTCCAAGCGGAACACGGCATTTACCTAGTTCTACCCGGTCAATAGGCCTACACACCATGTATAGCCACCACACAGTCGGGGTTACAGATCGTGTTTAAAACTACACACCGTGTAGTAAGAAATTTCTACACGGTCATCACACAGCATGTACTTGGAAAGAACACGGACGACACTCACTTAACACATACACGGCATGTACATAAAAGTACATGGCATGTAGTCTGGAAATTTCTAGAAACATTTCGTTTTCTCCAGTTTCCTCAGAAACCAGTGAAAAATTTCAAACAGGGTCGGGATTTTGACCTATTCCAAAATCCAGGTTCTTACACGTTATAAGATTTATTTGTTTGTTCAATTTTATTCAAGGATTTAGAATATTAAGAAGGGTAAAATTATTAGAACTATGTATTGTTAATAAAGAGAATTATGGGTTTTAGTTTCTTTTGACCATTAATAATGATTTTGGGATTTATTATAAAGTGATGTGTTATGTTTGGAGACCATTAGAAAGATTTTAGTTGATGTTTTCTTATGTGTCGAAAATATGTTTGGTTTAAAAGAGATCAAAATTTGAAATGTTTTGAGGACGTTGTTGTGGTATTATGGGATTGTTATTGATGGTTATAAAGTTCTTATAAATCCATAGATTGATGTTTCATGAAGTGGAATGAACTCTCTATGAAATGTCCATAGATAAATTCTGGGTGACCATATAACTTCTAAAGTGTCACAGAAATGATATTTTTAACCCCAAGCACTCCCTCCCCTCCCCACATTTAATGAAAACTCATAAGATAGGTTTCTTAGGTAATTTTAGGATGTGGGTAGGTATTTTGGAGTCTTACTTCCCTACTCAAATGGATTTAATCTATCATTGGTTAGCGATAATTCAATTTAATTATGAGATATCCTCTAGATCTACTAACATTATTATATTCTCTCTTTTAGTAAGAAAAATCATGGGTGTTTCATGGAATAGAGGGAAATTGTGTTGATAAATCAGGGTTTCTAATTTATGGTTTAAAGAGGCTTTTAGGGGTGAGGATCTCAAGTTTGGTTGCAATGTTTGGCTTCAATGTATGGTTAAGGTATGTGGTTTATCACAAATACTATTGTGTTATATATCACTTGATATTGAATATAGTGTTTGAATTATGCTATTTTATAGTTTCTATGTATTTTAAATATATCTCTTATTTTTTTGGAAAAATGTGATTTTATATGAGTTTTTTTGTCAAAATATAGTTGATGGATTTTTTGGTTCGTGCATGACATTATTTGAAATAACTAAAATTTGAAGAGTGATTAAAAAATGGGGTCTTGTGAAATTATTTATTTTTTATTTAGTTGATTTTGAATACGATTATAATTGATATTATGAATATTTATTTTCATATATTGAATGTGCATTGATTTTTTCATGGGTTGATATTATTACAGAATAGTTGAATTGAGTGATTTGAAGATTTTTTTTAATTTTGACTGGTTGATATTGTTTTTATCAACTTTTTTGTGGGATGGATTAGGAATGGGTTAATAATTATCTAACATACTTATAAGAGACTCATTGATAACGATGAGGAGAGGTTATGGAAAACACATACTTGGATGTGGGGACCACTTTAGTAAGGATGAAGTGAGATTGTGGTAATATAACACTATGGTTTGGGAACAATATAAATAATTAAATTGTAAGGATTTGGTGTAGTAAATACACTTGTGAGTTGGTGATACCCATTTTTCATTGTTACTATAGAAGAGGATCGTTTATGAAAGTCATCGTGTTTACTACATGAATTTCTGGAAAATTTCCCACTCTACAATGTTTTGGGGAAAGGGATATTAAAAGGACTTACTTAAATAACCTACTAAAAAGTGAACTATTATTTATGTTAAAAAATAGATTCTGAATGTTTTTTTTAGTTCTTCGATTTCTCTAGATGTCCCTGATGGTGTTCTACATCCCCTTCATGGTCGAGTGAATTTAGGGTAAGAGGGAGCTGATGATAAGGGTATCAGATAAAATCCCTAATATGAGGTTTTATATTAAGAAAAACAACTAGATATTGATAATTAAATTATATAGGATTATTTTTATTTCACTTCTAGGAAAGGCGAAAAAATTATGATTGGTTCTGTTGGTTTTATCACCCCTCATCCATGGAAAACTAAATAGAATATCGATTACTCTAAATTGAAATTAAAAACTATTAATAAATATTTCGGTATTATTATATTGAATATCATAGAAATTACCTATCCATTAGTGATAGAACCTAATTCATCCTTGGAGGATAGTGAAAATCTATTGGATTTCAAAAAAATCTAGGACACATTGATGGTTATGAAATGTTTTAATGAAGAAATGTACCCTTATATTGAAGAAGACGATCATTATTTATCCAATAAATATCAACACGTTGAAATAAATGAGTATGATTATATAAAAAAATAGATAATATGATTTGATTATCTAGTTGGAATTGGAACAAAAATAATTTTTTTGACTTTCACAATATACCATTGAAGTAGTCGTAGTTCATTTGTATTACAACTCAAGAAGGGAACATATTTACTTGGAATGTTTTTATCCTTAGATTTATCACGTGGATTAGGTTTCCTTAACCAGGATTCTCCATCTAATTGGATTTTGATGGTATTTATGAGGATGCTTATTTTTTATTCAAAGAAAATTAATATTTCATACTTTATTATTGATGTTATAATATACAATTAGTGGTAATGATTAAAAAAACTGGTTGTAGGATACAGATTTCTACCTCAAATAATTTTAAACATGTTTATGAATTATTTATCACTTAGTGTCTTTCTAATTTGAGCTACATTTTTTATATCATTAATATTGAATATGTTTTTAACATAATAGAAGCACACTAAGATTTTTATGAGACAAATTTTGTATTTCGTTCTATTAATTTATTTATGTTTTTTAATTATTTAATCTCTTGTGTTTTACTATTAAATATTATTATCTAATAATACATGCAACATTGTCTTACTTATGGAATACTCAACACTATTCTTGTCTGGTATTACACACAATTTCAAGTTCTTTTGATAGAATTCATATCACACGAGACCAAGTTTAAGTGAACAACAAATTTTATTATGTTACCTTATAACCGAGCCATTATAATGGAATATATGAAAATTATTAATTGAACTGTTAAAATTGGATTTACATATTTATATACTTTAATTAGAAATTAATTATAAAACACTTTTTATATAAAAGTAAATTATTTTCTGAAAAACTATTTAAATCAATTATGTGAGTTTATAAAATAATAAAATAACTATTTCTGGACTTTATTAATGAAATATATTTGTAATATATTCAATATAGTGTTTAAAATTAATCTTATATATTTTATAAACCTGATATAAGAACAAATTCAATTTTTTTGGATAAAAGAAGTATTTTTCAAGAAATGAAGTTTTGCAGCATTTTGTTGGAACATCATTTTAAATCAATTTTTAGCACATTTTTATATACTATTTGAAAAAATAAACTTTTCATTTGTAATTGGGATATAAAAATACACTTTTTATGAATATTTTATATTTATCTAACAAGTTTCATGTTTTGAGGAATAGTTAAAATATACTAAATTTTAATTAAAAACGATTTTTTTCATAAAAAAATCTATATGGGTTTGTAATATTATTGAATGGTGTTAAATTATAAATATATTATATTTTTACAATTTAAAATAATTTAGTCCATTAGCATTATTTTTACATTGAATTTAGATGTAAAAATTTTCAATCTTTTGCATGTTTTAACTTTTAAAACTCATTTTCTCAATCCGACAATGGGGTTATTTATAAATAAATTATTGAATCTTTGGTGTTTGGAATTTTTAAAAAAGGATTCTATAATTTCAATATGTGATTCCAAATTATGTAAATAGTTTCCTTTTATTTTTGGGCATTATGAATAGTAACTTTGGTAATTTTTATTAATAAGAAAAAATGGTAAATCACGCAATTAAGAATAAACATAACATTATAAAATTAACCTAAAACTTTTTGAAATATCATTGGATGAGTTTTTTTGACCTAAATAACCATTGGGTTGAAATAGTATCTTTTGAAAGCCACTTTGGATGAGATTAGGAATATATTTTATTTTATGAAAAGTAAAATATGACTTACTAAAAATTTTAGTAACTATATCATTTTTAATATTAGGTTATATTAAAGATAAGTTTCACTATAATTAATCATTTAAATTAAGAGATGTTTTCATCTATCAAGTTATTTTATTGATAATTTTTAGGAAATAATTAATTAATTTAATGTTTTGTACATTGAAGATGCAAAAAGTATTTAA
This sequence comes from Viscum album, assembly GCA_963277665.1. Taxonomy (NCBI): domain Eukaryota; kingdom Viridiplantae; phylum Streptophyta; class Magnoliopsida; order Santalales; family Viscaceae; genus Viscum; species Viscum album. Next base: position 496,795,038 of record OY728120.1, read on the forward strand.
CGGATAAAAAATCAATAAAATAATATTTATTAAAATTATAAACACCTTAAAAAAAGAACATGAACAAATACTATTAATCGATTATATCACAACCATAATCATCCAAGGGTTGAGTTATTGATAATTTGGAGCCATATAGAAATGATAATGACAGTTATAATATTTTATTTTAATTTTTGTTAAATATGTAAAATTCATGTTTTAATACGTATATCACTTTCAATGTAATATTTTACAAAACATATATTTATCTATAATTATTATTTTGAAATTTATTTTATTTTTATTCATCAAATTATTTAAGTTTAATTTTTATTAAAAAAATATGTATATTAAATAATTACACAAAACTAATGTAGTAAATATTTTTTTAATTGGAATATCATATTAATGTTATTAAAAATACTAAAATAAATATAATTTGGGATAATTAATATAACCTATAAATTTTTGATATGACCTTTACCCTTATGTATATACGAAAATATTTTTTCTAGGTTAAAATTTATTCTAGATTTTTTAAATCAATAAACTGAATAGTTTCAAAATTGACACTATAGAGTGTTTATCAAAATAATTTATTATAAAATTAATTAAAAATATAAAAAAAATTATATGTTTAAAAATGTTCTATATTATTCATTTATGGTCTATTTAAATAATATTTGTAAATATTTCAACCTTTTAATATTTATATATTTCATACGTTAGTTAAAACCTAAACAGAATAAGTAAGTGTTAATTAAAAGTAGAAAGTCCATACAGATAGGGAAAAAATTATCTAAAATTTATTGGTTAGTGATATTAAAACGTTATCTAATCTCATATTATAATGTTTTAAATTTTGGAATGTTTTTTATGGGTTTGAATATATTATAAATTAATAATTTTAATGATTCCACAAAGTGCACATCACCTCAATTATAAATGGGCACATCCTCCTTCACTTCTTCACATCACATTTAGCCTTCAAGAGCAGTCATACAATGAATAGTTCCCGATAAACATATTTATTTACCTTATATAGGTTATTTTATTATAAAAAGTCCAACTCTAGTGCCTTTAGGAGATATAGAGGGAGCTCATCGAATAATAGGTAATCTCCTCTACTGATTCATTAAAATTTATTTCTTCTTAAACATACATTTCATGAATTGTTTCCATTACAAAGTAATAAATCTAGTATAAAATATATTCTAAGTTGTTATTTTGATTATTTAACAATAATTTTCCCCCTTCAATATATCATACCAAAAATGAAATGACAATATGTATGTACATATGACTTACTGTCTCCACACCAATGTGTAAAATGTTTTCACCACCACCTTACATGTATGGTTATAAATATGTAATTAATAATTATATATGATTAATATACCAATTTTTTGACTGTTTATCAAATCATATACCATTAAATTCCTTACCATTCCACAATTAGGGGAATGATATCATTTATTTTGAGTACGTATGACCTACCGACTCCATGATGTGATGTGATTCCTTCAACATGATCTTTATTAAAAAATGGTTATATAAATGTTTATAATGAATAAATTTGATATATATTATCTGAATATAATGATTTAAATGATATATCTATAAACTATGAATTGGAATGTGATCTTATCTGACAAAACATGTGCCAAAAAATAAACCAGTTATTACCCAAAAGAGGAGTACTAATGTTATTAACAAACGAGTAATAATATGATCACTAATGATATAATAAAAATTAATATTATTCTAGGATTACTTAATGAAACATTCTAAACCATTTTATAGTAGATTCAGACAATTACAAAGAAACTGAGTCCTAAGGAAAGGGATATATTTTCAATCTCATCATTCTTCGAGCTTGTTTACACATAAGTATTTATTGGGGAATATTTATCATCCATGTTCATGTTTTCTAAAAATGATTTCGTATTTTTTAATATATTCTTATGTATTATTAAACACATTATTTCCCATTTTTTACTGTTAAAATATCATTTCAAAATAATCTTTTGTTCATTTTTTAAATAGGTACTTTCTGAATTTTTCATCAAAATTATGAGAATAATATTTTTTAAATTATTCATCATTAATGGATTTTTATTATTTCCTAGAACCTTTTTTCAATGAAAATTCCTTGAAAACTTTTGATGTTTATTTTACAAGAAATTATTTTCTATTAAAATTTTAGGAAATTTTGTGAAAATGATATATTTTTAAATAATAAAGGATATTTTCCAAAATAATTAATTTCAAATGTTCTATCAAAATTGATTTCCATATAAGAGGAAATTATTTAATAGGGTTATGTTTTCTGTATACTATACCTATTATTCAAATTATTTAATTATGTTTAGGTTTGAATTATTTTTATATAATCTATTTGTTTTATATGGATTATTTTATGATTAAATAATATTTAAGAAACCCATTTTCCTCTGTGGGTTATGCGATGAGAAATGATTTATGTTTTTGTGGAACATGTAAGAATTATTTCCTAATGATATGGATGGGACATATATATCCCTACAATGCATTGGGTAAAGATTTATATCTCATGAGATAGATTAGGCTGTAATTGGAAATTATCTCATTATATTAATACATGACTGGAACGTGAAATGATATCAGTTCAGTAATACATGGAAAAATTATTAAATAAACTCATTTCAGTAATACAAGGCTGAAATAGTAAATAAACATGGTTCAGTACTATTGGGACGGAATGACTCGTGAACTCGGTTTTATAAAGGAATTTTACCATTATGATGGTCTTGGAAATGATCCTTGTCCAATATGGAAAATATTTTCTATCACTACTATAAAAATAGGAAAGGGAAGTAGCAACTTATATCAGCTCTAAGCAAAAAACCACTGATAAAGAAACCCTGTAACAGTGGTAAAATTTTACCACTGATAATGATTCCATGCATCAGTGCTAGAAAAGTGTTGATAAAGATACCCTATATCAGCACTAAAAAAGCGCTGATAAAGAGACCCTTTATCAGCGCTAGAATAGAACTGATAAAGAAGGATTGTATCAGCGCTAAAATGTTAGCACTCATACAGGAAGGATTTATCAACGATTTTAGCACTAATAAAGAGGACCTTTATCAGTACTGATAAATGCTACCTTTATCAGTGATATAATTTTAGCGCTGATAAAACTGTAGTCCCATATTTTATAAAATCATTCGAACAGTATCCTCAATTTATTGCGACCTAAACCTCTCACGATACTATAACCCTGCGACTCCCCTCCAGTTCCCATGATCTTCGCATTGCCAGACCTCCCCCAATAGACCTTATCCTAATCCTCACCCTCAAACCCCTTCGTAAGATACTCCTCCCCGCAAAACCTACTTCTCCTCCTCTTCACTCGACCCTACTCCCTGCAAATGTTACTCCTCCATTTCTCTCTGGTTAGCAGATCCTCCTTTGGACCTCCACCTCTGGAAGTTTCCAAGTGTGCGGTAAGTGATTCAATGCTTTTACATTATTAGATGAATTTGATATGCTTTCTTAGTTTCAGGAATGTTTTCTATGGATTACTTTTTTGGTACGAAATATGTTTTGGAATGGTTTTGGAGATCCACATGAATTTAAAATGGGATTTTCGCATGGAAACAGTTGGATTCCATATGTGTTCTTCTGGTTGTGTTTCCAAATGTGTTTAATAAATTTTTAAAATGGTGTGAAATGTGTTTCTAAATGGATTTAGGGTTCATGTGAAATGGAAAGTGGCGTTTTATGAAAAATAGTGGTTTTTGTTTGAGATTTCGATCATTGGATCCATGTGAAAATGTCAATATGTGAAAGTGGTGATATCCTTATGTGCTTCTGATTCTTGGATGATGTTTGTGAAATTGGTGATATAGTTATAGTTATGCTAAATGGGGTCATATATTCAAAATACTTTAAGAATTTTTTTTACGGAGCAATTATATCTAGATTCGATGGTATCAGGTAAGTCCGTGGAGTTTGTCAACCACATCTAAGGTTATTTGACATTGAATCAATATTCTAATAGTGGTGGTGGTATTTTATAGAAAACTTCCTCCAGATCATCTGTAGTGTCTAGTAAAGGCCGAATCACTTTTTCCAATGTGGAAATATTGATCACTGAAAGCACTATTGCATGGAGGAATTGAAGATTTACATCTCGTATAGACATTAAACCCACTTGAAGAGGGGTTTACTTGTTTTTACTACCATGTTTAGTGGAATGGAATCATAAATATTGAGAGGTACCAAAAAATACTAATATTATTCCATAACAATGGGATCCTAGAAACATGTATTAGGAAAGAAACAACTTCATGTAGTATATTAATGTCTAGTAGGAACTGATGTGGGTCATGCGATAGTGAGAGAAACCATTTAAATTTCTTTTTCTTTAGTGTATGTTTTATTTGATATTGGTTCCCATCATTATTTCATATCAAAGTTGAATATAGAACTATTGAAACTTATAATAGATCTCGTGGCTTATTTGATAGAGATTGTAACATCTCTCTGGATAAAGAGGGAGTAAGGTCTCTGATCCCCCTCTCATGATTTCTCTTTTTTAGAGATTTGGATCATATGATATTTTTTAACTCATAAAATGATTCCCCTATATGTTATTCTCAGAATGGACATGCTAGTTTCTAATAAATCATGGATTTACTATTATCATTGGTTGGTGTCTTTTACTACACCCGATGGGGAATTCCATGTTTTCCATAGAGAATCAGACCTGAGGTCTAGTCTTGACAGACCTCTCCTTCCAGAGTTGAGTGGGCTGATATTCTTTTATTCTATTGAACTGGAGTATGAAGCCTATTATAGAGAACTTCCCCTAGTAGTTATTGAATTTACGAATGTGTTTCCTTTATTCGTTTTTGTTCTACCACTAGAGAGGGAGGTTGAGTTCTCTATCAACTTGGTGATGGGTATAAATCCAATATATATTCTATCTTACCATATATAACAAGTTAAATTTATGGAACTAAAAAATCAATTGGATGAATTGGATTCCAAATTCTTTATATAACCTAGTGTGTTGCCTTGGGAATAACTTGTGATTTTCACCAAGAAGGTCTTTGGAACCCTTCGCTTGTGTGTTGATTACCAGAATCACAATCAAGTTATGATCAATAAAAAGTATTTGTTGACCTATATTTATGATTTATTAGATCTTCTAAGGGGGGGAGTGGTTCTCTAATATCATTCCTTAGTTTGGTTAACACCAGCTCTGGATCAAGGAGTTTGACATTCCAAAGACCTCATTTAGGAGTAGGTATAGCCACAATGATTATTTTTTATGCCATTCGGTAGAACCAAAAATCCATATATATTTATGGTGATGATGAATATGATTTTCCACTAATATCTAAACTATTTTGTTATGGTATTTATGAATGAAATCATGGTTTATTCTAAAACTCCGGATGTTCATATACCAAATTTGATAATAGTTTTGGACATATTAATGAATCACTGATTTTATGCCAAGTTTTCAATGTGCCAATTATAGATTCCGGAGGTGAATTTCATTGGTCATGTGGTCTCAAAACATGGTATCTCTGTTGATCTGAAAAGGATAAAGCTATCATATCATGGGAGGAACCATAGAATGTCTTAGATATTTATTAATTCTTGGGATTATTGGATTATTAACACCAGTTTGAAATTTATGTGTGACTATATACATATTATATTTTCTTATTATTTCAAATAGGATGGTGGTGAATATAGATTATATGGATGCTAATCATTTGACAATAGATTATGAGAACAGAGTGAAAGAGTTCATCATGTTTGCAAAGGATCATGAAAAAGATCCTTCTCAAATCCTTTGTCCATGTTTACATTTTTGTTATTCTAGACTACTTACTCCAGAGGTGTTGGAAGAACATTTGATATGTCACGAAATAGATCAGAGTTATAAATGTTGGAATAAAGATGGAGAAAAAGAGAATGTAGCTACTGGATGGGATAAAAATGCATTTTATGGATCATCAGATATGAATACAAATATGGATAATAAAGAGGACTGCATGGAGGATGCAATTACAGATGTCAATGATGATATAGATTATATTGAGGAAATGAAAAAGGCAATTGAAGATGAACATTGTGATTACCCAAAATTGTTTGAGAAGTTAAAGAGTTGTGAAAAGATGTCATTGTATGTTGGTTGCACTAAATATACAGAATTTTCATCTCTACTGAAGTTGTATAAATCGAAAGCAGGCAACGAATAGAGTGATGCCAGTTTTACCAAACTTCTTTCTCTCTTGAATTAAATGCTCCCAGAAGATAATGATCTTTCAATCCAGAAATATGAATCTAAACAAATGATACCCTCATTGGGTATAATTTTTGAAAGAATACATGCCATCCCAAAAGACTATATTTTTTCTCCATGAGAACAAATCACTTAAAGAATTCCCATAGTGTGGTGCTTCTTGATATAAGAAAGATAAATCCAATCCTAAGAATGTTGTATGGTACTTTACAATCATTCTATGGTTGAGGCGTCTATATGTAAGTAAAGAAACTTCAAGAAAATTGTCGTGGCATGCAGATGAAATAAATAAATATGGAAAATTATGTCATCCGACCAACTCTCCTCAATGGAAGAAAATTGATCATGAGTATCCTGAATTTGGAAAAGAGCCGAGAAATTTTCGTCTTGTGTTATCTACAGATAGAGTGATTCCTTTTGGTTTTCAAACTAGCACTCATAGTATATAGCCTGTTATGTTGGTAAATTATAACTTTCCACCCTGGTTATTCATGAAGCGATAATTAATCATGTTATCTATGATTATATATGGACCAAAACAACTAGGTAATGATATTGATGTTTATCTGGCTCCCTTGATCGAGGATTTTAAGTTATTGTGGAATTCAGGTGTTATGTTGTATGATTCTTATAAAAGTGAATACTTCATGTTGAGAGTGATGTCGTGTGGGACAATAAATGATTTCCTTTCTTATGGAAAATTTTTAGTCTATAGCATTAAAAGAAATCACGTTTTTCCAATGTGCGAAGAAGATATAGAATCAATTAGGTTGAAACATTCATCGAAATCCATGTTTCTAAGACATTGTAGATTTCTACCTCATTGGCATAAGTACCGGTCTTGGGTAACATCATTCAATGGACGTTCAGAACAATGCACAACACCGTATCCACTAACAGGTGATCAGATGTTTTAGAATGTAAAAGATGTGAACAATATTTTTGGAAAACTATTTTCAAATAACCATACGAAAATCGATTGAAAAAAGTGATCAGTTTTTTTTAATTACTATACTAGGATTTTTTGTACTTCATACATTTTCTTGATGTGATGCATGTGGGAAAAAATGTATGTTACAGTGTTTTCAGAATGTTGCTAAATTCCCCTGGAAAAATAAATGATGGAATTAAGGAAATGTTGGACATGGTTGAAATGGGAATACGAGAAGAGTTGTCTCCTGTGAAGGTTTAAAATCGAATGTTTCTTCCTCCAGATACTTATACTCTTCCTAGGGAGGAGAGATATCAGTTTTTCTACTTCTTTATTGATGTAAAGGTTCCATAGGGGTTTTCATCAAATATCAATAACATTTTGTCTATGAATGATTTTATTTTAAAAGGTTGAAATCACATGAATTCCATGTTTTGATGCAAGATTGAATTCCAATAGCTTTAAATTTCATTTTTCCCAGGCATGTTCGTCATACGTTAACCAAACTTTGTTTCTTTTTCAATGCTATATGTATCAAAGTTTTAGACCCGGTGAAATTTCCAACTACGGAAAAAGAAATTGCCATCATATTTTGTGAATTAAAAAGGTTTTTCCTGCCAACATTATTTGATATGATGGTTCCTTTGATGATTCACCTGGTGAGAGAGATTCTACTTTGTGGTCTTGTACACTATAGATGGATGTATACTATTGAACGATATATGATGATTTTGAAATGGTATGTCAAAAATTGAAGTCAGCCCGAGGGTTGTATAGTAGATCGATATATTGTTGAGGAATCCATTGACTTTTGTATCGGATACCTATCTGATGTGGAAAGCATTGGTCTCCTGAAATCTCATCACACTAGATGCATTGAGGGTGAAGGAATTTCTGGAAGAGATGTTGTGACAATCAATAATACAGATCGGGAGTAGGCCCACTTTAATGTTTTTCATAACAGTTGGGTGGTTTCTTCATATATAGAAACTCACAAATAAATTCTTAGGCGGTTGAATCCATCAAAGGATGAAAAATGGTTATCATATACACATAATCACCAATTTATAGGATGGTTTCAGGACCATATTTTTAAGCAGTTTGATGAAAATCTGAATTCAGTTTAAAAACGACATCAATGACTAGCCGCTGGACCAAGTGTGTATCTATTATCTTACAGTGGTTATGTAATTAATGGTTATACATTCTATACATATGAACATGATGAAGATAGTACCATGAAAAATAATGGAGTTACAATAGTGGTAGAAGCGATTCATGTTTCTGGTAGTAAGGACATAAATCCAATTTATGCAAATATGTCATACTTTGGTATTATCAAACTAATATGGGAGTTGGATTATACGACATTTCAATTGATGATTTTTCAATGAAAATGGGTAGATAACAACAATGGTGTTAAAATATATGAATGGGGATTTGTGAAAGATGATTTTAGTAAAGAAGGGTACAAAGAAGAACAATTTATAATGGCATCAAAAGAGGTACATGTATTTTATGTTCCAGATCCCACAAACAGAAAGTGGTCGATTATTATGTTATCGTCCAAAAATACTAAAGGGCCTAATGAAAATTCAGTTGAGGACGATCGTTTTAGTGGTACGTTTCAATAATTTCATAGTGGTACCAATGTAGAAGATGTTTTGTATGTTATAGGAGACCATAATGAAGTGATTTGGAAAATCAATAGAGGTGTCAAATCCCTTCAGCCATTGAAAAAAAGAAAGAGTGTTCAATAAACCTGTTATATTTTGTTTTTAATATAGATCTTGTTATCTGATGTTATTATATTATCATTACTGAATTTATATAATCAAAATTAACAATTCAACCAATTTTGTAGATAATGACTTCTGCACGTTCTGGTGCTCTTAACCTTGAGGCTAAACAATTCTCAAGCTGCTATTCCTACGGCTGCTGCTGCTCCTGCTACGGATGCTCACAGTGGAGAGCAACAACAAGTTTCTGATCCTATTTTTCCTCCTAGTGTTGAGGTCCAACAACCATCAGCACATGAAATTTCTACCATTTCAGATGAACATATAGATGATATTGATATCGATGAAATGGTCCAGAATGAAGGGCCGACGTCGCCGAAAACACAGGTGTGTCGTAGTTTGATAGTGTTAGCCAATGTTCTTAAGGTGAAAAGCAAGGGCATCAAAGTTGAGGTCATATGGAATGCATGAGGCCAACATGTGAATCCTAACAAGGCTATGTTTAGTAGTTACATTGGAGTTGTCACTCAGCAATTTGTGCCAAATGACATAGATTCATTGCACCATGTTGTGTCCAGGCTGAAGGCTGTGATCTGGGAAGAAATTATGGTAACATCATAAATTTATTTATTTAATTTACTAGAAAATAAAATAATGAAACAATGCCCTACCCTTCTCAATCTCTTGCAGAGTACATTTATAGTAGACGATTCACATAAGGATTATGTACTAAGGCTTTCAGGAAGGATTCATCGAGGTTTTCACACTATTTTAACAAGATGTCACCAGAAAGATTCAAAGGTAAAATAAACCCACACCCACCCATTGTCTACACTCACCTGATATCCCATGAAGTATGGGATGCATTTATTAGCCACTGTGGGGATGATATGTTTCATGTACATTGGCAGTGATAATACATTGTTTGAGGATATGTTTATTCATCACTTTTATTGTTAATATTTAATTTATCAAACAACAACTCTATACTGAAAATAAGGAACATGCATCAATACCTACATACCCCTATCATAAAGCAAGGATGGGGTACACTTCACTATAAAAGAAAATGGCACGTATTTTAAATTTACAGTAATATTTTTAGGCGCCAATAAACAACATCATAATTATCTTTCTCTGTTTATATGTTGATTGATGAGTCTAAAACCAAAGACACTTCTGTCCCATGTCATGTGCAATGGAAGGAGGCACGTGTGAATAGGGAATGGAAGCTAGTATATGAGAACACACAAATTTTTTTTGGGAAATATGTGTAAGTATGACATGACGATAAAAAGTTTTTTTTAAAATTGCTATTACATAAAAATAATTAGTTATTTTCCTATATCTGAAAATCACAGGAATCAGATACCCCAATAGCGGATTCAGACCTATTATCGAAATATTTGAAGCAACTAGAAAAATACGGTCGTGTCAGAGGTGCGGGGTTTCGGGTGACACCCTGAGTATTTTTTGAGAAGAAAAAAATGGATGATAGAGATGAAATATTGAAACAAATGAGAAAAAAACTAGCAACCCTTGAAGAATGATTGCAATGGAAGAGAGAGTTTCTAGAAACTTATATTGGTGTAAAGCAAAGAGAAGACACAACTCAGTAACAAACAACGCGTGAGGATCCCACCCCACTCCCACCCGCTTTGAGGCGATCTATTCCCCTCAAAGAGTTTTCTTTGTTGTGGTAATCAATATTCTAATAATTGTTCCCATGAAATTTGAATCAAAGAAACACTGATACTTTTCCTATACTGATCTTCTACAGGGTGATCATGATTGTGATTTATATCTGTCAACACCCACCTATCACCATGTAGTAAGGGCTACAGTGTTCAACATCCCAGATGACATACTGCATAATAGACCACTTCCAAAAGATCATCTGAAAGTGAAGATTACTATAGCTCATGACACAAATGAAGAGGAACCTATTCCACTTGATGATGATGATACTCATACGGTCAAAAAGGAAATTGGGACATTCATTGCATGGCAATCACAACTTGTAAGAGAACATGCAGACAATGTGGTATTTATTTCCTTTTTTTAAGATAAAAATTTAACAATTATTGAAAAAATGGTTTGAACCAATGAATGTTGTTATAGACGGATAAAGGGAAGGGCGTGACAAACGTTGGCTCGAAACCATCAAAAGGATCGACCAACTGATCCCAAGGAGCTACTGAAAGCACAATAACACCACATGTTCCATATCCACATTTACTAGCATTGAATAATCATGTGGACATGACGCTAAGAGGTGGTAGTAGTCATATAGTGGTTTTCGAAAAGAATATATATGGTGAGGAATGTCAAGATTTCATTGCTTCTAAAAATGTAAATGAGATCCTTGAAAATGGTTGGCTAGGCGTCACAGTTTTAAATATATATATGAGGTATGTTTTCAGGAATTGATTTTCCAAAAGCTAATCTAATGTGAGAATTATGAAAAAAATGATTTTTATATTATCGATAGACGTATATATGAAAAACAGTTGAAGGAATTTTCCCATGAGCCAAAATTCAGACTCGTTAGTCCTCATACCCTATAAACACATCTAACGAAATTAGAGCCCTAAAAAACAAATGAAATAGTGAAAGAATTTCTGAAAAAATTTGAAGGAAAGATTACAGATGAAAGAATCTTCCTAATACCAACCATGCAGGGGTAAAACTCTACGATTAAAGAATATCAATTATATTTTCACTTGTTTTATTACTTATTCCTTTTTGTGTTTTTAGGCAACATTGGATGCTAATTTCGGTGAACATGGATACTCCAATGATTTATTTTCTGGATTCAAATCAAGGATATCCATCAAACCGACCACACATGATGGATTTTGTGAATCTGTAAGACACTACATCCTATGTTTTAGGTCTAAAAATCAATTAATATAATTTAAATTATATTTTAGTGAGAATTCAGTTATGATAGGGTAGTGTATCATTATCATCAAAAAAAGGAATGAGGACAGGGGCTAAGTGTAAGGTGGTGAGAAAGTACTACATCAGGAAAAATATCAGGGTATATATAATAACATTTCACTATCCAAACACATCTCAAAACAAGTTACTTATTCTCCTAATTATTAATTTTTTTCAAGTTTCCAAAAAAATCAAACGATAATGATTGTGGTTATTTTGTTTCTAAATTTTTGAAATAGATCATTTTTCATCAACAAACCAGCATCCCTAAAGAGTTATTTTCAAAAACAACTACTAGTTCTTTTAATTTATTTATTAATTATTAATTTTTATATTTTTCAGTACTACTCTGTCTTTCAAAAAGCCTCATACTCACAATACGATATAGATGTGTTCAGAAATGAGTGGGCCACATACCTGAAGGAAGATTGTACACAAATAGCATAAAGATCTGACTTGGGGACGCGTACAATTCGAAATAATTTTTATAGGGGTTAAGGGGATCAAAATATGAAACACTGTTGCATGTAAATGTTTGTAGGAAAATTGAAATTGTTATTAAATAAAACAGCCTTTCTCCAATGATTCATTGTCCCATTTTATCATATGATATGCACCAGCAACATGTAATAATGATGAACCAATCAATGTGTTTCTATTTTGTTTAAAATTGACATATTTTTAAATGAAAACAAAAACTGACCAACGAAAATCCAACCAAAATAATTTGTACTATGTTGATCCTTTAGAGGAACGATGCATGGGTCCTTTGTAATGTGTACGAGTCAACCCGTCCTCAATCTGAGGCCTGGTGTGGCCAGTATCACTCAAAGGGTCTCTCTTTTGTTTAAAATGGACACAACATTAAGTGAAAACAACAACTGATGTATAGAAATCTGAAAAAAAACACATTAGGAATGTGTTGATCTGATAGATAAATGATCCATGGGTCCTTTGTGACGTGTACGGGTCAACTTCGCCCCAATCTGAGGCACGATGTGGTATGTATCACCCAAAGTGTCTGTCTTTTGATTAAAATGGCATTATTTTATGTGAAAACAACAACTAACCTACAGAAATCTGACCGAACACATTAGAATTGTCTTTCTACTTTAGGAGAACAATCCATGGGTCCTTTAGGAAATTTAAGAGTCAACCTAGCCTCAATCTGAGGCACAGTGTGACCTGTATCTCTCAAAGGGTCTCTCTTTTGTTTAAAATGGACACAATTTTAAGTGAAAACAAAAAACTGTCCTACAGAAATCCAACCAAACGCATTCATATTGTATTAATTTTTTATGAGAATGATCCATGGGTCCTTTGTGATGTGTACGAGTCAAACCTGCCTCAATCCGTGGCACGGTGTGGCGGATATCATTCAAAGTGTCTCTTTTTTTTAAAAAATTGACATATTTTTAGTGAAAACAAAAACTAACCAATAGAAATCCAAACAAACGCATTCAAATTGTCTTTATACATTATTATAACGATACATGGGTCCTCTGTGATGTGTAAAAGTAAACCTGGCCTCAATCCGATGCCAGGTGTGGTCGGTATCACTCGAAGGGTCTCTCTTTTGTTTAAAATGGACACAATTTTAAGTGAAAACAACAACTAACATAATTAAATCAGAAAAAACGCATTCGGATTGTCTTGATCCTATAGGATAATGACCCATGGGTTCTTTTTTGACGTGTATGAGTCAGCCCCGCCTCAATCTGAGGCCCGGTGTGGCCGGTATCACCAAAAGTGTCTGTATTTTGTTTAAAATGGAGACAATTTTAAGTGAAACCAAAAACTGAGCTATGGAAATCAGACCAAAGGCATTCAGATTATGTTGATCCTTTAGGAGAATGATCCAAGGATCATTTTTGATGCAAAAAAGTCAACCCCTCCTCAATACGAGGCACATTGTAGCTAGTATCACTCAAAGTGTCTCTTTTTTGTTTAAAATGGACAGATTTTTATGTAAAAAAACAACTGACCAATGGAAATCTGAATAAACGCATTCGGAGTGTCATGATCCATTATGAGAAAAATACATGGGTCCTTTTTGATGTTTATGAGTCAACCTGGCCTCAATCTGAGGCCTAGTGTGGCTGGTATCACTCAAAGGGTCTCTCTTTTGTTTAAAGTGGACACAATTTTAAGTGAAAACAACAACTAATGTACGAAAATACAAAAAAAAACATATTAATATTTTCTTGATCCTATAGTAGAACGATCCATGGGTCATTTTTGACGTGTAATAGTTAACCCCGCATCAATCTGAGGCACTGTGAGGCTGGTATCGCTCAAAGGGTCTCTCTTTTGTTTAAAATGGACACAATTTTAAGTGAAAACAACAACTGACCTATGTAAATCCAACCAAACGCATTCTCATTGTCTTTATCCTTTATGATAATGAATAATTGGTTGTTTTTGACGTGGATGTGTCAAACCCACCTAAATCCGAGGCACGGTGTCTCCGGTATCACTCAAAGTGTATGTCTTTTGTTTAAAATGGACACAATTTTAAGTGAAAACAACATATGACCTATGGAAATATGAACAAATGCATTTTTATTGTGTTGATCCATTAGGAGAATGATCCATGGGTCTTTATTTACTTTTAAGAGTTAACCCGTCCTCAATCCGAAGCACAGTGTGGCTGGTATCACTCAAAGTGTCTCTATTTTGTTTAAAATGGACACAATTTTACGTGAAACCAACAACTGTCCTACAGAAATCCAACCAATGCATTCATATTGTGTTGATCCTTTTGTATAATTATCCGTGGGTCATTTTGATCTGTATGATTCATCCCCGCCTCAATATAAGGCACGATGTGGCCGGTATCACTCAATGTATCTCTCTTTTGTTTAAAATGGAAAAATATTTAAGTAAAAACAACAATTGACCTATGGAAATCTGACCAAATGCATTATAATTGTTTTGATACTTTAGGAGAATGATCCATGGGTCCTTTGTGATGTGTATGAGTCAACTTGGACTCAATCTGAGGTCCGGTGTGGTCGATATCGCTCAAAGGGTCTCTCTTTTGTTTAAAATGGACACGGTTTTAAGTGAAAACAACTAATGTATGGAAATCCGAACAAAACACATTTGGATTGTCTTGATCCTATTGGTGAACAATACATGGGTCCTTAATGATGTTTAAGAGTCAACCCCAACTCAATCTGAGGCACATTGTGGCTGGTATCATTCAAAAGGTCTCTCTTTTGTTTAAAATGGACACAGTTTTAAGTGAAAACAATAACTGATCTATGGAAATCTAACAAAAGACAATCATATTGTGTTTATATATTAGTATAATGATACATGGGTCCTTTTTTATGTGTACTAATAAACCCAACCTCAATCTGAGGCCTGGTGTGTCAGGTATCACTCAAAGCGTCTCTCTTTTGTTTAAAATGGACACAATTTTAAGTGAAACTGAAAACTGACCTACAGAAATCTGACCAAATGCATTTGGATTGTGTTTATCATTTAGGATAACTATCCATGGTTATTTTTGATGTTCATGATTCGACCTTTCCTCAATTAGAGGCACGGTGTGGCCGGTATCACTCAATGTGTCCCTCTTTTGATTAAAATTTAACAGATTTTTAAGTGAAAACCTCAACTGACCTAGGAAAATCAGACACAACACATTCGGAATGTGTAGATCCTTTCTAAGAATGATCAATGGGTCGTTTTTGACGTTTAAGAGTCATCCCAGCCTCAATCTGAGGCCCATTGTGGCCAGTATCACTCAAAGGGTCTCTCTTTTGTTTAAAATGGACACGATTTTAAGGGAAAACAAAAACTAACTTATGGAAATTTGATCAAAACGCTTTCAGATTGTCTTTATCTTATAATAGAACGATCCATGGGCCCCTTTTGACGTTTACGAGTCATCCATTCCTTAATATGAGGCACCGTGTGGCCGGTATCACTCAAAGTGTTTGTCTTTTGTATAAAATGGACACAATTTTAAGTGAAACCAACAACTGACCTACGGAAATCCAACCAAAAACATTTGTATTGTGTTAATACTTTTGGAGAACTATCCATGGTTCCTTTTTTATGAGCACAAGTAAACCTCGCCTCAATCCGAGACATGATGTGGCCAGTATCACTCAAAGTGTCTCTCTTTTGTTTAAAATGGACAGATTTGTAACGGAAAACAACAACAGACCTACGTAAATATGACCAAACGCATTTGGATTTTGTTGATCCTTTAGAAGAACTATACATGGGTCCTTTTTTATGTGTATGAGTCAACCAAAACTCAATCCGAGGCCCGGTGTGGCTGGTATCACTCAAAGGGTTCCTCTTTTGTTTTAAATGGACACAATTTTTAGTGAAAACAACAAATGATCTACGGAAATCCAAACAAAACACATTTTTATTATCATGATCCTATTGGAGAACCATACATGGGTCATTTCTGATGTGTACAAGTCAACCCTACCTGAATCCTAGAAACGGTGTGGCGGGTATCACTCCAAGTGTCTGTCTTTTGTTTAAAATGGACACAATTTTAAGTGAAACCAACAACTGACCAACGAAAATCCAACCAACCACATTTGGATTGTGTTGACCCTTTAGGAGAACAATCCATGGGTCCTTTTTGATGTGTACGAGTCAAAACTACCTCAATCTGAGGCACAATGTGGCCAGTATCACCCAAAGTGTCTCTCTTTTGTTTAAAAAGGACATATTTTTAAGTGAAAACAACAACTGACCTACAGAAATCTAACCAAATTCATTCAGATTGTGTTAATCCTTTAGGATAACGATACATGGGTACTTTGTGATGTGTAAAAGTCAACCCATCCTCAAACCGAGACCCTATGTGGCCGGTATCACTCAAAGAGTTTCTCCTTTGTATAAAATGGACACAATTTTAAGTGAAAACAACAACAGATGTACGGAAATCTAAGAAAAACGTATTTGGATTGTCTTGATTCTATATGAGAACGATCCATGGGTCCTTTGTGACGTGTAAGAGTCAACCCTGCCTCAATCCGAGGCATGGTGTGGCCGGTATCACTCAAAGGGTCCCTCTTTTGTTTAAAATGGACACAATTTTAAGTGAAAACAACAACTGACCTACGGAAATCCAACCAAACACATTCATATTGTCTTGATTCTTTATGAGAATGATCCATGGGAACTTTGTGATATGTATGAGTCAACCCCACCATCCCCTTGGACTGCCCCCACCCACTGGACACCAACCCACCCCCAGGACACCCCCACCCCTCCGGACACCCCCTGCCCCAGGAAAGCCCCCTCAACCCCCTGGACACCCCCACCCCCTAAACACGCCCAAGGATAACCCCCCACCCCGGTCTTCCCCCCCTGGACACCCCCACCCCCTGGAAAACACCACCACCCAAGACGGCACCCCAACCCCTCCTTGACACCACCCAACCACCGGGATACCCCCAACCCCTAGACACCCCCTCCCATGGACGACCACCCCCACCCTCTTGAACCCCAACCCATCCCCATTGGATAGCCCCCCTGGACCCCCCCGGACACCCAAACCCCCCTGGAAAGCCCCCCGACACCCTGAACACCAGCCCACCCCCCTGATCACCCCATAAACAGCCCCCCCCCCCCATTTGGACACCCCCACCATGTACACCACCCTACCCCCCATGGACAGCCCCCAACCTCTTAGACTGCCCCACCCCTTGGACATCCCCACCCTATGGACACCCCCACCCCCTGGACACCCCCTATCCCCCGGAATCCCCCATCCCACCCTCTTGGACACCACCCCACCCCCTTGGATAGCCCCACCAACCACGCGGACCGCCCCCCCAACCCCAGACACCCCACCCCCTGGAATGCCCCCCTAACACCCTAGACACCATCCCACCCCCTGTACACCCACATGGACAGCCCCCCCCACCTGGAACCCCACCCTCTTAGACACCACCCCACCACCTAGACACCCCCACCCCCTAGGACACCCCTTTCCCCTAGGAGACCCCCACCCCCCCTGACACCCCCTACCCCCTTTGTACAACCACCGCAAACCCCTGAACATCCCCCAACCCCATTATTTCTAAATATAATTCTTTATGTATTTAATTAACTTATGAATTATGTGTTAATGGTGTATGGGTATACTTGTTGTATGGGTATACCTGGTGTAATTTTCTTATGATTTATGTGTTAATTTTGAATTGGTATACTTATTGGGATGCTTAATTTTTTATAGGTGTATTTTGGGTGTGCTGCTATAGAATTTTTTGTTGCAGTAGATGGAGAATTTATTGGTGAGTTTTTAGAGCTGATAAAGGAATCCTTTAGTAGCGCTAAAAAAAGAACACATAAAATCCACCATAATTAGCACTAAAAAAGCGCTGCTAAAGGATCGGTATATCCGCGCTTTCTTAGCATTGATAAAGGGTTCCTTTATTAGTGCCTTTTTAGAACTGATAAAGGGGACCCCCCTTTATCTGTGATGAGATTTACACCGCTTTTTTAGCAATGATAAATCTTGTTTTGAGTGCTGATGAAGCCCGTTTTTGTAGTAGTGTATGCTTATGTGTTCTCCATAAATTCTTATTCTATGAAAATGAAACTTTCTCATGGATTTTTTCCCCTAATAATTTATGACTTATGAACTACGAAGATTTCTTTCACGACTCAAGATTTTGATATATGTAATTCATGGCATGGTTTTCAAAATTTATTTTCATTTTTTTACATTATTATGTTGATGTTTTGTTTTATATTTTCTTTGTATAATGATACTGAAAATTTGAGCTCACCCTTTTCATTTTTTTCTTTTCCTCATCATAAAAAGAATGGTTTTAGGCAGGAACACTAAGGGGAAATGTTTTTAAGGTATATGTTGAATATATTTCACCAAATTAGAAGATTGCGTTCTTTGTTTACAAAGTAACTAAACTAATATGGTATTTGGGCGTATATTTTTGTAATTTATTAAGAGTTATTCAAAATTAATTTAGTGTCTATTTACATAAATCTAGTGTTTTTAGATTTGGTATCTGAGTGAAGGATTAGCCAACCATTGGAATCTAGGATGAGAAAACATTAGTAAGATCGCAAGAAATATTTCTATGGATATGTATAAGGATGTCATTAATGATATGTCAAAGTATAGCTTACAATCGTTGAATTTCTGTAACAATAATTAATAACATAGGTTTAATCCTAAGATGATATAGATTGAAAGTACTCTACATTGATTATGATGTTTTGAAAGAATGATTATTTCCAATTACAATTTTCTTTTGGGGTTTATAAAATGGTTGGAAATGGGATGAATCATGTTAATGTAGAATATAATGGACAATGTAAATATATTCATTATTAGGAACTAAGTCAAAATGGTGTTAGAAGTAAAAAGATAGTTATTATTCCTAATTATTAACCACATAATATGATTAATTATATCAAATTTGGTGAGTTTCTCAAACCACCTAATAAGATAAATATAGAGTGTCATGGTAACCACAGAGGAAATAAATTTAAATTTTGATCATGTATATCATATTGGAATTGGAATCCAGATGAATGTTTCAAAGGAATTAGAAGATGATTTGGGTTTGTAAAATAAGTACACAAAGAAAATATTTTCAAAGGAAAAGTTTTATATAACATAATGGAAAATGATTATGTTATTTGTAAGGCATGAATGATAGTTAAATGTTTTAAATGTGGAATTTATGAAAATTATGAAAAATGATTAGTTAGGGGAAGATCATGAATAAGATTACCATGGTCTTTTGATTAGTATTAATATTTATAATGTTGAAGTGACTACAAATAACATATGAGATGAAAGAAGTGTCAAGGAATAAAAGGATAAAGCATGGTTAACGGTTTCAGAAGATATTAGAATGATTGAATGTTTATAAATAGGAACTAAAGAATAATGTTGTGGAATTATATTTATATTATTATGGTATAGAGAAACATCTATGTATTACTCCTATATAGATGTTCTATATGGATTTAAGATCATATAATGAAGGGTACTGGTAACCATGAAACGTGATTGAGGTAATAACTTGATATTCTTGGAAAAGACATGATTCAAGGAATGATAACACTTAATGTGAGCTTGATGAACACATAATGATATTTAGAGAGAGATGTGTTTTTTATTAATAAGAAAATTGGTCAATAATTATATCATTAATATTTATTAATGATTTCATGAAAAGAGTTTTATACTATCATGGAAGAATTGTAAATATTTTTGTACCTAAGAATAAAGAAACATACATGTTTTCAATAAGGATTTATATCAATTTAGGTTCTTATCTGGCCTAAGAGAATACATGATGAAGGTATTCACATGTTTGGAAAGTAACCAATAAGGGATACCTTCTGATATACGGGAGAAAAATTTAAAATCGAGTTAGCTAACATCTTTTTAATGTTTTTTATTTTCTTCTTTTATAAGGATTGTAAGATTATCATTTTTTGTAAATTTTTAGTTAAACTTCATATGATGTTTTTGAGAAAAAGGTATTATCCCAGAATAGGTGGACTTACACATATTTGATAAATTTTTCTAACCCTTTATTAGACATATGGAATTACCTATCATCATATTTTTGGATCGCATGATCTGATAATGCTTCAAGAATGAAAAATTCAACTTCATTTCGTTAAATAAGAGATGAAGTGGAAATTGATCAAGTCCTATGGAATGTATGATATTATTCTTAACCATGTAAATATTTCTTGACATTATTCAACTCTTTTGAAAGGATCTTGAACCCAAAAATGATATCCCAGTACCTTCATTTTAGATCATTCAATTTGAAAATAATATCATCATAGATTTATCGATTTTTGATTGTTAAATTTCTCCTAAAATTTTTCCTTATCACTTTCTCTCAGAATTGATTGTTTAGTTTCTCTTCCATATCCATGTATTCACTTTCCACCTATGTCCTCTTATGTGGAAACCGAGTTATGAGTTACGTTGGGTAACCGTAATGTTTTTATTATTCCATTCTAAATGGAAGTTTTATTATTTTTTTATGATGTGTGTTTTAATGAAATAAACCTTCAAGAATTAATCCTTTTATAACCCATATGCATTTCTTGGATGAAATTAATTTTAATGGTGGAGAATTTAACCCCCTGAGATTTTTATGAGATAGATTTCTTCTAAATATTTTTTATTTATTTATATATTTTTAAATTAATTGATGTCTTTTTTTGTATGAAACCCCAAGAAAATCTTGTGCTATATGAAACACTAGATTAGCTTCCGGTTTATTCAATACTATGTTTTTATTTTATTACACACAATTTCAAGTTCTTTTTATTGAATTTATTTCACGCAAGACCAAGTTTAAGTGAACAAATAAATATTAATATTTTACCATATAACAAATCCCTTATAATGGAAGATATGAACAATAATAAATTAATTATAAAAATATTATTTATACATTTATACATATATATAATTTATCCTTTTAATAGAAATAAATTACAACACCCTTTTTAATTAAAAATAAAATTTTTTGAAGAAATTTTTTTAAATGCAGACAGGTGAGTTTATAAAATAGAAAAATCACTCTTGATGGATATTATTATTGATATGTATATATATGTTTTTTATTCAATATAATTTTTAAAAATAATATTATAGGTTTTATAAATATGAAATTAGAACAAATTCAATTTTTTTTGAGATAAAAGATTTATTTTTTTTTAAAAAGATGTTTTTTCTCCTTTTGATTGAGAACCCATTTTAAATAATTTTTTTAACACATTTTTATATTATATTTGAAAAAATAAAATTTTCTTTTAGATGTGGGATATAAAAATATAATTTGGATTATTTTTTATATTTTTCGGACAAGTTTCATGTTTTAATGAATAGTAACAATGTACTAAATTTTAATTGAAAAGAAATCATCAAAAACATTTATATAGTTATGTTAAATTATTAATTGGGTTCAAATAATAAATTTATTATATTTTTATCAATGATATAATTTAGGTCATTGAAATTAATTTTACATTGAATTTATATGTAAAAAAATTTCAATCTTTTTCATGTTTAAACATTTAAAACCCATTTTCTAATTACGATAATATTATTAAGTTTAAATTATTTACTATAACTTATTTTGTTGGAATTTGGAAAAATTTATTCCATAGTTATAATTAGTGGTTCTAAATTATGTAAATTGGTTCCCTTTATTTTTAGGCATTATAAATAATAACTTTATTAATTTTATTAATACGGAAAAATGGAAAATTAGGTAATTAAGGATAAAAAAATATTATTGAATTACTATAACACTTGTCCTAATATCACTGGATGAGTTTTTTGGATGTAAATAATCCCCGTGTTGAGAAATTACCATTTTTAAGCCACTCAAGTGAGATCATTAAATTTAATATATTTTATTTTATGAAAACATAAATATGTATTACTCAGATTTTAACAACTACATCATTTTTATTATATATTCATACAGAAGATTTGTTCAACTATAAATACTCATTTTAAAGTAAAATTTTGTTTCTATTACCATGGTATTTTATGTTTAATATTTTTGAAATAAATAAATATCTTCATTTCTTATACATTGCTAATGCATAAATTATTTAACTTTTGGAAAATGAATAATTTTTTATTAAAATGATTATATCCTTTAAATGACAAAAACACTTGACCAGATACTATTTTTTGGGTTTATATCGATTATAAGAATCCAAGGGGAGATTTAGTGACCATTTTTATCCATATATAAAAGATAATGACACATATAATATTTTAAATAAAGTAATATTAATGTTTTCACATTCATGTTTTAATACATATATCATTTTTAATAAACTATTTTCCAGAATATATATTCTACTATAAGTATTATTATGAAATATAGTGAATATATATTCATAATAGTATTTTATTTTAATTTTTACTTAAAGGATATGTATTCTAAATAATTAGACAAAACAGATGTAGTAATTATTTTATTTATAGAAATATCAATATAATGTAATAAAAAATATTGAAATAAATATAATGTTGTATAATTAAAATATTTAATGAATTTTATAGATCACCATGATCCCTTAAGTATATTATAAAATATTTTTTTTGGATAAAAACTTATCTTGTTATTTTTAAAAATCAATAAATTGAAAGTGTAAAAAATGAAACTATTGATTGTTTATCAAAATAATATATTATTAAATTATTTTAAAATCATAATTCATTTATAAAAAATATATAAAAACTATGATATTGTGAAACAGGTTCTAAATTATCCATTTATGGCCTAATTTAAATAATATATGTAAATATTTAACCATTTTAATATTTAAATATTTGTCACCCTAGTGAAAATTTAAATAGAATTAGTAAGTGTTAATTACATGGTTAAATAAAACATTTAGAGAACATATTGTCTAATGTTTGTTAGTAAATGAGATTAAAACCTTATCACATATATTTTTATAAACTGAGACATTTTTTATGTTTTTTATGTGATTTTATTTTTTTTATAAATTAATATTTTTGGAGATTCTGAAAGTTCCCGTCACATCAATTATAAAAGGGAATATCCTCCCTCACTTCTTTACATCACATTGTGAATTAAAGATAATCCAAAACTAGAAAATTTCAGTTCTAAAATTACTTAGTTACATTTGAGAGGTTCTTATCATCTCAAAATATTAACTCTAGTGCCTTTAAGAGGATTTCTAGAGGGAGCTCGTCAAAGAAGAGGTAAAGTCCTCTATAGATTCATGCAAACATATTACTTATTATACTTTATTTTCTATAGTTATTTCCATTGAAATATAATTACTATAGTATAAACCATATTATGAGATGCTATTATGACAATGAAACAACTATATTCCACTTTCTATCCTTTCAATGGGAAATGAAATCACCACGCGTGTGTACATACGACATACGGTCTCCATGACTTGGTGTAATCTCTTTTTCACCACCACCATATATGGAAGGGTAAAATGATATAAATAAAAACTTTATATGATTATTATAATAATATTTTGATTCTGGGAAAAAATATATACCATCAACATCTATTCTATTCCATAATTAAGGGAATGATATCGTCCGGTGTTTGTTCAAAAGCCTACCGTCACCCTCATATGAAGTAATTATTTCGACATTATAATCATTAAAGAATGAATATATAAATGATTATAACTAATAAATATGATATATATTATATTAATAAAATTCTGTAAATGAAATAACTATAACCTAAGAATATGACCATGAACTTATCTAAAAAGACATGAGTAATAAATTAAAGCAATTAATACCCCGAAGGCCTGTAATAATGTTATAAATAAATGGGAAATAAAAGGATATCTTATGATGTCATAAAAAATAATATTATTATGGAATAAGTTAATGATATTATTTAGACCCTTATACATGATTTTAGGACTTGTATGAAGGAACCAAGACTATTGGAAAGGGATAATTTTTCAATCTCATTATTATCCAAGATTGATTATATATAAGTGTTTACAGGGGATTATTTATGATCTATATCCATGTTCTATAAAAATTATTTCATAAAATGTTTTAATATTCTCTAATATATTTTTAATTACATTTTTACCAATTTTTTAATTTTAAAACATGGTTTTAAAATAATATTTCCTTAATTTTTGAAACAAGGTACTTTTTGAATTTTCTAGAAAATGTATGAGAAGAATATTATTTTAACGTATACAACATGAGTAGATTTTAATGCTTTTGTAATGGTTTATTTTCATAAGTCAAACTTTACAATATTTCATGTTTATTATCCAAGAAATTATTTTCTTTTAAAATTGAACTGTGTTTTGAGAAAAGGAAACTTATTTGAAGAAGAATGGATATTTTCCTTAGGAATTATTATCAAATGTTCTATCAAATTTATTTCCTATATAAGATGGAATTATTTAATTGGGTTATGTTTCAATTATTATATCCCTATTATTCCTATAATTTTATTATGATTATAATGGAATGATATTTATGAAATCCATTTGTTTTACATGGCTTATGTTGTAATGAAATTATATTTAAGAAGCCCATTTTATTCCTTAGGTTATACAATGATGAATTATTTATGTCTTTGTGGTATATATAGTAATGATGTCATTATGAGATGGGAGAGATATATATATCCCTCCAATGCAGTGGGTAAGGATTTATATCTCATGATATAGATAGTTCTAGAATGGGAAATTATTTTATTTTAGTAAAACATGACTATAATAGGAAATTACCACAAATTAGCAATACAAGGTTAGAACGAAAAATATACCCAATTCAGTAATACATGGAAGGAATGGTAAATAAACCTAGTTTAGTAATATAGGGATAGAATGGTAAATAATCGTTGTTCAGTAATACCAGGTAGGAATGAATAGAGAAATCAGTTCCGTAATAGACTTTTTCCACTATAATGGTCTTGTCAATGAGCCTTGTGTAATGTGGAAATGATTTACTTTGCTTATTTATTTTCCATAATTCTTTTTTCTATGCAAATGCTATTTTCTTATAAATTTTGTTCCTTTCTAATTTATTACTTATGAACTACCAAGATTTTTTTCATGACTAATGATTTTGATATATGTTATATGTTTTGTGACTTTAAAAATTAATGTTCATGTTTTTAAAATCTTATGTTCATGTTTTGTTTGATATTTTCCCTGTTTAACCTTAGTGAGAATTTGAGATCACTTTTTTCATATGTTTTCTTTTCCCCATGATATAAATATTGGTTTTACTTTGGAAAAATAAATGGGAAGATCTTATTAAGAGTTTTTGAGGATCCATTACCAAATTTGAAGAATTTGTTCTATGTTTCCAAAGGCATTATACTATATGTTCTTTGGGTTTCTATTTTTATAATTTATTGAGTATTTATTATAAGTAATTTATTATCCATGTATTCCAATCTTGGGTTTTTAAAATAACAACATGTTTTTAAGGATGTGTGGATTTTATTTAATGCATTTATTATTTCTGAATATGGTGCTTTGATGATGAGTTTTTGTGATATTTTTGTGAGGCCTATAGACCTTTTAGAAATTAATTTATTGGCTCATATATTTTCAAACATCTACACTTTATTTCCATGATTTCAATGATAACTAAAACTCATTATACCTCATGTAATGGTTTAGAAATATTAAAATATCTAATTAGAGATAATGGTTGTGTGGAAATAGTGGAATTTATGAGGTTTTTATTATTGTTTAATAAATTTATTTTATTAATATATTGAAAAATTATTTCATATCATTTAAATTAAATTTTTTTTGGTTTTATAAACTATATAATGATTATGGAGTGATGTATAATTTTTTTTATATTATTGGATTTTCATATTCATGGATTGCATGAGAAGTCTATTGGATAACCTACTAGGTCTTGTACTCACCGCCTACATAGAAATCTTGGAACCCATTAAAATGTGGTTGAATCTAATTATAGGTTTCATGGACCTTTAATTGTTGGATTGAATAGACAAACAAGTATTATATAATGGTTACTAGTGTATTATGATTCAATGGTTGTGGTTGGGCCTTTTATATGATGTTTTATTTGAATCATAGTGTTTATTATGTTATGGTCAAGCTACAGGTTATATGTATGAATAAAATTCATGATATTTTCACAGTGGATTGTTTTATAAATAAATTATTTTCATTTTTATTTTATTTTCATACCATTCTCTAAGGATCATATTAGTTTTTGGATTAATTTATTGAGCCTTTTATGGAAGGGGGATTAAAAAACTGATTAGTTCTCTATTTCATTTCAGGGTTAGGTTTGAGTAGTGAAACTCGGATGAGATGTTATAATCTCTTTCTTGGATATTTGGGAAAACAATTGGAACCTAAAACCTCATATGTGTGTTGATCTCATTACCCAACTCATGCAGTCATGTACAAGAAATATCTGAACCTATAATTAAAAAAATAATAACTCACATACCAACCCTAAGGGTCCATTAAATAATACTATTACTCTATTTCTACTTCCATCTCCATCACACATCAACATTATTTCCCCCAGCAACCACCACACATCAAAATTTACCCACACCACACAACATACAAACAACATCCCTTACCTTATCTCATAATCAATGGAAGCATTTTCCAATACCAACATCTTTATATTATTTACTCACATTTTATTTAATAATTTCAAATTAATTAATTATGAATCATTGATTAACTATATTGTGTCTCATCTTCCACCTTAACATTTGAAATAATCTTTATATTTACTAGATCATATTTCATTTAGACCACTATAATTCTATATAATATCTATTAATGTTATATCATCCCATTAATTACTGTTTAATATACAATACACTATTTGTTATCAATTTAAATTATTTAGTCTAGGTCAAAATTACACTTTGATATTATAATTTCATTCATTAATTTCTTCATTTTATAATTTAACACAACACCATCTACATCAACACTATCCATTCACGTTAATCATCTCACTAATTAATTATCATCCATAATTCTATGTAATTAAGATAGAACCACTTCAACCTATAATTAAAAATATATCAACAACTAAAATAAGCATTAAAACATTACCACAACAATATCACAATAATAACAATAACACCATCCGATGAAAAATATCTCCGTTTTTATTGGTTTCCAAGGAACAACTTCTTTTAATTTTATTCCATATTTATTGAATTACTGAATGTCAAAAAAAAACATATTATTACATATTTTTCAATTTTCTACAAGTCTTGAATGTAATTTAAGTGCACTGTATTGCATTTGTTGTCAATTATGTATGTTGTTGTCAAAAGGTCACATGGAATGGATGGATGTCAAGGAGTTTCAATATGTGAATGACAAAGGATGTGATGGTGTTGGATAGAGAATGGCTATGGTACTAAGATTAATGTCACTTAGGAGATTCACTAAGTGGAATAGGAGGTAATGGTTGAAACATTCTCCATACAATATCAGAAGATTGTATAACTGATCTTAATGTATAAATACTTGTATCAAGATGATACTAAGTTACACCACTTGAAGAATGAATGATTATGGAACATCATTATATCAGACAATTGTAGAACTGATCTTAATGTTTCAATACTTGTATCAAGATGATACTAAGTTACACCACTTGAAGAATGAATGATGATGGAGCATCCTTACATCTGACGATTATTGAGCTGATCTTTAAGTTCAAAGAACTTGTATCAACTGGATACAATGTCACAACAATGTCTGAAGTCCATGCATTGTATTGACAATGCATGAGGAGTGGTAAATGATCCATCCACACCTCCTAAGTGGATGAAGTGGATTAATGAAGTCCATGCACTATCACATAGTGCATGTGAATTTGAAGAAGATCCAACATGATCTCTAATTGGATCAATGAAGAACAATGAAGATTATGTGATTCAGGAGCTTCGGTTGAAGGAAGAAACCTTTGTGAAGTCCCTCCTAAGTGAAGAATACAAATTGATGAAAAGATGGAGGAATTATTTTGAAGAAGAAGAAGAGTGGAGAAGAGGAAAAATGGCTTGGAAGAAGTGGCATTTGGCATTTGAACTTGGGTTACTTTGTTTTTATACAAAGTCCCTAAGTATCTACTCTAGCAAAAAGGAAGCCACCAAGGGCCAGCCTTAAGGGTTCAACCCTAGGAACATGTGGGACTAGGTCACCACACCCAAGGGGATCCCATGGGGCCATCCCGAGAGAGGTCGGGGCCGTGTATAATCCCCAAGGCCACGCGGTGATAAAGCCCGCGCAGCATGAGCGCGAGGAGCGCACCCGTGTGTGCATAGTGGGCGCCAGTGGTGCGCCCGAGTGGCAGGGGTGGGCGCAAGAGCGCGCCCACTAAGAGAACTCGGCGCGGGGTGACACTGAGAGGGGAGAAGTTCAATCGAAGTGTTGCCAGCAGCGGAACTTTGATAAACCGTGGAAAAACCGTGCTTCGTTTCGATGTGGGACGCGGGATTTCGCCGCGGAAGAGATCCTGGCTGCCCATCCAATCGCGCGGCTGATCACACCCGCTCATCGCATCCCACACACGATCTTCTGATCGAGGATGTCCAAATGTTATTAAACGGCTGATCCGATGGCTTCCACATCGTCTTCCTCAAGCTCAGCCGAAGACCACCCCACGAAGCCGCCGCTGAACCAGAGGCCTCCCGAATGAAGAATTCGAGCTCCCGGCCACTGTTGATAAAGCCGAAGACACCATTGAGATCGTCTGAGCATAACGAACACATCCATGCCTAAAAATGGGTGTGCATGCAACAACGTGAGAATTTTGAAGAAGGTCGAGGCAAACAAAGTTGCCGAGGCTTCATGTGTTCGTGTTTTGCATGGTTTGGATTTTAATAAGGCCATGCATGCGTTCTAAGTCGCACGCACGTAGAGGAAAAATAAAGGAAGAAACCTGCATTGAACAGAGAGAAAGAAACGAGATTCTCGGCCCACGTTTAAAGATTTTCAAAGAACCGAAAATCTAGGTGGTTCAAGATTTATATCCCGCGGTTGTTTTGAGGATTCCTCTGCCTATAAAAGGAGCACCCAAGACACAAAATTGCTTGCTGATCTTTTGCTGAAACTTCGAAGTCCCGTGAGATCTCCCAAAGTCTCGCGAAGAATAGCCTGCACGCATCACTTGCGCGGCAGCAACCTGGAGCTTTCCTAGCTCCGTTTGGTTCCTTTTGCGCACTCCTTGCACGAAAGAAGAAAGGGAGGTCCCATGCGCGCTACCCCTTTGCGCGACAGGAAGGAGAGGTAGGGCAGCACGACCTTGCACGCTCCCTCTGTGCACCGCGCCCCCTGCGCGGCAGTGGTGCTTGTACGACCCGCGGCTGCCCCTTGCAGCGAGATCTTGCGCACCTTGCACCTTGTGCTTGTGCGTTTGAACAAGGTAGTGGGGTGTTTCACCTTGCGCGGCCCTTTCCAGTGCACCTTGTGCGGCTGTGAAGAGAAGAAGGGCACACCACTTGCGCGCCTCCCATGCGGTAGTGGTTCGGGTGAAGACAAGGCACACCTAGTGTGTGTGTGCAAGAAGAGGAGGAAGAACTGAGCCTTGTGTGTGCTTAAAAGAAGTGAAGTCTGTTGTCTTGGGTGTGTGCAAGAAGGAGAGGCCGAGAACTACACCATGTTGTGTGTGGCAAGTGAAGAGGAAGGCTGAGGCTTAATGCCTCGTGCATGCACCAAGTGAAGACCACACCCATTAAGTGTGTGTGCAAAGTGGGAGGCCGTAGCAAAGTGTGTGCAAGAAGTGGAAGGCAAGGCTTGCACCTTGTGTTTTCTAAGTGAACAAAGAAGTTGTGTGAGCAAACAAAAACAAGTAGGCCGAACCTAGTGTGTGCACTAAGTGGAGTGAACACACTTAGAAGAAGTAGAAGACACTCACACAAAGTAAAACACACATTTAAGTGTGTAATAAAAAGGAATAAAATGTGTGAAGGACAAGAAGAAGGTGTGTGCTAAAAGTGATACACCCTTTGTGGGTTTATTGCACCAAGAGAAGAAGAAGGGGAGTGAATGCTTGCACACATGTATGTGCACACGTGAACAAGCTCAAATCTGGTTGTGTGCATCTGAGTTGACCAAGACCAGGAGTTCTTGAAGAGTTTTGAGAAGCCATGCAATCAGTGCATGAAGATGCAGAGTTACCATGCACTTAGTGAATGAAGTTGTTCTGAAGTGAGACTGAAGCCAGACTGAATTTGAAGACATCAGTTGACTGAGTATTCAGTAGTTGAAGAGCGAATCCAGGTCATCCTTAGAAGAAGGTGATAAAGCCTGAGAAAGACGAGAAGACCTGATCAAATCAAGTGATCAGAGGTACATAGCAAGGCCAGCAGCCTTTATCCCAGGCTGCTGAAGATACTTGAAGAGCTGAACTGAAGAAGAGATACTCGTGTGACTCGAGCAGCCAGGAGAAGCCCCCTGTGAGACTCAGGTTGGAAGAAGTCTTTAGTGGGATTCTGGAGAAGGCCAGTGGGACTCTGGTAACACTGTGGGATGTAGTATAAAGACCCTCCTATGGGACTCAAGAGAGATACAGTGGGACTCTGTATCGACCATTGTAATACTAACAGATTATAATGGAAGAAACTATGTTGGGGTGTTTAACCAACATGGCAAGGATGTAGGCCTTTGGTGCCGAACCTTGTAAATCCTTGTGTCCTGTGCCTTTACATTTACTACATCACTCGAGGAAAGGCTGAGAGATACAAGAAGAGTGGATCGAGGCCTTAACAATCCATATAGGTTTAATTGATAAAGAATCAATAGTAAAAAAGTTTTAAGGGATCACTGATTCACCCCCTCCCCCTCTCAGTGATCACACTGATCCGAGCACTTCAATTGGTATCAGAGCAAGGTTACCTCTAAAAGATCCAAGGGAGTCTTTATGAAGTGAATATTTGAGGAAATGAGCGAACAACCTCAAATGGAGATATCTGCAAAGAATCAGAAAAATAGAAAGAAGAAATAGGCCAAGAAGTTGAAGAAAGCCTGTCCTAGCTGTGATGAAGTTGGAACAATGAAAGATCTTCAAAGTGCAATCGAATATATTCAGAAGACAGTCCCCAAGGAAGTGGCAATGTGTATAGCTACTGGCATCATTGTTCTTCAAGAAGAAAAATTACAGCTAGAAGAAGAAGCCAATACAATGGAAGATCAGTTGGCTAAAAGGGTTGACATAACCAACACTCTCAGAAAGCTGGTGAAGGCTAAAGATGAAACTATTTCCCTTTGCAATGAATTATTTGAAGACACTGATGAAGAATTTCAAAGAAGCTCTTTTGAGAAAGAAATCTTTATGATAATGATCAAAGAAGTTTTCCATGCACTGGAGAAGTTTCACAAAGTGTCAATGAATGTCAGAGATGCTCAACTCGAAGACAAAGTCAAAATGGTGAAGGAGCTTGACAACTCATTGCTAGAATTGAAGAAGATGCATTAAGACCAGTTAGAACAGCTGAAAGAAAATTGGGAAGGAATGCTAAGAACTGTTGAGGATGAGAAAAACTCCCTTAACATGAAATGCATAGAACTAGAGGTGATATTGAAAAATATGCAATCACCCAAAGCTGAATCCTCCCAGTCAGCTGAAAGTAGAAATGTTTCTACACAAGTGTGCTTTGATAAGGATGATTCTTAAAGAAAGAAATCCTCTAATGAAAGGGAAACATCTTCTAAAAAGAAGGTACCATACATACCATCTTGTACTCATGCTTCTAAAAGTGTTTCTACTAAAAGTGCAGGATGGAAGAATGAATCCAAACAAGTATGGATGAAGACAGTGAAGAAAGAATGCTCTCCTGAAACAACACAGCAAGTCAAGAAAAGTACCCAACTATCAGAATGACTGAAGAGGTCAAGATTTGTGGGTCAGTGTTGGTGTTGTAATAAGTATGGGAACTGTGCAAAGGATTGCTGGTACAATCCACTGAATGTCAAAGCACAAAGGAAGCCCATGCCAAGGGGGAGAAAGCCAGATGAAAAGAAGCAGCATCCAAAGGTCCAGAGACATCTGTTTATTGCAAATAGATTTGGATTACTTGAAAACATATGGTATGATTGCAAAAGTGGTCAAAAAGATACACGTCAATCTCCAACTGTATCCAGAGCTAAAAAGAAGAAAAGATCACAGAACCTGGATCAGAAAGAATCCTTGGGAATCAAGCATAAGAAAGTGGAAGATGCTCCCAAGAAGATTATGAAAAAGGAAGAGAAGACCTTGGAGTCTAATTCCAAGAAGGGTGATGCATCCAGAAGGACCACCAAGAAAATATGCTTCTACTGTGGAAAGAAAGGTCATACCATGGATCTTTGTGAACAAGCCATGGAACTGAATAGAAGCAGACTGAACTCAAAAAGACAATCAATCCAGAAGAAGCAGAAAGGATTGATTGAAAAAAAGTTGCCTAAGAAAGGTAGCTTCAAAGAATCAAAAGAACCAGGTGGAACTTCCAGAACTGAGGCCACACTTCCAAGTGACTTACTTGTCATATGGCCAAATCAGTTGCAACTTGCCAGAGAACTACAAAGAGCTGAAGATAAAGTTCTGGAAATTGCTAAGGCAAAAGGGAAGAATAAGATTTCACTTGAAGATCATGTTCTGTGTGTGAGGTGCAATCAAGCTGGACATACTAGTGATAAATGCATGATATTCATTCCAGCTCAGAAGGGATTCTTCAAAAGAATGAAGATTGCACCAGGAGACTCTAGTGTTCAAAAGGCACCTAGAAATAGAGGAGTCACACACAAAGAAGTTGAAGAGGTGTTGAGATCCACACCAACATAAACATCATTGAAGATCAAATGTGCAAGTGTGAAGAATGGTGAAAATGGGACATCTCTGTTGAGAGAATCTTCTCAACCTTGTTGTTCACATTGATGAACGAAGGAGGTTCCATCTTATTCCCTAATCACTTGTATTTACATGTGCTAACATTGAAGGGAATTGAAGATGATGATCATTCTCAACTGGAGAGTGGTTTGGGTAGAATGGAGAGCACCCCTTGAGGGGGATCCAATCTGGAGAAGATGGTATTCTAAGATTTAATACCATCTTGAGAAAAGCTGAAGGTATTCCAATCATACTTTCATTCCTTGTTTCTTAATTGTATTCATCATGACAATTAAGGGGGAGTATTGATTGAAGGAAAATGGTTGAAAGGGGGAGCTTTATCTTTGCACCTTAACTTTCTAATGATTTTTGTGAAGTATGTGCAGGATTTAGCAATTCATTGATATATCTGAAAAATTTCAAACCCCTTGAATCATGATCTCACATGTACAGTGAATTTTGGACAGCATTGAGTTCCTTGGTTACATCACTCTTGTTTTCTACACCGGGTTAGCCCACGTAGACATAGAGTTGATCTACTAAAGGTTCTTTGCTAAAGAGAACATGTGACATCATCCCTCTCTTAGTGATTTTGAAGAAAATACTTTTCTAAGGGAGGAAGAGATTTTTGAAGAGAACCACACCACACCACACCTTTGCATTTGATTGCCAATAAGGGGGAGAAAAATTGCACACATATTGACCCATTCCTATGTGATGAAGAAGTGTATTGACAACAAATACAAAGGGGGAGATTGAAGTGCACTGTGTTGCATTTGGTGTCAATTATGTATGTTGTTGTTAGAAGGACACATGGAATGGATGGATGTCAAGGAGTTTCAATATGTGAATGACAAAGGATGTGATGGTGTTGGATGGAGAATGGCCATGGTACTAAGATGAATGTCACTTAGGAGATTCACTAAGTGGCATAGGAGGTAATGGTTGAAACATTATCCATAGAATATCAGACGATTGTAGAACTGATCTTAATATTTCAATACTTGTATCAAGATGATACTAAGTTACACCAAATGAAGAATGAATGATGATGGAGCATCATTATATCAGACGATTGTAGAACTGATCTTAATGTTTCAATACTTGTATCAAGATGATACTAAGTTACACCACTTAAAGAATGAATGATGATGGAGAATCATTACATCTGACGATTGTTGAGCTGATCTTTAAGTTCAAAGAACTTGTATCAACTAGATACAATGTCTGAAGTCCATGCATTGTATTGACAATGCATGAGGAGTGGTAAATGATCCATCTACACCTCCTAAGTGGATGAAGTGGATTAATGAAGTCCATGCACTATCACTTAGTGCATGTGAATTTAAAGAAGATCCAACTTGATATCTGATTGGATCAATGAAGAACATTGAAGATTATGTGATTCAGGAGCTTCGGTTGAAGGAAGAAACCTTTGTGAAGTCCCTCCTAAGTGAAGAATACAAATTGATGAAAAGATGGAGGAATTATTTTGAAGAAGAAGAAGAGTGGAGAAGAGGAATATTGTCTTGGAAGAAGTGGCATTTGGAATTTGAACTTGGGTTACTTTGTTTTTATACAAAGTCCCTAAGTCTCTACTCTAGAAAAAAGGAAGCCACAAAGGGCCAGCCTTAAGGGTTCAACCCAAGGCACATGTGGGACTAGGTCACCACGCCCAAAGGGATCCCATGGGGCCAGCCCGAGAGAGGTCGGGGCCGTGTATAAGCCCCAAGGCCATGCGGTGATGAAGCCCGTGCAGCATGAGCGCGAGGAGAGCGCCCGTGTGTGCATAGTGGGCGCTAGTGGTGCGCCCGAGTGGCAGGGGCGGGCGCAAGAGCGCACCCGCTAAGAGAACTCAGCGCGGGGCAGCATCGAGAGGGGAGAAGTTCAATTGAAGTGTTGCCGGAAGCGGAACTTTGATAAACCGCGGAAAAACGGCGCTTCGTTTCTATGTGGGATGCGGGATTTTGCTGCAGAAAAGATCGTGGCCGCCCATCCAATCGTGCGGCTGATCACAGCCGCTCATCGCATCCCGCACGCAATCTTCTGATCGAGGCCGTCCAAATGTTATTAAACGGCTGATCTGACGGCTGCCACATCGTCTTCCTCGAGCTCAGCCGAAGACCACCCCGCGAAGCCTCTGCTGAACCAGAGGCCTCCTGAATGAAGAATTCGAGCTCCCGACCACTGTTGATCAAGCCGAAGACACCATTGAGATCGTCTGAGCATAACGAACACATCCATGCCTAAAAATGGGTGTGCATACAACAACGTGAGAATTTCGAAGAAGGCCGAGGAAAACGAAGTTGCTGAGGCTTCATGTGTTCGTGTTTTGCATGGTTTGGATTTTAATAAGGCCATGCATGCGTTCTAAGTCGCATGCACGTAGAGGAAAAATAAAGGATAAAACCTGCGTTGAACAGAGAGAAAGGAACGAGATTCTCATCCCACGTTTAAAGATTTTCAATGAACCGAAAATCTCGGTGGTTCAAGATTTATATCCCACAGATGTTTTGAGGATTCCTCTGCCTATAAAAGGATCACCCAAGACACAGAATTGCTTGCTGATCCTTTGATGAAACTTCGAAGTCCCGTGAGAGCTCCCAAAGTCTCGCGAAGAACAGCCTATGCGCATCACTTGCGCGGCAGCATGCCGGAGCTTTCCTAGCTCCTTTTGGATCCTTTTGCGCACTCCTTGTGCGAAAGAAGAAAGGGAGTTCCCCTGCGCGCTACCACTTTGCATGACAGGAAGGAGAGGTTGGGCAGCGCGACCTTGCGCGCTCCCTCTGTGCACCGTGCCCCCTGCGCGACAGTGGTGCTTGTGCGACCCGCGGCTGCCCCTTGCAGCGAGATCTTGCGCACCTTGCACCTTGTGGTTGTGCGTTTGAAGAAGGCAATGGGGTGTTGCACCTTGCGCGGCCCTTGCCAGTGCACCTTGTGCGGCTGTGAAGAGAAGAAGGGCACACCACTTGCGCGCCTCCCATACGGCAGTGGTTCAGGTGAAGACAATACACACCTAGTGTGTGTGTGCAAGCAGAGGAGGAAGACCCGAGCCTTGTGTGTGCTTAAAAGAAGTGAAGTCCATTGTCATGGGTGTGTGCAAGAAGGAGAGGCTGAGAAATACACCAAGTTGTGTGTGGAAAGTGAAGAGGAAGGCTTAGTCTTAATTCCTTGTGCATGCACCAAGTGAATACCACACCCATTAAGTGTGTGTGCAAAGTGGAAGGCCGTAGATAAGTGTGTGCAAGAAGTGGAAGGAAAGGCTTGCACCTTGTGTTTGCTAAGTGAACAAAGAAGTTGTGTGAGCAAACAAAAACAAGTAGGCCGAACCTAGTGTGTGTAGTAAGTGGAGTGAACACACTTAGAAGAAGTAGAAGACACTCACACAAAGTACAACACACATTTAAGTGTGTAATAAAAAGGAATAAAATGTGTGAAGGACAAGAAGAAGGTGTTTCCTAAAAGTGTTACACCCTTTGTGTGTTTATTGAACCAAGAGAATAAGAAGGGGAGTGCATGCTTGAACGCATGTACGTGCACACGTGAACAAGCTCAAATCTGGTTGTGTGCCTATGAGTTGACCAAGACCAGGAGTTCTTGAAGAGTTTTGAGAAGCCATGCAATCAGTGCATGAAGATGCAGTGTTACCATGCACTTAGTGCATGAAGTTGTTCTGAAGTGAGACTGAAGCCAGACTGAATTTGAAGACATCAGTTGTCTGGGTATTCAGTAGTTGAAGAGAGAAGCCAGGTCATTCTTAAAAGAAGGTGATAAAGCCTGAGCAAGACGAGAAGACCTGATCAAATCAAGTGATCAGAGGTACAGAGCAAGGCCAGCAGCCTTTATCCCAGGCTGCTTAAGATACTTGAAGAGCTGAACTGAAGAAGAGCTACTCGTGTGACTCGAGCAGCCAGGAGAAGCCCCCCTGTGAGACTCAGGGTGGAAGAAGTCTTCAGTGGTATTCTGGAGCAGGCCAGTGGGACTCTGGTAACACTGTGGGATGCAGTATAAAGACCCTCCTGTGGGACTCAGGAGAGATACAGTGGGACTATGTATCGACCATTGTAATACTAACAGATTATAATGGAAGAAAACATGTTGGATGTTTAACCAACATGGTAAGGACGTAGGCCTTTGGTGCCGAACCTTGTAAATCCTTGTGTCTTGTGCCTTTACATTTACTGCATCACTCGAGGAAAGGCTGAGAGATACAAGAAGAGTGGATCGAGGCCTTAACAAGCCATAGAGGTTTAATTGATAAAGAATCAATTAGTAAAAAAGTTTTAAGGGATCACTGATTCACCCCCTCCCCCTCTCAGTGATCACACTGATCCGGGCACTTCAGTAATAATGTCTTAGATTATACTTTGCATTAAAAAATTCATAAAATTTCCCCTATATGATGAGAACCATGACGTTCATTGTTTATATTTTTAAATAATTTTTTTTGTTTAGATAATGTACTATTATGGGAAACAATGTACATAGACTGTCAGGTGTGAGTAATCATAAGAGGATTAGGCTTCTTTTCTTGATGTTTTCACTTGGTGAACTCTATGATGGTAGGTTATGAGAACATACCAACCAGTAAGAATTGCAGATATTTTAGTGTCATCATATGTTCCTATATGTAAGAATGTGTAATAGTTCTTCGACCATAATGTTAGAAATAATTCATGTCATGACCCACACACTTGAATTTTCTGATGCAAACCATGAAACCAAATGTTCTTAGTGATGTGGGGTACATTGGATTTATTACAATTGACATTTCAATGAAGTACAAGTCAAGGAAGGATATACTTCCTTCCATATTTATGGAAGCTGATATCTCATAAAATTTATTGTAATAGAAACATCAACCTATATTCTATGAACATGGTGTAAAGATGTGATTATTTCATATATTCAATGAATGAAGTGTCAAGAATAGTTTATCGTGACACTACTCTGAAACATTCTTGAACAGATATTATGTTCCATACATTACCAGAAACATTATTTATTTATATATACATTATAGATATGGATTTATTTTCAAATTTGGGAATAAATATTTCTTATCTTATGAAGATATCATTTATTATGGTGAGACATATCTAAATCAAAACCTTTATGTGTTGCATTACATGAACCAAGTAATGGAAATTGATAAAAAAGTTACTTCACTTGACTCATACAACCCCAACTTTGGAATATTTGGAATAGTCATATAAATGAGAAATTTTTGAAAAAATTAAATCAAGATGAATTTTTATATTCCATTGAAATAAAATACCATGGTGTATGTATCACATATTTATAAGGAAAAATGACCAAATCACCATTTAGTGGTAATGGTAAAAGGGATAAGGAGAATATTTATTTCGTTCATACTAATGTGTGTGGATAATTTCATTTTGATGAAATGGGTGGGTACTCATACTTCTTAATTTTTACTATTGATTTTATTAGTTATTGATACGTCTACTTAATGAGGATTAAGTCAGATTATTTTAATAAATTCAAGGAATACAAGAATTATTTTGAGAACTGTCTTATTAAAATGATTAAAAAAATATTCATAGAATGTGTTGGATAATATCTTAATAAAGACTTCATTAATTATTTATGGGATTTTGAGATACTGTCTTAACTCACTGTTCCTTAATTATTCAATGGAATAGTGAAGTGAAAGGAGGAACTGCAACTTGTTGGACATGGTGAGATCAATGATGAGTCATGAGAGTCTTCAATTATCCTTTAAGGGATACTAATTACAAATAGAATCAAATACCATGAAACTAGTTCCAAGTGAAGAAAAATATGGTATATGGTACCAATTATGGAATTAAATGAAACTCGTGTTATTATACATTCATGTGTGGGGTTGTGAAGCTTTTCAAAAGTCATCTTCAAGTAATAGTATTTCACCTCAAAGAATAAAGTTTTTCTTTATAGAATATCCCAGTGACACAATGGTATATTACCTTTAAAATCATATAAAAAAGTTATGGTTGATAGAAATATCAGGTTTCTTGAGAAGGATAATATCTATAAAATAGATAGTGGGAGAAAGATATAATTCAATGAATTCAGAGATCAAGATACACAAGAGTTTACATAATAATAAAATCCAAAAATATCCATGGTAGAAGATGTTTTTCTAGAGACACATGTACTACGTATGATCACATGAGAGGATAGAGAACTAGAATGATATAATATTCTTGTCAGTATGGAAAATGACTCATTATTAAATTATAATAATGATACTCAAAAATATAAGGATGTAGTAAGGTGAATAGATTTTTCGAAGTGGAAAATTTCCATGACTTCTCAAATGTATTTTATATACCAATAATAGGTATAGATTTTGGAAATCCTATATTAGATAAAAATATAGTTGGTTTCAAATGGGTATTGAAGAAGAGACTAGACATGGAAGGACATGTTATATCCTATGAATCCCAATTGGATTCAATGGGGTTTAAATAGTGTCCAATAATTAAATACTATAAAACCTTTTTAACAATTAAAATATTGGAATCTATCATAATTTTACATTCCCTTTAATCTTACCAGGTCTATGTGATTTGGAAAATGGATGTCAAAACACCATTCCTTAACGGGAACCATTATCAAGATGTTTATATAATGTATGCTGAAGTTTTGGTTACTCCATAGGATTCCAATAAGATATAAACATTCAAAAAATAAATTTAAATATCAATGAAAACGCATAGGTAATGGAGAATCAATTTTTTTAAATCCATAATGTAATTTGGTTTCATAAGTAATGAGTGTGATCCTAGTGATACAAGTTGTTTTGTTGGACTGTGGTTGTTTTCATAATAATATATATTGATGGAAAACTAATTATGGGAAATTAAATACATGTCTCATAGTCTATTAAAAAGTGGTGGAAGAAATATTTCTCTAAGAAGGAATTGGGTGAGGAAACATATATTTTTGTGATCATGAACCATTATGATAGATCCAAGAGGCAACCCAACCTAAGTGAGAGCATTTACATTACCAAGATACTGAAGAGATTCTATGTTGAACAATCAAAGATAGGATTATTGATAGAATTAAAATTAATTTATATATACATGAAAATGTGTCCCTAGGAACATCAGGATATAAATAGAATTGTAATTATTCCATAAACATTATCAATTGGGTCAACCATGTATGCTATGTAATGTACTAGGCAAGATGTAACCTATGCAAAATGTTTGGTGATAAGATAACAAGATGACCCAGGTGGCCACAATTAGATGGTCATAAAGACTACTATGAAGAATCATAGGGGTACAAAGGATATGTTCTTGAGTAATGGAGGATATGAGAAATGTTTCATCAAAGGATATACATATTCTAGTTTCCAAATTAATATAGATTACATGAAAAACCAAATGATACACATCTTCATTATAAGTAGAGGTGTTGTGAGATCGAAGAGATTAAATAAGGTTGTGGTAATAGATTATATAAAAGAGTATGTATATATTACAGATTATTAAGAAATTGATGAAGCAGTATCGATACACACCTTTTTCCATGAGCATGACATGGTGACTCATAGTAAATATCCTGTAAAACATTATAGTGATAATAATACAGTGGTGGCTCCCACAAAAGAGACAAGGTCACATATGTGGATGAAGATCATACAATATAATTAAAATATATTGATGTATTTTTAATATAGAGTAGATGTTTTAGTGATATGTATTTCCAAAAAAGACAACCTAGTAGACCCCATGACTGAAGGCCTCGCTCAAAAAAAGAATGGTCATCATGTGTGTTCTAGTGTACTGAATGTCATATGCAGTCATATTTAGTCCATGTTGGAGTTTTTTGAAATTTTCCTCCTATGACCAACTATTTCTATTCTGATTAAATGTATATTTGATGTATTGGATATTAATAAAACATCTAATTACATTTAGTTCATTAATATGGATGAATCTAATGTAAAAATTTCTTACAGTATATGCCACATTAATAGGGTTATATCAATTACCTGCTATGATGAGAACCCTGTAGTGTTATGATGATAATCATATTTAATGTTTATAGTTAAATCACTTACTATGATGAGATTCAATATAAATAGACTATCATGTGTGAGTACTCATAAGCATATGGGCATTCTTCTCATGAATTTTTCACTTTGTAATCTTCAAGACAGAATATTATGAGAACATACTGACCTGTTGGAGATTCACATGTTTCTGATTCATCAGATATTCCTAATTGTAAATGTGTGTAATAGTCATTATACATTAATACTGTCATTAATTCATTTCGTGATGAGTTCAAAAATGTTTTATGATTAAATTTGTGACACCATATATTCATGGGGAGGTAGGGTACACTGGGTGAATCATAGTTGACATGAAATTAATGGATAAGTTGTGCAAGGATTATCCCCTTCCGCCATTATGAAAGTTGATGTCATATCCCCTTAATTGGAATAGAACTGTCACCCAAAATTCTATGGCCATGATGAAATGAAATTTTTATTTAAGAAAGTCCTAGAAAGAAACATTGAGCTTACGGGTTGGTGACTCAAATGTATAAACTTTTGATGATATATTATGATAAAGGGAATATATTATACAATTAGTATTCATATGTGGTTTTCATCATTGAAACACTAATTTATTTTTCTTGAGTGACTTGACTAATTACTAGACCATGATCATGGAAATTGGGAAAGATCGATTGTTTCCAATGAGAAATAATTCTAGAGGGTCACACATTTAGTGCTACCGTTGGTCTTGATTAAATTACAAGTGAATTTAATCAAGATGTTAAATAATATGATAAAAATGATGAATAAATTTATTCAATTTTTAACGAAAACAATATTAAGGAGTGAATAAATATGTATTTATAAATAAAATATTTATTTGGGTTTTTAAAAAATGTTAGGGAGTAGTAAGGGACTAAGACCATGTAGGGTGATGTATATTAAATTATTGGCCATTAATTTTTTTATCATATGTGAGTATTGGAACACCCTGAATAATGTTATTATTACTATTTTGTGACATGGGTTTTATTGATAATATGATATCATTAAATAGTTTTTATATAATTAAATTATCTCATAACCTAAACTCTAACCCTATAAATATTCATTTATGGATATTATATAGGGCTAATAAAAAATAGAGAATTGTTGTACCCAAGAAAATATTTTTTTTCTCTTCATTTTATCTCCCTCTAAATAATGAAGAATTGATGTGAGATTATTTCAAGTCCATTGGATGAGTTATCAACACAAAAAACACAAGAAAATCAATATGAAACAATATCACTATAAGATCAATCAACATTACTCAGAGATCAATGGAGAATGTGTGGATAACCAGAAGAAAAATTATATTCTTGGGTCCTCACAACACAATAAAGGAAATCTGATCAGGAATTTTAAAAAACATCCACATAAAAGAAATATCTTAATGTAATGTAGTTTCTTTCTTCAAATAAATATTAATTGGTTATAAATTTTATATAAAATTACTTCTAATGGTGTTTGGAGAATTAAAATATTAAACTAAATATTAAAAAATCTCCCACTATGGAATTACTACTCTATACCCTAAACCTATATTGTACATAATAATTCCATAAATTTTCATAACATCATACATATTATCCCACATTAGCCATTTCAACCATGTCAATCATTTTATCTAAATAAACAACATCAACCTCATCAACCATACTAACCATCGCCACAAAATTAATTTATTAAATTTATTATATAAAAAAACAACCTTTCTAAAACTACTCTAACTATTTTAAATAAATATGAATAAATAATCCATGTAATAAATAAAATCAGTCATAGTTATAAATAAATAAATTTTTCCATAACTAATGATGCTTCATATTATAGTATGCATTTCTTAACATAATAATATTATATAAAATTTCAAAATTGAATAACATATTTCCATTACATTATTTAAGTGATTATCCAATTATGATCAGGATAAGGAAATAAAAAACAATAATTACATCACAATAACAATATTGACAATTAATCTAATAAATAACATGAAATTAATTTTTTGGTGAAAAAATAAAACACATGTGAATAAATATCCACATTAAAATTCAATAATTCTATTTCATTTTAATTTTTATTCTAATTAAAATCATCTAACTATTTAAATTTTTTGAAAATAATTCCACATTCAAACATATTATTATTACTATCCGATGTTTTTTAAGGTTGGATGTCTCCAAAGAAATTTTCATTTTCATTTTGTGGATAATGAAAATATTGAACTAAGAATAAAAATGGAATTATAAGAGTTTAAAATATTTAATATATTGATTTTTGTTGATGATTAATGCCCAAAAAGATATACCGAAGTACGGATGATTTTTAGAAAAAAGAGGCTTTCGAAACCAT
Organism: Viscum album; assembly: GCA_963277665.1. Classification (NCBI taxonomy): domain Eukaryota; kingdom Viridiplantae; phylum Streptophyta; class Magnoliopsida; order Santalales; family Viscaceae; genus Viscum; species Viscum album. The sequence goes on from OY728120.1 coordinate 496,838,745, forward strand.
TTTAGGGGGAGAAAAACATAGATGAATGGTCAGAACACTGTTATTACTAAAAATGCATCAAATTTATGAGACCTATCTTGGAAATGCACATAGTTTCACTAAAAAATGTAGGAGGTCCCATAGATCTATGTAGGACATGGAGGTTGTCATACATTTTGGAAATCAACAATCCTTAGGTTACATGACCTTGCTAAAACTCTAAAGTTTATTATAGAGGTGAGCACAAAGGTTGAACATTTTATGTCTAACCATTCACCTAGCCCATGTGTGGTGTGGAGGTTAGATAGTTCCAAGGGAATAAGATTCACATGGTTTTATAACTATGTGGTGTATGGCCTTTGGATAGTATCAAACAGATAGTTAGTGAAAAGGTATCTAAATAGTGAGGCTAAACCAAGCACCCAATTAAAATGGGGGAAATGAATATTTCACCCCTACCTCCATTAACCTTTCACTCCTCATTTCTCCACCTCACCCATATTATCCCCTCTGAATGATATCCCTTATTCATCTCATACTATCAATGGTGAAATCTCCCTCATTTGAGCTCTAAATCGATTTTTGTTGGTTGTGTTGGATCCCCATTTGTCAGTATATCAATCATATAACTTCTTATATCATTTCCTTTCACCTTATTAGATAGTGTTTCTAGGTAAGATCATAAGCCCAATTTTCATATACATTTTTAGTTTCTTCAATTTACATTATTATATATTGAATAAAATTATAATAATTGATGTGAGAATCATATTAGGCATGTGGTAGGTGGCATACATGTTTTTACATTTAAGTGTTTTCATTTATAAAATATCATGTTATGAAAAATGCACGAAATTTCCACACATTGCATCTAAAATTTATAATAACATAAATTTTATCATTAGATCACAAAATTGATGTTCCTTAGACCCCATACATGGTAAGAGGTTGACAAAATTAAAATAAACCACCTCTTTTGGTGAGTTCGATTAAATTATAATGCCTTTTGTCCTATACTTTTGATAAAACCACACCTTGGGTGTGTTCCATTGATGCTTTAGTAGTTTTTTAATTATTATATGAACAATACACCTAATAATGTGGAATTTTCTTGTCAATTATTATTAAAATTAATTACTTTAATTAATTGAAATGTTTAATGAGATTAATGAAATGTAATTTGTAACACCCCAACCCCAGAATTCCGAAGACGATGCTTTATTTTACTACATTATCGTGATAAAGAATAAAATCTAAAAGGAATGAAGAGTTTATTAATCTTTGTAATCCATAAAAATTCATAAATTTTGTTTTATAGTGAATACACCAATTTAAAAATAATTATTTTTAATTCACGGAAGAAATTATTTCAACCTAGAATATCTTTTCATATCTTTCTTTGCCCACTTATCTGATTAATGGGGAAAGAAAACATAATAAGGGTGAACTCAAAGTCTCATAATTATAAAAGTGTTCCAAAATAAATTATGAACTAATGAAAATTGTGAATTTTTAATTGAAATAACTCAATAAAGATTCCATGTGATCAATAAGCTGAGAAGAATTATTTAAGTTATATAGAATTTTAAATAACTGGAAACACATTACATTCAAATAACTAGATAAGAAAAAACTAATATCGTAATGTATGAAACTAAAAAAATACATTTAATCAATAAAAAATAAAATACATTAATCCATTAGTAATGTAAAATTAAAAATATCAAGGATAATAATAACTAAGTATAAGCCAATGCTTAAATATTGGAAATCATGTTTCCCAGACAGATGATACCTTTACCATCATGACCTAATCTCATGACAGTTTAAATATTTTGGTTGCAACCAGTATATTATTATTGGAAAACACTCTCAAATGGGGGTTCACAAAATGATTTAACCTCATGAGACCATTGATGCATCGATGGGATTAGTTCACCTAGTCCACAACCTATGTCATACCAGTCCAAGACATTCATCATATATCAAATAATAAATTTAAAAAAAATAGAATTTTAGTAAAAGTGTCCCATACCACTTTAATTTTTTTAATACCAATAATACGATTAAATTTATTATATGATATATCAAAGGGTAGTGTACACACACTACACATAATATATATGTGGTGAATAATGTTAATATAGAACAAAAGTGAAAGCGAGGCGAGAAAATCCTTACCCCTTTGTAATCATTTATTTAAAAGGAAGTGCATTTATATATGAAAAGTTTTTGTTTTAAAAAACATTATAACATTTTAAAGGATGTGTTAAAACATTAGGGCTTCTGGGAATTAGGAAATTCCATTGATGTCATAATTTTAAAAAATAATTCTTTTACTTTTGTAATAAATTTCATAAAGTTCCTTATTTTCGAATATGATAGGAAAATTAATTTTAAATAAGTTTATAAAAGATAAAAAGGGGTAAAAGTGAATTTTAATAATAATTGGATATCACTAAAAACATTTTTCATGTTTTTTTATAAATCACTAATGTGGAAGAGAAATATTCACCAATAGAGACAAAAAAAAAACAATCTGGAATAACAATGAGATTGCAAAATAACCCTTACCACTTTATAATGAGTAGAATAATATTACCTCTAGAAGAGAATTATATGGATATAAAAATAACATTATATTAATAATATTAGTCATTAAAACATTCATTGAAATTACATACATCACAAAAAATAAACAAGTATTGTATATGACATGTCTCCCATAAAAATAAAAGTGAGACAAAAATCTATAACCTTGCATTTACTTTAGAGTGAATGTCCTTTAACCTACTATATAACAGTTTTAACCAAGTTATTAACTTATAACATAAACATAATCATATTTATTGTTTGATATATTTTATTCTTATATTATCTTATTACCCTGTTGTTAGTAATATTTCATTATTATCACTATTTCGGGTGTTAATTGCCTGGTTTTTTAGTATGTTTTGACTTGTTACCTATTGTTCCTATTAATTATATCTTGATTAAACCATCACCAGAATTTAAAAAATTATGTAAATATATTAAATATTAATTATATATGTATTTATAACAATACATAAAAATTGGATATAAGAAATGAAATGCACTGTTCATGGAGACAGTAGGTCGTATATAACCATGAACACTATTTTCATTTCTCTGATATATTAATAGAATGAATAGTTAATGATATATATATGTATATTATAATTATATAATCATATTTATGTCTCATGTTTCACATATCCTTTATATGTTCCGTGTTTAGTGTGAATAAATCCCTTCGCTTTGATGTGACGGTAGTCCACACTTCAACAAAAAATGTCAATGTATTTAAATAAAATGGAAAGTGTGAAGTTACATGTTATATATAAAATTACATAAGTATTAATAGTACATAAATATCATATAAATATAATATAAAATTAGTGTTTTCATCATAATTCCACACCGTTATTGGTGGAAAAGAAAAACCGAATGACATCATTTTGTGAGGTAGTAGTTCGTCACACATGATAAGTAAGTTCATTTCCCATTTAATAGAATTTAGTATGGGATTAGGCATAAATCTTATCATAAATTGTTTTATTATATTCTCTTTAATGGTTTTATTATATAGTCATTATATAAGAATAATTTAATCTTTTGAGAACAAAATAATGTGAAATAGATTGTTCAAGAATATTACCTCATTTTTGGGAAACTTCTGTTGGTTTATACGAGAAGATTTCGTTGGATGGATTTATGAAAATAGTGATGGTTATAGGATTAGATGAGAGAAGTTGGGAGATTGTATTGAAATTTTTTGGATGAGATATAATGCTCAATGTGGGGTGAGGAAATGATGTAGGATTTTCTCTTTTATAGTGGATGTAAGAGGCACTTTTAGAAACTCTAAAAGTATTAAATTAATATTAATTAATTGTTAAATATAAATGGTTAAAAGTGATTTTTATTAAAATATATGATTTTTTATCTATTTAATCGAAAAAATAATTTTTATACATGTTATGGTCAGATTCACACCCTTATCTTTTGTCTTTAATCGATAGTTAAACCAGTTAACTCTTACCATGACAACTTGGTTATTTACTCATTAAGGGTTAATATAGTTAAAATATGATGGCAGAAGAACCATAAATGATTCATGGATTAAATTGTAAACATTATACTAGTTCTTTTCTGTAATTTTATATTTTTATGAATTCTATATCATTGAAATATCATTAATTTCAATTTTCATAGTATTAATTTCTAATTTTTTTTTGAAATATCAATAGAAACGATACATTATAAAAAACATTTAATATATCTCTAATATGTTTATTTAATTACAAAATTCTTTTTTAACATTAATTATATCAGATTATATTTATTTTAATATTATCAATATCATTTATTTGATATGTCCAACAATTAAAGAATTAATTCATCGTCATTTTGAAAGATATTAATTTAATTATCTCACAGACAAATATTAAAAAAAAATTACCATTATGAATATAAAAATTTTATTTCTCCAATTACAACTTATAGTCTAACATATTCCATATATAACCCCATATAAAAAATATACAACATGTTAAAAATAGTATGAAAAAGTTGAATATTCTTTGAATAAAATACTACAAATGGATTAGAGTTATCCAAGTTGATCCAAGAGATAAAAAATTGGCCCATTTATTATTTTGATCTTATATCACTCTACCTATTAAACTAGGATATGTGTTAGGTTAATTTTATAATATTATTTTTTTCCTTAAAAACAAAATTTACCCATAACCATGGTAATACAAATTACCAAAGTTTACTATTAATATTTTCTCCAAAAAGGAAATGGTCCTATTTAATAAATTTGGTCCATATGATTCCAAATATAGAATATATTTTTCAAAAATTCAAAACATAGAATTGGCTAAAATTAATCTCATGGACGAAATGAGAACACATGTTTTTAAAGTGAATTCTTTGAAAAGGATGAAAATGTTTTTATTTCCAAATTCAATGTGAAATTGATTATAATTTCCAAAATTAGATTAAATTATAAATATCTATAAAATTATACTATTAAACCAATTAATAATATAATTTACCTCTATAATTTTTTTAGACAAAAAAATTGTTTTTAATTAAAATGCCATATTGTATCACTATTCAAAAAAAGGTGAAACTTATTAGAAAATGTAAATAAATTCTAAAAAATTATGTTTTTATATTTATATTTAGAATAAATGGTTTATTTTTTAGAAATAAATTATTTAAATTATTGAAATTTTTGATTCAAAATCATTTCATCATTAAAAGGCAGTAAATTGTCTATAGAAAAATATTAGTTTCTATGGGTAACATTGGGTTTTTTCTTATCTTAAACGTACTAAATCTATTGGAAGTATGTGAAAAATATTTTATTGGATATATAATTTATATATATTACATTAATATCATTCATTAAACTTAATTAATTTAATTTATTAATATAAAATGATTTTGTGAGGGTACAAATAGTTGTTTATCAAATCATCCCCTTTATATTATTTTTGTTTCTATATTTATTTCTAATTAATTAGTAACTGGTGAACTCGAATATATATTTTCATAGGTTATTTAATCATATTTTTAACCTTAATTTTAAATTATAGGTTATATCATATCAAATAATACTTTTTAATAATATATAATTGTCTGAAAAAACACGGTCTTGCGTGTAACATAAACTATTAAACAATATTGTTGTTTATTGTAATTAAATAACATAATGTTGTGTACATTAAAATATATATAATATATTTATTTGAAACATTAAATACATCATAAAATCTCTGGATAATATATTCCATTATATTCTTGGTGTTTCATTTCATACACGCTATAAGAAATAATGTTCTTACATTAGAATTTTGGGGTGTAGAAATCTCCAAACCTTAACTAAATTTCATCAATGTAACTCAAACACTATATTGGTAATATGAGGTTTGAGATATTAAAGTAATATTTTGGAAAAACCCACAATATAAAAGAGATTATAAAATATCCTCTTTGTAAAAGTGTTTGAGAAGTAAAAAGGTCAAATAGAATAACTTATAACATGGTTTTTACATATGGTAACATTAGTGGAAAATGAAAATATTGAATTGGTGGGAATGAGTAAATATTCATAGGTGTTATTGAGGTTATCAATCATAAAAAATTGAATGATCAATGGAATCATGAGGGTCTCAAATTCATAAATGATTGATAAAATTGAGGACCATCAGTTGAACTAAATTAATATATTCGGACAAATTTTTTGGATCATTTCCATAATTTTGATTAATTCTTTTACTGCATATGAATGTAATTAAAAAAAATTACATGACATATTTATATTTTATAAATATGATTTTCATCTATTTTTTTTCTTTTATCAATTTGAAATTCATCCATTACTTCAAGAAACAGATATCCAAAAATTAACTTTGATACATGAAGCACTAAAATAGTCATTTAACAAATCATATGGCCTATAATATAATTAGTTGTCTTTCATTTATAATTATAAATTCTCAAAATATAATATGTTTAATAAATTAACATAATATGTAACACTACAGATTCGTCATTAATATATATTCTTAAAATTATTTAACTAAAAAAATGATATTTTTATCAGGGATTTGTGTATGTTTGTGGTTGGTGTAAATTATATTTTATCCTTGGGTCTTGGGTTCAGGCCTTGCGGCCTTTCCGGACATGATGGGTTATCACCTGGCATTTATATTGTCCTTTTTCTAAAACTATATTAATATTATTTTCAAAATATATATGATGGAAATCCGTAAAATAAGGTAAATCACTAAATGTCATTTTATCTAAATTTCGAATATATACTCAATACATAAATACATAACCCATTTTAATTCAACCAATGTCCTTCCATTGTATGAGGTTTATCATAGGTCATTCATTTTCATTATCTATTCAAATCCCTCATAATATCTAGTAAATAAAATATTAATTATCCTAATAATATTCCTTGAGAGTGTCAGAAGAGGTGCACATTATGGCTCATTATCGTGTATCTGGTTATGATCAAGTTAGGACAGACACAACTTTTCTAAGTTGTTACACCATGGTACATCTGTTTTAGAACTGTGCTCACTTGTAGTATCCATATATTGATGTATTACAAGGGAAAATATATAATATATATCTAATGAAAATGTTAGAATATTTTCAAATACTTATAATAAATGTATACCTCAAGGTAATGTTCTATAATACATGTTTCCCTAAATCTCATTCCCAAGGTTGATTCTAAACTTCTTTTGATAAAAATTTAAATTTATCCACCCTATAAGCTCGGATCAAATGCATTATTTTACTACATTGAAATGATTATACATAATGAAATCCTGAAGGACTAAATAGTTTATTATGATTTGGTAAAATATTTACATACATGAATTTTCTGTTCACAGTGAATACACTAATCACAAAATATATTTTTTGATTTGAGGACAATAGTATTCCAACTTATCATATAACTTCATATATTTAATAGCACACTTATTGGGTTTCGTGGGAATGAAATATCATATGGGTGGGATAAAATTCTCAAGATGGTTAAAGTAAAGTGAAATCAACAATTAATCAATGTGAATAGTCAATATAGAGAGGTAAAAAGTGAAGAAACATTCTGTGTAATCAATAAGCTACGAATAATGTTTTCAAATAATATATAAATGCAAATAACTAGAAACACATTCCATTCATATTAATGGGTAAAGAATAATCAATAGGGAATAGTAAGAATCTAAAAACACATTCGATAAAATTTGTAAAATTATAATGAAATTAATCGATAGATAAATTAAAATAAAAAATATCATGGATAATAATAACTATAATGAAGGAAATTCTTAATTATTAGATGTAATATTTCCTAAGAACATGATAACTTTTTCAGCAAGACCTAATATCAATATAGTTTAAATTTTTGGGTAAAAACCCATCTATTATTCTTGGTAAAAAACTCGAAGGATTTTCTCCCCTAGATTTATTCCCATGAGGCTGCTCATGAATCATGGGGATTAGATTAAATAGTCTCTAACCCATGTCATACCATTCCAATTCATTCGATATATATCGAATGATATATTTAAAAAACTATTTTAAATGAATGTGTCCCATATCCCTTTGAAAAAATTTAATGACCTTAATTAAATTATATTTATAATGTTATATATGAAATGTTAGTATACATACATGCCAAAAATGAAATAAGTGGTGAATAAGACTTATATATCATAGAATTAAAAGTGAGATGAGAAATTTCTTACCCCTTTGTAATAATTTTTTAAAATGTCATTCATTTATAAATGAAAATATTTTATTTTAAAAGGAAATGTTAAAATTGTAATTGAATCTTCAAAATAGAAGGTCTTTATGATAGCAGGAGATTTTTTCTATGTCATATAAGTTATAAAATTTTTCAATTAACTTTTGTAATAAAAACAATAAAGTACCTTGTTTTGGATAATGATAGGAAGATTCCATTTAATGATTTTTTAGAAGTAAAAAAGTGGTAAAAATGAATTTAAACAATCCTTGGAGAATAGAAAAAAAATTAAGGCATTTTTAGAAAAGACTAGAATGAAAGATCATTATTCCATAGTGGAGCCTTAAACTATACAATCTTGAACAACAATTAGATTTTTAAATAACCCCTTACCACATTATATTCAGTAGGGCGATATTCCCAAAGAAAAACATTTTATGGATATGAAAATACCACAATATTCATAATAATATTCATAATAATATTCATAAAAACACTAATGGTTAGTATATAAACCACACAAAAGAAATAAGTAGTGTGAATGTAATGTGTCACATAGAAATAATTGTGTGACAAAAATCCCTTACCTTTAATTTTTTGGGTTGAATTCACTTTAAAATCTATTATAATGGTTTTAATAAAGTTATTATCATATAATAAAATCATAATAATATTTATAATATCATATATTATCTTTATATAATATCTTATTTCCCACTTTTTAGTATTATTCCATTATTTTGACTATTACATGTGTTAATGAACACTTTTTTCAAGTATGTTTTACCTTTTTAATTATTGTTCCTATAAATTAGATCATGATTAAATCATAACAAGGATTTAAAACATGATATAAATAACATATATATTACGTATATATGTATTTATAACAATCCCTAAAATTTGGATATAGAAAATGAAATTCACCTTACATGGAGATGGTAGGTCATTCAAATGGATGAAGACTCCTTCCATTTCTTTAATGTATTAAAAGAATGAAAATTAAATGATATATGTATGTGTGTGTGTGTATTATAAATAAATTTTCACAATTATGTATCATATTTCACATAATATTATTAAAACTATCCCTTATAGTTTCCATGTATAGTTTGAATGAATCACATCGCTTTGGAGAGGCTCTTGTCCACACTTCCACAAACTATTTTATTGTATTTAAATAAAATTTAAATCATGAATGTATATGTATTATAAAAATTACATAAGTATAAATATACCATAAATATAACACACACACTCACATTTAAATATATATATATATATATATATATATTATATAAAAATAGTGCGTCCATCATAAATCTCAACCATAAGATGTGGTAAAATAAGAAATGAATGACATCGTTTCCCGATGCTATAGTTCACAATACAAGAATGGTAAGATTGTCACCCATTTGATGGATGTGTGTGTTGTTGTAGGTTGGAAACTTATAATAACAACATATTAGTGTATTTTCTATACTGGTTTTATTAAATAATCACGTATTTATAATAATTTAATGGTTTGATAATGAAATAAAATGAAAGTGATCACTGAAGATTGTTATTATGTTTTTGGGTTATTTGTTTTCATTTATAGAAAAATACTTCATTGGATTTATTCCAAAAGACAGGATTTTATTATGAGGTTAGATTAGTTAGTATCTTATTTTTCCAAGGTTTGGATGATCTATAATGTTCAATTTGGTGTGAGAGAGTGATGTAGGAGGTTCCATTTTGTAATTGATGTGTGGGTAACTTTTGGAAACTCTCAAAATATTAAATTAATATAAATTAATTTTTAATTAAAAATTAATAAAATGTGGTTTATTCATACGTTAATATGATTAGGGGTTAAAATAATTAGAGACAATATTTTTAGATATGTTAAGGCCACAATCACACCCTTATGGTTTGGATTTAACACTTAGTTAAACCATATAACTCTTACCGTGACAACTAGAATTTTACTATTTACGGTTTAATATTGTTACTAGAAGAAACAAACAACCATAAACTTTTCATTTATTCCATTTTAAACCATACAATAAAAATTTGTATTAATTTTATATTTTTATAAATTTTATATCATTTAATAAAAGTATATTTATTTTGAAATATCATTAATTTCAATTTTGACACTATTACAGTGTTGTCTTTTTAAAAAATATAACTACACAAGATAAATTCGAAAAAATCCTATAATGCATATATAATATATCTAGGTAAGCTGTAAAATTTGTGAAATACATTAATTATATAAAATTATATTTATTTTAATATTTTTAATAACATTTAATTGATATATCCATTAATTAATCAATTACTACATTATTGTGCAAGCCTTAAATTTATTTATTTATTCCCTAAAAAATAAAAATAAATTACTATGATTAATATAAAAATTTTATCGTTCAGATTACTATTTATAGTCGAACAAATTCTCTATATGACACCATATTAAATGTATATAACTTGTTAAAAATAGGAGTATGAGAAAATTGACAATTCATTGAATAAAATACTATAAATGGATTAAAGACGTCCAAGTTTATCCAAAATCTCAATCAATCAACCGAAGTATGATTTTGGTCTATAATAACTCATAAATTTAAATTAGGACAAGTTTTATGGTAATTTTATAATATTATATTTAACATTAATTATTGGATTTACCCTTAATTGTGGTAATAAAAACTACCAAAGTTTAATATTCACATTTTGTCCAGAATTAAAAGGGACATATTTACTAAATTTTTACCACATTATTCCAAATATAAAATCCATTTTTTTAAATTTAAAATAAATAATTTGATAAAATTAATTTAAAATTAATCTTGTAAACGGAGCGAGAAGATGTGTTTTTAAAGTTTAAACCTTCAACATATCAAAAAAAATTTAGATCCAAATTCTATGTGAAAATAATTCCAGTGACCTATCTAAGATTAAATGATAAAAACTATTCTTATTATACTTTAATAACAATTAATAATATAATTTAACACTATAAATTATTTATATGAAAAAACTATTCTCAATTAAAATGTAATATTGTATCACTACACATCAGAACGTGAAATTTATTATAAAAATAAGAAATAATCATCCAAATAAAATATTTTTATTACAATTGAAAAGGAGATTTTTTAAATAAATTATATAATATTTTCAAAAATATTATTTAAAATAAGTTCTCCATTAAATGTTTGTAAAAATTTATTCCGAAAAATATTGGTTTTTATGCATAAAATTGGGTTTGTTCATATCTTTTGCATATTAAATATGTTGGATTAATGTAAAAAAATATTTAATGTAATTTATAATCTATATATTATATTAACATAATTCTCTATTTTTAATTAACATAATTTATTAGGATAAAATAATTTTGTGATGATAAAAATAGTTGTGTATTAAATTATCCCATTTGTATTCATTTGGTTTCTTTATTCATTTATAATTAATTGGTAACCATGGAATTAAACTATATATTTTTATTATTGACTTAATCGTATTTATAACCAAAAAATTAATGTCTAGGTTATATATCACTAAATAATAATAATTTAATAATATATTATTGTTTTGTAAAACGTGATCTCGGGTGTAACACAAACAATCGAACAAAGTCATTCTTGAGTGTAATGCAAGATAAATCATAATTGTGTGAATTAAATTCTATAGATTATATTTATTTAAATTATTAAATAAATAGTAATTTCTCATGGATTTAAATTCTTCTCTACACTTTCCATTGATATTCATACACTATATTTGATTCAATGTTCTTACATCCTAATTTCGTGGTGTTACATAAATGTCTTGACGAATTAACTAGAAAATTATAACATGTAGGATATTTTATAAATTGAATGTAATTAATTGTTATGTGAGATTGATGAAATCCCTTGCTCCTTGGTCCATTTCTTTCTAAATGTTACTGGAAAATAATATAATTTAATTAATTGTAAATTATTTAGTGAAATGTTCCCTGAGGAATTTTATTGAGCCATTAATATTCCCATTGACTTAGAGTTTTTTAAAAATGAAATTGCCTAATTTCAAAATTGAAATTTATATTCACATGTATTTAATTATTTTTCCTCGTATTGTGAAATCAAATGGATATTCCCATGGGATATGTTTATTTATTAAATGAAAGGTGACTACATGATATCTTATACCTTGAATGATACCCGGATTCCTATAATGGAATTTCATGGATGGGTTCATTGGTAAAATTAGAATATATGCACCTCAAAATTATACATAAGTTCCTAATATAGAATACCATGAATAGGTTCATCAGTTGAGTGATATTATTTTACACCATGATATACAATTTTATTATTGACATTGAATGGATTCTATGGGCTCATATGATGGAATAGATAGTGTTACACCATGAACAATACCTAGATTTTTTATATGGAATTCCTTGTAAACATTCATGGGTTAAATTATATATATGTAAATCCATGAGAAATACATGTATTAAGGATATGGAATTCATCAGACATGATCATAGGAAATATTGTATTATATTATTCTTTATTGTTAAATATTTAATATCACAAATATTTTAGATTCTTATTTGATAATAATTATATGGATTTGTTGGATTCACCTTATGTCTAACGTGACTACTGGTAAACATGTATTCCTAGTATTATATCGATGGATCCAATTTATATTCTATGATATTGGTTCTAGGATTATATATTCTCCATATTAGGCCAAATCTTGTATGGTTGTCCAGGTGTATAATGAGGAACCTCAGCTTGATATAGCTTAGTTTTAAATTATTTATTTATAATTCATTAATTTTTTTAAACCTGAAAATTTATTATATTATATTCATGGAAATTATTGGTTTAGAAACCATTGGTGGTCTCTTATATAGTTTCACTCACACCTAGTTTGGGCCGTTGTTGGGTACCCTAATAGAACTCACTGTAGTAGGTCGGGATCTTTGATTTTTCTTCTTACTAATACTATTTATGGATTAGGATTTGACATGGGGGATATGATCCAAGAATTTAATCAGGAAACCTAGAGGATTTTAAGTATTCATGGATTTATTTATTGTTATTGTAGACATGTTGTATCTATTACATTATTTTTATTGACTATTATATTAAGAATCAGTACGCTTATGCATGGATTGTTTATTTATTAGATTCTATGTTATTATTATTATTATCATTATCATCATCAACTTCCATTCAATTATTCTTTCACTTATTGTATCATATCACTGATCCTAAGTGTATAGTCTCCCCACAATACATCATTTAGACCTCCCTACCAATCTAAAACCTCGGGAATACAGGGAGGTGCGCTTGATGCCACATAACCCACCGAGCCAAGTAACTTTAGAGTTAACTAGGAATGAGATATTACAATATTTGAAGAGATATTTCTCAAATTATTTATCTCAATTATACCTTCAGCAATCCCAAAAGGGAACAAGAATGAACCAATGATCCCACTAGAAATGATTCACAAGGGAAACTCTAAACTACCAAAACAAATCATACTCCCATAAAATAACTGAACATAAACCAAAAATACAGAGGCTTTAAACTACTTCCATTACATTATTAAGGACATGAAAATAAGATAAACAATTAAGAGTAAGATAATTTATATAAAGGGAAAAAGAAGAAACATTAGGTCAAAATGAATGGATCAATAAAATCAAGAGCCTTATATCCACAATGAAATGATCCAATAACACCTATAGAGTGTCAGTGGATGGACAAGGTTTTATAAAGGCTAAAAATATTAACCCCATAGAAGATAGAGGATAAATTTATAAAAAAAAGTTCAATAGAACCTACCATGATGTGATGAAGCCTTCACCAAAACATAAATAGTCCTAGTCAAATAATATCTTGAATATTCTTATATTAAAACATAAATAACCCTCCATAATCACATAATAATGTTAATCTAGAAACATGTCTCTAACAAGTACCATGGAATAGTCCATAGTCCATGGTTGTTTTTGGATTGAACCTCGACCCCTCATTAAAATACTATGGAATAGTGTTTTCTACCATCTCCTTTTTCAACTTATATAATCAATAAATCATGACATATTAACCTATACAAATAGTTATGAAGCCCCATGATCTAAAAAATAACCATTTTGGCCCCTATATTTTCTTATTGGGATTCCATAAAGAACCAACAAGGTCCAAAATCACAAAATTCCTACCTCCACTAAATAGAAATATACAATCAAAAGAGCTACCCCAAAACAGGTGTGTTTGACCCCAATTTTAAAAAAATACAAAATAGATTCATCATTATACATAAAGAACAATAACATCCAAAACAACAAGAGATTTTGATAAAATAGTTTTTTATCCCTATGGATTTTAAACAAAAAATTCTCCCCTTGATGCATAAACAAGATCCATACTAACTCCTCTAAATTTACCAAACTCAAAAGTAAAGGGAAAAATAAAGTCTAATACTCTATATTAGATATGTATCATATAATTATCATCAACAAGAATAAAAATAAAACCAATAAAGATATTATAGGATCCATGAAACCTAATTCTTCATTAGTTATCTCTAGAAAAAGAATCATTTCATCAAAAAAATAACCTCACAACATAATGGAGAAAACAAATTCAATCATATCTATATAAATCAACATTAATATCACAATAATAATAAGACATAAAATAACCCAGAATACAAACCATGTATTTTTTAACTAATGTTATCATTACACTCTTGAATGCTTACATGTTTCAATAAAATTGAATCTAAATGAATAATGTTCCAAAAAACACCATATATTGATGGTCTTGAATTATAATAAGCCATATCACACTCATTTCATCATGCTCAAAATCCTACTCCCACAATCAATGATAAGAGATTCATCATGAGGATTCCAATAATGATGTTAAAAAAGGAAATTTTCATAAATACGATACATATATATAGCATCTAAGAACTAATATTCAACCATTCCATCACACTCTAAAACCTTAAAGGATCTAATAAACTGAGGAGAAAATGTTCTACCTCAACCCAACATCCATTTCCTCCAATGAGGATAAATTTTATGGAACACATGATCAATAAAATTAAAATCAAGAGGTCTTATCCTCTAATCAAGAAATGACTTTTATTGTCTTCAATATAATTTCATGAAAAAAATTAACTAAAATTTGTCAATCACATTTTTCATCAATTTTTTTTCTAAACACATTAACACTCTAACCATGATCCATCACAATAGAGATGTCCAAGTAAAACCATATAATGATTTTACCAAAGCCACACTAATGGATGAGTGACGTAAATTGTTATAGATAAAATTAAAATATTAAATATATTTCACCTACAAACCTCTAAAATCTTGAACCAATGTTTGTAATATATGTTGAAATGTTTAGATTGTCTGCTCAAATAGACCATCCATTTGAGGATGGTGTATAGTTATACGGTATGAAATAGATCCAAATGTATGTTGAGAACACTTATTCACTCATGATGTTAAATTAGGATCGTCATTGGAGAATATTTTCCTTATAAACCCATGAAGCCTCGCAACCTCATCCACATAAATCCTAGACAAAGATAATGATACACTCAACTCCTGAATCAACCTTAAATGTCATGGATTATTCATTAGATCTATAATCTCCCATATAAATTCACCTCCACTCAATTATATGGGATATAATATAATAAAATTCATCAATATGTCCTCTCACATACATTTTGTAACATCTAATGGAAGTAATAAACTACTAGTTCCATGATTTATAGTTTTCATCATATAAAAATACAAATATTAAGATATGAAATACGAAGATGAACTCTTCAAAGATGAACACAAGTCATATATACTAAAGACATTAAATATCATGATTTTACCAAGAATCAATACTATTTATGAGATATGAAAATCATAGTGAACCACCCCACACAACCCTAAAATAATTAGAATAAAACCTTAAAATAATACATGAAACTAAATATATTATTGTCTTTCCATAAGATAATCATCACAGAAAAGTCAATCCAAAAACCCCCATTTAGGAACTCCCAATAAATAGTTTTCTACCTACAATATCATTGACCAATATACTATCATTTTATATAGATATACTTTAATTCCAACCCCTTAAATATCATAATTAAACACTATATTCCCCTCTCTCATCCTCCATGAAACTACAAAAACATTAATAATATATCCATGTGAATTACTACACAGTGATTCAATAACTATATTACCAATATTAGGGGTATAATAGAACATAATTCTACAATTAAAAATTACTCCATCAGTATCAATAAATATGATTTAAATCCTATTGAGAGAAAATATATCATCGCCTCTTATGATTTTTGATTAGTAAAAACTTAGCTATTATTTGTCCCACTTTCTGTGAATTGTATTTCTTATCATATAATCTCAATATATTGATGAATAATTAGTATCTTTGTTTATTTTTAAAGAAGATACCAGTTATGGAGTGTTGAATATAAATGAAGGAAATTCTACATTTGTGTATGATGGAGTTGACAAAGGCATTCGACATTGATTAAGGAAATTGATATTGGGAGGAAAATCATGGAATTTGGAAAGCATTAGGTTTATTGATTAAGAGTGAAATGAGGTGTAGTGAAGTGTTTATGGAGGAAAACAATGATTTCAATTTAAATTGGTAACCTACATAAAGATAATTTACAATTTTCACTGTCTATACAGAGGTTACATGGAATTTAAAATGTGAAATTATGGGTAATTTATGTTTTATGCGTCAAGTTTAATGGTAACATGGAATTAATACTATCCAAATAAAATAAATTAAACGTATATATATTAGTAATGACTTTTGTTATCAAAATACAGGCATAAGTGATTATTTTTGTGAATATGAGATGTAGTCAATGTTTTGAAAGGAGGAAGAATGTAGAATAAGAAGATTAATGTACGATCTTATATGAGATTAGGATGTGATCCAATATCTAAAAAAGAATAGTGAAATAAAGCTGGATAGGAGATTTGATATAGTAAATAATGTTATTATGAGATTCACATGGCTGGTCTAGTGACTAGACAATGTGACGTTGGTTTTGATGATAGGTTAATCCGTCACATCTTGTGATGATCAACTTCATGATATGAAAACAAAAAACATGTATTACAATAGTTCAATAATTATGAGAATTAATGTAAATTGACCACATTAAGAACTTTATACCTACCACATGAATAATTTATGATGTAGCTAATGATGAATGTAATTAAATATGGGCATACATGGTAATTTGAGTGACCATGTGACCAAAATGTAATTTTATTGAATAATTTCATAAAATATTTTGAAAAATTATAGATTATAAGTCTTAAATATTAGTTTAAATATAGTGACATGTAATTTTTCCTATATTTTATGAAGGAAGATAAATAGAAGTAGATAGTTAATTCTTTGAATTATATGGTATGTGATACTCAAATATTTATATATTAGGATAATAATATCATTATTTTTGAAAATAGAGGATTAATTTCCAAGTACCTAGAAGACAAGGTTGAAATGGTGTTGATACATAATATAAATAAAAATGAGTTGTTTCAACACTTATGAAATGGTAATTATTGAATTTAATATGTTTTTTAAAGGTAAAATAGATCATGTATGCGAAGAGAACTACATATGTTTTTCTGAGTAATATAAGAAAATAATTTGAGGTATATTTTCAGAAAGAGAAAAACAAATATTTTTTTTAAATATGTTTTATATTAGGGAGGTTGAATGACCACACCATTTATAGTAGTTACATGACGATGTTTTAAAAAATTAAAAATGAAAAGAATTCAAGAAACATATTCACATGATATTTTTATTGAGAATAAAAATGATGAAGTTGATTATATAAGAATAAATTGATTATAGGTAAAATTTTATTTAAAGAAAACATGTATCATGATGAATCATATTATATTTCATGAGATATTATTGAAGAATGAAGAAGATGTATCTTTAGAATAATATTATTAAATACATAACTTATTCCGGGAGTTTAGTTTATGAATGTATATTTAGGAAGATTACATAGATGAAACTCATCATGGATAGGCGAAGAAGGATAATCCCAGAAATAAGGGAGAAGGAATTTTATTTATTATAATATAGTTACAAATAAATTCTAATAGATGTAATAATTTTTTGGTAGTTTAAAGAGGGATATATTTTTTGTTCTGGTAAAAGGCGGTGACTGTTGATCCATGAGGTTTTGAATTACCATTAATCATGGAAATTTAAATCATTTTTTAGTAACGTTAATTTAAGGAGGATAAATTAAAACTTATATTTGGTTTTATATGATAATTTTTTTAGAGAATTCAGTTTATTTGAATGTAAAGTATGTACATGCTTTCATAAATATATCAGATAAAAAAAAGAGAATATAGAAACTTTACTATAATTATAATTATGATTATATACATATTATTATTGGTTGAATATGTGGAAGTAGATAATTTTAGAATTATTATTGATTGGGAGAATAATTATTTATTCCATGAAGAAGAGTGTTATGAAATTAATCTTTGTACAAATATTATCTATGTGTTAATTCAAGAGTATAAGTAGGGAAGAAGCGTTAAACTATATTTATCCACTAAAGTATAAGAAAAAGTAGTAAAATAAAATAAAATAAATATTAAGAGGCTGATTTTTCCATGATGTTCATTGAATAAGAAAGAGATGTATCATTTGGTATTTTAGTTAGAAGAAGTGAATGAGGGAGATTTATAATAAAATTTTATTATGCATGATAAGAGAAAAAGAAGATATTATATATTGTGTTTTTTATATAAACAGAAGAAGAAACATTCTATTTTTTCGAGGGAAATAGTAGAAGATAAAACCAACATGTCGAAAACAAGACATAACTATAAATAGGTGTTATAATATATTATTATTATCCTTAAAAATAATTGTAAATTTATGATATGTAACTACATATGGATGCACCATCAAAGTGTGGGAGATGCATACTCTACACTGTTAGGAGACTATAGTGTAAATATTACCTAATTATTTATATGGGTTGTGTGATCTTAGGGGAATCTATTTCACACCAAGAACTAACAATCTCTGATTAAGTGGTTCACCCAATAAATTTTCAAGCCTCTTACTTGTTTTTTGGATATTCTATTAAAAGTAAATAACATGATAAAATATAACAAGAGTGATCCATAAACCTTAACGATTGATATAGATAAAAGAAAAAGGGACATAAAGTAAAAGTATACACTATTTTTAAACTCACCAACACTGATTCACCCCCACTAAGTTTATTTATATCACATCTAGTCCCTTAAATTAGTATAATTTAATGGTTTAAATTTGAATATATTCTATTATTTTTGGTGTTCTCCTTGAATATTTGATGTTTCATTTATTAAATATACTGAAGTGATGTTTATAAGAAGAATTATCTATTTCAGATGAAAATTCAGTTTTTACTAAGAAATTGATTATCAGAAAGAAGAATTAGAATATTAATATGAGATATATTTTCATCTTGAATAAATATGAATAGATGTTTGTTCTTACAAACCATAACAAAAAATAAAATCAATGTAGAAATTATTGAGATGAATAGTTGGTTTTGAATACCATTACTGTGTTGGTCAACCCTTTTACCATAAAAAGATCAAGAAAATCATGTGAACTTGAGGTATATGGAAAATAATTTTC
This sequence comes from Viscum album, assembly GCA_963277665.1. Lineage (NCBI taxonomy): Eukaryota > Viridiplantae > Streptophyta > Magnoliopsida > Santalales > Viscaceae > Viscum > Viscum album. Next base: position 496,858,785 of record OY728120.1, read on the forward strand.
ACATTTTTCACAAGAATAATAACCAAGTGGAAGTGATCTAATTTTTTTCCCAAATTATAACTTTTGAAACATTAATTGATATACATTATTCTTTTCTGGAATAAATAGTTGTATTTATTTATGGGAACTTTGAAGGTCAGTAGGAAGAGATAATCCAACATGAATGTGAGGTAGAAATCATTTATAAAACATTAATAAAAATAGATTTAACTTTCATAAAACATTCTAAATTAATTAGTATTAATTAAAATATGAAAGGGAATATTTAAGAGAGATTATATTAATTTAATTTAGAGTGGATCAATTAAATGTTATAAAAAAACTGACACCACTAATCTCTTTAAATACAAGTCCCATATAGTAGAGGATAAAATTAAAAAGAATATTGCCTTGAAAAATTCAAAATTAGATATTAAATCAATGAATATTATGAAACATGACACATTGTTATAAGAAAAGGACAATGTTCATGGTCACACAGTTGCAATTATGATGAATGAATCTTAATATAGAGTGTAATTGAATGAATATTAAATTAATTCTCACAATATGAACTGTCTTTAATTGAATATATAATTAACCAGTTTGGAAGAGATAGAGAATAAGTATTTATAGTTAATTGTGGAAGATGTTTCTTCAATATATTTTCAAGTGGAGGATTATAAAAATGATAACAGATCTCTATTATGTGGCAATAATATTTGTATATAATCACCTAATTATTCTAAAGAAGGATGTAATAAATAAGCACCATCCTCATATCATTATTATGAGTTTTTAAATATATTTTCATTGATATTATATGTTTTTAAAAAATATATACCTGTAGTGAAAATGAGTAGTGAAGAGGAGTCTACCACCATGTTAATATTGTATAGAAGAAGAATAAGAATGGTTGTTGGTTTTATTAGAAGAAAATTACATGTTATATAGAATGTATAAAAATATAATCTTATAAAATCCTTAAAACATATTGTTTTCAAAATAAATTCATGATTTTTTGGGAAATATTGGTGTTGAAACCATTTTGGGAATAATGAAATAGATTGTTATTAAAATCCATTAAATTAAAATGAAAAAAGGAATTCTATTTCATAGGGGAGGAATATAAAAATATATAAACATTCCCATATTGATAAGAATATATTTATATATTTTTTAAAATCATAATGAAATTAGTGGGGTTTTCAGTGGCGTAGTTAAAAAAATGGTACATGCATTTCTAATAATTTGTAATAATCAGATGAGAAAATAAGAACAAAATGTTTGTGAAGAAATATTAATTATTATTTTACTATAATGTAAATGAAAATAAGATTCAAAAAAAGTCCAAGATTACCAAGATGAATGAATCACCTAAATTTTTATATAAAATGAACGGAACTAATGATAAGCCATGTGAAAATTTCAAACAAGTTTCCAATGACAAAAAATTTATTTTAGAAATTTTTATATAATATTTATAGAAGGGTATAGTGTTAAAATAGTCACATGAAAAAACCAGTACCAATGAAAAATAATATAGTTCACATGAAGAAAATGAAATTCATTATAGGGTGTCAAAAAAGGGAAACTCTTTTATTGACAAATTTTGACATTAAATATGGAAGGTAATACTACAAGTGATTGTTTAAAAAATATACCAACGAAATAAAAATTCAAAAAAATGTTGAATGACATATTATATATATATATGGTGATGCTTCACATAGACAAGAAAGGAATTTGAATATATTAATTTTTATAAAAGTATAATTCTGAAATGAAAATAAAATATAGAAACCTAAATAATGGAGAAACACGGTGGAAATCATTATCTAAAAAACTCTATTTAAATTATTGAAATGGAATAACCAAATTATTTAATTAACTTTTGAGTGTTTTATTTATGCATAAAATGAAATTAATTGAAGGTGAAGAATATTCATAAGAGGAAAACCTCATATTGTGCTTGGGATTTCAACACATGAAAACATACTTTGAATAATATATTAAGATGGAATGATACTTATACTGGTATTCTTGAAAAAATAAAGAAAATATAATCCATTATAAATTTTAAATTGAAGTTTTCAATATATTATAACCAAATAATGGTTGTTGGAGATATATTATAATTTTAATAAATCCACCTGAATTATCAAATTTATGAAAATCAAAATACTCTAGAAATTTCTAGTTGAAATATCATTAAATAAAAATATTTTTCTAAGTGTAAAAATATTTGTTAATAAAATACTTTCCTAAAAGTAATAATGAGAAATTGTAATAATAAATGACATAACAAGTGCTATTTAGAGAATTACTAAGGCATTTAATCATTTAATTTTGTACTTGAATCTTTCCAAATATATATTGAAGTCAATATAGGGAACTCATGTTGATATTTATGTAATTGTTTTCTTAATTTTTATTTTACTTGTTAAAATCCAAAACATAGTTGACCAACCCTTGAATAATGTTTATAAGTTATCATTTCTTTTGATATCAATTTTATGGGATAAATTTTTGGTTTAGACAGTTCCCTCTTATTTTGAACATAAATCATAGATCATGTAGACATGGTGTGGAATGGTTGATGACACATTTATTAGTTTAAATTTGTACAAAATTTCTAATTACTTTTTATTTATATTCAATGAGAATGATAAAAAGTTAAATAAAAGTTTGATGATAAATGGATAGATAAATAATGGATCACATATTGACATATAATTTAGAAGGAACAATTTATATGGTATTTAGAACAAATATAAATGAAGTGTTTTTTATCCCACATTGCGTGAATTCTATTTTTTGTTAAATAATATCAATAGTAGGATGAATAATATGTTCATTGGATGAAATTGAATGAAAATATTTAAGATGAGTGTTGACTATAAATGATGGACAATGATATATTTTTATTGATGAAATTACAAAAGGTGTCGAAACATGATTAATTGAATAGATATTTAATTAAACATATTAAATGTTTTAAGGCCTATTGTTTGATGATTTTGTGTATCCTAGTGTGGTTCTAAAGTCGTTAAGAGTGTATCAAATTATTTTATGTTAAATTTTATCCTTACATAAAGGTAATTTGGAATTTTCATTATCAAGGTATGAGTATCGTGGAAGTAAAATTTTAAACATATGGGTAAATTAATAGTACTCACATAAAGGTCAATCAGGTGCTATAGAAATTTATTGAGTTTTGTATTCAAAATTATTTAAAAATGATTGTTTTATAGATATTATATGTAAATGAAGTTGGGAAAATGGAATAATATAGAAAATGGAGCTCAATGTATGATCTTACCATAGACCAAGAAGTGGTCCACGATCAAAAGAGAAATATTGTATACTGAGAGAGGATGAGAAGTTATACGATCGATCTATTAATTGGGGTAATTTCATTGTAGGATTAGAGTACATGACATGTAATTTTTTTCCTTCTAGCAGGTTAATGCACCATATTATTTGATGACTGACATTATGATGGTAGGAATAACTTATTTTACTACAATAGGTGAAGAATGAAGTGAAATAATATAGAATGATCATATAAATAAACATAGATCAATCACGTGAATGATGAACGATATACCACAAGAAGAAAGTAATCAATTATGGAAATACATGATAGATTTAGTGATAGTGGGTAACATGGTAGGATGATTGTTCTCATGAACAACCACATGGAAGATCAATCAGTGGAATATATTAATGTTCTAGAATATTAGTATAAAGATTGATACATATAGTTTTAAATGTATTATATAATGGAATATTACAAAATATAGATCATTCATTTTTCTGTTGTTAAGATAAGTGATCTTTAAAGATGAATATATCATGATACTATTATCATGATTTCTGAAAGAAGATGATATTTTGGAGTTCAAAAAGATACGGATAAGAATTGTGGAAGCATGGTGTAAAGTTAAATGTTATGATTCATCCCTAATACAAAAGTAAATATATAATTCCTTGTTTTATGTAGATTTGAAATGGAATATTTATATAAAAGTAATTCTTCAAGGTTCACTACGTTTCATAATATTACATGTCGAGGCCGATTTTAAAAATGAAAATGATGAAGAGTTTGGAAGGAAATATTTTTTCCATGGTGGAGGTTTCATGACCGTAACAGTTATATAAGTTACCTGATTTAGTTTCTTCAAATTTTAAATTCCTACAATTTTAGAATCACATTCAATCAATATTTTTATGATAGTAAAACAAATTATGAGGATGATATTTGAAACATTAGATTTCATGGCAAGATAAGATGTATTTATAGAATTATTTTATATCATAAATAATCTATTCCATGATCAAAATACATACGTTTATATTTATATAGATTAAATATGTCAAAATTTGAATTGGGTGATGGGAAATTAAAATCCAATAATGAAGGGAGATTATTTCATTTGTTATTCTTATGTAGTTTTAGATACATTTTAATATATTTAGGTATCCTTTGAATGTTTAAAGAGGGTAATGATTATGGATATGGTCCAAGGTAGTGACCAAAGATCCAAGTGGATTGGAATTACTCTAAATCTTTGCAATTCATGTCATGTGTTTTATGCAGTTCAATGATCATAGATGAAGGATGCCATGTTTGAATTCAGATATGGTTTTAGGTTATAGTTATGAATCCTATTAATAGTGATTATAATAATGTTTCATGGTGAATGGGACGTGATCAGTTCTCTTTTCTGATTAAAGTGGGTCAGTGTTGTTTGATCACTTCTATTGGGTTCCTTATCTCAGTGGCTTCGCCTGGTCTCCAATTGGATAATTCACGGAGCAAGAAACACCCAATGGTTCTTGTATCCGACGATTCATGGACCTTCTTTCCAAAGGAAGGTGCTTGTTGGGTGATATGACCAATGACACTTAAGAAATCACATTGGTCGAGAGGATGGGAAGTCAGGCACATCGCACCCTTTGGGGTGGAATTCTATCCAGTTCTAGGACTCTCTTATAGATTTAAGATGTGTTTATATGTTCACAAATGTTTGGTTTATCCCCAAGCATAGTATCCATAGATTACCCCTTGGTTGCAAGTCAGAGATATATGCAGGGATCCAGCACCGTCTCTATTTGACGTTTACCATCCCTCATTGGATTAGAGATTCTGGGGAAGTTCGAGTTTGATCAGACATCATAGTTCTCAAGAAATACATTTAGGTTCTCCAGAGTTTATTGTCTTCCAGGGGGGAAAGAGAGTGACTATATCAACTGGATCGAACCCATAATATGGGCTTCCTAAATATCCTTGTGAGAGGAAGCTGCCCATTTGACAAGAACATAATTGGGTGGTACTTATTATAATTGGCACCCTTTTGAGCTCAGGAATTTTGACATGCATCCTACGTATCCTGATTTGGTTAGGAATCATAGGTCTCATAGTTCAAATAGGTGTGAACCGATTTGAAGGGGGTCAGAACTGATGGTTGTTGAGATTGAACCTCTCGGAGGCGTCCTACATACCCTACCATGGGAAGGATCAAAGTCTAGGTAGTTCGGATTGGTGTGAACCAGCATGAAGGGGGTTGGAACCGATGGTTTTTGGGCTTGAACCATAGAGAGGCATCCTGAATACCATTCCATGGAAAGTATCAAAGTCCACATAGATCTGATGGGTGTGAACCGACGTGAAGGGGGTCGGAACCGGTGGTTGTTGGGCTTAGGCCTCAGTGTGGTGTCTTACATACCATGCCTTGGCATGGAGCAATGCCCACATAGCTCAGATATGGGTGATAATTTATTAATCATTAAAAACCTATAAGACCACATGAGTCATTCTCAGTGTGAGAAATAAGATAATGTGAATGATTAGAACTCACACACACCTCCCGCTTATGGGTGGGAGATATAGATCCCATGATAGAAGAGGCTTGGGTGAACATGGGTGAGGGTGCAGAACAATGAACCTTCTCTGATGAAAGGGAAAAGGCAAATGATGTCTAGCGAGGAAGGTGTGGGGCTTAATCCTGGAGGGATGCCATGCCACTCTCTTCAGGATAGGGGAGAAGTGTTACCCATTGGCACTCCCTGAATGGAAAAGCTAGCGAGATCCCACAATCATGAAGAGTAGAGAGGCAGAAAGGGGATTTCGGGCTTGGAATCTACACTACTGTGTGTATGTGACCATAGGAGTGTTGTGGATGTCCACTCAAGGGATGGGTAAACTCCATTATTTCTTCATACCATGGATATGCGAACTTAGTAGGGCGTACTAATGATCCCAGTGGTTTCAGAATGCTGGTCTAGTGGCTTTGGGAGAGGATTTTGCTTGATGTCGTTGGATATGATACTAAGGGGTTTCTTGAATATTGGACTGAATTGGAAGGGCCTTATCTAACATGGTGGATGGAAACATCGATGGACTTGGGAGACCACATGACCATATGAGGAGTGGTGCCCATCATGTAGGTAGGTGCTATGTGGGTGGAGAGGTCGTCCATGTACCAGTGTGGTACATGGACTGAGGGGAATCCCGCGTACTGTAGTGGTATGTAGATTCGAGTTAGGTATGCTTACCAAAGTTGTATGCGGAGCTGGAGTCTGCTCGAGTGGCAGTGTCTGGGAGTAGTGCCGGTCAGGGCTTCGCCTACATAGGGGTGCGCTACGCAGCGTCCTGGATCGAAGAAGGGGCACAGGTGCCCTAGTTTGTGGGAAGTTAATCCTCATAGGGTACATGGTTTGTGGTTTAAAAATTATAGGTTCTCAATTTATCAATTTACTTATGCATTCTTCAGTTCTTAACAATTCTTCCCCAGTTTATACCCATCGGTTTTCTACGAATTGGAACTTTGTAGTCCGTGAAATCCTAAGCTCCTAGAAGCCTCTTCCTTCACCAAAAGCTGATCACTAAGTATCTTATCCTCAATATGTCAATCCATCTCTTCCCACACTTGATGTCCTTTTATATAGGGGAAAGCATTGTATCTTTGGCAATACAGAACATTTTGTGGAGTCCCATGATAGGAAACCTGACCAACGTATGACTTAGTAAACCCGAGGTTCTCGGGGTATATTGAATACACCTCGCCCACAAACCAACATGGTCATGGGGGTGCTTCGCGGCCATGCATGGTTCCTCCTCAATTTTGTGAACAATGTTTTGGGCTGTCTGCATCTGCGTATCGGTCTAGACACACTTCGATGGATGTTTGGTTCATGCCCGCATAGGAGATCCCCCTCCATTTTGCAAATGATGACATTCGTGGGTGGCGTGGTTTGTCGAACCACCCACATACCATGGATGATGAACCAGTACGTGGACCGGTTACATCCTTTACCATTTATTCTATACATTATTCATAATTTACACAATTAATGATGATTATTGGGAAGATATTCCAATGATTTTATAGGAGTATCTTCCTTCCCTTTTGCTGATTTTTCTCATGGGGCCTCTTGGATCAAGAGGAATGAAATGAGGGCTCTAGGGCCATTGGGAATACGGTGGTAGGAAGAGTCTATCCTACGGAAGACGTGACTTCGGTAGATGGGCCAAGGGTGATCAATATGTAGAGCTATTGAGGGCATGGTATTCATAGTCATGCAAAGGTGTCCACAGGTCGATGAACATCTATGTCCGATGGCCTTGGAGGTTTACGAGGATCCATTATTATCCGATTCACAGAGTCTGATGTATAGAAATGGTATGTCTAGTCATGCGGGAGATATTAGGCCGAAGTTTTCTTTGAAGCTCGGGAAGTTCCCTGCACCGATTTTCCCTATGCGTGGGGTACACTTTAACTGCATGCAGTTTAATTTCATGCTGTAAGGATGATATACTATTAGTTTAATGCTCATAGAGTTCAAACCATCATTAGCTGATGCTATGGTTACCTATGGGATAATCAAATTAGGATGCTCTAGCTTTCTTTGATCAGGAATGGGGGATGCAGGTGTAAATTGTAATCTTGTGGTCTCTCGAATCAAGAGATGCGGTATGGGGGATCTGATTCCGGTAAGCATTTGGAGAAAGAAAGAGTGTCGCCTAAGGAAGACTTGCCTTTAGTAGACCGACCAGGGGTTATAAATATTCACAACCTCTCCGGGCATGGTATTCAATGTCATGAAATGGTGTCCATAGGTCAATGACCATCCACTTCTGATGACCTTTAATGATTATGAAGTTTCGAGATCTCCCATGACATGGAGTCTGGTAGATTGGTAGACATGTTCCCAAGAAAACAAGAAACAACCAATTCACAATAGTCTGTTGGGTTAAATTAGCACAACTCTGCTGTTATGTCATAGATTCAGACTGTCATAGGAACCATGAGTGGATAAAAAATATTACCAGGTAGGGGAACCCTGGAAACATCTAGACATGAAGGGGAAACAAATGTAAACAGTTTCTCTAGAAATTTTTGGATCGGAAAATGAGATATTGGGGCTCTCGGGTTCGTAAGCTTACAAAGCTAGGAAGAGTGTCCCCTATGGAAGACTTTCCTTTGGTATATGGTCTAGGGGGGATCAATATGCAACGATGCTGAGGGAATGGTATGCGTAGTCATGCAATGGTGCCCATAGGTCAATAACCTTCCACTTCCGATGGCCCTAGGTGATTATGAAGATCTGTAATCCTCCGGGTCATGGAGTCTGATCCAAGGGAAGGATGCATCCAAACATGCAAGGAGTGTACCAGTCATGGTTTACCATGTATCTGGAGTGTATTATGACTTGTACCATGATGTTTATGGTCGTGTGGTAAGGATGATTGATGTGAGGTTTAGCGTCATGCAACAAGGATGATTGCCAAACAGTTTAGCGTCATGTGGTAAGGACGAGCTCTATGTATTTTAACATCATGCGGTAAGGACGATGGGTCATCCTTTTTTGGGGGGGTGGCTGGGCCAAGATAATGAAATCATGGCATCGCTTCCTATTCTACAAGGGTAGTAATCAAGCCATACGTAGTTCTTAAGGCCCTAGTAATTCAATGGGGCTTCCTGCGCAAATAAGATTTATAAGCATGAGGGAGGATATTTGTTTAAGAGGCTAGGCCAGGATACAGAAATCCCGGAATAACTATGTATCCTTATAGGGTAGGAATCAAGCCGTATGTAGTTCTTTTAACGTGGTATAGAAGATTAAAAATGTTGGGAGACCAATGTATTCTCTGGTGTAGACATTGTCTCGTTATGTAGTTTAATGTCAAGAAAAAATGTCATCTTTCTCTTAGTTTGGGGGTCATAGAGCTCAGACCGGCACGACATAGTTTATTGTTATATCGCTGGGATGAAGTACCACACAATTTAACGTCATGTTGTAAGGATAACGGGAATTTTTAATTTAACATACTCTAAATCAGATGATTTTCTATGCTGTTTCTTATGATGAGGTAAGGGCATCTTTCTCATAGTTTCTGGGTCATAGATCTCAAACCAATAGTAATTGCATCCAAGAAGGTGTGCATGCTAAGATTTTTTCGCAGAACCGATGTGAATGTGGCTGGGAACCTCTAGGTCGCACCTCTAGGGGGAAAATCCTTGATAGTTTGAGGTCACAGTACCGAGATTATTGGGTCTTGGGTAAGGGTCACAGAGTTCAGACCAGCATGACCTAGTTTATTGTAATGTCGTAGGGATGAAGTACTGTGCAGTTTAACATCATGATGTAAGGACACTCTAATATGTAGTTTATTGTCATGCAGTAAGGAAATTCTAGGCTTGGCAGTTTAACGACCTGCAGATCGGATGATAACTACATTTCTGGTAACATGAAATAGTTTTTAAGAAATATCAATTTTGTTGGAGTGGTGGTGAGATGCCCATCCATGGTGATTAGGCCATATGCTCCATTGACGTAGAAATTTTATATTATATACGGTTCCTACGAATTTAGATCTAGCTTTAGTGGCTTCTTTCCAAGAATAATCATGGTTTGGATGACCAATAAAAATTATCCTTCAAGGAAAAATCGAAGACGAACCTTTTTATTGAAGACTCATGCAATCTGGTATTGATATAATTCCATGTGGTGAAAATTTTGCAACTACGTCTCATCCAATCACTCAAATTCATCAAATTATGTTTCCACTTTCTCATTCTCTGATAGTTGGTCAGAAATGGAAACGTAGAGTGATGAAACATGGAGCTCAATGGGTAGGAATACTTCTGTTCTGTATACTAATGAGTATGGTGTGTCCTGGGTAGCGGTGTGGGCTGTGGTTAAATAGGCCCACAAGGTATGGAAGAGTTTTTCTGGCCATTATTTCTTGTATTTGTCAACCATTCTTTGGAGTATATTAGATAGGGTCTTTTTGAAGCCCTCTACCTGTCTATTGGCCGCTGCATGGTAACGAGATGAATGATTGGTCTTGATACCATATTCCTAGTACATTTTCTCTAATTTGGCAGAGAAAAAGTTGGTTCCATTGTCCATTAGTATTTTATGAGGGACCCCAAATCTGGTGATGATGCTGGATTTCATGAAGCTAAAGATTCTTCTTGACCCATCATCTTTAAGGGGTTTGGCTTCTTCCTGCTTGGAAAAGAAATGGGTCACTGTGAGAATATATTTGAATTTTTTGACTATGGAGGGAGGATATGGTTCCACGACATCCAATCCCCAGATGGAGAACAACCAAGATTTCTTTTCTTGATGAAGTAGCTATGAGGGCTGCTGAATGAAGTTGGAATGAATTTGGCAGGAGTGGCATTTGGTGGTAATGTTCATGCAATCATGTGCCATGGTGGGCCAATATTATCCAAGCATTCGAATTTGATGAGAATGCTTGGGTCCCAATTGATGTTCTCCACACACTCTAGCATGCACTACATTAATTATGGATACTGTCGCTTCTCCATCAATGTATATGATAATGACTTCATCAAGGATTTTCTTGTAGAGGACCTTATGCAAGAATGTGTTTCCATATAAGAGAAAATTGACTGCCCTTCTTAGTATTTTCTCTCTTCCAGCCCTGTCTGATGGATGTCCTACCCTTTGAAGATATATTATAATGGGGTCATCCAGACAATAGTAGGAGAATATGGATTAGGGACAGGGCTGACTTCAACAATTTCTTTCATGTTAGATTGATCATACGGTACAACCATTTTATGATGTGAAAAAAGGGTAACTGCTTCATCTCGGCCTGGTTCAACTAGGGTTGTGGTTATAATGGATAACACATCGGTATGGGAATTCAGAGATCTGGGAACATAGGTCAATGTTGGTTATATGGGGAACTCTTCTATTAACACACATACATGGTCGAACAGGGGGATCAGCTCCTCTTTCTTAATAGAATAGTCACCAATGAATTTCATGTTGACTAGTTCTGAGTCACCTTTTACATTGAGGTGCTTCACTTACCCCTGGAGTGTGAGCTCTAGACCTGCAATGAGGGCCTGTTATTCTGCCTCATTGTTTGTGCATCCTTCATACAAGAGGAAGGAATATGGAAAAAATGCCTGCTCTAGGGATATGAGTACAAATCCCAGCCCCACCATGTTAAACATGGGGTCTTCAATTATTTTACCTGTCAGGATTTTGGATGTGCCAGCAATATACATTTACCAATGTTCGAGAATCCTTTTCCACAGGGAATATAACTTCGTTGGGGAGTTATACATCTGAAGAGGCGGTCTCTATCGAGGGATGCTCTACCAGAAAATATTCCAATGCTTGGCCCTTGAAATCTTTATGAGGAATAAGTCGGATGTCAAACTGTTGCAGGATGACTAAAAATCGGGATAGACGTCTAGTCATCATTGGATGACTAAGGATGTACTTTAGCATATTATTGAATGAGATTAGATGGACTTCATGAGGATGTAGATATTGTCGCAACTTTTGGACTGTGAGGACCAAAGAAAAACGACTGTTCTTAATATTTGAATATCGGGTCTCAGCATCGATCATGGTTCGACTGAGTTAATAAAGGTTGTTTTCACTACTGTTGGCATTCTACTCCTCGCGGAAGGCTTCTAGTGACCATTTTAAGGTTTTTATTTATATGATATGTGGCCTTCCTTCAACCAGGGACATGAACACCGGTGGACTAAAGAGGTACTTCATGAGGCTGTCAGATGCCTTTTGGGAATCATCTATCCATTGGTAGGTAACTCCCTTCTTCATCAACCTGGTAAAGGGAAAACATTGGCATGTGAGGTTGGCTATAAAATTTCTAATATAGGCCAATTGTCCGTGGATTCCTCTCAGCTAAGTGAGTTTACAGGGAGGTGGAAAGATAAGGATATACATTGTCTTATCAGGGTCGATTTTGATGCCACGACAGCGTATGATGAAGCCAATAAATTTTTCTGAGGTAACCTCGAAGGCGCATTTAAAGGGGTTCAACTTCATGATATGTTGCAAAAGGTTTCTAAAGAAATTTTTGTGATATGAAAGATGATATGAGCACTATCATGATTTTACTACTAAGTTATCAACATAACATTCGACAAAACTCCCCAGGGATGGGTTGAAAATGTGATGTATGACACGTTGATATGTGGCACCATCATTTTTCAGACCAAAGGTCTTGCCTTTGTAGAAAAATACTCCCTTGGGGGCTCTAAAGTTATTGAATTCTTCATCTTCTTAGGAAATTATGATTTTATAATATCCAGAATAACCATTCATGAAGGAGAGAGCCTCATATTTGGCTGTCACATATATCAATAGTTTGGTGATCGGGACTCTGAAATTGTCTTTTAGGTAGTGCTGATTAAGATCCTTAATATTGATGTAGACGTGGATCCTTCCATTCATATTTTTAATTGGGACTATGTTGGCCAACCAGATGAGATGTTGGACCTCCCGAATGAAGTCTTCTTTGATGATCTTGTCAACTTCAACCTCTATCTTGGCCGCGTGAGTGGGGTGTGTCCTTATGGAATCTTACTTACAGCTTTGGTGATATTCTGGCAGGCCTAGGTGGTGAAACACCACCTTATGATTGATTCCTAGCATTTATGTGTAATTCTAGGAAAAAACATCTTGATTATACCCCAAGAAGGTTGTATATTCCTCTTGTTCCATAAAAAAACATGGCCTCATTAATCAGAGTTTGTCTCAGGACTTGTTAGGTACCCTAGTTTATTATCCTAAGTTTGTGAATAGTGGTATAAATACCCTCTTCGAATGAAGGAGGGGGATCTCAAAATTTCTCTTCCTCTTCTTCACCCAAATAATCCTCCTCTTCTCCTTCTGACAGGGAGAGAGCTCTTGATGTCGGATCTCTAAAGCGCAGAGGCAATATGTCGCATGGGAATTCTATGGTAGAAGTGACATCCACTAACTAAATTGGTTGTGAGGGATCCTCTAAAGAGGTAGAAGCATGGGGGTGACAAGTGTCTTGTCCTTTTTCTGCTTCAGAGAGTGCGATAGAGATATCTTGAGATTCCAAGGATGGGGTGTGGGAACCGTTTCTCAGGAATTCATCCTTAGATTGAGGGTTAGTAGGTGCTTCAACATTGTTGTACTCAGATGTCATGATTGATATACTGAGAAAAACTAAATACATGTCGGGACTTGGATTCCTGGTCTCAACACAATTGATGGGAAGTAGGTACTCTTCACTGAGCTACTTGAGGCGTTCTTCGAGAACCACTTCCAGACTATAGGGGGTAGGGACCCAATCAATACCATTAATTTCATATGTATTCCCCCTTTTCTTGTAAAATATAGCATCAAATTAATGAGACTCGGAGATCTAAAATGTGGAATTATCGACCCGCAATGTCCCCCCCCCCCTTTCCAATGGTGCAATATTTGATACACTAGTGGTAGGAGGAAAGAATGACCGTGTGTTGATGCATCCATGGCCTTCCAAAGAGGGCACTGAATTTCGTGCTTTTCGGAATAACAAGGAACTCTGAATGGGCCCCAAGGTCTCTATAATGGGTTATGTGCTTGATTTTTCCCATTGGCTTATATTCGCTCTTGTCATAAGCCACGAGAGTTGTGGCCGAGAGTGTCAGGCTGTCCTCATGGTAGCCCAACCTATGATGTATTCATTATGGGACAAGGTTGACTCCCAAACCATTGTTGATGAATAATTTCCAGACTTCGACATCATTAAGCATGTTGAACACATATAGGGGTTTCTTGTATCCTGGCATAGAGGCATCTTCATGCTGATTAGTGAAGGAAATCCTTACATTACATTCAGCTGTGCTAGTATCTGTTTGATATATCTCTATGGCAGTGACTTAAGCTTAAATTCATGGGGGCTGAATAGGGCTTCTATGTGTGCCTCCCTGAGGTCTAATGACAAACATAGGGCATCCAAGACTGATAGCGTGGCTGGTACTGAGGCCAACTACTTTAGGATATCATACTTTTTCCTTATAGTCCATCACTTCTCCACTTGTGCGATCACTTTAATGGGAACATTAGGGGTGGGAGCATGAGATGAGGATGGACCAGTCGTAGGGGAATGAATTGATGGTGATCTTGTGTTCTGGGGACCCAATGTGGTCGGTTTACCTATGCGCCTAGGGCGGCTAGATACTTGTTCCTCCTCTGATTGGTACCACATAATAATGGGGATACAGTGGCTGCTCGTGGGGCAGGTGAATATTTTTTCTACTAATGGGTCTGTTGAAGGGATCTCCAATGAGTTTACGAAATGTTGACGGTTTGAGTTGGGGTATAACCGTAGGATCATTTATGGCCACCACTACATCTACCTTGGTATCCCCTTCCTCTGCGATTCCTCCTTCTGGTCCCCTAATTGGGGGTTGGGAACTCGAGTTCAAAACCACACTATTCATTAGAGAATAGTTCCATTAAAAGGAAAACATTGGAAGAACTGAAGATTAGTTCCTCATTAGATGACAGATTAGCCTGGTTGGCTACCTCTGATGGTGCCGTTTGGTTGGTGGGTTCCCATTGCATCATGCCTGAGGGAATGCAATCCGAAAGTGTCAAGGCTAGATTTGGCCCTGTCACAGACTTATTCTCTTGTAAAAGTTTCTTCCCTCTCAGATTACACCTAGATAATCATCTTGTAGTGGATTTGTTGCATTAGGAGAAGTTGGTAGCATAACGGGTTGTTGCAATTGAGCATGGTGTATTCCATGAGCTTGGTTGACTATCTTTAAAGTCATCCAACCATCAAATTTATGCTCACTTTTGATAATGAATTTTTTCCACTCCTCTCCCTTATCTAGGTCAGTGGCAGAAACATATGCTACCTGTGATGGGGGTGGTCCTATCATGACATGCCCCAAGTCCACCATCCATTGCAGGAGGTCTTTGAAGATGGATAATTCCTGAATGTTGTCTCCCAACATCCGATGGTTGGGATAATAATCTGGTCCATTGTGGAGGCCGACTTATTTAATCTTTCTTTTCTCTCGTGAGTGGAACAAGTTTCAATTAATGGAAGATATAAAATAGGTGTGGACTTGGTCATCTCAGAATGAGTAAAAATCATTTATTCATTCCCAAAATTTGTTTTTTCTAGGTTCTCTATGATCGTCTCTCCGAGGCGGGGTGGCCATTGATATGTTGGAGGAAATTGGTGTTTCGGTAGAGGCATAAGCGGTGGATTCGGTGCTGGGGTTTGCTTGAGAATGATAGAGGGTGCTTTATCTCTACCTTCTCTCTTTGTATAATCCTCTGAGGTAATTTGGGACTTAAGGTTAGTCCTCTACTAGGTGCCTTCGATTCCTTGGGAAATAATAGAGAAATACCGAAATCCGATGGTGCATTTCACTGGTATGAGTTACGTTCAAAGCTCAGGTCAGAGGTTTTCGATGCATATACCGAGTGTCTAGTCCTGTGGAAGTGGATTGTCCAGAGAGTAGGTCAGACCCTTCAATCTGGAGATGATGTTTGAGACCCTCTCGTTCTCCCTCTATTATCAATTCATGAGCTCGCTAACCATTGTCTTGGGTAACCTTGAACTGATGTGGACCGAGAACTACTATTGAAGATCCTCCCATCCTTTTATTGAATAAGCTGGAAAACTTGTATACCATATGATGGCTGAACCTTGTAAGGTTCTCACAAAGAATCTAAGTTTCAGTACTTATTATTGTTCTAGAGTTCCCATCATAGGTTCACAATGAGACGTGTCGTGCATAAAATGTGGTTTCAGGTCTCCATAGCCCTTGAATATAGGGAATACAGGTCTCCAAAAATTTGGTGGAGGTGGCGTGTTGCTCACCCAGTCTAGGTAAGGCTTTTGACCTTGGTGGTACAGAGCACATCGACCTTCCATTTCTTCCAATCGAGCCTTCAGTTCTTCAATGTTTTTGGATAGACATTCATTTACATCCTATTGGGACTGATCGAGAATAGGTATATCCAGGGGTACTACTTGAAGTGTTGGCTCGACTAGTACCTAAAGTGGGTAGGCCATCAGTAGTACCTCCGTATGATTTAGATGCTCTCACTCTGGTAGCTTCCTAAGTGGAGGGAAGTCTTTTTATGCTTTTAAAACCTTGTTTAGGTAGTTGGAAAAGCCTGGTGCTACACTGGGTGGGGGCCTTGACCTTGCTTTGTTTGCCGTGGAAAACCCCTTTTTGAGGTGCACTTGCTGGAAGTGTGTACTGTGACACATCTTAAGGAACATATTAACCATGACAGTTCCAATAGATTAACTCAACATTAATCCACCATAATTCCTTCATTTCATCCACCTGATGAGTGAACCATTTTTCAAGCGTGAGAGGGTTTTTTGTGTTGAGAGAAGGAGACGGGTTGAGTACAACCTGCACTCTTTGCCTCTCTCTATTGGTGACTCATTGGGTAAGCATAGGGGGATTTTCTAGGGTGGCCAGGTTTATGGGGGCCCTCTGGTTCCAGGTGTTCATACCTGAAGGTTCATTGTGAATAACATCATCAATGGTGTCATCCTCACCCGATCCATCCTTAATTACATCGTCTTCGGTGCCACTAGTAGGGTTAACATCCACGACGTTGATAGAGGTATAGTATAGGATGGAGAAGGTGACATCTCCCAAGTAGGAAGAGGACCTTCCGTACTTCATACTGGTTTTCCCCTTCTGTCCTGAGATTTTCTTTGGGTCTCTTGACGAAGTGTGATGCTGATGGATCCTTGGTGTGACTTTACAAAACGCATCCCTCTTGGAGGTGATGATGTTTCAATGGATAAGACTGGACACGAACCTCCTCCTCTGAGTACCCTCCCCAAATGAGAGAATACTGATTCTCACAGGGGAGGATGTTATTGAGGTAAAAATTCCCCCTTCACTGGGGTCTGGGGTTGGCTACATTCCTTGGGAACTACATCTCTTCCCATTTTTGTTGATCTTACGGGGGAATTTGTTGTTAAAAATGACCCCAACCCTACAGGCAGGGGTTGGTCCCGTATTACAGAAACTACTACTACCATAACATCATTCCTTTTCTCATGTGCTCCCATTTGAGGGTGATCCTTACCCGGTGTCGAGTTCACCAATGAGTAAATTCCCTCTGGGGAGGAAAGCACTAATAAATGATTTTATTTTCTTAGGCAACAGGGCTGCTGATTGTTTTTGGTTTTCTGATTTAGGAGTTTGTTAATGGATCACTCTAGTCGGGCGTGATGCTTTTGATACTTACTCAAGTCCTATTTCTATTGGATGTGCCGCCTGTCCTAAATAGGGACTTCATTTAACTTACATCTTGATGTGATGGCATTGCATGAAATTAAATCGTACGCGGTTTCTTAGATAAGAAGTGGAGTGAAATGCAAGGCCCCATGCTCTCCCCATCCACTGATTTCATCTCATGTAAGAGAGTCATCAATAAGGTGACAAAGTTTTTGTAGCGCACGGAGACAGGTTGACTCAAGGTCCCTGTTGTGCCTCTCTGATTGCAGTCGTCATGCCAAAGGAAGGGCTTCTAGGTCACTATGACTCATAATCTATCATATTTTCTTAACATGATCTATATACTCTTCATATGGTAGGATGTTTGATTTCAATCAGTGAAGGGTTATCCAAATATTGGAGTGGATTCCATGTATGATTCCTTCAAACAAATCTATAGGTATGTCAAATTGAGAGGTGGGTGTGGGCCAAAACATTACTGGTATATCATCCCTGGCCAGCCATTTCCTTAGGTGAAACACATCAGCATGCACCTCCGCCCCTGATTCCACTACTTGATCAGCCCAGCTGAGATACTCCATGACAATAAGATCAGAGGTAGCAGGGCTGGTATCGGTTGAACCATTATGTGGGTGGCTCTGGAGTGGCTTAGAGTATGAAGGTGGTCAAGAACCATCTCCTTACTGGAGATTGGTGTCGTTGATAGCTGATTGTGAATCTGACATGCTTGATTCCCTCCTTCTGAGTGCCTAAACATAGGATGTCTTTTTTTTACTTGATTTGGCAGGGAGAGGATGTTCCTTTCGGTATGATATGTCACCACAGGGAGTAACTCTATAGTTGGGACTTCAATGGCGAGGACTGCCATTGTGGCTTGAAGTCTAACTACCGGAAATAATTCCTCAGTGCATACCCCGGGGGGGGGGCATTCAGAGTGGACTGCAGTGTGTGGTGGACCTTCTTGCTATTTAAGGCCATTGCATGTAGGACCTTCACAATGTCGATCATCACAGTGAGGTTGGCCATCATGGTTTGACCATCGGTGTGCATCTTAGAGACGGCCTTCAGGTCACACTACTAAAAGGGTAGGAGCTTCTTGTTGGTTAAGGCCATTGCGGGGAGGACCTTCACAATGGAGACCATCATGGTGAAGATGACCACCATGGGTAGATGTTTAGTGTGCATCCTAGGGAGGGACTTCAGGACACACTTCTACAAGGGTAGGACCTTCTTGTTTCTTAAGGCCATTACAGGGAGGACCTTCACAATGGAGTCCATCATATCGAGGACTACCATCATAGTTGTTTCAGGTAGAATATCTAGGGGCAACCCTAGGGAGGGCCTTCAAAATGTACCGTAATGAGGGGAGGGCCTAATAGTGGCCGGGCATCTCTATAGGGAGCACCTCCACTATTAAAGTGGTGATTGCTACAACCATAATCTAATGTCTGGATAAGTGAAATATCATTGCAACTTAACTCCTTGGTAGGAACTTCAGGGTTGGACATGATAGGGTGAGGACCTTCTTGTCCTAATGAGACGTCAATGCGGGGAGGACCTTCATATTTTTGACTATGATGGTGAGGAATACCATCATAATCTGAGGACCAACTCCACAGAGAGTGTTTGAAGACTATGCCTTGGGGAGGACCATCAGGGAGGATGAAAACAAGTGGAGGTCCATCTTACTTCTTGATATTCTGGTCATGCAGAGGGATTCCTCGACTCGCATGAAAATAGGAAATCTCATGATCGATCAGTATATGCCCATGAGGGAGTCCCTCATGGTTTCTCTGAGGAGGAACTTCAGAGCTTCTAATAGTGACATTGCAGGGAGGACCGTCACAACTACTATTGCCGCTCCCATAGTATGGTAATTGTTTGGTAGGATTCCGAAAATTTGAGACATTTTTGGCAGCATTGAGAACCCCAACTTCCAGTAGAGCTGAGTCATGTACCCACTCTTTATTTTTCGACTACCATCGACGTGTTTGGGGTGCTCTCTTGTGGGCTTCAGAGACAGTCTTCTGTTGATAACGACTGTCATCTGTGGGAACCTATCTAATTTGGTCTTATGATGTTTCTAGGATACACTGAAAAAAATATTGGATTTGTGAAGGGATATATTCTTTCCCTGGAGCATCCACCTTGATGGATGGATTTCCCCCAGTTGGAACAAGTGAGTATGATCGATTTAGATGCCCATTTATTGTAGGATATAACTGATGTATCTCATGCGAGGAAGCATGGATGTAGATATATTCCGTGGTGGCTATCTCATCTCTTAGATATGTCGCCTCAATTGGGGAGACATGCTCATGATCCTGAGTCATTGCTATTGCCGCTGATGCAATTATCTTCTGGAAAGTCTGCAAGATATGTTCTATGATCGATACCTACTCCTCTATAACATCTAGGTTATGTAGAGAGAAATCCTTGGCTAGAACTGATATGAGGGCACAATCCACAGTTTAAGTAGGAATGTGTTGCTCTTGTCCTCCAGTGGTCATTGGATACTGAAGATTCTCCTATGTTAGGGAAGGTGAACGATTCTGTTCTTGTGCTGGGATATGCCGGCTTACTTCTCTATTTTCTCCCACATTTGGATGGTAGAGATTACTTGAATCTATAGGGATATGGCCTTGCATATGTTGGTGTCCCACCGTATTGAGTTGGTGGTCTCTATCGGCAGGGAGATGTACATGACTATTGACCACCACCATATTGGGATGGTGGGTGTCAGGAGCATATGCAAGGAGCTGGTAGTAGTGGAACTAGATTTCCACCATGTATGGTTGGTGGGCATCATGATCAAGGGAAGGGAGAGGTGTCTACAGTGTAGGTGCAGTTCTCAATGGGAGACGAGATTAACGTGGCTCGGTGGGGATGTGATCTTACTCATAGGCTACCACCATGTTGGGATGGCTGGCTTTGGAAGAGCGGCCCGGTTCATGGGCATACCCATGATATGCCTCTATGTATGAGAAGAAGAGTTATTCCTCAGAAACAAGGGTGTTGACCAATTCATGGTTGTATATTGGCTACCCATTGGTATGCAGTCTGAGGGTCCAGAGCTTGGGGAGCATCGGTGTCGGTGTTGTATCCTCTTTAGGGTGAGGATACGAGGTTGCAGTGTAGTTGCGGGGACGTCTTCCAGAAAGGGACTTGGAGTGGAAACCCTTTCTGCAAGGGATGAATTCATCATCATTGACCTCATCCAACTCCATAAGATAAAGGAGTTATTCACTGTCTCATTCAGGGGACATGCTCCCAAAACGTTTCAGAACATCTACAGGGGCCGCCTGGATCTTCTACCACGATCCCTGTTGGGCAAGAGGCTGATTGGACTTAGCTTACTAGAGGATGTACATATATTCCTCCATAGTAGGTAGATTACTGTTCAAGATGTACTGTTGGATATTTATGTCTGAGACCCAGCGTTGAAGACGTTGGGTGGGAGACAGGGTCCTCTGCCAATTGGGAGGCCCTGTCTTCATGTTGATCATCGTGCGTGTCTGTGAACTTCTTTGCGACACCATTGTATTTAAGGAAGCTCTGCAACATACCAGTTAAAATATTTGGAATGGACAAATAGAAAAAACCCATCAAGGAAGCATATCATAATCCCATGCATAATTAATGACCTTTATTGGCCCTCCTTTTGAGCATGAAAGGTAGAACGAATTGGGATTATTTCACCACCTCAGTTTAAGGTTCATGACTGGGTCCATGCTTTTGGATGGAGAATGAACAAGAAGGCCCGAAGGATATCATTCATCCATTTATTGTTTTGGTGAATTTCATATTTGGGTAAATTTGTCTTGCTGGTTAAATATTCCCGCTGGGTTCACCATTTCTATTTCACGGTGAATGGGACGTGATTAGTTACCATGTTTGGTTAAAGGGTGTCAATGATGTTTAGTCTATTCTATAAGGTTCCCTATCTCCGTGGCTTCTCCTGGGACCAATAGGCTTTTTGGTAGAGCTAGAAACTCCCAATGATTATTGTATCAAATGATCCATGGATCTACTTCAGGAAGGCATCCGCTCGTTGGGTGATATGGACAACGACACTTAAGAACACACATTGTTCAAGAGGATGGGAATTCAGGCTCATATCACCCTCTTGGGTGGAATTATTGAATTTTACAACACAATCTTATAGATTTAAGATTTGTTTATATGTTTTCAAATATTTTGTTTTATCACCAAGCATAGTATCCACTGATTACCCCTAGGACACAAGTCATAAGTATACACAGGGATCTAGAACCATCTACATTTGATGTTTATCATCCCTAATTGGATTAGAGATTCTGGGGAAGTTTGAGTTTGTTCAGATAGCATTGGTCTCAAGCCTTACAATTAGGTTCTCTAGAGTTTATTGTCGTCCAGTGGGGACAGATAGTGACTCGATCATCTTGATCAAATCCATAATATGAGTATCCAACATATCATTATGAGATGAAGCTGTCCATTTGAAGGGAATATAATTAGTTGGAACCTATTAGATTGGGAACCCTTTTGAGATCAGGCCTTCTGGATGACATCCAATGTATCCTGATTTGATCAGGAATCAGAGTACTCGGAGTTTAGAAGGGTGTGAACTGATGTGAAGGTGGTAAGAACCGATTGTTGTTTGGCTTGAACCTCAGTGATTCGTCATATATACTCTTCCTTTGCAAGGATAAAAGTCTATGTAGTTCGGATGGGTGTGAACCAACATGAAGGGGGTTGGAATAGGTGGTTGTTGGGATTAAACCTTAGGGAGGCGTACTACATACCATGCCGTGGAAAGGATCAAAGACCACATAGCTCGGATGGGTGTGAACTGACATGAAGGGGGTCAGTAGAGGCGGTTGTGGGGCTCAAACCCCAGTGTGGCGTCCTACGTACCCTTCCATGGCATGGATCAAAGTCTACATGGTTGGAATGGGTGTGATAATTTTTTAATCCTTACAAACCTCTAAGCCCACATGAGTCATGATCGGTGTGAGAAACAAGATGATGTGTGAAGATTACACAACACACATTCATCCTCCCCTATTAGTGGGGGAGGAAGTGCCCTCGACAGAAGAGGTCAGGGCGACCTTGGGAGAGGGAGCAGAATAATGAACCTTCCCAGATAAAAGGGGATAGGATATTTCTATCCGACGAGGATGGCATGGGGCTTACTCAAGGAAGGATGAACAATTTCTCTCTCTAGTGGAGGGGAGAGGTGTTCACCGATGGCACTCCTTTAATGGAAAAGAGAGTGGGATCCCTCAATCCTGAAGATCAGACTCTGCACTACCATGGGTATGTAAACTCAAGAGTTCTTTGGATGTCTCTTCAAGGTATGAGGAAACCCCTTTTTCTTTTCCTAACATGGGTACGTGAACTCAGGAGGGCGCGTTAATGTGCCTGAATGTTTCTGCATGTCGGTCTAGCAGCTTTGGGAGAGGCCTTGGCTTGATGATGATGGATAGGATACTGGTAGGATTCTGTAATATTGCACTAGATTGGAAGGGCCTTATATAACTCGGGGTATGGAAATACTAAATCCCTTGGCGGACCAAATGTCCATATGAGGAGTGGTGGCCTTTGTGTAGGTAGGTGCTATGTGGGTGAAGAGGCTATACGCATAATATTGTGGTACGTGGACTAAGGATCATCCCACATGCCGGAGTGGTACATGAATTCGGTATTGGTCTGTATTTAAAATTGGTACACAACATTGGATTCCGCTCAAGCGGTAGAGGCTGGGTGTAGTGCCGGTCACGGCTTTTACCACATAGGATGGCACTACGTGGCATACTGGATTGAATATTGGGAATATGATCCCTAGTTTTCAGGAAGTGCTCTGCATAGGGGCCATGGTTTCTGGTTTACCAATTTTAGGTTCATTGTTTATCAATTTACTTACACATTCATTAGATATTAACAATTCTTCCCTAGTTTATACCTATCACTGGGTCATGAATAGTAAATTCGTGGTCCGTGAAATCCTAAGCTCCCAGAAGCCTCTTCCTTCTCCAAAATCCGATTTCCTTGAATCTGATCCTCAATTCGCCGATCCCTTTCTAATCCCCCGTGACATCCTTTTATAGAGGGGGAAACTTTTGTATCCATGGTCGTGCGACACCTTTTATGGAGGCCTATGACCAGAAACCTGGCATACAGATGACTTAGTCAACTCTACGATCATGATGTATATTGAATGCACCTCAGCCACGAACAAACTTGGTCACAAAGGTGCTTCACAGCCGCAAAGGGTTCCACCTCCATTTTGATAACGATTTTGGGTGCGTTCCGTGTCTGCGTATCGGTCCGGCTGCACATCACTGACCATTTTGTTCGCGCCCACATAGGATTTCCACCTCCGTTTTGTGAACGACGACATCCGCAGGTGGCACAGTTCGCGGAACTGGCCACACACTATTAACGATGAACAGTTACGTGGACAGGTTAGAGGCTTTACCATTCCTTATGAACATTCTTCAAATTTTTCCCAAATTATTGATGAATATTTGGTAGATTCTTCCATAGATTTTAAGAGAGTATCTTCCTTCCCTTCGGTGGATTTTTCATGACCCTAAAAAATACAAATAGTTTAAGTGATTTGATAAACACTTTAATAAAGGACTATTAGAAAATGAAACTGACACTATCAGTATTACAATAAATATATATATTCTTATCAGCTGATGAAGTGATATTATATAAGTATTGAATAGTTATATACTATGATAATGATTATTTATTCCAATAAAAATACATTATGGACACTATTATTGTCTAATGATCTATTTTTTTTGGGAGAAATATAATCAGAAGAGAAGATCCAATACAAATTTTTATGGACTAAAGTAGATGGTCATGTTGAAAAGGGGAAAGAAGAAGAAAAATACATAGATGCGTTAGCTGTGATGTTTGTTTAAGAAGTAAAAAATTGGATGAGTTATCCACGATGTTTATTTAAGAAGATAATTCTGTTCAGTCTAGTATCTTCACAATGAATAGGTAATCCAGTGCATCATTTTTGTGAATTGGAAGATTAGAATAAACTTTTGTGTGTATTGTTTTACAAAAAAATAGGATAATAAGAAATGTATTATATAAGGGAAGAAGAAGTGAGAATCAGAACATCAAAAAATTAAAAAAATAATAGATTGGTGAAAATATATATTTTTATTATCCCTAAAAATATTTTGAATGGTTTGGAATGTCAATCATGAACCAAGATGGGGTTCCATCTGATACAACACCCAAATAGAATGTATCATGGGAAAAAGGGAATTCCAGATCCCCAGAGACTAGAAACTAGTGTCGGGGATCAAAACAATCCTGATGGGAATGATTTATCCCAAAATACCTCCCCAAAATAAGAAAACTAATTTCAAAATAAACTAAAAGTAACTAAATATCAATAAATATAAAAACTGATCCAAACACATTAGATGAATAGAAAAACAGAATATGAATACAAAATTGGGACCAATATACTCTATCCAATATCTATGTGACCTCATGGTCACCACCACCAACAAACCATCCTGCTTTGTGGCATGACCGAACCAGAATCATATACCTACAAAACAACTTAGGTTTATCGTCACCGATTAGAACAAGTTTTGTGTGATCATTAAATGGATTAGTAGGAAACCAACAAAAAAACATTTTATTTTAAAAAATATTCCATAAACACTAGTTTGATATAAATATATAAAAATATGTTTTTTCTCTTTTTAATAAACAAACAAATATTTCCCTTTTTCAAAACAATAAATGAAACATTCACATTTCAAAAAGCAGTTTCACTTTCTTAACTTATTCCAAACCACAACCCAAATACAAAATCAAACCAAATAACCATATATGTGATTTTTAAAAAGTAATGGAAACAAAAAATGTAGATAAAAACTAACAACTCTAATATCAATAGTGTAATAGAAATAAACATAACAAATTGATAGATAATCTGGGGCTTTTCTTAAACATCACTAGAATGATCCCAAGATGTACTCATATCGGACTCACCTACCATTATATGGTGAAGTTCTATAGTAAATAACTCACTGGAATTAATAACTACCTATTGAGTGGAATTGTCCGCAATGACCTATACAGTCAAGGGGGTGTTAACTCGTCTAATCAGGGACGACATGAAACTATCAATAGAACCTCTAAAAAATTTCCATGAATCTAGTGATAGTAGTAATAATACACCATGAAAAAAGATTCCCAATTACATGGGACTCACCAAACCTACATCCACCACACTTTCCTACCCCAATCACCACCATCACTCACATAATGGCCCAAATCACGAAATCCTGAATATGGGTTCCTGTCTTAGAACAAACCATGCACAAGTCCCAAATGATCTGTCACATCATACAAGTTCCAAAACCATTTATCATAATGCACCATGTTTCTAATCAGGAAATTATATTTCAAAACAACAATTATTTGAGAAATATTAAAATGTTTTAATTGGTTCTTAATTTATATCCATTCCATATTTGTTTACAAAAATTTCCAAACCATTTCCCAAATATTTCCAAACACCACTTTCATGTTAACAATGCCAAATAGGCCATTACATTTCATCAGACACATGGCATATATCAATTTAAATGAATATTTAAGGAGTCCTTTGTAAGTTCATTTCACACCCATTTTCAATAAAAAACCAAAAACAAAAAATTATACCATGAAATCCCATGAAAGATTATAGTATTTTAAAAGCATTAGAGTAATGCTCAAGTATCAATAGAATGTGCCAGAAAGGAAATGTATGCAAAAACCTATCTCAGGAGAGTTTATATGTAATAAAACCCTCAGATAATTTAGAGAAAATTACAAGGTACAATCTACACAACCTAAAAAAAATAAATCAACCAAAATCACCTAACACATACTTTTTCTAAGAGAGAAACCCACCAATAAGGAACCATGAACCAAGATATAAGAGAGAGGGGAAGATAAAATTGACCAAAAACTCAAATAATCATACATTGTAAACTTGGTGAAGCATCAAATGGGAGAGGGGAAACAGAGGGAGTTGAAACCCCTACATGTGGAAAAAAACAACCCGAGAGTAGGGGGTCTATTTGGGGTAAAAATAGGGTATGTATGATTAGGTATTTTAAGATTTAAATTTTCTAGGAAACTCGCATAGTTTTGCTGCATGGATTTCTAGACCGTGCATAAGCCTTGCAGTCATGACTTTACAAATGGATAAAAAATCATGCATGGATTCTTTATGGGTTCCCATACCAT
Organism: Viscum album; assembly: GCA_963277665.1. NCBI lineage: Eukaryota > Viridiplantae > Streptophyta > Magnoliopsida > Santalales > Viscaceae > Viscum > Viscum album. The sequence goes on from OY728120.1 coordinate 496,885,583, forward strand.
TTGTAACACATGAACCTCAACCTTGGACCTTAATACAAGCCTTACAATTACTTCGGGGACGCCGCATTGTACCTCTTAACCATGCACCCATTGCTGCCAAGCACAAAACATCAGATTTTAAAAAAAATGAGGAAAATTCAATATGTGACTCAAACCTAACATCAAAAATGGATCCATGATAAAGGAAAGAATAAAATAAAACAATTTCAATGTTCAGGATATTACAATTCTTCCCACCAAAAACAATTTATCCCTTATAAATCCACCCAGCTGAAAGATAAAAAAATTAATTCCATGCCTGATAAAAATCCTTAGAAACATGAATCATGGGGTGACCTTTCACTTCAAAAGTCATACCAAACCTTTCTACAGGAAATAAAATCCAAAAGAACATTTGGAGATCATGGGAGGGTTATCCCCACCATAAGGACCCAATGAACTCCATCAACATTAAATCCCAAATAACACCACCTCGAGGTGACTAATATGAGGATAAGGGAACTCCCAACAATAACAAGAACATATCACAATAAGGGTAGACTGAAATAGAAAAAACATGAGTACAATATATAAATATCGATTTACTCTAGAAAAAACATCTTCCAACATGAAAAATAGAAAACAAGAAACTGATTCAAAAAAGGCTAACCATTTAATGTTTCACAACCAAATAAAAAAATACACGATCTATGAAATTAAAATTAATGAAAATTTTAAAATAGAAAGATGAAATGAAAAATAAGTGAAACATATTAAAATAAAACTCCTAGCTTCCCCACCATGATAGAGGAGACAAAAATTGCGCTAATGTTCCCCACACCCCTAGTGATTCCTAACTGCATGCAAGCTTCACTTCGAGCACTTTGTCTTGATCCATGATGATTTAAGTATCCACTGACTAACATTTACTCAATAAAATATTCCAATCAAGGCTTCTTCCATGGTAAACACTTCCTAAAAAACTTCTTCAGATGACCTAGATGACCACAATGACGACAGGTCATTGAAAGATTGTGGCACGTCCTCATCATTTTTTTAAACTGGCTAAATTTTTAAAACAAGAGTGAATGGTATAACAAGATGGAATATAAAACTAATAAATGATACTTTTAAGAAATATTTCCCTTTAGAAAACCTGTATCTATATATGGGGTAATGTCATGAGAGCCATCCACCATTGAATGAACCCCGATAACCAAATCATATAAAAACACCTCTTCCAAAAACATCTTGAAAAATAGATAATTAAAGGGAAGGACTCACTCCATGATCTTTGGATGAATACCCTCTATGAAAGTATAATCTTTTATCTAATTCTATTATGAGATATTTTATTGTAGGGAAAATAACTACTTTAAGTGGTTAACATAGGCCTTTACTATTCGTCAGCCTTATTGAATACTCAAGAGCTCTTCCAATTTCTTCACCTTCACCTTCTCATGTATATAACATTAAAAAATGGACTTAAACACATACCATTTCATCCAAACCTAAATCGATATATGATAAAAATATCTGATTCACCAATATTTGGACCCTAAAACAAACCCATAATCACAGACACTCTTATAGCTTTGTGATTTCTCAATGATTTGAAGACATTACCGAATTCATCAATCCACTCCACATATTCTAACATTCCTCGATCACCATGATACAAAGGAAACATCTGGGAATATGGAAAGACACATTAGAAACTTTGGGAAACTTTCTAGGCTGCATATTCTGAATAAAAAAATAATAAAATAAGCCAAAATAAACTTAAAAACAAAATATAAACCTAGATGAGAAACTTAATAAATTTTTTTCCCTTAAGCCAAACAATTCAAACAAAAATCAAAATATAGTTTTCAATACCACCAATCTCATTCTGATTTCAAAACTAAATTCTTCCAAGGGAACATCACAACTATCAAAACCCATTTTTCAAATCCAATTCGAACATCAAATTCTTATATTACACTAATGATCATGCTCAAAATTTATTTTCAATTTGAAACCTTTTTAAAAAAATCCACATCAAAACCTACCCACATTGACCAAAATCAAACCATATCACAACGCACAGCAAACTACTATGATAAGGAACTAGTGTCCACTAATAACTTAATGACATGGTTAGTGTCCCATTAACCATGTAAGAATGAACAATTAAGATGACCTTTAATGGTGTACTCGGACTCCACAGAGGTCACTGCTCTATGTGAGATCACAACATGGAACTACCTCACCTTAATTTTCATTCCTCAATCCAAAATAAAGAAAAAATAATCAAATCCCAAACAACCCTTAGTGACTCCGGGATTAAAACAAAGCAAGGGTTCATGAAATCCTTCTTATACATACCTATAGAGTCTCGAATGTAATAGTCTCAAATGTACCTGACTCCCCAAGTATCAAAGGGCATCCTATAATACCATTTTTTCAAGAACCATGTTTTGATTCAATCTAACAAAACACCTTATATATTCTATTTTATGGCCCAAAGGGCATTCCCGATCACCAAAGGTTGGAAACTAGTGTCAAGAATCAGAATAATATGGATGGGTAGGTTTTAGTCCAAGAAAACAAGACCAAAATGAACAAAAAAAAATGTGAAACAAAATATTAATAATTGGATCTCAAAAAATACACATACTGATCATGATGAAATAGATAAAAATCAAAATAAAAAATAAATACAAAATCGAGACCTATCTACGCTACCCAATCTCCATGTGACCTCATGGTCACCAAACATCCACAAACTAACATATTATGAGGCATGAAAAAACCACAAACCTATACCTGCAAAATAACTCTGGTCTATCAACATCGAATGGCACAAGATGGGTGTAATATACAACAACTCAGTAATAAACCACCATAGATTCCATACATTTCATTTATTGAAATATTACACAAACACTAGATTGAAATAAAACTATAAAAATAAGTTTTTTGTAATTTAAATAAAGAAAAAAATATTTCCATTTAAAAAAAATGCATGCAGCATTAAATTTTCAAAAATACTTTGACTTTCCCTAACCCATTCAAAACCAGAGACAAAATAAAAATTCAAAGTCGATCACCAAATAGGGTATTTGTAGAAATTAATGGAAACTAAACATGTAGATAAAAACTAGTGATGCTATTATCCAGATTGTAGTAGGAAAAACAGAACACATTGATAGATAATCATGGTAATTTCATGAACGTCCCTAAAATGATCTCTGGATGCATTCAAATTGGACACTCCTGTCAATACACAGTGCATATCCATAATTAATAACTAAATAGTTATTCAAAATGGATATACAGTGGCACATCCCACCAATCCATATAAATTGAAGTGGGTATCAACCCATCAAATTGGGTTAGAAAAAAACCACAACTAGACCCTCTAAAACACTCCAAAAAATCCCATGATATTAGTAATAGTACATAGTGATAGAAGAGGCCCTCGTACTCATGACTCACCTGAACTTCCACCACCTTACATGCCTACCCCAATCACTAACACTACCCACACAATAACCCATTTTTGAAAATCCATGATAGGGGTTACAATCGTAGAAAAAACCATGAAAAAATTCCAACCCATAAGTCAAATAATACATGTTCTAAACCCATTTCTCAAAATACACCATGTTTCTAACCAGGAAATTATATTTTTAGAACCATAATAATTTCACAATTATTACAAATTATTAACTAGGATGTACATCACGTCTGTTTCAAATATGTTTACAATACATTTCCAGACCATTTTTGAAATAATTCGAAACATCACCTTCTTGTTCACAATTGTGGTTAGGACGTTACATTTAATTTAGATACCAATTATCTTTTCCAAGGTACCAAACGAGACAGTCTTTAAAGACCACTTTTGAAGTCAGTTTTATGTCACTTGAATCAACACATCACCATTTTGAAATCAAGGAACCATTTTATGAAAAAGGGAGTATGGAAGAAATGGGAAACCATTTGATGAACTGAAGTTCATGGAAAACATCTTTTAAGTTGAGTAAGAAAAAAGATTGAGTTTCTATGAGTAGCATAGAAGCTATGTATATTTAAGCTATGCTAGTATGCATGCAATTATTGTGGATGAAGCAACAACTTGATGACATCGGCATGATAGTTCATTCTCCAATCTGAATTCAATGTGATAACTCATGTGCTATAAATCTAAGAAAAAATATTGTCAATCATTTTAGGACCAAGAAAATTGAAATAAAATATCAATTTCTTATAGAGATGGTGGAGCAAGGTCTAGTTAAGTTATAATATGTTCCTATAGAGCTACATGTTGCTAATATTTTGATAAAGGCCTTACCTAAGGAAGTGTTCGAGAGGCATCAAATGGATCTAAGATTTCATTTAACTCCTCGCACATGAAAGAGTTTGGATGAGGAAACCCCCTCTCCCTGAGGTATGGTGTGTTTTTCCCTAGTTTGATTATTTGTATTCTCTACTCTGTTGCAGACCACAAATGATTGACCTTTGGGTTCATTGAAAAAGGTGGAGAAAGAGTGACTCCTAAAGGGGGAGAAACTGCGGTAGAAGAAGTTAGAAAATGTCTTAGTCAAAGACATGTGGAGAAGCTAATAGGTGGAGTAGCAAGATAGGGGAGAGCAGTGAGATAATGGGAGAGATATAAATATGACGATGCTTGTAGTGATCGATCAAATAAGATATATCACGACAGCTAAGGTTCATGATGAAAGCAGCTGATTGGTTTCAAGAATCGGTGTCATGAATAGAGTGATTGATTGATGTGTTGTTCATACTACTCTTGTTTCTCACACTAATTATTGCTCATGTGGGATTAGAGTATGTGTTGAGTAAATCTATGATAGCTACCAAAATCAAAAGATGTGAGTGGCGGTTACTGATTTGAGAAGCTTTAACAAGGTATCAAATTATGAAAGTGTACTCAACAAACACAAACAAGGATATTTTTGGGAAAAAGTCCCTCAAGGAATCATTGAATCATTTTAAGGTGATTATGTTTTTCGATAAATCACACGATTGAAATATATCACACTAGTATTGTTTCAAAATTAGAACATCAAAATATGACAAAAGAACGAAAGTGGCACACTAGTGAAGAGATGGCGTGAAAGTCATTAAGCTTCATGCTAGTCATGAAGTGGCACACAAGTCATAATGTTGAACATATGTCTTAGTGGCATGAAAGCTATACTTCAAGATCAGCAAATCAATATATGTAATAGGAATGAAAGTGGTTCATAAGTGTTGAGATGATGCGCAAGTCATTAAGTGGTGCACAAATCATAAAGCAACACATAAGTTATAAAGTGTCACAGAAGTAATTGTGGAATGTAAGTTATATTTCAATTTCATCTTACCAATATATGAAAAAAGAAAGAAAGCGGCGCCCAAGTTAATAAGTGGCGCAGAAGTCATCAATAGCGAAGAATGTTAAGAAGTGCCATGCAAGTGACAGAGCGACACACAATTCATGAATTGGCACGCAAGTTGAGTTATGCACATCATGCACAGGATCTCCAAAATTCCTATAAATAAATGGTTACCCTCCTCATTTAGATTAAGCTCAAAACATAGGAAAATCCGAGCTCTAATCGTTCAAGTGGAAATGGTGATAATGTTCTGATTGCCACGCTTATAGCGAGTTGTGCTGTTATTGGTGCATAAGTAGTGTCTCACAAGGAGAGCGGTGCATATGGATTGGCTCAAAACTAGTGTCACGTAAGTATAAAATTGGCACACCAGTTGTGTTTCCAACAACCAAGGTAGAGGTTGTGCATTGGTTAATGGGGCATACAAGTAACCCTAGGGTTGTGTGAAAGTTTGAATTTTACCACTACACATGCAGTAAATATGTATTCATCATTGATTGAAAATTGGACTTCAGTAGAGGATCTACATAGTGTGTAGGATGCATTCCCTAGGGATAGTGAAAGGTCCTACAAGTCTCTGAACTATGAATGGATCTTTTGAAGAAGTAGTGATATATGATCAGTTGGGATAGCAATGAGTTTTCAAATAGTGATTGGTTGTAAATCATGAGGGATGGTGAGTCTGCTCAAAAATTTGTAACCAATAGTGTGATTTTAGTCGTTTTAGTACATTGGAACATCACCGGTGTATGTCCCTTGGACGTAGTCTAGTGAGGGTGAACCAAGTAAAATTTCTTTTTTCTGTACATTCTTTATGATTTTTTCATACTATGAAATGGGAATTAGAGAGAAGAGATTTTTGTCTAAAAAACACAATATCAATTAGGGTAGTTGTTTAAATCTATCATACCCTAATTCTCCCCCACTCTCAAGGTATCTAACCTAGTGCACCTAACAGATAACAAAATAAAACAGGTGATCAATATCAAGCCACACCCTACACATTATTTTATTTTTGTGAGATATATTTTGATAATATTAAATCATTGTTTATATCTATTTTCTATATGATTATCATGACTCTCCTTATAAGTAACAATTAACATACCCACCACTCATGATGTACAATTAAAGAGAAGAAAAATAAATTACCTCGTAGGATGATCAAAGATCGATGTTCATTTTCTTGTGCCAAGCATAGGGCATGGCGCGAGTTGCATGAAGACCTCAAAGGTTGAGTGGGATGTGCTCCTTCATGGGAAAATGAATCACATTGAGAAGAAGTCTCTAGGATCATGAACAGAAGAAAAATGGAAGAAGGAAGAGAGGATGTCACCATAAGAAGAGTCCAAATCCTAAAATCTAGGGGACCATTTTGAAGTACATAAATGTAGGATCATGATTTGACCACGTGGCATGGTGGTTTCACACATTAGAATTATTTTAGATTTAATAATTCCCCTCATAAATAGTAGATATAGAATAGAGGATGACAATGTGTTTATAGATTAACTTTAAACTGAGAGAAACAGGTTACAAGGGAGAAATTGTAAAAACTAATAGAAACATTAAACGAGTCTCCGATGGGTGAGTCACCAACGTTGAGCCACAAACAGGTTATCTAACGATGCTGAACCATTGAACTTGAACTACTGAAGCCTAAAACTACCCACATCAACTCCCTTGAGTTACCAATGTCGACATCCCTGACTAACTAATGCGGAATCCCCTGACTCACCGATGTTGACGCTGTTAACTTAGTGACGGTGACACCCCGGACTCACTGGTCCATTGACATGACAATTCAATGACATGATGTAGCACTGAAATGCTAATGGAAAAGGTGGGAATTTTTAAAACCCTTTATATGATTAACCAACTGCTCCCAGAACACCTCAACATTGGATTTTCACAAAGGAAGAGTCTTGGGAAAATCTGAGTTATTACAATATTCAATAGAAACTATACATGGATAGGGTAATATGCTACCAATTAATTATGAATGATTTTGGAAAGGTAAATTCCATGAAAAACCCTATGAACCAATCATTATGAATAAAATCCTTTTGAATTTTACTTATTAAAGAATATTTCTATGACCATCATATTGAGATACTGATTGTCAAGGCCACCTAATTTAGAGGAATCATTTTGGAAGATATCAATATGACATCACTAAAAGGGATTCCCTATGGTATATTTCTATTAGCCATAACTAAAAGTTTTGGTGATAGAGATAAATGCTAAAACAATATGAATATTAAATAAATTTAATCTTGAATAAATCAAGAAAAGTGATAATTGAATATTAATTTTGAAATGAGTGTAGGACATGTATCTCTATCTAGTTAGAAGGAGAGATATAATAATTATAAATATGTATATTCATAACATATGGAAAATGATTGTTGTGTCTTACCCATTTGTTAATACTGAAGAATAAAATTTCACAATGTATTACATGATGTGGAAAATTTGTTCTAGGGAGAAAGATCTAAAAAATAGATCCATGGGTTAGATAAATCAACTCATAATACATATATTAGCAATGTATTAGAAAATATATGGTGAAACAAATTAATCAAAAAAATTTGTTGGAATATAATATATACTATAAAATATACATGGTTATAGAAATGGATTATTTAGATTAAAATAATTTCACAGGATTTTGAACTAGGAATTTATCTCAATTATAATGATATTTAATGATCATTGATATTTATAGTGCATTATGCATATAAGTTCAAAATCAAATATCTCCAACATGACTCCATCAATATATAGTTTGAAAAATCCCAAGGTACATATAAAAGTATAACTAAATGAGTGCATGGTGTCTGTAGAAATGGGAATACTATTTATCAAGGGAATCGACATTTTTTCAATTATTTCAATTAGATCTATTATCACCAAAAAGATAGGTTTATATAAATAATAAATTTAATATTTCCAGAGGTTTCATTATATAAAATATCTTAGTATATTGTGGATTCTGATGCACCTTAATAAGTGGTTTATCAGTTCCTCATTCCTATTTTGGGACTTACCAAAAAACTATTTATCGTTATTTTAATATGATTTTAAAATTAATTTCATCAAGATGTTAGTATTCTAACATGAGAATAAGAGGAAGACACTTCATTATATCACTATTTGAAGGATTTCCTAATGTTAGTAGTGTTTTAGTAAACATATTCCCCTCAATGAAATGTGGATTTACTAGACCTATTCATATAAACCAGATATTCCCATCATCTGTATCCAATCTTTTTAGAAGGATGTATAAATTTGGAAAACTAACTATTCATTAGATGTTGTTAATTGTGCAAGATAAAGTATTTTGGATTTGGAGCCATAGAGCCAACTAATTTTTACTTTATATTACATGAATATTCTACGGATTTAAGGTTAATATAAATTCTATACCACTTATTGATTATTTTGTACATAACATTAATGTGATAATGTCTTATGGTATCTATTGTATTGAAATAGGTCATGGAAATTCCCCTCAATAATGATATCCTTGAGATGTTGTAACAATATCTCTTAAATATAGTTCATTAATTTGATAAAAAACTATTATAGGAAACATATTATATATATTTTCTTGTGTGAGTTGTCATAAGTTGATGATGAATCTTCTCATGAATTTCATAGTTCATAGTGACTAAGATGAAATAATATGATAAGAGACTCACCAATATTAATTGAATGTGTTTTGGTGTCATTAGATATTCCTATTTGGGAGACGGTGTAATGATCCTTAGAATTTAAGATTATCAATAATGCCTGTATGGACTCTCATATATAGACTTTCTGACCAAAAATGTGATTCCACAAATTTATGAGAAGTAGGGTACGTTGGGTCCATCATGAATGAAATGATATTAATAATAAGTGAAATAAATATTTTTTAGTTCCATATTTTTGGAATTTGATATATCATCCCTTTCATTTTAATAGAATCATCACATTAAATATCATGGCCATGGTTTAATAATATGTTTATTTTAGATAATCAAAGAACGACGTATTGAGATTATTGGTTGATGAAAAATGTGTGGAACATTGTTGATGAGATATTATTACAAAATGATTATATTACACTATTAGTATTCCTATGTGGTTTTCAATATTTGTGATATTAATTTAATTCCATTCGGTGTCTCGACCCTTTACTATACAGTAATCTTAGACTTTAGGCATTCCCGCTAAATACAAAGGAGAAAGAATCAAAGTGGGTAACACACTAAGTGTTTTCATTTATCTTGATTGAATTCTATTGGATTTTAATTTTGAAATAAATAAAAATTTCAAGACTATAAAGATATTTTATTCAAGTTTTCTTGATCGCTAATATTCACTGGGTAATAAATAATTATTTATTCATTAATAAACAATTTATTTTATTAAATTAATATTTAATAAGTATTTATTCACTGGATTGTGATTGAAATATTTATTTTATATATTGATGAATGAAATACTTAAAGAAATATTTATTGGGGTATTCAGTAAATGTTTAGGAGTTATATGTGAGTAAAACTGGGTCTAGTGATTAGTTATTATCTATAAAACTACAAATAATATGTTTCATTGCTCAAGATACCACACTCCACATAATAATAATAATAATAATAATAGTTTTAATGAGTTTTGTTAAGGATTATAATTTCATTTAAGGTTCATTACATGACTAAATAATATTTTAATATAAACCCTAAATCTATAAATAGATTTTCATTTCTATTTTTTATTGTTAATCAAAAATTGAGGGTCATTTCACACAACAAAATATTCTCTCAAATTCATTCTGTCATTTTATCAATAATTAGAATAACTCTTTCAGTCCAAAATAATCATTATGTGATCAAGGAAAACAACACAAGATGTTTGATTCACTACACTATAACCCAAGAATAAATTAGCATGGTTCATAGTTCATAGGGGCATGATTGGATCACCGATAGAGGTATTATAAACTTAGATCCTCCATAGACTATGAATGTAATATAATAAGGGTTTAAGAATGAAAAACATCATCATAAAATATATTGCTAAATATGATTTATCCCTTTTCATCTGATCATAAATAAAATATTATGAAATTTCATGTGGAATGATCCTCTCACTGAGTTATGGGTTCAATCAAATAACTATTCTATAAAACAATTATTATTCATGATGTTTATATCTTGTTTAATATTATGAATGATCCAAGAAATCAACAAGACATAATTTGGGGTTTCAACTACTATGGTGATTATGTTTCCCTTTAAACATTCAAATACTATGGGTGGATATATTAAGGAAAAAAATATTTATAGAAATGTTTATATTATTCTATGTGGGATTTTATTTCATTAAAACCTTAATAGACTTCAGATAGTAGATTTTTTATATTATTTTATCTATAAATATACTAATAGTTTATCATGATAATATTGATTTATAGAGATAATAATTTTATATTCCATGATTCTATACCATTGATAACATATCAATAAGATGGAAAATTCATGACACATGACAAATAGCATTGCCTATATATTGATTTTGAAAAGAAATAAATTAATCAAATTAGTTATATACTGATAGTGAATGAATTTTTTATTGATTTACTCATGAATTTCCATGTATTATACCTCTTTGAGAGATTGAATTTATAATTTAATTAGTACCTTATGATCATCCAATATCAAAACCACCTTATCTAATTGCTCATGTAAAACATTGGGAATTGAAAAAGAAGTTACAATAGTTTCTTGATAATGGTTTCATTCATCCTAGAATTTCTTCATGGAGTTATAAAATTTTATTTGTCAAAAATAAATATTGGTCACGAGTCTTTTAATTTATTATAATGCTTTTAAAAAAATAAATGTTAAGAATAAGTATCATTTACGTCATATTTATGGGTTGTTTTATCATCTCTCAGGAGTGTGAATTTTTTTGAAGATTTATCTTAGGGAAGGGTAACATCAGTTGAATGTCAAGGATGAAGATATTTTAAAGATAAAATTTTACATTAGATATGATAATTATGTGTCTTAAATTATTTTCTTTGGGTTATATAATAATCCAGTTGTATTCCTAGATCTGATGAAAAGTTTCTTCCATGACTGTTTAGTTAATTATGTTGTTTTGATTATTGATTATATATTAGTATATTATAATATTTAATAGGATTATAAAATAACATGTTTGATTATAGTTTAAAATATGACTAGGAAGTTGTGATAAATATAGTTCATTAGTTTAAATTTATTATAATGGTTTTTATTCGTTTATACAGATGGAACCAGTTAGGGTATTATATGGAAAGAAGTGTTAGACTCGAGCTTGTTTGGAAGAGGTTGGTGAATGTTGGATATTGGAACCCAAATAGGTAGATGAAATGGTTGAATAAGTTAAGATGATTTAGGAATATATGTGGATGGATCATATAATGAAAAATATATATGTGGATAACCTATGGAAATATCCTTATATTGAGGTTGGTGATCATGTATTTCTTATGTCTCTACATGAAAAGGTGTTATGAGACTTTGTAAAAAATGGAAGTTATGTGAGTGGTTTACTAGTCCATATGAAATTCAGGAGAAATCTGGATCGATTTCCAACTATGTGTAATTTCCTCCATGTTTATATAAGGTACATAACAAATGTCATGTTTTGTTGTTATGAAAATATGTGCCAGATGAATCTCACATTTAGATTTCTGAAGTATTTTAGTTGAAAGAAAAAATTTATTATAAGGAAAAAAATAGAAAATATTTCTGATCACATAGATAAATTATTTTAGAATAATATAATTAATCAGGGTATATTTTTGTTGAAAAACCACATGGTTGAATAAGAAACATGGGAATCATAAAATGCTATGAAGGAAAAATATACTCACTTATTTATGTATTGAATAAAATTGAGGGGAAAAAATTTCCAAAATGGGAGAATAATTTTAAAATTTATGTAAATTTAATTATAATTTTCCTGAAATATTAATATTAATTTATTATATTTGATGTATTTATATTCACTATAATAGTATTAAGTAATTTTTTTTTAAAAAATGGATAATGTTTTGATAACACTAATTTTTTTACATATATTATAGAGTTTTATTTAAATTCATGATTTATATATTCTATAATTTTAATTTTATAAAATTAAAATCATTTAGAAATCATTATATAAAAATTATCTTTGGGTGAGCCCTATCGATTTTTCTGAGATGATTAATTTTTTAGTGAATATCAAAAAATATAAGTTTTTCTAAAATAATCATTTATTTTCTTTAAAAAGTTCCATTATCCTTTGAAATTTAACTCTAAGCAATATAAACTTATTTAATTATATGTAATATAAATAATAACATCATAAAGATCTTTATACTTGATTTTGGTGTATGTTAAATTTTGGGGTTAAGAAACATTTTTATACAAACCCATTTTTGTTTTTTTCGTATTTTAATCTAAAATTAATTTCATACACTTATAGAAATTTAATTTTAAACAATTAATTAAATATTTTTAATTATTAAGCTCAAAATTGATAAATAGTTCACTTTTATTTTTTTAATTTTGAATAGCCATAGTAGTAAATATTATCACCTAATTAAGGGTAAATCAGGTAACTAGGCTTAGAAAATATGATAAAGTCTAAAAATACCTTAAACATGAATTTTTATTATTGGATAACTTTATTTACCCAATTGTAATCATTTTTTTGAAAATGTATCAATTTATTTCCAATTCCCCATTATAATGATGGTAATATGATTTGTAATAGAGATTAACAACAAAATGTCACAATCTTTATTTTATTATCTGTGATTTTTTCCATATATATAAAAAGAGTTTATGATTAGTTATAAATTGTTATTGGAAATAATTTTTTCCATGTTAATTTAATTATAATTTTTGGTGATGAACTACTTTCCCAAAAATCATTCATAATGGTGACATAGTTATTGGTTAAGAAGTAGAAAAATCATGTAAATTATTTATTGAACTATAAAAGGTATACTTTTTTTCTCTAAAAACAATTTATAGATAAATATACCATATTATAAATGTTATAAATAATTAAATTCTAATTTAATTGATATCTTGAAGAAATTAGATTCAAATTAATTTAATAGTTTCAAAAATTGGAATGGTGATATTTTAAAATAAAATATATATTTTAACATGACATAAAATAAAAAAACAAATATTCAGAAAAGTGAATTGAATATGGTTAGAAATATCTAACATGGTAAATTTCAGGTTCAATTTTTATTTTATAGTTCTTTTTTATCCATAAAACAAAGCAATAACGTTGAATAAATCCCCAAAACATTTTAAAAAAATTATTTCATGAGGGGATTTCAAATAATGATAATCCTATGTTTAAGATATATTAATATGGTTCCACTTCTATAAGAAAATTAATTTATATTAGTTTAATACATTAGTGAATTCTGAGGGAGCCCCTACCCTCACTTATAACAGAGAATATAACCTATTCTCTTCCTTGATCATATTTAGTGATATGTTGATGTTAATAAATAGAAAAATAAGTTCATAATATCACTCCCTATGTTCTATATTACTTTAAAATTAGAAAAGTAACATATTAAGTCATTTTGTATATACCTAAAGACGTTTTGTGTAGAAGAGGGATAATTCTCAACTACGAAATTTATTTATTTTTCTTATAAACCTCCTAAAAAATAAACCATAGTCTTGTTTAAAAAATAAAATATGTATCTTAAATATACCAAAATTTTATTTTGATTATGGTACAACCCATTTTCATCTCCATTTCCATCCTATGGGAAATTAAAACCCCAATCTTGCATATGTGTGGATTACAACATCCAAGAAGCAATGTGTTTCATTTTCTATCACCAAACATTATGGATGTTTATAATAATGGATTTAATATATATATATATATATGATAGGAATAAAAATATAATCATTATTTAATGATAATCTGTCATATTTTTTCTTACCCTTCTATTTATTGTAAAATAAAAACATTTTCCATGTGTATATGTGGAATACCTCCTCCATAAAGTGATGTGATTCTCTTATCGTATACACTTTTCATGAATGGTTATATTTTTTTAATTTAAAAAATGATTCTTATGTTATGATTGTAGTTATAGATATTATGGAAGAATGACCCATTTAACAGTGATCTGCCTACAGAATCTATTTTTGGATTATAAAATGAACATTCCCAAAACATCTAAAATAAAATTAATAGATTATGTAACTAAATAAAACATGTTAATAAATGACATAAAAAGAAATAATTATATTTTCATAAAAATTAAAAAGTTTTATAATTAATTAAAAAAATAAAATAATTTTTTTTATATAGTATGTCAATAAATTTACATGATGATTCATACTAAATATAAGAGACACTATAACATGATACCTTGTTTTAAATGTTTCAAATATTTATTTCCAAAACTTTTTTTTAAAAGTCCTTATTCGTAAAATATTTTGTTTGATATTTTTTGGATATAGATGAATTATAATGTAAATTTTATAACTATATTTAATTTCCTATAAATTTCTTCAAAAGGATGTTTTTTATTTAATGTGGATGGTTTTTATGATGTTTTAAAAAAGGAGAAAAGGATGGTTCTATTATATTGTATATGGATAGATGAATTTTCCCACTAATGAAATAGTAATATGATTTTTTTACAACATTAGAAGATTCCATGTTTTCTTTAATGAAAACTCCATCTTCCCTTTATTATAGGTATTTTAGTTTTTAATATGGGGTTTTAAATGGAATGTGAATTTCAATATATGAAAGTGTACTGCAAATGGGTTCAAAGTCATTTTTCAAGGGTTTTAAGTGGAACAAGTGAATTTAAAAAATGGTTTATTTATGACATTGTATTGATGATTATATATGGTGATGGGACTGACTAATATTTCATATATTATGGGTTATCCTGATACATTATATATTACGGGTGACCCTAATTCAACTTATATGATGGGTGAGATCGATATAACTCTCCAATCAATTGTGTAATGTTCCTTGTCTTCAAATGAAACAATATGGGTGTTCGATAGGGATGTTTTTTTAATTGATAAAACTGGGATCCAGTTATTTTTATTATGGGATATTAGTATGCTCTTACAAGATTCCTACAAGGGTTTCTATTTTATTACTGTGGGTATTTAATTTTTTCTATTGAAAAGGAGTATTTTTTCAATATGGATATTATTTATATCTCTGTTTATATAATATTGTGACAAAGGGATAAATTTTATGGGTTTTCATGTTTTCACTAGACTAACAAATTTCTTACATTAATGTCTCTTATTGATCATTTTTCAAAACCCACATTTTAAAAATAAATTCATAGGGTTTAAGAATAAGTAAGAAGAAAGTGTAATCCAATTTAATTCCATGAATATTTTTACTGAAAAGAAAGTGTGTTTCATTATAAATGTATTATGTTTTGGTGCAAATGGAAATTGAGTGGATGTCTCCACTTTGTAATTTATATGTTTTCCATGTAAGAGTTATGACCATATTATTTAATACACTAAATAGTAATGATCCTTAAAATTTAAGAAAGTGATTTTTTTTAATAAAAACTCAATATTATGTAAATTTTGCGGTTTTTCCTTAGATATAGAGACCATATGAATATTTTGTAAGAATAATCTCAATGTAAGGGTTCCCAAAGGTCATATTTCATTTTCAATTGCATTTTATATTCTTTATTTTCTTTTAAAAATCATAAAGTTGTCAAGAATGTAGCATAATTGAGTTGGAGGTATTCAATAAGTGACAAGTTTTTATTATTTCCTTCAACTAAAAATAAACCTCTTCAAATTTTTAGAGTTTAGATATTCTAATCATGATTATTCACCCTCGTCTGTATTCACGCATAAGAAATAAAAAAGGTAAAGATCAATGTTTTTCCATTATCTAGTCCCAATGTGGGTAATTACTATTTTCTATGATAAGAATCACTCATGAAAACAATATTCCTCTAATATCCATCATAGATACCAATGTTCGTATGGAAGGAATATACATTAATAAAAATTATTTTTGTAGTTAATCACCCTTAACCAATATAATGGTTCTCACAAAACCAACACAAACTAATAATAATATCTTTAATTTTCAACTCCTTCAGTAGTAATCAAGTTCTTCCTCTATGATTTTATATAAGAAAGATATAATCTTCTAATCCTATCTCTTTTTTTTATAAAATGGTAGTATATTTAAACTTTTTGTATATTTATCCTTTAGATATATTCTTTATATACTCAATCCCTTCCAAATATCTTCTTAGAATCCTCTATATAAGAAATATTTAATCTTCTCCTAAAAACTAAATCTGCTAGAAAATGTTTATCTGAAATTTTTTTATTGAATGTTCTCAGTTTAATAAAAACTCTAACATAATGATAAATTTTAAACTAATATAATTTTGTTATGATGTTATTCATCTGGTAATTATATGTTCATCTCACTCTTTCAAAAAAATAATATGTTAAAACTTCTTCAAGAGAGTGAAATCTTGGTTGGTACAATCCTCTACCTTCTAAAAGAAACTTTATTATTAATAATATATGCAATAATAAAAATTTAATAGACATATATCAAATTTTTATTTCGTAAAACATATCTAAAAACTGTGAGTACGCATGAGATAAAAAATTAATCTTCTAACACAAAAATTTCAAACATTTACCACCATCAAAATCTTTAAAAAACGTTACGAAGGCTTCCTAATGACATATAATCATCAATATTAATCATATATTCCTAAAAAATAGATTCAATGAACTCTTAAAAAAATTATAAAATCTCAGATACATTTATGAATATTGAAATAAAGACTCTATATCATCAAAATGTTTGAATTTACAATTTTTTTTAAATATCCTCAATCAAAAATATTATGTTTAAACATTAATCATGACATCAGAAATCAACATTTGTATAACTCAAATTTATAACTTGAACTTTGTACAACATCAAAATATTACATAGAATATGTATAGTCCTATTAATAATAAATTTCTACAATTATATCTCCTGACTTCATAACACAATGTTTATACTATAACAACTGTATCATGGTAACATTATAATTATATAAAATTTATAGTTGAAACTTCATATGACCATAACACATCTCTGTATAGAAAAAATTTACTATTTCAACTTTGTGTAAACCTCATAGCATGAATTTTGAACCATGAACTTTGTATGAAATTTCCATCAACTTTGTAAAAAACATTTTACAAAATAAGCTTCACCATTATACAATAAAAATAATATTATTTGAAAATTAAAACATTTAAACAAATTTCCATCCATTTAAATTGATTTTTTTTTTTACAAATATCCATTTAGGGGAACTAAATAATTTTTTATCAATATCAATGTGGTGAAATTAAAAATTCTCATACAAATATACACTTAATGAAACTAAAAAAAATATTATAAATCTCCCCATGTTGAACCTATAAACATTACAAAAGAAATATTTCATTGAAACTGCTAACAATGTTATAGAAATCCTTTATATAAAACTGCAAACATTCATACATACCTCTGTTATGTGGAACAAAAATATTTAATATAGAACCCAATACTATTAAACTAAAATTATTCTAATATAATTAAATCTTATGAAAATTAAAAAAATTATATAACTATATCATGTGAAACTAGAAACAAAATTGGATACTTCATGATATGAAATATCAATATTTATTACAGAATGTTTTATACAATTTCCTTTGAAAAAACTCAGAATGAATAAAGATAATTTTTATGATACTAAAAACTTGAAAATCAAAATAACATAATCTTAATTAATAAGAAATAACTCTTAAATTTATAAACTGTCAATTATATAATGTTTCTTATCCTTATAAATCAATCATGCCTATTTGTTAAATACTGATAAAAAAATCAAGAATGTTAGAAACAAATACAACACCTTTAGTGTATCCATGTGATAATTACATCCAAGTCATATAAAATAATTATTTTTTCCATATTATTGATTACCATTTTTGTTACATCAAATTAGATATTACTTACTCTCTCTAATTGTATACTTTTTCCAAGAAATTGATTTTCTAAAGCAAGGGTTATTAATCTTTAACATCCTTTATTTATGTTATACCTTTCAATTTATTCTACTCTAAATGTATAATTTTATTATTTTTTATTATTATAGATTCCATGTTATTTTATTAGTAAGAGGACATAATCCAATATCATTACCCCACTGTCATTTGTGGTTATAATGATCAAACTATCCTGACACCATAAAACAATCCTACAATTTTGGTGATATAAAGTGTGTGGTTTTATAATAAATTAAATCCCTATTTGGACACATATAAGTGGATTTGGTTTTGGCGTAGATACATCAAGAGATAAAAACCCCAAAAATAGTTGGTTGAGTGTATCCTAATCATAATTATAGTGAATGGCGAATTGATCCTTACTACACACTCGGTTCGACAGTCCCATGGGACATGCTTTAGATGATCTACATATACTAGTAAAACCTTTATTATGGATTTTCCTATCAATGTTTTGGTCTCCTACCATTACAAATACATGAATTTTCCTACCTTGAAACCTAAATAATCTTATTAATTATAAATAGCTAGTAAATATAATTCCATATTATTCACTTATTTAATGTTTTTATTTGATCATTGTAAATCGATCAATATTCTATAGTGACTTCACCCATATATATTTATTAATTCAGTTATTGGGAAAATATTTTCAAAACATATAATTCTTTCTTCTATATGGTAAAATATTGTAAGATATGCCTAAGTGAGAAGTTTTACAAAGATATATGTTGTAAGTTCACTAAGATTTATTCTATTTAATCACTAATTATATGATTCCTTGCATTGTATGTTTAAGTGATTGATGGGACCCAAATTGATATGTCCCATAAGTGAACTATTATGTCCCATGAGACATCTATGCTAGGTTAATGGGAGTTCCCATATAGTTTATGTTAGATAACATGACCTAAGTCTTTAATAACATGTTTAACATGTCAAAATATGAATTCCTATTACTATATGATCATTTATTACAAACCATGAATTTATTTATTATCCTTGGAAAGGTTATGTTTGTAGTATTATTTCATTATAGAATTATTTTAATTATTTATTCCTTCTTTATAGATAATTACATGATCATGTTCTAAAAGCTTATACTATATGCCTCTCCTTATAAAGAATATAATAACACCCCTTTATATATTTTTCATTTCAACAAGAAAACAAGAATATTACTACGGTATAAAAATGGTTCCTTCATTAGGATAATATAGTTGTATTAATTAAGATGATGTATGCTAGGATTAGATTTAATTTTTATTTATGTCTCTAGTCTCCAAACACGACTAAACACATCAATCCTAGGAATTATGGTCTATTTATTATGAACCATTATAATAAAATATCCACCAACTTTGGGAAACTATAGTTAAGGTTATTATAGTGTTGGTGATGACTTATGTGACCTCTGATGCCCACATCCAATAGGCCATGAGTATATTGGAGGAATTTCCCTTATAAACCCCAGGAATATAAGATAAATACACCAATCAATTACACAAAAATAAATAAATATAACAATCCCATAATTTCTATAATGTAATATATAATCCAAAAAACCAAATGAAATACTATGAGATAACCCCTATTATAGAAACTCGAAGAACACAAATATTCTCCTTAGAAAAGGATGTTAATCACTAGTTTGAATATAGAATATCTCTTGAGAACCCAATTTTTTTATATACATATAGGTGTGGGAATAAAAATATACTTAGTAGGATCCTACAAAAAACAACTTCTACAAGGGTAGAGGAAACAGAAAAATTTCCTAATGAAAAGATAATGAAACTAAATAATTAGATAAATAGGTTATCTAGTTCCCCATATTAATTATGTATCACACATCAAAATGTAAAAAAATTTATGGTAATATAGTAATAATGAATATATATATATAAATGGTTCCTTAGATCCACTTAACTATTTAAATAGTTACCTATAGGCTTTAATCTAACATGTACAAACTCTAATATATACTCTATAAATCACCTAACCAAATAACACATTAACATATATTGCATATCTTCTCCACATTACTAATAAATACACTAACATCGAAATTTCTATAATATATACATATCATACCATGGTATATAATAAAATAATGAAGGGGATTAACAGCATTCCCTCCTCCTTCAATGTACACTCCCATTGCACAAGCACATCATTACCAATCTAACCTCAACCTATTATAACCTATTATTTGTTTGAATGAGATGGTGGGGAAGAGAGAGTAATTATAAATTGATATAAAATCCATCCTAGATGTTTGAGAAAACACCCAAAACCCAAAACCGAAAATTGAAATCAATCTGGATATGTGACATAGGTTGTGGTGTAAGAGAAATATATTAAACTACTATGAATATTTAATATAATACATACCAAATGTATGGTTCAACAACCAAACACTATGAATCGACAACTATAACCATAACCATTTTAAGTAAACATTTCTGCAACTTCAAACAAAAAAAAACCAACTTTACCGGTAACACATATTAGACACATAGTTATCCATACGATATATAATCAAATTACTCATTATCATGTATCAATATCCTTTTACAAATTATTATAATATTATTTTACAACCACTAACTAATTAATGATATTTCATTCATTAACCACATGAATCTTTATCTCCCACCATAATATTTACTATCACATTTTAAAATCATTACAAGCTAAATAGTTTCAATCAAAATAAATCAATATAATTAATTCTAGATTTATACCATCGCATAAATTAACATTGTATTTACCAACTCTATTTTTCTATTGACTTCATTTATTAATTGCACAATATTTATCCACATCCAGGTAATCATTTCATTAAATTATTCAATAATTTATTCATTTAAATCAAAACCATCTACATAATTAAAACATGTTAATTTTATTTATATATTTATTTCATTATTATTCCATAATTTCCAGAAACTAAAAAATTACCACATCAAACTCAAAATATCACCACATTAACAAATGAACTAGAAACGATAATATCACCACTACTACATCACAATATAAATAATAACACTATATCACTCTAATCACCTCAATAAAAATTCCACCACTTTTCAAAATGTCATCTACACTATCCCACATCTTCCACAAGACCATATCAAGAATGTATACTATTCCAAACACATAAACTACATCAAACATGTTATCCACCTCAACCAAGTTAATTCGTCCAACAAACAATACAAAATTAGAACATCACCTGGCTTTCTAAAAAAGAATTTATTTTTCCTAAAAATAAAATATCTACTATAGAGAATATCAATAGTGATATTTATAGTAAAAAATAAATTTAATCACAATAAAAAATAATTATAATTTTCCATAACAAAAAATGTTTCACTACTTATTTAGAAAATCCTACCATAAAATTAATATATTAAATTATATACTTCAATATATTCTTCTTGTAATGTTCCATATGTGATTACAAAAATGGTAAGGAAATCAAAAATCAAGATTTCAAAAAGAAGATCACAAATCAACGAAAACAATAACACCCGATCAATATCATGAAAAATAGATTATTAAGACAAAAATGAAATCTCTAATTTCAATTACTAAATTCCATTTTAATTTCATATTTATGTTAATTTCAAAAAAAATCAATTTAAATCATAGAATTTATAATTAAACTATTAGCAATAAAAATATAATAAATATTTTTGAATCCCATACCATAAACGTAAATACAATAATCAATGATTAGTAACAATAAATAACCAATGATCACATAACTTAGAAATCAGAAGAAGATTTCCAAACAATCTAAATACATCAGAATTCCATTATTAATTTAATACTAAACCAAAAAATAAGAGGCCTAAAAACTTTCTATGGATTTAGGATTAATAAGAATAATGTAGAAATTATGAAAGAGGAATATAATTAATTTAAATGTGGTCACAAATCACCTTGGATCAAAAGAGATTAATCACACAAAATAAGAGCCCTATATCCATAAAGAAATGAAAAATAACACTAATGTAGATAAATGACATGATAGGGTTCGAGTGGGTCCAAAAAGATCAAACCATGGGAATATAAGTGTCAATCATATAAGAGAAATTCATGAAACCATACCATGTAATAGTGAATCCATCACTACAAAAGAAATGATCTTACTCTAACAAAATTCAGAATCTAAATCCATTAAAATAATAATACCACCAATAATGACATGGCCATTTTTTTCTACATTGATGAGACCAATGAAAATAATATAATAACAATGATTTTAAAATATGAAAATGAACCTTCTAAATTATATATGTTTGTATAATATATAATATCATATACATTACCTAACAAAAACAACCCAAATATCATTTCATCAATAAAGAATAATCTCCTCGATGTGTGAATAAAATCCTTAAATTTGAATACATAATACTTTTAAACATATTATTTTATGATTTCTATACGTAAATATCCATAAATAATATAAAATGATTGTAAATTCATAGTGTATTTGGAATAATATGTTCTTAATACATAAAACACTGCATCCTTATTTTATTTTCCATTATCACCTCCTAAAATCCATTCGAGCTCCTAAATATAGATTGGATAACCTAGGGGATACATAAAGAAATGGGTGATCTAAAAATCCCAGTAAATGGATAAACATATAAGGACGCATAACTTGTTATTAGATGTTATAAAAAGATATCCTGAAATAGAAACCACATAAGTAATCACATTTAATAATAATGAATATAACATAGAATCATATGATTATTGATTCATAAGAAATTTGGAAGAAAAAGAAAAACATGAGTGAAAGATAACTATGAATACTATAAAAAATTGTGTAAAATTAAAAAAATAGATTTGTTTTACTACTAAATTCCATAGATGGTGTCTCATGATAATATAACATTACCCAATTCATTGGATCAAAATTTGGGTGCACTAATCGTAAGTTATATCGGTCTCACCTAACGTTGTCTGGGAGAATCAATCTTATAATAAACTTCAATGATAGAAAATATGAATAAAGTATATAAATATTGAATTTCATCATAAATCCCTTAGAAACATCCATTATTCATTTAATAAGTTGATTAACCAATGGAAAAGAAACATACTCCATAAAAATCTCATTGAAATATGATTAACCCATGGAAAAGAAATGAGTTATTTTTTTATCCCATTAAAATAATATTAATCAATCTGGGGAATGAATGCCGATAGAACCATTCAAAAATTCCCACACTACAGAAAAAATAACAACAATTGTTTTTGACACTAATGAATTAAAATACCATTATAACATCATTATTTTTTTTTGGGGAAGACAAAATTTTCATTTGGAAAATCAATTTAAAAATTTAAAAACTCAAAAAATATTGAGAAAACTTTTTATTTGAAAAAAAACCTTGGAAGCACATAAATTAAACTTCAAGTAAAATAGTTTACAAGATTATGGGAAAATCCATTCAAGTTTTAAGATTTTAAAATAAAAAAAAATTACTTTTTTTTTGAAAAAGGGACTCAAATGTAACCTATTTAGAAAACGTTAATAAATTTAATTATTAAAACCATGTAAAATAAGTTAAAAGATCATGTAAAATAGATTAAGAAATTATTTATTTAAAAAAAAACATTATTTTTTATAGAGACCTGACCCCAGAAGCCAGAAGTTCATGTATATTACTATTATATGTACATGATTACAAGGAATCAAATCCAGAAGGACCAAAGAGTTTAGTAGTGTTGGTAAACCAGATACATACATGAGTATTATTTAAAAAACAATAATTCACTAATTAAATATATTTTTTAGTGTAATAACTTCATTCCACTTATTGCATCCTTTTATATATTTCTTAGTACACTTCTTGGATTATTTTGGAATGGAAAAAAGTAAGGTTGATATCTAATTTTTATTTTGGGTTATGTATAATGGAATAAATAATGAATCAATGATCATAATGAACATGGAAAGGTAATAAGTGAAAACAAATGACATAAAACCAATAAAATTAATGGATATATTTTTTTGAAAGTTAACAACTAAAAACAGAAGTCATTCAAATATCTGAATAAGGTATTGTAATAAAGTGAAAACATCTGCCATTTAATAAATAAACAGAGAATAAAATGCATCCATAGTCTTTTTCCTAGTGAAAATCTCATGGATAATAAATTTTGAATCAAAATGACAGAAATTATTAATTATTGGACTTTATAATTCCTCGGAACCAGATACCTATACCTTTAGGACAATTTAACATATTATATTCAAGAATGTTCACTGTACCGTTTAAATATATGGGTATCAACTTATCTATTATTCTTGGAAGAAAAATAAAACTATTTCTTGCTAAATAATTTCATTTCATGAGACTACCTGTACATTGAGGGCATTATATTAAATAATCCCTAACCTATTTCTTACATTTCCAAATCATTCTTCATATATATAATAATCTAGTTAATTTAAAAAACAATGTGCCTTATCAAATATACGTATTAAGTAAGGTATATAAATTTATGTATATCTCCCCTGTAAATAAAACAACCATAAATGTAAACACCATAAATAAAAATTATATATATTTAAGAAAATGAACATATCCATGATATATGATATGGATAATTAGGTGAAATTCAATGTTAAATAATAATAAGAAATTGAATATTTCAAGGGGATAAACGAAGAAACAGAGTTAGTTAATGTCAATGTAATACTCGGTTAAAGGAATAATAAACCACATAGAATAAAAATAAATATATAATCTATTTAATATATCCCAGGTAGATTAAAATAAAGGGGGTTTTTTATGAATATAATTACAATAAATATATATTTTTAAAACATTGATGAAAGTATTCATTTCATTTTGAAAAAAAATTAATTCATAAACACTTTTTGGAAAAAATTCTTTTAAAATTAAAAATAAAATATAAAAATGATAATTAGATGATATTAGAATATTAAATTCCACACTTTTTCTACAAGATTAGAAGAATTTTTTTTCAAGGTAAAAGGGGTGAGAAGTTCCTTATTTGGAAAGATACAAGAAGATTATTTTGAAAAAATTAGTAAAATAAAAGAGGGAAAAAATTGATTTAATAAATAATTTTATAATGCTTTTAAAAAATTAGAAAACCATTATATAAAATGTAAT
Source organism: Viscum album (assembly GCA_963277665.1). Lineage (NCBI taxonomy): Eukaryota > Viridiplantae > Streptophyta > Magnoliopsida > Santalales > Viscaceae > Viscum > Viscum album. The sequence continues at coordinate 496,911,275 of OY728120.1, forward strand.
TTTTAGAAGAAAATAGGTTCTCTGACTAAAGAGAGATATTATGTCGGGTTTTTATAAAAACATTTTTTATAAATTATTTTGAGTACTAAAGAGTGGAAAAATGGAAATATTACATGAAAAAGGTCATGATAAACCAAAGTAGAATAAAATTTAATGTATTTTGAATAAATTATAAAATGATTTCTTTTTATGTAAATGAATGTGTAAATAATCCCAAACAAAAGATAATATAATGTAAACTCTTAAAAACACACTTAAATTTTAGTGATAATAAATCAATGAAATGATTATGGGTGTCATATCTAATTAAACATAAAACAAGTGGAAATATAATAATAAATATTAAAAATTTATAACATACATATTCTTATAATATTAACGACAATGAGGAAGTAATATAACACAATGAAAAGAAATCGTGTAATGAAATTATTTTCCACTTGGTAATGCTTAATTAAAATCCCCTAAGATGAAATAATTAAAATTGAAACTCAAAATATCATGAAAAAAATTATTATAAGTATAAGTTTAATTATGTACACCATATATAATAAATTATGGGAACAAAAATAAATTATGTCTCAAATAACGGAAATTGAGATAAAGTCCCATAAGACATAGTAACTTTTGAATCATAATCCCCAAGAATGATATAATATTAAAATGAAAATTAAATAAAATGAATATAAAATAATAATTATATAATATATCAAATGGTTCAGTAGATACACAATACAAATGAAATATGTTTTGGATATGGAGTATTCCTCACGGAATGAAAAGTGAGACCAGAATCCCCTACTTGGGGGGTTCCTTTTATGTGGACATCCTTTAACCTCTTGTATAATAGTTTTAAATACGTAACTAACATATAAAATAATGATAATTATATTTATAATATCATATGTAATATTCTTATAATATTTTATTAGTTTTTTGTGAATAACCAGTCATTATTTTCACTATTTTGGGTGTTAATGGCCTACTTTTTTGATTTATTTTTTGATTTTTTAATTATGTTCTTATTATTATAATCATAATTTAACCATATAAAAAATATATAACAAGATTTAATTATACTATTTATCCTGTATATATGTATTTATAATCAACCATAATATTTTTGGATAAAAATGAAATGCATCGTTCATTAAGATGGTAGGTCGTAGATACGCATGAATGCTACTACCATTTCTTTGTCGTATTTTAAAATAATGAAAAGTAAATGATATATATGATATATATGTTTATTAAAATTATAGTACAATATTTATGTCTTATATTTCAAATATGTTTTTTAATATAATTCCTTAATACATTCCATGTATATTGTGGACAAATCACATCTCTTTGAGGAGGTTGTAGTCCAAACTTCCCAAACCGATGTTATCGTGATCCCACAAAATGTAAATCATGAAGGTATGAATTATATATACAATAATATAGAATAAATAAACTATAAATATCATAAATATCATATATAAATAGTTCTCCCAGCATAATTCCCATCCATTAGGGGTGGTAAAGAAAACACAAACGACATTGTTTTGTGGGGCGGTAGTTCACTATAGACATAAATGATAGGTTTGTTACCTATTACATGTAAGTGTGTGTAGGTTTAGGTAAAAAAAATAACATAAATACGTATAATTACATTTAAGATACTAATTTTAATATATATTCATGGAATAATGATCATTTAAGGAGAGTATAAATAAAAAACAAAGTGATTGTGGAAGAAGGTTACCGCTTATTCGGGTAACTTATTTTGGTTTATACTAAATGTCTTAATTGGTGGGATTTATTCATAATGTGAGGATTATAGGTTGTGGATAGGGACATAGGGATATTATTTTATTATATTTTGGGTGATACAAATTTCTTTATAGGTATGAATAATAGGGAGGGTTGGTTTCTTTTAAATTGGAAGAGGAGTTGAATTCTTATAAATTTTTGTAAATGGAATTTCCACCCACTTTTTTCTAAGAAAAGTGGCCCCATTAATTGTAAACCTTATATAAAAAGTAATATAGGGTCTACATAATTCCATATAATGGTTCTTGGACTACTTTATAGGTCATTTATGCCCTTATTTTAGAGGTTTAGTCCTTTTATAAGTTTTTTTTCTTAATCGATGTAATAAATTTTAGTCACTTTCAATAATTTTTTTTCTGTGAAAAAAATAATTTGACCTTATTATAAATTATTTCTTAATATTATTATAATTTTAGAGTCCATTTTAACAAATTGAAATCACATATTTGGCTTATATTAATTTAAAATTAATTCTAAAAATTGGGTGACAATGTGGGTTTTGAAAGCAAAAACGTTCAAAAGATTGATTGGTTTTTATATATAATATTAAACATAAATTCATTAAAATAACCTAAATTGGATTAATATATTTAAATTTATCTAATTTTACTTCTAAATAAATCAAAACCATAGTATAATCATAAAATTAAATTAGATAAAAAACCATTCATGAATTAAAATTTGGTGTTTTTCTGTAATCAATAGTAAAATGAATATTCACAGAAAAATACCAAAAATTCACCCTAAGGCTTCTGTATGCTCATATTTATAAAATATAGATATTTTTTATATAAAATTTATAAAATTTCCAAAAATTGGATTTAGAAAATGTTCCCCACTAAAAGGTGGTAAAATTTCATTTTTTAAATTACAATATTTATGAATAAAACAAGATTTATTATTATCTTATAATTATAAAACCTCTTTTATGAATATAAATAATATTTTGTTGAATAATATATATATATATATATTTCATTTATATAATTAATTATTATTAATTAATTTAATTTATCATTATAAAACACCTGTGTGAGCATAAATTCACTTCTTTTATATCCAACTGGTTTTTATATTTAGTTAAAATTAATTGGTAACTTATAAATTAATTTTATATTTTATAAACCATTTTTTCATAATTTAATAAATAATATTCATAATCACTAATTTAATGTTTATGTTATATATTATTATCCTGAATACTAATGTTTTAACAGTATATTATTTTTAATAAAACTTGGTTTTCCGTGTAACACTAGACATCAAAGAATGTGTGATGCACACTAACTAATTTTTTCATGAATTGAAAACTATATCATAGATTTATTTCAGATATTAAATATATTTTAATTTCTTTTGATATTATATCCCCTTATGTGCTTGGTGTTTCATGTCATACACTCTATCGAATACAGTGTTCTTAATTTAGAATTTTGGGGTGTTAAACTCTCACCACTTTAAATATCTTGTTTGAAATCAATTTAAACTCCATATATGTAGTTTGTTGTTATATATTTCCTATTTTATAATCCCACATCATGAGACAGATTCATTTAAAAACCTCTATAGAGTAGATAATGTGAAATTAAATTTTTACAGTGACCAACATATAACTAGGCCAATAAGTCGGAGAACATTAGTTGCGTGTGGAGATATGTACATGGAGGAAAAGCATAAATATTTATAGTAAGTGATTGAGGTTATGTAACATTCCATTTCTTATTTTACTAGTATATCTTTAACCTTGTCATAGGTTTTCATTTTCCTTGAATGGGTAGGTTTAAGAATAAATTGTGAGGATACCTATAATAGAGAAGACAGAGATTTGTTAGACTCGATGCTTTTACCAGCCTTTTCTTCGGGCTTCCAGAGGGTTACATGAAATATAACTATATTAAATGATGTGTAATATTGTATAGGTGCATACCGTTATAAGGCTAATTTTGTGAGAATGTTCACAATTTGAAAGGATACACATCGTAAGGGGAATTTAGAAATCATGAGTTATTTAATGAATAATTTTCAATTTAAAACGACAAATTTTTGGTGGTTATGAAACATAACCATTTCACATACTATAGAGGGGTTAAACATCATGTAATACCCTAAATTTGGTTTTTAAATAGGCAGAATGACTGATATACTTTTTTTCCCTCATCTGTTGTTTCATTTCTCTTGACCCAAAGCCTTCCCCAGGTGATCTTAGGGCTCCTAACCCTTTTGGGCTGCTTCATTAGATGTTTGATCATCGTTACTCTTGGGATGTGGATTCCTTGGAAAAAATTCTAATCATTATTCATCTTTATATTTTTATCCTCCTCCCACATGTAAATGGATAATCTATAAATTGAATGACCTATAATTTCTATTGTATCGATTTTTTCGAGTTGAGTTTTGAGGTCTTATACACCTTTTTTCTCATTGGTAGGTTCTGTTACGAATGATGTTTTCTGGAAAAAGGTAGGTGGTTCTGTCCCATTTCTCAAATTTTATTAACCTTGTATATTTTGAATTATTTCAATTATTGATTTAAATTCAATTTCTCTAAAAAAAATTCAATTGTTTTTGTAAAATATAATTCCTGTGAATTGGGAGGTTAGAAATAGTTTTGAAATGAAAATTGGGAAAACACCAATTCCATTAAATTTGGCTGTGTTTATGGAAATGGGTTTATTTAAATGGTTTAATTTAAATTTTAGATTTAATAGAAAATATTTCAATTTAACTTTTGAATTTATTTTTTGAACTAAATTGTCAAATTTATGGAATTCATTTTGAAATGATTTCAAACTTGTAAAAATGACATAAAATGTTATGATAGAAACCCATTTCTTTTATCTCGTTAAAGATGCAATTTTTTTTTAATAAAACGTGTTTTAGTTTTAAAATGAAATATTTTCATTTGTAATGGGAGTAATGGGATTGAGTTTTATTTTATTTGACTTAAAATAAATTACCCATAATTGATTGTATGATCTCATGCATGCCTTTAGTATTTTGTGAGTTAGTTGGACACAAATTACGATAATACAACATTCAAAAACATAAATGCACCAGGTCCCAAACCTAATTTGATGGTGATGAGTCACCTTTAGCCAGTGTCTGATGGATGTGTGTATACAAATATTCTTATGATTAACTAGAGAGTGCAGAGTCCTATAGTATATAATGTTCATACCTATTTGAAATATAACCATGCTTCTCTCTGATTTTATATTTGAGATATAAAATATTCCAATGTTGTTTAAATGATTTACATACTCTCTATATTTATATAAATTAGTTTATATAATTTTTCTATTTAATCCATCATTTTAGAATCATTCCATCACTTGGAAGGTTATTTCTTATAGTAATTTCCATTATTTGAATTATATAACATGATTTTATTAAATATGATTTAAAATGGAAAAAAATTATTCTTAAAATTGAAATAATTCAAATTGTTAATATATTGTTTAAATCTATTATGGAATTTGTGGTGAGACCCTACTGGTATTTTTATTGCACAACCTACTTGTGCATTTGGGTGTCTATAAATTATATCCTTCTCAATTTGAGCAAGGAGAAATGATCACTTGTAGGTGTATCCAGATATTTAGCATTGGACATGGTGAGTTGTTTCCATAGGTACATGGGTTGTTTTCCCCTATTTTCTGACTTCGGATATAGTAATTTAGGGATTTAATTACCTATTGACATCTATTACATTATTCTAGGAGAGTTTCTTTTGTATTCATATTGACTTGCTTGTCTCTATTACACTATATTTTGTGAAAAAATCATTTATGGATTCATTTTATATAATGATCGGTGCTATTCACCGACCCATGGGGATAGGGAACACCCTATGGCCCATGTAACGACCGCATCAGTTATTGGGTTTCAGGGTACCCAAGGAGGTTCATGAAAAATTGGTATCAACGGGAGGTTGCATTATTGAGTTTATTATCATGATGTAAGTATGCATTGTGATATCCTATCCGAAATTAATATTTTGTTGGGATTGAGTTCATGGATAGATCTCAATGCAATGAACATTAGGTATCTAGGTGTGGTTATGGAAATAAATATTATTGATTAGTTATATTATTTTCCTTACTTTGATTTGTATAGAGTGATGTTTAAATCTTGTCTGTTCTATCAAGATATTGTTTATATTGATTTTTAGTTTGAGTGTTAATTTAATGTCTTCTATATAGTCTATTGATGTTTTGTATCATCATTCCTTTGAGAAAATGTGCGAAAATGATATAGGAGGTGGCTTATGATGAAATGCACTTATCGAATCCTCATGTGGACCCATATTTATTTGAGGTGTTATGCGCATTTTCCTGGCTATAGGGCATGCACCACCTCTAAACCCCATTAATTCTCTATATGAGGATCCCCAAGAGGGGTTTTCTTCAGAATCATTCTCAAGAGTTACATAACATGAATCCATGAGTTATCAAAGGATCCTCCAATACTAAACATGTTATGGAATGGGTGGGTAGGATAAAACGTAAGTTTGAGTTCATAGGGACACCAGATGAGATCACGGTAATATGTTCCACCTTCATACAGAAGGACCGTGTAGGAGATAGTGAGACATGATGGTGATGGAAAAGAAACATGGGGGATTATAATGGAAATACTTTAAGGTTATTTTCACTAAAAAATTATTTCTAGATTTGAAGGTGTTGGCTAATGATACAGAGTTTTTCAAGATTAATCAGGTTAAAAAACCGTGACTGAGTATTCAAATCGCTTTGTTGAGCTTGTCCAGTTTGTTCCTTAGATTTTATATAACAAGAGGATGAAGGATTGATGGATTTAGTTGGGTATTAGATAAGATATCTATTATATGGTATTCTTTATGAAGCTTCACACTTATATTTACATGTTAGATATGGATATGATGGTTGAGATCGATCTGGCTACAAAGTCAAGGTTGATGTGAGTTCCTTTTTGTCGATGTGGTAGTGTCTGTTTCTTCAATTAAATGTGGAAGCATGATGATTCTCACCATATTTCTTAGCCGTAACGTCATTCCAAACCTCCTAAAAATCTAGGTGGAAGTCCTTTGACTTTTTATTAGTTTAGAATTCTAGGACATTTTAAGAGGGGTTTAAGAGAGGTTCCAAATAACTATATCTTCTATAGATTCTCATGACACATATAGAGATTCATAAATGACTTTTCTACTCCACATAGTAGAATAGAATCATTATATCCTCCTAAATATGAGGGGAAATAATATGCTTCACGTATAGGAGGGTTCTAGACACATGTATCCAAAACTAAGCTACATCATGTTGTGGAAGAGTCTCTAGAGAGAATTGACATATGTCTAGAAACATTGAGACATAAAATTACTATTGCTTCATCATTAGTGATTCATCTATTTGATACTTTTTCATCTCATTCATTTATTTCAACCCTTATAATCAATCTTATAAATCTTCTTATAGATCATTTATCTTGTGAAAGGGATATTACTAGACCCATCATAATGAATAGAGAAAAGGGTCTCCATAATCATGCTTTTGTATTCTCTTTGTCCGATGTCGAGATGGATTGTAATTTCTGGTTCCTCAACATGAATCCTCTTGACTTCCTTTTTGGAATCTATTGATTCAATTCCAATAAATTGAGGCTAAATTTTTATGTTCGATGGGTCTATCTTACTACCCTTAGGGGGGTGTTAGTTATTTTTTAAGGAGAATGGGTCCCAACATCGACTAGAGCCGAGCCTTCTTATCTAGAACTAGGGAAATTAATATCATTATTTTCAATTGGTTTGGAGAAAAAATATTTGAGATGTGATCTACCCATATATGTCAATGAGTTTCCTGATGTATTTCCTTCTATTTAATCTAGGATTCCACTGGTAAGGGAGGATAAGTATTTTGGTATCTTAATGACTCACAATCAACCAGTTTCAATTCCCTATTACTATATGGATCCAACAAAAATTAAATAACTAAATTCCCAATTGGATGATCTTCTGGAGAAATTTATTATATGCATGAGTGTGTCACTTTGGGAAGTTCTATTTCTCTTCACTAAGAAGGATGATCGTTTTCTTTGCTTGAGTTTTGATTATGAAAATATCAGTAATGTTATGGTAAATAACAGGTACTTATTTCCAAGGATTGATTGTCTATTTGATCAGTTGAAAGAGGTGAAGTGGTTTTAAGAGATCAAACATCGATATGGTTTCCATCATTTGAGGATAAGAGAATATGACATTTAGAAACCTGCCTTTTAGATTAGTTATAGACATTATGAGTAACTTTATACTCCCATTGTTCAAAAAAAATTTCTTAAAGTTTTCATGGACTTAAAAAACCAGATTTTCCATGAGTAACTGGACACCTTTATACTAGTAGTTGTGGGTGATATCCTTTTTTAATCCATGTATAAGGAGGGTCATATAAATATTATAAGAAAAGTTCCGATTCTGATGAGAAATCACTCACAATATTCCAAGCTTTCAATGTTTTATTTTTGGATTTGGGATGTGAAATTTTTTGGACATGAGGTGTTTGAACAAGTTAATTTTGTTGATCATGAGAAGGTGAAGGCTCTTTTGACTTGGGAGAAACCATGAAATATCATCGAGTTACATTGTTTATTGGTCTTAGATTGAAATTATCAGCGGTTCTTGATGGACTTCTCAAAGTCGAATTCTATGATGACTGCTCTAACTCATGAGGGGGGGGGGGTGAAGTTTTCAGTGAATTATAAATGTCATCATTATTTTTTTGATCTGAAACATCTTTTGACAACTTCACTGGTGTTGACACATTCCGAGTCCAGGAAGTGCTATGTGGTATTTTTTATGCACTATGTTCAGGCTTGGGGAACATTCTTATGAAAGGTGATCATGTAGTTTCTTATGGATCTCTTAAACTTATGCCATGTGATAATAGTTATACAACCTACGAACTTGTACTTGCATCAGTGATGTACTCTCTTTAGAGTTTCCAACACTATCTTTTCATAGAAAGGATTACTGTGTACTCATAACACAAACTCTTGAGCTATATCTTATCTCGAAAAGATTTGAACCTCGTCCAATGGTATTGAGTGGAGTACCTTCAATCTTCTGAATCTTACATCTCTTATACCATGTGGAAAGGGATTGTTATTACAGTTTCATTGAGAAGAAAAATTAAAACCCTTATAGTGAAATAATTTTCTGATGTATATAATATGATGGATATCTTTACACAGTTGTGTGTTGGAGTCTAAGAGAAAGGGGATAAATTTTTTAATCAAGGGTTTTGTTTACTTCCTCTATTATCAAAATTATTCTTCATGACCAATAGTTTGATAATGAATTCTGTATAATTAGAGACTATCTTTATGGTTAGGAGATAGTTGTCATGTGGTCGTTCTCCAAAGAGGTTTTTCTATGTCATTAGAATCGATTGGCTGTGATGTTAGCAACATGGAAGGTTGTGATTGGGGGATATCATAATCCCAAACGGTTTGTGCACCCAGGAACCACTAAGATGTTCAATGAAATGATGCTGAATTTTTTATGGCCTGTTATGAATGGGGGCATTGCTGAGATAGTTTCTTGTTGTTATATATAGAAACAGGTTTTGGAAGAGCAACAGAATCTTCCTGGATTACTTTAGTCACTTCTAGTTCCTACATGGAAGTGGAATGAAATCTCTATGTAATTGTGGGATGGGTTTCCTCTTCACTAGATAAAGAAGAATGTGATATGTATTGTGATTGATAGGTTGACCAAGTCAGCTAACTTCATACCCATAAGTGATACAAGAAAATACAAGGAGTTGACAAATCTCTATGCAAAAGAGATTTTTAATTTGAATGGATTTCAATATACTATAGTATCTGAAATGGATTGTCATTTCAATTATCACTTTTGGAGAGAACATTAAGAGGCAATGGGATACCAGGTCTGTTTGAGCATGGCCTACCATTCATAGACAGATGGAAAGATAGGGAGAGATATACATATTCCAGAGGATATGATCTGCCCATGTGTTATTGACTTCAGTGGGGCTCGGGATGATAATTTGTGGATGATTGAGTTTCATTATAACTATATTTAGAAGTCTATGATTAAAATAGATCCTTTTGAGGCCTTTAATGGTTGTCCTTCTAAATCACTATTGTGTTTGTTAAATATTGGTGAAATTTCTTTAGTTGGACCAATTTTGTTTCATGAGATGATAATAAAGATTTAGTTAATTCATCAAGTAATATTGATGACAGATATCCAATATAAGACTTATTTTGATCTTTACCAAAGAACCATATAATTAGCAGTTGGTGACATAGTATTTTTGAAAATTTCACCCCATTTGGGTCATCGTTGGATATGCAAAAAGAGAAACTTGAACCTCATTTTGTGGTACCGTTCAATGTTTTTGAAAAGGGGAGGAAAATTTACATACCATTTAGAACATCCACCGCAGCTAATGTCGATACATAACATATTTCATATATCATAGATGAGAAAGTATTTTAATTGTATGTGCCCTCCCGGTCCATTATTTTTTGGGTTTTTTGTGGTTATAGATGTTTGGGGGAGGCTTGGAGGGAGTTATTTGAGGTTCCATTGCTAATGGTTTAAATTAGAGGAATTACACTTCATTTATTGAGGTTACGTGATGTGAAACGTATTTTCATGTCTTGTTTCAAAGGGTTCATAGTGTGTAATATTTTGACGTTAGAAAAATATAATAGATTGAGAGGAAATTCATTTTTTTGTAGGAAACTTAACCCTTGGTACTACACGACATGAATAGGTATTTCACATAATTTAATACCCTGATCCAAAATTGTTTTAAAATAATTTCCAATTGAACATTCATTCATTCAGTGGTTATTTCTTTCCCTCTCATTCATTTAGTGGTTTTCTCATTTCCTCTCATTTTTGTTCTTCTCCCAGAATTCTCTACTGTGGTTTAGGTAGGCTTGAGTTGGATGTTTGGGTAGCATTTTGATAATATTCTGCAACGGAATAGGATAATATTCATTTATAGTATTGTGGTTGTCACTTCTAGGCACTCTTCTTCCCCATACGGTGCACAAATGAGTTGAAAAACTTCTCTAAGGTAATATTTCACTTCGTTTCTCATTTTTTGTGTATCATGTTGAAGTTATATTCTCTTGTTTCCCAATAGATAATAGTCATGTCACACAAATAAAAGATATAAACCTATTAAATGAAATTAAAAGGGGTTAAAGTGATCTCATTCGTATTTTTCTATTTCTTTGTTGTTATTGTGATTATGTGAATTGTATGATCTAAACTCCCTACTGAAAATCAAGGTCGTTGGTGGTTCTTGGTTGCGCAATAAATAAGTTTCATGTTTTATAATTCCTATAGAAAAATGGTATATAGAAATTTGTAAATCACATTCACTTTGATAATAAATGGATTCTCCAGGATTACCTAGTTTCTATCATAACAACTGCGTTAACAAGTTGAACTATATAATAAATTCTTTGTTAAATATAGTTTTGTGTTATGCTTTGGTACGTAGGGTGATGTGATGTGTGGAATAATTTTGGTTGTGTGTGTGAGATAGACATGATATGAAGTGGTTATGTTGTGATGTGTGGGTACACTTTAGTTTTTGTTTTGGTATGTCTTTGAAGCATATGCGTGTGTTGTAGGTTGGTTTGGGTGGTATTGTGGATGAACTTGTAGACTTTACATAAACCTAAAATATAATGGAATATAATGACGAGAGATTTGTTAATAGTGGAATTTATGATATGTGTGGTCAAGCAAGGATATAGTACAGGTCATGTGGAAATGTATTACCAGATGGGGTTTTGAGTTGGGGATTGATTTTGTTGGAATGTGATTTGAGAGAAGGCATTAGAAGAATTATAGTGGTGGTTTCTATGGGTGGTTCCACCAGATCTTCTCCATGAGTTTCATGTAGAAAGATTCCCCTATTTCAAGAGTTTGATATATCGTGAATATGTGTTATACATAGGGAAATCTGATGCTTCTTTAGTTTATCTAGATTTATGTCATATGAGTTGACTTTTTTTCTTCTTTTGGTTCGAGCTTAGTAGTTTCACGGATTTTGAAGGAACAGTTAAATAATTTTTTTAATAGATAATAGATGTGGTTAAATGGATTAGGTTGGATATGTGAATAGGTTTTTGAAATTTTGTGTTTTCTGATGAATGTAGAGGTAACAACAAAAAGGTGACATCTGTTGGATGGTTTTTCAGTTTGGGAACTGTATGATGGGCTCGAGTCTTTGGTATCATGTATGTACATACTTGTATTTTTCTTTTTGATATCAATATACACCCCACCCTAGTTGAGTACTACCTGCCGAACACATCAATCATCATGGGGGGTGTGTGTCTTTCCCAAACATCATGGTGCGATGATGGATGGCTGGCCACCAACTCTTCCCTACTCCCTTGTTGAGGCGGTGATAGGCCATGATTCATTGGGAAAGATTTTTTTTGGTGAGGCCTAGGTGTGTGCGGGAGAGTAGTGCATTCCCATTTGATTTCTGGATGAAAGGGGTTGTGAATTACTAGGTGATTTTGGGATGAGAAATGTGGTTATTTCCTAGGTATTTTCAGGATGATATTTTTTGGGCATTCCCATGTGTCTTCAGGATGATATGTGATGTGGTTTGTGGCCTAGGTGTGTGAGAGAGAGATATAATGTGTTTTTGGGACCAGTGGGTGTGGGAAGGATGTGATGTGGTTTGGCGCCCAGGAGTGTGAGGGTGGGATGTGATGTGGTTTTTGGACCAGGTGTGTGGTGGTGGATTGAAATGTGGATATTTCAGAAGGGGTGAGTGCGTAAGGATGTTTTTCATTATGAAGAAGCAGGTAAACTAGTGGTAAGTGGTGTAGGGTACCCAAATCATCAATGCTCCTATTATATTACTTTACGTGACTTGAGTTACTTGGTGAGCATGCCTTTGTAATGTTTGGATGGATAGTATACCATGGTAAGCTTTGTTTGGTTCTATTCTTTTCTTAAAGTGTTATTAATATGCTTCCATCCACTTATGAATGATACTAATAGGTTTTAACTATAATGTAAACATTTATTATCACCCAACTTATATAAATCTGCTTTCAGGATTCAAGGAAGAATACAAGGATTGTGCTGGGTGTTAAAATCTTTGACTTTGGGATAGTTGTTCTGTCACTACTCTTCCTTTCTTTTGGTTCTTAATTTTGAGTTTTAATTAATTTTTTACATTTTTATTTTAATGATTTGTCTGGGATTGATTTTTTATTTTGTTTATATATATATATACCTTAGACTTGTTTTTAGGTTGATACATCTTCTCTCCTGAACTCTTTTTTTCAAAATTAATGTAACTCCTCCCATTTTGTGAGATTTTTTTACCTTTGGTTTTCTTCTTCACCTAGGTGCCTATTAGAGGTGGGAATCACATGTCATTATCTCTCCTTCTTCATTTACAACTCAAGAGGGGTATCTTTAGAGGGATGGGGTGATGAATGAATGGTGTCATAGCTAATGGTTGAGATATAGGATGGATTATAGAGTAGGGAACAATGAGTATTTCCTGGGTTGATAGGGAAATACTATTAGGTCATCTAGGTTAATGACATAGGATAGGGAAGACCAGCTAAGACATGGGATTTTAAGCACCCCCCCCCCCCCCGTGATCCAATGTATTAACTTTGAGGCTACGAAATGACCAAGTGATTCTACACCATTTGTGGATTAGAGACCCGTGGAAAGGTACATGCATCATAATGACTTCTATTGTAGTTTTATTTGGGATTCATTGAGAAGATTAAAATAGGTAAAAATTAAAGAAAATAATTAAAAGAGATAATATGAATCTTATATTCCATACTATTTGGGATTATGAAATATTTTATTTCCTTTTAAGCTTTGGCTCATGGTTATCTTCTATGTGTGGATTAGATAGTAGTGGTATATTAGGCTGATCCACATGATCAACAGAGCATTTATCCCATAGTGGAGGATGACCAATATCCTAGGACATTGCATGCATTCCAGTGACATGATTTGGTAACATACAAGGATTTGTTTCGGACATGGAGAGAGAGAAAGAGATGAACCAATGAGCTTGAGATCACCTTCAGTTTGATATTATACCTAGTGGAAAATTGGTTTCCTTTTTTTGTGAGTTAGATCTGAGGACTTGAGTTTCAGTTGTGGATTTTAAACCTAGGGGAGAGGAAGGAGGCTAGAATTCATTGGGTTGATATTGAGAAGGAGTTCCGAGTAGAATTACTTTTCTTTACTATGATGGTTGAGAATAGGTACTAGTTACTCTCCCTATAGTAGGGGAGTATGTAGGTACATAATTTTGGGATCAAGTGTAAGGATCTCCTTAAATTTTTCCTAGATCGTTTTCTGGATGAGGAGACTCTTGAGAGACGTCTATAGGATGCACTTCTTCCATCTATCTTGTACATGATTACCACCTTTAGATTTTGAATGTACTTATAGGTTTAGTAAAAGGTAAAGGTGATCTAGTGGATGAAATCACAAGGAGGTTTACTAATAGAAGGCACCCATCAGGGTTCTTTTAGAGGCTGCTTTACTAGTGGAAGGTCTCAAGACCTAGGATCTTCGAGGTTTTGAATGACATGGAGTTAACCTCATATGCTTCATTTTTGATTATCTAGTCTTCATGCCTTTCCTATAAATAAGGAACCAAAGTGTTTCATTTATGGGGTTCATTTTCATCTTTATAATTAGTTCCTAATTGCTATATGAGCTCAGTATGGTGGAGGTGGATAGATTCAGCACCATCCTCAACAGTTGTTTCCAGTTAGGTGGTTGGATTAGTAGGGAAAACACATTCATGCTATGCTGAGGGGAGATAGAGTAGTTAAGGTTCATCCTTAGTATGTTTCTCTGGGACCTCAATCTGGGCATGGTCATGGAGGAGGTCATCAGTAGAGGGGAAGTGGAGCTGTGCACGATCAGTTTCAACAAGAGGATGCAGCAGTTATAGAATGGCCTAAAATCATCAAAGGTATGATCTGTTTGTTTAGTACCCTTGATTGTACATTGTTTGATTTTAGATATGCACACTCATTTGTTTCACATTTTCTATCACATTCTATTAGAGTACATCTAGATAGGCTTCTCATACCCCATGTGTTGAGTGTTCTAGATAGAGGCCAGACTAGCTTGTTTGATGCGTTTTGGGGGTGTATAATGTTGATTTGGCCACATCAACCTCACGAGAATCATTTCTATTTATAGATTAAACCATAAAATATCATTCTAGGTATCTAATAGTTGTATTCACTTCATTTTTATTTCACCTACATCTGAAGGAGAGTTGTGTTTTCATATATGGATGGTGTGTGTGTAGTTTTCATTGGTGATCAGATTTTTCTGGTGGGCAGTCATCATGTTGATAACATTCTCTCTTTGTTGGATGATTTATTAGTAGAATTAGTGGATTCTGGAATGGAAGTGGTTCCCATTGTTTTTGGGTTGCTCTAGGACATTTTAACCAAGGATGTTGTGATGCTACCCTCTCTATGTGATGTGGAGTTCGGAAAAAACATTACAACTTGGGGATTCTAGGATTTTGATGGATCAATATCAAATCAAACCTTATGAGTCGTGGGACATGAGGATTTAGATAAATGATTTGATGAATAAGGGATTCATCTAGCCCATTTTGTCACTCTTGGGTGCTCCAATGTTGATTGAAAATAAGGCAGCTGTGGGTATGATGTTTTTCATAGACTATAGGAGGATAAATCAGGTGACATCCATGAACTGTAACCCTATTCCAAGGATACATGATATTTTTAGCCAGCTGAGAGGGGTATGTGGGTTTTCTGAGGGTGATACTGGTTCTTAATATCACCCATTGAAGGTGAAGGACCGATATACCCTGAAGGATGCTTCCAGATCTAGGTATGGGAACATCGAGTTTGTCTTTATGTTTTTTTGGTCTTATGAACGTACCTCCTTTGATCATGTGGATTATAAACTCCTACATTCATGATTTCCAGGAAGGGTTCATCATTATGTTCATTAATGATATCCTTTTCCACTAGAAGTCATCGGAGGAGCATGCCGAGCATCTTAGAACATTGACACAAGTTCATTGATTCCACAAGCTCGATAAAAAGTTTTCCAAGTGTATGTTCCAGAAAGGAGAGGTGAATTTCCTTGGGCATGTGGTGTCTCAGCATGATGTTGTAGTTGACCCATCAAAGGTTGAAATTTTTTCCTGTGTGGCACAAAATATTGTGGCATATGTTTGTAGTTTTCTTGGCCACAAGGGCTATTATCAGAGGATTATACCTGATTTCTCTCAAGTTGCAACTTTATTGACAACTCGGAATAGAAAGGATAATGATTTTGTGTGGATTGAGTAGTTTCAGGCAACATTAGGTTACCTGAAGGGTAATTTGGTTAGTACTCTAGTGCCCTAGTTTCTAGAGTAAACAGTTATGGTTAAGGTGTTATGTGATGCTCCCCTAAAAGGATTGGGATCAGTCTTATTGAAGTAGGGAGACATGATCTATTATGGGTTCAAGTAGATACATCACCATGAGTGTAACTATTCCACCCACGATCTAGAGTTGGAATTAGTAGTGTTTTCACTGAAGTTATGTTGGAATTACCTCGTTGTGGAGACAACTGTTCTGGGACTAGATGTGGTGAAGAGCATGACTGAGAAAGTTCAGATTTTTTGACAGAGGATGAAGTGTTGGGACGAGCTGAAGAAGTGGTATACCAGTTGGAATTTACAAAACAATTTGAGAGGATCCATGACTTCTTCCACTCATCTCAACTTCATCGGTATCTTTACGATGACACCATCATCCCTGACTTGGGAGAGTTGGGTATTGGGTATGAAGCGACATAGGTGGAGTGGTCGATAGAGATCCATGATCATTGTGAGAATGTGTTACATGGGTGAACCATTCATTTTTATCACTTTTCATGGAGTACTGGTGTCCTATAAAAGAGTACATTTGAGTCATAAGTGTAGATACTTTCCTAGTACTCATATTCATTTTGAGTTTTTTCTAATTCTATTTTCCATGTGATGTGATGGTTGAACCCTATTTTATGAAATGAGCTATTTTCCTTTTTTTGACATGTGTACAATATAATTTGTGATAAGGTCTTGACATATGAAAATAGGACAACCAAATTCATAATGGAGAAACAGTAACTATGGTCTGATTAAACTCATGTTGGTGAGTCAATGCCACCCAGAGCAGATATTATCTTTACATAGAGGATGGTATTCCATGATACAAGTGTTTGAGATGGATTGGTTTTTGAGGTCGTGTGGTTTGTTTAATTTTTGTATGGGTTAGGAGATTTTTGAAGAAGTATTCATGGATTTGGAGGATTACAGTCCCGCATTCGAATAACATAGAGTGGTTTATCATTGAATGTTGATGTGTTTTGTCATTAGAAGTGTTTCAAGTATAGTGAGACCCTATAGAGGAATATCATGGGGTGGTTGTTCGAAACCGTCTTTCATATAAGATTGGTTTTATATTCTCAAGGAAAATGATCAATTATGAGGTATATAATTTAACGATCATGTCCTCCCAGTCCATTACATTGTGGGTTTTTATGTTTTGAGATGTTTGGGGTAATCATAGAGGGATTTAGGAATGGTTTGGTTTCTAAAGACAAGAAGTTTGTAGATTACATGTCGTGTAATGTGGTTACATGATGTGAAACCGTGTTTCCTAGATTTTATAATAGGTTGCATAGTTTTTAATATTTAGGGGTTTGAAAAATAAAAAATGAAAGGCGATGCATATTTCCGAAAAAACCAAACCCCTGGAATGACACGATGTGAAACCATAATACGCATCATGTAATACCCCGATCTAGTTTTGTTTAGAAATAACCTTTATCCAAAATTTCATTCAAATGGTTATTTTCTATTTTCCGCTCATTATAGACGAACCCTAGGCACCCTAAGGAGTTCTTCAAGTCCACTTCCTAACTCTTTGATATGTTGATCTCAGTGGTTGTTCATTGGTGATCTGTGGCCAATCTGTGGTAGGTTTTCTCACTTATCAACAATTTCCTCTTGTTCGTCCCATAGGATTCATTGCAGTATCATGGTTTTTATTGATTTGTGTGGTTGGGTATTATTTTGATAATATTATTGTGCAGAATAGATTGATCCATGTTTCTAACTGTGTGGTTTTTGCGTGCGGCCATTCTTCTTCGTGTTGTGATGAATAGACAAGTTGAATGCTTCATCAAGGTAGGATTTAACTTTGTTTATTCTTATTTGTGTATCATGTGGAAGATGAATTCTGTTTAATTCCTATAGACTATAGTCATTCCAAAAAAAAAATTGATAATAATATGATAAACATAAATGAAGGAGGTTAGAGGGATCTGAATCCCTTGATTAAATGACATTGTTGCTATTGTGATATGGTGAATTGTACGGGCTAAAAACCCCACTGAAAATAATAGCCTTTGGTGGTCCTTTGTTTCACACTAAAAAATTTTCATGACTATAAATTTCTATTGGACAATTTTATATGGAATCTTCAAAATCCCACACACATGGCTAATAATCAGATTCCCTAGAATTACCATGTTTTTGTGATAAATTAACAAGTGAAACTAAAAAATTGAATTCATTGTTAAATACTTTTTTGAGATATTCTTTAGTATGTTGGGTGATGTGTTTCATGGGATAGTTGTGGTTGTGTTTGAAAGATGGATGTGATATGATGTGGCAATGTTGTGATCTGTGGGTATGCTTTGGTTTGTGTTGTGATACGTCTGTGAAGCACAAGTGTGTGTCGTGGATTGGTTTGGGTGGTTTAGTATATGAACATGTAGACGATAATTAAACCTATGAATTTAATGTATTCCAGGGTTGAGATATTTTTTGGTTGTGGGATGGATGATAATTTTATTGTAGTGGGGATGCAAGACTTGTTAAGAAGAAATGTGTTTCTAGATGAGGTTTTGATTTGGGATTTGGTTTAGTTAGAACATGATTTGGGATGGGTGAGTTTGAAGAATGATATTGGTGGTTGGTATGGGTGGTTCTCCCAAATCATCTACATGACTATAATGAAAGAATTATCTCATGTTTATATAGATTGATATATCATGAACATTTGTTAAATGTAAGGGAATATGAAGATAATTTTTTATCTAGATTTCCACCTTTTAGAGATGAATTTAGTTGCATTTATTGTACTGGGAAACGCTTTGTAGTTGCCCAAATAGTTATGGAATGGTTAAATAAATTACTTAAAAAATTATGGATGTGGTTAAAATGATTTTATTAGAGATATCAATGGGTTTTTAACATGTTGTTTGTTGGGATACATTTAGAGGTATCCATAAAAATTTAATATATGTGGGATTGTTTTTAGATTGGGAACCATTGGTTGGGATTGAGTTTCTTGTATAATATATGTACCAACATATATTATGCTTTATATTTCTATATTCACCCCAACCTTATTGAGGACTATAGGCCAAACACCCCCTTTTCCACTAGGGATAGTGTATTTCCCAAACATCTTGGTGGGAGGATGGATTGTTGGGAACCCACTCTTCCACTCTCCCTATGAATGGTGATTATAACCCAATTTTATTTAGGCATGATGTTTTTGGTGAGGCTCTAGTGTGTGCAGGTGAGTTGTGAATTCCCAATTGTTTTTGGGATAAGATGTATTTTTTCATTCCCTTGTGTTTTTGGGATGAGACGTGTTTTTCTTACCCAAGTGTTATTAGGAAGACATGTGTTGTTCTTCCCAAGGTGTCTTTAGGTTGAGATTTGATGTGGTTTGTGGCAATTGTGTGTGGTTGTGGGATGTGATGGGATTTGTGGCCCATGTGTGTGTGGGTAGGATGTGATGTGGTTTGTGGCCCAGATATGTGTGGGTGAGATGTGATGTGGTTTTTGTCCTAGGAGTTTGTGGGCGGGTTTTAATGTGGTTATTTCAGAAGAGGTGGGAGTGCAAGGATTTTTTCCATTAAGAAAGAGTGGATAAACTAGAGGTAAGTGGTGCGGGGTACGCAAATAATAAGTCTTCATACTATATTTCTTAACTTGACTTGCATTACATGGTGAGTGTTACATGGTGAGGTTGGGATGGATAATATTCCTTGATGGGTACTCTTTGGTTCTATTGTTTTCTCACAATGTTATTAGTATTCTTCCTTCAACTCGTGGAAAAGACAATTTTGTTTTCCCTACTAAGTATACTTGTTTTCTCACCCTAATTTTATAAAGATGATTTAAGGTTTCCAAGAGGACTATTTGGACTGTTTTGGGCATTACTACCACAGACTTGTGGATTGATGTTGTGTATAATTTTATACTTAATTTTGGTACAAAATTTTGAGTTTTATTGCATTTGTAACAGTTTAATTTTAAACATGCATGTGGGATGGATTTTTCATTTCTTATAAGCATATATATATATATATATATATATATATTTCGTGGAGTTATGTTGAGGTTGATACATCTTATCTCCCAATTTCAGTTTTTTTAAAAAGGTAATGCCTCCAATTTTTGTGATATTTGTATACCCTTGGTGTTGGCCACCACCTTGGGGCCTACTAGTGGTAGTACATAGTGGTTATTATCTATCATTTTTCATTTCCAGATTAGTTGGTTCATCTCTATATGGGGGTGGTCATGATAGTATTTATCTGATCCATCTCATATTTCAAGTTTAAGTGATATTCAAAATGAACCTAACTAATCATTGACAGAGCATCCATTCAGGATAGTTGAATCTGAGACCAAGGTACTTCATGAGAGGATGACAACTTTATTTTTTTTCTATGTTATCATGGTTAGGATATTCATGAGATACGGTAATGTGAGGAACTAGTAAGAGAGTAGTGGCCTCATCTTCTGAGCATGGAAGATTCTTCATATGCATTTTGGGGATAGAATGTTTTTATGGTGGGGAGGTTGTAACATCCCGCTACCGATCTTATAGGAGTGACATTAACCACGTCTAGGTTTTTACCTTTAATTGACTAGGTAAGGTATTAAATTAATTGTTAGGATACCTATAAAGGTTATGTTATTGATTTTTTGGACTCTTATATTTATCCTTCCTTTTATGTAGTCTTAGAGAGGGTTAAACGCTGTGAAACTAGGTAACACAACCTGTAATGGTATCTTGGTGCATATCGTCAGAAGGTTCAGGTCATGAGAAGATTCAACCCATGAATGGTTACACACCATGACTAGAATTTACACTTCGTTAGTTATTTAGTGAATGGTTTTCAATTTAACGTGACAATTTTTTTCTAGGGTTACAAAACATAACTATTTCACGATGTTTAGTGGGATTACACGTTGTGTAATACACAAATGAAAATTTTTAAACAGGTAGTAGAACTGGTATTCATTTTTCCTCTCCTCTCTAGTATCTTTTATCTCATCTAAAAGCCTTTCCCATTAAATATTATGTTCCTACAACCCTTTTTAGTTCCTTCATTCTACGTTTGATCATTGTTGAACTTGCAGTGTGGATTCCCAGGAAATCCATACCCTCATTCTTCATCATTATGTGTTTCTCTTCATTTTTTATTTCAAAAGATCATATGGAAATTTATGTATCTATGATCTTTAGTGTTGGATCTCATTTCTAGTTCATGTTTTGTGGTCTTCTAATCCTTTTTTCCCTTCGACAGGTTCATTTGCGTGTGTCAGTTTTTGGAAAAATGTAGTTAGTTCCACCCAGTTTTCCCAAATTGATTGTCCTTGAATTTCTCGATTACAAAAATATTATTTCATTTCATTGAGTAAATCCCAGTTCTAGTGAATTTCATGGTTTGAAATGATTTTTGTAATAAAAACTGGGAAAACCCCCAAATTCAATTGAACTTGTGTGTGTTTATGAAAATTGGTTTTTTAAATCATTTAATTTAAATTTTAAATTTTATGGAAAATATTTCAATTATATTTTTTAACTTAATTTTGGAAAGGAATTGTGAAATTGATTGATTTTTTTTCAAATGATTTCAAACTTTTGAGATTTTCTTAAAATGTTTTTATAAAAGCCCAATGGGTTGATCTAGTTAAAGATTCATGTTTTTTTAAATCACCTTTGGCTTTAAAATGGAAAAATTCTATTTGAAATGATAGGAATATGATTGAAATTTATATTAAGTAGTCTTAAAAAAATTACCCATAATTGATTAAAAGATCACATGAAAGACTTAGGTTGTTTGTGATTTATTTGGATGCCCTCTATGATTATACAACATTCTAAAACATAAATGAAATAGGCCACAACCTCAAGGGGATGGTGATGAGTCACCATTGGCCAGTATCCATGGTACATGTGTATAATCATGTTTTTTATGATCACTTAGAGAGTGCAAAGTCCTATATCCTAGAACCATCATACCTATTTATAAGATGACCATATTTCTCAGTTGTTTTATTTTTGATATATAAATATATGTTAATTTTTTTGAACTTCTTTACATTCCCTCTAGATTTATATAAAACATTTCATATAAATGTTTTATTAATTCCATTATTTATTAGTATTCCTTCACTTATAAAGTAATTGAATAATGTATTTTCCATGATTTGAATTTTATAGCATGATTTGTTTAAATACGCTTCAAAATGCCAACCATATTTATCCTTAGAATCAAATTCATTATTTTGGTCGACATATTACTGGAATCTGCTGTGGAATCCTTGGTGAGATGTTCCTGACATTTTTAGATTCCACACAACTTATTCTGTCATGTGTTTTTATATTATCTCTAACCTGGTTCGAGTATGGGGAAAAGATATCGTGGATCTGGATCTAGATTTTGAACCTTGGATGTGTTGAGTTGTGTCATTTGCGACTTGTGTTGTTTTTCTTAGTTTTGTTACTTGTGTTGTAGTAATTTGGTATTTAATTCATTTTGAATTCTAGTACATTAATCACCATGGAGTTTCTTTTCTATGCATATTGACTTTTTTTTATTTCATTCACTATGTTTTGAGGAAAATTCATTCCCACTTGCATGTTGTATAATGCGATATTTTATACCTCGAAACATGGGGATTAGGAATTACATTAGGGATATATGAAGGATGGCTTAGTTAACGAGTTACCAAGGCATACAGGCTGGTTCCTGACTGACCATCAATACCAAACAAGTCAATCCTCATTGAAATGATAAGGGCCGCAAAGCCATAAAGATGTGAGGATTAAAAATACCATCCTTTCAAGGTAATTTGGATATTTTTGTGATAATTTTCCATATATTGAGTAATTATTTTACTACATAATAATATAAGGAAATATAACTACCTGATATAATTTTATAAACAAAATTTCTCCATTTGGTTGATCTTCGATCAATTTCCAATTCATCCAAAAATTAACTTTCATTCATAATGAACTAGAATAAAATTTTAATAAATATTATGGACTATAAAACAATGACAAGTCTAACTATTTTTACCTAAATATTATCCAAAATGAATATGGTTAATTCAATAATATCTAATCCAAAAATGGATACTACTGGTTCATTAATAATATTTTTTCATAAATTGTAAAAATAAAAATAATAATATATTGACCATGAAATTATTTTGATCATTGGTTGGAATTGAAACTTTATCATCCTTCTATCATGGGTTCAAGTCTTATGGCCTTTCAAGACCTATTGGATTATCACCCCTAATACTGGTTTTCCTTTTCTAAAAAAATATTAATATATTTATAAAAATAAAAACGATGGAAATCCTTGAAATAAGGTTAACCACTAAATATAATTTTAACTATGTTTTTTATACAAACTCAATACATAGGATCATCATCCATTTTATTTCAACATATGTACTTCCTTTGTCTAAGGTTTAACCATAATATCATTTTTTGGATTTCTAAATCACGAAACCTTATCTTAAATCTAATTGAAATTTGGATTAAACTAGTTTATTCATTGGAATGATCTATTCAATTCATTCATAATGGGTTGTAATGAAAATGTTAATTATCCTAAGAATAACCCTAGATAGTGTCAAATGTGGTGCACAGTATGGACCGCCGTTGTGTACTAGGTTGCACTCAAGTTCGGTTCGACACAACTTGTCTGATTTGTTACCCCTATGTACATCTGTTCCAGAACCACATCCATACGTAGTCTCCAAACTATGACATATTTTAAGAAATATCCAATAATATCTACATTAACTAAATTATATGATGTTCTTCTATACTTATCCCTAAATAATTCCTTAGGGATATCTTTTCTAATCTATATTTTTCTAAATCTACTTCCCAAGGTTTCTACTAAACATTCGCTAATACTAACTATAGAAACCCCACCCTAGATTCCAATTTTTGGTTTCTACTACAATTACATTAGCATGATTAAATTAAATAAATTACCAATGGACTGATGATTTTCATATTTTTGTAAAACTATATTACTTACACATGTCGTATATTGAAAATTAATTCAAAAATTACAACATAATTTTTTTAGGATAATAACTTTATTCCTTATAGAAACTCTATTCTTATCTTTCTTAGTGCGTTTATTACAATCAAGGGGAATGAAAACGAAATACGGTAGGGGGAAAACTTTCACTAATGGATAAGTGTAACATAAGAAATATTGAATCAATGAGCTAAATCAATATGGGGAGATAAAAACTAAACACACATGAGATATAATCAATAAACTAAATGTATAAATAAATTAGAGAGGTAATAAATGAAAACACATGCTATTAAAATAACTAGATAATGAATAACCAAAATGGAATGGTATGAAACTGAAAACAAATGTCATTTAACCAACAAACTGATAATAAAAAGCAACCACTGACATTTTTATAGTAACAATATCATAGATAATAATTACCAAATCAAAATTAAGGAAATACTTAATTATCATATATCATGTTTACTACGCACATGATACCTTTATCATTGTGTTGGTTTAGAATACTATTATCAATACCTTTCCCAAGACAATTTAAATCTTTAGGTAGAAACCCATCAGTTATGATTGCAAAAAGAACATAAACGGTCTGTCAGAAAACAATTTCATCTCATGAGACTACTTATATATAGAGGGGATTACATTAATCATTCCCCAACACATGTCTTTCACGTACCAATCATTGCTCGTATATCAGATAATCGATTTAATTTAAAAATATTTTTCCTTATCAAATATCAATATTGAGTAAAGGATACATATGTATCAATACTTCCGAGTAAGTCGAATAACCTTCATATTACACATAGTATATAAAAATGATATGAGTTTTAGGTAGTGAACATATCCATGAAAAATGATATAGATAATTTTTCTAAATTAAATGTTTAATGATCATAGGAAATTGAATATTTCATGGGTGCTTACAGAGAAATAAAGATATTGAATATCAATACTATCCTTGATTAGATGAATCATAAACCATTCCGAGGAATAATAATTATGGAATCAATAAAAAATATCATATGTGTAGAAAAATAAAGGATTGTGTTTTTTTATTAATGGAAATACTATAATAATATCATTTAAAAACATTATTGAGGAAAATATTCACATTATTTTGAAAAAATTGAACATCCAGTTATTGGAAAATAACATTTTGAAATGATTTTATATAAAAATTAACCATTTACCCTTATATAGGAAGCCTGAACCAAATAATGGAGGGTCATTCTATATATTTTTTACAAGCTCAAAAGAACATTCCTTTTATATGGTAAAAGGTTAGGAAAGTGACTTGTTCAGAATGGAAAAAAAGTATATTAAAAATAGTAAAAGAAAAAAGGTTATAAATTTCTTCAATAAATCATTTTTTAATGTTGAAAATCATTTTTTAAAACCTTTTTAGAAAATAGTTTTTTTAAAAGAAATCCGGATCTCTGACTAATGAGAGAAATGAAGTCGGGTTTTCTTAAAAAATATATAAAACATTTTCAGTATGAAATAGTTAAAAAAATGGAAATATAACATAGAAAGAGTCATGAATAACCGTAGGATAATAAAATTAAAGGTTTTATTATATAAATATTGTATATTTTCCTTTACTATAAAATCATGTTTATGCAATTCCAAAGAAAATGATATAGTGATGTAAACCCATGAAAATAACCAATAGTTGAAGTGTGAATAAATCACTAGATATATTATGAATGTCAAATTTATTTAAATATAATGAAATTTGGAATAAAAATATACATTAAAAAATTATTTCACACATAATTTTATAACATTAATAATAATGAGTAACTAATATTACCGAAGGAAAAGAAATTTGGTTATGAAATTTTATTCCCCTAGGTAATGCTTAATTAAAATCCCCGTAGGTCAAATAATAAAATTTTAAACTAAAAATATAATTATTAATAAATTATAAATTACATTATATTTCAAATTGGTAGTATGTACCCTATATATAATAACTTAGGTGTACAATAATAAATTATTTCACAAAGAATGGAAATTGAGAGGAAGTCCCTTACTACTTAGTAACATCTATATCATAATCCCCATGAAAGATATAACCTCCAAAAATATAATTAATTACATTAATATAACATAATTATTCATAAGATATATAAAATGGGCATTTATATACACCAAAAAGATAAATAAGTGGTGAAAATCATTTATTCCAGATGGAATGTAAATGAAGATAAAACTCTCTTTCATTGCGTTTCCTTTAGGGTGAACAACCATTTACATCCTATATATTGTTTTTAATAATGTAAATAACTTATAATATGATAATTATTATATTTATAATATCATATATAATTCTATTATAATATCATACTACCCATCTGCTTATAATATTTAATTATTTCCACAATTTCTGGTGTTAATGGCTTAATTTTTCGTGTTTGTTTTGAGTTTTTATTTTTGTTCTTCTTAATTAGATCATGATTCAATTATCTACATAATGAAAAAAATTATATAATTATCACATATAGAAATTATATAGGTATTTATAATAATCCAAAATATTTTTAGATGATAAAATAAATGCATAGATAATGGAGATGATAGACTGTACGTACGCATGAATGATACTTCCCTTTCATTGTTGTTTTTGGAAATAATTAAAATTAAATAATATATATTTATATTAATTTTTTTTTCATATTTATGTATTATATTTGATATATGTTTTTTAAAATAATTCCTTAATACATTCCATGTATAGCGTGAAAAAAAATACATAGCTTTGAGGAGGAAATAGTCCACACTTCCACAAACGATGTTATCGTATTCCTGATAAATGGAAAGCATTAAATTATGAGTTATATAAATATTAAATAAGTATAAATATACTATATATATCATATATATAATATAAAAAAATAATGTAGGAAATAATTTCCCACCATGATATGTGTTATTGTAAAGACTAAGGAAATCATTTTTCGAGGCAGTAGACTGCCGTAAACATAAATGGTAAGTTTGTTACCCATTAGACTGAAGTCTGTATAGGTGAAGGATGAAAACATAACATAAAAAATCTTAGTATATTTTGGTTACTAATATTTATATATAATAACATAATTATTTTAAATTAAGGAGATGAGAAATAAAAAACACCAAAGTGATCTTTGAAGATGGTTACCTTTTATACGGGTAACCCCTTTGGGTTTTTACCAAATGACTTCCTTGGTTCGATTTCTACTCAAGGTGAGGCTTAAAGTATGAGTATTGGGATGTAGGGTTCGTATTTGAGAATATGTTGGTCAATAAAAATGGCTTGATATGTGTGAATAAGTGGGAGGGTTGACTACCTTTTTATAGTGTAGGTGGAGTAGCATTCTTGTAAATTTTGGAAAAGTGAATTCCACCCACTTTTTTCCTATAAAATGTGGATCTAATAATGATAAAAATTGTATATAAGGAAATTTATGGGTATAAATATGGTAAAAATTTGAATTTATGAAATGTTTCTTGGTCATTTAGGTCCATCTATTTAATGATTACACCATGTTAAGATAATTTTTTTCTTAATCGCATTCACTAATATTTTCTATAAAAAACTAAGTTGATATTATTAGATATTATAAATTATAATTATTATAAATTAAAATTATTATTAATATTGAATAAATTTTAATAAATTATAATCAACATTTTTTTTGAAAGTAATTTAATATTAACCCCACAGACAGGATGAAAATGCAGGTTTTTAAAGAAAAAACATTCAAAATTTTTCTAGGTTTTTATTTCCAATTTCAAATAAAAATTTATTCTAGAGAACTAAATTGTATTAATATATATTAAATTTATCTAATTTGAATTTAAAATCAATGAAAAAAATTATTTTCCCTAAAAAATAAAATATACAAAAAAATAGATTTGAATTAAAATTCAGTATTTTTTAATATTCATTAAAAAATAAAATTTCATAGAAAAAATAAAAAATTCACCCTTCGATAAATCTTTTGTTCTAATTTCAAAAGAGATTTTTTCTTGAAATATAAATTTATTAATTTTCCAAAAATTGAATTTAAAATAGGTTCTCCTTTAAATGTCTGTAAAATTTATTTTTTAGGAAAATACTAATTTTAGCGTAAAACTAGTTTTATTCTTATCATATTCATAACAAACCATTAAATGAATATAAAAATATTTCGTTGAATATATATATATAATTAATATAATTAAAAAATATAATTTATATTAATTTATTATTATAAAACACCTCTGTGAGTATACAAACATTTCCTCTATATTTAATTGGTTTTTCTTTTCATTTCTAATTAATTACTAAAATATGAATTCATTTTATATTTTTATAAACCATATATTTCCCTAAGTTGGTTAATATTATTCATAAAAACTAATATAATGACTAAATTATATATTATTATATTAAATAATAATTTTATAATAATATATGGTTGCTCACAAAACATTGTGGTGTGTGTAATGTTTGCTATCGAAGAAACTCATTATTTCGTGAAACATAGATTTACTTATTTTTGCATACATTGTAAGATATATCATAGATATATTTATAATAGTAAATATAATTTGAAGTTCGATATACTGTATTCCATTTTTATCTTGCTTTTTCATGTCGTACATGCTATCAAACACAATGTTATTGCTTTAGAAATTTGGGATATTAAAATTTTGATTTTTTAAAATATAGATATGGAAGAGAAATAGGCCTGATATATTAAGATAAATACAAAATAAGTATCACTTAAAAATGATATTATTGATTTTTATTTGATAAATAAGGGAGTAAATTGAAATTAAAAATATGAATAATATTCATAACCAGAGGAAAATAAAATAGATAAGGTTTGAGAAAATAATATTACATTATTTTATCCCAAATAAACATGAACTTAACTAATATGGAATGAAATGAGATTGTAATATAAGGCCTTTTCCAATTTGATAACTCATAAATCATTAGCAACATTAAATAATAACATATAATGAAACATTAAATATAATGAAGATAAAAATATACATGATATAAAATTCCATAAGCCCATTATTTGTAGCTCAAAAAGAATATTGGTACATATCATAAACTTATCTCCAAAAAAATAAATCTGGGATGATTAATCCTTACAAAGATTAGATTATTGAATTGAGAGTTAATTAGTTTATGTAATATGAGTAAAAAATTAAAATAAACACCTAATAAGTGTAAATGTTTAATAAAAAAATAATATATGAATTCACACATAATCATATCATAATATTGTTAATAACGATGTTTTATAACCCAAAGAAAAGAAATTGAGTTATGAAACTCTTTTCCACTTGTTAACATTCTAGTCTATCCCATTGGATAAATTAAATAAAATAGAAACATAAAATATCATTATTTATGGGTTATTATTTATATTATAAGTAATATGGGAGGTATACACACCACACAATATAAAAAGTGTTAATAGTACAAATTTCTCATTGTATTAAAAAGTGAGATGAGAAAAATTATTACAATGTTCATATAATTAATATGAGAGTAAATAAATTGGGTAATTACATGTATACATTTTATATAATTAATAATAAAAGGGTAAATTCAACATAAAAAATTAAATTTTATTTCACAAAAACAATTAGCACAATATAATAAATGTGTTAGTCTTATTACCCAATAAAAGTGAATCGAGTTTAGAAATGGTCTACCTCATTATTCCCTTTAGTTGAAAATTATATCACCTCATTTATTGTGGTTTTAAAGAAGTTATTATATTATAACAGGAGGATATTATATTTTGTAATATCATATATGGTCCTTTTAAAACATTATATTACCCATTTTTTAGTAATCATTAATTATAATAATTGTTTTAGGTGTTATTTTCCTTTTACTCTGCTGGATATATATTCATGAATGTTCTAGACCTTGATCATAAGGTAATGTTAAGTAAGATAAAAAATAACTTAAATTTTATAAATACATATACATATTTAATGACATTATTTAATTTTATAACATGGATGATGAATTCCATCTCTTCATGGGGATGATATGTTATAAGTTTGCATGAGCGACATTATCACTTCCTTAACTTGTGAAAGGGTAAGGAATTGAATTTCATATTATTTCTTTCATAATAAATATCATGTAATAAATTTTAAAAATATTCAATTAATTTATCTTTTTTAAACATCCATGTAAGTCATATGAGAAAAAATATTTACATTGTTTCGTGAGATGGTATTCCACTGTACACATGAGCGACATTATTGAATTTATTAGAAAATGGAAAGTAATAAGGTGTTTGTAATACTATAGTTATGGGAGTATAATTATATTATAAATATATTATATATACATTAAATAAGTCTTTATATCCATCAGTGAGAAGCAGTTATGAAAAACAAATTATGTCAGTTCTCGAGGAAGTTCTCAGTCGTACACACGGTCAAAGGTTTCCTTTCCCATATGAGGGAGGTGGAGACGGTTGTTGGTAATTAACATAACATAACCAAATATTATCATATAAAAAATAATGAGGTAAATATATATGATTGGTTTAGTAATATTTTTATTAAGTAGAGTATGAAATAAAATAAAACGCTCGATTATGGATATTACCACTTCTTCAAAAAAATTCTTTTTGTTTAGACAAAAAGCCTATCTGGGGTTAATATATAACCAAAAAATGTATTCAAGTATGTAGGAATAGATTTAGGATGTTATTTATGATTCTTTTGGCAAAGCCAATGGGTATTGTATGTGTAAAGGGGAGGGGATAGGGTGACCTTTTATAAGTGGGGGAGAGGACTGACATGGAATGTAATAAAAAAAATTCCAGCCATGATTTCCTATAAAAAAGTAAAAAAATGGACCATTTTTAAACTATAAAACATATAAGGTATAAATATCAATATAAGATCGTAATTATACATGTTTTTTTTCCTTTATAAACCTTATTCTATGAGTTTAACCCCCTGCAAACCCGTTTTTACCTGTACCACAGTAAATAGTTTTTTTTTGCTTTTACTATTAGTTATGGTAAAAATTAAACATGAAATTGATAGATAATATAAATAATTATAATTCAAAATATGGAATCGATTTTTTCCAAATTAAACTTACATAATTGGAATAATTTAATTTAATATTAAAATTATAGTTACTTCGAAAAATAGATTTTCCAAAAGAAATACATTCAAGGGATTAAAATGTTTTTATACCAAATTTCAATATAAAATTACATCTAATGAAATAATTTCGAATAATAAATAGATATTTGAAATTATTTTACATTTAAAAACACATTAAAAAAAAATTTCCCGTAAATTTGTTAATATAAACAGTATTTTAAAAAATTATATTTTTTTAACAATTTCTCGAAAAATGATGTTTTTTAGAAAAATCCCAAAAATTCACCAGAAGATATTTTTGATTTTACCATTTCAAAAATTAAATTCATTTTGTAATATAATTGATTAAAACTTATAAAAAATAATTTTAAATTATGTTCATAAATATTGATTAAACGACCTTTTAAAAAAATATCATTTTTAAAAAAAAATTATTTCCCCATTTAGATGATTCTAATTTTATTTAAAATAAATATATAATATTTAGATTATTTCATATATGTGTAAAACATATAATATTTAAAATTTAGTAATTCATATTAATACACACCAAATTAATGGATATGTTACAATAACCATGATTAAATAATAATATATAATTAAACTATCGAGCATTATATTGGATTTTTTTTAAAAGAAATATATCGGGATGTCTTCAGGTGTTACCTTCTCTTATAATATTACTGTTTCATTCCATATTTAGTATTTAATTGTATATTCCACTTTTAAAATTTTAGGGTGTTACATTTTACCCCATTAAATAAATTATTTCCTTGAGATTTAATCATTATAATGGTAATAAAGAGATTGAAATTTGAGGATACCATTATTGGGAAACCACAACATAATAATGGTTAATTAAAAATCCTCTCAAAAATAATAAAAGGTAAATATGATGTTCTTATGGAATAACACAAGTATGGGGTTATAATTTTGATAACATTTACGGGAAGAGAAAACATAGACATGGAAGAAAATAATAAATCATTTGTGTGAGTGATAGAAATAATCTATCAAAAGAAAGTAAATAATAAAGCGAAATTTAATAATCAATATCCAAAAATCTATAATGAATTAAAATATCATTGATTTATTATATATGAATGTAATAGGAGAATATTTTTTGTACCAAATTACATTTCCAAGTGTTGTTGGATTTGTTTTGTATAAATATTGAGAGAACTATAAAATATACTTACTTGATATTTATTTTCATAAACACAATTTCATTGTTCTCTTTTTCATCCAACAATTTCAACTTCACATCTTACTATAAGGAATGAATATCTAATATGATTTATTATGCTTGAAGCATGAAAATAAATTTCTAATAGATCTTATAATATCTAAATGAAGAAGATGATTCTCCTCTTATCATTACAAATACAAAAATTGTTATCACAATTATTCCTATATAATTTATTAATGACTAATAACTCCAAATTAACTTCCAAAGTTCATCTTTATCGATTCTATAAGTGTCTATACGTAAAACCCTTTATATTTAATCTCTAAAAACAAAATAGTGATATTAAAAAAATAATCCTTTAAATTAAACAAAAAGGTTATGAATGATTTAAACCAATGAAACATCTCCTAAAATATCATTTGTCACTAAAAACCCCATTTACATAAAACCTAAATAAAAGTGTCTAAGATTTTAAATATATGATTAGCCATAAACACATAACCACATGATGGTATCCAACAATATTAAGATAATATAACATTAAAACATATATTTATCCCAAATTAACATAATCCTTATGTGTTTCATGATTATTATAACCAAAAAACCATCTGTAAAAACAATTTTAAATAATAATTCTTTAATCTTAATACAAAAATAATTTAATCACTTTAATTACATTTTTTGGTATAACGTAGGTACTTCCTTTCACTATGGGATAAACTGGTGTTTAGTTTATTGAATAGAATTATTCCCAAGATCCTTATAAATAATACATTGAATTACTCTTCAATTCATTTGTATATGAAATTAATTTCAACAAAGATAACATATGTCGTGACATTTGAGAGATTATTCAATCTGCTTATTTTCACCTTCTTGACATGTAATATATTGGATCTTTTTTCATTATGTTCATTACCAAATGAACATCCATAAAAGTCAATAATCCTAAAACTTTACATTTTAGTAATCTCCCTGAAGTTCATACTGTTAATCATATAACATGATATATTATTAGGAATAATCATAATATTTTATTCCCTAGTCATCATCCATTTTTCTTCTCATAACCACTAAAGTGTCTAACACATTAAATGTTGTCATGAATCATCCTTGTTCCAACTGTGGACTTACACCACAAAGTAAAGTATGAGAAATAATAATTATATTGGGAAACCACATAATCATGAAAAATTTTTTATAAGATGTCTAAATCATGACACCTTCATTTCTAACTAAGAAACATTTGGTTTAACATTGGTCATGAATGGTAATCATATATTTAGATTCTCTATATTGTTTCCTACAATATGTGTGAATTTCAAAATCATAACACCCAAGACTGTCAATCCAGGTGTTTAGAAAGGCCCATTATTGTTGTAAGAACCCGATTTGTTATAACGAGTCAAAATTCCAACCCTATTTGAATTTTTGTCTTGTTCCTGAGATAATTGGGAAAATCTGGGAAGTTCTTGAAATTTATTGAACTACACGCTGTGTAATCTAAAGTACCCACCGTGTATGGGTTGGGCAAGTACTGATCGTGTACTCGCTGAGTGCATGTCATGTGACGATAGTGTAGGAAATTTTTACTACACAACATGTAGTTATAGACACACATTGTAACCTTGACCGTGTGGAGGCCATACATGGGTGTGGGCCTGTTCTCTAGGTAGAATGTTTTACCATGTACAAGTCATGCACTATTTGTACATGCCGTGTAGAGGGGCCGTATATGGGGATATACATGGCGTGGTTTGGATATCGGTAGGGAGGTACACATTGTATACCATAGGTACAAGCCGCGTAGGCAGTCAGCCAGTCCTTGATGAAATATCATCCGCCTTATGAACAGTAAAATGATACACGATGTGTAGTTATAAAGACATGTCGTGTACTTTATATTTTTCTCTAAAAAGGGTAGTAGCCTCGTTTTGAGGCAGAAACTCAACCCTTCAATGGGTTTGAGAGGGGAGAGCTAGCCAGAGATCCTTTTTGCTCCCAATCATCCATCCAAACTCCATTTCGATCATTTTTAGTTTCCTTATAACCCCTTAGTAAGGCCTTGATAGCTCTTGAGCCGTTCTTCTTGATTTCTTTTACAGATCAAGTTATAGGGGTTTGAGCGGTTTTGATTCTTTTATAGATATATCACGTTTTAGATCTAATTAGAGGCTGTTATTAGAGGAGTATCATCATAATAGTCTCAGGTGGGTGGTGCATACGATCTTTTTGTGTTTTCGAAGACCTTACAGTGGCGCGTCCAAGGGCTCTTTTTCAGGTCTTTTTGAGAGAGACCCTAATTTACCTCCTATTTCATGTATAACTTTTATTTGAACTATGGGATGCCTTTGGGTATGACCTGTTACCTGTTTTTCTTGAGCGGGGCTGGGCATGTTGTGGTTGCTTATCGAGGAATTTTGGCCAGGGAATGCAAAAATGGTTATAATTGTTTTGTATCATTTAAAACATTGAGTATTGTTTATTAAACATGGATATGAATTGTTGGAGACCATAAAGGCATTAGTTCTGGTCTGAGTCATCACTTTATTATTGCAATACAGTAGTTTATGTAGTTTTTCCCCTTTATGGGTTCTATTTAAATATGTTATATATGTAATTGATGAATTGCATATGCTGGAACCTTTGGGCTGTGTTGGGCATGACCCAGATATTCTTGAGTGTTGATGATCACAGTTTGGGCATTGCCCGGGGTTCATTGGGTGGTTATAACCATGATATTGGGCGTCATGGGCGTTTTTTAGTGGTAGGATAACGTTCCGGCTGGGCACAACCCAGGTTACTAGGATGGAAAGAGCATCAGACATGAGCCGCATGGTCGTAGGGACACGAGGTGTCAAATGGGTTGTGGCTTGGGTACTATTTGGTGATTACTTCTCACCACAAACTATGAGTATTGTGCACATAGAGAGACTCCATGATGAGGTTTTTTTGACCACATGTGTGGGTAGGGGGTCCTGTTAGTTGTGGTTTAGGTACTATTGGTTTGGGGGTGCGTGCCGTAGGAAGCCACATGGGAGGTGAGGAGAATTCATGGGATAGTGTTGAGGATATCGGGTTTGGGGTAGACGCTCACCGTTATTTTGAGGGAAGACATCAATGTCCCTCTGGTTTCATTATTTTGAGGGCAGACATTGTTTTCCCTCCAGTTACTTTATTTTGGGGGTAGACATCGATGTCTCTCCAATTACTTATTTGAGGACAAGTATCATTGTTCCTCTGGGTTACTATATTTTGTTAATGACTTTGGGATGTCGGTACTTGAGACACATGGTGTTAGTGGGATCATGGTGCTGGGTTACATGACAGTGATTCCGCCATTGGCTGAAGCAGGTGACACTCCATGGTACATGCTGAGCAGTAGTGGAGTTTGTGTTAGTCTGTGAGAATCGTACTGTTTAGAGTTTTCGTTATAAAATCATGCCTGCTGAAACACTTATATTAAGTTCGCATTGTTGGTAGGTATCCAATAGATATTCACCTCACACGATGCACGGATCTTTTGGGATGCATGCAGACTTTATGGATTTACGTGGAGGAAAGGGGTCATCTTCTGGAGCTGGACTGCATTAGCTATTGCATGGAGATGGTATAGACCATGAGGTCCTGCTTAATAGGAGTTTACCTTGTTTTTTTCATTATTGTTTCATCATGCTTACTTGTTTTGTATCTATAGTTGGTTAGACATTGGCGCATTTAAAAATGGATATGTGTGACCTTTTATGGATGTAAGTTTTTTGTTCAGTAGTAGTTACAAGTGATCAGCATGATGTTGTGTTTACTTTCGACTACTTTTGTTTCTATTTACTGCTTCTGTTGTTTATCGATATTGAATGTTCTTCCGCTCTGTGAGTCTGGTTCGAGTATGCTGAGTCATTTATTCCACTATTTATTTATTATTATACTCATACCAGTACCATTATTATCCTCCAAGAGGCTATAGTCTCCCCAATTTAATAGCAGTGTTTTCTAGCAACTAATGAGATTTAAAATTTTCTTTTATTCTTCTATTAGTTTCACTATTTGGGATATGGTAGACTGGAGATAGGTTGTTACTAGAACTTGTTTTTTAGCTTGTTCTTGGGTTCCTACAGCCCTAGGTACGAGTGATGGCCCATGTTTCCTTAGGTGGGAATTGTTGTTGTGCTTTTGTTCTGATTATGGTTTATATGACTTCCACCTTGGTGGCTCACTTGGTGTGTGATTTAATTGATTTTGCTATGTGACATGTGACCCGATACAGTAAGAGAGAAATAGAATGTGGTCCGGTATGGCAAGGTTTGTTGTTTTGATTTTGATAGGCACATTTTAGGGTATTCCAATTTCATAACTGCTTGTATGCTTTGTGAAGTTATAATACCATGTGAAAAATGTAAATTTTCATGCTTTGTATTCATTGAAATGTGAATAGGTGAAATTACAAATAGAATGGTTGGTTTATTGCAATGTGGTATTCCATAAAATATACTTTTGGGGAATTTCATGGGACATGAAGGTACTATGGTTGAGGTGATTTTGATCACCAGGATTGGGTGTCTAGGTTGTCAGTTTGAGGCAACGTTGGTTGTTAGGATGGGAATGGCCTAAGGTACATTTGATACTTGGTTCCGTTGGTGGCAATTAAGGAGGCCATGAGACCGGGATGCCATGGGGCATTGTAGTAGTGGGGGAGAGTATGGGTGGTAGTCGTGTGATGCCTTTCACTGCTTTCTTTATCTAAAATGATTATATATTATTATATATATATATTTGGATATATGACCATTTATGGTTTTCTGTGGGTTCCAGTTATACATCTCAATGGAGCATCCGGCGGGTGATGATACAGTGCCGTAGGTGTAAGATCTGTTTTAGGAACTGGTGCAGGAAAAGCAGGAGCTGCAGGTATAGGCTGAAGGACATGATCATGTTCAAGATCCAGTGCAGGCTGGACAAAATTTGGATTTGGATGTGTTCGGACCATGGCTCAATGAGCAGCTCCGAGCTAGCCTGATACGTGTCTTTTAGGGGATCGACAGAGGTGTGTAGGGTACAAAGACATATGTGGCATATCTGGCGCCAGAGTTAGAGTCGCATCACCCACCACTTTTTCAGGGCGAGGGTGGTCTATAGGTGGTTGAGAACTGGATAGAGAGCATGCAGATGATCTTCAAGTAGCTCGAGACGCCTCCATGGTGGAGGGTCAAGCTGGTGACGAACATGCTATGAGGAAAGGTAAAGCACTGGTGGGATGTGTAGGTTCAAGCTTGAAGGCATGAGGTACTATCATGAAAAGACTTCAACGATAAGTTTTTCGAGCACTTCTACCAAGAGACATTAAGAGTAGAGAGTGATCGAGAGATCATGAGCCGTCATCTGGGAGACATGTCCGTCATGGACTATGCATCTACTTTCATAGAGTTGTCGCGCTTTTCACCATGTATGGTAAGATATGACATGAAAAGTGTGAGGCACTTCAAGGATGGATTACAAAATGCCATTAAGATCCAGGTGAATATCTTTTGGCTGGGTTCATTCTCAGAGGTGGTGAATCAGGTGCTCATAGCAGAGGGAAACTAGAGGGATATGCGCCAGGTTGGTGGATGAATAGTTTCTGGTGACAGTTCGAACATCAGGAAGCGAGGACGAGAGGAGTTCCAGTAGGGAATTTTGGACAAGGACTCAGATAGAACACCTCATAGTAGTTCTTCAGTGGTTTGCTTTCAGTTAGGATAGCCAGGACATGTTTGGACTCGGTGCGATATGCCTCCAAAAGAGTTCCGGGCATGTGGACAGGTCATGCATCTTGAGAGGTTCTGTAGGAAACCTCCTCACACATCTAGTAGGTAGGGACCGAGATAGAATATGTGATTTGGAGTTGGTTTGGGTTCATTACTAGGAGAGGGTAGCTGTGGTTCAGTTGCACGCGGAGGACATGGTAGAGACAGTGGGACCCAGCTGAGGGGTCAGTGGCCGGTGGCTGGAGAAACACTGCATAGAGGTCAGACATCAGGTAGCTATACATTAGGCCAGGTGCACACAGTGGATTTTCTATAGGCTGATCAGGTTAGTGAGCCGATGACGGTTAGAGGTACACCATGGGTTTGGTCGTGATTTCGATGTTTTTCCCTTTTGGCATGACCTGTAGAGGCATGTCCGTTTTGAGTGCATGTGACTCCCATGATCTATGTGGAATTACATGATGCTGGTTTGTGGGATTGGCCCCATATCTGGTTCGTGATATATTTATATATGTGTATGAGATGAATAGTATCTGGGGCAACGAGGATGTAGGTTACTTGAGGTGCCTTGGGCATCGAGGCACTGAAGATGTGAGTTACTTGAGGTGTCATGGGCATCAAGGAATCAATGATACAAGTTAATTGAGTTGTATGGAATCAGGTTTTATTTGAGAATCCATGGGTTGAAGGACCTTGTGGAGAAAGACACCAATGTGGTACGAGATACGTTGGGTGTCGGGAACGAAATGGGAAAACCAATGAGGCGCAGGGGTGACGATGCGTCATGAGAGGACCACGCATCCGGAATACAAGCTAGTGAACCTTTTATTATTTTGAGTTTTTTCTGGTTGAGACCGAGCTAAGCAATTACTATGGTGGGGAGCCCCATGAGGAATTTAGTCAAAACCTTTTAAGCTGGGGTAGTTTGGGTTACTTGATCGGAGTGGTAACTTTAGTGCCATCTTCGTGTTTCATTTGATAGCTTGGGGATGAGCTATGTTAAGGTGGGGAGATTGTAAGAACCTGGGATTTTAGAAAGTGTCAAAATTCAAATCCTGTTTGAATTTTTGACTTGTTGCTGAATGTAATGGGAAAATATGGGAAGTTCAAGAAATTTCCAGAAATGCACGATGTTTACTTTAAAGTACACGCCGTGTATGGGTTGGGAAAGTACCGACAATGTTTTTGCTGAGTACATGTTATGTGATGACTGTGTAAGAATTTCTTATGACACATCATGTAGTTATAAACATTCCATGTTCCCTTGACTGTGTAGAGAACATACATTGCTTGTAGGCCGATTGGCTAGGTATAATATTTTAGCATGTACACGTCATGTACTATTTGTACATGCCGTGTAGAGGGGCTGTGTATGGGGATGTACATGGCATGGTTGGGATGTAAGTCGGGTAAAGAGGTACACGTCGTACACTCTGCCGGCACATCCTCAGTGAAATTTCAGACACCATATGAACTGTAAAATGATACACAGAGTTTAGTTATTTATACACGCCATGTACATTTATTTTTATCTAAAATGGGAAGTATCCTCATTTTTAGGAAGAAACTCAACCCTAGGACGAGTGTGAGCAGGGAGAGGTGACCGAAGCATGTTTTTTCTCCCGATCGTCCATCCAAAATTCGTTTTGATCGCCATCAGAGGAGTTAGAACCCGCTCGGTAAGGCCTGGATTCCTCTTATGTTGTTATTCTAGATTTCTGTTCTAGACAAAGTAATAGGGGTTTGAACAGTTTTGATTCCTTGGTTGATCTACTGTGTTTTAGACTTATTTGGAGTCTGTTATTAGAGGAGTATCATCATATATATCTCAAGTATGTGGTTCATACATTTATTATGTGTTTTCATAGACCTTTGGGAGGTGCAACCTATGGCGCATTTTCAGGTAATTTTGAGTGAGACCCTAATTTTCCTGTTATTTCCTGTTTAAATGTTATTTGACCTATGGGATGCCTTTGGGTATGCCCTATCACTAGTTTTTCTTGAGTGGGGCTGGGAAAGTGGTCGTTGCTCATCAGGACATTTTGGTCGGGGAATGCCAAAATGGTTATAATTGTTTTGTATCATTTATACTGTTGAGTATATTTTACTGAATTTGGATATGAATTGTTGGAGACCTTAAATAGCTTAGTTTTGGTACGGGACAACACTTTCTTTTTGAAATCTAGTTGTTTAGATTGTTTTTCCTGTTTATGTGTTCTATTTAAATATGTTATATGTGTAATTTATGAATTTCATATAATGGATCCTTTGTATTGTGTTGGGCATATCCAATATATTCTTGAGCGATGTTGATCATAGGTTGGGGTTCGCCCAGGGTACGTTGGTGGTTTTGACCACTGGATTGGTAATCATGGGTGTCTGTTTGAGACAGGATGACTGTCAGGTCGAGCATGGCCCGGGTTACTTGGAAGGCGAGACCATCAGACTTGAGCATAATGGTCATGAGGACACAAGGTGTCAGATGTGTTGTGCCTTGGGTACTATT
This sequence comes from Viscum album, assembly GCA_963277665.1. Lineage (NCBI taxonomy): Eukaryota > Viridiplantae > Streptophyta > Magnoliopsida > Santalales > Viscaceae > Viscum > Viscum album. Next base: position 496,952,104 of record OY728120.1, read on the forward strand.
TTGGAGATTACCGCTCACCCAGAACAATGAATTGTGTGAAAATAGAGAGACACTCTAATGAGGTGGTTTTGACCACTCATTTGGGTAAAGTACCTCCTTAGTTGCTATTTATGTATTATTGGTTTGGGGGTGCTTGTCATAGGAAGCCACATGGGAGGTGAGGAGCCTTCAGGTGAAAGAGTTCAGGCAATTGGGTTGGGGGCAGAGGCTCACCGTTATTTTGAAGGTAGAAATTGTTGTCCCACTGGTTACATTATTTTGAGGGCAGAAATTGTTGTCTCTCTGGTTACATTATTATGAGGGTAGAAATCGCTATCCCTCTTGTTACTTATTTGAGGATAGGTATTACTGTTCCTCCGAGATACTATCTCTTGGGTGTGCCTTTGTGAAATTGGTACATGAGACAAGTGGTGTCAGGGGGCACATGGTGTTGGGTTACCTGACAAAGATTCCAGTGTTGGCTGAAGCAGGTGAGACTCTATGGTAGTGGAAAAGCACTAGTTGAGTTTGTGTTTTTTTGTGTTCATCATAAGGTTTACAGTTTTCTTTATAACTACATGCCTACGGAAACACCTATATGAAGTACACACTATTGGGTGGCTTCCTATTGAGATTCATCTCACACCCTACTCGGGCCCTTTGGGATGCATACAGACTTTATGGATTTATGTGCAGGAAAGAGTTCAGCTTCAGGAGCTGGACTGCATTAGCTATTGCATGGAGATGGTATATACCTTGATGTATTCCCTTCATGGATATTACCTTGTTTTTTTCTTTCTTGTATCATCATGCTTACTTGTTTTGTAGCTAAAGTTTGTTTTCCATTGGATCCTTAATAGATAGATATGTTTGACCTACTTTAGATGTATGTCTGTTGTTCAGTAGTAGTTACAAGTGATCATTATGTTGTTGTGTTTACTCTTTGTAGCTGTTGTTTATATTTATTACATCCACTGTTTATCGATATTGAATGTGCTTCTACTCTATGGGTTTGGTTCAAGTCTTCCAATTCATTTATTCTTCTGCATATTTATTATTATACTTAGACCAGTACCATTATTATCCTTGGAGAGGGAATAGCCTCCCCAATATACCTATATGACCCTCACTGCTCATCGGTAGCCTATGGTGTACGGGGTTGTGCGCCTAAGGTAGTAACAACTGACCTGTTTAGCACTATTTGGGTCTGGGTCATTACAATTGTGTACTGGGTAATGATTGAGTGAGTCTTGATATGCCTCTTTAAAGAGTTATTAACCCTAGATATATCTATTACAAAAATATCTCTAATTATTGTTTCTAGATAGAGATGTCATTTCTTGGAAACCACTAACTCCAAACATCACCAAAATTCTAGGACACTTTACAATACTTTGTCCAACCCTTGAACTTATACATGTACATATCCATAGGATTTCACTAAGAATTGCCTTCCTATTTTTCAAAGGCTAACGAAACATTGCCTCAAATTCCAACTATGATGTCCCAACACTTTTTCACTAATTATTACTTGATTTCTAGTAATAAATATCTAATAATACAATACATGGATTCTAAAGGCCTATTATATTTTGAAGAATATGTTCTTAATACATAAATTATGGTATCATCATATTATTTTCCATGTTGAGATCCTAAATATTCGATAACCTAAATATTCATCGGATAACATGAGGAATATATAAACAAATTATTGAGATAAAAATCCTTGTAAGGGAATAAATATAATAAGGAAACATAACATGTGACTCAAAGTTACAACATGTTATCATGAAATTTTAGGAACATGAGTAATCACATGGAAGAACGAGGTAAAAAACATGGTATCAAAAGAAAATGGCCTCATAGAAAATATGGAAACAATATAAAAACATAACATAAACATGTGTAAAGGATAACTAAAAAAACATTATCACATTGTGTAAAAATTACCATAATGTATTAGGTTGACACCCTAAATCTCGTATATAATGTCTCATGAGACAATGAAATTGCTCAATTCATTGAAAAATTATCTGGGTGACACATATTGGAAGCTATATTGGGATCAATCGATGCTATCTAGGTGCACCCATCTTGTAAGAAATGTCCAAGAACCATAATATTAAAAAGTTGCATAAATATTTCATTTAATCGTAAAATTTTAGAAATATAAATTATTCTGTTAATAATAATATTAACCCATCGGGAAAAAACATCCACTATAACAATCTCTTTCAAACATAATTTACTTTTTGAAAATAAACAGGTTCCTTGAAAATCTCTATGAAACAATATCAATCCTTATATAAAAATAATGAGGATGATATCATTAAAAAAATTACCCACTGGAGAATAAGTAACAATAATTGTTATTCACATTGATGAATGGAAAACCATTAAAATGTAATTAACATGTTTTATGGAAAATAACATTTTCACTTTGAAAAAAAAATTTAGAAACCAAAATTTTTAAAAATATTGAGAAAATAATTTCCTTTTCAAAAAATATTAGAACCATAAAAAATGAATCTTAATGGAAAATGATGTAAATCCTAGTGTGAATATTAATTAATGTAATAAATGTTAAAAATAAACATTCTTTTAATAAAATTTAAAAAAGGATTCAAAAGTGAGCCATTTAGAAAATCATAATAAATTTCATTTTTAATGACTTTTAAAATAAGGTAAAAAATATGTAAATTGAAATTTTGAGTCCATTTATTTTTATAAAAAAATATTTCTCAATACATTTTAGAAAACATGCACATTGAAGATAAAGATGCCTGATCTAAAAAAATTCATGATCAATATCACATAACAATGACTTTCTTAATGTATAATTAATAAAGAAATGTTAAAATAGAAATTAAACCTGTAATACACTTTTATAGATAGAGGAGAGTAGACAAATTTGGTTCAATAAAATAATATCACATTATTTCTCCTAAAAACAGGAACATAAAAAATACTGAAAGAGTGGATATTGTAATATAAAGCATTTTCCACATTGATAACTTTTCAATCGTAATCCCCATAAAAGTATAAATTCATAGTAAACATTAAATTTATTTAACGTATGGAGATCCATGATATAACTACTAAAAATAACAATATATACACATCATAATGGAGATAGCAGCATATCATTATCATATGTCCCTAATAAAAGAATTTGGTAAGATTAACCCTTATAATGATAGTATCATTGAATTGATAGTCAATAATTGGATATATTTTGTGTTACAAATTTAAATACATAAAAAATAATTGTAAATAAATAATAAAACAATTTAGAGACCAATTCACAGAAAATTGTATCATAATAGAGTCAATAAATACTTATAAACAAATGAATATAAATTGAGATAAGAAACTCTTTTCCACTTGGTAACTTTAGAGTCAATCTCCTTGAATAAATGAAATCAAATTGAAACATTAAATACCACAATTTATAAGGATTAATGATATTATATGTAAATTGGGTATTATAAATATCAAAAATAAAATCAAGTGGTGAATATGGAATATGTCCCACATAAATAATACACAATATGAGGAAATACCTTACAAATTAGTATCATTGAGGTAAGATTTACCAGAAAATCCGTCAGAGGATAACCCTCTGACCATTTATTAAAAAGAGAAAGAAAACTAGTTTAAGGGTTGCCGGTACCCATTACAAAACATCCCCGCGCCATACATTTCAAAACAACGTTCAAATTTCAAACTGAAAAAACCATCCAGCTGTCCTTGATTAGCATGCCATTACCGCACACCTTTCCAGGCCTCTACATCCCGCCAACACCAGAATGAAAAAAAATTCAAATTCAAAAAACCCAAACCGCTTTCCATTTTTCCTGACCGTGTGTCCCCCTTCATCATTTCCAAGAGCCACCTCGAGACGCGAGCGTGGAAATCGTCACCCACCACAGATCAAGTCGATGTCGAAATCCCCATCCAGTCCCCAACCAGTCAACCGCATCAGCAGTATCTCGGAACTACCACTGTCATCGTTGTCAGGGAACCTCACCGTCGTCGCCGGAGCACCATCACCAGGGCACCTCACCGTCGTCACCGCCGTCATCACCTTCCCAACATCCCACTGGTCGCCGGAAAAAACCAATCCGACACCGTCATCACCACCGTCATCACTCAGAAAATCATCCATTCGCAAAACCACAAAAAAAACATGCAAACCAAACAACCACACCGCCACACAGAGTGAAGAGCCTCAAAACCAGTAGGGAAAAGTCAAAACCCTAAAACAGGAACCCCGCCGCCACCGACTAGATCGACCGCATCAGATGCAACAGAGCCCCCCCTCACTCACCTGAGAAGAGTCGGAGCCCCCAAAACACCGACGCATGAGCGTAGACCTCAAATTCTGAGAAACACCCCAGAGGATGACAGCGAGCTACATAGAATAGAACCAAAGGTGCTCCGGAGAGTATTCCATCGACGGAGACCGGTCTTACACCCGCAGATCTGAACCCGAAACCACCTCCATCCTTAGTGCATCTCCACAGCCAGCAAGGAACCACGAAATGAAATCCAGTAGCAAGAAACCTCCACCAGCCCACCGAGATCGAGAAGGAGCATCGCGCCCTCCGCCGCGGAGGAGCCTATGGCGGCGAGAGGGAATCCTAGAGAGAGATCCCCTTACGGACGCATCCCACCTAACATCATATGTCCTTCAGGTAAGAGTTAATTAATGGGGTGATTATGTTTAAAAATTCATATACATAAAAATAAATGTGTAAATAAATCCCAAATCCATCAAAAGTCACTTCACACATTTTTTCCATAATATAATCAATGAAGTAGAAATATTACCCAATTAATGGAAATTCAGGTAAGAAAACCCCAAGCTTGTTTCTCCCTTCGGTTGAGTGTCCTTTAAACACCTTTATAGTGTTTTTACACATGTAATTAACTTATTCCCCAATAATAATATAATAACCCTACTCTTTATTACACACATAAAAATGATTTATTACATAAAAATGAACTTAAGTCAACTTTTAGGATCAAGTGTTCTAGTGTCTTGGGAAATTAGGAACATTACATAACAACATGGATCATAAAAGACAACATATTTATTGAAAACTTCTGTTACATGACCACATCATTCCTTCTTACCTTGTCTTATATGGGATTACCTAAGGACATGCATAAGAAAATTGTGAGGTATAATGCCTAGTAAGGGAGTAAACAAGGAATAACATGAAGAATATTGTACATGTTAGGAAATATGCATATCAATGGAGCACAAGAGAAAAATGAACATAAAGTCATGATATAGCATGATTATCATAATATGGAAATACAACAACATATTTTAAAATGATATTAGCATGTTCCAAGGATCATTGCACATGTAGCATGAATAAACCCTCGTTTCACTTTAATTATCATGATTAAACCCTCATTGCACATGAATTATCATGAGTAAACCCTCATTGCACGTATTGTATCATGATATTATTATTTACCAAATGAATTGGAGCTCTATCAGGGCGTACGTTCTTAATCATTTAATTTCATGCATAAGTGTTCCACATAGATCATACAACTTGTTTTCATTAAAAATAAAAAATTCTTCCTAAAATAAGATATGTGGATTACATAAATTTATATCCCCAATTAACATCTAAATCTTCAAAAAGTTGAATACTACGGGAAAAAGTGTTTATTGGGACTGGTTATTTGCGACGAGACATATTCTCGTCACAACAGGTCCGACGAAAGGCTTACTTGTGACGAGAATATATTCTCGTCGCAAATAACTGATTATTTGTGATGGGGACAATGTCACCGTTGCAATAGGTTTGGCACGGATTTGGCGCCAAAACGTGGGAAAGGTATTTGCGACGGGTGGCTACTCCCTGTCGCAAATAACCTACTATGGTAAATACTATATGTGATTGGTAAAGCCACCCACTGATAATGTTATGTCAATCTATAAGTATTTGTGATGGGCGCGTCGCAATAAACTTTTCACGGACAAGGGTATTTGTGAAGGTTCGTCGCAAATACTTATCGACAGACCTAACATTAGTGGCGGGCGACATTACCCGCCGCAAATAGTAATTGCGATGAGACCGTCATAAATAAGTAAACAGTAGTGATGACGGATTTACCCGACGCAGATACTATTTAACACCTTAGGGAATTTGCGACGGGAAACTCTGCCCATCGCTAACGTTATGTCGACAGGTAAGTATTTGCGACGGTTGCCGTCGTAAAATCCATTTTAAACGTCGACCGTAATTAAGGCGGGCGGTGGGAATTTGTGATGGGACCCATCTAAAATAATTTCATCGCAAATATGTTAACCTATATATACCCCCAACAGTTTTAGTTTTGAAAAAAATTCAAATCTTCTTCTTCACCTCTCTTCTCCTTGAAGCTTTAGTTTTAAGCAAAAAAAAATCGATTCTTTTTGCGAAACCCTCAGAAGGCAATCAAAGGGGTCCATAGCATCAAGATTTCAAATGTATTTACGTTTTATTTAATTTTATATTTATTTAATTTTTATAATAATTTTAATTGTTGTTCTAATTAAATTAGATTTAAATTAATTTATTAATTATATTTAGTTTTAATAATAAAATTATATTTTTATAAATAATTATAAACAATTAGTCATAATTAATTCAGTATAATTAGTATTTAAGTATAGTTTTTGGTTTATCAATCAAATAAATCATTGTCTGGATACAAACAAGTAGAGGCGGCTCTGGCACAAATGTACCTAGGAGTGAAAAATCTGAGAAGGAGTTTCGGGCTTGACCTGGGGTATCCTGGTACATGACAACAGGCCTTGCTACACTCTTGTTTTGACACACCCGGGGGATATTTATTTGGTAATAATTAGATTTAATTAGAAATTTTCAAACAATTAAAATAACTTGCAAATAATTAAAATAATTAGATTTATTAAAATAATTATATTTATTCAAATAATTAGAAAATAATTAAAATAAATAGAGATTTAAATCAAATAATTAAAATTATTAGAAAATATTTAAAATAATTAGCAAATAATTAAAATAATTAGAAAAAAATTAAAAAAATTATAAAAAAATTAAAATAATTAGCAAATAATTAAGATAATGAGCAATTAAAATAAATAGCGATTTAATTAAATTTAGTCAAAAAATTAGAAAATAATTAAAATAAATAGTGACTTAATTCAAATAATTAATTAAAATAATTAGCAAATAATTAAAATAATTATAAATTAAAATAAATAGCTATTTAATTCCAATAATTATGAATTAAAATAAATAGTGATTTAATTCAAATGATTAAAATAATTAGCAATTTATTAAAATAATTACCAGTGATTAAAATAATTAGCAAGTGATTAAAATAATTAGAAAGTATTAAAATAATTAACAAGTGTTTAAAATAATTAGCAAGTGATTAAAATAATTAGCAATTGATTAAAATAATTAGCAAGTGATTAAAATAATTAGAAAGTGATTAAAATAATTATCAAGTGATTAAAATAATTAGAAAGTGATTAAAATAATTATCAAGTGATTAAAATAATTATCAAGTGATTAAAATAATTAGCAAGTTATTAAAATAATTATCAAGTGATTAAAATAATTAGCAAGTGAATAAAATAATTATCAAGTGATTAAAATAATTAGCAAGTGATTAAAATAATTAGCAAGTGAATAAAATAATTAGTAAGTGATTAAAATAATTATAAAGTGATTAAAATAATTAGCAAGTGATTAAAATAATTAGCAAGTGATTAAAATAATTAGCAAGTGATTAAAATAATTAGCAAGTGATTAAAATAATTCGCAAGTGATTAAAATAATTAGCAAGTGATTAAAATAATTAGCAACAAAGTAATTAGCAACAAAGTAATTAGCAACAAAGTAATTAGCAACAATGTAATTAGCAACAAAGTAATTAACAACAAGGTAATTAGCAACAACGTAATTTGCAACAACGTAATTTGCAACAATGTAATTAGAAAAAATGTAATTAGCAAAAAAGTAATTTGCATTCACTGTCAAAATCAACCTGCCAGGGAATGTGAATATTACATGTGGAGATAGAGGTTTCCTGTCAAGCGTGAACACATTGATGAAAAGATAATTGAGGTGGATGAGTGGTCAATCACGTTTTCTTTTCCATTAAACGAGTGGTTAATCACCTTGTCTCTGCATATCGTCCCATTACTAATTAGTAACATAATTAGTATATAATTAGTATATTATTAGTAACAAATGTTATTATTATATGATTAATATTTATGAAAAAATAATAATATTATTTAGGTCATGTTCCATAAAAATTTTGCGTCAGCCGTGTCCAATGTAAACTCTATAATTTTCCTTGCTTGGTTGATCACCTTGTAAGTAGCGTTGCAATAAGACGATCCAAGTCATGTCTTTCTCATCTATAAGAATCATATCCCATGACCCTTTACATACCATTGTTCCAAGAAAATTTAAGGGATTAAATTTTTATGGAAAATGATCTATGTAAACGGTAATGTGAGATGATTCTTAGAGCTATAAATGACATGACTTGGGTCGTCTTATTACAATTCTACTTACGAGGTGATCAACCAAGCAAGGACAATTATAGAGTTTACATTCTACACGGCTGTCACAAAATTTTATTGAGCATTAACTAAATATTAACAACCCTTTAAGATATGAACATGTTAAGAATAGATCAAATCATGTTTTGAATTATTATCAGTAATTACCGATAATTACCAATAATTAGCAGTAATTAGCAACAATTTCACTAAAAATTGTGTCACTCATAAGTTGTGGTAATTATTAAGAAGTAGTTCTAATATCTTCTCTTTTTGGGGATTTTTCTATGATAACATTGTACACAGTTGACACAAACTTTTTATTGAGCATGACCTAAATATTAAAGACCCATTAAGATTTGAACATGTTAAGAATAGATCAAATCATTTTGCGAATAATTATCAGTTATTACCAATAATTAGAAATAATTACCGATAATTACAAATAATTAGTAATAATTACCGATAATTACCAATAATTAGCTGTAATTAGCAGTAATATCACAGGAATTTGTGTCGCTTGTAAATAGGGGTAACTATTAAGAAGTATTTCTAATATCTTCTCTTTTTGGGAATATTTCTAATATCCACTTATTCAAAACCAGTAATGTTTTAATGTTTTGTAGTAAAATATGGAACAACAAAGTTGGCAACAATCATTATTAGAAGACCACGTATGGATTAATCAACGTAGAAATCCAAACGGTCCTGGTTTAAATCTGGTATATATTGAGGGAGTTGAGACTTTCTTATCATTTGCATCATCAAATCCATAATTTGTTTCAGAAGGCACAACAAAATGTCCTTGTAAAAAATGTGCACTGAGAACATTTGACACATTTGATAAAGTTGGGAGACATCTCATGTGTTTTGGTTTTCAACCGGATTATGTTTTTTGGTATCAACACGGTGAACACAGTTATAGAGAAGGTGATACTAACTTGATTCCGGATCTATCGCAGTTTCAAAATTTAGTACATGATGTTGCAGGTCCATCTGTTTAACATACCGAAAATCAGGATGATATTGATTAAACTCTTAAGTTGGCACCATCTAAATTTTATGAGTTACTGAGGTCTGCTGAGGATGCATTTTATCCTGGTTGCAAGATAAGAATGGTAGAAGCAGGTTCAAAATTTAGGGCTATAAAATCAGAAATTGGAATGTCAAACAACTGTTCTGATCAGATATTTTCTTTTGTTAAAACACTGTTACCCGAAGGAAATGTTTTGCTTGAAAATTACTATGAGAGTAAGAGGCTGGTTCGAAATTTGGAATTATTTTTCAGAAGATTCATGCATGTTCAAATGATTGCATTTTATATTCTGGTGAAAATGAGTCGTTGGATAGTTGTCCCACATGTGAAAAACGAGGTATAAAGAAGCTCAACATGGGATGTCTGCCTTGATTCCTATAAAATAGTTGGGATATTTTCCACTTACATCTAGAATACAACGTTTATTCATGTATAAGAATACAGTGACAATGATGTCATGGAACAAAACGAATATTTCATCCTGTAAAAGCTTGAATCATCCAGCCGATGGTGATTCATGGAAACATTTTGATAGAGTGCATCCGTCATTTTCTTTAGAATCTTGAAACGTGCGAATGGGTATTTCCACTGATGGTTTCTATCCATTTGGATCATATGGTAGTCACTATTCAGGTTGGCATGTCTTTATAACTCTGTACAATTTACCTCCATGGATGCCGGTGAAGGAGATCTATATCTATTAGATTTTATTAATCCCAGGACAACTGAAAAATAATATTGATGTATATTTGAAACCATTGATTGATGAATTAAATTTATTGTGGAGTATTGGTGTCAATATATTTGATGTTAATGCGAAACAGAATTTCATACAAAGAGTAGCATTGATGTGGACAATTAGTGACTTCCCGACATATGGCATGTTATATGGCTGAAGTACACATGGACCAAAATAATGTCCTTACTGTATGGGAGAGAACAAAGAATTTATGCTTTTACATAGAAAAAACCTTGTTATTTTGACTTTCATCATAGATTTCGTCCAACTGATCATCCTTTTCGAAAGAACAAATCTCATTTTAGAAAAGGTACAATTGAAAGGGATGGATCTCCTAAAATGCTATCAGGTACGGATTTAAAATCAGTTGTATTTTCATTACCTCCCATCACATTTGGACCCAAAATAAAACAACAGAAACTTTATGGCTTTACGAAAGAACACAATTGGATAAAACAAAACATTTTTTGGGATTTTCTATATTGGTCTGATTGGTTGGTCTTCCACATAATGGATGTTATGAATATTGAGAAGAACTGTTTTGATAATTTATTTCATACAAGTTTTGGATACACCTGGTTAGAGCAAAGATAATATAAAGGCACGATTAGATCCTACCCAAATTTTCAGGCCCCCAGAACTTGAACTATTTGAGAATGTCAGAACACAAAGGTTAATGAAGCCAAAAGGATCTTATACACTGTCTAAAGAAATTCACTTATTATTTTGTCAGTGGATTTCAGATTTGAGACTTCCAGATGGATGTGCTTCCAATTTGGGTAGATGTGTAAAGAATGGTTATATTAAAAGATTAAAAAGTCATGAATTTTATGTTCTAATGGTAAGACTTATGCCAATTGGATTAAGAGGTCTGTTGAATTCCATGATTTGGGATTTGATAACGGACATGTCATATTTTTTTGAGACATTTGTGCAGTGACAATAGATTATGATGTTCTAAGAAAATATGAAGAAGACTTTTTTGTAAATATATGTAAACTAGAAAAAATATTTCCGCCATATTTCTTTAACTCAATGAAACATTTGATATTACATTTTCCACATGAATCAATGTGTGGAGGTCCAGTACAATTTTGATGGATGTAACCATTCAAAAGAAGCATGCAAAAGTTGAAAAAATCTACGTAACAAAGCATCTGTTGAAGGATCAATTGCTGAAGCTTATTTGCAGGAAGAAATATCTTTTTTCTGCTCTCACTATTTTGAACTTGAGTATCCCTCAAAACACAACCACATGGGATGTAATGAGGGGAATGTTGATGATGGAATGGATAATCAATTATCAGTTTTTAATCAGTCAGAGCTTGGTTTCGGTGGTGTTTATGAACGATGGCTTTCAGATGATGAACACCACAGAGCTCATACGTATGTTCTGCACAACTATGAAGAGATGACATCATTTGTACTATAAGTGCTTATATCACTTATTCTATCATTTATGTTATAATAAGTAACTTTATTTTTTTTAGGTTATATGATAATCATATCAAGAAACAACTTCCACAAATTACTGTAGCTTCTCTCAAAGAACGCCGGTAGAAAAAATTTTCTCTGTGGTTTCAAAAACTGGTAACATAAATTCTTCATGTCTTAACATCTCATTCAGTTTATTTTTTATTATATTGATAATTATTTTATAAGTATTCAGGTGTCTCAACATGATAATAAAATTGACAAACGTCTATGTATATTGAGTAACCCACCATCCAAAATGGATAAATCTTATAATGCATATGTGCTGAATCTATTTCGATTTCATAAATGTGGATATGGGGAATCAAAAACAAACAATGAACAATGGAATTCTCTTGAGAGGATATCATCATAGAGAAAAGGATGTTGACATCTATGGAATGCTTGATGAAATTATTGAACTCTCTTATCTAGGCCAACATTACATAATGATTTTCAAATGTCGGTGGTTGGATAATGAGATGGGATTTAATGTCCATCCTACTCATGGAATCATTGATATTAAATATAAAAGTCTTCTTGCAGTAAATGAACTATTTTTACTAGCTCAACAGTCACATCATGTTTATTATGCAAAGTACTATGCTACGTCAAGAGACCTGAGTGATTGGTGGATCATAATAAAAATCAAAATTCGAGATAATCAGTTTTATCAAAGTGAATCTTGTTTCATTGAAGTGCAATGAATTTAAGTTTTTCAAGAGACTACTCAAAATACATCTTTTTCACCAAAAAAGATGAGTATCGATGATGAAATCCCACAATTAAGATTTGATGGTGATGATGTTGTTAATGATGTCACAAATGAATTTGAAATGGTAAGAGATGATGGAACTGAAACTCAAATGGATATCGATGATATTGAGGAGGAATATGAAGATGAAATTGTCAGATATGAAGATGATGATGATGGTGAACATTAATAAAATTCAATGCATGTTATATATAATCATAACTTATATATATTTATATATAATAATAAATTTTAATTATTTTCTAACAACATTCATTTTCTGTTTTGGATGAACGATGAGCTATTTCATCAGATGTCGGAGGCTGAACTGCCTTTGGATGATGATGATTTCATGTCATATGACCCTCAGCCTACTCGCGTTTTAGGGAGTACGTGGAGGGGGCGTGGTCTGGCACGAATGATGATTGCTGAATCCATCCCCGAGCGACGTCCGCGTCTTGGGTTCGATCCACGCATGCAGAGGTATGATAACCTGTGCATTTTATTAATATTTCATTAATTTATTTACATAATAAATCTTTGATCTTTTTATTGTTTTCCGCATATAGCAGTCCGTTAGGGAAGCGCTATTTTGTGCAACTATTTTTCTCATCCCTGGACCACGTGGGAACTATTTCCTGTTGATCTGCAGCAGGCCATGTTCGGCCATTTGTCGGTACGTAAATAAATAGTTTTTATTTTGAAATTTATTTCATTTATAACTTGATATTGTAAATTCTTTTTAGGGTTTATGGTTATCCGATCGATGATACCATGCGTGACGCCATCCACGATGCATGGGAGGTGGTGATGCATTAGCGATTATGTCGGTTTTTACAGAATTTAAGAAAAATGACCATGAAAAAAGCTGGAGTGACCTTGTTTGATGAGTCCTGTAGAGCCCACCAACCAGAGTACATTTCATCCCACTTATGGGATGGATTATGTTCACACTGGTTAAGTGGTGGCATTCAGAGGAGATCATCATTGGGGAGGCATAATCGGGGGAGACAAGAGGTGGCTCATCGAGATGGGAGTCGTACATTCAGTATGCATAGACAACATCTGGTATGTACATTTTTAAAAAATATATTATATAACTTTTAAATATTAACAATTTATTTTATATTATTATCGGCTTTCGAGAAGCCTGATATTACAGAGTACGACGTATATCAGAGGATGTATAGTGATCCAGTTAATGGGGAGATTAGTGGTGATCGCCAGCATCAGATTGTGGTCATTATTATTTGTTTTTCAGTTTGAAAATTAACTGAATATAATATATTCACAATTTTAATTTCAAATTACAAATGAAGGAGTCATATGAGGTCGCGATGTCACATACCCAGGCAGAGTGTCAGGCCAATACATCTGATCAGACCAGTGGCCATCATTTGGATGAGGCCGCATGGATGCATGCTACCCAATATGGCTTCGATATGGGCCGAGTAGTTGGTTTCAGCTCTCAGTTGGCTCCTGCGGCTTATTATGGTAGTGTTGTGATGTCTTCGTCCAACTCGAGAGGAGCTCGTGCATCATCCTTCAAATCACAGAATAAGGATCAATTGCGATCATAGACTGAGCTGATAGAGAGTCTCCGTAAGGAGTAGGAGGAGATGCATCAGCAGCAGCAACAACATGAGGAGGAGCGCCGACGACAGCAGCAGGAGTACGAGGAGCAGATGAGTCGGTGGAAGCAGCAGCATCAGGAGCAGATGGAGAACATGCTCCATCTGACTTATGCATTAGGGATAGAGTTTCCTACACCAGCTCCTCCAGATCCTCTACCTCCCCCTCCTTCGGACCAATGACCAGCTCCCCTCTCCTTCAGAATGGTGATTTATTTTGATGTTATAAATTTTTTTGAATTCAAAATATGAATTATTTTCTATTTATACTTTCTTTCTTTTTTATATTGGTGTCAATGTTTCATTATTTAATTCATATTTATTTTTAATAGTTTATTATTTATTATTAGTATTATTTTTTAAATTTTTGTTTATTTTATTAATAATAATATTACTCTTACTATTTTATTAAATTCTTATATTAATTTGCTTGAAAATATTGATAAAAAATTATGACTTATTATTTAAAAAAATTATGATTTATTATTAGTATTATTTTTTAATTTATATATATATATATATTCAAATATTGATAATTTTCATATTTTTTCATTTTAATAATATTAATAATAGATTTTCATAAATATTAATAGTAATAATAACATTTTTATATTATATAATATAATATTTTTTATATTATATTATTAATATGATTGTTAATATTTTTTAATATTATTCATATTTTATTATATTAAGAATTATAAATATATTTAAAATTATAATTAATTTTAATGTTTTAAATATTGGAATTATTTTTTATTTTAATATTTTATTGAATTATAAGTTTATTATTATTATTAAAATATTTTTTTCATTATATTATTATTTCATTCTTTTAATACTTATTTGCGACGGGAATAAGGACCCGTCGCAAAAGGTATTTGCGTCGGGGCCGTCGAAAATAGTTATTTCGAAATAACTATTTGCAGCGGGAAAAGAGGCCCGTCGCAAATAGGGTTTTTCGAAAAGGTATTTGCGGTGGGAATTGGAGCCCGTCACAAAATGTATTAGCGATGGGCCCATCGCCAATAGTTATTTCTAAATAACTATTTGCAGTGGGAAAATATACCCATCACAAAAGTTCTTTGCGATGGGCCCGTCGCAAATTGGTTTTTAAAAAATAACATGAGAAGTATTCACGATGATAATCTTTCCCATGGCTATTAAAATTATTAGCAATGGGACCGTCACTAATAGTTTTAATTGCGACTCCGTTTTCCACGATGGGTTATTTGCGACGGGATCCCGTCCCAAATACTCCGATTTCTTGTTGTGGAATACCCATGATAGAGAAATGGTTATGGAATTCACTTACATGATGATTTTTCCATGGGAAATTTTGGTGCAACTTCGACATCACGACAACGTCAAATAGAAATAATAAAATGGGATGATGAAAGTGAAAGGTATATCATATCATTTATACATGAATTGGAAATTAAATGGGTCATGTAACATAATATCCCAACATATGTAATGGAATTTTGATGCAAAATATAAAATAATTTCTTGAATGTAAATGACAAGAGAGAAATTTCTTATAGAATTTCGGCATAGTCACAGGTGTAAATGGGAGGAAATGATGAGAGATAAATAGGTCTCTCATCATTCAAACATAATGAGTGATCTATTTATAAGGTGAGAAATTATAACCAAACTTTCTTGATTGGAAATAAAAAGGTATAACAATATAAATAAATATGGACAAAAATGATAAAGAAAGAAATCTCTTATGGAATTTCGACATGGTAGAAACTATACATGGGAGACATTAATGAGAGAGAATGGGGTATCTAGTAATTGAAAAATAAGGAGGGGAGTAATGTGGAGGTTTGAAATCAAACCACACCATTATTAATTGAAAATAAAAGGGCATATCAGTATAAGCAAAGATAGACATAAATATGGAAGGAAAGTGGAGATCCCAAACATGGAAGTGTGTTCCCAAAGGTTTGGGAGAGGATTATTAGAGGCTTCTAAGGAGCATGGGGTTCCTTCGGAGGATTATAGGGAGAAGAGATCCATTTTTGTTTGAGCTCAAAATGATTTGAGTGAAGAGGAATGAGAGATATTATAAATTTATAAAGGAAAGGTGAGAGAATTATTTATTATTTATGATTTGGAAACTACACATTAAACATATCAAAACAACAAACCATCCCATGGTTTTTGCTATTGGGTTTTCACAATGTGGAGTGGAAAAATGATTTTACAAGGTAAATGGCCAAAATTATTTAAATATTAGGTGTCCTTATGATGAGTTGAGTCACACTCTCAAGGAAATCATTTTAAAAAGTTAAAATATTTTATAAGTTTTGGAGGGTCCACTAAGGCACCATAAAATTACTAAAACAAATCTAAAATATAATTATATAAAAGTAAACCCATATATAAGATTATTATACATTTTATAGTATTTTATTACATCAATTATGGGTCACTATGGTTTCATAAAACACATTATACATTTAAACAATATATAATGTTTACCCAAAAATTCGACAGTATCAATTTTTTTTGAAACATTAACCATTAGATAATTTAAATATCATGAATCCTAAAACAATATTTATTTTATATAAATAATTTTCTAAATAGGTGAATTATTTTCCTTTACAATAAAAGCCGATATATATTGAAAATTCATGGGTTTTGAAACAAACAACTTTCAAACTTTAATAAAAATTTCAATTGTATTCATAAAAATTATACAATAATTTATATTTAATAAAAAACAATTTAGTAATAATATTTTACTAAAATATTTTATAATAAAAAAATCCATTAATTCATCAAAATAGATTTAATTATTGAATATTAACTAAAAAAATACTATTTGGGCTTTAAAAACCAGTTTAAAAGTACCAATGAATGTGTATTATTTATACTTAAAATAAATCACATAATCATAGTGAAAGTTTCTTGTTGCATAACCCCTTTTTACACCCACATAAGACCTATGTGTAAGGTGTGCGATGGTGACCAACTCTTGTGGTGGATCAGATAACATCACTCATGTTGTAATCTCTACTAATTCCACTTCTCTAATAGACAGTTCTATTAAAGCTTAATGTTTTGAAGATCTAAATGGGTCTGTTCAAGTGTAAATACCAAAGATGCTACCTCCTTTCCTAGATCTTAAAAATGGGCTTCATATGGAGAAATTCTACTGGATTAGGCAATCACTTCCTTTTTCTATGTAAATTGGATTTGGTAAAGCCCTATATTGATTCTAATAATGTGATCACTATTCAACAACTATATTAGCAACCATAAAAAATAAAAATGGTATTTTTAAATCTGAAAACATTAAACTAAGGATCTACATATTTATTATATAACCATTTTATATAATAAGTCATTTAACCAGATCAAGTAGAATTTTCATTAATAAAACTTTGGGTCATTAGAATATTCCCCCATTAAAAAATTTCTCCCTAGAAATTTTATTTTACCAAACTAAAATATATGTGTGTAACTCTGCTTCTTCATATCCTCTAATTCCCACATTGCATCTTCAAACTTGTTGTTTCTCCACAACAACATGATCTGGGGAATTGTCTTATTTTTCAAAACTTTTTCCCTATTATATAATATCTTTACATGCTTCTCTTCATAAGAGAGGTCATTCTCCAATAAGACCATGTCTGGATTGAGTACATGTGTTGAGTTAGGTATGTACTTTCTCAAGAGTGATACATGTAATACATGATGAAATTGAGATAGGTTAAGTTGGTGTGCTAGTTGATATGACAATTCTCCAAGGAAATAAGGGATATCAAAAGGGATGACGTACCTTGGACTAAGCTTTACCTTTTTCCAAAATATCATGAATCTCTTCCTCGGAGATATGAAGATGAATACCATATCTCTAACATCAAACTCTAGGCCTTCTCAATGATTATCGTTACAACCCTTTTGTTGACTCTGAGTAGCTTTAATGTGGTGATGGATGGTCTTAACCTTCTCCACCATATCCTCTTTTGGACCTAGGAGCTTTCAGTCCCGAACTTCAACCTAACATGCGGGTGTTCATCACCTCTTTCAATAAAGGGCTTCATAAAGAGACATTTGGATGCTTGAGTGGAAACTTTTGTTGTAAGAGAACTCAACCCAAGGAAGATGATGATCCCATCATACATTGAAGTCCATTGAGCATTTTGCCAAAATGTACTCAAGTGTTTGGACAGTCCACTCAGATTGGACATCACTTTGAGGATGATATACCGTACCGATGTTCTTCTTAGTATTCAGAGCGTGTTTTATACTCTTTTAGAACATAGAGGTGAATCTTGGATCTTGATTAGATAAAATAGACAACGATACCCCATGTAGCCTTAACACATCTCTGATGTATATCTATTCTATTTTATCTAATGATAAATCCACCCAATTTGGTATGATGTGTTCTGTATTTGCAGGACAATCCACAACAACCCAGTTAGCATAGTTTACTTTGGATGTTTTCGGAAGTCATCTGACCAAGTCCATGGTGATGTCATCCCATTTCCATGTTGGTATTGGTAATGGATTCAACATCCCATTAGACATCTGCCTCTCATCATGCACATGATGATATACTAAGAACTTTAATGTATGGTCATTGATATCCTTATTAATGTTTTCACACCAATAATTATCTCGGATATCTCGATACATCTTTGTGTTCCCTGGGTGAATGGAGAAATTCAAACTTTGTTCATAATTAAAAATATCTTTATTTGACTCCAAATTTGATGGAATGCATAGTATTAACACAAACCTCACAATTCCTTCTTCATTAACATTGATCTCCGAGGATTTCCCTTTTCTGATAGTTTCCTCTTTTTTCTAAATTCCCACATCATGTGGTTGTGAATCCTTTAACCTTTCTAAAAGATATTTTTGAGAAATCATTTGTGAAAGGATTTATTATTTTACCTTATTTATGATTCCCATTTCCATCTTCATCAAATCTATGAAGATTGGATCCTTTCCAATTCTAATCGGTTATAGAATCACTAGGTCCTTTCTACATAGAGCATATACCACATTATTCACCTTCCCCAGGTGGTAATGGATATAGAAGTCATAGTCTTTGATAAAATGTAACCATCTTCATTGGATGATGTTCAAATATTTTTTTGTGAATATATACTTCAGGGTTTTGTGATCAATATATATTTCACACTCCAACCCAAATAGGCTATTCTGCAAAATTTTCAATTCAAATATTACTATATCTAACTCTAGATCACGTGATGGATAGTTTTTCTCATGAAAATTCAATTACCTTGAATCATATGTGGTTACTTTGTCATTTCGCATCAATGCACATCCCATGCCCTTCTTCAAAGCATCACTGAATACCACGAAAACTTCTCCACATGTAGGTAGTGTGATCATGAGTAAAATGATAATTCTCATTTTCAAAACACTGAAGCTCTCTTTACATTCATCACATCCAGAAAAAATTACTCCCTTCTGATTTAGATTGGTATGAGGGTTTGACAGTCGTCAGAAATTTCTCACAAGTATGCAATAATTTCCAGCTAATCCCATGAAGCAACAAATATCATTCACCGATGTTAACCTCAACCATCCCTCAATAAAAACTATATTGGATGGATTCACATATATCACATTTCTTGTAATGATATGACCCAATAATGATACCACCTTCAACTAGAACTCACACTTGTTTTACTTTTCAATGTGCATATCCTTAAGAATTGTTTCTAGTATAGTGGTTAGATTATCCTCATGATCCTCCTTTGTTTTGGAGTATATTATAATATCATCAATAAATAGTACAAAAAATTCTTTGATGTAATATCTAAATATTCTATTCATCAATTCTATGAATATTATGGGATAATTAGTAATACTGAACGTCATTACTATGATTTCATAGTGCTCTTACCTTGTATGAAAAGCAGTCTTGAGGATATCCTCCTTCATCACCCTTAATTGGTAATATCCAGATCATAGATCCACATTGGAGAAGTATTTTGATCTATGTCGCTAATAGAACAAGTCAACAATTTGGGGAATACGATACTTGTTCTTTATAGTGATTTTTTGAGCTCACGATAATCAATGCAAAGGTGAATTGACCCATCATTCTTCTAGACGAAGAGGACTGGTGCACCCCATGGTCAATCACATGGGATTATAAACCCGTTATCCGAATTCTCTTGTAGTTGTTTCTCTAGCTCCTGATGATCAACAACAACTATTCAATAAAGAGCCTTGAATATTGTAAAATCCTCATGTATAAGATCAACAAATAATTCGACATCTATACTAGGAGGAAGACCATAAAATTTCTCAGGAAACATTTATGCGAATTCCCTCACAAATGGCTTGTATTCAAGGATGGTTTCTTCCACTAATCTGTCATCTAAGAAATATATTCATTCCCATGGGGTAGTAATATCGATGCTTTAGATGATGGTGCTACGGAAGATTCATCCTTCTCCGTACACTTGTACAGAATCTGAGGTCGATTATCCATATAGTGAGGGATTTCCCTCTCACCGCAATTTTTTCACAGTCTATATAGTGAAATCCAATCCATTACAAGAATTTCATAAAATTATATTAGAGGGAGTGTGATGAGGTTATCCTAGAAGTTCAAACCTCAAATAGTGATAGCGGAGGATTTATATTCTTGGGTTTCAATGATTGCCCCATTTTCCATTATCACTGACATCTTTACTTCCTTGATTTTTGGTGGTGTTGCTATTATTCTATTAAACATTTGGGATATGAAGGAATGTGTATAATTAAAATAAAAAAGGTAATTCAAAATTATTTAATGAATAACTAGCATACTTATCACCACTTCATTTTCAGGGTTCACTTCTACGGTAGTGATGAAAATAGATCTCCCTTTGAGGGTTTTGTTTTCCTCCGAAAACCCTTAGCTTAGGGAACTAGTTTTCAAAGAGTCCTATTTCTTTTCAATTGATGAAATGAAAAACGATTTGAGGGTCAAATGGAGTATTTTGATCCTCTGTTGTAGTTGCAAGTTTTTATTGCTGAAAAATAATGGCCAGGTTTCATTCTCTTCTAAACCTATAGAATTTCCTCTTTCCCTTTAGGCAATTTCCATGGTGCGACTTTCCACATCTTTGGAAAGTGGGGAGAAGGAATTTCTTTGAAAATTTGGATTTATAAATTAGACCACAATATTTAAATTCCTCTTGATGCTTCTTATCCCCATGATTCCCATGATATTTTCCAATCTATATTTCAACATTGATGGAACATTAGACAATTTTCTCATATATCTCGATCTCAAAAATCTCCAGGGCCTTATGTAGGTTGGGTTTTATCCTACCAAAGATGTATTTAACAAATCATCTAGGGTTAAAGAGAAATCCAAAGGCATATCATGATATCCTTTTGAATTTTACCTCATACAATCCAATGGATTCGTCTTCTTTTTGTTTGAGGGAAAGCATGTCCCATTCCATTTTAAGTAGGAGGGTGCGAGAAAAATATTTTTTGAAAAAACATTTTTATGAAATCCTTTCATTCCAACTCCCCGATCTCCTCAACAGGCTTCATATTTTTGATCAATTTCCACCATTTATCAGCTTCACTCACCATATGATAAGAATACATAAGTACCTTCTCTTGTTTAGAACATTAATGTATGGAGAAGATATTATCATCGATGTTGATCCATTATTCAATGATTGGGGGATTAAATGATCCATTAAAAGTCATAGGCCTTTGTATCATGAATCCCTCAATTGTGGTTTGTTCTTTCTTGGGGGGGAGGGGGGTGGAAGGTTCCTATTAACCCTTGTTTATATTAAAAACAAGAGTTAACTGAGAGACTATCATGATAATGTTTGTTATTCCCTTTACCATCTGATTGGGAATCTCATTAGAACAGTTATCACATTGATCTTCAAATCAGTTGTTAGATTGAGTCCTCCTATTACCAGACATTTGCTGGAATAAAAGGAATGTTAGGGGTAAAAAATAAAGGGGAATACAATTACAGAAAAGGATTCCTTATAAATTACATTTATTTTCATAACTTATGATTTTATAGGCTTCTATCTATGTTATCCATGAACTTCTTCCCAAAATATATTCATAGGGTATTTTTTATCCCTTAATAATGGTTCATAATATGATTTGGAATCTTCCAAAGCATATACCTAGTGAGGGTCATAACCAAGAGTGCAACATGGCCCATTTTCGTGCACCAATTCCCATTTAAGCCAAGATCAAAGTGGTAATTTTCTGGTTTTATCCCTAGATACATCTATGCCAGAGCTACATATACTTGTTCGTATACAGACATGGATGTATTTTCTTTTTAAACCACATACTATATACTCACGAAAATTTCGGTATGTTTTTATTATACTTATTCTTATCTCTATGGATTTTACTAGGGTTTTCTAATCCTAATCCAAAAAATAACTAAACCCACCCTCTGATACTAACAATAACAACCCTTATCTTTATTACACAAATAAACATGATTTTTTTCATAACCATGCACTAAAGAAATCTTTGAGGATCGAGAGGACTTGTTTCTTAAGGGAATTAGGAACATTACATAACAACTTAGAACATAAAACACTACATCTTTATTGAAAACTTCTTTTATATCACCACAACATTCCGTCATACCTAGAATTCCATGGGATAACCTGAGGACATTCCTAATAAAATGGTGATCTATAAATCCCAGTAAGTCA
Organism: Viscum album; assembly: GCA_963277665.1. Taxonomy (NCBI): domain Eukaryota; kingdom Viridiplantae; phylum Streptophyta; class Magnoliopsida; order Santalales; family Viscaceae; genus Viscum; species Viscum album. Next base: position 496,974,999 of record OY728120.1, read on the forward strand.
TTATAAAGGGCATAATATGAAGAATATAACATCTGTTAGGAAATAGGCTTATAAATGGATCATAAGAGAAACCTGAACATAAATTCATGATATATCATGATTATCATAACTAGGAAATGTGGAAACAACATTTAACAAAATATTAGCATGATCCAAGACTCATTTCACATGGAGAATGAGTAAACCCTTATTGCACTTGAATTAGAATGAGTAAACCCTCATTAAACGTGAACTAGAATGAGTAAAACCTTATCCCACATGGTGTATCACGATACTATTATTTACCCAATTCATTGGAGCACTATCTGGGAACACCCTTCTTAATCATTTCATTTCATGCATAAGTGTTCCACATAGATCATACGACATGGATTCATTATACATGAAAATTTATTCCATGAATAAGAGATACAGAATACATAAATTTATTTCCCCTATCATCAATTACTTATGTGTAATGGTGAATACCCTTGAGATAGAAATGGTTATAGTATTAACTTACATGATGATTTTGGCATGGGAACATTTTGTGAAACTTCGGTAGCATAACAACGTAAAAAAGAAATCGTAAAATGGTTTAATGATACAGAAAGGCCTATATCGTCATTTATAAATGAATTGAACAGTTAGGGGGTCATGGAACATAATATCCCAATATATTTAATGAAATTTAGATGCATAATATAAAATAAATTCAGAATGTAAATGAGAGGATAAAAATTCCATACAGAATTTCGGCATGGTAACAGGCGTATATAGAAGGCATTAATGAGAGAGAAAGAGGTATATAATCATTAAACATCAAGGAAGGAAGTATGAGGGAGGATTAAAATCATACCCTAAAGTTTAAATTGATAATATAAGGGTATAATAACAAAATTAAATTTGGACAAAAATGAAAAAGGAAGAAATCTGGTACGAAATTTTGACATGGTAATGGCTGACCATGAGAGGGATTAATAAGAGATAAAGGGGTCTCTCATTATTAAATAATAAGGAGGTAATTATATGGGAGGTAAAAATTCATACCCCAACATTATTAATTGAAATTAAATGGGCATAAAAATATATGGAAACATGGACATAAACAAGGAAGGAAGGAAAGTGAAGATCCCTTACTTGGAAGTGTGATCCCAAAGGCTTGGGATAGGCTTGAGAGAGGCCTATTGGGAGCATATGGGGACTTGGGAGAATTATTGAGATAATGGGAAATAGGTTGGTCGAGCTCCAAATGGTTTGAGTGAAGAGGAATGGGATATTGGGTGGGTTTATATAAGAAAGGATATGGAATTATTTATTAGTTTGATTTTGGACACTACACATTAAACAAATTAAAACCACAAACCATCCCACAATTTTTGCATATGTTTTTTTGCAAAGTGGAGTGGAAGGAACTACACTATATGGAAAATGGCCAAATGTATTAAAATATTAAGCTTTCTTATGTAGAGGTTAGACACACTCCCTAGGAAATCATTCTAAAAATATAAAATATTTTTTAATTCTTGGAGGGTCCACTAAGGCACAATAAAATTAATAATACAAATATAAATTCATATTTTTAATGTAAAAAAATATATTGGATGAATATCATTTTTATAGTATTTTTTTACATCACTATTGGGTCATTATGATGTCATAAAAACATTATACATTTAAATGATATTTAATTTTTACCCAAAAATTCAATTATCTCAGAAAAATATGAAAAATTTACTATTAGATAATTTAAAAATCCTAATTACAAAAATAATATTTATTTTACAAATATAATTTTGTAAATATTTTATTTTTTTACTTCTACAATAAATGATAACATTTATTGAAAAGTCATGGGTTTTGGAAAAAACAACTTTCAAACCATAATAAGAATTACTACTGTTTTCATAAAAATTATATGATAATTTATATTTATTAAAAATTAATTTAGTAATACTATTTTATAAAAATCATATTTTGTTCAAAAATAAATAAATTCATCAACATATATTTCTAAATTGAATATTAACTAAAAATATATTATTTTTGTTTTAATAACTATTTAAATAGTGACAATGAATGTATATTATTTATACAAAAAATAAAGAACATAATCACAGTTCAAGGGTAATGTTTCATAACCACTTATAACTCCTACATAAAATCTAAGCATAAGGTGTGTAATGGTGATAAAATCTTGGGGTGGGTTTGATAATATCCCTCAGGTGGTAATCGTTATTAACTTCCATTTATCTTATAGGACGTTCCGTTCAATCTTAACGTGTTGAAGCTCAACCTGGGATTGGCCAAGAGCGATGACCAGTGATGCTACCTACTTTCCGAGCTCTGATAAATTGGCTTTGTTTGGAGCAATTATTCTGGATGAGCCCATCACTTCCTTTTTCTGATTAAATTGGATTTTTTAAATCCCTATATTTATACAAATCATGTGATCACACTTCAATGACTATATTATACACGTTATCAATTCATAACAGTATTTTGAAACCCAAAAACATAAAATCGAGGAAGTTTATATCTCTTATATAACAATTTTACATAAATATGAAATTTAATCAGATCAAGAAGAATTTTCATCAATAAAAGATTGGGCCATTACAAATAATATTATTTATATTGTCATATATGATAATTTTATAACATTATTAATACCCATTAATTAGTAATATTTCATTGTCACTACTGTTTCGGGTGTTCATTCCCTTGTGTGCTCCTACGTGTTTCATCATTAAGGGTATATATCTTGAACATTGGTTATAATTCCATCACATAAATATTTATATAAATGTTATAAATATGTTTTTTTCATTATGTACATATTTATAATCTTTATTTAAATTTGATCATTGAGAAGAAATCAAATAACTTTGTGGAGATGGCAGGTCATACATATGCATGAGTGACAATATCATTTATTTAATGGGTTAAATGGAAAGTTATTGAATGGAGTATTAATTTAAAATAATAAATATAATGTGATATTCATTACATATTTTCACTAAACATATCCTTTATTACTCACCTTTTAATGAAAAGGTGAGGTGAAAATAATATCGATGCATGGAGTTGTATTCCTCTATACACACTAGTGATGTTATTATATTTTATATGGAATGAAATGTAAGAATGTATATGTGATATGATAATTTTAGGAGTATAATTATATTATAAATATATAATATAAATTTAAAATACATCATTATATCTAGCCATAAGAAGCAAGTATGGAAAACTAATTGCATCGGTTCATTAGGTGGTAGTCCACCGTACACACGATCCACAGTTTTGATTCACATTTGAGGGATTAATGGATGGTTTTTTGTGATGAAATTTAAAAAAACATATTAGAATATATAATATACTGTGTTAATTATATCAACATGGTTAAATACTTTTTATGTGATAGAGGATGAAATAATTAAAACTATCTGTGATGGATGTTACCTCTTCTTCAGACAAATTATTTTGGTTTACCCCAATGCCTTCATAATGTGTATTTATCCACAAAAAGGGATTATAGGATTAAGGTAGGTAATTAATGAAATTATTTGGTCTATAATTTTATGAAACAATTTGTTTTTTATTTGTAAACAAGACATGACATGGTGTGGCTTTTTATAAGTTGTGGAGATGACTCAATTAGAATTTTTGAAAAAAAGAATTTCAACCACATTTTTCTCATACAGAAGGACCGCAAAACACAATAGTTTTTTAAATTAGGAGATGTATGTTCTAAATATGAAAAACAAATATTAATTATATATTTAATTGGTTCATTTTTAACCGTTATCATTTAAGATTAAGCCCTGGTAAACCTGTTTCTATGTTAATCAGGATAAATAATTTTTACTATTTTCACTATTAATAATGCTGTAAAATTATGTTAAAATAATAATATAATAAAAAATAATTTTATTATTAATATATTATCAATATTTAAAAATTTCAATCATAGAAGTGGTAGAGTATAATGTAAAATTAAACTCGTATTTGTGTCGAAAAGCAGTTCTCCAGAAGAAATACATTCAAATGTTCTAACAGTTTTCAAATCAATATTCAATACGAAATTTTTTAAAATGAAATAATTTCGACTAATAAATATTCAATCGAACTACTTTAACTTTTTTTAAAAATTTAATGTAAAATGGTTCTTGTAAATCCTTTAAAAGAAAAGGACGTTTTTAATTAAAATGAGTATTTTTCACTATTAATAAAACAATCAAACATTTTTGAAAAATCTCCAAGATTCACCCTAAGATAATTTTTATATTATGATTTATAAAATTATTTCAATTTTTTAAAATACATTTTCTAATTTGTTTGAAAATGAATTTTATATTATGTGCACAAATACTGACATTACCAAAATTTTGAAAAATAATTGTTTTTTAGAAAAAGTTTCCTTTTCATTTAATTCATACCCATTTTATTTCCAATCAATTGATAATAATTGAATTTATTTTATATATGTGTAAAAAATATAATTTTAAAAATTAATTTAGTCTTAATAATAACCGCTGATTTAACAGCTAGGTTAGAATGACCATGTTAAAATAATAATATTTTAATAATGTATCGTGTTTCATTTAAACCCTGTTTTGTGTGCATCACAAACTATTGACGAGATTGAAATCTTTAAAATAAATATATCAAAATATCTTGGGGTCTAACCGTATTCCATAATTGTAGTGTCGTGTGTCACATAAAATACTGAAATATGTTCAAATTTTAAAATATATGGGTGTTTCAATAATATTAATAATCGCACAGTAGGAAATTGTCATAGGTAACTGATAAAACTAAAATTTTATATTTTGGTAGTTTTTGGTACCTAAAAATTATCTCTAACCAGAAAAATAATATATCAAAGAAATGAAAATTTTTTAATAAAATATAAAATTTTTAATTCTAAAACTAATCAAATTTATAGGAAATAATGCTTGTAACATCTAGAGTTTCTAAGAAATAGACACTATGTTTTATAGCATAAATGATACGCCACATCAAAATTAAATGAAAAAATAAATATTATTATTTAAATGTTACCTTATAACCTAGATATTAAAATGTTGGGAATGAAAAATATTACTTAATTTATGAAAATATGTTTTACACATGTAAATAATTAATTATTTAGTGGAAAATTAATTATAAATGAAAATAAAAACCCTTCATTTTTAAATAATAGGAAATGTTTTTCTAAAAAACTATCAAAAGGAAAGTAAGTGAGTTTATAAAAAAATAAAATCACTATTTATGGATTTTATTAATGATATTTATATTCAATATATGTAATTTAATGTTTAAGAGTAATCTTATATGTTTTCTATACATGATATTATAACAAAATCAATTTTTTCGGATAAAATAATTATTTAAAAAAATGCAATTTTACAAACTTTTGATGGTGAACCTATTTTAAATAATTTTGTTGATTCTTTTATATGTTCTATTTTGACAAAATACACTTTTTATTTATAATATATACAAAAAATGTACTTTATTTTAATTTTTGTTGTTTTTATGATAAAATTATTTTTTTAATAAATAGTGAGAAATACTACATTTTCATTCAAAACGGTTCTTTCATCTAATTTACTTATCTTACTAGAAGATCATTATAATAGGTTTTAAGGTAAATTTTGATGATTTTTTATCATTTAATCAAAATGTTCTCATTGGAATTAATTTCAAATTGAAATTAGATATAAAATAATTTCAATCTTTTCAATGGTTCACTTTAAAAATCCATTTTTTACTTTCATTTGTGGAATTAATTTTAAATTTAATTTCTCAATTTTTTATGAATTGAATTACTTAAAATGGATTTTATATTTTGAATCATAATTTCAATTTTAAATTTTATGGATAATTTTATTTGTAGATATAAATAATTTTCCATAGTAAAAATAAAATTTACCGTAGTGAAAGTAAAATATTGACACATGTTAAAATATCAAGTTAAAAGATTAAAATACCAAAATAATACGACCTTTAAAGGATGGTTGTGGTGTGGATCGAACCTAAAAATCATATAAAAAAATCATTTACCATCCAATTACGAGAAATTTCATTCCACCTCTACATGGTTTTCTTTAATGATAAACTAATTAATAAATTAATCACCTGAACCCACCTCTCCTCAACTATAAATAACCAACATCACCTCATAATTTAGATACACAAATCCTTGTAGCTCCTACAATATTTAAAAACACAACTCCCCCTAACTCTACCAACATAGAAATGTTTTTTGACTCACCATAAGTCTGAATCCGAGGTCTTTAAGGGTGTTTTGAGGAGGGGATAATCAAGAGGTAATTTTCTCAAAGTACCTCTCTTAATTTATTTTATTTTTATAATTCCTCCTGACCTCCTTCAATGCTAATTTCATGATAAATCCAAAAAAATTTATATAATGTAGAATTATTTTTCTAATTTAATATCACATGTCGGTTTCACTTCTCACCTCTTTTTCAATGAAAGTAAATTTTTCTCCATGTTATGTCAGCTAATTGACTCCATGACTAATGTTTTTGTTTTTTTCATTACCGCCTTCATGGATGGTCTTAAAAGTATTTTCCATGGTAATTTTTTAAATATGTATATTATAAATTATTTAATATTATTTAAATTTTATTTTAAACATACCTTCATGTTTTCCATATTGTGGTTATACGATAACTTTGTTTGGGGACGTGTGAACTATCACCTTCCCAAAAAGATGTGATTCACTCACACATCACATGGAATGTATTGAGGATTTTTTAGTGGAAATATATGATATAAATGACATATTATTCCTTATTTAATGATTATATATATATATATTTACATACATTTAATTTAATTTAGTTCTTCCAATACGACAAAAAAGCGTCATGTATATGTACGGTCTGCCGTCTCCATGAATGATGATTTTAATTTTTCATTAAATATTATTTTAGATAATTATATAATTAATATATAATAAATTTACATCATGTTCTATATTTTGGATTTGACGGACTTATGACCATATGGACTATTAACATCTTACCAAGTTCATTTTCAACTCAAGTACCAAATATCGATGAAATGTACGATATGAACTTAAGTAATTATGTAATTATTATAATAAGTTAATTAATGATATAAATAGAAAAATTAAAATATAAATGTTATTAATAAAGTAAAAATTATTCTTTATTTATTATTTATAAATAACAATGAACATACATGATTTTTTCGACTCAATGTTAGGGAATTTCATAGCCCAATTTCTATTATTTGGGTTAAACATATAATTATTCATTATGTCATGCTATAAATATGTGAGAAATAACATTTGGATATCTTATAATTAATTTATAACGGTTTTATATTTCTGTATAGTGATAAAAAACATAAAACATATTTTTTATTAATGAAATGTTATTTGTATGAGATTTCATCTAAATCTCCTTCTATTGGGACATTTATTGATATTATGCACCTTTATTCTTTTATAATGTACCTATACATCCAATAAGTTATTTTATATCCATATTTTAGATATAGTTATATTATTTAATGTATTATTAAATGTATTAATTCATGAAGATTAATATTAAAATTTTTAAATTGGTATGGGACACATTGAATGTTTAAATATTTAATTACAAAATATTTTTCAATGTGATACTAATTTACATATTTTTTATATGGATGTAAAATGATTTTAAAGGGAATTTTTAATATATTTGGATTTAAATTAAAATGGTTTAAATACCAATATTTATAGACATTATATATGGAATGTTTTTGAATAATGGGGAATGGAATTTTATTTCTAACGTATATGGTGAGATAAACTTCTCCACCACTATAACATTAATTTGTTAATTGACATCCTCTATAAGCCTTAATTTATTTAAAAGGGAAAAAATACCTTATTCATTATTTTGGGTATTTAGGTTTGAAAAATGCTTTTGAAATTTATTGAAAATTTCAATATCTTAAAATTATTTCATGTGATTTGAAATGGAATTTTATGAGTGAAATGTAGAAAATTGAAATAATTCATGTGTTATGATAATATAATTGTACTTTCACATTTTACATGTGGTTACATGATAAACTATATATTGGTGGTTAGGTGATAAACCAAAATTGGGTGGTTCTATGATAATCAAAGGTTGTTTGGTTATGTTATAACCTTCTAATGTATTGGGTATGGAAGTAGGTCATACATATATTCCATTTGTAACATAGATATGTTTGGAAGTCAACCAAAAGTTTATTCCATTTATGTATGATTTTGTTACATGTTACCTGTCTATTATATTTTAGTTTTTATAGGTTTTATGGTAGTCTTTTTATTATAATAAGGGTAAGTACTGAACATATATTCAATAAATATTATTTAATACTTCATATTGGTGAATAATGTTATATTATGATAAAGTATTCGTGGATTAAATGTTTTTCCATGACTAGAAGTTTTCCTTCTTTATTCATCCCTTAATAATTTTTTTCTTGATAATCCCAATTATTTAAATGTTTTTTACCAATATTTTATGGAATATATTGTCTAGGATGAGATCAAGGAAAATTTATGACGATTAACAAAGAAACAAAACCAATAATATTTTGAAATGTTTTTTTCTGTGAAAAAATGAATAGTGAGTAGAAGTGTCTACATTGTAATATTTGAGTTTTTATTTGTGAGTTATGGCCTAATTATCTAATGCTCTAAACTTTAAAAGATTCTAAATGTGAGATAAAGGGTAATTGTTTAATTAACTCAAGATTAGGTAATGTTTACGGATGGGACCTTATAATTGGTATCAGAGGATGGTTTAAACAAATTTAGAGGTTTGAGAGATATTTAATCATAATTTAAAAGTTTTATATAACCAAAATGTTTATAATATTAGAGGGAGTAATATTTATTTTATTAAAATTTAATGAGTATGAGATAACATGAATAAGTATAAATTAGTGTTTACATTCCTTGTAAGACAATATTTGATGATTTGTTTGATATACTCACATTATCCTTTTTGGTCTTAGTAAATGGATGGATCATATAATAACCAAAGTAACGATGGATGTCACAGAAAATGTTGTGGGTCTCTGAATAAGAAATTGAATGAAATGGAATCTACAACGATGATTCTATTGTTTATTATAAACAAACTATTTGGATTAATGATTAACCACATAAACCATATTTATTTTTCTGATGCATCATATATGAGAGAAAGGAGTCCCAATTTAAGTTCATGTGATAATGATCATAATGTTGTGAATATTCAACAACATATGTTCCAATGATGTAAAAATTAAAAACTAAATTTTTTTTAAAGGGATGAGAAGGTGTTCAAGATGTGGTAATGATGGTCATAAAACAATAACATGGCAATGAAAAGGGAAGTGCTCTATTCACTCCAGGAAAGGTGAAGTCGTTCTTTCGTAGTTTTCAATTGAATGCTTCAAATTTAAAGAGTATGGTCATTATGAAAATATATTTCCTATGAAGATGGTTCATGAATGGTATTATAAGGGCTGTACAAATATACATTTATTAATAATTAATTCCATTCAAATTGATGATGAGAAAAAAATGACATATGAATGAATATATGTATTAAGTAAAAATAGAGAAAATTTTCATTAATGGAATATGTGTAATTATAAATTATTAAAATGTATACATATACGAAATTAGAGTGTTACGTTATATCTATGGGTGATAAAAATTTTAAAATTAGTAATGATATTTTGATGATGTGATTACATTGTGAGAATTTTTCTAATATGTGTGTCCCTGATGTTTGTTAGGGGAAAATGTTATGAGAGTGTGAATGATCTTTTCTTATGTGGAAATAATTACAAATCTATGAATAAACTTTTTGGTTTATATGATCATTTATTTTGAGGTAATTATGGGATATTACATTTTTGGATCCAATATGAAACACATTAGATAAACATTGAGCTTAAAATGCTATATTTTTATTTTTCATGGCTTTATAATATTTTGGGAATTTTATAAGTATTATATTGTTTTTGAAAAATTAAATAAACCAACCATGTAACAACATGTAGCGTCGGACTGGGATTCAGGAATCGAACACACAACTGAAGTGTGATAAGGCCTTATCACCTACCACTAGTCTACGTGATGTATCTTATTAGCTTGACTTTTCCTTTTTAGTTAAACAAGTTATGAGATAAGAATACGTTTTTTGGGGAATTAGGTTTTGTCAAATAGATATCCTTCGAACAAGAAACACATTTGGTTAATAAGTGATAAATATAATTTTTGAATACATTAACTATTTTGGGAACCCAATATGCCTATGGAGAATTGAATACTCTATGATTTTATTTGAGGATAAATGGTTGAATTTTATTTTGGAAGAATATATTTTTTATTTATTACTTATAGTGATTTCTTTTATTTATGGAATTGATTAACCTATCTTAGAGAATATGTGATTTGGGAAATTAAATTTTTGGTCAGAGACATTAAGGGTGATAAGTGTTATTGGAAGATAAATGTTAAAATATATCTTGGAAGATTTTGGGAACAAATATTTATGAATTTTGGGTTTCAAAATTATTTTGTATTATTTAATGGAATTTTAAGGACAAATATTTATCAAATAGTAAACTCTAAACATTGGTTAATACTTTTGAATTTTGGCTATTAAAATTAGTTTTTCATCATAAAATGGATTATCATTTTGGGGGAATTATATGATTTCATCTTATCATTTTTGGTTTTGGTTAATGTTTCAATATTGGATGAATATATAGTTAATATTTTGTGGATTATGTGATTATCTAGAAGTTTATTTTATTGTTTTAGGCATGAGAAAACACATTTTGAACACTCATCAATTAGGGAAAATGATGATTTTGTGGTTTTAATTGATTAAAATATGAAATTATAATTGAAAAGTATGTTTTTACTACTGTTATCTGTTAGGCTCGTAAATTAATTCCACAACATTATAAAATGGATTTTAAAATAAAAATGATTTTTCTTCACTTTTCATAATATGAAGTCAAAGTCCATTTAACCCAAGAAAAATTTATAACTTTATTATTATTAAATTTTTCCTAGAAATGTTTTCTATTATTCTCCCTTAAAACATGATCATTATTTTTCTCTTCCATATCTATGTTTTCCTACATGGAACCCTATTATGTGTTATATTAGTTGACCTTCATAATTTAGTTTTTTTCTTTTTAAAGGGGAAGTTTTGTTAATCCTTTTTCTGATGTGGGATTTTTGTAATGGTATTTTGAAATGTCATACTTTAGTGACCGATCCAAAGTTCAAATTTTGAATATTCAACTTTTTAAAAGCGGAGGATGTAAAACCCTGATTTTTTAATAAAGAGATATAATCTTAGATAGAATACCTGATACACCAGATGAAACATAAGCGAACAACTAAAAAATATTATTTAAATGTTACCTTATAACTGATCTATTAAAAAAGTTGTAATTAAAAGAATTAATTTATTTATGAAAATATGGTTTACAAATGTATATAATTAATTCATTTTATATAGTTAATTATAAATTAAAAAAACTTTTCTTTTCAAATAATGGAAATGTTTTTCTAAAAAACAATTTAAATGAAAATAAGTGAGTTTATAAAATAGTAAAATAAGTATTTATTAATTTTATTAATGAAATATATATTTAATATATTCAAAGTAATGTCTAAGATTCATATTTAATTTTTTAGACATGATATAATTACAAATTCAGTTTTTTGGATAAAAGATGTTTTTTTTAAAATACAGTTTTACCGTATTTTAATGGAGAATTCATTTTAAATCTACTTTTTCAAAATTTAATATGTTTTAATTTAAAAAATAAAATTATTCCTTGGAATAGGGACATCAAAAACTTATTTTCGTTGAATTTTTGGTTTTTTTATAAAATTAGTATTTTGATGAATTGTGAGAAATACTGCGTTTTAATTAGAATTACTTTTCAATCTTATTTATTTATATTGGTTGAAGATCATTTTAATATGTTTTAAAGTATATGTATATTATTTTTTTATCATTTAATTCATTATTTATCAATTTATTTACTTTCAAATTGATATTGGATATAAAAAAATTTCAATATTTTGAATGTTTCACTTTAAAAACCTCCTTTTTAGTTTTGTAAATAGAATTAATTTTAAATATAGTTTGCCAAATTATGGGAATTGAATTAGGTAAAATTGATTCAATATTTTGAATCATCAGATATAAATTATGTTTTAATGTCAATTTCATTTTTAGATATAAAAATATTACTATGATAAACAAATTATTTACTGTAGTAAAAGTACACTTTTAAAAAGGGTTAAAATTAGAAGTTAAAAGCTTAACATACCTAAAAATTCTACATTTAAAGAGTTTTTAAGGTGTGGATTGACCCTAAACTTCCTATAAGACATTAATCACAATCCAAATTCGTGAAATTTAATACCACCTTTATATAGTTAGCTTTTAATTTAATATAATCAATAGATTAATCACTTAAACCCAAGTATTTGTCATTGTATCTATTTAACTATCAACCCAAACCACTTATAATCCCTCCCACCACGTCCTTGTGCTTTTGGGATAACCAAAAGTCAAATGCCAAAGTTTTCAATGGTCTTTCAAGGTTGGGGTATTAATGAGGTAATCTTCTCAAAGTACCACTCTTATTTTATTTTAATTTTTTACTTTCTCCTCGCCTACCTTATCCATTAATTGATGATAAATACATAAGAAAGTATATACTTTATTTTTATGTTATTAAATTAATATCTCATTTCAATTTCATTTCTCACATCCTCTTATTCAAAGGAACGTAATTGTTGTCTATGTTATGTCAGTTAATAACCTCTTTGAATAATGTTTTTGTTCTTTTTCCATTACCACCTTCCCGGATGGTCATAAAACTTTTTTTCCTGGTCAATAAATTTTTTAATATTTATATTATAACTTATTTAATATTATATAAATGTTACATTAAACATACATTCATGCATTCCATATTTTTTTAAATGATTACTTTGTTTGGGGATGTGTGGACTATCGCCTCCTGAAAATGATGTGATTTATTCACACATCACATGAAATGTAATACATATTGTTTCAGTAAACATATATAAAATAAATTAAATAATAATCCTATTATAAATATATTATATATATATATACAAATTTATATACAATTCATTTAATTTTGTTCCTTCAATACAATATGATAAATTAAAATAGCATTCACGCGTTTGTACAATATACCATTTCTATGAACATTGTTTTTAATTTATATTTAAAGATTATTACAAATAACTATGTAAAGAAAAAAAGATATTTATTTAATGTTTTATATTTATTATATGATTTAATTATGACCACATAGACTATTGACATCTTATCCAGTTCATTTTCAATTGCAGTACCGAATATCAAAAAAACATCGGATATGAACTTATATAATTATCCAATTGGTAGAGCATGGTAATTAATGATATAAAAGGAAAAATAACCATTTAATTTTTTCGAAGTAGGTGAAAATTAACCTATGTTTATTATCCTGGATGAACATGGAATATACGAGATGAGTCGAACTTGATATATGGTAATTTTATAACCCAATTTCCATTATTAGGGTTTAACATCTACTTTTTGATTATGTATTACTATGATTATGTGAGAAATAACTTTTGGATATATTATATTGTTTTTTTACTTTTTTATATTTATTTATAATAAAATAACATAATTAAACTATTTTTATTAACAAAATGATATTTTTATGGGATTTTGTATCAATATCTTTTCATTAAGGCATTTCTTTATAATATTTTCCTTTATTATTTGATATGTTATATATACAGACACGTAGACATTTAATATCCATATTTTACCAATAATAATGTTATTTATTGTCATGGTAAATGTATTAATTCATGGAGATTGTGATTTAAATATTCAAAGTGACACGATACACCTTGAATGTTTAAAGATTTTATTATCAAATATTTATCTTTATGATATTAATTTACTTATTTATTATATGTATATAAAAGTATTTTGAAGGAGTTTTTTTATTTATATTTAATTTAATTAAATTTTTTTCAGAAGTAATATTTCTATGTATTTTATCTAGAACATTTTGAAACACAAAAAAGGAATTTTATTTTTAATATATACGATGAAAAAAACTTCTCTTCCCCTGTAACTATTATTTTATATTTTCATTCCTATATAAGCCATAATTTATTTAAAAGGAAAATAAATAGCTTATTATGTTATTGGGTATTTTGGTTTTGTAAATGGAATTGAAAATTTATTGTCAATTTCAATATCTTGAAATTATTTATTGTGGATACAAAGTGGAATTTATGGGTTAAATGTTGAAAATTTCAATGTTTTATGTGTAATGTTCATATAATTTCACTATTAAATTAGATTGGTGGTTAAGTGATAAACCAAAGAAGGGTGGTTATGTGATGAACCAAATATTGGTGGTTTCATGATAAACCAAGTTCATGTGGTTAAATTATACCCACTAGTGCATTGGGTATGGATGTCGGACGTATGGATATTCCATTTATAAGGGTGATATGTGTGGAAGTCCAACACATGGTTATTTTATTTATGCATGATTATTTCTGATGTTACCTTTATAGGTTTTCTGTGATTTTATTGGTTTTATAGTAATCTTTTAATTACAAAAGTGTAAGTTATGAGATTATATTTAGTCAATATTATTTACAACTTTATAAAGGTAAAAATTATTACATTTTGATAAAGAATTCATGGATTACATGTTTTTGAAAGAATGATATTTTTACATCATTTTGTATCCAATAGTTAGTTTTTTCCCATCCCATGTTTTGAAAATATTTTTATACGATTTAATGGTGAAAAGATCCAAGGAAGGGATCAAGGAAAATTTAGGAGGATTAAACATGAAACAAAACCATGTTTCTATTTAAAAGTTTTTGTTTTATTAAAAAACATTATAGTCAGTTGAAGAGTACAATTATTAGTATTTGAGTTTTTATACATGAGTTATGGACTAAATTATCTAATGCTCTAAACTATAAAAGATATTCACTACGAGAAAATGTCAATTTATTGACATAAGTAAAGATTATGTAATGTTTTAGGATCGGCCCTTATAATTTTAATATTAAAATTATAATATATGTAATATTTATAAGAATTATAAAGCATTTATGACTATTATAAATGATATAGATATCTTTTAGAAATGAAACCATAAGAATTGTAATCTTACCATGGTAATAATTACTAGACCATTAGAATAATAAAATAACTTTGGGGGTTAATGAAGAATTAACATTCTAAATAATATTTATCTTCAATTAAATAATTAAATTTAAGTATAAATGTATTATAAAATAAATACTTATTCAATTTAATAAAATTTAAGAATATATGTGTAATTTAGTGTAAAATTTTACATTATTTTAAAAACCAATAAATTATATCCAAAAGTAAAAAATTAACATTAAATATTTTAGATATATTTTTCTAAAAATTTAAATAATTTGTACAATAATGATGTTCAAATTACCTATGGGTGATTTTTATGTATTCTACTCAAATATTATAATTTTTGGAAAATAGTGAAATATTATAAGATATAGTATTTTACATTCAAAGTTAAATATATTCTTAATTTAATACTAGATGATGTAAGTTTATGTTATATTTGCCTCACATGTTTGAATTGCATTATATAGTGATAGGAATAATCACTATATTCATACTTGATGACAAACAATAAACAAAGGAATTTTTTATTTTACGACTCCCCTCTCCTCTTATAAATACTATATAAATACAACCATTTATCATTGTAGTCAAAAAACCCCACCCAAGACAATATTTTTTCAAATCAATCTGAATATATCATATACATGTTCTGTAAGTCTTTATATAACCAAAATAACACTCTGAGAAGGTTTAAGGTGAAGTATAAAGGAACCACATCAGAAAGAGAAATAAATTCATCTATGACTTTCCAAATTTAATTTATTTTCATAATTGACTCCAAATCCTACTTATAAGTTAAAAAAAGTTTTTAATAATTTAATTTTCAATATAATTATACAATATTTTGTGTTATTTTTTTTACAGAACTCAAAAAATCCATTTTTATAGTTTTTTATAATAGTCATTCCATCACAACATGTTTTAATTGCCTGTATGGATGATGTTATAAACCGTTTATCACCACTTGAAATTATTGGTTTTAAAAATGTATTTAATAAATAATTTCGATATTTATAATTTTCTTCAGATCATGTAATTAAAAATCATGGATTATTTAAAGATATTAAAAATAAACGATCATGGCCAGTTTAGCTACATAAAATTAATGTATTGTTGAACATATCATAAATTGAAAATATTTTGAACAACATGTTAAACATTATAAATTTCATTATATAGGAAAGATAAATTCAACATTACTACACTATTCTGTAAAACAAGAAACTATTTGGAAACACCTTTAGCTGATATCCACATTCCAAAACTGTTTTGTTGGAGTTAACCAAATATCAACAAGTGGTTGACATGAGGAACAACAATTTAATAACTAGATCACTTATGATAATTAATGGAAACTAATATATAAAATAAAAATTACTAATGTTCTAGATAATTTTAAAAACCTTTTATACTCACCTATATTATAGGTTAAAGGAGAATCCAAGTGAGTCTATACCCATGGTAAGGGAACTTCAAAATATCTTGTTTTTCTTTTTGGTTATGTTTTACCCTTATTTAACTCTATTTGTCTCTCTCATCATCTAATTTACTTATTATATATATATATATATTCCTTACATATATAAATTTTTCATCGTCCCTTTATTTTTATGGATATATTGGGTATTCATGTTCCCTTCTCAATCACTTCTTTTAAAGAAACTCGATTAAAAGGAACTTTTCTATTTATTATTTATTTTTTATAACATTCTTTCACAGGTTTTAATATACTAATATTTCTAAAAATAATAATTATTCTATGGAAAAATATTCTAGTCCATTTAATTTCATATGTAAAAACATATGAATTAATTCACCTTAAAGGATCATATCTTATTTTTTAAACAAAATTTAAGGTGTTTATTACCACGCCTAATTCATTACCCACTTATAATACCTTTTTATTAATTATCATTGGTTATGTTTTTTTAACCCTTAAAATTTCATTCAATTATAAACATATAATAATACTTAATAAAATTTCTCCATAATCATTTTGAAATATAATGTTATTATTTAAGACACTATTTTGTAACATATATAATTTATATGTGTTCTTATTATTATTATTCAATAGGTATATTTAAATTATATGAAGAAAATAAACATGTATATTTTATGATTTAATAGGTTATCCTAGAATTATATAGCTCTCCAATTCATTGATTATTGTTTTTATCTCATATGATACCATGTGTGGTTATTCAGAAACAATCATTGAACACAATGCCATTTTTTGGTAGTGAAACCATGATATATTTTAGGAATAAATTTTTTTAATAAACATTAATTGGGAAAAAGAAACACCATGGAATATAATTGAAAATAATTAATGTGGTAGATATATAATAAATAAAACATACTGAGAATTATTTCCATATGAGTACTAAATTTTTTGTTGAAGGATCAATATTGACATGTTGAACCATATTTTGATGATAATATCCATAACATAAAAATATTCATCAATATAAATTGTTTTAGTTTCAAACCCTACATAAATAGAATAATATAGTACCATAATAATCATTCATTATTCCTTTTTGAAATTATATAATGGATCTTGGTTGGGTAGTACAAAATATTGGTATTTTTAATCAAATAAAACATCATTACTTTAGGATGCTTCCTTGATTTATGCTTATGGTGTCTTATTTTATGTTATTTTCATATAATTTTTATTCTAGTATCTTCTGAAAATATTTCATTTATTCAATATTTTCATCCCCATGGTCCTCTTTCATGATGTAGTGATATTCACCTTGAATCATATGTATTACATCACATTAATGATTTACCCTAACAGTTATCTTACTCTTCTTGATAGGTCAAAATTTTTTTTATATCACCCCCTAAAAAACTATGAATCAATATAATTTCAATTGGATTTACAATAATGTTATTAATATCACAATAAAATTGGTTTAAATAAAATTAAAGATGATATATATAATATGTCAAAGACCCCTCACCTATATAGTTCTATGTTGTTTTATTGGTAATCATGATAATATTGATGTAATATTATGTTTATGGGATGTGGGTTGTTATAATTTCTATAAAAAAAGGTATAGTTCTTTTTGTTGATTAGGATAGATAATATATATTATTAATAACCTAGAATGAATCCTATAAAGACTAAATTTATGTTATACATGTGAATTAAGATTTATACTTTTAAAATCCTTAATTTCCCTTTTATATAGGAATTTAAATGGATTATAATGTAATATATAGAATTGTGTAAGGTTGAATTAGTTATGTTATTTTACCACTTCCATTTACATGATATTAAAATCTACAAATTTTTAGTGTTTTCATCCAATCAACTTTATTTTTCACCCTTACTCATAATAAATATTAATAAACATGAATGGAAGGCCCACAATATAATTACTAGTCTTGGTAAAAATTCGGCACCTATACCATGCTATGTTAGGTTTTTTCCAGATATATACATATTCACTACATGATGTATGTTGATACTAATGGGATAACACATGAAATTCCAATATTATTTCAGGGAAAGATCATTATAAAATATCCCACAAATTTATAGTTGTGACACAAAAATAAACAACAAGATAAATTTGAATTCTAGATTATTCTATAAAAAAATTTGTCCTTCCTTGTAGCCTCTAAAATGATATCAATATATAAATTGTCAATAAATCAAATTCTGGAACATATATTTGTTAACTAAACTACTTAAACATGAAAATATAACATCTCAACATACCAATATTCTAGAATTTAATTTATATCGTCAACACTCTAAAATTATCTCTATATCAACCCCTCTCTATTCTACCTTATGTATTTAACAAAACATAAAAACTAGGATCTATGAATTTTATTTTCTAAAATTATTAGTAGCATCATGATAATCATCAACTCGCAATTTATACAACAATACATTATTAGGTAAAATAAGACTTTATGCTCTTTATATTATACAATCATTTTATATCAATCAACCAACATTAATTACTCTAATTATATTAGAGTATTTATTTATCAAATCCATCATAAATATTGATTCAAAATATATCTAAATCTTCTAAATATATTATTATGACTTATTCATGAAAGTAATAATTTATTTTATCTTTCATTTTTTTCTCAATCATTATCATTAAGGATATGAATTTGAATAAATTTTATGAAAAGTTTCTATTTAACTTCTAGTAGTTGAACATTTGTAGACTCCAAATGTTATTTTATATTATTTATGTCTTTCCACATAACTCGTGTTTTTAAAACCTTTCATTATTTTAACTATGTTTGAGAATCCTATAATAAAATTTTGTTTTCACATTCAGTTTAACAAAGATATTTATTGAAGCATAGATAATAAAAAATATTAGCTACAAATTCTAATCAAACCATAATATGATTAACTCGTTAATAGAATATTTTATCATCTCAATATTTTATAGCTTCTATTGAAATAGACCTTAGTTATGTGCATATTTAAAGCACCTCACCAATATCACTCAATATATATACTCTCTATCTCTATATTTTTCATGGTTTTCATTTATGGTAGTGAATTAACTAGAAATAAACTATTCTTTTAATATCACCATCTACTACTGTATCTTCTGATTCTCTGAAACAACATACTTAACTTTTAAGTACCCAACATCTATTAATCATTTTCAGGCATCACATATATTTTTTATTCAATCCTTCAAAATTAATCTATTCAAATCAACATGAATCAAATATGAACTCCAAAATAAAAAATTATTTTTATCACATTAGAATATTAGTTCAACATAATTTGACTTATCATCGATATTATCTTCCATACATTATCTATCTTCTCAAAATCATTGAATTGCTATAATATTATGATTATTCCTATTAACATCTACCAAAAACTTATTATCATAATATATCATATAAGATATATCCTAGGGATATATTTATGAATTCTAGGTAAAATAACCTTCATATAATATGATAATATTACACATTACATAAAATAATATCATTTTATATTTTTTGGGGTCTTATTTAATGAATTTGAGATATAAAAATTGATTCCTATACAATACAATACTTTTTAATTTCAAGAATATAATTCATAGATCAAATAATTTCGGAAACCCATATATTCTAATCACTTATACTATTCATCATATAAACATATTGACACACTAATTCGCAGTGTTCAACAACTCATCAAAAACATAAACAAAAAACATCTATAATTCATTAAAATTCATTACATTCCTCAAAATGCAAGAACAATAAATAATTATGTATTCAAATTTAAACATATATTTCTTATAATTAATTTCCTATGTCAAAAAATATGTTTTCCTATAAGAAATTTAGAACCCCTGTATTTATTTCACCATGTTCAATATATCCAAAATCTATATCTTCTCATTCAAATAGTTTTCAATAACATTCTCTTATATTTGATTAAAAACAAATAAATAACCTTTAATAAACCCACTCCATGGGTTATTAAATCTCCTAGATTGGATTTTATAACAATACCAATATGTTTAAATTTTTAATCAAGCCTCATCCTTTCTTGAAAATAAGTGTCCCAAAACCACACTATTGGATAAAACAATGTTTCTAAAATAATTACATCCCTTAGTGACTATAACATTTTTGGACATTATATTTATGTTATTATTATTTCACTTTCATCCTAATTTTTTACAATAAATCAAACTTTTTATTTAAGAAATATAACGTAAAATGTTTTTTAATTGTCCCCATTTGAAAAAATTATATGAAAATTAAGGTTATACCATAACATTCTTAATTAAGATGGGATGTTTTAAATTTAATTTTAAAAATTAATTCCTCAAAATATCACCTTTCCATATATTTGGTAAACATATCCACAATTAGAGATTTTTTTTGAGATATAAATTAAATTCACATCTTCATTAGTTACTTTATTCCTAATGGAATAATACTTAATACCAATTGGATAAATAGTGTATCATTGTGTTTTTATATAGATCCATTTCTCTCTGATTATAACAAGTAGTTTTCAATAGTTTCCCTATATTCATCTTTGATACCACTAGTAGAACATTCATTGAAATCACCTTTGTAAAAACATGTGTGGAATAAATATATTTATTTTTATCAATACTAAATGTCACAAAATGTTTTTTTCATACTATTTGATCTCACACAACATTATTATAAATAATAATGTCTTTCTTGACTATGTTTTTTTGATATCTATAATCTCTAAACCAATCAACATCAATGAAACATACCAAGTTAAATTTTCTACTTGTTTTAATCATTAGAACATAATTTGATGTTCCTATGATATATCAATGAATTAATTTTGCATCAATAATGTGTGAATCCCTTTGAATAGTCTATATACATTACACTATGTTGTTTCATACAGAATTTCTTGTTTTTATGCCGAATGATAAATAAATATTATTCTTATATTCTATAAGAATTAAACATTCAAACCATTTATATTATTAACTTTTCTTATCTTCAAAAATAAATAAATTAATTTAGATAATTACTTTAAGAAAACTATTCCAATGGTCATAAAAAATTAACCTAAATATTTCTACCTTGATAGTATGTTATATATTCTTTTCATATATCTTTGATCCATAGAATGAAATCCGACTCATTAGGCATTAAAATATCTCAAATATCATTTAATTTTCATAGAAAATGATGTCTAAGAGATTAACTATAAATTTTTAAAATTATTTCATCAACATCGATAATGAAAATTTGTGAACATGTACACATAAATTTCAGGTGTAATTTCAGGCCATCTTTTCCTTTTGAAATGATTAGTTGTTTCTAAAAACTAACATGTTAGAAATACCATAATAAACTGTCTTAATTTCTCTCATATAAAAATTTATTTAACATACACCCCATAAACCCATCACTATTAAGCTAAAAAAATTCTTATTTTCTCACCAAAGACCTTTTCCTCAATATTTACATAAAAAATATTAGATTTTACATCCATATGATAAATGTTAACACCTTTATATGCTATAATAGCAAGAAAAAATATAGATAATTTCAATTTTTGTGATTGGTGAAAAGTATTGTCAAAATCTACCCCTTTCAGTTATGAATACTCTTTAAAAACAACAACTTTGAATTATTCCACTTTATATAACCATTTTATTGAGTTTTTTTCCAAACACTCTATTAGTTCTAATATAGATAAATCAATCTGGTATACGAACAAGGTCATGAGAATTATTTTTCCTAATATGACTAAAATATTTATTCATTTCTTTTATCCACTCCTTATGAGAAAATTATTTAAAACGTTATTGATGTTTAATAAATGAAATATGATCTATTTGATTTTGACATCTCAAAATATTCATCATATACATTATATCCTCTTTAATTTTGATAATATTTTCTATCTAAACCTATTTCTAGGAATTTTATGTTTAACACTTTTAACTTCATCAATACATTCCTCATAGAAGGATATATTGAAAAATAATTTAAAAATACATGTTTCCGATCCATCTTTTTTTAATAAATTTTTATTAATGTTAAAATTTTATCTTATTTTAATTCTTTACATATTCTTACCTAATACCCTCTATGAAAGAAATATTTTCATAAAATTTCATAATATAATAATCAAGAAACATTTTTATCAATTTATTCCATCACCTATAACTTATTTCATTGAATAAATATTCATTGAATACACCTTCATAAAACATCACATAAAGCACTAAAACATTCTCATTTTTTGTCCTCATTAACCTTGGAATCTAAAAAAACATGAGGTATTATTTCTTAAACAATCCTGGAAACCCTAGTAACTTGAAAACTGATTTTCTCGTGATATCTCCTAAAGGGCATTACTGACCCCCACAGGTTGGAGACTAGAACCTTACATCATAAAAAATGTTAGTGTGAACAAATTTTTCCACATGCATTGAGGATGTAATATAAAAAATAATTATTCGTACAAAATATACAACACTAGGAGAAGTGTTTCAAATGTCAAACATATATAAACAACCCAATGTACTATAATAGTACATGAAAAACAAGATGGTAAATAGCCAACGTCCCAAAGGAAACAACTCTCCAAGTCAACATATAAATAGATAAAAGAACCTCCAAGTTGTGCTTTAACCTTGCTCGAACCTGAAAGGAGAGAATCTAAAAACACTCAAAGTCACAGGTAGGATGTGAGATAAAATCCCATTTGCGTCTCACTAATGATTCCATAATACGATGATAACTTTAAATTAACCCCATAATGAGATTTCTATTTTCAAACAAATAGGATTGAAATTTTAAAAACATATTTAAACAAATCAATCTTTTCTTTCAAATTAGGGAAATACTTTAAAAAAATCGATTAATAAAATAATTTTATATAAAATAATTTATATAAATTAAGATGAATTTAAAAAAATTACCAAACATTTTAATACCTTTATATATCAAATATGAACAAGTGAGAGACATTGTTATCTACCATGATATATGATTGTTCAAAGTTTATGGATCCTCACACACTCATGTGATAATCAATTCCATGTTAAAACACATCCCTAAAAACTATAATGAGATGACTCATCTATGTCCCATTGGGCAATAATATGCTCTAAATAATGTTTTTTAGTGTTTGAAAAGGTGAATCTAGTGTAAAGGCATTCCTATCATTGTGTTTTTATGCCAAAAAAATCACTAACTACCAAGGATTTCATGTAATCTTGTAAAAACCAGATATGGGAAATTTATATTAATAAATAATAAAATAAAACTAAATCTCATTCACCTATTTTAAAAAATAAAACATCCCATTTTTAATCAAAAATTGTTTTTCATCGAAACATGAATTTCCCCGACATAAAACCCACAGATTTCTATCACAACCATTTTAATCTATTTTATATATTTATTATTTCGAAATCAATTCACAATTCAATTTCATGATTAAATTTCCACAATTTAATTCCGTAATTTAATAGAATAAATTTCCAAAAATTTCAAAATTTATATTCCGTAATATAAATCACTATAATTTTCCATTAATTACATATTTTTACCCCAATTCAATTGAACTCTGGGTTTTCCCAATTTAATACTATTAAAAAAAAACAAAATCCCCCCAATCAAGAGAATTGGTTTTAAAAAAATTAAATTTCATTAGAATAAAATTTCACATATTCAATTGAATAGTTTTTAATCAAATCATGAAATTTAGGGTTAATTAATATGGGTAATCAAAACTGAACCACATACCTCGGGATCATGGGATCTTAAATCACCAATCCCTGATTGGGGTTCGTCAACAAAGAAAAATGACCACAACATCTATGAAATAAGGATTACACCTTGGTTTAAGATCCAAAATAGTGTATATTGGATCCTCCAACCAATATGGATATTTATAAAACACTAGGGAAGAAACGAGGGAGAATGGGAAATAGAGAATGATAAGAGGAAATTAAATGGGAGAGGATCGACTAGAATTCTCCACATTTCAATCCAATTTTGGGAGGGTACCATTTGGAAAAGTATTTTTATTGGGAGACCAAAAGGATGGATAAATCATGTTTTGTTGTAAAGGACCATAAGGAAACTTAAGTGGGGTTTTTTGGTGTTTGAAAATTAAAATTTGAATTAAAAAATAACATATGCATGTGTATCTTGGTAGGGCCACATGGCTAGACAAAGCCATACACCGTGGTTTTGTGCCTATATTAAATGGGATTAATATTTTTCCTATGTGGGTGCATGATTTTTCAAACCATTCACCAACCGTGCAAAATTAGACTACCTATGTTTGCGCAGTTTTCCTTTAGAGGTCACTCGGTTTCAGAAAACTAGTAAAAAACTGTGCATTGACCCAAGAAAATTAAAAAAATTTAAAATTTTCAAGAAAAAACATCCTAAAAAGAAACTCAACCAAATTTTTATTCAAATTGGCGATTATATATAACTAAAAATTGTAATATGATGTTACAATCTCCCAACCGAATAGTGCATATGTCCCAAGAAATCCTACTCATAATCTTGGATGATAAAAAGATGAGACCATTGTTCTCTCCTTAGTGCCTCCCTCTACCAAGTCTTATGAATATCAAAACCAAGCTTCAAAATAAATCTAACCAAAGGTATCTTCCTCACATGAATTTCATTGGTTTTAGAATAAACTATCCTCACTGGTCATTCAGTCATGGATAAATCTGTATCAACCTCAAGATCCCTCCAGCTAAGAACACGAGATGCATCAGATAAATACTTTCTCATATGTGATACAAGGCACACATTATGCATCGAATTTAACTCTCGTTAAAGTTAAAAATGATAAAAAATTCCCCACCTAATAAAAAACCTCACTAGATCCCACAAAATAAGGATCAAGATTCCCTTTCTTCCCATTCCATCAATGATTCAACTAAAATTAAGCCTTCAAGAAAACATTGCCACAAACTAAAACCTTCGATGCTCAGTGATGACAATTAGATAAATAATTATAATGAAACATTGCCTTCCACATTCTCATATGAGAAAAAAATCATTTCTATCATCTCTCGATCAAGTCTGGGTCTAACCATGGAATGTTGAATAATATATGACCAAAAAAATTGAGATATACAAGGACTCAAAAGGATCCATTCTAGTTGCAGACAGATAACTATTATTATATGAAAACTCTACCATCCATAGATGATTATACCATGCTCCAACAATATCAAGAACACAAGAACAAATCATATCCTCATTAACTTGTATAGAACATTATGTCTATCCATCTAACTAAAAATGGTATGACATTCTCAAATGATCCATATGACCTAGTGCCTCCGGAAGGCCTCTACAAAAATAAAAATTAATCCAAGGATCCCTATCAGAGACAATAGTATATGGAACTCTATGAAAATGAATAATCATTCTCATGTATATATTTTTTAAACCCAGAATATTTTTTTTTTCACGAAAGAATATAAATTGAACCAATTATGTCTGTCGATCGATAACAACCTTTATCACATTCCTGTTTATCTGGGTAGGTGGAAACCCAACCTAAAAGTCAATAGAGATCACATCCCACTTCCAAGTAGAACTGGAAGTGGTTGAAGAAAACCCAAATGCTACTGGTGCTCAAACCTGACCTGTTGGAATGTATTTCAATTATAAGGAAACTCAGAAATGCCCCATTTCATGCATGGCCACTATAACTACTCCCGCATTTCATAGAACATATTTTTGGTTCCTGGGAACACAAACCCCTGGGGATTATGGAAATCCCCCATAACATATTTCCTTTTGACTAATGAAAAAATAGGATTTTTATATCATAGAATCCCCTATTTGTAGAATGAGCACTCATAAATAGTGTCCCCACCATAAAGATAATCTCCAATGCTAAAAAACACATCATCAGGTTGATGTTCATAAAGAATCATCTTGAGAAGAGAATATGTAAACTAAACACTTTCCAATGAAACCTCAACTCCTGGTTCCTAGACATTAATATGGAACTTTTCAAAGAGATCCATCAATTTAAACTCTTACAAATATTCTTTAATGACATGGGTTAGATTTTTCAAACTCTAAGAATCTACAATGAAACTACCTTTCCCTGTGGTAAAAGTGATTTCAAACTCCTAAGACTACATGTATTACAACCAAAACCATTGGTGGAGATTCAAATATTTTTGAGAGAAGATATAACTCAATATTGTATGGTCTAAATATATGGTATATCGTTCTCCATAAATTTAATGCAGCCAAATTTGAAGTTTGTGAATCACATCATCAAGATAATCTTAATTGGCATGATTATTCTTCTTGTGTTTCCTATGCTAAAGAGATCCATATGTATCAACCTGATTTTCATGCATTGGAATAAAGCTCAGAGCTGAACCTGATGCATCTCAGAAGACAAGATATCCATTCATGGTCTCTGGAAGAGTCAACTCTACAACAGTAGTAAAAATTCATTTTAGCTAAACAAAATTTTGATTTACATACCTTACCCAAAAAAAATTACTCCCTTAATTATTAGATTATTCATCAATGAATCCAACATTAATAAGTCCTTAACTAGCCAGCGATATTACCAAAATATTCCCAAGAATCTCAAAATATCAAAAGCATCTTGTGGTTGTTCCAACGTCATAACACCTTTTAACTTTTCAATAAAAACTGATATTCTATGTGTTGACACCATGTGTCCCAAGTTACAAACCTCCCAAATCCATAAATCACATTTTCAAAGCATGTCATAAATATGGTGATTTCTCTGCAATCACAACACTATTTTCAGATGAAGCACATGATCCTCCTCAAACATAATGTAAACAAGGATGTAATTTACAAAGACTACCAAGAATGAATCTAGATACTCATGGAAGATCTTTTAAACTAAATCCATAAGGACTGCAAGAGAATTGGTTAGACCAAAACTCATGTTGATATATTAATAGTGGTCATACCTGATTTGAAATGTGGTATTTTGAATGCTAGATTATTTTATACTCAATTGATGCTGACCATATTGAAGATCAATTTTTAATAAACCACATAACCCCTTAAAAATACACAAATATATCATCAATTCGTGGTAATATATACTTTTTCATTACCATGACTATTTTTAGTTTTCAATTATCAATGAAAAGGTGAAGGGAAACATTATCCTTCTTAGTAAGGAGAACTATCACCTCCCAAGGTAAAACAATCAGGAGTATAAATCCTTTCTCTAAAATATCTTCCAACTAGTGATCAAAACATTCATATTATATGGTTCCAAATAGTAATAAGGAATTAAAACTGGTTGAGTAATAGGTATTAAATCAATAGAGAACTATATCTCCCTTACTGGTAGAAAATTAGAGATGTGATAAGGAAACACATAAACAAACTCGTTGAAAACATGAGGGAAGTCACCACTCAAAGATTCCCATTCTAGATAGAAAATGATTGATATTACATTACACAAATCTGGATTAGATGTTCTAGATCTTCATGACCTAGGGTCCCATTCTATTTAAAAGAAACGACACACACCATTGGTGTCACACATGGGTTTTTAATTTTATTTTGGTAACAATTCGGGTCAAGTACCAGTTTAAATTTTTGAGTTTTTATGGAAAATGAGTGTTTTGGGCCTGGAATCATGTGAAGTATGGGAAGACCACAGTTTGGAAACTGTACGGCTTTTCCTAGGCCACTGTGTTTCCATCCTACTGTTCAAAACAAATAAATAAAATTAAATGAGTGATAAAATGGAAATAACATAAAATATGAAATGTGAAATAAAATTTAATTATTTTTTGTAGAAAAAAAATTATTATTAATATTATTGAGATTATTATTGTTATTATTAATTATAATATATGTATTTTTATTAATATTATTTATCTTATTATAATTATAAAGAATATAAATATAATTATTATTATTGTTATTGTTAAAATTATTGTTTCTTATTATTATTATTATTATTATTATTATTAAGTTATTATCATTATTATTAATATTCGGTTATTTATTTTATATTATTTTGACATTAGGGATTATCCTCTCCCTCGCCCCTCTCTCGATCGACCCACACATGACACCACCCTCGAGGTTATCCTTGTCCGTGTGACGCACCACCCTCAGACCTCCTCCATCAGTCGATTTCATCCTATGTTTCTTCATTAATCATGTCTACATCATTGAGGTATGGTTCTATTATCCTACTCAACTTATTATGGTCGATTTTAGTCTTTCCACATCCCCTTAATATTCTTCCTAAACCCTAGGTGTTGGGTTTAATGGATTCATTGGTTTTTTTGTCCTAGGGTTGTGCGAATGGTCACTTGGGACCTTTGGGTTCATGCTCTGGGAACTGCTACCTAAGGTGAGGTGGTTAAATAGATTTTGGTTCACCACTACCATCCATGATATGGATTTTAGGTCACCGGTTGGTTTTATACTTGTAATATTGTGTTCTATATATTTTTAAGGATCCTTGTAATTATTGGGTAGTCTGTTGTCACTACTTTTTTGTTTCAAATTAGACTCGCCAACATATGCATAAGTAAGTATATATATGTGTGTGTGTGTGTTCACTCGTTATGTGTAAACTCACCCATGGTAGTGAAATAAAGTTATGGGAATATGTGTTTCATGTTTATATATGAAAGATTCATGCATAGATGAGTAGAGACTGGTAGATGCATATAAGAATGTATGCGAGGATACCCTTGCACATTTTCATAGCCAAGCGGGTGTGTGCATAAGTCATATGTTTCTTTATATGTATGTTAATGTTCATATACATAGTGGGGGAGAAATAGCATCTAGTTAGAAAACCCCAAGAGTAGAATGTTCGATTTGGTTCCAACCTAAGGTAAGTCCCCTATGCCTATCCCTTTTATTTGAATTTCATAATTTCATGAGTGTTATAAAAAGTTCTTTTAATATTATATAGTATATACATGCTATGAAATTAGTGGTAAATTCATGGTGTTGGACTTCATTATATTTTTCACGATTTTCGTTTAGGTTTTGAAATGCACAGTATTCCTTTAAGTGATATTCCAATATTTCTTTAGAATTATAGACATATTTAATTCATAAAAATATTTTTTTAAATGGGGTTTTGTGAATAATTTGTATTTACTATGTTTTTTATGTGTGTATATTAGTTTTTGAAGTTGAATTTAATGATGATGAGTTAGTCTGTGATTTTAAAAATGGTAAATATCATGTTAGGGTTAGTTTATAAAAATTCACGTGTTTTGGTAAGAATCTGACGTTAATTGGTATTGTACTTTTTAAAATGTTTTTATTTCTTTTATGTATGTTTTCATGTTATTTTTAAAAAATAATTCTTTCTTGTCTAATTGGAATTCCAAATGGGATCAGAACATGAATGTTTTGGGTGAGCATTTTTTGTGAAGCAGTGTTTTTCTTTGGGAAGTAATGAGGCCCATTTGGAACCTTGAAAATGATTTATGAATGTGAAAATCCCCTCTTGAGGTAGGGGCCATTATTTTAGAATCATTATGTGTATAAAAAATGTGTGTTTTTTGGTATGTTCAAAGTGGAGAGTCTTGTGATTTGTTTTGTGACTTATAATCGAGGATGCCCTTAAGGAGGGAGATTGGTGGTGAGAGGTTATATGTGTCTTTGAGAAACTAAAATGATAAGTTAATATATGTCTTCTTGATAAAAAGTATCCTTTGCTTGAAATGGACCATATATGAAAGATGGGTATCGAGGTAGGAGTACTATAATTAATATATTAGACGATACAGAAGTGGTTCGTCCCAGTTTAGACTAGCCGGATTGATTCTTACAACACCTGCTAAACATGTGATATATTTGGAAACCAATAGAACTTTGGATTAAATATTCTCTAATGGATCATGCATGAAAAAGTTGTCTATTATATACACCATTTTCACTTTGGATGGGATCCTCTCCAGTGGAATGTTCATGAAGACGATTTGGGTTGTGGTTGTTATACCAGGTTTCCCTATGGTACACGGTATCTATGGTCTCATTGTTCTAGTTACTAAAAGGGACTAACGATAGTGGTCACTATTGACATGGTTATTTTGATATTATTTTCATTTTAGTTTTCCAATATTTGATCTATATTTTTTGAAAACAATACTTTTTTATTTAAACTGATTTTCATTCATTTTTGAAATGTTAATCAATGTTTGGAATATATTTTGAAAATATAGTGGATGAGAAATTAATTTTTTTAACTGAAAACATATTAATTGAATTTGAATGAAATGAAAAATACTATTTTATTATGTCTTATCTTGAAAATTGTATTTGTTGGGTTCTCCTTTTTGTGGTAATGGTAATGGGTGTTTTTTATCCTTGGAAATCATAATATGCATCTCAATGCTCATGCCTACTCTATATTTTCAGTTTTAGGTTCCTCTACTTTTCAATCGCTCTTGGAGAGAGAGTGATTCTATATATTGTAGTGACTAATGTGGTCACTTTGTGGTATATTTAGCGGTGAGATTTTATTTTATTTCCACTTATAGTGTATTTATTTTATCTAGTTTTAATTTGTTGAGCTATCTCTTATTTTTGGCCCAAACTGTTCCCTAGTATCTTATTTTTCTGTCCGCTACTAGTTTCCATCTCTAGTTGATCAAGAATTCCCTTTAGGACTTTCCTAGGATCTATAAATTGACCGATTAATGTTCGAACTAGTTTGGATAATGAGAAAATGATATCAAAGGCATGTAACAATTTTTTGGGTCTTGTTCCTTAGTGAAGAGTCTAGGGAGACCAGAGATAGGACTATCGAAGCTTGATATTCTGTTCATGAGTAGGATTCCTAGCCAGCACACATTGTAATAAGACTCAAGTCACCAGAGGAAGGTGGGATTTATCTGAGTCATTTGTTTATTGTGTTTCATTGATTTTTGTAAAAATGTAAAGAGAGTTGGGTCGGTGGCCTTAGTGAGCTCACAGGGTCTTGCAAGCCTTGTGGGGATAAGAACCATTCACAAGAACACTATCTATGATGAAGGAGTGATTGGAATATGGATTAAAAATATATTTCTATCCCACCTGTTAGAACTAATTTACTCTTGAATTATCTTTTGTCTCTGTAGGATTTAAAAATTAATCTGGAATATTCTATTAGAAAATTTAACGAATTTGGACTTTAAAATGGGAATGGTTTGACATTCAAAAAGTTTGGAAAATGAGTGTTCATAATTACATTAAATGAATATTTTAAAATTTGGTATTTTATGAAATTTTTTTGAGTGAATGAAGTAGATTTTAACAAAATTGTTTTCAATTAATCATAATTAATTATTTTTTGGAATTAGTAGTTTATAAAATCATGAATTATATTCAAGTGGGTTTTGGAAAATCTGTTTTAAATGAAAATTTCAAATCTATTGAAATGTGTTTTGAATGGAATGAATTTTTTCTGAAATTGATGTGTAATATTTGAAAGTGATTTTATATTCTAATGGTTGGTTCATTTCTAAAATAGGTTTATGATATTTAAATTGGGTTTTGATTTTTTTTCTAGTGGCTTTCATAAAGAGAATGTAATGGTCAAAAAAAATTAAAAAAAATTGAATTTTTTTTGACCCTTGGTTTCCTAATAAGTGATCAAATGAATGAGTATATATGGAATTTTTTATGTCCAATGTCTCATGTGGATGAGTTCCCATATTGACATGGGGTGGTATCCTGATTTGGCCCTAGAACATGCATGTGTGAGGCCAGTGAGATTCCATTAGCGAGTATGCAACCCTCCAATACTAAATTATTTTAATGGTGATTTTAATGATAAGTAATGATGTTTTCTTAACATGTGTTGGGTAGTTTCTCATATGTGTTTTCGGAAATGAAATTTTGGGGAGTTTTGAGTTAGAAAACCCCACTATTTTTGAACGATTTCTCGAGATTGATTTTTTTTCAGTATGTTGGGTTGAAGTGTTGTTACTTTTATCATTTGAGGAGTGTTTTAGAAGCCCTTATGGTTGTTCCCTTTTCCGTTTGGGGTGGTTAATGGTATATTTTGACTAATGTACTATCTTTTTGGGGTCATTTGATTTTCTAGTCCTTTAGGGTATTACCCAATAAAGAGTTAATGAATGATTAAAATCTGGCATGGGTGATCCATCATTGTTGGGTCCTCCAATTGATCAAAATATAAACTATATTCCTGGGTTTCTGGGTTGAGTTTTCTATCTTCATTTTAGTCAAATAATATCCTCATGTTGTGGAAGTATATATTCATAAGGAGTTGAATTGAATCGTAGTTTCTTGAGTTTCTAGAATCTCCATCAGTGAATTCGGAAATATTTATGCCTAAAGGACCTTCTTGGAAGCAGTGAAGGGAATTCCAGTGGAAAAAGTGGAAAGTAGTCTAAGTTGTTGGTTCATACCATTTTCTAAACGATCCTTGGGACCTTTAATTGGTTTTTTAAGTAGGGTTCATGCTAGGCCACCATTGAGGCAAGTTTGGTGAAAAGAGGCTGCTATGTCCATAAGTAGAAATATTTTACTATTTGGTAATCTGTTTAAGGTCCTTCTCGATGTAATTTGTTATTTTATATAATTTTCAAGTTTGGAGATGATTTTCAGTGTCGTGTTCTCACTTGAATGCAATGGTTATGGTTTTTCAATCTTCCAAACACCTCTATTTTGGACAAAATTGTTTTTCCCTTTTAGAAATTATTAATTCCTCATTTTAGAGGATGTTTCCTTTTATGTGTGTTTCCTTAAAATGTTTCTCCTTCTAGGTAGAACGTTCTGATGTGTAATCATTTTCTAATCCCTTGTCTTGGTGAATGTTCCATGTAAGGGTAAGTAGATTTTTGGATGTCCTATGTCGGTTGATGTTGTCTATGTCACAGTATTGTTACTTATGTCCCAAGTAGAGGAAGTTATATTTTGGGGTTTTTAATGCATTAATGTGAGGTAAAAGATTATTCAATCAATAGAACTCCATCCATAGGTATTGTATTCAAGCTTTCAAGGAGTTTGGAACCCTAGGGGTGTAAGAGATCTTGTTATAACATACCACCTCTCTCTGGGAAATAAAGACAGTTTAATTCTTATGTAGTTGTTCATTATAATGGTCCCATTTGGATAAAAAATGAACGGGAACCTCCCTTCCATGTTGTGATCCATGCTGGTGGAAGAGTCTCCCCTTTTATATAAGGATAATGGTTTGTTTCACTTTCTTGAACCATAGTGCTTGTTCCCCTATGGGTGCAACTCCCTCTATGGGTTTCAATGTATGAAAAACCTTATAAGTCTATTTCAAGCTTGGGTTTAGTTGGGATCATTTGAGGATTCTAATTCCATGAGAGTATTGAACCATGTAATAGATTCTGTTGCGAATAGAGTTTGGTTAATCATGTCCCATGTGATGGGTAATAGGTTGTGTAGGTAGTTACTATGTTATCTTATGTCAAGATTTCTTTGTCAATATGTGCTAGTTAGTTAAGATAGTGGGTCTTTATGGGGGGTGGGTGGAGACCCGCCATGGGGCTTAATGAAATTACCCAAGAGTAAATAGTTTTTATCCTATTAGTTATGGTGGGGAGTGAATTCAAGCCTCCCAATGTTAATGTCCCAATTCGGTCTTCGGTGTTCGATTGTTCTTTCTGTTAGAGAGTCTATTTAGGCCTCACTATGTTAGTAATTAGGTTTTGTTCCTGGTTTTAACTTGGCGATTGTTAGTGTCGTTTGAATCTATATAACCCCAAGATCCTCCCCTGAGTAATGGTTGGGACCAGAGAGCACCAATCAATTTTGTTGAATTAAAATCATAGGAAATTCATTGGGATGGGGTTGGATCTTGTTTTCTTGTTTCAATCTAGTGGTATGGGTTTTTGTTTGTTAATTTCTAAGGAATTTTGGTTTAATAGGTTTGATTGTAGTATGATATTTTCTCTCCTATGATCAATCAATGGGAGGTTTCTTAGCTTATGAGGGAAGGTGATTGTTAGCAAGGATTCCATTTTGGGTCCCCTGAGATTAATTTTCAATTAATTTTACTCGTCGATAGTTTTATTGTCTATTCTCGTCTAGAATGCATAGGAAATCTCCGCGAAGTGTAAAGAAGTATCAGTTTCTACTTTGGGGTTCGACCTTGTTGTGGACCTATGGGGGCGAAAAGTGTTTTGGTGGGGAGAATTGTCATACCTAGGTTTTTAGTTTTTTCAGGGTTTCGGCAGGGATCAAGTACCCATTTGAAATTTTGCGTTTTTATGAAAAATGAGTGTTTTGGTCTTTCAAATATCTAATGCATGGGTATAACACAGTTTGAAAACCGTGTGGCATTACCCAGGTCATCATGCAGCCTGCCAGATGTTCAAAATAAACAAATAAAATTAAATGAAGGATAAAATGAAAATAAAATAAAACAAAATTCTGAAAAAATTAATGAATAATTTTAATAATAGTAATTTTATGATTTTTATTATTGAGAATATAATTATTATTATTGTTACTATTATTAGTATTATGATTATTAATATTGTTATTAATATTATTAATATTATTATTTTTATAAAGAATATAATTATTATTAAGCATATTATTATTGTTAAAAATATTTTTATGTTATTGGTATTTCAATTAAATTATTATTATTATTAGGAAATTAATTTTATTTTTATTTTGATTAAGGGTTCCCCCCACCCCTCTATCATTCGACCCTAATGTGGCACCCTCTTGGGGTTCTCCCTGGCTACGTGATGCCCCACCCTTTGGCCTCCTCCAACTTTCGATCCCGTTCAATGCTTCTTCGTGAATATTGTTCCAATCGTAGAGGTGTGGTTCTATTCTTCCACTACTCTACTTTTCTCATCCAATTTAATTCTTTCCATCTTCCATCAATATTCAGACGATAACCAAGGGTTTTCAGCTAACATTTTCTTTGGGTTTTATTTTTCCTTAGGTTGTGAGAAGGGTCTCTTGAAACCTTTGGGTATATGTTCCAGCAACCACTACTGAAAGGGAGACGGTTCAGGAGGTTTTGGTTGACCACCACCATCTAAGGTGGGGATTTTATGTCTCTGGTTTGTTTTTCACTTGTAATATGTCATTCTATTTATGTTTTATGGTTATATTTAATTAATGTGATGTGTGTGGTCCCTTCTTTGTGGTTTCAAGTCCCTGGGTCTAAGGAGACTCACTTGTGTATGCATAGGTATTTATATATACATATATGTGTGTGTGTGTGTAGTTTCCCTTGTTACATGTAAATTCACCCATGGAAGTGAGATACATGTTTGGGGCATGTTGTGGCAATGTATTTATATGAAAGATACATGTGTAGGTGAGTTGATGGTAATAGATGAATAAAAT
This sequence comes from Viscum album, assembly GCA_963277665.1. NCBI lineage: Eukaryota > Viridiplantae > Streptophyta > Magnoliopsida > Santalales > Viscaceae > Viscum > Viscum album. The sequence goes on from OY728120.1 coordinate 497,011,127, forward strand.
AATATATGTTAGGATCCCCTTTCACAAGGTCATGGCAAAAGGTTTGTGTTCATAGGGGATAGGTGTCATTATATTAACGTCTACGTTCATATTATAAGTGGGGGTCATTAGAATATAGTTAGAGAGTTCCAAGAGGGGAATGTTTTCTATGGTTCCACTCTGAGGCGGTTCCCCAATTCTTATTCCATGAATTTGAATTCCATAATTTCATTGGTGTTTTAAAAAGTTATTTTAATATTAAAAAGTATATATGTTATTTACTATGTGATGGTGATACTTGTTGTTTTACTTCCACTTATTTGATCATTTTTCACTTTTATGTTTTTAAATGTATAGTCTTCATTTAAATGTGATTTCATGACTTCTTTATAATGATTGAAACTTTAAATTATTAAAAGGGTTTTCTAAAATGATTTGGAGTGTGTAGTTGGTATTTCCTAAGATGTTTGATGTGTGAAATTAGTTGTGTCTGTTTAATTTAATTAATATGAGTTAGTGCATGATTTTAAAAAGGGTAAATCTAATATTTTGGAATGTTTGAACAAATCCGTGGTGTTTGTTATGAATTTGACGATATTATGTATTTTTCTTTTCTTGAATGGTTTTATTTTTTAAGCATGGTTTCATTATATTTTAAAATGTTTGATGCCATTGTCGTTTAATTGGAAATTAAAATGGATTTGGAACTTGAAATTATTATGTGAGATTATTTTGTAAACCGAAGTTATACTTCTTGATGTAATGAGGCATGTTTTCCACCTTGAATATTATTTGTGAATGTGAGCAGAATCACATGTGGAAAACCATATTTTTTTTAGAATCACTATGTGTATCATAAATGTGTGATTTTTGATATGTTCCTAGAGAAGATACTTGTGATTTACATATAAAAGGTTATGCGCTCAAAGAGGGAGACCAATGGTGAGTTATTCAATGTGTTTATAATTAATGAAAATGATAAGTTTATATAAATTTTCTTGATAAAAACTCACCACCACATGAAATGGAGGACATTGTAATCATAGTAATCTTGGTGATCGATCTAGGACTAGTACGCTAGATGATATGGAAGTGGATTATCCCAGCTTCCTGAAGAATTATTGATTCATACATCACTAACTAAATGTGTGATATATTTAGAAACCACTATAATATTGGATGAAATCCTCTCTAGTGGATCATTCACGAGTACACTGTCAATCATATAGTGCACTAGATCTTTGGATTGGATCCTCTCTAGTTTTTTTGCATGATGAAAATTTAGGTTGGGTTTTTATACCACATTTCACTAAGGTACGAGGTATCTAGGGTCCCATTTTCTAGTTACCTATAGGGATTATCCTTTGTTCTTACTTATGACATGGTTCTTATGATGTGATTTTCATTTCTATTGTTTAATGCTTGATCTCACTTTTGTTAAAACCAAATTGATTATATAAATTGATTTCCATTCATTTTGAAATGATAATGAATGATTGGAATCCATTTTAAAAATATAGTGGAAGAGAAATGCCTTTCTTGACAATTCAATCATTTTAATAAAATTTGAATAGAATGAAAAACATTATTTTATTATGTCTGATCTTAGACATATAATTTTTGGTGTTTATTTTTAATGGTTTTGGCATAGGGTGTGGTTTATCCTTGGAATCCAAACTGAGCAACTTGGTGCTTATGCCTACTCTATCATGTCAGTTTCAGGTTCCTCTAGTTTTGGATTGCTCTTTTAGTGAGTGCAATTATATGTTTTTTGGTGACCCATGAGGCCACTTGGATGTATGCTTAGATATACAATTTTATTTTATATCTGTTGGTAGTGTTTATTTATTTCGACCAGTTTTTATTGGATTATCTTTCTTTTATTTATGGGAAAAACCATTATCCAATATCTTTTTTTAATTTCTAGAACTAGTTCTCACCCTGTGGGGATCAGGAATGCCCTTTAGGCTTTATCATGGATCATGTCAAGTGACCTGTTAAGGGTCAACCTTGGTTGGGGCATTAAAATTTGTTTTAGTAAATTAATCTTGTAGAATATAATAATCAATCAAATATTTCTTGGTAATGTTCCATTCTATCATGAATATGATTTAAATTGTTTTCAAGTCGAGAACCTAATAAATCCAAGCAAGGTTAACATATGATAGAGAGAAAACAGAAGAGGGACTAGAGAGACCCATATTTCTCTTCATACCAAGGGGTGTACTAATATCCATTACATAAGAGAAAATATTCATATGAAGATTTATAAGATTAACAATATGGTTTGAAATAAACAAATAAGATGCACTAGTATCAAAAAATGTGTTCATTAATCATAAAGTGATAGTAATAGTTCCTCTTAGAGTCATTGGATCTATATCTACTTCCTCTGTATAATATTTTACTTTGTGAATAAAATTCATTCTGGATTCCTTGGGGTAGAACCCATTTATATGTTATGTATCGTATTTCCCCACATATTTAGAGGGAGTCGATGATCTCGTACCACTATTAGGATTGGAATTTATATGGTAGAATTTATGTAATTACCCTAAGCATCAACAACAACCACATACCTACAGTGCCTCAATGAATACCCTCATTGAATGCTAAGGATTGCCACACCTGTAGAAAATCAATATGCCTATTCCAGAGACTATATGAGGTCTAGGATGACCCTAATACCAAGAACCACCATGGGAATCATCCCGATTCTTCATTACTTTAAAGAAACCCATGCTATCACTGGGAGAAATTGAAACTCTTGAGAACCATATCTTTCAATCCCGATCCATTTTGATCATCATGGATCTATCCATCAAATCAATATAAGAAGACAACTTTAGAAAGAATAAATATTAAAAATAATATTTTTTCAGAGCCTCAACTAAATATTTTGTTCCATAATCTTCTCATTCTATACTATCTCAGGTGAAAACATCACAAGGTTAGGAATATGTTTTTCATATTTTGTCATGCTCCTATCAGATTTCTCATGTTTTTAAAACTCCATAACCCTAGTAAATAGAATCGACTTTGGAAAGAACGACTTTGTGAAAAATAATTTTAATTCCTTCCACTCTTATACCTCATAATTATTCTCCCTCACCATAGTTCCCAAAATTATGCTTCTCAATCATTTAAACATGATGGTTTCACAGTTAACCTTGATTTTGTTAGGTGTCTCCAAGAACCTAAATAAGTGTTCCATTATGTTCCACGATTCTCGTACCATTTTTGGATCAGTTTAACTTTTTAACATAGCTATATTCTGGTGAAATAACTCAATAGAATGATTCTAGATATCATCTATTTTAGGTTTTATTGATGGAGCCATAATTCGGACTAGTGGTGATGCCTTTACAAGATCTTGGCCTATCGGTACAATCACCTAAACCAAGTTGAGGTCTACATGGGGATTTTATTAGTAAAATTCAAGAGCATCTTCCTCCTAGATATTATTTACACGAATTATCATAGGAATGAAGATATAAAACATCAATAGACAATAACTAATACATTATATTTTACACTCAAACTGAGAAATATGTGAAATTAATCCCAATCGATAGGCAAACAAGATCTGGATTTCAATCTATCCAAATCAAAAGAAGTGAAAAGACTTGAACTAATACTGAACAAGTCTTTACATATCCGGCCTCAGTGACTTAAGGTTACTTGTGGTGAGATAAATCTAGGAAGTCGTTCACAATTACCACTTATGTCCCAAAAATATTACACTAGAACCTACTGATTTCATGATAAGAAAATCAACCAAATTCTCCTTGGTTACCACATTGTCATGAACGAGCCTGGGATCCCTAGTAACATGATAACAATGCTAGTATTGTCATTTCCCAAATGAAATTCCAAGTCCCCATAGGTTAGAGACTTGTGTCTGGCATCAAACATAATAAAAACTGGAAAGATTTTTTCCATAGGCATAACAATAGAAAGATAACAAATCAGTATTCTTACATATATAAAATCAACACAGATAATTGAACCAGAAGACAAAAAATTATAAAAAAAATGTACTATAATAGGACATGAAAACTGAAGGTAAACAAGCAAATTCCCAAAGGATGCAACTCTCCTTATCCATAGATTAACTTCTAGAACCCCCTCCAAGTGGTGCTTTACCTTTTCATGAACCATGAATGTGATAATATAAAAAATACCCAAGGAAAAGGTAGGGTGTGAGTTAAAATCCCCATACCATATGACCAGGGATTCCATAATAAAATTCAAACATTTAGTTAACCAAATAAAGTGATTTTAAATTTTAGATAAACAGATTTTACATTTAAAATGAATATTAAAAAAAATCATGATTTACATTTCAAATGATGTATATACGTTAATAAAATGCCTTAATCGAATAATTTTATATAAATAGTTTACATAAATTATAATTCATGTAAAATAGTTTACAATGATTGGAAAAAATTTATATCTCATATATAAACAAGAGATCAATCAGGTCATCTGGCAAGAGGTATAATAGTTATAGGTTATGGGATCCTCACACACTCATGTGATAATTCCCATAATTCTTGTACATGTACATTGGAACTGGTAAGAGAGGACACATATGTGTCCCACTGGTGAATAATATTTGCTATAAAATGTTTTGTTAGTGTTTTGAAACACCAATCAAGTGCGAGGGAATTCTCTTCCTAACACGTTTGTCCTAAATAACTTGCTAAATTCCAAGGCATTCATGTGATAATGTATGAATACATCAGGGGCAATTTATTTTAAGTAGCCATAAAATAAAATTGAATGCAATTCCCTCTATTTCAAATATTCCAATTACCCTTTAAAAACCAAAATGTTTTTTTAATCAAAACATGACATTTTCCCTAAATAAAACCCAAGGGTTTCTATCAAAACCATATTAATCCAATATGCACAATTAAAAATTAAAAATCAATTCAAAACATAATTTCACATTAAATTTCCAGAATTAATTTCAAAAATTTAATTGAAATAATTTCCAATAGTTTCCCAATTTATATTCAATAATTTAAATATCCACAATTTTCCATCAATTACACGATCACACCGCAATTCAATGGGGTTGGGTGTTTTCACAATTTCATTCCAAAACCCTAATTTATTATTCAAAATCCCCCAATTTAATGGAATTTGGTTTTTATCAAATTCAATTCTATAAGAATCAAATTGAACATATTAAATTGAAATATTTTTATTCAAATCAAGAAATTTAGGGCCAATTATATTGTCTCATCATAACAGATCCACCTACCACATTATTGTAAGATCACAAATAACCAAATCCTAATCGTGATTTACCAATGAAGAATGACGATCACAGAATCTAGTGAACAAGGATTAAATTTATGTTTGAGATCCAAAAAACTAGGATTATATATTTTATTCAACATGGAAATCGATAAAACCTTATAGAGGAAGAGAGAGAGAGTATGAGATAGATACAGGGGAAGAGGAAACTAACTAGGAGACGATCGAACACTATTCCCCAATCTTTGATATGCTTTCGGGAGGGTATTGAGCGGTCAATAAATATTCTTGGGAGCTCTCAAGGAAGGATAAATCATTTTTGGGTCATACAAGTCCTTTAGGTACCTGATGTGGGGGGTTTTGTGCGTTTCATAATTAAAATATGGATTAAAAATTCACACACATTGTTATCTTGGTAAGGAAACACAGTTATACGAAACTATGTGCCCTCATCATGAACCTATTTTAAATGGGTTGTATGGTTTCTCATATGTGGGTGCATAGTTTTTTAGACTTTATTCCAACCCCGAAAAACTCCACAACCTATGTTCTAAAGGACTGGGAAATCCATTTTCCAAACATGGAATATCCAAAAAAACATTCAGAACATTTAAAAAATTGAACTTGAAACAACCCCAAAGAACACCCAACCAATGAATAATTCTAAAATATGATTTGAAATAATTAAAAATAGTAATTGGATGTTACAATTTCACTATTGGTTTGTTCATTGATCACATCTCATAGATTTTTTGTGTTTAATTCTAGCCTCAACATGTTTACATTAAGAATATGCACATGTATGTGCATAGCCACACTCAAGAGGAATTTTGAGAGTTTATATTCATCAAGAATAGTTCCTCCTATACCAGCCAAACAATGATTATATATTTATATGAATCCATTCAAATGAAGAGTATAAATATAACTATATTAGTGTTCAATCACATGATTTGATATATTGGATTCAAATTAGATACGTATCACTAATTTCCATTATTTTGAATTTATCTTTTTTAATGTAGTATCCCATTTCAATCTGAAATTCCTTTATGAAAATATTTGACATCTCAATAGTTTTATATTTAGGTTTCATGAACATCACAAATATCTTTTTGTTGAATTCATTAGTAAAGGTGATAAAGTATGGATAATATTTAGTGGTTTGATTCTATATCATCCCACATAAAAAAATTAATAAATTGATGTTGTTTTGGTGAATAAATATTTCCCATTTTGTGACATTAATGGGTCATCATACCATTTTGACATTCTTTAGAGATGGAATATTCCTTTTTCTTTAGTTGTGGTAATTCTATTACCATATCATCCATTTATAATGTACTCATACCCATTTGGATATTATTTATAAACCTCTATTGTCAAATATTAGTTTAATATTCGCAACATAGATAATTTGAGATACATTGATTACTAGTTTTATATAACTCTCTTCTTCATATTTCTCCCTTAGTGATAATCCTTTTAACTATTGATGATTGATTGATATAGGTTTCGTTTTTAAGAATTAATATATTCCCATCATCAAAATTTGGTCTAAACACGATACATTTTGTTTAAGAAACATTTGAAATAGTAAATCCTTAGACTTTAGCTCCATTGCATTAATTTCTAGCATAACTATTCTTCTAAATTTAAAGGGACTATTTTTGAAAATTGTAACTACATCTCCAATGTTCTCTTCAATATTTTCCAATATTTTTTCATAACTTATCAAATTAGTGAAAAAATACTATTGAGTATCCAAGAATTACCATGTATACTCTATTTCATAAAAAAATTGACTAATTGAATTTTCTCCCTTTTCCCCTTGATTAAATTCCTTTTATATATTTATATGTTCATAAATTTTCTCTCAGAGTTTCTCCACTTAATTCATACCCACTCCTATGGAGTGACAATTTTTTGTAAAAGGTATAGGATTTATTCTAAAAAATTACATAACACAAATAGTATCCAATAAAACATGATTATATAAAATGATATGAAATATAATATGGAAAATATTAATGATGTTTAGAAGTACATATATCTTCCGATATCATCTGGAGTGGGAAGATTTTTTTTATGTTACTCTTTACACATACTGATTTGAAATATTTATTATGTTCTATCTCAACCTAAATTCACCCATATTTCTTTTTTAATCTTGAATGGTTTTTAAGAGATATTTACATTATGGTTCAGTTGGTGTAAATTTCAGAAGACTTTTTGGATAATAATTCATAGTAGGTTGAGATAATACAACATTATCTTCCATACCATTGTTTAGATATTAATTTGTCTTTCATAAAAAAATGTCCCCATCAAGAAACCATGAATGTGCCACACATAACACATATTAATTTACAAAATGTTTTAAATCAAGGTCTTTCACCACTATACATTGTTATTTAACATTATTCTTAGTGTTTTTCATTTCTTCATTGGAATTACCTTTCATTTTCAGGAACACCACATTTCCATCATTCATTTTTCACCCTATTGCATCAACTGCATGACTCCTTTATTGATTATAATGTTTTTATAATGATAGGTGTACATTTATTCTATCAATATATTCTCTATTTGAATTTCATCACCTTTCTCTTCATCAGTACTTGTTTGTACATCGTTTTTAAAAAAAATCCATAAAGATCCTAAAATTTTCTAGAACATCCTCTTTAGATTAAGTTCATTGCAAGGGGATGTATTTATATTCCATTCTCTACATACTTACTCTCATTTTTATGGATCTTTTATTATATTAAATTATTTTTTTAATTTTTTTTAAATTTTCTACATATTTGTCCTTTTGAGGATCTTCGACCTGATCATCATTATAACACTCTAGATCTTTCGTCGTCGGAAAATTTAGTGAAAAGATATTGATTCCACCACTTTAAACATTTTAGTTGGAGTTTTAATTTTTTATTACATTTCAATTTTCAAATGTTCCTTAAGATAAGATATGTAATCCACTTTTAATCATTATCTATATCTTCCCCAAATTTCGATGCACTAGAGTACACACCCCAACATTATAAAATTTTATTTTTCTTCATAGAATTTAATGAAATATCCTCTTTTATTTTATTAATGAATGATAGATACTTACACCAATGTTAAATGAAAATTATTTGATAAAACTGCTGGAGGGATAAATCATATCTATATTCTAATAAAGAAACATTCAAATCCTAATTGTGAGATAATTTTCTATTTATATTATTAATGATAGTTAAATTACACATAGTATCGATGAATCCATTGATGTAATTGATAATTTAATTTACTCATATGATTTAGTCCTCAATATTATCTTTATTATCCCTCTTGAGAACTTCAAACTTACACCTCAATATCCACAACTTTTTAACCTTAAGTTTCATATATCTATAAAAATAAATTCATGTTCCCTTACTTCCATTGGTAGTTTATAGACCAGTCACCATCATGAAAATAATGTCTGATTAAAATATAATAAAAAAATTCTATTCTTTTTCATCAATTTCAATGTTTCTATTACCTGTTACTATCATTGGAGAATCTTTTATTCTTTTTTAAAAAAACCAAGTGTAGGAGAATAAACTACTTTGAGGTTGAGTGAAATTATATATCATATCATTATACTAATCTAAAAATGTTAATTATTTTTCATTTAATACATTAATCATAATTATGTTGGAAAAAATAATTTTCCCCATATTTAATAAATTATATATTTCATATTGATATCCATTTCTTTGGTATGAATTGAAATACCCAAGAATATAATATACTGTTGAGGTGTAGAGGGGGTTATGAATCAATTGTGTTGTTGTAAAATTTCAATTCACATGAAATTAAAGTCTCTAAGTTATTTTATTTTGAATCCTGTCGACATAATTTCTCACCCATACTCATATAATCTAGTAATAAAATTAAATTAACGGGAAACATGATTTTTATAAGGACCAGTCCCAATGTGGGTACCTACTCCATGAATTGTTCATTTTTAGTGAATGATATGTATTCAATATATGTCACAATTGAGTAAAAATAGTATATCTCATAAAAATCCATTATTGCCTCCAAATATGATCATACTCTCCAAATTTATTACTAAACGGACATTTGTGGGATAATTTTTTTGGAAAAACTTTTTATGCCCACTTTAGTAGAATCCAATGTTATATTTAGAATGGATTTATACTATTTATATAGATCAAACATAAAACAACAGGATTGGGAAATCACATTCCATATCAAAAATTATAATTCAATTCTAAAAAATACTAGTAAATTATTAAAGCACCTTTGAAAATGTTTTATCAATCATGGATATTGATTCCATAAGTGTAAGTATATCGAGCTCAAATGATTGGGGAAATGTGGGGATCATTCTTGACAACATTCCCATTGTGAGGAAATATTATGATTAATTACATGAATATTATCTTGGTCTTATATTTCATTGATATGGTGATTTCTCTGTTTAACTCATAGTAACAACTCTAACAATATCAATGTGTTCATAATGAATAATACCAGTTAAAAATAAGATAAAAAATAATAATTTATAAGATAATCTAGAAAATAGTTTCATATTCTTAGGTGCTTCACATTGGGGTGTAATTATGCTCTTTTTAGAAGAAGTATGGTCCAATTGATTTCATGATTGATTATTTTAAACCAAAAAAGATCAAACAAAAAAACAATTTTCACCTACCACTGATTGATAATTTGTTCGATCCACTATTTGGTGATAAATAAATATCAAAGGAGGAGATTAATTCTTTATATAATCATTTGAAGTTGAATAAAAATGATATTTCCAAGACTAATTTCTATAAATTATTTAACACTAAGATCTAATATAGATTTCATTAAAGAATAGAAAATCTCACAAAATTTTCATTAAATTCTGGAATATAGTCATTAGAGATTAATTTGAATGATTTGTAGTATTATTTATAGATTATGATCAAATATATTATATAATGAATGAGGAAAATGAGGGTAATTTCAGTATTTTGATGATTGTTTTGAAAGAAGTTGTATATATAGTATTGTAAGCATTTCTTTTGGATGATTCATTAAAATTCTTAGTTATTTATAACAGAAGAAAGGTGATATATTCACACACTAACAGAAAAAACTCATCATATAATTTACTATAACAAAATATATAATGGAGAACAGTTGCTTCATCAAATAATATTTAATATAACCATATTTTTTGAGAAACTTCTCATTATTTTCAATCCAACTAACCAATATTACCTGAAGGAAAGTAATGTTTTTTTGTACTGATGAATATAAATAGATATTTAAGGAGTTGAATATCTAGATAAAAACTACAATTATACTCACACTACTTTCACATGGGAATGGATTTATATTAAAAAAATTCCTAATTAAATAATGTATTTGGTTGTGTCCTTATAAAATTTATTATGGCTTCTAATTACTCAAGAAATTTGAACATTTTTGAGAAATTTTATCTTTTGCACCTACAAAATTTTAAATAATGACTTAAAGGTATTATATCACAATATAGAAGTCTAGAATATATAAAGATCATAATATATTAAAGTATATATTAACATATAATGAGTCCAAAATGTCATAATTAATATATATTGAACTGATCGTAGACCATGACTACTTAATCCATTTAAATCCTAGAAAGGGGAATAATGTGGAATGTCTCCTTACTATAAAATATCCCAAATCCTTATCCTTTTTTGGGATTAAAAATCATCCAATCATGTTTTACAAAAAAATATATCTATATGGGAATTATAAATAAAGTAAAAATTTCCTAACATGCACAAATTATTTGTTAACAATCCATTCGAGAGAATATTGATGAATCATAAAGGGGGATATGGAGACAAAAAAAGGTGGAACATTTAAGAATGTTAAATGAAATTCTATTAAAAATTGATAAAAAAATATATGTGATATTTAGGACATGTTTATATAAGAAATAAAAGTTGGAGAAAAATGAGCTATTGGATGACCATTACATCTCAACATTCTTTATTCACTCACAGAGAAAAAGGATGTATAGAGGTCTCTGACGTAACTACATATGGGAAAATACGACAAATGTTAATTTTAAATATTCATTAAAATTTAGTTTATTATAATAAGTTATTATAGGGCTGAAAATTTAAACGCGGATGATACAACTATTATGCATACAAAAATGAAAATTGGAGAACACGTGAAAACTCAAGACCCATATACCATGATCTGATTCTAAAACATAACTTTTACAAACCAGATTTAATAATGATAGAAGATAACCAAATTTAATAATTTACTATTTCAATATTAATAGAAAAAATTGATTCACATACATTTACAATATTTTTTAGGTATATATTTTTAGAGAACGAGGAAAACACTTTATGTAATAAATCCCATTTCATTTTCATCAAATGTGAATTTTCTAATCATACCAAATTTTATTTGTTTCATAATAATATATCAAAATCACCACAAAAATATTATAATAGTTATGAAATTCTAGAGATATCTCACATTATATAATTCTTCATAGACTGGGGAATAAAAACAAAAGAATATGTTGTCATAGTTTCATAGAATGGGAAAAATGGGAGATATCAGATTATGGTCATAGATAGAAATAAGACAAGTATTACATTATGAGAGCATGATCCCAACATATTAAAATCATACTCAATAATTCATGATCATAAATAATGAGTAATAGATATCAGCCTAACAAAAAACATATGTACAATAATGAATCCAAAATCATTGGACAAAGAGCATAACATGGTCATATAAAATACGATTTTTGTAGAAGCATAAAATCAAGAAATCATATAATTGTGAACCTATAAATATATCAAAATGTATATTCAACATGTTAAGGACATAAATTTAGACCCCAGTATAAAATTATTAACATTAAACTTGGACCACATGTAAAGGGTACAACATTTTGTATATGAATAATTCCATGCTTAATGATGTGAACATGAAATTTTTTTTATGCATAACATAGTTATATCAACAGATATAAAGATTTACCTTTTCATTTGGAGGTCTATTTAATCATGGTAAAAAAATTCACTTAATTAAAATAATACATAAGTGTTCCACAATATTGTAAAACAATTATTAGAATATAACCCATGTAAAAGGAACAAGTTTCAAAAAATATTACATCCTAATTTAATCTACCAGTTGAAAGGTAATGAGTTTCATGGAATCATCCTTAAAACATCATCATCGTTAGAAATAATGTGTTATAATGTTGATGGTATAATAATAACATATATATAATTAATAATCACAATCATTAAAGGATTTATACCAAGATGGAAAATATCTAATATAAAATAACATAAAGTGATATTTTAAATCCAAGAGAAAAAAGATCTTTTCTATTAGTAAATTTTAAAAAATAAAATTCCGAAAAAATAGGATTTGGATTTTATTTGTAAAATATTTGAGACTCATATGTGAATCTTCATAAATAATTAATGACATGATGGTGAAAAAATCCCTTCATGTTTCATATAATAAAGGGTAAATTATTTTCATACTTTAAAAAATAAAAAATGAGTCGTATGTTATGAAATTAAATAGATTCCATTAAAAAAATTGTAAACAACTTCAAATGCATCGAAAATGATATTTTTAAAACATTTATGTATTTATGTGAACGTAAATGATATAATCTGAAGAAAAACGATAGGGGAGACAACGATTTATTATTGAAATGTGAAAATAAGGTATTATTTTTATAGAAAGCACTGTATTCATCATTTTTATACTAATGTGAGTAGAATTCAAGAAGCACATAAAAAACTCAAATTATATATAGGGGAAAATGAATTTCATTCAAATATAATGATCATATAATTTCTATCATTATAAATTTAACATAGATAATTCGGAAAATAGATGATATTGTACCCTAAACTCTTATCGCTTTGGTAGCACCTGAATTATATTCCCAATATTATAAATTACTTCATATAAAACATTAGATACCATGAATATAAAGCGATTAATGATATAATATTTATATAAGGGAAAAAATCTACACCGTATAAACAATAATTGGAACATAACATGAAATATTTTTTTAATGAAACAATATTGAGATGAATTAGCATTATTGTTTTTGTAATATGTGAATCGAAAAATCATGAAAGAGAGAAATTTTGATGATTTTGTAAATATAAATAATTTTAATGAAAATAATTATAAAACAATTTGATGATCTGTAACACCCAAAATATTTTATATAAATTTCTTTTGAAATAAAATGGAGGTATTAATTATTTTTCTTAACTCACAACAACAATCTTTATGAAAACAAAGATATAATATAAAAATAGAATTATTCATATTAGACAATCATTAAATAGATATTAATATGGAATATAGAGGTAGTAATCACCATGTTATAAAAAATATGTATTAATAGTTTATATAATTAAAATATATTGATATATTATTACATAATTTTAATTAGAGTCATCTCATACTTCAAAATATTATTTTCTTCAAAAATTGGTTTTTTCAATTTTTTTGTATCACCATTATAATTACTTTATAAAAATTGTATACATTAAAATTTTAAAAATTAAATCAAAATTTTTAAATTATCATACTGAAATTATCTATGGGTTAATATTTTGTAATTTTTATAAAATGATATTTTTTGGAAGAATAGTGGAAATATGAATTTTTAAGAGAAACAATATATTCATTAATAGTGTTTCAATGAACCATTTCGATTTGGATTTGTTTGAATATTAAATTATTTTTTTATTATTAAAAATAATTAAATATATATGTTTTGGATCAACATTATACTTTATATTTGTATAAAAATACTTTTAGTCATAGGAAAGAATTAATTAAATTTTTTTCCCTTTGCATTTTTATTATTTAGAATAAATAAATTTATACTATTATATAGATTTATTTATGAAAAATATATTTTATATATTAAATCAAAATTTAAAAATTTAGTAACGAGTACATTTTCATTTTTGTTCACTATGAATAAAAACTATTTTAAAAATATTACAACCTCAGAAAAAAGGAAAAAATATGTAAATTAAGGCTAAACTAAGTGATAAAGTGATTATTTTTCTTGTTTATTCTTATTGTATGAAGGTATTTCTACCCTTATAACATTATTATTGAATATTAATTTTTTATGGGATATGTTTTCTTGAATATGAAATAATAATACTTTAATCCTTTAAAATATTCAAGTTTTATCCCTCCCCCACTTATAAATGATCACCCTTCCTCTATTTTCATTTTGAAACATTGATAATCCTATCTCAACCAAAACCTAATTAATTATCTTTAAAAATTTCTTATAAATGATTTAGGGGTCATGGTATTCTTAAAAAACTATTCTAAGTCCCCTTAGGAAGTGATCTAAAGGAAGTATACCGAAGAAGCGGTAATCATATAGCCTGGAAAATTTCAATATATTTCTTCTTTTAAATCCTTCAATTCTATGTTATTAATCATAAAATAATAAATTCAGATTAATAAATATTATAAAATTTTATTATTATTATTTAAACCATATTATCTATCCTTATTTCCATCAAATGGGAAATGAAATTTTCGATCATGGGTACTTATGGGCTTCCTCCTACACTTAAGGATATGATTAATTTTCCCTCACTCGAATTGATGATTGTTTATTATTAAGAATATAATTTTAAAATTTGAAAATTATAAAAAAACTAAAATTAAATAATTATAATATATTATCTATCTTCTTACCTCTTCATATATTGAAAAATTATAATGTTGCTCGATCATACGTATGGACTACCACCCCCACAAAGTGATGTGATTATGTTTTAATTTATTCTCTAAATGGATGGTAAAAAGTATATATTTAATTAATATATATGATGTATTTTATATAATAATTATTCTATATATGTGAACTATTATTTACCTTTCTTTCATTCCAGCCATCAAAAATTAGAAGCATGACTCATGTGAATATAAAAATTACTATCTCCATAAAGTGATGTATTTAAATTTTCATGACCATTTCATATGAATAGAGTACAAGATGATTTCATATTATAATTATTTCAATATACAAATTTTTTAGATTATAGAACCCTAATCAATGTACAAGGACCAAGACTTCGAATTCAAAACCATTGTAAAAAACAAATCAATTATGAGCAGAAATTATGATTTTAAAAAATAAATTATCATTAAAGGATGATAAAATGTTATAAGTAAACCAAATAATGTATTATATGATGGAATTTTTGTGATTAATATATTATTAACAAATAGATTTTTATTACTATGGATATTTTAAGGCATATGAAGTAGGAAATTAATTATGGTATTTTATTTAGGATTCAATATCATTTTCATCCCTATCATTAATGCTTTATTTACCGTTGAGAAAATTATATGATCCTTATCTACAAACACCAATAATTATTCATAAACTATTTTTATCTCTATTATTTTTATAAATTATTACTATTTTTATACTTTGTTACTCAAAATGGTCCAAAAAAGTGTTTTTGAAAATTTGACCTTATTTTTCCTCTTTTGGTTGAAAACCCATTTTCTTCTATATCTTGTTTTCATGAAACTGAATTTTTTGAGAATTTTTTATTTATTTTTTAATTTAATTTTTACTAGATTTATAATGTTTAATTTTTTTTAAATGGATATTTTTTCTCTTTTATGAATAATGTAACTTTTACATAAATCATGAATAGACTAATTTTTTACATCCCTTGCATGAATGGAATTTCTTATTATCATCACCACTAAATTTATTTAATATTATATAATAGGTTCAATGATTCCATTCCATTAATATATTTTCTTTAATAATTTGGAAATATTTGGATTTTAAATATTTTTTTTCAAAATTAAAAGGATCATTTCCCATAGAAAATTTCAAAGTGATTTTTAAGGGTATTTTTTATCTATAATTGCATCCTTTTATGATTCTTACATTTCACTACAGATATTATTCTAAGATACCAACATTATTATTTCTCTATATGTTTCTAGGATATGATGAATACACATTAATATAACCCTTTCCTTTTTCATGAAGCAGAATACATGCTCCCAACAATATGCATGAACCTATTTTCATGTCCATAAGTTTATGTGTGGAATTGGATTCATGTACGAACATCTATTCATTGACCTTGATTCATGTCCATATGTTTAAACAAGGACCTAATTACATATTTTATCTTAATGAGTGAACCTATTTCTATTTAAACATGTTCACAATGTTATATTTTATATTTTCGCCACATTACTATGTTTATGTTATACTCCCATGGATCATGATTAATTATGGATGATTCCACACTCTTATGAATATTGTATTTCATTATGAAAAAATTATTATATGTCTTGGATCATTATTATTGATTTTAAATTTATTGTTTTTTAATTCCTTATATTATGATTATCACATCATATGCTTTTTCTCAAGTGTTATCATTGATTGATATCTCCTATTTATACCCTTACCAAGCAACTAATCTCACCATTTTTAAATCCATTGGTTTTGATGGAAGGTTTAATGTGTGATTTTTCTAGAAGGGTATTAATAGGAAGACCATTGATGGATTATTTGGATATTCTTTATGATAATATATTTGTATGTATCTAGCCTATAAATAAGAAAAATCTTTATGGTTTTTAATTATGTATATCAATGTTATATTCTATATATTTTTCACAAATGAGGTAATATTTATGGTTGTTTTTATTGTGCATTTCAGTTGGTATCAGAGTATAGTTTGGTTAATCTATAAATATTAGGATTAGAAAACTTTTTTGAAAACCCATGGCATATATCTATGTATAGGACAATATCCTGTAATTTTGGCAAGGTAGATATTACGTTTATTTTCTATAAATACAGCCATGTAATGATAATACAAGTGGACATAGTTTTAGAATAGTTACATCTAGGGGTAATATCCCTGGAAATAGTTTCATGAGTATATCTTGGCTATCATTCTGGTGGACGCTAAAAGAGCCCTTACTACCCACCTAGTTTGACACTCATTGTGTATATAATTAGGTTAAATATCTTATCCCTATATTCACTAAAATCTCTCAATCTATGATTGGTAACATATTTCATGTTAAACAATCAAAGACACTAAGGAGGGAACCTGAAATTGAAACTTTATATCAATATTTAAAACCTCCTTCTATGGGTATTCTAATCTATTAATATTTTAGAATTGGAACATTATGATGGAAAATATATTTTCCATTATTCAAGGCCTAGACCATGAGAAAGTTATTTTAACAGTCTATCTCTTAGTGGTGCATCCTAATCAATTGGTGACACTTATAAATAATTTTAGGCAAAAATTATAAATAATGTCTATTTAATGGGAGGATTTTAAGATGGAATTCCTCAATAATAACTTTTCATGAACTATTCATACTTTAATAGAGAGGGAATGTATATATTTTTAGTAGAAGGAAGATGTATCCATTTATACATATGAAGATATTTTAACAAGAATTTTATGGTACAATTATGGTTTTATCATTTCCAAAAAATAAAGATAGATTGATTATTTAGGGGTTTGAAACCAAGTCTTTGAAATGTATTAACCATAAGGGTCTTTGAATGCTAAGATATAATCATTCTATTTTCACTCAAAGTGGAAATGTAACCATGAAAGGCTCATGGTTTTGGTGATAAAAAAAAGAAACTGGAGTTTCCTATTGTAAGAACCCGGAGCTTCTTTTTCATGTACGGATCTCTTTTACGGGCTTTTTAAGGAAAAATGGAGAATCTGGAAATTTTTAGAGTACACACCGTGTACGTTATGAGTACACGCCGTGTACTCCTCGGCCACTCGAAGTCGTGTGTTAGCCGAGACCGGGCCACACAGACGGTGTGTAGGGGTAACCCATGGTCGTGCCTAATGAGGGGAAACATCTTCTTCTCCACCTAATTCCATCCATAATGTCTGAGAAGGCCGTTTCTTCTCCGAGCCACTGATCCGTCACCAGTTGTCCGAATCAAACTCCGTCGGTTGCAGAAGAATCGCAGCGTTGAGTTCTTGATTCTTCTTTATCCTCGTTTCCTGATTCTTCCTCTCGTGTGAGTTATCTGAGGATGAGCGTTTTAGAAATTTTTGCAGATCTACTCTGTTCTAACCGGATTCAGGGGCCGAGGTTCATGTATATCAATCTCTGAGGATCAAGGTAGGTGGTTTGTTTCCCTACGTTGAAGTTCTTTGGGTTTTGGGAGAAAAAATGTTGGATACCCATGTACCAGGTATCTCGGGTTAGGGTTTTGATCCTCTTTGTTATCTGCCTTAGATTTCATGTACGCTTGAGGTTATTAGATGATTAAAAATTGCTTGTTATCGTGTTTTAGGATCACCCCACAGGTGTTTTCCCTTGTTTTTGTTGTTGATTGTCTTTTGGCACGGGTTTCCTAAGAGGAAACCCTTTTTGCACATTGTTAGTATGCCTGTTGACTTGATTGCATGTATTGCCTGCTGTTTATATGCTTGTGGATGCATTTTTAGCTATTAGACATGTAGTTGTTTAACTTACTTAGGGCTTCCAATAGTCTATTATGCATGACTAGACTGCTCAGGGCTGTGAGAACCTGGTGTGGGAGATCAAAGAGGGAATAGACGATTAAGTGCTTCCCTAGAGGGTCTGTTTGTTTTAGTTTCGTACGCAGGGCCTACGGGAATAGGACTTTGTTCTTCCCAAGAGTGTTCTTAGTTTACCAACGCATTGAGACCACATGTGGAATTAGACGTAAGTACTTTCTCAGAGAGTCTGTAGCTATCGTTGCAAGACCCTAGGGGAATTTCCGTAAGAGCTTCCCAATTTTTTTATGCCTTGTTTGTTGACTGGACTATAGGGGTCTACTGGCTTTAGCCACCAAGAGATTCAGTGTGTGTATTCTTGATGGTTGGTTGTGACGAGTCCACCAAGCCAAAGATCAAACTTGGGTTTTGTACTGCTTGTGTTAGGCAGTCTTTTTAGATACCTATTGTGTTACTTTCTTATCGTGGAATAGAAAACATTGATGATTTTACCTGGCTGTGAAATTAAATGAATGTGAATGGTGATTTGTATAATTATTTACTGAACTTATTTACCTTTACTTTTTCTATATCACTCACTGACAGTAGGGCACAAATATTGTTGTGGTTGCCTACTGGGATTAGTCTCACACCCTGTTTGGGTCCTGCTTTTCGGCCCAAACTGATTATATGGTTGTAGATATGGGTAGGGATGGTGTCCCTTCTACCTCGGGTACTTGATTGCTAGTCGGAGCTGGAGAGCATGGGACTGGGGCTTAGCCCGTGATGCTACTGGGGTTGTGGTTTACATTTAGTACTTCGGTTTCAGTTGTATTTCATCACGTTGTTTTTCTTACTTCTTTTCATAGATACAAGTACCATTATGCATCATTATTATATTAGAAATTGCTTTTACTCTCAGTTCAGTTGTTACAAGCTATTTACTGCTTCTGCTTTTGTTTATGCTTATTTTTCCGCTGCATACTTTACCAAATGATTGCATAGTTTCCCCACTGACTCACCAAGGCCCTCGCTACAAGTCGGCAGCCTCTGGTGTTTGGGGAAATGCGCATGAGGTCATGTGGTGAACCGGGTACGGGGAACTGGTGGAAGGGCTCCAGATTTGGGTCGTTACAAAGTGGTATCAGAGGAGTTTTCTTGCATTACTATTGCTTAATGTTTTGCGACCATAGCCAGGGATAGGAATAAACTGATTAGTTAGTACTTAACTGTGCCAGGGAGTAATTAACACATGTACTGGGAAAAGCTATATTACCTCGTAATTGCAATTTTCAGTTTTTGCAAGAGTTACCATTTATTATATTTCACCTTTGGGTGATTCACATGTTTTGTGTTGTTACAGTTTATATAATTACAGTTCTATTTGGTTGCAACCCGATATGATGAGGCTGTTCCATCTCATGCATCATGTTGGCACTGGGTAGGAAATCACTTGTCATGCATTTTACCATGCCATATAGGGTGCATTAGAATTACATTCTATTGTGATAGATGTCGTGATATATTATGCATGTCGTTGTGGTAGTTTCTATGATATAAATACTTGTTGCACTGATATAATATTACTTCTTTTACAGCCTGTTTAGCATGGGCGCCAAGCTCTGGTCTTGGAGGTGTTATGGGCCCTCGAGGATCGGAATTTGGCGGATCATTGTTTGTTATGATGTTTACTTGTTGTATGAATTGTTATGATGCCATGCTTTGATTCTCGGGGAGTGTGGGCCCCCACAGATCAGAATTTGGCACATAGATGGTTGTTTTTTTCTTTTTTTCAGTGTTTCTGGCGTTCAGAGTAGTTTCAGAGCTACTACCCGGAAAAACCCAGAATACAAGGTGTGTACTTTATTCATACATGTCATGTAGTTTTTAAACCGTGTTACTATCTGTGTAAACAAAAACACGGGGTGTCAGAAAATCATCAGGGACATGCCGTGTACCATAAGTACATGTCTTTTAGTAGTCAACTGTGTACCCGGCCGTGTCACTAAAAACACGGGTCATGGAAACTCGTGTTGTACACGCCGTGTGTTATAAGAACACGCTGGGTAGGTTTCTTCGGGGTACCTAGCTGTGTCACGAACAACACGGGATGGTGTTATTCATCCTTATACAAGAAGTGTTTGTTCGGAACACGCCGTGTAGGGGTCATCCGTGTAGCCGGCCATGTAACCTGCTACATGGGTCGTCGAGCCTGTCTAGTACACGCCTTGTGTTATAAGAACACGCTGTGTAGGTTTCTTCTGGGTACCCGGCCATGTCACGAACAAAACGGGTCGGTGTTATCCATCTTTATAAATGCAGTGTTTGTTCGGAACACGCCGTGTAGAGGTTATCCGTGTGGCCGGCCGTGTAACCTATTACACGGGCCACAGAATCCTGGCTTGTACATGTTGTGTCCTTAGTGCACACGCCGTGTAGTCTAGATTTTGGAGGACCGTGTAGGTTAGCCGTGCAAAGAGACTCGGGCAGGGGAGTGGAGTCCATGTATACACCGTGTTTTGGGGAAACACGCCGTGTAGTCTGTAGCGTTACACGACCAAGGGTGGCAGAATTGCACGCCATGTAAATGTCTTTAACAAACACGCCATGTATCTTAATGACACGCCGTGTATTCTTGTTTTGAAAATTTAAGTGGTTGTCTCTCCTATTCCCATTTTGTACTCTTGTGTTTTTTGTTGATGTTAATCCTAAATATGGAGTGTGCCTTTGAACTTTCAGGGTTATGTCACCAAGACATCCTCCCGTTGCACGCCAGGAACCAGGCAGTGACCGTACACCTGATACAGCAGACCAGGGACTACCAATAGTTCCGCCGATTGTTCCAGATATGGAACCTGTAGTGATTCTGGACACTGGTGTGGGCGCTCTGTTTAGAGAGGGTTTCATGAGGTTCATGTAGACCTTACAGGGAGCTCAGCATCCTACCCCGTCTATGGAAGAGTTGACACGAGTCATCCAGCAGCAGTATCCTCCCACTTTCACAGGGGATGGAGGACCTCAGGTTGTAGAGTCATGGGTAGAAACCATGATTTCCATCTTCGAGTAGCTAGAGACACCCCCAGACAGATGGGTGAAGCTCAAGACTTATATACAGCGAAATTCTTCCAAGAGATGGTTGGATGTAGTCTCACAGGCAAGGCGCCAGCGGAGTATGGCTTGGGACTAATTCCAGCGTACGTTCTATGACAACTTCTATCCGGTGACGTTGAGGGCCGACAGGGACAGGGGGTTCATGAACAAGCAGCAGAGTACTCTTTCGGTTATGGAGTATTCCTCCCGCTTCACTTAGTTACAATGTTTCGCTCCCGTTCTAGGAAATGAAGAGTTGTTTTTGGCGAGGAAGTTTGAGGAAGGCCTCAAACCAGAGATTAGATCACAGGTAAATGTTTTCCAGTTGACTTATATTACTCTGATAGTCAACAAGTCACTGATCACCGAAAGAAATCTGAGAGAGACTGGAGCTGTTGACCAGGGCGGTTCAGCATCCAAGGATGAGTCATTTCATACTGATAGTAGGAAGCGCCACCGAGAGTCTACTCTAGTGGAGTGCCGAGCTTGCGACAAGATGGGCATCTTCAGTGTTTTTACAAGGTTCTTCTTCCAACGTCCAGCGAAGGAGGATCTGTTTTTACCCCTCATTCGGGAGCAGGATTACCAGTCCCACAACAGACTGGGGGCTGGAGGTCTTTAGGTCGTTCGGGCCAGGGTAGAGGTCGCAGACACGGTGGTCCAGCTCAAGGGGGATCAGCTCAGGGATATCAGGCTGCTACACAGGGCCGTAGTACTGAACTGATATTTGAAGTAGATCATATTCATTGGGAACATGATCCTAGAACTTCGAAGTTCGAGGTACGATCCTGGAGCCTCATTTTTATCGTCTGAATGTTTCGATACCGGAGCTTCTCATAGATTTATTTCTGTGCACACTGTGGAGAGCCTTAGACTCAATTTCCTTACTTATGAGGAAACCTTGGCACCAGATAATCCTCTGGGACATAGAACTTCTAATGTGCATCAGTGCATGGAGTGCCCCTTTGAGGTTGGCGGGTGTCACTTAGTGTGGGATCTTTATGTCCTGGAGATGACTGGTTATGATTTCATTCTTGGAATGGACTGTCAAGTTCCTTTTCAGGCCTTTGTCAACTTTTATCACTGTAGGGTGAGTTTCATGTCACCAGAGGGCGGGTCTTTTCTTCACAAGGGTGAATGGGATGTCCAGGAAAGCAGAGATGGACCAGAGCATCATGGGTTGGACAGAGTTACGACGCAGATTTATATTTTATATTTGGATGATCAGGGGACCTCTTAGATGAATTTTCCTCCGGTAGTCGACCGTTTTGCGGATGTCTTTCAAAAAGACATCTCAGGTTTTCCTCCGGAGCGTGAGGTAGAATTCTCGATTGAGATTCTTCCAGGAGTCACACCAGTTTCCATACCTCCTTATAGGATGTCTACGCCTAAGTTTCGAGAGCTCAAGAAGCAATTGGAGGAGTTGCAGGCTAAGGGTTTCATCCGACGCAGTACTTCCCCTTGGGGTTCACTTGTGTTGTTTTCCAAGAAGGTGAATGGTACCTTACGACTTTCTGTGGATTATCGGTAGTTGAACCAGTTGATGGTAAAGAACCGGTATCCCTTGCTGAGGATTGATGATCTTTTTTACCAGCCTTGAGGATCCAGGGTGTTCTTGAAGATCGACTTGAGATCCTTCTATCATCAGCTGTGATTTAGGCCTTCAGATATACCCCTGACAGCCTTCAAGAGCAGGTATGGCCTCTACGAGTATACGGTTATGCCGTTCGGCCATATGAACATGCTAGCAGTTTTCATGAAACTGATGAACCAAGTGTTCCATCGTTTCTTGGATTCCTTCGTCGTGGTCTTCGTGGACGATATCTTGGTGTAATCTCACACTCGACACGACCATGCAGCCCATCATGAGATTATTTTGAGTATAGTGAGGGAGCATCGGCTTTATGCTAAACTCTCAAAGTGCCACTATTGGATGGATGAGATTCACTTCCTTGGTCATGTAATCTCAGAGACAGAATTATCATTAGACCTAGAGAAGGTGAGAGCAGTAGTCACCTCGGAGCAGCTGAAGAATTTCTTCGAGGTAAGTAGTTTCGTGGGGCTGTCTAGTTACTAAATGCAGTTTATACAGTAATTCTCACGCCTAACAGCACCGTTGATGGGCTTGACTAAGAAGGGGTGAAGTTTTTTTGGTCAGAAGCCTGTGACTCAGCCTTCCAGGAGATGAAGGGGAGATTGACTTCAGCACCGATTCTAGTTTTGCCAGATCCAGGAAAGATTTATACAGTTTTCTATGATGCATCTGATAGAGGTCTTGGAGCAGTGCTTATGCAGGAAGATCGTGTTGTCCCGTACGGATCTCGGCAGTTAAGGCCATATGATGAGAACTATCCTAATCATGAATTGGAGTTGGCTGCTGTTGTTCATGCTTTGCGTTGTTGGAGGCACTATCTCATGGGAGAGAATTTCGTGGTATATACTGACCACAAGAGACTCATGTATATCTTTACGCAGCATGAATTGAATATGAGACAGTGGAGGTGGGCCGAGTACCTACAGTATTTAGACTTCGAGCTTGCTTATACGCCTGGGAAAGGCAATGCTGTGGCAGACGCACTGAGCAGGAGGACTCAGTTGCAGGTAGTTCAGGAGGCCAGCAGTGAGTGGTAGCTCATAGCCCTGTTTTCTAAGATGCATTTGGAGGTGTACGATAGACAGGGTCAGACGGTTATTTCTTCTATAGCTGTTACAAGTACCCTTTTTGATCGAGTTCGAATGAGGCAGCTATCAGACCCTGAAGGCCTTGTCCTACGAGAGGGTGTTTCAAATGGAGACCCTACTCAAGAGTGGATAGTGGGCGATGAAGAGGTGATACATTTTCATGGCCACATATGGGTTTCAGTGGACAGACGTGAAGAGATGATGCGAGAGTTTCATGCTTCAGCTTGGGAAGTTCATCCTGGTGTCACCAAAATGTACCGAGACTTGCACCGCCAGTATTGGTGGCCAGGTATGAAGAAGGATGTTTTCTGGTTTTGTTATGAGGTGTTCCACCTGTCAGCAGGTGAAGGCAGAGCATCAGCGACGAGCAGGGATTTTGCAGTAGTTACCCATTCCTGAGTGGAAATGGAATGATGTCGTGATGGAATTTGTGGCAGGTTTACTGAGATCACCTCGAGGAAATGATGCAGTTTGGTTTGTAGTGGATAGGCTCATGAAGGTTGCACACTTCTTGCCAATCAAGGATACCTTCAGTGTTGATGAGCTGGGATAGTTGTACATCTGAGAGATTGTACGTCTGCATGGAGTTCCACACACTATTGTCTCAGTCAGGGATTCATGTTTTACATCACACTTTTGGAAGGGGCTACAGAGGGCGTTGGGTACACAGGTACATTTGAGTACATCATACCATCCCCAGACTGATGGCCAGTCTGAGCGTACAATCCAGGTTCATGAGGACATGCTCTGAGCATACATTCTATACTTTGGCAGTTCTTGGGAGAACCATATTCCTCTGGTGGAGTTCACCTACAAACATTTTTTAGGCGACTATTCAGATGGAACCTTACGAGGATTTGTACAGTAGTCCATGCCGATAAACTTTATAATTGCTAGAGGCAGGATAGACAGCTTTTTTGGGACCTCGTCTTGTTCAAGAGACCTCAGAATAGAGAGAGTTGATTAGGATGAGGATGGAAACAGCACAGTCTTGGTAGAAGTCTTATGTGAATCAGCGGAGATGACATCTGGAGTCTGAGGTCGAGGATTAGTTTTTCCTGCATGTCGCACCGAGGTTGGGACACAAGATGATTCGGAGACAGGGTAAGCTTTCACCGAGATACGTTGGGCCGTTGGATGTTCTGGAGAGAGTCGGGCTGGTTTCTTACAGGTTGCAGTTACCTTAGAGATACAAGGCTATGAACGACATCTTTCATGTTTCTAAGCTTCGACGGTATTTCTCAGACCCATCTCCTGTTTTTCAACCTGAGGAGGTTGAGTTGGAGAAGGATGCATTATTCAAGGAGCATCCTATCAGGATTGTTAATCTTAGTGTAAAATACTCAGTGGCTGGTCTGTTCCTCTGGTACGGGTGCTATGGCAGCATGGCCATATACAGGACGAGACTTGGCAGAGGGAGGCTGATATGCGATCACATTGGCCAGAGTTGTTCGAGGTTTCTTCTTCTACGCCTTTCTAGGGAAATTTGGGGACCGATTTCATTAAGGGGGGAAGTTTGTATAGACCTGGAGCTTCGGTTTCGGGTACAGATCTCTTTTATGGGATTTTTAAGGAAAATTGGAGAATATGGAAATTTTCAGAGTACACGTTGTGTACGTTATGAGTACACACCGTGTACTCCAAGGCCACTCGAAGTCGTGTGTTGTCCGAGACCGGGCCACACACACAGTGTGTAGGGGTGACGTGGAGGACGAATTTGGGAGAGTACGAAAAAACCCACTATACGCCCTGTACATTAAGAGTACAGACCGTGTACATTTTTTTATTTCATTAACCGACACGGGGTCGCGCCTAATGACGGGAAAAATATTCTTCTCCACCTAATTCTATCTAGAACATCCGAGGAGGCCGTTGTTTCTCCGAGCCACCGATCCGCCACCGATTGTTTGAATAAAACTCCATCGGTTGCAGAAGAATCACATCGGTGTTTTCTTGGTTCTTCTTTAGCCTCGTTTCCTGATTCTTCTGATCGTGTGAGTTATCTGAGGTTGAGAGTTTTAGACGTTTTTGGAGATATAATATCTTCTAGGCCGATTCACGGGTCGAGGTTCAAGTATATCGATCTCCAAGGATCGAGGTAGGTGGTTTGTTACCCTACATTTATGTTCTTTGAATTTTGGGTGCAAAAGTTCCGAATACCCATGTATTGGGTATCTCGGGTTAGGGTTTTGATCCTATTTGTTATCTGCGTTAGATTTCCTGAATTCTTGAGGTTATTAGATGATTAAAAATTCCTTGTTAGCATGTTTTAGGATATCCGTATGGGTTTTTCCCCTTGTTTTGGCTATTGATTGCTGTTTGGCACAGTTTTCCTACGAGGTAACCCTTTTTTCACATTGCTAGTATGACTATTGAATTGATTGCATGTATTTTATGCTATTTATATTCTTGTGGATGCATTTTTAGCCATTGTCCAAGTATTTGTTTAACATACTTAGGGATACTAATAGTCGATTACGCCTGACTGGACTGCTCAGGGCTATAAGAACCTGGTGCGGGAGATCAAAGAGGGTATAGATGATCAAGTGCTTCCCTAGAGGGTCTGTTGGTTTTAGTTTCATACGCAGAACCTACGAGAATAGGACTTTGTGATTCCCAAGAGTGTTCTTAGTTTACCCACTCATCGAGACCACATGAGGAATTAGACGTAAGTGATTCCTCATAGAGTCTGTAGCTATCTTTGCAAGACCATAGGGGAATTGACGTAAGAGCTTCCCAGAGTGTCTGTGCCTTGTTTCTTGACTGGACTATAGGGGTCTGCTGGCTTTAGCCACCAAGAGAGTCAGTGTGTGTATTCTTGATGGTTTGTTGTGACGAGTCCACCAAGCCAAAGAAGAAGCTTGTGTTTTGTACTGCTTATGTTGGGTAGTCTTTTTAGATACCTGTTGTGTTACTTGCTTATCGTGGAATAAAAAACGTTGCTGATTTTCCCTGGTTGTGAAATAAAATGAATGTGAATGGTAATTGGTAGAATTGTTTACTACACTTATTTACCTTTACTTTTTCTATATCACTCACTGACAATAGGGCACAAATCTTGTGGTGGTTGCCTACTGGGATTATTCTCACACCCTGTTTGGGTCCTGCTTTTCGGCCCAAACAAATTATATGGTTGCAGGTATAGGTAGGGATGGTGGCCCTTCGACCACGAGTACTTGATTGCTAGTCGGAGTTGGAGAGTATGGGACTGGGACTTGGCCCGCGATGCTGTTGGAGATTCTGTTTACATTTAGTACTTTGGTTTCAGTTGTATTTCAGCATGTTGTTTTGCATTCTTCTTTTCATAGATACACGTACCATTCTGCATCATTATTATATTAGACATTTCTTTTACTCTTAGTTCAGTTGTTGCAAGCTATTTACTTCTTTCGCTTTTGTTTAGGCGTATTCTTCCGCTTCATACTTTACCAAATTAGGGCATAGTTTCCCCACTGAATCACCAAGGCCCTCACTGCTAGTCGAAAGCCTCTAGCATTTGGGGAAACACGCTTGATGTCATGTGGCGAACCGGGTACGGGGCACCAGTGGAAGGGCTTTGGATTCGGGTCGTTACACCTAGAAGCTACATCCATATATAATATGGAGGAATAAGGTTATTTTACCCTACTACATGCCCAAAATTTGGGATGGAGAATTGAATTGACTACTTGAAAGGATCTGTCATATGTTTAATGTTTGTGATGCCTGACCATTGAGTAAAATAATGTGGACGTGATATGAAGAGTCCAGTCATTAAAATGAATAGAGATAAAGATCAAATAAATAAGGCAACTACACTTTAGTATTTTATATGCAAGGAGTTTTTTCGTTGAGTGAATCAAGGACCTAATCTAGTGTCTAATGGGGATAATAATCCAATGAAATTATTATTTCATAGGACAATTAAAAATATCATTTCATTACAACTACTGAATTTGGTTATAAGAATGACATAATGAATGGTATTATTATTATACACACTAAAAGAAAATCTGTTTTATTTGATTATAGATCTGCCCACTCTTTTGTATCAAAGGGATCTTATATGGGTAGTATATTAATTTATCTATATAAATATGTAGAGTTGTTAATGAAAACTTTAAATGGTATGGTGATCTCATCCCATGTTTTTATCTTCTCTGTAATAGTCTATTGTGGGAATGGGCTACCAACAAATATTTTGATTCTTCATATAATTAAATTTAATGTGTTTATGGTTATGGATTGACTCTCTCTATTTATATCCATTATAAATTTTCTAGGATGGAAATCTATATTTGATATACCAAATCAACCTATTATCATCTTTCGATGGGAGTATGAGTATGCCCATCTAATGGAAGTGACATTCATTTTGTGGGTCCTACTACCTATTCATGAGGGGTTTCAATCTGAAATCGTTAGCAAGAAACTTATCACCACTATGATTTTACCATGTTTAAATTTAAAATATTATATAGATTTTTTCTGATGCTAAGCGCTGAGAAAACATGAGATTCAGGGGCCTTGTGAGCCCGAAATTATTGTTTAAAAAACATTAAACATATTAATATCACACACGTGTAGATTTATTAAAATAGTATAACAACTCTTAAAGGCATCGTAGAATATAAATATGAGGTAACTATTTATTTTATAGTGTAGTTTTTACCGTAGACCTTACATAAACATTTTTGGAGTTGGATGTTGTGTTGAAAACCCTCAAAAGAGAATAAATAAATAAATTTAGTCATATTTGTTTAATTAATTAGTTAAAAACCTAAAATTAAAAACATTTTATAAAGAATAATATATACATGATTAATAGGGTTTGTTCTATAACCTTGTACATTAATATAGATCATTAGAGTAGATCTTGTTAGATGAAATCAGGCTCGATTGAGATCGAAGATCATTTTTCCATTACAGTTTGTGGATCTCACCAACAACAACAATGTGGGACATTTCATGGTCAATGAAAAATCCAAACTCCCTATAGGATGTTTAAATTATGTGATTTCTTCTTTCTTATTTTTCTCAGTCAAACATGGATCAATACCCTGAACTAAAATTGATTCACACATCAACAATTGATTTATGTGTGGTTGATGAATTTGTTCATTATTGTTAGACCCCTTTGTTTGTAATTTAAAAAATGTCAGATCAAGGATGATGTACATTCCTCATGTTCATAGTTTTTGGTTTTCTCTTTTGTTTAATCATATGTTATTCATTTTTATTTTTTTGGCCAACAGTTTGATGAATACCATTTATATAGTCATTGAATAGATTTTTTGGGCACAATAGAACAATATTGTGCGTGTGGTTCATCATCTAGGATTGGTTTCAAATATTGATTAGAAGTGGACCATATCAGACTAAGGATCCTTATTATTTTAGGTTGATTCATGGTGGAATAGAAATGTGGCTATAAATGACACGATGGGAGTTATTTTGAGTGGAATTGTAGCCTGGAATCAGATAACCATTGATGGAAATGTCTGCTAACACTAAATCTGGGATACCTAGTAGGTTTTAGAGTAGTAGAATCATATACCAATGACATGGAGGATAATCGAAATATTTTGGAATATCCCACATTACTGAAACATTTAATCTGGAACTACATGCTATGTAAGGAGTATGGTGTGGTACAAGTGTTTCAATATAGAAGAAAAGATCATATTCCATGTGAAACCTATGACATGCCACATGAAACATATTGGTGGATAAAAATATATCTAATTGGATACATGTTCAGGGGAAGGCTGGGGTACATAGACATAGTCATAGTACCCATGCATAGTCGGGTACTCGGACATGACCTAGTGTACACATGCACAACCATGTGTATACTGGATGTTACTTGGTTATTGGTACTTGGTATATGTAGAGTGCCATCTAGACCTCTTCATTTTATATAAGAAGTTAGAAAATTTATTCTGTTTTGAGTTTTACATGACGTGTGAGGAAGAGACACATGGTAAGATAAGAGGCCGGCTAGACACATCGAGTGCTCCCTTGTACACACCTTGAACCTCAATTGGGGGTGTTTGGATCCCTTACTTTATTTATTTTGGACCTTTATTAGTTGATTTCCTTTCCTTGGACCATCCCATCATAGGTATAGAATTTAATTGTTTCCCTGACTATGGAATATGATCCACTCTTGAGGATGAGTCTCAAATAGAGTATGTGGTGTCCATAAATGGGACCCTGTTGTGATCGTTTATCATTGCTTCTAATTCCCTAGGTGATGATTATGGAACCATCATGACTTCCTTGTTCTAGGAATTGATCCCCAATCATAGAGGAAATTTTAGTAGCATTCAAAGTATCATCATTATATGATCCCCTACATAGTGGGTTGATCCAAATTTGGTTTCTGGATTCCCCCCAAAAACCTGATTAGAGTCACCTATCGATGAATTGAGAATATTCACAGACCAGTGAGATTTCATATGAGGGACCCAATGATCATAAAGTATTGGTTGAGTGTCATCAGTGATATCATGGCTCAGAGAGTGGGTTCTCCCAAGGAGATAATTTATTGAAATCCTTGAGGAGAGTCCAATAACTGATAGTTTGGACGAGACTTCTTTGAGGTGCGATGTACTTCTTTATTATATATATATATATATATATTCTAATATTCACTATGGAATTACTGTTACAAGATGACTAAAATTGACACTCTATATTTATGGATTTTAGGGTTTTCTACTAGGTATTTTAATACTCATATATGCGTAGGATCTTCCTACATGATTGATGTCTTATGAAAATGATAGTGCTTTTTACAGAGTACTTGAAGGATGAGGACCAAGACTAGGATTAAGATTATTAGACACAATGAATGAGTTGCGTATTGGTGATTTTTTTATTTAAGTCATCTTATATTTATCGTCTTATGCATATTTTATGTTTCTTATGTGTGGGACTGTATTCATCCCCATTATGCTTTCCTGTACATTTTCAATACTCAGAGTGTGGGATTATAAAGGTATGTACTCATGGTAATTAGTTGTTTTAAATTTAAAAATTGTATGGGTTTGGAGATATGAGTATGCATAAATTTGAATTATAATAATTCCCCCCATATGTGGAATATTTCTACTTAGCATAGGGCACCATTCCATGGACTATTATAGGTGGTCTTGAAGTAGTCGCGTCTCGGGCCCCATCAACCCGAGTCGTGATAGAGTGATATCGAAGTTTGGTTTTTGATTATACCATATCAATGGAGTCTTTGTGTTTGGATTCAGATTATAGTAAATATAGGTAAATTGTTATAAGAAGAATATTTTAGAATAGATACCCTATTACATCTATCATTTCCATTCACCATGACTCTAAAAACCAATATATTGGCATAGTACATGTATACACTAGTCGTAGTTGAAATAATTGATACATGAATTATATAGTAATGATTTATGGTTTCCATGTCATTCTTGATTAAAATCCCAATATATAATCTTTTACCATGGTAAATATTGTTTTTTCATGATCCATTTATGAGGGAAACTAGTCTGGATTGAACAACATGATCATGAAGACAATCTACTGAGTAAAGAGGCTTCAATACCGAGGCATATATCAATGATAGTAACTCTGGGGGGTTTACTAGCTACTACAACTCCTTTTGAGATGATGTTTGCACCATTTGTACTAGATTAGGTTTCATGTTGGATTTGTACACTGAATGAGTTCTGGATGTAGCGACCTCTTAGTTTTCTGGGTGATCTAGACCCATAAGTGACTGAGGACTAGCTAGAGGTAGCCACTAATCTATTAGTCATTATGTGGGTGCCTTAATATCATATGGATGTCCTCATGAAAAGTATTCATTAGGATCCACCAAATAGTGGTAAATTCTTCTAACTCAGTCACATTGTGAGATTTCCCCCTCCAGGAAAGAATTCAGGCATCTCTTAAGAGAGGGTTTTCATCCATGCATGTTAATGTCAATGTGCATATAAGGGATTCTACATATATCGGAGGTCTATATGATGATAGAGGATTGTTTGGATAGGTTTTTTGATCTCTCATGATACTCCTTAAATGTTGGTTGATATCCATTTTTCGGAAGCAAAAATTGTGAAGGGCTTACATTGAGATATTAAGTATTTAATGATTTCTCTTTTCCACCAATGAGGAATTTCTTGAGTGGGACTTATTTTGGGAGAGCTTCTTGGTAGAGAATACCCCATCAGTAGATCATATTAGTGGGAACCGAATATCTAAGACCTCGGTAGCTGGTTTCCAATGAAAGTTTCCAGGATTTGGGCTTGTTATATGCTTCATGATACAATCATAGGATTGATGATCAGTAGAGGAGGGATATCATGATGGCTCAAGTTAGTTGAGAGAGAGAGATTGTGATTCTCCAGCAATGGTTGGAGAATTTAGTCATGGGATTTTGGACCCTTCATATAGATGATTGAGAAATTATTGAGGGACAACATTGGAAGAAATAGAGGAATGATCGAGGTAGTATTTCAGATAAGGTAAGTGGTAGAGGGGGTGGTAGAGTAGAAGGAGGCGGTAGGAGGTTTGAGTTATTACGACTGCCAGCCCTGGTGGTCCATGCTAGTCTCAGGGAGATAGTGGTCTGGGAAGAGGAAAAGTGAAGTCTATGATGAAAAATAAACCTGAGGGTCTATGTATTATTTGCGCTACATATGTGACTTTTCTACCTTAGCTACAGTATTGATAAAATCAAGTGAGAGTCATTCCTTTCATTCGAATTCTATTGTTTAAACCATAAAGATTATGATGGATACCTTTACTTGAACCTTGTGCTTGGAGACTCTGAATGGTGGTTACTGATTGATACAACACATTTTCTGATATTTTAATCTAACTATATTATGTTATAGCTTAATATGTGATTACAAATTCGTTTTGTTATAGTCTATATATCCATAGTTCCTGACCATATTGACTATTTTAGGAAGAGTGTGTAGTCTTTATATGGTGGTTGGATGAGGTATTACATTATGGGTTAAAGGAAAACCCTAAATAATTAGGATGGGCTGAAGAAAATGATGGTGTATCCGACTACATGTGCTTTAAAAATCATGACTCTTAGAGTAGTGGATGTTCTGGGCTACCATTTTCCTATAGTGGGAGAAGAGTATGGGGACATACTTCATGTGGGTATGATAGAATTAATTCACCACTATTAATTACACATATACATTGAATTATATCCAAGTACATCCTCGATGTCTATACCAATATATTATATCTATTATTTTGAGCTTTATGAACCAAGGGAGCAGTTGGAGGACTTACATAAAAGGGCTTCATTAGACTCATTCATTACCTTGGGTAGCCCTAGTGTTGTTCCCCATGAAATAAAATAGGATATTGGGGTTTTGTGTGGATTAATGGTGATATAATAAATTTAACCTGAATAATAAATATCCACTACCCAGAATCAATGACCAATTTGAACACATGTGTGGGGTGTGATTTTTTTAAAATATTAACCTCAGATCAGTCTATCACCGGCTGTGAGTATGGGATGTGGATATACTGAAGATTAAATTCCAATGATCCTATGGTCATTAAAATAACATTTTTATTCCATTCAGAAAGAATAACTCCCCATAAGTGTATATGGGAATCATGAACCAAATCATTCATCCTTTCATAGACTAGTTTGTGTTGATCATCATAGATGATATCCTAGTGCACTCACAGTCTGAGGAAGATAAAATAAGAAACTTAAGGATGGTATTAGACAAAATCTAAGAGAACTAGATATTTGGAAATATCCCAATGTGTTAGTTTTGAATTTTAGAGGTCCACATTACAGAAACATTATCTTAGAAGAAAGAGTGGTTGTGGATACAGTGAAGGTTGAGGTAGTTATGGGTTAAGATATACCTAAGAGTGTTAGAGAGGTGTGAAGCTTCCATGTGTTGGTATCATAAAATCATAGTTTTTCAAATCATTTATCTAGAGTTGTAACACATTTGATATCTTTGATCATAAATGGGTATCCTTTCATGTGTTTAGTAGATTTTATCTCTTAAGGCCTCACTTTTCAGCAAGTGAAGGTGGAGAACCAGGTTATAATGGGTTTATCTGAACCCCTCGATGTTCTATAGTGGAACTGGAATGGTATATCTATGTAATTACTAAATATGTTACCACATATGTGTGGAAACCACCATTTCCTCTATGTGGTCATAAAAATAATCACCATGTTTCACCACTTTTTAACTATTTTATAGTAGAGTTTACTAGATATTTTGAGACACTTGTATGTTTAGAAGGTAGTCTGACTCCATGGACTTCCCTTCAACATAATTTTAGATCATGATACTCACTTCATATCATGATTAGGGAGATGATTGAAGAAGTCATTTGGGACATAGTTTCATCAAAGCATAATGTTTGACACTCCAAATTGATGGCCAGACTGAGTGTACCATTCAAGTCATGGAGGACATGTCTTGGGATTAAATTACGAATTTTGGCCATAGTTGGGATAAAAACCTATCTTTGGTCGAGTTTAAATACAATAACAACTACTATTCCACCATCCAACTGAAATCATTCATGGTATTGAATGGGAAAAACTGTAATACACTAAATTTCATACTAATATTGGTGTGTCAGAATTCATGCAACCAGAGTTGGGATATATTATGATAGGGATGGTGTGGATCATCCACCTGTGGAGGAGGGCTACATAGGCCTGTTCTAAGTCCATCACAGACTAATGACAGGGGCCCATAGTGTTTGTGGAGGGAGACCATGTGTTCCTCAAGTTGTCACCATGACATGGAGTATGGATATTTGGAAGATGCGAAGAGATATCTCTGGGAATATTATCCCTTTCTAGAGACATAATATAGTTTGTGATGATGTAAATTACATAGCAATTCTTCCCATTTTAGACCAGGCACATGATTTCTTTCATGTGTCACAGATGGCTAGATAGATTCACAATTTATCACATGTTATCGACTAGATCATGTTGGACCTCAAGGATGAGGCTACCATTATAGAGTACCCAATGGAGATCGGGGATCGTAAGTGGTGGATCCTCTGTGGGTGAGAAATTTCCAATGTGTGTGTTTTGTGGGTGTATAAGAATCGTTAGGATATAACATGGGAGTGGGAGACCCAAATGCGAGCTCGGTATCCTTGTTTCTTTGAGTAGGATTTCTTCTATTTGGAAAAAATATCCCTATAGCAGGAAGAATTTAGTGACTCTAATTTTCCCATGAAATATGTTAGAATATTTTATGGATAATTTTTAGGGGTATTCACTAAGATGTCAATAGATTCTGAGACCTGATGATCTTATAATTTATGTGAGAAAATATTAAATATATTAACATAATACACATATATTTTTCCTATTAAAGTGTAATAACTCGGCAATGAAGTCTCATATTAGAAATCTGATGCCTCTTTTGGGTTTTGAAAGTAGCTTTTACCCCAGTTGTGACAAAGTCCTTGTTGGCATTGGGTGTGGGGCTTGATCACCTTCATGTGTGAATAATAAAATAAATAAATTATATTGTTTTATTTTATTAATTAAAATACTAACACTACTAATCATATATAAAAGAACCTCTATGTATGATTTTTAGGTTTATCTACATGACCTTGTATATTGAGAGAGGGGGTTAGAAGAGATAATGGCATACAACATTAGATTGGATCGAGATCGAGGTTCATTGTACCATCAGAGCGATAATGACGACAAACAATGAGAATTATTCCTCAAACATTGATTCAATATAAAATTAATTTTTTATTTATCCTATTTCATTCAATTTCATAATCCCTATCCCGGATAGATAAATTCCATTAACAAGAATCGATTTAAAAATCTATGGTTGATTTAATTACAGTAAAATAATTGGTTCATTTTTTTATCCATATTTTTACATATATTCTATGACAGAATGTCGAGGGTAAAAATGAACAGAGTGGTTGATTCATTACTCATTATTATGGTTTAAATTTTTCTCCAATATTTCTTCACACATTCAATGTCGATATTTGATTTGGCCAATAGTTCAATGAATATCGGGTATATGAACATTAAGTGACCATTATTTAGCGTAATGAATCAATACTGTAGGTGTTGTTATAGTTTAATGGAGAGTTCAAGGTGTGGTGACAAATGATTATTATAATAGGACTTGATCATAAAGTAGACTGATGTTCTTCTTGGTAAATATGTGATGGCATAGTGGTGTGGCAATTTATGAACTGATGGGGTGTTTTCTAAGCAGATTCGATGCCTAAAATCAAATTTATGATGTGGAAACTATAGAAGACCAGAGATCATGGATTCGTGGCTTATTCTACTATGCTTATGGTGTAGTCCGGAGATGTATATGAGATCTAAATGATTCTAGAAAATTCCTTTTGACATGGTGGGTTATCCAAAACAACTTGTCATTTGGGTTTCGAGCTGTGGAACTCAGGTTTCATTGGAGAATAAATTATCAAATGGTATGTGGCAACTGACACATTCCATGTCACTCATGTTTCTAGAATGGTGTGTATCTTAGAGGATAAACTAGAATTAGAATTATGGGGTACATGGAGATGGTGATGGTTGATGGGATGATTTGGGTACTCAAAAAAATCTAGGTTTATATGGGAATGACTAGGTATATAAGGGTGGGTTCACCGAAACAACTAAAAGTACCCGAGAACAGATTCATGTCACAAGTAGAGTTCCAGCCCAACCTCAACATTCAATGTACCATGTTATAAAATTCCTTGTATCTTGAGGATAATAATCAATGTGATGTAGAGATACACTAGAAGACCATCGATTGGATGGTAACACCGTGTACTCCCATGTACACATCGTGAATCCACTTTGAGAGTATTTAGAGCCATTATTTTATTCAATTTGAATGAGTATCTATATGAAAAATTCCCTCGGTCCAAGCACTTGGTGTTATATTGTTTAATTACATTCATAGATCTTGATAGTGATCCCATCATGAGGATTATTCGTATATTGAATTTGTGGTGTCTCTCCATTAGACAGGGGTGTGATCCTATATCATCCTTTCTTATATACTTGGTGGGGTTGATAGAATAAACATGAACACTTTTCACAAGATATTGATCCCCCATCTATTAGGCCATTTCAGTATGGTCTACTGTATCATTGGAATATAACCCCTATATAAAAGGTTGATCCAGATTGGGTTTAGGTTGCACCATAGTGGTCCTAGCTATGATCCCTTATCTATGAACTGAGAACATCAGAGACCAATGTGTTTTATTAGGATTGTCCCAAAAATCATGACCACTTATTTTAGTCTCTCTTCTGATTGAATATCTCATGGGGTGGGATCTCCTAGAGAAAGTATTTTCAAGATGCTTCGAGTAGAATTTTATGGACGGTAGTTTGGAGGAGACCACCTCAAGGGATGATGTATTTCTAGAGTTTATCTGTGAATTTATTTTTATCTTCATTATAGTATTATTTTTATGATATGACTACTCTTGATTCTATATTTTTTGTGCTTTTGTTGGGTCCTTCTGGTTATTGTTATAATCACCCAATCATGGGTTCCACCTACATCGGTCATGAATTTTTGAGATAGAAGACCTCTTGATGGAGTCCAATAGGGACTTGGACCAAGTTGAGCTTAGTGACCTAAGAAGAACATGTTGTGTTCCTATTGTTTTTTTAACAACTATCCTAGCATACTTAGTAGTTCATAATTTTTTATTTTCTTTTTTGTGGAATTGTGATGGGACCCATTATGTTTTCTAGTACTTTTTATGTACTCTAGTTGGTGGATTATAGATGTATGCATGCATTGTTATCAATTATTTTATATTTCAACATTTTTTGGACTTGAATATTTGTGTGCGGGTATAGTTATATTAACAAAATTACTCCCATGTGTGTGATATGCCTACATAGTGCTTGTCACTAACCCGAGCCTATTAGAGGTTGGTTGGGGAAGTCACAGCTCGAGCCCCATTGGGATGGGTCATAAAAAAAATTTAATATGTCCCTATTATTCAATATTATGTTGATCTATTTTGTAAATACGTTCTTAGTATTCCCCTTGAGTCATGACTTTATGTTTTCAAAATAACTCATTAATTGTTCTACACATATTTAGAAGACACTAAATTTAATGGAGCATATTGATTTTCATGAATTAATGTAGAAACTCCTGGATAATCATGATAAAGGATTCATACACCATAGTGCATTACTATTGGGGTACCTATTCATTTTATTATGATGAACTATGGGTCAATGAAACTTTTCATTGGTTATTGAGAACCTAACATTATCATTATCAAGAAAAATAATCATCAACCTAGAATCAATGATCTATTTGATCAACTACTTGGATATTATTATTTTTAAAAGACTGATCTTTCATCTGGGTATCATTAATTGATGGGAATGAAAGATTATAAAACCAAAAAATAATTAAATATGTTTTATGGTCATTATGAATTTATAGTGATAGCATTTGGACCTAACAATTATCCTTCTATCTTGATTGATTTATTGAAAATAGTTTATAATGATTACATAGATCAGTTTTTGTTAGTGTTTATAGATGATATTCTTATATATTTGTAGTTTAAGAGAGTGAATTATGATAATTTAAGTATTTTTTGGAAGACCTTGAGGAATGAGTAGCTATATAGTAAATTTAACATGTGTGAACATTGGATATATAATGTAACATTATTATTTCAGACAATCTCAAGTGATATTATATTATAGGATCCTTAAAAATAGAAGTTATTATGAAATGGATCATACCCACTAGGGTAACAATGAAATATAGTTTTCTTATATTGGTAAGATAATACAAATGCTTTGTGAGAGTTTTCTCATGTTTATCTAATATAATGACCATGTTTTCATGGATGGGAGACATATTCCATTTATAGATAAATGTGAGGAAACATTCAAGGAACTCAAAATAAGGTTAGTCAATACACTTATATATATACTATCTTACAGGGGATAAGAGATTATGATCTTCAGTGATGTATCAAATAAGGGATTATGATGCTTTCTCAAGAGGAATGATATAGTTATAGTTTATTCCTTACGCTAATTGAATGATCATGATAAAACATACATGTTTCACAATTCAGTTTTGATAGTAGTAATTTATTCATTGCAAATAATGATGAATTATATTTATGGGTAAAGACGTGAAATATATACGGATAATAAAATATTTAAGTATATATTAAAACAAAAAGTCATGAATATTCTCCAAAGGATATGGTTGGAATGTATTTTGGATTATGACGGATCAATACACTACATCCATATGAAGGGAAAAAATGCCTAATGATATGAGTTGGAAAGACTATGAATTTTTGAATATGATATTGATTGAAAGAGATAAAAGATTTTTTGATTTTGATATGATGGGCCTTGAAATATTAAGGAATGGAGATAAATTATATCTTTCATTATATGAATGTTCAACCATTCATCTATGTGATAATTAAATAGGAGAAAAAAGGATGTAGAACTATATACATAAGTGAGAAATGTTTTTTCATTCATACATGATTGTGATTGAATGAAATAGTTTCAAAACCATGTATATATCTGGGAAATATGCAACATGAAAAAGGATCTACTATTAAAATCTCATAGCTCGTCATTCTCTATTCATACTAGAAGTATGAAGATGAATATGGATCTAAAAGAGTATTTCAACTGTAAAAACATGAAATGACATACTGAAAATAACTTAATTTATGCTTGGTATGTTAATAAGTTAATCATAACTTGTTTAATTCTATGTCTATGTGATAACCATAACCCAAACCATATTGATTATGAGAATTCATCACTAGGTATTTTGTCTTAAGACTCCCTAAAAAATATAAATTCCATAATGAAATTCATCTTATAGTTGATCTTCATATGATGGCAATCCAATTAATCGCTGTCAGAGAATATTTATATCATCAATACTTTTATAATATACTCATTATTGAATTGTTATGTTTTCTTGGATTACCACATTTTATATTATCTGATCAAGATTCATGGTCTACTTTGAAATTTTTGGAAATGTTTCCAGCATGCTTGGGATATAATGTTGTGTTTCACTACTAATTTTCATACATGTATAGATTTTCAATATCATAGTACCATTTAAACCATAGACTATATTTTGATAACTTATTCTATGGAAAATATATTTTGTTTTTATCAACACATTTATATTATTGGATTCTACTAAAATAACATATTTCACTTGAGTATCTATATAGATCCTTATGAATCCATCCACGGAAGGTAGTGAAAAAATCCACTGTGTTGAGATGAATTTAGAGAAATAAATATATTTGGAACTATGATAGATAAATAAATGGAAGATAATCTCATATCCATTGTACACAACATCCTGGTAGCTTAGATTTGACCGAATTTTTATAAAAAATTCATAAGGTAAATCGTGATTTCAATGTTGGTGGAAAGGTATTTCTATGTGTTTCTCAATGGTAAAAGGTTATAAGATTTATAATAAAGGGAAATAGAGAGCTAGGTATATAATACCCTTTCAATTTATATGTTTAGTAGGGATAATAACATATCTCTTGTCAATTTTAACAAATCTATATCAATTTTTTGATATATTCCGTGTTCGTATTTTAAGGAAGTACGTATATAATCCTTCAAATATAATGAACTAAGAGG
The DNA here is from genome assembly GCA_963277665.1 of Viscum album. NCBI lineage: Eukaryota > Viridiplantae > Streptophyta > Magnoliopsida > Santalales > Viscaceae > Viscum > Viscum album. The sequence goes on from OY728120.1 coordinate 497,052,428, forward strand.
TTATTTGAATAGATCATGATCTCTACTATAGAGGAAAAAATATGAAATTTCAGATAATATAGATAATGTTCAATGAATCAATACTACTCATTTGGTATGGTTATCTGGAGGAATCCAAAATTCAAATAAGCTACATAGTTACCTGAAAATCTGATGAAAAAAAGAAATCATGGATTGATTATTTTTTTTGAGCTTTGAAAATTTTAAGATAAAATTAACTTTAATGATTATAATTTAATACCTAATAATTATATATATATATATATATATCATTCAAAATTAATTTAAATTATTCAATATCTTGATCAACACACAACACTAATATTTTGGAGAAATATGATACATTATATAAATATTACTATTTAAATGTGACTGATATTACATATTAAATAATTTTTAATATATGAATATTAACAAAAACATTATTAAAAAACAATTATAAATTATTTATAATTTTCAAATTTATTAATTCATTACTACATAATTCTAACTCAAGTCTTTTTATATTTCAAAATTATGTTTTCTTCATAAATGGTTTTCTTACATTATATGTTGGGATTTTTTTTACATTTTCCCATTTTTATAAATTTCATTTGAGAAAATTATTTTCATTTTTATATTGAAAATTTTGTTATTACCATAGTGTGAATTTCTATGATTTTATTAAATGTTTGAATTTTGGTTGAATAGTGAAAATAATAATTTTTAATAATTTTTTTTATTTTATAGTATTATAATGATCAATGTTGATTTGGATTAGTTTCAAAATTTAAATCATTTTTAGAGTTATTAATAAAAAAATATAAAACATTAGAATCAACATTATACTTGATATTAGTATAAAAATAATTTTTGTCATAAAAAGTCATTTTTCGAAAAACTATTTTATTATTTTGTTTTTTGTTTTTACATTAAATTAAAGTATTTCATTTATAAAAATTTTATCTAAAAAATTGATTTCATATTTTGAACAATAATTTCCTAATATAATAGTAAAGCCAATTTTTTTTCATTATGAATAGTAAAAACCATAAATATATTACAACCTCAGTAAAAAGGGAAAAATATGTCAATCAAGATTAAACTACGTGATATGGCTAGAATTTCAAATCATAATTATTTTTGGATGAAATTATTTCAACCCTTAATTCAATAGGATAGATATTTAATGTTTTATGTGGCACTTATCCCAGAATATGAATTAATAATATTTCAATCCTTTAAAATATTCGAGGTGTGTCCCTCCCATCATTTAGAAAATAACACCCTCCTTAATTTTTTTTAACCACCCTGAGCCACCTATCTTGACCAAAACCTACAAATTAATATTTTAAAAATTATTATAAATGAATTTTATGTATTTATCTTCATAAAATACCAATCCAAGGTTCTTTAATAAGGTATCTAAATGAAGTCTCTCAAAGAAGAAGTAATTATATTACATGATGACTTTTAGTTTATTTATTCTTCAAAATCATTTAAATATATTGTATTTTCCTTTAAATAGTAACTAAAAAATATTTAATATACAAAAAATTTAATTCTTATTATGGAACGACCATTTTACAGCTTCATTTTCATCAAATTTGAAATGAAATTATTGCTCATGTGTGTGTATACACCACTGCCGCAACAGAACAATATGATACAGCTTCCAAAACCTAGATTATTGATTTCAAATTATGATGTAATTACTTTTTATATATAATAATAATGAAATAAATATAATTTATTAATTATTATATCATGTATACCTTTTTACCTTTCCATCCACTAAAATATGATAATTTTTCTAGTGTGTACGTGTGAACAACCACATCAACGAAGAAATGTGTTTTTATTATTTTTTCTTTAAATTAATAGTAATAAGGTATTATTTAATGAAGATATATGATATAATAATGATTTTCGAAGGGAGAATTATTATTTGGAATTATTTTTATCTAACTATCAAAATATGGAAACATCACTTGAGCGTACATACAGATAATCATCGCCATAAAGTGATGTAATTAATTTTTAGTCAACAATTGATATGAATAGTTATAAATGTATATATAATAATTAAATATCATAATAACTTCTTGATTAGAAATTTTGGATTTCATGGACCCATGATCAATTTATAAGGAACATAGCGGTCGAGTAAAAACTTGTGTAAAAAATGAACCAGTTATCATCAAGAGAATTTATTTTAATAAATAATTGTTATTGAAATAGTGGTAAAATATTATAAGTAAATCATTATTGGTATTATATATATGAATATGGTTCTATAATAAATTTTTAATAAATATATATTTATTTTAAATGTAAATTGAATGCATGTAAAGTTGGGTGAGACATTCGGTAAGGGATTTATTTAACAATACAATTATAATTGGGATTATTTATGCTAGAATTTCCATTGAGTAGATTATGTGATCATATTGTATTAAAAAAATTTATTTTTATTCTCCTATATTTGTCTATATTATTTTGAAATTTTATTACCATTACCTCTCTCTCGTACTAAGAATGGTCCATAAAATGTACTTATGAAAATTCGAAATTATTTATCCCCTTTCGACCATAATTTTTTTCATCTATATATATTATCTTTAATATTTTCAATATTTGTTTTTGAATATTATTTAATGATATTTTAAAATCATTTTCAACCATGTTTTAATGTTCACAATTTTCAAAAAAATATAATTTTCCTATTATTATCTAAATAAGTTACTTTTAATCAATGGTGTTAATGTAATATTTTCATTTACAATTATAGTGTGAACTATATTTACCACCATAAATAATACTAAATAGTATGAATTTTCATTTATATATTTCCATTGTTCATTTAAAATAAAAATATCTTCAATATTTAATAAATATTTAGATTTAAAATAATTTATTTCAAAATGAAATGGGTTTCTTCATAAATAAATTTTCTAACCGATATTGGAATAGTATTTTTCTTCAAAGAAGAAATAATTTGACGTTACGTATGAATAAATAAGGATATAATTATATGATATCATCTTTATTCCTAATTGTTTAATGCAATGGTGATCAAATCATGATGAAACATGTATTCCTTTACACAGGTTAAGTTATGATAAAATGTTAAATGTTTTCATGATCTTGTGGTGTACATATGAATGAATAATGATTTTGTGATGGGTGAGTCAATTATAGTTCACCAATGAATTGGGTAAATATTTATTAGTGTCGATATAATTATGTTATGTGTAAAACTAATTGCACATTCTCAATGGGATACATAGACATAGTTTTTTGATAATAAATTTATGTATAGACATATTTTCATATTTAAATTATTATTATTTGACCTAGATTCGTGTCCATATGTTTATATAAGAACTTAACATTTGTACATAACATAATGAGAGAATATTCTTCTATTTATTCAATTTCAGAATGTTAGGATCTTATTTTTTCCATGTTCATATGTTAAGTTATTTTATCATGTCCCAAAATTGTTTATTTATGATTCCAAACTCTTCTGAATATTTTCTTTTATCTTATAAAATATTAATACCCAGACCCTTGATTGAATATATTAAATTGTTTGGTTATGAATATCCTATGTTGTGATTATTTTCACATTCTCTTATGAACATGTATGGTTATTTATTGATATCACTTATGTTCACCATTTCTACGCATATGAACTCTCACTTTCTTATGTATTATTTCAACAATTTTTTATGTATTGGTATATAGATTATATTCCTAGAAGGGTATTAATATAAGGAAATTTGTAATATATTTTAGATAACCATTATTAAATAATATGTGGACAGATCTAGTCTCAAAAGACACTAAACCATTATGATTTTGGGTTATGTATAATTTTTTACTATAATGTGTGTTTATATACACTTTTTGACCATATATTTGTTTTTGGGACAAGTCAGGGGTATTATGTATAGGAAAATTTTAATTAAATATGGAATATTTCATAGAGAAATTAAAGTTGGGTGAAATACCCTTTCTTCAGGACCCGGCTTTCTTTATACAAGGTCTAAAAATAACCATAATAAATTTAAATTTATTTTAGATTCATAATAGAATAATATTAAAAATTATCTTAAAATAGATGATTCAATTATAATATATAATTACACATTAATTAATAAATCCTCCTTAAAATAATTATTTGGGGAGTTTACTATTCCTTTTGCATACACATTTTTGTTCGAATGTACTGGTCCATCCTTCTTGGTTAATGTTTCATTATCTACAAAATAATATTCATATAATAAGTATCATATTTAATAATTTTATGTGTTTTTATAACCATTAAAATAATTTGGTAATGATACTAAATTATATCAATTTATTTAGACGGTAGTACATATATACACACAAGTGATTTTTTTATTTTCCGATGAATAGAACAAAAAATGGAAATAAAAATATATCATTAAATAATCATAATAATTCTAAAAATATCATATATATTCATTAATTATTTCCGTATTACCAACCTTGTAATGATAAGGTGAATAACACAACTCATCCCTCTGTGGAGGTTGCAATCCACACCTATGCATGAGAAATTTTATAGTCTTTAAATAGATAGTAGGTTCATAAGGTAGAAACTATTTAAATTTATAGAAACATAACAATTTCATAAAAAAACATAAATAATCAATAATTATTTTTATATAACCATAAATGATATTTTTCGGTGGGATATAAAATTTGTTTGTCATGGAGACAACAACCCATACGTACATATAACAAAATTTTGAATTTCTATTGCGATTTGAGATAAATATACATGGTTATTATATTAACATAGTAACATTTTCATAATTTAATTTTAATTATTTCACTATCTGTATATGATGAAATTATATTTTAAGGAGTTAGATGATGAAATCAACATAAATGTATTCAGTGAAGATGATTACCAATACTTTGAGAAAAATATGTTATAACTATTCTTAAGGGCCTTAGGGTTGTGATTTTATGAATAAAAAACCAAAAAAATTATATATATGTTTATAAGTTATTTTGGTAGGGTTTGGTCAAGAAAAGTGTCTCAAAAAGGTGTGAATAAGTGAGGATAAAGGGTTCCCTTTTATATGAAAAGGGATATGTACACCTACAATGAAATAAAATTATTTTCAACATTCAAAACTATTGATTCCAAATAAGATATCCATTTTTCATGGATAAATTTTTAGATGTTTTATAAATTAAATTTAATATAATTATGCACAGTGTAATGATTTTTTTTATAAAAATGAATTTTTAATGCTTAAAAATGATTTTACACCAAAATCAAGTATAATGTTTATTCAAAAGGAATTAATTGGATTAATTTTGATAAATGGATATATATTTAAATTTTAAATAAAACAAAAAAATGTCACCTTGTAAAAAATGTACTAAAAGAGAATAATCAAAAATAGTTTTTATTTATATAAATACATTCCATAGATTTAAAAAACCTCAATCATAAATTTCAAAATTATAAATTATATTTATAAATGAATTGTATTACATATTAAATATATATTTCGTCTATAAAAAGCTTTCATAAAGTGTTGAATTAATTTTTTTAATCATGAAAATTTCCTTCAAATGGTATCATTTGTAAAATATATATTTTTCACTATTCACTCATAAATATATCGTTTTAGAAAAATAAAAAATATTAAACCTCACTAAATTTCTATGTGCTGATTTTAAATATAATTTTCATTTAATCCAATTAAAATTACAGAAGTCATATTTTTTTTAAATTAAATTCCAAAATATAATAAAACATTCTTTTTTGAAAAAATGAAACTTCAAATGTTCTTAACTAAAAATGATTTCATTCATAACATTCAAAAATGAGTACTTATTTTCTATAATTAATCAATAAATTTTAATAATGGAAAAAACATAAACTAATATTAAATTATGTGGTTACTCCTTTTCATTCTCACTAATATAACTATAATGTTCTAATAATCATATTTAAATAAAAATATTTATAATTTATATCACAATTCAGTTAATCCTAGTTACGTATTCATCACATGTTATTTCACATAGAAAATTTAATAAATATAATCACATTCTAATATATTTTGGTGTTACATTCTAAACACCTAAATATACCACTTCCTCATAATTATATCTCTTGTTTAATGTAATAGGATTTAAATTTTTTTGGATCACTTATCTCAAGTGGAATTAAAATATACATATGTTTAAAAGAAATATATTTTCATCAACATTGATAATAATTCCTTTTAAAATTATATATTATGTGTCTATTAAGTCAAGGAAATTTATTGTTTCCAAAATATTTCTTAAACCATGAATTTACCATTATGAGACTCATACACATGAATGAGTTTTGATAAGAATTCCTTCATAGATAAGTTATAATTTTCTTCTAAGAGTCAATATATTTATATTCCACTTAAATATGTTTAGGAAATGTTTTATTCTCAATATAATTTACAATAATATATATATATATATATGATGGCATTCCATACCATAACTATACATTTTTCCTTCTGTTAATTTTTGATCATTTCCCCCCCTCTACTATATATAATATAATTAACCATAATTAATTTTCCAAGATTAAATCCATAAAATTATATTTTAATTGACTATAATATCAATAAAATAATGAAAATTTATTTATTATATTTTTATATATAAACTAAATTTTTATTTAAAACAATATTAGATAATATAAAATACGAAGAAACACAACATTAATATCCAATGCCACATTAAATGACACAGAAATTCAATATTAAATCATTATATAAAAAATTAATCCTAAAAAACTTCAATAATATTTCATACAAATTCGAAACCCAAAAATCAAAATGATGGGATCACCTATTTTTAAAATAAATTCCTAACATTTATTATATAATATCATTAATAACCCATAAATTCACAGATCAAAATACATATATCCTAATCATATATTATAAAAAATATGATATTCATTTCATAAAATAATCTTAATCATGATAAAATAAAAAATATGATTCATATATAATCCCACAGGTACAATAAATATGTATTCCTCAAATAAATATTCATTCATTGAAGATAATATACAGTTTTCATTAAAAAAACTATTTTTTAAAATAATGGACTTCCTCAAAAAGAATATTAACCACTCAGTCACCAAATAACATTTCAATATAATTGTTATTTAATTATATAATCTAAATAATTTTATCCCTTTTATTCCCATTAACCATAATTTCCTCATCAGAAAAAAATATTTACCTTAATGTTTATGTGTTCCTTTAAAATAAATTCACAAATAATAGTTATCAAAAAGAACTTCACACTAATTGAAATGTTAAACCTAAATGACATTAAATCAGAAAAATGACATTAATCAATTTCATATCCCATCACATAAAACCTAAAAATACTATTTTCATCTTAAAATTTTAATCCTCATTAAACATGTAATGAAATAATTGAATCATTAAATATCCACATATAATAAACACCTATCGTCTATTATTATCTATAAAATTCTATAATATTAATTGGGATAGGTTGAGAACTCTATAACTAGATTCAGAGCTAAATGGAGTTTTTTCACACAATAGATTTTATAATAAATGAATATTCCCAATTTTAACAATATAATATTTCATTATATAAATACCGTTGAGCCACATAAATTTTTAATACCTTTTATATTTCTAGTTTTATATAATGAAGAAATACCATCTATAAAACAAAACCCATGTCTTTATTATCTATTTGGAATTATCTAATTATACGCAGTTTTTTTTGTCGAGAAATAAGACATCAATATCTCCCAATTTATTCTCTAATCATAACACCATTTTATACCTATCATATATAATATCATTATTCATAACCTATATAAATGGAAACTTAATAATTGGAGATATTAGATTCTCTATAAGGGTATTAAAGTGATATATCAATTAATTATCAGAAGTTAGAATAATATAATAATTAATGTGGGAGAACATGATCATAACTATTTAAAATAATTTCCAATTAGCCATGATCATAAATCATTAGTCATGATATAAGGTTATTATCCAATCATAAAACATGTGTATAATTTTTAAGTGAAAATTAAGATCCATAGAGCACAACATTAGCATATGATAGTGGAATGATGCATGAGTATAAAATTTGGAAATCATAATATAGTGAACACGTATAAACACATATAGGACCACACATCATGTTGAGGAAATGAAATGAGGTCACTATATTAAATTATAATTATGAAACCAGGTTCACACATATTATAGAGAACATATTACGATATGAACATGTCAAATTGTAATTTTCAGAACATGATATATAGTTCAATCATAACATAGTTCTCTAATAAGATAAAATTATTATTCCAATTAATTGAACGTATATATATTCTTAGGCAGACTAATCATATAATGAAAACAATAATTAGGTTTTCCTCAAAACCAGAACATTTCTTAAGAAAAAATAGGTTTCATAAATATTATATCAAAACTTAATTAACCCATATCTAGTAATTAGTTTAATAAAATAATACATAAAACTTATTCATTATAATCCATCCATATAATGAAAGTGGAAGGTATCATAACATCAACCATAAATAATAAATTAAAATCCTTAGGGGATGTTTACACTGATGAAAAATACCATTTATAAAATCATTTATTATACCCTTTATGTTATTTGAGAAAACACCCCTTATTTTAGAAACTTTTAAAAACTAAAATCCGCAAAAAATGGGACTATAATGTAATTTTGAAATACATTACATTTTTTTAGGAATATTATTGAAGATCGAAATACATGATATATGGTAAGATCATTATTTATTTATTTTTTAAAAGAAGAAATTCAATTTCAATCATTTTTAATACAAAAATAAAAAATGTTTCATATAAAAACCATGAAAAGACACATTTTAGTCTAATTAAAATGAATTTAATGGTATTGTAAATTAAAATTTTAAATTATTTATGGATATTTAAAAATTTCTTAAAAATAGTTTTAATCACGTGTTTATGAAAGAAAATTATTCATGCCATAAAAGTGTTAATAAGGTCAAATTTTCATGAATATTTTATGTAATAGAGATATATTAATTAAAATTGATGATAAAAAACCGAAATTTACTATAATATTTAGAAAATATATTGGGGTTTAATTGTATGGATCAAATTATTTTCTACCTAGTATATTTAACATAGCCAGTCCCTAAAATAAAAGAAACTGTAACATAAAATTTTACTCCATTGGTAAATTTTCAGCCTTAATCCTCTTGAAATAAATAACATCAAATAAGACATTAAATACCATTAATATGAATATATCCATGATATAATATATCCTTAGTGTAGTATATGTACCATATAATCCCAAATATGATCATAACATAAAAAATTTATTTATGAAATATTATTGAGACAAAGAACCCGTACAATTTTGGTAATCCATGAATAAAAACCACTTGAAATAGATAACCTATCATTGATTTTTAAATCCACATATTTTTATGAATGTTTTTCAAAATAAATTCATGGGATGACTGTAGCCTACATAAAATAAATAACTGTTGAATATTAAATATATCGGATATAAATAATAGTTAGATGAGAAACACTTACCTAAGGTTATAAATTTTTTTAAACATGGTCTTATACTCATGGATAATAAATTTAGATATATTATAAAATTATAATAGAATAATAATCATAACTATTATACTATATATGATTAAATTTTAATATCTAATAACTCAAATATTAATAATTTAATCATAAAATCAAAAGTCTAGGTGTCCACTATTCCATTTTCCCAAATGGTCACAATTTGTTTGTGTAATTATATACCCCTTGGTCATGGTTTCATCTTCCCTAAAATTATATTCATATATTATGTACCATTTTAATTGATTAAATAATATTTTATGACCACTTATATAATGTGGTGATGAAATATTTTTACATTATTTAATGGATATTATAATCCATAAGTACATATGGTTGATGTTTTCATATTCTAATGAATGGAATGAAAAAAGGCATATAATAAAATAAAATTGAAATTTAATTATAATATCAAAAATAAATTATATTTTCATTAAATAAATCATTATTACAATATATTTTAAGTATAAATGAAAAATGAATCACCTCAGTTTTTTGAGGTATTAGTCCACCCGTATGCTTGACTTATGTTATTATATTACAATAGATGGGAAGGTTTGAAGGTATATAATATTGTATCTTCAAAAAATAAATAAAGTTTCATTAAAAAAATACATATTAATTAAATCCACTGATATAACCATTCTTTATAGGTTGTGAAGAAAGATAAAATAAACTATTTGTATATATGGTAGTCCGCATATACATATGATGATTCTGTCATTTTACATGAGGATGAATGATAAATAAAAATGAATTATTATATTAAGATAATACAATTTCAGAAGTAAAATGTTTCTAATTTCACAAAGTTATTATGACGAAATATAATTATTTATGTTAGAATAATAAATATCATAAAAGGATTCTAGGATGATAATTAACTATTATTTGAGAAACCTTTTTTAGAACTCTTATGAAGGAACCTAGGGTTGGTATTATAGGAAGAAAAGAACCTATATAATTATGATATGAAATATTAGAAGATATATCGGTGGGATATTTTAACATAAATGGTTTAAGAATTTTTGAATATGAGAGGATATATTCTCTTTTATAAGTAAGGGTGGAACACTTGTAATTATTCTAAAAATTTAAATAATTTAACAAATCATTCTTAGACAAGTGGAATCAAATTGGTTCAATTATAAAGGTGGGATTACAGAGGGTTAAAATAAATTCAACCAATATATTTTAGAAATTTTTTGTGTAATTTTAAAACATATATCTTTATTTTAACCACTCATAAACCCTTTAATCCTTTATTGTTGTAATTAATTTATACCCCAATTGGTAGTCATTATTAAAAAAAATAAAATTGAACTATTAAAAAAGTTTTTTCCTATTGATTAATAATATTTTATATGTTTTTCATTATTCGTTTTTTATAATTGGATTAAATTAGTTTTAATACATGTATGTAAGGAATAAATAAAACAATTTCTAGAAATATTTATTTTGTATGCATAATAACGTTTCTATATGAAAATGATTTATAACATTGATTAGAATGACATTAATTGGATTAGTTTAAAATAAATGAGTCTTATTTAAAAATCCATAAAAACAAAAATGCAAATTATTTTATTTAAATGTTTATTAAAAGAGAATAATAAAAAACATTTTATTTGAACAAAAACATTTCATTGATTTAAAAAACATCATAAAGAATTTATATGCTCAATATTATAGTTTAAAATGAATTATATTAATTCCAAAATATACATTGGGTCTATAAATAAGGATTCCTAATATTTCAATTCCTTCATATTTCCTAATATATTTATAATAGTGAAACCATTTGTAAAATAGTAATTTTTCACTATTCCCCAAAAAAATTAACCATTTTAGAAAAATCACAAAAAAAATCACAATAACTAATTATTGATATATTGAATTTATGAAACAAGTTCATTTAAAAAAAATAAATTCTAAATTTCTAAAATTTATCTTTTAAATGAAAATAAAAAATATAGGTAATATATACTTTAATAGAAAAATGACTCTTTATCAATTCATATCCTCATATACTTTCATTATGATAATTTAAAATTGAGTAATTATTTCCTATGAAATAGTCAATAAATTAAAATAGTGATGAAATTTCAAAATTATATTTCCTAATATGAATACTCCTATTTATACTCACCAAACCAGCAGTAGGGTTATAATATTCAGATATAAATATATACATTTCTATAGTATATCATAGTTCTTTTAGGCTTAGTGTTTTTTACATAACAAGCTATTGAACCTATACAATTTAGTAAATATAAAAATATTCTATTATATTTTATTTTTATTGACCATCAATATATCATTTTTCATTGATATTCCAAAGACACACAAAAGAAATAATTCTATATGGGTTATATTGGCCCGTCTTATAAAGACGTCTCACTTTATCTCTATTTGAGTGAACTACTCACTCGACAGACATTCAGTGATATACATTAACGAAATGTTGTGGTTATGTGGGAAACAACTACAAATATTATCATGTAGATAACCAAGGATTACCACCACGTTTTTGCAGAGACTTTAATATTACATGACCACATAGATGAAATTTAGTATAACATATCATCATCAGATATAAAATCACAATAAAATAATTATTCAATCAATGGAATAGAAAATTAGAGCATGGTATAACGAATTTAAAAGATCTGGGATCAAAATTTTCCCCATGTTGAGTTGTTATATATTAATATATTCCAATTAAACATCAATATGGCTCATTTTGAATCCCTCTGTGAGAAGTAGTGTAAAAATTCCTCATAGTGAGATGAAGATAGAGGGAATAAGTTATTGGTATATCAACTTGTCAAATAAATGTTATATAAGGTCTATGTTATTCAATAACACATTAGAGCTATAAAAATATGGTAGAAGGGATACGCTATCAATTTTAAAAGATACCTATAGTTTGAGCTAGGAGATATTGAATACATTGATATATTTTTGTTGAATAGATTCGTGAGATTTTGTGTAACATCCCATGTAAGTAATGAATAATAGATATTTTTATCCATGTATATTAATGATTAATATAGTGTTTTAGAGGCTTAAAATGAAAATAAATACAATCTTATGCATGGAATACACTAATATTCTTAAAAGATTGTTTTACTCCCTTTTGATGGAAAACCCTTTTTAAATATATATTTTGACAATTTTATAAGCTTTTTTTTGTCAAAATAAACTTATTATTTATGATTGGGACATCAAAATTTACTTTGTGTGAATTTGTGGTATTTTTCCGATAAAGTTCATTTTTAATGAATAGTGAAAAATGTTGTATTTTAATTCAAAACCTCTTTATAATCTAATTTATTTATATGATTATATTATGTTTTGAATTTTTTTTGAAGTTAAATTAGAATATATTTTTACCATTTTATCCAATGGTGGTCATTGGAATCAATTTCACTTTCGAATTGGACTAAAACTAGTGTCAATCTTTTGATACTTATTGTTTCATAAAAAACACACTATTTGTCATGACATCGGGAATTAGTTATTAAATTAATTAATGCAACTTACATGTTTTGAATTTTGTAAAATAGACATCATTTTTGAATTCGGAATATCAAATATAGCTTAGGGTGAAGTTTTGGTATCTTCCTGAAAAACATTAATTTTGGATGAATAGTGAAAAAACTAAGTGGCAGTTAAAGAAACTGATTTTTCGTTTAAATGAAACTTTTCCACTTCTGTGATTTGATTTTCAAAAAATCCGACATACATGGTTGTCATTAAGAAGTAAAATGTGGTTCAATGAGATTAAAATAATTTTTTGGTGAATAGTAACTTTTATGTTGTTAATGGCGATTAGTGGTAATTAGTGTAGTTTAAGGTAAAAATAATGTTTTAATAATACGATATGAGCTGGACACATGTCCTACCCTTATTGGATGTGTAATGGCCGACCAATACAAGCCATGGGTCAACTTGGGGACCCCATGGAGCCACTTTGGTTGGGAAATGACATAAATAACATTTTATTTAATGGTAAAGTAAAAATGACACAAACATTAGATGTTTTACTAAAACAATTTTTACATGGGGTTATACAAGTCCGATTTTTGATTATCAATGATCATTGGAAAGATAAATAGATTTAATATATCATAGTATTTTTTTTATAATTTTTAGACTTTAAATAAATTAAATTATTTATGACATCATGATGATGCAGCGATGACCTCATTATTTAACGATTTAAATAAAATGGAAAGATAATGTAATATCTAAGACCAACACATGTCCAAAACCTATTGGATGAGTGTATTTAGAACCCTTATCACCTTATCCTTGAATTATATCCATGTGGGACCTCTTAAATCCGAATACAATTTTAAAATAAAGTGACTTTTTTTTACTTTCCAAGAGTGTCCCTCCTCTCCTCTTATAAAAGGCCCCCAACTCTACCTCCTTACCCACACTCCCAAAGCCGTTGGCTCGGCCAAACCCTGCCCATTTTGTCTCTCAACATCCCTATCTTACTCCTTGAAGCCTCACTTTGGATAGAAGTCTTCCCAAGGAAGCCTTTTAGCTCAAACCAAAGGGAGTTACCCGTTTTTAAGGTAATGTCTTCACTTGAGTCCTTTTGTTTTATTTTGCTTCTCCAACCCCCTAAACTCTTTTTATTCATTTCTTTTGTAAAAACTCCAGTACCTTAAATATACTATAATGTTGTTATAATTAGTATTCGAGCTACACTTACACACACCTACATCTAATGGTTAAAGGACATACTGTTTCCGTGGATGGTGAATTTATGCCTCCCGAAATGATGATTGTTCAACATTCTTTTAACGCCTTCAAAGGTGGACATTAAGATGTCACTATATTTATATATGATATATAATATGTTTATGTTTTCCTTAATCTTATTTATTTATCATTTTGGGCATTACCTTTATGGTTTCCATTATGGATAAACACGATATCTTCATTTAAGGAAGTGCGGACTACCGCCCCCTCAAAGTGATTTGATTCGTTAAATACCATATGTGGGACGTATAAAGGATGGAACTATGATATTATATATGATATTATACTAGAATAATAATGTACCTTTATATCATTATGATTCCATTCTATAAAATACGAAATAAAAATGAATGTAGCGTTCATGCGTACGTACGGCTTACCGTCTCCATGAACGGTGCATTTCATTTCATACCTATAAATGATTATGTAATATTACAAATGCATTAATGTACTGGATATCTATGAAATATATTATATCTACATAATGAATACCATTCTGGATATACGGGATACATGAACAACTTGTAATTATTAAGGGCTTATTTTTGACTCAAGTACCAATGATCGTTAAAACTACCGTTATTAACTTAAATAATTACATAGTGTTCATGACATGAAAATAAGTGATATAAAAGGAATAGTGAACTTGAAAAAGGTCCTTAAACAAGTAGAAATTAACTCAAGTTTATTATTCAGGAGATTAAAGAACGACCGAGTCAAGTTAGACCCGAGTTATGGGACTTCGTCTCAATCTCCTTTCATTGAGACATATTTTGTTTTATACACAACCTTCTTTTATATGGTGTATAAACCCCTTTGACTTTTACATTTATTCAAAAGGAATATTTTTATACGATGTTTTTACTAAATGACAAAATGGAATGTTTTTGTCGTACGTATGCGGCGACAACGACTTCTCCACCGCCATGACCATTATTTGAGTTTCGGCTTCCTCGACAAACCATACCCTTTTTTTAAAAAGAAAAATAAATACCATGTTTTACTTTTCTTTTATTTTGGTATTGAAAATTGTTTACATAATGTTTTTATATCAATGTGTTGTATTTATATCTTGTGATTGAAAGGTAGAAATGTTATGTTTCCTTTATGCATGTTTTATGTGATACGATTATGTTGAGGTTCTTGGGCATTATTATGAAGACGGGTGGTTCCGTGATAGACTAATTGCGAGTGAGCCTGATATAGATCTCCAATACATTGGGTAACACGAAGGAGTGAAACTTTAAGATTTCTCCAAAGAGATTTAGGGAATATACTGTGATGGGTATTCCAAACGTAACCAAGAGGGTTACTCCCTACGTAAGAATGTTATGAATGCCTCAAGTTACCTTTATGTCTTATGATTTCTATGATTTATTCATGATTTGATGAGGTATGTTAAAGTGCTTATGTTTTATGGGTAATGTATGATTTCATTCTTATGTGTATATGTACCCATGTTTCCTTTCCATATTTATATATCCCTTACTGAGCTTTTTATGCTCATCCCAAGTTTTTTTGAAATGTTTTTCAGAGGTCAAGGGAATGGTACATGATATGATGATAGTGTCAAGGAAGTGTCAATAAAGAATCCATGTTTTATTTTAAATATGTTTCCATTGATGTGAAAGAAGAATAGTATCATTATGTAACTACTTTGTTTATATGTGGAATGTAATTTATGTTTTATGATCTAATTTTCTAAAACTCTAATCCCGAAAAGATCCTTAATGTGTAATCTTGTAATAACTCAAGATTAAGTAAGGTTTAAGGCTGGGGCCTTATAGTTGGTATCAGAGGTCGATTTAGATATCATTAGGAGTTAGAATTCTATTAAATGATTTTACAAAAATATTTTTTACTGTCAAATTGAAGTGATATAGTATTTGAAGATTACCATGTTGCTTCATCTAAGACATGTTTGTTCAGAATGGTTTTCCGTAGAGGAAACAGGGAAGCAGTGCTAGGAAGGCATATAGAAGGAAATACCCTTCCGAATCAGCATCCTGAGATGGTCGGAATTGGAACTGAACAGCTTGTTGCAGTAATGGTGCAGTTGACTCAACTGATAAATGGTGGTGGTATCCATACACAAGATCAGCCAGATCAACCGTAGAGGAACATGTCAGTGGTGGAACATTTCATGAGGCAACATCCCCCATCTTTCATAGGATCATCTGACCATGTGTTAGCTGAAGGGTGGATTAATGCACTGGAGAAGATTTTCGATGTCATGGGGTGTTCAGAAAATCAAAAGGTTAGTCTTGCTTTTTACTATTTAGAGGGTGAAGCAGATCAGTGGTGGTCTATGGTTAACAATATCATAGATGCCGATGAGATTGATGCTCTTGATTGTGATGAATTCAAAGGTATGTTTCTTGAGAAGTATTTTCCTAAGGCTGTTCGACTTAGGATGGAAAAGAAATTCTTTGAATTGAGGCAAGAGGAAGACTCAGTGGCTACCTATGAAGAAAGTTTCACTCGATTGGCAAGGTATGCTCCAAATTTTATCCCAGACCATGATAGGAAAATCAGTCATTTTTACTAAGGATTAAAGCCAAAATATCGAAGGGCATTAGCTTCTCATGAGTTTAAATGTTATGAAAAGCTTGTTCGATGTGCTGAGAAGGTGGAAATGGAGTTTGCCGATGATCAGGTGTTCTATAACAACTAACAGAAGAAGAGACCGAGGTGGCAGGAGAAAGGTAAGAATTCGTCAAAAAAGTCTGATGGTAAGAAAACTAAGTTTCTATTTTGTGATAAATGTGTCAAAAGGCATGCTGGAGAATGTCTTCTGAACTCTGGAAAGTGCTACCGATGTGGTAAGATGGGACATAAGGCTCGTGATTGCACTGAAAAGGATCAAGGTGAAGGTAAGACCAAATTTGATTTACAGTTAGTGAAATGTTTTAAGTGAAATGAGATGGGTCACTATGAAAACGAGTGTCCGAAAAAGAGCTTGAGTGATGGGAAGTAGTTAGACTACAAGCAGAAAGGGGTGGTGAAATCCTTTGCAACTACTTCAACAGATGTCAGGCCATCAAATGAAGTTGTATCATTTACTTTGTTTGTTTTTTCAGATTATGCCAGTGTGTTGTTTGATTCAGGTTCTACACATTCTTTCATCTCTGAAAACATTTCTAGTAAAATGGGAATACCATCTCAAGGAATGACTCCTGAACTTTTGGTAAAAACACCTGGGGGAAATGTTGAGGCAAAAATAATTTATAAGAATCTTCATATCCTTATCTGTGGAAAAACCTACTTGCAAACCTTATTGTTCTACCTCTAGTAGAGTTTGATGTTATCCTGGGTATGGATTGGCTTTCTATTTACCATGCTAAGATTGACTATAGAGCTAAAGAACTTTCTTTTCAGAAAGTCTTTCAGTTTGTGTACAAGAATGAACCCTTACTATTGATAACTTATCAAGAGGCCAAGAAACATGTAAAAGATGGAAATGAATTTTACCTTGCACACATTGTTGAAAACAAGGGAACTGTTCAGATTAATGATGTGCCAGTGGTAAATGAGTATCCTGATGTTTTTTCTGATGAGTTTCCTGGAATAATACCAGATCAGGAAGTTGAGTTTACTGTTGTCTTAGTTCCTGATGCTAAGCCAATTTCAAAACCCCCTTATCGAATGGCTCAAATTGAACTTTTAGAGTTGAAGGAGAAATTGCAAGATTTATTAGAGAAAGGTTTCATTCGACCTAGCACATCACCATGGGGTGCTCCTGTTTTATTTTTTAAAAAGAAAGATGGTTAAATGAGACTTTGCATTGATTATAGAGCCTTGAATAACATCACTGTTAAGAAAAAAATATCATTTTCCTCATATCGATGATTTCTTTGATCAGCATTAGGGAGCTCAGTATTTTTCAAATATTGACTTGAGATCAGGGTACCATCAGCTGAAGGTAGAGGAATCAGACGTTCCGAAGACCGCGTTCCATACAAGATATGGCCATTATGAATTTGTAGTAATGCCTTTTGGGCTAACCAATGCACCTGCTATATTCATGGACTTAATGAATAGAATTTTCCATGAGTTCTTGGATAAGTTTGTGGTGGTTTTCATTGATTATATTTTGGTTTTTTCTAAAAGTAAATATGAGCATGAAAGACATTTAAGTGTTATCTTGAAAACCATAAAAGAAAAGAAATTGTATGGGAAATTCAGCAAGTGTGAGTTTTGGTTGCAAAAAATTTCATTCCTTGGTCACATTGTTTCTAAAGATGGGATAACTGTTGATCCTGCAAAAACAAAAGTTGTGGAAGACTGGCCAAGACACACAAATGTAACAGAGATTCGTAGTTTTCTTGGTTTGGAAGGATATTACTGAAGGTTCGTTAGAAATTTTTCACGGTTATCTAGTCCAATGACTAAGCTAACTCTAAAGGGTGTTAAGTTTATCTGGACAAAAAAAAATGTGATGATTGTTTTCAAGAATTGAAAAGAAGATTGGTGAATGCTCTAGTTTTGGCACTACCTTCCAGTAATGGTGAGTTTGTTATATACAGTGATGCTTCATTGAAAGGACATGGTTTTGTCCTAATGCAGAATGACCAGGTAATTGCTTATGCTTAACGACATTTGAAAACTCATGAGGTAAATTACCCTACACATGATTTAGAATTAGCTGCTGTTTTTTTCGCTTTAAAAATATGGAGACATCATTTGTATGGAGTAAAGTGTTAAATAAATACTGATCACAAAAGTTTAAAGTATATATTCACTCAGAAAGAGTTAAACATGATACAGAGGAGATGGCTAGAATTAATCAAAGATTATGATTGTACAATTCATTACCATCCAGGAAAAGAAAATAAAGTGGCTGATGCTTTGAGTCAAAAAAGTAATGCTTCATTAGCAATGTTGTGTTTGGAACGTGATACTTTGGTTAAGGATTTGATTAACATTGGCATAGAAGTTTTTGATGCAGGATGTTCTTCTGTTTTGTTTCAGGTATCAGTGAGATCATCTCTATCAGATAGAATCAAGAAAGCACATAAGCAAGACAGTGAGTTGCCGAAAAAGGTAGAGCTGGTTCAGAAAGGTAAGTTTCCTGAATTCAACACTGATAATGATTGTGTTTTGAGATTTGGGAAGAGATTGTGTGTGCCTTGTGATTCACAGTTGAAGAGAGAGTTGTTATGTGAAGCTCGTAGTTCTCTATTTTTAGTTCATCCTGGCAGTACTAATATGTACAGAGATCTGTGGGAGTATTACATGTGGGATGGAATGAAAAGAGATATTGTTGATTTTAATGTGAAGTGTTTGACTTGTCAACAGGTTAAAGTAGAGTGGCAGTTACCGAAAGGGATGCTTCATCCTTTACCAGTTCCAGAGTGGAAATGGGAAAATATATCCATGGACTTTGTTGTGGGATTACCGAAGACTTCTCGAGGTAATAATGAAATCTGGGTTATTATTGATCGCTTGACTAAATCTTCTCATTTCCTTGCTATACAAGATACTTTTTCCCTAGATCAACTTTCCCGTTTGTATCTTAAAGAGATAGTTAGGTTACCTGGAGTTCCCCTCTCCATTGTATTTTATCGTGATCCTAGGTTCACTTCTAACTTTTGGAAAGGCCTTCAGAAGTCGATGGGTACTGAATTAAATTTTAGTACAGCTTTTCATCCTCAATCAGATGGGCAGTCAGAACGAACAATTAAGACCTTGGAGGATATGCTACGTTCTTGCTCTATGGATTATCAGGGAAGTTGGGACCAACATCTTTCTTTGGTTGAATTTTCATATAATAATAGTTTTCATTCCAGTATACAGATGGCACCATTTGAGGTGATATATGGGAAGCGGTGTCGAACTCCAGCTTTCTGGGATGAAGTGGGTGAATGGAAGTTGATGGGACCAGAATTGGTAGAAGAGATGGCTGAAAAAGTTCAGCTGATACAGAAACACATGAGAACAGCTTAGAGCAGGCAGAAGAGTTATGAGGACAACATGGGGAAGGATCTCTCTTTTGAGGTAGGTGATCATGTTTTTCTCAAAGTATCACCATGGAAAAGTGTGATGCGATTTGGTAAGAAAGGAAAGTTGAGTCCAAGGTTCATTGGACCATATGAAATTCTGGAGAGAGTTGGATCAGTTGATTATCGAGTGGCTTTACCTCCGAGTTTATCTCAGGTACACAATGTTTTTCATGTTTCGATGCTGAGAAAGTACATGCCAGATCCATCTCATGTTTTGAGTCCAGAGTTAGTTCAGCTGGAAGAGAACCTATCTTATGAGGAACAACCGATCCAGATTCTTGACCACAGGGAGCAAGTGTTACGAAATAAGGTGATTAATCAGGTAAAGGTTTTGTGGAAAAACCACATGATGGAAGAGGCAACATGGGAATCTGAAAATGCAATGAGGGATAAGTACCCACATTTATTTGATAAGTAAATAAATTGTGGGGACACAATTTTCTAAAGGGTGGAAGGATGTAACATCTCAAGTAAGTAATGAATAATAGATATTTTTATCTATGTCTATTAATTATTAATATAGTGTTTTAGAAGCTTAAAATGAAAATAAATACAATCTTATGCATGGAATACACTAATATTCTTAAAAGATTGTTTTACTGCGTTTTGATGGCAAACCCTTTTTAAATCTATATTTTGACAATTTTATAAGCTATGTTTGTCAAAATGAACTTATTATTTTTGATTGGGACATCAAAATTTACTTTGTATGAATTTTTGGTATTTTTCAGATAAAGTTCATTTTTTAATGAATAGTGAAAAATGTTTTATTTTAATTCAAAACCAATTTTTAATATAATTTATTTATATGATTAGATTATCTTTTGAATTGGTTTTGAAGTGAAATTAGAATATATTTTTACCATTTTATGCAATGGTGATCATTTGAATCAATTTCACTTTGGAATTGTACTGAAACTAGTGTCAATCTTTTGATACTTATTGTTTCATAAAAAACACGCAATTTGTCATGGTATCGGGAATTAGTTATTAAATTAATTAATTCAACTTACATGTTTTGAATTTTTTAAAATATACATCATTTTTTAATTCGGAATATCAAATATAGCTTAGGGTGAAGTTTTGGTATCTTTCTGAAAAACTTCAATTTTTGATGAATAGTGAAACCACTAAGTGGTAGTTAAAGAAACTGATTTTTCGTTTAAATGAATCTTTGCCACCTCTGTGATTTTATTTTCAAAAATCCGACATACATGGTTGTAATTAATAAGTAAATGTGGTTCAATGAGATTAAAATAATTTTTGGTGAATAGTAACTTTTAAGTTCTTAATCGCGATTAGTGGTATTTAGTGTTGTTTAAGGTAAAAATAATGTTTTAATAATATGAGATGGGCTTGACACATGTCCTACACTTATTTTATGTGTCATGGCCGACCTAGAAAAGCCATGGGTCAACTTGGGGACCCCATGGAGCCACTTTGGTTGGGAAATGACATAAATAACTTTTTATTTAATGTTAAAGAAAAAATGACACAAACATGAGATGTTTAACTAAAACAATTTTTACATGGGGTTATACAATTCAGATTTTTGATTATAAATAGTAATTGTAAATATAAAATGATTTCCTACATCATAATATTTTTTTTATAATTTTTAGACTATAAATAAATTAAATTATTTATGACATCATGATGATGCAACGATGACCTCATTATTTAAAGATTTAAATAAAATGGAAAGATAATGTAATATCTAAGACCAACACATGTCCAAAACCTATTGGATGAGTGGATTTCGAACCCTTATCGCCATATCCTAGAATTATATCAATTTGGGACCTCTTAAATCCGAACACCATTTTAAAATAATGTGACTTTTCTTTACTTTCCAAGAGTGCCCCTCCTCTCCTCTTATAAAAGGCCCCCACCTCTACCTCCTTACCCACACTCGCAAAGCCTTTGGCTCGGCCAAACCCTGCCCATTTTATCTCTACACATCCCTCTATTACTCCTTGAATCCTCACTTTGGGCAGAAGTCTTCCCAAGGAAGTCTTTGAGCTCAAACCAAAGGGAGTTACCCGATTTTAAGGTAATGTCTTCACTTGAGTCCTTTTATTTTATTTTGCTTCTCCAAACCCCTAAACTCTTTTTATTCATTTATTTTGTAACAACTAAAGTATCTTCAATATATTAGAATGTTGTTATAAGAAGTATTCGAGCTACATTTACACACACCTACATCTAATGGTTAAAGGACATACTGTTTCCGTGGTTGGTGAATTTATGCATCCCGAAACGATGATTGTTCAACATTCTTTTAACACCTTAAAAGGTGGCCATTAAGATGTCACTATATTTATATATGATATATAATATGTTTATGTTTTCCTTAAGCTTCTGTTTTTTTTATTTTGGGAATACCTTTATGGTTTCCATTATGGGTAAACGCAATATCTTCATTTAAGGAAGTGCGGACTACCGTCCCCTCAAAGTGATTTGATTCGTTAAATACCATATGTGGGACATGTAAAGGATGGAACTATGATATAATATATGATATTATACTGGAATTATAATATACCTCTATATAATTATGATTACATTCTATAAAATACGAAATAGAAATGAAAGTAGCATTCATGCGTACGTACGGCTTACCGTCTTCATGAACGTTGCATTTCATTTCTTACCTCTAAATGATTATGTAATATTATAAATGCATTCATGTACTGGATATATATGACATATATGATATCTTCATAATGAATACCATTCTGGATATAAGGGATACATGAACAACTTGTAATTATAAAGGGATTATTTTTTACTCAAGTACCAATAATCGTTAAAATGACCGTTATTAACTTAAATAATTACATAGTGTTCATGACATGGCGATAAGTGATATAAAAGGAATAGTGAACTTGAAAAGGTTCCTAAACAAGTATAAATTGACTCAAGTTTATTATTCAGGAGATTAAAGAATTTCCGAGTCAAGTCAGACCCGAGGTATGGGACTTCGTCTCAATCTCCTTTCATTGAGGCATATTTTGTTTTCTACACAACCTTCTTTTATACGGTGTATAAACCCCTTTGAATTTTAAATTTATTCAAAAGGAATATTTTTATACAAAGAGTTTACTAAACGACAAAAGTGAATGTTTTTGTCGTACATATGCGGCGACAATGACTTCTCCGCTGCCGTGACCATTAGTTGAGTTTCGGCTTCCTCTACAAACCATACCCTTTTTTTAAAAGAAAAATAAATACCATGTTTTAATTTTCTTTTATTTTGGTATTGAAAATTGTTTTCATAATGTTTTTATATCAATGTGTTGTATTGACATCTTGTGATTGAAAGGTGGAAATGTTATGTTTCCTTAATGCATGTTTTATGTGATACGATTATGTTGAAGTTCTTGGGCATTATTATGAAGACGGGTGGTTCCGTGATAGAATAAGGGCGGGTGATCCCGATATAGCTCTCCAATGCATTGGTTAACGCGAAGGAGTGAAACGTTAAGGTTTCTTCGAAGAGATTTAGGGAATGTACTGTGATGGGTATTCCAAATGTAACCAAAAGGGTTACTCCCTACGTAAGAATGTTATGAATGCCTCAAGTTACCTTTATGTCTTATGATTTCTATGATTTATTCATGATTTGATGAGGCATGTTAAAGTGATTATGTTTTATGGGTAAAGTGTGATTTCATTCTTATGTGTATATGTAACCATGTTTCCTTTCCATATTTATATATCCCTTACTGAGCTTTTTATGCTCATCCCAAGTTTTTTTGAAATTTTTTTCACAGGTCAAGGGAAAGGTACATGATATGATGATAGTGTAGAGACCCGAATCTTATCGTACATGGACGTTACATTACTTTTGCGGAATACTTATTACATAACAAAAACACACACACAAGGATCGTAATAGTTTAGTGTCTTTGGAAACTCGGAACGTAATCTTCTAATCGTGGTGAAAGATCTTCAACATCTCCCATAAAGATCTTATTTTTTTTATACCTAAAACCATTCTTTATCTCCTAGGGAAAAGAAAACATAAAAGGGTGAGCTCAAATGCTCAGTAAGGGTAAACAAAAGAAATATCAATCATATCATATACATAAGAACATAGCTTTTGGAAATCTTAACCTGCAAAAGAGATCATAATTTCATAACATGGGGTAAATCATGGCAGTGAAATGTAATCACAATAATCATAACTTAAAACATGAAACTTTGTGGCATTCACACATAATCATAGAGAATCATTTATTGCTAGTCAAGACTCATTGCCAAGAGTATCTCAGTGGACAAAGTCCCTTTCTGAATCGAGTAACCCTCGTTTCAGTCCTGTTTCACTGAACCGGTATAACCTACCGTTCCAGCCCTGTCTATCTCATGAGATATAAAATCTTTACCCAATGCATTGGAGGGAGATATAGGTCCCACCCATCTTATAATGAATCCTTTCTTATGTGTGCCACATAATCATAAATCATAATTCATCGCATAACCCATGTAATAAAAATGGGATTCTTAAACAACATGACATCATAAAACAATTCATATAAGATAAAGGAATTCATAAAAATGTTTCCATCACAACATAATCAAATCCATGTAATAATAGGGATAAAAACAGAACCCTTTTATTATCTTAGATGGAAAATAATTTTGATAAAATACTTGAACTTCATTCTTGAGGAAAATATCCTTTCTACTTCAAAAATACTTTTCCTTTCTTAACATGTCATACAATTTTAAACTAAAATAAGTTGATTAAAAATAAACTTGAAAACTTGTAAAGGAAGCTTCTTGGAAATACTGTTTTAAAAATCCATTCTTTCCGTATAAGTTAAAAAAAACATTCTTCGTACTTTTATCGGAAAAGTCAAAAAGTACCTCATACGAAAAACGACAAAAGATTCCTTTCATACATATTACTAAAAACTCACCGAAGGGTAAAAATGGATTTAAACAATTTTAGGTGGATGGAAATAATATTACATATTGATGAAACATGGATGTGGATGATAAAATACATCCTAGTAAATACTTACGAATAAACGATCTCGGATAAAAATGAGATTTTGATATTTCCCTTACCTTAGGTCCGATTAGCTTTGTACGTGTCCGAATCTCCTGTATAATAGTTTAAATAATGTTATTGACTTATTCCAGAATCATACATATTGATATGATATCATATGTGATCATATTCTTAGCTTCTTGTTAGTAATATTTCATTGTTACTTGTTACTCGGGTCTTTATTGCCTTTTGTTCTTATGCGTGTTTTGCCGAATACATTCTTATTCTTCTTTTAAGGTTATAGATACCTTATATCCAGAATGGTATTAGTGTAACATATATCATATTTATTCATTCAATTCATTTATATAATTACTATGTAATGATGATCATGTAGAACGAGTCACATCACATCATGGAGACGGTATTCCGTACGTACGCACGAGTGATGATATCATTCCTATGATCGTGGAACTGTATTGGAGTATATATATATTATTTCAGTATCAATATTACTTTATAATAATCATAAATAGTTACTCATTACACCATTATACCCATCCTTGTAAAGTGATGGTGGAAAATAGATTACACCACGGCGTGGAGACGGTATTCCATACGTACGCACGCGCGGTGATTTATTTTTCCGTAGGATGGATAGATGGTGAAATAGGGTTGTTTCATACTTATAATAACATATCAGTATATGAGTGATACTGATGTTATTAATTTATCATGAAACAACTAAAGAAGAATAAGTTGAAGAAGAGAGAAATTGAAAAGATCGGTAACGGATATTACCTCTTCTTTGGAAAGCCTCTTTGAATCCTCCACTTAGGGAACTATGATTGGTCTTTGAAGAAGACCAGGACCTCTAGGATTATTCTAGGGAAGTGGAGAGGAGAAAATTTCAGGGTTTGGCCGAGCTTGAAGGCTCAAAGTTGTGTGATGAAGAGAGGGAGGAGGTGCCCTTTTATAAGGGAGGAGAGGGGCACCTTAGGAATTCTTAAAAATATTAATTTATAATAAATCTAACCCCACTTAAAAACCTCCAAAAATGACTCATATTCGAAGCTTAGATGAGATAGGGTTGTAATATCATCAACCAATCAAATTTAGAAATGTTTGGATCATATTTTAAACCTTATCAATTAGATTTAACTCTAAGTTAAATAATTTAACTTTTACCGTGTCTTTTTGTTTTCTTTCACTATATGGTTAATACACTTACTATAACATGCCAAACGAACCCCAAATTGTTTATTATTAATATATATATCCTTATATAAGTCCTTTGGACGAACCTTAGATTTTTAGGAATAAAATAACAATTAATAATATAATATTTGATTTAAAAACTATTTTGTGTCAATTTTGACACTATTTGATATATGATTTTTGTGAAAGTCATAACAGAATTAAATGTTCGAACCAAGTTGATTAAATCAACATTAATATATCATAGTAACCTAGAAAATTAGTGGAATTCATAAAAAATCTCAAATTACATTTATTTTGGTGTTTATAACATCAATTATGTCAATATTTCATTAATAAGATAATTACTGCATCATCGTTGTGTCATAAATAAATTAAATTATTTAATATCTAAAAATTATAAATAAAATACCATTATGTAGTAAATCTTCTTATCTTTCTAATGAATATTTATAGTCGAATTTATCTTATGTATAACCCCATATTAAAAATGATTTACTTATTAAACTTTGATTTTAACTATTTTAACCCTTCTTTAAATAAATTAATAATAAATGTCCTAATCTAATCCAAGTGGGCCTAAATGGTCATATTTTATTCCTAATTTTGTTTTTGGTCGAATTACACTTGTCCAGTAGAATTAGGACATGTGTTAGGGTAATAGTAATACCATATTTTTCCTTAGTTACCCTATTTACTATTAACCGCGGTAAAAAAAGTAAAAAGTTACTATTCACCAAAAATTTATTTTTATCTCATTGAACCAAATTTTACTTACTGATATCAACCGTGTCTGTAGGATTTTTGAAATTCCATTCACAGAAGCGGTAAAAGTAAGTTTTATGCAAAATTCAGTTTTTAACCTACCACTTAGTGGTTTCACTATTCATCAAAAATTGAAGGTTTTCAGAAAAATACCAAAATTTCACCCTAGGCTAATTTCGATATTCTGAGTCCAAAAATGAAGTCCATTTTGAAAAATAAAATTTATAAAATTTCAAAAAGTGGTTATTACTATTCATAACGGCTAGTTTTAATAGCATATTGTTGTTTAGTGAAACTTGGTATTGCGTACTACACACGCTATCGAGGAAGGTTGCGATTGTGTGTAATGCAAGGAAAGTCAAAGATGCGTGTTGTGCAAGCTCCTTTTGGTGTAGCGTACAACACAAGACATTAATAAAATTAAAAAGAATATTTTTCATAAAATCTCGGGTTGTTACATTCTACCCCCCTTAAAATGAATTTCTCCCTCGAAATTCGTTGGGATTATAAATGGTTTACTATTCGAAAGTTTCTTTAATAGAAACCCACATCGTAAAAAAGAATATCAAAACCAAAACAAAAGTATGAAACGTAACGGTTACCCAAATAAACTAATCATTGGGTTTCCACATAGGTGAAAATATGGATATGGAAGAAAAATCTAACCATCATGTTCTGATTGAGAGTGGTAGAGAACATGGCTATGGAAAATCCAGTAATCACAAATCCATAAATTTGTGACGATCTAAGGTACCATCTGATTCATTAGGTATAAGATCACTAGGACAACATTTTTGGTTTTCAAGATCATTTCCCTAAAGTTTAAAATTTGAATTAGAAGAAATACTTACTTGATTTTGGTACAATATCACTGTTGTTCGTGCCTTGAACAATTTCCACTTCATCTCTTAAATAAATGAAGTTGAATTTGTTATTCGTGAAGTGTTAGAAGATCATGTGATAGAATGACGGGTCATTCCATCTTTTTCAAACAAAAGGTTAGCAAAAGTTATAAGTTCATCTTATGGTTAATCGTATATGGTTCCAAAAATGAACTTATACTTCATATATCATACCGCTTAATAAAATAAAACTAGTTTCTACTAACCAGGGACTTCCTGTAGGCCAGTTGTAGGCGATAAAGGCCAGTCGCACTTCGGTTGTGGGTTCGATTTCCACAGCCTTGTCCGACGCGATGGGCTGTCGCCCGTCCTGCAGGTTGTCCTTTTTCTAAAACTATATTACTATAACATCTCATCAATAATATCACAAAACTTATATCCTTATAAAATACAAACTTATGTCTAACATAATCCATTCCAATATTTAGGCTTATCCATAATACAGCAGTCCACTCTCATAACATAGTGAAAACGATTACCAGAGATTTAACACCACCGTCGATCCCCATATATCATAAGATATGTTTTGTTGGTCACATTTCAAACATTCAACGTCCTTAATCATGTATTCTCTTGAATACCTTAGTGAAAACATGAATGCAGTTAAAAGTTTACACTTTCCACCTACCAAAATCCTCAAAATTCTATATACTCAAACCATGATATCACTTAGTCCTTATATCAATCATGAGCTCATGAATACAATCAAACATCTCATTATCGTCTTATCCCTTCATTATGCGCATATCATCTTATTTCCAAAAATATCTCAATCACTTCGAATACCACATTAGACCAATACATAAATATTCCAATACACCATAAAAGTACCTCAACAACATTATTCTTGAATACCAATACATAAACACTTCAGTCCATCCACATCAATGACTGTCCTGGAATAAGTCCTTCCTTGATTTAGAAGTATCTTTTTAGGTCAGGGCATTGAGTTGGGTAATGCCCATGTTCTCCACAAATAAGTCATTGAACTCCATAACAGTCTGTCACCCTATGACCCTTTTCTCCACACAGATAACATCGGTCCCTCCATTTGAGGTATTCCTCAAGGTTCTTCTTCCCTTCTTTAGAAATCTCAATCTTCCTTTCTTTATGCTCCTCAACATGCGAACATGCATAATAGTTTATCTTCCTCTTCTTTGATGAATTAGGCATACCACTAAATTTCACCTTGTTAATCATATATCGTGATGACTGATTTGGCATAATCACAATATCTTTATCTTTAGGCATTAAACAATTTTGTTGCTCATAGTCACCAATTTGTCCATTGGATTCAATGTTAACCGAATTCCTTCTGGTTCCTTCCATTAACTAAAACACAAAAAGAATTTTGTGAGAGACGAAATCATGCTAGGGAAGACAACATAGTAAAGGGGGAGAACCCTCAATATCTAACATCTTAGGTTAAATTCTAAGATCGTTACCGTAGTTCTAGGACTATATCCTATACGTATACTTATCCTTAGGGACATCCCTAGACATACCTTAGAAATATCTCTAGGGATCTCACTAAATTTCTCGCATCCTAGTTTCCAAAGGTTGACTAAACCTTTGCTCTGATACCAACTGTAGAGACCCGAATCTTATCGTACATGGACGTTACATTACTTTTGCGGAATACTTATTACATAACAAAAACACACACACAAGGATCGTAATAGTTTAGTGTCTTTGGAAACTCGGAACGTAATCTTCTAATCGTGGTGAAAGATCTTCAACATCTCCCATAAAGATCTTCTTTTTTTTATACCTAAAACCTTTCTTTATCTTTTGGGGAAAAGAAAACATAGAAGGGTGAGCTCAAATGCTCAGTAAGGGTAAACAAAAGAAATATCAATCATATCATATACATAAGAACATAGCTTTTGGAAATCTTAACCTGCAAAAGAGATCATAATTTCATAACATGGGGTAAATCATGGCAGTGAAATGTAATCACAATAATCATAACATAAAACATGAAACTTTGTGGCATTCACACATAATCATAGAGAATCATTTATTGTTAGTCAAGACTCATTGCCAAGACTATCTTAGTGGACAAAGTCCCTTTCTGAATCGAGTAACCCTCGTTTCAGTCCTGTTTCACTGAACCGGTATAACCTACCGTTCCAGCCCTGTCTATCTCATGAGATATAAAATCTTTACCCAATGCATTGGAGGGAGATATAGTTCCCACCCATCTTATAATGAATCCTTTCTTATGTGTTCCACATAATCATAAATCATAATTCATCGCATAACCCATGTAATAAAAATGGGATTCTTTAACAACATGACATCATAAAACAATTCATATAAGATAAAGGAATTCATAAAAATGTTTCCATCACAACATAATCAAATCCATGTAATAATAGGGATAAAAACAGAACCCTTTTATTATCTTAGATGGAAAATAATTTTGATAAAATACTTGAACTTCATTCTTGAGGAAAATATCCTTTCTACTTCAAAAATACTTTTCCTTTCTTAACATGTCTTACAATTTTAAACTAAAAGAAGTTGATTAAAAATAAACTTGAAAACTTGTGAAGGAAGCTTCTTGGAAATACTGTTTTAAAAATCCATTCTTTCCATATAAGTTAAAAAAAACATTCTTCGTACTTTTGTCGGAAAAGTCAAAAAGTA
The DNA here is from genome assembly GCA_963277665.1 of Viscum album. Lineage (NCBI taxonomy): Eukaryota > Viridiplantae > Streptophyta > Magnoliopsida > Santalales > Viscaceae > Viscum > Viscum album. The sequence goes on from OY728120.1 coordinate 497,083,434, forward strand.
CCTCGTACGAAAAACGACAAAAGATTCCTTTCATACATATTACTAAAAACTCACCGAAGGGTAAAAATGGATTTAAACAATTTTAGGTGGATGGAAATAATATTACATATTGATGAAACATGGATGTGGATGATAAAATACACCCTAGTAAATACTTACGAATAAACAATCTCGGATAAAAATGAGATTTTGATATTTCCCTTACCTTAGGTCCGATTAGCTTTGTACGTGTCCTAAGCTCCTGTATAATGGTTTAAATAATGTTATTGACTTATTCCAGAATCATACATGTTGATATGATATCATATGTGATCATATTCTTAGCTTCTTGTTAGTAATATTTCATTGTTACTTGTTACTCGGGTCTTTATTGCCTTTTGTTCTTATGCGTGTTTTGCCGAATACATTCTTATTATTATTTTAAGGTTATAGATACCTTATATCCAGAATGGTATTAGTGTAACATATATCATATTTATTCATTCAATTCATTTATATAATTACTATGTAATGATGATCATGTAGAACGAGTCGCATCACATCATGGAGACGGTATTCCGTACGTACGCACGAGTGATGATATCATTCCTATGATCGTGGAACTGTATTGGAGTATATATATATTATTTCAGTATCAATATTACTTTATAATAATCATAAATAGTTACTCATTACACCATTATACCCATCCTTGTAAAGTGATGGTGGAAAATAGATTACACCACGGCGTGGAGACGGTATTCCGTACGTACGCACGCGCGGTGATTTCTTTTTCCGTAGGATGGATAGATGGTGAAATAGGGTTGTTTCATACTTATAATAACATATCAGTATATGAGTGATACTGATGTTATTACTTTATCATGAAACAACTAAAGAAGAATAAGTTGAAGAAGAGAGAAATTGAAAAGATCGGTAACGGATATTACCTCTTCTTTGGAACGCCTCTTTGAATCCTCCACTTAGGGAACTAAGATTGGTCTTTGAAGAAGACCAGGACCTCTAGGATTATTCTAGGGAAGTGGAGATGAGAAAATGGCAGGGGTTGGCCGAGCTTGAAGGCTCAAAGTTTTGTGAGGAAGAGAGGGAGGAGGTGCCCTTTTATAAGGGAGGAGAGGGGCACCTTAGGAATTCTTAAAAATATTAATTTATAATAAATCTAACCCCACTTAAAAACCTCCAAAAATGACTCCTATTCGAAGCTTAGATGATATAGGGTTGTAATCTCATCAACCAATCAAATTTAGACATGTTTGGATCATATTTTAAACCTTATCAATTAGATTTAACTCTAAGTTAACTAACTTAACTTTTACCGTGTCTTTTTGTTTTCTTTCACTATATGGTTAATACACTTACTATAACATGCCAAACGAACCCCAAATTGTTTATTATTAATATATATATCCTTATCTAAGTCATTTCGCCGATCCTTAGATTTTTAGGAATAAAATAACAATTAATAATATAATATTTGAATTAAAAACTATTTTGTGTCAATTTTGACACTATTTGATATATGATTTTTGTGAAAGTCATAACAGAATTAAATGTTCGATCCAAGTTGATTAAATCAACATTAATATATCATAGTAACCTAGAAAATTAGTGGAACTCATAAAAAAATCTCAAATTACATTTATTTTGGTGTTTATAACATCAATTATGTCAATATTTCATTAATAAGATAATTACTGCATCATCGTTGTGTCATAAATAAATTAAATTATATAATATCTAAATATTATAAATAAAATACCATTATGTAGGAAATCTTCTTATATTTCTAATGAATATTTATAGTCGAATTTATCTTATGTATAACCCCATATTAAAAATGATTTACTTATTAAACTTTGATTTTAACTATTTTAACCCTTCTTTAAATAAATTAATAATAAATGTCCTAATCTAATCCAAGTGGGCCTAAATGGTCATATTTTATTCCTAAGTTTGTTTTTGGTCGAATTACACTTGTCCAATAGAATTAGGACATGTGTTAGGGTAATAGTAATATCATATTTACCCTTAGTTACCCTATTTACTATTAACCGCGGTAAAAAAAGTAAAAAGTTACTATTCACCAAAAATTTATTTTTATCTCATTGAACCACATTTTACTTACTGATATCAACCGTGTCTGTCGGATTTTTGAAATTCCATTCACAGAAGCGGTAAAATTAAGTTTTATGCAAAATTCAGTTTTTAACCTTCCACTTAGTGGTTTCACTATTCATCAAAAATTGAAGGTTTTCAGAAAAATACCAAAATTTCACCCTAGGCTAATTTCGATATTCTGAGTCCAAAAATGAAGTCCATTTTGAAAAATAAAATTTATAAAATTTCAAAAAGTGGTTATTACTATTCATAACGGCTAGTTTTAATAGCATATTGTTGTTTAGTGAAACTCGGTATTGCGTACTACACACGCTATCAAGGAAGGTTGTGATTGTGTGTAATGCAAGGAAAGTCAAAGATGCGTGTTGTGCAAGCTCCTTTTGGTGTAGCGTACAACACAAGACATTAATAAAATTAAAAAGAATATTTTTCATAAAATCTCGGGTTGTTACAGATAGTGTCAAGGAAGTGTCAAGAAAGAATCCATGTTTTATTTTAAATATGTTTCCATTGATGGGAAAGAATAATACTATCTTTATGTAACCACTTTGTTTATATGTGGAATGTAATTCAAGTTTTATGATCTAATTCTCTAAAACTCTAAACCCGAAAATATCCTCAATGTGTAATCTTGTAATAACTCAAGATTAAGTAAGGTTTAAGGCTGGGGCCTTATATTTTGGATGTAGGGGTAGAGAAGTACCATATACGTTAACAAATTTGAAATTATTGATCACATTGGATCAATGAACTACAAACTAGAATTCACAATAAACTTCTATCAAGTACATGACATGTTATATATAACCCTCTTATAAAAGTAAATACCAGATCTATATCATGTACTAAATGCAATGGTTGTGTAGTTGGAGGATGATCTCTGTTTTTTGGTGTAGTAGATGAAGACATTGGATTATAGAGGAAATTGTTTTAGGAAATAAGACAACAGAACAAGTTAGTGTACTTTGGGGATACCAGAAGTGCAAATAGGGAACCTGGTAACCCGAGTAAGCAATAAAACATAAGTACCCTCAACTATTTTCATGTTATTGTTTGTGTTTAAATTGTAATTATGAAATTTATAAAGGGGGAATAATATAACGATCCAAAATTTCAATATAAAAATATTTATCCTCATATAAATATTTGTATATAATATATATTATTACATACATGACATAACCAATACCAAAACAATTTAATTTCTTAAAAAAATTAATTACATATAGAATATGAAAATATAATCAAAAATTGAAAATATTACAATGTAAAAAAAATGTAAACAATGAAACTAAAATTTTATATTTTGATATTTTGTACTCCATAAAAAATATCAAATATGTGAAGGGTAATTTACAAAAATAAAACAATATTATTAATATAATTGAAAATTTTTAAAGTATGTATATCAAAATTTTCAGTTAATTTATGGGCTATTGAAAGAATAATATAAGAAAAAATTATAGGAAGTATAATTCCATTGTTACCGTTGTAAATGGGAGTGAAAACCTTTTTAAATACAACTGTGGTAATAATAACTAGATCGTTGAGATAATAACATGACTGTTGGAATAGTTAAATGACCATTTTTCAAAATGTTTAATTATATTTACAAATAATGTTTATCAAATGTTAAATATTTAAAAAATAGAGTTAAAATACTTCAAAATAATTTCACTATTAATGTAACAAAATGATATAATAAATATCAATTTCTTATAAAAAATATTATATTATTTAAAAAATAAAAATTATTATATAAGAATTATGTAATAAAATGTGTGATTCTTTTAAAAAAAATTAAAAAAATAGTCTAATTCATAAAATCATTCAATATTAAAAAATATTTGGTACTTTTATGTACTTTTAGAAATAAGTTACATTTATGTAGAATAATGAAATACAATAAAATATTGTATTTCAAATTATAATGAAAATACATTATTAATTCCATACTAAATGATGTAAGAAACACTTATATAATATTAAAATAAATCAACTACTATATATATATTCATAAGTATCAACACTATTGGTAGTCTTCCGTAATTGTAATAAACTAATGAATATTTTATTCTAGAACACCCCTCTCCACCTCTTATAAATACCAGCTGCTTTCACCCATTTCCCTTTACACTCTAGAAAATTTTCAATATAAAATATGTACAAAAATCACTCCCCAATAATATATACATGTTATAAAATTAATTTTATATCCAAAACACTAATAGAAGAATTAATGTGGGGAATTATAAAAGAGGAACAAGAAAAAGATAAAATAAGTCCTCTATTTCATATAGCTTTCAATTTCATTCACTTATTATTTTCATCTCATCGTTCATATTTTTTTAAACCCATATTATAATTCAGAATATAATTGTAACTTCCCAAGATCAATGGAAATGTAAATTACATTACTTTTTTGGAATACCTAATATATTACACAAAAAGACACCCAAAGACATTTTTGGTTTGTTGACTTTGGAAACATGGAACACATTCTTCAAATTTAGTGATAGATCTTCAACATCTCCCATAAATACTTTTCCGTTTATTTTCCCTACCATAAACTATAATTTATATCCTGGGGAAAATAAAACATATAAAAAGTGTGAGCTAAGATGATCAGTAAGGATAAAAAATGAAAATATAAAAACAATACATAAATATAAGAATATAATATCATGAATTTAACATTTAAAATCAAACTATGTGTAACGTATATCAATATATTAAGTCATAGAATAAATCACGGTTGTTCATAAGGCATAAATCATAAGAATACATGAACCATGTGAAAATAACATTGGAATAAAACATGGAGTTTTTACAAAAAATAAGTATATAAAATCATTTCCATATTATCCAAATCTCATTTCAAAGACAATCATTGTGGACTGAGTACTTTACTAAACATAATTCCCTCCAAATTCCAACCGTACATCACTGAGCTGGGATTACTTACCATTCCATCCCTATATTACAGAACTGAGACCGTTTCCCATTCTAGTCCTCTATATCTCATAAGATATAAATCTTTAACCAATACATTGGAGGGAGATAGAGGTCCAAGACATATTATAATGAAATCATTCTTAGGTATTCTAGAAAAACATATTTCATTCGTTATAGAAAAACCCAAGGAATTAAATGTGTTTCATAAACATCATTCCACATAACATAAAGAATTTATTTCATAAATATCATTCCTTCATAAAAATAATAAAACCATATGAAAAATAGGGATAGTATACATGAACCATATCATTATTAAATAATGTCATATTATATGGAAAATAATATTCCTAGAAAATATGAAATTAATCATTGAGGAAAATATATTTTCATTATCAAAATTATTTTCACTTCTCAAAATTCCATGAAATTTTAAAAGTAAATAATTACTTTTAAAAGAAACATGAAAGATTATAAATTATGATTTATGGAAATAAAGTGTATTGAATTTACAAAAAAAATTTCATGTAGTATATGTTATAAAAAAATTCTTCTCATAATTTTCTATGAAATGTAAAAATTTTCCTCATTTGTAGGATGAAATAATGTTTCATTTCAAAATAAGTAGAAAAAGTCAAACATGCGTAAAAATGACTCTAAAAATCCATATAAAAATAGTAAAATATTTAATGAAAAAATTTTCATAAATCATCGACATGGATAATAAATAAACCATTATAAAATCTTACATATAAACAGTCTTGAATAATAACGAGATTGAAAAATTACCAATTACCTTGGGTATGGGTTCCTTCATAAATGTATGAACCTCATATATAAGGATTTGAATAATTTCATTAACTTATTCAAGAATCATATTGATTTTTATTATGTCATAACTGATCATATTATTAGTCATTTGTTAAAAAAATTATTACTCGTCCTTTGGATATTAACAACTTTGTTTTTATATTCATGTTTTATCAGATAAGACCGTGTTACTCTTCATAGGTTATAGTTATATTATTTCGATAATGATATTAATATATTATATATCATATTTATTCATTAAAAAAATTATATAATAATTATTTAATTAATATCATGTAGAATGAATCGAAACACATATTAGATATGGTTAACTATACGTATGCATGAGAAGCGAATTCATTCCCTTAATTGTGAAAATTTATTGAAGTGGATGGCGATACAGTATTACAAAATCAATAAATGTTATAATAATACTACATAGCTATTATTTCCATCACTATACCCATAAAAGTTAAGTGGTTATGAAAAACATATTACACCATGGCATGGAGAGTGTAAGCCGTACATATGTATGTGTGGAGATTTCATTTTTCATAAGATTGATATAATGTTAAATATGGTTATAAAAACTATAATCGAGTATCATAATATTACTAATGCTTTATATTTTTTGTTATGATGAAAACATCTCATTAAGATTATGTAGAATTAGAATTAAGTTTGAAAGAATCGGTAAATGAGATTACATCTTCTTCAGCGTGGTCTCTCTAAATCTCATATTAGAGGGACTAGAGTTAGGATTTTGAGATGACCAGTACCTCAATAATTTGAATAATAATGTTTTTAAGGGAAATGGCTTTGGGATAGATGATATATAAAGCTAAAAGTTATATGAAGATGTGAGGGAGGCTATTCCCTTTTATAATTTAGGAAAGGAGAACATTTAGAATCTCTTAAAATATTAATTTATATCAAAATTAAACCACATCCAAAAACATAAAAATGTAACATTTTAGACTATTATATGATATTTGGTTATAATATCCTTAAAAAATAATTTTCACAATTTTTTTCAGTCAATTTAAACCTTTTCATTTTAATAAACCCCTAGTTATTCTATTTTAATTTTAACTATGGTATCAAATGACTCAATATTAAAATAGTATAATATTTACTCATTTTATCTCAATTATATAATAAATTTACAGTTTATAACATCTTTGACCATATAAAAAATAATTTAAATTTTAAAAAATTTATTATGATTTTTAAATAATTTAATAAAACATTATTTTGATTGAATATCAATTGTTTCAATTTTGACACAATTCAGTTCATAGATTTTTAAAAATATCAAGATATGATTTTATCCCAAACAAATTTATTATAACCTTATTGGTACAAGGTAATCTATAATATTCATTATATATATAAATTATACCAAAATATATTTATTTTAATACTTTTTGAAAAAATTACTTTGGTGTTTCAATTAATAAAATAATTGCTACAATAGTTTCGTGTAATTATTGAATATTATTATATGTTGAATAAAAAAAATATGATTAATATAAATCATCAATATTTTATAATAATACTTATATTTTAATATATCTTCTTCAGAATCCATCATTAAAAATGATATTTTTATTAAAACATGTATTTGACAACTTTAACATTACTTTAGATAAAATTTTATAACTATCATAATCTATTCCATGCGAATCGAAATGGTTAATAAGTTTTCAATTGAATGATTTTGATAGAAATTTAATCTAAAAATAATATTTGGTCAAGTGAGTTGGTCTTTTAATATTTATTATCTTTTTAATAAAAATTATTTAATTCATTTTTCATCAATTAAATAATTTCTGTTTCATCAATGTATAATACATTAAGGTAATTATTTATTTCTAAAAATTACAAATAAATCAAAATGATAAATTATTAGAAATTATCTTTCAATTGAGTATTTATAGTTGAAATTATCTTCTATATAACCTTATATGAAAATTGATATTGTTAGTAAAAATTGAGTAAGTCATATTTAATTTTCCTTTAAATAAAATATATCAAATGTCCTAATCTAATACAAGTGGATTAAAAATTATAAAATACACATCCAAGGATGAATTAGGTCAAACCATAATCATAAAATATATTATTATAGGGTTTAAGTTAATTTTATAGTATTATATTTTCCTTTAATTACCAGGTTTATCTTATTACCGTATTAATAAATTATTAATAAAGTTACTATTCATAATGCCCAAAAATAAATGAAAACCATTTACATAATTTGAACAACTAATTTCAAATATATATACAATTTTTTATAATTAAAAACACATAATTTTCATTAATTTCATTAATATTTATCAAATTGTTTGAATGAGAAAATGTGTTTTAAAATTTAAAATATGGCAAAAGATTGAAATGTTTTTACATCAAGATTCAATGTAAAATTAATTCCAATGACCTACATTATATTAGATGATAATAATATAATACATTCATATTTTAAAACTAATGAATAATATAACTTAACAATATAAGTTATTTTAGTGCCAAATTTGTTTTTAATTAAAATTTATTATATTTGTACTATTCTTCAAAACAAGGATCTTATCAGAAAAATCAATCATCGAAAGTAAATATTTATATCTTGATTCCAAATAAGAAGTTTATTTTTTTCAAATATAATATATATTTTAAGAAAAAACTTAACTTAAAATCGTTGTGCAATAAAAAGAGAGCAAAAATGTATTTTTTGAAAAATACTTCTTTTATCTAAAAAATTGAATTTGTTATAATTTCATGTTTAGAATAAATATAAGAAGAATTTTAAAAATTATATTGAATATATTTCCTGCATAGTTCATTAATAAAATCCATCAAGAGTGATTTTCTTTATTTATAAACTTTCTTATATTCATTTAAATAATTTTCCAGAAAAACATTCCTTTATTTTAAAAAGGGTTTTATTTTTATTTATAACTAATTTATCACAAAATAATTAATTATATATATACCTTTGTAATGTATATTTTCATAATACATTTATTACTATTCATATAAGCCATTATAATGTCTCTATTATAAGTTAACATAATAATATTTAGTTGTTCACCTAAACTCAGTCTTGCCTGAAATGAATTATATCAAATGAACTTGAAATTTTGTGTAACACAAGACAAGCATTGTATTATGAATAGTGCAGGATAAGCTAGTGTTTCACGCAGTGCAATGTTATATTGGTGTATAATACAAAAATATACATCATTGAATTTAAAAAAACGTAAATAAAAAAGTAAATAATATAAAAAATGTATCTCATAAAAATCATGGGGAGTTACATTCTACCCCCCTTAAAAAAATTTCCTGAGAAATTATTTTCAGTTTTAAAAAGATTAATACATTAAAGGTTCTTTCATATAAAACCACTTCAAAAAAATTAATATTAATTCCTACTTTTAAAAAGGAATGTGAGAAACATAAGGTTACCCAATGTAACTTATAACTTGGATTCCACAAATGAAAATGTGGATGTAAAGTGAAAACCTGGATATGGAAGGGAAATATATCTACCATGTTCTAATGGAGAGTGATAAAGAAAAACTTAGGAGAAAGTAAACAATAAAAAATCCATAAATTTTTGGTGATTTAAGTGGCCATTTGATTCATCGGAAATAAAAGTTCTAGGATAAATGTTTTGGTTTAAAGAGCTTTTCCATAGAGTTGAAGAATTTTTCAGGAGAAGAAATAAATACTTTCTTTCAGTACAATGCCACCATTGGTTGTGCAATGAAAAATTTCCAATTCATCTCCTATTCAAAATAATGAATTTGAATTTTTCATTCCTATGGTGTTAACAAATCATGCAATCCATAAATTGGATGATAGGTCATTCCATCTGTCTTTATAACAACAAAAATATAGCACATGTTATCAAATATGCCTAAGTGTAACAATGGTGAGATACAACATTATTCTAACAAAAGTCAATCTATGTTTCACATAATATTTACATAAATTGATAACCTTACAATCCTTTGGAAATCTAAAAATAAAATAAAATATAATGAGGTTCACTGACTCATCTTAACATTAACCCCCTTATATCATAAGGTATCTCTTATGGGCCACATTCCAGAAATGTGAAAACCTTCACCATGTATTATCATTTTTATGATATCAAACTGAATTACGAGACATACTTATTGAAAACATGCATGTTTCCCAATTCATAAATCCTAAATTTTGCAAACATCATACATGATAGCATAAACCACTTTTAAAAAAATATTTTACCAGCTTTAGGGAAATCATTATAGTCCAATTTACGTATACATAATCAACATATCTCTATCAAAATATCATTATCTCATCATTATTATAATATTAAGCGTTGTCCTTCTTTAAATCAAGTATTTTATAAAAATATCAACTTATTACCTCAATCACATTTCATAGTTACCAGTACCATTAAGTATAAACTCTATAAAACTTATGTATAAATTACTGCAAACCAATATATAGATGTTTCATTATTCTAAAATACCATTAACCTACTTCCACAACCTTATTCATGAATTCCAATATATAGATGTGCAATCATTCAAATATCATCATTATCCATTAAGAGAGCATCACCCTTTTATTCCTAACATCTTTCATCTCATATATCTTTTGTAGTATATTCCTCATCAAAAATAAAAACATTATACATATGACCATGATGATTCACATCCGGATCTTTTAGCCTAGGGAATCAATTTTCATAATGCCCATAAATTCCTCATTTAAAACATTTAATTAACCACTATAAAAGGCCTATTTCCACTGTACAAAACTGTGGTAATAGGTTTCAAAGCTGCTTCAATAGTCTACGACCATAGTTTTGGACAACCATGACTGCTTTCGCCATGGAAATAAGGTCCAACATATTGCCACCGTTTTGAAAAGTTTGGAAATGTGCCTCAAAAGTTTCCATTGTGGAAGTTGACCCATGGCCACAGTTTAAACTATGGATATAGGGAGCAATTTTCATTTTTTCAACCATGGCCATAGCCTTAGAAAATTGTAGCAGTATCGTAAAACAAAATTATGGTATCCGAGTTTCGATCCCTACACCTCTCCTTGGAGAATCAATGTTTCTAGCCACTACACCATTGAACTCTTAATGTGAGTGTATATATATACATATATTATGATAAACATATATATTAATATAAACTATGGGAATAGCCATAAAACTGTTACGGTATAACTTCCAGCAAAAAATTCTTCGGTAAATTTTTTTCCTGTGGAAGCGTAGGAACCCTATATCCTTGGTTTTGGAAAACTGTGTCTATAGGCATTCACTAAAATTGTCTTATAGCCACAGTTCTGAGAACTGTGGCAATTTGAACTATTTTGAGAACTGTTGTCATAGGCCATAGAAAACAGGTCTATATACACAGTTATAAAATCGTGGCTATATGCCACCGAACCGTGTCAATAGCCTCCAATAGCCATGATTTTAAAACCGTGGATATCGGTCCATGGCAGTATCCCCTTTTTGTAGTTGTGATTGTCATTGATTCTCTAGTATAATACTATTATACCTTTTTATCATGTTAACTAAAACTTTTACATTTCAATTACGCACTTTTTGTCCTCATTTTCCACACCCAAATAATTGTCCAGTTACTTTGAAACTTCCTCCTTGATTCCACATCCCACATGATTTACATGAGAAAAATTGAACTTTATTTCCTATGTAGTCACCATGAAACTCCAAATTTCTTTTATTAGCTGGGTCAGGAAACTTACCAAAGTTGATATTATTAGTCATATTAGGATATTGTTGATTTTAAATTATAACGATGTTTCTCCTTCCAAGTCCCATTTCATTTGTTTTTTAAGGGGAATATCATTATATTGTCCATAATATTCTCCATGAATAGAGATCCTTTTTTTTCATCCATATTCTGAAGCCTAAAAAATGTATGGGAGGAATCATCATACTAGGAAAACAACATAATCAAGCGGAAGTTCTTCCAATCATTAACATCTTAGGTTCAGTCCTAGGATAACCATAATCTTTACCAAAATTCATGGATTATAACCTAGACTTTTAATTATCCGTATGGACATCCCTAGATATATCCTTACAAATATTTCTTGGTATCTCACAATTTTATCATCAGGGTCTCTAATGTTGGATGAAAACATCACTCTGATACCAACTATAATGACCCAATATCAACATACATAGAAATTACATTAATTTTGAAGAATAATTAATACATTACACCAAAATACACCCAAAGACAAAATTAGTTTATTTCCATTGGGAACATGGAACACTTTCTACTTATTTGGTGAAAGTTATTTAATATATCCCATAAATAACATCCCCATTATTTTTACATTCTAAATCCTTTATTTATATCATTGGGAATTGAAAACATACGAAAAAGGGTGAGATCAAGTTCCCAATAAGGGTAAACAAAGATAATGTCAAAGTAGTACATAAACATAAGTAAATAATAACATTAATATAACTTTTTAAAATTATACCATGTATAACATATATCAATATATTTATTCATGGAATACATTATGAGAGTTTATAAGGCATAAATCATAATGTAACATGGGCTGTGAGAAAATAACATTAGCCTAAAACAAGGAATTTTGGAAAACACATAAGCTTAGGAAATCCTTTATAAATAAGCCAATAGTGTTTCCCAAGACAAAAATGTTCTTTGCTGAACTGTGTTCACTCCTCATTCCAGCCCAGTATTACGGAATTGGATTTACTTACCGTTCCATACTTGTATTACTGAATCAAGTCCATTTCTCATTCTATCCCTGTACTACTTAACCATGATCATTTACCTTTCTAGACATATCTATTTCATGAGATTTAAATCATTAACTAATGAATTTAAGGTAAATATAGTTCCCCACCATCTCATAATTAAATCATTATTACGTGTCCCACAAAATCATAAATCATTCATCATATAATTACCCAATTAATTTAACTGGTTTTTTAAACATCATTCCATCATAAAATAATAAATGAAAAAATGAATTTTATAAATATAATTCCATCATAAACATAATTAACCATAGGAATAATAGGGATAATATAATTAAAATTTATCCTTATTAAATAATCTCATCCTAGACGTCAAATAATTTTGATAAAACACATAAAATTAATCCTTGGGGAAAATATATATTTTTCTTAATTTTTGTTCTTTTCCCAAAATGCCACACAATTTTTAATGAAAATAATTTCCATGAAAAAAAATGAAATCATGAAAAGTAATATTCTTGTAAATGAGGTGTTATAATAGAATTAAAATCTATTCATGCAGTATTAGTTACAAAATATTATTTTTTTTACTTTTACAGGATATGTTAGAAAACACTTCGTTCAGAAAATAAAAGAATGATGATATTCAAACCGTGTAGTAAAAGTATAACAAGGGTAAAAATGAATTTAAACATTATTAGGAAAGTATAAAATCATTTTATTAATGATTTTTTAGAAATTATAGACATGGATGATAAATAAACACAGTAAAAACTTACATATAAATAATCTCGGATAATAATGAGATTACAAAAGTACCCCTTAACATAGGTCGGGGTTCCTTCTTATGTGTCTAGATATCCTATATAAGGTTTTAAATAATGTAATTATCTTATTGATTAATCATATTCATTTTAATTACATCATAAGTGATCATATTATTAGTCGTTCCATCATAACATTATTACACATCATTCAGTTATTGGCTTATTTATTTTATTATGCATTTTTTGTTAGATATGTTCATGTTTATATTCATAGGTTGTAGTTATATCATATCAAAAACTATACTAATATAATATATATCCTATTTATTCATTATAAACAATCATATAATCATGCATTAATAAAGATCAAGTTGAATGAATCGTGTCACATCATGGAGATGGTAGACTGTACGTACGCACGAGTGACTATATCATTCCCAAAATTATGGAATAGAATGTAATTGGATGGTGTATATAATATTTAAGAATAATTATAATTTTATAATAAATATTTATAGTTATTATTTCTATCATTACACCCATCCATATAATGTGGGGATGAAAAACAGATTACACCACTACGTGGAGAGAGTAAGTCGTACGTACGCACACGTAGTGATGTTGTTTTAATTGGACGGATTGAAGGTTAAATATGGTTATTAAATAATGATAATAAAATATAAGAATATAATTTATACTTGATTTGATACTTTATTATAGAAAAAACATAGGAAGAGGAAGTATAATAAGAAATAATTTTGAAATAATCGATAAAGGAGATCACCTCTTCTTTGACGATCTCTCCCAAGATATCCTCTAGAAGGCACTAGAGATTGTATTTTGAGAAGAAAAGAACATAAATAAGGGGAATAAAAATTCTTATAAGGAGAATGAATGCTTTTATAATTGAGGTGAGGTGTATATTTGGAATCTCCATAAAATATTAATTCATAATAAAATCAAACCACCTCTTAAAACCACAAAATAGCATATTTTAAAATATTATTTGATATAATTTTTTAATATCATAAAATTATTACTTTTAGACTACTTTTTCTATAAATTTAATCTTTATCATTTTAATTAAACATTAGATATTCTATTTTTTATTTAAAATAAGTTAACAAATTTCTCAATATTAAAATAGTGAAAATTTTAATTATTTGATGTAAATTATACCATACACGAACAATTTAGAACTTGTATACCATATAAAAATTATTTTATATTTTTATAAAATTAATAAGGTTTTTAAATAAACTAATAATACATTATTTTGAGAAGATATCAATAGGGTCAATTTGGACACTATTCAATTCATGTATTTTTAAAAATATTCTGATAAGATGTTATTTTTGAAAAAATTATTTTAACATATCCCTAATGGGTCACGGTAATCTAAAAAAATCATTATGTAAATATTAATTACATAAAATTATATTTATTTTAAAAATTTTAATAACATTAATTTCATATTTACATTAATAAAATAATTACTACATCAATTTTTGTAATTATTTAAGGTAATAATATATTGAATAAAAATTAAAAATAAAATAATATTATAAATATAAATTATATATTTTATATAAAAACATTATAGTAAAACAAATATTCTGGAAAATCTGACATAAAAAATGTTATATTTATTAAAACATAAATATGACATCTTTTACGTTAATATAGATAATATATTAAAGTGTCTTAATCTATTACATGTGGATATAAATGGTCAATAATTATACCAATAGATTATTATGGTCTATATATACTCGATCAACAAGATTCGATCATGTGATTTTTTCTTTTAATATTTATTATCATTTTAATAAAAATATTTTATTTATTTTTCATCAATTCTGTAATTTTTTCATCATCAATGTATAAGCCTTTAAAGTAATAATTTATTTTGTAAAAATTAAAAATAAATTTCAATGATAAAGGAAGATATTTTAGATTTTATATGAGTATTTATAGTCGAACATATATTTGGGATGAAATTATAATAAAAATGATATACTTATTAATATTTTTGTATGAAATATTTAGCATTTCATTAAATAAATTATATTAAATGTCATAATCTCATATGAATGGCTTCTAAAGGATGCCATTTTTACCTAAGAAAAATTTAGGTCGAACCATTCTCATACAATAATATGATTGCAATTATTAAGGTAGTTTATAATATTATTTTTACATTTAATTGGACAATTTAGATTTTTATTATATTAATAAACATTTACTGGAGTTATCATTAAAAATTCACAAATTTCAAATAAAACCATTTAAATAATATGGAATTACTAATTAAAAATAGAAAATGAATTTGTAAAAATATTATACATAGATTTTTCATCAATTAATTTAAAATTATTCTCATTGTCTGAATGAGAAAATGATTTTTAAAAGATTAAACATTGCAAAATATTGAAATGTTTTTAAACCAATATTCAATATAAAATTAATTAAAATAACCTATATAATATTGAATGATAAAAATGAAATCAATTTATATTTTAAAATCATTAAATAATATAAAATAACCAAATTTTTTTTATGAAAAATGTTGTATTCAATTAAAATTTAATATATTTTTTATATTCATCAAAACAAGAAACATGTGAGAA
Organism: Viscum album; assembly: GCA_963277665.1. Taxonomy (NCBI): domain Eukaryota; kingdom Viridiplantae; phylum Streptophyta; class Magnoliopsida; order Santalales; family Viscaceae; genus Viscum; species Viscum album. Next base: position 497,099,486 of record OY728120.1, read on the forward strand.
AAATATCGAAAATTCTTTCAAAATAATTTTTTATATCCCACTTCCATATAAGAAGTTTATTTTTTCAAATATGATATAAAAATGTGTTAATAACATGATTTAAATTGAGTGTGTTATCAAAAGGAGGAAAAAACATTTTTAGAAAAATATTTCTTTAATCTGAAAAAATTATTTCATTCTTATACCTTGTTAATAATACATATAATATGAATTTTAAACATTATATCGAATATATTACACAATTATTTCATTAATAAAATCCATGAATAATGATTTTATTTTTTTATAAACTCAATTATTTTCATTTAAATTGTTTTTCTGAAAAATATTTCCTTTTATTAAAAATGATATTTTTTTGATAATTAATTTCACACGAAATTACCAAATATATATACACATATTTAATGTATATTTTCATAATTATGTTAATACTATTTATATTACCCATTATAATGGCTATGTTTTGTCGAAAAATAATAGTATTTTTTTGTTCACTTTAACTCGGTCTTGCGTGGAATGAATTCCTTCCAAAGAACATGAAATTGTGTGTAATGAAATCCAAACATAGTATTGCATATACCACAATCAAAGCTAGTGATGTATGTAACACACGGTTATCTTGGTTTACTGTACAACAGAAGACAACAATGAATTTAAAAAAATAGAAAAAATAAATAAATGAAAATAAAAAATATATCCTTTAAAATCATCATGGTGTTACAATAATTACATGTTTATATTATTTTACCATCATATATATCATACAATTCTGTTTTATTATTTTTTAGAACACTCATCACATCATGTATGGTTTTAACCACATATATAGATAATGTTATCAAAAATATATTTCATACTTACTTGTTTGGTATTAAAAAAATTAAATTTTGTTAATATGATATTAATGAAATAATCCATTTTGTTTAAATTAATTTGGTTAATTATATCAATGATATTAAAAACAATCTATCATGTCCATTTTTATTATTCTAAATCGAAGTCCATGAAGAAATTATCATAATTTAAAACTTTATTTGACCATATATTGAGCTATGTAACCTTCATTCAACAAGAATTTTAAAGAATAAATTTTTCTACAACGATAAAGACCATTGGAATATTTTAAAACACCATTGACCAATATCCATATACAGAATTTTTTTGGTATTTTTTCCTTGAATAAATCTACGAGGTTGATATAATGTGAAAAAGGTAATAAATCGATGAAATATAATAATCAATATTGATTAATATAAGAAATAAATATTAAAAAATTTCTATATCACTTAAATAACATATATAAATGATCTTTTCAAGTGGTCAATGGATTTTCCAAGTGATTCTGGACCAGATATATGGGACCTCCCAAGCCACATAATTTTTTTATGTGATGCTTTCTCCCTCTCTACCTATCTTTGCCTCTATATTAATCACATATACTCCTTATATTTATATATGTGTGTGTGTTTTTGTGTGTGTGTGTGTGTTCCATAAATATAAACCTTTTTTATTTTCCCCTTATTTTTTATAGATATAAAAGTTTTTAAAATTTCTTAATAAAGCGCTTCTTTTATGAAAAACCTATTAAAGGGCTATTTTATATTACTTATTTTCTTTCATATTCCTCTCCAATAAAGGTTTTATTCTTATATCTTTTTAAAAAATACTAATAATTTTAGCAAAATATTCTTTAGTTTATTTATGTTTTAAAATAAAATCCCCTTCACTTATTATCTTCCAAGGTTCTTCACTCATTTATTAAAACAATGTTTAAAGGGTTCATTTCCAAACATACGTATTCACTCATTTCTCATGATTTTTTTCTTCACTTTTTCCTAATCATAATGAAAAATACCTTTTTCATGAAATAGTGAATTTTAAAAAAGAAACAAATTTTTCATTTTTCAAATCCTTATGATATATCATTAAATTATTATTTAAGACATGATTACGTATCACATATCATCCTCATTAGATTTCTTATACTTATATATTTTGTATTGACGCATTATATTTAAACCATAAAAATGTATATAGTATGATGTAATGGGTGGTATAATAGTCATACATACCCCATATTCAATGGGTTATGTTCTCAACTCATGATAATCTTTATATATAAGAGGATAATTATTCATAACACACTATGCTATATTTTATGTGTAGTGAGACTTGGATTATGATTATATTTTCATGATTTATTTTATTGACACATATTTATGATTACATAATATAGTGATATTATTACCATTATTCCATGTTTCCATGCTTATGATTCTTCTATTTTTCATAAAGAAAATATTCTTCTTGACTTTTGTTTATTAATTTATCATTATTATATACTTTTATTATTCCCATTCTGCGATTTATAGCACAATTTATTCTCTTTTTTATATTTCATGGGAATCCAATATAGTGATAGCAGTTAAAATATATATAGAATAAAATCATAGATATATAAATTAATAGGGTTTATTTTAATTTTATGTTGGTGTATCTACTCTCCAAAATGTAATCGAACTAAATATTTCTAGGTTATTTTATGGTTAATTATGTTAAAATTAATATAATGTTATGTTTTTCTGGTGAGTGTTATTATAAATTCCATTGTATAGTATATATACCATGTCTATTTTATAATTGAACATAGTCTCTATCCATTAAAAACCATTATAACACCTCATGTTTTTATGATATATATTTCTTAAAATAAAATAAATTTATGGGATAGTTTGTGATACATGAATCTCCATGTTTAAATGAACTATAATATAGTAAACCTTTATAAAAAATCTATTAAACTGGTGTAATTTATAAGTGTTACATAATTTATAAAGATACTTATAATGGTTTTAATTATGAAAAATATATTGATAAATAAGTAATCATTTTTTTAGTAAAGACATTATATAATTTTAAAATATAATTCTCTCAAGAATAGTTTATATTTTGTTTTATAGGAAAATTATTTAATTAATTTATATATATTTTATAAAATTTAATTGAAAAAATAAAATTATTTTTTTGATATAATAATTTAAAAATTATAATATAGTGAATTTTTATAAATTTTCTGAAAAGTTTAAATTTTCGATGAATAATGAAGAATAATAATATTTATTGAAAATAACATGTTCATTTGAAGAATTTATAGACTATAATTTTTTTAATTTATTTAAATGTAAAATTTGATAATTTATATTTTTAATAAAATAATTTTTGTCCATTGAATCAATTTTAATTTTTTACATAAAAACTTTTTATAAATAAGAGAACATTTTTTCTAGAAAACAGTTTTTTTCATCAAATTTAGCAGGATTAATATTAAATTACATTATTTGATAAAGGAATATTAAATTTTTTAAAATGAATTAAATATTATTAATTATAATAATTAATATTACTTTATAAGGTAATCATAACTTTTGGTCCTAATGAATTGAAAAATAGTAAAAATATATTACCACGGTTGTGGTAAAGACGAGTTTACCTAGTATATGTGGGTTAAACAAAGATATATATATATATATGTATGTTTTCTAATTAAATATATCTAAATAATATTTTTATCTATATTTAGATATAATAATATCTTAAATTTTAGTCATTATACATTTTGAATCATTTTCATAGAGTATGTAATTATTATATTTAAATCTTTTATGATATTTCAAGTGTGTCCCCTCCCACACTTATAAAAGGAAACCCATCCTTTCTATTATTTACAAAAAAATTGAGACATATGTCATGACCAAAAAATTCCTAATTCTCTGTTTAAATTCCCTAAACAATAATTATTAGTTATATACTTCATAAAAAACCATTCTAATTCCCAATATGGAAGGATAAAAAAGAGGGATAAAAAATAAGAGGTAATCATCCCACCCAACCTCTTTTAATTTTTTTTTCATATTTCTCCTATAAATATTAGGAATTAAGAGTAAAATAAAAACTTTAGTAACATATGTATACTGAAATTTTATTATTATCATGTAATAACCTTTATTTTCCCACTTACCTCTCCAATGGAATGTGAAAGTATCGCTCATGCATACATATGGACTTCCTCCTCTACACGGTGATACAACTCATTTAACGTCATCATATTCCATGGAAAGTAATTATGACAGGTTTAGAGTTAATATATAATATATTTATGAAATTATTATTATTATTTTGTTATAATATCATATATACCTTTTTACCGTCTAATTCACTGGAAAAAGGCAAGCCCACTCATGCGTACATGTGGACTACCACCACCATGAATCGATGTGACTTTTTTAAAATCTGGATACAAATTAATGCTAAAAAGGATATTTTTAATGAGTATATATGAAATATATGTTTTAATAATCATTATATTAAAATAAATTTTTATTTTACTTTCTTTAATTCCATCCATTGAAAAGTGTAATCAACATTCAGGTATACATTTGGTCTACCATCTCCACGAACAACAGAATTCATTTTTATGTCTATTCGTTTTATTGATGAATATAAATATATGTATGTATACCCAATATAAATTAATGTTTTATCATTGTTAAATTTTTTGATCTATTTTATTCATGATCAATAAACAAGAATCAGAACCAATGAACTCAAATTATAATGGCGAAAAAATAGTTATCACATAGAAATGAATATTTTATTAAGGAAATCAAAATAAATGGGTATTATAATTTCATTAGTGGTTATTATATGATATTTTACATATGTATATGATTAAATTATATATGTGTAGTAAATATTAATTTATTATATATAAGGTTAAATAAATTTTTATGTAATTTTATTTTTTGGTAATAGATTTTGGTTACAATCTCAATTTTTATGATTATTTTTTATAATTAAATTTTTTATGACAAAATTTCATGTTATAACTCTCAAAAACATCCTTAACATTCCTATAGAATAGTTATTTCTTGATATTACATTTTTTACATTCATTTTTTACTATTTAATAACTCAAGATACAGAATGATTTTTTAAATGAAAAAATAACACTATTTTCCTCTTTAGTTGGAAATCATTTTTATTGAATATCCATTTTTTCTAAACATTTTTTTAATAATTGTTTTTTTTCTAATAATTTTTTTTTAAATTAATTTTAATCAATGTTTTTCATTTTTAAATTTTTTTAAAAGGAACCATCATTTAATTTTTCAAATGAGTTACTTTTGACTTTTTAAAAAAAACGACAAAGTGGTTATTTTTCACACACGACATTAATGAAATTTTCTATTAACATTCCTACTCAATGATTTTTTAATTTAATTACATTTTGACAAGATTATTTTTAAAAATGGGTTTTTTGAAATTATTTTGGACATTTTTATATTTTAAATAACTGACTTGAAAATTAATTGTGTATTTCCCTTAAAAAATATTTCATGAGCTCTTTTAAGGAACTTTAATTTATTATTACATCCCTTGATATTCTATATTATTTATTAGGGATATGGTCCAAGGATTCCATTATTATTATTTATTTGATTTGTTTATGATTATGATGACCAGATATTTATGAGAACCATTTATTTTCTATAGTAATTCTTTGAGGAATTTTTGAAATGTTTCTATAACATATTTTCCATTCACAGGTTATGATATATGATGAATTTATTGTGATTTTTTGGAAGACATATAAATGTATTTTAATTATGTGATGGGTGGGCTCAAAATTATATTTCCTCCAATTGATTGGAAGAACCAAAATATCTTCTGCTAAAATACGGTCTGGAATGGGAAGGTAACCCAATTCAGTAAGGTATTATTTCCATTATTATAGTATTGACAATGAGTATTATATAAGGATATGATGTAATGTGGATTTAACACAATACACTATTATTTTCTTGGTAGGGATCCTTTCCAATCTAAATGATTTTAAAATTTTATAAGTATGATAAAAACTTATTTATTATGAAAATGGAATGATCTCATGGATCATGTTTTTTGCATTCATTATGATTCATGTCTTATGAACTACCTGAATTTATAATACGATTTAAGATTAAAATATTTGATATGTAGGGTACGAGTTTCAATTGTTAATATCTTGTTCTCATTACCTTATTTTCATGTTTTGTTTAAGTGATTGTTATTGTCACCCTTTTTTTACTTACTGATCATATGAGCTCACCATTTATTTTGTTTCCTTTCCATATGTTATAAATAAAATATTTAATTTTAAAATTTATAATATGGGTGATATTTATAAAAAAAAATAGTGGGAAATGATGTAGATATCTTGTGAAAAAATTGTTTCAATATGAATGTTTCCAAAGGCACTAAAACTATATGATTTTGGATTGGATTATATGGTTATTTAATTAATATTCATATATTAAGATTTAATATCTATGTTTGAAAACTATGGGTTTTTATAGTTAGTATCAGAGAATGGTTCATTAACCATTGAAAATAGGTAAGAGAATAATTTCATGATAACCATTAGGATAATATAATATTTAGCATAATGTATATTGTTATTGTAAAGAATGTATAGTGTCATTCCATACAATAAATGAATGTATGGATGCTATAAGTGGATGTGGTTTTGTAAAATACGTATCTACCAGTAATGACCCTAAAAACAGTAGTTGATTATATATTAGACTTCATTCTTATTATAGTGGGTATTCCCTTACTGCATGCCCAGTTTGACACTCATGGGGGATATTTTTTGATAATTAACATTTAATTTATTATTCATTAGGATTATTTGAATAGATGATGGCCATGGATGACATATGATTAAAACAATGTGTCAATATGTTGAAATATAGATGATAAGATTTAGACATACTATAATTGGGTCTTCAAGATTATATGGTTTCCCACTATGATTATTATAACTCAGACTATATTTTTTAGTTTTATAAAATGGTTGGCACTCAAAATAACCATCGTAAAACTAAATGTGATGTTAAATGAAATTATTTTACTATTGAGAAACCAATGTTTGAGGTAGATAGATTGTTAAATATAATTTTTATAATCCGAAAACATTATTAATCCATGAATCATCCCGTTCTTATAAACGATAAATGTACAGAATAAATTTTCTGAGTCCATTTGGAAACAGAACGATTCATTTAGTAGGTTTTCTTATACACTAGAAGATGAGATATAAACTAGTACTATTATGAATATATTCTCAATTATCCATTTTTGGGAACATAAAAAAACTATTTTACATGTTTATCATTTGGAATAAGATACATATCAACGGTAGACTATTATTAAAAACATTAGTCCACATGATGAAAATAACACTATGGATTTTGATGAGTTTAAGTGTTTATTTTAAAAAAAGTATTTCCCTTATATAATTCATACCCAAATGGGAATGTAATTATTTGTGATTGAATACAATATTGATGAATCTATTAGTACATATGGGTTAAATTTTACAATACTTGAGTTGTATTCTTATAGAATTATCATCCAACATAAAAGTAATATTGATAGATTCTTTAGTGGTTTAAAACCATGTCTTATAAGGGTTTTATTCATAAAATAATTAAGGAGCTATGAAGAAATATTTTTAGGTAAAATCATGGGAGAAATATAGATTTTAATTAACAATAAATTCAATAATTTTTATATGAAAATAATGATGTAATTTAAAGTAAAATATAATAATAAAAACCATGGATAAGATAAAATGAGATAAACTTTCTGCTCAATGCTTGTAATTAAAAGAAGAAAAAATTGTACTAAGGGGAATCGTAAATGATTAAATTGTATAATAGATGTTTACAAAGTAATCATGTAACACCCCAAGCTTCTATGATACACTTCTCTTTGATTAATGTGATAGCGTGTGTTGTACGCAACACCGAGTTCTAACACACCATAACTAATCAAACTAGCCGTTATGAATAGTAATACCTACTTTTTGAAATTATATATATTTTATATTTGAAAATGGACTTCATTTTTTGATTTGGAATATCGATTTTAGCCTAAGTTGGAATTTTGGTACTTTTCGGATAACATTAATATTTTGATGAATAGTGAAAATTAATAAATTTTAATTAAAAACAACTTTTTTAATCGAAATAATTTATATTGATAAATTATGAATTTGAGTGGTCTTAAATTATATTTAGAATATATTTTTACCATTTAATACAATGTTGGTCATTAGACATAATTTCACAATTAAACTGAACATAAACAAGTATCAATCTTTTGATAGTTATTATATCTTAAAAACATGCTTTTTGTTTTGACAACGGGAATTAATTTTAAATTAATTTCTGGCACTTCTGTGTTTTGAATTTAGAAAAATGGATTCCATATTTGGAATCAGTATGTTCAAATTGTGTAAATAGGTAACATTTATTTTTAGACATTTTGAATAATTACTGCGGTAAATATTTTATTTACCATGGTTAAGGGTAAATCCGGTAAAAAAGGGTTAAAAATTATATTATAATAATAAAAAATTATCATAAAATGCATCCTAAACATATTGGTTGATACATGTTCGACCATGGGAATCTTTGGTTCGATTTTGGGACCCCATGGTGCCACTTGTAACTAATAGGGACACTTTATTTTAATTAAGTTAAAATGAATACGAAAATGACAGAAGCATATATCTTTTAGAAAAACAATTTTTACATAGGGTTATATATGTTGGATTTTTGACTATAAATATAAAGTAGAAGGATAAACATATTTCCTACATAATGATATTTTATTTATAATTTTTAGACCTTAAATAATATAATTTATTTATGACACAATGATGATGTAGTAATTACCATAATAGTGAACAATTAAAATAATTGATATTATAAATACCCAAATAAATATAATTTGAGACTTTTAATGAATTAAACTAATTTTATAGGATAATATGACATATTATTATTGATTTAAGTGACCTTTTTCGAAGTAATCATTCTGTTATGAGTTTCACAAAAATCAATTATTGAATAGTGTCAAAATGACATAAAAGAGTTTTTAAAACAAATATTATATTATTAATTGATATTAAATTCCTAAAAATATAATGTTTGGCCAAGTGACTTATATAATGATAGGTGTATCATTAATGGACCACTTTATGGTCTTTTGGATGTATATAGTAAATTTATTAACTATATAATATAAAAATAAAAAGTGACAGGGTAAATGTCAAACTAATTATCTAAGAGTTAAAACTAAAAGATAAGGTTAATATAGTAAACCAAACCGGCCTAAATTATATTGGTTGAATGGTTTTCGACCTATCCCCACCTTAATCTTTTAATAATAAACTTTGGATCCATTATAAACCGAATATGAATTTATTATAAATTAATATTTCTAGCTTTTCCAAAGGTTCCCCTCACCCCTCTTATAAAAGGGCAATCCCCCTTCTCATTGCTTCACACCTTCAAAGCATTTTGGTTCGGCCAAAATCTGCCCAAATACTCTCCCAACATACCTCAATACAACCTAGAGGCCTTATTTTGATCAGAAATCCAACCTATGGATCCATTTTGATCAAATCAAAAGGAAGAACCCGAAGAAGATGCAATGATTTCACCACCCTTTTCCAAGTTCCTTTCTTCTTCCACTTCTTCTACCGTTGCTGTTACCATTATAAAATAATAACTCATGTATCATATATATATTGTGATGTTATTATAAATATGGTACAACCATATTCAGTATTCTATCCACCCTTTGAATAACATGTCACCATACGTGCGTACGTACGGCTTACCGTCTCCACGCCGTGGTGTAATTGTTATTCAATATATTATTATTTGGATGGGTATAATAGTGATGTGTAACTCATGTAAATAATAAATATAACATGTTAATGATTCATTATATATGATATACCATCCATTTATATATTATTTTAATATCAAATTAATGATATTGTCACTCGTGCTTACGTATGGAATACCGTCTCCACGAACGCGATGAGATTCATTCTCCATCGTATCCATTCAAGTATAATTATCATTTAATGATTTAAAAATAATGTTTAAGGACTTTATATCATTCTGTATATGAATAATATACAACCTATCCATGACAAACATGTCTTATGTAACAAAACATATAAAATAAAACGAGTAAGTTAACACCCAAAACAACGATAATACTAAGATATTATTAACAAAGCAATGTTAAAAGATCATATATGATATCATATGAATGTATATGATTATTTTATAATTTAATAACAATTATTTCACTATTATACAGAAGTTTAACCTACCCCAACCAAAGAAAAGTACAAGGTAAGGGTTATTTCACAATCTCTTCATTATCCGAGTTTGTTTATACATTATAATCTACTGGGATCTCTTTATCATCCATATCCATGTTTCTTCAAAATGTATTTCAAAACATTTTTACTATTCGCAATAATATGGGTTAAAGTCATTTATACCCTTGTTTGACTTTTTATAAGTCCTTTATAAAGTAATCTTTCTGTAGTTTTCCAAACAAGGTGCTTTTTAACCTTTTCGACAGAATTAAGGTAAGAATGTTTTTGTTAACTTATACGGCGGGTGTGGTTATTTTCCACCGTTATAAAATCGTTGAAGCTTCCCTTACAAGCTTATAATAATATTTTCAAAGAAAATGTTTTATTTCATAAATATATGACTCTGAAATGATTTAAAAATAGAAAGAGATATTTCTCTAAAAAGAGTTTTGATGTCATCTATGTCAACATCCTTTGATGGATTTTACGCTTATTTGGAATTGATTTATTATGATACAAAACTTCTATATTGTATTGAAGGTTTTGTGATATGTTTGACTATGGATATGCTATTTTTATACCGTTCATAGTTAATGGTGAACGTATTGGAATTTCGTATGCTAGTTTTAATACGAATGTTTATGTTATGCTTAAACCTTTTCATATGGGAATGCATTGGACTTAATATGTGATGGGTGGAGCCTGATATAGCTCCTCGATGCATCGGTAGGTCTCATGAGACAAACTAGTGTCTTGGAAAAAGGCCTTGAAAAAATCTTATTTGTAGTCTTGGCACGAGCCCTTGGCTATGTGGTTATGATAGTCTCGCATTATGCATTCCATCATTATGAAAGTGGTAATTGATATTGCATGTGATTATTCGATTAGTAGAATATCCATGTGAATAAGTAAATGGTATTATTTCATTTTATTTTTTCCATACTATGTTGAAGTTCAAGCATTTAAGGCTTTTGTTTTAAGTTATACATTTCCTTAAATGTTTATTTTTATTTAAGAAAGTTTCCGCTATATTGTTATCCTTACTCGGAATTTGAGCTCATCCCTTATCTATGTTTTATTTTTTCCCAGGAAGTGAAGAAGTAAATTATGAATGACCTGTAGGGATATTCTGCAGGGATATGAGTGTGGAATATGGATACAATATGTTGCTGTAGTAGTTTTTCACTTTATGATGTAATGTAAGACTTCTGAATATATCTAGTGTTTCCAAGGCTACTAAACCAATCAGTCTTTCGATATTTGATCTTTCTTGTGATAATGCCATTGTTATGTAATAATGCACCGACTCTAGGTTACTAGGTTCGGGGCATACAGTTGGTATCAGAGGAAGTTTAGTAAAAACCTTGGAAGCTAGATTTAGATAAAATTTAATTAGAGCACGTAGACCTAAGATGAACTTTGGGGATTAGTATAGAAGAACTTCCTAAATTTTGGTATTGTAGAGATTTTGTGAGTTTTCCGAACAATACATCCCTGTTTGGATATGAGCAGGTAGAGGTGGCTCTGGCACAGATATACCTAGGGGTAAAACCCAAAAACACCGCTTTGAGCTAGACTCGAACGGGAACTGGTGCACGACAACGAGCCTTACTGCACTCTTGGTTATGACACTTCCGAGGGATATGCTTAGGATCACTCTCATTTTCTTTACAAATCATTATGAAGGGTTTATGAGTATATACTTACTCAAAGAAAAAATTCTTATGATTATGGATTATATCCATAAATATTTCAATTTATGTTAAGTATTTTATAAGTATGGGATAATGTATTTTGATTCATAAACTGATCTAGTCTATGCCATTGTTTAGAAATGGCACCTAGTGGAAGAAATGGAAACTGTATCAATGCACGCACTCCATGTAGGGATTGCCCTCCTACTCTAGATAATTATAGTGGAGCTGGTGATGCAACTCATGCCGATCAGCTGATCACCATACTGAGACAACTCACTCAGGTTTTGAATAATAACCTTACCCGTATGGAGCACCCTAATCCGTAGCGTGGAGGATCAATGTTACATCGATTCATGAGGAAACAACCACAAACGTTCAATGGGAGTACAAATCCCTTAGTAGCTGAGCAATGGATAAATTCCCTAGAGAAAATATTTCAGGCTTTGGGGAGTTGTGAAAGGGAAAAATTTATCATGGCAGTTTACCGCCTCACTGGAGACGCTGATCAAAGGTGGTCATTGATTCAAAACACGAAGGAAGATGATGAAGTATCAAATATGGAATGGAGGGAGTTTAAAGATCTGTTTTTAGAAAAATACTTTCCTCACGACCATCGAGCAGATATGGAAAGGAAATTTCTGAGTCTGAGACAGAAGGAGGACGAGAATGTCTCAAAGTATGAGGCTAACTTTACAAGCTTATAAAGGTATGCTAGAGATTATATACGTAACCCAAGAAGTAATATTGATCATTTCTTTGATGGGTTAAAACTATTTCTACGTCGAGCATTAGTCTCACAATACTTTTCATCATACGAAGACATTGTCTCATGTGCTATCAAGACCGAAAAGGAATTCTCTAAGTGTTATGACTTTATTGCCAAGAAAGAGAAGAAGAGATCTGCTGATCAATCTAGGAATGGAAATAAGCGGAAGAAGGGAAATGTTGAATATCCATCCTGTGGTAAATGTGGGAAGAAACACCCGGGTACTTGCTTGAAGGGAATGTGAGTCGATTACAAGTGTGGTGAAAAAGGCCACCAAGATCGTGATTGAAAAGGGAAGAAAGAATCTACCAATGTTCAGTGATAAAATTGCAGGGAGATGGGGAATTATGAAAATGAATGGCCTAAGCGTCAGGGGAACTTACCTCAGAAAATTCCCAGGGATCAAGGCCAAGCTTATGCTATCACTGCTGTTGAGGTAGAAGCTCCGAAAGACGTGGTGGAAGGTAATTTAATGGTTTCCTCATGTTTAGAAAATTCATTATTTGATTCTGGATCATCGCATTGTTTCATATCTTCCCAGTTTGCTAAGAAAACTAGATATTTCCAATTTGATTTAACAAGGGAGTTGTCAGTTAAAACTCCTAAGGGAAGTATCATTGCCACAAAGTTTTGTGAATCAGTCCCCATTAGAACACATAAATGATCTTTTTCTGCTGATCTGATCGTCATACCTATGATTGAGTTTGATATAATACTCGGTATGGACTGGCTTTCAGACTATGATGCGAAGATTTATTGTAAGAATAAAGAGGTTACGATTCATGATGATGATGATAAGGAACACCTTATCTTTAGAGCAGAATCATCACCACCTAATTCTTATTTAGAACCAACTCTAGTAGCTCAACTAAATTCAATTATAGGGGAGGAAGATAATGAAATAACTGTGGGTGAGGAAAGGAATGTTCAAATAGAGGATGTACCTGTTGTGAATGAATATGTAGATGTGTTTCTAGAAGATTTACCTAGACATCCTCCAGAATAGAAGTTGAGTTTTCCATTGATTTAATTCCTGGATCAAGGCCTATATCAAAGACCCCTTATAGAATGGACACTGTAGAAATAGTTGAACTAAAGAAACAACTATAGGAATTCAGTAATAAGGGATTTATTCGCCCTTGTGTTTCTCCATGGGGAGCCCCTGTTCTTTTTGTTAAAAAGAAAGAAGGATCTATGTGGTTATGTATCGACTACAGGGAGATCAATGATATAACAATAAAGAACAAGTATCACCTACCACGCATTGATGATTTATTTGACCAACTGCATGGAGCACGATACTTTTCAAAGATTGACCTTCGATCTGGATACCATCATTTGTGTGTGAAGAAGGAAGACATTCCGAAGACAGTATTTCGAACTAGGTACGGGCATTATGAGTTTACTGTAATGCCTTTGGATTGACTAATTCACCCTCTGTATTTATGGATCTGATAAATAGAGTTTTCAAGGAGTATCTCGGTGAATTTGTGGTGGTATTTATTGATGATAACTTGGTATACTCAAAAAGCTACGAAGATCATGGAAATCAATTGTGCATTATCTTGAAGACTCTGGGAAGGCAAGAATTATATGGGAAGTTTATCAAGTGTGAATTCTGGCTTCAAGAGATTTCTTTTCTTGTCCATATTGTCTCTAAATATGGAATCTATGTTGATCCTTCTAAGACCAAGGCAATCAAAGAATGGCCAGCACCAAAGAATATAACTGAGGTACGTAGTTTTATTGGTTTGGCAGGTTATTATCGACATTTCGTCCAGAATTTTTCCCGATTGGCTAACCCATTAACGAAGCTCACACGTAAAGGGGTTAAATTTGTTTGGAAAAAAGAGTGTGAATAATGTTTCGAAGAACTGAAGAGAAGATTAGTCAATGATCTTATATTGACTCTACCATCGGGGAATGATGGGTTCGTTATTTATAGTGATTCATCGAAGAAAGGACTTGGTTGTGTCCTTATGCAGAATGATAGGGTTATTGCCTATGCATCACGACAGTTGAAAATTCATGAACAAAACTATGCTACTCATGATCTCAAGTAAGCAGCTGTGATATTTTCTTTGAAGATATGGAGGCACTACCTCTATGGTGAAAAATGTGATATTTATACTGATCACAAGAGTTTGAAGTATATTTTCTCTCAAAAAGAACTCAACATGAGGCAAAGGAGAGGGCTTGAATTGCTCACAGATTATGATTATATGATACACTAACACCCGGGGAAAGAAAACAAGGTGGCAGATTCTTTGAGCAGAAAATACCATGGAGTATTGAACGTGATGAGAATTGAAAGGGATCCAATTTTGATGGATCTAGTGAAGATGAACATGGGAATAACCAGGGAAGGTGAAACATCAGTGCTTTTACAAATGGTTTCCAAACCATCTTTACTAGGAAGGATTAAGAGTTATCAGACCGATGATGAATAATTTCAAAAGAAGATTAAAGCTGTGAATGAATGGAGTTTGAGAGACTTTGTGTATGAAAATGGAATTTTGAAATTCAGGAAGAGACTTTGTGTTCCCGATATACCTGATCTAAAAAGGGAATTACTAGATGATTCTCATAGTTCAAATTTCTCTATACACCATGGGAGCACCAAAATGTATAGAGATTTGAAGGAACATTTTTGGTGGGACAATATGAAGAGGGAGATTGCTGATTTTGTTTCATGATGTATGGTTTTTCAAAAAGTGAAAGATAGAAGGCAACACCCTGGAGGAGTCATGCAACCTCTTCCCATACCAGAGTGGAAATGGGAAAATATTACGATGGACTTTGTCATGGGGATACCAAAGACTCCTAGAAGGAATGATGCAATATGGGTTATTGTTGATCATCTTACCATGTCAGCACATTTTCTTGCTATAAGAGAATATCTACCACAGGAATGTCTAGAAAGACTATATATTAATGAAGTTGTCAGAATTCATGGAGTACCCCTACCGATTGTTTCTAATTGTGATCCCCGTTTTACATCAAGATTCTGGAAGAGTCTTCAGAAATCCCTGGATACTGAACTTCATTTGAGCACTTCCTACCACCCTCAGACAGACAGACAATCAGAACGGACTATTAAAACCTTAGAAGACATGTTGAGATCCTGATCACTTGACATTCAGGGTATGTGGGATCAGTATTTACCTCTGGTAGAATTTTCCTAAAACAATAACTTCCATTCGAGTATTTCGATGACACCATATGAAGCATTATATGGAAAGAGATGTCGCACACCAACCTGTTGGGATGAAGTTGGAGAAAGAAAACTTTTAGGTCTAGAACTGGTGGAGGAAACAATGGAAAAGGTGAAGGTAATCCAAAATCACATCAAAGTAGCTCAAAGTAGGCAGAAGAGCTATGCCGATAATCGAAGGAAGGATTTGGAATTTCAAGTCGGTGATCATGTTTTCCTGAAGGTATCTCCATGGAAGGGAGTCATATGTTTTGGTAATAAAGGTAAATTGAGTCCTAGGTACATCGGACCTTTTGAAATTCTAGAACGAATTGGGGCTGTAACTTATTGACTGGCAATGCCGCCAAGTCTCTCCAAAGTTCACGATGTGTTCCACGTATCTCTATTGAGGAAATACATGCCTGACCCAATGCATGTACTCACCTACGAGGAATTAGAACTGGAACCCGATCTGTCTTATTGCGAAGAGCCCGTCAGGATTCTTGATACGAGAGAACAAGTACTGAGAAACCGGACGATGCGTCTGGTAAAAGGTTTGTGGAGAAACCATAAGATGGAAGAGGCAACGTGGGAACCCGAGAAACTTATGATGAAGAACCACCCGAGTCTTTTCAGGCGATAATATTCTAGAAATTTCTAGGATTAAATTATTTGAAGGAGGGGAGAATTTAACACCCCAAGCTTCTACGGTATGCTTCTCTTTGAATAATGTGATAGCGTGTGTTGTACGCTACACCGAGTTCTAACACACCATAATTAATCAAACTAGCCGTTATGAATAGTAATAAATACCTTTTGAAATTATATATATTTTATATTTAAAAATGGACTTCACTTTTGGATTCAGAATATCGAATTTAGCCTAAGGTGAAATTTTGGTACTTTTCGGATAAGTTTAATACCTTGATGAATATTGAAAAATACTAAATTTTAATTTAAAAAAACATTTTTAATCGAAATAATTTATATTGATAAATTATGAATTTGAGTGGTTTTAAAGTATATTTATAATATATTTTTACCATTTAATACAATGTTGGTCATTGGACATAATTTCACAATTAAACCGAGCATAAACAAGTATCAATCTTTTGATAGGTATTATATCCTAAAAACACGCTTTTTGTTTTGACAGCAGGAATTAATTTTAAATTAATTTCTGCCACATCTGTGTTTTGAATTTAGATAAATGGATTCCATATTTGGAATCAGGATGTTCAAATTGTGTAAATAGGTGACTTTTATTTTTGGTCATTTTGAATAATTACTGCGGTAAATATTTTATTTACCATGGTTAAGGGTAAATCCGGTAAACAAGGGTTAAAAAATAATATTATAATAATAAACAATTACCCTAAAACGTGTACTAACCTTATTGGTTGATACATGTTAGACCGTGGGCATCTTTGGGTCGATTTTGGGACCCCATGGTGCCACTTGTAAGTGACAGGGACACTTTATTTTAATTAAGTTAAAATGAATACAAAAATGACACAAACATATATCTTTTTGAAAAAAAAAATTTACATAGGGTTATATATGTTGGATTTTCAACTATAAATATTAATTAGAAAGATAAAAAGATTTACTACATAATGATATTTTATTTATAATTTTTAGACATTAAATAATTTAATTTATTTATGACACAATGATGATACAGTAATTACCATAATAGTGAACAATTAAAATAATTGATATTATAAATACCCAAAAAAATATAATTTTAGACATTTAATGAATTAAACTAATTTTCTAGGATAATATGTCATATTATGATTGATTTAATTGACCTTTTTCGATGTAATAATTCTGTTATGAGTTTCACAAAAATCAACTATTGAATAGTGTCAAAATTGACATAAAAGAGTTTTTAAAACAAATATTATATTATTAATTGATATTAAATTCCTAAAAATATAAGGTTTGGCCAAAAGACTTATATCGTGATATGTGTATCATTAATGGACCACTTGGGGTCACTTGGATGTGTATAGTAAGTTGATTAACTATATTATATAAAAATACAAAGTCACATGGTAAATGTCAAACTAATTAACTAAGAGTTAAAACTAAAGGATAAGGGTAATATATTAACCCAAACCTGTCTAAATTTTATTGGTTGAATGTTTTTCGACCTACACCCACCTTAAATGTTAAATAATAAACTTTTTAGCCATTAGAAACCGAATATGAATTTATTATAAATTAATATTTCTAGTTTTTCCAAAGGTGCCCTTCACCCCTCTTATAAAAGGGCACTCCCCCTTCTCATTACATCACACCTTCAAAGCCTTTTGGTTCTGCCAAACTCTGCCCAAATACTCTCTCAACTTCCCTCACTAAAAACTAGAAGCCTTATTTTGATTATAAAGCCAACCTATGGAGCCCTTTTGTCAAATAAAACGGAAGAACCGGAAGAAGAGGTAATGATTTCACCACCCTTTTCCAAGTTCCTTTCTTCTTCCACTTCTTCTTCCTTTATTATTAACATTCTAAAATAATAACTCCAGTATCATATATATAATTTGATGTTATTATAAATATGGTACAACCATATTCCGTATTCTATCCAGCCTTTGAATAACATGTCACCATACGTGCGTACGTACGGCTTACCGTCTCCACGTCATGGTGTAATTGTTATTCAATATATTATTATTTGGATGGGTATAATAATGATGTGTAACTCATGTAAATAATAAATATAACATGCTAATTATTCTGTATATATGATACACCATCCATTTATATATTGTTTTAATATCAAATTAATGATGTTGTCGCTCATGCGTACGTACGGACTACCATCTCCACGAACGCGATGAGATTCATTCTCCATCGTATCCATTCAAGTGTAATTATCATTTGATGATTTAAAAATAATTTTTAAGTACTTGATATCATCCTGTATATGAATAATCTACAACCTATCCATGAAAAACATGGATTATGTACCAAAACATATAAAAGAAAATGAGTAAGTTAACACCCGAAACAACGATAATAATAAGATATTATTAACAAATCAATGTTAAAAGATAATATATGATGTCATATGAATGTATATGATTCTTGTATAATTTAATAACAATTATTTCACTATTATACAGGAGTTTAACCTACCCCAACCAAGGAAAAGTACAAGGTAAGGGTTATTTCACAATCTCTTCATTATTCGAGGTTGTTTATACGTAATAATCTACTGGGATCTCTTTATCATCCACATCCATGTTTCTTCAAAATATATTTCAAAACATTTTTACTATTTACAAGAATATGGGTTAAAGTCATTTATACCCTTGTTTGACTTTTTATAAGTGGTTTATAAAGGAATCTTTCTGTCGTTTTCCAAACAAGGTGCTTTTTAACCCTTTCGACCGAATTAAGGTAAGAATGTTTTTTAACTTATACGGCGGGTGGACTTATTTTCCGCCGTTATAAAATTGTTAAAGCTTCCATTAAAAGATTATAAGAATATTTTCAATGAAAATGTTTTATTTCATAAATATATGACTCTTAAATGATTTCAAAAAAGAAAGAGATATTTCTCTAAAAAGAGTTTTAATTTCATCTATGTCGACATCCTTTGATGGATTTTACGCTTATTTGAAATTGATTTATTATGATACAAAACTTCTATATTGTATTGAAGGTTTTGTGATATGTTTGAATATGGATGTGCTATTTTTATACCATTCATAGTTTATGGTGAAAGTATTGACATTTTTTATGCTAGTTTTAATACGAATGTTTATGTAATGTTTAAACATTTTCATATGGGAATGAATTGGACTTAATATGTGACGGGTAGAGCCTTCTATAGCTCCTCGATGCATCGGTAGGTCTCATGAGACAAACTAGTGTCTTGGCACAAGGCCATGACAAAATCTTATTTTTAGTCATGGCACGAGGCCTTGGCTATGTGGTTATGATAGTCTGGCATTATGAATTCCATCATTATGAAAGTTGTAATTGATATTGCATGTGATTATTCGATTAGTAGAATATCCATGTGAATAAGTAAATGAAATTATTTCATTTTATTTTTGCCATACTATGTTGAAGTTCAATTTTAAAAGGCTTTTGTTTTAAGTTATACATTGCCTTAAATGTTTATTCCTGTTTATGAAAGTTTCTGCTATATTGTTATCATTACTGGGCATTTGAGCTCACCCCTTTTCTATGTTTTATTTTTTCCCAGGAAGTGAAGAAGTAAATTATGAATGACCTACAGGGATATTATGTGGGGATATGAGTTTGGAATATGGATACAATATGTCTTTGTAGTATTTTTTCAATTTATGATGTAATGTAAGACTTATGAATATATCTAATGTTTCCAAGGCTACTAAACCAATCGGTATTTCAAGATTTGATCTTTCTTGTGATCATGCCAATGTTATGTAATAATGCACCGACTCTAGGTAACTGGGGTCGGGGCGTTACAAATAAAATACTGATGTGATGATAACAATTATTTAGATAACGATAAAGATAAATCACTAAAAAAATGCCCCATCCACACTCATGTATTTTAAATGAAATGATTATAAGAACTGTGATAAACACTTCTAAAATAGAAATGTTAAAAATAATGAATAATTTTAGTAACATATTAAAACTATAGACAAAAGGAAATCATATGTTATCACTATTTTATATGAATGGGTGTGATTAATAACTAGTTAAAAGTACACTTTCCTGACAATCTTAAACAAAAAAGGTATTATTTGATTCTGGATCAATCAACTCATTTATATCTAAATATATTTCTAGGGGTATCCTAATACAACCTCAATTATTATATGATGAAGTAGTAGTGAAAACTATAAATGGTAATATGATTGAATTTTAATTCTATGATACTTTTTTAATTGAAATATGTGAGAATTTAATTATTGTAAATCACATTATTCTCGCATCAGTTCAATTTTGTGTTATCTTACACATGGATTGAATTTATTAAAAAAAATACCACATTAATTGTTGAGAAATAGAATTCAAATTTCATATTCCAAACTAACCAATGAGAATATATCAATGAAATAATAAATTGAAATTTTTTATATAGATCTTACATTTTGTATATGGTTTCTTATTCATTTTATAAATGGGGTTTCACCACATATAGTTGGGGAGAAAATAAACATAAAAGATATAACAATTATATGGGAGTTTATTGATGTCTTTGTAGAAGATTTTATTTATCTTCCACAAAATCGTGATATTGAGTTTTCAATATGAATAATAACAAGATATAAAAATATAAAAATATTTAAACTACTCCATATAGAATTGAACCTATTATGTTTACAGAATCAAAGAAGAAACTCCATGATATATTACAATGTATTCATTTGTAAATGATCATCACCTTGGGGTTCACCGATTCTTTTAGTTAATAATATATATTGATAAATGAGACTCTTCCTTGATTATTGGGAACATAACATGATAAAAATCCAGAATAAGTATTGTATTACCCCATATGATGACTTGATTGATCAATAAACCAGAGCTCAATACTTTTCCAAGACATAGATTCATTTTGGATATCATTAATTGAATTTTAAGAAGGAACATAAACCCAATAAAACATTCCATACAAGGTATGGAAATATTGAATTTATTGTGATTCTATTTTTCCATTCTAATTAAACCACTATCTTCATTGATTTAATTAATAGAGTATTTATAGATACCCTTGATTAGTTGGTTATAGTCTTTATACCGGATATTCTTATATATTTAAAGAAAAATGACTTTCATGAGGATAAATTGAGGAATATACCTAACACCTGATTTAAACAGAATATATATGAAAAACATACCATGTGTGAAGTGTGGATACAATAAGTTTGGTTTCTATGTCAAATAATCTCATGAGATGAAATATAAATAGATATATTAAAAGGGAATTATTTTTAACATTTTCGCAGTACAACCTCTATGATTGAGATCCATAGTGTCCTTTATTTATTTGGACATCACCTATTTTTTCTTGAAATTTTCAATTACTATTTAATCCACTAACCAAGATAACACAAAATGGGAAAAGTTACTTTGGATAGATAAATTTGAGTAAAATTTTAGTGAACTAATGAGAAGGTTAGTTAGCACAACTTTTCTTACACTACCCTATATTAGAGATGATTTTGCAATGTATAATGATACAGTAATGATTGGTCTGCGATGAATCATCATGCAAAATGATATGGTGATAGCTTTTACCTCACAAAAATTGAATTTTTATAAGCAACATTAAACAACACATGATTTATAGTTTCCTATGGTAATGTTTTCATTAAAAATATAGAGGTATTATCATTACAGCGAAAGGTGTGAAATATATACTGACAAAATTTCTAAAGTATATATTCACTTAGAGATAGATAAATATGAACTAGAGATGATGTTTAGTGTTGATTAAAGATTATGGATGCTCAATAAATTTCCAATATATGAAATAAAACATGGTGGTCGATGCATTGAGTTGAATGTATCATTCTATTTTATCTATAATGAGGATAAAGAAAGATCCCATTTTTTTTTCAAAGGATGGATATGGAAATCATGACGGAAGGGAGAAATATTACCTTACGTAAATGAGTGTTCAACTATATAACTTTGTGAATATTAAAAATATAAAAAATAAATATATATCGTTTCAAATGAAGGTAATGAAGTGTTCCTATGCACAATATTGGTTATGATAGAATGATTAGTTGTAGGAATCGTTTTTGTGACCTATCTATTTCAGATTTGAATGAGATATTGGATGAATCTCAATGTCTATCATTATCTATTATGCTTTGAAGTATAAATATGTATATTAATCTCAAAGAGTATTTATAGTTGGAAAACATTAAGATCCATATTAAAGATTATGGATCTTTTCGATTGGTATGTTAGAAAATTATGTTTCATAGGTAATTATAAGAGGATTTAACAACTATTACCTATACAAGAATGTAAATGGGAAAACATCAACATTGATTTTATCATCAAATTCCATAATAAATATAAAGGATATAATTATATTTATTATGTATTTTATCTCCTTAAAAATTAATCACATTTAATTATTATCAACAAATATGTCTCATTTATTATATTTTAATAATATAAATAAAGATGAGATATGTTTCATATAATTCCAATTTTTATAGTATATGGATAAGGATCCATAGTTTACCATGAAGTTTGAGAGATTTCTAATGTTGGACATGGATTCATAGTTATATTTTAGTGGTACATATCATAATTATATCAATTCATAGTCTAAGAGATACCTTAAAAACTTGTAAGATATGTTGAGATCCAATTCTATTTATTTCAATGGATCCTTATAATGATTTATACTGGAATAAGTGTATACATCTAATGTACTAAGATATATTTGAAAAAAAAATCTGTTGGTAAGAGATATATCTTAGGAAATGGTTAATAATGTGTTATATATTCAGTAACACATTAATGAAGCTCAATGATTATAGAAAACTTATAGTAACAACCATCGGTGAAATTTGAAATTTACAGTTAGTGAGATAGTATTCCCGTGACTTTATCCATAGAATAAGTTCATGAAATTTGGATATAAGGAAAATATGAGTCCTTTGTATATTTTACTTCCTATATTCTTGATCAAATTGAGATGGCGTCTAACCTATTTTTTCCCCCACGAGACCTTACTACAGTCCACGATGTGTTCATTGTATCTCTCTTAAAGAGCTACATACTTTATTCTTCACAAAAACTATCCTCATAAATATTATATATATAAAATTATAATTAAAATTGATAAAACTAGTACACATCTTTCATCCTAGAAAAAGTATTCAACGAAACAAGACTACTCATTTGGTTAATGATTTTTTGGATGTATTAGAAATTTGAAAAAGATATATGGGAACCTTGGGATGTGATTAAATGGATATATCCAAATCTATTTATATTTATGAGATATAATTTTGAGTGAATATTTATATTTAAGGTGGGTATAATGAAATATCCATATATTTTATGATATATTTCACTTGAAATAAATTTAATTTCTTGCATAACTGGCGATTCATGCTGCCCTTAGTCAAAATGAAATGTAATATAATATACTATTATAACCCTACTATTAAAATAAAATAAAAAATATGACAAAAAAATACTTATAAATATGTTTAAAAGTTTTATTTAAATTAAATAAATTGATAAATATGTACTCATGTTATTAGAAATGACTTTATAAGATTTAGAAAACGAATTTTTCATTAAATAAAATTTATTTCTTTTTCTTGGAAAATAATATAATTGATTAATTATAATTTTTGAATATTTATTTAAAAAACTAAAATAATTTGTTAAATAAGAATTATAAAATTATATTATAGTGATATTTTTGATAATTTTCATAAAATATTTATAATTCGACGATTGTTGAAAAATAATTATTATTTTAATTCCTTGTTCGATAAAAGGAATTTTCTAAATTTCTTCTATAATTTATTTAAAATAAAAATTAATTAATTTATATTTTTAATTAAATAATTGATAATATTTTAATAAATTTTATGTTTTTTGGTAAAAAAGCTTCTTATACTTAAGAAAACATTTTTTTTCAGGAAAACCGCTTTTCGTCACGTTTTACATTTATAATTTTAAATCAAATTACATCACTTATATCGATTGAACATAATGAAATATATTGAATATTTTTAATAAAAATTATTATTAATATTTAATAAGGCCAACTTAATTATTTTTCATAATGAAGAGTAAAAGTAATTAAAAAAATATCACGATTAAGGTTAAAACTGGGTTAACGGGGGTAAATATTGAGATAAGTGTATGTTTTCTAATTAAACATTTATAAATACAATATTATGGACATATTTAGTCCTCATGGTATAATGTTTTGTTTTATATATGTCCAGTTGGAATCATTTTACAGGATAATGAAATTTTTATATTTTGATCTTTTATAAAATTTCTTGTACGTCCACTCCACTACTTTTAAAAGGAAAACCCGAATTTCTATTTCTTAAACAATATTGATCCATATAACATGACTATAAAATTAGAGATTTTATACTAAAAATCAATATAAATGAATTATAGGAGTTGGTATTCGTAAAATATCATTACAAGGGTCCTCAAGAATGGATCTAATGTAGGAATACTAATGGAGAGGTAATCATCCAAACCGACATATTTCAATTTATTTCTTCTTATACCACCTATAAATCAATGTAATTTATCATAAAAAAATTAAATATCCAAAATATACTATATTTTTATTATTATTATAATTTTTCCACCTATATCGATCATCGTTTCTATCAAATGGGATGTGAGAGTATCACTCGTGCGTACGTGTGTACAACTATCTCCACATAACGATACATTTAATTTTACATCAACATCATTCATAGATTATTATTATGACAAGTTTTAGATTTATATATAATATATATAAAAACATTATTTTTTTAGATATAATATCATATTTACCCTCTTACCCTCCAATCTATTTGAAATTGATAACGTCGATCATGCTTATGTGTGGACTACAACTTCCTAGAAGCAATGTGATTATTTTTTTTCAATTCTATTTACATAGTTGGTAATAAGAATATATTTAATTAATATATATTATATATATTATTTAATAATGATATTTTTAAGGAAAATTATTATTTACATTTCCTTCATTACATTCATTAATAATTGAAAACATGTTCATGTGTACGTATGACCTATCATCTCCATTAACGGTTTAGATAATTTTTCTATATATACCTCTTATGGATGAATTTCAGGGTATGTATATATATATATATATTAAATATATATGATATTTAAATCCAAATTAACAATATTAATATTTTGAATCATATATCAATGTTCATGGCCTAGAAATATGAAGATGATATTCTCATGAAAAATGATATAGTTAACACCAGGAAATGATGAATTTAATAAGGAATTATTAAAAAGTAGGTTTTGAAATGTTATATGTGTATAATATGTTATATTTTAATTTTATATTGGTTTATGTTATATAATTTTCCTAATTTTAAATTTATTATATAATATTTTAGAGCGCATTCAATGGAATTTGATCTTGAGGTATTTGATTTATTTTATAATCTCATTAATTATCGTGATTTTTTATGATTTGGTTTCTGATAATTCAATTTCATTATATACCTCTCATGAATATCCTGAATTATTTTACCCTATACTTTTTTAAAGATATAATTTTTTCCCTTTAATTTTTTCTCCCATTATGAACTCAAGAGACCAAAAAAATGCTTTTATGAAAAATCCCTATTATTTCTCTCTTTGGTTGGAAATCCATTTACATCTACGTTAATGTATTCTAAAATGTTTTATTAAATGATTCTAATAATATCATTTTTTAAGGTTTTTTATCCATGGATCAATTATTATTTTATATATTAAAAGGAATAATCCTTTCATTTTCAGAACAGGGTAATTTTGACAAATTCCTAAAAATGTGAAAGTCATAATTTTTTCCTATAAACAGATTGAATTCAATTTCCCACCATCATGAATACTAAATTATTTGAAGAATATTTTAAAAATATTAACGGTTATTTTCTATAAAATTTATTTCTGTAATATTTTGAATGTTTTTAGATACTAAATAAGTGATTTTAATATGAAAGGAATATTTTCCTCAATAAATATTCTATGTGATCTTTTGAAGGATTTTTTATAATAACATCCCTTGATATTACCTTTTCTATTAAGGATACAATCCAATGTAATGATAATTTTATTTATTTATATGATTTAAGATAATTATGATGAGACATTTATGAGACCCATTTATTTTCCCTGAGTTTTTATAATTAATTGTTGAAATGTTTATGAAACATGTTTCATTTTCATAGTTTATGATATATAATGAATATTTTACGATCTTACAGAACACATATAAATTTATTATAATTATGCAATTGGTGGTCCTAGAAATTTATATCCTTATAATTTATTGGGAAAATATGGATATCTATGGAGAATATAAGGACTATAATGTGCAGTGAACCCAGTTAAGTAAGGGACACTATCCATAATGATAGCTAAGGGAGTGAACATTTATTACGGATATGATGGAATTAGAAGAGAAGCAAGTACACAATTATAATCTTTGTAGATTGTTTTTAATAAGGAAATTTGTTTATATGATTATATGTATTCGAAAATTTTATGTCATTGTAATTGTTATAGTGTCAGAGATCATGTTCATCGATTCCTTTATGGTTTATATCTTATGAACTATTATGATTTTTGTCATGAATCAATATTATGATCTTTGATATCTAGGGTATGGTTTTAAAATATTAACATCATGTTCTCATATCCTTATTATTATGTTATATTTATTTGTTCCTTTTTATCACTCTTTTTACCCTTAATAAGCATCTAAGTTCACCATTTATTGTATTTCATTTCCACATGTTATAAATAATGTTTTTACATATCATATATCTAATAATGGTTATTATAATGAAGAACATAATGGGAGATGTTGTATATATATTATTAATAAGATAATTATATATCAATATTTTTAAAGACACTAAGCTTTTATGATGTTGGTATGGATCATATCGTTTTTTAATTCAGATTAATTTTTTATGATTTAATATACATGTATAAAATATATACATTTTTATATTAATAATAGATATTATTTCACTTATCATTTCCACCCTACCTCCTTAAGAGGCTATGGTATAAAAACCATCATAAATTTCCCTTAAGCACCATAGTTTAAAAAATAACCCTATCAACCTCACTCGATTTTTATATCGACTCCAATAGAAGCCCCAAGATTCCACACTCACTAATGGTATGGAAATTAATGAAATAAAATTTATTAATTTATAATACCTATTTAGAACTAGTATTATTTTATATATGGTTGTTTCATAGATATTTCTCGAGTTTTTTGAATAAAAACATCATAGAGATACAAAAAAAATCAAAAAAAATAATGTTAAAGTGAATGAAAGTTGGTTATGCAATTTAGTGAATTTTTCTGAAATATATAGTGAAGTGAAATGGATAATAAAAATAGGTTCACCAATAAGTTAATATTTAATAATGGATTTATATAGTGAAAAATTAGTGGAATAAAATAATTAAATGATGACTAATCATTCATCAGAATGAATAGTAGAAGTATAGAAATAAAATGAAAAAATAATGAAAAACACCAAACTATCACTTGATGATATTCATTTCATATTGATTTTTCCAAAGATATTATATTATTTATAGAAATCATGAAAAGTATAATCTATTTGGGAGTATATATAAATTTGAAATTTTCCAATTTAAGAAATTTTGTTGAAGTTACCATGCTATAGAATCCACCGCTATTACCCATTTTTACATAGATTAGGGAAAAATGATTATCATGTGGATTAAAAAAGTATTCATTGAGTGAAAGAAAATACACATATTTAACATCAATTAAGAATGAACTAATTTCTAACTACTTAAAGAATCATATATAAAATGATTAACGAATTAGAAAAGAGTTAAGTAGTGAAGTGGGTCAGGAGGATCACAAACATCACTGAATAAACCTAAAACGTAAATATGAGAAAATATTTTGATTCAGTTCATTAAAATAAGGTAAATAATTTATTACATAGATTCATCACAAAATAAATATTCTATGTTAAAATATATATTTATTAGAAAGTCATGAAGATAAGATATCGAAGAATCTTGTCTATTAAGGTTAATTCCCCCTCCCAAGCTCTATATTCCACTAAAATACATCCTTGAGAACAACCCCTTTCATATAATTCCCATATTCCTACAACACTAAACAATATTTTGGAATTACAACCATATTTTAGATAATCAATGAATTATTATTTTCATACACATTCCCATATCAAATTTTATAAATTGATGCGTCACAGTCACTACCTCCAGTTATATTTTGAAATAGTAGTGAGCGTTGGATTTTCACCCATTTCACAATTTTTGTGTTTTTAGAAAAACCCTTCAACAAATTATTTCATTTACAGTACCAATTACATTCAACATCTCTTTTTTATGTTATCATGGATTCATTCTTAGACATTACGATTTCATGTAAAATTCTTATGAGCCTACATAGATTTTTTCCAGAATTTTATTCAATAGAAATATTGACTTTATTTTTATTTTAGAACCATGGTATAATCAGACACTTGAAATTTTTAATAATTAACAATATTTTTTGATACTTTTCTAATGTGTGATAAATAAATATCATCATAAATACATTGAATAATTTTCACATCATCATCCTCAATGAACCCACACAACTTTTCTATAATCTATATACCATGATGAGGTAAAATAATAGATTCCATCCCCATCATTATATTATTTGAAGCATTAGTAGCACATTCATCACCCATATGAATCCTCTTGTGACCCATAACTGATTGAAGGTTATGAAATCAATTCCTATTATCTATGATTATTCCTAGTAATTTCTTTCAGAACATGGTGTGTACCAATTTTAATCATTATGGATGAAGGATTAGTGATCAATGAGGATTCAAAATATTCTTAATTATAATATCCTATAAAACATAAAAACCATCAAACAAAGTCATTGTTCCTTAATTTATTTTTCATTATATTTTTGAAATATTATCTCAACCCCTTTAAATGCGACAACTAGCATAAGATCATGATTGTTCTACTTTATGTTAGGCAGTGTTGAGGTAAACATTCTCAATTGAATATTCTTATTTTCTATTTTCAAACATGATCCGTAATTCTTAGTCCAACCCTTGGTTTGATTTTCATTATTGAAATTGAGCTTGATCTCCCCTTTCTGAATTCACTATATTTGGATAGTTTTATTCGAATTTTTGTATTCCTATTTTAATCTGTGATTCATACTAGGTTTCAATAAATATATATTTTATTTTCAACACCTATAATCACAATTATTCAAGTTTATTCATTAATTTGTATTATAAAATAGTGACTCAATATTACCCCAAAATATATTTGTACATTATCTTATAGATGTAGGTAATTGAACTTATGAGCCTAAATTATCTTACATGATGTAATCTTCAAAATTATTTGAGGAGATTTAAATTATCTTATTATAATTCTCTTATATCTATATAAAATTACAAAAATATCTTGTCCAGTAATGCTATAAATTTTCTTATATGTTCCCCAACCTATTTTTTCTTATGCCCAAAATATCATATAGGAATTAGAAAATTGAGAAATGGAAAATTCATAAAGTCTTATTAAATGTGTCAAAAAATAAATTTATAGGCTCCATTTAAAAATGATAATTTAAAATTTCATATGGAAATTCACTTATATAATAAGAGATTCCAATTTTTTATAATAAATATCTACAATATTTAGGTTAAAAAAATAAAATTTTCCATAATGGATAATTGTAAATAAAGCATGAAACTCAATGATATTAAATATTAAAACATGGGATCATTATAATTACATGATGATTTTATTTCAATTATTATTGAATAAAAATAAATAAGAATCTTTTTATCTCAATTTTATGAGAAAATTAAATCAAAAATCATTAAATCAATTTTACTCTAAAATCACACAATTTTATTATAATATTAGAAGAATAAAAATATCTTCATTAATTTATTAATATTCATAAATTTCCAAATTAAATAACATTTCATTATAAAAAACCCAATTAGTTATATAAAGAGGATGTGTAAAAATTTATCAAATTAAGGCCACACCAAATTCCACTATACGTAATATATTTCTTATCCTCATGAAATCAATTAATCAAATTTCATAGAATATGCGTAACATTTTGAGTGAAAAGAAGAAGTTCCTAAAGTATCTAGTATTAAAGAAGTATTTTACCCAATAGACTCTCTCTATGAGAGAGGTTGATTTCTCTTCTCAAAAGATTTTTTTTGTAAAAATAATTTTTATAGTTTATGAAAAATATATATTTAATTTTATTAAAATATTTAAAAAAAATATCACTGTTCATATAACAAAACATCCAAACATATCTTGTTCTTTGTGAATATAAAAAATCACATAACTAAAAAAAGTAAACACAACTAGTGAATCAAGGATAATAGTAAAAAAAACAATGTGTAATTAACTCAACAACATATTTTATCTTAAAAAATAAAATGTTCAAAAGGATTATAAGTTCATTTCATATCCTATTTAAATTTATAGATTATATGTTTAAAATCAATTCATAAATTCTTAGAATAAATAAAAATTAAAAATAATTCAACCCAAATTTGACACTATTTAATGAATTAAAATATGGATATTAAAATTAATTAACAAATTAAATGTATATAGAAATAGATAATATAAACCACATAAATGTGGTAAAAAACCATCAAACATAATAAAAACATTAAACCACTTCATAATAAAATTAAAGCACGAAAAAAATAAAATTTGAAAATAGTTTCGATGTATTATGACGTATACAGCATTGAACAACAATTTATCACATTGAAATTATATTACTCAAACCTAATATCCTATATTTTCCGTAATTTCTAACATTAATTTGGATGAAATTATTCAGATTTTTTATTTTCAAAATGTAATTTCGATTTAGAATTTTATAAAAATGAAGGTGGTTAAGGTATTAAAAACTAAATATTTTTCACATTGTTCAATAATTCCATAATAGTTTTACAAATTTACATATTTTGTTTTAGAAAAATGATTCAATGTTATTAAATATTGATCTCCGTAATAACAATTTTAATACAAGATTTTAGTTTAAAATAAACTTTCTATAATAATTTTATTCTATCCAAACTGGCCAAAAATAAATTCCAGAGAGATATGCAAGGTTTTAAATTTATTTTAAATAGATTATAAACGTCCTAGATTTCACCAGTCATGACCCCAAACTGTCTAAAAATATATTTACTTTTTCTTTGAAAATGAAAAACCCTCTTACACCCCACAACTAATTTCCATCCATGCACATAATTTAATATAATAAAAAAGAAACATATTTCGGATAAAAATTAACTCATAAGGTAATATAAGGAAATAAGTATCTCATGAATTCATAAATAAAATTAATTATTGAGATAATTATTCAACTAATAATTGGAACTTGATTCCTTGGTGGTTAAATGAAAAGTCAGAATCTTTCAAAACATATGAATATAAACTTGACATCATTAATTTGGTGTATAAAATGGTTAAATAATTCAATATAAGAAACTATCCTTATAAATTAATAATATAATACTAATAACTGGAAAAGTATTGGTAATGGATTTATATATCAAGATGAAAACTTGTACAAAAAATGAGGTTTTGTACATAACCAGAGTAAGGAAAATGGCTATTTATTTAAAAAGAAAAAAAGAATATGTTTTTATTATGGGTTGCCGCCCATAAAACACTAAATATTAAGCCATCTAATGGAATATGTCCCTAAATATATAACCATGATCACTTGGAGGAATTGCGTTCTTAATAATTTTATTTAATTATTTTTAGTGGATAATTTATTACATATTATCACTATCTATAGAATTATTATGATAATAACCCTCCCAAATTCTACCAAGGATTTAGGAAAAAGCTTGATTTCCACTTGTGTTTCTATTCCTAGACACTAATTAATAGGAAAAAATTAATGAAATCAACTTAGATAATTCACCATGATGACCAACAACAACTTGATGATACCTCCCCACACACACACATACTTGAGGTGATTAATGAATATAATTAGGTATATGAGTCCTAAATACTTACTCATTTTCTTAAAAGAACATATAAAAAACTCAGGATACACACACATGAATAAATAAATTTTTCTCTCATTATATAACTTTTATACTCTACACATGACTTAAAATTGAATTTTTTTAATGAAATGTTGATTATATTAATGCTGAAAATCGAGAAAAACATTTATGATATTTGTAAGAATGATTTTTTTACTTTAAATGGATCATGATTATTAATAGGTATTAAAAAACTCTCCCATGATAAAGATACATTAGATATATCAATAACAAAAATAAAACTCTCAATAACATACTTACACAAGTTTGGGGGATTTATTTGTTAGTCGGACTCAGTGATGGGTTAATGGGAAGGGATTTCCACTTTAATCGGTGGATGAGTAGGGGTAAAATACAATATAGTATACTCTCAGTATGATAATAAATCTTAATATCAATAATATATAAAATAAAACAATAAAACTCATACCTAACCTCAATTTCATCACACACATATACAATTGATGAAACCAATGAAAGATATTTACATACATCTGGTGAAGGATGATATAAATACCATTTAAACTCATCCCGAAAAAAATTTTCAATAAAATAAATATGTTTTTAGAAAACCTCGTGTATTTACTTCCTAAAAAAATGAATCTCACCTTGAACATCAACAACATGGAGGTCCAGTTCACCCTTGGAAACAACTATGAAAACTCTAAAGACAACTAATAAAGGCATATAGACAATAATTATAACCTCACCTCTCTCTATAGTTCAAGAATGATATAATAAATGGGTATATTTATATATCCTACCTTGACTAATAGGTTCTCCACCATTATATTTAGATGATTGAAAGTCCTATTGGCTAATTGAAGAGACATATGTTGGATTCAGTTCTCTTAGTAAGGATAGTTTGAATACAGAGGTAAGCATCTAGTTTATACTATAACCTAATTCACAGAATAATTTAATATCCATTCATTATCACACCCTAAATTTTTTATGTAATCTACCATGGTATTTTACGTTTGGTATTATCCCCATGAATAGAATAACACAACCATGATCTTATATATTGATCGTATAATTCTTTTACCAATCCCATTTTTTATCCAAAATAATCTTGATAAATTTAACATATGATGGAGCATTGATTAATTTATTAAAAAACTATAATTATAGAATATATTTTAATAATATTTTCTAGACTTTATAGTATTATATATGAATATTATTGTTTACTCATTGTGTAAATGGAATTATTGTGGTATATGTTTTTTAAAACATGTACATTATAAACCTTATCCTTAATACATACATTATAATTACCATCTATTATTTTTTTAAAATTAATTTTACTGAATTAATTTATTTTTGTTATGTTTTTATTCATCATTTTAGTTATTTTGGACCTTATTTCACAATTTTACATGATTTTATTTTCTTTAATTTTTAAGTAGGTTTAGTGAAATACTCTATCTAAATTTCACATGGACACACCATAAAATTTCATTGAATATTATATAAAACAATAGTTTCTATAACAATTTCGTTCTCCCTTGTATCGGTTTTAACGATAATGAGAAACATTCCATTGTACATAAAACTACAGTCACTAGAAAGTTGTTATATTTTTCTTTTGTAGGTTTGTTATGTTATATGCTTGGTGTATACCTTTTTTAAAATCTAAAAAACCAAAACCAAAAAAGTATAATAGGAACTTATAGGTTCATAAAAAATTTTATTCTTATTTCATGGTGGGTTAGGGAGCCCATGGACAACAACGAGTTGGTTGATCACTCATTGGATTGTGGAAGCTAAATTTTGGTTATTGTTATAGCCTGCATGAAATTGGTTTGGTAATGTCTCATGGTTTCCATATTTCCTAGGAATTTTTTAAATGAATTATTAATTATATATATACTTGAAAGGTATGCCAATATTTGGGAAATAATTCTTAATATTTCAATACATTATATTGTGATTACATCATTCCAAGTGTTTGATATTTATGAATAATGTAGTACCGAAAAGGTTTTTCCCTTTGATTATTTTTTTACGTTCATAGAAAACTTATGTTTTTACTTTTGAGAAATTTAATCAAGGATTTATTTTTGTTCCCTAACTTTCATATTTGATGAAAAATAACCATGGGTTTAATCAACAAAATTTATATCGTAATGTGCAAGATAATTATTAAAAGTGTCTATAAATGGTGGGGAGGAGCATTTTGTTTTGGAAATTTCCCAAGATGTGATTTGAACCTATAAAATGTATGGTTAATTACTTATCCCTAATCCATGAAAAATCCTATGATCTTGTTTTGAGCATCAATAGTGTTGTTCAAAGGATAAAATTTAGTAATAAATTAGTTGAAAAGGTAGTCCCAAGTGTAAAATATATCTCATCTAGTTTCTAGAAAAAAATAATTTCCCATTAAATCAGGGAAAAAATTAAATATCATCATCCTTATATCCTCATCACATAACCCATGAAGCAATAACTACTGTATAATACTATAATAATATCATTGTAAATCTAATGAATCATCAATCATATTACTATTAAAAGTGGATTGAAGGAAAATATAAGGATATTTGAATTTATATATCGTAGACATAGGAGTGAGCTTTATACATGAAGAATTATAGTAAATAGTAGTAAACTAAAACTCATTAGTTATAAGACATTTTTTTACATGGTCTCTGGGATGTGGTGGATTAACATTTTGATTTTAATTAAATTTATCATATCATTAAAAAAATTTATTCCCCAAATCTGTTTTGGTTTCCCTTTTTAGGGTAGAAAATTGTTTCTCAATTTTGGATATTTTATTATTCAGTTCACATTTAATTAAACTAAATTTAATATTATTTTGGTTAAAACAAGATCATATGAGAACAAAATAGTTCAAAATAATTAGTTTTTAAGATTGTTAATCTTTTTGGAATTATTTATAGTAGATCATATGTTTTTTACAAATAAAGCCAAGTAGCTGGGTACCTTGATACCTGAGCTAAAAATAACATAGAGCGAATGGAATTCATGTTTTCCATAGGTTATAAAATTGGTCATGGTATTTTAAAATAATAAATATGAAATTATTTAGGCTAAAAAATATTTAAAGAATAAAAAAAAATGATTTTGAATGCTCAAAACTCAAAACAGATAAATTATGAGAATAAAAAAGGTAAACAACACCCAAATGGTACATCATCAAAAGACACAATATGTGATTATAAAAATATCAAAGATAAACTGATGTGATATGTAGAACACATCTCTACTAGACACCTCCATCACTCCGAGTCCCTTGGATTATGATCATCCCCCACCACTATGTGGCACCTTTACTTTACATTGTCCTAGAATAAGATAATATGAAAACTCTAAATGTCATAAATAGTATTTGAGTTATAAAGTGACATATTTTTCAAAAAACATTCCATTATAAAATCCATAATAATTAAACAAAATATTTTTAGAGACCCCAAACTTGACGTACATGGACATTACATTTCTTTTTTGGAATACTTAATACATAACAAAAATAGACACACAAGGACCGTAATAGTTTAGTGTCTTTGGAAACTCGGAATAAAATCTTCTAATCGTTGTGAAAGATCTTCAACATCTCCCAATAAAGATCTTCCCATTTTTGTTTCCTTATCTAAAACCTTTCTTTTAATCCCAGGGGAAAATAAAACATAAAAAAAGTGAGCTCAAATGCTCAGTAAGGGTAGGCATGGATAAAATATAACATACCATATACATTTGAACATAAAAAATGAACATTAAAAATATTGAGCAACGAAATAAAACATGGAAGTACATATGGAATAGATCACAATGGAATATAAATCATGATAAAATAGCATGGGAATAAAACATGTAATTGTGGCATCCATTAAGCACATGTAATGATTTCCATAGTAGCCAAGGCATTGCTGCCAAGACCATCTTAGTGGACAAAGTCCCGTTCTGAATCGAGTTCACTCCTCGTTTCAGTCCTGTTTTACTGAACCGATTTAACCTGCCATTCCAGCCATGTCTATCTCATGAGATATAAATCTTTACCCAATGCATTAGATGGAGATATAGGTCCCACCCATCTCATAATGAAATCATTCTTACATGTGCCACAAAATAAACATACATCATTCATAATAACCCAATAAATAAAATGGGTTTCATAAACATCATCCCATCATCACATAATACATATAAAAGAAATGGATATAATTTCATAATAAGTAAATTGAAATAGTGTAAGTCATAGAGACATTATACTTGAAACATACACATGTGAAATAATGTCATCTTAGATGAAAAGGGTTTTGATAAAACACTTGAAATGAATTCTTCAGGAAAATATCCTTTTTCTTCAAAATCATTTTCTTTTTACAAAATTTCATGCAATTTTAGAAGAAAAGGTTTTTGTTGAAAATAGTCATGAAATCTTTTAGAGGAAGTTTCATGAAAATAAGGCTTTATAAAACCGTAAAAATCCATTCATGTCGTATAAGTTAAAAATAACATTCTCCTCGTACTTTTGTTGGAAAAGTCAAAAAATTACCTCGTAATGTAAAAAAAAGAAATATTCCTTACATATCATGTAGTAAAAGTCAAAATGGGTAAAAAGGACGTTAAACATACATGAATACACTTTTATGAAAAATGGACATGGATGATAGAAATAACCCCAGTAAATACTTATGAATAAACAATCTCGGATAAAAACGAGATTGGAAGAGTTATCCCTTACCTTAGGTCCGATATGCTTCATACGTATCCAAATCTCATGTATAATGATTTAAATAATGTCATTGACTTATTAAAAAATCATATTCATTGTTATTATATCATA
Organism: Viscum album; assembly: GCA_963277665.1. Lineage (NCBI taxonomy): Eukaryota > Viridiplantae > Streptophyta > Magnoliopsida > Santalales > Viscaceae > Viscum > Viscum album. Next base: position 497,137,060 of record OY728120.1, read on the forward strand.
TATGGTTCACTTATGACTTTATATTATCCGTTCTTTTGTAAATTCATGTTAAAGTAGCATTTTGGGTAAAATCGTCCCATTTATCGTTCGTGTTCTAAATTGTAATTATTCATATGATTACTTAGATCATGATTACTTACATCCAAAATGCAAAACATTATATATATATATAATATATATTCAGAATATACATATATATAATAGATCGATAAATGGAAAGAAATACATCGTTCATGGAGACGGTAAGTCGTACGTACGCATGAACACTATTTTCGTTTCCTTATTGAATTGAATGGAATTAAGTAGATGACATACATATATATATATATATACATAAATCCAGTATCATTATTATGTCATATATTTGATTATTACTTATTATATATACTTTATAATCATTCATGAATGGTTAATCATTGAGAATGAATCTAATCGCGTCATGGAGATGGTATTCCGTACGTACGCACGAGCGATTATATCCTTCCCATGATCGTGGAATTTTATTGGAGTGCATGTATAATATTAATGAATCAATAATACTTTACAATAATAATATATAGTTATTATTTACCCCATTATACCCATCCAAGTAAGGTGGTGGTGGAAAATAGATTACACCACGGTGTGGAGACGGTATTCCGTACGTACGCACGCGCGGTGATTTCGTTTTCTGTAGGATGGATAGATGGGGAAATAGGGTTGTTTAATACTTATAATAACATATCATTATATGAGTGATACTGATGAGACAAGCTATGAAGAAGAAGTGGAATAAAAAATAATGGTGAAAGAATCGGTAATGGAAATTACCTCTTCTTTGAAGCGCCTCTTTGAGACCTCCTCTTAGGGCACTAGAATTGGTCATTGAAGAAGACCAGAACCTCTAGGATGTTTATATGGAAGTGGAGAAGATAATTTTTCAGGGGTTGGACGAGATTGAAGGCTCAAAGTGGTGTGAGGAAGAGAGGGAGGAGGTTCCCTTTTATAAGGGAGGAGAGGGGCACCATTGGAATTCTTAAAAATATTAATTTATAATAAATCTAACCCCACTTAAAAACCTAAAAAAATGACTCATATTAAACTATTAGATGATATAGGGTTTTAATCTCATCATCCAATAAAATTTAGACATGTTTGGATATTATTTTAAACCTTATCAGTTTGATTTATCCTTATTTAATCAATTTAATTTTATTTGTGGTAATAAAATTTAAATTTTAAATTATAAAAAATAATTACTTATTTGTTGTTAATTTTCCATAATTGGTTACTTTATAACATTATATGCCATATAAATTTAAATTTATAATTTTTAAATATTTTTGTGATTTTCAAACAATTTTATAGTATGTTATTTTTATAAAATAACAATAGTGTCAATTTTGACACTATTGATTTATTTGAATTTAAATAAAATATATATAGAAGATATGTTCGAAATAAAATCATTAATATATTCATAAAAGCTCATATGTATCTATGAAATTAGTGGATCACATTAAATAGTTCATATAATATTTATTTTATATTTTTTTAAAACATTTATTTGGTTTATCTCTTAATAAAATAATTACTACTACATTTTTGTATAATTATCTAATATACTTATTTGTTGCATAAAAATTAAAAATGAAATCCTATGATGAAGATAAATCTATTAAATTTCACAATAATACTTTTACTATAATTTATCATCTTAATATCAAAATATTTAAATTGTTATATTTATTACATTATGAAGGTGACAACATTGGCATCATTTAAAATAAAATAATATAAGTGTCATAATCACATTTATAAGGCTCCAAATGGTTATATATTAGGTAATTGGATGATTGAGGTGTATATATTCACTAAAAATAAGTTTTGGTCAGCTTTGTGGGCCTTTTAATGGGTATTATTATTTCAATAAAAACTATATTACTTATTTTTCACTTAATAAATAATTTCTGTATCATTAATGTATCACCATTAATGACAATTATTTCATCCCTAAAAATTATAAATAAATTATCATTATGTATATAATTTTATTATATTTCTTGAGACTATTCATGTTCGAAGTTTTATGATGTTTATCACTAAATTAAAATTATTATACTTATAAGATTTAAGAGAGTGACATGTTGTCACTTTCTTTGGTTTTAATAATAATTAAATTATTTTCATGGTCAAAAGTCCAAAAAATGAATCTAATCCGACTCTTATGTTATATGGGACTACTTTTAGCCATAAAATAGAATTTTGGCATGTTTTAGGGTAATTTTATAATATTATATTTTCCCTTAATTACCCAATTTACCTTTAACTATGGTAAATAAAATTTACCGTAGTTACTATTCATAATTTCCGAAAATAAAAAGTAGCTTATTAACATAATTTGGACCCAATGATTCCAAATATGGAATCCATTTGTCCAAATTCAATACACAAAAGTTGCTGATATTTAATTAAAATTAATCCCGTTGTCGGAAGAAAACATGTTTTTCTTTAAAACATTGCAAAAGATTGAATTTATTTAACCTACGAATTTAATGTAAAATCAATGATAATGACATAAATTATATTAAATGGTAAAAAATATTCTATTTATAATTTAAAACCATTAAATATTATAATTTAACCATATAAATTATTGCGATGAAAAAAGTTGTTTTTAATTAAAATATAGCGTGTTCTTACTATTCATCAACATATGAAAGTTACCAGAATAATATGAAAAATTTATCCAAAGTAAATTTTTATTTCCTGATTCCATAGAAGAATTTTATTTTGTCAAGGTGAACTTATAAAAATGTCAAAAACTATATTTAAAGTGGGTACGCCATCAAAAGGCGGCAAAACTGCATTTTTTGAAAAATACTTATTTTACCCGAAAAAATCATTTTGTTCTTATACCATGGTCTAGAAAATGTGTAAGATGAATAATAATGTTATAAAATTCAAAATTTAGTTAATACTATTCATAATGGCTAGATCATAATAATAATATATCGTTGTTTAGTAAAACTCGGTATTGCGTACAACACACGCTATCGAGGAAGGTCGCGATTGTGTGTAACGCAAGCCAAGTCAGGGTTGCGTGTTGTGAAAGAATCCTTTGTTGTTTCGTATTACAGAATCCAAACATATTTCATTTATACATTGAATATATATTTATATACTCAATGTTGCATAGAATAACTATTATCAAAATTGCGTGTAACACGATCCAAGAGTAGTGTTGCGTATACTGCAAGCTAATACGTTGTTGCATATAGCACAAGGTAATCTTGGTGTAGCATACAACACAAGAAATTAATGAAATTAAAAGAATATTTTTCATAAAATCTCGGGGTGTTACATTCTACCCCCCTTAAAATGAATTTCTCCCTCAAAATTTGTCAGGGTTATAAATGGTTTACTACTCGAAAGTTTGTTTAATAGAAACCCACATCGTAAAAAGGAATACCAAAACATGGCTTTAAAAACTAAAGTATGAAATGTAACGGTTACCAAAATTAACTCATCACTGGGTTTCCACGTAGGAGAACATAGGTGAAAATATGGATATGGAAGAAAAATCTAACCATCAAGTTCTGATGGAGAGTGGTAGAGAACATGGTTATGAAAAAGCCAACAATCACAAAGCTACTGATTTGTGATGATCTAAGGTACCATCTGATTCATCGGATATAAGGGAACTGGGACTAAATTTTTGGTTTTCAAGATCATTTCCCTAATGTTGATGAATTAAAAGAAATACTTGCATGATTTTGGTATAATCTCACTGTTGTTCGTGAATTGAACAATTTACACTTCATCCCTTAAAGAAATTAAGTTGAATTTGTTATTCGTGATGTGTTAGAAGATCATGTGATAGAATGATGGGTCATTCAATCTCTTTAAAAAAAAAGGTTAGCAAAAGTTATAAGTCCAACTTATGGTTAGATTAATCGTATATGGTTCAAAAAATGAACTTATACTTCATATACCATACCGCTTAATAAAATAAAACTAGTTTCTACTAACCAGGGACTTACTGTAGGCCAGTGGTTGGCGACAAAGTCCAGTCGCACTTCGGTTGTGGGTTCGATTCCCACAGCCTTGTCCGACGCGATGGGCTGTCGCCCATCCTGCAGGTTGTCCTTTTTCTAAAACTACATTACAATAACATCCCATCAATAATACCAAAAAAAAGTTATATCCTTAAACAATACTAAATTATGTCCAATATAATCCATTCCAATCTTTAGGCTTATCCAAAATACTTCTTTCCAAACTCATTTCATAAATAGAACGATTACTAAAAAGGTCATATAACAATCACGTGAATACCATCATTTATCCCTCATATATCTTGTTGGCCACATTCCATTCATGTGAATACCATAATCATGTAATCTCTTGAAAAAGGAATACTTATTGAATCTTAGTGAAAACATGAATGCTGTCAAAAGTTAACTCTTTCAACATACCAAAATCCTCAAAATTCTATATACTCCAATCATGATATCACTTAGTCCTTATATCAATCATGAGCTCATGAATACTGTCAAACATCTCGTTATCTTCTTATTCCTTCATTATGTGCATATCATCTACTTTACAAAAATATCTGAATAACCTACCATGGTTACTGGTACCATTAAACATATACTTTCAAATACATTTAGGAAAAAAATAGTGTAAACATCCTTAGATGATTCTTTATTCCATAGTACCATTAACTATACAACATAACTCTCGATAAACATACAATCATTCCAATACCATCTAAAACAACATACTCGGCTTAAACACTTCTTTCAGCTCATATATCATTTGTAGTCTCCTCATCATCATCCACATAAACACTACCCATATGACCATGCTGATTCTCTTCATGAGATTTTCCATTAGGGCATTGGTTTGCATAATGCCCGTACATTCCACATTTAAAACTTCTAATCATTGTTGACGTCGTAGCAATACCATTATCCTCATCCATGCTATTAACTGAACCTTTTCTTTTGCACTTACTGGCTTTGTGTCCTTCTTCTCCACACCCAAAGCATCTTCCAGTTCCTTTGAAACAATCTCCCCGATGCCTCTTCCCAAATTATTTACAAGAGGAAAATTGAGCTTTCTTTCCTCTATGATCATCATGAAACTCCATCTTTCTCTTATTATATGAGTCGGGAAACTTACCAAAGTTGAGATTATTGATCATATTATGAGATTTATGATTAGGAATAATAACTATGTTTGGACTTCCAGATCCCGTATCATTTGGTTTCTCATGACGAAAATCATTCCATTGTCTATCATATCCTCCATTATCGTGAATATTCCTATTTCCAACCATTTTCTAAAACCCAAAAAGAATAGTGTGAGAGGCAAAAATCATGCTACGGAAAAAATAGTAAAGGGGGAGTACCCTCAATATCTAACATCTTAGGTCAAATTCTATGATTGTTACATTAGTTCTAAGACTATATCCTATACGTATACTTATCCTTAGGGACATCCCTAGACATACCTTAGAAATATCTCTAGGTATCTCACAAATATTTTCACATCCTAGTTTCCAAAGGTTGACTAAACCTTTCCTCTGATACCAACTATAGAGACCCAAATCTTGACGTACATGGACATTACATTTCATTTTCGGAATACATAATACATAACAAAAATAGACACACAAGGACTGTAAAAGTTTAGTGTCTTTGGAAACTTGGAATACAATCTTCTAATCATGGTGAAAGATTTTCAACATCTCCCAATAAAGATCTTACCATTTTTCTTTCCTTATCTAAAACCATTATTTTAATCCTGGGGAAAAGAAAACATAAAAAACTGAGCTCAAATGCTCAGTAATGGTAGGAATGGATAAAATAAAACATACCATATACATTTGAACATAAAAAATGAACATTAAAAATCTTGAGCAAGGACATAAAACATGGAAGTACATATGGCGTAGACCATAATGGAACATAAATCATGATAAAATAGCATGGGAATAAAACATGTAATTGTTTCATCCATTAATCACATGTAATGATTTCCATAGTAGCCAAGGCATTGCTGCCAAGACCATCTTAGTGGACAAAGTCCCTTTCTGAATCAAGTTCACTCCTCGTTTCAGTCCTGTTTTACTGAACCGGTTTAACCTGCCGTTCCAGCCATGTCTATCTCATGAGATATAAATCTTTACCCAATGCATTGGAGGGAGATATAGGTCACACCCATCTCATAATGAAATAATTCTTACATGTGCCACAAAATAAACATACATCATTCATAATAACCCAATAAATAAAATGGGTTTCATAAACATCATCCTATCATCACATAATCCATATAAAAGAAATGGATATCATTTCATAATAAGTAAATTGAAAATTTTTAAATCATAGATACATGATACTTGAAACATACACATGTGATATAACGTCATCTTAGATGAAAATGGTTTTGATAAAACACTTGAAATGAATTCTTGAGGAAAATATCATTTTTCTTCAAAATCATTTTCTTTTCACAAAATGTCTTGCAATTTTAGAAGAAAAGGTTTTTTGTTGAAAATAGTCATGAAATATTGTAGAGGAAGCTTCATGAAAATAAGGCTTTATAAAACCGTAAAAATCCGTTCACGCCGTATAAGTTAAAAATAACATTCTCCTAGTACATTTGTCGAAAAATTCAAAAAAGTATCTCGTAACATAAAAAAACGAAAGATTCCTTACATATCATGTAGTAAAAGTCAAAATGGGTAAAAAGGACTTTAAACATACAAGAAAACACTTTTATAAAACATGGACATGGATGATAGAAATAACCCCAGTAAATACTTACGAATAAACAATCTCAGATAAAAACGAGATTGGAAAAGTTATCCCTTAACTTAGGTCCGATTTGCTTCGTACATATCCAAAAATCATGTATAATGATTTAAATAATGTCATTGATTTGTTACAGAATCATATTCATTGTTATTATATCATATATGGTTCACTTATGACTTTATATTATCCGTTGTTTTGTAAATTCATGTTAAAGTAGTGTTTTGGGTAAAATCGTCTAATTTGTCGTTCGTGTTTTAACTTGTAATTATTCATATGATTACTTAGATCATGATTACATACATACAGAATTTAAAACATTATTTATATATAATATATATTCAGAATATACATATATATAATAGATCGACAAATGGAATGAAATACATCGTTCATGGAGACGGTAGGCCGTACATACGCATGAACGCTGTTTTCGTTTCCTTATTGAATTGAATGGAATTAAGTAGATGACATACATATATATATATATATACACATAAATACAGTATCATTATTATGTCATATATTTCATGATTACTTATATATATACTTTATAATCATTCCTGAATGGTTAATCATTGAGAATGAATCTCATCGCATCGTAGAGACGGTATTCCATACGTACGCACGAGCGATTATATCGTTCTCATGAGCGTGGAATTTTATTGGAGTGTATGTATACTATTACAGAATCAATAATAATTTACAATAATAATATATAGTTTTTATTTACACCATTATACCCATCCAAGTAAGGTGGTGGTGGAAAATAGATTACACCACGGTGTGGAGACGGTATTCCGTACGTACGCACGTGCGGTGATTTCATTTTCAGTAGGATGGATAGATGGTGAAATAGGGTTGTTTCATAATTATAATAAAATATTATTATATGAGTGATACTGATGAAACATCCTAAGAAAAAATAATTGGAAGAAGAAATAAAGGTGAAAGAATCGGTAACGGAAATTACCTCTTCTTTGAAGCACCTCTTTGAGACCTCCTCTTAGGGCACTAAAATTGGTCATTGAAGAAGAACAGAACCTCTAGGATGTTTCTATGGAAGTGGAGAAGAGAATTTTGTAGGGGTTGGCCGATATTGAAAGCTAAAATTGGTGTGAGGAAGATAGGGAGGAGGTGCCCTTTTATAAGGGAGGACAGGGGCACCATTGGAATTCGTAAAAATATTAATTTATAATAAATCTAACCCCACTTAAAAACCTCCAAAATAGACTCATATTAGAAGATTAGATGAGATAGGGTTGTAATCTCATAATCCAATAAAATTTAGACATGTTTGGATCTTATTTTAAACCTTATCATTTTTATTTATCCTTATTTAATCTATTTATGTTTATTTGTGGTAATAAAATTCTAAATTTTAAATTATAAAACATAATTACTAATTTGTTGTGAATTTTACATAATTGGTTACTTTATAACATTATAGACCATATAAATTTAAATTTATAATTTTTAATTATATTTGTGATTTTTAAACAATTTTATAGTATGTTATTTTTATAAAATAACAATAGTGTCAATTTTGAAACTATTCATTTATTTGAATTTAAATAAAATATATAGAGAAGATATGTTCGAACTAAAAGATTTAATAGATTCTTAAAATTTCATATGTATCTATGAAATTAGTGGATCACATTAAATAGTTCATATAATATTTATTTTATATTTTTTAAAAACCATTTATTTGGTATATCTCTTAATAAAATAATTACTATAACATTTTTGTATAATTATTTAATATACTTATTTTTGCATAAAAATTAAAAATAATATCATATGATGAAGATAAATCTAGTAAATTTCACAATAATACTTTTACTAGAATTTAACATCTTAAAATCACAATATTTAAATTGTTATATTTATTACATTATGAAGGTGACAACTTTGGGATCATTTAAAATAATATACTAGAAGGGTCATAATCACTTTTATATGGCTCAAAACGGTTATATATTAGGTCACTGGATGATTAAGGTGCAGATATACACTACCAATAAGTTTTGGTCAGGTTTGTGGGCCTTTTATGGGGTATTATTATTTCAATAAAAACTATATTACTTATTTTTCACTTAATAAATAATTTCTGTATCATTAATGTATCACCATTAATGACAATTATATAATCCCTAAAAATTCTAAATAAAATATCATGATGTAGATAATTTTATTATATTTCTGTAGAATATTCATTTTCGAAGTTTTATGATGTTTATCACTAAATTAAAATTATTATACTTATAAGATTTAAGAGAGTGACATGATGTCACTTTCTTTGGTTTTAATAATAATTAAATTATTTTCATGGTCAAAAGTCCAAAAAATGAATCTAATCTGACTCTTAGGTTATATCGGACTACTTTTAGCCATAAAATAGAATTATGGCATGTGTTAGTGTAATTTTATAATATTATATTTACCCTTAATTACCCGATTTACCTTTACCTATGGTAAATAAAATTTATCGTAGTTACTATTCATAATTTCCAAAAATAAAAATTAGCTTATTAACATAATTTGGACCCACTGATTCCAAATATGGAATCAATTTGTACAAATTCAATACACAAAAGTTGCAGAAATTAAATTAAAATTAATCCCGTTGTCAGAAGAAAACAGGTTTTTCTTTAAAACATTGAAAAAGATTGAATTGATTGAACCTACAAATTTAATGTAAGATCAATGATAATGACATAAATTATATTAAATGGTAAAAATATATTCTATTTATACTTTAAAACCATTCAATATTATAATTTAACCATATAAATTATTGCGATGAAAAAAGTAGTTTTTAATTAAAATATAGCGTGTTTTTACGATTCATCAACATATGAAAGTTACCAGAATAATATGAAAAATTTATCCAAAGTAAATTTTTATTTCCTGATTCCAAAGAAGAATTTTATTTTGTCAAATATAACTTATAAACATGTCAAAAAATATATTTAAAGTGGGTGTGCCATCAAAAGGTGGCAAAACTGCATTTTATGAAAAATACTTATTTTACCCGAAATAATTATTTTGTTCATAGTCCATGTTCTAGAAAATGTGTAAGATGAATAATAATGTTATAAAATTAAAAATTTAGTTTAAACTATTCATAACATCTAGATCATAATAATAATATATCATTGTTTAGTAAAACCGGGTATTGCGTACAACACACGCTATCGAGGAAGGTCGTGATTACATGTAACACAAGCCAAGTCAGGGTTGCGTGTTGTGAAAGAATCCTTCTTTTTTTCTTATAACAGAATCCAACCATATTTCATTTATACATTAAATATATATATATATACTCAATGTTGCGTAGAATAACTATTATCAAAATTTTGTGTAACACGATCCAAGAATAGTGTTGTGTATACTGCAAGCTAATACGGTGTTGTGTATAGCGCAAGGTAATCTTGCTGTAGCATACAACACAAGTCATTAATGAAATTAAAATAATATTTTTCATAAAATCTCTAGGTGTTACAATATCATTTCAATTTAAATAACATAATTCATGTCATATAAATTATATATTTTCAACAAAACATGATTTCTATTAAAAACGATGTGGAGGATATATCTAAATATGATTAAATGATATTTTCATAAATTTTCAATATAATGTAGTTGGAGTTAATATAAAATATCTATAATTCGAATGGAATTTAATAAAAAAAATTCATGTATATCATATCCCCATGTACCAATAATTATGGTAGATTTGTTTCTGGTAATAGGATCCTCACACAACTCATCAGCAATCTTGGATTAATGTTTGCACAATTCCAATGACTCAGGACATCAAGAATCACTTCCCCATATATTTATGTATCTTTCCAACTAATATTTAGGGTATTGGAGTTTTCATTAATCCAGTTCTAGGGATTTTGATTATATAGTTCTTATCCTAATTACCCACTTACTACCCTGACTTACATGAGCTTTTTTCAATCCAAGAATCTATAAATCATTCACAGGAACATCTATTCAAAATAATATTCACCACATTTAGTTTTCAACATTCCTTTGTTATTTCAACACCAAAACATAAGTTTTTCATCAATTCATGCCTTTTAAAATCAAATTTCAATTTAAACCATATATCTCAAAAATAAATTTCCAAATATAGCAACAAATGTTTCTCAAATCTCCCAAAAATATTAAATTCCATTGAAATCATTTCTTTTTCAAAAACACCACATCTTTAACATAATCGTATATGTATAATTTCAAATCTCAGTTTCTAAAAGATTTAAAAAATCATTTCAAATCAATCATGCAATTAGTAGTTTCAATTGTAGAGAATTGTCACATAGATCTACCGATCTTTAATTAGTGATAAAAATGAAACATGAAATAGGAGAATTACAGAAATAAAAGATGATGAAGGAGAATATAAAAATAATCAAGGATTATAATACTCAATATTGGAATCCAATTAAATTAGAAAACATGAGATCATACTACCGGAAATTGAGGATAAAGGAAAAAATGAGATAACCAAAGAGAGAGAATTCACCAAATATCAAAAGACAAACTAAGTCATCTAGAGGAAAAGAAATCAACCAAAATATAATCCTATCAACCTAGAGTATGAGAGATGTAGGTGTATTAAAAATTCAATATTTTTGAGGCTAGAACATATAAAAACATTATATTCCTAAGGAATTCATGATGTGTATCCATGATTTATGACTTAAATATCCCATGTGGTGGATATGCCGAGAAATGTTTAAACATAGGTTAAAAATATTGATCCAAGTCATTTAAAATTTGAAAATCCATTCATGTTTTTAATAAATTTCATGTCATTAATTATTTCATGGATTTTTTGGAATTAAAGATTCATTTAATAAAATACATTAATATCTTGAGTCTATGCTATAGACAATAGACAATCAAAACATGATGAAAATAATTATAAAAAAAATATATCAAAATAGAACAAAATATAAATATCTAAATTACTTGGAAAATTTATATATGGAATCCATTAATTCATGGAAATATTCATTCCAAAACTGTAGTACATTTCCCCCAACAAAAAATCTATATCATTGGATGGACTGAAACACGACCAGCTAAAATAAGAATAAAAAAATTAGTTAATAACTACTTAAAAGAAGCAAAATAGTTGTTACAGTCTCCACACTATATATAATTTTCATCCCCAGAAATAACATTAAGAAAATTCCATTTCAAAGAGAGGGAGCCACTTCAATCTCAATAGTTCATCACATTAACATGTATCATGAGATCAATATCTATGTTTCTGTATAAAAATGACCAATGGAATCATCTTCACATAAGGAACCCCTGTCCTATAGTTAAGAAACCTGACTACAAGAATTTCCATGGAAAATATAGATCAACATCAAGATCTTTGAATCTTTGAAATTGATAAGTGTTTGGAAGACACTTTACATGCTTCGAAACATGAATCATTCTAGGGATCAATGTCAACTTTGGTAGAACTGTCAATGTTTATGAAATCTTGACCACTCCCAAATGGTCATCCCATGATCCACTAAAGACAAGAACATAATCAGATATAATTTTTTCAATAATAAATATAGTTTTACCTATTTTTCATGTAATCTTTGAATGATATGACATTACAAATTTTACTTTGGATCCCATTGGCTCCTAGAAACCTCTCTAGAAGTGAGAAGTGAAATTGGGATTCCTTTTAAGAAAAAATGAACATGGAACTCCATGAAATATGAAAATACTATGAATGTAGAGATGTCGTATGTCCTCAACTGTGGTTGTTTCTTGAATGGGTATAAATCGAGTTGATTTGGATTTACCATATATCACAACCTATATCACATTCGTTCCTCTAAGCGTATATGAAAACCCAACCACAAATTCCATTTAAATATCATCCCATTTCCAAGTTGACAGTAGAAGTAGTTCAATAAAAGGAAAATGTATCTAGTTCTTAAAATTTACCTATTTGCAGGTATAAAAATGATATAAAAAGGTAGTGATTTCTCATCTTATACCTGGTCATAAGAATCATTTCCATATTTTATAGAAAAACTTTGTGCTTCCTAGTTTTAATTTTCATTGTGAAGTAAGGAAATCCCCCACCATAAACCGTATCACATGAAAAGGAACAAAATACTTGTTTTGTAAACATATGATACCCATTTATGATATTTACCACTCACCGATAGTCTCCCGACCAAAAATAGAGTCCCTAATGACACAAAATTAACCAGATAGAAACGGATCTCGATGAAAAATATTGAGAATATAGGAGGTCAAATGTGTGATCACCAAGAAAACCTCATAATTATTTTCTTAGAATGTAATATTCAACATAAAAATGAATCCATCATATTCCATTCTTTTTATAATTATTTAATAGATTGATTAAGATGTTTCTGACTCAAAACATCAATAAATAAATTCCCCATACATAGGTTATGGGTAATGTTGAAATTTAAAGATTGCATGTAGTTTACCCAAAACCTTTAATCAAGATATAATAATTTTTTAGAGAAGATATATTACAATATTTTTTGGCTATAATAAATGTAAAACTTTTGTCTAAAACGGTAGTTATACAAACTATTCGGTGTATACATCACAACTTCCAGTTAGAGATCATGGGTCAGATAATAATTTTAGTGTGTCTAATGCTCTCTAGATCCATAGACAACCATGTAAGATCCCTTCATAAGGATAGAACACAAACCCAAACCAAATGTGTCATATAACACAACATCACTCTTCCTGGACTTTGGAAGAGTCTACAGTAGTGTATACATAAAAAGTTGTTTCAAATAAAAATCTAACTCTGATATTTCTCATCCAATATGAACATTAATCCATTTCAATTGAGAGAGGTAATTATGGAAGAGAACATCCATTATTCTTTAAATAATCTTTGGTAATACCCTAATAAGACCATTATACTCAGTAAGTTGAAGAACAATACATAGTTTCTCCCGTGTCATAACATTTTCCACCTTATTAGCATCAACTAAAATACCATGTTTTGAGAAAACATTTTCAAAGAAAATTACTTCTCAAAACTAGAATTACATTTAAAAAATTTCACATAGATTCTATGATTTCTCAATGTTTCCAAAACTGATCTCAAATGATTCACATATTCCTCCTCAATCATATAGTGAACAATAATATCTCCTTAAAATACCACCATGAACAAGTCAAGGTACTAATGAAATATCATATACATTAAATCCATAAATACTAAATATAAATTGGTTAAACCAAATTAGATGATGAGATACTAATAATTTCTATAACAATTCATAGAATATATAATCGAAACTTCATATTATATAATTATCATCAGGTTATAAATAGAATGATTACAATATTTTAGAATAACTTTTCCCATTTTATCGTGGGAAATAGATATTCAATCAATGTTAACATATATCAATTATCTATCCAAAACATCAATATAAAAAGTGATCATAATCTAGAGAACATATCATTGGATATTAGTTCATACACCCATATTGATCTATCAAGCTCAGGTAAAAACTGAACAATATTACAAAAAAGGTTCACATACTATGTCATAGTCCAATAAACCTAAGAACGGATAATATAATCTATATATTCTTACAATACTATTGATTCTAGATATAATTTATTAATAAAAATAATTGTAATTATTTTTCACTCCAATCCATTAGGCTTATTCGTAGTCACCATAAAATCCCACCTCCTCCTACTAGTCCCTCAAGGTTAAAGGTATAAAATTTCACAAGTATATATTTATGGATTTCAAAGAACTCAAAAAGGAGATCAATATTATTCATCCAATATTTATCCTCTTGATCATTTTTTTAACCATTAAAGTATAGTGTTTTATGATGAATAAACTATTTTTCATGATATCTAGATTTATCCCGTAAAGTTTCCACTACTAGGTCCAAAATAGGAATGGGTGTAGGAGCCAATGCCATATCATGGAAAACAAACACCGTCATCTAAAAAATATTCTGGTATAATAGAGTACTCACCGATTGTGGCTCACCGGTAGATTACCGATGTGTCTAATTAAAACATATTCTTAAATGCATGAAGCTAAACAACATTAATAAACAACATCGAAAGAGTTATCAAGGATATGAAAAATAAAAATCAAATATGTTACACTATAAATTAAATTATATAAAGTAAATATAATGATTTGGATTTCAAAATTCTCAAACAAATTTAGGGAAAATTTAATAAAACAGATAAAAAAATTCATTGAGAAACAATTCACAAACAGTTATAGTGGCTTAGGGATTCTAACGATGAGAACTGGAAAGAAACCCTGTCAAAACTACCTTATAAGCTTCACTAATAATACCTCATATCTTCTTGGAATACCCATCTCATACAAATATCAAGGAATTATTCTCTACCTTCCCCTCTGATACCTCTTTGTTATGAACCATCCTGGATACTCTGGTACCTTGATACTTGTTCCATCACTGAATTGACCTAAATAGAATTCATGATTCCCATGGTTCGATGACTAGAACACAATACCATACATGAATAAATAAGAAATGATTTGTGACCCGAAACAGAGGTATAATAAACAATACGGGCTAGTATTCTCAATATCCTAATGGGAGGATGCACTGGACACAAATAATTAAAATAACACCGAAATAGTACATCATAAAAATATGCCACATTTTCTAAGTGAAACCATAATGTTAAAAAACATGCAACAAGTGGATCATATCTCCACTAGTCACTTCCATCACTCTTGGTCCCATGGAACAATAACATCCACCACCACTAAGTGTTTCCTTTCCATTTATTTTACTTGAAATAAGGTATTCTATAAATTATTGAACCCAAATGTAGTGTATGATCCATAATGTTTTGTAGGGTCTCACTATGTGTTTGATTATAAATTCCATAAAAATAATACCAAATTTGATTTCAGTTTAAAAAGACAAGGCATGTTATGGAATTTATATATTTTTAAAAAAATTCTTTTAAATAAAATAATATTGAATATATAAGAAAATATTCTTAAAAGAACATTTTATATAAAACATTAATATAATGTTTTTGGAATGAATAATTTAGTTCTATAATTCAATGTCTTGTAACCATAAGTTAGTGTATATCATAAAAACATGTATCAAGACCTATGATATGTTAGTTTCTAGTAATAGGCTCCTCCCAAAACTCATTAGTGGCCTCATCTCAATGTGTGCACACATTCAACAACTTAGGCTGTTAAGACGCAACTTTCCATCAAGAAAAAAACATGGTGTGGTATATTTTTTGTTATAGATGTCATTATTAATATAGTAATAAGGGTTAGATCCTAGAGTTAATTTCCTAATTTCCCACCAACCACTAAGTTTCACATGTGATTTACTTAATCAACTAATCAATCAATAAATCAATCATGAGAAAATAAATCACATTACACCATTTCAAAATAATCATTCCCACCTTCAATTTTAAACATGCCTCTCTCATTTGTAAACAAAAATATTGGTTTTAAAAAATTAGAACCTTTCAAAATCATCTCTCAATTTAATCCATTTATCCCAAATATAAATTTCAAAATTAAACCATAAATATTCTCTAATATTCATAATAATTGCATGGAAAATAAAATTAGTGTGTTTTAACAAACCCCATTAATTTACCAAAATCATCCAGAAGTCATCAAAAATATGAGTTTTTTATTCATTTTAAAATTAATTAAAAATAAATCAACAAATTATATGTTTAATTATAGGAAAAATTCATATTGAAACAACAAATATAAATAATCGATCAAATAAGCACCCATAATGGGAAGACACCAATCAGAAACCAAGGAACTAGATGATAATGGGGAAATTCTAGATTAAAACATCATGATCAGAATCCAATTATATTGGAAAATATAATTTCATACATATTCCAAAGAGGGATTGTTGGGATATGGAGAATACCAAAGTGAGAGAACTAACTTGATTTAAAAAAACCAACTAAGACTTCAAGAGAGGAATAAATCACCCATTGATCACTAGGAATCAGCTGAGGGTTCGAGAGAAGATGTTCCATGAAAAATGAAATATTTTTCATGTTAAATGGTAAAAAACACTGGACAAGAGGAATTCAAAATTTTTATTATGGATTCCTTATGTAATTATCCCATGTTACATATACATTGAATCATGTGACATAATGGGTTCAAAATAATGATCCTAATAAATCCAAGTCATGAGTTTCAATCATGACTTGTATGAAATTCACATCATAAATAATTTAATGGATTCATTCAAGTGATTGATTTAGATCATGATATAAATTCACATAATAAATCCTTCTAGAAGATTGAACACAACCAAATCATGCTGAAAAAATAAAAAATCCACCTACATAACCTAAACCCATATGGAAAACTCTAATTTATTGAAACAGTTATACTCAGAATCGATTAATTCAAAAAAATATACATCCCCATACATTTTTCCATTTTCCATGAAAAAATAATTCTTTTATAGAATGCTCCAAAACACACTAAAATAAAAAGTGAATCAAAACATGATTTAATATGTATCTAAAAGAAAGTAATAATATATTAAATTTTTTTTATTTACATTTGTTTTTGAATTTGACGTATTGGCCTACCCTGAAAATGATTCCAAATTACTTTAATTTCCGACATATATGAACACAAATTTAATTATTTATAATAAAAATTTAGACCGAGAACTATTGTAACTATGTTTCAACCATAGATAATGATCAAGCATCAATATCAAATAAGAAAAAAAAAATAAAAAAAATAATTTGAATGTGAACAACGGATGACAAGGGAATATGGTGCAATTAGATCAAATCTATAATAATGGAATAATGAAAATGAAATAAAGGGTACATAGAAGGAATGACTAAATAAGAGGTTCATTTATATAAAATTATATAGTATATATTGAAAAAAATATCACTACATATATATATGTACCAACCATATAGGTTTTGAAAAGTTGTGTAAATGATGGTAAAAAAACCACACTCTAACTCAACGAGTGTCTATAATTAGTAAACTCACATAGGATTTAAAATTTTTAACAAAATTAAGAAATGGATAATTATTCACAGGAAAAGTATAACTTCAATCATTTCTAATTTCTATACATCATTTCAAGTTATAAAGGCATGGAATTGACACTTTTTACTAAATGTTATTTGAAATGAATGAATCTCATGAGTATTGGAAAATGAAATAAATGAACTAAATAAAAAAATAATCTGATCATCCTAGAAGAATGAATTTATTTTCCACTAAATAAATGATAAACATTAACAAAATTAGTTATGTAAAAAATAATTAAGTTTCAAATGTAGATAGATAGATGTGAAACATTAATGAATAGAACTAAAAACTAAAAAAATATAGAAAAGGGATTCAATTCATTATATAATATCTCCCCAAAAAAATAAGCTATACTTATCCATCATGACAAAAATATATTCAATAAAAATATTTGACACTGAATATAGGAAAGAATATAAGATAAAGAATAATCTGATCTAATAACAATGATTTCCCTCCCCCAATATTGTCTCCTCTAAACCTCTACCTCAAAATCACCCCCTTTCCTCACATTGTATATATTTCCCATCACATAATATTAATTATTGAATATTCACCATGTATCGATGAATCAATACAAATTTATTTTCTCTAAAATTTATTCAAATTATTTTCTAAATCGACCTAAAAATTAACACTCCATGTAGTTATATTTTTATATATCATGGAAAGAATAAATATTAACTTACATCATAGTTTTGGATTATTTGCAGAATATCTTCTTTCATTTTAACTTTTAATTAAATTATTCAACATGAATTAACATTAAAATGGCCACATTCCAAGACATTCCAATTTTATCTAAAATTCATATGAGCCTATATATATTATCTTTTTAATCCTAATAAATGGATGTAACAACATAATTCTAGGTCTGGAAGCCTGATAATCCAAATATATACTCATTTTTAGCTTGTAAAAATAGTCTCATATGTTTTAAATCTATGTCTTCGATAACACCCCGCATTAGAACATTGAATTATTTCAATGTTACTAACCTCTCTGAACCCATACAGTTGGTATAAGATATATATTCAATGAAAATGATTGGATATGGTTCTTGGTCTCGTTAGATTGTAATTTTAAACATTTGCATCATTTCAATCACCAACCCAATATCTTCTCTAGAATTAAAACAAATAGTGTGTCTTCAAGTCAAGTCATTTTATTCACGATTTCATTGGGATAATTCTTTCATAACAAGGAATGAACCAATTTTATTCAAAATCCCCATAAATACATCTTCATATGAAGAACCTATAAAAATTTAAAACTTCTGAAATATTTTGTATTCTTTTCTTGAGAACAACATCTGTTTACTCAAATAGAGGCCCATCTTATTCCAATGTTGTATCCGGCTTGAGTTCATACAAGTTGTTCTTTCATTTATAAATTGATGTTGTTATATCCTATTCAGGTATTCTTTTTTAGTTCATAAAACTCAAACAAAAAATCTTGCTAATATACCTCAGTTTGATTTTGAACCTTGAATTGGAAAAAAAATCCCCCTGAGTGATTCACGAGCAATACATGGTTTTAGTTGAAGGATAGAATAAAAATGTTCATTAGTTATTATGATTCAGTTTCAATATATCTTTGTAAAATATATTCTTATATACATAAACATAATTTAAATTGAATTTTCATTAAATCCTATACAATATTCCATCTAATTTACCCAAGAAATATAGAATGGTACATTATATTTTAACTATTTGAAATTAATCTCATGAGTCTAAATTGTCTAAAGGGGATGCTCCAAAATTATCCAATGGAATTGAAATTATATTTCAATATTTCACTTATGATTATTAAAAATTTCAAAAATAGGATATCAATTAATTCTTGAAATTATCTTACATGGGTCCCCAACATATCACATAGAGAAACAAAAATAACAAATGGGACTCGGTAAACATAGAAATTAACAATGTCATAAAAGAATATGATATGATACATAAAATACTCATACATGATCCATATACAAAATTAATAGTAATAATTCACTTCAAAAAAAACATAAAAACTCCTATGATGATAGTCATATGTAAAAAATATGCTTTTTATAATAAATTTTTAGAATATTCATATCAAAACCAGAAACAATACCAAAAATGTAAAAAAAATGCATGAAATGAAATTATATTAATTAAAAAACCAAAGATCATAAAAATAAAATGGAAATTAAATTTTAATGATTATTCTATCAAAATAAACAAGAATAATATTATACTAATTTCACGAAAAAATTAAAATATGAATCATTTAATCACTTTGGCACTAAAATAACAGAATTTCACCATGATATAAAGGGGAAAAGTTCCATAATATGTTTCCAAATATAAAATCATTTTCCATTTAAGGAAAATATTATAATTAAAAACACTATTATTTTTTCAATGATTATGTGAAAAAGTGTATCAAATTAAGGCCTCATCACTCACCAAAACAACTACCTCCCGGAAATAGACATCGAATATGTTAATAGATACACCAAAATAATCACTTCAGACCATATATCCACAATCCCACAACATATTATTTTCCACCACGCCCAATATATGTATACAACATATTAAATGGAAGGGTACATATTCAAAATAGTCATTTAGGACTTTATGAAGCTAAACTGATTTTTTTTAGCTTCAATCTATCTTCACAATCAATTATAACTCCACTGACACATCTTAACCACAATAGAGATTAGTAAGGAATTTTTAAGCCTCTACAATTATAAGTTTTTTATGTTGGAGTTGTTGTGATAAAATAGTATATAATCATATACGGGATTTGTTTTATTAAATGATGTTAATATATTTGTTTATTTTTTAATACTAGAAAAAAATTATCTACGATTCCTTTAGATTAAATTTTATCTTATTAAGGGGTTGATTAACTGGATATTTATTTGTAGGATGTTTGAATAAAATGTGTATGAAATAATGTTATAAAAATTTCACCTATTTTTCAATTGTGGAATCTTCATGTATAGAGATATTTTAGAGTGTTAGGGAATTTCTAGTATGTTTATATTCATTATTTAATTATGCATTTTGATGGATATGTAGATGTATTTGATTGTGATTTTTTTAAAACTAAGACTTTGTTCACCTATAATTAGGATCTCTATAACCATAATAAAAATATGATAGGAGGAGCTTATTGTCTTAGGTATTTAATCACATTATCATCTTGGGTTTTCATATAAATCTCTTATGATATTTCTTTTTCAATCATAAAGGTTTTCCCCTATAATATATTATCATTTGTGCATTAAATAAATGTATTTTACATTCTAATATACTTAACATTTTAATATTATTATGTAATATCATTCCTTAATGGTTCATTTTTATCCCACACCATTTAAAATCCTCTTTTGATAATGGAGCATGCTAGAGGCTTTTAGAGATCTGGTTCATATCTTGGGATTTTGGTCCCTTGGTTATACTTTTAGAAAATGTTATTATATCCAGATTATGTCTTGTTAGGATCTATAAGAATAGAAAATTATATGTTTGGGACTCAATATGTACCCTTAAAAATATGTATCTGACCTTTTAATGGTGAACTTCATGTTACTAAGAATTCCATGTATAAAAAAGGTGGGTAAAAACATTATTTTAACTATGTAAATCATCTTACCATGATGTGTTCTGATGGGTAAGTATTCATGAATCATTCTAGGACTAAAATAGCTCTGTCACATGAAAATATATTATTAAAATTATTTTCTCAATGAACCTATAATGGCTTAATGATTATTTACTTTTAAAAATTATTTATATAAATTATTGTTATTTGATTATTCTGATTGTTATTTTTTATCCAGGTAATATATAGTTCTACCTAGATGTATATTGAAATGAATATTAATTTAGTTTTTTATAATGTAATTTTTTGGAATTATATAATAATTCGAATACGAATTATTTTTACTAGGAGGGGATGTGGAGTAATGTAAGATGATCATTGGAATCATTTGATAAAAATAAAAATTGTACTGACTGACTAAACAATGAATAGAGAGTCCAAGAAATATAGGTTGATTGAGATTGGATGGGTATCAATGTTTCTAAAGGAAAATCTACTACCATGCATAGGTGTTGTTGGACCAATATTTGATAAATAATCATTAGATGAAATCAACTATATAAAATTATACATTTATATTCAAGATATTTTGACGGTATATTTTATGTCATATTCTATAGATGAACCATATAGATGTGAGTGGATAATGATAAGAAAAGAAAACATCATGAGAATATTAAATTAAAGGGTTTCTAGAAAGTCATTAGTGGATAATATTTCATTGAGGAGTTGAAATTAATGGATGCTAAATAATTCATTAAATTTTAGCATAGAAATGTGATGGTGATAGAGTGTGTAACTATGTTATTAGAATTTATATGCTATGCAATAGATCTAGTGATGAATGATAATTTCAATGAATGGAGGGTAAAAATATTTCTATGATTAGAAATTTTATCAAGAATAATTTCAATAAAATTTCCTAGTTATATATAGTTGGTATCTATAATTTTTATAGAATAAGTCGAAATGAAAAATTTGAATAAAAATAATGTTTTTTTCCAAAACATATAAAATAAAAATGTTCATTGTGAGAAAAATAGATTATGTGGAAGGATATTTGAGTAGAATACTTGGATATTTATTTATGTTCAACTAAAGGTGGTAAGATACTGGTGTGCTATCAATGTAGAAAAAATGTCACCTAAAAACTCACAACAATATTGAACATTGATTATAAGATCCAAATTGAAATATGGGTAATTAAAATAATTTTTTGGGATATTATCTCTAATGAAAAGTTTGGGAATGTTCAATTTGGTTTAAGGATCATTTTTTCTAGTGGATAAGACAAAGCCGGCCTTCTTAGAAACTTAATTAAAGAAAAATAAGACTCAAAATAAATACGGAAATTTATTTAAAGTTAAGAATTAACCCTAGGAGTTTGATAATAAGGTGGGGACATATATTATTAGAGTTACTATATTGATTTGATATGTCCTCATTATAATATAATTTGATACAAGTGTATATAATTATTTTATATCTACTATTGTATAATACTAATTTGAATTTCATTTTGATATGATTCCTTATACTATGATAATTGAAACCACATCAAGTGAAAATAATTAAAAAGTATCCAAATGTACATCATATAACATTATGTTAATTGATGGGGAAGTTTCAAGGTATTTTCAAGTCCATGGGACAAATAAATGAACTTATCAGTTGGATTTACTAGACAATGAAATAAAAATATTAAATTGATTTCTAAAGTAAGAGATTAATTTTCTTTGATATACAATCACACGACACATAAGAAAATTACATTAATATTTACTTAATTAAAAAGTATAAAATACCAAAAATCTACAGTTCTAGTGTTTTGGGAGATTAGGTACAACATCTTAAAATTAAACATCACAATGTTTATTTAGTTTAATATAATATGTTTCTATGTACTGTTAAACAACTATCACAACATCGTATTCACTATGGTAAAATATAAAGGAAAATGGTAATATTTAAGTCCAACTTAGTTTATAATCAAAGTAAAGCACGAGGATTAAGAAATTCATATGAGTCAAAAGGCATACAATGGAATTATAAAATATGAATATATTAAGTATATAAACATGTAATAATGTAGATAATATCATATGATGAAGGGATCATAAATATGGAGAAATAATATAAATCATGAAATCATAATCACAAATCACAACTCTCAATTAAAAAATCATAACACAATGAACTATTAATATTTCTCATGCCTGAATCCTCCTATTCTAGTGATATTTTAAGTTAAAAATCATTTGTATATAATTTAGAGGTATAAATATACAATAATGATTGTGGATTAAATCCTTTAGACCATGGTTTTTATAATAACATATGAGAAATATATTGTTTAAATAATTACTTTTTTGCAAAATTGGTAAAGAATGATTCCTGTAATATACTACTAGCCCAATTTACTGACTGGTTCCTGGACCGACAACTATTGCATGACTTTGTTGATGAATCCTTATAGGCCAGAGGCTGCTGACTAGTCTTGATGACCTTTCAGGATACATTGGGTAAACTATTCACTCAATATAAATGTGAAAAATAAGTAGTTAATCCTAGGAAAATGAACATCATAGAAAAAAAGGGAAAATGTGGAAAATAAATGCAGTAAATAAATACATAATATATTGCTATTCTATACATGTCAGTCGAATCCACCATGGGTAGATCTATTACATTGGATAATAAAATAAAAAAAAATGAACTAAAAAAACTCATCACAAGACTGGTCATGAGTTTAAACTAGTACCATCTCTCTTTCTCCACTTTAAATATTAAATAAAAAGCTCATTAAATGTATTATTTCCCTTATACCTATATCTTCTCACAAATGAATGTGTCTTCTAATGTACATAATTTTCTTTTTGGCATGTGTCTTTTATGAGAATAACATAGTTTTCCACCACCCAAGATGGTCCTAAAATTAATAGCTTTTAATAATGTTCATGTGTAAGTTCTTGAGATTAACAATTATCAATTTTAGCACAATTTATAATAAGAAGTAATGTAAACTACTAATGCATTAGGTATACATTGACTCATGGGGTGATTTATAACATTTTCACCTAGTGTTGATGTATCTATATGAACAAACTAAAAAAACCTCCCAATACAATGTATAAGTTTCATTTACCTCCCCTAGATGCGTTTTCAGCCTATATGCATCCCGAAAGTATCAAAAACCTAGTGAATAATAAAAATTTTGTATCCAACTATTCCGATACAACCCATGGCTCTAAATACATGGTATCCCAACTAATTGTATCATAATACTCCACCTAGTGAGTATTCTAGTTATAATTAATTTCCACATGGTGTATTATTTAGTTATCACAGATCACTCCAATATATGTGTGTTTTTATCAAGGCCATATGCCAAAAAACTAACATAAAACTCTCTCTATGGGTGAATTAAAAGTTATTATAGATATACATATAGGTATTATCTATTGAAGTTTCAAAATACCACCACTCATATGTTTTTTTGAATCATTTAATCATACACACCCATATATGCATATTTCATAACATTTATATCATAATTTTCCTTACAAAAACTTTTTAAAAAGCAAAAAACCTAACCAAACCTATGGGAATTTATACAATTTAAAATCTGAACATACATTAAACAAATTTTCATTTAAATCCATTATATTTTTAAACCAACAAAACATTCATAAATAATCCCTTATCATTTATCATCCCATTTAGAAATTATGAAGTTCCATTTCAATTGAAAATATTAGTAGTTGTGAAATTCTATTCCACATCCATCACTTTTGCGAAAATTTACCATTATCCAAACCACAATTCTATTCTCAAAATCTACACAACCATTTCAAAACAAATATATATGGCATAATAATGGATTCTATTTCCATGGTTCAAATAACAAATAAACATATTCGAAATAAGTAAAACTCAATTTCAAATAAATTTTTAGAATAAGATCGATTTTAACATTGGGGGAATGAAAAATACACACGTACACTAAAAGAACAGTGAGAATTAATGATATATGTAAATAACCTCTTACATTATGCTTAGGTAAGGCAAATTTTCAAATACTATCTGGTTGTTCAGCTTGAATTGAGGGAAAATTAGAAACTAGACAAATAACTAGAAAAATTATTGTATATTTTTCAAAATTTGCGGAATTGCACTCTTCCATGAATGAAATGTAAATATGAATTATGGAGAGTCATAAAATTTACAATATATCTCTAACATATATGATGAAACTCAAATTAGACACTAGATGGAGGATGGGATAAGAAGGGAGGTGTATATTGGGGATATTCCATATAAATGAGGGAAGAAAAGGGGGAGTGAAAACAAAAATGAGATGAGGATAATTATTTAAATTTGTCTAATTTTAAAAGAGTTTTATGGTTAGGACACATAATTTCCTAAACCTTGTACCAACTATTCTGACCTCACTCTCCATGTAACACTATTTTCAATGGTCAATGGTCTAGGTTTCCTAAAACTCCATAAACAATGTACATTCATTTTTAATTAATTATAGAGCTTGCATGTTTTTTTAATTCCCCTCTCATTTTATAAACCTATCATAATAATTAATAAACCATACATCATGGTAAGGGGGAAAATTATCACTATGTATTCACAAACAATGTGACCAGGGATGTCCCCTCCAAAAATGATAATACATTCCTCCGAGATCCTGGAACCACTCTAAAAACTAAAGGCACCTCTCAAGTGTCGAACCAAATACAAAAATAAATCTTTTTAAGAATTCCCAACTCCCAAAATCCAATTTTTAGTCTTGTATCATAAATTAATTCATCTGTTAATCAAATGTTAAAACAACTTCTATATCATTCGACCAAAAGAGATGCGAGATCTTACATTCCCCCACCACAATGTTTCTCATCCCTAAATAACCAGGGTGTCCATCAAAACACATCACTCAACCTATGTTGGTTATCCATTAGATATGAAATAGATATGTTTTATTCTAAAAACCACAACACACTTTCAAGATATCATCCCCACAAATCAAGTTCCCTATCATTTAATCCCAATCCATTATTGTATCTTAATTGAAAACACCTAGTCAGTCCTTACCATGCCTATATATCTGGAGGAATGATTTTTTCATCTATCAAATAAAAACCATTTCCATGGAACTCCCCGATATATGACTTAGATAGTGAGGTTGATTTTGAATACAATCATATTTCTCGATTATAATTTTCATATCAAACCAAATTCTTAATGTTCAAATAACCTTCTCTTCATGATAGTTTTTGGTAGAAACTTGTGCCAAATCTCGTATCTATCCTTTAATCCTTACAGACATATATCTTGTATCCTATCATAACCTAAACATACAATATCTTTATTCAAATTCCTATTTTAACTCCCAAACAAGGCCCACTTCGTCCCCAAGGATGTGACTAATGCAGTTCTGAACCAACCACATAAATCAAAGGGAAAATAGCTATATAGATGACCTCCTTATATCCTATCATAATAATGATTGGATTTGACCACATTCATTCCCTTTTAACTCATGACAATGATATATTCATCGCATGTATATTTATTCCTACTCAAGCACATAATGAGGTTTAACCACAACCTTTTAGAACAATTTCATTGTCAAATCACTAAGCACCCACACTACTCTCTTCGATCAAAACTATGTACCAATTATTAACCACATATACCACATTCATATCAATTCATCACATCTCTAGATCTGAATCAATTCATAAAACTCTAAAAAATATCGTAGTTATTTAAACATTAAATTCAAACACTCCAACTATGCTTCTAAAAAGAAGATCACATTTCCTTGACCAAAATAATACTCCGTTCCATGGGTGTTTCAATATAAGTATTCCACTATCTATAACCATCATTCTAACTATAATAAACCTATATAATATTTAAAATAAAAATCATACATGGCCCAGCTTGTTCACCCTTAGCAAAAATCCAACTTTCAAACATTAACTACTTTTTACTCGTGGATATTTTTTCATAGAAGTCACCAAAACTCATACATGTTAGCGTCAAACCCTCCATAGGGTATAGTGACCTCCCCATCATTTCAGTTTTTATACATTATCTCTAGCCACTAGCCCCAATAGATCCCATCACTAATTATTGTTGATGATCTTTTTAGTTAACCATGTAATGACACCTCAATTTGAACAAATTCCACCAATCTGAACTAAGGGAGTATTATATATTCAACCAATCCTTAGGAATCCCAACCCATAATGACTCTTCAAGGTCATTAGTCTATATGCTACACAAAACCACCAAAAAATCCCAAAACAAAAGATAAATGTTTCTCCAAAACACGAACTTACTTGAATAATTGATTCATAAAGGGAACCCTTATGCCTCAACTAATCACGTAGCACAAATCATGATCCATAGAGTCGTATAGTATCCAATATGGGGAATAGTACCACACCAAAAACCATTATCTTGTGAAGGTAACCCTATATCAACTTGGATTACCCTTAGTATCATCTTTAAAAAGAAACATCTATGATAAGGTCCAACACACACCGAACTATCAACTTATATCACTCTAAAACAAAAATAATAAATCCCAATTGACTCATGATGGAGGAAGAATCATCCAAATTCTATAAGGATATTCACCACACTTCTCTTTCCCTAACACCCAACATGATACCAAGCACTAGCACCCCAGGTTCTATCACATGTAAATCAATTCATGTGGTTGATTTACATTTTCACACTCCCGTCAGTTCTCACATGCACTGATCAAAGCACTATGAATCAAGTCAATTTCATTTAGAGGATAGGTGCTCTCCCGAGTAGGAATTGAACACATTGAGATCAAGAGGTCATGTTCCCATTGTGAAAATATTTCATAATCTGAATATTCATCTTATGAATTAATCAATAACTGTCCTAGGTTTTCATATCCAATTAGGAGAAAACCCAGATTCTTGAAATGTCACCTCAATATAACCATAGGTATCATAGATGGAATATTAAAATAAGACTAACAACATGCTTGTATCAGGGCCATGAAGATAAACACCAGTCAATCCTAACGTTTCTTGTAATACTACTACAACTTACCTATATAGTTATTGAATACCAAAAGTTAAACCAAAATTAACAAGGTTAAGAATATAAAAAATCTCACACTGCAGAAATTTCTAAAAGATAAGGCATCACCACCATAAGGTCTCCGCATAAATAGTGTCATCAATAGGAAGAAGAAAACATGGGTCGATCATATAAACTAAAGAATCAACATGCCTCACCTCATTAGTGGTATCTCACTAGACTGAGTAAAAAAACCTCATGGGTTTCCTTCAATATTATAAAGTCATCAACTATCTATCCTGGGTACTCCTTGAGAGTCTCTTGGTCCTACCACCTATCCCAGAATAAAGGTCCCACTAAAATCACTATGCAAAATATATCACCCATCCACGTCTCTAGGACACCTGACATATAATGTGACAAACACCCAACATCAATTTATCATAAGATACAATATTTTTATTTTCTCAAATAGATCATACATAGTGTTAATGTCATCATATTCACATAGAGGGTTATACCACCATTATATCATGGGGTCATAAAACATGGATGCTCACAACAACCCAAACTACACATACAGTGGTCTAGAATGGCATATAAGTCCAATAAACTAGGATGGTCAAGAAAGATTCCAATTTTTCTTATAGAATTCTATTATTATATTGGTTTCAAAGGTATATAAATCCACAATTCAGTAAAACTGTCATTTTAAAACATTCAAATTTCAAAAGGGTTTTAAAACCACTAAAAAACATCCTTATTTTGAAATTTACAAGCCTATTGGATTCAATTTTCAAAAAAAATTACATGTTACCAAATTAAAAATATACTCAAGATCATGGATAAATAGAATAAATTTCCCAATATATAAAGGAAAACACATTATAGGTTTCTTATGGGAACTTTATTTAACCAATACCATCACCAAAAATATTATATCTTCATTTTCAAAAGGATCATTATTGGAAGTGGCCATGTACGACCCCCCACGATATATATGGAAAAATATATATTAAGATTAATAAATTTTAAATCAAACCCCCCATTATTACTTGGAAGTTAAAGAAAATATAAAGATATAAACTTGAGTGCTACAATTAGGAAAAAGTAAATATATTCCACCATGAATCACAAGTTAATACAAAAAAAAATGTGTTTTAATAATCTAAATCCCATTTCCCTAGCATTATGCTTTTCATGTAAATAACTATGTTCCTAAAATGATGCAAGAACATGCCCAACTAATGAACCATGTGATAAATTGTTTTGACATGGTTTTTGTATTTTTTTACAACTAACCCTTCAGTATTATAATGTTTTTTTTTTCATTGAAGAATAAGATCCATTGCTTCGTAATGAGTTCTGAAATAAATTATAATGTTTATAAAATTTTGAACAGAAACATAAATAGTGAGAAAATTATTATTTTTAGAAAAGTTGATTTCCATATTTAGAAGGTCGGACTAAGAAAACCAGACTCAGAATATTGGAACCATCAGCATCATATTTATATCATCATATCCAAAATAATCGGAGGATGATATTTTTTTCCTATTATTTTTATTTTTCAATAATTAATGAAAGAAATATGTTCATGAGTTAGGAATATAAATGATACTGAGTGAAGAAGTCATAATTATACTGAAACATTTTGTTGAAGAAAGTAATGTCAAGAGTTTTAATGTTCTCACACTTTCTAATCAAATTTAGATGATTCTTTACAGATCATGAAGTGCATATAAATCATGAAACAGACTCATGAAATTTTTTTTTGACGAAATGGAATATTAGTAAGGATTGAATCAACTCTAGAAGTCATGAAAAAGTATCCATTGAATCCATAATAACAATACTCAAATGTTTTCTAATGTTAGAATGTGAAAGATGATGATGTTTGAATAATTTTATGTTTTTAGGTGGATTTATTAATGAATAAATTACATAATTATATAAATATCAACATAATTGGATTTACATATTCATGGAAACATCATCCAATGGTATTTCTATCGTAATGGTAAAATTCATTATAACAGGACATCCATCAAAATAAAAATTTCATCATGATGATAATTCCATCATTATGAGAATTCAATAAAAATGAATTTGAGAAGAAAATAGATCATAATGATATGAGAAGTTAATTTTTTCATAATGAAAAAATAAGGATATAGATTGTAATGAGTTTGGAAGGAAGCATATCATTATGAGATGAGAAGTAAATAGATCATAATGAGCTAAGAAAAAACAAATCGTAATGTGCTGAGAAGGAAATAGATTTTTAATGTAATGAGAAAGTAATATATTCATAATGATATAATCACTAATAAGAGAAAAAAAGAATATTATAGATTTTTCGTGAATATATTAAGAGCTGAAAACATTAAATGAAATTTTAAATAAATATTGGATAAATTTGAGGAGGTTTGAAGAATTCAAATTTTAAATTTAAATGTTAGTGATCTTCATAGTTATTTAAATCAATGTAAGTGTAGAATTTTTTCAACATTCCCAATCATTCTTTTCTAAGTCATCTCTAAATAATTTCTCATGTCATTCATTTATTGATAACTTTTACATTATCTGAAAAGATGGAGCACTAAATAAATCAATCAAAAATTATTTCTGGATAGAGATAATGTGAGGAGGATCAGATATCTGGAAGTTTGTTTACTAGGTTAAAAAATGAAATACTGAGGAAATTCAATTTCAATTGATCAGACTGAGAAATATTGTATTGAACATTTGAATACATTTTCTGTTATATAGATTGAGAATGAATTCATCAATCTAATTTCATTGGATCCATAATCATTGTATTGAGTAGATTAGATCCAATATAATCATATTGAGAAAACCTGATCCAGCCCAATTAGACTATGGATTCCGTGTGGGTAATTGGGGATCAGTTTAAATAATATCTTCATTCTTCTAATTAGCTTAGCTGTTTGATAAAAAAATTTGAAAACTAATGGGAAAAGGTATAATATTTCATATTAGGAGACAAAATGTTTCTAATGGTAGTTTGTGGAAGTTGTGTTCATATCTTCATAATAGTGAATTTCCATAGACCCACATGAGTGTCTATAGAAAAGATGTAGGTTCTCACATTAAGTCTAATCCTTGTAAATAATTTGTGATTTACATGGTTTCCAACTTTTCCAAGCATGAGTATTTAGTAAATGTTTACAGGAAAATAAATATTAACATGTTATATGGGTTAGGTTTCTAAATGTTTTGAAACTCATAAACGGTGAACAATTAATACAACCCCACTTCTTATTTTTTATTTGATCCTTTGGAACATCAATAAGTATCAAAGGAAATTTACCTTTTTTAATATTCATCATGGATAATATTAATTATTTTAACACTATAAGAATTCCT
This sequence comes from Viscum album, assembly GCA_963277665.1. Taxonomy (NCBI): domain Eukaryota; kingdom Viridiplantae; phylum Streptophyta; class Magnoliopsida; order Santalales; family Viscaceae; genus Viscum; species Viscum album. The sequence continues at coordinate 497,169,055 of OY728120.1, forward strand.
ACATTTGATGGTAAAAATTATTATGGATGGAAAAATAGGATGATTCTTTATCTCTTGTATCTTGGGAGAGAACCTGTTGATGTTGCAACTGTTTTTTCCACCTATTTAGAAATATGGACCTATGTCATTTACTAATAATAGAAATATATAATTTTATGGAAATGGTAAAAATTAAATCCTTATATCTTTATCAAAGAATTTTTTTGAGAAAGTGAGGGGTCTCAATACTTCAAAAATAATGTGGGAAAATCTGGAAGGAATTTTCGAATGGAATACTAAACTGAAGGAGAAAAGATAAAAAACAATTATAGTAAGTATATAGACATCATAATTAGAAATAAAGATACTATTGATGAATAATTGACCAGGGAAATAAAAAATATTCAACATAAAATGTTTTAGAGATATCCTGAGGGATTTTAAAATGTTGAAGAATCTTATGATAATCCATATGGACAAGTTTGATTCTAAAATTCCCTCTCTAGAATATAAATATGATTTATCTCTTGATAAATTTTATAACATTATTTTTTCCTATGAAATTAGGAAAACTCCAATGTTTAAAAATAACATGAATGATTAATTGTATTTTAATTTGATGAGAATGTTGAGAATCCCAAATGTTTCAGGAGATGAACCTTATGGGTCCAATGATAAGGAATATATGGAGATAAATGATAAAATCATATCTCTTATTTTTAAATAATATTGTCTAGGAAGAAGAAAATATAGAGTTAAAATTCATCATTAATGTTTTGAGTGTGGTGGAATCAGAAACATTGTTATGAATTGCCCCCAAGAATAAAGTTAGAGATTATCAAGATTATTATGATGAAATACCTCGATTGAACAAGTGGAACAAAATAATAAAGAAGAAAAGTCATCCAAAAAAATAAATAGTAAGTTTATTACAAAGAAAATAAGTATATTGATAAAGAAAGTTGAATCAGACATCACTGAAAACTATTATTCTAAAGATAAAAGTTCTGAAAAATTCAAAACATTCATTGAAAATGTTTGGTAAATTAAAGAGTCCTCAAATATTGAAGAAGATAGAGATGAATCATATAGAGAGTATCAGCTCAGAATAGAACTTGTTGAATTTGTTGAATAAAAAAATCTCAAGAAATAAATTTTAGAAATGAATAAACATTGTGAAGAATTTAATAATGGAAGAAAAGATGCCATCAAGAATGAAGAAGAATACATAGAGGTGATATTATGTTACTAAATTACAATTTTCTGAACATGGAATGATGATTGATGATATTAGTAAGAAGTTGAATGCTAAATAAGAAGATGTTAAAAAATTTCAATAAAAACATGTTGAATTCTACACTCACATTAATTAATGTTTTTTCTGATTATTTTAACATTTCAGGATATGGAAAAGGTGTTGGGAAATCATGGGTAGATAAATGATGTGATAAACCTATAAAGTATTCAAAATTATAAAACTCAATCAAAATAAATGATGTTCCACATGCTAATTACGTTAGAGTTGAAAGAAGATACCAACCATAATAATGTTTAAATAGAGAAAGATCTGTCTTGAATAGAAAATGAAAAAAATATTTCTATTTATAGTTTTCATGAATATATGGGTACATAGATTATAATTTTTGTTAAAGATTATTTCCACATGGTATGAGGTTTGATAAAAGTGGAAGAAATAGTCAATGTAGAATGAGTGACTTTCCTAATTAATATAAAGATAAAAAAGTTTATTTTGAAGATGTTAGAAAATTTTCTAGAAAAAATTAATTTGAATGTTTGGAAGAATTTTATGGAATATTTTATCAATTTTTCATCATGAAAAAACATTTATGAAACTCTTTCTCGAACATTTTTTTTAAAATAGAAAAGAAAAGGAAGATGAAATGACTAAAGTTGAGGAAATAACTTTTATTGTTGAAACAAATTTGAAATCAAGTAAAATGAAAAAACCATGGATACTTTATTGTAATTTTTCATTAAATATGATATGTTATATATAAATATTGAAACATATTGAAATTAGTGAAGGAGGAGAAGCTACCTTTGGTATTGATAGTTCCTTAAAAAGTGGAGGAATCAGAGCAGTTGAGATTGGAGAGGAAAATTTGAAATCTAAGGATGTTTTATTTTCTGATTCTATAAAACATAAATTATTTGGTTTATGTAAAAAATTTTATGATGGAAAATATGTTATTTTTAGAAATTATTTTTGTATCATAAATTTTTTTAAATATAGAAAAGTTATTACAAAAGGTGAATAAATCAGTGGGAATCTCTTCCAAATAAGAGAATTCAACATCTTATGTTTCAAGATTGCTGAAGATGAAAATAATTATATCATCATAGACTTGGGAACAACGGATAGAAAATTATTTACAAACCTTCTAAATTTTAGGTCATTAGAAACATTATTTAATTGAAATGAAGATAAGAATATGTTTGTGTTAATTTTCCCAAAGGGAAGAAGACTAACACAATTCATAAATGATATGAGATTTAATATACCAAACAATATGAACATATTCATTCCAATTTACGTGGTTCTATGAGACATCAATAAAAAAATGGAAATTTATAATTTACCACTTTTATAAATGATTTCATTTAGATGAAAACCATCATGTTTATGAAAAAATAAGGCAGAGGCTATGGAAAATTTCATGTTTTTAAGAAATGAAGTAGAGAAATAAATGTGGGTTTAGAAAAAGAAGTTGAGAATATATAATGGTTCCAAATTCAGTATGAATACTTTTGAATATTATCTTATAAAACATGGTATCAAACATCATTATAGAACTCCCTATAAACCACACAAATTTTTTGTAAAAGAATGTAGGAATAAAAGATTGGTGTAAATGGGAAGAAGTATGTTAGCAGAAAAAACATTTAATGTTTTATTGGGAATAAGCTATTAGTAATATTTTATATAACCATAATAGATGTTTTCAGAGTCCGGAATGTAAAATGACTTCTTATTAAATGTGTAATAAAAAACCTTCATTTATGTACATCAATGTTTTTTGAAGTCCATATTTACCTAAAAAAAATCTAAATTTAAGAATGTTTGATGAGAAACATGATGAATGAACTATTATTGGTAATTCAAAAAATAGAAGAAGCTATAAATGTTGGAACTAATGATTTAATAATTTTTTGGACTCATATTATTTGAAGGTAATTGAAAATCAAAAATTCCTTACAAATATTTTTTTATAATGCTATGGAGGATAAACTAAAGATTTCATAAAATAGTGAAATTAATTCAAAAAATACTAAGGAATATTTAGAAAAACATTTGATAATGAATTTTTAATAGGGAGAGAAATATTTAAAATTCATACTTTACAAAAAACTTGTTTATTATGATGAAATTATTGAAAATTAGAAGGCTCCAGGTTAGAAAATTGGAATGTTGAGACTATAAAAAGAAACATCACATATCTAACAAGTTGAACTGTAATCTATTTCAGAAGATAATAAATGAAATAATGGGTGGATCTTATGAATAAAGAGTTAGATAAGAGTGATATTAATTAAACACAATATCTTTTTTCATATCCATCAACTAAAACTGTTATTGGAAACATATGGGTTTATAGAAACATGTAAAATGAACATGGGTAAGTTTTATGAAATTTTTTGAGCCTTTTTTGTAAAGGATATGCATAGGTGGAATGTGTGGATTTTGAATAAATTTTTTCCCAGATTCCTATTTTGAAACTATCTTAATGTTTCTTTCAGTGGTCACATGTTAGAATTATAATGTTTATCAGATGTTTGTAAACCCAACATTATTCATTGTTGAGATTGAGGAAGAACTTTACATTGAACAACCTTGGGGGTTTCTACTAGATGAGGAAGAATACATTGTTTTTGAACTGAAGAAGTCATTGTATGGGACAAAAGAATCTCTATGTTCGAGGAATTCAAAATATGATTTTTTTAATGTTAAATTTGTTCAAAAAAAGTTGATAGAAACTTATATGTGATATATTTTTACATTTTAACTCTTATTATAATTTCGTATGTGGATAAAAAATTTTCTTGGGGATAAATAATATTTTTTTATCAAATTTTCTAAAAAAATGAATTTTTTTGAAATGTTAATGTTAGGAGAATTAGAATAATTCTTTGTTTTAAAATTTCAAAAGAAATATATATATATATATTCTTAACTCAATAAAAGTATTACAAAAAAATTTCACCGATGTTTTTCTGGAAGAATACAAAGATGTTACTATTCCTATTCCAGTGAGCAAAAAATGAGTAAAGATGAATTCAAAAAAATTGTAAATCAGAACTATTTTTGGAAGATAATTTGAAGTCTAATTTATCTTATATACTCACGACGTGATATTATATTTTCTATTAATTTTTTTCTTATTATCAAAATAATCTGAAAGAATCCAATATATGTGAGGAAAAAATAATATTGAGATATGTCAAAGGAAAAACATCACATGGACCATTATAAAAAAAAATACCGATATTATGTTTCATGGGTTTACTGATATTGGTTGGTCTGGAGATTTTAATGGTAAAAATAAACCTAAGGGTGAAATTTGTTTTTGGATTAATTTTGTGTGAGTTGGAATAATAGAAAAAAATATTAGTAACATTTATTACAACTAAATCCAAATATGTTTTATATATTGCGGCTTGTACTCAAATATTGTGGTTGAAAGATCAACTAGAATATTTTAAAGTAAGATTTTTTATACCATTGAAGATAATTTGTGATAATCTAAGTGAAAATTATTTTTCCAACAAACACATCCAAAATTAAAGATAAAACAATTTAATATAATTTTTCACTTTATAAAGGTGAAAGTTTTTAACACCCAAAGCTTCCACGGTACGCTTATCCATGAATAATAAAGTAGCGTGTGTTGTACGCAACTTCAAGTTCTAACACACACCACAACCAATCTAACTAGCCATTATGAATAGTAATACCCACTTTTTGAAATTTTCTAAATTTTATCTTTAAAAATTGGCTTCATTTTTGGATTCGGAATATCGAAATTAGCTTAGGGTGAATTTTTGGTATTTTTCTGAAAATGTTCAATTTTTGATGAATAATGAAAAAATACTGAGTTATAGTTTAGAACCTAATTTTTATTTAAAAAATTATTTATTTTATTTAAATTTAATTAAGGTCAAAATAGATATATAATACCTATATATGTTCAATGTAACTCATTGGAGTTATTTTAGAATAATTTTAGATATATAAAAATTTTATGGAAATTTTCACCGTCTTTTTCCTACATCTTAGAAGAATTTGGAAATTCACATAAAACATAATTTTACTGCTTCTGTGAGTGGAATTTCTAAAATCAGAGAGACACGGTTAATATCAAGGAGTAAAATGTGGTTCAATGAGATAAAAATAGTTTTTGCTGAATAGTAACTTATTACTTTTATTTACCATGGTTAAAAGTAAATAGGGTAATTAAGGGTAAAAATGATATTAATATTACCCTAACACATGTCTTAATTCTATTGGAAAAGTGTATCTCGACAAAAAACAACCTTAGGAATAATGTATTATCATTTAGGTCCACTTGGATTAGATTAAGACATTTATTAATATTTAATTCAAAGAAGAGTTAAAAGAGTAAAAATCAAAGGTAAATAACTAAAACATTTTTAATATATGGTTATACATAATATAAATTCAATTATAAATATTAATTAGAAAGATAAAAATATTTCCAACAAAATTATATTTTATTTATAATTTTTAGACATTATATAATTTAATTTATTCATGACAAAATGGTGATGCGGTAATTACCTAATTAATGAAATATTTAAATAATTGATAATATAAATACACAAATAAATTTAATTTGATACTTTTTATGAATTAAAATAATTTTATATGTTAATATGTCATGTTATTATTTATTTAATTATGTTTTTTCTAAGTAATCATGCTGTTATAATTTTCATGAAAAATCAAATACCAAATAGTGTCAAAATTGACATAAAAGAGTTTTTAAAACCAATATTATATTATTAATTGATATTCAATTCTTAAAATATATGTTTCAGCCAAGAAACTTATATAATTAGAGTTGGATCATTAATGGACTACTTGGGGATCTCTTAAAAGTATATAGTAAGTTTGTTAACTATATAATATAAAAATATAATGAGAAATGGAATATGTCAAACTATTTAACTAAGAGTTAAATAAAAACGATAAAGTTAATATAGTGACCCAATCCTATATAAAACCTGTTGGTTGAGTGTTTTATAACCTATCCCCACCTTAAACTTTAAATAATCCACTTTGGATCCATTAGAAACTGAATAAGAATTTATTATAAATAATATTTCTAGCTTTTCTTAAGTTACCCCTCACCCATCTTATAAAAGGTCACTCCCCCTTCTCACTAATTAACAAATTCAAAGCCATTTGGCTCGGCCAAAACCTACCCAAATATTTTCTCAACTTATATAACTTCATCTTAGAGGCCTTAGTTTTATCAGAAAGCCATCCTACGGAGCCCTTTTGATCAAATCAAAAGGAAGAACCCGAAGAAGAGGTAATGTTTTCACCGCCCACTTTCAAGTTCCTTTCTTCTTCAACTTCTTAATTATTTTTTTTCTCCATTACAAAATAATAACTCTAGTATATTATATATTCTGTAATGTTATTATAAAAATGGTACAACCATATTCTTTATTCTATCCATCCCTTGAATGACATTTCACCAAACTTGTGTGTGTACGTCTTAACATCTCCACGTCGTGGTGTAATTGTTATTCAATAAATTATTATTTGGATGGGTATAATAATGATGTGTAAATCATGTAAATAATAAATATAACATGATAATTATTCTCTATATATGATACACCATCCAGTTATATACGATTTTTTTATCAAAAGAATGATATCGTCGCTCGTGCGTACGTACGGACTACCATCTCCACGAACGTGATGAGATTCATTACCCATCATATCCATTCAAGTCTAATACTAATTTTATGATTAAAAATATTGTTTAAGGACTGGATATCATTTTTATATGAATAAGATACAAACTATCCATAACAAACATGACTTATGTAACAAAACATATAACAGAAAACGAGTAAGTTAACACCTGAAACGACGATAATACTATGATATTATTAACAAAGCAATGTTAAAAGATCATATATGATATCATATTAATGTATATGATTCCTATATAATTTAATAGCAATTATTTCACCATTATACATGAGTTTAACCTACCCTGAACGAAGGAAAAGAACAACGTAAGGGTTTATTTTACAATCTCTTCATTATCTGAGGTTGTTTATACGTGATTATCTACTGGGACTTCTTTATCATCCACTTAAATGATTCTTAAAAATGTACTTCAATTTTTTTTACTATTTACTATACTATGGTTTAAAGTCATTTATACCCTCAATAAACTTTTTATAAAATGGTTTGAAAGGAATCTTTCTGTTGTTTTCCAAACAACATCCTTTTTAACCGTTTCGACAAAATTAAGGTAAGAATGTCTTTTTTAACATATATGGTGGGTGCGGCTAATTTCCGCCATTATAAAATCATTGATTTTTCCCTTACAATCTTATAAGAATATTTTCATAGTAACTTTTTTCTATTACAATTATGTGACTTTTAAATTATTTAAAATAAACATATTTCTATCAAATAGTTTTTATTTATTCTATGTCAACATCCTTTGATTGATTTTAATCTTATTTGACGTTGATTTATTATGATAAAAAACTTCCATATTGTGTTGAAGGTTTTGTGATTTGTTTTAATGTGGATGTGTTATTTTTACACCATTCATGGTTTATGGAGAAAGTATTGACATTTCATATGCTAGTTTTAATACGAATGTTTATGTTACGTTGAAACCTATTTATATGAGGAATGCATTGGACTTACTAAGTGACGGGTGGAGCCTGCTATAGCTCCTAGATGCATCAGTAGGTCTCATGAGACAAACTAGTATCTTGGAACAAGGCCTCGACAAAATCTTATTTGTAGTCTTGGCATAAGGCCTTGACTATGTGGTTTTGATAGTCTGGCATTATGCCTTCCATCATTATGAAAGTGGTTATTGATATTTCATGTGATTGTTTGACTAGTAGAATATCCATGTGAATAAGTAAATGACATTATTTAAAATTTTTCCATATTATAATTTAGTTCAAGTTTTAAAGGCTTTTGTTTTAGTTATACATTTCCTTAAATGTTTATGCTTATTTATAAATTTTTTTGCTATATTGTTATCCATACTGGGCATCTGATCTCACCACATTTTATGTTTTATTTTTCCTAGGATATGAAGAAGTATTTTATGAACGACCTACAGGGATAGTATAAGGGGATATGAGTGTAGATACAATATGTTTTTGTAGTTTTCACATTATGATGTTATGTAAACCTTATGAATGTATCTAGTGATTCCAAGGCTACTAAAATAATCAGTTTTTCAAGACTTAATCTTTTGTGATCATTACAATGATACATAATAATGCACCGACTCTCGGTAACTGTGGCCGGGTCGTTACATTTGGTATTAGAGGATGTTTAGTATAAACTTTTGAAGCTACATTTAGATAATCTCTGATTAGAGCATAGAGAATTAAGATCGACTTTGAGGATTAGTGTAGAAGAACATCCTAGAATTTTGGTGTTTTAGAGATTCTATGAGTTTTCTGAGCAATAAATCCCTATATGGATATGAGCAGGTTGAGGTGGCTCTAGCATAGATGTACCTTGGTGTAAAACCCAAAAACACCACTTTGCGCTAGACTCAAACGGGAACTGGTGCCCGACAACGGGCCTTGCTGCACTCTTGGTTACAAAACTCCTGGGGGATATGATACGATAATTATGATTTTCCTTTCAAACCATTATGAAGGGTTTATGAGTATATACTTTCTTAAAGAAAACATTTTTATGATTATGGATTACATCCTTAAATAGTTCTATTTATGTTAAGTGTTTTACAAGTTTGGATTTATGTATTGTGATTCATAAACTAATCTAGTGTATTCCATTATTTAGAAATGGATCCTAGTGGATGAAATGGAAACCCTATCAATGTACGCACTCCATGTAGGGATTTCTCTCCTGATCAAGATAACTATAGTAGAGCTGGTGATGCAACTGGTGCTGATCAGCTAATCACCATTCTGGGACAACTCACTCAGGTTATGAATAATAACCTTACCCGTATGGAGCACCCTGATCGACAATGTGGAGGATCAATGTTAGATCACTTCATGAGGCAACAACCACCAACATTCAATGGGAGTACAAATCTCTTATTTGTTGAGCAATGGATAAATTCCTTAGAAAAAATATTCCTTGCCTTGAGGAGTAGTGAAAGGGAAAATGTTATCATGGCATTTTACCACCTCACTAGAGATGCTGATCAATGGTGGTCATTGATTCAAAACATGAAGGAAGATGATGAAGTATCAAGTATGGAATGGAGGGTGTTCAATGATATTTTGATAGAAGAATACTTTCCTCGTGACCATCGAGCAGATATGGAAAGGCAATTTCTGAGTATGATACAAAAGGAGGATGCCAATCTCGCAAAGTATGAGGCTAACTTTATAAGGTTATCAGGGTCTGCTCCAGATTATATTTGTAACCCAATAGATAAGATTGATCATTTCATTGATAGTTTAATACCATTTCTTCGTTAAGAATTATTCTCACAAACCTTCTCATTGTACGGAGATATTATCTCATGTGCTATCAAGACTGAAAAATAATTCTCTAAGTCTTATGACTTTATAGCAAAGCAAGGGAAGAAGAGATCTGATGATCAATCGGGAAATGGAAATAAGGGGAAGAAGGGAAAAGTTGAATATCCATATTTTAGTAAATATGGGAAGAAACACCCTGGTACTTTCTTGAAGGGAATTGGAGTCTGTTACAAGTGTGGTGAAAAGGGTCACTAAGCACATGATGGCAAGGGGAAGAAAAAAAGATTCGGATGTTCATTGCTAAAATTGCAGGGATATGGGACATTATGAAAATTAATGTCCTAAGCGTCAGAGATACTTTCCTTAGAAAAGGCCAGGGGATCAAGGCCAAGCTTATTCTATCACTACTACTAAGGTAGAAGCTCCGAAATACATAGGGGAATGTAATTTAATGGTTTCCTCAAGTTTAGAAAATGCTTTATTTGATTCTGGATCATCACATTGTTTCATATCCTCCCAGTTTGCTAAGAAAATTAGATATTTCCAATTTGATCTAACAAGGGAGTTGTCAGTTAAAACTCATAAGGGAAGTATCATTGCAACAATGTTTTGTGAATCATTCCCCATTAGAGAACATAAATGTTTTTTTTATATGCTAATCTCATCATCATACCCATGATTGAATTTGATATAATCCTTGGTATCGATTGGATTTTAGACCATGATGCGAAAATTTATTGTAAGAAGAAGGATGTTACAATTTTTGATGATGATGATAAGGAACACCTTATCTTTAGAGCATAATATTCACCACCTAATTCTTATCTTGATCCACCCCCAGTAGCTCAACTAAATTCAATTATTAGAGAGAAAGAGAGTGAAATTATTGTTGGTGAGGAAAGGAATGTTCCAATAAAGGATGTACCTATTGTGAGAGAATATGTTGATGTGTTTTCAGAAGATTTACCTGGACATCCTCCAGAACGAGAAATTGAGTTTTCCATTGATTTAATTCTTGTTTCAAGGCCTATATCGAAGACCCCTTATATAATGGAAATTGTGGAATTAGTTGAACTAAAGAAACAACTAGAGGAGTTGAATTATAAGGGATTTATTCTCCATATTTCTTCTCTATGGGGAGCCACTATCCTTTTTGTTAAGAAGAAAGATGGATCTATGAGGTTATGTATCGACTATAAAGAAATCAATGATACAACAATAAAGAAAAAGTATCCCCTACCTTGCATTGATGATTTATTTGACCAACAAAATGGAGCTCAATACTTTTCAAAGATTGAACTTTGATCTGGATACCATCAATTTTGAGTGAAGAAGGAAGACATTCTGAAGATAGCATTTTGAACCAGGTACGAGCATTACGAGTTTACAGTAATGCCTTTTGGATTGACTAATGCACCCTATGTATTGATGGATCTAATGAATCGTGTTTTCAAGGAATATCTCGATGATTTTGTGGTGGTATTTATTGATGATAACTTGGTATAATCCAAAAGCTACGAAGATCATGAAAATCACATGCGTATTATCCTGAAGACTCTTAGAAGAGATAAATTATATGGGAATTTTAGCAAGTGTGAATTCTAGCTTCAGGAGATTTCTTTTCATGGCCATATTGTCTCTAAAGATGGAATCTATGTTGATACTTCTATGACTAGATCAAACCAAGAATGGCCGGCACCAACGAGTATAACTGAGGTACGCAGTTTTATTGGCTTAACAGGTTATTATCAGCGTTTTTTCCAGAAATTTTCCCGATTGGCTAACCCATTAACAAATTGCACACATAAAGGGGTTAATTTTTTTTGAAAAAAAGAGTGTGAATATTTTTTTGAATAAATTAAGAGAAGATTAGTCAATGCTCCTATATTGACTATACCTTTGGTGAATTATGGGTTTGTTTTTTATATTTATGCTTCAAAGAAAGGACTTGGTTGTGTCCTAATGCAGAATGATAGGGTTATTGCCTATGCATCACAATAACAGAAAATTCATGAGAAAAACAATCCTACTCATGATAATGAGTAAGCTACTATAATTCTTTCTTTGAATATATGGGGACATTATCACTATCGTGAAAAATGTGAGATTTATACTGATCACAAGAGTTTGAAGTACATTTTCTCACAGAGATAACTCAACATGAGGCAAAGGAGATGGGTTTAACTACTCAAGGATTATGATTGCACGATACAATACCACTCGGGGAAGGAAAATAAGGTGGCAGATGCTTTGAGCAGAAAGGTTCATGGAGTTTTGAATAAGATGAGATTTTTAAGGGATCCTATTTTCATGGATCTAGTAAAGTTGGATATGTGAATAACCATGGAATTTGAAACATCAATGATTATTCAAATAGTTGCCAAACCATCTTTACTAGAAAGAATAAAGAGTTCGCAGACCGATGATGAAGATTTTCAAAAGATAAATAAACTGTGAATGATGGGAGATTGAGTGACATTATGTATGAAGAAGGAATTTTGAAATTTGGGAAAAGACTTTATGTTGCCAATATACCATATCTAAAAAGGGAATTGTTGGACGATGCTCATAGTTACAATTTCTCAATACACCTTGGGAGAACTAAAATGTATAGGAATTTGAAGGAACATTTTTGGTGGGACAACATGAAGAAGGAGATTGATTATTTTGTGTCAAGATGTATGGTTTGTCAACAAGTGAAAGATGGAAGGCAACAACCTGGTGGAGTATTGAAACCTCTTCCCATAGCTGAGTGGAAATGGGATAATATCACAATGGGCTTTGTCATGGGACTACCAAAGACTCTTAGAAGGAACAATGCAATATAGGTCATTGTTGATCATCACACCAAGTCATCAAATTTTCTTGCTATAAATGAATATTTACCACTTGGATGTGTAGAAAGAATATATATTAATGAAGTTGTGAGACTTCATTGAGTACCCCTATCAATTGTTTCGGATCGTGATCCCCATTTTACATCAAAATTCTGGAAAAGTCTTCAAAAATCCCTGGATACTGAACTTCGTTTGAGCACTTCCTACCACCCTCAAACTGCTGGACAATCAGAACTGACTATTCAAACCTAAGAAGACATGTTGAGATCATGCTCACTATACTTTCAGGGTATGTGGGATCAATATTTACCTTTAGTATATTTTTCCAATAAAAATAGCTTCTATTCAAGTATTCAGATGGCATGATATGAAGTGTTATACGGAAAGAGATGTCGCACACCGACCTATTGGGATGATGTAGGGGAAAGAAAACTCATAGACCCAGAACTGGTGGAGGAATGATGGAAATGGTAAAGGTATTACAAAACCACATCAAAGCAGCTCAAAGTAGGCAGAAGAGCTATGCTGACAACTGAAGGAAGGATTTATAATTTCAAGTAGGAGATCATGTTTTCTTGAAGGTATCTCCATGGAAGGGAGTTATACATTTCAGTAAGAAGTGTAAATTGAGTCCCAGGTACATCGGACCTTTCGAAATTCTAGAATGAATTGGGGTTGTAGCTTACCGTTTGTAAATTCCTCCAAGTCTCTCCAAAGTCCACGATTTGTTCCACGTATCACTTTTGAGAAAATAGATGCCTGAGCCAACACATGTACTCACTTATGAGGAAGTAGAAATGGAACCCAATCATTATTATTACGAAGAGCCTGTAAGTATTCTTGATACAAGAGAACTAGTGCAAAGAAACCGGATGACTCATCTGGTAAAAGTTCTATGGAGAAACCATAAAATGGAAGAGGCAACGTTGGAACCCGAGGAAGTTATGATGAAGAACCACCCAATTCTTTTCATGGGGTAGTATTCTAGAAATTTTGAGGACTAAATTATTTTAAAGAGGGGAGAATATAACACCCCAAGCTTCCACAGTACACTTCTCCATAAATAATACAGTAGCGTGTGTTGTACACAACATCGAGTTTTAACACACACCACAACCCATCAAACTAGCCGTTATGAATAGTAATACCCACTTTTTGAAATATGATAAATTTAATCTTTCAAAATGGAATTCATTTTTGGATTCGGAATATCGAAATTATCACAGGGTGAGTTTTTGGTATTTTTCTGAAAATGTTCAATTTTTGATCAATAGTGAAAAAACACTGAGTTATATTTTAAAACCGAATATTTATTGAAATAATTATTTATTTTATTTATATTTAATTAAGGTCAAAATAGATACATAATACCTATATATGTTCAATTTTATTCATTGGAGTTCGTTCAGAATAATTCTACATATATAAAAATTTTATGTAACTTTTCACCGTCTTTTACCTACCTCCTAGATGAATTTGGAAATTCATATAAAACATAATTTTACCACTTCTGTGAGTGTAATTTCAAAAATATGAGAAACACGGTTAATATCAATGAGTAAAATTTGGTTCAACAAGATAAAAATAATATTTGGTGAATAATAACTTTTTACTTTTATTTACCACGGTTAAAATTAAATATGGTAATTAAGGGTAAAAATGATATTAATATTACCATAAAACATGCCTAATTCTATTGGAAAAGTGTATACAGACCAAAAACAACCTTTTGAATAAAATAGTATCATTTAAGTCCAGTTGGATTAGATTAGGACATTTATTAGTATTCAATTCAAAGAAGAGTTAAAACAGCTAAAATCAAAGTTAAATAACAATTTTTTTTAATATATGGTTATAGATAAGATAAGTTAGATTATAAATATTCATTAGAAATATAAAAATATTTCCTATATAATGATATTTTATTTATAATTTTGATACATGAATAATTGAATTTATTTATGTCACAATGGTGATGCAATAATTACCTAATTAATGAAATATTAAAATAATTGATAATATATATACCCAAATAAATGTAATTTGAGACTTCTTATGAATTAAACTTATTTTATTTGATAATATGACATGTTAGTATTGATTGTAGTTTGTTTTTTCGAAGAAATCATGCTGTTATGATTTTCACAAAAAAATCAAATACCAAGTAGTGTCAATATTGACATAAAAGTGTTTTTAAAATAAATATTATATTATTAATTGATATTCAATTCCTAAAAATCTAAGGTTCTACCAAGAGACTTATATAATGATAGGTGTAACATTAATGGACCACTTGTGGGTCACTTGGAAGTATATAGTATGTTTATTAACTATATAATATAAAAATACAAAAAGACATGGTAAATGACAAAATATTTAACTAAGAGTTAAATAAAAATGATAAAGTTAATATAGTTACCAAAACCTATATAAAACCAATTTTTTGAGTGGTTTTCGACCTATCCCCACCTTAACCTTTAAATAATCCACTTTTGATCCATTAGAAACCGAATATGATTTTTTTATAAAATTATAATTCTAGCTTTTCCTATGGTGCCCCTCACCCCTCTTATAAAAGGGAAATCCACCATCTCACTAATTTACACATTCAAAGCCTTTTGGTTCGACCAAACCCTGCCCAAATATTCTCTCAACTTATCTCTATTCAACCTAGAGGCATTATTTTGGTCAGAAAGACAACCTATGGAGCCCTTTTGATCAAATCAAACAGAAGAACCCGAAGAAGATGTAATGTTTTCATCGCCCTCTTTCAAGTTCCTTTCTTCTTCAACTTCTTCTTTCATTGTTTTTTCCATTCTAAAATAATAACTCCAATATATTCTATATACTTTTATGTTGTTATAAATATGGTACAACCATATTCAGTATTCTATAAATCCCTTGAATGACATGTCACCATACATGCGTATGTATGGCTTACCGCCTCCACGTCGTGGTGTAATTGTTATTCAAAAAAGTATTAGTTGGATGGGTATTATAAGGATGTCTAATTAATGTAAATAATAAATATAAAATGATAATTATTCTTTATATATGATACAACATCCAATTATATATGATTCTAATATATAAAAAATGATATTTTCGCTCGTGCGTACGTACGGACTACCGTCTCCACGAACACGATGAGATTCATTCCCCATCGTATCCATTGAAGTCTAATTCTCATTTGATGATTAAAAATAATCTTATTGGACTTTATATGATTATGGATATGAATAATATACAACCTATCCATAATACTTATTTAGAAAAACAGATAAAATAAAACAAGTAAGTTAACACCTGAAACGACGATAATACTAAGATATTATTAACAAAGTATTGTTAAAAGATCATATATGATATCATATTAATGTATATTATTTTTGTATAATTTAATAAAAATTATTTCACCATTATACAGGAGTTTAACCTACCCTCTACTGAGTAAATGTACCAGGTAATGGTTTATTTCACAATCCCTTCATTATCTGAGGTTGTTTATACGTGATTATCTACTGGGACTTCTTCATCATCCACTTCAATGTTTCTCAAAAATGTATTTCAATTTTTTTTACTATTTACTAGACTATGGTTTAAAGTCATTTATACCCTTGATAGTCTTTTTATAAAATGGTTTGAAAGGAATCTTTCTGTAGTTTTCCAAACAAGGTCCTTTTTATCCTTTTCGACAAAATTAAGGTAAGAATGTCTTTTTTAACTTATATGGTGGGTGCGGCTATTTTACGCCGTTATAAAATCATTGATGTTTCCCTTACAAGCTTATAAGAATATTTTCATAGTAAATGTTTTATTTTACAATTATGTGACTTTTAAATGATTTAAAAAAATATATTTCTCTCAAATAGTTTTTATTTCTTCTAGGTCAACATCCATTGATGGATTCTAAGCTTATTTGATGTTGTTTTATTGTGATAAAAAACCTCCATATTGTGTTGAAGGTTTTGTGATTTGTTTAAATGTGGATGTGTTATTTTTATACCATTCATGGTTTATGGATAAAGTATTGACATTTCATATTCTAGTTTTAATACAAATGTTTATGTTATGTTTAAACCTATTCATATGAGGAATGCATTGGACATACTAAGTGACGGGTGTAGCCCGCTATAGATCCTAGATGTATCGGTAGGTCTCATGAGACAATCTAGTGTCTTGGAACAAGGCCTCGAAAAAAAATTATTTTTAGTCTTGGCACAAGACCTTTACTATGTGGCTATGATAGTCTGGAATTATACTTTACATCATTACGAAATTCATTATTGATATTTCATGTGATTATTTGACTAGTAGCATATCAATGTGAATATGTAAATGACATTATTTCATTATATTGTTTCCATATTATACTGATGTTCATGTTTAAAAGGATTTTTTTTACTTATACATTGCCTTAAATGTTTATGATTATATATGAAAGTTTCTACTCTATTGTTATCCTTACTGGGCATCTGAGCTCACCCCTTTATATGTTTTATTTTTCCTAGGGTGTGAAGAAGTATTTTATTAATGGCCTTCAGGGATAATATAAGGGGATATGAGTGTGGAGACACGATTTTGTTGTAGTTTTCACTTTATGATGTAATGTAAACCTTATGAATGTATCTAGTGATTACAAGGATACTAAACTAATCGGTATTTCGAGAGTTGATCTTTTATGATCATGCCAATCAAACGTAATAACGCACAGACTCTGGGTAACTGGGGTCGGGGCGTTACAAATTTGTTGATGGAGATTTCATGTTGGATAATATCTCAACAATGTTTCAAATTTATGATATCATTACAAAAGATAGGCCGACAGAATTATTTAAAGAATTGAGGCAAAAACATCATTTTCAACCTCATCCCCTAACCACCTAAACCACATAAATAAGTCCCCCATAATTATTTGGATTATATTGAAAAAGGGGGAGATAAAGTAACAACTTTATACTTTTTAAGATGTTTTTACATGAATTTTATAAATGAATATGCTGTTGTGGTTATCATAAAATGGGGGTTAGAAATAGAAAAGTGTGAGGAAGATACAAAAGTGTGTTTGAGTTTCTCATTAAATGGCCAAAAAATTTCTTCCCATAGAAGTATGGAATTCCATAAAAACATTACTTTTTCCAATCGTGTGGGTTTTGAACACTCCTTTTTTAATAAAATCAATGTTTTTGTTGAAGTCAAACTAATTGAGTTAATTTAATAAAGTATTGAGTTTTGAAAATATTATGAGAGTTAGAGAATTTGATAATGAGTATTGTAAAAAAATCCAAAGGGGGATATTGAAGAACATTTCTAATAAATTGTTTTTAAATAATTTTTTATTTGTTTTCAAATAGACTTCATGAAAAATAATATATTTTTCATTCTTGAATTAGACCTAGTCAATCGTAATGTGTTCTTTAAGAATGCTGCAGGTTGCTAAAATTTTGAACCCAAACATAAATGTAGGTAAAATTTTGGTTTCTATGAATGTTGTTTTCTATATTTAGAATATCATACTGGGAAGAACCAACCTCAGAGTATCAGATCCATTCACATCAGCCTCGATAATATAATACAAAAAATTGAAGGATGTAATTTTTGTTTGATGTAGGATTTCCTTTTCCATAATCAGTGATAGATAGAAGTTACTGAGTTATATTGATAGATTTTTCTAAGTGAAGAAGACATAATGATGGTTAAATGTTTTGTTGAATAAATTGAAATCATGAGTTTGAAAGTTATCACACATTCAAATCAAAATAAAATGATTATTTTTTGACCACGAAATTATTATAAATAATACAATATATTCATGATAAAAAATATTTATGAAATTAAGGAACCATAATTATTCAATCGATTAAAAATTTCAAGACAAATTCTCTATTCTATCTACTAGCAACAAACTCAAATGTTGTTAGAAGTCATAATGTGTAAAGCTAAAAATGTTAGAATAAGTTTAATATTTCTCATATAATTTATAAATGAATACTTTCCATCATTATATAAAATCATCAAAGTGGGATTTCCGTATTATGGGAAAATTCATCATAATAATAAGATCCATCGTAATTGGAATTTCATCATAATGATAATTCTATCATTATAAGGATTAAGTCAGACTATCATAAAGAAGGAAATAGAACGTAATGAGCTGAGAAGGAAACATATAATAATTAGGAAATATGGAAACAAATCATAATGATCTGAGAATGAAATAGATCATACTGATATGATAAAGAAACATATCAAAATGATCCACAAAGGAAACATATTGTAAATCCCTGTGAAGAAAATATATTCATAATGATCTAAAATTGAAACAGATTCATAATGAGATGATTACAAAAAGTAAAAAAAGATTCAAAAAGTTTTACATAGAGTTAAAGAGGTAAGAACATGAAATTCTAATTTTCATAAATCTTGTATAAATCTGATAAGAATTGAATAACTCAAAGTAGAAGTTAAAATGGTAGTGGTATTTAAGGATTTTGAAATATGAGGAAGCGGGGAATGTTTTCAAGTTTCTTGATCTTTCTTTTTAGAGTTCCCTATAAATATTTTTAAACATTGTAAATTCATTTATATCCATTATATATGCGTAAAAGTTTGAATAATGAAGAAAACAATTAAATGTTTTTTTTAATAGAGATCTCGTGAGGAGGATCAAACTGCTGAATGTCATTTTATTGGATTTTGTTATATCATATTGAAGAAAATTTTATTGATTTGATTATACTAGAAAGATCATATTGATATTTTTTGAAATTATTGAGTAAATTACATTTGGAATGAATACATGAGAATATCATCATCAGATTTAGCCTCATCGTATTTAGTAAATCATATCTAGAATCATCGGATTGAAAAAATAAGATCCAACAAAACTAGATAATGGATTTGGATTGTGAAATTACAGAGCAGTTTCAAAAAACTATTTATTACTTTTTCTGATAAATTGTTTTATTAGAAAACATTTTAAAATAAAAGGTGAAGTATAATATTTCCTACTGGGAGATAGAATGAGTCTAATTAGAGTTGGCACAATTTGTATTAAGATATTCATAATAGTGTATGTTTATAGACACATGTGATTGTATATGGTTAGTATTTAGTTTCTCAAACAATGGTCAAACCCTATAAATCTTGTGTGGTTAACTTTCATTCCAAATTTTTCATAAATAAGTATTTACAAAAAATTAACAAGGAAATAAATATTAATAGGTTGCATGGGTTATGTTTCTAAAAGTTTTCAACCTCATAAAAATTGAACAACTAATTCAATCCTTATTCTTAATTTCTATTTGATACTTTGGAACATTACACACCATTTGTAGTTATTATTCCAATAATGCAAACCCCATAAATGACAATACTTCACTTGAAGCAAATAATTCACGGTGGAAATAAAATAAAAACAAAAAAAATACAAAAAAACAAGTCTTATCCTAAGAAACATGGTTTTACCATATACATGGGTTGATTAATCCCAAGAATGATCTCCCCACCAAGAACCATCAAATTCAAAATAGTCTATCTACCATTCCCAAATATCATAGAAAAAAAATGATATTTGATACAACATTGTAACATCTCATCACCTCGATCCATTAATTGGTGCCCATACTAAGGGTTTCCACATATCCTCATGAGGTCCTATCCATATACTAGAGGATTCGAAATAGTAATTTTGGCCATTGAAAATACAATGGGGTAACTATTCCCTTAATATCTGAGTATATATAATAATGTAAATAAAAAATAGATAATCCATGTTGAATAAATGTCATTGATAAAAAAGGATTATTAAAAATATAATTAAAGTAAATAAATAAAAAATAAATGGGTATTCAATGCATATTAGAATGACACCATATGGGTGGATATGATACATAAGATAACAAAAGAAAAAAATAGTGTAAAACTATAAAAGATCTATAGAATTGTCCTAATTCATTCCCGATCCCATCTCATATGAACCACTCTAACATGATAAAAATAACCTTGGGAAATTGGCCATTTCCCCGTGACCTATAAAAAACAATAAATAGCACTCTGGTACCCAAGTACCATGGTTTCTTGAGTAGGGATTGATTAAAATTTAATAGTCCACCACAAATGGCATCACTAAAATAACCAATATGCAATAAAATTATTGGTTATGTGATCCTGATTAATAGTTAATAGTCTACAAATGGAGCATTATAGATATCAACAACCACCATATAACATACATTATAATTATCATAGGCCACCCAAAAATGGATGTTATCTCATCCTGTCCATAAGAATATAAAGTATCACAAACCACCCCTATGTGATTATTCCATTTTATCATAGGACACATTATTGGGAATTTCCATTAACATTATCATACAAAACCCATCATAGGTATTTTATAAATCATACACATAAAAAAATCATATTGTTATACTCCATATCATTGATAATATAATTTCCCCAATGCGTACTTTTCATACCAAATAAAACATAACCTCCCCTCTAGGAATTTCATACCATTAACAACCATTATACCAAATAATGAAATTTTCATCTAAAACCATGTCGTTAAAAAATCATTGATAAAAGAGACCATTATGAACCCATTTTTATATTTTAAAGTTCCAATTCCATTTATAATATCATTTACAATGAAATTTTATTTCAAAACCATCAATTTAATCCAAATTTTCTTTTAACGAAACTAAAATTCATTTTATAAAAACCACCCTCCCATTTTCGAAAAAATTCCCAAGTTCAAATTATTTCAAAATACGAATAAATAATAATTCTGTTTCATATTTTCAAAGAACAATTATGGATATTAATATTAAGGGAAAGGGAATTTGAAAAAGAAAATATTTCAGTATAATATCAAGGTCTTATTTGTTGTCATGACTGAGACACACAGTTACTAAAATGGTGTCTTAAAAATATGGTTAAACAAATATACAATCATATGAATTCTTATGGAATCCCAATCATCCGATTCAGCATTCATTTTAGCATGAGTTTTGAGAAAATGACTAATAAGAAAAATACCATGAAATTTTTTCTTATTAGACAAAACTAACCAAAAACCTCTTAGAAGAAGAAGAAGAAAAAGAAGGAAGATGATTTGTAGAGTCACTAAAAGTAATTTAATGAAAGTGTTGGAAATTTAATCTTATAGTATATAAATTATATCTCCCATTAATTAAGGGATAAAAAGGGAGTGGTGTTGGAATGTTGTTCAGGGTGAATGAGGTGAGAAAAGGGGTGTGAAAATTTATAATAGAAGACGGGAATTTTGGAAATATTTTTAATTTTAACAAATTTTTTGGAATAGACAAATGGTTTTTCAAACTATACACTATCCATGTATACCTAAATATACTATCTATAACATATGTCACTATTAGCACAAAATGTTTTTGAAACCATGTGAAAATCAAGTGCATGAATTTCATATTTATTATAAAGGTCACATTGTTTATTTTGATCCATTATCATGATATCAAAAAATTCCTAAATATAACACACCATATGTTTGGGGTGAATAGATATCACTAATTATGTTTAACATCGTGCCTTGGGATGTAACCTTTGAAAATGAAACTCTAGGCCCTAGATATCCCAATACATTTCAGAACACCTGAGGTTCCTCATAGGCCTCAAAAAAACAAAAAAAAAACTCCTTTAATGTGTCTCATCTATTGAAATCTTATTTTTAATCATACATCATAAATCGATCTATATATTGATAAAAAAATTAAACTTCTTCCAAATAATTCAACACATACAGAAATATGATTGTACAATTCTAGTTAAAAGTGTGTTATATATGAATATCATAGAATATAATTTAAGAATTAAATATTTTATTTATTCTTAAAAAAGATTAAATTTTATTGAAATAGTCACCTTTATAAGATAAAATGAGAAACGAATATAATAATGAAATGTAGAGATTCTGTTAATAGATAATAAACCATTTTGAAGTTATATTCATATTTTATCAGATTTTCATTCATTGGTGAGAAAGACTCTAGGATGTTGTTCACTTTGAAATATAATAATTCTTCATATATAAATGATTTAATTTCAATAATATATATATATATATATTAATATTGAAATGAATCCTGATAAAAGTAAAATAAATACTGATTAATGTATAATAGAAATCTAATAAATGCTTTCCCTCCGCCAATATTTTAATGATTTTTCAATTAAATGAGTTTTTTGTAAAACTGGTTATTGAAAATAAATTTATATTTATCATTCACTAATTCCTTTTAGTAAATTATAATCTATAAAAAATTAATGATTTTGTATGAATATTGATAAGATGAATTTCATTTCAAATAAATTAAAGCACAGTATATTCTTTTTTTTGTGATCCCTAAGCTAAGGGAGATTACCTGTATGTGATTTTCTCATGAGTGATGCTTAATTTTTTTTAAATTATATAGATCTAGTATTTTAATAATTAATTATTGTTTGACTGAATCTAATACCAAGATTTGTTTAGTTTAGGTCATATCCACAACACATTAGTATAATAACTTCCGTCCACATCATATTCAACTTCAGTCATTGGATGTGGTACATAATGTTTTTTATTTATATAAATTTAAACAAATAATTTCCCAAAAAATTAGTATTCCAAAGAATACATTTTCTATCTATAATAAAAAAATATTAATTCGGTATCTATGTATGTCTCTGAAATGAAATCATTTTTAGAAGAATATAATATTTTAGGTTCTAATGTCCCATTAATGTATCAAAAAATTAATTTTCATTACTTTAAATGATATTCCATTATATTTTATTAAAAAATAACACTTAAATATATTGAAAGTAAAATTATTTTATCTATATTATATAAGATAATGTAAATTTATGACGATACATCTATAATGTTTTTAATTTATCATTTTCATTTATTCTTCAAGATCAATATTGATCAAAGTTTCGTCTAGAATAATTATATTTTATACATTGATAAATTAAAAACGATTTATAATTATTTGATATCATTATATTGATTAAAAATGAATCCATAAGATATTTTTGTAATTTTATAAACATGGAAAAAGATTAGTTCAACCATCATTCTTGTTTTAAACAAATTTTTCATGAGTTCAACCAAATTACATGAAATTGGTTTTCATTTTCATAGACCGAATTGTCATTGATATAAATTTGAATAATGATTGTGTCTTGAAAATAATTCCTTAAAAAAAATTAAATCGACTCTATCATTAATAAAATTATTTTGAATTAAATATCTGGTAAGTCTATCATAATAATCTATTGGTTGTTGATTAATCCCATATAGTGATTTTTTAACATAAAATACATTCTCTATATATTTAGTACCATAAAATCCTGATTGTTATTCTATAAATAAATTATTTTTAATGTATTCCTTAAGAAAATAACATTTTTTATCAATTTAAAATACAGTAAAATTCATTTTTTCAATGTCTTGAAGGATTCGAAGGGATTAAAATATTTATACAATTGAAGAGGGATCATGGTAAATCATGAATTCCGAGAGACAATATTCTTTAGAAAAATATTGTTTATTTCTAATTGTTGTTCCATTTTACTCGGAATTTTTAATAAAATCAATTTAATACCAATTACTAGTATGTATTTTTATTGAATGACAATGTTTGAAAGTTGGATCCTTTGAATTAGATTAATATTTCTTGCATATCCATTATCCATTTACATTTGATAACACATCATCTTCCAATTTTGGTTTTAATTTTGATATGATTCCATGATTCCATCATTAATTTATCATGGAACATATAATTATAATTACATGACTTATATCACTAATAATATTTTGTTTTTGTTGACTCCTTGAGGATCAGATTATTTTTAGTCATAATGGATTATTGATTATATATTGTAAGATTTATATCTTCTATTGATGTAATTTTTTTATGTAAAAAATACGATGATCTAAATTCTGAACGATTTACTATCAATAGTTTTGGATCAAATTCTTGTTAATATTTAGGGCTGTTTTAAATACCATAATCTATATGATTTAATTTCAGTGTTTTTGTGAAAACAAATAGATTATATTCGTCAAACATAACATGATCTATTTCTTCAACAACATTAGTTATTTAAAAATTATATATTTCTATGCCTTAATAGTTATAAAATTACAAAAAAAGAAACCTTCATCAAAATTTGA
Source organism: Viscum album (assembly GCA_963277665.1). Taxonomy (NCBI): domain Eukaryota; kingdom Viridiplantae; phylum Streptophyta; class Magnoliopsida; order Santalales; family Viscaceae; genus Viscum; species Viscum album. Next base: position 497,193,802 of record OY728120.1, read on the forward strand.
GTCAAATTCATGTATTTAATATTTATAAATCATGGTGAATACTACACATCCAAAGACTTTGAAATAAGAGATTTCTATCTTTCTTATGTTGCAAAACTAATAATGACTTTTACTAAGAAAAGGCCTAAGAAAAATTAAATTATAGTATAAAATGTTGTTCTCATAGATTCATCCCAAAAATTTTATGTATCAAAACATTCACATAGTATTTTTCTGGTAATTTATTGATGAATTATATTTCATTATTCAACCGTACAATTTTACTCTATAATTTTAGGTGCCTAAAAATTTGTTGTAAGAAAATTATTTCTATAAAAAAATCAAATTCAAAATTTACAAACTATCCACCATAATCACACTATATAGTAATCAATGGTATGTTTTTTTTTATTTTCAATAGAATCATAAAACACCTCTAAATTAACAAATAGATTCATATTTTAAAGAGTGAAAATAAACCAGTGAAAATATGTTGTAATAACATACAGAGATATACACATAATATTTCATACTAATACGTTGAGTTTTTTTAGGTTCAAATTAATCAATGTGTTTTTATTGTAACATTTTATTAGTTGAGACATAACATTAATATTTGAAACTAGATATATGTTTATTAATAAATTGGATGGATCATTAACTCTGGAGGAATTGAACTTAAATTATACTTTACCCCTAACATTTACTTACCAAGAAATTTTTGCTAAATTTTTAATGGTACAATGTCCTGATATTTTATTCTATAAGCAAGGTTGATAGTTAGTTGCAGTTTTACACGGTTAATTTTTATTACTTATTTCATATAAGTCAATTGTTTAAATATTATCATGCCTATCAGCAGATATAATGAAATTCACAAGTGAATTTTGAAGATTATATTTATAATTCATGAAGTTTTGAAGACAAACCTCAACATAACATTTACTAATGTTAATTAGGTTTTTCATAGGATTAGAAAACAAAAATTGTAATTTATGTTTTTCTAAAATAAGAAGTATCCCTAATATCAATGGGTTCACCATTTGTGTTGTCTCACAAAGGTTTCTCATTCTTTATTCAACATTTTCAAATTTTAGAATCTCAAAATTCAATATAAATGTATTGAGAACATCCACTAACCATATACCATTAATTTTGGTTTCTCATGCTCAAACTATTTTCATGAAAATAATTAAACTATGTCCTTGGTATGAATGCTTTCATGGCTCTGGGACATTAGAAAATAAACTATTTTAAACTGAAATATATCCAAATCATATTTTTTATACATATTCAAGTTATTATAAAATAAATAATATATAAAAAAACAATTGTTTATCTTTTTTTAAAGAAAAATATTTATTCTTGGAACCTTCTCTTTGATATTTTATATACAAATGTTAATTTTGGGTATAGAATAATTTCATTAGAAATGATGTTTATGAGAAGTAAAAAATTAGAATATATTTTTTTGGTTATCAAATTTTTTATATATATTGAATAAAAATATTATTTTCTACAATTAATATTCAGAAAACATTTCTTTAATTAAAAAATTTCATAATTAAACCGAATGACTAAATTTTGATCACTGGAATTACATTCACCAAGATTATGATAAAAAAAATTCATAAATGAATTATTTTATGAATTTAACTCAATTGAATTGTTGGAAATTTTTTTAGATAATTTTTAAATTAGTTTGTTATCTTTATTAAATTTTTTTATCCCAATCATAGGAACTCTTAATATTACTGTTATTTTATCCACAATAATTACATATCCAACAATGTTTTCTATAATAGGTAATATTTCACGGTCATTCAATATGATAACTTTTGGAATATCAATTTGGTTATCATTTTCATCATCCGATGAAGTAGAATAATAATATTTAGAATTAAAATAAAATATATAATAAAATTTTAGATTAGTAATAGATTTTGAGGTTACGTTATCTATATAATGGTAATCACTACTTAAAATATTTCAATAAAATATAATTATTTTCTGAAAACTATTTCTATTTTTTTAGGAAATTTCTAAATATTTTATCATTCCATTGAGCAGCTGGTATCTGATGCATCCAATCTCATTTTTTATTTGTTTTTTTAATATATTCTGAAGTTTTTATCTTTATTATTCAAATTATGAAAGTAAGTTCAAATTTAGAAAAACATATTATATCCATAGAATATCATATATGAATAATCCTTCTTATAATTTCATTCGAATAAATATTATAGGAATTTTTATTACCAATAAGTTTATTGATTCTCCATAACTTCGAAAATGATCATTATCACTATTATATGACATATATTGATATGAATTATTACATTTATTCTAGGAAACATTATATTTAAAAACACTATTATCATAAGTAAATGTATCAAAAGTAGGATTATATGAAGTGAAATAAAATTTGGGAAAACAATTTATATTCTCTTTATAAATATAACTTTTTATTCTTCCATAATATTTCATAAATTTGCCTATTAAGTATCCCTATTTAAATTCATTATGTTTTTTGTATCATATATATCTATCCACATTGATTTCCTTTCATTATACATTATATCAATAATGTTTTCAATATGTATATTTTTTGGAAACTCTTTCTCTCCCAAATATTTTAAACTATTTAAAATAGTCACAAATAATTGAAGCATTAGAGTTTTAGTTTCACCATATTGAAAATAAATTGCTTCTTAATCTACACTCATAAAATCTCTATTGTTTCTAATTCCTCATAATATCCAAGCTGTTTAATTTAGAGATTCTTCAAGCTTCCATTTTCTATTTTAGATGTTCATATTTATCAATTAATGTTCATAGTCATAGAATATAATATAATACATCGAAAATTATGTTTTACCTAATATTAGTGGTTTTTGTCCCAATAATGAATTTTCATTCTTCGAAGATTTTTTGTTTCAATCTTCCTGATCATTTTGTCCACCCCATTATTTGTAATATAGGATTTCATGTGATCATGCTAGTAATAATAGTCTTCTAAATTAATGATATGATTTCATTTCATATTTAAATGTTCATGTCTCCCTATAAGAACTTGTGTTTTTACATTAATAAATTTTCTCTTCTAAAACGTTCTATGTATGGAAACTGAGATGAAAACATGAAAAAAATGTTACATTAGAACAAATTTAGAACCACAAAGAGGCTTTCACTAATAAAAAAATATTTTCACAAGGTGATATGGTAAGATGAATGAATGAGGGGGTAGTGAGGGTGAATAATAAATTTAAAAGAAACTAATATATTTTTTCATCCAAAATTATTAATTTGATAGGTTTTCTAAATTATCAATTATATCATAGACCAGAGTAAAAAGTGTGATTATAGTGCAAAATTGATTGAATAAAATATTGTGAAATAATCAATAACTGAATCAATTAGTATGTTAATAACTAATGATGAAAGCATTTATGTATAGAAAATTTGAAATATAAGTTTTATATTATACATTGATATAGGTATAAAGAAAATATAAATATATATATGTGTACATAATATTAGTTCAATAACAAAATTCAAAATGTTTTTTTTAAAAAACCAAATACTATTTTAAATGAAATACTCCATCCACACTTGTAGGCCATTGTTTAAGGTGGAACTACAGACCTAGACCTAGGTATCACAAATTTACATATATCCTATGTTATAATCAATATTAAAAACTATGAAATGGTTTATCATTCTATCTCAATGAGCCCTCAACTTAACCTATTAGAAGGAGATGTATTCGATAACCTGGATGTTACAGATAGTTGTCATCTTTTCAATAGAATCCCTCAATCATGATGATAAAAATTACATTGTCTTTATATCACTAAAATACCTCAATCATGTAGTATTATAAAAATAATTTCTACAATAAAGATAATAATACAATTAAATTTATAAAATCACACAATGATATATCCTACCTAAAAACAGTCAAAAATTAGAATATTACACTGTACATAGGCACTCTCAATAACAATAATCTGAAACCATTGAAGAATATTATGAATTTATGTAATTATTTATTTAGAGATCATGGTTTTAACTTGTATAAATTTTTAATTTTTCTTGGTATATTTTCGATGTTAGGCACTAGGACTATGCACGACTCCCAGGCCCGGTGTTCCCAAAATTAATTTTATAAAAATACTAACTATATTTTATAATGTGTGTGCACCAGTTTTCAATGATAATATAATATCTACTAAATGATTGATTGTATCAGAAATGAAAGGCTACAATTCAGTTTGGAACATGGTGTTTACCCTAGGTGCAACATAAAATGAATTAGTGTGGGACGTTCAGACCCCTCCCTTGTGGGTCATTCATTCAATTGATGAATTAAATTATAAATATATTCATCTAATTGCCTAGTCCCATGAAAATGACAAACGGGGTATCAGATGAGAAATATTTGACAACCATTGAGTTCAACACATAGGTTTTAGCTTAGGTGGGTTACGACGTTGGTCAGTGTATGGAGTTTAGCTTATATGTCATCGAGGGATAATAAATAATTTTTTAATATTTTTTTATTTAATTATATTATAAACATCCAAATATAAATCTCCCATATAAACGTATTGTTATAGAAACTTAACCAAAATTGTCCTCATAATCATGGTATCATCAATTGAAGCCCTTCCTATCCTTTCTATTGGAAATTGGTGATGAATGACAGTGAATAATGACGAAGCCTTGGATCTAGCTGGATCAAAGCAGGATAAAAAAACATCTTATTCTGATCATTTCTCAAATACGATTTTCATAAAAAATGATCTATCCAATACTATTAGTACTCTCTAACTTATTCCTTTTTGTCTTTTGATTAATCTATTGAGAATATCCATTATAATCCTTGGATTTACACCAATTTCTGACTAAGCATGTTCCCATGTATCAATTTTATTTCATCATTTCAATGTTTTATATCCTCATTTACTCTTTCTTGATCTGTTGGCTAGGAAAACAGGTCCAAAATTCATCAAAACATCTGTTCTTGTTCACCCCTCCTTCTATTCTTCATTCTCCTCACTATGTAATCCCCATGGATCCTGGTTCTAGAGTTATCGAACGACCCGCGCTGGATCATCTGGCATATTCAAGGCAGATCGATGAAACAATCACAAAAATCACCAGTGCAGACTAAGCCTCTACAGATCAGGACATGAGGATCAAAGATCAAGGATTGTTTTAATTTTTGGGCATAGAATTTTCCAATGGTGGTTCATGGTTGGTGATGCGGCTATTCAAGGCATGTGAGTGGGGCAGTGGGCTGGGACGGTGGTCCAACATTGCTCTAGGAAGTGGCTTCGATGTGGTAGGCTTCCAGGCATGCCGTACAGAGGCAGTGTGGTGGGAAGAGGTGGGCAGTCTAGCTAGGAGGTGGTCAGCGTGGATCCTAGTTGTTAGGTGTTCCACATAGCAGGTTGGATCCTGGTGGGGCAACAGCTCGCGACATAGCAGCAGAGGCGGCTTTGGTCGGTGATGAGGGTGAAAAGACCAAAGGTGTTGTAGTGTGGTAGTTCATAGGTGGTGGTGATGGTTCTAGTGGAATAATTTTTTGCAAGAAGACCCTAGAAGTTAGGGTTTCAACTTGGGAGGGGTAAGTGTAAAAGAGAAATAAAAAATAAAATGATAATAATAATAATAATATTATTATTATTTTTAAACATTAAACCCTTGTAACATGACTATGTAGTGTCCAATTGATGCTCCATTTGTTGAAGCATGAATTCGTCGATGATATGATCATTTTAAGACCATTTTGGATAATACTCCCTAACCCATGACCTGGGAACTTGATTCTCTTGGGAAACATAATATTTAATAATGTTATTAAATATTTGACCCTTCATAACAACATTGTGCGATGTCTGATTGAGGTTCCATCAGTGGTGAAATAACACTATCTTTAAGACGATAGATTTAGGACCAATTTGTGATATGTAATTCAGATTCATGGTTGTAGTCTAGAAAGCAACCTTTATTGTTATTATTATTATTATTATTATTATTTAATCTTGCATGTGTGATAACTCTTCATACAACATCGGATCTTCGATTCATCAGTGGCTATGTGATCATGAAATTGAGGTGTAATTTTTAAAAATAATATCATGGTTTTAATTCAATATCAATTCATGGGACCCACATGACTCCATTCGAGCGTAATACAGAAAAATATGACTTTTTCACCAGGTTTCTGATTCAGGAAAATGAATAGTCAGTCCATGGTGTTATTCAGCAGGGATAGCAATGGGGTGATCTGTATGGTTATCTGAGGCCTCCCAATTTTCTTTTGGTTTTGATGTGATGAGGCATATCTGTGATATCATTAAATTCTGAGTGATGAAATGAATATTGGTGGAACATCCTTTTGATCAGTTTGAAGAGAATTCATTAATTATGTCAGCATCGACTATTGTGAGAGTGGATAAGTTGTATGAAGAGATGATGTCATATATTCAATGGTCATTTGAGGTTTAATGTTAGTGAAATTGTTATTTTTTCCTTTAAACCAACAATGAAAATCATGCACTCATCAGTCTCTTGACTAGATGTTCCATGTACTCTAGGAGTACACTACCACGACTAGTGGTACTACTCCATAGTTTTGTAACTGAGTTTGGTAGGGAACATGAACAAGTGATGATTTAGGGTCACACATCATGTGGGCTCTGTATGCATCATGTACCACATTATGAATCTTCTATCTCTCATATCTCTTTATTTTAGACTCGTATTTTCTTCCGCAAGTTTCTTATACTGAGAGTTTTTCATCCTAGAATGCAACGATTCCCACTATAGTGTCATTCGAGGTGGGATGTAAGAGGTCCTGGGTGTGATGCCTAATTAGGGAAACAATAGATGATGGAAGTGATATTACACATTTTCAAAGTATCCCAGAAATACCGTCCATTAGGGATGGACAATGTATTTCCTCGATGTTTTCTGAGAGGTACTATCCAGTATGGGTGTCTGGAGTAGTTCTCTGATGATATCTGAGAGGTACCATCCATCAGGGATGGCCAAAGCAGTTCTAGGATAACCCCTTAGCTAGGCTATAGATTATATTCCCTAAAAACCTTCGGGACTGATCGACCAGCTGGGATGATTATTGTAGTCCTTGATGACCTTTTAGGATGACCCTCCATATGGAATAGGTAGTGTAGTCTCCGAGGACCTTCCAGGATGACCCTCCAACTAGGTTGGGTAGTTGTAGTCCCTAACGACCTTCTGGGATAACCCTCTAGCTAGGTTGTGTAGTGTATTCCCCATTGACATTTCTTATAAGACCCTTGACTATGCAACATAGTGGTGAGGCATGATTAGACATACAAAAGGACTCATGAGTAAGAGGAGAATTTTACCCACTGAGAGTTGTTCTAGTGATGAAACTGCAAACTATGATGTCTAGTCAGTGCTTCTCAAAGCAGATAGTATTGAGGTGCAGTGATTTTAGTCCCTTAGAGTTGTGACTCTTAGGAATTCACATGAGATACTAGGAATTATAGATGGGTTTACCTTTGAAATGTTGGCAACGCATTTTCATGGGAAGAGATATGAGATGTATATCCCCTTACTCTATTTTTTTGAATTCATTAAATTAGAATATATAATTTTATATCCTATTACCGTACCTAGTCCTTGGGATTATTGTATCACTACATACAGAATAGGTAAAGATGTTTGGGGTATGTCACATGCATTACTCTTTTATATTATTGTGTCTAGAAGAGTTTACTCTCATGTCATAGGTACCGAAGACTTAATAGGGAGTTTATCTCTTCACCGTTTATAGCTCCTTATGTTTGGAAGATTCTACATTCACATACATGTGGGGTTGATCCGTACACTTTCAATTCACTCATAATGTACCTTGTTCACTCTACTACTTTTCTCTTATATGTATCTCTTACATATCCCCCTTCACCATTTTGGGATATTCTATTTGGGATGTATATACTCACCCATTCATGGGCTTTGACCAACATGTGTAATGTATTTTATAGATATAAGATAGGTTAATCATGACTTCTGATGAACTCTGGGATACTTGGTGCATCGAAACACATAATATGGTTAGATCATGGAAATATGGACATGGGATCTCTTAACATTTTTCTATTCCAGTTTTCTTCCTTATTAATACATCTATCTTGTTGGGAATTTATTTTTTCCCTTTTGTTTTTCTATACATTATTGTACTTATATATTCTATAGTGGTAATATAAATGCATGTTTATTTTACTTTATAGAAGTGTTGCATCATTTTCTTCCCATATGCACATTTTCATCAAGTTGGTTGTGTGCATCTGTACATGTATTTACGAAAAGGATTCCCCAAGTTTATTTATGCCTTTGGAACTTTTTCCCAACACCTAGCCTATTAGGTTGGAATGGGGCAGTTGTAGCTCCACCCCCATCTTGGGATGGGTCATCACTGAGTGGTATCATAGTTTCTTTGACCCTTGGTACATTGTACAGATGTCTCCCTAAAATGGTCTTGGTTAGGATTAAGAAAACACTATCGATGTCTCTCGAGAGTGACATTCAGGTGAGGGAGTCCAGTAATTGTACATGTAGCTGACATATCCATTAACCATGACGATGATTACTACCTTGTCGACTCGGAACCCGGAGACATTTTTAGCGAACAATGGTCTATGAATTATATAGGATTGAGTGCTTAATTATGCTTCTTGAGTCAGCTCCCCATTTTCATTTTTAATATATATATATATATATATATTCTCAATATGACCGCAGCATGCCTTAATAAATTTCAAGATGCCTAAATGATGAAAACCATCCAAGAAGCCAACTTCTGTTCATGATGATGAAATTATGAGTGATGAGGCATCATTTTAGGATCCATAATGCGATACCCATCCATGCAGTTGTCGATTAGTAGTACCCTCAATAGTTGAGCAATATATAGTGGTAGTAGAGAAGGCTTAGGATAGGAATGGGTTGAGCACACTATGAGATTTCTAGAAAAATTGACCATTGAGGTTCTGTAATGAGACAGTCCCTCATGTAGAAGATATATGAAATTTTGTAGTTCGTGGGTTTTTTCACTTATGTGGATCCTGTAAGAATAAATAGTGGTGTTGGCAACCAGTTCTCCCCATATATAATCTTATGGCTCTGAAGGTATCGATAGATGTCACACCTGGTTTGAGTGTGTCTCACATGATTCAGAGATATAGATAATCTATGTTAATGGGGAGAAAGACTCCCACTTCTTGTGTGGTAGATTGTTGGAGTTACCCTATAGTGCAGATCTCTTACTTGGATATAACCGTTTTTATGGAGGTATTAGTGGATGGGTCTCTATGAGAATTATGTTCATAGTGATGTTGAGTAGTGGAGTGATTATACAAGAATAATTTTTTAATATTAGAATTAAACCTTATTATTTTTCCTTAATATTTATTTGTTTCATATCATTTATACGTCGTTGGAATGTCACTAGTGGATGTGAAGATGTTTTCATGTTTGGGTAGCTCTACTTCTGAGACGAGAGAAGAAACATTGGATATGAAATATCCTTTCTGTGTCTATATTTTCATGGTTGGATGATTTTACCATATTCTCCTTGACGTAGCTTTGGATTCACTAGGGAAAAGAAGTATTTCCCCACCGAGACACGTTTTTATAACACACTCAAGACTGTTCAGGTGAAACATCAAGAGCCAAGGTATTATGTTTCAAGGTGTGGAGGGTGAGTTATTTATACCCATGTGTCCTGGGATAGTGGGTGCTTTTAGGATGGTCACAATCCTTCCCTGAGAAGCAAAGACACATAGGGTATGCCACGTGCTTTCCCTTGCTAGATTCTATTAGTTGGATACTCCCGGTTTTATTCTTCGGTACCCACACATGTCAGTGTCAACCTAGAACACAAGACCCATAAGGATGATATAAATAAGTCAATAAAGGGGTGTATGTGTACTATGGTTTTTTGTTTGTATCTACACTGGATTAGGAAAGGTGGTGTACTGAAAGACATTGTGGCTTTAGTTGGACTATATATCTTTGTCCTTTTACACCGATCGCAGCTCAGGAAACATGTGTCTATATTTTTCATGATGTTTTCCAAGTAGAAGATGGATATAAGGGTGATTTAATATGGTTTTTCGTCCGAGTTTATTATTACATTCAGAATGGGAAACCATGTTGAGCTCCCTAGTGTGGGAGTCCCAGTGGTTGAGATCGGTTTATTTTCCTCATGTTTATCCATTTCTTTTTTGAGGGAAAAAACTATTTACCTATAGTAGTGATATAGAAACCCTAGTTTCTTACTTTAATACTTTATAATAGTTGTTGGAATATTTTTTAATCCAAGCACTGAGTTAGTGCTTGATTTCAAAGCTCGATGTTCACGAAATTAATTTTTTAGGAATATTAGAAAAAATATTTAATGCGACTACGACGGATTTTAGAGATAATAAAATATATCCTAAATGGTTGATCTGATTAGAAATATGAGGCTTTTGTTGGACTAGAATGTGTTTTTTTATGATTGGAACCACCAAATGAGTCATCACTAAATGTTTGGGCCCTACGCTCATTGGTGGTTTGTTAAATAGATGAATTAAATTATTAATTTATTCATTTAATAGACTAGACACAAGTAAATCAGGAATGGGGACTTGGATACCACTGTTGAGTCCAGAACATAGTCTTTACCTTTGGAAGGGTATAAAATTTTTTAGTATGAGGAGTTTGGATTATATGCCAATGTGGAAAAATAAATAAATAATCAAATAAATATTTGTTTAATTATTCGATTCATATCGTAACCTTAAGTTCTCTTATAAAGGTGTTGTTTTGGAAACATTCTCAGTGTTATACTGAAAACCCTAAGATTATTAAGAAAATTGTATCTTCTCCTTTTCTATTGGAAAATGATGATTAATGACAGCAGGAAACAACTAATCCATGGATCTGGCTGGATCAAAGCACAACAAATGCAATAACTTCTTTTGATCATTGTGCAAGTGTGATATTCATCAATAGTGAATGATCCATTCCAGGTAGGAATCTTTAACTATGTTATTTACACATTTGGATTAATTTATTGTGAATATTCTTCGTCTTCCTTGGATATTTTCCTATTTCATACTATACATGTACCAATGTACCAATTTTAATTACTTATTTCTAAGTATTCTAACTATAATTACCAATTTTTAGTCAGTTGGTCAAAAAAACTGGGAGAATGATTTTAAAAAAATATGTTATTCTGCATACCTCTTTCCGATCATCATGTTATTCAATGTGGCATCCCTGTGGATCCTGGTTTGATAGTTTTCAATTGGCTAGAGCTCGATCAGGGACCCGAATTAGAGGTGTATTGATGAAATGACAATGAAATCTTGACTGGAGGCTCGAACTCTATAGAGCAGGACACAATGATCTTTGATCATAGATTTTTTTTAATTAATGTGATTAGAATTGGTCAGTGGTGGATTGTGGAAGGTGTAGAAATTGTTTAGTGCATGAAAATGGGAAAATTGGTTGGGATATTGGTCTAGTAAGGTACTAAGGCGCGGGTCGAGTGAGGCCAGTGACTAGGTAGGTCGTGCGAATGTATGAAGGTGGTTTGAGGTGGGAGTTCCACACTAGAGGTGGTTGGAGCTACTCCTAAGAGTGAGGTCCTACACGTAGCAGGTTGGGATGTATCCTACATCATAGTGGTGGAGGTGGCTTCGTCCAGCGAAGAGGGATACTAGACGGGAGGCACATCATCTCAACAAACTAGAGGCCACAACATCAGTTCTATAAAATCAAACGGTTGTTGGAATACCCTCGTGTTAAGGGTTTCAATGGGGAAGGGGTTATGTAAAATAATAAAAAGGTAAATAAATGGAAAATAATATTATTTTTATTTTTATTTTTATGAAACATTTAATCCTTTTAACTTCCCCGTGCGACATCCAATTTATGTCCCATGAGTGGCGTCATGACCCAAAAAATGATAAGACCATTTTATGACTATTCTAGATAATTATCTTCGAATCATGGCCTAGTACCATGAAATGACCATGAAAAAATATATTTAATAATTTTATTAAATCATTAACCCATCATAACTCCTATGTGCGACATACAATTGGAGTGTCATCAACAGTGATGTGACTTTATCTTCAAGACAGTTGATTCTAGATTAATGATGGGTATTTAATTCAGGTTCATGGTTCTGGTCCAAAAAACACCCAAAAATATAATTCTTATTATTTTTTTCATAATCTTACAACTATCGTAACTCCTCCATTTGTCATCAAATTTTTGAGCCATAAGAGGCATTGGGATCTGGACATTCCATCAGAATTTTTGAGTTCAATATCGGGATTTTAATTCAAGATCGAGTTGTGGGACCCATGAAACATCATTTGAATGTAATGTAGTGAAATAATAGTTTTTCCCCATGTTTCTGATTCGAGAGAAGGAATAGTCGTTCTTATGCACTTTACCGTAAGGATCAGAATGGTGTGATCCATTTTGTTATCTGAGGCCTCCCAAATTTATACTGAATATGATGTGAGGAGCCTTATTCATGATCATATTAAAGTTGTAAACATGACAGGAATATCGATGGACAATTCTTTTTATTTGTTTGAAGAGAATCTAGGGCTTACCTTGGCACCAACTCCTGTGAGAGTGTAGAAGATGTGTGAAGAGATGTCATCAAATATCTTGGGGCCGTTCGAGGTGCCATGTCAGTGAAATTATGTTCAATTCCTTTGTACCAATGAAAATCATAATGTGATCATCATTCTCTTGACTAGATGTTTCATGTACTCTCGGAGTACACTAGCCCTCCTAGTGATACTAGTGCACGGTTTAGTACTTGAGTATGGATGTGAACATGACCAGGTGATGAGTTAGGATTACACATCATGTGGACCATCATTTCACCATGTTCCACTTCATGAATCTTCTATCTATTGTATCTCTTTATTTTGGGCTTGGATTTTGGCCCCTGAGGTGCCTATAATGAGTGTTTTTCTTGATAGAACGTGTTGGTGCCCTCTATTGTGGATTTTGATACGTGATGTGATATGTTCCAAGTGTGATGCCTATCCGGGGCGACACCTGATGATGGAACTGATCATAACTTTTATTCATAGTATCCTAGAAATAACCTCTAGTAATGATGTCTAGTTTAGTTCCTCAATACTTTCTCATAGGTACCATCCAGCAGGGGTGGACAGTGCAGTTCCATGATACCTTATGAGAGGTACCATCCATCAGGGATGGAAAGAGTAGTTCCTGGATAAACCTCAAATTGGGTAGGGAAATATATTCCTCGATAAACTTTAGGGCTGACCCTCTAGTTGGGATAGACAGAGTACTCCCCAACGACCTTTAGAGATGACCCTTCATCTGGGATGGGATGTGTATTACCTGATTATCTTTCATAGAAGACCCTAAAATATGTGACACCTTAGTGATATGCAATTCATCTTTCATAAGGACTCATGAAAAATAGGGTCACCATCCCCACTGAGATGTATTCTTTTTACATGTCCTAAACCCATCTGATCAAGTTATTACATCCCAAAATGTATATTTTCATGGTATACTGATTTGTGACCCTTTTACTTGTTCCTCCTGGGAAGACACATGAGATACAAGGCATTGTATATGGTTTTACTTTGTAATTTTTAGCCACACAATTTATTCGGCTATGTCGTGAGACAGAGATTCCCTTACTCCCTCATTTAGAAATATTTGACTGAACATATAAATCTAACTATCTTGTTACAGTACCCACTCCATGGAATTTTATTACTATCCTTCTAAGAGTGGAAAACACATGTTGGGTATTCCACATTCTTTCTGTGTCTATCTTCAGGTTGTTTGAATATTATACTCTATTATTATATGTAGCGAAGACTAGACGAGGATTTTATATCCTCACCATTTCTAGCTCATTGTGTTTGGATGAGTCATCTTTCACTATATTGTTCGGTTGACTTCTACTCTTTCTATCCACTCATAATGTACCTTGTTCTCATTGCAAAATTCCTCTTCTTTGTATCTCTTATATATCCCTTTCACTTTTTTGAGGTGATTTAATAAGTATGAATATACTCAACCCTTCATGGGCTTCTCCAGACGCATGTTGTGTCATTTTCTAACATCGGATTGGTTGATCATGACTTTAGAGGAGCTTAGTGATACTTAGTGAATCGAAATTAATATGGTGGTTAGAGCTTGGTGATTTGGAGATAGTCTCTCACAACATTTTTCTTTTCTAGTTTTGTCATGTTGAGACAATTATCTGGATGGGTGTGTATTTTCCCCTTTTCCTTTATCTATACATTATTTTAGACTTTTATTACTTAGTGGTTATATGCATGATTATATTGTTTAAATTATTGAAATGATTTATATTTTTAATCCCATATACACTTTTTCGTTGAGTTGGATGTCATTGTGTACTATTTTTTAGGAATATTCCTCCCATAGTTCAGTTATTCTTCTGCACTTGTCACCAACCCCATGGCCATGGAGGTGGGCTTTGGGTAGTTGTAGATCGAGACCTGGAATGGGATGGTTCATGCAAATTGATTAGATATTTTATAGATGTATGTGTAAGGGTGTTTTTATGATGATATAGGTGTGGATATATTTATATATGACATTAAAAAAAATTAATGGTTAGATTACATAAATATTGGTCTCAGTTGTAAAAGAATCAATAAAAACATTTCCATCAACCAATGATTGCAGTATTTTTGTTCATCTAACAATGAGTTAATTAAAAAAACTAAAATTATCACAAATATGATTTATGTAATCATGATTTGATGTTTGGAATATAAATTTTTCATTAACACTATTATTTTCATTGATATTTTAATTACCTATTTTTTTTTTGGAAAAACCAAAAACATTGCAAACCCCATGTGAGAAGTATTTCTTATAATGGGTATTTTTATTTCCCAAAAAGTGATTCACTAACATAAAAAACCATTACCCAATTAAATATGGTGTTTTATAACATTATCCCAACATATAAAATCATTATATGTACAAAAATATTCAATTTTGGTAATAAAATAATATGTATGGAATAATCATGAGATAAAATCTTGAAGAATATATGGGTTACATAATCTTGTCTTAAAACATAAAAAAATTATATATCATAATTATTCTAATTTAAATAAGTCATTATCACTTTTATAAGATCTTTAATTGTCTTATGAATTGTTGTTAATGATGATATATCACAGGTGAAGGAAAAATCATGATAAAGGAATGAATAAGCATGCATCGTAAATAACACTTTAATTTTTTTTCAAGAAATTGCTGAAAAGACTTTAAAATTGATAATTGACATAGTTTTTTTAACAATAAATGAACAAATATATTTTTCCTTAAATCAATATATATATTTAAAAATTATATAATTTTAAAACCTTTATAGGTGTTGTAAATGGAAATAGATAAGAAATGGAAATGTTCACTAGAAATAGGTTTTCTTAAACAAATGATTTAGATGGGAATTAGAAAATTATATATATCATTAGAAAATATGGAATGAAAAACTTGGTATAGATGTAAGGAACATACATAAATAATATATATGAATTAAATGTGATTACATCATAGATAAATACATTTAAATAGAGATAAAGGATAACCCATAAAAAATAGAGGTTGGTTTGGGAGTTTCCATACCTCAGTTCTTATCCAACATGGATGGTCTATTCAACCCACGAATAGATGTGATACAAGGCTTATTTTAATTCTATATAATTATATTAAAATATATTTCATAACTTAATCTCAATTTATTATCATATTTCATAAATTAATTATTCTTCTTCTTGTGTTATCCAATTTGGTTAGTTCGACTAACTACCACAAAACTATTTTATTATGTGGATATTAGTCAATGGTTTTTTAAAATAGTTTCATGGTCTCTATATATTTCTAGGTATGGAAAATTTAACATTATAATATTATCAATGTTATATAGTTCAAAAGATGTTCCAAAATTGTCTCATGTTTTGAAAAGTTCCCCAATAAAATTATTTTGGCAGTGAAAATAGAAATGGTTGTTTATTTTTAATAAAATTGATAAAAAAATATATTATCCATATATAATCCTAATAATTCATTAAATATTGTATTTAATCTTTAAATACATTTTTATTTCTAAAAATGTGACCTGGAAAATGTTATTTTTTTACATCATCCACATTGGTGGTCAAAACTAACCATGATAGATTGGGTGTTATAAAAAACTATTAAAATAGATTATATGAGTTATATGATGATATTAATGATATTAAGATAGAATTATAATATTACTTATAATATTAATTTATTGTTTTTTATAAATTAAAAACATTAGTTGGAAGGAAGAATGAAATAATTTTAATTGTATATGAAATAGATGAGACACATTCTCTTTTAGTTGTGGCTCCTTTAGACTTCAGATTAAGCCTTTTTAGATTGTTATTTTGGTTAGATCAGGTCTTCAAAAACATTTCTAGGATATTTTCGGAGTTATTTTTTATCTTATGGTTAATTTAATTTATTTTAAATCTTAAGAACAATGGGTGGAGGACTGGGCTCGTTATAATTGCAGGGGAGGGGTGTTGTTGAATAAAATATTCATTGTTTGATAATTGTTTTTCATGACTATCACATGTGATGATTATTGGAACTATATACTCTATGTTAGACATGTTAGCCATAAATAATGGTCAACTACATCATCCAATATGTAATTAATCATATATTATCTTTTAATGAAAAATAAAACATTTTATCGTATTTCCATATTCAAAAAACATATACTTTTGTATAAAATCTAAAATTTACCATAAGATAATATTAACATTATGATTATAAAAATGAAATCCGTTTTAAAAAAGTAACTTTAAAAAATTGGTTTTTTGTTTAATTATTATATTAGAAATTCTATTTTATTAATTAATAAAAAAATTCAGGTTTAATACACTTATATACTTACATTTTTTCACATTAACTGAGAAATTATTTTGTGGATTTTTGAGACATATATTTTATTATTTAATTTTGGTTAAGCATTACATGCTTGGTTAGTTAATGATTAAAACTAATGGTTATTTTTATATTCGAATGGTTATGTTATCATTCAAATGTTCAGATTAATATTCCATCTGTAATATTTACAATGGCCATCACTCCCATTTAAACCAATCATAATGAAATTGTAATTATGATAAATATTAACTACATTTTTCAAATATATTTTAAATTGTCTTCCAGCTTCTATATTAATCTTTTATAAAATTATGAATAAATTACATATTTTTTGTTAACTATTTATATTATTGTTCACATCAAATATTTTTTTTGGACCGCAATATGCCATAATATCATATTATTCTTTTAATATTTAATTTTTTTACTATATCCAATGGTATTATTTTCAATATTATTTACTATATTCATAATTTCAATATACTTTTTTATTAAATAAAATAATATTTGTTTTTATATCATGCACGTGATACATGACATTATAAAAATATAATTTTATTATTATAATTTTCATACGGAAAACAATAGGTCATTATCTTTTTCCTACCTTTGGAAATATTATCCTTGAATTTTCAAATTAAATTGTATGATGAAAATAAATTATGGTACTTATATTTCATTACTTCATTGGGTTCCTAAAACATTGTATCTATGGCATAAGATATTCAATAGATTCTCCATGTAAGAGTGATTGTATTCTGACTACACCACCATCTTGTTTAGTATATGTTAGGGTTTTGGTATGTTCATACATTAAAGGTAAACATTGAATATGTAATTTTCTTGAGACTATATTGGTGGGAGTTCTAGTTGATAGACCATATTTCTAATATGGTTATAAATCATAAAGGGTTCAATATATTTGGGAATTCAATTACCCTTCTCCTAAAATATCATAACATTATTCCATGTATATATATAAATTAATAATTTACCTCCAATATCAAACAGTGTGACTCATACAATAATTTAAACATAGATTTTATGTCAAATCTATGAAGCTTTGATGTTTTTCTAAATGGACATGGAATTATTTTCAATTTCCATGATAAGTTTATGTCGCGATATCTTAAACTATTCAATATCATCTGAGCATGTTGGTTATCTAAATTTATTCCCCTAGAGTATTTAGTATAGTAACATATGGATTCTTTATTGGAATATAACATTAAAAAAATACAATCAGTGGAAGATATTGATCCAAAATACCATTAAACTCCATAAATAAATCTCTAAAAATTTCATTGAAGAATCAAATGGTTTTACCAAAATAACCAATTTGATAAGGAGATTATTCCATACCAATGTTCGTATCTATGTTTATGTATTATATAATCCATCCCCATATCATTATGGTGAACCATATGTTATAAGAATATACAATCAACTATGGTGTTCAATATAGCCTCATTAATTATCAAATGTATATACTTCTAGGTTGATTGAGTGATATATCCTCTAAAATAAGGTTAAAATTATTATTAAATCTAAAATAATCTACTCTACCCTTATGGAATTATTTAAATTATATACATTCATAAGACCAATTAAAAAATTCTTGGCGATTTTATCCCCTTTCCACGTAGGTATGGGAAATGGCTGCCTCATTTGATTTAAAATTTTCATTTCATACATAAATTATTGGAATAATTTTCACATTTATAATCATTAATCAATATTTGTCTTCATATTTATCCACTAGTAGTTCTATCAATGATTATTTTACATATATATTCTCCCGAGGATCATAGAGAAGGTTGTTTCATGAGTATAATCTAATTTTTATTTAATTATCTAAGGATCTATTGTCATAAATAATCATTATTCTAATCTCCATTCAAAAATTTAGAAAAATTGATATTTTTGGATTTCCCTTTCCATATAATAGGAACATTCATTTGTCTCCCATTGTCCTCATATGGGGATTCCCCAACATTTTCTGATTTTGATGTTTGCACAATTATATATGTATGATATGATATTATTCCTACATTTATGATTCACATTTAAATTCAAACCATGCATTATAATATTTTATTCCTTTTAATCCTGATCATAAGAATTCTTGTAGTATATTTTACACTTATATAATTTTTCACTATATTCTGTATTAAAGGATGGTAATGTATTGAGGAATCATAATCCTTGATCATATTTAACCATCTTTAGCTGCACATGTTATACAATTTCATTGTGAATATATACATTATGGTTTTATGATATTTATATATGTAAAGCATATCTCTATAGAGAAAAAACAATAAAATCATCAATGTGGTGATTACTATATCCATCTAGATCATGCTCTAGATAATTTTATTATAGACCTTTAACTATATTGTGGAATATTAAACCACTTATCATTTTTCATAAGGAGGAAACCTAATACATTTTTTTGATACATCACTATATATAACAAATACATTTACACTGGAATTAAGTTTTAGTATACGTAAAGAGATTATCATGTTCTTAAACTCATTTTAGCTATCTTTACTTTCATCATCCCATATAAAATTTAGATCCATCTGAGTTATCATAGTTAGTGTGTTTGAAAATGATGATAAATTTTTCATAAACTATCGATAGTACCCAACTAATCTAAACAAACTATAGATCACTATTATATATTTGGGTCTAGGATATTCTTATATAGCCTTTATCTTTGTAGAATCCCTGTTAATACCCTTTATTGTTATAAAATTACAGTGAATGGTACTTGATCAATGAAAAATTCCCATTAAGTATACTTTTCATACAAGTGGTCCTTTCACAAGGTATATATCATAGAACTCAAATTATCCACATACTCCTTTAATTTGAATTATATGATAATTTAATTTATAATTACCCAAATAAACATTTCAACATAGACTCCAATGACTCTTTCATCAAGTTAAGAAAATTTTCAGATATTTTTTATATATTAATGGAATTAATATGAACTCACAGTGTCTATATCTTGCATGAATGGGCGATTTGGAGATATCATACTCATTCACATTAAATTTATTACATATCCATAATATATATACAATTTATGAGTACGAAGCCACATTTAGATCATATAAAAATTTATAAATCCATTACAGGAGATACTTTTTACATATCTAGAACTTTTTGAGTTCTTGATAATTATTATAGAGACGAACTTACCAATCCATTTATAAAAGAGGATCGGACAACCCCAAGGTGAATCACATAGGAATATGAAACCCTTATCCATATTTAATTATAGTTTATTCTTTATTTCATTTTTAAAATGGTGGAAATTATGTTTGGACTCTTAGATATTCTATGATATTATAGTATGATTCCAATTGATAATTCAACATCTCAATCTGGAAGATTATTGACAAAATATCCAAGGAAAATATTATCAGTTCATATCACAATTCGAATTCCTTCATTTATTATCCATTTCATTTTATAAATCCTTTAATATGGAAAGGTTTACTCATTATGTAATAATATCCATGATTTTGATATAGTTTTAATGGGAGGTTCATCACTCTATTTTACTTTTATAGAATTTGAGGATGGATTTAGGTATGAAAAGTGATATACCTATCTTTATATTAGATGTTAGATCTATTTAAAGGCAAATAATATATTCCCAAAATAACATAGATCTCTACAAAATAGAGTGTAATAAGGGTTTCTAGGTTATTTTTTCACAAAATGTTAATTAAGTATGAGTGATACACATGATATGTAATTATTACAACAATTTATGTTTTTACTGAAAAATCAACCTCTATATTTTTAGGTAGTGTTTAAATATTTCGGAAAAAAATTTATTATATGAATAAATGATTAAATAAATAATAAAATAAGATAATAACTATTATTTAATGAATAAAAAGTTTCCCTTCAAATGATAATTTCTTTTAACACTCATTAACATTATTTATATCATATGTTCATCATTTCATTGATATCCTAGGAGGTTTATATCATCAATTATACTTTTTGACCCAATTATTAATGGAAAAAAAATTACAATTTCAATATTTCTTGTTCCAAAATTGATCCATTGGTGGAATATTGATTGGATTCTTTATTTATTATAGCATAATTGATGGGTTATTCATGACCCCTTGAAATTCAATTATTATATTCCTTTCTTATCTATACATGAAATACTTCCTCATTATTTTGTGGTGGTTTAGTTGATTCTTATTCCCATACTCATGATATTTGGGTAAATATATTTCCTTTAATCAATGAGATTGATCCATTGTTACTCTTTAATTAAATTTCACTCTTCAATTTTTCTCTCTAGCATTATGAGGCTAATTATTACCCATAATTTTTATCTCAACTATGAGAGAACATTTCCGTATTTCCATGTAACAATTAAAGTCTAAAATCAATAATTAGTTCAAAATACTTCATTTTAATTCAATATATAATTAGTAAAATTTATTTTCTATGTCAATGAATAATTAATAGACATTCCAAAAATTTATTATGATGTTTTCCTCATAAGATACCATTGCTTTATCCTCCAATTGTTTAATGAATATCTATATCAATTTTAAAACTGATATTTTCTGGATCTTAGTATATTAAAAATATATTCTTTAATTCTTACCAATCACTTAATTTGATTCATTCCTTGGTATTTTTATTCATGATAGGTGTCAACTATTGATCAGAGACTCCATTAATGTGATAAATGAAAAACATACTTTCTTACCACATTAATCATTAGAGGGCATCGAATATATTCTCAACAGAATTAATCCAATGATACTTTATTAAGGGGTTGTAGGATCTAACAATGTAGTGAGGTATTTGTCAAATAACTGAATTCAAGGTGACCAATTCTCTCTCGGGGGGATGGATACAATTTCTCATTTTTCATTTTATTATTAATAAATTTAATCAAATGGGTTGGTAACACTATGAGTTTATTTTCTCCCATTTACCTTTTATTAAGTATCCCATGTGATCAATAATTAAACTTTTTATCATAATGGTTGACATTTCTCTCCAATTTATATCCATTTTATAAGATAAAAAAAATTAAGGATGGGATCAATCATTAGTAACCATATAAATGGAAAACAACGATTAAAAATATGTGAATAATATTATATTGAATGAATCATATTATTTATTTTTGAATAAAAAAATTCAAAACCTAAATGGAATTTTTTAGAAAAAATATTTTTCATTGTTTATTGTGTTTTAAAATTAAATAATTTTTTTTACCTCTTATATAAATTTAATCATTAAATATGTATTCTTTATTTGGAATTAAGAGTTCCAAATTTATTAAATAGGGTTGTTTTATTATTGTTCATTATGAACAATGAAAATGTTAATCAATTGTCCCCATAGATAGGGTAGATCTGGTAATTATCAATACAAATAATAAGATAATTGTTAGAAAATGACCCTACCACTTGATTTAATACTAATTTTTAGTGTAGTTCTTCCATATAGATCTGTGTTTCAAAAATATATAAACATGGTTCCATATTTCTTTTATTTTTACCTATATATTATTTAATGTAAAGAAATGTCAAAAATGTAATTCCCATTATTTTATTATCTCTAAATTTGCTGACATAGGGTTAAAAAGGGAATTATTATTCATAAAAGGGTTACATGGATTAAAAAATAATATTTTTGATATGGTATGTTTTTATTTTTACGGATAAAATTATTACCTTAAATTCATATTCATTTTTGATATACTATTTATCGAGTTAATATAAAAAATTAATTGATTTTTAAAATATTAAAAGCCTTATAATTTGAAATAATTAATTTTTTAGTTGAATGTTTTATATAATAATAACATGTTAGTAATGTTTTAAAGGATTATATTAAAATTTCATTGCAGTCATGCAGTTTTCAATGTAAAATTAAATTAACAGTTTCACAAATAACATTATTTATATTTTATGTTATATAATATTTTTTTAAATCATTTAGATGTCATTAAAATAGACTAAAATTAAAATTATAATGATAATTTTTATGTAGTTTCATATATTTTGCATTTGTTATCCAATTTTTACCATATAAATAAAAATATAACACTTTAATATTGGAAAATGAAATACTACGGTTGAAATTAAAATTTGTTTACCGAGGGGTTAATACAAATTATTTGATTTATAGTGATTAAAATCCTATTTGTTTTTTATGTTTATATTAATACCATATAATACATAAATTTTAATTAATTTCATTATGGAGCCATTTTACATGATCTACACATTTCAAATTTAAATTTTTCATGCATTTAAAAAAATGAGATAAATGATATTGTGTAGTATACTATATTTTATTAAAGTATAAAAAATTAATAAAAATTAACATTAGCTAAGTGTTTTGGATATTTTTTTTAAATATAAATGATGCTCCATTTATGGGAAAATAATCCTTTTATAGTAACTATCTTAACCCCTACATAGTAAAGACATTATGATCATGGTAATCATCAAAATGGTTAATATATAGTTAAAAACATAGGGGTTAAAACATCTCCAAAATGTATACAATTTTTTTTTGATTTTTTCAATTAGGTTCATGATCATATTATATTTCAATTAAATGGATTTTTATCAATTTAAAGCATAAATTAATTTGTATTAATTTTATTTTTAAGAATATTCAAACACCCTCCCCTCATTAAAAATAGGCACTTAATATCCTCTTCTCTATGCCCTTCCATAGTGATTTTATTCAGTAAGTACCCACTAATAAAAATAATAACATCCCCTCACACATTATAATGGTATTATTTTCATAACTTCATCCTTATTGGTCTTTAGGTGTAACAATTTATTTTGTCTGAAGTAGAGGTATAGTTCTTAACTAAAAAGTTTTATTTTTTCTCTTACACTAACTCTTTAGAATATTCTATATAATTGTTGAAATAATTAGACAAATATTATAAATATTTAGTAGATTTTATTTTAATGTATGCCCATATATTAAAATCCTCTTCCATGAAATGGGAAATAAAATCATCAATCTTATATACAACAGACTACTGCCTTGTGAACCGATGTAATTAATTTTCCATAAATGAAAATTATGATGGGTTATAAAATGGATTTAATTATAATATATTATAATAATTTCATACTTATCATTATAAAAATATAATATATCATATACATTTTTATATTTCCTTTTGTTGAAAATTGCTAACATCGATCGTGCGTACATATATATTACCTCATCCCTGAAGAGATGTGATTTTTTTAGTCACCACTTGATATGGATGATATAATTACTTTTTTTAAAGAAGTAATTTGTTATTTATTATTATTATGGAATGATAAAATAATTCAGACAATATTTTTTCTGGATCATTGAAAAAATGAAATGGTACTCATGTGTACATATGACTTATCATTTCTATGATTTTAATGTACAAACTTTTTAATATGAATCATTAATTATAGCATTCATAAATTAGAAATGACTTTAAAAATTTATAATTAAGTCATTAATAGTATTTTGTAGATTATATATAGAATATTTATATCCATTGAAATAGCCAAACTACTGATTTTATTTCACACATATGAACCAAATATAATTAAAACATCTAACATGAACATAATTGATTAATTAATTTTATTTAATAGGGTAATAAATTAAATAAAATTAATAATAATCATGAAAATATTCTTAATATTTTTGATAGTTAAAATAATTTTAATATTCAGGAAGATAATGAACGTACGTGGAGAGTCAGACTTATGGTGAAAGACACTTTACTTTTAAAACATTTATTTAAATGTTTGAATGATTTAATTTAAAAATCATTCTCATTCATGTATATAATATTAATATTATTTTATGGAGATATTTATGAATTATGGAGGAAGATTTATGTCTCTCTTTTATTTATATAAATGTTTTTAAAGGAATATTTTTATAAATGTTTATACAGAATGTTTTGAAATAAATTATAAAACAATAAAGCTATGTTCTATTTTAACATAAACCGTATAAACATATTTTCCCTCTTCAAAAAAAAATATTTTATTTTAAAATTATTTTAAATGTTGCCATATTTTCTTTAAATAAATTACCTCATTCACTTTTATCTAGGGAATTTTTTTAAATAAAAATGATATATTAGGATCTGAAAATGTTTTCTTATGGGTGAATATAATATTTTTATAATGAAATATTCCATGTTATATGATTATGTTATGGTTATTGTACATTTTTTTTAT
The DNA here is from genome assembly GCA_963277665.1 of Viscum album. Lineage (NCBI taxonomy): Eukaryota > Viridiplantae > Streptophyta > Magnoliopsida > Santalales > Viscaceae > Viscum > Viscum album. The sequence continues at coordinate 497,219,085 of OY728120.1, forward strand.
TATTTTAGGATTTATTGTGTACAAAGGATGGTTTTCTTCATTATAAACCAAGTATTGGTTATTCCATTATATAACAAGGATGTGTGGTTCCATCATAAATTGAGGACATGTAGTTACTTTAAAAACCAATGATGGGTGGGTCTATTATATCCCATAAATTCATTGGGTAATGAATATTTATTATGAAAAGTTATATATATTTATATATGTGTGTGTCTTTTTGGGATAAAAAATAATTCATACTGGGACTATGTCCACTTGGTGATGTTATCATGGAAGTTAACATTGACTAATGCTTAAGTCATATTTTGTATTGCTGCCAAATTCCCTTTATAAGTTTTAAATTTCATTCAATATTTCACAGTAAATGTTTTATGTAAATTTTTTGTTAGATAATTTGATTTACTGGTTAATAAAATGTTTATTTTTGTCCCAAATATTATTTTTCTTAAAATAAAAAAATATGTATTCCTCAACGTAAGGATTACATTCTTTTTATGTCCCTTTTTGATATTTTTTTTGATCTTCATTTTTTTTAAAATAAATTATTATTGTTTTAAGGGTGATTAAGATTTATGGTGATGATATAACATGGAAAAATAAAATATCTGAATATTATCAATAATTCCCACTTAAATTAAAGGGTATCATTATAAAATCATTTTTTTAATTCTCTAAACCACTAATCCAAAAAAATACATGGGTATATAATTGATCACATAGTTTATTTGTATAACTAATATTTTGGATGGATTAAATGGGGTAATGTTTATTTGTATCAAAACTAAAAATGTAATGTTAATTATTTTAACAGCATATCCACGACTGTGAGTATTGGGATACTACAATTTGTATTAAAGAAAGGTTTAGATAACATTAGATATTATAATTTTTTTAATTTTTGGTTAATATAATATTTGTGGATATCATCTTGGGTTTAGAATTTTATGATTGGTAATATGTTCAATGTCTTAAAATCCCCATTTTGATACTACAAGTGATGGTATTTTTATGTTACAAATTATATTTTGGGAGTCGTTTTATTATATTGAGGTATATGTAACACTTTTGTTTAAAATGAAAGCTTTTTTTAGAAGAACAATATTAAAATTTATTGTATTTTTGCAGAAATATATAGTATAATCTATCATTTTAAAACTATATTTGATGTTGATTTCGGTGATGTTATTTGAGTATATAAGGATATGTATTTAGGGAATGATCTATATTTAGCCTAAATGTTGTTATTGATTTGTGGAGATTAATTTTGTATTTTATAACAGGATGGTTCATTCATATTAGGAACTATAATCCCTTTTTCTAGCCATTATGGTATTGGATAATGTATAAATACAAGGGGAATATCATGTTATCATTTTTTGAATTATGTGTCCCCTTATAAGTTGATTTTAGTGCTTCACAAATAAATAAATTCTTCATAAATACTCATAAGTTAAAGAAAAATGTTATGCAACAAACCTAGTTACCCAAAGTCGATGCACAATTTTAATACATTATCATGATTATAAGGAATCACATCCAAAACGACTGATCAGTTTTTCAGTCTTGGAAAATAGATTACCTATATGAACATTACATTACAAATTATAACATAAACACATGATAAATAATCCTTTGAGGATGAAATTATTCCAGTAGTTTAAACATGTATATAAATTATAATACTCTTCTTGGAATCCTGAGAAAATAAAATATATGAAAAGGGTGATCTCTAATGCTCAGAAAGGATAAAAAATATAGCGGTATCTTTCAAAAATAGTCATAAATGTTTATGGTAAGGAATAAAAATGAAACACAAGCCCTTTAAAAATAAACATCATCATAATTTGGAAAATATAAATAAAATAATTCCATTTACATATTCACATGGATATTATACTAGTTGAATAATTACATGTGACATTTATAACAAATCTCATAATGATTGAATGCATAATGTCGGACCTCATAACCACAAAGTCAAGGCCACGTGCCAAGAAAAAATAATAATAATTTTTTCATAGCCTTGTAATAAGACAATAGTTTGTCTCCTGATAACTACAGATGCATCGAGGGGAAATAGTGGGTTCCACCCTTCACTTACTATGTCCAATGCATTCCTCATAAGAAAATGTTGAAACATAAAATAAACATTCATATTAAAAATAGAATAATGAATGTAAATAATTTAACCATAAACCATGAATGGTACAAAAATAGCACATCCATTGTCAAAAATATCATAAAACATTCAATACAGTATGGAATATTTTATTAAAATAAATCGACCTCAATCAGGAATAATATCCCGTAAAGGTAGTTGACATAGTTGAAAATGGCCAGTAAAAATCCTTGAGTGAAATATCCCTTTTTTTGAAATCATTTAAAAGTCACACATTTAAAAAGGAAGTCATTTAAAAGTTATTTTTAACTCAAAGTTTCCCATACCACTTTGAATCTTTTTAAATGAATTAACATTTTCAAACAATCATATTCATATAAATAAATATTTAAAATCATTTTGAAAACATGTTCATTAATTAAAATTATATTGAAAAAAAACAATAAAAAATTAAAAATGATGATCTTGTTAAAGAGTTCCTTCAAATAAACTATAAAATTTTTCTTTTGAAAACAATTTTATGAAACATGTACATGGACGTTAAATATGTCCCAGTAAATACTTACACATAAACAATCTCTGGTAATAATGAGATGGAGGAATTAACCCTTACCTTGAATTTTAATTTGGTTGAAAGTGTGTTTAACCTCATGTATAGTGTCCATTGTTTTTATTAAGTTATACCAGAACCATATTAATATTTATGATATCATACATGATTCTTTTATGACATTATACTATCCATTTAATAATTATTTCCATGTTAATGTAATATTTAATTAAATAAATGATTTCTTTATCATTAGTGTTTTAAATTGTTATTCTTAATCATATCACATACATCATGAATTAATTTCATAAATAATATAAAACATTATTTATATATCACTGCCTTTTCTGCTATTTTCTGTTCCGTTCCATGACCAGTCTCATTTCCACTGCTCTCATGCTAGGTTTCACACTGCTCATCGTATGCGCACTCAAGCGGATGACGCAAGCTGCTACTGGTGTGGGTCGAATCGAGAATCCAACATTGCACCTATCGGCCTAGTGGGTGACAGCTACCGATCTCATCCCAACCTGCCCAAACACGCTATGGTGCTTGAACGCAGCTCGAGGTGATCCCAGATCTACCCATCCCACCACCCAGTACGCTAACCCGACTAGTGTTGCTAGTATACCGGCTTGAACGATACCACTCATCGCACCCCAAACCCCACCAACCAACCCGATAGGCTCATGGGGCAGATGGTGTAGCTAGTCATTTCCATCGCACTACCGCCACCCGTTGACCATCACATTGCCAGTGCCGAGTTCCTACTGCTAATGGGCTTATCATATATATTCTGAATATGAATATGTATAATTGATAGATATATGAAGTGGTATAGAGTGTTTATGGAGACTGTAGGACGTACCTACGCAAAATCACTGTTTCACTTTTCATATCGTATTAAATGGAAGTACATGAATGAGATAAATGTATATATATATATATATATAGTTTCATAATTATGTCATATATTAAATACTTATTAATATTTTTATTTTTATAATCACCACTGAAGGGTGAACGTGGAAATGAATCCCATCACGTCGTGGAGATGGTAAGTTGTACGTACGTACGAGGGACAATATCATTATTTTGATTGTGAAATCATATTTAATTGGATTCTATATCATATATACAGAATAATTAACATGTTTTATTTTTTATTTACATCATTTATACTCATTATTATAGCCATACAGATAATGAATCTTTGAATAATAATTTACACCACGATGTGGAGATGGTAAGTGGTACGTACTCACATATGGTGACTTTGCCATTAATGTGATGGATAGAGTAATGAATATGGTTGTACCATATTCATAATAACATATTATTATATATAATGTACTGGAGTTATTATTTCATAATGGTACCAAAAAATAAAGATGAATTGGAAGAGGAAATGAACTTTGAAAGAGGTGAAGAAATAATTACCTCTTATTCGGGTTATTCCGATTGATTTAAATAAAGGGCTCGAGAGGATGGATTTCTGATCAATGTAATGCCTCTAGGTTGACGTGAAGGTAGTGGGGAGGATATTTTAGTAGGCTTTGTCCATGAAAAATGGTTTTGGAGGTGTGAATTTAAGAGAAGGGGAAGTACCCTTTTATAAGAGAGCTGAAGGGCCCTTTCGGAAGATCATGAAATATTATTTTATTATACTTTCATTTTTTGGTTTCTATTAGCTCCAAATGGTATAAATTCTAGACAAATATATGGATGGGTATTAATCCTCTCATCCTATAGTATTTAGTCATGTTTAGGTCACCATATTATCCTTATCTTTTAGATTTAACCCTTTGTTAAATAGTTTAACTTTTACGATTTCTTCTTCTACTATTATAATAAATATTTAATAATCATACTATAAAATTCCAAGAGAACCTGATGTGGTTATTTAATAATATATATACCATTATATTAGTGCTTTGGCCAATCCTTAGATTTTTAGGAATATTATATCATTTAATTATATAGTATTTTTAAAAAAACTCATTTATGTCAACTTTCACACTATTTAGTATTATGTTTTTATAAAAGTCATAAAAAGTTTATTAATTCGAAAAAAATAATTTAAGTCAACCCTAAAATGTCATATTAATCAATAATATTTTTTATGGCATCAAAAATCTCAATTTAAATTTATTTTGATATTTATAATATCAATTATTTTAATCTTTTATTAATAAGGCAATTACTGCATCATCATTGTGTCATAAATAAATATAAATCTTTAATGTCTAAAAATTATAAACAAAATACCATGATGCAGGAAATCATTTTATATTTCTATCTAATATTTTTAGATGAATTTATCTTCTTTGTAACCCTATCATAAAATTGGGTTAGTAATTAAACTTTGAATTTAACACTTTTAACTGTTTTTTAAATAAAATATAATAAACATCCTAATAAAACCCAAATGGATAAAAAGGATATTATTTCTATTATAATGTGTATTTATATCTAAATAACTAGTCCAATATAAATAGGAAATTTATGGGGATAATTTAATATTATTTTTACCTTTAATGACCTTATTTACTTATAACTATGGTAAAAAAAATTCAAAAGTTAATAATCACCAAAAATTATTTTCATCCTATTGAACAAAATTTTACATACTAATGTAAACCATGTCTCTCAGGTTTTTGAAATTCAATTCATAGATGTTGTAAAATTATGTTTTATGTAAATTTGCAAATGTGCCTAAAAGGTGGGTAAATGTGCCATGAAGGTGGGTAAAAAGGCGTTAAAATGGTTCAATAAAATTTTAGATATCTAATATTATTCTAAAATTACTACAATGACTCAAATTGTACTAATATATGTATTATGAATCTATTTTAAGAAAAAATTTTAAATAAAAATAATTTTTTAAATTAAAATGTGTGTTTTTATGTATTATTCAAGAATTTTTTACTATTTATTAAAAATTTAATGTTCTCACAAAAATAAAAAAATTCAACCTAAGATAATTTTAATATTATGAATTAAAAAATGATGTAAATTTAAAAAAATCGATAACATATATTTTTCATAAATTAATTTAAAATTTATTCCCACTATCAAAACTAGAAAGCAGGATTTTGAGAATTAAAAACTATCAAAAGAATTATTCGTGTTTTTGTCCAATTTAAATGTTAAATTACTTCCAATGACCAAAATTTGATTAAATGGTAAAAATATAATCTACATATACATAACAACCATTCAAATGTATAATTTATCATTATATATGTTTTTGATTTAAAAAGTTGTTTTCAATTAATATTTAGTTTTTTTCACTAAAAATCAAAATATGAAAGTTATAAGAAAAACACAAAAACATTCTTGCAAACTAAAATATTATTTCCCACATATAATGAAGATTTTTATTTTTTCAAATTGAATATAATAAATTGTCAAATATTTTATTGAAATAATTCTCCAATATAAGACGATAAAGTTGTATTGTTTTGAAAAAGAATTCTTTTATCTGAAAAATTAAATTTGTTGTTATATTGTGTCTAAAAAATAAAAAATATAGATGCAAAAATTAAATGTAGTATATAATGATCATAATTCAGTTAATACTATTCATAATCACTTTTTAAATGGATAGTTTGGTAATTCGTAGTGTGATCAAACTCAGACTTGCGTATGGCTCAAGATATTGAATTAATTAAAGAGATAACATATTATGAATTTCATGGGTGTAATAAAAAGATGAGTTATGGTGTAAATTTATCAATGGATGAAATTATACTTATAAAGTAACTATATTTATTTATTTTCTTAGTCTATATTTAATGTTAATTCAACAAATTTGGTAAAAGGATATTGAAACAACAAAAATCCAATTATTTTAATTTTTTATAAATTAATGTCATTTTTCACATATTTATGGTTTATTGTATTCCATTCATTAACCTTATAATTTTCATCAGTTTTCTTGTGATCGATGATCCCTGTCATTATTTTATATAATCTAGAAATTAAATTTTCCTTCATTTCCATATTTTGAGGTAACAATAATTTTCACGAATTTGAAACCCTATTATGTATTATTCTAGGTGACCTTGAAATTTCACATTCCCCCTTGTCAAGAAGAAGTTTTGTTAAACTATTTTATGATGTGGGATACCAACAATTGTAATTTCAAATATAAAAACATTGATTACAAATTCATGTTTATATTCTGATGTAATGATTTATTAAAGGGTGGGAATGTAATACCCCATTATTTTATAAGATCTATGACAAATATTGTATTTTACACTAAAAAATAAGCCTAAATGAAAGATGAAATATTATTATTTAAATATGATAATTATAAACTACGTGTTAAATTCTTGGGTATAAATATTACTAAATTCATTATGAAAAATATGTAATTATCTAAATTAATATAAAATTATTGATAAATTATTAGTAAATGATCACTAAATTTTTAGTAATATGATTTTATTCTTCAAAAAGATAATTTTCTTCAAAAATGGTTTTTATAAAATATTGTCAGAAGGTAATATAATTGGTTTCTCTCTATTTTAGAAATTATATATGATAAAAATTTTATAATATTTGAAATTAGAATATCAAAATTATCATAATGTGAAATTTGTATAGTTTTTAGATGTTTTATTTTTCAATGAATAGTAAAAAATAGATTTATGTTGAAAAATTAATTTTTTTAATTATATACAACTAAAAATTCCATATTGGATAGGCTTTAAAATTTAATTAGTTATTTATTAAAAATATACTAATTATAGTGTTTGGAATTACATTATATTTGTATCTTTTATAAAAACAATTTTTATAATTAAGGGAATTCTATTGAAAAACATGTTTTCATTACATTTTAGATATTAATATTAAATTATTTATTGGAAAATCTAGAAATTGAATCTTGAAAATTTTATTCTTTACCTTGAATTCAGATTACAAAAATTTGTAATTAGGTCCCTTTTATTACTTTTCATTATTAATGGTGTCCAAAATAAATAATTTTCACCATGGTAAGTGAAATTTAGATAATTATGTTTAGAAATTGTATTATAAGGACACAAAAATGGCCATAGAACTTCAAATTATCCTGTTTTGTGAAATATGTATAGGAAGATTCATTTAATATTGAAAAATAAGGAAAATTGGTTCCATATTTCTTTGATTTTGACCTTTATATTATATTATGTAAAGAAGTGTAAAAAATGTCATTCTCCATATTTTAATATCTATAGATTTTGGAAATTGGAATAAATAGTCGATATGTTTAGTTATATTAGGGTTATTTGAAGTATAATTTATTTTATATAATAAAAATTTATTTATAATTTTTATTAATGCAATTATAACCTTAAATGCTTATACAATGTGGACAGATTTTTTTATTCTATTAATTGAAAAATAAAATTAATGACATTGATTATATTAAAAGTAATATTATTTCAATGAATTTTTATGTTGAATGAATTTTTTAGATAAATATGACAATATATTGAAGACTTAATTGATTATTATTTAATTCATTTTCTTTCGTGTGATTTTCAAAGTCAAATTCTATGAATAGTATCAGAAATCTCATTAACGATATTTTATGTTAAATAATATATTATTAAATTATTTAAAAGTCATAATAACATTAGAAAGGTCAATTAGTATTATAATTGAACTGAAATTTAATTCCTTGCCCATTTTGCAGTCAATTTCTACCATATAATTATCATTTTAAACCATTATTATTGAAAACGTTGTTACACTGATTAATGTTTAAAATTAGTTAACCACGGGGTTAATCAAAAAGAATTTTTTAAAATAAAATTAGAAATTTTAAAAACATTGTTTCCTGATTATATTAATATCATATATTCCATTTATTCTAATAAATGTCATTTTAAACCATTTTAAAATAGTTATACATGTATTACCTTAAAATATTTCATGTATTTTAAAAAATGTCATAATTGATATTTTATAATAAACAATATTTTATTAAATTATTTAAAATCCTTAAAAATATTAAATTCAACAAATTTATTGGTATATGATTTAAAATATAAACTATTTCCCATTTATTGGCAAATTTTCCTTCTATAGTAACCATTTTTAACCATAAAGAGTAAAAATCTATGTTATCTCGATAATCCTCAAAATGGTTATCAAAGGGTTAAAATAGAATGATTATGGTGAAAAATCACCAAAAATTGTCAAATATTTATTTTCTGATAAAATTTAAACTCATAGTAATTTTCTATTCAAAACATATAAATGTGGTTCTATTTTGTCATGAAAAATAATTTATATTAATTTAATTCTTTAAAAAAGTTTAAAAAATACCACTCCTTTCATTGTCAATTGGAACCCGCTCAACTTTCCCATACACACATCAAGATCCAATTTTTTCATAAAATACTTTTTAATGTACCCTAAAAAATCCTGTATCATATTTTAGAAGTCTTGGAATTGGTATATCACAACCTTATATGGCATAACGTGTACAGAAAATGGGGTTATACGAAGAAGAGTTACAATTTTTAACCAAGTGTTTTCATTTTATAAGTTATTATGAATCCATAAAATATTTATCCAAAATTATTAAATTATATAAAAATTAAATTTAATATAATCACATACTCATATGTTTATGTAATACTCTACATCCATCTCCACTTCCATCAAATAAAGAACACCACTATTGCTTATATGTACGACAGACTACCACCTCATGAACCGACACAATTCATATTCCACCAACATGTATCACTACTCATTGTAATGATGGATTTTATATATATATATATATATATCTATTATTTATAATATATTTGTCATGATAAAAACACAACATATTAACTACATTATTATATTTCCATTTATTCAAAAATGAAAATGTCATTCATGCATATGTGTAGACTACCGCCTCCAAGAAGCGATGTGATTTTTTTTCGTTACCACATCACATATATGATATATATAAGATTATATTAAATTATAATATGTTATTTATTATAATTATATAAATATAAAACAATACATACGTCATTTCCATCATGATCATTGAAAAATGGAAACACTACCCATGCGTACATATGATCCACCATCTCCATGATTGTGACGTTGTATAATTTTCAAAACCATCATTCAATATTATTTTTGAAATTATAATTTTTGTATAAAAATGTTTTTATATTATTGTTATTTTTTATGTGACAATATAAGGATTTCATTGTCCTTATTGAAACTACCAGAGTCATTTTTTAAATAAGAGTTGAATATCCTCAAAACATCCAATGTGAACATAATTGATATAGTACTTGAATATAACATTGTGATAAATTAAATAAGGTTAATAAAAACATTATAAAAGTTTCTTGAGAATGAAAATTTTCACCACAAGTTAATTAATATGAAATATAAAGAACATATGTGGAGAGAATGACTGGAGGATAGAGACACATTACGTTAAAAAATTGTTTTAAATGTTTTAAATATTTACATTCTAAATCATTATCTTATATTTCTTTATTAATAAAATTATTTTATAGATTTATTTATGAATTATAAAGTTGATTTTATTTGTCTTTTTTACTTTTCTTGAATGGGGTTTCAAATGATTATTTTAATGTAATTTTTATGAAATATTTGTCATTCATTACCAAATGAAAATTGAATGTTATATTTTAATGTATACCAAATCAATGATTTTTTTTCACCACAAAAAAAAATCAATTTTCATCCTTTATTAAACTCTCCCAAGACTTCATAAAATAAAAACCAAAATTCTCTTTTATTTTTATATAGTTTTGAAAATTGAGGTTTAAATAAAATAGATATATAAAGATCCAAAAATGTTTTCTTATAGGAAAAATGATTGTTTTTGTGATGAAATATTCCATTTATAATGATTATGTTATAGTTTTTGGGAATTAATAATAGTTTTGGTGGGTTCCATTATAAACAATGCACAATTGGTTAAGTAATAAACCAAGGACATGAGGTTTCATTATAAACCCAGGAGGGGTGGTTCCGTTACATAACAAGGATGAGTGGTTACATTATAATCCAAGGATGAGTGTGTCCATTGTAGCCCTATAATTCATTTGGTTATGGTTATGCCTCATGAGAAGTTATATATGGGATTAGGGAGTAAACATAATCCACAAGGGAAATTTTTCCACCATGTAATTTAATCTTGGATGTTATCCTTGACTTATGCTTTTGTCTTGTTTTGTGTGTATGAATCATTTCCCATATGAGATTTAGTTTACCTAAAAGATATTTCCTGAAATTTTTTATGAAATTATTTGGGTTTAAAAGAATATTTATTAAGTAATAAAATATTTATTTGTATCCCAATCATTATTTTTTAAAGGCATATTTTTTATAATTACTTCTGAACTATGAAGCATCTTTTTTTAAATTTTATGTCCCATAATTATAATTTCAGTTCTGATAAGAAAATTTATTATTGTGTTTCCTATATTTTTAGGTATTAATTGGAATAAAGATAAATACATATTATGGGAATAGATTATATGTGTATATCTGGAATATTTCTCAATTAATAATATGGGAATCATTCTTAGTGAATTAATTCGAATTAATTAAGAGTATAATCTTAAAATATCATTGTTTATGTAAGTGATCACACATATCATTTTTAAATTATATTTTTTTTTGTCGAAATGGCTTCACATTAATTTTTATCAATACAATAAATTTTTTATTTACAAGTTTAACACTGGAACCAAGAGTGCGTGACATGGGCTGATTTAAATGATATATCATAAAATGATCTAATAACCATTAAAAGAGATAATAACATAGTTATTTAATAAAAAATACATTAACAAGAATATTTTTCAATAAAAATGTTTTTTAGAAACCAATTAATATTAAAACATTTATATTCCTATTAAATGATAAGAAATAAGAAAATTAAATGTTCCCATTAATCGTTTAGGATTAAATGAGGCTACTGATAAGAGAACATGAAAAAAAAATATATACCAAAAATAAAATTAGAAAATAAAATAGATTTATATTTATAAATCATATATATTAAATATAGTATAAGTTCATGTGGGTAAGAGAGAAATAATGGGTCAAAGAGAGAGAAAACAGAACCAATAATTAAAAGAGAGTGGTTTTGGAGTTCACTATCCTCGGGTCCTAACTCCAATGGATTTTCATTTATCCTTCTAAATAGATGAATTATGATCGTTAATTGAATTATATTGTACCTTATTAATATTTATTTCATATATTAATTTCCATTTATTATCATATTTCATCAATTTATCACACTGGTGTTCCCCTAGTTTTCCATTTTGGTTTATACTGAAAACTGATAAAATGCATATTGAGTATGTGAATTTTTGGTCAAAGGTGTTATAAAATATTTCTATGATATTCATAAGTGTATAGGTATGGATTAATGAAAATTCCAATAACATTAATGTTATATAGTTCAAGAGATGGTCCAAAATGGTTTCATGGTATTTTATGTTCCTCAACACATTCATTTTTTGTTGTTAAAATGTACCTAGTCATTAGTTGTTAATATAAATTATATAATGCATAATTTAACATTCTGTAAAATTATTAATTATTTAAATATAATATTTTAAATTTAAATATAATTTTAAAATGATCTATTTTTGGAGGTAAGTTATTTTTTTATAACAATATCTACATAGATTAATAAAACCATTCATGATGAGATGTGTGTAATAAAAAATAAAAATATATATTTCATAAGTTATATAATGATAGGACTCAAATTATAGTATCATGATATTCTTAATTATAATATTGTTTTAGGAAATTAATAAATTTTATTTTATGTATATTGAGGACGATAAATTGAAATGTGTATGAAATGGAAGGCTTACTTTCACTTTTTGACATATCTCTTTAGACATAATGTAAAGGTTTCATAGTTTTCTATTTCTATTATATAAGTTATTCAAAATTTTATCAATGTATTTGAGGATTTAGTTTTTTAGATTATTGATAGAGTATGGTTTTCTTAATGTTATGAGAAATGGATGGAGAGTGGTATTTTGAAGTGGAGTAGAGGTTTTTTTAATAAAATATTAATTAGTATATAATTTTCTCTAAAGATTACAAATTTTGATGATTACTATGACTACATATATTAGTTGATTAATGTTATCCTAAGATAGTGTTTTATTAAGCATGTTTTATGAAATTTATCATGTATTTAACCTATAATGTATATTAGCATAATTTATTGTATGGCATTTTTCACCAAAATATTATGATTTTCCAAAAAATAATAAAACATTACCCTTAGATAATTTCAATATGGTGAATCAAAAAATGAAATATAATTTTTAAAAATAAATTTATAGAAAATAGATATTTTTTTTTATTTTTTATAAAAAATAATATTTCATTATGTAATATAACATTCTTCCGCTAAAATTAACATATTATATTATATTTCCTTATATTGAATGATTAATTATTTTTTGTTATTTTGATACATAAAGTTTTTTTATATTTATGATAATTATTTCTAATAATGTTTTTTCATCATTATCCCTAATGGTTATTTTACTATTTTAATGGTTGTGTCACTATTCTAACAGTCTAATTACCATTCATAGTGACATATTTCTAAAAACTATTTAACTCATTTATAATTGTCCCAATAAACTTAAAAAAAATATAAATACTATTTATATTGTTATATTAATACTCATTGTAGTTCCCCTCAATGTTATACAATCACTTTTTCCCAAATTTACTTTTATATTATTAATGTTTTTATAATATTATTCTCATTATTGAAAGTGTTTTAGAAAATGATATTGATAAATATAAAATTATATTTTTATTATTTATATGAGAATATTTTCCAACATTAATATTTCAATTTTAGATGGGTATATTCTAACTTCCAATTAATTTCGTATAAAATAACATAGTGTTTCTTTTTAACTCTTTATACGTGATTCTATAAATTATAAACACATACATATTGTTGGAGGAAAATTTTCATATTGAAATGTTTAGATTATTATACTTTCACATTAAGGTGTTCTTCATTATTTGTTCTGAAAGAGGGAATTTAATGGTAGTAGGTGTGAGATAATGTTTCTACAAATTGTTTGTATATATTTTGAGATGAAATGTTTAATTATTAATTATATAGAGATAAGTTTCAATTATAAGATACCTTTTTTCAATTTTAGGTATCTTGATATCTTTATATAAAACTAATGATGAATAATATAAAATGTAGTTTTTAATTATATATTGATATTGTGATTTCAATGAATCCAATTTCTCTAGTTCCATACTACATGGAACCAATAAAGATGCATGAGTTAAAGGTGATGTTGAGTGTATAGTGGTGGAAGGATTAATTATTCTTCATCCAGATTATATTAACTATAAAAAACATGTTTCAAATAACTCCATAGCCTAAGGTGGGATTCCACATATGCTAGAGTCCTCTATTAAGTAGTGAGGGTCTCTAGTGTTACCAGGGGGAAACTAAACAACTATATTAGATTATAGAAAAATAGATGAAATGTTCAACATGCAGTCATCAAAATTTACAATAGAATGATATTAGAAAACATGATCTCAATTGATATAATGACTAAAAAAGTAATATACTAAAATATAGTAAACTATCAAAAATTTCACATGATTTATGAATATATTAAAAATATCTTTATTGGGAAGATCATATATAACCCATTCCAAAATTGAAAAAATTTGAAAACCAAAGCATGGCCTCAAATATGAACCCAGAACCATATGATGAATTTATCCAATATATCCAAATGAATCATCTAATATCAATCATCTTCTCTACCTATTCATGTTATCATAATATATTATAGGAAAACATTGTTCTGAGATCACCTAAGATGGTATTTTTTTATTTTAGTAGGCTACCAATAATGGCATCCATAAAACAATTAGTATAAATTGTGCATGTAAAACATGATATTATTATAATGATAAATTAAAAACAATAAGAAAATAATGGTCAATACCATGGATGAAATCAATGTCAACTGGGTGTGATTAGACCCACTTCAAAAAATGTTTTATGTCTTTGAACATGATCAATAAATACCTATATGAGATAAAAACCACTCTTATAACCCTTTCATATATACACAGAAATACACACACACACACTCACACACTATGGGGGAATTAAACCCCTCCCAAGAACCCAATCCTACTACGGTCCAACATTATTAGAAAATAATATTTCTAGAATCCATAACATTCAATATTTATTATGTTGAAAAGATGAAAAAATAATTAAGAAATTATGGTTTTTGAAAGGGTACATATTTTAATATTTTTAAAATTCATTTATTTTTTCAATGTTCCCCATGTTTAAATTTAGTAAAAATATGGGACTCTGGGGAGACAATAATTATTCTAAAAAGTTCAATTTTTGTAGTAACACCCATTCGAGATACATCCTTATGGGGATTAATTTTTTTTTGTATTTTATATTAAAATTTTCCTTACAAATAGTAAATTATAATTACAAATTTTTCATATTTAAAATTTTGGAATTTAGTTTCACAAATATATTTTAATCTTAAATAGATTTAGTAAGATAATTATTTTTTTCTAAATATTTTGATTTCTTTTTCAAATTTTTAAATTTATCTAAATATTTGGATGATTATAAAAAATAGTAGTATGTGTAGAAAATTTATAATTTTCATCAATTAGATATTCCTGAATAGAATTATGTTTTTAGAGACATTTTAACTCTATATTTATAAATAAATTTCAAATCCTAATACTTTCTGATAGCGATGTAATGTATCATTCTCTTCTGATGAAGAAGATTATTCATATAAAAATATATAATTAAACTGATGTTCATTAATAGTGTAATCATCATTCAAATAAATTTTAGTTATGGTTTTAGAAGATAACCTAGCCATTAAAAAATTGTTTCTAACTGAAAATTTACTAAAGAAATTGTTATTCATATGACCGTCAATTTCTCTATATGGAAAATTATCGAAATAAACATCACCTCCACTTGTACTCCATGTTTCTTATGAATTCATAATTTTCTTATACTTATGCCTATAAAAGTTATTTGAATTACTCTCAGAAATTATAACCTTATTATCTTTAATCATAATAATTGTATAATTTGGTCGTATATAAGAGTGCTTATTTCAATCATTTAAAAATATTTTTAGATGAATCCTTATTTTTTATTTATGTCCTTAATTTTTTTTGTTGTACTAGTTTTGAAATTACTATTTTTCACCAAAATTTTATGAATCCTTTTAGAAATATTAGTTAACAAATACAAATAATATTTAGAATAACTACATTTTGTTTCTACAAGAAATTAATTTTTATTTGAATACATAGGAACTTTCTCCCTAGATGTCAATTTCTTAGCAACACAAAAAGTAAAAGAAAGAGATACTTCATTTTTCTTTATTATTATTTTTATCATCTCTTTTCAATTGTTCCTCTTTATAAGTTAGAGTTCTAATTAAATCATATAATCTCAACTTTCTAATAGTATTTTTGTTATCATTATCTCTTCTCTTAGATTCCCACTCCCCTAGCATAATCTTAATGATCTTTTTAACAAAATATAAAATTCAAGATATTTTTCACCCATAAAATCTATACTATTACCAATTTTCATGAATCTGTAATGGATATTATCAGTACATTCTCCAAGGAAAAAACATAATATTTGATAATCAGATACAAACTTTTTTCTTCTAGTAGAAATAACATTATAAATACAAGAATGCGTAATTTACTACTTTTTACAAATATTGTTCATAGATTCATGAGAGGAAATAGGACTGTAGATATTTTATATCATAGAACATAGAAATTTATTTAATTTGATAGATATGTTTATATTCAAACATCTCATGATTATTAAAATTAGAAAATTATTTCTTAGTAATCTAATATTTTTTGTTATAATAAAAAAATTTATAACATAATATAGATAATAGAGTATTTCACAATATCTATATAATATTCACAATTAACCCCATCAAAAATCAGTGATTTTCAGGGATTATGTTTTTTAATTGTTACAACATTCAAACCTGCGACATTTTTAAATCCAATAAATAATCATTCTATGAAATACATGTCAGTTTAACATAGTTTATACAATGTTTATAAAAAATGTTTAAAAAAATTTTGTAAAACATTAAGAAACTTGTTTAATATGAAAAAAAGTAAATACAGAAAAGTTTATGTTGTAGAATCACCTTTGATACCAAATGCAAGATTGAAGATTATAAAATGGATACAGTAGGGGGGTTTGATATATAGTTTCTAAAAACTATAAATACCAATTTTTTTTACTGCTATTAAGTTTTGTTAGATAGTAATTGTGCTCAATATTTTTAGTGACATAATATGATCTATGCTGTTCGGATAAAAATTTTGTAAATAAGGTTATATGATAATATTTTTACAAAGTGTGTAATTCTTATATAAATGAACAATGGAAAATAAATATTAATAAAAAAAATTAAAACCTTACAATGATATAAATTAAAACATATAGAAACATTATAAAATAATATGAATGATTTAAACTTTTCTATAAAGGAACTAAAAACCATAACATAAGGTATCATCATTTTCTGTAAACCGAAATGCTCTATATTTCAACAAGAAGAAATCCCTTAATCACAATGATCATAGTAGATATATCTTCCTAACCTTGGAAATACATGATCTATAAAGTCATAATTACAATTATTCCAATTGATAAAATACCATGATCGAACCAAATGAGTAAAAATGGTTACAAAATAAAAATGGTATAAGTAATAAATAATTATAACTCATGTTCCTTATAAAAAACTCAAAACTTTTATAAATCTCATGTGAATAGATATTACAAAAAATTAATATTTAGAAGGGTTTAGTTGAAAAATAATTAGCTACCACTTCCTTGAATGTACCGCTATATAAAGGAAAAACATCATTTTTTAAATTCCATGATTCTCTAGGGTGCATACAATGAAATTTGTTAAACTCCATCCTAATATCAAAACAAGTTCTAAAAACACATCATCTTATTTCCATTTTGTAAGTATAATCGCAGTAGTATAAAATAATTTATCTTGTAGAGATAACTTTATTCACTCAATTAAAAACATTATTTATCTAATGGAAGAAAAATTATTTTCTTGATGAACTAAACTGTATATTTCAGATGGAATATAGTTTATATGTATGATGTTTTAAAGTTCATTTGATTGATAGAATATATTTATTTCATATAATAAAATAAAATGATTTCAATTGAGGGATTTAATTAAGTGCATCTAAGGTACTAAACTGGTTTTTTTCTGGTGTATTATGTTGAGTTAATTTGATGGAATAAACTATGTTCATCCACTAAACTAAACAGAGTTCTTATAATGGAATGAATTGAGTTTATTTGATGGAGTGAATTGGTTTCACCTAATGGATTTGACATTGATTGTCTAAAAGACTGTATTCGATTTTTATAATGGATTGAACTATGTTCGTGTGACGAACTGAACTCTGCCAGTTTGATAGACTAAAAAATATTCATTTGATAGAGTAAAATATTTTATTCTTATAGATTAAATATTGTTGATTGGATGGAATAAAATATTTTTTAATACACTATACTCTATTTGGTCGACAAACTAAATCGAGTTCGTATGATGAACAATAACATTTATATTCGTCTTATTATAACAATTTATACATCTAATAAAATTTATATTTTCTAAAAAACATAATAAGAACATTGGTATGTAAATCATTAGTATATTGTTTTTCCTATTATTTTTAAATTTTAATGAGTTAATTTTTTTAATTCAATCTAATTAATGTTTTTGGAATTGGTCTTATACTATAAATTTGTGTGCAGAATTTATTTATTTTAAAGTGTCATTTTTCTAAATAATTATTTTTTATTATTATGGTTTTCTAGTTTTGTTTAAATTTTCCTATACAACTTTTTTTATTTGAATAATTTAAAATGTATTTAATATTTTTAATCAATGGGTACAAATTTGTTATATAATTTCCTTCTATTCTTCGGCAATATTAATTTTATGGATTGTAATTTTTATGACCATGATAAAGGCTAAATTGGGTAATTAGGGTTTAAAACTCATAAGGTCTAAAAATGACTACTAATTTCCAAAATTCTATTATATGATTATATTTAGACTATAATATTACATTGGTATAATTTAAAACCATTTGGATCAACTTGGTTGATTTTAATATCTTTATAGTTTTCTCATTGAAGGAAATCCAAACATGTCCCACTATTGTTTTTAATAAGAGTAAAATTTATATCATATTTATATCTTGATGATATATTTTACTATAAATATTATTTTGTAATCTAAAAGATTTATATTTGCTATGGTGATTTAATTTTAGTTTTTTTAAAAGAAATTATTAGCATAAATGTTTGAACAACAATGACGTAGTAATTATTTATTAAATGGAAAAAATAAAATAATTGATATTAAAAATATTAAAATAAATATAAGTGGAAAAAATTAACGTGAACCATTAATTTTCATTATGAAATTAATATTTTTCCTATATAATTAAAAAATTTTCAAATTTGTCTTATTATCTTGATTATTTCAATTTTGAATGAATAAATAGTATTAAATTTGACAATTAGGATATTTTACTATATTAATAATTTATTAAACTGTTTAAAAATCTTAAAAATATTAAATAATACAAGAAGTAATTATATATGTTCTAAAATGACACCCCTTTTCCATTTATTATCCATTTGGATGTCATTTTTCGCTAGAATTTGCATTTTATATTATAATATTTTAATAAATTCAAAGAGTAACAATACCCTCTCTTATAATAGGGAACCTCTTCATTTATTATCTTTAAATAAAAATATCTATTTAGTTCATCCAATACCTTCCCAAAACCATTCCTATAATCCCTCCCCATATTCTATAGGTCTTAGTTTTTGAAAAATAGTAACCTTTGTGGTCATGTAACACTTATAAATTGGAAATATATATTTTTTTTATTTGATCCTTGTGTTGAGGTTTAGGTGGAGTCCAAAATGAAACTTTTGAGTTTCTGAGATTTGGGTGAATTTTGTCCTATGAACGAGTAGCGCACAGTTAGTTGAAATAGTATGGTCCAACCCAAGAAACCATGCGGCGGGTCCTGGAGTTGGAAAAAAAGATACATCAAAGTGTGAGCATAGTATGTCAAAACATATGGGGTGGTTGTGTAGTCATTATCCTCATGGATAGTAGATACCATATGGTTGGTGCCTGGTTTGGTAAACCATGTGACCAATCCATGTGATCTACCTAGAAATTTTAAATTTTAAAATCTATATTTCTCTCCCCTTTTTATCCCCAATTAGGTAATCCTCCCCTTCAGTTTTTTGTGCACAAGAGGGTTCCCTAACCAATCTTCCAATGTCCCTTCCTCCTCCATGATTGAATCCTAAATGTTCTAAGATATGTTTTTTGGTTTTCTATCCAATATTCATTCTTTATTCTCCGTATCTTTGTCTCTTCTCTCTTGATTCCATAATTTTTTTGGTGGGCTCTTCTCTTGGTCGAAACATAGTGTTAGGGTTGGATAATTTTGGTCGTTTTATTTGTTGTTTTGGTGTGTGGATCATCTATGTAGCTTATTCTTTCCTTCCCTTGAAGTTTTATCACATCCACATTCTTTTGATGTTTGTTTTTCCATTATTTCCATTATGATTTATTGCATTCAAACTTGTGGATTTTTAAATAGTAAAAAATCATGTTTCACATGATTTTGATTTAATTGTTTTGTTTTTTATGGTGAATTGGTGTTGGTAAGATTGGTTAAAAATGACTTTTGAAGTGATTCATTAAATATTCTGATGTATATATGCACCCAATGAGATTATTAAAATGTCAATTTAGATATTAAAGAAATAAATGGATGATTTCCATGGTGATTTACCATATATGTTTTTTCTTTCATTTGATTCATTGTGACTTGAGTTTATAGATTGAACATGGTGAATTTTCTAGTGTGGTTTCTTGTTTTGCTGGAAGACATGTGATATTTTTTTGAAAAATGGTTTTGGGTGATTTTATAGATACTTTTGGTGTTCAATTGGATATGGGAACTTCTATGTGTTCTTAGAGTGCAAAAATGCATGTGTATAGAATTGATGATCATTACAGATAAATTTTCTGAAAATAAAAACCAAGATTTTAATACACATTTTCCTCTCTCTTGTTTCATCCTGAAAACCAGATTTTCTTAATTTTATTCCCTTATTCTCAATGCACCTAATGTTGATTCAAAAATTTATTTCATGTTATGTCCCATATAGAATCATGATCAATGGTTTACTTCTAAATGGTATGAGTTATTTTGTTTTATTTCTTATTAGGTTTTAAATGCTATTAGAAGTGGAATTTAAATTTAGAACCTAAAGGATCATTTGGTATTTTGAATGAAAAATTGCATTTAATGTCATTTTAGAAATGTTTTAGAACTTATTTTTTTATATATTTTAATTTTAATACTATAATTCCCAATTGGTATTTTTTGATGTCTGGGATTGAGTCTTTGTCTTCGAATGTGAAAATTCCTGGTTAGCATCATAGTTTTTTTTGAGAAATTATTTGAATTCTGGTGTGATATGATGGCCTAGTTAGACCATATGTGTGGATTTTTGTATGTTTTAGGCCTATAGAGAATATTTACTAGAATGTTTTATCATGTGGGTGGTTTCATTGTTTGGGAAAAGGAATGTGAGGTGGAGGTAGGGAAGATGAGTCACTTGTTTGAGGTCCCCCAACATTCATTGTGTACTATTACCTTGGGTTTCGTGGGAAACGTTTAGTGGGTCGAGTGATGGTTACTTTTCATCCTTAATTAGCTAGGTTGGTATCCCCCCTACTTGATAGGTATTGATGGGATGTTCCATTGGATTGTTCTGTTTAGAGAGGATATTTGGTTATAGACTTTGGAGTTGCACCATATATCGGCAAGTGAGTCTGACTGGAGTACATCTAAGGATCACTCTATTGATGTTTAAGAAATTCTAACGGTTACTACCTGTATTTTCATGTTTATATTCTTCTTCACGTGGTTTTCAGTTTATACCGCTTGTTCATTTTCATTATATCATGGTATTTTCTTAGTTTGGGTTTGAATATTAAAATGGTAAATCCTATATGAAATATAGTGATGAGGGTGTAGTGTTTTAAAAAATAAATATGTGATTATTAATTAAAAAATAATCTGATATTTTTATTTGTATTTCAAACTTGTGTTTATGGATTATTTTTGGGAAGGTCAACATATGGATTCTAAGGGGACTTCCTACATAGCTCTTAAGATCACACCCTACATATAAAATTCGGTGTTGGATGACCTGAGCTGTTATGTAGGTTAATAATTTTTGTTTGATTTCTCATCATTAAAGTCGGTTCATCATGAGGTTGGAGGTTACTAAAAGGTAACATAGAGATATTTCTGGTGTGTTCGGTATCAGTTTGTATTTAGTTTTGATTTTCACCAGCAGTTGTATATGAATTAGTTTGTATATTTTATGAGATGCCGTTATTATTAGAGATCCTTCTTGTTAATTTAATTTATTTTATCTCATTTATTTTTTGGGGGTATATTATTCTGTATAGATGATATTTTATGGCTTGCACTAGTTTTTGGAACGTGGGGATCGATAACGCACTTCGATCCCTGTCTCGAACCGAGTTTGATGTTAGGTTGGATGGAATTTTTGAATAGTTCATGAAAAATGGTATCCGAGTAGGCCCTTTTTTTGGGGGTGAGAGGCATATTAGAGACAAGGACTATTGAGGCTCAGTAGGTAGGTTATGTCTGGTTCATGATCACAACCACTCATGACGAGACCGGTATTTCTTATGGTGGTTTGGGAATTGTGTCCATGTTGTGTCATGGAATTTTTTTCGACTGAGTAATGACAATGTAGGTGAGTCGATGTAATTTTGTGAGCTCACATGGAGTTGTGACCCTTGTGGATTCTGAGTGCATGGTTAATGGATTTATTAGTTTTGATGCTTACTTGGAGAATGTCCCACTAACATGTCACAATGTTATTCATAGACCATATTTCCTCATCATGGGTGCATGATGTTTGATGTTCATTTAGTTGGATTCACCTAGTTTGATTTGTGTTCTATTTTGGTTCTAATGGGGGTAAATGGGCTTTTAAAATGAAATAATTCTTTTGAAATGGGAAGTATTTCTTAAAAATCATTTCATATTGGAAAACTTCGTATAAAAGGGAATTCTTATTAAATTTTTGGTAAAAAAATGGGTTTTGATAATTAGAAAGTATGTGTGAACCTTGGTACACCATAATAATGTAAAAATATGTGTAGGTATGTGTGGAATGTGTGTCTAGGGAATTTTTTTGGATATGTATGGGCATATATGTGATGGTTCATATGATTCCAAGGGTGACTATTTGAGCTAAATTGTACAACATGGTTTTATAGTGACGGGATTTGAATTGAAAATGTATTGGGTTTTTGTTTTCCTTAAAATATTGGTTTTTTTGATTTATAAAAATCTATTTTAGTTTTTGGGAGGGGTACATGGAATTATGTAGTGTTGAAATTAAAATGATTGTAGTGATTTTTAAAAGGATGATTTTTGGTCGTGTTTAAATGTGCTTGGTTTGTGACCCTATTGTATTGTCTTAGGTTGTTTTTTGGATTGTTCTTTTGAGTGTTGTTATCTGTTTGGTGTTCCTCGCGTTGCTTATAATATGCCACCGATAGAGGTCCCTAATGTTTCTAATGAGTCATGAAAAATTTCTGGGAATTCTCTAGTGTTGTATATTTTTCATGGAGAGTGAGGTCTGTTAGAGGTAGTCATGTTGAATGTGGATGTATTGTAAGTCTTCAGATCAATGGGAACTCCTATATTAGTTAGAGTTCTTGCAATTCTATGATTTTTTAAGAGGTCCATATTTAGATGAGTGGGTGATATTATCCCTTCCATCAATGAATGGTTGGATGATGTGGGATGTGTTTATGTCTCTATTTGTCCGCTGGTTTATACCTGAGTATTTAAAGACAAATATAAGGGAAGATATCATGAGCATTAAATAAGGACAAATAATGGTAATGGATTATGCTTAACATTTTAGGGAGCTGGTCTCGTATTCTACTATGGTGGTGCCATGGGATCTGATGAAGGATTCTCTTTTCATTAGGGGTCTTCACACAGAGATCAAGAAGTAGAATTTATCCTCTAACGATCATTGTTTCAAGATTTTTTTGGAAGAATCATCACTAAATGTGTCTATTTTTGAAGCTCATGTTGGAAATAAAATATCTCTTGTTTCTCATGAAGGTTCCCAATCTGGAAAGGAGTTCATGATAGGGAATCCAATCTTTGAGGATTCAATTTTATTGGTTCTTTCTTCCAGCCCATCAGACCGTTCGGTGGTGTGCCACCTGTGTGACCATTTCAGTGATGTGATGCCATCTTGTCACAATCCTCTAAAAAAATTTCACCATTGTGGTTTTCTAGGCCATCTGGAGAATTTTTTTAGGATGATTCACCTGGAGAATGTGTTTTCATTGGAGGATATCAGTGCCTGACTATGATGTAAGAGATACATCAATCATTAGGGCTATAACCACAGACCTCAAAGTGAAGATCATACATATTATTGAATTGATGGAGGTGTACAGGAAAGCCATTGCCCAGGTTTGGCCTCTGATGTTGGCGGTGGAGATATTTAAGGTTTCTCTATTGTAGTTTTCCTGTTGTTGTAAGTTCATAATTTCTTCATTTAAAAGATATGATGTCCTTTTTTTACTATAATCTGAGAATTTGTTCTTATCTATTTGTGTCTCTTTAGATATTTTCTATGTATTTGATTGATCATAGACTTTGTGTGGGATGGACTCGATTTTTCTTCTTCTTTAGAGGTGCCGATATTTGGTGGAATTGATGTGTTGTGATTTCATTTCACAATTTGGATTGTGTTCATCTCATGGATTTATCCCATCGTGGTGGGAGAATTTTCATGGTGTTGCTAGTTTCCATTTCAGATGATGGTGTTGTTTCGCCCATACTTAAGAGTTTAGGGTAGTTATATTGGGTGTTCCCGATCTATGTAGAGTTGTTATTTGGTTAATGTGTAATGGTTTCTGATAATTCACTAATTTCTATTCATTGTTTTCCTTGTATAATTAGTTTAGTTCTTATGGTGGGGAGAACCCTGTACTTTTTTCCCAGGGACCTTCATGCTTTTTTCGCTTGAATCAGTTGGGTGTGACATGTAGAGTGAAATGGTAACCCTAAGGTTCATGTTTTATTTTGATTTTTATCGGACATGGATTCATGTTTTGGTCAACTTTTTTCTAGGTGAAATTCATGTGGAATAATGTGTCTATGGTGGGGAGAATTTTCATACCCCTGCATTGGATATCCTTTTATTTTATTATTTTCATGTTATTTGATCCTTGTATTTTGGTTTTGGTGGATTATGGGATTAAGCTTTTGAGTTTTTTTGTTTTGGGAGAATTTTGGCATGTTCAAGGGGATCACACAGTTAGTAGAAACATTAAGACCTAGCCTAGGTAACCTCATGTAAGGTCCTCGACTTAGAAATCAGCTACCACATAATATTATCATGGTAAATCAAACTATGTGGGTTGGTCATGTGATAGTCCTCTACTTGAATAGTATCTACTGAACAATTGGTGCATGGTTTGGTAAAACATGAATCCAAAGAATTTGAGCATCCCATAAATTTTAAATATTAAAATCCCAATTTCTCTCTCCCCTCTCTTTATCCCTAATTTGGGATTCCTCCCCTAGGGTCCTTCTTTTGCATAAGAGGGTTCCCAATACACTCTTCCATTGGATTATCCTCCTCCATGGTTGCATCCTCAATGTTCTAAGTTACGTTTTGAGGGGTTTTTTTTTTCAATTTTATCCTCTTCATCTCCCTCTCTCTCATCCCAAATGCTTCCCTTTATTCATGGAAGGTTCTTCTTTTTATCAAACCCTAGGTTCAGGGTTGGATAATTCTGGTCATTTTCTTGGATTTTTGGGTGTGCAGATCATCTGTGAGGATTAGTTCTTACTTACCTTGAAGGTTTTTCAAATCCACATTCTGTTTAGGTAGGTTTTTCCATTATTTTACATTTTGAACCGTTCCATTGATTCTTTTGTATTTTAAAATTGCCTAAAATTATGTTTCTCATGCTTGTACTGTGATTTTATGGTTTTTTGTGGTGATTTTATATAGGTAGAATTTTTTAAAAATAATTTTCAATATGGTTATTCATGAATGTCTATGTAAATATGCACCCAATGTTTTTATTAAAATGTTAATTGAGAATTAAAATAAAATTGGATGATTTGATTTGGTGATATAACATAGATATGTTTAATTAAATTAATAGGATTTTGACTTCGGAAATACAGTTGGAATATGGTGAATTTTCAAGTGTGGTTTGTTGTGTTTGTTGGAAGGCATGAAATGATTCTTTTAAAATACATATTTTGTGATTTTTTGGACTCTTGTGGTGTTCCATTGGATTTGAGAAAATCATTGTGTGCTCGGAGTGCACATATGGATGATCACACAACTGATGATGTTTTGGAATAAATTTTCTCAAATTAAAAATTTTTATTGTAAAACACTTTTTCCTCTCTCTAATTTCTTCATCAAACTCTTATTTTCATAATTTTTTCACTTGGTTATCAATGAAACTAAATTTTTTTCATTTTTTAGAAGATATTATGGTATGGAATTTTGAAAAATGCTTAACGTCTAAATGGCATGAAATTATGTTTCACATCTTTTGTTATTTTGTGTGATTCTTTATTGGTTTTGAAATAGAGTTAGAAGGGGAATTTGGATTTTGAACCTAAAGGATTGTTTAGAATTGTGATTTTAAAAGTACTGTTTAATGTTGTTTTTGAAATTATTTAGAAAATATTTTTGATATATTAGAATTTAAATAGTGGAAGGCCTGGTTTTCCCTTTCTGGTGTTTAGGAAGGATTTTGTGGTTTTGGATGTCCAAATTCCCAGTTGGAATATTTGTGCATTTTGATAAATGATATGAATGCATGATTGATATGATGGCCTGGTTGGCTACTGTGTATGGGTTTTTGTATTTTGTAAACCCATATAGAGTATTTAATAGTATTGGCTATCACATGGGTGGTGTCAGTGTTTGGTGTAGGCAAGTCTGGTGGTGGTAGGTAAGGTGAGTCATGCTTACAAGGCCTACTACATACACAATATACTATTACCATGAGATTGGTGTTTTTTATAGGTTCAAGTAACAATTTCTTTTGAAACATGACAAGATGATTTGGAATCCCCTTGAATTGATAAGTATTGGTGGGATGTGAAACTATATTGGTCAATTTAGGTCAGCTAGATAGTTATAGATTATATATCTGCAACATATACTCGCAAGTGAGTCTAGCTTGAGTGCATACATGGATCTCTCTAGGGATATTTACGAGATTACCATGGTTAATATCTATATTTTCTTGTATATATTCTTCTCTAATTAAATTTTAATTTATACTTCTTTTTCATTGTTATCAAATCATGGTATTTTCTTGGTTTGGGTTTTTATTTTCAAATGGTAAATCCTGTTTGGAAAATAGTCATGTAAAGGGTAGTGTTTTAAAAATGAAAAATGTGTTTATTAATTGTCATTAGAAAAACCTATTTTTATATATGTATTTAAAAACAGTGTTTACAGACTGTTTCCGGGAAATAAAATGTATAGATTTTTTGGTGGATGCCTACGGAGTTGTTAAGCTCACTCCCTACTTGTACCATTAAATGTAGGTATACTCAATCAATTTTGTAGGTTCAGGATTTTTGTTCAAGTTCTCATTATTGGAGAATGTTGGTATTGTTGCTAGAGGTGACCAAAATGTCACGTGGAGATATTTTGATGCATTCATTCTTTATATGTATTCTATTTTGATTTTTAGTAGTTGTATCTGAATCAGTATAGATAAATATTGATATCCATTTATTATTATCTATCCATCTTGTTCGGATTATTCATTTGATCATGGTAATGATTCTATATAAATAATTAGCTCTAGATTATATTTGATTCCAAGATGTAGTTTTTAGCCCATGTGAATCAAGAAATACCTTCGGGCCATGTCTCAAACCACGTCGTATGTCAGGTTTGATGGAATTCTTTTCTGGTTCATGCCAAGTCATACTTAGTTATGAAAAGGAGATTTTCCAAAGAATATGTTTCATTTTTAATCTATAATATCTATTTTTAATTCTTTCATGTCTGTAAAAAAATCCCAAAAAATATAAAATAATAAATTTTGTGTCATCCATATATTTAATTGTTATTCGATTAGTGTCATTATAAGAACACAGTTCTTCTTTTATGCTCTGGATCATTTTTTAGGTTAATATAATGTATGTGGAGGAAAATGTATAGTTACATGCCATTTATTTTCATGTACATGTTGTGTAAGAGGGGTAGACACCATGTACATCCTTATACACACCATGTGATGGTCTATCCAGGACATGTTTGGAAAAACTCACTACAGGGCATGTAGATTTATGTACATGTCTTTTACTTTTCTGTTATTTATCTAAAACATGCACTAGCCTCTTGTTTCATCAGACAGAAAGAACCCTCATCTAGTTCATGAATAGCAGTTCTAACACCTATGTTTCCCCCCTTTTTTTCATCTCAATAGTTATCCGAACATCATCAGATGTTTTGGAACCTAGATTGTATGCTCTCGTTCTTCCTGAGCTATTATTCGTGATTTTGGTCAATGGAAAAAGTTATCAGACCTAGAAAAGTTTTCCTCATTTTATAGATATACTACATTCTAGATTGAATTCGAGGATAATTCTAGATGAAGAGAGTCACATGAGGATATGTTAGGTGGTCATGTGCCTCTCGTTAATTATCTATATGAATATATGTTCTGAAGTGTCTTAAACCATTTTTTCGGTGTCACTTTCTTTTATTTTTGACCCGTGATATTATATATAATATTTAGGAACTTTAATATGTATTATTATTCGTGAATAAAGTTTATTTACATGAATTAGGGCCACCACATGGGTTTATTTCCATTGAATTGTCATTTATGATCATTTTTTCTAGGATTCCTATGTTGTACGCCTTAGTTTTCCCTATTTCAGTTGTTAAAAAAATGAATTGAATTATAATGGGACAAAATTTTGGTTAAATTTTAATTGGATAGATTAAATTCATGGGATTAGTGTTTACCAATTTTCCCCATGTTATGTCTATTATTGTTTATGTTGTGTTATTATTAGATTACATGTTAGGCTTGTGATATGAATTTCCCATATGAGTATAATTGATTAAGTCGTGTGATAGTTTAATTCCCCTTTTTTTATTTGTATATGTATTGTGATTGAGTGATTTATTGATATAAAACCATGTTATAGTTTAATTCACATTTATTTTTGGTTATATGATATGTTCCCATGTGAGTTAATATGTTTTCTCTATGTATTAGTTTAATTTATAGGTTGATTCTTGTATGAAATGATTAAGAAGGGGTAGTTTACAATGGCTGATCCATAGTCTAAGTTAAAAGACAATGTTAGGCTCATGTGAGTAATTATAACTTATGTAGCTTGGTTGAACCATTATCTAGGTTAAAAGACAATAGACAATATCAAGAGTTTATTTATGTAAAGTCATAGAGTGATCCACAGATAGGGTGGTCAAGATCATTGAGGCTTATTTTAAATGTCGAGTGAACATTGGATCCATTGAGGGATAAATATGGCATGATGTATTGCAAAATGATTAAATGATTAAATGATTATTTATGCCTCTGGGTGAGGGTTTATTAGGCCTGAGGGTGAGAATTAGTTATTCCTATAGGCGAGGATTTTTTATGCCTTCGGGCGAAGGTTATTTATGCCTGTGGGGGAGGTGTTGAATGTAATTTTTAATGGAATAACTTCTGACACATCAACCAAGAAAAATCACAAGCTATCATTTAGTCTTAACTATATTTGTTTAGAGTGCCTTATAAGGTATTTTTTGTGAATTCTTTATATGAGGAATTAATAGCGTGTGTCCGAATCTCAAAAATTATATAATTCAATGTAATTGTATAGTTTTACTGAACATAATGAATAAAAATTTAAACCAGTGCATATAGTATTGTTTACGTTTTTGTACTTCCATGTTACATCTTTAACTATTGTACATTGCTATTGTATATACTCACTGATGGTTTGGCATAGATCTTGGACATTTGCCTACTCGGTTTTATTTCTCACACCCACTATGGGTCCTTCTTTTGGCCCCAAAAATATTATGTTGTTGTAGGTGTTGAGAAGGGAAACCAGGCTTATAGGTACATGTTTGCTATTATGTGAAGAAGACCATTGGGCCAAACCACATAATGTGATGTTTTGAAGATTTCCTTTTTATTTATGTACCTTGGAATTGTATCAGGTATCTGACTGACGTGTATTCTATTTTGGATGATTTGTTAGAATATGTGACGTGATGAATCATATTATATATTGCATTATGATTGGTTATTTATCATATCCGTCTTACACTATTTATTTTAGTTTCATGATTTTTACTACTTCTGCTATTGTATTATTCTTTATTCCTCTATGTTACAGTCTATTAATAATGGCATAGTTTCCCCATAATCACAACCTTGTCCCACACTACTACTTGGAAGGCTCGAGAATATAGGAAAATGTCCTTATGTTCATGTCGAAAACAAGGTATATGGAAACAGTTGAGTGGAATATATAATTGGGATGTTACAGTCAAGAATTGTATCTATCTCCACTTACACAAATGGAAGAATAATTAATCATTCATATGTATTATAGACTACTGCCTCAAAAACTAATATAATTCATTTTCAATCACGATATCTATAGACTAGATTGTTTGTAAAAAATTAAATTTTTTATATGAAATTCTTGAAATTTTTATTATTATGAAAAATAATTTATCATTTACATTCTAACCTTTCCATGCAGATGAAAATGATAATGTCGTCCCTGTGTACATGTGGTCTACAGCCTCCATGAAGTGTTGTGATTCATTTTTCATCATCAAATCACATGTATAATATATATATATATATATTTAAAGATTTAATATGATTATTTGATATTATGTTCATAATGTGAATATAATATAGTACATACCATATTTTTGTAATGGTTGTCGAGAATAAAAACATTACTAATGCGTACATAATGTCAACCATCGACATGATTGTAAAATAATTCATGTCAGTATAACCAAATATAATGTTGATATTAAAAGGAATAATTGATCTACAAAAGGGATAAATATATCTTGAGAATTATTAAATAGATAATTTAATACTAGCCTCTTATACCATAGTCAGCTGACCAATGTCATTTTTGACTTAGGTATCGAATATCCTCAAAGCATCTCTTGTGAAATTAAATAATTATGTAATTTTTATTACGTGATAATAGTGAGATGAATGGAATTATAAAATTGGAAAATTTTCAAAATAATGTTAGTAATCAACTTTATTTTATTATCCTTGAAGATAAATAATGTATGTTACAAGTCAGACTCAAGTTTGTTGACACTTTTACTAAAAAACCATCTTATAAATAATCCAATGATTTTTTAAAAAATTTCTATAATGTACATGATTTAAAACATAATTTTTATTTTTATATACATGGACATAATTTTTTATAAAATCTAATTTTTAATTTCTCTAATAACATTCAAAAAATAATCTTTTTATGGTTTTTTGTAAGGGGATATGTTTTAAAAATGTTATTTTAATGATTTTTTACAAAATTCAAAAGGAATGTTCCTTTAACATATTCAAGAAGATTATATTTTCATGATTTCATGATTATATAATGTTTTTAAGATTCCTTTAAAAATTTACATTGTCATTTTCATATAATTTTGTCCCACATTATGTGCATAATATTCTATAAAATTAAGTTATTTTCTACTAGGAATGTTTTTAGGATTCAAGAAATCATGTTTTATGATTATGTTATAGATCATGGGAATTGTTTTTGATGTTGGGTGGTTCCATTATAACAAATATATTACTCGGTCTGTGATATCCGTCTAATGCATTGGGTATTTTTGGATATATATTTTGATGGTCATACTAAGTGTAACTGTGATTGTTAATCCAAGATAACCATGTGGTTTAAGTTAAGTATTACCATAATTATTATTTCATGGTATATGTGAGGGTCGCACATTTTGGAATCCATTAAGGTTACATAATAATTATGTATGATAACAAAATTATTCCCCATGTTACCTATATGTTTTATTATTAGTATTATTTTTTATAGAAATATCATGTCTTCACAAGGTATGCTGTAGAGTTTATGTGGAAATGAATGTATATATTACATAGCTTTGTAAAAAAATTTCCTGATTTTATAATTTTTTTAATGAAACATATTTGGAATTTATTTTTGGCTTTATGATTTATAATTTAATAATTTTAAAAAAACAATTGGAAAAAAGATACATATGTGGTATGGAGTTGTTTATTTTTAGAGCAATTGTTATTTTAAAAAAGGGGAAACTTTTAATTAGATATTGTTTAATGATTTATTTCATTCATATTATGTCCAATAATGAAAATTTATTTTCCATACCATGTTTTTTTTATTTTTTTCCTAGAGTTTTAAGAAGAGTAAAGTCATGTATGAGGTCAAGAAGAAAATTAATAAGATTTATCATCAAAAGAAACAATGTTTTATTTAAAATAAATTTATTTTATGAAAAAATGGATACTATATATATGTTTCCACTTTTAAGGTATGAGATTACTTTATACAACTTTTTCATAATTTCCTAAAACTCAGAACCAAAAAATCCTTGAAATTTAATGAAATTGAATTATAGTTTAAAAACATTAGAATATGTAATTTTTAGGGACAAGTCCTTATGGATGGTATCATATAAGGGTTCAGACAACATTGGAGATTAATAATTTCTCTTTTGAGGTTTTCTTAAGATTTATTCATATCATCATGGGTGTAATATTTTACGGTTGAACATTTTTTTAATTTCATAGAAATCACTTTTGAGGCTTCGTGTTTTGAATTTTTTATCTAATAATGATATATATAGATAAATTTATTTTCATGGTAATTATAGTTTGTTAAATATTTTAGATTAAAAAAGAAAGGTATGAGATATCATTTGAGGTTAAAAAATTTAAATTATGTTAAATTTATTAATGTATCTACATGTTTATGAGAAATTAGGTGTCATTGATGTGATTTAGAGAAAAATATTAAAATTATATTTTAATACAATTTGATTAATTAGTTATGTTTTTTAGGGTTTCAATATTTGTCTATAATAATTTTGAGGAATTTTGAGGATATTTATTTGTTGAATGATCTATGCGGAACATTGGGTATTACTATTATAATTTTGAGAATAATGTAGTTTTTCATAATAAATAGTTTTATTAGTTAAGGGGAATTATAGTATAATTTACCCACCATTTTGTTATGATTAATTACTAATAGAAGAAAGAGTATATATTTATTCTTTTTTATCTTTTTGACCCGAAAAAGTTGATTCTAGTGCATTAAATGTGGAAAATTTATATTAAACACTCATTGTTTGGACAAAAAATATGATTTTATGGTGTAAATTTATTAGAGGATAAAAATAAACTTTTCAATTAAGTATTTCCGTTTATGTACTTACTCTAGGAGGTAATAAAATTCCTCATCTCTTGGAAATTTATTTTGAAAGAAAAATTTTATTCATTATAATTTCTAAAATATATATCAACTACATTTTAAACCATCAAAGATTTATGGTTTTATGATATTTAAATTCCTATTCACCATGTTCTCTATTACTCTGTACCAATCATTAGGTATTATATTTTTCCTTCATTTTCTACATTTTCCTATTTCTAAATATATTTTGTATTATATAATTTGACCTTCATACATTATTTTCTCTCTTATAAATTGGTAGTTTTAATAATACTTTTTATGATATGGGATTCCAATAGAGAAATTTGAAAAATAAAACACAGGTTACTATGATCAGGTTGATAATTTTGAGGATGCAATTTCCAAGCGGTGAGTATAATGTGTAAAATTAGGGGCTGAAAGAAAAATTATTTTTCATATTTATTAATTTTATTGAACTAAATAGTTAAATTAATTATAAATAAGATAATTCATTCTTATATGGTTATATATAGAAAGATTAATTTCAAAATTAAATAATTGTAATTTGAAAAAAAAAATCATTTTTGAATTCATCATGTAATTTTTTTAGGATTAATGTTTTTAGATTTTTCTAAAAATATTATATTTTAAATTAATGTTTCAAAATATCAATCTCCAATGAATTTATTTTCTTTTACAATATTTACAAGGTAATATTTTGTTTTGTATTATTTTTAAATTGTAATTAGTTAATTTGGATTTAAATTAATCCAATTATTTTATTTTTAATTGGTTTTATCCTTGAATTTAGTATATAAACATTTTATAATTTAAAAAAAATAAAAAATTTATTTCTTATTTAATTTGTTTTAGATATTTTAAAATGATTTATAAAAAATAAATGATTATAGTTTTGAAAAATTTATTTAATATTTGGAATTGTAGGGATATAATTTATCAGATAATTCCCTTTTATTTTTGGACTATATTAATAGTAAACATAGTAATTCTTATTACTAAAGTTAAAAATAAATTGTGTAAATGTGGGTAAAACTGATAAGTACTATAAAATGACAACAAAACATTCCTCAATTATATGTTACATGTATTTTAAAAACATAACAATCCATTGATATAATAATTTCCCTTTTGGATCCACATTGTTAACATTAAAACCATTATATTATTTTATTTATTGGAATGTCAGACTTGTCACACTATTTTTTTTGAAGTTTGAAATTTTTAATATGTGATCATCCAGAAGATATGTTTAACAATATATATTATTTTTAAATATAAAATATTTATCTTCACCATAGGAATTTAATTTTTATTATTATAGAATAAATAATTACATAAAATACTTGAGCTACATAGATGCAATAATTTTCCAATTAATGGAGGCATCATGTTAATGATATTAATAATATTAAAATACAAACAATTTTATATATTTAGTATGATAAAATAATTTCCTATAGGACCTTGATATTAATATGATATAATAAAATAGTTCTCTCAAAATTTAATCATATTCTTAATGATTTTAAAGTCAAATGAATGAATTGTATCAAATTTGACAATAATTATATTTTATGGGATTAATATTTTGTTAAACAATTTCTTAAAATAAAAATATTATATAATAAAAAAGTGTATAATATATTTTTTTGAAATTTAATTCCCTATTAATTTATAGGAAATTTAATGTTCATTAAATCTAGAATAGCCTTATTATATTTTTATATTTTTAGAAATTTCAGGTGTGCCCCGCCCCTCTATTATAAAAGGGTGCCTCTTCATTTCTTACCATCACACATGAAAACCTATTTTGTCTAGACAATACCTAAAACAAATACATTCCTTGAATCCATTCCCACTTTCTAGGCGTCTTATTATAAGTAGAACACCAACCTTTTTGATATTAAGGTGTTAGGAAAAGGATACTGTCTAAAGAAGAGGTTCGATTTTTTAATCAAGATTTCTTATAATGTTTAATCATCTCTATAAAAAACTACATTCATCCATCATAAAATAATAACTCAAATATCCTACATATAACAAGATGTTATTATGTTAGTGTAATGGCATATATTTGTCTCTAATTCAATCAATTGGTAAAAAATTTAATCGTTCATGTGTATGACAGACAACCACCTAGTAAACCAATATAATTCATTTTCCATCACAATCTCCCAATACTGGATTATAATGAAAAAATTAATATTTATATATTACATTCAGGAAATGTTTATCATTCTTTAAAGATAATTTATCACTTACATTCTTACCTTTCAATTGACAAAAAATTATAAATATGTTCGTGCATATGGGTGGGCTACCACCTCCATAAAGAAATGAAATTCATTTTTCTTCATCAAATTACATAGATATAATATATAAGTATATTTAAATAATTAAAATTTTATATATGGTATTATTATTGTTATAGAAACGTAAAATTATACATAAAATGTTTTTAATGATCATTGAAAAATTGAAATATTACTCATCTGTACATATGGCCTACCATCTCCATGATTATAACAGAGTTTGTTTCCAAAACCATACATAATGGATGGATTTAAATGAATAAATTATCTATAAAAGTGATAATTATTTTCTTAATATTGTTTTATATATAATGGAATACTAACCACTCAGACCATTGTCATCCAACCAATGTCATTTTGGACTTAAGTACTGAAAATCATCAATGTGTCTAGCGTGAACTGAAATAATTAATTAATTGTTATAAAATGTAAATAAGTAAAATAAAAACAATAATAAAAATTAATAATGTTCAAAATTATGAAAATAATTAACATTATTTTATAACTTAGGATACTAAAGAATGTTTGTGACAAGTCAGACTCATGGAATGTGACTCTTTAACTAAAAAACCTTTTTTTAAATGTTTTAATGATTTATTTTATAAAAAATTCTATTTCATTTGTGTGTTTCTGAAAATAAATTTTTGTATTAATTTTAATATAAGTGAATTATTTACGATTTCATTTTTTAATTTCACACATATTTTTTTTGGAAGTAAATATTTTTAGGATTTTATGTAGCTAAGATTCTTTTTAAAAACTCTTTTAATATATTTTTAAAAGTGAATGGGAATGTATTTTTAAATTTTACTAAATGAGTGGATGTTCCTTATTTTACACATGCTCCTCAACCCAGTTGGTGAAAAACTCAGAATGTGCATCCAAGAGAATCAAGTGCAAATTCGGTCGGAGAAATAATTTCGAGTATTGTATGATGATTGTAGAATGTACCATTCCGTAATGTGGCAGCTAGAACTATTCATCTGTTTGGGATTTTGGGCCACAGATTTTGTTCTCAGGTCCATCATGTACATTTGGTCAACCATGGCTCTGGGCCTATAAGGATTTCAGGCCACCTCAAGGTCTTTGGGCCACCTCAAGGCCTTTGAGTCACCTAAAAGCTATGAAGCCCCCTGAAACTATGCCTAGTGGACCAAGTAGACTCTACAAGGATCAGACTGTAGATAAGGATTCAATGAAGGCACATTCAATAGAGGGGAATCTAATATATTTGGATGAAATATAGGGAATGTATTTTATACTAGGACATGCTTATGAATGCATGGGAAGCCTAACTGAATATCCATTTAAAGGTGGAGAGAAATCATCATGATGTAGAAGATAGTGTGGAGCTATACTATGTAGTTATTGTCTGGATTAATTCATCGTTAACCTACGGGTCATGTAATCTCTTAAGACAGTGGTCCTTGTAAGGGTTTCCCCTCATCCCTTGAAAGGGGGATTATCCCAAATAAATAAATAGAAGGACTTTAGGCCAATTAGAGTATATTTCCATTCTTTTATGACACCATAATGTTTTTAATATTCTTTTACCATGATCATTTCAAAGAAAATATACCTTTAATATGCACAATATTATTTTAAAATGAGTTATTTTCTTCAAGGATTATTTTTAGGATTCAATCATTCACTTTTTATGATTATGTAATGGTTCTTAGGAATTATCTATGATGAATGGAGGTTCAGTAATAAAAAAGGTATGGTTAAGAATGTGATATCCCTATAGTTATTAGTTATGTTGCAAGTTGACTGTAACAGTTATTCCTCGTGTATCTATGATTGTTAATCATTGATAATAACAAGGGTTATGTTATGTATGATTGTAAGGGTTATTTCCTAGTATCCATGAGGGTTACATTATATTGTATCTATGTGGGTTACATCACAAGTAAGTATGATAATAACATTATCCCCAATGTTTCCTATATGTTTAACTATTTTATCTACATTTTTATTGAAATATAATGTTTTCATAAGGTAATTTATTGAGTTTTTGTTTAAAAGAATGTATATATTACATATCATTGTGGAAAAATTATGGGTTTATTATATTTTCCAAGAAACCTATATAGAATTTATTTTTCATTTCTTATATCTTATAAAATGTATCTTGAAAAAAATTTGGGAAAAAATTTGTTTTCATAGGTAATAAAATATTAATTTTCATTCCAATTATTATTTTGAAAAGGAATATTTTATATGTATTTAAAAACTACTGATTTCTTTCATAATTTTTATGTCCCATACTGGTCATGTTGTTCTCATTCCATGTATCTATAATGTTTTTCACTAGGTTTAAAGAGTTTTATGGGAAATGTTGAGTCCATGAAGAAAATTGTGAAGAATTATAATGAAAATAAATAATTCTTTTTTTTGAATACATTTAATTTATGGAAAAAATATACACTATGTAGAAGTGTCCCCTTATAATATATGAGTTTACATTATAAGAGTTTGTTTTAATTAAACGAACCTGTAATATAAAATATCATTGGAATCTTATTAAATTTAATTCTAGTTTGAAAACATTAGAATGTATATTTTTTAATGTTGGGACCTTACTTGGGGATAATCCACTCTCCCACATATAACCATAAATCATACTAATCAATATATTAGTAGCCAACTTGAACCTGTTAAACATTACCAAAGTTTGAATCTAATGAATAAAACCTACTCACATCACCAAATTCACTATTGGATAAAAAATAGTTACACCTCTTATTTCTAATTGTATCCATAGCCAACAATATCTTGGACACATCATATGGACCATTAAGCCAAGTCAAGGTTTCGACACCCCTTATGGGATCCTTGTTTAATTACAATATTTTTGAGGATGATCATATTTTAAAGGGTTTAGTTTCCCTCCATATATCCCTAAGTTCATCATGAATAATCATCTAGATAGTTATTATAGTTTAGGAACAATATATAATTGATGGAATATCATCCCTCTCACTTATTTTTTAGGATCAGTTTTACCCACACACCCAACCATCATATAAATACTCCCTATGTTCAAATCCCTGGCCAAACATTTCCCATACATCTCACTCACCAATTAGGTGGGAACTAAAGGCACCTATTTTATGGTACACTATGTTTATTCATTGAACTTATACTTTTATATGGTCCATATATCATAGACCACTTATTTATTATAAATATCAGGTTCATCAATGACGAAGGCCCCAAACATAGTGCTATAGGTTCGATCATGATCAAATAAACATCTATTATACATTTGTAGGGTTAAAATAGAATTAATTTCCAATTCAATGTTGATCAGACCCAAGTGGTGGGAATTCATATCACATGATACATTCCGTAATTCGTAAACGATACGGAGATTCTTACGGACCACTTATCTTATTCAGTGTTATTCCCTTTAAGATATTCTTGTAGAAAATTGTTGGCCATGATCAACCAACTATCTTCCATCAGTACAAGTCTCTACATCATCAAAAATAAATTAATCAATTATAAAAAAACAAAATAATATTTTATATACACAATAAAAATTAATTCCATAATTAATACAATCAAAATAATCCAAGAATTACTCACTTGGAAATCTCTCAAGACTATATCTTGAGTAAAAGGTTGTTCACCACCCAAGGTACACACTTTGAACTATATTATTAAAATTCTAAAATTTCTCATTCCATATAATTATTCAATTTCCCCAAAATCGACGAAGATCCATAAATAATTCCAGGAAACAAAAAAACATTAAAAAATGACACAATACTCAGTGTGTTCCTCCTCCCGATAATCCCTTTATGTAATATAAGAAAAACCCCTTTATATCCAGATGATTCCACTATAAAAATGATATTTTTTAGTCAAACCTATTTATAGATACATGAAAATAAATAGATAATAAATATTAATAATATCCACAGGGGAAAAAATTTTATGTGTCATGTTATGTGAAAACCCAGCTTTACTTGCAATAGATTAAGGTGGATAAAATTGGGACGTATAAGGGGAGAGGTGGTTAGACTCACCCAATTCACACATCATAAAGACGCATAAACCTAATGGGGATTTTTATTAAAAATCTAGAAATACATTTCATTTCTATGATAATAAGAAACTAGGATGAATTCCAATTATAGAACGACCTATATGGCTGACAATGTTATGTGTATTCTAGAAATCCTTCATTGAATGGACCTTCAAAAAATTATATTGAAATTTTTTCCTAGACATGACCCAATAAATGAATTTACTTCTCCAAAGACATATTATGACTAAAACAATCCCTTCCCAGAATAACCAACTATCTGAAGGAGCCTAATGAAATTACCTATTGAGGACACTACTTGACATTTCCCACAGGCTGTGGCATAAGCTTCCCCCTCGAGAAACCCTCACAATGTGACCCCCTTCTTTATGACTATCAGTTCATTAAAATAAGTTTTTAGAAATGTATAGACCAATTATTTATTGATAATCCCTTACAAATTACCCTTATATATTTCAAATTAACCCAAATATAGTGAAAATTTACAAAATCTAATAGCACTAACATTTAAGTAAATTTATACTTATGTACATGGGACAAAATTTTTTTTAAAACTTACATATCAAAAAATTAACCCTTATATATGATCCAAATTTACCCCGACATATTGAGGACTAGAATTTTTCTAATCCCAATGTATCTTGTAAACCCTTATGTTTCGCATAGAAACCCTTATATAATGGATACATTACAATTTTTAAACCCTCATGTCTGAGAGTAACCGTTATATATCTAATGATAATTGTTATGTATCAAGTAATGTACTATTTTCTAACAATAATCGATTATATTATCCTTTACATATCACATATTAACCCTTTTTTATATGGTAATCTATTATTTTCTAACCCTCATGTATCATAAAAACCCTTTTGTATCATAGGTACACTACTAGAAATACGGCCAATATCAGTGCTAAAAATGTGCTTTAACATTGCTAAAAAATAACTATAAATCTCAGCACTAATATAGGGGGTCCATTTTATCAGTGCTTCGAAAAGCGCTGATAAAGGTCAAGAAAAATAAAAAAAAAAATTAAAATAATGCGGGGAGTGATTTTATCAGTGCTTTACACCACCTTTATCAGCGCTAGGAGGTCTACTGTGTGTTGCCCTTCCCGCGCATCCTCATATGCGCGCACCCCCTACGCTTCCACCCGAACTCAAACTTGGGACCTCCCCCCTTTTGCGGCTGTACCTTTACCACTACGCCATTTCGTTTTTTCTCTATTTAATGATATATCTATATATATATAGTTATATTTATTCATATATTGATATAGATTCAAATTAATATAAATATATTTATTCATATATTTGTATATATATATTAATTCATATATTAGTATATTTATATATATATATTTAGATATATATATATATTTATTAATAATTATTTATACGTATATTTTTTTTATATTAATATATACATATAATATTAATTTTAAATAAATTTATAAAAAAATATTTTTTTTATAAACAAATATATACATACATACATACATATATACATAGATATATACAACACACATACACACACAGAGAGACACACACACACAAACACATACATATTTATGAATAAATTCATATATATGTGAATTTTAAAAGCCATTGAATGTACATATAAGATTAGTTTTAAATACATTTATGAAAAAATATGTTTTTGATGTGTGTTTATAAGTAAATAAATAAATAAAAACATTTATACATATAAAAAACACACAGACACACACATAGATTCCCAAACACACATAGACACATATATATTTACAGATAAATACATATATATGTGTATTTGAAAAGACATAGAATGTTAAAATGACCATAAATTGTCATCTAAAATCCCATTTCAATGCCATAACCAGTCGAATCGAAGAAAATAAAACAATCATCGATATTATATGTTGTACATGCCTAACGGACATCCGGATTAGAAGTTATACTTGATTGAATGTTAAAAAATCGGGGTATCCCGACTAGAAAATCAATTTTAGAGGCCTTCTAGTCATTTTTTGGGATCGAAAATTGTGTTAGAGGCTTTTCCTGAGTCACAAAGGCGTAGAGCTCATCACAGGCTTCAATTTGATACGTTTTAGAGCTCAAACAGACACTCAGATCAAATGTTATGGGCGTTTGAAGTTTGAGTTACATTTTCCACATATTTTTGATCTTTTATTATTTGTTTTGATTTTTTGTGTCCTCAAATCGTTATTAAATGATTTTTAATTGATAATAATTATATAATTATTAATAAAAAATATTTTTTAAAGATAATTTGAAGCCATTTTCACTAAATTTCTTTTATATTAAATGTAATAGTCTATTAATATGTATCTACAACATATTAAAAAAATATATATTGTATTTATATCAATATAAATATACTTATATAACAAAATATTATTTTTCATGATTTTTTTAAAAAATAACATTTATTAGTGCTCGGAAAAAGAACTTATAAATCCACCCTTTATCAGCGCTACTAAAAGAAGCACTGATAAAGGGGTCCCCTTTATCAGCGGTAAGAAAAGCACTGATATAGGGGGGGCCTTTATCAGTGCTTTTTTAGCGCTGATAAAAGTGACGCGCATCCCTTGCCCATTTTTGTAGTAGTGGTAAACCCTTATATATCAGGAAATTTACCATTTTCATACCAATACATTTTAATATATTAGCTAAAACTTTATATATAGATATATTTAACATTATTGAACCATTATGTAAGGAATTAATTCGTACATACCATAGAACAACCCTTACATGTTTCATTTTCTATAATAAAGCCTTATATATTTCCTTTTCCAAAGGAATCCATTTTATATTATGATTATTATAAGGAATCCTTATGTATTAAAATTCATTGTATCAACACCATTATATAGAATCAACAAAAAATTTAACAATTTAAATCTCATAAAAAGGATATATGACATCATAACATCTAGTGGTTATGGTGTGACCTTCAACCTATAGTAATGAATTATAGTAACGCCACTATGACCCAACTCCATCACTCTCTCGAACATCTAAGGAAACTCTTGGGCCCTTAATAACATAATAAATTACAAATATGGGAGATTATATAACTCTAAAAAACCAAATATGAGTCTAATCCCATGAAACCACTCCTCCTCAACAAACAAAAAAATCATGTTTTCCATCATTTTCAAGCTTCCATAATGACACGTGTCACTATAACAATCCCACCCTAAATTTTCTAATCAACAAGAAGTCCCTGAAGGAATCCTCTATAATCATCTCTAGTCATCAATCATTAATGAATAATCAAAATATGATTTATCCCACAAGTAATTTTCATAGAATCACTACACCCAAACTACCTAGAATTCATAAAACTTAAGAGACTCTCACACATATCACTGAAAATTTATATTATTCCCAAAAATTAATGTTTCAAATCTCTTCAAACCATCTAGGTCAATCACTTGTGTTTTCCTTTTCTAGTACCCCACTGTATTGAACACTCCTATAAACAAATTAACCCAAAGAATCATGATGTGTATTTTTTCCACTAACCCTTTGATGATGCCTAAATATCAATAGCATTCTCAAACCATAGGCACCAATCTCCATTGATTGATGTCAATGGAATACAATATAACATCATTTATTTGGGGTCCACCCTAATCATCAAGGGCCATTTTCATTATAATCTACAGTCTCACATCAAATTCCAGATCAATAATACAATTATCTACACTAATTCACCAACTATATTACATCACCACGAGTATGGATGTTTTATAAACCCGTACACTCTATTGATCTATTTCTTGAAACTCATTTTTTTGTATAA
Organism: Viscum album; assembly: GCA_963277665.1. Classification (NCBI taxonomy): domain Eukaryota; kingdom Viridiplantae; phylum Streptophyta; class Magnoliopsida; order Santalales; family Viscaceae; genus Viscum; species Viscum album. The sequence goes on from OY728120.1 coordinate 497,262,725, forward strand.
TAGGAATATCAGGTGACATGTAATTCCTAAAATTTATTTAATTGAATGAATATTAATAATTCTATTCTACTAACAACAATATCATTGTATTTTCTATTTACCAAATATAACCTAGTGAGTTATATCAAATATCCCACACAAAACCACAAACACCATCAAGATGGGTCTATAAAAATGTGACCCTATACATTTATTGATGATATATAATAATGAAATCCACCTTCCTAGAAATTACATGATGTGATCTCCATCATATAATTTCACTAATTATATAAATATCAAAATAATCCTTCCCAACATCAACCCCATGTGAAATGTTGACACTTAGGACCCCTTCTTATATTTCTTGAATTTTTCAACATCTCAAGCCATGGTCTGGGTTCCAATTTTACTTCAGTTACCCACACAAATTCTTTATAATACTTATGACATTCCATTACCATACACCATGTAATGAATGATTTAAATAATGGTTCAAGAAATTGGTATCTATCATGTGACCCTCATATTACATATTTCTATTATCCCCAATTAGTCCAATTAAAAGTTTACAATCATGTTAATGCCCAACTCATCGTAGAAGAGTTAATATCATAATTCCTTATCCATTACACTGATCCTTATAAAACCTTATAATTTTAGATGACCATATGGTCACATCACTATAACTTACATATCGTAGAATGAAACAAATGAAATCTTACATGAGATGACCTTTATCACTTATTTATAATCTTTCGATCTCTTATTCATTCTTCTATCACACTATTGGAATCCAATCACAGGTGTCAATCATACCATGATACGCCATCTCTCTATGATTAAACTACACCTCTCTATACTATAGAGGAACCCATACTCTATCTAATTTATTTCATGACATTGGTCACCAAGTATTCATAATCCCAATACAATATATAGTACACCATTGGGTTTTTCACCCAATGTGATTCTTAAAGGACCAGACACACTAATATAAAAAAAATCTATCCACACACTAGGATGGAATCAAATATTAAAACTATTTATTTTCATCAATTATGACAAACTCACCAAATAAGTCACATAATTTCCATTAATACAATTATATATAACACATATTTACCAAAATCCACTCAAAGATATTTCTTATATTTCATCATGGAAACTCTTACTGAGTAGAAATACCAAACTCGACTACATTAGGACAATCCTTGGTTTCACTAATCGCCCTACTATGTATAGTTTACAACAACTCACACTATTAATAAAAATGTGCTAAAAAACATCCATTATCATAAGAAATCATACCCCGAAAATAATACACTATGAAACCACATAGAAATACCTCTATAATCATACCATATTGAGCCATATCCTTTCCATCCTAGTCTCATATGATTAATAAAAATATTCAACAATATTTTAATGCATGATAAAAATATGTATTATTGGGTTTCAATCCTATTTAATGAGACATTCATACCTCTGTAGAATTTCATACAAATCCAAAACACAATGATTCCTCTAGGATTTTTCTACAAGTACATTAATTAATGAGTCCCCCATGAGACTATTTTACATACAAGATAATGCTTGTCATACATATATCTCAACAAAAAAGGAAACCCCCAGGATTCTTCTATTTGAAGGAACTAACAAGACTTGGTTATCCCCTCTCTTAGGTTACCCTCATATATCATAACAATTTTCTAAAAATATAATGAAAAACATCCTGAAAATCAATTATAACATCAACTCACTAATATCATGAGTCACATCTCAATGTCATTAGGATCTCTATCCTAGCCCATATGTTAAATCACACATAAGTCAAAAATAAACTCTATGAATTCACTCTCCCATTCATGAAACCTCCATGAAACTCATAGGTTATCACCCCAACTATGCCACCCCACACACCCACACTCACACACATGAAATTTAACACACATTATAAATCTTAAAATCAAGTTAATTACCAACTCTATGACACTGATTCTTATCAATAATCAATATACTAAACTACCCATCGGGGACCATGGTTGCATCCATAATCATATAATGGCACCACAATATGATAATACCAATAAAGAAAGTTATAACCATATAGTTCAAAATCACAATTACACTTGAGTATATACATTCCTTGTTAATATAGATTCATTATATGCTTCATGTGTGAAAGACTATTCCTATACTAAATCCAATTTAAAACAATTAATCAAAATTTAACACAAATAAAATTCAAATATACCTGAACAGAAGTCCCAAAACCCTAGTAGCTTGGACTTTAGGTCATACTAGTGATGATTGAAAATACATAGATTTTTTACCATGTTATAAAAAGTAAATTATATAATCTACCACATAAAAATAGTATGAAAAATAAATCAAGAATCTAAAATAAATTTCAATCACTCGAAAAAATTTCATAACGTAGAAACCAGATCGGACAGCCATGTGACCTCTGGCTAACCATCTTATATACCTGATTTTACCCAAGGACAGTGAGGGTGTATGGTGTTACAATGGGGATAATATATCCCCATGTAATATGATAGTAAAATAGTGTAAATTACATATATCGATTCATCACAACAACTAATAGAAAAAAATTAAATTTTATCAAAATAGGATCAAAATAATAAAACATACAACATTCTAGAATAGAATAAACTATCCAAAATTTCGAATGAGTGTGATAAACAACAATAAGACCTCGTACGGGTAGTTCATAGAAAACTTTTATATCAAGGATAGATTTTATTTATTTTCAATATGCAAATCTACCTCAATTATGGGAAGGTATGAATATTTGTTGAAGTTAATTTATTGACCTTGAATAACATGCTAGGAATGATTCAATAAAATAATCTCATCATGTGATACATGCCATGTAAAATATTTTTGTAGATATTGAGATATTGTTCTCTATTGTAAAATTTAAGAACTATATTAAAATAAATCAAATCATTCCAAAATGATGGGAATGAAATTTTTAGAAAACTGAGGAACCATACAATGGTTCTTAGTGTTTTAGGATGCTAAAATTTGTTATAAAACACCCTCTGTGATGTTTTGATAGTGAGAGAGAATCCCTATAGAATGAATAATTTATTATAAATAAAATTTCGAAATAATATTATTGGAGTCAATTTGAAATTTTTTCTAAATCTTAATGTATTCATAAGATAAAATTATTTTATATGACTTCAAACTGTTCCCTATGAATTCCTTACCATTCTTATGAATCTATTCATCTCATATTTCTTGAGAATAAATTTTATATGACTTCATTTCATTATGTATGAATTTGGATATTTTTATATGACATCATGAGTCATACAAAAATATAGTTGGTGGAAATTTGGAAAAGGGATGGTGATTTAATATGAAATTTATATTTAAATGATTTCTTGAATTGATGTATGTTTTAGAATGACATAATGATTCATAATATTGATATTATGGAAAATTATATACACTAAAGAATGAATTATAACTCAAAGGATGTTGTTGTGATGATATTTATGGATTTACCATCACAATTAGATTAAAATCCATTACTATAGAAGATGACATTAGATAAACCACCTAATGAAGTTGAGATAACTATTCTTAATACATGAAGGGAGAAACCGAAGGGAATGTGAAGTATGTTACACCATATTATTAGTTATGGACCATGTAATGTTAGATGTAGAGGGAAACCATGTGGATAATTTAGTATGGTTATTTTTAGGAATTATTTGGAGAAACATGCTTCTATATGAGAAATGAAAAGTTGGGTATACCATTGTGGAGATCGTAGTGTCTCACATGAGAGGATGAAGGCTTATACTGAAAAAACTAATTCCCCACTATATTGATTTCTTAATCACTAATTTTAGTTTTCATTTAAGTTGGATATTTTACGAGGTCAGACATGTCGTGCTCCACATAATAGGTTATACTGTGTTACATCATGATTAATATAGAGGTAGAGGCTGTGATATTTTTAATAATATTTAGGCCATGGTAGATAAAAAAAAGAATTAATATCCAATTCAATGTTGATCAGACCCAAGTGGTGAGAATTCATATCACATGATACATTCTGTAATTCATAAACCTTATAGAGATTCTTACAGACCACATATCTTATTCAGAGTTATTCCCTATAAGCTTTTCTTGTACACCATTGTTGGCCATGATCAACCAACTATATTCCATCAGTACAAGTCTCTACATCATCAAAAATAAATTAATCAATTATAAAAAAACATAATAATATTTTTTATACTCAATAAAAATTAATTCCATAATTAATCCTTTCAAAATAATCCAAGAATTACTCACTTGGAAATCTCTCAAGACTATACCTTGAGTAAAAGGTTGTCCACCACCCAAGGTAAACATTTAGATGTATATTATTCAAGATCTAAAATTCCTCATTCCATATAATTATTCAATTTCCCCAAAATCGATGAATATCCATAAATAATTCCAGGAAACAAAAAAAACCTTAAAAAATGACACAACACATAGTGTGTTCCTCTTCCCAATAACCCCTTTAGCTAATATAAGAAAAATTCCATTATATAAAGATTATTCCACTATAAAAATGAAATTTTTTAGTCAAACCTATGTATAGATACACCATAATAAATAGATAATAAATATTAATAATATCCACTGGGGAAAAATAAAATCATACCTCATGTTATGAGAAAACACACCTTTACTCGCAATAGATTAAGGTGGTTAAAATAGGGAAGTATAAGGCGAGAGGTGGTTAGACTCACCGAATTGCGACATCCTGAACACAAAGAAACCTAATGGGGATTTTTTATTAAAAATCTAGAAATACATTTCATTACTAAGATAGTAAGAAACTAGGATGAATTACAATTATAGAACGACCAATATGGCTCACAATGTTATGTGTATACTACAAATCCTTCATGGAATGGACCTTCAAAAAATTATATTGAAAAATTTTCCTAGAGAGGACCAAATAATAAGAATTTACTTCTCCAAAGTCATATTATGACTAAAACCATCCCTTCCCTGCACAACCAATTATCTGAAGAAGCTTAATGAAAATACCTATTGAGGACACTCCTTGACATTGCCCACATGCAGTGGCATAAGCTTCCCCCTTGAGAAACCCTCAAAATGTGACCCCCTTCTTTATGACATTCAATTCATTAAAATAAATTATTTTCAATGTACAGAACACTTATTTATTTATTATAACTTACAAATCACCCATATATATATATCAAATTAACCTCAATATAGTGAAAAATTACAAAATCTAATAGCCATTACATTTAAGTAAATTTATACTTATGTATAAAGGACAAATTTTTTTTTAAAACATACATATCATAAAATTAACCATTATATATCATCCATATTTACCCTTACTTATTAAGGACTAGCATTTTTATAATCCTAATGTATCTTTTAAACCCTTAACTTTCACACATAAACCCTTATATAATGGATAAATTTCCATTTTTAAACCCTCACGTCTGGGAGTAACCCTTATATATCAAATGATAATTGTTATGTATCAAGTAATGTACTATTTTCTAACAATCATGTATTATATTATCCATTACATATTACATATTAACCTTTATTTATAAGGTTATGTATTATTTTCTTACCCTCATGTATGATAATAACCCTTATGTATTATAGGTATATATGTCATGAAATTTACCACTTTCAAACCAATATATATTAATATATTAGCTAAAACATTATATATAGATCTATTTAGCATTATTGAACCATTATGTAAGGAATTAATTCTTACATATCATAGAACAACCCTTACATGTTTCATTTTCTATAAGAAAGCCTTATATATTTCCTTTTCCTAAGGAATACATTATATATTATGTTTATTAAAGGAAATACTTATTTATTAAAATCCATTTTATCAACACCCTTACATAGAAACCACAAAAAGTTAACAATTTAAACCTCATAAAAATGATATACGACATCATAACATCCAGTGGTTATTGTGTGACCTTCAACATATAGTAATGAATCATAGTAATTCCACTATGAACCAACTTCACCACTCTCTCGAACATCAAAGGCACCTCTTGTGACTCTAATAACATTATAAATAACAACTATGGGAGATTATATAATTCTAATAAAACCAAATATGAGTCTAATCCCTTGAAACCACTCTTCATCAATAAAAAAATTATGAGTCTAAGAGACTCTCACACTTATCATTGACAATGTATATTATTCCCTAAAAATAATGTTTCATATCACTCCAAACCGTCTAGGTCAATCACTTGTGATTTACTTTTCTAGTACCCCACTATATTGACCACTCTTATAAACCTATTAACCCAAGAATAATTATATGGATTATTTCCACTAACTCATTAACGATGCCCAAATATCTATAGCATTCAAAAATTCCAAAACGCTAGGAAACAATATACATTGATTGATGTCAATGGAATAAAATATAGCATCATTTAGTTGGAGTCCACCCTAAGAATCAATGGCAATTTTCATTAGAACCTACAGTCTCTCATCAAATTCAATATCAATAATATAATTATCTATACTAATTCACCAACTATATAACATCACCACGAGTATGGATGTTGAATAAACCTGTACACTCTATTGATCTATTTCGTGAAATTCGTCTTTGTTTCTATAATAGTACTTTTAACTGACATCTAATTGATAAAACTAATTTAATTTAATGAATCTTAATAATTCTAATCTACAAACACCAATATCTTTGTATTTTCTATTTACCAAATAGAACCTAGTGAGTTATATCAAATCTCCCACACAAAACCACAAACACCATCATGATAGGTCTATAAACATGTGACCATAAACATTTATTAATGATTTATAATAATGAAATCCAATTTCCTAGAAATTAATTTATGTGATCCCCATCATATAATTTCACTAATTATATAATTATCAAAATAATCCTTCTCAACATCCACCCCATGTGAAATGTTGACACTCATGATCACCCTTATATTTCACGAATTTTTCAACATCTCGAGCCATGGTCTGGGTTCCAATTTTACTTCACTAACCCACAAAAATTATTTATAATACTTATGATATTCAATTACCATACACTATGTAATAAATGATTTAAATAAAGGTTCAAGAAATTGGTAACTATAACACCCCAAGATTTTATGAAAAATATTCGTTTAATTTCATTAATGTCTTGTGTTATATTCTACACCAAGATTACCTTGCGCTATACACAACACCGTATTAGCTTGCAGTATACGCAACGGTATTCTTGGATCGTGTTACACACAATTTCATGTTCGTTTTATAATAGTCATTCTACGCAACATTGAGTATGTGTATGTATATATATATATATATTCAATGTATAAATGAAATATGGTTGGATTCTGTTATATGAAACAACGAAGGATTCTTGCACAACACGCAACCTTGACTTGTCTTGCATTACACGCAATCGCGACCTTCCTCGATAGCGTGTGTCGTACGCAATACCGGGTTTTACTAAACAATGGTATATTATTATAATATTATTATGAACTAGCCATTATGAATAGTATTAACTAAATTTTAAATTTTATAACACTATTATTAATCTTACACATTTCTAGAACATGGTATAAGAACAAAATAAATTTTTCGGGTAAAATAAGTATTTTTCAAAAAATGCAGTTTTGCCGCCTTTTGATGGCGCACCCACTTTAAATCTAGTTTTTGACATGTTTATAAGTTAAATTTGACAAAATAAAATTCTTCTTTGGAATCAAGAAATAAAAATTTACTTTGGATAAATTTTTCATATTATTCTGGTAACATTCACATTTTAATGAATAGTAAAAACACGCTATATTTTAATTAAAAACAACTTTTTTTCATCGTAATATCTTATGTGGTTAAATTATAATATTGAATGGTTTTAAAGTATAAATAGAATACGTATTTACCATTTAATATAATTTATGTCATTATCATTGATTTTACCTTGAATTCGTAGGTTAAATCAATTCAATCTTTTGCAATGTTTTAAACAAAAACCCGTTTTTATTCGACAACGGGATTAATTTTAATTTAATTTTTGCAACTTCTGTGTATGGAATTTTAAAAAATGGATTCCATATTTGGAATCAGTGGGTCCAAATTATGTTAATAGGCTACTTTTTATTTTTGGGAATTATGAATAGTAACTACGGTAAGTTTTATTTACCATAGTTAAAGGTAAATCGGGTAATTAAGGGTAAATATAATATTTTAAAATTACCCTAACAAATGTCAAAATCCTATTGGATGACTAAAAGTCGACCCATATCAACTAAGGGTCTGATTATAATCATTTAATGGACATTTTTCCATGAAAATAACTTAATTATTATTAAAACCAAAGAAAGTGACAACATGTCACTCTCTTAAATTTTATAAGTATATTAATTTTAATTTAGTGATAAACTTCATGAAACATCGAACATGAATAGTCTCCAGAAAGATAATGAAATTATATACATCATATAAATTTATTTATAAATTTTAGGGATTAAATAATTATCATTAATTATGACACAATAGTGATGCAGAAATTGTTTATCTAGTGAAAAATCAAGAATATTGTTTTTATTAAAATAATAGTGACCATAAAATGCACAAATACCTAACCAAAACTTATTGGCCATGTAAATTTAAACCATAATCATCCAATGGTAGAATATTTGACCATTTGTATCCTTATAAAAGCGATTATGACACTTATATTATTTTACTTTAAATGATGCCAAAGTTGTCACCTTCATAATTTAATAAATATAACAATTTAAATATTGTGATTTTAAGTTGATAAATTCGAGTAAAAGTATTATTGTGAAAGTTAATATATTTATCTTCATCATAGGATTTTATTTCAAATTTTTATACAACAAATATGTACATTAAATAATTATACAAAAATTATGTAGTAATTATTTTATTAAGAGATAAACCAAATAAATGGTTTTAGAAATAATAAAATAAATATTATATGAACTATTTAATGTGATACACTAATTTTATAGATACATATGACCTTTTATTAATATAATAAAACTTTTATTTCGAACATATCTTCTGTATATATATTTTTTAAATTCAAATAAATGAATAGTGTCAAAATTGACACTATTGTTATTTTACAAAAATAACATATTATAAATTGTTTTAAAATCACAAAAATATTTAAAAATTATAAATTTATATTTATATGGTCTATAATGTTATAAATTAAACAATTATGGAAAATTCACAACAAATAAGTAATTATTTGTTATAATTTAAAATTTAGAATTTTATTACCACAAATAAACTTAAATAGATTAAATAAGGATAAATCAAAATGATAAGGTTTAAAATAAGATCCAAACTTGTCTAAATTTGATTTTTTGATGGTATTACAACCCTATCTCATCTAATCTTAGAATATGAGTCATTTTTGGAGGTTTTTAAGTGGGGTTAGATTTATTATAAATTAATATTCCTAAGGTGCCCCTCTCCGCCCTATTAAAAGGGCACCTCCTACCCCTCCTCCTCACACAACTTTGAGCCTTCAAGCTCAGAAAACCCCTGACAAAATCTCTTCTCCACTTCCCTAGTATCATACTAGAGGTCCTGGTCTTCTTTAAAGACCATCCTTAGTTCTTTAAGTGGAGGTTAAGAAAAGGCGCGTCAAAAAGAGGTAATATCCATTACCTATCTTTTTCAATTTCTTTCTTCTTCAACTTCTTCTTCTTTAGTTGTTTCATGATAAAGTAATAACATCAGTATTTCTTATATACTGATATGTTATTATAAATATGAAACAAATCTAATTAACCTTCTATCCATCCTACGGAAAAAGGAAATCACCGCGCGTGCGTACGTACGGAATACCGTCTTCACGCCGTGGTGTAATCTATTTTCCGCCACCACCTTAATTGGATGGGTATAATGTTTTAATGAGTATCTATATATGATTATTATAAAGTGATATTGATACTGATATAGTATACATACACTTCAACACAATTCCATGACCATGAGAACGATATCATCGCTCATGCGTACATACGGACTACCGACTCCACGACGCGATGAGATTCATTCTCAATGATTAACCATTCATGAATGATTATAAAGTATATATAATAAGTACTAATGAAATATATGACATAATAATTATACTGGAATTATTTATATTTATATGTATGTCGTCTACTTAATTCCATTCAATTCAATAAGGAAACGAAAATAGCGTTCATGCGTACGTACGAACTACCGTCTCCATGAACGGTGTATTTCTTTCCATTTACTGATTTATTATATATGTATATTCTGAATATATATATATATATATATCATGTTTTATATTCTGGAATTAATTAATCATGATCTAAGTAATCGTATGAATAATTTCAAGTTAAAAAACACGAACGACAAATGAGACGATTTTACCCAAAATGCTACATTAACATGAATTTACAAAAGAACGGGTAATATAAAGTAATAAGTGGACCATATATGATATAATAACAATGAATATGATTTTGGAATAAGTCAATAACATTATTTAAATCATTATACAGGAGGTTGGGACACTTACAAAGCAAGTCAGACCTATGGTAAGGTAAATATCACAATCTCATTTTTATCCGAGATTGTTTATACGTTGGTATTTACTGGGGTGTATATTATCATCCAAATCTATATTTCCTCAATATGTAATGTTATTTCCATCCATCTACAATTTTGTAAATCCAATTTTACCCTTTGGTGAGTTTTTAGTAAAAGATATGAAAGGAATCTTTTGTCGTTTTTCGTACGAGGTACTTGTTGACTTTTTCGACAAAAGTATGAAGAATGTTTTTTTAACATATATGGCACGAACGGATTTTTACTGTTTTATAAAGCCTTATTTTCATGAAGCTTACTCTAAAAGATTTCATGAATATTTTCAATAAAATCTCTTTCATTTAAAATTGTATGATGTTTTGTGAAAAGAAATTGATTTTGAAGAAGAAAGGATATTTTCCTCAAGAATTCAATTCAAGTGTTTTATCAAAATTATTTTCCATCTAAGATAATAAAGGGTTCTATTTCTATCCATATTTTTACATTGAATTGACTATGTTTTGATGGAATTATGTTTATGAATTCCTTTATCTTATATGAATGGTTTTATGATGTCATGTTGTTTAAGAATCCCATTTTTATTACATGGGTTACGCTATGATGTATGGTTTATGATTATGTGGCACACATAAGAAAGGATTCATTATAAGATGGGAGGGACCTATATCTCCCTCCAATGCATTGGGTAAATATTTTATATTTCATGAGATAGACAGGGCTGGAATGGTAGGTTATACCGGTTCAGTGAAACAGGACTGAAACGAGGGTTACTCGATTCAGAAAGGGACTTTGTCCACAAAGATAGTCTTGGCAATGAGTCTTGACTAACAAGAAATGATTCTCTATGATTATGTGTGAATGCCACAATGTTTCATGTTTTAGGTTATGATTATTGTGATTACATTTCACTGCTATGATTTACCCCATGTTATAAAATTATGATCTCTTTTGCAGGTTAAGATTTCCAAAAGTTATGTGCTTATGTATATGATGTGATTGATATTTCTTTTGTTTACCCTTACTGAGAATTTGAGCTCACCCTTTTATGTTTTCTTTTCCCCAGGATATAAAGAAAGGTTTTAGGTAAGAAAAAAAATGGAATATCTTTATGGGAGATATTGAAGATCTTTCACCAGGATTAGAAGATTACGTTCCGAGTTTCCAAAGACACTAAACTATTACGATCCTTGTTTGTGTGTTTTTTGTTATGTACTAAGTATTCTGCAAATGAAATGTAATGTCCATGTACGTTAAGCTTTGGGTCTCTACAGTTGGTATCAGAGGAAAGGATTAGTCAACATTTGGAAACTAGGATGCGAAAACATTAGTGAGATCCCTAGAGATATTTCTAAGGTATGTCTAGGGATGCCCCTAAGGATAAGTATACGTATAGGATATAGTCCTAGAACTATGGTAACGATATTAGATTAAACCAAAGATGTTAGATATTTAAGTTACTCCCCCTTTATTATGATTTTTGCCTCTCACACTATTCTTTTTGGGTTTTAGACGATGGATGGAACCCGAAGGAACCGTGTTGATCAATGCAATGGACAATGCAATGATTGTCCTCCTGAACAAACAAATGTTATGGGAGATGGAGTGGAAAATCTTATTGCCATACTTACACAAGTTATGAATCATTCTGGACATCCAAATGAGCAGAGAAGGGAACAATATTCTATTGAGTCCTTCATGAGGCAATGTCCACCTTTTTTCAGTGGGTCTTCTGATCCACTTGTTGCTGAACAATGGATCAGTACCACTGAAAAGATATTTTCAGTTCTTCAATGTTCTGAACATGATATAGTCATCTTAGCAGTATATCGTTTGGAAGGTGAAGCTGATCAATGGTGGAATCTTATCAACAATACAAGGCAAAGAGATGAAATTGAGTCCATGGAATGAGACGAGTTCAAGAACTTATTTTTCAATAAGTACTTCCATCGTATTCTTCGAAAAAATATGGAGAAGGAGTTTCTTGAACTAAAGCAAAAGGATGATGAATCCGTTGGTAAATACGAAGCGAATTTTACAAGACTTGCAAGGTATGCATCTGGCATTATCATCCAACCTGAAAGTAAAGTTGATCGATTTTTCAGTGGCTTAAAACCAAGTCTTCAAAGGGAATTAGCTATAAGAGACTTCAGTAGCTATGAAGAAATTGTGCGTTGTGCTATCAAGGTAGAAATGGAAGTTGGTGTTACATATCCATCTCATGGTTTTGACAAGAAACGAAAGATGGAGTTCAAGGAGAAATCTCAGAATAATGGTGGAAATAAGATGAATGTTTCCTTATGCACAAAGTGTGGAAAGAAGCATGGTGGAGATTGTCTTAAAGGGACTAGAAAATGTTTTAAGTGTGGAAAAGAAGGTCATCGAGTAGCTAAGTGTCGAAGTAATGGAAAAAGGTTTTCTAATAATGTGAATAAAGAAAACCCTGCAGAGAACGCACCACCAACACTTCAATGCTTCAAGTGCAAGGAAATGGGGAATTATGCTAATAAATGCCCTAATCCAAGGGTTAGTGATGATCAACATGAGCAACCACTGAAGGAAAAGGACAAAGGGAAGTCACATGCGATCACTATTGGCAATGTTGAATATGACAACGATGTGGTGGAATGATTAAGTGTTTATGTAATGGGATTCCAAAATAATGTTGTATCATTGAGTATTGCAATATTTATTGATGTAGTATTCAAAGTGATTGAGATATTTTTTGGAAATAAGATGATATGCGCATAATGAAGGGAAAACGAGAAAATGAAATGTTTAATAGTATTTATGAGCTCATGATTGATATAAGGACTAAGTGATATCATGGTTTGAGTATATATAATTCTGAGGATTTTGGTATGTGGAAAGTGTTAACTTTTAACTGCATTCATGTTTTCACTAAGGTATTCAAGAGAATAAATGATTAAGGCCTTTGAATGTTTGGAATGTGACCAACAAAACAAATCTTATGATATATGGGTATCAACGATGGTATTAAATCTCTGGTAATCATTTTCAGTATGTTATGAGAGTGGACTGCAGTATTATGGATAAGCCTAAAGATTGAAATGGATTATGTTGGACATAAGTGAGTATTGTTTAAGGATAGTAGTTTTTTTCCGATATTATTAATGGGATGTTATAGTAATGTAGTTTTAGAAAAAGGACAACCTGCAGGACGGGCGACAGCCCATCGCTTCGGACAAGGCTGTGGGAATCGAACCCACAACTGAAGTGCGGCTGGCCTTTATCGCCTACCAATGGCCTACAGGAAGTCCTTGTTTAGTAGAAACTAGTTTTATTATATTAAGCAGTATGATATATGAAGTATAAGTCCATTTTAGGAACCATATGTGATTAATCTCACTATAGATCGACTTTTGTATATAATTTTTGCTAACCTTTTGTTTGAGACAGATTGAATGACCCGTCATTCTATCACATGATCTGCTAACACTTCACGAATAACAAATTAAACTTCATTTATTTAAGTGATGAAGTGGAAATTGTTCAAGGCATGAACAACAGTGATATTGTACCAAAATAAAGAAAGTATTTATTATAATTCAAATTTTCAACTTTAGGGAAATGATCTTGAAAACCAAAACTGTTGTCCTAGTGCCCTTATATCCGATGAATCAGATGGTACCCTAGATCATCACAAATTTATGGATTTGTGATAGATGGATTTTCCATAGCCATGTTCTCTACCACTCTCCATCAGAACATGATGGTTAGATTTCTCTCCCATATCCATATTTTTACCTATGTGGAAACCCAGCGATTAGTTTATTTGGGTAACCGTTACGTTTCATACTTTTGTTTTTAAAGATTGGTTTTGGTATTCCTTTTTACGATGTGGGTTTCTATTAAAGAAACTTTCTAATAGTAAACCATTTATAACCCCGACGAATTTCGAGGGCGAAATTCATTTTAAGGAGGGGTAGAATGTAACACACCGAGATTTTATGAAAAATATTCTTTTAATTTCATTAATGTATTGTGTTATATTCTACACCAAGATTACCTTGTGCTATACGAAACACCATATTAGCTTGCAGTATACGCAACGCTATTCTTGGATCGTGTTACACACAATTTCATGTTCGTTTTATAATAGTCATTCTACGCAACATTGAGTATGTGTATGTATATATATATATATATATTCAATGTATAAATGAAATATGGTTGGATTCTGTTATATGAAACAACGAAGGATTCTTGCACAACACACAACCTTGACTTGCCTTGCATTACACATAATCGCGACCTTCCTCGATAGCGTGTGTCGTACGCAATACCGGGTTTTACTAAACAACGATATATTATTATAATATTATTATAAACTAGCCATTATGAATAGTATTAACTAAATTTTAATTTTTATAACATTATTATTCATCTTACACATTTCTAGAACATGGTATAAGAACAAAATAAATTTTTCGGTTAAAATAAGTATTTTTCAAAAAATGCAGTTTTGCCGCCTTTTGATGGCGCACCCACTTTAAATCTAGTTTTTGACATTTTTATAAGTTAAATTTGACAAAACACAATTCTTATTTGGAATCAAGAAATAAAAATTTCATTTGGATAAATTTTTCATATTATTCTGGTAACTTTCACATTTTAATGAATAGTAAAAACACGCTATATTTTAATTAAAAACAACTTTTTTTCATCGTAATATATTATGTGGTTAAATTATAATATTTAATGGTTTTAAAGTATAAATAGAATATATTTTTACCATTTAATATAATTTATGTCATTATCATTGATTTTACCTTGAATTCGTAGGTTAAATCAATTCAATCTTTTGCAATGTTTTAAACAAAAACCCATTTTTATTCGACAACGGGATTAATTTTAATTTAATTTCTGCAACTTCTGTGTATTGAATTTTAAAAAATGGAACCATATTTGGAATCAGTGGGTCCAAATTATGTTAATAGGCTACTTTTTTTTGGGAATTATGAATAGTAACTACGGTAAATTTTATTTACCATAGTTAATGGTAAATCGGGTAATTAAGGGTAAATATAATATATTAAAATTACCCTAAAAAATGTCAAAATCCTATTGAATGACTAAAAGTCGACCCATATCACCAAAGGGTCGGATTAGAATCATTTAATGGACATTTTTCCATGAAAATAACTTAATTATTATTAAAACCAAAGAAAGTGACAACATGTCACTATCTTAAATTTTATAAGTATATTAATTTTAATTTAGTGATAAAAGTCATCAAACTTCTAACATGAATAGTCTCAGGAAAGCTAATGAAATTATCTACATCATATAAATTTATTTATAATTTTTAGGGATTAAATAATTATCATTAATTATGACACAATAGTGATGCAGAAATTGTTTATATAGTGAAAAATCAAGAATATTGTTTTATTAAACTAATAGTGACCATAAAATGCACAAATACCTAACCAAAACTTATTGGCCATGTAAATGTAAACCATAATCATCAAATGGTCGAATATTTGACCATTTGGAGCCTTATAAAAGCGATTATGACACTTATATTATTTTATTTTAAATGATGCCAAAGTTGTCACCTTCATAATTTAATAAATATAACAATTTAAATATTGTGATTTTAAGATTATAAATTCGAGTAAAAGTATTATTGTGAAAGATAATATATTTATCTTCATCATAGGATTTTATTTTAAATTTTTATACAACAAATAAGTTTTATAAATAATTATACAAAAATGATGTATTAATTATTTTATTAAGAGATAAACCAAATAAATGGTTTTAAAAATAATAAATTAAATATTATATGAACTATTTAATGTGATAAAAAAAATTTATAGATACATATGACCTTTTATTAATATATTAAAGCTTTTAGTTCGAACATATATTCTGTATATAGTTTATTTAAATTCAAATAAATGAATAATGTCAAAATTGACACTATTGTTATTTTACAAAAATAACATATTATAAATTGTTTAAAAATCACAAAAATATTTAAAAATTATAAATTTATATTTATATGGTCTATAATGTTATAAAGTAAACAATTATGGAAAATTCACAACAAATAAATAATTATTTGTTATAATTTAAAATTTTGAATTTTATTACCACAAATAAACTTAAATAGATTAAATAAGGATAAATCAAAATGATAAGGTTTAAAATAAGATCCAAACATGTCTAAATTTGATTTGTTGATGAGATTACAACCCTATCTCATCTAATCTTCGAATATGAGTCATTTTTGGAGGTTTTTAAGTGGGGTTAGATTTATTATAAATTAATATTCCTAAGGTGCCCCTCTCCTCCCTTATAAAAGGGCACCTCCTACCCCTCCTCCTCACACAACATTGAGCCTTCAAGCTCGGAAAACCCCTGAAAAAATCTCTTCTCCACTTCCCTAGTATCATCCTAGAGGTCCTGGTCTTCTTTAAAGACCATCCTTAGTTCTTTAAGTGGAGGTTAAGAAAAGGCGCGTCAAAAAGAGGTAATATCCATTACCTATCTTTTTCAATTTCATTCTTCTTCAACTTCTTCTTCATTAGTTGTTTCATGATAAAGTAATAACATCAGTATTTCTTATATACTGATATGTTATTATAAATATGAAACAAATCTAATTAACCTTCTATCCATCCTACGGAAAAAGGAAATCACCGCGCGTGCGTACGTACGGAATACCGTCTCCACGCCATGGTGTAATCTATTTTCCGCCACCACCTTAATTGGATGGGTATAATGGTTTAATGAGTAACTATATATGATTATTATAAATTGATATTGATTCTGAAATAGTATAAATACACTTAAACACAATTCCATGACCATGAAAACGATATCATCGCTCGTGCGTACGTACGGACTACCGACTCCACGACGCGATGAGATTCATTCTCAATGATTAACCATTCATGAATGATTATAAAGTATATATAATAAGAACTAATGAAATATATGACATAATAATTATACTGGAATTATTTATATTTATATGTATGTCATCTACTTAATTCCATTCAATTCAATAAGGAAACGAAAATAGCGTTCATGCGTACGTACGAACTACCGTCTCCATGAACGGTGTATTTCTTTCCATTTACTAATTTATTATATATGTATATTCTGAATATATATATATAAATCTTGTTTTATATTCTGGAATTAATTAATCATGATCTAAGTAATCGTATGAATAATTTCAAGTTAAAAAACACGAACGACAAATGAGACGATTTTACCCAAAATGCTACTTTAACATGAATTTACAAAAGAACGGGTAATATAAAGTCATAAGTGGACCATATATGATATAATAACAATTAATATGATTCTGTAATAAGTCAATAACATGATTTAAATCATTATACAGGAGGTTGGGACACTTACAAAGCAAGTCATACCTAAGGTAAGGGAAATATCACAATCTCTTTTTTATCCGAGATTGTTTATATGTTGGTATTTACTGGGGTGTATTTTATCATCCAAATCTATGTTTCCTCAATATGTAATGTTATTTCCAACCATCTAAAATTGTTTAAATCCAATTTTACCCTTTGGTGAGTTTTTAGTAAAAGATATGAAAGGAATCTTTTGTCGTTTTTCGTACGAGGTACTTTTTGACTTTTTCGACAAAAGTATGAAGAATGTTTTTTTAACTTATACGGCACGAAAGGATTTTTACTGTTTTATAAAGCCTTATTTTCATGAAGCTTACTCTAAAATATTTCATGACTATTTTCAATAAAATATCTTTCTTTTAAAATTGCATGATGTTTTGTGAAAAGAAATTGATTTTGAAGAAGAAAGGATATTTTCCTCAAGAATTCAATTCAAGTGTTTTATCAAAATTATTTTCCATCTAAGATAATAAAGGTTTCTGTTTCTATCCATATTTTTACATTGATTTGACTATGTTGTGATGGAATTATTTTTATGAATTACTTTATCTTATATGAATTGTTTTATGATGTCATGTTGTTTAAGAATCCCATTTTTATTACATGGGTTACGCTATGATGTATGGTTTATGATTATGTGGCACACATAAGAAAGGATTCATTATAAGATGGGAGGGACCTATATCTCCCTCCAATGCATTGGGTAAAGATTTTATATCTCATGAGATAGACAGGGCTGGAACGGTAGGTTATACCGATTCAGTGAAACAGGACTGAAACGAGGGTTACTCGATTCAGAAAGGGACTTTGTCCACTAAGATAGTCTTGGCAATGAGTCTTGACTAACAAGAAATGATTCTCTAGGATTATGTGTGAATGCCACAAAGTTTCATGTTTTAGGTTATGATTATTGTGATTACATTTCACTGCCATGATTTGCCCCATGTTATGAAATTATGATCTCTTTTGCATGTTAGGATTTCCAAAAGTTATGCGCTTATGTATATGATGTGATTGATATTTCTTTTGTTTACCCTTACTGAGCATTTGAGCTCACCCTTTTATGTTTTCTTTTCCCCAGGATATAAAGAAAAGTTTTAGGTAAGAAAAAGAAGGGAAGATCTTTATGAGAGATATTGAAGATCGTTCACCAGGATTAGAAGATTACGTTCCGAGTTTCCAAAGACACTAAACTATTACGATCCTTGTGTGTGTGTTTTTTGTTATGTACTAAGTATTCCGAAAATTAAATCTAATGTCCATGTACGTTAAGCTTCGGGTCTCTACAGTAACTATCATGTGTCTGTCATATTCTATCTTTCTATTATACCCACTTAGTCCAATTAAAAGTTAACAATCATGTTAGTGCCCAAATCAACATTGTAGAGTTACTATCTTAATTCCTTATCCATTAAGTTGATCCATTTCAAACCTTATAATTTTAGATTACCCTATGGTCACATCACTATAACTCACATATCATAGAATGAAACAAATCAAATCTTACATGAGATTACCATTATCACTTATTTATAATCTTCTGATATCTTATTCATTCTGCTATCACACTATTGGAATCCAATCACAGTTGTCAATCATACTATGATACACCATCTCTCTATGATTAAACTACACCTCTCTATACTATAGAGGAACCCAGACCTCATTTAATTTTTTTCATGACATTGATTACTAAGTATTCATAACCCCAATACAATATATGGTAAATCATTATGTTTTTCACCCAATGTAATTCTTAAAGGACCAAACACACACTTATAAAAACAACCTATCCATACAATGGGATGGAATAAAATATCAAAACTATTTATTTTCATCCATAATGATAAACTCACCAAATAAGTCACATAATTTCCATCACTACAATTATATATAACACATATTTACCAAAATCCAGTCAACGATATTTCTTATATTTCAACATGGAAACTCTTACTGAGTAGAAATACCAATCTCACCTACATTAGGAAAATCCCAGGTTTCACTAATCCACCTACTATGTATAGTTAACAATAACTCACTCTATTAGTCACAATGTGCTCAAAAACCTCCATTATTATAAGAAATCATACCCAGAAAATAATACACTACGACACCACCAAGAAATACCTCTAAAATTATACCATATTGAGCCATATCCTATCCATCTTAGTCTCATATGATTAATACAATATTAAATAATATTTTAATGCATGATAAACATATAAATTTTTGGTTTTCTATCCTAATTAATGAGACATTCATACCACTTGTGAATTTCATACTCATCCGAAACACAATGATTCCGAAGTGATTTTTGTAAAAATAAATTAATTAATGAGTCCCCCACATGACTATTTTACATACATGATAACGCCTACCATACATATATCTCAACAACAAAGGACATCCCTAGGATTATTCTACTTGAAGGAAATAAGAAGACTTGGTTATCCCCTCTCTTAGATTACCCTCATATATCATAACACTTTTCTAAATATAGAATTAAAACTTCCTACAAATCAATTATAACATCAACTCACTAATATCACGAGTTGCATATCAATATCACTAGGATCTATATCCTCTCCCATATGTTAAATCCCACATAACTCAAAAATCAACTCTATGAATTCACTCTCCCATTTATGAAACCACCAAGAAACTCATAGGTTATCACCCCAACTCTGCCCCCCCCCCACACAACCACACTCACACACACAAAATTTAACACACATTATAAATCTTAAAATCAAGTCAATTACAAAATCTATGACACTGATTCTTATCAATAATCAACATACCAGACTACCCATTGAGGACCACGGTTGCATCCATTATCATATAATGGCACCACA
This sequence comes from Viscum album, assembly GCA_963277665.1. Lineage (NCBI taxonomy): Eukaryota > Viridiplantae > Streptophyta > Magnoliopsida > Santalales > Viscaceae > Viscum > Viscum album. Next base: position 497,283,639 of record OY728120.1, read on the forward strand.
ATATGATACTACCAATAAATAAATAATCATGTAGTTGACAATCACAATAACACATGAGTATAAAAATTCCATGTTAAAATAGATTTTTTATATTATTCATGTGTGAATGAATATTTCTACACAAGATTCAATTTAAAACAATTAATCAAAATTCAACACAAATATAATTCAAATATCCCTGAACAGATGTCCCAAAACCCAAGTGTCTTGGACTTTTGCTCATACAGGTGATGAATGTACATACATATATTTTGTACCATGTCCCAAAAAGTAAATTATCTAATCTACCACATCAAAATAGTATGAAAAATAAATCAAGAATTTAAAATAATTGTATATCGCCCGAAAACATTTCATAACATATAAACCAGATCGGACACCCATGTGTCCTCTGGTTAACCATCTTATATCTCGTATGTTAACCAAGGAGAGCGGGGGAGTTTGGGTTTACCATGTGGAGAATATATTCCCATATAATATTATAGTAAAATAGTGGAAATTACATATATCCATTAATCAAAACAAATAATAGAAAGAAATTATATTTTATCAAAAAAGGATCTAAATAATAAAACATACAGCATTATATAATAGAATAAACTATCCAAAATTTCTAATGAGTGTGATAAACAACAATAAGATCTCACATGGGTAGTTCATAGACCTTTATTATATCAAGGCAAGATTTTATTTATTTTCAATCTGTAAATCTACCTCAATTATTGGAAGGTATGAATATTTGTTAAAGTTAATTTATTTCCTTTGAATAACAAGCTGGGAATGATTCAAAAAAATAATCTCATCATGTGAAACATACCATGTAAAATAGTTTTTTAGATATTAAAAGATTGTTCTCTATTGAAAAATTGAAGAACTATATTAAAATAAATCAAATCATTCCAAAATGATGGGAATGGATTTTTTTATAAAATTGAGAAACCATAAAATGGTTCTTAGTGTATGAGGATGCTAAAATTTGTGATAAAACATCCTCTGTGATGTTTTGAGAAGGAGAGATAATCCCTATAGAATTAATAATTCATTCTAAATATAATTTTGAAATAATATAATTGGATTCAATTTGAAATTTTATCTAAATCCTTATGTATTCAAAAGATAGAGTTATTTTCTATGACTTCAAACTGTTTCCTATGACTTCTGTACCATTCTTAAGAATCTATTCATTTCATATTTCTTGAGAATAAATTTCAAATGAAAATATTACATTATTTATGAATTTTGATATTTTTATATGACATCATGAGTCATACAAAAATATAGTTGGTGGAAATTTGGAAAAGACATGATGATTTAATATGACTTTTATATTTAAATGATTTCTAGAATTGATGGATATTTTAGTATGTTATAATGATTAATAATATTGATATTATGGAAAATTATATATTCTAAATAATGAATTATAATTCAAATGATGTTATTGTGATGATCTTTATGGATTTACCATCACAATTAGATTAAAATCCATTATTATAGAAGATGAAATGATATAAACCACCTGGTAAAGTTGAGTAAACTATTCTTAACACTTGAAGGGAGAAAACAAAGGGAAAGTGAATGATATTACAACATATTATTAGTTAGAGACCATGTAATGTAAGATGAAGAGCGAAACCTTGTGGTTAATCTAATAAGGTTATTTGTATTATTATTTTTTGGAGAAAAATGTTCCTATATGAGAACTGAAAAGTTGGGTATTCCATTGTTGAGATCGTAGTGTCTCACATGAGAGGATGAAGGCGTATATTGAAATAAATAATTCCCCACTATATTGATTTCATAATCACTATTTTCAGCCTTCATTTAAGTTGGATATTTTACGAGGTCAGACATGTCATGCTCCACATAATAGGCTATACTGTGTTATATCATGATTAATATATAGGTAGAAGCTGTGATATTTTTAATAATATTTAGGCAATGGTAGATAAAAAAGTGTTAATTTCCAATTAAATGTTGATCATAACAAAGTGGTGATAATTTATATCACATGATACATTCCTTAATTCATAAACCATATGGAGATTCTTACGGACCAGTTATCTTATTCAGAGTTATTACCTTTAAGGTATTCTTGTAAACCATTGATGGCCATGATCAACCAACTATCTTCCATCAGTACAAGTCTATACTTCATGAAAAATAAATTAATCAATTATAAAAAAACATTATAATATTTTAATATACTCAAGAAAAATTAATTCCATAATTAATCCTTTCAAAATAATCCAAGAATTACTCACTTGAAAATCTATCAAGAGTATACCATGAGTAAAAGGTTGTTCACCACCCAAGGTCCACACATAGTACTATATTATTCAAAATCTAAAATTCCTAATTCCATATAATTATTAAATTTCCCCAAAATCAATGAAGGTCCATAAATAATTCCAGGAAACAAAAAAACCTTAAAAAATGACACAATACTTAGTGTGTTTCTCATCCCGATAATCCCTTTAGCTAATATAATAAAAACCCCATTATATCAAGATGATTCCACAATAAAAATGATATTTTTTAGTCAAACCAATGTTTAGATACAAGACAATAAATAGCTAATAAATATTAATAATATCCACTTGGGAAAAATAAATTCATACCTCATGTTATTAGAAAACCAACCTTCACTCGCAATAGATTAATGTGGTTAAAATATGGAAGTATAAGGGGAGAGTTGGTTAGACTCACCCAATTCCCACATCATGAAGATGAAGAAACCTAATTGGGATTTCTTTATTAAAAATATAGAAATACATTTCATTACTAAGATAGTAATAAAATTGGATGAATTACAATTATAAACTGACCTATATGGCTCACAATGTTATGTGTATACTAGAAATCTTTCATGGAATGGACCATCAAAAATTTACATTGAAAAAGTTTCCTATACAGGACCCAATAATAAGAATTTACTTCTCTAAAGTCATATTATGACTAAAACCATCACTTACCAGCACAACCTACTATCTGAAGAATCCTAATGAAACTACCTATTGAGGACACACCTTGACATTTCCCACATGAAGTGCCATAAGCTTCCCCCTCGAGAAACCCTCACAATGTGACCCCCATATTTATGAATTTCCATTCATTAAAATCAATTTTTAGCAATGTATAGACCCATTATTTATTGATTATCCCTTACAAATCACCCATATATATATCAAATTAACCACAATATAGTGAAAAATTACAAAATCTAATAGCCCTTACATTTATGTAAATTAATACTTATGTATAAAGGACAATTTTTTTTAAAACTTACATATCAGAAAATTAACCCTTATATATCATCCAAATTTACCCTTACTTATAGAGGACTAGCATTTTCAAATCCTAATGTATCTTTTAAACCCTTATGTTTCCCATGGAAACCCTTCTATAATGGATACATTACCATTTTTAAACCCTCATGTTTGAGAGTAACCCTTATATATCAAATGATAATTGTTATGTACGAAGTAATGTACAATTTTATAACAATCATGTAATATATTATCCTTTACATATCACATATTAACCCTTATTTATAAGTTAATATATTAATTTCTTACCCTCATGTATCATAATAACCCTTATGTATCATATGTATATATATCAGAAAATTAACCATTTTCATACCAATATGTATTAATATATTAGCTAAAACATTATATATAGTTCTATTTAGCATTATTGAACCCTTATGTATGGAACTAATTCTTACATATCATAGAACAACCCTTACAGGTTTTATTTTATATTAGAAAACATTATATATTTCCTTTTCCAAAGGAATACATTATATATTATGTTTATTATAGTAAATCCTTATTTACTAAATTCTGTTGTATCAACACCCTTACATAGAATCTACAAAAAATTTAACAATTTAAATCTCATAAAAAGGATATACGACATCATAACATCTAGTGGATATGGTGTGACCTTCATCCTATAGTAATGAATCATAGTAATTCCACTATGACCCAACTCCATCACTCTCTTGAACATCTATGGCACCTCTTGGGCCTCTAATAACATAATAAATAACAACTATGGGAGATTATATAACTTGAAAAAACCTAATATGAGCCTAATCCCTTGAAACCACTCCTCTTAAATAAACCAAAAAAACTATGGTTTCCATAATTTTCAATCTTCTATAATGACACGTGTCGGTATAACCATCCCACCCAAATGTTTCTAATCTACAAGAAGTCCCCCAAGGCATCCTCTATAATCATCTGTAGTCATCAATCATTAATGAATTATTAAAATATGATTTATCCCACAAGTAATTTTTATATAAACACTACACCCAAACTAGCTAAAATTCATAAATCCTAAGAGACACTCACGCCTATCACATAAAATGTATATTATTCCCTAGAAATAATGTGTAAATATCTCTTAACCATCTAGGTCAATCACATGTGATTTCTTTTTATAGTAACCTACTATATTGACCACTCCTAAAACCTATTGACCCACAAATCATGATGTGGATTATTTCCACTAACTCATTGATGATTCCCAAATATCTATAGCATTCAAAAATTCTCAAACCACAGGCACCAATCTACACTGATTGAGGTCAATGTAATACAACATATCATCATTTATTTGGAGTCCACACTAAGAATCAATGACCATTTTCATTAGAATCTACAGTCTCACATCAAATTCCAGATCAATAAAACAATTATCTAACCTAATTCACCAACTATATAACATCAACATGAGTATAGATGTCGTATAAACCTATACACTCTATTGATCTATTTCTAGAAATTCATCTTTTTTTGTATAATAGGACTTTTATCTGACATATAAATCATTAAATTAAATTAATTTAATGAATCTTAATAGTTCTATGCTACTAACCCCAATATCTTTGTATTTTCTATTTACCAAACAGAAACTAGGGAGTTATATCAAATCTCCCCCACAAAACCACAAACACCATCAGCATGGGTCTATAAACATGTGACCCTATACATTTATTGATGATTTATAATAATGAAATCCACCTTCCTAGAAATTACTTGATGTGATCCCCATCTTATAATTTCACTAATTATATAATTATCAAAATAAACATTCCCAACATCCACCCCATCTGAAATGTTGACACTCATGATCCCCCTTATATTTCTCGAATTTTTCAACATCCTCAGCCATGTTATGGGTGCCAATTTTACATCCGTTACCCAAAAAAAATTCTTTATAATACTTATTATATTCCATTACTATACACCATGTAATGAATAATTTAAATAAAATTTCAATTAATTGGTAACTATCATGTGACTCTCATATTCCATATTTCTATTATCCCCACTTAGTCCAATTAAAAGTTAAAAATCATGTTAGTTCCCAACTCATCATAGAAGAGTTAATATATTAATTCCTTATCCATTATGCTGATCGATTTCAAACCTTATAATTTTAGATGACCCTATGGTCACATCACTATAAATCACATAGCATGGGATGAAACAAATAAAATCTTAGATGAGATGACCATTATCACTTATTTACAATCTTCCGATCTCTTAGTCATTCTGCTATCAAACTATTGTAATCCAATCACATGTGTCAATCATACCATGATACGCCGCCTCTCTATGATTAAACTACACCTCTCTATACTGTAGAGGAACCCATACTCTTCATAATTTATTTTATTACATTGGTCACTATGGTTTCATAACCCCAATACAATATATGTTACAACATCGTGTTTTTCACCCAATGTGATTACTAAAAGACCAGACACAGAAATATAAAAGAAACCTATCCACACACTATGATGGAATCAAATATCAAAACTATTTATTTTCATCCATTATGAAAAACTCACCAAATATGTCAGAAACATTCCATCACTAGAATTATATATAACACATATTTACCAAAATCCAGTCAATGATATTTCTTATATTTCATCATGGAAACTCTTACTTAGTAGAAATACCAAAATCACTTACATTAGGACAATCCTATGTTTTAATAATACACCTACTATATATTGTTATCAATAACTCACTCTATTAATTACAATGTGCACAAAAACCTCCTTTATCATAAGAAATCATACCCAGAAAATAATACACAATGAGACCACTGAGAAATACCTCTAAAATCATACCATATTGAGCGATATCCTATTCATCCAAGTCTCATATGATTAATACAATATTAAACAATCTTTTAATGCATGATAAAAATATAAATTATTGGTTTTCTATCCTAATTAATGAGACATTCATACCTCTTCTGAATTTCATTCTCATCCAAAACACAATGATTCCTCTGTGATTTTTCAACAAATATATTAATTAATGAGTCCCCCATGCGACTATTTTACATACATGATAATGCCTACCATACATATATCTCAACGACAACGGACACCCCCCGGATTCTTATATTTGAATGAAATAACAAGACTTGGTTATCCCCTCTCTCAGGTTACCCTCATATATCATAACAATTTTTTAAAAATAGAAGGAAAACATCCAGCAAATCAATTATAACATCAACTCACTAATATCACGAGTCACATCTCAATGTCACTAGGATCTATATCCAATAACATATGTTAAATCCCACATACGTCAAAAATAACCTCTCTGAATTCACTCTCCCATTTATGAAACCACTATAAAACTCAAAGGTTATCACCCAAACTATGCCCCCCCACACACACCCACACTCACACACATAAAATTTAACACACATTATAAATATTAAAATCAGGTTAATTACCAACTCTATTACACTGATTCTTATCAATAATCAACATACTAGACTACCCATTGAGGAGTATGGTTGCATTCATAATAATATAATGGCACTGAAATATGATAATACCTATGAAGAAAATAATAATCAGGTAGTTCACAATCACAATCACACATGAGTATACACATTCCTTGTTAATATAGATTATTTATATTCTTCAGGTGTGAATGAATATTTCAACACTAGATTCAATTTAAAACAATTAGTCAATATTCAACACAAATATAATTCAAATATCCCTGAACAGAAGTCCCAAACCCTTAGTAGCTTGGTATTTAGCTCATACTGGTGGTGAATGCACATACATAGATTTTGTACCATTTTTGAAAAAGTAAATTATCTAATCTACCACATCAAAATAGTATGAAAAATAAATCAACAATCTAAAATAAATTTCTATCACCTGAAAACATTTCATAACATAGAAACGAGATTGGACACCCATGTGACCTCAAGTTAACCATCTTATATACCTAATGTTACCCAAGGACAGTGAGGGTGTATGGTGCTACCATGGGGATAATATATCCCTATGTAATATTATAGTAAAATAGTGTAAATTTTATATATCCATTCATTACAACAACTAATAGAAAGAAATTAAAATTTATCAATAAAGGATCAAAATAATAAAACATACAAAATTGTTCAATAGAATAAACTATCCAAAACATCTAATGAGTGTAATGAAAACAATAAGATCTTGTATGGGTAGTTCATATACCACTATTATATCGAGGATATATTTAATTTATTTTCAATATGTAAATATACCTCAATTATGAGAAGGTATGAATATTTGTTGAAGTTAATTTATTGTCCTTGAATAACATGCTCGGAATGATTCAATAAAATAATCTCATCATGTGAAACTTACCATGTAAATTTTTTTTGTAGATATTGAGAGATTGTTCTCTATTGTAAAATTTAAGAACCATATTAAAATAAATCAAATCATTCCAAAATGATGGGAATGGATTTTTTTAGAAAATTGAGAAACCATAAAATGGTTCTTACTGTTTGAGGATGCTAAAATTTGTGATAAAACACCCTCTATGATGTTTTGAGAAGGTGAGATAATCCCTATAGATTGAATAATTTATTCTATATATAATTTCGAAATAATATTATTGGAGTCAATTTGAAATTTTATCTAAATCCTTATCTATTCATAAGATACTGTTATTTTATATGACTTCAAACTATTTCCTATAACTTCCTTACCCTTCTTAAGAATCTATCCATTTCATATTTCATGAGAATAAATTTCATATGACATCATCACATTATGTATGACTTTTGATATTTATATATGACATCATGAGTCATACAAAAATATAGTTGGTGGAAATTTGGAAAAAGGCATGATGATTTAATATAACATTTATATTTAAATGATTTCCAGAATTTATGGATGTCTTAGTATGACAGAATGATTAATAATATTGATATTATGGAAAATTATATATTCTAAAGAATGAATTATATTTCAAAGGATGTGGTTCTAAGATATTTTTGGATTTACCATCACAATTAGATTAAAATCCATTACTATAGAAGATATCATTAGATAAAACACCTAATAAAGTAGAGATAACAATTATTAACACAGGAAGGGAGAAACCGAAGGGGAAGTGAAGTATGTTACACCATATTATTAGTTGTGGACCATGTAATGTTAGATGAAGAGGGAAACCTTGTGGTTAATTTAATACGGTTTTTTATGGGTTTTTGGAGAAAAATTTTCATATATGAGAAATGAAAAGTTGGTTATACCATTGTGGAGATCGTAGTGTCTCACATGAGAGGATGAAGGCTTAGATTCAAATAACCAATTCCCCAATATATTGATTTCTTAATCACTATTTTCAGTTTTCATTTAAGTTTGATATTTTACAAGGTCAGACATGTCGTGCTCCACATAATAGGTTATACTACGTTACATCATGATTAATAAAGAGGTAGAGGTTGTGATACTTTTAATATTATTTAGGCCATGGTAGATAAAAAAAAGAATTAATTTCCAATTCAATGTTGATCAGAACCAAGTGGTGAGAATTCATATCACATGATACATTCCATAATTCGTAAACCTTATGGGGATTCTTACGGACCACTTATCTTATTCAGATTTATTCCCTTTTATGGTTTTCTTGTACACCATTGTTGTCCATGATCAACCAACTATCTTCCATCAGTGGAAGTCTCTAATTCATTAAAAATAAATTAATAAATTATCAGAAAACATAATAATATTTTATATACTTAAGAAAAATTAATTCCATAATTAATACTTTCAAAATAATCCAAGAATTACCCACTTGGAATTCTCTCAATACTATACCTTGAGAAAAAGGTTGTTCACCACCCAAGGAACACACTTAGAACTATACTGTTCAAAATCTAAAATTCCTCATTCCATCTAATTATTCTTTTTCCCCAAAATCGATAAATACCCATAAATAATTCCAAGAACCAAAAAACCCTTAAAAAAGGACACAATACTTAGTGTATTCCTCCTCGTAATAAGCCCTTTAGCTAATATAAGAAAAACCCCATTATATCAAGATGAATATGCCATAAAAATGATATTTTTTAGTCAAACTATGTATAGATACAAGAAATAAATAGATAATAAATATTAATAATATCCACTGGAAAAAAAATTCATACCTCATGTTATGAGAAAACCCACCTTTACTCAAAATAGATTAATGTGGTTAAAATAGGGAAGTATAAGGGGATAGGTGGTTAGACTCACCCAATTCCCACATCATGAAGACGAAGAATCCTAATGGGGATTTTTTAATTAAAATTCTAGAATGAAATTTCATTACTAAGATAGTAAGAAACTAGGATGAATTCCAATTATAGAACAACCTATATGTCTCACAATGTTTTGTGTATACTAGAAATCGTTCATGGAATGGACCTTCAAAAAATTAAATTGATAAATTTTCCTAGATAGGACCCAATAATATGAATTTACTTCTCCAAAGTCATATAATGACTAAAAACATCCCTTCCCAGCATAACCAACTATCTGAAGAAGCCTAATGAAACTACCTATCGGGGACACTCCTTGACATTTACCACATGCAGTGGCATAAGCTTCACCCTTGAGAAGCCTTCACAATGTGACCCCCTTCTTTATGACTTTCCATTCATTAAAATAAATTTTTAGAAATGTATATACCCATTATTTATTTATTATCCCTTACAAATCACCCTTATATATATAAAATTAACCCCAATGTAGTGAAAAATTACAAAATCTAATAGCCCTTACATTTAAGTATATTTTTAATTATGTATAAGGGAAAACAAAATTTTTTTAAACTCACATATCATTAAATTAACCATTATAAATCATCCAAATTTACCCTTAATTATAGAGGACTATCATTTTTCTAATCCTAATGTGTCTTGTAAACCCTTAAGTTTCCCATGGAAACCCTTCTATAATGGATACATTACCATTTTTAAACCCTCATGTCTGAGAGAAACCCTTATATATCCAAGGTGAATTGTTATGTATCAAGTAATGTACTATTTTCTAACCATAATGTGTTATATTATCCTTTACATATCGCATATTATCCCTTATTTATAATGTAATATATTATTTTCTTTCCATCATGTATCATAATAACCCTTATGTATCATAGGTATATATATTAGGAAATTTACCATTTTCATACCAATATGTATTAATATATTAGATAAAACGTTATATATAGATCTATTTACCATTATTGAACCATTAGGTAAGGAATTAATTCTTACATATCATAGAACAACCTTTAAATGTTTCATTTTCTATACGAAAACCTTATATATTTCCTATTCCAAAGGAATCCATTATATATTAGGTTTATTAGAGGAAATCCTTATGTATTAAAATCTGTTGTGTCAACACCCTTACATAGAATCAATAAAAAATTTAACAATTTAAATCTCATAAAATGGATATACGACATCATAACATCTAGTGGTTATGGTGTGATCTTCAATCTATAGTAACGAATCATAGTAATGCCACTATGACACAACTCCATCACTCTCTTGAAAATTTAAGGCACCTCTTGGGCCTCTAATAACATAATAAATAATAAGTATGTGAGATTATATAACTCCAAAAAACCTAATATGAGTCTAATCCCTTGAAACAACTCCTCCTAAATAAACCAAAAAAATCATGTTTTCCATATTTTTCAACCTTCCATAACAACACGTGTCGGTATAGACATCCCAACCTAATGTTTCTAATCTAGAAGATGTCCCAAAAGGAATACTCTATAACCATCTGTAGTCATCAATTATTAATGAATTATGAAAATATGATTTATCCCACTAGTAATTTTCATAGAAACACTACGCCCAAACTAGCTAGAATTCATAAATCCTAAGAGACACTGAAACCTATCACTGACAAGGTATATTATTCCCTAAAAATAATGTTTCAAACCTCTCCAAACCATCTAGGTCAGTCACTTGTGATTTCTGTTCCTAGTACGCCACTATATTGACCACTCTTATAAACCAATTAACCCAAGAATCATGATGTGGATTATTTCCACTAACTCATTGATGATGCCAAAATATCTATAGCAATCAGAAATTCTCAAACCATGGGCACCAATCTCCATTGATTGATGTCAATGGAATACAATATAACATCATTTATTTGGAGTCCACACTAAGCATCAATAACCATTTTCATTAGAATCTACAGTCTCACATCAAATTCCAGATCAATAATACAATTGTCTACACTAATTCAATAACTATATAACATCAACATGAGTATGGATGTTGTACAAACTTGTACACTCTATTGATATATTTCTTGAAATTCATATTTGTTTGTATAATAGGACTTTCCTTTGACATGTAATATCTAAAATTAATTTTATTTAATGAATCTTAATAATTCTATTCTACTAACACCAATATCATTGTATTTTCTATTTACCAAATAGAACCTAGTGAGTTATATCAAATCTCTCACACAAAACTACAAACTCCATCAAGATGGGTCTGTAAACATGTGAACCTATATATTTATTGATGATTTATAATAATGAAATCCACCTTCCTAGAAATTATTTTATGTGATCCCCATCTTATAATATAGTTGGTGTAAATTTGGAAAAGGCATGATTATTTAATATGACATTTATATTTAACTGATTTCTAGAATTAATGGATGTTTAATATGACAGAATGATTAATAATTTTGATATTATGGAAAATTATTTATTCTAAAGAATGAATTATAATTTAAATGATGTTGTTGTGATGATATTTATGGATTTACCATCGCAATTAAATTAAAATCCATTACTATAGAAGATGACATGAGATAAACCAGCTAATAAAGTTGAGATAACTATTCTTAACACCTGATGGGAGAAATCGAATGGAAAGTAAATTATGTTACACCATATTATTTGTTATGGACCATGTAATATTAGATTAAGAGGGAAACCTTGTGGTTAATTTAATAAGGTTATTTTTATGGGCTTTTGGAGAAAAATGTCCCTATATGAGAAATGAAAAGTTGGGTATACTATTATGGATATCATAGTGTCTCACATGAGAGGATGAAGGATTAGGTTGAAATAACTAATTCCCCCCTATATTGATTTCTTAATCACTATTTTTAGTTTTCATTTAAGTTGGATATTTTACGAGGTCAAACATGTCGTGCTTATCATAATATGATATACTATGTTACATCATGATTAATATAGAGGTAGAGGCTGTGATACTTTTAATAATATTTAGGCCATGGTAGATCAAAAATAATAATTAATTTCCAATTAAATGTTTATCAGAACCAAGTGGTGAGAATTCATATCACATGATAAATTTCCAAAATTCGTAAACCTTAGGGAGATTCTTACGAACCACTTGTATTATTTAGAGTTATTATCTTTAAGTTATTCTTGTACACCATTGTTGGCCATGACCAACCAAATATCTTCCATAAGTACAAGTCTCTATTTCATCAAAAATAAATTAATCAATTATAAAAAAACATAATAATATTTTATATACTCAAGAAAAATTAATTCCATAATTAATCCTTTCAAAATAATCCAAGAATTACTCACTAGGAAATTTCTCAAGACTATAGCTTGAGTAAAAGGTAGTTCACCACCCAAGGTACACACTTAGAACTATATTATTCAAAATCTAAAATTCCTCATTTCATCTAATTATTCATTTTCCCCAAAATCAATGAATTTCGATAAATAATTCATGGAAACAAAAAAACCTTAAAAAATGACACAATACTTAGTGTGTTCCTCCTCCCAAAAATCCCATTAGATAATATAAGAAAAAACCAATTATATTAAGATGATTCCACCATAAAAATTATATTTTTTATCCAATAATATATATAGATACATGACAATAAATAGCTAATAAATATTAATAATATCCACTGGGAAAAAATAAATTCATACCACATGTAATGAGAAAACCCACCTTAACTCGCAACAGATTAAGGTGGTTAAAATAGGGAAGTATAAGGGGAGAGGTGGTTAGACTCACCCAATTCCTACATCATGAACACAAATACACATAATGGAGATTTCTTATAAAAAAACTAGAAATACATTTCATTACTAAGAAATTAAGAAACTAGGATGAATTCCAATTATAGAATGACCTATATGGCTCACAATGTTATGTGTATAATAGAAATCCTTCATGGAATGGACCTTCAAAAAATTACATTGAAATATTTTCCTTGACATGACCCAATAATATGAATTTACTTCTCTATGGTCATATTACGACTAAAACCATCCCTTCCAAGCACAACTAACTATCTGAAGAAGCCTAATATAACTACCTATTGAGGACATTCCTTAAAATTGGCCACATGCTGGGGCATGAGATTCCCCCTTGAGAAACCCTCACAATGTTCCCCCGTCTGTAGGACATTCAGTTCACTAAAATAAATTTTTAGCAATGTATAGACCCGTTATTTATTGATTATCCCTTACAAATAACCCATATATATATATATATATCAAATTAACACCAATATAGTGAAAAATTAAAAACTCTAATAGCCCTTACATTTATGTAAATTTATACTTATGTATAAGGGACAATTTTTTTTTAAAACTTACATATCATAAAATTAACCCTTATATATCATTCATATTTACCCTTACTTATATAGGACTAGAATTTTTCTAATCCTAATGTGTCTTTTAAACCCTTATGTTTCGCTTGGAAACCCTTTTATAATGTATACATTACCATTTTTAAAACCTCATGTCTGGGAGTAACCCTTATATATCAAATGATAATTGTTATGTATCAAGTAATGTACTATTTTCAAACCATCATGTATTATATTATCCTTTACATATCACATATTTACCATTATTTATAAGGTAATATATTATATTCTTACCCTCATATATCATAATAACCCTTATGTATCATAGGCATATATATCATGAAATTTACCATTTTCACACCAATATGTATTAATATAATAACTAAAACATTATATATAGATCTATTTAGCATTATTGACCCATTATGTAAGGAATTAATTCTTACATATCATAGAACAACCCTTACATGTTTCATTTTCTAGAAGAACACCTTATATATTTCCTTTTCCTAAGGAATCCATTATAAATTAAGTTTATTATTAGAAATACTTATGTTTTAAAATCCAATGTATCAACACCCTTACATAGAATCCAAAAAACAATTAACAATTTAAATCTAATTAAAAGGTTGTACGACATTATAACATCTAGTGGTTATAGTGTGACCTTCAGCCTGTAGTATGGAATCATAGTAATGCCACTATGACCCTACTCCATCACCCTCTCGAACATCTAAGGAACCTCTTGGGACTCTAATAACATAATAAATAATAACTATGGGAGAATATATAACTCTAAAAAACCTAATATGGGTCTAATCCCTTGAAACCACTCCTCCTCAATAAACAAAAAAAATCATGTTTTCCATCATTTTCAACATTCCATAATGACATGTGTCAGTATAACCATCACACCCTAATGTTTCTAATCTACAAGAAGTCCCCCATGGAATCCTCTATAATCATCTGTAGTCATCAATCATTAATGAATTATTAAAATATGATTTATCCCACTAGTAATTTTCATAGAGACACTACACCCAAACTAGCTAATATTCATAAAACCTAAGATACTCTCACACTTATCACTGACAATGTATATTATTCCCTAAAAATAATGTTTCAAATCTCTCCAAACCATCTAGGTCAATGACTTGTGATTTCCATTTCTAATACCCCACTATATTGACCAATTTTATAAACCTATTAACCCAAGAATCATGATGCAAATTATTTCCACTAACTCATTGATAACGCCCAAATATCTATAGCATTCACAAATTCTCAAACCATAGGCACCAATCTCTACTGATTGATGTCAATGGAATATAATATAACGTAATTTTTTTGGTGTCCACCCTATGAATAAATGACCATTTTCATTAGAATCTATATTCTCTCATCAAATTCCAGATCAATAATACAATTATCTACACTAATTCACCAAATATATAACATCACCATGAGTATGGATGTTGTATAAACCTGTACACTCTATTGATATATTTCTTTTAATTCGTTTTTGATTGTATAATAGTACTTTAATCTGCAATCTAATTCCTAAAATTAATTTAATTTAATGAATCTTAATAATTCTATTCTACTAACACCAATAACTTTTTATTTTCTATTTTCCAAATAGAACCTAGTGAGTTATATCAAATCTCCCACACAAAACCACAAACACCATCATGATGGGTATATAAACATGTGACCCTATACATTTATTGATGATTTATAATAATTAAATCCACCTTCTTAGAAATTAATTGATGTGATCCCCATCATATAATTTCACAAATTATATAAATATCAAAATAAACCTTCCCAACATTTAGCCCATGTGAAATGTTGACACTCATGATCCCCCTTATATTTCTCAAATTTTTCTACATCTCGATCCATGTTCTGGGTTCCAATTTTACTTCAGTTACGCACAAAAATTATTTATAATACTTATGATATTCCATTACCATACACCATGTAATGAAGGATTTAAATAATGGTTCAAGAAATTGGAAACTATCATGAGTCTCTCAAATTCCATATTTATATTATACCCACATAGTATAATTAAATGTTAACAATCATGTTAGTTCCCAACTCATCATAGAATAGTTAATATTTTAATTCCTTATCCATTACACTGATCCATTTCAAGACTTTTAATTTTTGAAGACCGTGTGGTCACATCACTATAACTTACATATCATAGAATGAAACAAATCAAATCTTATATGAGATGACCATTATCACTTATTTATATTCTTCTGATCTCTTAGTCATTCTTCTATCACACTATTAGAATCCAATCACAGGTGTCAATCATACCATGATTCATCATCTCTCTATGATTTAACTACACCTCTCTATACAATAGAGGAACCCATACTCTATCTAATTTATTTTAAGACCTTGGTCACTAAGTTTTCATAACCCCAATAGAACATATGGTACATCATTGGGTTTTTCACCCAATGTGATTCTTAAAGGACCAGACACACACATATAAAAACAACCTATCCACACACTAGGATAGAATCTAATATCAAAACTATATATTTTCATTCATTATGATAAACTCACCAAATAAGTCACCTAATTTACATAATTACAATTATATATAACATATATTTACCAAAATCCACTCAACGATATTTCTTATATTTCATCATGGAAACTCTTAATGAGTAGAAATACCAAACTCACCTACATTTAAACAATCATAGGTTTCACTAATCCACATACTATGTATAGTTAACAATTACTCACTCTATTAATCACCATGTGCTCAAAAACCTCCATTATCATAAGAAATTATACCCAAAAAATAATACACTATGACACCACCAAGAAATACCTCTAAAATCATACCATATTAATCCATATCCTATCCATCCTAGTCTCTTATGATTAATACAATATTAAACAATATTTTAATGCATGATAAATATATAAATTATTGTTTTTCTATCCTAATTAATGAGACATTCATACATCTTGTGAATTTCATACTCATCCAAAACACAATGATTCCTCTGTGATTTTTCTACAAATACATTAATTAATGAGTCCCACACGTGAATATTTTACATACATGATAATGCCTACCATACTTATATCTCAATAACAAAGGATACCCCTAGGATTATTTAATTTGAAGGAAATAACAAGACGTGGTTATCCCCACTCTTAGGTTACCCTCATATATCATAACACTTTTAAAAAATTGAATTAAAACTTCCTGAAAATAAATTATAACATCAACTCACTAATATCACGAGTCACATCTCAATGTCACTAGGATCTCAATCCTAGCCCATATGTTAAATCCCTCATAAGTAAAAAATCTACTCTACACATTCACTCTCCCATTTCTGAAACCACAAAGAAACTCATAGGTTATCACCCCTACTATGCCCCCCACACACACCCACACTCACACACATTAAATTTAACACACATTATAAATATTAAAATCAAGTTAATTAAAAAATCTATGACACTGATTCTTATCAATAATCAACATACTAGACTACACATTAAGGACCATGGTTGCATCCATTACCATATAATTGCTCCACAAAATGATAACACCAATAAAGAAAATAATAATCATGTAGTTCACAATCAGAATCTCACATGAGTATACACATTCCATGTTAACATAGATTTTTTATATGATTCATATGTGAATGACTATTTCTACACTAGATTCAATTTAAAACAATAAATCAAAATTCAACACAAATATAATTCAAATATCCCTAAACAGAAGTCCCGAAACCCTAGTAGCTTGGACTTTAGCTCATACTGGTGATGAATTAACATACATAGATATTCTACCATGTTCCAAAAAGTATATTATATAATATACCACATAAAAATAGTATGAAAAATAAATCAAGAATGTAAAAAAAATTCTAATGCCCGAAATCATTTCATAACATAGAAACCAGATCAGACACTAATGTGTCCTCTCATTAACCATCTTATATACCAGATGTTTCCCAAGGATAGTGAGGGAGTATGGTGTTACCATGGGGAGAATATATCCCCATGTAATATTATAGTAAAATAGTGGAAATTATATATATCCATTAATCACAACATCTAATAAAAAGAAATTAAATTTTATCAAAAAATGATCAAAATAATAAAACATACAACATTCTTGAATAGAATAAACTATCCAGAATTTCTAATGAGTGTGATAGAAAACAATAAGATCTCACATGGGTAGTTCATAGACCATTATTATATCAAGGATATATTTTATTTATTTTCAATATGTAAATATACATAAATTATGGGAAGGTATGAATATTTGTTGAAGTTAATTTATTTCCCTTGAATAACATGCTGGGAATGATTCAATAAAATAATCCCATCACATGAAAAATACCATGTAAAAGTGTTTTGTAGATATTGAGAGATTGTTCTCTATTTTAAAATTGAAGAACTATATTAAAATAAAACAACCATTCCAATATTATGGTAATATTTTTTTTTAGAAAATTGAGAAACCATAAAATGGTTCTTAGTGTTTTAGGATGCTAAAATCTGTGATAAAACATCCTCTGTGATGTTTTTAAATGGAGAGAGAATCCCTATATCATGAATAATTCATTCTAAATATAATTTCGAAATAAGACTATTTGAGTCAATTTGAAATTTTATCTAAATATTTATGTATTCATAAGATACATTTATTTTCTTTGACATTAAACTATTTCTTATGGCTTCCTTACCATTCATAAGAATCTATTCATTTCATATTTCTTGAGAATAAATTTCATATGACTACATTACATTATGTATGATTTTTGATATTTTTATATGACATCATGAGTCATACAAAAATATATATGGTCGAAATTTGGTAAAGGCATGATGATTTAATATGACATTTATATTTAAATGACTTTTAGAATTGCTGGATATTTTAGTATGTCATAATGATTAATAATATTGATATTATGGAAAATTTTATATTCTAAAGAATGAATTATAATTCAAATGATGTTGTTGTGATAATCTTTATGGATTTACCATCACATTTAGATTAAAATCCCTTATTATAGAAGACGACAGGAGATAAACCACCTGATAAAGTTGAGATAACTATTCTTAACACATGAAGGGAGAAACCGAAGGTAAATTGAAGAATGTTATACCAAATCATTAGTTATGTACCATGTAATGTTATATGAACAGGAAAACCTTTTGGTTAACTTAATAAGGTTATTTTTATGATTTTTTGGAGACAAATGTTCATATATGAGAAATGAAAAGTTGGGTATACCATTATAGAGATCATAGTGTCTCACATGAGAGGTTGAAGGCTTAGATTGAAATAACTAATTCCCCACTATATTTATTTCTTAATCACTATTTTCAGTTTTGATTGAAGTTGGCTATTTTACGAGGTCAGACATGTCATGCTCCACATAATAGGCTATACTGAGTTACATCATGATTAATATAAAGGTAGAAGATGCGATATTTTTAAAAATATTTAGGCCATGGTAGATAAAAAAAATAATTACTTTCCAATTCAATGTTGATCAGACCCAAGTGGTGAGCGTTCATATCACATGATACATTCCATAATTTGTGAACCTTATGGGGATTCTTACGGACCACTTATCTTGTTCTGAGTTATTCCCATTAAGGTATTCTTGTAAACCATTGTTGGCCATGATCAACCAACTATCTTCCATCAGTACAACTTTCTACTTCATCAAAAATAAATTAATAAATTATAAAAAAACATAATAATATTTTATATACTCATGAAAAATTAATTCCATAATTAATAGTTTCAAAATAATCCCAGGATTACTCACTTGGAAATCTATCATCACTATACCTTGAGTAAAAGGTTGTTCAACACCCATGGTACACACTTAGAACAATATTATTCAAAATCTAAAATTCCTCATTCCATATAATTATTCAATTTCCCCAAAATCGATGAAGATCCATATATAATTCCAGGAAACAAAAAAACCTTAAAAAATGACACAATACTTAGTGTGTTCCTCATCCCGATAATCCCTTTAGCTAATATAAGAAAAACCACATTATATCAAGGTGATTCCACCATAAAAATGATAATTTTTAGTCAATCCTATGTATAGATACAAGAAAATAAATAGATAATAACTATTAATAATATCCACTGGGGAAAAATAAATCCATACCTCATGTTATGAGAAAACCCACCTTCACTCGCAACAGATTAAGGTGGTTAAAATAGGGAAGTATAATGGGAGAGGAGGTTAGACTCACCCAATTCCCACATCATGAAGATGAAGAAACCTAATGGGGATTTTTATTAAAAATCTACAAATACATTTCATTAATATGATAGTATGAATCTAGGATGAATTCCAATTATAGAACGACCTATATGGCTCACAATGTTATGTGTATACTAGAAATCGTTCATGGAATGGACTATCAAAAAATTACATTGAAAAGTTTTCCTAGATATGAACCAATAATATGAATTTACTTCTCCAAAGTCATATTATGACAAAAATCATCCCTTCCCAGCACAACTAACTATCTTAAGAAGCCTAATGAAACTACCTATTGAGGACACTCCTTGACATTTCACACATGTAGTGGCATATGCTTCCCCTCGAGAAACCCTCACAATGTGTCCCCCTTCTTTATGACTTTCTTTTCATTAAAATCAATTTTTAGCAATGAATAGACCCATTATTTATTGATTATCCCTTAAAAATAACCCTTATATATATCAAATTAACCCCAATATAGTGAAAAATTAAAAAATCTAATTGCCCTTACATTTAAGTAAATTTATACTTATGTATAAGGGACAACAAATTTTTTTTAAACATACATATCATAAAATTAACCCATATATATCATCAAAATTTACCCTTACTTATAGAGGACAAGCATTTTTATAATCCTAATATATCTTGTAAACCCTTACGTTTCCCATGGAAACCATTCTATAATGGATACATTACCATTTTTAAACCCCCATGTCTAAGGGTAACCCTTATATATCAAATGATAATTGTTATGTATCAAGTAATGTACTATTTTATAACCATCATGTATTATATTATCCTATACATATCACATATTAACCCTTATTTATAAGGTAATTTATTATTTTCTTACCCTCGTGTATCATAATAACCGTTACGTATCATTGGTATATATATAAAAAATTTACCATTTTCATACCAATATGTATTAATATATTAGCTAAATATTTATATATAGATCTATTTACCATTATTGAACCATTATGTAAGGAATTAATTCTTACATATCATAGAACAACCCTTACATGTTTCATTTTCTAAAATAAACCCTTATATATTTCCTTTTCCAAAGGAATCTATTATATATTATGTTTATTATAGGAAATAATTATGTATTAAAATCTGTTGTATCAACACCCTTACATAGAATCAACAAAAAATTTAACAATTTAAATCTCATAAAAAGGATATACGACATCATAACATCTAGTGGTTATGGTGTAACCTTCAACCTATAGTAATAAAGCATAGTAATGTCACTATGAACCAACTCTGTCACTCTCTCGAACATTTAAGGAACCTCTTGGTCCTCTAATAACATAATAAATAACAACTATGGGAGATTATATAACTCTAAAAAACCTAATATGAGTATAATCCCTTGAAACCACTACTCCTAAATAAAAAAATAAAATCATGTTTTCCATTATTTTCAACCTTCCAAAATGACACGTGTCGGTATAACCATCCCACCCTAACGTTTCTAATCTATAAGAAGTCCCCCAAGTCATCCTCTATAATCATCTATAGTCATCAATCATTAATGAATTATCAAAATATGATTTATCCCACTAGTAATTTTCATATAAACACTACACCCAAACTCGATAAAATTCATAAAACCTAAGAGACACTCACACCTATCACTGAAAATGTATATTAATCCCTAAAAATAATGTTTCAAATCTCTAAAAACCATCTAGGTCAATCACTTGTGATTTCCTTTTCTAGTACCCAACTATATCGACCAATCCTATTGTAACACCCCGAGATTTTATGAATAATATTCTTTTAATTTCATTAATGTCTCCTATTATACAGTACACTAAGTTTAGCTTGTACTATACGCAACACTGTATCAGCTTGCAGTATAAGCAACACTATTCTTGGCTTGTGTTACACACAATTTCATGTTCGTTTTGTGCAAATTCTTCTATGCAACATTAAGTATATATTTTGTTTGATGTATAAATTTAATAAGTTTTGATTATATTATACACAACACCAAATGATGCTTTCACTACACACAACACCAACTTGTCTTACATTACACGCAATCAAGACCTTCCTCGATAGGGTGTGTAGTATGCAATACCGAGTTTCACTAAACGAGATATTATTATAATATTAATATGAACTAGCCATTATGAATAGCAATACCCAATTTTTGAAATTTTATAAATTTTATCATTCAAAATGGACTTCATTTTTGGATTAGGAATATCTAAATTATCCCAGGGTGAAATTTTGGTATTTTTCTGAAAACCTTCAATTTTTGATGAATAGTGAAAACCCTGGGTTACTATTTAAAAACCGACTTTTTATTTATATAATTATTTATTTTATTTAAATTTATTTCAGTTTAAAAATGATACATAATACATATATAAGTTAAATTTAATTCATTGTATTCATTTTGTAATAATTTTAGATATATAAAAATTTTATGGAACTTTTCGTCGTCACCTCCTAGGAGAATTTGGAAATTCACATAAAACATAATTTTACCGCTTCTGTGAGTGGAATTTTTAAAATCCGAGAGACACAATTAATATCATGGACTAAAATGTGGTTTAATGAGATGAAAATAATATTTGGTGAATGGTAACTTTTTACTTTTATTTACCATGGTTAAAAGTAAATAGGGTAATTAAGGGTAATAATGATATTATTATTACCCTAACACATGTCCTAATTCTATTAGATAAGTTTAATTCGACCAAAAACAACCTTAGGAATAAAATATGACCATTTAGGTCCACATGGATTAGATTAGGACATTTTTTATTAATTTATTTAATGAAGGGTTAAAATAGTTAAAATCAATGTTAAAAAACTAAATCATTTTTAATATAGGGTTATAAATAAGATAAATTCGTCTAAAAATATTCATTAGAAATCTAAAATGATATCATGAATAATTTTATTTTATTTATAATTTTTAAACATGAAATAAGTTAATTTATTTATGACACAATGATGATGTAATAATTATCTTATTAATGAAATATTAACATAATTGATTTTATAAATACCCAAATAAATGTAATTTGAAACTTTTTATGAATTACACTAATATTCTAGGTAAATATGACATTTTAGTATTGATTTAATAAACACTTTTGGAACTAATAATGATGTTATAATTTTCACAAAAATAAATTACCAAATAGTGTCAAAATTGACATAAAATAGTTTTTAAAACAAATATTATATTATTAATTGTTATTATATTCCTAAAAATCTATTGTTCAGACAAGATACCTATATCATGATTGGTGTATCATCAATGGAAAACTTTGGGGGTCTCTTGAATGTATATGGTAATTTTGTTAACTATATAATATAAAAATACAATGTGACATGGTAAAGGTCAATCAAATTAACTATGAGTTAAAACATAAGGATAAGGTTAATATAATGACCCAAACCTGTCTAAAACCTATTGGTTGAAAGTTTCTCGACCCATCTCCACTTTATATTATAAATAAATCATTTTGGATCTATTATAAACTGAATATGACTTTATTATAAAATAATATTTTATGTTTTTCCTAAGGTGCCCCTCTCCTCCCTTATAAAAAGGGAACCCCTTCCCTCTTTTCTTCACACCCTTTTGAGCCTTGAAGATCGGCCAAAACATGTCCATTACTCTTCTCCACTTCCCTTGGAACATTCTGGAGGTTCTGGTCTTCTCAAAAGATCAACTCTACTTCCCTAAGAGGAAGCTTAAAGGAGGCGCGTCGAAGAAGAGTTAATCACTTCCGATTTTCTCAAGTTTCTTTCTTCTTCTACTTATTCTTCTTTTTTTGCCAGATTATAAAGTAATAAAATCAGTATTAATTATATAATGATATGTTATTATAATTTTGAAACAACCCTAATTCACCTTTTATCCATCCTACAGAAAACAAAATCACTCTGCGTGCGTACTTACGGAATACCGTCTCCACGCCGTGGTGTAATCTATTTTCGACCACCACATTACTTGGATGGGTATAATGGTGTAAATAAATAACTATATATGATTATTGTAAATTTATATTTATTCTTAAATATTATACATACTCTTTTATAAAATTCCATGATCAGGGGAATGATATCATTGCTCGTGCATACGTACGGACTACCGTCTCCACGACGCGATGAGATTCATTCCCCATGTTAAACATTCATGAATGATTATAAAGTATATATAATGAATAATAATGAGATATATAACATAATAATGATACTAGATTTTTGTATATATATATATATTTCATCTACTTAATTCCATTTAATTCAATAAGGAATCGAAAACAGTGTTCATGCGTACGTGCGGCCTACCATCTTCATGAACGGTGTATTTCATTCCATTTATCGATCTACCATATATATATATGTATATACTGAATATATATTATATATAAATAATGTTTTACATTCTGTAATTAATTAAATCTGGATATAAGTAATAATATCAAGAACAACAAGTCGAAACACGTACAATAAATGAAACGATTTTACCCAAATCACTGCTTTTACATCGAATTTACAAAAGAATGGGTAATATAAAGTCATAAGTAAACTATATATGATATCATAAAAATGAATATGATTCTGTAATAATTTAATGACATTATTTAAATCATTATACTGGAGGTTCAGATACATATGAATCATATCAGACATAAGGTAAGGGATAATTATTCCAATATCGTACTTATTTGAGATTGTTAATTCTTAAGTATTTATTGGGGTTATTGTTATCATCAATGTCCATGTTTCCTAAAAATAGTTCCACGAATGTTTAAAGTCATTATTAACCATTTTGTACTTTTACTACATGGTATGTAAGGAATCTTTCTTTTTTTTACCATACGAGGTAATTTTAGACTTTTCTGAGAAAAGTATGAGGAGAATGTTATTTTTATCTTATATGGCGTGAACGGATTTTTATGTTTTCATAAATCCTTCTTTTAATGAAGCTTATTCTACAAGATTGCATGATTATTTTCAACAAAACCCTTTTCTTTTAAAATTTCATGGCATTTTGTGATAACGAAATGATTTTGAGGAAGAAAGGATATTTTCCTCAAGAATTCATTTCAAGTGTTTTATCAAAAATATTTTCCATCTAAAATAAAATTGTTTAATAGGTTTATGTTTCATATATAATATCTCCATTATTTACATGGTTTGATTCTTCTTATGATAAAATAATATCCATTTTTTATGGATTATGTTATGATGGCATGATGTTTAAGAATTCCATTTTATTACATGGGTTATGATATGATGTATGATTCATGATTTTGTGGCACCCGAAAGAATGATTTCATTATGATATGGTTGGGACCTATATCTCCCTCTAATGAATTGGGTAATGATTTATATCTCTTGAGATAGACATTGCTGGAATGGTAAGATAATCCGGTTCAGTAATACAGGACTGGAACGAGGAGTGAACTCGATTCAGAAAGGGACTTTGATCACTAAGATGGTCTTGGCATCAATGCCTTGGCTACTATGGAAATAATATCATGTGATTAATGGTGGTCACAATCACATGTTTTATTCCCATTCTATTTTATGATGATTAATGTTTCTTTATGATCTATTCCATATGCACTTCCATGTTTTATGTCGTTGACCAAGATTTTGATGTTTAATCATTATGTTCATGTTTTTATGTTCAAATGTATATGATTTGTTTTATTTTATCCATGATTAACCTTACTGATAATTTGAGCACACCCTTTATATTTTTTCTTTTCCCTTGGATTTAAATAAAGGCTTTTGGTAAGAAAACCAAAAGGAGAAGATCATTATGGGAGATGTTGAAGATCTTTCACCATCATTAGAAGATTACGTTCTAAGTTTCCAAAGACACAAAACTATTACGGTCCTTTGGTGTCTGTTTTTGTTATGTATTATGTATTCCGTAAAAGTAATGTAATGTTTATGTACGTCATGATTTGGGTCTCTACAGTTGGTATCAGAGGAAAGGTTTAGTTAACCTTTAGAAACTAGTACGCGAAAACATTAGTCAGATCCCTAGAGATATTTCTAAGGTATGTCTAGGGATGTCCCTAAGGTTAAGTATAAGTATAGGTTATCATCCTATGATTATGGTAATGATAATAGAAATAAACCTTGGATGTTAGATATTGAATGTAATCCTCCTTTATTATGTTTTTTTCCTAGCATGATTTTTTCCCCTCACACTACTCTTTTTGGGTTTTAGATGATGGATGGAACCCGAAGGAACCGTGTTGATCAATGTAATGTACAATGGAATAATTGTCCTACTAAACAAACCAATGTTATGGGAGATGGAGTGAAAAATATTATTTCTATACTTACACAAGCGATGAATCATTCTGGACATCCAAATGAGTAGAGAAGGGAACAATATTCTATTGAGTCCTACATGAAACATCATACACCTTCTTTCAGTGGGACTTCTGATCCAATTGTTATTGAACAATAGATTAGTATCATTGAAATGATATTTTCCATACTTTTCTATTCGGAACATGAAAAATTCATTCTGGCTATTTACCGTTTAGAAGGTGGAGCAGATCAATGGTGGACTCTAATTAAGAATACGAGGCCCCGAGATGAAATTGAATCGATGGAATGGGATTAGTTCAAGAACTTATTTTTCAATAAGTACTTCCCTCGTATTCTTAGAAAAAATATGGAAAAGGATTTACTTGAGATTAAGCAAAATGATGATGAATCTTTTGGTATATACGAAGAGAATTTTACAAGGCTTTCAAGGTATGCATCTGGCTTTATCATCCAACCCGAAAGTAAAGCTGGTCGATTCTTCAGTGGCTTAAAACCAAGTCTTCGAAGGGAATTAGCTATAACATACTTCAGTAGCTATAAAGATATTGTGTTTTGTGCTATCAAGGTAGAAATGGAGTTTGGTGTTACATATCCGTCTCATGTTTTGGACAAGAAACGAAATATGGAGTTCACGGAGAAATTTCAAAACAATGGTGAAAAGAAGATGAATGTTTCTTTATGTTCAAAGTGTGGAAAAAAACATGGTGGAGATTGCCTAAAAGGTACTAGAAAATTTTTTAAGTGTGGAAAAGAAGTTCATCGAGCAGTTGATTGTCGAAGTAATGGGAAAAATGTTTCTATTGATGGGAATAAAGAAAATACTGCAGAGAACGGATCACCAACACTTCAATGCATCAAGTACAATGAGATGGGGCATTATGATAATCATTGCCCTAATTCAAGGGTTAATGATGATCGACATGAGAAACCATTTAAGGAAAAGGACAAAGGGAAGTCACATGCGATCACTATTGGCGATTTTGAATATGACAACAGTCTTGTTGAATGACTAAGTGTTTATGTAATGGGATTCCAAAATAATGTTGTCTATTGTATCATGTAATATTGGAATATTTTTGAATTGGTCTATTGTGGTTTTCAACAATTTTATTGTACCGGTAACCAAGGAATGTGATTGATATATTTTTGGAAAGAAGATGATATGCGCATAATGAAGGGATAAAGAGAAAATGAAATGTTTGACAGCATTCATGAGCTCATGATTGATATAAGGATAACGTTATATCATGGTTTGGGTACATAGAATTTTTGGATTTTTGTATGTGGAAAGAGTTAAATTTTGACAGCATTCATGTTTCCACTAAGATTGAATGGGTATTCATTTTTCAAGAGAATATGATATTAAGGTATTCACATGTTTGGAATGCGATTAACAAGATATATCTTTTGATATATAAGTGATAAATGATGGTATTCATGTTCTTTTTATATGAAATTTTTTGTAATCGTTCTCTTCATACTATGATTTTGGGAAGAAGTATTTTGGATTGTCCTAAAGGTTGGAATGGATTATATTGAACATAAGTTAATATTGTTTAAGGCTAGAAATTTTTTTTCGATAGAATGTTATAATAGTGTAGTTTATGAAAAGGGACAACCTGCAGAACGGGCAGCAACCCGTCATGTCGAACAAATATGTGGGAATTGAACCCACAACCAAAGTGTGACAGGCCTCTATCGCTTACCACTAGCCT
This sequence comes from Viscum album, assembly GCA_963277665.1. Taxonomy (NCBI): domain Eukaryota; kingdom Viridiplantae; phylum Streptophyta; class Magnoliopsida; order Santalales; family Viscaceae; genus Viscum; species Viscum album. The sequence goes on from OY728120.1 coordinate 497,311,964, forward strand.
ACAAGAAGTCCATGTTTGTAGAAACTTGTTTTATTTTATTAAGTTCTATGATATATGAAGTATAAGTCCCTTTTAGAAACCATATACGATTAATCTCAGTGTAGATGGAATTCTGTATATTTAATAAATTGTGCTAATATTTTTTTGATAGAAATAGATGGAATGACCTATCATTCTATCACATAATTTACTAACACTTCACAGAAGAAAAATTCAACTTCATTTCATTAAGAGATGAAGTGGAAACTTTTCGAGGCTCGAGCAACGGTGAGATTGTACCAAAATCAAGTAAGTATTTCTTTTAATTCAACAATTGTTCAACATTAGGGAAATGATCATGCAAAAAAAATGTTGTCCTAGTACTCTCATATCTGATGAATCGGATGGTACCTTGGATCATCACAAATTTATGGCTTTGTGATTGTTGGCTTTTTCATAGCCATGTCCTCTACCACTCTTCGTCAAAAGTTGATGGTTATATTTCTCTTCAATATCCATATTTTCACATATGTTCTCCTATGTGGAAACCGAGTGATTAGTTAATTTGGGTAACCATTAAGTTTCATACATTACGTTTTTAAAGTCCAGTTTTGGTATTCTTTTTTTACGATGTGGGTTTCAATTAAAGAAACTTTTAAGTCGTAAACCATTTATAACCCCTACGAATTTCGAGGGCGAAATTAATTTTAAGGGGGTAAAATGTAACACCCCAGGATTTTATGAAAAATATTATTTTAATTTCATTGATGTCTTCTATTATACACTACAAAATGTTTAGTTTGTACTATACACAACACCGTATTATCTTGCAGTATACAAAACACTATTCTTGGCTCATGTTACAAACAATTTCAAGTTCGTTTTGTTGAAATTATTCTATGAAACATTAAGTATATTTTTTTAATGTATAAATGAAATAAGTTTTGATAATGTTATACGCAACATCCAAATGGTGCTTTAAATACACGCATCCCTGACTTGGATTGAATTACATGCAATCAAGACCTTCCTAGATAGTGTGTGTAGTACGCAATATCGAGTTTCACTAAATGAGATATTACTATAATATTATTTTGAACTGGCCGTTATGAATAGTAATACCCAATTTTTGAAATTTTATAAACATTATATTGAAAAATGGACTTCATTTTTGGATTTGGAATATTGAAATTAGCCTAGGGTTATTTTTTGGTATTTTTCTGAAAGCTTTCAAATTTTGATGAATAGTGAAAACCCTAGGTTACTATTTAAAAACCGACTTTTTAATTAAATAATTATTTATTTTATTTAAATTTATTTTAGGTCAAAATTGATACATAATACCTATATATGTTCAATGTAATTACTTGGAGTCATTTTGAAATAATTTTAGATATATAAAAATTTTATTGAAATTTTCACCCTCTTTTAGCCACCTCCTAGGAGAATATGGAAATTCAAATAAAACTTAATTTTACCGTTTCTGTGAGTGGAATTTCGAAAATCCAAGAGACGCAGTTAATATAAAGGACTAAAATGTGGATCAATGAGATGAAAATAATTTTGGGTGAATAGTAACTGTTTACTTTTATTTACCACGGTTAAAAGTAAATAGTGTAATTAAGGGTAAAATGATTTTTTTATTACCCCAACACATGTAATTATTCTATTGGATAATTGTAATTCGACAAAAAAAACCTTAGGAATAAAAGATGACCATTTAGGTCCACTTGGATTTGATTAGGACATTTATTATTAATTTATTTAAAGAAGGGTTAAAATAGTTAAAATCGATGTTTAATAACTAAATCATTTTTAATATAGGGTTATACATAAGATAAATTAGACTAAAAATATTCATTAGAAAGATAAACAGATTTCCTATATAATTGTATTTTATTTAAAATTTTGAGACATTAAATAAGTTAATTTATTTATGACACAATGATGATGCAATAATTATCTTATTAATGAAATATTAACATAATCGATGTTATAAATACCCAAATAAATGTAATTTGAGACTTTTTATGACATCCACTAATTTTCTAGGTTAATATGACATGTTATTATTTATTTAATTAACTTTTTTTGAACTCATCATGTAGATATAAATTTTACAAAAATAAATTACCAAATAGTGTCAAAATTGACATATAATAGTTTTTAAAACAAAAATTATTTTATTAATTGTTATTATATTCCTAAAAATAAACTTTTAGGCCAAGATACTTATATCATGATATTTACATCATTAATGGACCACTTGAGGGTCTCACGGATTTATATGGTAAGTTTATTAACTATATAATCTAAAAATACAAAGTGACATGGTAAATGTCAATCTAATTAACTAAGAGTTAATACTAAAATATAACGTTAATATAATGCCCCAAAATGTCTAAAATCTAATGTTTGAGATGATTGAGACCCATACCCACTTTAGATTCTAAATAAATCTTTTTGGAGCTATTATAAACCGAATATGACTTTATTATAAAATAATATTTTAAGTTTTTCCTATGGTGCCCCTCACCTCCCTTATAAAAAGGGAACCCCTTCCCTCTTCTCTTCACACCCTTTTGAGCCTTTAAGCTCTGCCAACCCCTGCCCATTTCTCTTCTCAACTTCCCTATAAACATTCTGGAGGTTCTGTTTTTCCCTAAAGACCAACTGTACTTCTTTAAGAGGAAGCTTAAAGGCGCTGCGTTAAAGAAGAGGTAATCTCTTCTTCCGATTTTCTCAACTTTCTTTCTTCTTATACTTATTCTTCATTAGTTGTCTCATTATAAAGTAATAAAATCAGTATTACTTATATAATGATATTTTATTATAAATATGAAACAACTCTATTTCACCTTCTATTCATCCTACGGAAAACGAAATCACCGCACGTGCGTACGTACAGAATACCGTCTCCATGCCGTGGTGTAATATGTTTTCGACCACCACCTTACTTAGATGGTTATAATGGTGTAAATAAATAACTATATATGATTATTTAAAAGTTATATTTATTCTGAAATATTATACATACGCTTCAATACAATTCCACAATCATGGGAATGATATCATCGCTCATGCGTATGTACGGACAACCGTCTCCACGACGCGATGAGATTCATTCTCCATGTTAACCATTAATGAATGATTATAAAGTATATATAATGAATAATAATGAGATATATGACATAATAAAGATACTTTATTTATTTATTTATATATATATATTTGTCATGTACGTAATTCCATTCAATCCAATATGGAAATGAACACAGCGTTCAAGTTCACGTATGGCCTACCGCCTCCATGAACGGTGTATTTCATTCAATTTATTAATCTATCACATATATATATATATGTATATTCTGAATATATATTATATATAAATCATTTTTTACATTATGGAATTATTTAAATCAGGATATAAGTAATAATATCAAGAACAACTACTCGAAACATGTAAAATAAATGAAACGATTTTACCCAAATCGCTGCTTTTACATCGAATTTACAAAAGAACGGGTAATATAAAATCATATGTAAACTATATATGATATCATAACAATGAATATGATTCTGTAATAAGTTAATGACATTATTTAAATCATTATAAAAGAGGTTTGGATACATCCGAAGCATATCTAACATATGGTAAGGGATAACTATTCCAATCTTGTTCTTATCTGAGCTTGTTTATTCATAACTATTTACTGAGGTTATTGTTATCATCCATGTCCATGTTTCATAAAAATGGTTTCATGAATGTTTAAAGTCCTTTTTAAAAAAAATTTACATTTACTACGTGGTATGTAAGGAATGTTTCTTTTATCTTAATTTTTTTACCATATGAGGTACTTTTTGACTTTTCCGACAAAAGTACGAGGAGAATGTTATTTTTATCTTATACAGCGTGAACAGATTTTTACGGTTTCATAACGCCTTATTTTCAAGAATCTTCCTGTTCAATATTTCATGTGTATTTTCAAATAAACCCTTTTATTTAAAAATTTCATGGAATTTTGTGAAAACAAAATGATTTTGAAGAAGAAAGGATATTTTCCTCATGAATTCATTTCATGTTTTTTATCAAAAATATTTTGCTTCAAAAAGACATTATTTTATATGTTTATGTTTCAAGTATAATGTCTCCATTATTTTCATGGTTTGATTCTTCTTATGATAAAATTATATCCATTTTTTTATGGATTCTGTTATGGTGGCATGATGTTTAAGAATCCCATTCTATTACATTGGTTATGATATTATGGATGATTAATGATTGTGTGGAACACAAAAGAATGATTTCATTATGACATGGGCGAGACCTATATCACCCTCCAATGCATTGGGTAAGGATTTATATGTCATTAGATAGACATGGCTAGAATAGTAAGTTAATCCGGTTCATTAATACAGGACTGGAACAAGGAGTGAACTCGATTCCGAAAGGGACGTTGTCCACTAAGATAGTATTAGCAGCAATGCCTTGGCTACTACGGAAATCACATCATGTGCTTAATGGTTGCCACAATCACATGTTTTATTCCCATGCTATTTTATCATGATTATTGTTTCTTTATGATCTATTCTATATGTACTGCCATTTTTTATGTCATTTCCAACGATTTGGATGTTTAAACATTTTGTTCATGTTTTTATGTTCAAATTTATTTGATTTGTTTTATTTTATCCATGCTTACCCGTATGGAGCATTTGAGCTCACCCTTTATATGTTTTATATTCCCCATGATTTAAAGAAAGGTTTTAGGTAAGAAAACCAAAAGGGGAGGATCTTTATGGGAGATGTTGAAGATCTTTCACCATGATTAGAAGATTACATTCCGAGTTTTGAAAAACACTAAATTATTACGGCCCTTTGGTGTCTGTTATTATTATGTATTAAGTATTGAAAAAAATTAATGTAATGTCTATGTACGTCAAGCTTTGGGTCTCTACACCTATTAACCTATTAACCCAGGAATCATGAGGTGGATTATTTCCACTAACTAATTAATGATGCCTAAATTTCTATAGCATTCACAAATTATCAAACCATAGGCACCAATATCCATTGATTGATGTTAATGGAATACAATATAACATCATTTATTTGGAGTCCTAAATAACCATCAATGACCATTTTCATTAGAATCTACAGTTTCACATCAAATTCCAGATCAATTATACAATTATCTACACTAATTCACCAACTATATAACATCAAGACGAGTATGGATGTTGTATAAATCTGTACACTCTATTGATCTATTTCTTGAAATTCATCTTTGTTTGTATAATAGGACATTCATTTGACATCTCATTATTAAAATTAATTTAATTTAATAATTCTTAATAATTATATTCTACTAACACCAATATCTTTGTATTTTCTATTTACCAAATAGACCCTAGTGAGTTATATCAAATCTCCCACACAAAACCAAAAACACCATCAAGATGGGTCTATAGACATTTGACCCTATACATTTATTGATGATTTATAATAATGAAATCCACCATCCTAGAAATTACTTGATGTGATCCCCATTATATAATTTCACTAATTATATAAATACCAAAATAACCCTTCCCAACATCCACCCCATGTGAAATGTTGACACTCATGATACACTCATGATCCCCCTTATATATCTCGAATTTTTTAACATCTCGAGCCATGGTATGGGTTCTAATTTTACTTCAGTTAACCACAAAAATTCTTTATAATACTTATGATATTCCATTACCATACACCATGTAATGAATGATTTAAATAAAGGTTTAATAAATTGGTAACTATCATGTGACCATCATATTCAATATTTATATTATCCCCACTTCGTCCAATTAAAAGTTAATAATAATGTCAGTGCCCAAATCATCATAGAATAGTTAATATCTTAATTCCTTATCCATTAAGCTGATGCATTTCAAACCATATATTTTTAGATGACCCTATGATAACATCAAATAACTCACATATCATAAAATGAAACAAATCAAATCTTACATGATATGACCATTATCATTTATTTAAAATCTTCTGATCTCTTAGTCATTCTGCAATCTAAATATTGGAATCCAGTCATAGGTGTAAATCATACCATCATACACCATCTCTCTATAATTAAACAACACCTCTCTATACTATAGAGGAACCCATACTCTGCCTAATTTATTTCATGACATTGGTCACTAAGTTTTCATAACCCCAATACAATATATGGTACATCATGGGGTTTTTCACCCAATGTGATTCTTAAAGGACTAGACACACACATATAAAAACAACCTATCCACACACTGTCATGGAATAAAATATCAAAACTATTTATTTTCATCCATTATGACAAACTCACCAAATAATTCAAAAAATTTCCATCACTAAAATTATATATAACACATATTTACCAAAATCCACTCAACAATATTTCTTATATTTCATCATTGAAACTCTTACTGAGTAGAAATACCAAAATCACTTACATTAGAATAATCCTAGGTTTCACTAATCCACCTACTATGTATAGTTAACAATAACTCACTCTATTAATCCCAATGTGCTCAAAAACCTCTGTTATCATAAGAAATCATACCAGAAAATAATACACTATGAAACCACCTAGAAATACCTCTAAAATCATACCATATTAAGCCATGTCCTATCCATCCAAGTCTCATATGATTAATAAAATATTAAACAATCTTTTAATGCATGATAACCATCGAAATTATTGATTTTTTATCCTAATTAATGAGACATACATACCTCTTCTAAATTTCATTATCATCTAAAACACAATGATTCCTCTGTGATTTTTCTACAAATACATTAATTAATGAGTCCCCCACGTGACTATTTTACATACATGATAATGCCTACCATACATATATCTCAACAACAAAGGACAGTCCTAGGATTCTTCTATTTGACAGAAATAACAAGACTTCGTTATCCCCACTCTCAGGTTACCCTCATATATCATTACACTTTTCTAAAAATAGAAGGAAAATATCCAGCAAATCAATTATAACATCAAATCACTAATATCACGAGTCACATCTCAATGTCACTAGGATCTCTATCCTAGCCCATATGTTAAATCTCACATAAGTCAAAAATCATCTCTATGAATTCACTCTCCCATTTATGAAACCACCAAGAAACTCATAGGTTATCACCCCAACTATGCCCCCCCCCCACACACCCACACCCACCCACACAAAATTTAACACACATTATAAATATTAAAATAAAGTTAATTTCCAACTCTATGACACAGATTCTTATCAATAATCAACAAACTAGACTACCCATTGAGGATCATGGTTGCATCCATAATCATATAATGGCACCGCAATATGATAATACCTATAAAGAAAATAATAATCATGTAGTTCACAATCACAATCACACATGAGTATATGCATTCCATGTTAATATAGATTCTTTATATTCTTTACGTGTGAATGATTATTTCTACACTAGATTCATTTTAAAACAATTAATCAAAATTCAACACAAATATAATTCAAATTTCCCTGAAAAAAAGTCCCAAAACCCTAGTGGCTTCGACTTTAGCTCATACTGGTGATGAATGCACATACATAGATTTTGTACTGTGTTCCAAAAAGTAAATTATCTAATCTACCACATCAAAATAGTATGAAAAATAAATCAAGAATCTAAAATACATTTCTATCACCCAATAACATTTCATAACATAGAAACCAGATCAGACACCCATGTGACCTCTAGTTAAGCATCTTATATACCTGATGATACACAAGGACAGTGAGGGTGTATGGTGTTACCATGGGGAGAATATATCCCTATATAATATTATAGTAAAATAGTGTAAATTACATATATCCATTCATCACAACAACTAATAGAAAGAAATTAATTTTTATCAAAAAAGGATCAAAATAATAAAACATACAACATTCTAGAATAGAATAAACTATTGAAAATTTCTAATGAGTTTGATAAAAAACAATATGATCTAACTTGGGTAGTTCATAGACCACTATTATATCAAGGCTATATTTTTTTTTCAATGTGTAAATCTACTTCAATTATGGGAAGGTATGAATATTTGTTGAAGTTAATTTATTTCCCTTGAATAACATGTTTGGAATGATTCAATAAAATAATCTCATCATGTGAAACATAACATGTAAAATAGTTTTGTAGATATTGAGAGATTGTTCTCTATTGTAAAATTGATGAACTATATTAAAATAAATCAAATAATTCCAAAATTATGGGAATGGATTTTTTTAGAAAAGTGAGAAACCATACAATGGTTCTTAGTGTTTGAGGATGCTAAAATTTGTGATAAGACACCCTCTCTGATGTTTTGAGGAGGAGAGAGAATCCCTACAGCATGAATAATTAATTCTAAATATAATTTTGAAATAATATTATTGGTGTCAATTTGAAATTTTTACTAAATCTATATGTATTCATAAGATACAGTTATTTTCTATGACTTCAAACTGTTTCCTATGACTTCCATACCATTATTAAGAATCTATTCATTTCATATTTCTTGTGAATAAATTTAATATGTCTTCATTACATTAGGTATGACTTTTGATATTTTTATATGACATCATGATTCATGCAAAAATATAGTTGGTGGAAATTTGGAAAAGGAATGATGATTTAATATGATATTTATATTTAAATGATTTCTAGAATTGATAGATATTTTAGTATGTCATAAATATTAATAATATTGATATTATGGAAAATTATATATTCTAAAGAATTAATTATAATTCAAATGATGTTATTGTGATGACCTTTATGGATTTACCATGGAAATGAGATTAATATCCATTATTATAGAATATGACATGAGATTAACCACCTGATAAAGTTGATATAACTATTCTTAACACATGAAGGGAGAAACCGAAGGGAAGGTGAAGTATGTTACACCATATTATTAGTTATGGACAATGTAATGTTATATGAAGAGGAAAATCTTGTGGATAATTTAATAAGGTTATTGTTATGATTTTTTTAGAGAAAAATGTTCCTATATGAAAAATGAAATGTTGGGTATACCATTGTGGAGATCGTAGTGTCTCACATGAGAGGATGAAGGCTTAGATTGAAATAACTAATTCCCCACTATATGAATTTCTTAATCACTATTTTAATATTTCATTTAAGTTGGATATTTTACGAGGTCAGACATGTTGTGCTCCACATAATAGGCTATACTGTGATAAATCATTATTAATATAGAGGTAGAAGCTATGATATTTTTAATAATATTTAGGCCATGGTAGATCAAAAAAAAGAATTAATTTCCAATTCAATGTTGATCAGACCCATGTGGTGAGAATTAATATCATGTGATACATCCTATAATTCATAAACCTTATGGAGTTTCTTACGGACCACTTATCTTATTTAGAGTCATTCACTTTAAGGTATTCTTGTACACCATTTTTGGAAATGATCAACATACTATCTTCCATTAGTACAAGTCTATACTTCATCAAAAATAAATTAATCATTTATAAAAAAACATAATAATATTTTATATATTCAAGAAAATTAATTCCATAATTAAACATTTCCAAAAAATACACGAATTACTCACTTTGAAATCTCTCAAGTCTATACCAGGAGTAAATGGTTGTTCACCACCCAAGGTTCACACTTAGGACTATATTACTCAAAATATAAAATTCCTCATTCCGTATAATTATTCAATTTCCCCCAAATCGATGAATATCTATAAATAATTCCAGGAAACAAAAAAACCTTAAAAAATGACACAATACTTAGTGTGTTCCTCCGCCCAATAATCCATTTATCTAATATAAGAAAACCCCCATTATATGAAGATGATTCCACCATAAAAATTGTTTTTTGTAGTCTAAACTATGTATTGATACACCACAATAAATAGATAATAAATATTAATAACATCCACTGGGGAAAAATAAATTCATACCTCATGTTATGAAAAACCCACTTCACTCACAACAGATTAAGGTGGTTAAAATGGCGAAGTATAAGGGGAGGGGTGGTTAGACTCACCCAATTCCCACATCATGAAGACGAAGAAACCTAATAGGGGTTTTTTTATTAAAAATATAGAAATACATTTCATTACCAAGATAGTAAGAAACTTGTATGAATTCCAATTATAGAATGACCTATATGGCTCACAATGTTTTGTGTATACTAGAAATCCATTATGGAATGGACCTTCAAAAAATTACATTGAAATTTTTTCCTAAACAGGACCCAATAATATAAATTTACTTCTACAAAGACATCTAATGACTAAAACCATCCCTTCCCAGCAGAACCAACTATCTGAAGAAGCCTAATGAAACTACATATTGAGGACACTCCTTGACATTGCGCACATGCAGTGGCATAAGCTTCCCCCCCCCCCCCGAGAAACCATCAAAATGTGAACCCCTTATTTTTGACTTTAAGTTCATTAAAATAAATTTTTAGCAATGTATAGACCCATTATTTATTGATTATCCCATACAAATTACCCTTATATATATCAAATTAACCCCAATATAGTGAAAATTACAAAATCTAATAGCCCTTACATTTAAGTAAATTTATACATATGTATAAAGGACAAATTGTTTTTTAAAACTTACATATAATAAAATTAACCCTTATATATCATCCAAATTTACCCTTTATTATAGAGGAATAGCATTTTTCTAATCCTAATGTATCGTGTAAACCCTTCTATTTCGCATGGAAAGCCTTCTATAATGGATACATTACCATTTTTAAACCCTCGTGTCTGAGAGTAACCCTTATATATCAAATGATAATTGTTATGTATCAAGTAATATAATATTTTATACCCATCATGTATTATATTATCCATTATATATCACATATAAACCCTTATTTAGAAGGTAATCTATTATTTTCTGACCCTCATGTATCATAATAACCCTTATGTATCATAGGTATATATATCAGGAAATTTACCATTTTCATACCAATATGTATTAATATATTAGCTAAAACAATATATATAGATTTATTTACCATTATTAAACCATTATATAAGGAATTAATTCTTACATATCAGAGAACAAACCTTAAATGTTTCATTTTCTATAAGAAAACCTTATATATATCTTTTTCCAAATGAATCCATTATATATTATGTTTATTATAGGAAATTATTTTTTATTATACTCTATTTTATCAACATCCTTACATAGAATCAACAAAAAATTTAACAATTTAAATCTAATAAAAAGGATATAGGACATCATAACATCTAGTGGTTATGGTGTGACCTTCATCCTATAGTAACGAATCATATTAAAGCCACTATGACCCAACTCCATCACTCTCTCGAATATCTAAGGCACCTCTTGGGCCTCTAATAACATAATAAATAACAACTCTAGGAGATTATAATACTCTAAAAAACCTAATATGAGTCCAATCCCTTGAAACCACTCCTCGTCAACAAACAAAAAAAATCATGTTTTCCATCATTTTCACCGTTCGATAATGACACGTGTCGGTATAACCATCCCACCCTAATATTTCTCTTCTACAATAAGTCCCCCAAGGAATCCTCTATAATCATCCGTAGTCATCAATCATTAATGAATAATCTAAATATGAATTATTCCACTAGTAATTTTCATTGAAGCACTACACCAAAACTATCTAAAATTCATAAAACCTAAGAGACTCTCACACATATCACTGACAATGTATATTGTTTGCTAAAAATAATGTTTCAAATCTATACAAACCAGCTAGGTCAATAACTTGTGATTTCTTTTTCTAGTACCCAACTATATTTACCACACTTATAAACATATTATCCCATGAATCATGATGTGGATTATTTCAACTAACTCATTGATGATGCCCAAATATATAAAACATACAGAAATTCTCAAACCATTGGAACCAATCTCCATTGATTGATGTCAATGGAATACAATATAACATCATTTATTTGGAGTCTCCCGTAATCATCAATGTCAATTTTCATTAGAATCTACAGTCTCACATCAAATTCCAGATCAATAATAGACTTATCTACACTACTTCACCAACTATATAACATCACCACAAGTATGGATGATGTATAAACTTGTACACTCTGTTGATGTATTTCTTTAAATTCATCTTTCTTTGTATAATATGACATTCCTCTGACATCTAATTCCAAAAATTAATTTAATTTAATGAATATTAATAATTCTATTTTACTTACACCAATATCTTTGTATTTTCTATTTACCAAATATAACCTAGTGAGTTATATCAAATATCCCACAGAAAACCAAAAACACCATCAGGATGCGTCTATAAACATGTGACCCTATACATTTATTGATGATTTATAATAATGAAATCCACCTTCCTAGAAATTACTTGATGCGATCCCCAATATATAATTTCACTAATTATATAAATATCAAAATAAACCTTCCCAACATCCACCCCATGTGATATGTTGACACTCGTGATCCCCCTTATATTTCTAGAATTTTTCAACATCTCGTGTCATGGTCTAGGTTCCAATTTTACTTCAGTTACCCATAAAAAATATTTATAATACTTATGATATTACATTACCATACACCATGTAATTAATTATTTAAATAAAGTTTCAATAAATTGGTAAATATCATGTGACTCTCATATTCCATCTTTCTACTATCCCCACTAAGTCCAATTAAATGTTAACAATCATGTTAGTGCCCAACTAATCATAGAAGAGTTAATATCTTAATTCCTTATCCATTAAGCTGATCCATTTCAAACCTTATAATTTTAGATAACCCTATGATAACATCACTATAACTCAAATATCATATAATGAAACAAATCAAATCTTACATGATATTACCATTATAACTTATTTATAATTTTCTGATCTCTTAGTCATTCTGCTATCACAATATTGGAATCCAATCACCGGTGTAAATCATACCATTATACACTATCTCTCTATGATTAAACATCACCTCTATATACTGTAGAGGAACCCATACTCTATCTAACTTATTTCATGACATTGGTCACTAAGTTCTCATAACCCCAATATAATATATGGTACATCATTGGGTTTTTCACCCAATGTGATTCTTAAAGGACCAGACACACACATATAAAAACATCCTATCCACACACTAGGATGGAAAAAAATATCAAAACTATTTATATTCATCTATTATGACAAACTCATCCAATAAGTCACATAATTTCCATCATTACAATTATATATAACACATATTTACCAAAATCCACTCAACGGTATATCTTATATTTCATCATGGAAACACTTACTGAGTAGAAATACCAAAATCACCTACATTAGGACAATCCTAGGTTTCACTAATCCACCTACTATGTATAGTTAACAATAACTCACTCTATTAATCACAATGTGCTCAAAAACCACTATTATCATATGAAATCATACCCAGAAAATAATAAATTACGACACCACCTACAAATACCTCTAAAATCATACAATATTGAGCCATATCCTATCCATCCTATCTCAAATGATTAATAAAATATTAAAAAATCTTTTAATGCACGATAAATATATAAATTATTTTTTATCTATCCAAATGAATGAGACATTCATAACTCTTGTGAATTTCATACTCATACAAAACACAGTGATTCCTCTATGATTTTTCTACAAATACATTAATTAATGAGTCCACCATATGACTATTTTACATACATGATAAAGCCATCCATACATATATCTCAACAACAAAGGATACCACCATTATTCTTCTGTTTGAAGGAAATAACAATACTTGGTTATCCCCTCTCTCAGGTTACCCTCATATATCATACCATTTTTCTAAAAATAGATGTAAAACATCCTATAAATCAATTATAACATCAAGTCACTAATATCATGAGTCATATATCAATGTCACTAGGATATCTATCCTAGCCCATATGTCAAATCCCACATTAGTCAAAAATTAACTCTACGAGTTCACTCTCCCATTTATGAAACCACCAAGAAACTCATAGGATATCACCCCAACTATGCCCCCCACACACACCCGCACTCATGCACCCAAAATTTAACATTCATTATAAAATATAAAATCAAGTAAATTACCAACTCTATAAAACTTATTCTTATCAATAATCAACATACTAGACTGCCCCTTCCGGACCATGGTTGCATCCATAATCATATAATGGCACCGCAATATGATAATACCAATAAATAAAATAATAATCATGTAGTTAAAAATCACAATCACACATGAGTATACACATTCCATGTTAACATAGATTATTTTTATTCTTCATGTGTGAATGACTATTTCTACACTAGATTCAATTTAAAATAATTAATCAAAATTCAACACAAATATAATTCAAATATCCCTGACCAGAAGTCCCAAAACCCTAGTAGCTTGGACATTAGCTCATACCGGTGATAAATACACATATATAGATTTCGAACCATGTTACAAAAAGTAAATTATCTAATCAAACACATCAAAATTGTATGAAAAATAAATAATGAATCTAAAATACATTTCTATCACCCAAAACCATTTCATAACATAGAAACCAGACCAGACACCCATCTGACCTCTGGTTAACCATCTAATAGACCTGATGATACCCAAGGATAGTGAGGGTGTATGGTGTTACTATGGTGAGAATATATCCCCATGTAATATTATAGTAAAATTGTGGAAATTACATATATCCATTCATCACAAAAACTAATAGAAAAAAATTAAATATTATCAAAAAAGGATCAAAATAATAAAACATACAACATTTTCGAATAGAATAAGCTATCCAAAATCTCTAATAAGTGTGATAGACAATAATAAGATCTCGCATGGGTAGTTCATAGACCACTATTATATCGATGCTAGATTTTATTTATTTTCTATATATAAATCTACCTCAATTATGGGAAGGTATGAATATTTTTTGAAGTTAATTTGTTTCCCTTGAATAACATGTTGGGAATGAATCAATAAAAAATCTCATCATGTGAAACATACCATGTAAAATAGTTTTGTAGATATTGAGAGATTGTTCTGTATTGTAAAATTGAAGAACTATATTAAAATAAATCAAATCCTTCCAAAATGATGGGAATGAATTTTTTAGAAAATTGAGAAACCATACAATGTTTCTTAGTGTTTGAGGATGATAAAATTTTGGGATAAAACACCCTCTATGATGTTTTAATAAGTATATAGAATTCTTATACCATGAATAATTCATTCTAAATATAATTTCTAAATAATATTATTGGATTAAATTTTAAATTTTATCTAAATCCTTATGTATTCATAATATACGGTTATATTCAATGACTTCAAATCGTTTCCTGTGACTTCCTTACCATTATGAAGAATCTATTAATTTCATATTTCTTGAGAATAAATTTCTTATGACTTAATTACATTTTGTATGAATTTGTATATTTTTATATGACATCATGAGTCATACAAAAATATAGTTGGTGGAAATTTGGAAAAGGAAAGATGATTCAATATGACTTTTATATTTAAATGAATTCTAGAGTTGATTGATATTTTAGTATGTCATAATGATTAATAATATTGATATTATGGAAAATTATATATTCTAAAGAATGAATTATAATTCAAATGATGTTGTTGTGATGATCTTTATGGATTTACCATCACAATTAGATAAAATGCATTATTATGGAAGATGACATTAGATAAACCACCTGATAAAGTTGAGATAACTATTATTAAAACATGAAGGGACAAACATAAGGGAATGTGAAGTGTGTTACACCATATTATTAGTTATGGACTATGTACTGTTAAATGAAGAGGAAAACCTTTTGGTTAATTTAATAAGGTTAATTTTATGATTTTTTTGGATAAAAATGTTCGTATATGAGAAATGAATAGTAAGGTATACGATTGTGGAGATTTTAGTGTCTCAAATGGGAGGATAAAGGCTTAGATTGAAATAACTAATTCCCCACTGTATTGATTTCTTAATAACTATTTTCAATTTTCATTTAAGTTGGATATTTTATGAGGTCAGACATGGAACGCTCCACATAATAAGATATACTGCGTTACATCATTATTTATATAGAGGTAGAAGTTGTGATATTTTTAATAATATTGAGGCCATGGTAGATAAAATTTCATTTGGATGATTAATGATTTTATATTCAAGATATTTCTAATTTTATATTGTGTTTGAAGAAAATAAATATTTAAGAATGAATTATTTATAGATTCAATGCTACAAAAAACATATAAATAATCATGTGATAAAATAATATATATATTTTTGGAAAGAGAATAATATTATTAATAATATTTGAATATTTCAGAGATATTAAAGTTATATATATTTGATCATATAAGTTTAATTTACATGTAATCTTGGACATTATATTTGTCAAAGGGTGAATGTGAAGGACCATGATAATCATATTATTGAATGTGAGTAAATAGAAAAATATGAGCCACTATTATTTTTTCATATAGAGTTTTAGGATGAATGAATGATCTTTTAGAGATAGATGTGAGTATATGAAGAGGAAAAAGATGGATATATACTCTATAAAAGGATGGATGTTGAATTCTTATTCATGTTGGGGTTATGGAATGCATTGAATATTAAAGACTATAAGAGGTGGTCAATACATTCTAGAATAGATTTGGTATTGGTTAAACAAAAAGATCAATTGTGAAGTTAAAATACGTGGGGAAGTTTAAATAAATCTAGTGTGATGCTAGACTATTTGGTGGGATTCTATTTAATCATGGTGAGATGTTATTCTATGTAAATAATATCATTAATAGTTGTAGAATTTACGATTGGTGTGTATAAAAAATCATTGAAAAGAGTTGTTTCACACAATGAATGATCCTAGAAAGTAATTGTGTTAATACTAGTCCTTTATTTTTAATTAAATTAATATAATTTATAAAAAGAAAAGGGAACCATGATTCACCAACCCTCCTTTCAGTGATCTCATATTACTTGCGCTCTACTAGGGGAATGTTTGAAAAAAAATTTCCCCATTGAAAAATTATTTTTTATGAAATTCAATTTTGATAACAAAAATTAATTCAACAATTTAGGTTTTCTTATCATACATAGTAATAATTTTCAAGGATGGAATGGTTTAATGGTTCCCTAACATTTTTCACTCGGCCTAGAGGCCAGTGATGTAGTTACAATGGGTATTTATTTACATGGTAGAGAGTCTCCCAGGACTTAAAATAAAAAATAAATTTTTAGTGAAATGTGGAAGCTACAAATTTCATTTAGTTTCCTCTATCTCATAAATTCTATACTTTTATGATAGGACGTAAAACTAATAATGATGTATGGGAAAACATCAAAATATTTAATAAGGAAATGTTTATTTCAATGGAGAATAGATTCATATTTTTGGGCCATTTTCTAATGAATTTATAAGTAATAAATTGATATTTTTGATGATTACTTTAATTGATTTAATAATCTAGTATTTATTATAAATGGATTTTTATATTATTTTGATGATTCAACTACCTTCAAAACTCTAAAGATGAATTTTCATAATAGAATTCATATGAATCTATCTATATAAGACAAAATTTAACAATTTTATATTTATGAGTTCCATAACACTCTTCTCAACTATGATATGAAAATACACATAGTTTTGAAGAATAAATTTAAATAATAAATTGAATTTAACGATATGAGAAGAGAAAAAATTATAAAAAGAATAAGGCAAGACCTCTACTAAATTTAGACTTGAATATGAAGATTATAAGGAAGAGATGGACCTATTTTCATATCTATTAAAAAAGGGTGATGATTTTTATACATTAATACACCCAAAATTTTTTCATAATAATAAGAGAAATAGACACTCTACTATAAAATTTATTTATTTGATGAATTTTGAAATGTTTCAGAAAAATAATGTGTTGAAACCTCCAGTAGTGATGACTCTCATTTATAAAGATCTAGAAAAATAAAAAATGGTAACTCTAGAGAGAAAATTATATCCTTAGTAAATACTATTGTAAATTTTAACAGAAAAATGGGTATAAAGAATCATCATTCTGGATTGAATATTAATGTTAAGGTACCTTTCACAAAAAAACCACATTTCATCATGATAGAAAAAATTTATATTCTTAAATCAGTGATGAGGTGTGATAAGAGATTTATAATGGGTACATACTAGTAATAAAATTAAATATTTCCTGGAAAAACACATATTAAATAATAAAATTAAATGTCTTTATAAATAAAGAAAAAAGGTGGATGAAAAGGAGAGATATCTAATTTAAATGTTAAAAACATTCAAGGCTTGAAATATAGAATATTAATATAATATAATGATAATCACGTTAAAAAATATAAAGAGCTGAATGAGGCATAACATGGGTGCCTTAAGTATGAAAATAACTTTATGTGGATGAGTGAATCTTAAAAAAATAATTAAATATTATGGTTGAATAATCCAAGTATACAATGAATACTAAACCCATTGGAAAGGTAGAAACCAATCCAAATTTTCTTGTGAAAATGAGTTTTTTTCCAATGATGATATTCATTTAAAAAACATTATAGGTGTTAAGGAAAAAAATAATATTCTTGATGTTTACTATAAAATCATTATATTTTGGAATTTTATAAAAACAATAATAATACCCAAGGAAAATGATATATATTTAATGGAATATTCCCAGATTATAAGAATGATTTTTTCGATATAATCACTAATATGTTTAAATATCAACCATTAGGGGAAACAAGTGGTGTTGTGTGGTTCTTGTGTAAAATTCCATTTATTTTTTGAATAACATTGAATTAATATGAAATTGGAATGATTATAGGGCTATATATCTAGGATAATTAAGAAACAATTTTATGAACATGTTAAAAAATCTATCAGTATCAAAATATAAAAATGATATGTATACAATGATTTCTCTATTGATAGCTAATGTATAGATTAATTGATGAAAAATTATAAAATATAGTAAAATTTATTCAAAAAATGTGAAGAAATGAAAAAAGAAAAGAAATGATTTTGATAAGGAAATAACACAGGGAAAACCTAAACTTTAAGAGATAATGTGTGGGAGATGAAATGTCATAAATAATTTTTCAAATGGTTGAATGAAATTACACCCTTAAAAAAATAAAAATATTTCATAATGGGATGATCATTCATTTATATCTTTTACAAGGAGTACTCACACAATGAGACACTTGATATTGTACAAACCATGCTATCCCAATTAAAAAATAGATATGTAAAGGATAAAAATAGGATAACATGAAGTGTATCCCAAGAATAGTTGTTAGATGTATAAATTTTTTTTGATTCAGATAAAACTCCCAACATTGATACTTTTTATAAGAAGTAAGGATTTACTCCCCTCTTAATTCCATTTTATATTATGTATACTACCATATAGGTAATTGAAGAAAAAAATATTGGGGTGGAGTACCGAGGCTTTAAATGATGACCAACAATAGGAATTTGGCTCTGTTGGGGTATCTTCATGTCGATGATAGTATAGAGATGAGTGAATCTGTCAAAAAATGAAGAGAACCTATCAAAATACCAATTTACATTAAATTTTTAAATTTGGATATCCCACTAAATTATTAAGGATAATGTATCTAAATAACACTTTTCATCCAAATTTTTTTCATAGAAAATAGGTTAATGACGAGGGTTGTTTATTGAAATGTATAGTAGGATAAAATGGTATTGCAATGTATTTTACATGAAATTTTATAAATAATTGTTTTGAGTAATTTGTAGGATATATAATTTTTTAGAAATAATTTGAACAAACATAATCATTATAGTGTTATCACATGTATGTATTTATGTAAAAATTTGATCAATTTATTTATATAATCTTTTTTATACACCACTAATACAAAATATGCCATTAAAAGTGCTAAAAATGGAATTTATCGGCACGAGAGAAGAACTGACTACTAGAGTGAGATTAAATGCCCGAGCCTTTTATTTGCACTAAAAATTATCTAATAAAGGAGTAATTTATTTGTGATCATAGTAGTACTAATAAAGGTATCTTTTATAAGTGATTAAATGTGTGTTAATAGAAGCCACCTTTATCTGTGATTCAATCAGCGCTGATAAACTACCTTGTTATCAACACTTTTTAAAAGCATTGATAATGGGGAAAACTACAGTCTGATGTTACATGACACTATCACATGAGTACATTGTGCTATAATAGAACACCATAACACAAAAAACTCCATTAAATTATCAAAATAAATTATGGATACTAAATTTAAATGAATACAAAAAAATATGGGCTCATTTTGTCATTTTTTTGCGATGTGGTGCATGTTTTAAACTAAAATGATACTCAAATATTGAAAAAATGCACCTAGAGTCATACTGGTCACACCATGCATTGAATTAAGAATTAAGTGATTCTTACATGTCTTAAATGACTGATGGATCATTTTCCTAATGTAACAAAATAAATTGAATGTGTTTACTCAGATTTGAGTATGTCACTTGTCTGTCTTACAAAACTTTTATTCTAAATTGGAAACATATACTTTGGATCATACCAGTCATATTATTTTATGGATTGATGTGATACCAATTCCTTAATGTCAAAATTGACATATGAATAATTTTCCTAAATTATAATGACAATCCAATCATGTTTCCTTGTTTTATAGTGAGAGACACTTTTTGATCAAACATGTTTATTTTAAAATTATAACAAACACATTATGTCATTAAAGAATCATCATGCTTCAGATTGAGTTGTGGTTGATTACTACATTTCCCAAATTACATATGGATAATTTTCCTAAATTATCAAAACAATCCAAATGTTTTTGCTCAGTTTTGAGTAGGTGAGTTGTTATTTTTACTAAAAGTTATGTCAAATTTGAAATAAAAATATGCACATATAGTCATATCAGTCACATCGTGTGTTAGATATTGGTGTGACTAATTTATACACATACCAAATAGATTATCAATAATTTTAATATGTTATCATAATAATCATAATGTGTTTACTCAGTTTTGAGTCGGTCACTTGTCTTTTTTACTAAAATGTCATTTTATAATAGAAACTCACTCTCCAACTAATTCCGACCATATCATGTATCAGTTTTACATAAGACAACTTCCTACACATAAAAATTAACTTATAAATCAATTTCCTAAATTTCCACGTAAATATGAGTGCATTTTCTCAGTTTTTGGGTGACATTTTTTAAACTAAACTGACTATTTAAGACTAATAACATTCACATTGAGAGATACTAGGCACATCGTGCATCATATTGAGGTGCACCTAATTCTTATAAATAAAAAATGACTTATTTAAAATTTCTATATATTATCAATACAATATTAATTTGTTTTATCTATTTTGACTTGTTCCATTTTCCTTTTTATTAAAATTATGTCATTTTTAAATAAAGAAACACATGGAGTCATACAGGTCACATCGTTCATCAGGTTGTGGTAGAGTTGATTCCTAGATGTCTCAAATGACATATTGATAATTTTAAGAAAGTATCAAAACAATATTAATGCATTTTCTTAGTTTTTATTATCTCACTTTTTTAGTAAAATGAAATTTTAATCTCGAAACACACACTTTGACCTATACCGATCACATCATGTTTGTTAGATTTAGTGTCCTAGAACAAAATATTTTTACATTGATTACATGGATATTTATTTTTTAAAAATATTAAACTTCTAATTACATATTGTCATTGATATGCATTACTATGATATAATAATGTACTAGAGTGTTTTTTGCATTGATAAGGTCTTGTCAGTACCTTGCTATGATGAGAACCATGACATGCTATAAAAATATTCTTAATTATAGTTCTACAGTTGGATGACATAATATGACGGGAAACATAGTATACATAATGTTAGGTGTGAGTACTCTAATACTAATTATACATCCACTCATGAAGTTCGTTTTTGGTAATCTCCAAGATGAGTGATTATGAAAATATACCCGTCAGTAGAAATTCAGCATGTTTTGGTGTCATCAGGTATTTTTATCTACAACCATGTGTAATGATCCATAGTCATTAAGATTATAATTAATATGAGTCATGACTCAAGAACGTTAATTTAAAATCAAAAATTTTCATGCCATATGTTGGCGGGAACTAGGGTAGATTGGGTGTGTAATTAATGGAATGTGCTTAATGGATATGTTGATGAAGGATTTTTCTATTCCATTTATTGGAGTTGATATCTTGGCTATTTGATTTAAATAGAACCATCATGTGAAATTATATTTCCATGGTGTAATGTGGTGTTGAATTCAGGTAGTCAATGAACGACGTATCAAGCATATAGGATGATGAAACTTTCATGAAACCTAATTGAAGATATATTGGGAAAAGGGATTATATTACACAGTGAGCATTTGTATGTAGATGTCATCGTTGATACATTATGTCCTTTAACATGTCTGCCTTGACATGTTTTTAGACAGTGCCCTTTGACCTTAGGTAAGACCGCCTAATGCCAATGAGAAAGAATCCTAGAGGGTCACACACTAATTGTTTTTGTGGTATCAATTAAATTATATTTCAATTTAATTAATGGAATAAATATTACTCACAAGATAGTGGAATAACTATATTCATGTTAAAATGATCGAATAAATTAAATACATAATTCTTCACCAGATAATGATTTATTGAAAATTTAATAAATATACATTTACATTTTTGTAAAATAAATAATTATTTATGAGGATATATTATTATTTATTTATTCAGGAGTTCAGTAAATTGAATAGGTGTTCGAACTAACTAATTCCAATCCAATAGTAAATTAATTATTTTTTAGAAGGAAAATAATTATTTAAATAGTTGGAAAAATTTAAAATAATAATAACACTTTTATTATATTATGACATGGAATATTAAATTTTAATTCTGTATTGCGCAAGTTGGCACACTGTAAATAATATCTCGGTATTATTATTAAGATAAATTGTTTTTCTACAGTTATGAATGTATTTAATTTCTATTATGAAATTAAATATTGTAACTAAATCCCGATGTTGATAAATATATAGGTACATATATTCTTCCAATTATATAATTATCGATGGATTGAGAATTGTTGAGACAAAAAAAAATTCTCTCTTGAATCCTATCTTTTCCCCTCTCAATAATGAGAGATGTTTTTCAATACCAAGGAATAGGTGATCAAGAATGAACGACACAAGACACTCGCTTCACTACGCTAGCACCCCAAGTACAAGTGGTGTCGATCAGAGGCCATTGGAGCACATGTGGATAACCACTAGAGGGATTCTAGATTGATTCCTCGCAATCGTAATGAGACAATAAGGAAGTGTCATTCTAGAAAGTCAACATCATCAATACAGAAATTAACTAAGATCCAAGTAATCATTTATTTATAAAATGAATAAAACTAATTATAAACATGATGTACAAGATCCTTTCTCTTTTGGATATGGAGCCTTACTTATATAGTTTAAATCATTGATATTAATCTTTGGATACATGCATTCCTTGTTTTATTGATCAAGGATTGGTCACCAATTATGGAAAACTTAATGTTGGGCCTTACCCAACGTTGCGCTTCCACAACATCTAGATCCTTCTAGTGGTATCAGAGGGAGGTTTTCATCATTTATAATAATTTAATTATCATTGATTATTCACACTTTAATAACTTAGTTTGTCAGATAATTGTCTAATCATGGTATTAATATGAAATTTAGGATCTATTGTTCATCCTTCCTTTCTCACAGATTTCATAGAAATGAATAATTTTTGGATTAAAATTAAAATGAGGAACTCATTAGGAGGCGCTAGAGGTTTTTCTTAGGTGACACAAAATTACACACCATGTGTTAAGACTGGCACATCATGTTGTCTTCCAAACACACCTTGTAATCCAAACTACATGTTGTGTATTCGTGTACATAACATCATGAGTAATTAGGTAATTACTCACGTATTGTGCATTTTTTACAAATGGTGCAATTAATTTTATACCGCATGTTGAACAGTACAGATATAGGAACATAGATACTGGATTAAATAATGTGTGTCCCACTGTACATGGCATGTAGTCTCTTTGGATAGGGTCTAAACCATGTATCCCATACAAGACTAAGCTGACAGGTAACTGTGTAACATAGAGATAACACGATGTGTATCCCAAAATAGATTCTGTGTATTCTGATATTTCTAAAGTACAATTCACACACCAAGACCCTAGTCATATATTTTGGAAAAAAACAGTAAAGGTTGTATACACCATGTAGTCGAAACTACATGACATGTACATTTACAAATTACACAAAATTAAAACAATAATGTTTCTGTAATGTTCATGTCATCATATCATATATAGATCATACTGTATGTTTTTACTCTATGAATTGAAGTATCATGTATGCCATAAGATAGAAGAGAAAAATAGTATATGAATAATAAACATGTTGGGTAGATTCGAATGAGTATTCACTAGCTTACTTCCAAGGGAAATTTCTATACAATGATGAGAATCTCAAGGAAATACAAAAAATGAGTTAAGATAAAAATATTGATTAATTAAATAAAATAATTAGTTTATTCGAGCGTGATATATCTTAACAATAAGTATTAAATTATTTAATTCCAGTTTTATTAATTGTTTAATCTGTTGCATGTATGTGGATTATCATGAGCTAAACCAGATCGTTGAATGTTATTAGTTTTCCTTTTAATTTATTTATTAAATTAATTTTTCGGAATGAGATCTATATCTAATCATTAATATATAGGTCACATGTCCCCATGAATTCTTTTATGTAAACCCCCTTTTACCCCTCATCAGCGTGTGAGTTAAAAATCATATGTAACAGATGGAAAACTTATGCTCGTGGAGATCGTTCAAGCTATATCTTAGACGAAACCAATCCCATGAGATGCAGAGGTGGACATGTGGAATACTGAAACACAAACCCAAAAGGTTTAAGGTGTTTCTCAACTAGTTCATGGTTATTTTATCAATCATTAGATTAACTAACCATTAGAATATATTGTGATCATTCACTTTATATTATTTTATTTCTGTCAGTTTCATGGTATATCCTTATGGATGTATTGTCGTGATCACATAATTAATGAATTAAACAAGTATGCAAGATGGAACTAAAATAAACCAGTCTTATATATAAATATTATCATGAAATATGTAATCACTTATGTAATTTCCACATAATTTCAACATGAATGTGATAATGATAATAAGAAATTAATTCAAAAGATATATAAATACCCCAAATAAAATATTATATCCAACCAAGTATTCCATTACATGATTAAGGAAAAACTCAACAAAACTATGTATTTGACCTACCCTTGTTGGGACAATTACATTTATACTGGAAACCCTTATTAAAGGATATGGGCTGACTTAACTGTATTACATCAGGAGGAGTATCCCTTGCTAGACTTAGTTTAATATTGGATGCAAGAGTTAAGGAAATCCAAAGTCAGAATCTTATGATTGGGGAGTCCACTTAACATATCAACGAGCAGGAAACCCAAATGTGGGAAAGACCTACCATCCTAAATATCTTTAAATAGCCTACCAACCATTATTGGGGTTATTAAAATGGGAATATGGATCATTCCCACTAGAATGTTGTGGAAACTGGTCATTCTGTTTTAAATGGTGAATCCCATTGGGACATGATAAAATCGTGGGAGACATAGTAAAATTAATTTATAATTTATCATAAAAACTAATCAAGAAAGTACAAAATATATGCGCTCTTAATTTCAGATTAAAAATGAAAAGCCCATAACCACAGATTTTATTCCATCAATTTTGGGTAAAGAAAACATCATCAGTGGAAGTAACTTCCAAGAATGGTTTAGACACCTTTGGGTTATCCTACACCATGAACGAAATTTTTACAAGCTAGAGTCAGCATTACCAAATCTTCCTTCCAATGAGGTGAGTGATGAGGATTTCCTGGTCTATGAGAAATATATGAATGATGTGGTCAACATTCAATTCTTGATGCTATCATCAATGTCTAGTGATCTCATGAAGTCTCACGAAAACATGGATGCTTGTAGCTTGATCAAGAACATATTTGGTCATTACCAAGAGAGAGAAACACATCAATGGTTTGATATCTCCAAGGAAGTCATTCAAAGTATTCATGGAAAGGGTTACTGAACTAGGCCTCATGTATTCATTCTCATTGTCTACATTGAGCGCCAAGAGGTTCTAGGGATTAAAATCCCAAAAAAACTGGGCACTGATCTCATTCCTTCATCAGTCCTTTAGAGCCCCTATATATTTGATGTTAATTTCAATATGTACGACATTGAGAATCCTCTATCTGATCTTCTTATCCTCATTATCCAAGTGAAATAATATATGAATCGCGAAAATAATTCTGTTCGTATGGTGAATAAATGAAAAGGGGAGGTGAAGATCATTAAGTCCTAAGCTACTTCACGAACTTCTTTGAAAAGGAAGATAAAAGGTGGGGAAAGGAATAGGAGGTTGTTTGTTTCACATATTGAATGATGGGACACTAGAAGAAAAACATCACCCAATCAGAAAAATCAAGGGTAAGTTTTAGGTGCGTTTTTTATTGAGTTATATTTA
Organism: Viscum album; assembly: GCA_963277665.1. Lineage (NCBI taxonomy): Eukaryota > Viridiplantae > Streptophyta > Magnoliopsida > Santalales > Viscaceae > Viscum > Viscum album. Next base: position 497,338,660 of record OY728120.1, read on the forward strand.
TCTCTCTCTACAAATTGGGTATTGGATACAACTTTCTGTGATTATATATAAATTCAAATATAGGAACCTAAATGATTACTCAAAATTGGCTGAGGGGTGGTCGATATTCGAGCAGCCAACTGAGCTAGAATTGCTACTGTAGTGGTCAGGGACTACCACCTCGTGTTTCCAGTAGGGATGATCTTAGTATTAAATGGTTCTTTTTTATGTACCATATGTATCCAAAAACATAATTTATTTATCCATACTAGATACATATATATATTTTTTCTTGTTTCGAAATTAATGTTTCTTATTTTATAATGATATCATTTTGGTTAGGGAACATTTATACAATGGTCACTATGTGTTGGGTTAATCAAACCAAGTAATGGAAATCGATAACAAAGATGCCTCACATGAATCATAACACACCAAACATTGGCATCTCCAACATGGTATTTTAAATGAGGAATGCTTAACAATGTTACATCAATATGGATACTTAGATTCCTTCAAACTAGAAGCACTTGGTCTATGTCACCAGTGTTTATAAGGAAAAATGACCAAAGCACCATTTAGTGGGAAAGGTGAAAGGGCCAAAATGATTCCAAAATTGGTTCATACCAATGTGTGTGGACCATTTACAGTTGAAGCAAGGAGTGGGTAGTCATAGATCATAACATTTACTGATGATTTTAGAAGATATGTATATATATACTTACTGATGTATAAGTTAGATTCTTTTGATAAGTTCAATGAATAAAAGAATGATATTGAGAACTAACTTGGTATGACGATTATGGAAATATGCTAAGACCATGGGGGAGAGTTTTTAATCAAGACTTCATTGATTACTAAAAGGATTTTGGGATCTTATCCCAACTCACTCCTCCTTACACCCTGTCAATGGAATGGTGTTTATGAAAGGGGGAACCACAGCTTGTTGGACATGGTGATATTAGTGAAGAGTCGTGAGATTCCACCATTATGCTTTTGGGGATACGTGTTACAAATAGTAGTTCCCAAACTAAACTAAGTACAAACTAAATATATATGTTTTATTCCATATGAGTCTTTTAGTGCGAGAAAATCCATGTTATCAGACATACATATGTGGGGCAGTGAATCATTTGTTAAGGTCACTATAGATAATAAACATTCAACCAGAGGCACAATGTGTACCTTTTTAGGATACCCCAAGGAAACAAGGATATTTTAACTATATTACCACTTATAAAAAGAGGATATAGTTGAAAGACATTCCAAATGACTTGATATGGATAACATATCTAAATGAGATAGTGGGAGTGATATTGACTTTGATGAAATCGAGGCTCAAGGTATACATGAGTTAGTACAGGGGAAGATTCCAGAAAAGCCTCATGGATGAATGATGTGTTCAAGAGACACAATTACTATGTAGGTGTACAAGAGTGGTTATAGAAATAGAATGGTATGGTTTTATAGATACTCAGTATGGTGACTCCTTATTTGTTGATAATAATGTTCCTTTAACCTACAAGGAAGCAGTAAGTGGAACAAGCATCGCCATGTGGCAAGAAGCCTTGAATTCGAAAATGGATTCCATGTACCAAAACCAAATATGTATTTGGGTATATAATCTAGTTGATGTAAAGTCTTTTGATTAAAAATTGGTATTCAAGAAGAAAATGGACATATAAGTACAAATTGGTACTTATAAGGAATGACATGTTGGAAAACGGTTTAAAATAATCAAGGAATTGCCTATAATGACAAATTTTCACCAGTTTCAATGTTGTAATCCATAAAAATTCTATTTCACACTAATTATTACCATGACTATGAGATTTGGTAAATGTATTTCAATACATCCCTCCATTACAGGAACCCTCAAGAATATGTCTACATGACACAACCTAAAGGTTTTGTGAATCTAAAGGATGTTATTATGGAATGCATGTTGTTCAAATCCATTTATAGATTAATGAAAGCATCCAGGTCATGGAACATCCATTTTGATGAATCCAAAACATAATTTGTTTTTATCAAGAATGAATGTGAGCCCTTAGTCTACAAAAAATTTTGTTGGAGAGAAGTCATTTTCATAATAGTATATGTTGATGACATATTACTTATTGGAAATGATATACATGTCTTATGGTAGGTTAAGTCATGGTTGAATCAATTCTTCTCCAATAAGGAATTACGAGAGGTAGAATATATTCATGGGATCAAGATCATACTTGATAGATCCAACAGATTTCTAGGACTAAGTCAAATTACATTCATTAACAATATACTAAAGAGATTCATTACGGAACAATCCAAGAAGAGATTGTTGCCAGCGTCACATGTTACTGATCATTCTATGAAAATGTTTCCTTAAACACATGAATAAATGGAAAGAATGGCATGTAATCCATACACTTCAGTAGTTGGGTCAGTCAAGTATTCCATGATGTGTACTTGGCTAGACGTTGCCTACACATTTAGTGTGGTATGAAGATATCAAGCTGACCCAGGTGATCGCTATTCGATGGCTGTCAAGACTATCCTTATGTATCTAAGGCATACTAAGGATATGATCCAGGTTTATGGAGGAGATGAGTAACTAATCACATGAAGATATGCAGATTCTAGTTTCCAAACAGATTGGGATGACATGAATTCTCAAACATGATACATCTTCACATTGAATGGAGGTGATGTCAGCTAGAAGTGCTCATAACATATTGTGGTAAAATATTCTAATGAAGATTCTGAGTATATAATAGCTTCTGAAGAATCTAAAGAAGCAACATTGATATGAATATTCATCCATGATCTTGATGTATTACCTTGAAGTATAGTTCCCATCACACTCTATTGGTATAATACTACATCATTGGCTCTTACAAAGGAGCCAAGGTCACATCAGGTGACTAAAAGCATACATTGAAAGAATCATATCATGGAATAATTTTCTTAATGAGGTGAATTTATAGTGAGCATATTTCCATGGAGGACAACATGGTAGACCCCATGTCTAAATTCTTGACTCAACAGAAACATGATCATCATGTGGGGTCTAAGAGACTGAAAGTTGTAGGCAGTTGGATCATGTCTAAGTGGGAGTTTTTTAGAGTTACTATCCTAGAACCAATTTTTCGTACATTGATTACATGGATATTTAATGTATTTCAATATTAAACATATTATTACAAATTTTTAATTGTTTTTTATGACAAAGATTTAATAATGTCTTGGAGAATTTGTGGCATTGATATTTTCATGTCAGTCCCTCGCTATGATTAAAACCATGAAATGATATAAAAATAATTAAGTTATGTTCTATGTTTGGATGAAATACTATGATGGTACACATTGTATATAGACCACCAGGTGTGAATACTAATAAGAAGATGAGACTTCCACTCATGAAGTTCATGCTTGGTAATCTCCATGGATGGAGAGTTTGAGAATAGACCCACCAGTATGAATTCTTCATGTTTTTGTGTCATCTAATATTCCAATATCTGAGCATGTGTAATGATCTTTAGATATTAAGATTATTATTAACAAGTTTCATGACTCATGAACTTCGATTTAATGATTAAATCAATCATTCCAATTATTGGTAGTATGTATGGTATGTTGGGTGAGTCACGAGTGGCATATTATTAATGGATAAGTCAAATAAGGATTTTCCACTTCCATTTATGGATTTTTATGTCTCACCCATTTATTGAAGTAGAATCGTGACACAATAATCCATATCTATCGAGTAACAATGAGTTTATATCAGGTAGTTAAATAATGGTGTATCAAGCATATAGGTTAATGAAACTGTCAGGAAATCTTCGTGATGAGATATTGAGATAGAGGGATTATAATACACAGTGAGTATTCATATGCGGATTTCATTATTTTGTCATTATGTTCTCTAGATTAGGTTCCATGAAACATTTCTAGACTGTAATCTTTGAATTTAGACAATAACACCTAATGAAAATGAGAAATAATAATAGTGGGTAAGACAATAAGGGTCTATTGTGGTCTGGATTAAATTCTATGTGAATTTAATTAATAGAATAAATATTATTCTCAAGACCATGGAATAATTCTATTCCAATTAAAATGATCACCAAAATTAAATAAATATTTATTCACAGAATTTTGAGTAAAATATATTTATTTTTTCATCAGTCATTTAATAATTTTTTTATTAGTTTGTAAATGAAATATTTATATATGAGAATAAAGTATTTATTTATTTATTAGAGTGTTCAATAAATGTAAGAGGAGTTTAGGAAGACCAAGGTGGTCCAATAGTAAAATATTTATTTATATGTTAGATAATAATTATTTAAATAGTTTTCCTAATTTAAAATAATAATAACACTGCTATTATTTTGTGACAAGGAATTTTAAATTGTAATTCCTTAATCTACATGTTCGAACACCAAAAATAATGGTGAAATATTGCGATTAAGAGCATTGGTTTTCTATAAGGTGATGAATGCATTAAATTTCAATTATGAAATCAAATATTGTATCTGAAGTCCCTTCTTGAAAATATACAGGTACGTCTACTTTTTCAAGTATGGAATTTCTGGTGGATTGAGAATTGTGGAGCCAAAACTATTTCTCTCTTGAATCCTATCCTTCCTCTCTCAATAAAGAGTGAAATTCTTCATGACCAAATAATAGGTGACCAAGAACGACCGATGTAAGAAAATCCCTTCACAGTGCTATCACCCGGAGAACAAGTGTTGTTGATCAGATGCCATTGAGGCATGTGTAGATCACCGCTAGAGGGATTCTAGAACGAATTCTGGAAATCACAATGAGACAACACAGAAACGGTCATTATGGATGGTCACCATTATCAATGAATAATTTATCGAAGATCCAAGTTTTATTTTCATTATAAAATTAATTCAATTAATATTAAACATGATGTGAATGACCCATTCTCCCTTGGATCTAGTGGATTTATTCTTTTGTCTAAATATTTGATTTTAATCCATGGATATTGGCATATATTGACGTAATGATCCTAGATTAGTCATCAATTATGGAAAAATTAAATATAGGCCTCACCAAACTCTTCACTTCTATTGCGTCCAGATCATTCCATGTATCATTTTGACGTCAGACTGATTCATACTTTCTATAATGGAATTATGAATCGATGTCATAAAATATAAAAAAAATATGCGTGCATTTTATTTTTATTTAGTGATTGGTATTTTTTGATATAAACTATTAATTTTAAATTGATAGCATCCAAATTCACTCATAATAGTCTGATCGTGCTCTGAATTGAGGTCTATTTATTTTCTACATGCCTAAAATTATTTATGGATCATTTCCCTAAAGTATCAAAATAATTAGAATATGTTTGCTCGGTTATGAGTATGTCATTTGTACCTTTCACTAAAATTAATGTGAATTTTAAATAAAAAGAAACAATTATATTCATAATGGTCATACCATGTGTTGGATTGAAGTGTGGTTGATTCCTACATGTTATAATGTCTCAAAACATTCCCAACATTCAACGTTTTAATGATTCCATTGACTTTCTATTTTTAAATTCCTGCACAACATATAGATTCTATGTTCTTAAAGAAAAAAATAGTAAATGAAAATAGAAAGTGTGGAATAATTTTTAGAAAGAATCATTTTTTCTCTTTTGTGGCTAGTTGTAGATAGTTGAATGCAAAATATGAATTCCCAAATGATCTGTAAAAATAAAAAAATAAGTATTAGATAAAAATTATAATGAAATTAACATGAAATAGCATATAAAATGATATAAATATTAATTAAATAAGTAGTAAGAATTTACCATTTCCTTAAGGTTGTATGCAATCTTGAAGAATTTCATTATTTTGATTATCTCAGTTGCGGCTCAAACAAAATAATCCAATCTTATAAGAAAAAAAAATTAGTATACGAGTTATACTGAAATTATATAAATTAATCATAAATATGAAAAAATAAATTTATTCTATGGATAATGATATTACTCTACAAACATTTTTGACCACAGGGATATGGTGACGGTAATGTAAGAATGTGGATAAAAATGAAAATTGATCTTGCCAAAAAATAAATCAATGAGTGAGGGGATGAGAATAATTTCTCCACTATGGTTGGGGTTATCCTCTGAATTTATTAAGAGGTTAAATTTATAGACAAATTTCATTCCCATCAGCTCCTCTCCCAAACATTTATCATTTCATTTTTTTGTTTGACACACAGCCTCTATATCTTGTGGACATGTACCTATATGGCTTGAAATACTCTAAAAAGTATTATTCCATTGGTTGAATAACGTATAGAGTAATAAAGGAATCATAAACTAGATGTGGGATGGCCCCCAAGGAAATAAAATTCAATAATATTTGTTTTGGAGATGATGGTGATAGGGATTAAAATTATACTTCATCATGTTTTCCAAAATGGGAAATGACTACCATTTGTAATAATTGCACCTTTGGAACTAGTTATTTATTCAATGCCTCCATAACCACAAACTCATTCATGAGAAAAACTTCACACAACTAGATAAATGATATAGTGAATGGTGAGAATGAAATAGAGAGTGTAGAGATAGAAGAATAAAAATACAAAACTTCAGTGCTGCGCAAACTGGGGGTATTAGGTTGCTATAGTGAATTTTCATTTGAAGAGTGTATGATACTAAAATTAAATTATTTGATTTGACATGTTGGTACAATTAATAATTAATTACTTTCACTATTATCCTTGAATTTATCTAGGATGATTCAAATTAAACTTCAAAAAAATAATTAGTTGAAGATTTTGTTTATAATTTTTTTTGATAAAACATGGGTTTTAAGAGGTTTTAATTTAATAAAAAAAATTATAGGGTTTTATATGATTTTAAAAATAGTTCTATAGAGGTTTGTTCTTCATTCACAATTATCTCTGTATAAAATAAAAAAGAATGGGGTTCATACCTTCCACCATCAAAAACTATAAAATGGTGGTCACTCCTTTATCGATACATTGATAAATAAAGTGAATCTACCTAAATATTATAAGATATATATATATATTAGTAAAATTATTTGAATATATTTATATATATGTATATTATCTATATTATTTAAATTAATTTAAATATATAATATATTAATCGATATATATATATATACAGATATATATATATATGTATTTGTATACAAGTATTTTTTTCTAATGAATCTAAAAAACTATTAATAATAATTTTAAAATTATATTAATTATAAATGTTTATTGTTCTATGTAATTGTGTATAAAATATAATTATTGAAATTTTGGATTGTTTATTTGTTTCAAAAAAATGAATATATAGTTACCTAATTTTAGTATTTTAAAAGTAAAATGAGATAGAAATATTTTATAAGTTATTTATGTAAATATAATATTATTATCAATAAATTGTATATATAGACCTAAAATGTATATATATACCTAAAAATAATTTCTAATATGTATAATTTGATAACATTCATCTATTACATGGATCAAATGAACTATCCAACAAAGGATTCTTGGTAGGACATATAATATTAATTGACACATCCTTGGGATTTTAGAGAGGTCCATAAAGAAGATTGGATAAAAAAATAAAAAAATAAAATTTTGAGCAATATATATAACTCATATAGCCGAATATCACAACAAATTAAAATATATACAACCCTATATTAATATTGAAAATAGGGATACATTAAAAATAAATAAATATGGGATAACTCATACTAAGATTCCACATAAAATAAAACAACACAATTATGAGGAAATAAATTTTTAGGAAAAAACCTGACACCAAAATATTATAACACAATTAAAGTCAATAAATTCCCTTACATAAATTGCTTAAAATCAACTTCAGTTATTTCTTTTCACCATCATCAGAAAATGAATTGGTTTGAAAAATCGAATTTTATCATTATGTTATGTTTTTTATATCAAAAAACACTACAATTTATACTTCCAAATAAATATTTGTTTAATTGGTTCAACTACGAACCACAGGTGATTCTCTAAGAATTCAAAAAAGTCATAAAATAAATCTTGATGAAGTATCTAGCGTATAATTTTAGAAATAAAAGGAAATTTATTTCAAAAAACAATTAAAAAATACCAAAATGGGATATCAAAAATAGCTATCAAGCATAAAATAGATCTTAAAGAAAATAAAAATAGTATACAACAACTGGAGAACAAATACAGAAATAATATCAGAACCTACAAGGGAAAATCGGAAACCCTAGGATCCCAATCTCAAAAAAATAATGAAATAGAATTGGAACCTAAAAATGAAAACAAATTCCAACCTCACAATTTTGAAGAGAATCAGAGACCCTCGAATATATATGTTTATTTTTCCTTATGAAACCCTAACTGCAATTGAACCTAAAAAGTCAAATGTTGTTTGAGTTACTATAGACAGTGGGTTTTTGTGATTCAAGTGGGTTTTTTGATTAAATATTATATTCAATGAGGAGGAGTTCCAAAATTGGTTGGATTATGTAGTAATATTATGATATCATGACAGTTTTGAAATATGATAGGTATTCTATTTAGAACAGGACACATTTATCAGCGTTTTTAAAAAATCGCCCATAAAGATTACTTTTATCTGCAAATTGTATTTATGTTCTGATAAATTACTCCATTATCAGTGTTAATAATATACTGCTGATAGAGGGTAAAATTTATCAATTCAAAAAATAAAGCACTAATAAAGGGTACCCTTTATCAGCTCTAAAAATAATGAACTGATAAAGGATACCTTTATCAGCGCTATAAGAACACTAATAAAGGGTAAAATTTATCATCACTTTCTTTAGTATTGATAAAAATGTCATTTATCAGCTCTTTTTTCGAGTGTTGATAAATACCGGTCATGTTAAATTACAGTTTTGTAGTAGTACAATGAGAAATCCAACCTAGGCCTAGATGTGACTTGATAATGGATAATTTTTATGAAATCATAAGGATCAATCCTTCAATCAATAATTGAATTATGATAACATTCATATTTAATGAGGTAGAATACATGTTATGTGGATAAATTGTATCCTTTTATCAGAAAGTATATGTATATAATGTGTGATTTTCTAACCCCTTTAGGGCATTTTTCATTAATTTTCAATTATGGATTTAGAAGAAATAAAAAATATTTTTGGAACCCTGGTTATCTATGATAGTGATTTATGATGTGTTGTGTTTATTTTCAATTTTCATACACCAACCCCAAAAACCCCATTTTCTACGCAGTCAATAATTTCTCGGACATATTCAAGGTGTTTTCCCTATCACCCTGGGATATAAACTAGTGTCAGGGCATTCGAAAAACATCAATGGTAATGATTTCACCCCCTTTTATAGAAAAATATGCTCATCCAAATTGAAACATCTAATAAATGTAAGATACATAAATAAAATGATTCGACTTGATATATAACAATAACAAATTTTAATATCGCATACATAAGAAAAAAATAACATCAATGAAAAAAAATCCCACAAATCATAATGGCTAAATACGTAGTGTGTATATATACGACCCAAAAAGGGAAATAAAAAAATGGTTACCCATAATATCTATATAAACCTTAGTCACTCTCCATATCCCAAGATAACTATCCTTTATAACCCATACCCAAACACAAGGGATACAAATTAAATATCCCCATAAATAAACCATAATAACTATAAACACTAGATGGTGAATGAATTGGGTGGGTGAAATATTTCCAATTTGGTAAGAACGACCAATTTTTTATAGTTACTTACTAATGAAATTATAAATTTTCTATTTAGATTTATTATTGAAAAATATATATTTTCAATTCACAAGTACACACAAACTAATATCCTATTCTACCATTTCAAAAAATATATATTTATTTTCCATAAATGATAAAAATCTCTCAAAAAACATTTCTCATGCCTCAAACCTAGTTCTAAAAAATTATCAACAATTTTTATAATATAAGTAAGTTCAATAGAAACCCTATTTCTATATACTTTTTAAACAATTAAATTGGAATCTTTTTTAGAAATTATTAAACTAGTTAAAAACCTATTTCCACTTACCAAATTATTCTTATTGATTGATTTTTATTTCGCTCAACATAGCTTCATAAATACCCTTTCAAAATAATTTTAATACCCAATTGTAATGTGAAAAAAATAAACCATAACTAAAAGAAGATTAAATTTACATTGCATAAGAAATAAATCATATGAACCAAATTAGTCAATTAGAAAAATTGTTCCCTAAACCAATAAACAATTAGGGGATAAAATCAAATTGAGATATAAAATCCCCTAAAATCATCCTAAAAACTACCATTGAATGATGTAAATTTTACTAGGAATAAATTATATAGATATGGAGAGTGTGATGTGGAACCTAGAATGGGAAGATAGAATATGTCATGTCTCAGAAAGCCAATATAACTTACTTGGATGTATCTAAATACAAGAGCTCAAAAGAAATTATTGTTCCATTTTAATATGTTTAAAAAACATCTTGTTAGTTTTATATGTGCAAAAGAGTCCTTGCCATAGGGAACACACTCAACAATATGGCTCAGACTTATCTGGATGCCAACATTTTTACTTCTACTTCACATAAGAATCCATAAACTCATGTGAGAAATCATATGAATCTATATATCTAAAATAAGAAATCATATATCACCACAAATTCCCCCAAAATAGAAATCCAATTTCATATTTAACTTACATAAAATGAAATATATATCATTCATATTATCCATGATATCATCAAGAGATAAAAAAGTCTACCTCAAGGGTCACAATTCCATTAGGGGGCTAAATAGGGTCTTCCAAATAGACCCACAAAATTTATAAACCCTTAAAAATTATAAACAAGACATTATTATATGGAACTATGATTAAATTTCATTTCATAATGGTTTGTATTAAAAATACCATACATTATTAAAAAATTATCCCCTAAATCCATTTATAAAAATATTTTCTCAGTATAATCCACCCAAAACCATTTAGACCAATTAAATTCTGGGTCAGTTCATTTTTCATTAAAAATACACAGTAACATAAACCCAATATTAAATTGAAATCATGAACCAAATGGTTTCATGGAATTTTAAAATTCTACACTCTATTAATAAAAATTCTTTTAACATTTTAAAACAATTGTAATTTTAGTTACCACTTGAAATGCCAAGACAAAACCTTATGAGAACATATGATCTATCTAGAACAAATTTTAAAATATATCAAATCCTCCAAATATAAATGTTCATTAATAATTAAGTCATTTAAAACTAATAATCACTCTGTAGATTTTCCATTAAAGAAATATAAAAAACACCTACTATAGTTCAATGAAAATCAAGATAATAGTCATCTCCTATGATGATGGATACTGTAAGAAGAAATAAGAGAATTAAGAAAACCCTAAGTAGAAAAATCCCCATGAAATAGTAACCCAAACCCCTAAAATAAAATAAAATGGATATTAGTACTCCTCAAGAATAAGTAATATAAAGTATTAATGAAATGGGTATGATAATGACGAAGAATAAATAAATTACCTTTTATAATTCCATTTGAAAATTGGTTGGAGAGGCCTTGAAAAAGAAGGGATGGTTGGGAGGGATCTCTATAGTGAGTGATTTTCTTGAATAAATGGGAGGTAGAGGGAAATATTTCTATAGGGATTTTAAATTAAAAGGGTTAAAACTCAAAACAACACTTTCAAGTGATTCTGGGTAGTTCAAAAATTAATTTGTACAGTTTGGAAAACCATGTGCTAACCATGCACTTGAAACTACCTAAGAAAAATACCCCATAGGGATTGTATTAAGAAACTATTTATAGTTTTCAAAATCATGTTAAATAATTGAGCTTTAAAAAAACTAATGCAACGGTAAGGAACATTCCTTCTCCATGAAATCTATCAACTTATGCACTAACTGTGTAAGAAAAATAACACAATTTCTAAATGAATTACATGCAATAAAGATAGAAGAGTCATGTAATATAAGTCACATAGATTCTCATAAAAATATCTCCTTTAATCATGTACTATAATAAAATTTTTAGAATATTAAAACATAAAACTTAAAGTAATAAAAATATCAATTTCTACATAATTAATTAAAATAATTCATATAATGTCAATCATATATTGGTACAGGGTGATTCAATCACACAGTCGTGCAACTTATTTCCTCTATAATGTCCTTATTAAAATTTATGATAACCAAAATGATTCAAAACCACTCTCTATGGAATGTGAAGAGATGGATGGAGAAAACTATAAAGGATCTATGTAATGAAACTCTATGCCACTGACTATTTAGAAAAACAAAACCTCCATGCCAACAAACCATGATAAGTCTCAAAGAAAATTAAAATCACATTTATCGATGAAAGACCCAAAGGATTTAGAGACAGAGGATGGGTCTCCCATCTATTTATAAATTCTATAAATTATATAACATTAGGATAACCCACCCCAATAAATAAGCATAAACTATGAAAATAAATATCCTAGAATACCTAAGGAACACATAAGAATCACCCAAGAAAATAAATTCACAACTCCTTAAAGGAAGACCAATATCAAAGAACTAAATATGCACTATGAGAAATAAATAATTATGATTATAATTAATTACACCCATAATGGAAACCCCATAATCATGTAACTATAACAAATAAACTGGGAGATCGACCCACTTCATCATACGATAGGGTGAACAACTACCTCAATCATGAAAGAACATCCAATAGTAAACCCCACAAATCTAGAAGAAGTGATTTCCCAACTGATTGAATTTTACAATCATCCTATTTCTATAATCACAAAATTAAATGTCACCCATACTCCACCCTATGAAGAAATGACCTGAAAATTTCAAAAACATGAGAAGATATTGACATACCACAAATAGGGAATCCAAAATTGTGAAACATACTCCAATACCTAAAAACCTAATACCATCTAAAGGATATAGAAGGCTTACCCAATGATTCCAAATCCATCCCTAACAAGAAGTGAAATACCCCAGAGTCACAAATATATACCGAAATGAGATTTCTGAAATAAGAAACCATGAAATTATATCCCAAGATATCCCAATAAAACACCCACAAAGATTCACTACCAAAGACCCGACCGTAAAATGAATTAACCGGGGGGAAACTCTCAATGCCATATAAGAATATTTCAAAATTGAGGATGGGAAGTTACCCTATATTACGTAGGGAACAAATGGATTTTTAGATCAATGAATTAGTGTAATTATGGGAAGGTCTAAGAAAAAAAATCAATTATTGAAAATAGATGAAACAAAACAAGGAAAACACTAAGGGAAAACACCCTATATTCTATCAAGATAGCTCGTGCAACTGTATATAAAATAACATGATGCATAAATTTCAACACATTCATATCTATAAAATCAAATTTAACTTTACCTTAATCTTAATGAAAATCCAAAAAACACCAAATTCAAATTCAAAAAAGTATTCAAATATTAAAACAGAAGCATATAATAACATTTTAAAAATTAGTTTTCTATTTTCAAAAATAAAATCCATTTAAACTATAAAACTATTGATCTTTATAACATTATATATTCATAAAACACAATAGAAAAATCAATTGAGTTCAAATACATTTTTTATATTCAAAAACACCTCAAAAATTCCAATTTGAAATGGATCAACCATTTAAAATAGTTTAGTTAAATGTTTCTTGAAACATGCCCTTTGTTTGACTTAATCCATAAGCCAATGACAAAAACAAAATGGAAAAGTCCATTAATCCATTCCCCAGTCTCATCCCTTGGAAGGGGGGTTATCAAAAATCTATAAAAATGAAGGCCCTCAAGCCATTCAGGCAGGTAAAATAATATCATCATAATTATAGAAATAAATGGGTGAAAATATTCGCATTTGAAGAAAATAAATTGTGAATTTTTTAGATGCATGGACATGTAAACCATTCACAAACCGAGCAGCATGAAATATCATGGTCACAAAGTGATTGCATACAACCACCGCACATTTTACCAGACCATCTACTCTAACTATTTATCCTTGTTTTATTTAGAACATTCACATTTGAAACTAATAACAACCATTTAAATCATCTATACAATCAAATGTGATCAATTCATTACGAAAATGAATCAATATTCATCAATTATATTCAAAACATAAAACAAAATTATGTCCCCAACCAAAAAAATCACATAGAAACATTATGATCAATGTGGTGAAGAGATGTCCAATAACATTCCCACACCCTCTAAAAACTCCTTGAATGATCCTAGTCACTGTACTAAATATAAAAACTAAAATTTACCAGAGGTAATTCTCTGAAAAAAAATTTTTAAGAAGAAACCTTGGCCTATCAATAACCATTTACTATGAGGCAGTTTGAAACATGATCCAGGTTCATTCCTAGTATCCTCTAGATAGAAATGAGTTCCAGGGTCTTAGAATAATTTCCATGAGAAATATTTCAGGCATATTATATATTAAAAGAGCTCATCCAAAATGAAAAATCCAATTAGAGTAAAAAAAATAAATAAATGGAGACAACAGGAGACCAAGAAGACACTTATGAAAACCGAACATAAATGAACAAACATAAACTCCTCGAAGCAGAAAGACTAAATACAGAGTCACTACCACTAGATGGGGTAATGGCTGCACTAGGTTTTATCAGCACTAAGTAGAAACCACTGATAAAGGGTGGGGGTGGTGTTATCTACACTATTAAATATACTGTTTATTAGTGGAAAAAAAGCATTGATAAGGTGGTACCCTTTATTAGAGCTCTCTTTAGCACTGATAAAGGAAATATTTATCAGCACTAAATTTACCATTGATAAAAGTTTTTAATAAAATATATTTTTAATTTATATAAAATTATTATATTTCTATTAAAAAATGATTTTTATTGGAATGCATTAAATAAAAAATGCATGTTTATAGTTAATATACATTTTTTAATAATTCAAATTTATATATAATGTTTTATAAAATATGTTTGTACGATTATAATTTAATATATATATATATATATATTTACATAATTAAAAGATAATAAAAATTTCATTAAATAATTAATCTATTTATTACAATAATTAGATTTATTAAATTTATTAGATTGATTACATTTATTATATTCATTATATTTGTTTTATTTATTATATATTTATTATATATATTATATATACATTATTTATAATTAATATATTTGTTAGATTAAATAGATTTATTATATTTATTATATTTATTTTATTCATTAGATTAATTACTGTTATTAGATTCATTATAGTAATTTTAAATATTTATTTTATTTAATTTATAATTAATATTTATATAAATTCATTTCAAATATATATATTTATATTATAATTATTAAATATATATGTGTTTATAAGGAATTTGGTCAATAAATATCTTGACAGATCATTTGGGCGTATATGTTATGTATCATCACAAATGATCACTAATAAATTAAACACTTCCTATTATTTATGATGTCCTCTGATGGCTCGTTTTTTATTATGTATATTTTATTAATAGGTATATATGATTAATACATGTTACCCATATATAATATTATGTTCTAAAAAATACTTATAAAATTACATTAAATATATTTAAATAATAAATATATTTATTATATATATAATTATTAAATTTTATTTATATATATATATACCATTTAAATATATTCATTTTTAATTATAACTCTATGTATATTTAAAATATTATAAAATTACAAAAATACATATATTATAATTTTTTAAATATATATATAAATATTAATATATTAATATTTATATAAAAATATTTTTACATTTATTTATTTATAGTTATATTTATAACTATAAATAAATATATATCTATAAATAATAATAAGATTAGAAGAAATATTTTTAGGATAATGCATATAATGTAATAAATATATGATTAAATAAATATATTTATAAATAAATACAAATATTTATAAATATGTTTCTAAATAAATGTAGACATATTTAAATAATAAAAAATTTATTATAAATATGTAAATTATATATATTTATAAAATTATAAATATATTTATTATAATTTTTTAATTATAAATAAATATATTTAAACTTAAAAAAAAATTATTTATTTATTTTAATTCAAAATTAGAAATAAATAAAGGTTTCTTTAGTAATTATAATTACAAATAAAAATATATTTATTTAAATAATTATAAAATTATAATAAATATATTAATTAAATAATAAATACTATAAATATAAATTTACTATAAATTTATATTTATTTAAATAAATAAATACATTTCATATATAATTATAATTAAAAATATATAAAAAATAATTTAAATTATTATAAAATTAGAAGAAATATAGTTATATATATTTATAATTTTATAAAGATATATATATAATTAAAATATATATCATATATATTTCTAATATTAAAAATATATTAAGTATATTTCTTATAAATTTATTACTATTTAAATAATAATTTGATAAATATAAATATATATATATAGTTACAATTATAAATAAATAAATATTTATTTTTCATATATAAAATATTTCAAATATATATAATAAGAATATAAACTAGTAACATTGTATCTTTATCAGTGCTTTTTTAGCACTGATAAAGACCTATGATTATCAGCGTTAAAAATCACTTATAAAATTAGTATTTTTTAGAGCTACATTCTTTGCACTGATGACATATTTTTTCAGCAGTTTCTATTTTAGCACAAACAAAAATACCTTTATCATCACATTTTAGCTAGTTCAGATAACGGTTCACCTGGATTTATATGAAAACCCAAAATTTTCCCTCCTTCCTCTCACCACTCAATCTCTCCTGGAACCTGATTGACGTTGCCATGTCTCATTCTCCTATTCCTACCCCTTCTCCTCTCATTTCACCACTCCTACTCCATGAGACAAACCTCCACTGTTTGCTTCTCCTCTATCATGAACCAGAATGTCATGTGCTTCTCTTCTGCCACGTGCCACACATCTGTCATGCACAAATCAAACTATTTTGCACCACTCTTTTACCGCATGTCCAACATATATCCTTCACCAAACCTCCTTCATACGCCTCTCCTCTACTACACACCTATCCTCTTCTTGTGTATCTCTTTTATCTTGTGCCTCTCCTCCGTCAGAGGATTCCGCCATGCGCCTCTCCTTCGTCGTAAACTCACTTTTTCCACATGCTGAACCACACTTCTGTGATCAGTTCTCTCATGTTTTTCATCTAGTTTATCAAGTTAACGTGTAATTATAGTTGGATATAGATGGTATGGTGTGAATTGTATGGGCTAATTACCGAGTTGAAAATTATGGTCATTGGTGGTCCTTGTTTGCACACTAAATGAATTTCATATTTGTTTGGGTTCCTCTTCATATTTTTTTCTTTTACTCTGTGTGAAAAAGTTGTGGATTTGAGGTGTGATTCCACTAGAGCATAGTGTAATTTCTTTTTAATGATGATGATTTTTTCGTTTGGGGTTGAGTAGTATGTCACTAGACCTATTTATGTTTTCTCCATTAATGTAGACAATTTTTAACTTCAGTTTCGGCTGAGTGAGGTAGCTGTTTCATTGGACATAACATGTAATACATGTTTTAAATTTCTTGATGTTTTTGAATGAGTTCTTATGAAATTATTATCCTTTTGATGACATTTTTTGGTTCAAATTTTCTTGAAAATAGTTTAAATACTTGGAATAGACTTATGTGATTTGCCAAGAGTTTTTTAAAAGGTGCGAGTGGATTTCTAAAAGAATTTAAATATTCTTAATGTTTGGCCATAAATTTTTTCCTTTAATGTTAATATGAGATCTTTTAATGTCATTTTTGTGAATTGAATTGAATTAATGTTAAAACTATTTAAATTGTTTACAGACTATTAACACTCTTGGTGGATTAAGATGTTTTCCAATTGAAATTTAATCTTACTAAAAGGTTTTTTATCACATATTTCCTTTACAAATAAAAGGGTTTACTATTTTTAAAATTTATTTATAGAAAATGGTTGGGTTTCCAAATGGGATTTCATATTCATTTTGTTAAATGTTTTTTGGATTAAATTTGAAAATTTATCAACAAATGGGGTGAAAATGGATTGGAATCTCGAGCACATTTGTAAAATGCTAGTTGGAAATTTAATGGAAGTTATATTATAAATATGGGAGACCCTCAAATGAGCTCTATGCATTTATTTATCATTTTTGGGATTGTGACCGCACTTGGTATTCATTATATTCATCTACTTACTATGAATCTTATAAAAGGATACGAAGGGGTTTGTTTCTTATGATGGTGTAATATGTGTGCTGAGGTTAAAATTCAAATTATTGAAATTATATTTATGTGATTATCTAGTATTTCTTTGGATGCTCACATCTAGTATTTAAATTCCTTGGGTGAACTAGGATACTTGTAGGGATCCAGATAAATGAAATTCCTTTTGTGGAGTGCACTGCCGAGTGCAATGACGCAGTTAGATTGACTGAGTTTATGAGATGTTTTAGTGTCCCTAGATTGTACTCTAAGGGAATATGGATTCATATCATCCCCTAATCATGATAGATCCTAGTGAGTTGTATAAGACTACATGCATAAGAAATGATAAATAGTATCAACCTAGGTTCCTCATCTCTAATTCAGGATCCAAATACATGAGTCCTAGGATGTTACACATGATGGTGACATCAATCTTAGGACACCTTTGAGGATTTACATTCCCATCTGGATTGTATACCCTTAGTTTTTATATTATATGGAATATTTTTTGGTGGTTTTATTGATTATTTCCTTATTGCCTATGTGTGATAATTTATTATCACAAGTGTGTATTTTCTTATATTCAAATAGGGTGATTTATATAGTTAAAAAATTTATTTAAAAATGGAAAATATTGGTTATTTGTTAAATGTGTTTTAAGAAAATATCTTTTCATTGTAACTATTTATGAAAAATAGTTGTTCAGAAAATGTTCTAAAAGTGGGATAAACTATGATTTGACATCTATTATACAATTTTAAATCCCCTCTTTCAATTTGATGATATTTGTATTTCAGATTTTAAGTCATCCTTGTGTCTATATTATAAAAAGTGTGGTTGTTTGAAAATATGAATATTTATAGTTTTACACTTGTTTAATAATTCATGTGAAAATGTATTTTATACCATTTGTTCAAACTAGCCATTTCTGAATATATTATGAAGGGATTCAAATATAATTCTTTATGAGATCATTCAAGGAATCTTTAGCTCAAACAATACATATAAACTAGTGTATGGGTGTGTCTGATTCTTTTAAATCTCCTTTTTATAGTGCCCTATTTTTCGTTCTTGATGCTTAGATAGGTCCATGGTCGAATGACGGGATGTGGTGAGTTACTAAGGGTCACTAGTGTTGATGTTGGAGTTATTTGGGTTTTGATACTATTTTAATTTTTCTTTAAGTATGTTTTAGTATAAATGAGTTTTTTATTTTTTTTATGAATCAGGTGATTGGTCTGGAGTGTGTTCTTAATCACTACCGATTACAATGACACTTATGTTTCATATTGGGTAGTTATACTACTTATATTGATGGTCTGGAGAAGGAATGGTGGTAGATAATACTCTGTGTGAGATTGTGAGGGATTCTAAGATGATATTTGAATTATATGACATAGAGATGAACTACTGACAACAAATTTCATTATATGATAATACCATTGAAATAGTCATGGAATTATAGAAGACCAGACCTATGTTCTGTAGCTCAATATGAGTATTTCGGTGTTCATGAGTGATCCTTCTAATATCTTAATGGGGGAATGGCTAAAACACCAATCTTAACCATAAATGAGTTGGGTAATGTGTATGGAAGATATTGTGATGTATCAGGAGTCAGGATTTGAACAGTTTCATTCCATAATTTTCATGTTGTTTATTATGGGTCCAGATAGTTAATAACACTTAATAGAAACTTCGCAAATCCTTTCATTGATTGGGAAATAGTGGTGCTTTCCATGAGGTGTTATTGTAATACACTAAAAACATGTTTTTAAATTGAGTTCAACATAACTTTTTTTTGTTTTAAAAAACATTAAAATTATTTTTACACTTTTTATGGACTTATGTTGCATGCTAAGTGTTTTACAACTCCATTGATTTGATTTTATAATGGTACGGGAATGTTATTAATGTGAATGTAATGCTGGTTTCATTTTAAGAAGGGGTGTATGATGTTTTAAATAATAATTTGTAAAATATAGAGTGTTGTCAATCATTTTAAATGAATATCAATTATGGGTCATAATGTTTCCTTTAATGCTTTATAAAAAAATTGGGGTATTGAGAAAGGGTGTTTGGAACTGATTGGTTTATTTTAAAAATGGCTTGTTATTTTAAAGGGGAATTTTTGTAAATGGTTTGTTTTTAATGGGATCTCAACTATTATTTTATAAACAATTTTCAAAGGAGGCTTAAATTCATGAACATTTTTTATCCTTGGTTAATTTTTATATCAATGTTTTCTGTGTTTATTTTGTTAAATATTAATATCACTGAATCAAGTAGGATGGATATGATTAAAGGATGAATGAACAATGAGTTTTTAACAATAGAGTATGAAGATGGACTGAATGAGTTCATAATGTTTGAAAAATATTATTCATATGACCCTTCTAAAATCATTTGTATGTGTTTATGATGTTGTTATTCAAGACAAGTTAGTCTAGAATAGATGGATGAACACATAATCTTCCATGGAATAGATCAAAATTATAAATATTGGAATATACATGGGGAAAAGGAAAATATAGGTAGTGGCTGAGAGAACAGTTCATTTTATGGATAACATGATATGATTACATGTGTGGTCAATGTAGAAGAACATATTGAGGATGTGATTATAGATTTGAATGATGATGATAATCATATTGATGAAATTAAAAGGATATTTGGATATGAACATCATGATTTCAAAAAAAATTGAGTAGTTGAAGAGTTCTGAAAAGTCGCCTCTATATGGTGGTTTCATTGAACATACAACATTGTCTGCCGTACTGACGTTGTATAATTTAGAAGTTGGGAATAGATGGAGTATTGTTAGTTTTATAGAATTAAATTATCTATTTAATGAAATTATCCTAGAATATAATGAGCTCCTAAGTGGAACATACGACCCCAAACAAATGATATGTTCGATGGGAATGATCTATGAATGAATACACACTGCCTGAATGACTATATATAGTTTTTGGAGGATCATTAATCACCTAGATAGTTCCCATATTGTGTTGATTCTCTTTACAAGAAATATGGATATGGACTTATAAATGTTCTATGGTGCATTCCAATCATTCCATGGTTTATGAACCCTTATAGAAGAGGTCATACCAACGGAATATTGATGTGACCCACATACAGAAGAAATAAAGATAAGAATCTATGTCAACTGGAAGACTCTCCTTAGTGGAAAAGAATCGATCACGAGTAACCTGATTTTTGGAAACGATCCATGAAACATTTTTCTTGTGTTCTTTTACAGATGGAGTGTATCCTTTTTGGTTTCAAAGAACCACTCATAGTATAAGGATTATTATGTTATTTAATTATTACTTTCTACCATGGTTATGTATAAAAATATCATTCCATTTATGCTTATATCAATACTAAAACAACTTGGTAATGATATTGATGTTTCTTTCCTCCATTGATCGAGGATTTGAAAATTTTGTGAGAATCAGGTGTTACGTTGTTTGATTATTCTATAAATGAATATTTCACATTGTGAGACATGTTTTATGGGACAATAAATAAATTTAATTCTTATTGGAATTTGTCATGATATTGAATTAATATAAGTCATTGTTGTTTTTTCGTGAACATGGTACACAATCTATTAGTTTGAAACATTCATTGAAAACTGTGTTTTTAGTACATCACTGATTTCTACCCTATTGAAATAAGTACCCATCATGGACGAAATCATTCAATGGATGTTTAGAAGAACGTACAACACCATCTCAACTAAATGGTGATCAACTATTTGAGAAATTAAAATATGTGGACATTGTTTTTGGTAAACCATTTTTAAAAACGTTACAAAAAATTGTTGAAGAAGAAATAAGTTTTTATAAATTACCATACTAGAATTTTTTGTACGTTAGAAATTTTCTTAATGTTATGCATATTGAAATTTTTTTTCTAACAATGTCCTCAGAATATTGCTAAATGCACCAGGAAAAAAAGGATTAAATTAATGGTAGGTTGTACAAGGATAATGTGGGAATATGAGAATAGTTGGCCCTAGTAAAGGGTGAAAACCAAAATTTTCTTCCTCCATCTGCTTACAATCTTCCTAGGGAGGAAATAAATTTGTTTTGAAACTTCTTGAACGACTTAATGGTCCCATAGGGGTATTCATACAATATCAAGAACATTGTGTTAGTGACCAATTTAACGTTTAGGGGTCTAAAATCATATAACTGTCACATTTTGATGCATTATCGAATTCCTATATCTTTATAATTTATTTTTTCCAAGAATGTCCATTATAAATTCATGTCTCTCTTTCTTCATCAATGGTATATTCAGCAATGCTGTAGACTCTACAAAATTGCTGAGTATGGAAGTATAAAATTCTATCATATTTGGTGAATTGGAAATATTGTTTCCACCAATATTATTTGATATAATGGTTAATTTTATGGTTCAATTTTTGAGAGTGATTCGAATATGTGGTCTAAGGAACTATAGATGGATGTACCCCATTGGAAGTTATATGAATATTTTGAAAGGTTGTGTCAAAAATCCAAGCTGCCCAGATGGTTGTATTACGGAGTGATATATTATTGGGGGATTGATTGAGTTTTTTACCAAGTATATATTCGGTTGAGAAAGAATTAGACCACTGAAATTTCATCACACTGGGCAGCTTGTGTCTAATGGAATTTATAGGAGATTGTTTTTCACAATCAATATTACAGATAGGGTGAAGACCCACCTTTACGTTTTGTATAACTATTTAAGGGTTGACCTATATATTGAACCCGACAGATAATTTCGTAGGAAATTGGATCCAACTAGGAATTAAACAAGGATATAAAATACAGATAATCAGTGGTTTATAGGATTCTTTTGAGACCATATTTTTAATGGGTCAGATAAAAATCCAGACTCAATTATATTACGACATTGATGGCTAGTCGGAGAAAAAAATGTGTATGTATTATCTTATATTTCTTATGCAATTAATGGAAATAATTTCTATACAAAATAACATGATGAAGAAAGTACCATGTAGAATAGTGGAGTTAAACTTTTAGCTAAAGCGATGAATGATTTCGATTCTATGGATAGAGATCCAATATATGCGAAAATTCCATACTTTGGCATCATCAAACCAATATGGGAGTTGGATTATAGAAAAATAAAGGTTCCTATTTTTCATTGAAGGTGGGTTGATAACATGAGTGAAGTTAAAATAGAAGAGTTTGGATTTTTGAATGTGGATTTTAGTAAGGAAGGGTACAATGTTAAACCATTTATAATGACATCACATGTAGTACATCTATTTTATATTCTAGATCCTGGAAACTGAAACAGTTCAATTGTTCTGTTATCCACCAAAACCATTGAAGGGTCTACGGAAAATACAACAAATGATAACCCTTTCATTGGGACGTCACAATCATTATGTTTTGGTATCAATATAGAAAACTTTGTGTTTGTCATAGGAGAATATAATTAATGGATTTGGATTGTTGATAGAGGGGTAAAATCCCGTTAGCTTTTGAAAACAAGAGAGTTCAATAATCTGGTTATATTTATTTGTAATATATATCTTGTTAGATTATTTTATTATCCATTCACTACTACTTTTATGTAATATAAATTAAATTTTGAACCAATTCTACATATAATGACTTCTGCATGTGATGATTCTTCTAATCCTGAGGCACGATGGGTCTCTCAACCAACTGTTCCCCAGAGTGCTGAGGACCAACTGGTTTCCCAACCTATTATTGTTGTTTCTCCTAGTGTAGAGGAACAACAACCATCTATAGATGCTGACGTTAGAGCTCCGAAGGAACATATTGATGATGTTCAATCTGAGGAAATCGTAGGCATTAAAACAATAGTAGCGTAGGAGAAACAGGATCGACATAGTTTGACATTTTTAGAAAAAATCATTAAGGAAAAGTGAAATCCATCAAATATAAGGACAAATGGAATAAGAATGGTAGAAATGTAAACCCCAACAAGTCCATGTTCAGTAGTTACACTATAATTTCCAATCTACAACGTGTACCAATTGATGTACAATAGTAGAACTATGTTGTCACCCAGGTTATGACACTGATGTGGGGATATATTATAGTAACATTATTATATCGTTTCATTAATTTACAAAAAAATAAATTAATAAAACATCGAATCACACTTCATCATACTTTGTATAGATCATTAATAGTGTATGACTTGCACAAGGAATATGTATTAAGAGTCGAAGGAAGGAGTCAGATTGTAGTTTGTACAATTTTAGTAAAATGTTATCTTAATGATGCAAAAGGGAAAATAAAGCCACACCAACCTCCTATTTATGCACATGTGATAACCCATGGAGTCTAGGATGCCTTTACTAGCTCTCGTAAGGAGCAATTTTTTCTTGTTCTTTGTGTTTGATAATACATATTTGGACAATACAGGTATCCATCCCTTTGATTGAAAATTTTATATTTATGAAAAAACAAATGAGTGCTAAAAATAAGTATCAATATGTAAAACCAGTGTACCCCTATTATAAATAAAGAATGGGGAACGCTTCACTGGAAAAAAATTGGTATGTATTATAAATTAACCGTAATAATTTAATGTGATATAAAACAACACCATAATTATATTACACTATTTATATGAATATTTATTAATCTAAATACAATAACACTTCCATCCAATTCCATATTCTACAGAAGGAGGTCCATTTAAATAATGATAGGATTCCAATAGATGAAAATGAAAAAAATTGTGGGTTACATGTGTAACTACGACATAATAAATATTTATTGTTCTATAAATTTATATTAAATAATAATAAATTCTTATTTTCCCACATTTTCTATTTGACATATTCATAGGAATAAAAAACACCCAAAGTATATGTGAACATACATTTGATTTCCTTGAAGTAGCCGGGAAAGTATGGTTGTGTCAGAGGGATAGGTTTTGAGGAAACACCCCGATCTTTTTTTGAGAAACAAAGTGGTGGATCAATTTGATCAATCAAAATGATGAGAGAAAAATATATTCTAATAAATAAAATATGAAATTTTAGATAGAGTTAATGGGAAAAATGATGGTGGGGGGGGGGAAGAAACAACTCATGAAGAAACTGCACGTGAAGATCCCACCCAATCCCCACTTGCTTTGAGGGATAAATTACCCTAAAAAACTCGTCTTAGAAGAGGTATTCAATGTTCAAATAATTTAATTTTTGAATTTTGAATCAGATAGACACCGATACCTTTCCTATATTGATATTTTATAGGGTGAAAATTGTTGTGATTAATATCTATCAACACCAACCCATTCCTTGAAGCAAGGGCAACAGTGTTCAATATCCAAAATGAGACGATACAGAACATAAAACATCTAATTGGTCTGGTCAATGTATTGATTAATGAATCCTATGATCTGAGAACTGAGTTACCTGTTCCAATTAATGATGAAGATATTCATTAGGTCGAACAAGATCTTGTAACATTCATCAAATGGTCATAGCAGCTTGTAAAAAACATATCGATAAGGAGGTATTCATTTCATTTTTTTCAAGATAAACCATTAACATTTTAGGAAACAAGTTCTAACCCAATGAATTCTATTACAGATATACACAAGGATGTGGTGAAAAGAAAGAACAGCTCCAAACCATCTCAATGTTCAACCAACCTGTCAAAATGATCTATCGAAAGCACCTTAAACCTGCATGTTTTGTATCCATATTTATTCTCGTTGTGGGCCCATCTAAACATGAAGCTGAAAGACAGTGGGGTTCACACAATTATTTTTGATGAAAATATGTGAAACAGGGAAAATCAAGATTTCATTAGTGTTGGAAATGTATGTGAAATTTCATAGTATTGTTGGCTAGGCAGCTCGGTTGTAAATGTATACATGAGGTAAGTTTTCAAGATTTGGATTTTACAAAAGCTGATATACTATGTTAGTTATGACTAATTACATTTCATATATTTTGGATACATATTTATGAAAAAAATATATTGGATTTATGCATGAACAATTTTTTTTGACTTATTAGCCATCATGTCCCCTATATAGAACAAAAAGAATGAAAATCCAAGAAAGAGGGCGAAATAGTGGCACACATGTTCAAATATTTTAATAAAAAAATTATATGTGGCTGAATCTTTATAATACCAATGATGCAAGGATAAAAATAAAAAATATAATCATATCAAATATATTTTAATTTCATTCATTACTTTTTACTTTTTATGTTCATAGGTAGCATTGGATTCCCATTGTAATCAAATTGGATACTCCAAATATATATATTTTGGATTCAATGCATGGATATCCAACAAACCAACAACACATTATAGAATTTTTCAATTTTTAATACACTATATCCATCATTTTAGAACTAAAAATATTGTTATATAATATATATAATCGTTTAATCAGTATTTTGGTATGATATGGTGGTGCATGTAAATCGTCTACATCACGGAATGAGGCGAGGAGAAAAGTACAAGGAATGTCACAAGTACTATGAAAAAATACAAATTGGGGTATATATAATAAGATTTCACAGTCCAAACATATAAAATAAACAAATTATTTTTCACTATGTTTCTGTAGTGTTAGGAAAAAACAAAAGGTAATTATTGTGGTTGTTATAGTTGAAAATTTATGAAAGAGATCATATTCTATGAAAAATCCACCATCCCTAAATATGTATTTTCAATGATAATCACTATTTCAATTAAAAAAATTATTAATCCTTTGTGTATTTTTTTAATACTTTGATTGTCAAAAATAATACTATTTACATGAGGAGATAGTTTTTTTAGAAATGAATGGGAAGTATACCCGATGGATGAATGTATAATAATTGCAGGAATATGTTACTTGTATGACTTGATGTGCCTATTTTTATTTAAAATCGTCTGTATTTTTATTAAAAATAACGTCTTCCATACTAAAAACAAAGAAAACACAATTGGATTGTTTTGATACTTTAGGGAAATTATGTATATGTCATTTGTGGTGTGTAAAAATCAACCACACAAAAATCCGACACATGGTGTGACCATCATGACATTAAGTGTGTATTTTTACAGTAAATTAATAATAAATTTAGCAAAAAGAATAGGTGAGATACTAAAAATTTATAAAAATCATTCAGATTATTTTGATACATTTGGAAAAGGATCCATCACTCATTTTTGACATATCAGAATCAACCCCTCCTAAATTTGATAAATAATGTGATTGATATGACTAAAAGTGTCCATTATTAGTTTAAATTTTCCATTTTATCTCAAAACACGTAAGTGAACAAAAACCAATAAAAGTAGCTTCGATTGTATTCTTAATTTAAAAAAAATTCATATGTTCTTTGTGATGTTTTTGATGTAGTCTCATGTCAAACTGACCCACGATGCGACCAATATGTCTCAAAATGTGTGTTTCCAGATTGAAATGATATTTTTGTAAAAAAACACAACTGGCATACTAAAAATTGAGTAAATACATATTTATTATTTTTATAATTTAGTAAAATGATCTATAAGTAATTTTTGACTTGTTGGAATCAACCACACCTCATTCCGATACATGGTGCGACCTGTATGAATCAAAGTGTATATTTTTATTTTAAATCAGCATTAATTTTGTTAAAAAACACAACTAGCATACTAAAAACCAATAAAATTCATTCTAATTGTTAGGATAATTTTGTAAAATGGTCCTGGAGTAATGTTTGATGTGTCGGATGAACCCCCACCTTATTACCATGCATTATATGACCGGTATAAGTCCAAATGCATCTTTTTATTTATAATTGTCATTAATTTGAGAAAAAATGGCATACTAGAAACCAAT
This sequence comes from Viscum album, assembly GCA_963277665.1. Classification (NCBI taxonomy): domain Eukaryota; kingdom Viridiplantae; phylum Streptophyta; class Magnoliopsida; order Santalales; family Viscaceae; genus Viscum; species Viscum album. The sequence goes on from OY728120.1 coordinate 497,366,817, forward strand.
AAAACAAATTCATATTTTTTTTGATAATTTAGTACAATGATACATGAGTCATTTGTGATGAATAAGAGTCAACCAAACCTCAATCTAATGCACGGTGTGACTGGTATGACTAATAGTGTCTATAATGAGTTTAATGTTTACATTTTAGCTCAAAAACTCTCAATCACTAAACTCCAAGAAAAATAATTCCGATTGTTTTCATAATTTTTAAATGTGATTATTAACTCCTTTTGATGTGTATGAAGTAGTTTCACATCAAATAGATTCACTATGTGACTGGTATGAAACAACAAGAGAGTTTCTGGTTTGAAATGATATATTAGTAAGAAACACAACTAACAATCTGAAAACTGAGTAAATGGATTTGGATTATTTTGATACCTTATAATAGTGATCTATGAGTCATTTGTGTTGGGTAGGAATCAACCAAACCTCAATCCAAAAAATGATGTGACCAGTATAAATCTAAATGAATTTTAATTGAAAATTAACATTAAATAATATAAAAAGAAAAAGTGACATAATGAAATCCAAGAAAATGAATTCAAATTTTTAGGATCAATTAATACAGTGATCCATGATTAATTCATGATGTGTATGAATCATCTGAACCTCAATGCGATGCACAGTGTGACTAATATGACTAAAAGTGTTTGTTATCAGTTTAAAATTGAAATTTTAGCTCAAAATGATTTACTCACTGAAAACCAATAAAATTTCAATCGATTGTCTTTATAATTTAGGAGTGTTATTTTTAAGTCCTTTTTGATGTGTATGAAGTAGTATCACCTAAAAATAAAACAAAATGAGACTGGTGTCACCTAAAATGTGTGTTTCCGATTTGTAATGATATTTTAGTATAAAAACACAACTGTCATACTGAAGAATGTGAAATCCTAATCAAATAGATAAGATACTTTAGAAAAACGTTCCATGATTCATTAGAGATGTGTAAGAATCAACCACAAATCATTCTAAGGAATGATGTGACTAGTATAAATGCATGTATTTCATTTAAATTTGATATTAATTTTAGTAAAAAACAAGATACATACTCCAAACCAATAAATATCATTCTGATTGTTTTTTTATTTTAGGACGACAATACATAACTCATTTGGGACATGTATGAATCAGACCCACATTAATATGATGCACGATATGACTTTTATGACTCCAAATGTGTCTTTTTTATTAAAAACTGACATTTTATAAAAGTATTCATTCATGTTAATGTTTAATTGATTTCTTTATAGTATTGCTAAGAAAATATTTGTTTTATTATATTAGAGAAACCATTTTATTGATTTGGGATAATTTTTTTCAGAAACTAATATCATGGGTGAGCATTTTTTAGAGGGGTTCACCGATGTTAAAATAAGAAACATTATCATTTTTAACTGTTTGTGGGATAATTGTAAATTTAATTATATAAAACTTTGTTTGAAATTTATATAGCATTGTTTTCGAAACCCTTTTGGGTGATACTTTTTCTTATTTACGATATTATGTGTGTTTCTTTCTTAATGTGTGTTCTTTTCAGGTGCTGTTTTGTTTATGAGACATGTGCTGTTATATAAACAACAAATCACTGGTCACTAGGCCTTTAATAGCTCTATTTTGATCATTTATAATGGCCCCCTTTATCAGTGCTACATTGAGGAATGAGAAAAGAACCCTTTATCAGCACTATTTCGAGCATTGATACATGATCCATTTTCCCATGATAATTAAAGAGATAATAAAGTGGTCTTTTATCTATACAAAAAATCACACCGATATAAATATCATTTATCTCTAATAAAATAGAATGAATGAAGGGGGTCCTTTTTCAGCAGTTTTGTTTTTGTGTGGATAAATGACACCCTTTATCAGCACTTTTTTGTGCTATTAAAGGGGAACCTCATATCTTTACAGAGATTAAAATGACTTATCTTGCAATGTTAATGGTGTTATCTATCACTAATAAAAGAAATATATGTAGTAGTGAGTTGATACATGTACAAACAAAAAAGGTATGTAAAATAAATCTGATACATTAATTATCCATGAGGACCCTCATTCACTATATGTATCCCAGGAGAACCAATTTATATAACCTACACCCCAATAATATTGATACTAAAGATGATGCACCTACAATGAAAGCCTATGATCAACAGACACTACATGGTTCTTGAGGTGTCTATGTGAAACTGATCCAAGTAGTTAAGAACCACATTGTTTTCAAAGTCCCCATTAAAAGAAAATCTAATTATACTTGTCTAAAATACAATTGAAAATATGCTTTAAAAAACATGTATTCAAAGCATTATAACACTATCATTCATTTCATAAAAATCCATTTATATAGATTAAATTAAAAAATCACCGGAATACCATTTTTTGAACCTCAACCCATATTAAATAATACACTTCCCCAGTCATTGAAAATAAAAAACTACATAATGAATATTATATCCAATCATATTTAAGACACTGAAAGATAAATATTTTTTTAAAAAGGGATAAAACAAGATAAAACCCCTTTTACCTTTTTCATATAACTTCTTAACCACACAATTAAAATGCATACCAATTTCCTTTTTATAAATTACCATTATAAATAATTTTATAGAACAATTTAATGTTTTAAAAAATTTAATATACACAAAGTGAAAGTAAATATACATTGGACATAAAATAATTCAAACCCAATAAATAAGTAAAATGAAAAATATATCCTTAATCCAATTAATATTTAAGGGTATAAAAATATTTAAAATCATGACCCATAAAAATCATCCTAAAAACGAGATAAGTATTATGGAAATTGTCCTATAGATAATGTTTCAAGATCCTAAATTAGAGATGCGGATCCTAGGATGACACTACTAAACCTATCAAGCTCTAGTAGTCCCATAAAAGTAACCAATCTCTATCATGGTCAGAGAGCTTAAAATAAATCGATGGGACTTTCTAATACATTCCTAGACCGGGGAATACATCATTCTAGATCACTTGGTGTTTACCTATGAAGCACACTATACATTATGAATTTTGGTCATTCAAATCCATACATGTGTAAAATAGCCTCCATGGAATAGAAGCAAATGGAGTTTGTAAATCAGATGTATCAGTATATAAAAAATTTAATTCTCAAATCACCTCCAACATCATCATTAAAAATAACACCTTTTACATTTTTATCAACATCACATGAAATAAATAAGATACCCTTAAACTATAATGTCATCAATATATATAAAAGTTCTCTATCATGGGTTATAATTCAACAAAGGGTCTTAATAGAGTATCATATCCACAATAACACTATTAAAAAACTATTCAAAATATGAAATTAGCCTTTATTAAAATGAAACAATGTAACATATAATTTCAAAATTATTTGGAATCCTACATCAAAAAAAATTTCAATATATTACCCATGATATTCATTGATAATAAATCTTCCAAATTAATCCACCCAAAACCATTTGAAAGGATAAATCCATGGGTCAGAAAAAATAATAATAACCCCATAATAAAAATTTTCATTTTCAATTCAAATGTTGAACTAACTATGATCAATGCATTTCAAAATATGAAACTCTACTCAAAAAAAATTTCAACATTATAGAACACTTGAAATTTCAATTATGATGTGAAATACCTGAAAACTCATATATCAAGCGAAATTATATAATGATCACATTTGAAAATCAATCAAAGTGACCACATATAGAATTAATATAAGAAAAAATACTTAATAACCACCAATAACATGATATTATGAATATTTAAAAAAGGAAATAGACACAAAAACCTTAATTCAACAGAAATCATGATATATGACAAATACTTTGAGAGAAACCCCTCAAACAAGCATTATGAGGCCTCAAGAAATCCCTTACAATAAAAAACCAATGAATCAATCACTATAAACCCTAATATAAAACCAAATTTCTCTTAGGTTTCAAGGTAAATATAGATATCAAATGAGAAAGGAAAGAGTGGAGAAAAAATATGAACAAATGGATTAATTTGTGAAAATTTGAATGAAAAGATGTTATAAATAATTTTAAATGGAAGGGAAGGGGGGAAGAACATACACGGTGCATGTGTGGATTAAAATGATAATTGGGAGGTGAATATATGCCTATAATGTTTTTAAATTTTATGGGGAAAACCTATAAAATCAATTTTATGTAAATATAGGAATCCCACAAAGATATACTATTTGATTTTTTAACCCCAATCTAATTATGAATCTAATCATTCCTAAGAAAAAATCCCATTCACATATTCTACTAGGCATCTACGCAAGGTGTTCCAGAACATGAATAATCTGTAAAACATGAAAAATCCATATAAGTGTAATACACATGGTTTATCATATTTCTCATTGATCTTAAGCATTAAATATGTATAAAAAACTATTTATATTCAAAATGTACTTCATGTAAGGGTATCTGAAGGGTCATATATGGGTTATCACATGGTTTCAATGAAATAGAGTTCACCAACTGTGATCCATAAAAATATTGCCAATAAAACATATTAAGGGAGAAAATAAAAAAATAATCGAAATGAATTAATATAATGAATATATATTCAATAATAATGTGACATGAGGGTTTTATCAGCATATCAGTGAAGGGAAATAGAATTTTTAAATTGGAATTTGTATATACTGTTTTCTAAATTTACGAATATGAAAATATAGATTTGTTGTGATGTTTTGGGATGGTTTTGAGGTGATTGAGGGTTTTTCGTGTTTTCAATACACAAACCATGTGTTTAGGAACATGTAATGTATTTTCAAGTTAATAGATCATGTGGTCAAGTCAACTACACTGATTGAGATAAGAGTTATCTAAATAGAGTACTCTATTTCTTGATGAAGTCCCTGATTTCAAACCACAAATTTTTTTAAAAAGGTATATAAATTTGGTCAATCAAATTGGAATCATTATGTATAAAATTTAAAATAACATCACACTAAAAGTGATGTGAAATAAATGGTTTATAAGGTTGGTTTAATGTGGTATGATAGAGAAGGAATTATGTGAATGTTACTTTGTAAGGGTTGAACATTAATTTAAAGGATTAAAAATATATATATGATGCTATTTTCCTAAAAACATGTCAATAAAAAAATTATTATGGATGGATTAGAATTTATAAAACATTAATGAATAATTATTTGATCATGGATGGAGTGGATTGTTATTATCATAAGAAGCTTATAGTGAGTATATGGGGATCGGTTTGTGAAGTGGGGTACTCAGTAAGGGGTGTTATGTGTGTAGTCTATGTGGTTAAGAAAATAGTTTATTAAGGCATCTTGTTATGGTTATTTTAAAATTTGAGATCACATCTAGTGAATAGTAGTATATGATTTTTAATGTTTAGTATGTTTTAAACAAGGTTCTATGGGTTTACTTTGTGTAATGAAGTTATATGAATTTTTCATTTTTATAAAAATATCATTTTTGGAATTTTTTGGAGGCTCTTATGTGTATTATAAAATTTAATTTAAGACTTTATTATGCATAAAAAGTCATAATTTTATAAAAATAATTGAATTCACCTTCACATAGATAAACTGTGGAAAACCGCATCTAATTCATTAGGAATTGTAGGGTTGCTCGAGGTGATCTAATGGATGTAGTTATATATTCCTAAAAACATATTAATGACAGTGGATCTAGAATATAGTGACCATAAAAAATATTATAATCCATAAAATATTGTAAATCTTTGTGTACAATATTATTAGCTACAAAAATTTTACCAATGATCCTTGGACTAGACCTTAGTGGTGAATTGAGTAAAATTGTTATATTCTTTTTTTTTGTATTTTGTGTGTAGTGAATGTGAAATAAAATTAGATTAGTATGAAGTGTTCCCACCAATGTGTGGAATATATTATTACTAAATAAAAGAAAAACTTAGCATCTTAATTCACCCACTTCTCCTAGGGTGTTTGTAGGTACAAAACATATTTAAAATAAAGTTGATTGGTTGTATTAAAAACATATAAAGACACCAATGATACAATATTATAGTTGGTGTCTAATATTATAAATTGGTACTATATACAAGCGATAACATCCCAAGGTGCCAAATATTTTAGTAGTCTTGGAAAACTAGTGTTATCCCATCTAGGTTAAATACCCTAAAGGGTGTATTAGGTTACTCATGGTATGAGATATTAAAACTAATTCCCCTTCAATTATTGATTCATTATTAAAAAACAATATTCATTACATTTCCCTTAGAAATTTATGAATAGAAATTAAATCATGAAGGAGACACAATGATTTTACATGGTTCACCCCTATAAGGCTTCATCCAGGCAGCATAAAAGGATCATGTGCTAATGTTCCATATACTTTAAGGGTCACTTCCAAAATAATGTTCAGGATAAATAAATCCTATGACTAGGATCACTTCCTTTAAATTGTTTTGGGATAGGTCAATGCTTCCCAAGGGTATTTCCCTCAACATTTCCTTTGATGGATCACTAATGATGGAAATTATCACCAACATCCTCTTTCTTTTCTCACTACTCCGTAAAATATTCGTACACAACTTATAAACATGTAGTTAGCTTTATTATAAATAATTACTACATCATAATTTTATTGTAGATTATATATTTAGTTTATACTTTCATCCACATGATTAATATAACTTTAACATTTATTTTCTATATAATCTCTTTTCATGACATTCACGATGCACACTGCATTCATGAAGCACACCTAACCTTCATGAAACTACTCTTTTATTCACAAGTATATACTAACTTCATGAACCTCAAAAATTGTAGGAATCAAACCTCTTCATTAAGCCCAAAAATCCTTTATGAATCAACCTCATTATGTTAATAAAAAAAACTTTTTTTAATCACATTCATCCTTCATCAATGTCACAACTTTCGGTCATATTTTTATATCCTTCATGATCTTCAATAATTTTATAACACTTAAGCCTATTTTTATCTATATTTAATAGCCTTTATGAACATCTTTCATCATGAAATTTTTCTTATAAACAAAATTTTTGTATCAAATTCAAAAAATCGTAGCCATAGAATATTCTATATGTCATTCCCTAATTTTCTGAGGGGGGTATAGGAATATTTAATGGCGTTTTCCACCATTCGAGAAGATTTAAACCTAATTGTCATCATTTAATTAATCTCTCAATTCTCATTTGTTAATCTCTATATCTTTTCAAAGAACAATGTGAGTTTCACATTTGAGAAGGTTCTTATAGTCATGGAGATATACCTTCATCCATTTTTTTATTTATGATAATCATTTGTGATGATCCACACCATCATGAAACTCCCTTAAAAAATCATGCATTAATGAATCTCATGCCTTTACTATATTTTTATGATAAATTCATGGAAGTAGAATTTTCATGATGATTGATCCCTCCACTAAATTTTGGACCACAAAATTTTGGAAAACACTGTGAAATAGCACCACCTTGTTAACATAATTTTTTGTATTGGTTTTAGGGTATGTATTTCTCTTTCCTAAATATTTTTCAACATACCCTGTCAGAAATATCTCTAGAACCCCACAATTTATCATGGAATTTCTATTGTCAACAAACACAATCACCCCAAAAACATTTCAATGTTATCTTGATTGATTTTTGTCCCTTAACCCCCTCGCCCTTGGGGTTTTTTATAACTCTTCTCATTTATATTTCATTTTAATGTTTCTTCCATATTATACCCACATTCTCTTCTTACGATTCAGATAGATATAATGATTTTCCCAAAACACAATCTCTTGTCATATGTTTCATGCTTTACATGAGAAACTATGATAGAGTGCATAGGACATCAATGAATCACTTCATTTCAATACCACTCATCTAATTTCATCACTAACCCCATATATTATAATATATAACCATTGATTTATCACCTTTAGCAGTGTTAGATTTAAAATACCCTATTTTTTCTCCATCTGTCTTAATTAAGACATTTTATCCCAATTTTATAGCCACAACTTTTTCCCCATGGTTAATAATCCTAAATGTCACTCCATTGTTGTCTACAACTTGGTAGAAAACATAGTTCATCAATTTAGGGAAAAAATATCATACCTCAAGAGAGGGGGTTCCACATCCACGCATTTTCAACTGTGGGGAATCCACATAACACTATGATCCAATAAATTTGTCTCAAATTCCATTTTTTGTATGGACATTATCAGGGTTTATGCAACCTACAGCTCTATTGGAATGTACACCAACTTCACAAGCCCATGATCCACCTTTTCCGAGATATGACCATACATGGTTTCAATGTACTTAGTCCTAGGGTATTGGGATGTATTTTTTAAAAATATTTATATAAATTGATTTATTGCAATGGATTTCACTCATAGACTTCACTATAACTCTCATATCATCATGCTGATGATCCATATACAATTACATAATACAATCCAGAATAGCCACAATATATTCACCTTGATTGGTTCCCAATAAAATGAAATATTTTTTGTTTTTCATCTATGAAATAAATTATACAAAAATATGAAATACACCACCCTACATAGATTTTATATCATATCATGATCTAATGAAATGTACATCTGTATAGACAATTAACTCTAGTTAGGAATTGTTATTATACAACAAATATCAATCTATCATGCTCTTAATATAAAAAATTATTCTTTCTTACAACATGTGAGTGGATTTATCTGTGATTTCATTGATACATGTATCCATAGCATGTGTAAGAAACAATATATTCTCATGTTAGTGTTAGGTAAAACATACATCCAATGATCTACCTATATTCTAAGACATTAACATTTTTTCCATCATCTCGTATTGATAGTGTCATACAGGTTGATACTATAATATACATATCCTTATAATTATTCATTCTAAATCATTTCAAAACATAATTTTCATATTTATATTGGTAAATAAATTTTTCCTTCTGTCATTTTGTCACCTGTAATCTAAGGGAAAATTTTATTTCACCAATCATTTTTATTTAGAACTCAATTTTTATGAATTATATGATCTTTTTTCACTATACTTAATCTAATATACCAAATAGTTGTTTTTAAACATAAACTAGAACCATCGTCCATTTATTACTATCATTGTTATCATAATGATTGTAATCAACTACACCGTGATGAAAACATAGCTTCGTAAAAAACTGATCAATTATAGAATACCATGATCTTGGCACTTGTATTATCCCCTTTAGTTCCTTTCTCAGTCAATAAAATCTTTTATCATATTAATAAATTATAAAACCATCTTTCATAATGATTTTCACTTCATATTCTATAACCTTATTCATAAATTCTGAATTTATGTCCACTTGTAAAACATTGAAATTTATTTTAATAATTATGGATATGAATATAATGATTTTCTCTATCACTATAATAGGTTAAAATGTTTCATTAACATTAATACCTTCTATCAGGGTACAACCATTGCACACTAGTCATTCTTTGTTTAGAATCATTGTACTATCTTTATTCATCTTCTAGAAAATGACACATTTGGTCCAAATAAAATTATATATATATTGGTCTCAAAACAATCTCCCATGTATGATTATTCTCAATATGGTTAATATAATTATTCGCAATCGAACACCGGTTCTCATATTCAGCTACTTCATTCTCTACTATAGTTATATCATTTCTTTCAACTAATTATCCAAGTCTCTTTTTGAAACATTTATATTATTTTCATTTTATTGAATATCTAAGAACTATCCCCTCATCTCTACATGATTTATATTTCCTTTTTCCCCATATTGAGAATAAAAAATTTTCTTCTAAATATTCGATAGTATTTAATTGTTGCATTCATAACATACCACAACTCATATGGATTATTTTGTTCCGTTATAAATAGGTGACCCCTGCTGGATATATAGACAAATGGTAAGACAACCACCTTCCATAATTTCTCTAGTAGGTTATTCTCATTATGAAATATTCTAGCCTTGTTTTTTATTATCGAATTTCTCTACGCCACCCCTCCATTTGTTTGAGTTTCTATCACAGATCAAACATGATTATGTATCCCATGATTCTCATGATAATATTCCACATTTATATTTGTGAATTTTGTACCATTATAATTATGAAACATCAAAATCTCTTATCCAAGAAGCCATTCAAGTTCCCTTTGATAATTTCTTATGCAACTGATCACATTAGACTTTTGGGAAATGAAAACAATGCATGAAATACTAATAAAATCATAATTGAAAAGAATGTAATACCTCTTGAAATTAATGGATATTAGGGCGATAGGTCCACACACTTCTATATGTACCAATTAAATCACTCTGTTTGACTATTGTTATTTTTCATTTTAGGTCATTACGATAATCGTCCCTTGTTGACAAGCATCAGATGTTTGAGTAATATCAAATGATAGCTTAGGGAGATCTCAAGCTCCATCACATTTTAGCAGATATTATTAGAATGATTAGAATAGAAGTCCAATTCATTTATTCATTAACCTTTTTTCTTCCTCTCTTGATAGAAAAGACATATCTTCTTATTTACATAAAAGGTATAGATTCATCTTTATTCTTGATTCCATATAAAACAACTATATCATATCTTCCTTTGACGATACACATATTCTTAGTAAACCTTATCATATTCTCTAAGTCACATAGTTGATTGAAACAAATAAATTTGTGATTAAGACCTTCAAATACTAATACATAATCATGTGTCATTTCATTGCCCCCAAATTTGAATTTTTAAAATCAAAAAGTCTTTAGACCATCAACATTTAAAAATTTGACAATACCTTCTTTGTGATATTTTATGCCTATATAAATATCATCATTATCTGTCATATGGTATGTTTATTCATACCATAACGATCTGATTCATTACTAGAAATCTCAACAAAAGCTTTCTATTCAGATTTTTTATTTTTGATCCTTGATTTTGGCTTCATAACCAATATGGATGGATAATTATGATATTCCTCATAGTAGGATAGACCTTCATCGTATTATAGAGTTTAAAATATAATTTTTCATTTTTCATACCATTTGATTAAATACTATGCTACTACATTTGACAACATTATTTCTGATTTGGTACATTTCCTTACATTATTGATTTGAAATATCATTCCATATGTTTGAATCCTTTAGGCCCAAAATAATTACCATGAAATTATATCTTGGAATATGGAGATATCTAGGGGTTTATCTATTTTTTCCATTCTATACCTCTTTGATTTGGAATATAAATTTTCTGAGTGTCCATCCTTTCACAATTGTAACATCTAATTCAGGGTGCATTATTTTGGGTCACTACTGCATTAATGATTTTACATTGGTTTCTCTAAAACTTTTGGTTTTGATCTCTACCCAAATCAATCTCAAATATCAGAGTGGGTTCTTGTTTTATGTCATAAACCATTATAGTTTTCTTTTATCAATCAAACCTTATACTAACTTTATTATTCGCATCTATCATTTTATTCTCTATATATTCCTTTATTTCTTTCACTAGAGCATTGAATTATTTTATTCCATTTTCTATTTACTTTGAGTCCTAATTTTCTATATTCAATAGTTTTTTTGGATCTTCCTCTATTATTTAATTTCTGAAAACCCCCAGGAATATATGTTCAATGAGTTTTTCTTGATCGTTCACTATATTATTCAATCCATTGATCACCATTTTATATTCTTCAAATTTAATCTTTTAATGATCTATATTTTTTTATATCTCTAGAATTAAATACTCAAGAATTAAAATTTATTCCATCAAATAATATTTCTCTTATACTTGCTTCTATATAATGAGATTGGTACCACGAACCACATTGTTGGATTTTTTCATTTTGGATCTCCAAACATATATATCTTATTGAGCGGGTTCTAATTCTACCTGAAGATCATCTATTAGATTGACTTATTATTCACCATTGTATCCTTATTCCTTTTTCTAGGAGAAACCTAGAACTACAACCATATAATTTTCTCCATGATATTTTTATTTTTTCATCTCTTTCACCTCAAATTATTTTGAACAATAATTTTCTTGTGAATGGAGATCCTACATTTTCATGATATTTATCTCGAAATTTCTCTTACCTTTCACATAGGCTAAAGAATTATTCATAGAAATTTTAAACTCATCTTAATTGTATTCTTGAATCTTATTAGGGATCCTTTCTTCCAGATGTATAACCTTCTGAAATTGAAAGAATAAAAGTGGTAATTTATATTGAAATTATATTTTCCTTATTTTTATTTGATTAAAGGAATGAGTTGAATTATTATCTATCATCATCTTCTGACCCATCAGTAATATTTCTCATCTTTATGGCCTTTAATTACAATTAATTTGATATCCCTACTTCCAGAAAATCATTATCATTATTTTTTATCTTGTATTCAACATTAGTACCATGAAGGTTATCCAATGTTCTCTCATTTGGAAATATATATTCCAATATAGAACCTTTTTATTGAATTGAGGTGGGACTATTCTTATTATGGGCCTGAAAATAATTAAATATTCTGTAATTTCTATTAGAATGAGAATTTATTACATAAAACTATTCAACCAGTCAATGAATGCATCAATAGACTCATTATGGTTCATTTTAGGTAATCTTACTTTTTTAAATGAAGATTCAAATTTTTTTCATTAACTTTTCAGTCACCCTATTAAATATTTATAAACTTTTACCACATAGAATTTAATGACATACAGGATATCACCATCGTATAAATTTCATTAGAAAGGGATCCCCATAAAGAATTTATTCTTTTGGTGTCTTTATAAAATTCCATTCAGTCAGCTTCAGATAAATAAAATATTTCGATATATATTGAAATTAAATAGATCTTAGATGTAAAGATATCAATTACTAAATATTGGATATAATGATGCATCTAATTCTTAAATAATTAAAAAAAATATGTCAATGATCAAAACACTTTTATGATTGGAAACCTCTATTGAAACCCTTGGGAGAGAAGCAATGATATTAAACCATCCCATTGATACCAATAGTTAGCCCAACAACTGTAAATACCCTAAGATGGGGGGTGGAGGACCAGGATATCATAGATTAAAAATTAACCCCCCTTCAGATCTAGGATCATCATTAAATAAAGAACTATTCACTCCATTTCCCATTGAAATTAATGATCAAAAAATTAAATCATGCATGAGACATTATGATTTTACTTGGTTCACCCTCACTAGGATATATAAAAGGAGAATACAATAGAAATGTATAGATGTTCTATATCTACTAAGGCTCACTTATATAATAATGTTTTGTCTAGATCACTTCTATACCTTGGATCACTTCCTTTATTATTTTTAGGGATATCTCAATACTACCCAAGAGTCACACTTTCAATCATTCCTTTTATGGTTCACTAACATTGTAAATGATCACCTTCTTCTACTTCCTTTCTATGCTGATCTATAAAGATTTCATACACAGTTTAGTTACATATTTAAATAATGAATATATCAGGATTTTTTGGTTGACTTTATTATTATGTAATAATTTCATCCACTTTATGAATATCACATTACTAGAAATAACTTTTCTCACTTTTATTTTGTTCTCTACCTTCATAAACCTCACATAGACTTCATGAAACAACCAAATTATTAACATATATATATATATTACTTCTTATACCCTACAACATTCATGAAGCTCACCTCATCTCTAAGATCAACCAGCATTCGGGATGTAACCTACTTTCATTAAGCTCGGATAATTTCAAAAATCTCAACCAACCTTCGTAAAGCACAAAACATTTAGTAATCATTTTACAGGCATCATAAACTTCAATAGATTCTTGATACATATAGATGTTGGTCATCTTTTATAAACATCATGAGCTTCGTTTCATAATTATTATTTTAAGAACTACCTTACAGAATCAACTTCAGGAATTCTAAGCCTTTGAATCATCATTATGACATTCTCCAAATTTATAGAGGGAGGGGGTATAGGTCTTTTTTTAGGGATTTCCTCTCATTCTTCGAGATTACATCCTAGTCATCATATTTTATTGGTTTTCCCCAATCTCTTTCACAAATCACCTTATATTCACAAATCACTATGTAAATATATCATTTCCAAATCATCTCATAGTTTCTATGATTTACTGTTAACCCTTATTGAATTCATGATGCTCATTCGTGATGATCCACATCGTTATGAAACTACCATATTAAATCTCATTCTTCATAAAACTAAAGTATTTAATATATTTCTATGGGGAATTCATGGAAATATAACTTTGACGATGATTGATCCCTACCCTTAATTTTGGTCCCCAAAAATTTGGAAAACACTAGGAAATGACTCCTCCGTGTATACACAAATATATCTACCACTTCCAGGGAATCCATTGGTTTCTCGTGGATATATTTTAGTACACATTGTCAAAAATATATATGAAACTCCACAACAAACAATGGAAGCCATCTTTTTCAACAAACATAATGAACACAAAAACAAAAAAATGTTACCGTGAGGTATTTCTCCCAACAAACTAGATATATACCTGATTCTCATATTGTAATTTAAAAAATAAAATTCTATAAATTATTCTTTTAGTGAACATTATTTTAACCTTTCAGATATCCCTTCAAATGAACCATAAAACACATCCTAGTGTCTTCAGGAATCAAAAAATAATAAGAAAGGGTCGTGAATATATGCTTGATAAGGGTATTCGTATAGAAAAATATATCATGAATAAGTACGCCATAATCAATATGGAATGGTTGATATCGAAAAATATATCTCAGATAATCAATATATTGGTAGCAGACAAAAAAATGGTAATAATAAATGATGATTATATTATTCCATGTTATAAGCTACAGGTGCTTGAAATTTATCCATGTATGTCATAACTAATCAATTAATCACATTTAAACAAATATCATATATAATAATTATGGAATGTATAATGTCAGATATAAATAATATATATTTTAGAGGAATCATAAAAAACATATATAAATCGATAAGGCCTCATCAAAATTCCCATGCTAGTTTTTTTCATGGTACCTATTGATGAGTCAAAGTGCTATAGCGGGATCCTCCCATCTATTACTAAGTACAATGCATTCCTTATATGAAACGTGTAAAACAAAATCAACATAATCATTCGTATTGGAAAACTAGTAGATGAAATGTCAATAATATACCTAATTAATATATATAAACCTCAACCATCTAGATTAATATGGAAAATTGTATCAAAAATATTAATTCCCTAGTATGTCATAATATTCACCAATGAATGTTGATATATATGAATATTCATTAAATATTTCCCATTAAAATTTCATTGGTAAAATACTATTTACCCACTAACATCACATATTTAAAATCTAAAATACTTCCAAAATATTATGGAAACATTTTATTTTAATATAAACATGTATAAATGTAACATGTGATAATAATAGAGGAGTTCTCATGATGATGGGTTATTATGTACATGTCATTAAAATAATATTCCATTCCCATTATTGAAAAAATGTGAAAATGCACCAAGTTAGGGAATTGAAAAGGTGATTGATTTAAACGATTTTTTTAATCCAATCAATTGAAACATGTATTAAATAAATAATTATAGAATGATGAAAAAAAATTGAAAATAATTTATATAAAATATGGACACCAAGGGAATGATTCCTGACTATTTATAAAAATATTTTTGGTTTTCTATAAATAATTTTTTTATTATCCTGAGTACCTAAAGGTAGGAAATTGAATATAAATATTATAAATAACAGGTATATCTAAATGAAAATAATGTAAATATTGTTTTCAATATATAAAGTTATAAACATTCCTCTATGTAATGAGAAACATAAACAATCTTATATAATTGTGGGATTAAGAAACAATCCATTACATTAGTTAGGCCATCCTTCATCTGTGTTATAACATCCTTTACAATAAATATATTTTAGAATCGTAATTATAAAGACCCAGAATTTCTATGGAAAATTATTTAGACATGGAATTTCCGTGGAAATTTTTTTCTAAAATACATTGGAATTTTATGAGTCTGTGAAAACTTTCGGCGCGTGATTTGGACGCCCGGTGCGCCTGGAATCAATTTTGGATGTTTTTTTTGAGTACGTTCAGTAAACATACGAGTGAGATTTTATAACTTTTTAACTGGTGCTCGGAAATGAAATTTAAGGGAACCATTGAACTCTCAACGCCGGTATTCTCTTAAAAAGACATTCACCTTGATGGTTGATGGTCGATAGTAAAAGTTAGTTTTTGGGTTTTTATAAATTTTTTAGTAAAATAAAGTGAGCTAACACATTATTTTATTTTACCCGCCAGGAGGATGTTGGGTGGTTAAAACCTCCTCAAGGGAGTTTGAGGTGGGAAACCACACCTTAACCTCCCTTGAGAGGTTATGGTGGTGGGGCCCACCCGAACATAACCTTTTATGAGAGGTTATGATGTGGGGACCACAGGAGGCTTTTATCCTATTTATGGAGGAGAGTAATACCTCCTCAACTCCCCATTAAATGGGGAGAAACCCCTTGACCTCCTCCACCATAATGGATCATCTTGACCTCCCTTAATTAATTCGTGCCAAAAGGCATGATTTAATTTGGTGGAGTCTCTTAATTGAATTCCCCATTTTTGAATTTTTTCCAACATCTAAAATAATAATAAATATAATATTATTTTTTATTAGAATTTCACACTTGGAGGATCTTTTGAGAGGATATCTTGGGAGAATTAGAATTCTCCCAACGAAGAACACTCCTCCCACTGAAGAACGAAGAACACCGATGACGATCTTCCTTGACTTCTTCCCTTGACACCAACTGAAGTGGAGCATCGTCCACAGCTGACACATCATGGGCTGGGTGTAGTCACGACACCGGTCCCAAGGATTGGATGTGACAATTTGGTATCGGAGTAGTCGGTTCTACCGCAGAACTCATGAATCTGATCTTTTTTTTTCTGTGATGCAATAGTGTTAAGGGTACTGAGTGTGGTTTTCAGTTTAGGGAGTTCAGTGTTTGTGTGACGACTAACGTATCAATACACTAGGAGTTTGACTTCTTCTTTCTTACTCACTGCATGGAAACACTAATTGCGTGTCTTTTTTCCTAAGTATTCATTATTATATCTTGAGTTAGCTTAAAAGGTATAACTTATTGACCGTTGTGCACCTATTTCATTTCAGGATGCCTCCACGCCGACCGCCGACCAAGGTTCCGAGAGTTGTATGGGATGGCAGCCCACCGAGCGACGAGGCCTCGGTGTAGGCCCCTATCACAATGGAGGCACCAGCGGTACCACTACCCATTGGGCCATTGATACCATGTGCCTCAGAAACAGAGAGTGCACACTTCTTGAGCACATTGCACGAGTTCTAGCGCCAGAGGATGCGTAGGTTCAGGGGTGAGACAGACGCGCAAGCAGCTGAGTATTGGTTGGAGGCTGTGGTGAGAGTCTTCATACTAGTAGGGACACCCGCTGACCTAATGGTTATCATTTCCTTGAGTCATCTTTAGGAAGTAGTAGGAAGATGGTGGAGCCTGATGTTCTAGTTGGATGACAAGGCGAGACTACTCTGGGTGTACTTCGAGAGCCTGTTTCGGGTAGAGTTTGTCCCAGCCACCCTACGTGCAGTTCGAATACATGAGGTACTTCATCTACATCAGGGTAGAATGATGGTGGCACAATACTCAGTGATATTCACTGACCTCCCGTATTACTCCCCATATATAGTGCGGGACCCATTCTTTAGGGCCTAGACCTTTGTACAGGGGCTCAGGCGAGAGATCTCAGCTTCGATGATCTCCCTCAGCATCCTGATACAGGTAGGTCTATTAGAGAGAGCCCGCCTAGTGGAGAGTTTCCTTGCTGAGTAGTCACCAGCAGCAAGATCCATCACTAGTCAACATGCAATGGAGTCTTCTGCAGCTAGTAGTATACAGATGTCACAGAGTTAAAAGCGAACCAGGCCATCTGGTTGACAATCTAATGACACAAGTTTAGTTGTGCGGGGAACATGAGATAGAGCCAGTCATGCCAGGAGCAGCCAATACTACTCTTGCGGTGGGCAGGGTCAATGGCTTGGGACTGTCTGAGCCATCGTAATGATGATCAGAAGATAGTTGAGGGACCTACAAGGCCAAGGTAGAGGTTTGATCGAGGCAGACCGTAGGGAGAAGGTGGAAATGGATGAGGAGCTGGTCGTGCCGCTAGTGGTGGATGGCGATTCGAGGTGTTACCGCCACCACCACCAGGATGTCCACCCCGACTACAGTGAGCAGACGGACAGGGGAGAGCTCAGCTCCAGGCAGATGAGGCATATGACCATCGCACTCCAGAGATGATTCTAGGTATGATCTATGTCTACTCAACCTTAGATGCAATTCATATAGACACAATTTCCAGTCACTCTTTCATTTCCACTGCCCTAATTCAGAGCTCAGAGATTCTGAAAAATCCATTGGCACGATCTTTACTTCGAGAGACTCTTATGAGAGAGGACTTGACAATTACACACTGGTTTCATTAGTCTGAGCTTACTCTAGGAGGCGATACCTTCAGCTTGGATCTCCTCGTAGCGGCGTCGAGGCCTTACGACATCATCTTCAGTATAGACTAGTTATATGTAGTCCATGCTCACATCAACTGTATTATGAGCAAAGTGTGGTGTGTCTGCATGGGTGGGACTAGGTTCACCTTCACCGGCCAGAAGGGATCCTTTTTAGTACAGGACGATCCTACTCGGAGGAGGGTGCAGCCGATAACTCATCATTTGGCCTACCTTACCCTCATAGTAGTTGATGTGGAGAGTCCGAGCTATCCTGTTGTGGTGGACCAATACGCAGATGTTTTCCCTAACGATGTTGCTGGACTACCTCCTCATTGTGATGTGGACTTCTACATTGACCAATTCCCTGGGACGACACTGATATCTACAGTAGCATATCGGATGTCTCTCCTTGAGCTTCGTGAACTGAGGGTACATCTAGAGGACTTGCAGGGGAAGGGATTCATCTGGCCCAGTGTTTCTCCATAGGCAGCCCCGATTCTGTTCAACAAGAAGGAAGACAGAAGCTTGAGGCTCTGTGTTGACTACCATTGCCTAAATCAGGTGGCTGTGAAGAACAAGTACCCACTCCTGAGGATCGAAGACCAATTTGATCAGCTGAATGGAGCACAATGGTTCTCAAAGACATATCTCAGATCTGACTATCACTAGCTCAGAGTTCGAGATGAGGATGTCTAGAAGACGGACGTCAGATGTTGTTATAGCAACTACGTGTTCTTGGTTATGCCTTTAGGCATAACCAATGCTCCAACAATGTTCATTGGTCTCATGAATAGGATATTCCAGCCATTCCACAATAGCTTTTCCATAGTCTTGATGAACGACATACTTATCTACTCGGCTACTGAGGAGGAGAATGTTTATCATTTGCGGGTAGTACTGGACACACTCTGAGAGCACCAGATTTATGGAAAGCTCTCAAAGTTCCATTTAATGATCCTGGAGGTTCACTTCTTGGGACATGTCATCTTGAAGGCTGGAGATGTAGTAGATCAAGCGAAGATTGAAGCGGTAATTTCTTGGGATCCACCCAAGAGTGTGATGGAGGTACTATGTTTCCTGGGTTTGGCTGGATACTACCGAAGGTTTTTATGAGACATATATAGAGTTGCAGCACCACTATCATCCCTGAAGAAGAAGGGGAACTCTTCCTGTGGTCGGAGAGATGTCACCAAAGCTTCCAGGAGCTGAGGTAGAGGCTAACTAGTGCCACCATATTGAGGCTTCCAGAGGAAGGCGTATGGTACGTAGTTTACGGTTTCACATTAGGGACTGGACTCAGGTGTGTCCTAATGCAGGATCAAGCAGTGATCGCGTATGGTTTCTGGCAGCAAAGACAACACAAGTAGGACTACGCTACCCATGACTTGGAGTTAGAAATAGTGGTCTTCACTTTAGAGATGTGGAGACACTATCTAATGGGAAAAAGTTTTACCGTGTAATCTGATCACAAGAGTCTCAGGTATATTTTTTCTCCGAAGGAATTGAATCTAAGACAGTGCCAATGGCTTGAGTTACTCCAGGACCATGACAACAAGATGGTATATACTCTTGAGAAGGGGAACATTGTTTCAGATGCACTCAAAAAGAGGTCTGTTATACAATTTCTAAGAGATGAGATGGAGCATCAAGCTAATTTGTAGATATCCTTTGTGGATAGAGATGGAGCAGCCTTTCTAAAGTGTTTTATGGTCACTCCCCCACTCCTTCAGTGAGTGAGGGAAGCACAACATGGGGATGCTGACTACGAGACGCGATGTGATCATATATCCACAAGGTAGGCACCTGATGGATTTTCTGAAGGTGGGGAGCACGTCATCTTCTTCCAAGGACACACTATTTTGACAGTGTAACTTTAGGAGGAAGTGTTGAAGGAGTTTCACTTGTCCCAACTATCGGTACATCTAGGAGTGGCGAAGATGTACCACGACCTTCGACAACAGAACTGGAGGCCATGTATAAATAAGGCGGTAGTAGTGTTTTTCTCTCAATGCCTCACTTGTCAGCAAGTGAAGGTGGAGCACCAGGTACTGACAAGATTTTTCTAGCCTTTAGAGGTCCCATAGTTAATGTGGGAAGGGATATCCATGGAATTCGTGACGGGACATAAACACACATCCAGGGGTCAAAACTTGATCTGGGTGATTCTAAACTGACTCCCCAAATTGGACCAATTCCTACCGATCATAGAGCAGTGGTTAGTAGAGAGCTTGGTACACCTATATGTGTAAGAGATTGTGTGGATATATGGAGTAACTTCTTCTATTGTCTCTGACCATGACACATAGTTTACTTCCCGACTATGGAAGGGGTTGCAGGAGGCTTTCAGGACGCAACAATGTCTGAGCACCACCTTCCATCCTCAGACAGATGGCCAGACTGAGAGCAGCATTCAGACCCTTGAGGACATGCTACGTGATTCTGTCCTCGACTTCGGTTGTGGCTGGGAGGATCACTTACCCTTGGTGGAGTTTTCCTACAACAATAGTTATCACTCCACCATAGGTATGACACCTTTTGAGGAGTTTTATAGACGACCTTATAGATCACCCTTACTCTGGATTGACCTAGGGGAGTCTGCACTAGTGGTACCTGAGATGGTATGGGCTACCACGAAGAAGGTTCAGATCATCCAGGAGCAGATAAAGACTTCATATAGTAGACAATGTTCGTATAATGATAGGACACAGATGCCTCTCGAGTTCGAGGATGGTGACCACATCCTTCTAAGGGTCTCACCCCAAAGAGGTCTACATTGATTTGGCCGAGGTGGAATGTAATATCCAAGATTCATCAGACCTTTTTAGGTCCTCATCAGAGTTGGAAAGGTGGATTACTAGTTAGCTCTTCCTCCTCAGTCGCACCTAGTGCACGACGTCTTCCACCTATCTCAGCTGAGGAGATATGTGAACAAACCTTCACACATCATTGACCATGGTGAGATGGAGGTCGACAATAGTGAGAATTTTACGAAGGAACAGGGGAATATTGAGGATCGACAGGATCAGTTCCTACGTGGATGGTCGATACCTCTGGTGCGCGTTCGTTGGCAGCACAGGAACCTCCAGGAGAGCACATTGGAGAAGGAGGCTTATATGTGTGCTCAGTACCCCATTTGTTTCTTTAATTAGATTTGTAGCTTATATGGAAATTAATCCCTGGGGTGGGGAGAATGTAAAGACCCAAAATTTTCGTGGAATATTTTTTCATAAATATATGCGAATTTTATGAGTCAGCGAACACTGACGGAGTGTGATTCCGAGTCCCGGTGTGCCTGGAATCAATTTATGATGTTTTGTTCGGGTATGTTTAGTAAACATATGAGCGGGATTTTATAACATTTTAACTGATTCTTATTATTGAAATCTGAGGGTACCATTGAACTCATTGCGCCTATATTCTCTTAAAAATACATTCACCTCCACGGTAGATGGTTGGGAGTATAAGTTAGATTTCGGGTTTTTATAAAATTATTAATAAAATAAAGTGAGCTAACACTTTATTTTATTTTTTCCACCATGAAGTGGTTGGGTGTTTAAATCCCCATCAAGGGAGTTGGAGGTGGTACCACCACACCTTAACCTCAATTGTGAGGTTATGGTTATGGGGCCCACCCGAACATAACCTTCCGTGGGGGGTTTTTATGTGGGGACCACACAAGGCATAACCCCATGTAAATGGAGGAGAGTAAAACCTCCTCAACTCCCCATTAAATGTGGAGAACCACCTTGACCACCTCCACCTTAATGGAGCATATTGACCTCCCCTAATTAATTCATTCCAACACACGTGAATTAATTAGGTGGTGCGTCTTAATTAAATTCTCTATTTTTAAATTTTATCCGTCATCTAAAATAATAAGACATCTAATATTATTTTGGCTTGGCATTTTACACATGGAGGATATTTTGAGACGAGAGCTTGGGAGAATTAGAATTCTCCCAATGAAGAATGATTCTCCCAACAAAGAATGAAGAGTTCTAGCGATTATGCTTCCTCGACTTCTTCCTCGGACACCTACCGATGTGGAGCGTCTTCCCCAGCCAACACAGCACGGGCTTGGGGTAGTCACGACTTGGGTCCTAAGTACGGGTTGTGATAGTAATAATATATATCATACCCTATAAGATTTAATTATAGTCATTTATTATTTAATAATCTTTATTAACATCACTATTTGAGGTAATAGCAGTTTTGTTTTTCATATTTTTTTTTGGATAGATAGTTTTGGTCCTTGTAATATGATGATGGTTATATCCATTTATAAGTGAGGTAGGTTACATACCATAGAAAATTCCGAAAATAATACACAATGATAGTCATTCCAAATAAAAATTCTTCTAAATGGACTTATATTTGATGTTAGTACATTATCATTTAAAAATATGGACATACGACGGGATTTATAGAAGTTTAATTGTAAAAACTACTGATGTATTTTGGTTTAACCTCAAATAATCCTATTTTATTCTTAACTGTCATAATTAATTTTTTTCCATTTTTACTATTCATTATTACAAAAAAATAATTTAATATTATTATGTAAAATTAAGTACTATAATTATAATTATTAAATCTATTTTACCAAATTCAACTCCCAAATGCGATAGAATTTAGTTGAAAATAAAAGCCTTAAGTACAACAAAAATTTTGTTTTCCAAATAAAATAATTCTTATGTATATAAATTTTTATATCAAAATTAATCACAAAATTTATTTAAATGATCTAAATTGGTTTAATAATATTTTTATTTTAATTATTTTAAATTTAAATCAATTTTAAACTAAAATGTAACTTTTAAAATTCTATAAAAGAAATGCTAGCTTCAAATAAAATCAGTATTTATCCCTATTAATCAAAAGAATAATATTTTCAAAGAATTATCAAAAATTTATAATAAGATAATTTGAACATAATGATTTCATAAATGAAGTTAATTTTTTTCAGATAATTTTTAAAATTGGAAAATAATTTTAAAAATAAGAGAACAAAATGCATTTGAAAATCATTATAGAAAAAATAATTTTTTAGCAGAAAAATGAATCTATCCCCATGCATATATAAAATATTAGATGAATAATGAAAATTTTGGATTAAATTTATAATATATAAATTTCTATAAAATCATTCACCAATATTGATAAATTTAATTTATTAATTTACAAATACATTGGCCACATAAAAATAGTTTTTCCGAAATAAATATCTTTTACTTTCAAACAAATTTTATTTTAATTTCTACTCAACTTATAATAGATGAAATTATTTTATGAATGTATAAAAAAATTAAAAATTTATTTATTCATATTTGTACCCATCATTTTAATGCATAGGTTATAATGATACACTACATAGTAGTTCATTTAGACTCTGGGCTGCATGTATCAAATTTTAACAAAATTTTTAAACATATTTAAAAATAAACATATTATAAAATATCAAGGTGTTACATTATTCCATCCTTCAAAAAAAATTAATCATTAAATTTCTATAATATCACCTCATTTTTATATTTAGGTTGTCCTTTATCATAGCCTCTTCAGATTCCCATGTCACCTCTTCCATATTATGATTTCTCTAAAGTACCTTTACTAGTTGAGTTTTCTAATTTATTGAAACTTGTTCTCTATAGTCTATAATTTTAATATGCTCCTTATAGTAAGATATATTAAGGATCATTTATATTTCCTCAGAGGTGAGATCATTCATTAGATCTAGAATATAGTTCTTTAACAATTATATATGTAACACATCATATACTTTAGAGTGTTTAGGTGATAATTCCATAATCCACAAAAAAAATTATTTCTAGATTTTAAAAAGGTCCGATGTACCTCAGGATGAGTTTTACAATCATAAAAAATAATATAACACCCTGCATTAGAGATACATCAAAGAATTCATAACCTCTCAAATGAGATTCCAAATTATTCCTCCCTTAATATAAATATCCATTGTGCCTTATTTAAGAAACTTTTATATGGGATTGAATAATATTTTACCTTAATAATGTCACAAACATCGGTAATAAAATTATAAGCATCCATTAACAATATTAGGCCGCAACAAGTTAGATTATGACTTCTTATTCAATATAATTCTTCGTAAATTTTGATTTGAATACTTGAATGTGAGACATTATTATTGGTGAAATATTCCAAAGGTAAATAGGGATCCCAAAAAAACATGAAATTTATGAGATAAAGACACAAACATGTTTTATAATTTTTGAATAGTCATTTTGTACTATTAATTAGTTTGGGGGTGGTAATTAGTGCTCAAATTAATCTTAGTATCAAGAGCCTTCTAAATACTTTTCAAGAATTTTGATGTAAAATGTCGATCATAGTCAAAGATAATTGAAATAGTTTATCCATAAATTATATCAACTTCATAAATTTATTTTATTGAAATTTTATCAATAGTGGAATATTTGGTTAATGTAAGGAAATGTTAAAAATGGGTAATGTTATAAAATAAATAACCCATGTCACATAATTCTTTATATGATTATTAGGCAATCTAATGAAAAATTCCATATTACTGTCATCCCATTTCCAAATTAGAATTTTAAGAGGTTTTATGTCTTTTATGTGATTCTATCTCTCATAATTAACCTATTGAAAAATAAAACATGTCAATACATAATTATAAATTTCCCACATCATATTATCCACCCAAAAATATTCTTTTAAATCTTTATAAATATTTTTCTACCACTGTGTATAAGGAAATCCTAGATATGAGAATCATCATATAATTACCTCTTTATATCATCTGTATGTGGGCCACATTGTTAAATTCCAATTTTTATAAAACCATCTTCATAAACGATGTTTTCCAATTTTCCATAATTCTTGAATTTAATTTTCTTTTTAAAATTCAAACCATTAGGTTGGGAATCTTTTATCTTTTCCCAAAAATTTGTTTTTGAAATAATTTGAAAAATGAGTGATATTGTCCATTTGTTAATAATTCTTATTTCAATCATTACTAGATCGATGAATATTGGTACCATGTTGATCCCCATTTTTTGTCAGAACTATGCAATTTTTCCTTATCAATAGATAGGATACCTAATATTCCTTCCCTAGGTGGTAGTGTATTGAGAATGAATAATACTTGAGTTACTAAAGCAATAATATTTGCCTCATATTGAGAAATTTATGTGAAAATATGTCTTTCAATATCTTATGAACCATATATATATATATATATATATATATATATATATCAAATTTTCCACTATAGAGATAATGTCTCTATATCTTTGAAGAAATAAGCAAGTCTTCCAGTTCTAGATCAGGGGTGGATTGTTTTATTCAGGATTCATTAACTTCCTTGATGCATATTTATTAACTCAATATTTTTGTGTAAGGACACTGATGTGGCCTTTACTTATTTACTTTTTGTACATCAATTTTCACTTTTTATTCTCTTTTTATTATTAAAATTATGTTTTTCTTATAATAATTAATTTTTTTAATATTCTATTTTAAATAATGGAAGCTGTGATATGATTTTTAATTTATATGTTTTAATTTTTTGTTAATAATTTTATAGAAACCTAAAAATATATAATTAATTAATGTATCATTATCTTCTATTTTTATAATGTTTTATTTATTTAATTTTTTTATTTTTTTATTTTAATTATTGAATTATTTTAAATATTGTTTTTAAAAAAATTAATTTTTTAATATGATTAATTTGCATTATTGAATATTTATTTAATTTTATTTCAATTTTATAATTTTTTTTATTTAAATGATTTTTTTAATTAATTGATGTAGTTATCTCCATTATTTTAATTAATTTAATTTATTTTTTTTATTTCTTAATTAATTCATAAATTCGATTATATAATCATTTTAAATTTTAAATACATAAATTTCCCTTTTTTGGTACTATAAATCATAAGATTAATTTTATCACTTTAATTATTTTTTGTAAATTCTTTTTTATACATAGAATTTTTTTTAATTTAATTAGATCTAATTTTATTTAAATTTATATTCTTTGAACAAATTATTTATTATGAATTTATTTTAGTGGTATTTTATAATGAGTTTACCAATTGAAATTAGAATAATTTTGTGTTCATTAATTTGTAAATTAATTGGATAAATTTTTATTTTACAATTTTTATTTCTGAATTAGTATTTTGATTTAAATATTAATTATAACTAATTGATTAATCTATTATTTTTTTAATTTTATTAAGCACTTCCACTACATCACCCACCAATCATCACTGGTGGCTGTAAAAAATAAGACAACACCTACCAGAGACACCCTGGTGGGGACTCAATGAGTTATTGCTCGACTCTCAAGTGGTGACTCCCTAATTCACCTCCAAACACCCCAATGATGACTCAAAATATTCACCATTGCACCTCCTCCAATATTGACTCATTTTGTCATCATTAATGCCCATATCCCACCATTATCCCAAAATACCTTATGTTTCCACCACCATCACCCATTCACCAAACACTACAATCTAAACGGTGACTCAACAAAGTCACTGCCACTAACCTCTGATTGTGGGTGTTGACCCACCTTCAACCCTGGTATTTCCACCACATATGATCTAATGAAACGAATAACATGAAATAAAATTGAGTAATAAAATATGAGAAATGAAAACATTGAACTCAAACATAGATCCACCAGATCTGAAAAGAGAAACTCAATCCAAATATATCATTCTAGATGCGTCTCCACTCATGTATATAATTTTAGGATAAACTCAAACACACTATAAAAAACATTGTTCTATGGACCACTGATGAATCTTGATATTCCACAACCAAAGAACTCACACCATGATATTGAAGAATCCACCAACATTAGATTTGACACAACTATGTAGGCTGAACTAAAATCAAAACCAATGTTTGACCTCACACCATTAGTAAATAATAGAGCTAGAGCTTGATTTTAATCTTGTTCTCTGCTGAGTGATGTTGAGTTCATCAATCATCTAGGTCACTGCAATGGAGGAGCATCCTGTGAAGATACTACCACCATACATGCTTCTTCCTAAATCATTTGTGTTTCTCGAACGAGGGAGCCCCTCCTCACCCAAATCAACCACATACCCCATCTCATTATAATTTTTTTAATATAATTATATGTTTATTTATTTAAAAAAGTAAATATATCAAAAATTATATATATATATATATATATAATTAAATATAGTTATAGTTATAAGTAGTTTTATTTTTATTATTTATATGTATAATTGATTATATATATATATATTAAATACTTATAATAAATTAATACTTATTATTTTAGTCTTTTAAATTAATTATTATTTGTGCAGGAATCATTAAATTAGTGTTTCATGACAGAAGTCGAGTGGTTCATCATTCTTTTGGAAGAGAATTATGCTCTAGTCACTAACCAAGTGGTTGCGGCATGGTGAATATTCCAAACAGAGGCAAGAGGGCCATCAAGATTTCATGATAGGAGAAGACATTTAGATTAAGAAAACTCTAGAATCACCAACTTCGGTGACAAGTTCTATACACATTGAGATTAGGAGAGATTACCACATCATCCACCAAGGATTCAAAGATCCCATTGGAGAACCATCAGTATTGATCCATTCATTTAATAATCTATTACTTCCATTCACCCATTAATTTCTCCCAATATTCCTTAAATATTCTTATCATCATATTATTCCATCAATCATCATTCAATAAAATAGATTATAAAACCGAACAAGTTCATATAATTGAGATGAGGGAGGAATCATATTTGGAGCCTAATCATGAGGAAACATGATCATTATAGATGTATTGATTTAAAATTATCCATTTTACTTTTTATATTTCTTTTTCAGAATATATTTAATGTTTTTGGTACTAATATGGTTAATTATGAACATCAATTAATACTATGCAAAAAAATTGATAGGTGGTTGTAGTGAATCGCTTCAACTTGGATCATTGGACAAAGTACTAAAAACTAAAAAAAGGTAATAAATATATTATCCATATTTAATGGATTAATTATAACATAAAAATTGATTGATCAAAACTAAATAAGGTTTAATGAGATTTAAAAATTTACTAAATAGATAGTTTCGTCAATCTCAACCATTTTTTAGAGTTAAATGATTCAATTAATTTATGTAGGATCAGAGAACAACATTTTTCTGGTTTAAATAGTCAGAGGATCCTAAATTCATCAATAACTGTAAAATCTCAATTATAATCCCAAATTAAATATACCACACCATATCACACTTCAATATTTACCAATTCATTCAATTTTCATTATATTCTTTTAGTTTTTGTTGTTTTTTGGTTGTTTTTAGTTATTCTGGGCTATGGAACTTTATTCATTATTTGTAGTTCAACCCTTATTACCAAAGTACTAATGTTAGTATGTAATATAAAGTTTAAATTTACATGTTTTCAATGTCATCGTAGTCAAATTTAGGAACTCCATATGGGGAATGAACATGGGACCAGGTAAATAACACTGACCAAAATATATTACAAAAAAATAATAGAAAACATGAAATCTAATAAATAAAAAACAAAAAAATTATAAAAATAAATTCTCAAAACTATCACAAAATATCTATGCATACTAAGGAATATATTATTGAACTAAAACATACAATTTCAGAAACCAAACAAATTATTATTCTTTTAGAAAATAAAATAAAACAGAAATGAAAATTCTTGAAGGAAGAGAAGAAAAAAATGTGAATGTTCTACAACCCACTATTCCTACCCCAAATACCCTAGGCATTGAGAGTTCTAAACTCTAATGGTGTCAAGAAACAATTATTTCAATAGTTTTTCTAATAGGTCTTGGAATTATAAAATTAAGTAGTTTTATCTCTCAGAAATCTCTTCCTTTAATGATATGCCGGCAGAGGAATCACTTGAATTCAATACAGATTTTTATATTTTATCCAATAATTAGTACTGCCATATTTTAGTGAATATGAGTTGGGGTTTTGGTTTTTTACATTTTATTAAGGGGGGGGGGGGGGAATTACATGGTTCTAAACCCATGATAATGAAGTATTTCTACCCTTTTATGAGCTTTTCATTGTGTTTTTATCCAAATTCTATCCCAGTAACACCACTATTGATGATTGGAAAAATATCACCAGATTTTTCTAATACTGGGGAGTGATTTTTCCTAACCCATGGTATATATTGATAATTTTTCTTAGACAGCTTTTAAATCACGAGTTGCCTCTCCATATACACAAAGAAACATTTTTTAATTCTCTATCCCTACAACTAGACCATAGTAGAACAATAATTAGGGGATAACTTATATAATTCTAGTACTGATGAATAGAAAAAAAAATTTATAAGTTGTCCCCAAAGAACAAAAAAGTGTGAACTAAGAGGAGAGTCATCAGTATGGCTTAATTAAATACCCAATATGTTATTATTAACAAAAAAGAACATAGGGGTAGTGTTTTCAGTGTGGGATGTTTGGTTTTAAACAAATATGATGTCCCAAATTTTATCTCCCTATTGAATCTGATGATAGTGCATTATTAAATGATTTTAGGACTATAAATTTTGGTGCGCAATATCCCATCTATAGTTATTAAAATTATAGATATAAGAATCGCCCCAATATGTCTTGGAATGAATAAGGTGTAATCAAACATCCCACTACCAAAAACTACCAATCATAGCCCATACCTAATTATTCAAATTAACATGGTGTTGTATATTCAAATTATTAAGGGGAACATAAGGGTGTGTTGTATCAAGTGCTAGATGAAATTGTTTTTCTAAAAAAGGATACATATTCTAGAATTCAAAGTCATGAAATTCATATGGACTAGATGTATAGGGAAATTAGAGGTTGATATAAAGGGAAACATCCCAGAAAAACTAAATAAAACTCAAGAGAAAATATAATGATTGTAAAAAATAGGTTGGGCCTTAAAATTCATGAACTAATTAGAGAACAATCTAGGATAGAATAAATTCATGTTCAAGGTGAAATTTGAACAAAAAATACAGAAAATACAAAATCTTGAAATTTATATAAGCCTGAGGAATATAAAAATGATAACCCTTCACATGAAATAGCCAATGTGAAAGGACTATTGAAATGGGATCTACTTAAATTGTAAAGAAGAAGGCATGGCTTAAAGATGAGGGGAATAACCCACATATTCTAAAAAAATACCCCCTCCTACAGCGTTTCCACAGATGTAGAAAAAGACTAGTGAACTTGATTACCTAAAATTTCTCCTGATGTTTTGGAGATTCAATGTTAACATGCCTTTTTGAAGTGTTGAACAAAATCCCTCTCATTGCAAAATTTCATAATAGGTTCTTTGGTAATAAGAGGTATAGGGAAATAATGAATTTGAATGAAGAGTATTGTTCTATAGTACAAAAGAACATTCCACCAAAAAATGTAATACCCCTGTAGTATTGTCATATATTATAGAATTGGTCAATGTGGGGAAATTGTGTGGTTGTGTAATCTAGGAGAGAGAATCAATATTAGACATTATCAACAGTTCTAAATTTTCTGCCTTAACATGATGAAACCAACATCAGTTACACTACAACAAGTTGAAATGTGTCCTACATTCTCTTTTAGGATGGTGGATTTTTTTGGTTGATGTGGGAAAATATTCCTTTCCCAATAACATCAAAATTATGCACACAGACTATGAAAACATAGATCTACTCATTCTTAGTAGGTCATTCTTTGTCATTTTTGGGGATTTCGTTGATTTTTTAAGGGTATGATAACCATTCAGGATGGCGTGGACCAATAGGAATTTATTTTCTATAAATATTATTAACATCATGTGAGCTATAAATCAATTGAAATTAATGATGAGGTTTTTATATGTTATATTTGGAAAGAAAATAATCATCCCATTGATGATATAATAACTGAATTTTTCAGTGATCATTTTCAAGATAGTTTTGTTGAGTTTGAATTCATAAAATAGATGGAAATTTTGGGGAGAGTTGAGAACCAAATTTGTAAATAAATTACTCAAAACCATGAGGTGATCCATCCCTCAACAAGATATCTTGTTGATATTTTTCTCAAAATTTTTATAATTTTCACCCCATTATCCCATACCTATTGCTTTTTCATATTCAATCACACATTAGCGATGTAATTCTAATGTTTGTACTTTATCTTCTAAAAGTGAATGTTTTAGAGATGAGGATAATTCTATAGTCAGTTCTATTCAGTTTGATGTTTATGGTGAGTCTCTGGATCTGTTAAGAGTGAGTTAGAGAAGTTTTTGGAATTTTATCTATATTTTAACATCAGGTATGCCCTTGTTTCATTACACAACATGAATGATGAAATAATTTTCATGAATATGAGAGGTTTTAGATTGTCTTGATGACTCTTAAAATGGATTATATATGGTTGATTCCACTAGTATACATCTTTAAATAGACACTGACCCACCAAAAACAACATTTCATTATCTTTCTAGACCTGTTAAAGGAATAAGATTAGGGGTTAGTATGAGGGACCCCTTTCTGTGTGAGGCTGGTCAACATGGAAATCCTACTGGGTTGTTTCCTATTTAAGCTCATTATTTGAGTAAAATTCAAGGTTTTAAAGATAATGGTGGAACAAGTCTTAGTCCTTGAGTGATGAAATTTTTTAATAGAATTATTTAAGCTACTAAGTTGACAGATGTTTTGTGTGAACATTCTAAATTTTACAATGGCTACATTGAGAGGCCGTGTACTAATGAATCATTCCCACAAAATTGTCATGGTTATAAAACAATAGGGGGTAAAGTATTATGGTAAAATTTTATCCAAGATATTAATGATAGGTAACTCATGTTTTTCTTGTTTTTAGTTTAAAATTTATATTTTAAATAATTATCCTTACTCGGTTTTGTATCGCTATGCTTTAGTGAACTTTTATTTCTGAGATTTTAATTTAAATACCTTTCCACTTGACAGATTTTTGTTTGTTTTTTACTTACCATTTTTTCATGAGGTGCATGTGGTCTAGTTGTCATGTTTTGTATTTATAATTCCATACCAGTGGAAAACTAATGTTCAATGACCTTGCTAGATGGAAGATTCTGGTTGATGCACGTTGGATAACAGATTCCTTAACTCAAACACAGGTGCATTTCAATTTTTTTTTACTTCTAAAATCTCATGATAATCTATTTATTAAGTAGGATCTTCATATTTTAAACCAGATTCCATTTTCATTGGTTTAAAAATAGTATGCGATTTATAAAGACAATATTAGGAAGAATATTCCACACATTGGGAAGTAATTTTTTAATTTTTTGGAAATTGTAAAATTCAAATTCCTTTTGTCTACTAATATAAATTATGTGAGGTGTAATCCCCATAATTTCATGTTTCATTATGAATCTATTATTAAGGGGTGCTATATTTCTATAATCTTGTGAGTTGGAAATTATGTTGAAAAATATTGGGAAACATGTCTGTACCGATTGCATTCAAAATCTTTATACTGACCCTATTCAATTTTGATCATTATGATAATTCTTGAACTAACTAGTGATAAATCATTTTTCTATATTTTCAAAAAAAATATGATATTTAAAAAATATGTGTGATTATTTTCGGTTGTTTTTTTATTTTGTTTTTGTTTTTTTATGGATTTTCTTATAGAAAACCACTTCCATAAGTTTCTTGAAAACCCTTCCATAATCTTTTAGTGACAAATTTCCAATTTTTTTATTAAAACTTCCTTTCACCTTGAGAAATAACATTTGGGATAAATCAATATATTATGTGTAGGGTAGGGGTATTCACTGAGTTAATTCTGACTCCTAGATTACACACAAAAAACATAAATTTTTAAAATTTCTTCCCTTGAATATTCTTATTTTTTTTTTGTAATTAGTTTCCAAATGAAAAAACAAAAAAATATATATACAAAAACAATAAAAACAAATTTCTATATAGGTGACATTTAAATTTTATTAAAGGGTTTCAAGGACTCTATATTTTCTAGAATTGACTGATTTTTATGTGTTGTTATCTATTTTTTATGGAAATCCTATTTGAAAATTATCAAGGGAAGTGTCGTATGTTATATTTTTTTTAGGAATTTTAAGTATAAATCTTGGAAGATTGATGTTTTGTATTTTACTTAGTATATTAATCATGATGAAATGGAACACATTAGAGAGACAATTATATGAGTGTAATGTAAATCTTCTGAATCTGGAGTAAATTGAGAAATTTGGATCCCATAGTGAGCCTCTAAGACAAGTAATTTGGGTGTGTTTTTATTAATAAATTAAGACAACTCTATAATTGTTATACACAGTTCTTTGAACAAGTTTTTTGGATGGAAGAAATTAAATAAAGGGTCATGTAAAAATGTGATCATTTAGATAAGAGGAATATTGAGCCCAATTGAAGAAGGGTACAATTTATTTATACAAAAATATATTGAATTGTTTTAATAAAGTGGGAACTTAAACCAAATATTGAGGTACCTGAGAAAGATTTATATCTTTTAGTTCCTTTTGGGATAGTTTAAATTCCACAAAAATCTCATTGTTCTACACACCTTAAATTGGAATTGGAATTTATTTTGAAGTAGGGAATTTGGTATTTACCACATAGAAGACAAGACAATTGAAAGAAATCATGAGGTTTATGAAATTCTCTAATTCAGGCATGTGTAATTGAACTTGGGTAGAAAAATAATTTTTATTTTTACATTTATTGGGAATAAATAAAATTTTTATAATTTATGAGTAGTGCAATTTATTATGTGTTGTGGAGTTTGATGTAGAGTTTACTTATTAACCTTTCCCAAATAAGTTTAAAATTAATTTTCTCTTTATTATTAAAATTATGTGTTGTGTTTAACAATTAACATTTATTGTTTTTTTTATATTAAATTATTAAAATAAGGATTTTATTTATAAATTTTTGTATGTTTCGTATTTATCACAAGTTATTTATAAAAAATTTAAAATTTACTAATTAATGGAAAATTAAATTATAAATTTTATGATATTATTTTATATTAAATTTAAAATTTTTATTTTTTATTCTATTAATTCTTCTATTATTTCATTATATGTTTTCAAAATCACTTTTTTTTTAATTTTAATCTTTTATTTTATTGATTCATTATTTTATTTTATTTTAATTTTATAAGTCTATTATTTTTAATTAATATATATTCATTTAATTGATTTGGTTATTTCCATTGTTATTAATTAATTTATTTTCTTTTGTTTTATTATTTTTAAATAATTTATTAATTCAATTAATTAATCACTTTAATTTTAATTTTAATAACTCATTATTTTTTAGAACATTAAATAATTTAATTAATTTTAAATCTTTTATTATTTTAATTAAATATATTTATTTAACAAAGTAATATTTCATTTTAATTTCATTATTTAAAATTTTCTTTAAATACGAATTAACTGAAAAAATTATTTATTATAAATTTTAATGTTATGGCCCAAGCCTTGGTTTAAATTTAAAATATGTGTTTTTTCATAATATTTCTTATTAATTAGATAAATGTGCAATTAAAAATTTTGTAAATATAAATTAGAATTTTGAATTCATTTGTTATTATAATTAATTGAAGAATTAATTATTTTTTATTGTTTTATTTCTTAATGTAGTTTCACTACATCCCTCACCGTTGTGCCATTGTACACTGCCAATGAACATTGAGATCTCGTTCTCACACCACAAAGTTGATGAAACCATAGAAACCAAATCTAACACCCCTATGCCGCTTAAACCAGAATTGACAATACTATTTGACCTCACACAATCGACACTTGATTGATCCCAAGATCAATTTGAACCCTAGTCACCATTGAGTGAAGCTAAGGTCATTGAACCACTTGGATGATGCACTAGAAGAGAATCATGGGAAGATTCTGCTTCTGTTCTTTCTTCTTCCCAATGTTACCAAGCTTCTTGAATGAGGGAACCCACATCCTCAATCAAATCTACCCACCACTTTTTATTTTCCTATTTTTTATATATAAATTTATATAATTTATATTATACATAATTATAATAATAATAATATTTTATATATTTACTTATAAAGATACATATATACAATACGACATAAATACACAATAATAATTGTATATATTTATAGTTACAAGTATTTTTTATTATTTATTTGTATATTTGGTTATATATATATTATTAAATACTTGTAATAGATTATTATCATTATATTACACTTAATTGTTTTGTATCAACCAATGGAATAAATAATGTAGTGTTGTACGGAACATATCGAGTGGTTGATAATTTTGTTGGAAGAGGCTTATTCTCTAGTCGCCAACAAGGAGGAAGTGACACAATAAACATGACACAGAGAGCCGAGATGGGTCATTGGGAATCTATGGCAGGAGAAAATAGCTATGGTCTGATGACCTTAGAAGCACCACTTCCAATGACCCATTCTAGAAACATTGAGAGTAAGAGAGATTACCACTTCATCCACTTAGGATTTAAGGAGCCAATGGAGTACCAATAACATGGATCCATTCATTCCATCATCTATTCCTTCCATTAAACCTCCAATTTAACATAATATTCTTTCATCATTGGACCATTCAATTTATAAAAATACACTATAATAGAGTAGAGAACCATGATCAGAGCAAAAATCAAATTATGATCTTGAGCTTGAAGAAACATGCTCTCTAGAGATGTCTCCTTATTTAATTTTCATTGTCTATTAATTCCTAATTTCAAAAACATGAGAGGATAATTTTATTATTGAAATTGGGATGTGATAAATTTATTTACATAAATCCAATATAATGACTTATAATTAATTATTCAGTGCATCTTTTAAGTTTGATGTTCTTTTTTTGATTAATTATGCTCATTAATTAACACTTCTCATGAACCAACATGTGACTATAGTGAATCATTTCACATTGGATAATTATCTGAAGGTCAATAAACTATAAAAATTTAATGAATATATTATTTATAAGGAACAAATTAATTCTAAGGATAATATCGATTGATCAAAAATGAAGAAGATTCATCAAGTTTTGAAATTTTCTAAGGTGAAAACATAGTAAATCAACATCCTTTTTGTCTACTAAATGATTGAATTAATTTATATATGGTTTAAAACCTCATATATTAGATTTAAAGTAGTATTAGGATCCCTAATTCATCC
This sequence comes from Viscum album, assembly GCA_963277665.1. Classification (NCBI taxonomy): domain Eukaryota; kingdom Viridiplantae; phylum Streptophyta; class Magnoliopsida; order Santalales; family Viscaceae; genus Viscum; species Viscum album. The sequence goes on from OY728120.1 coordinate 497,403,653, forward strand.
ATCATAGTCTATTATCAGTTTTAATCCTAGAAGTCACTAGACCACACCATTTCACACTTCACGTACAACCATTGCATTCCATTATCACTGATTTCTTTTATTTTTAGTTTTTTTGGTCATTACAAATTTAGGCCTTCTCTATGGTTCAACCCTTCTTACCACTATACTAGTGTAAGTAGGTAATATAAATATTAAATTTTCATGATTCCAACTACCTCATGGTCATAAAAAATCTAGTAACTTCTTTGATGAATCACTGTAACTCCCAACTCAATCATTACATAATTATGTATTAAAAATCATTTCATTGAAAAATATCCAATTACATTACTCTGAAAATTATTCTGAATCCAATTTCCATAGGTAAATAACCCCAACACATTCATTATTAGTTTATGAGTTATCAGATTGTTATTTTTTGAATAAATATGTGATAGTAACCATTCAAACTAAAGAAAATACATACCTAAGTAATCTTCATTAGATTAGGTAATTCATGGATTACTCTAATCTATATAGGAACTACTGAGATACCATCCATTGAGAAAATATGTCCATGGAATGAAATTTTGAACAACCATATATTAATGTTGGAAAATTTCTGAAATAACTCATTTCTTTTAAGATTCTAAATAATGATCCACAAGTGATTCTCATATTCTTTATATCTTTTAGAATAAAATAATATATAATTAATAAATACCAAAAACAATCATGAATATATCCCCTGAATACATTATTCATATGTTCTATAAATACAGAGGGTTCATTATAAAATCCAATTAGAAATACTATAAAATTCTAATTTACACACTTCATATGAAATTATTTGTTCACAATATCATTATATAATACATGAAATTTATAATCCCTAGAATATTTGTTAAACATGGAATAATATGGTGCTCCATGAAGATGGTATAATAATTCATAAATGTAAGGTATAGGTTACATTATCTTTATTGTAATATATTTTATTTACCCATAAAATATTTACAACATGATAAATCCATCTATATTATATTCAAAATAATAGTGGATCCTTTTAGAAAAATAATAGGGAGTATAAATCCCTTATAAAGAAACTTATATAGTTTCTTCTTTAACTCCACTAATTACACATTGGACACTCTATATAGAATCATTTATATAGGTCTTTGATTATGGATTGGGTCAATGGAAAACTCATCTTAACACATTGGTGGATGTCCAGGTAATTCGTTTGGAAATACATCAATGTATTCTTGTACAATAGCTACATCCTCAATTTCAATTTTATCATTTTCATTGATAAATTCATTTTCTATTTAACCTCAATAATCCTATTCCTAATATCTATTGGGGTAGGATCGTGGAATATCTCAGATGATAAATATTATCCCTTTAATGATAAGGAATTCTGAATCTTCATCCTAATTCACAATTTCATTCTCTATGAAATATGTTTTTGCATCATATTATTGATGTAAGTCCATGTCATGTATTGTAAAAAAATAAACAATATATATAATAGTGAATTGAAAAAATTGGGCTCAATTATGTGTCATATTGGGAAATGAATGAACTATCCTTATTGTGGTAATAATTCCACTAGGATCATTGACTACAAACTCTCTTCTTATAGTTATAGGGAAATATCAAATTTTCATGGAAAACACAGAAGATATTGAAGTGTGAAATGATCTAGAATCAAATAATTCCATAGAAAAATTTTATGATATGACTAATGTAATTACCATTACATTAATTGAAACATAAACCTTATCTAATGTGATCACAAAATCATGGATTCTATCCTATGTATTATTTTAGGTATTATTATATTGATCCATGTGATAATCCTTAGTATAGTTCCCCAACATATTTCAATTGGATCATGGAATATTTGTTTCTTTTTTCATTCCCTTTCAGTCATGATCATGGTGTCCATTCTCTTAAGACATGAAGCAATATCTCTTCATAGAAATCTTTTTCCACGATGTTTATTTCCACATTTATCAGTGGTAAGAAATTACACTCTTCCCTTGTTCTATTTTATCGAATTTCCTTTTATATAGTGTCCATTTTCCCTTTAAGTAATCTGAATTCCATTGATTCTATAATACATGGGTAATTATTTATCTATATTGATATCATAATAACAGAATTCTAGAAGGGATATACTAAAAAACACTTTTCAGGGTTATTACCCCCAAATAAATCTATAAAAACACTAGGTCCACTTGTATTATCTAGGAATTGATCAATTTATTTGAATACCATAGAATATACCTCTTAAAAAAACATTATAATGATATTCTATACAAATATACATTATAAAAGTTAGGCATATGGTTATATTCCATAATCTATGTTTTCAAATTTATAATTCCCATGGTTTATACTACACATTATCTGATATCAACAATAATATAACAAAACCTAGTATCCTAGATTCAGTGGTTACTTAATTAAATTAGTACCATATAAATTTAATTTTCATTCTATATGATAGAGTAATTTAGTAGTATTATAAAACTTGATACACACTTGAAACGCACATTTCAATTGGAATGATAGAATTCAACATTATATTTTCTATAGTAACCCTAGTTTCCAAATTATCATATCCAATAAAATATACAAAACATCTAGGAATATTGTTGAAATAAAACATTTGAATGAGGTGATATCAAAGACTTTGTATGGGTATATATATAGTAGAATATAACATCAATAAATAAGGCGTCATTAATATAGAAAGGTAAATATATGAGAACACATAACATTTAATAAATAAATTAGGGATAGATAAAAATATGATAAGAATGAAATATGATAAAATAATTCAATATAAATAATCACATAGACCATATATTTATCCATTGATAAAATAACTAGTCAAATAATCAAGGTGTCATCAATAAGAAATCTCTTAATGATGGAACACATAATTCAAGACAACATACACACATCATCAAGGCCTAACGATAGGACATATTACCTAAATTGGTAAGAGCTTGGTCAAACACCCTTGATTGGTTGAATCATGTTTCCTACTGATTCATCTAGGTGGTAGAATGGGTGTCACCCATGACGTAAAAAATCCAATACATTCCTCATATTTAAGGGGATAAAAATAGCCAATATAAACATTCATGTTAAAAAAACAGTATAGAAAATGTTAATAATTTTCTCAATCAATATACATAAAAATAAAACATTCTGAGAAAAATGGTTAATGATAGAAAATTTTTACTCCCTACTATAGCCTAACACTCAACAATTAATTGTGACAAAAATGAATATACATAAAAAATATCACTGGAATATTTCTTAAGAAAAATACCATATTACCTTTGATATCAATTATTTAAAGTCTAAAATACATCCCAAATATTAAGGAAAACTTATTATTTGAAAATAAAAATCTAAAATTTTATTGTAATCTTAAATTTATCGAGTTTTCTTGATAATTGGTAATTCTGTATTTATTTTTAAAAAATATTCCATTCAAACTGTTGTGTAATGGTAAAAAAACCATATTCCAAAAATGAAAAGAATAATTCTTTTTGAATTTTTTTAAAAAAATAAAATAAAGTGTATAAAATCCATTAATAAATATTTATATAATCATGAAAATACCCCTTTAAACATTTAGTATAAAATATTATCATAGAATAGTAATATTCTTGACTGAGTAGAAATGCAATGTGTTTTTTTCATAAAAAAATATTATTGTGGTATCTTGGGAACATAAACATATGAAATTAAAATGAAATATTGTAATTTTTATGAATATAAAGAGTATAATAAAATATATTTGGTTTAATATATAAATATATTATAATTTTCCTATTGGACATATAAAAATAAACAATCCCGAATAATTATGATATTTAATAATAAACCCTCAACTCAGGTCAAACTTCCATCATAAATATTTTATCTCCTGTATCATAAATATCAACTTATTATAAATATATTTCATAATCATAAACACATATATAATTCACTATATTATTTACTTATAATATCTTACCGCCCATTTATTAACAATTATTTACTAAAATCACTAATTTTATATATAACATCTTTTTTTCATGAATAATTTGATTCAGTTGTTTCTATCCTTGTACATTGATAATAGTTCCATTATACCCATATTTTTAAAAAATTATGAAAATTTAATATACATTCATTATATATGTACTTATATTAATCCTTAAATTTTATATATTTTACAATGAGTTACCCTATTCCTGAAGACAGTATGTTGTAATTATGCAGGAACGTTTATTTCATTTTTAGATGGATGGAATAGAAAAAATTTAATCTAATAATTAACCCTTATAATATCATTATTACATCATATAAACCATATTTATGAATCAAATACATACTTCTTACATTCTATGTAAAGCCTAAATGAAAAAAGAATCACATTGTTTTTTGAAGATGACTGTCCATTCGTACACATGAGCGACATTATTGGTTTCCAATGGATTGGTTGTTAGTAAGGTAGATATGATATTATAATTAAAAAATAAGAATTATTTAATAAATTTCATATATATTCATTAAATCAATCATTATATCCATATGTGTGAGGCGGTGATGGGGATTGAATTATATCGGTTCGTGAGGCTGTAGTCTTCTGCAAACACGATCGACAGTTTTGTTTCCCATTATATGGAGGAGTGGGGGGATATATGTTATGACATTAACATAATAAAATATAAATATATATAATATTATGGTTCTCTTTGTTAATCACAATTTATGAATATTTAAATTCAGATGAATAAGAAATAATATAAAAAATCATGGTTAAGAACTATATCTCTTATTCAGAGATCCTATATAGGATTATAACTAAAGACTTAATAGGATGGTATTATGATCAAAAATGTATTTTAGGTCCTTGGGATATATTTAATAAAGATATTTTGTAATTCATTGGATGAATCAAATCCTATTGAAGTGTAGAGATAAGAGGGGAGGGGTGTCCTTTTATAAGTGGGGGAAGGGACCTCCCAGGGAAATTACCTAAAAGAATACAAAATGAAAATTCATTATCTTAAAAAACAATTATAATTGAAAATATATTCTACATTGGGAGAAGATAATTTATGAATTTTTTCATCCAATATTTCTTCATACATGTTTAATTGTGAAACAAACCCTTCCCTTTTTGTTAAATCCCTAATTAACACATTTTATCCTTTTCCCCAATAGTTAATTTTTTAGGTTTTTAATATTCATTATGACCTAAAAGTATGTTAAACATTTTAACTAATATTTTTAATTTTTATTCCAAATATGGAATCAATTTTACACAATTAAATTATCATAACTAACTGAAATTGTTTCAAAATAAAACCTACAAGCGTAAGGTATGTTTGGTTTTCCAAAAAGAAAGATTGGATAATGACTAAAATGTGTTTTTCCAATACTTTTTTATTCATTTTTAACTATGAAACATACCATTATATTTTGGTTTAATCATTATAAAGTCCCTTAAATGCTTAAATACAGTAATTAATTTTTAATGGTTCTATAATTCATTATGTATTAAAAGTATATTGAATTTGTTACCTATTATTTTTTATTTTTATTATTAATATAGAACCCATTTACCTAATTAATTTATCATTAGTGACTCAAATTATTTTAATATAAAACCTAAATTCTTGAGGAATTCTTGGTATTCCAAAAAATGTTTTCTTAGGTACAAAAACATTTTATATGGAAAATAAATAAATATTTTATTCTGCTTATAGAAATTGGGATTATAATTATATAACTAAAATAATTAAAATAAAAGTAATTTAAAAAAATGAATCAATTTAAATGAAGTAAATGAATATTCATATTTTTTAAAAAATTACTATGTTTTACTATTCGTCAAAAAAATAATCCTTAACAAAATTATTCATAATTAATTCGAAGATAATTTTTACATTTTCAATTCAAAAATGAATTTTGTTTCTTTAAATAAATTATATATAAAAAAATAATTTCAAAAACTGTGCACAAAACAGGACGGAATGGTTTTTTATAAAAATGATATTTTTTAAGCATAAATCTGGATTTATACCCCTGATTAGAAAAATTATTAGATGAAAAATAAAACATTTAATTGAATATATAATATATAAATTTCATTAAAATAATTCACCAAAAGTGATTAATTTAATTTATTAAGAAAAAATAATTAAGCACAATTTTTTTAAAAAATACATTTATTTGAATTTTAAATGTTTTTTATAATATTTTTAATTTATTGATAACCAAGGAATTTATATTTTACATATGTAAACCATATAATTTTTTAAATTAATTTAGAACTATTCATACCCTCCAATATGATGGCTAGTTTAGAATGATATACAATATTACAGTTCATTTAGACTTGGGATTTCATGTTCCAAAATCTAACAAAGAGGTTAATTTTATTTATAAAGGATCATATCAAAAAAGTCTTATGTTGTAACACCACAAATCCCTAAGGGGTGTATTATTGAATGGGTTAATTTGTGATGATGATAAGTTTATTCCCATGAATAATTTTCAATGATGGATTTGAAGACGCAATCTCAACATGTGATAAGTACTGTGTACAATAGTTTTGTAGATACTGAGATAAATACATGGTTTGATAGAATATATCTACATAAATGATTTAAAAATATCTTAAATGATGATAATGGTGTTTTGATAATGTGGATAACCCATAAAACGATTTTAATATCTTAAACATATGGAATTAATGAGTTAATATATGGATGATGATTTGAGAAGTTCTAAGATTCCCAAGAGAATATAGTGGTTATTTTCAAATTATTTGAGAAACATAATTATTAGTGTTGAAGATGAAAAATTCATCCAATTCCTAAAGTTTTAATACGAATTTAGTGATTTATTGGGACTTGACAACATTTCAAAAAAATTCTGTACCTTTAAAATGTCTCCCTTTGATATCATATGACTTTATGCATTTAATGAGTAATTAGAAGTAATTGTTTGACTAATTTCCCTTTTACATGACTTTTTATATTTTTTATGACTTCACAAGGAATAAAAAAATTTAGTTTTAAAAATTTTATCAATGGTATAAATATTTCAAATGATTTATATATTGAAAATTTCTTATAGATGTAAGGCCAATTTTACGATGAGAAGTTCAATGTTTCCAGAATATATTATATTTGGTAGAATGATTTTTAATTTAAAAGATGTTATTATGATGATCTTTATGTATTAAAGATCACAATATGATCAAAATCAATTGTGATATTTATTGTGAGGATATAACAAGTTGATAAATCTAGGTGTAATTTTCATGCAACTTCAAGGAATTTTAAAACATGAAGTTGAATCATGATACACCATAGAGTTGGTTATGGTGAATGTGATGTTGGGAGAAAATTACTATGCCATGTTCTAAACCATGTGTATGTTTTATTAAAAATTTGATAAAAACATTCTTTTATAAGGTATGGAAATATAGGTATCCTGTAGTAGTAACCATGGTTTCTCACATGAGAAGTTTATTGTTGATGATCAAGAAATTACCATACAATAATGAAATATTAGTGACAGTTTTGATAATCCTTCAATGTTAGAAGTTGAAAAAGGTCTATAACTGGGTGATTCACATGATAGTCCATTCAATGATATAACATGATTCATGTAGTCATGGTATTTATAATATTTATAAAGACATTGATGCTATGATATTTTAAATACTATTAGTAGTGTCAGCAAAAAGTCTTCAAAATATTTCAAATGGGATGTTATATCAATTTGAAATGAGATTTAAGACTTAAGACACAAGAAAATTCAATTATTCCAAAACTATGGAAATATTCACAATGAAACAATAATATTTTTTTTTTGGAAATTAGAAAAAATTTAGTGATAATACTTCAATACATACAATACATTATTTAAATAATATTCAGTCAAATAAGGGAAATTTATTGCACCTCATGGAAGGATTACATGTCAAAAGAAAAAAAGTGGTTTTTTATTATAAAATATTATATAAATAGAGTGAGAAAAAGCGGAGCCTCATATATTGGTTTTTGTAGTGATTTCTAGAAAGGAATATGATCTAGATGATCCAGATGTGAGGAAATTGTTTAAACATAAAGAATAATCTGTTAAAAAAGAGAGAAAATTCAAATAACTATTGATGTTGAGGCTATGGAAGAACTTTATGAATAAAGAGAGTGAGAAGAAATAAATAACATATACGAGTGATGATCTATGTGAGACAAAAACAACAACAATTGGTGGATAGACTACATGAGGTCGTATAACAACATCTAGATCGATACTACACCACATGTTGGGATACCATACAATAATTTTGTGAGGATACTGTTCATAAAAATGTATGTTAATTGTAGAATAATTCATAATTGAAGAATCTATAAAATCAAAACAACATGTAATATAACCATGATACTAATCCTTTAAAAAAATTCTACTCCCTTTTAATTTCATCATATACATGAAAGGATATGATAGAACTGATGGAGACCAGATCAAACATTTAAAACTATTTTATTTTAAATTTAAAGAATCAAATACATAAAAATTAAAGGGATAACTAATTCACCCCTCCCTTTCCCTGTGATTTCACTAGACCCGGGTTCTATAATAACCTAGACCAAAATTAAATGATACCAAAAAACATATCCATATATTGAATCATAATATAGTACCATATTCATTCTCGATCCAATATATTCTACTCAATAATCTAATTTCAGGAAATTTTTATAATCATTATCTGAATCATGAGATCTTCTTGGGTATAAAAATATTTGGGAAACTTCAGTAAAGAGTGTGTATAATTTAAAAGGCTACCACCAACGATGTTTCCAATATAACAGTTATACACAATGAATATACAGGTTAATATTATTAGAATAATAAATGAAAAACAATATACAAAATAACATTTATAACTATGGATAGTTTCAAAGTCACATGGCTCTTACCATACCAAATTCATTAAGTTTTAGATTTATTTGAATGTGATATATCAACTCCCAGCGGAATAATGCCCCTCCCCAAAATCTGTCAATGCACACACACACACAAAAACATATGGGAAACAACACCACTCCACAAAAATACATTAAATATATATAAAACATGGAGTGAAATAATACCCTTTGCCTAACCATCTCATATATTTTACGCAGACGGGGTTAACAATCCTCCCCCGAACTATCTCATATATCATACCCCCAGATAAATCACCCATCCATAGAACCACCTTATATAAGTACTATAATTGATGAATAAAACTTCTCCATAGTGAAATCTAATATATCATTCACCCATAGGTAATATATCCCCTCCCATGAACCATTTAAAAAATAATATACCATGGAGATAATAACACCCCTCCCCAATTCTATTTTATATATCATACGGCATGGGGGAATAACATCCCTCTCAAGAACTATTTCATATATAAATTATAAATTATTGGGGGTAAAATTTTACCGCTAAGATATCACTATATATATTACTCATTTAGGGGATAAGAAACCACTATATATATCTCTATATATCATACAAATGAATGGAAAAACCTTTATTATAGATAAGACTATATATCATACTCATCAGGAGGATTACTCAACCCCTATATATCATCATATATCATAATTTTCATAATTTTACAAGGGATTATTATCCTTCCTAGATATCATAATATATCACACTTATATATGGGAGAAGTGGGATTCCCTGTTATCACTATATATAAAACTCATCAAGGTGATAAGTGGAACACCAGCACCTGATAAACATAACCTTGTTTATCCTATCAGTTCAAAAATATATTCCCATCAAAACATTCACACTAATATACAACTGATTCAACCAAAACATTATAGTACTTTACATAGTGAGCAACATATTAAGGCACACACTATGGTCCTAAAGGTCAAATCAATGTCTGGTAATCTATTTTGGGTTCCTTATTTCAAATACATCTTTAATGTCAAAACGTGATTCTAAAAAGACATAGTGTGTCTCAACACATTCATAATTCCATAATGGCCCAATCCGCCATATATATTGTGCAGTATAATCAAAACAGAGTATTGATGGAATATCAACTATCTCACTAAAATGTGATGCTATGTTCTTCCTTATACACCAAACCAAACCAAAAATCTACTCCTAGGTATACCCTTACAAATAAATTCAGAATCAACCACAATACTCTACACGTAGATAATTATGGACACCTATTTAGTGGTCAACTATTTTCATTCTTCTATTGGTTCCAAATATCACATAACACATATTTATAGTTAAGCACATGTATATTGGTTAATGAGGCATTAAGGCCTTTTCTCCAGGGTCCTTCACAGTCCTGAACAATTTAGTTCTATTATTCGAATATTTAAAGGAACAATTCATTTTCATTCCATGGTTGATTAAAATAATGTAGTGAGACCGCATATCAATTTTTATATAAAATAATTCATAATTCATAGGGATGTTTTTAAATGATACCTAACTCATTAATTGTGATTACCATTAAGTTAGGCATCAACATCAATGTTACCCAAGTTTAACTAGAAATAATTCATTACTATTAATACAAACTCATTAAATAACCACTTTATCATACATAAATCACATAAAATTAAATTAAACATCAATACAAAGTTAAATATATAATTAATACTTTGTGAATAATAATAGAACTACTCACCAAATGATCAACCATGAATATAACTTGACCAATGAGGAACCAACCTCTATAGTATATACATGATCTTCAACCAAAACAAATAAAAATTCATAATTCAAAATCATCCATCACATTTAATCAACATTTTTAAAATCCATAAGGAATTACAGGTAGTGGAAAATCATAATAAAATTATCACAACACATAGTTCTTTCATCCTCACGGGATCCTCTTTATCCAACTATATAAACCCCCAATATATAAGGATGATTTTTTAGGTATTTGAAAAAGGATTGGTTAGTGAAAGAGTGTTAGCTTTTACATATATAAATGGTGAGATTTTTATTTATGTTGATGAATTATGTAAGGGAATTCATTAGGTCTTTATTTAAGATTATCATGTCATTTATTATGCATCATTACAATAAAACATCCATGAACTGAATTACCCTACACATGATGTTGAACTACTTGTTTTTGTTATTTATGTATAAATATAGAGATAAATATTATTTGGGTTAAATTTGAAATATATCATGGAAAAATTAAAAGTGTATATTCACTAAAAATTAGTTTAACATGAGGTAGAGAATATTGTTGAAAAAAATAAATAATTATAACTGTACGATTAATATTATCCCAATAATGCAAAAAAAGTATTCAATTAATTTAGCATAAAATATAATTAATCAATAGTTATTCTCTGTTTTGAACATTCTAATTTGGTTATTTTTTAACGAATAATGGATTATTAAGTGTGTATACAGTAATTACTTATATTATGGTTTAGGTGTTAGTGTAGTCATCATTTTCAAACATAAATAATCATAATCAGTTGGGAGAATATGTTTTGGATGAATAAATTAGTTGGTTATGAAAGGTAAATTTATTGAATTTAACATTGAAAAAGAAGTTATTATGAAATTTAGAAAATTTTTCTGTTTTCCAAGTGATTCCTAATTGAAGGGAGAATTATTGAGTGATTCTCATAGCTCTTCATTTTCACTTTATGCTAGAAATAATAATATGTATAGATACCATGGGGAATATTATTAATGGGAAGGAATGAAGTTGAACAATGATTAATTTACCATGAAATGATTGAATTATCAAAATGTTATTGTGGAGTGAAAACTACAAATGGGGACTATTTATCCTTTTCCAATGACTGAATGAAAAAGGGAGACTATATCTATGTATTTTACAATGGTATTATAAAATACATCACATAGTAATAATTTTATTTTGGTTATTATTGGTCAAATAACTAAATCTATGTATTTTCATCCAATTAGAGATAATATATCATTAGATCAGTTTAATAGAACCTACCAAAAATTTAGTGTAATAGAACATGGTTCATTTCTCTTTATATTATCTGATCATGATCCTAGACTGACCTATAATTTTTTTAATTCATATTAAAATTAAGTTGTTCCTAAATTAAATTTAGTTATACTTTTCATGCTCAATCAAATAGACAATCCGAAAATTTATTCAGACATTGGAAGATATTGTTTAGGATTTCATATTAGCTTGTTAGGGAAGCTGAGATCAACATCTCTATTTTCTATAATTTTAATATAATATATACTTTCATTCCAGTAGAAAAATTAATCCTTTTTAGGTATTACAAAAAAATAGATTTTTAAATAAAACATATTTGGAGAAGGTCCCTGAAAGAATTATTTGAGACCCAAACATAGTGTTTAAATTAATGGGAAGGTAAATATGATTCAAAAAAATGTTATATAAGATTAGAGGAGGAAAAATATTTATCTATATAAAATGAATATGGATCTTTATTTTGATGCATGTGATCATTTTTTTCATAAAATAACTCCTTGGAAATCTGTAATGTGATTTACTAAAAGGTATTGATGATCCCATAGTTTATTGGTTCATATAAAATCATAAAAAAAATTCAATCATTTTCATACTAAGAATTCATGACTATTATTTTATCTGAAGTACATAATGGGTTTCTTTTTTTGTTAAAGCAATATGTATGAGAGGCATATCATGTTTTCTGAGTTAATGTGACATAGCTGGATGATAATATTTATTATATGATAAAGACAATTCCAGTTCTAGATCATATAGTGATGATATAAGGGAATAAGTTAATTCACCTTATTATAATTTTATTGGGTGACACATTTTATGGAAGAAAAAATATGGGGACTTGAAAAGACTATGATGGAAAAATATCCGAAATAGTTTGAGTGATAAATACAAGTGTGAGGATAAAATTTATATAATGAGTTATGAAATTAAAATCAAGGTAATTTTTATAATAAATAAATTTAAATTTATATTAATATTCATGATTATATTTTATATATTCTGAATTTTTGTAATATTATTATTGTTTTTCCAACATAAAATGTAATTGCATTATTTTATTTTAGGTGTTTTCTTAATATTATATAGTTCTATATAAAAGTTAAATTTATAAATATTTTAAATTTAAATAGAAAAAATGATTATATTTTTATACCATCATATCAAATATTTATTATGGTTACTTTTATTGAATTTTTCGAAAAGATTGATTTTTTGTGAATATCTAAAAATACCGATTTTTATAAAAAATTACATTTATTATAAAGTATTAATAAATATCCAATTGTTTGTTCTAAATAAAAATTAGTCCTCTATGACTAAAAATAACTTATTTAATTTCATATAAAACAAAAATATTATTTATTTTTGTAAATATTACTTTTTCGGTTCAAAAACACATTTTCTAGAAAAGTTTATTATATATTTTCTCACACTTATATTAAAATTAATTTCTAAAAATTATACAAATTGAATCAAAAAATTTTTATTTTATATATGGAATAATTTTTTTTCAATTTATCAATGATTTAATTTTAATTTTTACTCATAATTATTATTAACCTTATCAAAATGATTTCACCTACATATATAGTAAAATAAATTAATTATGGTTGAAACTAAATTATAAGGTCACAAAATATCATATTAAATATTCCTTTATGAAATTATTTCAACCTTTATTATTCTATTCTCAAAATGTAATATATTTAGGGGAAATTTCCAAGAAATAAAACTTAATATCATTTTAAAATAAAAGAAAATTTTAACAGTGTCACTCCACTCACTTATAAAAGGGATCACCCTCTCCTCTCTAATTCACATATATTGAGAAAATTAGCATTACCAAGTCCAACCCAAATTAAATCCAAAAACTTCTCACTAGTTCATTGAGGTCATGGTATCACCAAAAGACCACCCTCAAAATGAATGAGGTGTTATATGATGTTGGCTTTCAAATAAAGGGGTTCCATTATTGACCGAGTTTCATGTTAATTTCTTCTCCTCCGGCTGAAAAATCATTTTTAACCACTATATAATAAAATATTAGTATAATAAATATACATTATTTTTATTATGATTATGTGGAAACCCTATTATATATTTCTTTCAATCCTATGGGGAATGAAAACATTTCTCGTGCATATGTGTGGACTACCAACTCTATAAGTTGCTGTGATTTTTCATCATCGTCAACTAATAAAGATAGTTATTATGATACATTTAATGAATATATATGTTAATAATGAGATTATTATGGTTATAAAAAGATAATATATTTCTCACATTATTTTCTTCCATTTAATAGAAAATTATAATATCTCTTCAGCATACGTGGGGACCACCACCTCTACAAAGTGATGTGAATTTTTTATGTCCATATTTCAAGAATGGTAACAGAATTAAATTAATATATATAAATTATATTTTAGACATTATTTATATTCTGGATTCTATTTAATAAAGATCCATTTTTCCATTATGAACCCATCAATGCTCTTTTGCGATTATAAACTGAATGCCCTCAATATTTTTGACATGAACATAACTGGTTTAGTAACTATATAAGGCATTGTAATAAATAGAATAAAGGTATTATAATAAGAGAATAAACCTATAATATGTTATTAATTGTGTAAATAACTAAGATATTTTTAAGATGTAATAATTAAATTATTTATGTTTAATTTCATACCTTAGGAAATTAATTTTTCATTAAATAGTTATTTTAAAAGAATAAATGATCTACTCCTTCTTTTTACTCAATATAAATTTTCTTTAAAATCATTGAATTATGGAATTTACATTATAATAAATACATAAATTTAAATACATACAATCTATATCTTATTATTATATTAACAATTAAATATTTATATTATTCAAGCTAGAAGAGTAAAATATTAGTGTATTTGAATGATCTAATAAATAGAAAACTAGAACATTAATGATATAAACAATTTACCATTAACTAATTAAAAAATATATCAATTATCAATCATAAAATACATAAAAAAATTCTATATAACCTGAGGAAGGGAAACATAATAAGGTGTATTCTTAGATTTACTATAAGGGTTAAAATAAGAGATATCAATCAATGAACATAGTTAAGAATAAGATAAACATATGGGAATGAGAACATGATAATGAATTACATTAATAATACCTAATAACTCATTTTTATTTAAACATGAAACATGGAATTAGTTTTTCCCAAAAAGAAGGAATTGTAAATAAGAATTTAAAATAATCTATAATCATTAATGATCCATGAGATCATATAATAACCGTAAGACATAAGATTCTATAATTATCATGAGAATAAAAAATCACTACATTTGACAAAGTAAAATCCAAAAAATTAATATTATTAATGTCCCAAAATTTAATTGGGTACCTAATCATTTCCAACATTCTTTCAGCAATGACATCCATCTAGTTAACTCCGTCAACTTATTGAAGTTAATTAACTCCATATTATCTTAGGAATTTCTTAAATCCTTCATTATTAACCAATGAATTGGAGGGCTATAAACAACCAAACGATATTTTGATTAAAAAATAACCACCAATTATTGGTTTATAATGGAAACAAACATCACATAATAATAATCTATTAATATATATTCTACAAGATTATGAAAAAAATTATAATTACATAAAATATCTACCTAAAGAAAAAACTAGGTTTCATAAATAAATTATCATCATATACATATACCATAAAAAATAAATATTTTAACATATAATATTTTACATATTAAATAATAATACTAATCAAAGGTTGTTATCATATATGAAAAATAACTTTAGAATATAACATTTATCATTTATTGAATAAAATAGTCTATTAATTTTCAAATAAATTATATAAAATCATTAATATTCCAAAATATCATGGAAAATTTTTTATTTTAAAAAAAATGTAATATATATAAATGAAATTTTGAGGAAGATTATATTATTGATGGTGGTTAAATTTGATCATGTGGCCTATGTTGAAACCAAAATTACATTCACATTGTTGAAAAAGTTTTATCAATGAATCATTTTTAAATTGATTAGAATATTATTATAAACCCTAGGTGAAGAAAATAAAATTTATATAATAATGATATAATATAATACTTGATAAAAATTAAAAATAGTATTGAAAATATTTTAAATAAAATATAGACATGGATTAAAATATTCTAGAGAAAAGTGAAAAACACACCCGAATTTCATTAATTTTTGTTACTCTTGAGTACATAATGAGAAAAAATAATATAAAACATGTAATAATAATTAAGAAAAATAGTATTATAAAACAAGAAATATTCATAGATACATACTATATTATTTCATCATTGGAATTTTAGAATTAACAATCCCACTAATCAAGATATTCTAACTCAAAATATTTACTATTGTGGGAACATTTAAATCATAAACCTCACTGAGGAAATAACATGATATGAAATATTAGATACCAAGAAAATAAGGATATTTATGAACCAACATATCAAAAGAGTATTATATAATCCACATAAAAAATTAGTTTTATAGAATAAATCATATTTCAATGGAAGAAAATTGGGACAAAGAATACTTAAATGTTTTCTAGATTGAAAGTCATTCATAGAATTAAAAGTCCTATATTATTATAGATAAAAATAATCTAATTATTTAATAATAAAATGATACACTACTTTTTCATATTTACACTATATAAATAATAATTTTTTGGATAACATTAAAATATATCTCATTGAAGAGAAACTGAGACAAAACCCTTACCTTATGTCTGAAATTTATTATAAGCACTTTAAAATCCTATGTAATAAATATGTACATATTATAAATCCATAATATATCCATATTAATTACTAATAAAACATATATTATTAACTTATAAGTTTCCAACAACTATTTATTGACAATTTTATATTAATGTAGTCAATTTGGGTGTTAATTGCTTTAGTTTCCATATGTTTTTGGTTCGACAGTTACCACCACTTCACTTAGATCATGGTAAAACCATCTTAAGAATTTTAATCGCTATATAAATACCATATTTATTCATTATATAAATACATATAAAAGTTAAAATTAAGTGGTGATGAACAATTAATTACGTTACTCCATAGAGACATTAATCTGTACATACTAATGAGTGGTGTTTCCACTTTTCAATAGATGGAACTAAGGAAAGGTAAATGGTGATTAAAATTTAGAGAATAATTATTATATCATAAATATCCTATATTTTCATTAAATATAACCTTTTTCCATCCAATAAACAATCATATGAGAACCAAGTCACAATGCTTTGTAGAGGTGATAGTCTGTAAGTACGCATGAGCAACATTATCATTTACCAAAGGATCATATGCTAGGAAGGAATATAATATATTATAAATATAAAATCTTAATTATATTATAAATATTATATATAATACTTAAACCATCATTATAACAACCCATTAAATATTATGGTTGTAAATGAATCATATTTCTATATAGAGTCAGTATTCCACAATACGCACGAATAATAAATTTATTTCACATTTGGATGGAGGAGGGGTAGAAAATGATTGTTACATTGTCATAATAAAATATCATTATATTAATAGCACATGAATATTCATGTTTTTTTGATAAAACAATGATACATAAGGGGTAATAAAAAATTAAATTAGAAGATCATGGTTATGATTTATAACACATCGTTGAGAGACCACCTTTAGATTACAACTTATTCCATAATGGATTGGTCTTAATAGAATATGAGATGATATGTGATTATATTAATGAATATAACAAGGAAATTTCTTATCAATTTCTAGATATAGAGGGCCTAAATTATTTGAGTAATTGAGTAGAATTGGATCCCTTTTATAAGCGAGGGGTGAGACACAAATTGAATTTCATAAAAAAATTGATAGTATAAGGTCAATTCCATGGGAAGGTGGATCCAGATGGGAATTTATTAAATGATACAAAAATCTATGGTTGAAATTTATTTATTCAATAATAATTATTAATGTTTGGGTGGAAATACTACCCTTATTTATTGGTTTAACATCTAAAAAATCTATTTTATCTTTAACTGTAATAAATTTTTATGGTTTTTAAAAAAAATTAAATTAAACCCAATAAATTATTATAATTAATATGATTAAAAAATTTAATAAAATTTACCATATTAAATTTATATAATTTTTATAATTTAATTTTAAGTATTCATTCAAATAATAATGGAAACCCATTTTAGGAAAATTAATTTTTAATCATAAATATCAATTTACATCCATTTTTTCCTTGTAAAAAAACCCATTTTAATGTTAAATTATGTTCTTAAAAAATAATATATATATATATTTATTAAATATTTAATATATATATATTAATTCAATTTTTGAAGATAAAAATGCATTGCGTACATAAAAATTGAATTTTGAAAAATAAGTGTTTACACAACAAAAGTATGCCTATAGTAGAATAAACTAAATGAGGATTATAATGTGATTAATTAGATTAATTATAAATAAATGAGTTATTTAGTTTATTTTATGTTTCAAAAAAATAATAAATTTTCTAGAAATTAAATTGTTATTTTTATAAAAATCATTATTTTTTCTATTTACAGAAAAATAAATCTTTTCTGAAAATCCCCAAAAATTCACACTAAACAAATATTGATTTTTTTGATTTCATAAATTATAATGATGACCTCAAATAATATTATTAAAATTTGTAAAAATTATTTATAAAGTATATGCATATGATATCCAATAAAAAAATATTTGATGAAAATATATTTTTGAAGCATAAAATGAAATTTTATAGAAATTGAGTACATATTTTTTATAAATTAATAAATAAATACTCATTATTTAAAAAATTTATACATATTGTGCATGAAATTTTTATTATTGTTCTTTTATTCCAATTTACTATCTAGATTATAACGATTTACTATATCAAGATCCATATATACTTGAGGTTTCATATAAGTCTAGATATCCAACACAAACAAATCATTTAAAGGGAAAATTATTTTCTAAAGTCTTGGTGTGTTAAATTACCCCTATAAATAAATTGAAAGATCCAAAAAACCATGTAAATGAAAGGATAAATTTCTGAAAATACATTTGGGAAATAACAAAAAAAATTTAAGGAAAAATAAAACTTCCATCGAAAAAGGGAGTGTTAAAAATAATGCTAACATGAAATAATAAATAATATGGTTCTTATACAATTATAACATTAGTTGGAAGATAAAATGCGAATAATTTAGATAAATAAAATTTCCAAATAATAATATATAGTTATATATTTTATGGTCTTGATAGTTTTAAGGATAAGAAAACATTAATTAAAGGGGAATTAAAAAAGCCATCAACTCATTAGAAATATCTATAAAAAGGAAAACATTTACATTTTCAACATAATTTTTCATAGATTTGTTGAATAAGATGGAACTATTTTCTCACTATAAATGAGAAATTTAGGATTAGTCACTTCTCATATAGGAAATAGTCGAAGAATACAAGAGAATATATGAATGTTAAATACATGTTTACTTGATGGTAGAATAAGAAAAATGGGCCGACTAGTGAGACCACATCAAAATTCATGGGTTTAATAAAAGGAAGATTATTGTGGATGGGTTCATACAATATTTGTGAAAAATGAATCACTAATTTGAAAAATATATATAGTAATTCATTGAGTGAAATGAAATTTCTGAGGAATAGAGTTTCCACATGATGATTTCTTCAAACAAATTTAAATTTTTTTATGATGACCTTTTTCGCATATTTTGTTGCCAAACCCTTCATCGGTCCTTGTGAGGTTATCACTCCACCATAAAACTGAATTTATTGTAATAAACTATTTTTAATTTTCAGGAATTATATATATGTGTAATTATTTAACCATATAATATAATAGAATGTACTTACTTACTTTTATTACAGTTTTTAATCATAATTATATCCTTTGGTTTTGTTTCAATAAATTTACACTCATCTCTCATGTATTACTCCTTGAAATGAATGTTCAAGGGACAATTTGTTACATATGAATCACTAAAATTATGTTTTAATAGATAACAACATCCTTAAAACAATTAAAATTCATTCCACATATTTCTATATATTTTCCAAAAACAAAAATGGTTAGCACATGTCATGAACCTGCTTGAGTACATCCCAAAACCATCATACGAGCCAATCCATGGAAAGTACCAATGGGAATTCTTGATCCCCATGGGCTTGAAACTAGTTTGAGGGATTTACAAAGTAACTAAGTGAAGGATTTCACCCAATAATAAACAAATAAACTGAATAATGGAAATAAAAGTGAGAATTCCAACATATATAAATATCCAAACTGAAAATTATTTTAAATGATAGATTGAAAATAAAACTACTAAATAATAAATATGAGATGAACCTACCAACTGAAAAATCTCCATGTGACCCCAAGGGTTACTCTCTAATACCAAATCCAACCTTCTGCCATGGAGATCAAGAAATAGCTGAATCCTACACCAAAATTTAAAAGAAGAATAAATTATTTGTGGGAGTATTAAAAATAAGCAGGCATTCTAGAAGAAATATATTCCTAATGGAATTAATTTAAAATAAATGAAAAATCAACATTATGTTTGAAATAAAATATATAATATTATTCTTTTCCACACTATTAACATTAAAACAAAACATGGTCCATTTCCCTTTTCATGCCAAATCTAGGTTATTTTCCATTATTTAAACATTCACAATTTCAAGAGAAAATGGATGATTACATTCCAAACCTTAATATAGTGTGGAAAAAATATACGTTTTTTCATAA
Source organism: Viscum album (assembly GCA_963277665.1). Lineage (NCBI taxonomy): Eukaryota > Viridiplantae > Streptophyta > Magnoliopsida > Santalales > Viscaceae > Viscum > Viscum album. The sequence goes on from OY728120.1 coordinate 497,424,555, forward strand.
AACTTTTAAATATAAATCTTTACATCCCAATGAAGTAAACCACAGGTGATAACACCAAAAAAATCATATAAAAAGGGCAATGGAACTAAGCGCACAAGACAAACTAACCAATAGGTATCTAAAATATAGTTTTATGAAACCAACGACCAATAGACATGGATGGAAATATGTGATAATGAATAATAAAAAACATACTAATATATGTTCACTTATCCCTGAAAGTACTACTAACTCAATGACATAAAATCTTCCAACACGCTCGACCACACCTCACATAGTAAAGACCGGGGTGCATAATCCAATATAAATAAAACTCAATATATCCAAATGTTAAGGTCCTTTAAGAAGTGCACAAACTAACTAGTCCAACAATTATTCTCAGATAATTCAATAGTAAAGTCCTGTTATCGATGACAAGAGAATAAAATTGGGAGAGATAAATGATTCCAACTGAACAACCAATCACATGTTGTATAAAAAAATTTATACAACATGCACCAACCAAGTCACCCCAAGGATCAACATTTTTATGTACCCACATAGATCACAAAAGAATTTTCACTGAGGATCTCCCATTTCTGAACTAGGTAATGGGTCATGAGGTTTTCACAATGATGACAATATACCCATTTGAAAATAAACTCCACAAAAGATATATCTTAGGAGAGTATTCATGATAAACAATTTTACCATTTTTACAATGATTCCAAATTGGCCTCAAGCCCTTTTCCACAAAACCATAAATTATTAAATAACCAAATCCATGTTTTGAAAAATGTGAAAACACACAAAATTTCATTTCAAAAAAAATATAAAAAATTAATTTAATGTTCTGAAATCACATTTACATGCCAATTACATTTTAATCAATATTCTAAATGGCATATAATGAATTGTCTGATTTTAAGCCACTTTAAAAAGCCAAATATACACTTATTTTATACTGAAAAACACTTAGAAAACCCATTCAATATTCCCATTCCATATTTTAAAATTCCAAAAATATAATTTCAAATCCAAACCATTCTTTATTTATCACAACCTACTCACAAAGGAATACCAGACATTTGATTATAAACTTGGTGTGAAAAATATATCAAAACAGTCCGTTTGGTCACAAAACAGGGTATAAGACACAAATTCTCACACAAAAAGTTATTACAAATATCACACAACAGAATTTGATTCATAATTATTATGTGAAATTGATGTTACAAATGAATAATAAATTATAACAGAAAATGTAATGGGAAACCTACCCCAATCTCATAGTGCTTCAGTAACACACAATCAAAATCACACCACGATGTTTAAAAGAGACACGATATACCAAGAGGAACCATACTAAAGAAGAACCACCATCATAAATCATTGCATCCCAAAACCCGAGATCCACATGACTATGGGATAAAGAAATCTCAAGAGAAAATGGAGGATGAAGGAAGAATAAGAGGAAAGGAGGCCAATACCTTGAATATCTGACCCCAAATCTGGATGAAATACCTGTATATACACCAAGGGAAGAAGAAAAAGGCTTGGAGAACAATGGGGAAGCACCCCTAGGGCCACAAAAAGAAATGGAAGAAGAGGGGAGAAATTTTTTGAAAAACAAATTCTATGAGGCAATAATTGAATTTTTATAATTATTATAGTATAGGGAATTGTACATAGTTTTGGCACATGGTTTACCAAACTATGTTCCAACCATAGACCCCTAAATGGAAAAACATTGGCACCTGCACAAGATAGACACAAGGTTTTCAAACCATGTCACAACAATTACAAACACCACTATCTCGATATATAACTGCCCTACACGCTTTCAGCATGGTTTGAATAACTGTGCACAATCCAAATACCGTGACTCTGCCACCAAAACTTATGCCACATGGTTAACTACAGAAGGCCGCACATTTTCCCCAGGTTCCAACCATTCACATGATGCTTCCCATATCAAAAACACAACTTTTCCCAAGAAAACACAAAAGTGAATACCAATAAAAACATCAGTAGAAAAGATAATAACATGATCACTTTAAAAATGAAAACCCATAACTCTCAAAAATCAAGTGGAAAGTAGAGATCCAAAAGTGCACCAGATCAATGGATCGAATATAAAACATTAGTTTGACAATTCTCCCCAAAAATAATGCTTTCTGTAACGACCCAAAGTTTCAGTAATGGAAAATCCCTCTTGATCTAGTTAAATGTATCTTTATGTAAAATGTTTTTTCATTGGATTTATTATAAGAGTTGTGACCGTTAATTTTATAGCCATTGAACAGCGATCACATGATTAGTATAAATATACGTCTTTAACGAACACAATTTTTACTCTGACAAAGGAAGCGATGGCCTCATCCAGTAGAATTACCCCATACGAAGCCCATTTGTCGGAGCTCGGAAAGGAGGTGGCATCTTTGGGATTCGCCCTTGACCAAGCCCAAGCTGATCTTCATTATGTCAAGCTCGAACGTGACTGTCTACGGGAAAAGTGGAAGTTGATTGAAATTACCACTCGAGCGATGATATCCGAGCCACCCCAAGAGTCTGTCACCATCGCACACCATACCCTTAGGTCTTATGTGGCTATTTTAAAAGGATATGTAACAAATAAGTAGTACTATGTTCATGTACATTATTTTTGTATATAATAATGAATATAATTTCTAGTCATTTTTTGATACATTGTAAGTAGTTTTTAAAAGTACAAATAGTGTTGTTTTTAGTTATTATTTAATTAAGAAATCTATTTTATTAAATTAAGGGATTTTGAATTAAATAATAATATTATTATTAAATTAATTTTTTTATTAAATATAAATGATCTTATAATTTTATGAATGCAATTAAAATTTTTTATTAAGGTTTGAAATCCATTTCTGTTAAAACCCACGAATTTTCGATAAATGTCTGTTTTTATTTTAAAAGTGAAAATTATCATATTTAGAAATTTTTTAGATAAAATAAATTTCATTTCTGGAATCAGGACATCGAAATTATCCAACGGTGAATTTTTCATAATTTTATGAGACAGTCGAATTTTTGGGTAAAAATTAAATACTGTTTAAATATATAATGTGTTTATAACATCATAATGACCAAATAGTGATGTAATAAAATACAATAATCCTTATGTTCTGCCAATATATGTTTCACCATTAAAATAATGTGATTTTGGGTTTGTTTGATTTACTTTTCAAAGCATTAATGAACCCCTCAAGACATATTCAACACTTTGCCTTTAAATTAATTTCCATTGGAGTGTGACTCACCTCCACATAAGAAACCTTTTTAATTTAAGAAGTTTGGACTTTTTCCTTATAAAATATTGTTTTCTTCTTCCCTTTTCCAAAAAACATGGAAAAAACCATGGGATGGATTGTGGTTTGGATTAATTTAATGTAAGGGGACCCAAACCTAAATAATAAAGAATTCCCTCACCTTTCTTATATAAACCCACCCAAGCTCCCACTTCCTCCTCACTAAAATCCCTTGGAGTTCGTCCAAACTCTGCCCTACTCTATGTAGAATCCTTCCAAGGTGACCCAATGTATCACACAAGACTTTAATGATATATAAATCATCAAAGGAATCTTTATCTACACAACACTTGCTTGGCTTTCTTTAAACAAAATCGCGACCTTCCTCGATAGCTTGCATCGTACACAATACCGAGTTTCACTAAACAACGATATGGTATTAAAATATTATTAAAACTATCCTTTATGAATAGTAATAACAAATTTTTGAAATTTTATAAATTTTATTTTTTCAAAATGGACTTCATTTTTGGATGCGGAATATCAAAATTATCCTAGGGTGAAATTTTGGTATTTTTCTGAAAATTTTCAATTTTTGATGAATAGTGAAACCACTAAGTGGTAGTTAAAAAACTGAATTTTTCATAAAACATAATTTTACTGCTTCTGTGAGTGGAATTTCAAAAATCTGAGAGACACGGTTGATGTCAGTAAGTAAAATGTGTTTCAATGAGATGAAAATAATTGTTTGGTGAATAGTAACTTTTTACTTTTTTTTATCACGGTTAAAAGTAAATAGGGTAATTAAGGGTAAATATGATATTATTATTACCCTAACGCATGTCCTAATTCTATTGTACAAGTTCAATTCGACCAAAAACAAACTTAGGAATAAAATATGACCATTTAGGCCCACTTGGATTAGATTAGGACATTTATTATTAATTTATTTAAAGAAGGGTTAAAATGGTTAAAATCAAAGTTTAATAAGTAGATAATTTTTAATATGGGGTTATACATAAGATAAATTCTACTATAAATATTAATTAGAAAGATAAAAATATTTCCTACATAATGGTAGTTTATTTTTAATTTTTAGACATAAAATAATTTAATTTATTTATGACACAAAGATGATGCAGTAATTATCTTATTAATGAAATATTGACATAATTAATGTTATAAACACAAAAATAAATGTAATTTGAGACATTTTATGAATTACACTAATTTTATAGGTTAATATTACATGTTAGTATTGATTTAATTAACTTGTTTCTAACTAATAATTCTGTTATTATTTTCACAAAAATTGATTACTAAATAGTGTCAAAATTGACATAACATAGTTTTTAAAACAAATATTATATTAGTAATTGTTATTTTATTCCTAAAAAACTAAGGTTCGGCCAAATAACCTAGAAAAGGTTATATATATTAATAATAAACAACTTGGGGTTCGTTTGGCTTCTTATCGTAAGTTTATTAACCTTATAGTATAAGAAAACCAGAAGACACGGTAAAAGTTAAATTATCTAACTTAAAGTTAAATCAAAATGATAAGGTTAAAATTGATACCTAAACTTGTCTAAATTCTATTGGATGAGATTATTACGACCCCTACCCACCTTAGCTTCAAAATATATCAATTTGGGGCTATTAAAAACCGAATTTGACTTTATAATAAAATAATATTTTTAGTTATTCCAAAGGTGCCCCTCTCCTCCCTTATAAAAGGGAACCTCCTCCCCCTCTTCCTCACACCACATTGAGCCTTAACGCTCGTCCAACCCCTGCCAATTCCTCCTCTCCACTTCCCTAGAGACATCCTAGAGGTCATGGTCTTCTTCAAAGACCAATTTTAGTGCCTTAAAAGACGTTCTCAAAGAAGCACTTCAAAGAAGAGGTAATGTCCGTTACCGATTCTTTCATCTTTATTTCTTCTTCCAATTCTTCTTCATTAGATGTTTCATTATGAAGTAATAACATCAGTATCACTCATATACTGATATATTATTATAAGTATGAAACAACCCTATTTCACCATCTATCCATCCTACGGAAAAATAAATCACCGCGCGTGCGTACGTACGGAATACCGTCTCCACGCCGTGGTGTAATCTATTTTCCACCACCACCTTACTTGGATGGGAATAATGGTGTAAATAATTACTATATATGACTATTATAAAGTGATACTGATTCTTAAATATTATACATACACTCCAATACAATTCCACGATCATAGGAACGATATCATCACTCGTGCGTATGTACGGAATACCGTCTCCACGATGTGATGCGACTCGTTCTACATGATCATCATTTCATAATGATTATATAAATGAATTGAATGAATTAATATGATATATATTACACTAATACCATTCTGGAAATGAGGTATCTATAACCTAATGAGATGAATAAGAATTTATTCAACAAAACATGCATAAGAACAAAAAGTCATAAACACCCGAATAACAAGTAGCAATGAAATATTACTACTAAAAAGCTAAGAATATGACCATATATGATATCATAAAAATAAGTATGATTTTGTAATAAGTAAATAACATTATTTAAATCATTATACAGGAGGTTCGGACACGTACAAAGAATATCGGACCTAAGGTAAGGGAAATATCATAATCTCATTTTTATCCGACATTGTTTATACTTTGGTATTTACTGGGGTGTATTTTATCATCCACATCCATGTTTCCTCAATATGTAATATTTATATCCTTCTAAAATAGTTTATATACAATTTTACCCTTCGTTGAGTTTTTAGTAAAAGATACGAAGGGAATCTTTTGTCATTTTTCGTACGAGGTACTTTTTGACTTTTCCAACAAAAGTACGAGAAGAATGTTTTTTTAACTTATACGGCATGAATGGATTTTTAAAACATTATTTCCAAGAAGCTTCCTTTACAAGTTTTCAAGTTTATTTTTAATCAACTTCTTTTAGTTTAAAATTGTATGAAATGCTAATAAAGGAAAATGTTTTTGAAGTGGAAAGTATATTTTCTTCAAGAATGGAGTTCAAGAGTTTTATCAAAATTATTTTCCATCTAAGATAATAAAGGGTTCTGTCTCTATACCTATTATTACATTGATTTGATAATGTTGTGATGGAAATAGTTTTATGAATTCCTTTATCTTATATGAATTGTTTTATGATGTCACGATGTTTAAGATTCCAATTTTTATTACATGGGTTATGCAATGATGTATGATTTATGATTTTGTGGCACACATAAGAATGGTATCATTATGAGATGGGTGGGACCTATATCTCCCTCAAATGCATTGGGTAAAGATTTTATATCTCATGAGATAGACATGGATGGAACGGTAGATTATACCGGTTCAGTGAAACAGGACTGAAACGAGGAGTGAACTCGGTTTAGAAAGGGACTTTGTCCACTAAGATAGTCTTGGTAATGAGTCTTGACTAATAAGAAATGATTCTCTATGATTATGTGTGTATTCCACAAAGTTTCATGTTTTAATTTATGATTATTGGGATTACATTTCACTACTATGATTTGTCCCATGTTATGAAATTATGATCTCTATTGCAGGTTAATATTTCCAAAATTTTATGTTCTTATGAATATGATGGGATTGATATTTATTTTGTTTACCCTTACTATGCATTTGATCTCACCCTTCTGTATGATTTCTTTCCCCTAGGTCAGGAAGAAGGTTATTAAGTAAGATATGCCAAAACGGACTATAGATATGATGAAATAAATGGGAGACAATGTATATGCTTTATGAACTAGTTGTTTATGTTTCCCAGTTTCTAAAGACACTATACCTATACGGTCCTTTCGTGGTTTTGTTATATGTTGTAATAATTATGCTTTAATTTTGAAGTATTAATAATGTATGTAAAGTATGGGTCATTATAGTTGGTATTAGTGGAAAGGTATAGTCAACCATTGGAAACTAGGATGTGAAAGCCTTAGTAAGAACCCTAAGGATAATTCTAAGCATAGAACACAATCTTAGTGTTTTAGAAATGGCCATGAATAACCTAGGATAAGACCTTATGTGTGAAATTTTATTCATGATTATGTGGTTTTCCTATTATAATTAGTTTTGCTCACACTATTCTTCTTGGTTTTAGTCAATGGCTGGAACCCGAAGGAATCGTGTTAATGCAGAATGCGACGAGAAATGAAATGATTGTCCCCCTGAGCAACCAAATGATATGGGAGATGGAATTCAAAATCATGTTGCCATGCTCACACAACATTCTCAAGATATGTATCATGCAAGACATCCAAACGAGCAAAGGAAGGAACAACATTCTATTGAATCCTTCATGAGGCAGCGTCCACCTTCATTCAGCGGGTCTACAGATCCATTAGTTTCTGAACAATGGAATAGTACAACTGAAAAGATATATTCAGTTCTTCAATGTTATGAACATGATAAAGTCATCCTAGTAGTGTATATTTTGGAAGTAGATGCTGATCAATGGTGGTATCTTATTAAGAATACGAGGACAAGGGATGAAATTGAGTCCATGGAATGGGACGAGTTCAAGAACTTATTTTTCAATAAGTACTTACCACGTATTCTCCAAACAAAGATGGAGAAAGAGTTTCTTGAACTGAAGCAAAAGGATGATGAATCTGTTGGTACATATAAAGAAAATTTTACAAGACTTGCAAGGTATGCTTCTGGTATTATTATCCAACCTGAGTGTAAGGTCGATCGATTCTTTAGTGGCTTAAAACCAAGTCTTTGAAGGGCGTTAGCCATAAGGGACTTCAATAGCTACGAGGAAATTGTTCGATGTGCTCTCAATGTTGAGAAGGGGATTGGAGTAACACATCAGTCATATGGGTTTGATAAGAAGAGGAAAATGGAATTCAAAGAAAAATATAAAGAGCACACTGAAAAGAATATGAGCTTTACCTTATGCTCAAAGTGTGGAATGAAACATGAAGGGAGTTGTCTTAATGGGACAAGCAAATGTTTCAAATGTGGAAAGGAGGGTCATCGGGAATTTGAATGCCGCGATGATGGGAAGAAGATGTCTAATGATGCAAACAAAGGAAGGGATACATAGAATCAACCTACTACACTTCAATGTTTCAAGTGCAAGGAGATGGGACATTATTCCAATAAATGCCCTAATCCAAGGGTTGATGATGATGGTCGACGTCAACAAACTCTTAAGGCTAAAGACAAAGGAAAGTCACATGAAATTTCTATCAGCGATGTGGAGTACGATAACGATGTGGTGAAAGGTACACTTACCTTCCACTATAAAGTAGAAAATGTTTTATTTGATTCTGGATCCACCCACTCTTTTATTTATGAAGAATTTTATAAGGGTATCACCGTATTACCTCAACAATTAGATGTTGAGTTAGCTGTGACAACACCTAATGGCACAACAGTTGCATCAAAAGTTTATAATTCTTCTCCGATTGAAGTTTGTGGGAATGTGCTTCGTGAAAATCTTGTGATCCTTCCTATAGTGGAACTTGATGTGATTCTTGGCATGGATTGGATTTCTTTATATTGAGATCATATCAATTGCCAAAGAAGGGAAGTCACATTCCAGATCAATCTATGATCGTCTATCAATGCAAGGATGAACATAACCTTCCAGTGGAAATTCCTTCTACCTTATCGGTCTTGATTCCACTAAATGAAGGTTATTTATCTCAAATGGTTGGTGAGAAACTCATGAATAAGAATATGCCCATTGTACGGGAGTTTGATAATGTCTTTCTGGAAGAATTACCGGGTCTTCCACCAAATCGTGAAGTTGAGTTTTCAATAGAACTCGTACCGGGTGCTTTGCCTATTTCAAAGACACCTTATAGAATGGCCCCAATTGAGTTGCGGGAATTGAAGAAGAAACTCCAAGAGAATCTTGATAAGGGATTCATACGCCCTAGTGCGTCACCTTGGGGAGCACCTGCTCTATTTGTTAAGAAGAAAGATGGATCAATGAGACTCTGCATTGATTATCGAGAACTTAACAAGATCACTATCAAGAACAAATATCATCTCCCATGCATTGATGACTTATTTGACCAACTACGCTGAGCTCAATACTTTTCCAAGATTGATCTTTGTTCAGGGTATCATCAATTAAGGGTCAAAAGGGAGGATATACCAAAGACGACTTTCCGTACAAGGTATGGACACTATGAATTTACAGTGATGCCATTTGGTCTTACTAATGCCCATGCTATCTTCATGGATCTAATGAATAGAGCCTTTAGAGACTATCTTGATTAATTTGTGGTAGTCTTTATAGATGATATTCTTGTCTATTCAAAGAGAAAGTAAGAAAATGATGATCACTTGAGAATTATATTGAATACCCTAAGAAAGGAGAAGCTTTATGCCAAATTTACCATGTGTGAATTTTGGCTTCAAAAAGTTTCATTTTTGGGTCACATTATCTCAAAAGAGGGGATATCGGTGGATCCAGCAAAAATAGAGGTTATCGAAAGATGGTCGAGACCAACAACAGTAACAGAGATCCGAAGTTTTCTTGGATTAGCTGGATATTATCGACGTTTTGTGAATGATTTTTCACGACTATCTAATCCACTCACCAAGTTGACTCGGAAAGGAGTTAAGTTTGTTTGGACATAGGAATGTGAAGAGAATTTGAAGGAGTTGAAAAGAAGATTATCCAGTGCACCTGTGCTCACACTTCCTTGTAGTGGAGAATGGTTTGTGATATATAGTTATGAATCCAAGAAGTGATTGGGGTGTGTTCTTATGAAAAATGATATGGTGATAGCTTATGCCTCACGACAGTTGAAAATCCATGAGCAAAATTACCCAACACTTGATTTGGAGTTAGCTGCGGTAATCTTTGCATTAAATATTTGGAGGCATTATCATTATGGTGAAACGTGTGATATTTATACTGATCATAAAAGTTTAAAGTATATTTTCACACAAAAGGAGCTGAATATGCATCAAAGAAGATGGTTGGAGCTGATTAAGGATTATGACTGCTCAATCAATTACCACCCTGGGAAAGCAAACAAGGTGGCAGATGCATTAAGTAGACAAGACCATGCCAGTTTATCCATGATGAGGATCACAAAAGATCCAATATTTATGGATTTACAAAGGATGGATCTTGGAATTATAATGGAAGGGGAAAAATCTTATCTTTCTCAAATGAATGTTCAACAATCTATACATGTGAAGATTAAAGAGGCACATAAAGAAGATTTTGAGTTACAAAATATGGTGAGAAATGTTCCTGAATTCAACCTTGATTGTGATGGGATAATAAAGTTCATGAATCAGGTTTGTGTTCCTCCCATCCCCGATTTAAAGAAGGAGCTGCTAGATGAGGCTCATAGTTCTTCATTATCTATTCATCCTGGAAGCACGAAGATGTATAGGGACCTGAAAGAGTACTTCCGGTGGGATGGCATGAAAAGGGATGTTGCTGAATATGTCTCTCGATGCTTGGTTTGTCAGCAAGTTAAAGCTGAGAGACAGAAGTCTAAGGGGATGTTACAACCATTACCCAAACCCGAATGGAAATGGGAAAACATCACTATGGACTTTGTCACAGGACTTCCTAAAACATTCAAAGGAAATAATGCTATCTGGGTCATAGTTGATCGTCTTACAAAGTCTGCACACTTCATTGCTATTAGAGAGGATTTCTCTATGGATCATATTGCCAGGATATATGTAAAGGAAGTGGTAAGATTGCATGGAGTACCACTTTCTATTATATCTGATCAGGATCCGAGATTTACCTCGAAGTTCTGGTGAAGTCTTCAGCATACTCTGGATACAGAGTTGAGTTTCAGCATTGCTTATCATCCTCAGATAGACGGTCATTCTGAGAGAACAATTAAAACTCTAGAAGATATGTTGAGAGATTGATCTATGTATTTAAAAGGTGGTTGGGATCAACACCTACCTTTGGTGGAATTTTCTTATAATAATAGCATTCACTCCAGTATTCAGATGGCTCCTTATGAAGCTCTATATGGAAAGAAATGCAGAACTCCAACTTGCTGGGATGAATTTGGGGAAAGAAAGCTATTAGGACCTGATCTCGTTGATGAAATGGCAGAAAAGGTCAGATCTATTCAACAACACATAAGAGCAGCTTAGAGTCGACAGAAAAGTTATGCCGACAACCGAAGAAATGACCTAGAGTTTGAAGTGGGTGATAAAGTGTTCTTACGAATATCTCCCTAGAAGAGAGTCATGAGAATTGGAAAGAAGGGGAAGTTGAGCCCTAGATATATTGGTCCTTTCAAAATACTGGATCGTGTTGGGAAGGTAGCTTACCGATTGGCGCTTCCACCGAATCTCTCTCAAGTTCACGATGTGTTCCATGTATCTCTCCTGAGAAAGTACATACCTGATCCTTCACATGTACTTAGCTCAGAAGTTGTACCGCTGGAGTAAGATCTTTCTTATGAGGAACAACCGATAGAGATTCTGGATCGTAGCGAAAAAGTCCTACGAAACAAGATCACTTGATTGGTGAATGTTTTATGGAGGAACCACCAATTAGAAGAAGCTACATGGGAGCATGAGGGTATGATGAGGGAGAGGTATCCTCATCTGTTTGTTACAAAGTGATGAATTTCGAGGGAGAAATTCATTTTAAGGGGGGTAATGTGTAACACCCGAGACTTATATGTTATATAAATCATCAAAGGAATCTTTTTCTACACAACACCTGCTTGACTTGCTTTACACGAAATCGCGACCTTCCTCGATAGCTTGCGTTGTACGCAATACCGAGTTTCACTAAACAACGATATGATATTAAAATATTATTAAAACTAGCCGTTATGAATAGTAATAACCACTTTTTGAAATTTTATAAATTTTATTTTTCAAAATGGACTTCATTTTTGGATTTGTAATATCGAAATTAGCCTAGGGTGAAATTTTGGTATTTTTCTGAAAATTTTCAATTTTTGATGAACACTGGTAGGTAAAAAACTGAATTTTTCATAAAACTTAATTTTACCACTTCTGTGAGTGAAATTTCAAAAATACGAGAGACACGGTTGATGCCAGTAAGTAAAATGTGGTTCAATGAGATGAAAATAATTTTTTGGTGAATAGTACCTTTTTACTTTTTTTTACCACGGTTAAAAGTTAATAGGGTAATTAATTCTAAAGATGATATTATTATTACCCTAACACATGTCCTAATTCTATTAGACAAGTGTAATTCGACCAAGAACAAACTTAGGAATAAAATATGACCATTTAGGCCCACTTGGATTAGATTAGGACATTTATTATTAATTTATTTAAAGAAGGGTTAAAATAGTTATAATCAAAGTTTAATAAGTAGATAATTTTTAATATGGGGTTATACATAAGATCAATTCGACTATAAATATTCATTAGAAATATAAAAAGATTTCCTACATAATTGTAGTTTATTTTTAATTTTTAGACATTAAATAATGTAATTTATTTATGACACAATGATGATGCAGTAATTATCTTATTAATGAAATATTGACATAATTAATGTTATAAACACCAAAATAAATGTAATTTGAGACTTTTTAGGAATTGCACTAATTTTCTAGGTTAATATAACATGTTAGTATGGATTTAATTAACTTGGTTCGAACTAATAATTATGTTATGATTTTCACAAAAATCAATTACTAAATAGTGTCAAAATTGACATAATATAGTTTTTAAAAGAAATATTATATTAGTAATTTTTATTTTATTCTTAAAAATATAAGTTTCGGCCCAATAACATATATAAGGTTATATATATTAATAATAAACAACTTGGGGTTTGTTTGGCTGCTTATAGTAAGTTTATTAACCTTATAGTATAAGAAAACAAAAAGACACGGTAAAGGTTAAATTATCTAACTTAAAGTTATATCAAATTGATAAGGTAAAAATTGAAACCTAAACTTTTCTAAATTCTATTTTATGAGAGTATTTCGACCCCTACCCACCTTATATTCGAAATATATCAATTTGGAGCTATTAAAAACCGAATTTGACTTTATAATAAAATAATATTTTTAGTTATTCCAATGGTGCCCCTCTCCTCCCTTATTAAAGGGCACCTCTTCCCCCTCTTCCTCACACCACATAGAGCCTTCAAGCTCGGCCAAAACCTGAATATTCCTCCTCTACACTTCCTTAGAGACATCCTATAGGTCCTGGTTTTCTTCAAAGACCAATTTTAGTGCCCTAAAAGAAGGTCTCAAAGAAGCACTTCAAAGAAGAGGTAATGTTCGTTACTGATTCTTTCATCTTTATTTCTTCATCCACTTCTTCTTATTTAGTTGTTTCATTATTAAGTAATAAGATAAGTATCACTCATATACTGATATGTTATTATAAGTATGAAACAACCCTATTTCACCATCTATCCATCCTACGGAAAAAGAAATCACCGCGCGTGCGTACGTACGGAATACCGTCTCCACGCCGTGGTGTAATCTATTTTCCCCCACCACCATACATGGATGGATATAATGGTGTATATAATGACTATATATTACTATTATAATGTGATACTGATTCTGAAATAGTATACATACACTCCAATACAATTCCACGATCATAGGAACGATATCATCACTCGTGCGTATGTACGGAATACCGTCTTCACGATGTGATGCGACACGTTCTACATGATCTTAATTTCATAATGATTATATAAATGAATTGACTGAATTAATATGATATATATTACACTAATACCATTCTGGAAATGAGGTATCTATAACCTAAAGATATGAATAAGAATTTATTCGACAAAACACGCATAAGAACAAAAAGATATAAACACCCGAATAACAAGTAGCAATGAAATATTACTAATAAGAAGCTAGGAATATGACCATATATGATATCATAAAAATAAGTATGATTATGTAATAAGTCAATAACATTATTTAAATCATTATACAGGAGGTTCAGACACGTACAAAGAATATCGGACCTAAGGTAAGGGAAATATCACAATCTCATTTTTATCCGAGATTGTTTATACTTTGGTATTTACTGGGGTGTATTTTATCATCCACATCCATGTTTCCTCAATATGTAATATTTATATCCTTATACAATAGTTGATATCCAATTTTACCCTTCGTTGAGTTTTTAGTAAAAGATATGAAGGGAATCTTTTGTCATTTTTCGTACGAGGTACTTTTTGACTTTTCCAACAAAAGTACGAGAAGAATGTTTTTTTAACTTATACGGCATGAATGGATTTTTAAAACATTATTTCCAAGAAGCTTCCTTTACAAGTTTTCAAGTTTATTTTTAATCAACTTCTTTTAGTTTAAAATAGTATGATATGGTAAGAAAAAAAAAATGTTTTTGAAGTGGAAAGGATATTTTCCTCAAGAATGGAGTTCAAGAGTTTTATCAAAATTATTTTCCATCTAAGATAATAAAGGGTTATGTCTCTATCCCTATTATTACATTGATTTGATTATATTGTGATGGAAATATTGTTATGAATTCCTTTATCTTATATGAATTGTATTATGATGTCACGATGATTAAGATTCCCATTTTTATTACATGGGTTATGCAATGATGTATGATTTATGATTTTGTGGCACACATAAGAATGGTATCATTATGAGATGGGTGGGACCTATATCTCCCTCCAATGAATTGGGTAAAGATTTTATATCTCATGAGATAGACATGGCTGGAATGGTAGGTTATACCGGTTCAGTGAAACAGGACTGAAACGAGGAGTGAACTCAGTTCAGAAATGGACTTTGTCCACTAAGATAGTCTTGGAAATGAGTCTTGACTAATACGAAATTATTCTCTGTGATTATGTGTGTATTCCACAAAGTTTAATGTTTTAAGTTATGATTATTGGGATTACATTTCACTACTATGATTTATCCCATGTTATGAAATTAGGATCTCTTTTGCAGGTTAAGATTTCCAAAATGTTATGTTCTTATGAATATGATGGGATTGATATTTCTTTTGTTTACCCTTACTGAGAATTTGAGCTCACCCTTATGTATGTTTTCTTTCCCCTAGGTCAGGAAGAAGGGTATTAAGTATGATATGCCAAAAGGGACTATATATATGATGAAATAAATGGGAGACAATGTAGATGCTTTATGAACCAGTTGTTTATGTTTCCCAGTTTCTAAAGACACTATACCTATACGGTCCTTTCGTGGTTTTGTTATATGTTGTAATAAGTATGATTCAATTTTGAAGTATTAACAATGTATGTAATTTATGGGTCGTTATACCAAAGCTCCCAAGAAGCCTCTCACAAGCCTCTCTCTAGCCTTTGGAAGAACACTTCCAAGTAAGGGTTTTCTCTTCCTTTCTCATTTTTTTAAATTTTATTTAAGTTGTATTTCCCTTTTAGTTTCAATTATGAATGTTGGGGTATGGTTTCACACCTACCCCAAACGTTCCTCTTATTGTTTGAATTATGGGAGACCCATTTCTCTCTCATTTAATGCTTCCCATGTACACCCGTTACTATACCGAAACTCCGACGGGAACTTCTCTCTCTTCTTTTTCATTCAAGCAATACTTTTGTATCATGACTCTAAATTCCATTTCAATTGTTGAGACATGTATCTATATGAACTCCTTAATTTCCATTACATGTAAATATTATGAGGAACCCCTTTCTCTCTCATCAACCTTTTTTATAAATTCTTATGTCACGCCGTTACGCTGCCGAAATCGCACCAATTTTCTAAGCCAATGTCATTGTGTAGTGAATACCACACCCATTTCTCCATCAAGGATATTCACCTTTATGAACATTTAATTATTGATTTTAAAGTTTCATGTATGAATTACACATTCCTTTATAGTTGAATAAATGATTATGTTTTATGAATCCATGTTTTATGATCCATGTGGCACACTTATGCATGAAATGAAATGTTTAAGAAGGGTGCTCCCTTATAGCACTCCAATGCATTGGGTAAAGTATAGTATCATGATACATCATGTGAAATGAGTTTTGACTCATGCTAATTCAAGTGCAATGAGGGTATACTCGTGCTTCATGTGCAATGAGGTTTTACTCATGCTCCATGTGCAATGAGCCTTAGCTCATGCTAAATCAATGTTATGTGTTGTTGCCACATTTCCATGTTATGATTATCATGATTTATCAAGCCCTTATGTTCATGTTTCTTTTATTCTCTATTTATATACCTATTGTATAATATGTATTGTACTCCTCATGTTATTCCATGTGTACTCCCTTACTGGGCTTTATAGATCACCCTTTTCTTATGCATGTCCTCAGGTTATCCCATGCAATGCTAAGTACGGGGGAATGTAGTGGACATGTAAAGGAAGTTTTCAATAAAGATGTTGTATTTCATGTTTCATGTTTCTATGTAATGATCCTAATCACCAAAGACACTAAACCTCTCTATCTTCTTTGTTGTATCAAGTGATGTTTTATGTAATAAAGCATGTTTATGTTGTAATAAAAAGCAAGGTTGTCATAGTTGGTATCAGAGGATAGGTTTAGTTATTTTTGGGATTAGGAAACCCTAGTAAAGCCTTAGATACAAGACTAAGTATAATAAAAACATCCCTAAGTTTTGTTAAATACTACTTAAGTGGTTTATCAAACATATACATCCCTGTCTGGATACGAGCAGGTAGAGGCGGCTCTGGCACAGATGTATCCTAGGGGTAAAACCCGAAAACACTGCTTTCAGCTAGACTCGAATGAGAACTGGTGCACGACAATGGGCCTTGCTACACTCTTGGTTACGACACTCCCGGGGGATATGTTTTGATAAATTCACAAGCTTTGTATGAACCATTATGAAGGGAATTAAAAAAAATTCCATACGAATATTTGTTAGAAAGTAGATCATGAAAATCCAAGATTGAAGCCTATAGACTCATGAGTTAAGGAATGAAATTTTATTTATATGTCATCAAATTTTTCCTTTGGATTAACCTTTATGTGTTACACCTAACTTTCATTTTATTCCAGCCAATGGCCGGTAATAGGAGGACTCAGGCTAACAACTGTTGTGAAGATCAGTGTGATGACTGTACTAATGAGATGCACAATCCAATGGGAGCGGGAATCGTGAACTTTATCACACTTCTCTCTCATCTAACCCAAGTTTTGAATAGAAACACGGGTCAAGAGGAATGTCCAAACCCCCCTAATAAGGAACAAGTCACTATCGAGAGCTTAATGAGGCAAAGGCCTCCTTCATTTAGTGGATCATCTGATCCCACGATTGCTGAACAATGGATCAACTCCATTGAAATGATCTTCTCCATCCTTCAATGTTCTGACCAAGAGAAGGTTCTCCTGGCTGCTTATCATATAGAGGGTGAAGCTGATCAATGGTGGAAGTTGATCAAAAATACGAAGCCTAAGGAGTAGATCTAGGATTTGGAATGGAAGGAATTTCGGAAGATGTTTTTTGATAAATATTTTCCGCGCACCCTCCGGCTTAAGATGGAAAGGGACTTCCTTTCCCTCAAGAAAAAAGATAAATAATCTGTTGGAGCGTATGAGGAAAACTTCACAAGGCTTGCACGATACGCTTCCGGATTTGTCGTTACCCCCGAATTCAAGGTTGACCTCTTCTTTCGTGGGATGAATCCTAGCTTACGGAAATCATTAGTGATCCGTGACTTCGACAGCTATGAGGAAATTGTCCGATGTGCCCTCAAGGTTGAAATGGAGATCGAGAAATCATAGGGGTATCATGTGGACAAGAAGCCTAAGGTGGACTTCAATTCTTGTGGTCCGATGGATAAATCCAACGGTGCTAAGAAGTTCCAGCACCCCACTTGCCAAAAGTGTAGGAAGAAGCACCATGGAAATTGCCTTAAGGGGACAAGAAAATGCTTCAGGTGTGGAAGAGAAGGGCACCTAGCTATTAACTGTTGGCAAGAAGGACCCACGGCTGCGACAGAGGAGAGGAACGCTCCGTTCGAACCTCAATGTTTTGTTCAATGCTATAAATGAAAAGAACCAGGTCATTTTGCAAATCAGTGCCCTAATCCAAGGGTTATCGGAGGAAACCAACAACCTCCAAGATAGCAAGGAAGAGCTTTTGCCATCACTTCTGCCAAAGTGAACCCCGACAATGAAGTGGTTACAGGTACGCTAGCTATTCATTCAAGAATAGAGAAAGTACTTTTTGATTTAGGTTCTACACATTCTTTTATATCTCGAAAGATTAGTAGAACAATCCCAGCACCACCAGAAATCATGAAAGTAATGATGTCGGTGAGTACGGCAAATGGGGAAATCGTTGCATCCCATGAATATAAGTCCTCCCCTATTATAATCTGTCGATTGAATTTCCCGTATAATCTCATCATACTCCCTCTGGTAGAATTTTATGCAATTCTTGGCATGGATTGGCTTTCCTTATATATAGCCAACATAAATTGTCGGGAGAGGGAAATCACACTCCATATGGAAAATCGACCCCCGATTCTTCACTAGTGTCAGGAGGAAGATGAATCTCCTTTATCTCCATCATCTCAAGCATGGATATTAATACCTTATGAGCATGCATATCTGTCTCAGATGATTGAGTCCAAGGAAGAAACCATCCTTGATTAAATGCCTATTGTGTGGGAATTCACTGAAGTGTTTCGCGAGGAACTGCCCGGTCTTCCTCCTAGAAGAGATGTTGAGTTCTTAATTGAACTTATATCTAGGGTGTTACCAAAATCCAAGACTCCATATAGAATGGTTGTTTTTGATCTTGAAGAGCTGAATAAACAACTACAGGAGAATCTGGATAAAGGGTTTATATGCCCAAGTGCTTCACCATGGGGTGCACCAGTTCTCTTCATCAAGAAGAAGGATGGGTCAATGCGGGTTTGCATCGATTATCGTGAACTTAACAAAATCATGATAAAGAACAAGTATCCTCTCCCAAGAATCGATGACTTGTTTGATCAACTGCGTGGAGCACAATACTTCTCCAAGGTGGATTTGGGGTCAGGATATTATCATGTAAGGGTGAAAAGGAAGATATCCCCAAGACTGCTTTTCATACAAGGTACAGGCACTATGAATTCATAGTAATGCCTTTCAGACTCACTAATGCTCCAGAAATAATCATGGAATTGATTAATAGAGTCTTTAGAGATTACCTTGACAAATTTGTGGTAGTCTTTATAGATGATATTCTAATATACTCCAAAACCAAGGAGGATCATGAGGAGCATTTAAAAAATGTAATAGAGACTTTGCGCAAGGAGAAGCTCTATGCAAAGTACATCAAGTGTGAGTTCTGGTTGAAGGAGGTCTCATTCTTGGGCTATATCATCACAAGCAATGGGATATCTGTGGATCCCTCCAAAAAAGATGCAATTGAGGGATTGTCGAGGCCAACATCGGTAACTGATATTCGTAGCTTCTTGGGGTTACCTAGATATTATCGACGATGTGTAAGGAATTTCTCATGATTGTCCAACCCTCTTACCACGCTAACTTGAACGGGAGTAAAGTTTTCTTGGAGTTATGAATGCGAAGAAAGCTTCAATGAGTTGATAAGGAGGCTTATCACTGCACCCGTGCTCACTTTACCCACATGTGGGGAGCTTTTTATGGTATTCAGTGATGCTTCGAAGAAGGTCTTATGATGTGTGCTGATGTATAATGATAAAGTGATATCCTATGCCTCAAGGCACTTGAAAATCCTTGAGCGAAACTTTCCAACGCATGATCTGGAGTTGGCGGTGGTGATCTTTGCCTTGAAAATCTGGCGGCATTATCTCTATGGAGAGAAATGTGAGATATATACTGACCACAAGAGTCTTAAATATATATTCACACAGAAAGAGCTTAATATGCGCCAGAGAATATGGATAGAGCTCATAAAGGATTATGACTGTTCAATACATTATCTCCCTGAAAATGCAAACAAGGTAGCGGATGCCCTAAGTAGAACGGAACTAGAGATTCTATCAATGATGAGAATTGAGAAGGATCCAATCTTCATAGACTTGATGAAGATAGATGTGGGAATCATAAAGAAGGGAACATCATCAATCCTTTCACAAATTATTGCTCAACCATCTCTTTTGGAAAGGTTAAAGGATGCTCAAAAGGATGATGTGGGAATTCAAGGAATAGTGGAAGCTATCAAAAATTGAAAATCCTCGGAGTTTAATGTTAATGAGGAAGGAATTGTGCGGTTTGGGAAAAGACTATGTGTTCCATCATGTCCGGAGATGAAGAAGGAACTTTTGGATGATGCACATAGTTCAAATTTCTCTATTCACCCAGGGAGCACAAAGATGTCTCGAGATCTCCGAGAAAACATTTGGTGGGATAATATGAAGAAGGAGATTGCCGAATATACATCAAAGTGCCTAGTGTGTCAGCAAGTGAAGGCAGAGAGGCAGAAGTCTAAGTGGATGATGCAACCATTGCCCATACCAGAATAAAAATGGGAAAACAACACCATAGACTTTGTCACCGGACATCCAAGGACATCCAAAGGCATCAATGCAATCTGGGTTGTTGTGGATCGTCTTACAAAGACTGCACACTTCATTACTATTCGGGAGGATTTCTCTTTGGATCAACAGGCACAGATATATATCAGGGATGTGGTAAGGTTTCGTGGAGTACCACTATATATTATGTCCGATCGAGATCCAAGATTCACCTCTATGTTTTGGAAGTGTCTTCAACATGCTCTGAATACTGAACTGAACTTTAGTACGGCCTATCATCCTCAAACTGATGGCCAATCAGAGAGGACTATCCAAACACATGAGGATATGTTGAGAGCGTGCTCAATGGACTTTAAAGGAGGATGGGATCAACATCTTCCTCTGGTTGAGTTCTCTTATAATAACAGTTTCCACTCAAGCATCCAAATGGCACCATATGAATCCCTTTATGGGAAAAGGTGCAGAACACCGGCATGTTGGGATGAGGTCAGTGAACATAAGCTGCTTGGACCAGAAATGGTCGAGGAAATGGTGGAGAAGGTGAAAACCATTCAGCATCATATCAAGGTATCCCAGAGTCGACAGAAGAGTTATGCAGATAATCGTCGATGAGACCTTGAGTTTAAAGTTGTAGACATGGTGTTATTACACATATCTCCATGGAAGAAGGTCATGAGGTTTGTAAAGAAAGGGATGTTATGTCCAAGGTACATAGGCCCCTTCGAGATTATTGATCGTGTTGGGGCTGTGGCCTATCGACTAGCACTTCCACCTACTATGGCCAAGGTGCATGATGTCTTTCATGTATCCCTCTTAAGGAATTACATACCGGAACCTTCACATGTACTCTCTTCTGAGGCGGTACAATTGGAATACGATCTTTCTTATGAGGAGCAACCAGTGAAGATCTTAGATCATAGAGAATAAGTTCTATGAAATAAGACAATTCTCCTCATCAAGGTGTGGTGGAGAAACCACTGGTTTGAAGAAGCAACTTGGGAATTGGAGGTTATGATGAAGCTGAGTTACCCAAATTTGTTTTATTGTGGGAAAAGGAAAATTTTGAGGGCAATATTTCTTAAGGGGGGAATAGTGTAACGACCCAAAGTTTCATTAATGGAAAATCCCTCTTGATCCAGTTAAATGTCTCTTTATATAAAATGTTTTTCGTTTGTTTTATGATAAGATTTGTGACTGTTACTTTTATAGCCATTGAATAGTGATCACATGATTAGTATAAATATAAGTCTTTAACGAACACAATTTTTACTCAGACAAAGGAAGCGATGGCCTCATCCAGTAGAATTGCCCCATACGATGCCCATTTGTCGGATCTCGGAAAAGAGATGGAGTCTTTGGGCTTCGCCCTTGACCAATCCCAAGCTGTGCTTCATTATGTCAAGCTTGAACGTGACCGTCTACAGGAAAAGTGGATGTTGATTGAAATTACCACTCGAGCGATGTTATCCGAGCCACCCCAAGAGTCTGTCACCATCGGACAACTTACCCTTAGGTCTTATGCGGCTGTTTTATGGGGTTATGTAACAAATAAGTAGTACTATGTTTATGTACATTATTTTTGTATATAATAATGAATAGAATTTCTAGTCATTTTTGGATACATTGTAAATAGTTTTTAAAAGTAGAAATGGTGTTGTTTTTAGTTATTTTTTAATTAAGAAATCTATTTTATTAAATTAAGGGATTTTTGAATTAAATAATATTTTAATAAAATAATAATAATATTATTAAATTAATTTTTTTTATTAAATATAAATGATCTTATAATTTTATGAATGAAATTAATTTTTTTTATTAAGGTTTGAAAGGCATTTCTTTCAAAACCCGCAAATTTTCGATAAATGACTGTTTTAATTTTAAAATTGAAAATTAACATATTTAGAAAAAATTTTAGATAAAATAAATGTCATTTCTGTAATCAGGACGTCGAAATTATCCAACGGTGAATTTTTCATTATTTTTTAAGAGATTCGAATTTTTGGGTAAAACTTAAATACCGTTTAAATATATAATGTGTTTTATGACATCATAATAACCCAATAGTGATGTAATAAAATAATATAATCCTTATTTTCGGCCAATATATGTTTTACCATTAAAATAAAGTGATTTTGGGTTTGTTTGACTTACTTTTCAAAGCATTAATGAACCCCTCAAGACATATTCAACACTTTGCCTTTTTAAATTAATTTTCATGGGAGTATGACTCACCTCCACATAAGTAACCTTATTATTTTAAGAAGTTCGGACTTGTGCCATATAAAATATTGTTTTATTCTTCCCTTTTCCAAAAAATATGGGAAAAACCATGGTATGGTTTGTGTTTTGGATTATTTTAATGTAAGGTGACCCAAACCTAAATAATAAAGAATTCCCTCACTTTTCCTATATAAACCCACCCATGCTCCCACTTCCTCCTCACTAAAATCCCTTGTAGTTCCTCCAACCTCTGCCTTACTCTTTCTATAATCCTCCCAAGGTTCCCCAAGCTCCCAATAAGCCTCTCACAAGCCTCTCTCTAGCCTTTGGAAGCACACTTCCATGTAAGGGTTTTTTCTTCCTTTCTCATTTTTTGTCAATTTTATTTAAGTTGTATTGCCCTTTTAATTTCAATTATGAATGTTGGGGTATGGTTTCGCACCTCCCCCATACATCCCTCTTATTGTTTTAATGATGGGAGACCCCTTTCTCTCTCATTTAATGCCTCCCATGTACACCCGTTACTATGCTGAAACTCCGAAAGGAACTTCTCCCTCTTCTTTTACATTCAAGCAATACTTTTGTATCATGAATATAAATTCCATTTCAATTGTTGGGACATGTATATATATGACCTAATTACTCTACATTACATGTAAATATGATGAGGAACCCCTTTCTCTCTCATCAACCTTTTTTATGAATTCTTATGTCACGCCGTTACGCTGCCGAAATCACATCGATTTTCTAAGCCAATGTCATTGTGAAGTGAATACAATGCCCATTTCTCCATCAAGGGTATTCACCTTTATGCACATTTACTTATTGATTGTAAAGTTTCATGTATGAATTATACATTCCTTTATTGTGGAATAAATGATTATGTTTTATGAATCCATGTTTTATGATCCATGTGGCACACTTATGCATGAAATGAAATGTTTAAGAAGGGTGCGCCCTTATAGCCCTCCAATGCATTGGGTAAAGTATAGTATCATGATACGTCATGTGCAATGAGTGTTGACTCATGATAATTCAAGTGCAACGAGGGTTTACTCGTGCTTCATGTGCAATGTGGGTTTACTCATGCTCCATGTGTAATGAACCTTGGCTCATGCTAATTCAATGTTAAGTGTTGTTGCCACATTTCCATGTAATGATTATCATTCTTTATCATGCCTTTATGTTCATGTTTCTTTTATTCTCTATTGATATGCCTATTGTCTAACATGTATTATACTCCTCATGTAATTCCATGTGTACTCCCTTACTGGGCTTTATAGCTCACCCTTTTCTTATGCATGTCCTCAGGTTATCCCATGCAATGCTAAGTACGAGGGAATGTAGTGGTCATGTAAAGGAAGTTTTCAATAAAGATGTTGTATTTCATGTTTCATGTTTTTATGTAATGATCCTAAGCCCCAAAGACACTAAAACTCTCGATCTTCTTTGTTGTATCAAGTGAAGTTTTATGTAATAATGCATGTTTAAGTTGTAATAAAAAGCAGGGTTGTCATACTTTCCTCCCCCATAAATCCACAAAAAAAATTCCATTTGATCAATCAATGACTAAGGATCCCTTCAACGATATAATCCAAAATCATTAACTATGAACATACCAACCATAACCAAATAGAACATACACCCCCTACTAGAAACAAAGAAACAAATCAAAACCAATTTTCATGATGATGTGGGAACTCCGACAACAACCTCTAAAACCTTGATTCAAAAAGGACCATAGGGGAATGTTTGAAGAATCCCATCATTCACCAAAAATAAATGTTACTTGAAACACACAATGTTAAAAGAAATCCACATTGATCATACCAATATCTAAAACCAAACCGAATCCTCAATACAAGAGGCTATGATGGAATTCCCACCATTTGGATACAAATAACACTAATAAATTCTAGGATAATTCTCAATGAGAACCACAGTGTCTTCCCAACATTAAGAACTAACTAACCTAAATCGATAACACAATCCAACATAGAAAACACAAAATGACCCAACACGGAATCATTTCCCCCACACTAATCAACAAACTTCCACTAGAATGGCTAAAGAAGTGTTGCAATAGGGAATCTTAAACATTCTCCAGTCCCACATTGAACAAAAAATCTTGAATAAGTTCCATCACAACCCCTAATTCCGGACTACGCACCATCTTCACTCTAGGGCTTATGGTTTGTGCCCTGATGTTTGATGAATCTCTTTCCTCATAGTTATGAGTTAATGATCCTAGGTCACAACACCTTATTCGCAATATAATAGGAGTTTAAAGAGACACAATCTAATCCATTTTCTTCTTAGATGGAAAAAATAATAGAAATCAGACACACAATAGAATGCTCATACACTCCTAATGGAAAGAATTTGGAACTTCTGAATGAAAAACATGATTCCAATATGACAAAATTTTTCAAGAGATACAAAATATCCCCCTTTTATAATTTAATGATAATATAACAATGAAAAAACCCACTAGTAACAACAAATACAATAAAAAGAAACACTAAAATCGAATGGGGATTTAAAATGAGCCCCAACATCACTATACTCCTAAGAACTTGCTGCATGTCGCTTCCCAAAAACACCATTACAGAACCAGTGAAAGTGACCTAGGCACACACAAGAATGCCTAGTATTTTTTTGTCATGCACATGATGACTTCTTATTATCTATATTTACAAATTGGTGTCAAACTACGATCAAACACCCTAAAGAGGCTGAAGAGAGACCCCAAGGCCTTTTGATTTAATGACCATCATCAACAACGTCTAGTTTCATCCCCACTGTCTTACGGGAATTCTCCTCACCTCTTTATAGAACTAAAGAAGGGAATAAAACCTCAATTAATCCCACCATCATAGATTCAAAATGAATATCTTTCCTCAACACAATATAAAAATAAGTAATATTGGAATATACAACCTTTGACTGTAAATGATAATGAACCCCAAAATCAAAATGTCGAGCCTCCAAGGAATTATCATCAAAATACACCGGGAGGTTAGGAACAATATCCATGAAATGAAAAAAGTACTCTAACACTATTCTATCTCCTTTCTAAAAATTTAACATCTTTATCATGTTCCTTACCTTCTCCAAATTAGAAAAATTCTACCGAATAAATGACTCCTTGATGAACTCCCACGTAATATCTTCTTGAGGTGTGTTCTAAAATACAAACTTTCACCATTTAAAGGTAGTTTCCTATAACATATATTTATAAAACATAACCATAAATGACTCATGAAACTCAATGAAAGGGAAGATCCTTTCTATATTTTTCATCCACTCATACACTTCGAGAGGACCCCCTTGACCACAAAATAGAGGTGGATTTAACTTTGAATCCCAAGAAAGAAATCCATAGGTAGATAAAATAGGATTCGTTATAATGGGGAATAATTCATTGGTACCCACAAAATATACATTGAATCACTCTGGTGGTGAAGACAAAGAAACGAGAATACCATGATCTTTATTAAAATTGTCTTTAACAAGAGTTGTAAAACTCAAAGCCCCACAAAAACAATACATTCCAAATCATAGGAAAAGAAAACCACACAACTATTGGAAATCAAATAATTATAATTTATCCTATTTATAAAAGTTACAGAAGGACACAACTTTGTTGTGTAGCGCGCTCTGCTATGGAATTACTTAGACTGTAACTCACATGCATATTTCCATGCAACCCCAGGAACCCATCAAATCATGCCAATATGAGCACTCATCCACCCACATCATCATCCATACACATTTCACACATATTCGGCATGTGAGTGAAAATGGATATACCATATTCCAAACAAAATATTACAATTTTCCAAAACAAAAACTCCACCCAATATTTTTACACTTTAAACCCACATTAAATTTAAACCTTTATAAATATTTTCTATAAACCACTAACCATTCAATAAAAATCCATTTCCAAACACAACACTTAAAACCATTTAAAAATAGAAATCCATTGAGAAGTATTCAAAACAAATTATTAGTTCAATAAAATTCATTATGTCAAAATAATTTTAAAAAACCCAAAATTTTAATTCTTCTTCAAAACAAAAATAAAAAAACATTTTCTATTTTCACATAATCAAACCATTTCTACATCAAAATTCAGTTTTCACATTTCCCAAGAACAATATTCCAAACCAATTTTTAGTATCTAAAAATACTTGAAACAAATCCAAAGATGGAACTAATATTGATGGGAAACATGACCATATGGTTGACGGAAATATTACCAAAATGACACCATCATAGAGAGCCTTCTAGGACTATGTCACTAGATCTACACAGCTTCTTAGAACCTTCTTTCTCACCGATACCTTTATCCCAATTCCCTTTTCATATCTAAAGAAAAAAAACCAAAAAGATCCAAAGAAACTGAATAAAACCTGAATTCCCATGGTATCCTATGGTTATGTACAAAATGTGTTGGGAAGACACTCACCAATAATTTCACCTGGAGCTCCGACTTTCCAAATCCATCCGCAATGATATGAAAAATAAATAATGGTGCTATACAAGTTAGGTCCCATAAAGAATTAGACACCGCTGATACCATTTTTTATTAACCATCCAAAATTGACCATGAACCGGTCACATGAGCTGATTTGTGGTGAACCCTGAAAGGTGTTCCTAATCCCCATATGCTAGAAACTAGTGTTGGGAATCAACCAAGTAATCAATGGAATGAATTCAGCCAGTATAAATAAAGATATTTATTTGAAAAAAAGAAAAATATATCAACCCAACATATATAAATTTCCAAATTGGACATCATTTTATAAGAGAGATGAAAAATAAAACAATTGAACAACAAATATTATATGAACCTAACAGCCACAACATCACAATGTAACCCTAATGGTCACTCTTTCATACCACCCATGTCGATTAGACCATGATGAGACCAACATCAAATGCTAAAAAGAAGAAAAAAACTATATGAGTGAGGATCAAAACTCAGAAGGTGTACCTATGAAAATATATTCAAATTCCACTTACATTAAAATAAATGACTCATAAACTTCATTTTTGAAATAAAATATATGAAATTAATATTTTTCACACTAAACAGTTTAAAACAAATAATATTTGATTCCAATTTTTATTCCAAATGTAGGTACTTTTCGTTTCAAGAAACATTATCAAACCACTTCAAGTACAGTGAAAAAGTTATTGATTTGGTGATAATCCACTACAATATTGCTAATGATGCTCAAGATGAAATTAGTAAAAATGTGGACTTCTACTTCCATAGAATCTTCCCCTAGAATGATATGAAAAACCACTTCATGTGCCTTTTAGAAAATCTAAAAATCCCTCATGTCACCCATGCTATCAAAACTCAGGTCCATAAGCTCAATGATTTCACTCCATTGATAGACATGTTCATGGAGAAAAAGGATGAATTTGAGAAAGAGATGTAGTATGGTGGTGAGATTATTGATGAATTCATCATGATTTTGAGAGCTTATCTCCATGTCTAGTGAACTGTTATTGGTGCTCTTGCATCTGTACCCTTTCGAGCAGGTTCCCTACCTACTGATCCCCCGCCCCTGCCTCAAACTCTATGTTTGTTTCTCAGGCTCTGACTAAGATCAGTCTTATTATCCATGGAAAACAATTTCCTCATACTTCCACTACTCTTACCTTGGAACTGTCTATATTTTAATGAAACCCTTTATATTCTACACTAGATGGTGCACTTCCTTCTTCCACTTCTCCATCTTCTCCTATGGATTCTACGGATATTGCTTCCACGGGAAAAGAGAAGATAGATGGTGATAAAGAAAAGTGAGTAAAATCTTCTGATTGGGATAAATTCTATATTTTTCTTGACTACTACATTTAATGACACTTTTTATACATATAATTCATTGTGCACTCTTCTTATATATTCTCTTATTTACTCTTGTACCCTTTTTGATAATCCCAAAAGGGGGAGAGGTACGCACACTAAGGGAGAGACACTTTCTAATAGAATGGATATCACAGTCACATGCTTTTTAATCATCAAAAGGGGGATATTATTGGACTCCTCAGGTGTTAATCATGTTTTTATGATCACAAATACTATAAATTCATTAAAACATTTTCATCATATTTAATCTGTCTCTAATCATGTATATAGATGGTTGATTTTTTTATGCTTTGAATAAAACTATACATGATCCCAATAGCTGTGTTTTATTATTTAAAAATGCATGTAATTTGTATTATAATGGATTTCCATGATAAATGATTAATTATAATCAATTCTATAAATATCAATGTTTGTATCTGTATATGGATATTGGGATAAGTCTAAGACACTGTGACCAAGAGACCATGAACAGACACAGTGACCCAAGAATCATGACCAAACACCATTACCCATACACTGTGAACCAAACACCATGTCCCATACAACATGACCCAGACACCGTGACCTGACACTGAGAACTAGACACTGTGACTAGACACCACATCAGTGCTACCAGTTCTTGATCTCTATACAACTGTGAAATCATAATTGTCTCACTGCACAAAAGGAAAAAAATGAGACACTGTTTAATGGATACAGTATTTCATGGAGACATGTTTTCATGGAGACACCATTTCATGAAGACAACGATTCTAGAAAGACTATGATACCATTATTTAATCTGTTTTGTCATTTTTTTATTTAATTTCTATTAGTTATATTCGATAATTTCAAATGCACTGGAATAATTAATATTTCTTTGTAGAAATATCACCTGATAGTATGTGGTACGAGGTATAGAATAGATGCATCTTGTAAGCTCCAAAACATGCATTACATGATTAAAAATAGTAGTGTGACATAGAAAGATTAGAGCACACGATAATGAAGAAGCATAAGCATTCATAAAAAAAGAACTGACACAAGAACCGCAATACATCTGAAAAACACAAAAAGAATTCAATGTGATACCATAGATTATAGTCGATCACATCTTCGCTATACCAACACCATGAAGAACACAATCTAGATCTAACTGGAAACCATATCAACTGACTTGCGATAATCTATTTCTCAAAAGTGGACTCGATTCCTACATATTCTTCATCCTAGAAATCTAGAGCTACATAGAATAACAGTCAGAGCACCTATAACCTCATCTCACCGTGTTTTCCCTGTTGTGTGTTGCTTTTAGCTTTCGATCAATGTGTGTGTCTCTGTATAAAAAATGACCTACCTCCTGCAATAAACTGAAGGATACAATATAACATTTCTCTCATATGTTTTTTCACTTATTTTCTCCCACTGATATGTGTGGAACATGTCCATGTGTGACAAGTTATTTTATACCCATGAGGAACTATAGAATATTTCATGTGACCTGGAAAATCCTGGGTACTGTTTTTTTCCATGATCTTGGGTGAATATCATGTTTAATAATATAAATTTCTTGGTGGAAGGTGATCACCAAGTGGAGTGAATTTGGACACAGCTTGAGACTGAACCACTTGTTTTATAATCACTGTGTTGTTTAAATTAGATTTCTCTATTTTACTGTATAATTAAGAAATCAATAAATTTACTGTGATATTTAATCTTGGAAAGAATTTATACTTTTTTCCTAATTTGAATAGCTTCAAATGTAATATTAATAATTGATATTTAGATGACGAAGAATTAATCAATATTCAAAGAATTTATTTAAACAGTCAAACTTTCCTTACCATATTACATTGATTAACTAGGATGAATTTATTTTTTTAAAGAACATTTTAAGAATACTTATAAAACATAAATTTTTATTGATACTAAATTCACCCCCTCTTGAGTACTCTACTCTAACCCACAATCATGAATCTAAGACACATGATGTCATATTTGAGGTCAAAAATCATGGATAAGAAGATAATATGACTTGTATTATAAGGTCATGGTCACACATTAACATGAATGATATCATATTATTATTATAAAACATACTAGTAAGGGTGGAAAATAGATTGAGGTCATTGTGTGGGGAAAATAATATCATGTTGTTTAGTGCAATGGGATGTGGAAAAATAATGGTCCAAGAAAACGGTGTCAATTTCTTCCTTAGAAAGAGAGTATAATGAATAATTTTGTAACATAAAGGGTATAAAATTTACATGAATATATAGAATGTAGATTATTTAAATCATATTTCAAGACCTTTGAATTAGAGTATGACGATATGGAATGACTACACAAGGAATAAAATATTAACAACATTTTAATGATGTGTTTTTCTATGATGCATTAGAGGTGTGTAAAGATTAGTGAACCTTCTCCTTAGGAAATAATATGACTATAATTGGAAGATATTAATATGGTACCGCCATTATCATTACCAAGATGTGGTATACCTTGAGGATTAATAAACATGTCAATAATAACCATGAATGGATTGATGGTATTCAATAATATAGTGGAATGAAGGTAAATTATAGAGAGAAAGGTGTTCAAGAATTTTTCAGGCACCCTAAATTCAATGTCACCATTTATTCGAAAAATATTTGAGGTATAGAACTATGAAATTAAATTTAACATAAATTTTCAAGGACCATATTATCTATAAAGGGTGTGTTGTATTTTTATTGGGGCATAGGCCGATCCCCCATTCTTTCTGCATATTATATTGTGGTATTTTTTCCTAAGAATTATATTTGAAAGTATTCGTGAGGAATATTGATCGCCTTTTTCTAAATCCATCCATTATGTGTTATCATCCAAATAAATTTAATATCCTTTTTATTTTTTATGTTAAGGGTATTATAATTAGAACCATTGAGGTCGATATTTTAAGGTCATACAACCTTAACTATCAATGTTTGGAGTTTATGATCTTATATCTATTACAAAAAAATGAAGTACTATACTTAATTATAATGGAATAGATGACTCGAAATGAATGGGAAACCCAAAAAAAAATATTATAGATAATCTTATGGGAGATTCACATGGTGTAAAATCATTGTTCTTTGAACAATAAAGTGACATAATCCCTATAATATAGGGAATGTAAACTAAATGTGAATGATTATACCATTAAAAATGAAGGAAATCTCTTGGTTATCTAAATTAAGTTTAATTTATTAATTAGTATAAAATATTGGTGGGGATTGTAAATACCTAATTTAACACCCCAAAATTATAATGTAATGGCATTGTAATCAATAACATGTATGGAATTAGACACTTATAGCATAAGGTAATATAATATCCCAAGTATTTATTATATATTTATTAATTTAAATAAATTCAATTTATGATATATATTTAAATCCATGAAAAAATTAAGTTATCATTCCTTAAATGTAGTACTGACATTGTTTAATGGCTTGCGTTACATGGAAGAATGAGTTTTACCAAACACTAAATATTATTTAATTTTTTTTATTTAATATAAATAGATATAACCTTGAAGTTAACTTTACGGTTATGAAATGTATTGAACACGTTTTGAAAATACAGGGTTTAAAAAATATAATATGAATTAATTGGTTAATAATTTATATGAAATTAATATTATAAAAATTGAATATAAAGGGAATGTTTTTATTGAAAACATTTTTTATTCCAAGAATGTTTTTCTACCCATATTAAAAAATTAATAATAACTAGAGAGTGAAATTAATGTATTATTCCTATTAAATATTCAATAAATTTTTATTATTTATCTAATATATTTTATAGGTATTAGAAAATAATGAACACAATTTTATATATAAGTATCTATATTTTTATATAGGCAGTTTTTTCTACCTCTTAATTGTGAACCTATTTCAAATCCAATTTATTGTAACTATTATAAATATTATGTGTAAAAATAAACTTCTAATTTGAACGAGTAACATAAAAATTTTCTTAGGGTTAATTCTTGGTATTTTTCTGGGAAGTATGATTTTTTTATGAATAGCGAAAAATAATGAATTATAATATTAGTTTTTTATTTAATTTATTTTTATGTTTAAATTATATTTCTAAATGTTTTTAAATTTTATTTAGGGTATTTTTTAATCAATTAGTAAAATTTATATAATTGGAATAAACATCACATTGGAATAGAAAATAATAACATTACCATTTTTAAAAAACGTTAATTTAAAAACTCACATTGTCATTTGGTCTTTGAGACTAAATTTATGTTTACATCTACAACATATGTAATTATAATTTGGAAAAACTGATTCCATATTTTTCATCATCATAATTTATAATTTTAGAAAAAATCATCATTTTTTGACAAAAAGTATCAGTAAAATTAATTAAAAATAATTACATCAATTAAGGTAATATTCTGCTTGAAAAATGACTAAACCATAATATTTAGGGAAACAATGACTTATAAATTAAACCAAAAAATTATATGGATATATTTATGACACTACAACTATATGATTCTAGAATGGTCCATTTGGATACTTCGTGAACACACAATTATTTTCCAAAATACCATGTGTGTCCTTTCCCTCCACTATAAAAAGGCTATCACACCTCCCACTTCCTCACACATATCAAGCCACATTGGACCATCCATGATTTTACCATATTGATCCTAAAAAATCTATTCCATTGTACAATAATACTATCTTTGGGATTTAATTCATCCATGTAATCCCTTTGTTTTAAACTAAAAAGATTTGCCAGAGAAGAGGTAACAACACTCCTCAAGTTCTTTAGTGTTATTTATTTCTCCACACATTAAATTATCCTTATTGAATGATTTTATAAAAACAAAAGTATCCTAAATATACTAATAATTTTTATATTATAAGGGTTATACTTGAACTTACACACTCTTCCATCCAATGGGTAACGAACTCACTGTTTATGTTTACAGCGAAGTGCCACCTAACAAAACGATGTCATTCATTTTTTCTTTACAACCTATCTTGGATAGTAATTATGATGAAAAATATGTTTATATATGATATATATAATATTTATAGTGTCTTTATTGTTCTTAAATTATTTTATAAAATATACCATTTTGATTTTTGTTTTGTGTAAATGCGATAACAACTATTGTGGAAGTGTGAACTACAGCGCGCTCAAAGCGATGAGACTAATTCACACTATACATGGAATGTATAAAGGATGTATTTAGTAATCCTATTTAATACTTATATCCTACATATGATTCTGTAATTATATTATACATATATTTATGATTTAATTTTTTTCTTTTAATAATGAAAATAAATAAAAATAGCGTAAATGCATACGAATGAACTACTGTCTCCATGAACAGTGCATTCCATTAATTATCTACAAATATAATGGATTATTATAAATATGTATATGATAAATATATATAATATTTCAATAATGGTTAAAATTCTTTATATAATGATATAACAAGAAATAAAATTCCTAAAAAAGTGGAAATTAACACCCTAAATAGTGAAAATAATAGAAGGTTATTAACAAAAGGTTAATAAAATATTATTAGAAGTTAATATATGATATTATAAATATATTTATGATTCTTGTATAAAATGGTGACATGATTAAAACCATTATAAACTATGTTAAATTATTATCACCAGAAAGGAAAAATTATTTAAGGTATTTTCCTCTCACCTTTTAATATAGATGATATAAATGTCATATTGACAAATTATTTCTTTTTGTGTGGTATATATTTCCCATTTTGATAAATTATATCAATAATTATTTTATCTTAATGTTATTTAATACTTTAATTTTATTTTATTACCTCATGAGGCTTATGATTCAAATTTTTGAATGTATTGTGGGACACTTTGTAATGTGCAAATATTATATTTCTCAAGAGTATAATTTTTGATATTTCAATGGACTAATTCATTTTAATTGGTTTATAATACTTCCTATTTATCATTAATAATATATTATTTTTTATGAATAATTTTAAATATCTATTGATGTATTTATACTTCTATTCTGTGTGTTTATATTTAGTATACATAATATATTAATTGATTAATTATCACTACAATGTTATGGTCTTACATAACAATCTCAGTTTGTACAGGATTGTGTACAAT
Organism: Viscum album; assembly: GCA_963277665.1. Taxonomy (NCBI): domain Eukaryota; kingdom Viridiplantae; phylum Streptophyta; class Magnoliopsida; order Santalales; family Viscaceae; genus Viscum; species Viscum album. The sequence continues at coordinate 497,459,536 of OY728120.1, forward strand.
TGAATATCCATCAGAAGAAATTATATTATGCTAGATCAATAAAAATGTTAATTTTCACATCCTCGATATATTCATGATATTTTTAATTGAATAGTTCAAATTTTCCATTCTTTGGCTGTCTAAATGTTTTAGAATTTTTTTTAGAAAACCAAACATCATTTCACTTTATAGTTTGAGAAATTGTTTTCTATAGAAACCATGTTTTTCTAAAAGGGTTTCCAAAAAAATTAACCTTTCCAAATTTATTTATTAAAGTAATTGTCACTCTTTTTTTCAACATATTTTCCCAAATAATCTTCTTGTCTCTTTCTGAACAAGGGATTTTTTATTCCTCTTCACTATGGAAATGGAATGATTGTTTTACCTCGTATGGCATGTATGAATTTACCTGATAGAATTTCATTAAAGATTACTTTTTATGTATAAATGTATAGTTTTTAAGGATATTTTTTCTTTGTGATTTTTATAAAAATGAATTTTAAACATGTTATTCAAACAAAAAGTATAATTACCTCTAGATATTTTTTAAAATATCTTTATAGTGTTTCTATTCATCAATTACAACAGCCCTATATTTCTACTCTAATTGGGATATATTGTCCAGATACCATCATTATTCCTACTTTGTATGGTTTTTGATTGATTTGCAGATGAATGGTATTGATATTCACTTCTTTTATTCTTTTTTTTGTCATCGTGAAATATTCAATTCCACATGATCATTGAAAATTGATTTCCCCTAAATATCTGTATCATTTATTTGTGATATGTTCATTAACTAATCCATATACGATTTTTTATATGGTTGTGACCTAGAATTTTATGTTATTATTTATGGAATTATTGAAAAACATAAATCCATTAGTCAATTAAAATATTTGATAAGGATTATTGTTTATTTGATATAAGGAATTCTTGGAACATGAAATACATGGGTTGGCAGATTATTTATTGAAAGCCCTATGGGTTGGGGACTTGTTAATGAAAGCCCCATGATGCATCGGTAGCCTTATCAGATGAAATCAGTTGGAAAAAAACCTTTGATATTGATTCCATTCCTAATACATAGGTTTATACCCATATACATAAACCATATTATGCATAGTGTTAATGGTAGTGGTTCATTTTCTAGTTACATGACGTCTAATAATTAAGAATTTCCTTCATTTTGATTCAGTTATTATTTATCCAATGATTTTTGTGTTGAAATATCTATGGAAAATCCATAAAAATATAGTGTGTAGTAAAATTTAGAGATTTTAATAATTATTTATTATAATATCATTTTAATAAAAATAAGTGCAATCCAAAAAAATGAGATTATAATGAAAATTATTACCTCCTTGGTAACAATAAAATTGAAACCCTTTATAAAAATAAACATAACTTGAATCCTTAATCATTAGTAACAAATTGGTAATCACATTAAATAATGAATTGGGTAAGTATATAAACCACATAATATTTAATAGGTTCATAATAAAGAATATTCCACAATAAAGTGAAAATTTAGACGATAAACATTACTTCATGCTTCCCTTTAGTGGAAAAAACATTATAATAATGTATAATGGTTTTAAAATATAAATTAATTTATAATAGTGACATAATAATATTTAAGATATCATATATGATCCTCTTAAAATATCATATCAACCATTTGTAAAAAAAATTCATTTTTACCCTTGTTTCGGGTGTTATGTTTATTCTTTCTATGATCAAGTTAATCATTAAAGATATGGTTATTATGTATGTGATATAGTTTTATAATACCAATAATTATGTCAACTTTTTAAATAACATCATTAATCACTATATACATTTTTAAAACCAATATTTAATGTTGTACATGGAAAATTAATTACATCTCTTCGTAGAGATAGTAGGTTGTATGTACGCATGCGTGACAATATCAATCCTTTAATGATTGAAGGGGTAAGTATCAGGATGATATATTAATTTCCCAAAATGAAAATAATGTAATTAACATTATATATATTAATTATTTCCATCATTATGACAATAAATGTGAGTTGGTTTTGTCAAATATATTATATCGGTTCGTGAGGCGGTAGTCTACTATACACATGAGAGATAGATTTATTTACGATTTTATAGAGGCTTAAATGGATAAATATTATTTAATAATAATAATAGTACATCACTATGTGTGTGACATATATTTAATTTTATGACAATTATTAGGATATAATTTAATGTGACAAAATAAGGAAAAAAATAAATAGCTTCGTGCAGATGATTACCCTCTCATAGAGAAACAACATTTTAATCTCCTATTAAGGACAATAGGATTGGAATTTTTGGGAATTGAAAATACTATATAGTAATAATAATGATTTATGGTATATATTTTGATATTTTTTGGTTGATTTAAAATCCTTTGGAGGTGTGAGGAATTAATGGGAGAGAGAGCCCTTTAACAATTGAAGAGAGGAATTTTGGATAATACTCAAACTATTTTTTAATAGGAAGTCACTCTCAACCAAAGTGACTAAAATATTTATATATAATGGGGTTTAGTTATTATAATTCTTACCTAAATCTACATAGATGAATGAAATATATTTTAATCATGTTTTTCCCTTTACTTCCAAGGTTACCCACTTTTACCTATTTTCTTTTCATCAAAATAACTAGTTTTCTAACCTATCAAATTTATCCATTTAGACTATAATAATATAAACCATATTATATAATATATACCCATTAATTATAAATATTAAATTAAAATTATCATCTAAAAATTACTTGTGTGGAAATAATTAAATTTAATACTTGTGTATGCAATGTGAAAAAATCCAGTTTTAACAAAAACCAATATATTTCATTTTAATTATTGTTATAAATTTTTACGACCAAAATTCTACTTTTAAAATATTTAATAACATAAATTATTATCATTAAAAATATGTAATAAATTTTATCCAATTAAATACATAATATTCAGAGAATATTGTTTAATATTAATTCCATAACCTATGTCAAAAAATGAGTTTTCAGTTAATGTATTTTCACAAATAAGATGATATTAAATTAACGATATTAATAATATTAATCAATATGTGGATAAAAATTAATATTAATAGATATATAATCTACAAATTTAAATTAAAATAATAATCATTAACTGTTATTTTAACTAATAAAAATGTATGGACATTATTCTTTTTAAAAAAGTTTTCTGAAAAAATAGTCATTATAAAAAATAACCCTTTAACTTCCAAATTATATTTTCCTTATATAAAATTATTATTAAAATTATTATTATATAAACCCAATATAATAAATTTTTAGAATGAAATTAGTAATATTTAAAAAAAATCAATTATTCATAAAAGCTTATTTCAAAGGGAAAGTTTCAATGAATAAATATAGGCTTATTTTGACCAAGTAAGTTTAAATTCAATAGACAACCAAAAATATTAAAAATTTTATGAAATGAAATATTAAAATGGAATTTTTATTATTATTTTATTAAAAATGGATTTGTTTTCTTACTATAATTTCATCTTGGGTGTAAAATAGTCTCAAATGTGTGAGGCTTAGGTTGCATAGGTAGTTTTTGGGATGTTTACAAACCCATCCATTTTTCTTTTGTGGAATTTAATCAGGTTGAAACATGTCAAAAAACAACCGAATTTTATATTTTATTTATTAATAAATTTATTATATTTATTCTCAATCAAGAATTATATACCAAAATGAATTAAAACATTAAAATTTGGATTTCCATCATATGTGCACAATTTTTTGAAACCATGTACAAACCGTTTGAGGTTGTTTGTAATTTTTACAGAGCGAGTCTACACAAAAGGAGGGTGGGTTCCCTACCAATATTAATTAACAGTATATGGTTTTACGGGTCACTCAGGGGGCGTGTAATAGTAGGATCATGGATTGGAAATCCTTATCTCTAAAGAATGTGAATTTTCAAGATCAATAATTTTTTTTAAGTTTTCTAAAATATTCCCTCTTCTATTTTAATTCAACTCTCCCATCACTCATACCTCCCATTATCTCATTTAATTAATTTTTAGGAGGGGATACCTCTTGCATGACTACCCTCAAATATATCCTTATGATGTAGAAAAGTATTATTTTATCTACATTCCCTTTGAGATATATTTGAATTATTCAATGGCATTATTAACAAGAAACACCAAGCATTAATGGAACATTGATATACTATAATAATATTATTTAAATGTGAACATTATAGCATAACCATTAATTAAAATGAAATTAATTTGAATAATTATATTATGGAAGCATTTATAAATTATTTATATAATGCATATTTATTGATATATAAATTCATAAGTTTTAACAGGTTCCATTTATATTTCAAAATTATATAATTTTTAAAAAATGGTTTTCTTTCAGTTTGGTAAAATACATTTAACGTAACTTATAACAGTTTTATAAATTTAATTTTAAAATTTTATTTTCATTTTTTAAATCATTAGGTCACAATTATCTAAGTGTGTTTTTTTGGTATTATCGAAATGAGTGGATTTTTCTATAAATACTGATAAGAACAATTTTTTATGAAAATTGTATTTTATTTTCTAATATTTTGAAAACTACTTTTTTATTTGGATTATTTTTGTAAATTTAATTTGTTTATTTTTTTATATAAGTATTTCAATTTATTCCTTTTAGATTAGTGCTAATGTTGATATTTTTATATAAGTAAATTTATATATAAAAACCATTTTTATGGAACCATTCTAATTCCATTTTTCATTTTTAAATAAAATTAATTTAAACCATTTATAGATATTGAATCCTGAAATATTAATTCAATATTTTTTATCATTATGTCCAAATTTCTTACAAAGTCCAATTTCAATTTTATCATTATGAATAGTAACATTGGAAAAGATATTAATACCTTAGTAAAAATACTAAAACCGGTATATTCTGTTTAAGATAAGTGATAAGGAGTCACTTTATACCATAATTTATTTTTGGATAAAGGTATCTATACCATTATCAACTTATGATATAATTTAATTGCTCATGTAACATTTTTACCTGAGTATGACTTAATAATAATTTAATCATTTAAAATATTCAATGTTTTTTCTTGCCCCCCACATATAAAGGGAAACCCATCCTCTATTTTATTTACACTACATTAAGACACCAATCATGATAAAACATACAAAGTTATCTTATCAATTTTTGTTTCCATGAATTAGTGGCACTATAATTATTAAAATACCATTCCATGCTTCATTAAGATAGGACCTAAAGGAAGTATACTAAAGAAGAGCTAATGTATTGATATATAGGATTCAAATTATTTCTTCTTGCGAATCCTTTAAATATATGGTATTAATCATTATATAAACACTTCAATATTCCAAATATAATTAAATTTTATAATTATTATGTAACAACAATTATCCACCCTCCTTTACATCAAATGGGAAATGAAATTATAACTCACGCGTACGTGTGGACTACCGCCTCGACATAGCGATAAGAATAATTTCACATCACCATAATTAATTATTATTAATTATTATATATTATATATTAATATTATATATTTATGAAATATTTATTCTTCTTGTTTTTTAATATTTTATATAATTTTTTTAATCTATTTAAAAATGACAATGTCACTCAGGTGTATGTGTGGACTACCACCCAAATGTAGGGATGTGATTAATTATTCATTTTACCTTTATATAGATATTAATAATGGTAAATTTAAAATTTTATTTTATATATTTGAGAAAATAGTAATTCTGGAATGGATAACTATTATTTAATTATCTTTCATTCTAAAAATAAAAAAGTAGATACCCCACCCATGCATACATACATACTACCCTCTCTACATAGTATTGTAAATAATTTTTTGTTCATCCATTAATATTAAAATATATAAATATTAATATATAGATTAAATAATATTATGATGAAATGATCAAAATTCTTGAGATGATATGGCCATGATAAAAGTTAAAGGGTTGTAACTACCATGTGAAAACTTTCTTTAAAATTCAAATAGATATTATCCAGAGCAATTATTTTTATAGAGAAATTAATAGATATATGATAAGAAATGATATTTATATTTTTTATTGTATTATATGTACTAATATATCTTTATAAAGTATTTATAATGAAAATATATTTATCATATAGGTGGTTTAATGCTTTTAAAGCTGGAAAACACTTAAGGTAAGACAATTATGATTAAAACCCATTATAATTGGGATTTTTTATGATTGAAATTAATTTGATATAATTATATAATACATATCTAATATAACCAATTAAAATCATTCTACACTAGGAATATATGATTTTTTATAATTAGAACCATTTTCAATATCTAATACATAAATATTAATGAAAATGTTTTTATGAGAAGCCTACATTATTTCTCGGCTAATAGTATGGGGAATGTTTTCATCCATATCAATTTTTTATAAGATAAATTCAGGAATTTTAGAAAATTTTCTACAATTATTCCATAAATTAATCTTCACAGTTGATTAATTTTTTAAACAATATTTTAAAAAGAATATTTCTATAATTTTATGAAAAAGGTACAATTTACTAAAGTTGTAAACTGAAACTCTGTTTTATCCATTAAGACATAAACATACATTCTTATTTCATATAATGGTCAATTATTTGAAGATTATATATTATTTTTCCACATATATTTTTGAATAAAACTATTTCTGTCATATATTATAACTAATTTGTTTTTAAATAAGTTATTTCATAATAAAAAATTTATATTCCCCAATAAATGTTCTAATTGGTCTTTAAATAGATTTTTTCATTCATAATGAAATAATATGATATTAATTCATAATGGAAAGTATTCAATAAAACAATCACTATTATTTCTATAGATGTTTTTTGATATGATTATGAATTTTTTTCTAATTCGAGTATCCTTTGAACTGGTTATGTTATGATGAAATTAGAAATGATTGATGGCTAAGGGGAAAAAATGTGAATTTATTATGACTATGTGACTAGTGGGTCTATTATACCGCTCAAATTAATTGGTTAAATATGGATAACTCATGAGATAATTTTGTTATTCATGAATCTAATTACATGTTTACAACAGGATTGATGGGCCTAGTTTCATGTCCATATGTTTATGTGTGAATGTAGTTTCATGTCCACAATTTTATGCACGGAGATGGTTTCATGTACATATGTGTTTTTTAGGTCATGATTTCATGTCTATAATATAATGGGTTAACATTTTATTTATTCATACATGTTCACAATGTTATAAGCATATGTTTTTTTGAATTCATTAGTTTATATTGTGCTCCCATTACTCTATATTTAATATTAATGATTCCACACTTTTATAATTGCTATATTTCAGTACGAAAAATATTTATTTCATGAATTGTGATTAATGATATTAAATTTATTGGGTATGAATTATTTATGTTATAATTATGTTATTTTACTGTTATGATCATGTATTATCATTGATTAATAACTCATATGTTTACCCATTCAGAGAATATGAGGTTACCCTTTATTTGGTTTTCCTTATCCATGTTTTGATTGATGGTTTTATGTATCATATTTCTATAAGGGTATTCTTATGAATAGTGTTGTTGGAGATTTTTTTAGATCCTCTATGAAATAATATTTTTATGTATCTATATCCCAAGACACTAAACCATTATGGTCCAGGGGAATGAATAATTTTGTTAGGTTTTTTATATTTATATCAAATAATGAATTTTTCTATGGTTTTATTGGGTCAACATAGTAGGTATTAAAGAAGGTTTTACATAATATTGGGATATTGTTATTAGATAATTTGAGCTGAAAACCATAAGATAAGACTATAAATAGGATTTCATACCAATGATTTGTTAAGGTATATATTAATTTATTTTCTTATAAATACTACCATATAATGATAATATATGTGGATGTGATTTTTAAAAATATGAATATAAGCTTAGTAACCCTAAAAATTTCTGGTTGAGTATATATATGACATCATTCTAGTGTATAGTGAATCACCCCTTACTACACACTAGGTTTTACACACCTCGATGATATTCTGGATTAATTCAAATTATATTTGTGAATGTTTATGAATTATTTTTATAAATGAGGACTTTGAGTGGTCAATCATTAACTAATAGTGTTATAAATTGATAAGAAGATTAAATAATTTATGGAATATAAGGAATGGTTTTAATTAATATTAATTTTTTCACACTGATTTTATAGCTTGATAGTTACATAATGTGTTTTTGTTTCAGTTAATAGATAGAAATTGAAAGAATCATGTGAAAAAAAATGTGATGAAAAATTCCATGCTGATACTCATGAAAAATCAAATCTATTAAGAAGTATAAAGAAATATATTGTGTCTATGCACACTCAACTCTCCTAAGTTATTAGATGTATGGATGATATTATTGAACATTGAAATTCACTAAGGTGGGAGAAATATTCCAATGAACCTTGTATTGGACAACCTCATTGAAACTCCCCAACTACAGTAGTTTGTAGGCAATTGTAATTTGACTTACGTTTACACAAAATAAAAGGGGTTTTATCCTGATGGATCGAAAAATTAGGTATTGTGGGGAGACTGGATACATACATGATTCTCATATTACATATGAAAACATGAAACATGATATAACAATTATTTTCATTAAATTATTATATCTTTTAGTAATCATTAATTTTATTAATATAACCATTAATAGTATATTAGGGAATAAAATGCATTTTAAAAGGTTAGATACGTTTCTTTGTAAGGGAAATCATATAAAACATCTATCATAAAATCAATTAAAACATTCATATTATGGTTAAGATAAACAATAATAAAATTTTAAATATAAACAATACTATAAAAGGCGAATAATTGCAAAGATAATATGATAATATAAATAATCACACAGATAATAATAACTACTTTCATAGTGATAGAATGCATAATGTCAGACATCATAATTTTAAAGTCATAGCCTTATCCCAAGAAAAATACATAATAAAGAAATGTGTACGTAAAATACCCCAAATTCTTTTCCTAATGAGCCCTATATATTAATCATGTGGATAAAATAGTCCCCACCAATAACTTATAATGTTCAATTCACTTATCAAATAAATATTTTGGATAATAATTCAATAGCTGAAATTCATAAACATTCATATTAACAAACTTCCAAACTTATTTTTTTATTTATCTCAATTAATAAATACAAAAAATATGATAACAACCCATATATGTAAAAATGTAACTTTATATGAATAGATTATATCACATGTAAATAATAAACTCCATCAAAGGATGTTGATATAGATGAAATCACTTAATAACAATCACTATATTATTTCTTGAGGAAAATACCATTCTCATTTTGACATAATATATATTAAAATATAAATATTTCACTAAAATTTGGGGAAAATTATTTTAAATGAACCATGGAATCATGTAATGGAATATTCAAACTAATATTTATAAGTTATAGTGGAAAATTTCATTTGTGCAGTGTAGTTTAAAATGAATATTCAGTTCACAACTAATTAAAAATATCCTAATTCAGAAAAGGATATAATAATTCATTATTTTTATTATAAAAAGTAAAAAACGGGAAAATAATTCACAAAAAATTCATTTTAGAATTGTAAAAGAACAATTTTTATAAAGACTTAATTTCATGTAAAAATATTATGGGGCTCATTGAAAAACAAAGTTATCATTCCATGAAAATGTAATTTTTTCGTTTTTTTAGAACCAATGTTGGTTAAATGGTAATAATACATTAAAAACAAATAAATAACTATATGATAAGAAAAATTATGTTTTATATGATAGAAATATCATATAAATATTCAAATGTATTCATAAACATAACCGATCCTGAATAACGTTGAGATTGTGAAAGAACCCTTACCATAGGCCCAACATGATTTATGAGTACTTATAGCCTCATGTATAATAAATTTAATTATATTATAATTCAGTAAATGAACTATATAAATACATATAATCCTTTATATTATACACTTATGATATTTTAATTTAAATTTATTAATAATTATGTCTTCATATATTTGTTTTCGGTTTTTATATTTTTAATTTTTATGTAAGTTTCAGTTTATTAGGTTCAATACCTGAATATTGTGCATGGTTACATAATATATAGGTTTTTAATCATGATATAAATATATTATATATTCCATATATACACATTTTTAATTTACCTGGATAATTCGATATTGAATAATTAATTTCACAGTTCATTGGTATTGTAGACTATACATATGCATGAACACTGTTTTCACATTTCATTTGATAAAATGAAAAAATTGTATATAATAATTCAACATTATATAATAATTAATATATTATATATAATCCATATATTTGTTAAATATATCTTAATTACAATCCTTGTATAGTGGAAGTGATATAATATTGCATTGGTTTATAGAGGTGGTTTTCGACAGTTACAAACGAGTGACATTATCATTTTACAAAGAATTAGAAGGTAATAAGGTATATCTGATAACATAATTATAGAAGATTAATTAATTCATATATATTATATATAAACCTTAAACCCTTAAAAATGAACATCCTTGAATAATGGTGATTGAAAATTAATTGTACCGCTACGTTGAGGAGGTTGTCTACACCTACTCACGAGAGACAATTTGACGTCCCATTTGATGCATAAGGTGATAGATGAATTTTATTATATAAAAATAATAAAATAAAATTATAAGATACATAATTTTTATATTATATTGTGAATTTTAGGATATAATTTATGTGGGTAAAAGAGTAATTAAAAAAAATAACAAGGTTAAGACGATTACTTACTTTTTGGGAATCCTCCCTTGAAACTCTACATAAGGACCATAATGATGGTAATTTAGATATACCATCACCTATTAAATATTTATAAGGGTTATAGGGAGTGTTTTTAACATGTTTTATTCAATATAAATGGCTCATGTTATTGGAATAAGTGTGGGAGGAGGTTCCATAAAATTGATGTGAGTGGAAAATGTTTAATGTTTACATGTTTTATGATCTTATAAAGTCACATTCTTAGAGAAATGTCTCTAAAATGACTCATATTATATATTTATGGGTTCATGGTTGAAATTATATTCTCAAATTATTTTGAAAACTATTTTATTTATTTTCATTCCTTATCTATTGTTTTAATCCCTTAACTAATCATTTATAATACTAAACATAGTAATTAAAATTTTCATATTGAAGTGTTATTATTTTAATTATAATGTAAAAATTGTCTCATAAATGTCTAGTGTAATGTATTGGGTTTTCCATGTATTATTTTAAATATTATTTGGAATTATTTCGAGTACATGCTCTTAGAAGACTTTCAATTTTTGAGACCTGGTGTTTCCAAAATAAATTTGGTAAAATATTAAATTTGAAATAGAATGTAAGAGAATATTCACTACAAAAGATGAATAACATCTAAATATTTGTCTGGATAAAAAATATCTTAGGGAGACATTGTGTTATGTGCCGCGAGTTTACTGTAGTTAAGGCAATACATCGGAGGGCATGGGTCGGCTGTGAAATATAGATTTTGGAAATTCAAAAGAATGATCTAAATAAATTTTAATTTTATTTTAACATTATATAGTGAAGAAATGATGTGTTTTCCTTTTATTAAACTTTGTTAGAGAATTCCATGTTATTTACAAAACACTGGAATTCCTCTGATTCATAGAAAAATAATTATCTAGAACAGAAGATGATAGAAAAGTGAATCAAGATCGATCTTGACGGATCACGATCGATAAAAAATTCTCTATAGAGAATGATCCTGTCCTTGGTAGGGAGTTATGATTACATTTATTTTATTCCCCTTTCATAGAATAAATGTAGAATGCGAATCAACCCACAAATAGGTTGACCTGTGGTTTGATTATTCTTACGGGATGTGTCTGATTGTGAGAATTATTTGGGGAGTAATATTACTATACTATTTATTACTCATTGATTTTTCCTTTGGGGTAGTACTGATATCGGAACCAATGATAGTCAAGTTCTATTCCTCGTGTTTGATCCATGTGGTTTAATCCCCATTTTCCTGTATGTTCTTCATTCGTTACATGATATAAATGAATGATTGTGCCGCCTTCTATTCTTGGAAAAATTATCCAAAATGGATGATCTGACCATGTAACTATGTAGTGGAGGTGCGATGCAAAAGCTTCATCCAGATTTGGATGGGATGGTGGTACATGATGGCATAGGTGGCGAAATTTGATGGCGGTCAGGGTGACGACTTTAATTGGTCTTGGCGAGAGATTATGCGGTTCATGGGGCCGGTCAATGCCGATAAATATATGGAAGGAGAGATGCCTGTGTGGTAGCTAGTGGATGTAGAACATGGTTCGACCATAGAAACGGAGCCCGTAGCGGAATCGAGGCCACAAATAGGTGGGGCTAGTAGGGTGCACATGTACATGGGGGGTTGAGCATGTGGGATACGGGATGAAACCGCAGGGACTAGGGGGTACGTGGTCGGGGTGGACTGTGTGCAGATAAAAAGCTGGCCAATGTGCATGTGAGCGAAACCAAGCCAATTAGGATGGACTAGGTTGGGATGGGTCAAACGGACAATATTGGGCTAGGTTGACCGGCGGGTCAGTTCAGACCAAGATCAGACTTGTGTCATACCTTTTCCGCATTGTTACTATATCATTCAAAACATAAATCCAATTGAGGATCCGATTACAGAATTTGGAAAATGACATTGATAAGATTCTTCTGAGAACAATGAAGGGTTTTGAAATATATTATTTCTATTGAAATGGGCCATTTACACATGCAGTACCTAGGGTCAAGGGATAAAACGGTTGTGACAACTACTCACCGTATACCCTCCATTCCATTTCGGATTGATTACCTCATCCACCATATATTGGATGAGTTTCACTAGGGTTAATTACCTATATAACTTCCCTAATTGTTTTTTGGTATCATTCCCTAATCCTAGGAGTGTGATCCCTTCGAATGAACTTCCAGGATAGAGTTTTTAGAATCCCCAAAGAGGCCTGGAGCAGATCCTATCTTACTTCATCCTTCCTTAGGTTGAGTATTCAGTATTTATGTGACCAACATTACTGAGCATCCATCATGTACATAGCGGGTTAATCTAGATGGAGTTGTTGGTATCACCCCATAGACATAGATGTGATCCTCCTTTGATGTACTATATCTCTCTTCAGATCATTCAGTGTATCTCTCTCTTAGGGTGGTTCCTAAAAATGTTAATTCTCAGATGAAAATCATCAGTTCTATCAGAATAAGGTGTTTGTTCTATAAAATTTGTGCTTCATGGAATCTTCAATCTGAATCCCATGTAGTTGTATGCATTATTTGTGGATTATCTCTCGACTACTTGTCCAGGTTTGGGTGTATCTGGACAATATTTTTGTATATTATAGACATATACATGGGGAGAGCTGATTGTATATTCCCTTTTTGTATTGATTTATGGTTTTAGAGTGTCCTAATGAGTATTTTTATACTGAACCCTACACGAAATTTTCCCAAATCTGTCGTGTCTTGTGCTGATGAGTGATATTTTGACAAAGTCTATGGCAGACCAAGGCTAGACAGATCCTTTTTAGAATTGATAGATGATGGTGTTCCTAGGACTTATATATTATCCCCAATTTTATTCCTTCTCGTTGGATGTGGTATGGCTTTCTATGGATGAGTTTTAGGAACTAGTTTATAGAATTTTTTGAATGTTATTGTATTGTGGACTTGTTTACTTTCCATCTCATTCACTACTGTACTTTGGTTGTGAGTAATAGTGTTTTTAATGAATTGATTTCAAATTTTTTTTACATTTCATCATTATTGGCATTGATATATGTGTGTGCGTACATGTAATATAGGATAATGACTTCAATTTGGGTGATATGTCTACTCGGTGCTAGTCACCAGCCCCTGAAATATTTGGAGGCGGGCTTCGGGTAATCCCAACATTGTCCCCTCTAGGATGGATTGAGACAGAGTGGAATCAGAGGAGGTCAGTTATACCTTAGGACCGAGTGTCTATGCGATTTATTTAGTGCAATAGTTCTATGTATTTTGAGTTTGGATTTTAGGCCAGGGACACTAATTTTTGGGTGGCTATAGACGTATTGATTCACTAGGACTCTGATAACCATCTTTTGGACGAGGTATTTGATAAAAATTATTGTAGGGAAAATAATGGTAAATTCATTATATAGTAATTGGGTGTGGTTTCTATTTCCTTGTTGATTTATATATCCAGATGTACTCATTTACTATGGTACATATTGTTTCATTACATGATTCCTCTATGACATATACCAACTGGGATTCAGTATCATAATCATAATGATGACTCCCATAGTTATAAGGCTTCAGTATATGGACTAGTTTTCAAAATGATACCACCAGGTGGTGCACCAGCTATACCACCACATGTGTATTTACCAGTGGTACTTTTTGTACCAGCAAATCAGGATCATAGGCTGAGAATGATCCATGAGTTTCAGAGATAGAGACCCCCAGGTTCCAAGGTGAGCCCGACCCTCATGCATCTTAGGACTTGCTTGAGGTAGTGACCTGAGTTTTTTTTCTAGTCAGTATACTAGAAAATTAGATGTTTTTCCTAGCTACGAGACTTTTTCAGGGTTCTGTAGGGAAATTGTGGAGGTTGGATAACCTAAATCACAATGACGGGACACTTTCGTGGAAAGAGATTGAGTGCCTCTTTAGAGAGGTGTTGTCACCAATTATGATGATAGATATGTGTATACATTAGATTCTATAGCTCTATAGGGTAGTATGAAAATATTAAACTACTATAGGTTTATGAACTCTCTAGGTACTCTGTGGATATGGCTAGAGATCATTACATTAGAGCTCGGACCTTCGAGCGAAATATACATAGAGACATACGAGCCGATTTTATCCATTTGAGCATTCATAATTATACTGGGGTTCTTGAGAAGACCTCAAGGTGGGGATCATCCTAGATGAGTAGAGATAGCTAGTAAAATACTGTAGAGAACATGAAGGTCCAGAGCCCTTGACATCAAGGAGCCGACATCAGTCTCAAGGATCAGAACATGGGAGATGTTTCAGAAGGAGGTCCCAAGACATATGATCTATAGTTCAGGAGTCACAGGGTGGATCCAATAATCCTAGAGAGAGGCATAACAACTCATGCGATTGATAAGGACATCTCACTCGGGACTATCCAACCCACCTTTCATCTTATAGGGAGAAATGGGATGGACCATGGAGTCAGATTTAGAGAGAGAATCAGGAAGATCTATAGGGTGAAAAACCTAGAAGAGGAGCTGGGAGAGAAGAGAGAGGTGATCACCATTTCAATAATAAACCACGTTCACCCCTAGATGGTCTATTCTAGGCATAGGGAGCAGGAAGATAGGGGTGGGGACAGTTATAGGCAATCAAGGATTATGAACCAAGGACTCTGGTGATGATCCAAGGTATGATATGTGTCTTTTCTACTCCATGTTTCATACTAATTGACATAGGTCCTTGTATTTCCTTCATCACCACATATCCCATATTATAACTTGATATTTTGGATGAAATATTTACTTGACCATTACGTTTGATGAAACAAAAGGGAGGAGACTCGATGATCACACATATATATCGGAATTGTAACCAAACCCTTATAGGGAATAGTTTGTGTTGGAACCTCTTGGTGCAGCATTGAGACTATTTGACATCATTATTGGAAGGGATTGGTTATCATCAGTCCATGCCCAAATTTGAAATTTTAGGAAATGGGAGTGGTGTATCCACAAAGATGGTATGAGGTTTTCCTTTATCAATGAAAATAAAACCCATGAATAAAATTATGGTCTCATGTAAAAGATGGGGAAACTAATCACTCATAATATGGATAGATTGACTATCAGTATAATAGTTGTTTTGGGAATCCAGTTCCTAATAGTAATGGAAGATTACAAGGATGTCATCATAGAAGATGTTCTTAGATTATCTCCCTTCTGGGAGATCAAATTCTGTGTCTATTTACTCTCCAAGCTGGCACATATAACATTACCAGGATATAGGATGGCTCCCATGGAGCTCCACAAGATGAGGGTGCTATTGGAGAAATTTGAAAGGAAGGGATTCATGTGACCCAATGTTTCACCTTGAGTGACCCTTATATCATTTTTTAAAAAGGTTGATGGGAGCGTGAGGTTTTGTGTGTATTACTGGCTCTTGAACCAGGTGACCGTGAAGGAAAAGTATCCACTATTGAGGATCTATGACCTCTTCCACCAGATGAGAGGGGAAGGACGGTTCTTGAATGTTTACCTTTAATCAGGTTATGACCAACTATGAGTATAGGATGTGGATATACTGAAGATGACATTCTGATGCTACTATGGGAATTATAAGTACATGGTGGTTCCATTTGGAAAGAAAAATTCCACAGTAGTGTTCTTGAGACTCATGAACCGTATCTTATTTCCATACATAGACAGGTTGTGTGTATTTTTCATTGACAATATCTTTATTTAATAGGAATAAAAGGAGGAGAACATGGGAAACATAGGGATGGTTTTGGACATTCTTTGAGAGCACTAGCATTATTTGAACCTCTCAAATTACTAGTTCCGGATTCATACGGTCCACTTTTTGGGACTTTTTATCTTGTTAGATGAAGTGGAAGTGGACCCAAACTAGATTTATGACGTCTTAGTAAGGAATCCATCTAGGAGTGTGATATAGGTGATGTGTTACCTTAGGTTAGAAGTTTAATACTAAAGATTCATACCTTATTTATGTAGGATATCATTCCCTATGATTGCATTGACCGAAAAGGGGAATTATTTTGTGTAGACAGATAAAATTCAATAGGATTTCTAGGTGTTGATGAAGAGTTTGATGAGAACCCTAATAAAGAATTTTTTTGTGGTGGTTGTTATGTACATAGTGTTCTACGACTCATCAAGAACCGAGATTGGTTGCATCCTAAAGAATATTCAACAGTTGATTGCCTATGGTTCACGGTAGTTGTGAAAACATGATATGAACTACACGACCCATGAGATTGAGTTGGAAATGGTAATATGCACATTAAATAATTAGTGAAACTACTAGATGGGTGAGAAATTTATAATCTCCTCGAATCACAAGTTTCTCCAATATATCTTTTCTAAGAAGGATCTAAACATGAGATAGAGGCAGTGTCTAGAGTTACTGCATGATTATAACATTGAGATCATCAATACTCCTGGGAATGGGAATGTGGTGGAAGATTCTCTCGACAATAGATCATGTTTGTAGTTTATGGACATGGCATTAGCGAAGTTGGCCTTGTTGATGTTATCCTTTATGGACGGAGATGGGGGAACATACCTCTAGTCAATGGTTATTTCCCATACTCTATTACATCAAGCCAAGAAGGTGCATCTTCAGGATACCAAATATGAGACTCTACATGTTTAGTTATCCATAGGTCATTCTCCAAATAGATATTCAAAATATGGGAGCATGTCTTTCTTTTCATAGGATCAATTTTTGTTCCAGTGGTGTTGTGGGAGGAGGTTTGGAGGGAGTTTCAAACATCCCCATTGGAGGTACATCCATGTGTAGAGAATATGTACTAGGACCTCCATTGATTTTTTTGGTATCCATGAATGAGGAAGTGAGTTGTAGAGTTCATTTCCTAGTGCCTAACTTATCATCATGTCATGGATGGGAACTATGTTCCTTAGATTGGGATCAACCCTTTGAGGTTCTAGAGTGTAATTGATATAAGATATATATGGACTTCATGAAGAGTTTTCCATGTATATATAGGGGACATGATATCATCTGGGTGATTTTTGACTAACTCACCAAGTCATCCCACATTCTACCTATTTTGGATTAGAGTTCATGGGAGTTCTTGAGGCGCCTCTATATGAGGGAGAGATTTCAACTTCATAGAGTGGCATTGACGACGGTTTTAGATTGTGATGTTATTTTCACATCTATGTTGTGTAAGGGATTGTGAGAGGCATTTGGGACTCGGTTATTCATTTTCAGTGTGTTTCATCCCAATACATTTGGCCATATGGAGAGAACCATTCATGTTCTAGAGGAAATTTGGTGGGCATGCATATTGAACTTCAATTTTAGTTGGGAGGATCACCTACCACAAGTGGAGTTTTAATAAAAAAAACTTCCACTCCACCATTTGTATAACATAATTTGAGGGTATTTATTGGCAACCTTGTAGGTCACCACATTGCTGGACTGGAAAAATAGAGTTAGCACTAATGGGCCAAAAGTTGGTAAGAGATACTAATGTGAAAGTCCAGATCATATGGGAGTAGATGAAGACTACAAAGAGACGAAAAAAGGTGTATACCTATAAAATACTTAAAAAATTGTGTTTTATGGGGGACACCTTGTGTTCCTTAGGCTTTCACCTCAACCTATGTTGTAAATTATTGGACATGGAGACAAGTTATATTTGAGGTTCATTATCCCTTTCCAGATGTTATATAGAATTTGAAAGGTGACACACTACCTTTCTCTACCCCCACTATTTCATTATGTACATGATGTCTTCCACATGTCGAGGATAATGAGGTATGTTCATGACCCATGACCTGTACTCGACTAGGACGACCTGGACATTGAGGATGGGGAGTCTTTTGATAAGTACCTAGTGGATATCGAGGATCGGCACAAGAGGTTCCTTTGTAGGCATGATATTCACATGATGTGTGTATGGTGGAAACACTGGAATCATTAGGGTGGAATGTTGGAGCGAGTGAATCAGATTCGTACAAAGTACCCACATATTTTTGAGTAGCCTTTTTTTAGTTTTTTAGGGTCGTAATTACCTTTGGTGGGGAGAATATAAGGTCTCATATTTTTACATATATTATTTTAAATATTATATAGAATTATTTCGAGGCTAGGAGATGAGACCATTTGCAATTCTGAGACCCGGTTTTCCCGGAATAAAATTTTGAGAAATATTAAATGTTGAATAACACGTATGATAATTTTCCTGGAAAAGTGGAATAACAAATAAATGGGTGATCATATCAAAAATATGAGGGAAAAATTTCTTTCCTAGCTGTGATTTTACCATAATCATTTCCTAAAATCAGTCGGCATGGGTTGACTGTGAAAATTAGTATTTGGAAATTTTAAATACTAAAATAAATTAAAGATTTATTTTATTTTAATGGTACACAGAGGCACAACAACAAATTTTCATTTTATTAAACCTATTCATATAATTTAGGGTTATCATTATAACCCTAGAACTCTTTAGAATCATGGAGAAACAATCCTCTTGAATGGATAACGATAGGTTTATTGATTGAGAGTTTTCATGATGGATCACCATAGTAAATGAATCTACTATAGTGAACGATCCTTCCAGAGGTAGGTCATTGTGATTTCATTTCCTTCATTCCCCATTCATAGAATCAACGAATAACACAGATCAACCGAAGAATAGGTTGACCTATGGTTTGATCATTCTTATAGGATGGGTTTGATTAAGTAAATTATTTGGAGATGATGATTATTATACTATATTTGTTTGATTAATTGTTTTAACGGGAATGGATCAAGACCATAATGAACAATGGTCGAGGTTTGTTGCATGAGTTTTTTTCATGTGATTTCATTCTCCTTTTTCCCTTCTGTTCTTAATTCTTCATTGGATATGAGTGAATGATCGATGAGCCTTTGATTCATGGTGAAACGATCTGATATTTATGATCTGGCTTTGTTAAGAAACATTATAGGTGTGGAGGAGTAGCCATGACATGATTTTCATGGACGGGGGAGCACAACGGTGCAGGCGGTGGTGGCGGTGTCTCTAGTCAGTCCAGGCGAGTGACATCATGGGTCTAGGGGTCATGTTTAAGCTAATGGTGAGGTGGAAGGTGGGCTATCAATGTAACCATTTATGGAGGGGGAATGCAGCTCGGCTGGGGTAAGGGAGCGAGTGGATACATAAAAGACATGAGAAAGTGGAGCACATGGGGAATGTGTGGATCTGGTGGTGCAGTCGCGTCGGACATGGTGCAACACCATGGGGACCAGGGGGTACAAGGCATGGTTATACTGTGTGTGTTGGAAAATCTGGCCTACATGTGTGCATGTCAAACTGGGCCCAGTAGTCTAGACCGTGTCGGGTCGGGTCGAATAGACTAGGTCGGGTTAGTTTGTGGGTGACGTCAAACCCTGACCAGACCCGAGTCAAACCTTTTCTCTAAAACAAATATATCATTCAAACTGTAAATCTGATTTATGATCCATATATGGCATTGGTACCCTAACATCAAGGCGATGCATTTTATATTAATGGTGGGTTTTAACAGAGATGCATTTCCAGTGACATGGGCCATTTACATGGGCAGTACTCGGGGTAAAGGGACATGGAAGGTGTGACCACTACTAATTTTGATCCCTCTATTACTATTCTAATTGATTCTCTCATCCCCCATATATTGAGCAAGTATAATTAGGGTTTGTTCCTTTTATTGTTTACCTAATGTTTTGTTGGTGTACTTTCATACTCACAAGTGTATGGTACCTTAAGTAGGACATTGAGGATAGAGTTATTGGAATCCCCCAAGAGGTACGAAGTGGATCCTCCCTAACATATTTGTTCCCTAGGAAGAGTCTTTGGTATTGACATGAATAACATCATCGGAAATTGATACTCCACTTAGCTGTTTAATCCAGAAAGAGTTGTTGGTATCACCCCATGGCCTTGGATGTGATCCTTCTATGATGTATCATATCTCTTTCTAGATCATTCAAAATATCACTTTGTCATGCCAGTTCTCAATAAACTATACATCTCGGATGTATATCATTAGTGATATCATTATTAGAAGTGTTTTCACTTGGATGTGTGCTTTTTATAATCTTCGAACTGAATTCCAAGTGGTTGTTGTGGATTATCTATCAACTATGTGTCTTTATTTGGTATGTCGGGAGATTATTATTAAATAATTTAGAGATATACTTGTGTATAATTGACTATATATGTCCTTTGAGTAAAGTTTTCTGGTTTTGGGGTGTCCTACTTAGTATTGTTATACTCACCCTTACATGGGATTTTCCCACACAAGTTGTGTCCTTTGAAGACGAGTGTCCTTTTAACATTGTTTTTAGTGGACTTGGATTGGATGGAGCCTTTTGAGATCCCACATACCATGGAGTTCCTACGATTCCAAAAAAAGACATTGTGTCATTAAATCATGTCAGATTAGGTAGGGTTTTCTATTGATGAATTTAAGGAATTTGGTTATAGACGTCCTTTTTGGCAGGCAGGTATTTCGGCCCTGTTTATATACCTGTACATTCACTGTTCTACTCTTGTTGCAGGTTATTGTGGTTTGCATGCATTTTTAACATAGGTTTCTTACATTTCATCATTTTTTGGACATGTGTGAACTTTTACATGTACATTATGAAAATACATAAAATTTTTCTGATATTCCTACTCAGTGAGAGTCAACAGCCCCTGGGCTATAGGAGGGGGGCTCGGGGTAGTCAAGACACGGTCCCCTCTGGGATAGGTCGTGACGTCCATGAGATAAAAGTATGAAAAATTTATTATCCTACATGTACATTTGAAATATTTTTATGTATATTGAATAATTTAAAAAAAATATTTTCATTTGATATCATTATTGTAACTTTTGAAACAATTCATTCAATTTGGAATTAATGACAAGAATATAGAAGTGAAATTCGAATATAAAATTTTATCACAACTCTAATATATTATATTAGTCTATAAAATTCAGGTATCACTGTTAATAAACTAAAAAATATTACTTTTATAGTGGTTAATATCATTTACATGTTTCTTATATTCCTTGGGCAAGAATTGTGTCTACGTTTTGTAGTAATTTATGTTAATTATTTTATTGCTAAAAATATAAAATTAATTACTATAACAATAAATACATTTTATTAATTAAATTAATAATATTATAACAAAAAATCCCATATTTTGAATCTTATTTTAAAACTATAGAGATGTTAAATTTAAGAGAGTGATATTATTGAATTTTATTCAATTAAAAAACTATAAGTTTCATTATCAAGTAAAAATGGCACCGAAAATACATATATTTGTATTTGGTATGGATATGGTAAAATTTAGGCCTTATAATATAATTAAAAAACAATAATTTCATTGATTTTGATAATTTATTTCTTTCTTTTATCTTTGTTTTACTTATTTTATTCTTACTAATGTGAAAATATTTACCTATGTTACTATTCATAATTATAAAAAATAAAAAGAAATTATTTTTGGAATTTTTACCTATAAACTATGAATATGGTATCTATTTACCAATAATGATTTTATAGAATGGGGATAAATTAATTTTCTCAGAAATACCTTAATATACATGAAAAAAATTTGTTGATTTTCTTGTTTTTAAGAATAAAAAATTCTTTATATCAAAATCATGAAAATTGTTATTAGTAGTTATATAATTCTTTATAAAATAGATCTTATGTAACTTTTTTTTAAAAAGTTAAATATTTAATGAGACATTAAAAATAATTTATTTAATGGAAATAAATGTACATATTTGAAAAAGAGTTATGTTTCAATATTCACTCTAAAAATAAATTATTTTAGAGAAATGCCGTTTTTTCACCATATGTTATTTTTTATTTGGTAATTTTAATACTAAATTATTTTAAGAGAATTAAGTTAATAAATGTTTATAATTTTCATTTTAATCACATACTTGAATAAGACTATGTATTGTGCAATTGTTTCTCTATAAGGGAAATCATACTATATTGTTTCCTATTTGTTAAATTTTCCCCTTTGTTATAAAACATGATCCTCAAAATTTCAAGAATGTTGCCTCATACAATTTAATCTAATTTTCATCATTATAAAATCATTATTTTCATACGTAATCTTTTCTATCTAATGATTTCTTTTATATACCATTACAAGTACAATTTTTTTATTCCTAATTTATTTTTCCATAGTTTCGAGAATCTGGATAGTCTCATCAACAAAATTTAAATCATATTATATTTTTATGTCCTTTGAGGTGAGAACATGTGTTGGATTTAGAAGATACAATATCCATACATCCATCCAACGGCTCGAAGGCCTTCAAATTTTTTATAATAAGATAATGCACCCTTTTAAGGGATGAAGGGGGTGAAACCCAAGAATACTTCATGAACATAGGAAAAATCAAACTAAAAGGGTAGAAATATTAAAACCAAAATGAAACCACAGGACAGATCCTCCCCATCATTTCATCGTGATGAAGCTCTTCATCATTGTAATGCTATTTGGAAAGAAAGTGTCATGTGTCAAAGCACATGACCAACCTGATGGACGACTCCATACCCTCTCAAACAACCAAATCCAAAAAACTCTGCAAAGATAAATCAATAGCTTTGGATCCTCCTCTGAAGCAAGTACAATGACATCATGACCAGTTCCACATACTTCCCACCTTCGAAATCAAACCATCCAAGACATCAAATTACACCATTGAATCAAAACCAACCCGAATCAAACCATCACAGAACATTCACCATGAAGCTTTCACTAGAATCAGCATCTCCACTGAAGATAGCAGTGATCCCTACGGTGTCCCCGGCCACCACAGCCACAACCAGTAAAGAGATACGAGCGATCCGAAACAAGAACAACCAAAAAAACACCCAATTAATCACCAATAAAAACCACTTAGGAGACACTGTAATCGAAAATTCACTAATCTGTGGAGACGCCGAAATATAATAAATCCTCCCCCCTCCAGACCACTCAGGAGCCGACAGTGAGAAACTCCCGAAAACTATGCCGGAGTCATTGAAGAATCGTGTCATCAAGCCGGAGCAACCTGATCCATAGCAGAACCATGTCGAGGCTAACAATCCCAGCAGAAGCCACCGAACCACGCCAGATCCACACCATCAAGGAATGCTGAAGACACCTTGAGCCACTCTGCCACATCGAGGTCAACGATCCACACTAAAGATGCCAAGACGCACCAGATCCACGCTGTCGAGGCCCCCTAGAGATCTAAGCCACATCGCCTCTAGAACGAGATCCACGAGATGCCAATGTTGATTCATTGAGCATGAAAAAGGTGGGAAGAAGATGGTTCCTGAATAGAAAACCCTATATGCGAAGTGGCAAAGAAACATGTCGCTCAGAGGCTCCAATATCCATACAGATATATAGAAAACATCATATACTTTTGAGAGTATATGTGGGAATTCCATATATGAAGACAAAAAAAAATTATTTCTAGAATTTTAAAAGATTATATGTACCTGAGGTTTATTTTTCCATTAATAATGAATCTTATAACAAAATTCCATATGGATATTTTAAATAATACTTTCCCCAAAGTGAAATTTCCAAATCATGAATTTGGTTATCTCTATAGCTCTTTTGTCTTCTTTGAGATACATTGATATTATTTTGAATAATATTTACACTAACAATTTTCTATTACATAAGTTATATCCTACAATATTCCTTTCTTTCAGATCATCCAATCAATTTGGCGTAAGAAATATTATTTATATAATGGTTGGTAGTAGTCCATTTCAATTGTTGAATAAAGATATTATAATAAGAAAACTCTACAAAAGGTAATTAATTATCCCACATTCCAGAAAAAGTAATTTAATCATGGCCATAACATGTATTATAATGTTTTATTCATCCTCTTAGAATACCCATTAGTATGATTATAATTTTTGGTGCTCAAAAAAAGCTTCATATCTAGTTACTTATGATTTTTCCCATTATTTTGATGTAAATTAGGTATCACAATCAAATATAATTGAAAGAGGATCAACATTAAGGATTATAAATTCCTTAATATAGAGTCATTCAAGATGAAGAATCGGTAAATCTAATATTATAGTATTAAAAATTATATATTTTATAATAAAAAAATTAATAACCCATATGGTATATTTTTTCTAGGACACTTAGGTAATCCAGTGATAAATTCCTTACTAATTTCATACCATTTCTATAAAGGAATACATATATCTTCCATGATTCATCAAGTATATTGTTAATCAACCTTAAACTATTGAAAACCCAATAATCTTGATACGTAATTAGTTATTTTCCACATTATATTTTCCCACAAAAACTATTCCTTCAAATGTCTAATCATCTCGGTTCTTCCAAGTTGGATTAAAAAATCTGAGATTTGATCATCATCTAATTATTACTAATAAAAATTAAATATATGTGTAACAAACAAACTCTTTCCAAATTTATGATCACCATATTTATGAAAAAGTACTACTAACGTAAAGTCATTCACAATGTTAATTTTATTTTGAAAATTTTCATAAATATTTTTGGAATATATTATATTTTCTAATAAATATGGTTTGAAAATCATTTGAAAAAGGTGCGAGGTTTTACCTTCCCTAATAAATCCCATATAAAATTTTATCAGCTCCCCAAATAAAGAACCCTTGTCAATATTTACCATAGTTGGAACTAAATGATCTTTCTCACTAAATTCATCATCCACCTTATTATCCATTCCAATGTGGTAGGGTATTAGGAAATATTTTTCCTTGAGTATCTATAACCATCTAAATTTCCTCATGTTTTTCCCTTTCTAGGGGAAGAAGTATTTCAGTATCTTAAGATATGTGTATATCTATTATAATTTACTATATATATTACGTCACCATATCGTCAAAGAAAATATTATGGATTATAATTATAGGTCATGGGTTGGGTAGTTTTTTTCATGAATATTTAAATATAATGGTTTATATGCAATAAATTTATCATTATATATATGTAATAATCCATGTCTTTTCATTGATTTTTCACTATATATGAAAAATCCTTCCCATAATATAGGGTTTTTCAACGTCGTCTCTTTTATCAACCCTCTCATTGATTCTCAAAATCATTTACTACGTTGTTCTTTTAATCAGAAAAAAACCCCTTTATGTATTATCTTTGGTAAATATTTTACTAACAGGTAAAATGGTTTCAAAAAACTGATAGTAAAAAACTAATCTAAGGAAAAACTGAACCTTCATTATGTTTGTTGGTATAAGTCATTTTTTGACTATCTTTTACATCCAAGGATAAATTGATATTCCACACTTAGAGAAACATGGGAAATAAAATGAACATCTTAATGATATAATTCAATCTTTTTAAATTTCTAATATAACTATATTTTTATATGAGTTTCATTAAAGTTGGTATAATTAGTGAATCATTAACCTAGAACTCTCAGGATCTCAGATCGCATTATATGTCTTATGGTTTCGACCTATCCCGTGTGGCGCTGACACATCTATACAACAATTTTTAGGTTCTCTTTTATATCTCGTGATCGCTCTTGTTTGTGATTTCCCCGATTTTCTTCATCATCATCACTCACTCCCTTTAGGGTTTTCCCCATGTTTTTCATCCCCTAATCCTTTAAGGTATTTTGATTTCTCCCAAAACACATTTACTATGCTCTGACCTTGATTTTTATAGCTCCTCTCCAGGCCAGATTTGGACCGAGGGGTACTATGATGTTTTGGGCAAGAAGTGTGTCCTACATCGGATTTACAGGTGCTTATGGAGTCTGTTCTTCTTTCTTGGGTTTCATTCACAGTTTTTTATTTAACTATTTATGGTTTATTCCATTTGAATCCTCTTGTAGTTGTTTTTACTCGACTGCGTCACCTTGATTTGATCTAACATTCCACCACTCCTCTCCAAGTCAGAATTGGAGAGTTTGATACCCATCATTTTTGGGCATTGTATTTTGGTGGTCATTTATTCCTCATCATGGGTTTCATCCCCAACATTATTTATATTTGATTAATCTAGTTTATTTAGGGTTTCATCCAAAATTATTCCTTGTCATTCTTCTTGTTCAGGATTCATTCACAGTTTCATCATGCTGTTGTATCTTTTTTGGATTCAACCCTAGTTTTGTTTTTTTCTATTGGATACCTTCCTGGTTAGATGTTCGTGGACTACGACAATGTTACTATTTCTTGGTGTTGTTTTTTGGTGTAGATATGATGAGACATTGGAGATTGTATAATTCATATGATGTTCTTCAGCATTCTGGTGGGATGTTTGAGAAGCGATGACAAATGTGGTGGCAGATTGGTGTCAGAGAAGTAGTTCAATGCTAGTGGATAACATCAAATACTAGTCTGACAGTGATGAATCAATGATGATAATGTTTATGTTGATGGAAGGATGTAATGGTGGTGTCAATGAAAAATTGATATGGTTGACATTGTGACATTTAAAATGATGTACCGGGAGGCAGATATCATTCTTGTTGATGATGATGGATATCGGTAGATATAGACAGGGTGTGTGAAGTGGGTAAGCATGTGGGTGTTGATTTCTTTTTGAATTTTTAATTTTTAAATTACGATATATTTTGGTGTGGTTCTATTATTTTTATCATTGGGCATGATATGTCTTAATTGATGGATTTGTATCTGGTGGATTTGTGTAGGTTCACACTTTTAATTTAAAAGTTTCTTTTAAAATAATAAAATTGATTGTGTCTCATGATGTATTCATAAATAACTTGTTTCAATTCATAATTTTTTTTATCATACTATGATATCATAAATAAATACAACCAAAAAACATTCATGATATTCCCTGAATAGTTTATTCATTATTTCTATAAAAATTGATTTTTTATTATCCATTCCAAAGTAAATTAATATACAATTGTATTCTATATACCTTATATGAAATTATTTCATTGTAATATATTCCTCCATTTTGGACAATTGATAAACAAAACTGATTATTAGACTTTTTAATATTATATTCTCCCTAAATTTAATCAATTTTTTTGTCAATCTGAGTAAGATTATATTTTTTTATTACTAGTAATGGAATTGATTTACCGATAAAAAATTATCAATTTCGTTGTCACATCCTTCTTTTTAATAAATAGTACATGATATTTCCAAGATGAATCACTTAGGAATATGAATTGAATGTCACACAATTCCATTAGTTATTTTATTTAATCAACTAGTTCTACAGTATCCATTATATAGGGGGTATTTGATATAGTTTTTTCATCAGAGGATAATTTAATTAAAAACTCCAATTCATGATCAGGTATATAACATGGTATTTCTTCATGGGACACATTAATATACATATTCATAGTGAGAACATATTATATCCATGGGTTTCCTTTCCCATCCATAGGATTTTTATTCAATTATCCTACTATAATTTCATTATGGAAATATACTAGAGGTGGTTATAGATATGATTCAAATGATGTAGTATCCCCTCTAGAAATTAAGGAATTCCATACATTTATTAAAAATTTAAATCTACTTCTCTAAGATTTTTTTGAATTATAATATGAAATCCAATCCGTACAAAGAATTACATAAAATTAAAACATAGGTATAATTATCAACTTTTCAAATGGGGTTTGACTCTATGTTATAATGGTATATCAATGACATATCTTTATTTCAGTAAGATGTATATTTGGATTATTGATTAAAAAATATATTCTTATGGTGGTAGGGAAATATATAATTTTCGTGAAATAAATGGAAGACATAAAATATTGTGACGATTTGGAATCAAATAAAAAATTAGGTAAATTTGAATCTATGATTAAAATTCATGCTAAATCATATTTATATATTTCATCCTTAGTTGTAGAGAACTATTAATATCAACTTTTCGTCTTTGGCATTTTATGAGTAAAATGCCTTCAACTCATGCGACATTAAATCATATAGATCCCATCAAATTAAAATTAAATCATTAAAAATTTCAAGGTATTTTTTACCCATGAAATCATGAGCTTTATGGCCTTTTTATCCACACATATATAATACTCGCATTCCAAGAAAACATGTTTAATAGAATTTAATTACACAACTACTACGTGTAGATAATTCCACTTTCCCCTTCTTCCCTTTTGTGGTATTTCATTTTCTAGAGTGATCAACCACCATCTTCATATATTCATTTCGTTAGAGGACATAAGACGTGTAGAATTATTTCTATGTCTTGATAGTAAAAGATACTATGTCCTCATATAGTGATAATATTTGGGAGACTGGATCCCATCAATATATTGTCTTTATCCAAACAATGATGTACTAAATATTACTAATAGGATTACATAATTAATCTACAATATACCATTCTACTATTGTATTTATGGTGTGAAGGCCTTCAATTTTTATATATTATTGATAATCCCCCTCTCAAGGGTGAGGTGGGTCCCTTAAAGTGAGGGAAGGCATAAGATACCATTAGATGAAGCATAGGTCATAGAGAAAATCATCTATACAAGACAACTTACAACTACGACACCCTAGTAAATTTCATGATATTAGAACTCCATGAAAAGATGGATTCATACAATGAATCATTTTTACATTCCTTTTTTTCATAGACTTGGTAACTATATCTCCATATCATTACATTGATCATGTAGAATATAATTTTATAAAAAGGTACATTGAGTGACTTAATCTACATGTTTTTTATTTTCTCTTCATCCTTGGTGTTTTGAATGCATGACCACCATTAATCTGAATCCCCCATGAGATGATAAGAAACTGTGAAAAAAATTTAAAATTCATTACATACCCAAGAATGAAATATCTTATCTGAAAATATTATCCATTACTCATCCAAAAATTTATCTATTGTTTGGTTAATTAATGGATTTTTTTATTCCTGAATGAGTCTATCATAATTTCACCACATTTCAGAGTATCATGATTCACTATATGAGACATGATATTGGTCCTTACTATAGTCAGCTACCTAAATATTATTATATATTTTTTATCTCCATCTCTGACTATAATACATGCTCAAATTTAATTCTCTTTTATAAGACGTAAATACTGTTGTAGAGTAATTGCATTTTATAAAGATTACATTCATTCCACTTGGGTATATTTCTATAAAATGGAATTAACTACATAGATTATCATCATGGCCATATGCCAAGAAAACCTACATAAACAAGAAATGTGTAAGACAAATACACAAAATATTTTTTCTCAAGAGACCAAATGATTCATTTATGGGAAATAGAAGGCCATGACTGTTATATAGTACATTTCTTTCAAAATATGAAAATTATGAATAAAAATTCAATATATAATCACCATAAAAATTCTCATTCATAAACTATCATACTGAATGATTATATTTTCTCCAATAAATTAAAAGACTTATATCATCATAAAAAATAAATATTTATATATATAATGTAAATTATTTTTATTTTATATCCCTATTAATGAAAATGACTAATCAAAGTAATTTTTCATAGTTAAATATACTATATAAATATTACATGAGGATTAAATAATGAGAATAATCTTTTAATTTTGAGATTACTTATACTAAATTGTAATTTTTTATAATATTTGAAGAAAAATTCTTCAAAATTAACAATGGAATCATATAAAGGAGTATTCAATAAAATGAGTTTTCATGATAGTGGTGAAATCCATTCATGTAATATACTTTAAAATAACAATTTTTTTAACACCTTCCATAAAACTGAGAGTTGTTAGAATGAAAATAATTAGTTTCATTTTATATATTATCATAAGAACAAAAAATGGTAAAAATATAATTAAAAATCATTATATAAAAATAAAAATAAAAATCATAATATCATTTTGATGAAAACATGGATGTGGGAAGAAAATATTCCCAAATGAATTGTAAAACAAATTCAACTATCATTTAGAAATTTATAATGGTATTTTTGTGTACCAAAGATGGTAAATATGGAACTAATACATGAAAAATAGAGAAATAAACATATTATATGAAAACTTATATGGTTTAGGATAGAATTATCATATAAATATTTCAATGTAAGCCTAAACATAAACAATCCTGAGTGTGGATGACACTGTGAAATAATCCGCTACCTCTTATCAGAAATTGTTTGTTTATACTTTTATCCTCCAGTATAATAAATTTAAGTTTATTATATATATATATATATTAAAAGTATACATACTTATAATACAGCTCATTATACACTTATAACACTTCTTTGACCATTTATTAATAATTCATTGTTAAAATCATCCTTTTTGAGTGTAAACTGTTTCATGTTTTATATAAGCTTTGGTTTGGTTTATTCAGTACCAAAAAATTATCATGGTTCAATGAAATGGTGAATTTTCATTATGATATAATTATAAAAAATATTCACTAAATAAATATTTGGGGTCTTTATTGAATTTTAGAGATGAGAAAATTAATTACATCATTAAAGGAGACAATATACCATATGTACACAAGAATAATGTTTTCCTTTTTCGAAATATGGACCAAAATGAAGGTTAAAATCTAATTCTCCATTATAGAATAATTTGTATTTAATATATATTAATTAAATATATCATTATTAACATCCATTTAATGATTAATAGATAATGAATCACATCGCTCCATGTAGGTGGTAGTCCAGATGTACTCATGAGTGTTGTTATTGTTCTATAATGGATTGGGAGGTGAGAAGGTAAGTGATATATTATAATTAAAAATATTAAATTTTTCATAAATATAATATAATAAATATAATTAAAAAATTATAACCATTCATGAATGAAGGTTATGGAAAATTTATTATTTTTTTATGTCGAGACGGTTATCCCCATGTATGCATGATTGACACTATCGCACCCCCTTTGATGGAGAAGGAGATTGATTAATAATATTTATTCCAATTAAAAAATATTAGTATATGATTGATAATAATTTTATTATATTAAATAATTTCAAAAATGTTGTATTTTGGTGAAAGTATAATTTAAAATGGGAGATATTGGTTTAGAAGAGTACCATATTTTAGAGAAACATCCTTTGGATCTCTTCTTAAGGACACTAAGGTTGGAATTTTAGAAATAAAACAACTTATAATTTGGTTTTTGATATTTTTGATATATTTTTGGTAGGATTTGGTTGTAATAAATTTCTCTATAGGAGTGAATATGTTATGGGCATAGGTACCATTTTACATTTGAGGTGGGTCTCACAATTGTAAATTTTCAATGTTTTAAAATATTATAACGTTTCTTTCAGGGAGAAATTGATCCAAAGTGGCTCATATTTTTAATAAAATAATGGTATTATGTAAATCCAATCTATAAATTATGATTAATTGGGTTTTTAGAATATTTTAACCCTTATCATTTTGTTTAACCCCTTCATTAACCATTTTTAATCTTAGACACCATAACAAACCTTTTAATATTAAAATATTATAATGTTAACTATAATGTTAAAATTTTCCCATTAATTGATAGTTCATGAAATTTAATCTTATCAATCATCCAAAATGACATATTTAAATATTTTTATGATTTTAAAATATTTAAATTATATATTATTTTTCAAAAAAATATCATTAATGTTATTTTGGAGACCCATCATTTAATTTTACATTGATGACTTAAATATAGAATTTTAATTGAAATATAAACTGTTAACACATCGCTAATATATTATAATGATCCATTAATTTAATGGTTCACTACAAATCACCCAAATATTAATACATAATTATTTTTTAAAATCATACCCATAATTTTTCTACAACTTGAACATGCACATTTTCAGTGTTGTGTTAACATCAAATGCAATTATTTAATCTGTAAGTTTTTTTAAATAAACTACAAAAATTAATTTCTTATTTATATATAATTTTTATAAAAAACCATATCCCATTTTTTTCATTATGTTACTATGATAGAGTTATTAGAATCAAGATAGTGTCAATTTGTAATTTTATTTACTTAAGGTAATATAAATGTCATTATTAATGGAAAGTGGCCCCAAAATGCTTTATATAAGAATTTGTGATGTACACAGAAATATTAATCCCCTAAATTTGAATTTGAGAATGATTAGGGTTGTTTTGGATACATTATTTCATTCTTTCAAACATCTTTTACCCATTCAACCCTTACCGAGGTGACAAATATTTATCACTAATACTATTAATAATGACTAGAAATAAAAGAGACCAATTTAACAAATTTGAAACACCTAAATCCAAATATGGTATCATATTTATATTATTTAATTTATATAAGTCAAAAAAATTAAATTTAATATAATTATGTAAAATGAATCAAAAACATGTTTCAGAAAAACAATTCCCTTTTAATCATAAAATTTAACTTTTATCAAAAAAAGAAAAATGATAGAAAAAATGATAGTTTTTATAAATAAAATGAATCATTTTTGACATTATACACAAAAATGATAAATATAATGATACCATTAAATTACATTATTTAATTAAATAAATTGACATTATTTAAAAAATTAGTATTTTCACTATTCACTAACAAATAATTTCATTCAGAAAAATAAATAAATTACCAAATTTTAATTTTGAAATGATCAATTCAATAACTAAATTAATTTTCAAAAATAATATTTACAAAATTATATAGTCTATGTTTTATTCAAATTCTCTAATAAAACTATATACTATATTATTGTTTCTCTAGAATGAAAAGATTACTGTAATTGAACATTTAATGTTGTAGTCCAGCCTCCTTCTTCAGGTCGTATGATACATTATATGCTTTTATATCATTCAATATAATACGAATTATATTTTTGATTCTTGAATTCATATAACATGAGGAATTTTCCATAGATTACTATCACATAGAGGGAAGAGTTGACCAATGGTGGACTCTAATGATGAATTTGAGGATAGAATATGATATAATATATATATATATATATATATAATAGGAGAACACTATAATGGTATTCCAAAATAACTAATTTCCACAAACTATTTATACTAAATAAGTGTGGCTATTTATTGATTTTAATTAGACATATGATGAAACCATTCGTACCTCAAAATTAATTTTTTCAAGACATTCAACATACAATTATGGTGGTATTATCAACCAAGAAAGAAATATTGATCTATTCTTTGGTGTTTTAAAACCAATTATTCAAAAGGAATTATCCATAAGATACATTTAGATTTGTATAGTAATCATATAATGTTCAGTTGACATTGAAATAGAAGTTATAAACCCTCTTTTCATTTGTGATGGTAAAAGCAATATGGGATTTGTGGAGGATTTTCTGGTATGTCACATGGATGGAAGAAGATGTTTCAGACTAAAACATTCCTAAAATATAGGAGATAGAACTCAAGTGATATCATTAATGGAATAATCATAAGTCTAAATTTTCAGAAGCTTTAATATTATTAAAAATAATATCAATGTGATATGATGAGGCCAGACCATAAAATGAATTTAAGGAATGCTCAATTGAATACAACACTCACACTTCAGTTCTTTTGAAATGTTTTTTTGAATTATGTGAATCAATTCCACAATCTAAGTGATGATGAGGACTATAAGACATAGTAAACTACGTAGTTAATATAAAGTTGAAAATATGATATGATCATGACTATGAATATGGTTTATTCAAATTATTTTGTTAAAGGTACATTTATCATCAACTCTAGAATGGCTAATGTTTTATTTGAATCTTGGTACTACTTAGTGAAATCATTAATTCCATTAAAGATAATGAATTTATTAATTTATAAAGGACTTGAATAAAAAATATCAAAATTAAAAATATACTACAAAAATATATTGAATCTAGGAGGTCAATCCAATGTGGATAGGATGGAGAAATTATTAGTTTAATAAATAATACATAATTCTATATATTTTAATGGATATTGAAATTATAAACTGTCATGTGTGTGGATTTTCAAAATGGTGGGTGGATAAAATAGAAACAATGTTCACCAACTATATAATTTCTTAGATCATGTAATTATTAAAATATAAATACCATTATTCCATTTAATTTTCATCAAAATAAATTTTATGTTTTCTCCTTGGTTTTTGTGTGTGAATATTGTATCGCGCTTTAGTTCTCCATTTTCTCCCATATCAAGGTACTTCAATAACTACTAAAATAAGTTTCCTAATTCTATTTTGGATATAGAAGTTATCAAACTTTATTTTCATAAAATATAACTTATTAATGAAATTTAATTGTAAAATTATATTCCCCTCACTTTGTCATAAAATTGTTATAAATAAAAAACAAAAGAAAATAAATACACAATATAAGACAAACATATACAATGATTTTATTAATTAAAATTCCCCTTCACCTTACATACTTGGAATGAAAAAATATCAACCCATCATGCTAACTATGAGAGTTAGAGAAAATGATGAAAATAAAAAACCTAAAGAATTTGTGGAGTAGTGATGGTGAATGACTCTCTATAAATGTACCACATTCCACAGAATTATAATGTCCATTTTCATTGTAGATCATCCCTAGACATATAATTATAGGATAAAATGGAATATTACACGAAATGAATTCCATAATATAATCTATTATATCTAACCATGTAAACTCTTTGGGTCATCAATCATTTATAAGTGGGGGTTGACCCATAATCTTGGACAAATGAAGCAAGAATTACCCCTTAGTAGGGTTCATTGTGTCACATATATTATCAAACAATTTAAAATATTATTCTTCTCTTGAGTTTTATTTTTATTTGTTTTTCTACCATTATTCATTTTTGAGGATTTTTTATATGAAAAATTAGTGGTTCACCATGTGAATTATTATTTTCTATAATATTTTTATTCCTTTTATCATGAGTCCTAAATCTCGGGCCTTATATTTGGGACTTGAATTAAAACATGTATTGAAACATCATTTTACATCATGAATTCCATCTCATTTTATTTTTTTCAACCTTTGAATTACTTTCAAATTTATCATCCTAAAAAATAAAACAATAAATAGTCAATAAATAATAATCAATTTAATTAAAAATTATATTTTATATAATAAATTAATATGCATGAAATGTTGATGTTAAATACTACCCTAATTAAAATTATAATTTACTGTAATGAAGAAATATAAAAAACTACAATAGAAAGTATCCTTATTAATATTTAAAAAATAAATTTCTATAAAATCATGTGATTAAATAATGTTTGAATTATTCAAGCACCACATAACAAAATTTATCATCAACTCATTTTTTTAAAAACAAGTCATCAGGGTAATTTAATTTTCCCATATCAAATTGACCATGCCACTTAATTAATCCATTAAAAAAATCAATTTATTATTAATGTGCAATCCATTAATAATTAACACCAATTTTAATTAGTTTCACTCATCACTCATTTTAAAAATGTACACTAAATTATAACCTTACCTAGAATCTTACTCATTATAGTAGGATTTAAATGTATGTATATTCTCCACCTTTTAGAGATTGAAATAAAAATTAATCATTGGGAATTACCAATTAGGTTCAAATGACTTCTACTCTTATTGTTTGGTGAGAGAATATTTGAAAATAATTAAATTTCATTAGGAAGACATTATCTAATGTACTTAAAAATGTTATCAATGAAATATCCCAAAAAAATATCCCTTATTAAATGAAATCCACCCTTTCTTCAAAACTCAAACCAAGGTGATTAATCAATGTAATATAATTAATAGAACACCATATTTAGCTTTATATTATTTCATTTTATTGTTTTTATTTGACATTAACAATGTATTGAATAGACAACCCAACCACATTAGATATTAATCATTGGAAAATCAATGATTAATTTTAACTCTCAAATATACAACCCATTTTTTAATTTTTTATGTTCTTTTAATATATTTTATATTCTAGTAGGGTTAAAAAATATTATACAATGATTTAATAATCATGATCTAACCCTATCTCCCATGAAAACACCACCCCACATATCTGCATCAGTAATAAAATCCCTTCACCATATGGTAACATCTCCCTGGCACTCATATTTTGTATAATCATAAAAATATATAGATTATGCAAGGAAAGGAAAAAATCAAGATTATAAGAAAACAAAATTGAGTTTCACTAAAGAAATTTTCTCAAAAAATGAACAAGGAAACATATTCTTGTAATATTTTTAAAAAATGATAACATGTAATTAAGAAAATAACACAAGGAAAAGATCACAAAAAATAAAATTAATCATTCAAAATTTTAAAAATTTTCAAATAATAGACAATTTAAAAAAGTTTCATTAATATGAATCAAGAGATTCCACAAATCATTGTTCATGAAATCAAATCCCCTTGTTAATATTTACGTGTTCAATCACCCATTCATAAAATCAATTTCTTGACAAATAAATTATTATACATTGACTGATTACTATCCTAATCATCTTATATCAATTCTATTAATGATTAAAACAAAGAGTCAATAATTTTCCAGGCATGTTTAACTTCCATTTTATAATAATGAAATACAGTGTAGTAGAAGAAAATATTAAAAATCATGTTTCCATTTTAAAATCAAATTTCATTATCATGGACCCAATGAGTATGAATTCATTTTAGACATGGAAAATTAAAATAAAATCAAAACAAATGGTTAATTCATTAACACTCAAAAATATATATGGGAAACTCAATTCAAAATATGAAATCAAGTCCCAAAAATGCAATAAAAATAAATTCGTAGAATGAAATAAAAAACATGGTTTTTATCAAAACTATTAATCATTATTATTGTTTTCTTTTCGGTTATCATTTTTTATGTTATCTGATTAGATAATTAAACAAATATATCCTTTTCTGGTTTGCCACATTTTCTATATTAGTATGCATCTAACTCATCTCTTATTCTCATTATTAAAATTATAATGAAAATAAGAGTAAGTGAAAATATTATCAAAATTTTTAAACTAATTAGAAATTAATAATTGTATATCCATACTTGGTATCTTTAATATTCTATAATATCTGGAAGAGTTTTTTCAAATTTAATTTTTTCTTTTTCAAGTTCAATAACCATCCTCTATTCATCATCAACTACTTATTTTCCTTATTCTTGTATATTGTCAGTTCAGATTCAATAATAATCTTCTTAATATTATTTTTCCTCCATCTCAGTAGATATGTGGGGATTTTAAAAGTTATTATTTGTGGTAGTTTAAATTTTTACTCAAATGAATGAATTACCTCAATGTGAGATTCAAATAAATTTCCTCCTTGATATCATACTTAGAATCCTCTTACTATTTCTCCATGATCTCTAGAATTTTAATATCTTATTGGAATGTGTCATATATTCCTTTTATTATATTATAATCTATAACTATATGTTGTTTTTTACCCACGTTTGTATTTTTTTCTCCCATATGTGGTGTATTTGAACAATCTATTCAATTGTTTTTTTGTTTATATATTCTGGCCATTTTTTTTTAAATCTAGAAATATGATTTTTTTTTATTTTCTCTAACATATATGTGGAAAAAATACCCAATCACATTAAATAATAGAATAGTGTTATAGTAAATTCGATATTAAAATGATTAAATATAAATATTTCACATAATGATTTTCCCAAATTATTAAATTAAATTGTTCTCTACTCTTACCCCTTATAAATGAAGCCAAAAATTAGTAGTAAATGGAGGTTTCCTTAATTCCATTGGTGGTTTTGAATTTAATAATTTATAAAGGATAAAAATGTAAATTTAGTAAACCTACGATTATATAGTATATGATATCACAAGGATGAGGTCAATCGATGACGACATGTTTTGGAAAATAATTACTTATATAATAAATATATAAAAATAGATATTATTATATAAATTTTTATTATTAACAATAGAGTATTAGGAATTTTGAAGAATGTGTGAGGGGATAATATAAACCATGCACTCCATTTAGAGATGATCTAGGTTCATGAAATTAATAAAATTTGAAGACCATGATTCCACAAAATTTTCATCAGAATCAAAATATATTTAGCCCCTTTGAGTAAATACACTCTCTCATTAATTATCCAATTCCATAATGGATATTATAATTTTGATAAATATTAATATATGTAACCTAAAACATTTTTTAAAAATAGAATTTGGAAAGCCTAGTAGAAATGGTGAAGACAATGTTTTAGTATTTTTAAAAAATTATCATTCGATCACTTATTCATATAATGGATACAAATAACAAAATATAAATAAAATAATACAAATAATAAAATAAAAATAATACCTAATATTACAAAATAAAGAGAAACGTTTTTAAAAACAATTACCCTTAATGTTACATACATATAGAGACCCTAAATTTTCATACATTAAACATAAATAACCATTTCAGAATAAATAAAACATTATACAAACAAATTCACAAAATTGTACTGGTCTACTAACTCTAGAAACATGGAATCAAAATCACTTGTACATAGATGAGCAACATCATCTCCCATAACGTTCATATTAACAAGCACCATTCTTATTCCAATCAAATATAATACCTATTTTCATAAACATGGGCAATGAAACATAAAATTTATTGAGATCAGATGGTTAGTAAGGGTAAAAAGGGAGATACATAAGATTAATAATGAGAAGAAGTGTATGAGAACATAATCATAAAAATAGCAGACCATACAATTCATATAAAAGAAAAAAACATAAATCATGTAATAAATAATGGAAGTTCACAAGACTTGAATCTTGAGAAAATAAAGAATATTAGATATGATAACATAACACTACAATAAAACATGAAATTATGGCTGAATAATAATCATATATAATTATTTTGATCATTGTCAAGGCACTGATGCTGATGCTATTATAGTGGAAAAAAGTTCTTTATTTAATCGGGTTCACACCACCCCTTCCATCCCTGTATTAACGAATCAAGCTCACTTATTATTTAAGACTTGTAATACTAAACTGAGTTCATTTCTCTTTACAAACATGTAATATTGAACCAAGTTCATTTATAATTCTATACATTCCTTTCTCATGAGATATAAATCTTTACCCAATTCATTGGACGGAGATATAGGTCCCACCCATCCTAAAATAAAATCCAACATATATGTGCACAAGATCAAAAATAAGAATATTGTAACATATAAAATTAAATGGGTATTATAAAAAATTAATCATATCGTAACCTACGAAACGAATCAGTTTATAATCATTTGATCATAAATATAACCTGTGAAAAGAAGCGGGTTTCAATATCCTATAACCTGTGAAAGAGAAACAGGTTTCGCAAACCTAATTCCATAATAACATACTACATTAAAATATATAATATGAATGGAAACATTGAATATTTTTTACCAAAAGGCATGAGTAACACCAATTATTGTTTTCTTATTTGTGAACTAATTTAGATAGATATTTTAAAAAAATGAGGAAAATATCCTTTCTTATTTCAAAAATACTATTTAAATGATATACCCTTATGAAATCCTTATTCTTTTAAAGTTACCTTAAAAACATATATATTAATATTTGAAAAAAATAAAAAATATTTAAAATATTGTTTCCTGGAAAAATATCTTTATGTATGATTTGAATTTTTTCTTGAAAACATGGTTTTTGAAATGAAACGGATTTAAGACCAAAATGAGAAATGTGGTCGGATTTTCTTAAACAAAATTCATAATTATCATAAGTGAAAAATAGTGGGTAATTGTACTAATACATGGATATCTCTTTAATAAATAGAAGATAAGGAAACTCAATAGTGTTCTTGAGATATATATCAAAAGATTTCATCAAATAAGCAATATCATTGCCAATCATGAAAATTAATGATATTGTTTCAATAAACTCTTACCACTACGTAACTAGAGAAATAATCTCCTTTTAAAAAAATTTAATTAAATGAAGTTTTAACTATCAATACAATAATTATATTTATGATATAACATGTAAAATTGATGTATTTTCACCTAGATAAATAATTTAGTCATATAAAAAACCTGAGTTTCAAAAAAGGAAAATTGAGAGAAAACAGTTTTACCAATTGTTCAACTTTTGAATAATAATCCTCATGAAATAGGGATCATAAATTGGGTATGTAAATAACCATAAATATAAACATAATTATCATATAATTAATCCATGGGATGTATATACACAATGTAAAATTAATTGTTGGGGAATAAAGCATGTATCTCAATGAGATAAACGGTGACATGAAATTCCCATACCTTGTGTCTGAAGACTCTTTGTAATCATACAATATTATTGTACAATAAGATATTGTTTTTTATAATTATTTTATAGAATCATGTTATTATATCTAATTTTTTATATGGTTTGATTATGAACCTTTCGTAACCACTTGTTTAGAATCCAATGTTAAGGTTTCAGTTTGGGTAATATTCGCTTTGTTCTGTGCATATGTCTTAATTTAATATATCTTTGGTACATATACATATATAATGGTTTATAGAATATAAATCATGATATAAATATCATTTATATTAATGATATCATAGTTATAATAATCTATATAATATATAAGTATGAAATATAATACATCGTTCATGGAGACTGTAGGTCGTACGTGCGCATGAACATTATTTCTCTTTAATTTTCATATTGAAAGAAAGTAAATAACTGATATATAATTATATATATATATAATTATTTTATTAATTATTATTATATACTATATACCATTTTATTTAACAAAATACATCCATAATACATTTCTTTTTGTATGTGAATTAATCACATCGCTTTGAGGGGGACGTAGTCCACACATCTACAAAGAAATTTATCATATTGAAACAAAATGGAACATATAACGATATTTTTGGTAAATTTATTAAATAATATTAAAATAGTTATATATATATATATTATATATTATATATTAATATAGGGTCCATCATAATTCCTACCATGAGAGGCGGTAAATAAAGAATGAACAATCTTTGTTTAGTGAGACAGTAGTACATCATTGACATAAATAATATGTCTATTGCACATTAGAAGGAGGTTCATGTAAGTGCAGATAAAAAAACATATCATAAAAACATCTCAGAAAATTTATGATATCTATTTTTTGGTATAATAATGAAATAATATAAATTAAGGGAGTGGAGAAAGAAAATAATAGAAATGAGATTGAAGGTGGGTGTTACCTCTTAATCTAGTAACTCTTTATAGATTGCACCAATGAGCTTCCATGGTAGACAAGTTTTTCAAAATAGAGGATTCATGGATGATGGGATGATTGTTGGGAGGATATTTGAGTAGATATTGTCAATAACTAATTGGTTTAATAGGTGTAAAGAAGTTGAAGAGAGGATGTCTTTTTATAGTGGAGGAAGAGTGGCACTCTTGTAAAGTTTTTCTAAAGGAATTAGATACATGTTTTCACATCAAAATTGAATAAAATAATGGATAAAATTATAATAAATAGAGGATAGTTTATAAATACATTCATCTAATGCATCATGGACAATTGTTTATGTTTGTTCCTGGAAATTCAATATAATTCTTTTAATTACATGGAATTATTTCAAGACAAAAAAATCTGATGGCGCACGATTCCGAGGACCGGGGTGCCTAGAATGATCCGTCAAAATTTTGTTAAGGTTTTTTTACTATAATTAAGAAATTTTATTCAAGAAGTGAAATAAATATCAAACAGTTACTCAGATTAGAAATCTGAGGGCACCGTTCCACTCAAGATGACGGGTTTACCCTTGGCGCAACCTAAGTTTAGTTGGCATGGGCCTCCTGTGAAAAAACCAAAAAATGGCATAACCGTAAATAAAATAATTAAATAAATTTTTGTTAATTTTCAAATTCTTATATCTCAGAAATGGAAACTCATATTAAAAATATGATACCACTGATGAACTCCTGAGTGTATGCTCTCTTTAGGCAGATACTAACATTAGATGGTGCGGGCCACCAGTGAATGTTTGTTTTTTGTCTAAATAATGTAATTAAGGGAAAATTATTTTATTGCTAAATCCATAACTTTTAAACGGTAAATCGGTTAGGAAATCTGGGAGTACCATTGGGTTTGTTGGGGGCGTGATTCACTTATTCTGAGCCTAACCTCGACCGGCACGGGTTGAAGGTGACTATTAATAATTTTCCTAACGTTGTTTCAGGTGAGATAAGTAAACGCGTGAGCAGTGTTTTCTACCTTATGAACCTTTTCTCGGATTAAAAATATGATGGAACTATTGAATATACACTACTGGGATTTTCTTAAGGTTGGAATAACTTTGACCGTAGTTGGTCGGTTGAAAAATTCTTTTTTGGACTTTGGGATGATTAATAAAAGAACATGTTCTGTCATTTTATTTTCGTTCCTTCCTCCAATGGATGAACTGCGCTGGTGGGACCAGCGATGTGTCATACCAATAAATTGGTTAACTCTTATTTTCCTTTAACTGAACCATTGGTAATTCATGAAGTTCCTTAATAAAATGAACCTCATTAATTCCATGAGTGGTGTACACTCCTTCACCCCTCTTACATAAATGGAGCATGGGGAGGTTTGTTGGCATGAATTCACAAAGCGACGATGTCCTGGAAAAGTGTCGTGACACTAACCACCTACAAGATGAGACTAGTTCCAATGAGCGGTGATGAGTGCCACTGAGTTACGCACCAATGATAATGGTGGAGGAGGATCTGTCGACCGTTGTCAGTGGACGTCTCTTATAGGTAGGGGGTTTAATTCATTTTTTTCATTCTAATGACTTTACTCTTATCTATTCTTGAATAACATGA
This sequence comes from Viscum album, assembly GCA_963277665.1. Lineage (NCBI taxonomy): Eukaryota > Viridiplantae > Streptophyta > Magnoliopsida > Santalales > Viscaceae > Viscum > Viscum album. The sequence goes on from OY728120.1 coordinate 497,503,280, forward strand.
AGAATGTGGGTTACGTGACTAATGGGTTGACTAGTGACTCATTTATCTCTGCAGGAGGTTATTTTGGGGAATCTTGTGGGGTCTAAATTGTGTTCAAACAACTGTTTATTAAACACCCTTAATATCATCCATATTGTGAGCTAATGTGGAGGGTGTGAGCTTAACAAACCTAGCATGAACCCTATGATATCTTTCTTTCCATGTACCACCATGGAAGACTGTGAGCATGTTGATGCATGCTGCATGAGGAGGCTCATGGCTCATCCGCCGCTGCGATCAAAGGACGCGGCCGACCCGACGGTGGGCTGCGGGATGGAAGGCAGCCCGAACTCTGCACCGCCAATGAACGGAAGACGCAGCCGAAGCCGCGGTGGAGGATAAACCCACCTCTGACGGGTTCCATAGCAAATGAGAGGCGCCCAGGCACTACTACCGTGTTGCTAACCGAACGGCCTCTGGTCCATTATAGAATCTGGGTGATCGGGGGGTTACACCCCCCACATTAGACTGAATTGGGCTGCCTCCCTAGGAGCGGGCCACTGGCCTCAAGTCGGGCTACATCCCTCGAGTCGAGCCGCCTCCCTCGAGACAGGCTACCACTCTCAAGACGGTGTGCCACCTTCAAGCCGAGTTGCCGCCCTCGAGTCAGGCGACCTCCCTTGAGGCGGACAACCGCCCTCGAGTTGGGCTACAGCGCTCAAGTCGGGTCGCCGCCCTCACACTAGGACGCCGCCCTCAGCTTGGGATGCCGCCCTTGCTCTGGGTTTCCGCCCTTCGTCCGGGCCTCCACCATCAGAGTGGGCCGCCTCCCATGGAGTGGGCCACCGCCCTCTAACCGGACTGCTGCCCATGTGGGCCGCCACCCTAGCAGGATGTAGCCCAAGTGAGACACCAACCCAGATCGGGCCTCCAACCTAGTGGGTCCAGCCTCCTGCATATGAGCTGCCCTATTCTGGCTAGGCCACCCTCACGGGCCACCCCCCTTACGGGCCTCCCCCCTTTTGGGCCACCCCCATTGGGGCCACCCAATTCTGGCTGGGGCACCCTTGCGGGCCGCCCCTCTTGTAGGCCGGACCAAAAATCAGCTCAGTGGGCCATGTCCAACCCAGAACAGTTGGACGATTCCTCCTCAGCCCAACCCAGACCGAGTCGGGCCGGGCAGGTCCAACCGGGTTGGACTCGACCGAGGCAATACCAGACCCAAAAACACTTAAAGGGGAATATCGTGAGAACGAGACGTCTTTTTGACAAACCGTCTACAGCATAGGGATCCTTGTATGGAGATGGTAATTTTCATATAATACACATGAGTTTTAGAGAATGATAGAGTATAGACGGGTTGGATCGAACCAGAATCCAACTAGGCCCTCGGAGCTAAAACGATTATAACACCTAGATCAGGCGTCCGATTGACATGTCATCTGCCATATTGTAACCCTTACAACATGGTGGTCCTTTGGGTTAATCCTTTGTTGGGATTATTGGATGTTGAGGTACGAACAATATCTCACGGGGCAGATTCTACGAAACTCGAGTGCACCAAGTGCGAGGAAACCTGTTGCAGGCTGAAACACAAAGAAATAACATCAATCCAATGTGGGTCAGCATTTATTGATCCTGTGTGGGTCGGCGGGGGTTACATACCTATTGATTCAGTGTGGGTCAGAAACATGTCTTCTTAACAAAATAATATGATCTAGTTTACTACTAATCATCTGTACTTATGTCCTAAAGTTATACCTTATTGTGAGTTGTGTCTTTTACCTCTGTGGTACTTAAATCTTTGTAGTCGTACCTATGTGGTACTACTATATTTGTATTGTTACCTGTGTGTTACATATATCTTCATGGTGTTACTTTTTTGGTACTTCTAGCTTCATGGTGTTACCTATGTGGTTCTTCAATCATTATGGTGTTACCTGTGTGGTACTTCTTTCTTCTTGGTGTTACCTCTATGGTACTTCTATCTTCGTAGTGTACCCTGTGTGGTTATTCTTAATTTGTGGTATTGTCTTTGTGGTGTTATCTGTGTGGTAATCCTATCTTTGTGGTGATTCCTATGTGATACTTCTACCTTCGTGGATTTACCTTCGTGGGGTTATCATCGTGTTGTTACTTGTGTAGTGCTTCTAACTTCGAGGTGTTGCCATTGTGTTGTACTTCACTCATGTATGAGATAAGTATATATTGACATTTTATTTCAATTTACGGGCATATATTTAAGTAGAGTTGATCTATGGCTTTGTGGGTTTTCCTTTGTGGGACTCGAGGAGACCTAAAGGGGTCTTGGGGTCCCGAATGAGTATTTTTATACTCACCCCAGCCCAGGCTTCGCCCAAACCTTGTTGTTTCTGGTGTAAATTATATACAGCATTGACCGAGGTTGAGGGAGATAGGACTTGATGGTTCACGAAGGTGGACCATTTGGTGTGACGTGACATGGAGAAGACTGACAAACATGGTGTTCTGAGGAGGTGATATTTACCTACCCTTCTGGTATGAACCTAAGAGGAAAAACTAGTAGTTGTTTCCCTTTTTCGTTTAGTATTATTGTACTTCCAGTCATACATGTACTTTTATAGTTGGTCTTGTATTCCAGACCCTTTTTACTTTTAGCCCTCTTTTACTAAAGCAGTTTACATGGTGGTTTCATCTTATTGTGTTCTTGTATCTGTGGTTTCTTCTTGTTGTGTTCGTGGATTTTGTGTTTATACAGGTTAAAATGTCAATGCATTCTTGTTTAGGGGATATGCCTTATTTTTTCAGGGATATTCCTTTTTTTGCTAGCCACTAGCTCCTTGCCTATTGATGGCGGTCTATGGGTGGTCACATCATGGGCCCCGATGGATGGGTCGTGATAAAGTGGTATCAGAGGAGTTCAGTTCTACCAAAAAAATAGAACTCTGATATTTTCTATGAATCAATAGTGTTATGTGTTATGAGTGTGGTTTTCTGTTCGGGGAGTCCAGTGTTGGAGCAGTAGCTGACGTATCGATACTCTAGGACCCTGAATTCTGATTTCCGACTCAGCGCATGATAACACTGATTGTGTGTGTTTTTTAAAAGCTTTTATTTTGATTTCATTGGATTCATCTCACTATGTATAACATAATAACCATGGCGCACTTATTATTTAACAGGATGCCTCCACAAATACATTTACCCAGGTTTCCTGAGAGAGTACACGATGATGGCCCACTTAGTAATGAGGCTCTAGTGCAAGTACCTCTTACTACGATGGCACATTCAGGTGGTGTACTAGTAGAACCTCAACTAGATGGGCTGCAGTTACAACTGGTGGTACCAGTAGAGGACACATTTTGGCTTAGTGCCTTACAAAAGTTTCTGTATCAGATACCCCTCAGGATCCGAGGGGAGCTTGAATCGTAGGCAGTTGAGGACTAGTTTAATGAGGTGGTTGAGAGTTCTCTAGATCTTTTACAGCTTCATCAAGATGACATGTTGGTAGCTGAGTATCTATCGATGTGTACAAACCATTCCTGGTACTCGATGAATATGATACGATCAGTGCTCCATGGCTCAGACATCCGAGCATGGTGCATTTAAGGACGTTCGACCCTACACTATTCCTCTATGCATGCAAACCTATGTTAGGGTGCTAGAGGGAACCTTTGCGGTTGAATGTCCTTTAGGAGAGCAGATGCAACCAGTGAATGTTAGTAGTGGGAAAAGTGGAAAATAGTGCTAGTCTTAGAGACATGGGCATGTAAAAATGTTTTATGAAGAAGAATTTTTGGAGAAAAATGAATCTGTCGGGCTGTAGATGTGGAAGCAGAGCTAGGAGAGCAGCGTGAGGTGGTGTAAATTTCGACATGTTACAACCACCCGCTTTTTGGTCCCCGCCAGGCTCATGAAGCAGGAGGATAGGGGAAGGGAGTAGCTACATACGGTCAAGGAGTGCGACATAAGGGCTCTAGGAATGATTCGATGAACAGTCTCTATCTAATACTAGCTGCCATATTAATAGACATAGGTAACAATCATTCCTTCCTTCCAGAAATCTTCTCCAAGACCTAGAGTTTCCAGTTAAGCTGTTTACTTGACCCTCATGTCGGTAGTAACCTTTGGGAGGAGACTCGATAATCATACATACACCGACAGTGTGATCTGACCCTTGAGGTGAGATCATCGGTTGGAACCTCTTGGTGGAAGCGTCGAGGCCTTACGACGTTAGTTTGGGTATAGACATGACATCCATAGTTCATACACAAATTATCTATATTAGGCAAAAAGTCTATGGTTTACTTAAAATTTTGGAATTGGATTCTCCATTTTTGGAGAAATAGGAATCCTAGGCAACACATGACAAACTCTTGGATTGGAGGGTGCATCCGATCACGCTTGAGTTAGCCATCCCTACCCATGTGGTAGAGAGAGTTTTCAGTTTTCAGTTCCCAACATAAGCAATAAAGTTTGGGGGAAATCTTTTAAAAAGATGTCTCCGGGTTTACCTCCCAAAAGGGGGAGGGAATTCTGTGTTGGCTGAGTACTACCGGAGTTTTGGACCAGACTTCTCTAGTGTAGAGATACCCTTGACAGTTTTGATGAAAAGGGGGAGACATTCCTATGGACAGAGATGATTTGATAGAGCTTTCAAGATATGAGGCAGAGACTGATGAGTATCATTATCCTACCCATGACCTGGAGTTAGTAGTAGTGGTCTTTTCTCAGATTATGTGGCGGTACTACTTTATGGGTTAATGTTTTATAGTCTACTCTAATCAAAAGAGTCACAGGTATATCTTCTCTCTAAAAGGCATAAACTAGAGACAACAGTGATGGCCAGAGTTTCTCCTGGACTATGAATTTGAGCTGATCCATACTCTTGGGAAGGGGAATGTGGTAGCAGATGAACTCAATAGGAGGTCTGGTCTGCAGTTGCTGAGTGAGGCAACAGAGAAGCTAGTCGTATTGTCGATATCCTTTGTGGATAAAGATGGCACAACATACCTCTAGTCTATGAAAGTCACTCCCCCAATTCGTTAGCAAGTTTAGGAGGCAAAACCTAGGACACTGACTACGAGGCTCGACATGGTCAGATATCCACAAGACATGCACCTAATGGATTTTCTTATTGTGGGTATCAAGTCATCCACTTTTGAGGATTTTCAATGGTACCGATGGCTCTACGTGAGGAAATTTTGAGAGATTTCCACAAGTTCCCTCTAACGGTATATATAGTATTGGAAATGATGTAACAGGTCCTTCAGTATTAGCATCGGTGTCTAGTGATGAAGAAAGTAGTGGCAGGGTTTGTATAAGGATGTCTCACATGTCAGCAAGTGAAGACTGCAGAGAGATGGACGAAGTCTTATTATAACAAGAGAATGAGACTTTTGGAGTTCCAGGAGTGGGACCATGTTTTCCTGTGAGTCTCTCCTTGATGGGGACTGCATAATTTTTTCTGGGGAGGCACGTTATCTTTGAGGATTATCAGACAATTTCTAATACTTCACATGATTGGTGAGGTGGCACACCACTTGCCACTACCACCACGGTTGGAGTGCGTGCACAATGTCTTCCACATATCCAAGCTGAGGAGATATGTGCATGACCCTTCTCAAGTAATTGACCATGGAGAGTTAGACTTAGATGATGGGGAAACATTTATAGAGGTTTCAGTAGAGATTGAGGATCGATAAGAGTGAGTCATTCATGGGCGGTCGATACCACTGGTGCGAATTCGCTGACAGCCTGAGAACCTCCAGGAGAACACATGGGAGAAGGAGGCTCAGATCCATGGTTAGTACCCCCCATCTATTTCCTTAATCTATTTTGTGGATATCAGGTATGTAAAGACCTAATGTGGGGAGAATTTATTATCTCAAAATTTTTGTATAATTTTTTCTAATTATATAGAATTATTTTGAGACCGAAAAACTTGGCATCTTGTGATTCTGAGTCCCGAAGTGGCTGGAATGATCCTTCGATGTTTTGTTAATGTCTAATTATCACTCAAAAATAAATTTTCCTAAAATAGTGAAATAACTCATAAATGGATACACTGATAAAAAATCTGAGGGCACCATTGTGCTAAGGATAGTTTTTTACCCTAGCCGCAACTTAAGTTTAGTCGGCGCATGCCTCATATGGGAAAACCCAAAAATGGCATAACTGTAAATAAAATAGTTAAATAAAATTATTTTATTTTTCTAATTCTTCTTACTTGTGAATGGTAACTCATATTAAAAAACCGAGATCACTGATGAAATAGTGAGGGTATGCTCTCTTTAGGAAAATAGTAACATTGGCTGGCGTTGGCCACCAGTGAAAGTTATATTTTGGCTATAAATAAAATAATTAAGTGAAAATTATGTTATTGTAAAATCCAAAATATTTAAACTGTAACTTAGATTGGAAATCCAAGAGTACCGCTGGAATGGTTAGGGTGTGTTCAACTTAGGAAGAGCCTAAACACGACCGGCGTGGGTCAAGGATGACTATTAATAATTTTCCAAACCTATTTTTGGGTATGATCAGAAAATGCATGAGCGGCATTTTCTAACATTAGAACAATTCCTCAGATTAAAAATCTGAGGGCACCATTGAATATACAGTTCCATAATTCTCTTATGGGAGGCATAACTTCAACTGTAGTAGGTTGGGTGAAAAAGTAAATTTTTTGAACTTTTGAATGATTAATAATATTACATGTTTTTTTATTTTATTTTCATTCTATCCTCCAATTGACAAATGAATCTGGAAGGACTGGCGATGTGACAAGATAATAAATGGATTGACCCTTCTTTTCCTTTAAACACGCCACTGGGAATACAGGAGGTTCATTAGTTTAATGAACCCCATTAATTACCCCAGTGTTGCACAGTCCTTCTCCTCTCCTATTTATATGGATCTTAGGGAGTGGTGTTTGCATAGCTTCACCAAGCGATGAATCCCTGAAAATTTACCATGCCGCCAACCACATAGAGGACGATACTGGTTCCAATGAGCAGTGATGAGTGCCACAGAGTCACGAACCGATGACAACGTGGAAGGAGGTTTCTTCGACTATCGTCAGGGGACACCTCTTCCAGGTATGGGGTTCAATTCATTTATGCATTAAAATGATTTTCCTCTTCTTCATTCTTAAATAACATGACGAACTCATGTCATACGACTAACGCGTTGACCCATGATTCATTTGTCTTCATAGGAGATTATTATGGGAAATATGGTTGGGTTAATATGTGTTCAATAAACTATTTATTGTTCTCCCATAATATCATCCATATTGTGAGAAAACATGGAGGGTGTGGTCCTAAAAAACCTGGCCCGAACCCTATGTTATCTTGCTTTCCGTGAGCCATCTTGGAAGACTACGAGCACATTTATGCACACCTCAAGAGGATATTCGCAGCTCTTCATCCATGATGAATTAGGGAGGAAATCTGTACGATGGCAGGCCATGAGAAGGATGGAGGTGAGACCGCCACACAGGTGATGAATTGATGTCATGGCCGAAGCCATGGTGGAGGCTGAACCCTCCTCCAATGGGCTCCGTAATGACCGAGCGGCGCCCACGTGGAGCTGCCACCTCGGCAATCGAATGGCCTTTAGGATGTTTGGGAATCCGGGTGACCAGGTGGTTATACTCCCCGTACTGGAACGAACAATGTGGCCACCCCTGAAGTGGGATGATGCCCTCGAATCGGGCTGCCGCCCTCAAGCTAGGCTTCCCCCTTGAGCTGGGCCACCCCCCTCGAGTCGGGGCACCACCCCCAAGCAAGGACGCCACCGTTGAGTCGGGCCACCACCTTCGAGCTAGGCCGCTGCCCTGGCCCTGAGTTGCCGCCCTCAGATTGGGCTGCCTCCCTCAATGCAGTCCCCTTCCCTCAGACTAGGCTGCTACCCATGTGGGCCGCCACCCAGCGCAGCACTGTCCTAGCACACCACCAACCCAGACAGGGCCGCCCCCTAGTGGGTTTCTGCCCCTGCTAGTGGGACGCCCTATTCTGGTCAGGCCTCCCTTGTAGGGAAGACCATACATTGGCCTACCAGGCCAAGTCCTCCCCAGCCCAAACGAGACTGGGTTGGCCTGGGTCGGTCCGACCAGGTCGGACCGGACCCATGCCCAACCGGAGCTAAAAAGACATAAAGGTGCATATCTATAGAACTGAACATCAGTTTGATGAACCATTTGTAGCAATGAGATCTTTGGATTGAGACTGTCCTTTTGGTATATAATCCATTTGAGTTTAGGATAATGTTGGAGTACGTCCGGGTTGGATCGAACCCGAATCCAATCCGGCCCTCGGAGCTAAAACGCTTATGGCTCATAGACAAGGCGTCTGATTCACACGCCGTCTTTCACGTTAGAACACTTATGAAATGGCGGACCATTGGGTTTCTCCATTGAGGAGATTAGTGGAATTCGAGGTACGACCGATATCTTGAGGGGATGATTCTATGAAACTCGAGTGCATCGGGTGTGAGGAAACCTATTATAGGCTGCAACGTGATGAAAGAACACCGTTCCTATGTAGGTCAGCATCTATCGATCCTGTGTTTGTCAGATCCTATGAGGGTCAACACTTAGTGATCCTATGTGGTATTCACATAACAATCCTATGTGGGTCAGCGTGGGTTTGTTACTTATTGATCTTGTGTGGGTCAGTGGGGATTAGTTACCTATATTTCTTAAGTCTGTCAGTAGGGGTTAGTTACCTATCGATCTTGTGTGGGTCATAAGCATTGCTTCATAAAAGAATAAAACTGTAAATTTTACAACTAATCATCTATACTTCTCTACTAAAGTTATACCTGATTTTGAGTATAGTCTTTTACCAGTGTGGTACATCAATCTTTCTGGTGATACCTCTGTGGTACTTTTATCTTCACAGTGTTACATATGTGATATTTTTATTATCATTGTGTTACCTATGTGGTACTTTTATATTTGTGGTGTTACCTATGTGGTACTTCAATATTTTTTGTGTTACATGTTTGGTACTTCTATCATAGTGGTGTTAACTATGTGGTACTTCTATCTTCATGGTGTTACCAGTGTGGTACTTTTACCTTTGTGGTATTGTCTTTGTGGTGTTACTTGTGTGGTACATCTATCTTTGTGGTGTTACCTAGGTGGTAATACTACCTTTGTGGAGTTACCTTCATTGTGTTATATTTGTGGTGTTACCTATGTAGTACTTCTACCTTCCTGGTGTTACCTGTGTGGTTTCCTTCTCTCATGTATGAGTTGATTATATCATGATAAAATTGGTCGATGTATAGGAATATATCTAAGTAGAGTTGATGTCTTGCTTTGTGGTTTTTACACTATGGAACTCTAGGAGACATACGGGTGTCTTCAGGTCCCTACTGAGTATTGTTATACTCACCCATGCACAGGCTTTTCCCGCACCATGTTGTGTTTGGTGTAGACGACGTACAACTTTGATCGAGGGTGAGGGAGCTAGTACTGGATGGTGAATAGAGGTGGACCATTCTGCGTGATGTGACGTGGAGGAGAGTGACAAACATGGATTGTTGAGGTGGTGATCAGTACCTACCCTTTAGGTAAGAATCATAGAGGACAACCTAGTAGCTAATTCCCTTTTTATTTCAGTTGTATTGTACTTCCAGACATACATGTACTTTTAAAGATAGGATTTTATTCCATCCCCTTTTTTACATTCAGCACTCTTATAATACAACATTTTACTTTTTGGTTGAATTTATTGTGTTCTAGTCTATGTGGTGGCTTCTTGTTGTGTTCTTGGAATGTGTATCTATTCAGGTTAAAAAGGAAATTCCTTCAAGTTTAAGCGATATGACTTCCCGGTGCTAGTTGACAACCCATGTCCTATGGATGGTGGGCTTGGGGTAGTCACAGAATGGGCCCTGAGGGATTGTTCATGACAGTTTAGGTCACTATGGGTCAAAAATATATGGTTTAATCCTTAGTTAAGCTTAATTTTACCTTAATCGATGTAATTTATTACATTTACTAATCATTCTTGTAAAAAACTGATTTTAACTTATAAAAAATTATTAAAAAAATTATTAAAAATATGGAATCATTTTTTCCAAATTCCAATAATATAATTTCAAGTAATTAATTTAACATTAATCCCATTGTTGTGTCAAAAATGCAAAATTTCAAAATAAAAACATCCACATGTTTGCTATGTTTGATACCCAATTAAAAATTGAAGTTGACTCTAATTAATTAAATTAGATTAATTGACAATAAAATTACTTAATTAAAATATTGAACCAAATTATAACTTAGTTAATCCTTATATATAAATAATATTAAATTGCAGTTTTGAATTAAAATCTGGTATTTTTCACTATTCATCCATAAAATCATGTTTCACAAAAAATCCCAAATACCCCCCCTAAGATAATTTATAAATAAAAAAATAAAAAAATGAAGTTTAATTTATATAATTCAATTTCTAAATGCTTCTAAAATTAATTTTATTATTTTTCATAGAAGGATATTAAAACCAGTTCATTTGTGAAAATTATATTTTTAAACATATAATTTCATTACCGAAAATTATATCTTTCATTGTCAATATGTTTTATTTAAATAAAACAGTTATTAACAATATTTAAACATTATTTATTTCTATTAATATCACTGTGGTAAATGTATAATTAAAAACTATCTATTTTAAATAATTATTACAATAAAAAGATGTTTCATAGAATCATCTCTGTTGCATGTAACATATTTTAAGTCGTTGTTGTGTGTAACACACACCAAGTCATTGTTCCAGGTAACATACCCCATGGCTATGTTCCATATAACATATGACGATTTAGTGTTGTGTGACTTGATTTTTTGACTTACTGCATTGCAAGACATAAATGAAAATTTAATTTATTTGAGAAAAATATGTCCATAAAAACATGTGGTATTGTATTCTACCCCCCCCCCACTAAAATGAATTTCTCCCAAAAAAGTGATCACAAGGGTAAGAAATCAAGCCTAATTATTCTTAATAATATCCTCAATTTTTAACATATAGTTATATAACTGTTTATTTCTCCCCAATACATTGACAGGTTGAGTTATCATGTTTCGTACTTCATTATCTGATTAGTCAAAAATTTTAATTGGTTAATCTTTATAAGAAAGATCATGATCTAGTGATATGACCTCCATGTTTTGTATATTTTATGGTATAGGTATTTACTTGATTGTGATATATATTTTTAACACATCCTGGACTTCAGAGATATTTGGAGGAAGTGGTAAGGGAAATGCTGCTATCCCGATACGATCAAGAATATCAAAGGGACTGATATGCCTAGAGATTAGTTTCCCTTTGTTTTGAATCCTAATGAATTTATTCCAAGGTGTGATTCATAGAAAAAACATTTCACCAACATTAAATTCTAAATCACATCATCATTTATCTACATACCTATTTCACCAGCTATAATCTATGTTGATATGATGCTGAATGGTTCTGACCATCTCTTTCATTTATTCAGTGATATCATGTCCCAAAAGCTTTTTTTCTCCAACCTCATCCAAAGACTGTGGAGATATACAATTATTCATATAATGTTCTTGATAAGCTTCCTTTTTAATACATGAGTGAAATCTATTGTGGTATGAAAACACCAATAGAGGATGTGGTTGATCCCAACCACCTTTGAAATCCACAGAACAAGATCTCAACTAATCTTGTAGGTTTTGAATTGCTCATTCATATAGTCCATATGAATGCGTATGATAATCAATGTTGAAACTGAATTATATTTCAAGATCTTACTAAATACTTCACCATAACATTACGGTAAACCTTGGATCCTGATACGATATGATATAATGTTGTAATCCATGAAACCTTACCACTTCATTAATTTATATCCATAAAAGCTGGTCCAGAGCGATGTATTATATGATTGGAATTAATTTTTCTGAATAAGTAAGGTGATCGACCACCACTCATATATTATTAAACCCTTCATATATTTTGGGTAGTTCTACGTAAAAATCCGTAGTGATGTTCTTTCATTTACATTTGGGTGTGGGTAATGGATGCAACACCCCCATTAACTTTTTAATTTTATCCTTAACATATTGGAATACCAAGAATTGGGATATAAACTCTGTGATATCACACTTAATTCAATCCCAATATATGTAATATTTTATGTCCTTATACATATTCTTACTTCTAGGATGAATAGAGAATGAAGAACTATGAACTTCCTCGATCAATTCATTCTTCAAATATTGTAAAGAAACAACTCATACACGATTCCCAAACCTTATCATTCCATCATGACCAAGGATAAACTCAGGATCATTTTTTTACTTTCATTTGCATCGGTACATCTTCCTTATACTTATTTTTAATCTGTACCTGGATATAGGGTTGAACAATCATTTCTGAATGATAATATTTTCCCACTACTTTTAGGATTTCTAGATCCACCCACTATAAATCTGGGAATATATAATCTTTTATGATCCTCACCATGGATAATCTATCATGATCCTTCCAACTCAAAGTATTATCCATCTTGTTCAATTTTTAAGCAGGTAATATATTGATTAGTCATAATCCTATATCAACTCTAACAATATTCTCTGGTGCTTGTTCAACTCATTCTATGTGAATATATAATTCAAACTTTTATTATTAGTACATATATCACACTTAATTCCAAAGATATAATTTCTCCATATCATTAATTCAAAAATTAGCACTGCTTTTTCTAAATCATGAGTGGGGTAATTTTTCTCATGTAACATGAACTGGTGTATTGAATAATAATTAACCATGTTATTATACCTAAAACACATCCTGATTCCTTTTTGGATGCGTCAGTACATATTTAAAACCCTTCTCCACTATAGGGTATGAAATCTCTAATGGACCCTATTACAAGGGAATCCACTTTGGGAGAAATCCCAAACCTATTTCTCTCAAAGGCCACACCCCTTTGTAATACTTACCAATTTACCTGGGTTTTGATTCCCATAAAATTGGGATATGTAGAAATCCTAACAATGGATGAAGTCCAACACTCTAAAATCAACCATGTTCATCCATGGACTATAACACCCCAGGTAAATAAAGAGTATGACATTTTCACATTTATCCACATTTGTGAATAAAATATTAATATAACTTTAAAGGGGATGCTATGCTTGATGGCGTACCCAACACGCAACAACGAGTTTTTTGGAAATCTTACATTACACTATAATAATAAAATAATATTATTTTAAATGGTAGTTAACGCCTAGCTATTGTGATGGAGGGAATGAATAGAACTAACTACAAAATGATTATATATGTTTGTCAAATATTTTTACTTTTTACTATAAATGTTAGAGGATTAAAAATGCGAATGAATCTAATTTTAAGCGTAAACATTCTAATATTCCTTAAAAGGTCGATTAACCACCTTTTGATGGCGAACCTATTTTAAATCCACTTTTTGACAATTTTATGTGTTATATTTGACAAAATAAAATTCTTCTTTAGAATCAGGACATCAAAATTTACTTTGTGTAAATTTTTGGTATTTTTCCGAAAAAGTTTAACTTTTAATGAATAGTGAAAAGTGTTGTATTTTAATTCAAAACCTCTTTTTAATATAATTTATTCATATGATTAGATTATCTTTTGAATTGGTTTTAAAGTGAAATTAGAATATATTTTTAAAAGTTAATCAAACTGTGGTCATTGTAATTAATTTCACCTTTAAATTTGACTTAAACTAGTGTCAATCATTTGATATATATTGTTTCATAAAAACACGCTATTTGTTCTGACAGCAGCAATTAATTATTAAATTAATTAATGTAACTTATATGTTATGATTTTTGTAAAATAGATATCATTTTTCAATTCAGAATATCAAATATATCTTAGGGTAAATTTTTGGTAATTTTCTGAAAAACATCAATTTTTGATGAATAGTGAAACCACTAAGTGGTACTTATAAAAACTGATTTTCCATTTAAATGAAATTTTGCCACCTTTGTGGTTTGAATTAGAAAAATCCGACATACATGGTTTTCATTAAGAAGTAAAATGTGGATCAATGGGATTAAAATAATTTTTTGGTGAATAGTAACTTATTATGTTTTTAATCGCGATTAGAGGTAATTAGTGTTGTTTAAGGTAAAAATAATGTTTTAATAATATGAAATGACCTAGACACATGTCCAACCCTCGTTTTATGATTCATGGACGACCAGACAATCCACGGGTCAACTTGGGGACCCCATGGAGCCACTTTGGTTGGAACATAACATAAATACCTTTTTATTTAATGTTAAAATTAAAATGTCACAAACATGAGTTGTTTAACTAAAACAATTTTTACATGGGTTTATACAAGTCAGATTTTTTTACAATATGTAGTAATTAGAAATCTAAAAATATTTCCTACACCATAGTTTTTTTATATAATTTTTTGACATTAAATAATTAGAATTATTGAAGACCTCATAATGATGCAGCGATTACCTCATTAATAAAAGATTTAAATAAAATGAAAAGATAATGTAAAATCTATGACCTACACAAGTCCAAAACCTATTGGATGGGTATATTTAGAAATATTATCACCTTATTCTCGAATTATATCATTGTGGGAGATCATAAATCCGAATATCATTTTAAAATAAAGTAACTTTTCTTTACATTCCAAGAGTGCCCCTCCTCTCCTCTTATAAAAGGACCCCACCTCTACCTCTTTACCCACAATTCCAAAGCCTTTGGGTCGACCAAACCCTGCCCATTTTGTCTCTCCACATCCCTATCTTACTCCTTGAATCCTCACTTTGAGCAGAAGTCTTCCCAAGGAAGCCTTTGAGCTCAAACCAAAGGGAGTTACCCGATTTTAAGGTAATGTCTTCACTTCAGCCCTTTTATTTTATTTTGCTTCTCCAACCACCTAGACACTTTTTATTCATTTCTTTTGTAAAAACTACAGTATCTTCAATATACTAGGATGTTGTTATAATAATTATTCGAGCTACACTTATACACACCTACATCTAATGGTTAAAGAACATACTGTTTCCATGGATGGCGAATTTCTATCTCACGAAACGATGATTGTTCAACACTCATATATCACCTTCAAAGGTGGCCATTAAGATGTCACTATATTTATATTTTATATATAATATGTTTATGTTTTACTTAATCTTCTGTATTTTTCATTTTTGGCATATCCTTTATGGTTACCATTATGAGTAAACACGATATCTTCATTTTAGGAAGTGCGGGCTACCGCCCCCTCAAAGTGATTTGATTCGTTAATGCCATATGTGGGATGTATAAAGTATGGATTTAAAGTTATTATATATGATTTATTTTACATATAAATGATGAATATAATTCTGTAAATAAAATATACATACCTCTCATTTGGGTTTAATTACATTAATATGACATAGAAATGAAAGTAGCGTTCATGCGTACGTACGGCTTACCGTCTCCATGAACGGTGCATTTCATTTATTACCTCTAA
The DNA here is from genome assembly GCA_963277665.1 of Viscum album. Lineage (NCBI taxonomy): Eukaryota > Viridiplantae > Streptophyta > Magnoliopsida > Santalales > Viscaceae > Viscum > Viscum album. The sequence goes on from OY728120.1 coordinate 497,518,763, forward strand.
ATGAATATGTAATATTATAAATACATGTATATTATGGATATATATGATATATATGATATAAAAATCATGAATATCATTCTGGATATAATGAACCTTTGACCACACGAACAACATGTAATTGTAAGAAGTCCACTTTCGACTTAAGAACCAAATATCGACAAAAAAACATTATTAACGTAAATGATTACATAATGTTTATAACAAGGAAATAAGTGATATAAAAGAAATAATGAACTCTAAAAAGGTTCTTAATAAAGTGGAAATTAACTCATGTTTATTATTTAGGATGTTAAAGAACGATCGAGTCAAGTCGGACCCGAGGTAATGGATCCTACTCCTCTCTTTCTTTTTAAGTAAACTCTTTTATATCATTCCTTTTAAGCTCATCTTTCGTGTTATTGGGATGTTCTTTTATATTAATCTTACTGTAATTTTTATTTTCATATGATTAGAGACCCTATTCTCTCCCTTCAATCCATTATGGAAGTTTTGAGTGGCACCGTTAGGCTGCCGAATTTGTGTAAGGGATCCAATCTCTCTCTTTATTTTTAAGTACTCTCTTTTATGTCATTTATTTTAAGCCCATATTTCATATGTTTGGGGATGTTATTTTATATTCCTCATAATTTACATTTTATGTTCATATTATGGGAGACAATATTGATCTCATAAATCCATTTTTTTAATTTTTAAGTGGATTCGTTAGGCTGCCGAGTTTTCATAAGGGATTTTTCCTCTCATTTTTATTCCCGTGACATTTATGCTACCTTTGCCACTATTTCCTTTGAGTGGTGTATGCACTGACCATTATTATACACTTTTTGTAGTATAATTTCATTTATGGGTATTTACATCTTCATTGTATGACCCTACTTCCATGGGGTGTACTTTTCGAAAGTTACCCAACTCTGTAAGGGGACCTTTCACCCTCGTTTTTTTAAAAGACTTCTTTTGTTATGTCTTTTAATTCACATTCTATTATGTTGGGATATGTTCTTCTATATCCTTATTTATGTAAATTTTATGTCCAAGTGATGAGATCCCCTTTATCTCTCTCATCAACCCTTTTGGTAAAATTCTATGTGACGTCGTTAGGATGTCGAATTTTACCAAGGGAACTTCTTAACCCAATTTCGATTTCTTTGGGTTCAACATGTAGTTATTGAATATCTCATCCTTTGAATATGTGTGAATGACCATTGATTGTTTTACACTTAATATCCACTTATAATGGGTGTATTTATATTTTTCACACATAATTATGAGATTGATTTATCCTTAATTTAAGGATACCTTCTTTATAATGGATTTCATCTCATTTTAAATTTCTTTTGAGACTTCATTGTTGTTATGCACAAATTCACTCTTATATGGTTTGTATACTATCCTTTGACATATTATATCATGAATCCCTTTATTCTCATGATATTATAATGTTTGGATTAAAATTTATTCCATAATTATTTGTACTCAAGAGTCTCAAATTTTGTTAAAAACTCTTTAACAAAAATATCTTTTTAAATGTTTTAAAGATTTATTATTCTAAATCTTTATATTTAATGTACATGTTTTCAAAGTGGTTTTCAATATTTATTTATATGGACATTAATGTTTTAAAATTATAATTCCAATAAAAGCTTCAATGTGGTATGGGAAACATTGATTCAAAAATGTATTTTAAATGATTTTTGAAAATGGATTGATTAATTCAATATCATGGAATTAATTATTTTGATTGAAAATGAAATGTTGTTATTGAAATGTTTATATTTTCAATATTTTATTTGTAATGATGGTAATTGGACATTTTACGGGTGGTTACGTGATAAACCATATGACGGGTGGTGCCGCGAATACCAGGACGAGTGGTTACGTTATAAACTCCAATGCATTGGGTATGGAAATCAGCCGTATGGCTATTCCATTAAGTATGTATGGAAGTTGTCCATATGGATATTCCATTAAGTGATATGTGTGGAAGTCGACCGTATGGTTATTCCAATTAAGTATGTTTATGTCCCAAGTTACCTTTATATGTGATTTGTTCTTTACATGGGTTTTATCTTAATATTTTGGTTATAAAAGGGTAAGTAATGATATTTTTTTCAGTGAAGAGTTTTTATTACTTCATAAAGGTGAAGGTATTACTTTGATAAAGTATAAATGGTTTACATGATGTTTGAAAAGCAAACAATTTTAATTCTTTTTGTATCCCTTACTGAGCTTTTTATGCTCACCCCAAGTATTTTATGAAATGTTTTTTACAGGACTTAATGTGGAATAGGGTCAAGGATGGGATCAAGGGAAAGTCATGCTATCTAAAACATGGGACTAGACATGTTTCTTTTTAAGAGTTTTTATTTTATGGAAATTTATTAGAAGTGACTACATTCTAATCTTTTGAGATGTAATAGTTATGTCCTAATTCTCTAAAACTCTAAACCTGAAAATATCATCAATGTGTAATCTTGTAATAACTCAAGATTAAGTAAGGTTTAAGGCTGGGTCCTTATAGTTGGTATCAAAGGTCAGTTTCGATAACTTTAGAGGTTAGTGTGTTATCTGGGTGTAGGTAAAGGATCCCATGTAACAAAGAGGGATATTAATATGTGGAAACATCGAGAGGGTTATGGTAAAATAGGTCGATTTGATAAAAAAACCTGAACAATGAAGATATAAGGAGGTTGATGGATTAGAGTAATAAAATTTGTATGTTATATATAAAGGATTCTTTTTTATTATAATATTTTTTCATATCATGTTTACATATTGATTCTTTTCGACAAATTAAGGATCAATTGTCAAGATGGAAGGAAAGATATCTTGCACAACATTTTTATCCCTCCCTGATGATTTGATCATCACCATTATGGGAAAAGCATGTTCGAATGATTTTTATTTCTTCTTGAGTATTCAAATCACCTGCAATAAATTGTTTGAGCTATCCAACACCTACTCTTTTCTAAAACCATTTTATGATTCATGGTATCTTTTTCATATGATTTCCAAATCTCAACTTTTCCAATTCTATCGAAAAGTGAAATTACAAAAGTGGAGTGAACGTTTCCTTTTTGAAAGTATGACAACATGTCAAAAGAGAAAGAGAACATCCTGAAGATCACGGTATCTGGATTCAAGGTATGATTTATTTTTCCTATCCTTAAATAATGAAGCATCTTTGGATTGATATTTATAAATAATGAGGATATTAGATCTATAGGAATTGGGTATTAAGAAATAAGGTGGAAATGCCTAGCTAATGGATCAAGAAGAACGTTGAATGAGTTAGAAGTCTACATGTAAGGGCTTCAAGAGTTATGGTGAAATTATTAAGATTATTAAGACTCTTTTGATGATGGGGTTACATTAGAAGACTTTTTATAGTATGTGTAACCCTAATGTTTTATATATGAAAATTTAATTCATGGAATAGTTATCTGTTCTTTTGTGGACATTGTTATAAAGAACCATTTGGGTTTATATGATCCTCACTGTTGAGGTAATTATGGGTTGCTATATGTTATGATGGAAAATTAAAGGCATGAGATAATCATGATGATAAAATATGTTATTATTATTTTTGAAGATTTTATCTCATTGTTGGGGAATGTTTTATGAATTATATAGTTTGGGAAAAAGGACAACACGCAGACCGTGTGACAACCCGTCGCGTCGGACAAAGCTGCGGGAATCCAACCCACAACCAAAGTGCGTCTGGTATTTATCGCCTACCACTGGACTACGTTAAGTCCCTGGTTAGTTTGACTAATTCTTTTTAGTTAGACAATTTCAGGAATCAAGAGTAATTTTATTTTGGGTTATCTATGGAAATGATTAACCTATCATGGAGGATATGTGATTTGGTTAATTACTTTTCAATATGAGAATTTAAGAGCAACTGATTTTATTTGGAGATAAAAGTTAATTTGTACCTTGGAAGACTATGTGATTATATACTTCAAATATTTGGGTTTGAATCATTGTTTGGTTTACTTTGTAGAATTTTATCAACAATTGCTTATCGAATGGCCCTCGTTGAACTTTTGGTTTTGTTGGACAAATTTTGGAGATTAAGAATAGATTTTCTTTTTATAAAGGGTTATCCTTTTCTGGATTATCTGATCGTGTACTATCCTTTTTGTTTTGGTTTTTGTTAGAGTCTAAAGACATGAGATATATATTGTTCTTTTTTGTGGATTAGGTGATTCTCTAGAAATTGATTATAGTACTCTTAATGTGAACAAGTCTTCCTAAATACTTGTCTTTTGGAGAAAATATGAGTTTGATTAAGGAATCTAGTAAAAGATGAAAGTCTACATGATAAGTAAGTATGTTTCATTATGATTTAGTTAAGCTCAAAAATAAATTCCTCAATGAAAAGTAACTTAAAACAAAAATTTTGTTTGTTTACTTTTCCTACTGAGGAATCGAATACCGTTTAACCCATCACAAATTTGTGATTTTCTTATGGTTAACTTTCCCCTAGACATGTTTACTATCACTCTCCATCAGAACATGACATTTTGTTTTTTCCTCCATGTCCATATTTTCATGCATGGAATCCTAGTATGGGTTAACTCGGGTGACCCTTGTACTTATCTTTCTTTATTTTAAAGTTATTGTTTTACTGACTCTTGTTCCAATGTGGGATTTTCAATGAAGTTTCCAAGCCCAATTTTAAAATTGCAAGGATGCAATTCCCAAAAGGGGGGAAGGATGTAACACCCCAGGTAAATAACGAGTATGACATTTTCACATTTATCCATATTTGTGAATAAAATATTAATATAACTTTAAAGGGGACGCTATGCTCGATGGCGTACCCAACACGCAACAATGAGTTTCTTGGGAATCTTACATTGCACTCTAATAATAAAATAATATTTTTTTAACTGGTAGTTATCGCCTAGCTGTTGTGATGGCGGGAATGAATAGAACTGACTAAAAAATGATTATATATGTTTTTCAAATATTTTTACTTTTTACAATAAATGTTAGAGGATAAAAAATGCGAATGAATCTAATTTTAAGTGTAAACATTCTAATATTCTTTAAAAGGTCGATTAACCGCCTTTTGATGGCGAACCTCTTTTAAATCCACTTTTTGACAATTTTATGTGTTATAGTTGACAAAATATAATTCTTCTTTAGAATCGGGACATCGAAATTTACTTTGTGTAAATTTATGGTATTTTTCAAAAAAAAGTTCAATTTTTAATGAATAGTGAAAAATGTTGTATTTTAATTCAAAACCTATTTTTAATCTAATTTATTTATATGATTATATTATCTTTTGAATTGGTTTTAAAGTGAAATTATAATATATTTTTACAATTAAATGAAATATTGGTCATTTTAATTAATTTCACCTTGAAATTTGACTTAAACTACTATCAATCTTTTGATATATATTGTTTCATAAAAACGCGCTATTTGTTTTGACAGCGGGAATTAATTATTAAATTACTTAATGTAACTTACATGGTATGAATTTTTTAAAATAGACATCATTTTTCAATTCGGAATATCAAATATAGCTTAGGGTGAATTTTTGGTAATTTTCTGAAAAACTTCAATTTTTGATGAATAGTGAAACCACTAAGTGGTACATATAAAAACTGATTTTCCATTTAAATGAAATTTTGCACCCTTTCTATTTTGAATTTCAAAAATCTGACATACATGGTTGTCATTAAGAATTAAAATGTGGTTCAATGGGATTAAAATAATTTTTTGTTGAATAGTAACATATTATGTTTTTTATCACGATTAGAGGTAATTAGTGTTGTTTAAGGTAAAAAAAATGTTTTAATAATATGAAATGACCTAGACACATGTCCTAACCTCATTGGATGAGTCATGGCCGACCAAGACAATCTATGGGTCATCTTGGGGACCCCATGGAGCCACAATAGTTGGAAAATGACATAAATACATTTTTATTTAATGTTATAATTAAAATGTCACAAACATGAGTTTTTTAACTAAAACAATTGTTACATGGGTTTATACAAGTCATATTTTTGCCTATAAATAGTCATTGGAAATCTAAAACGATTTCCTACATCATAGTATTTTTTTTATAATTTTTAGACATTAAATAAATAATATTATTTATGGCCTCATAATGATGCAGCGATTACTTCATTAATAAAGGATTTAAATAAAATGAAAACATAATGTAATATCTATGACCTACACATGTCCAAAACTTATTTTATGGGAATATTTCGAACCCTTATCACCTCATCCTCGAATTCTATCATTTTGGGACCTCTTAAATCCGAATATCATTTTAAAATAAAGTATCTTTACTTTACTTTCCAAGAGTGCCCCTCCTCTACTCTTATAAAAGGCCCACAGCTCTACCTCTTTACCCACACATCCAAAGACTTTGGGTCAGCCAAAACCTACCCATTTGTCTTTCCACATCCCTCTCTTACTCCTTGAAGCCTCACTTTGGGCGGAAGTCTTCCCAAGGAAGCCTTTGAGCTCAAACCAAAGGGGGTTACCCGATTTTAAGGTAATGTCTTCACATGAGCCCTTTTATATTATTTTGCTTCTCCAACCCCCTAAACTCTTTTTATTCATTTATTTTGTAAAAACTCCTGTATCGTCAATATACTAGGATGTTTTTATAAGAATTATTTGAGCTACACTTATACACACCTACATCTAATGGTTAAATAACATACTGTTTCCATGGATGGTGAATTTCTGCCTCACGAAACGATGATTGTTCAACACTCATATATCACCTTCAAAGGTGGCCATTAAGATGTCACTATATTTATATTTTATATATAATATGTTTATGTTTTACTTAATCTTATGTATTTTTCATTTTTGGCATATCCTTCATTGTTACCATTATGAGTAAACACGATATCTTCATTTTAGGAAGTGCGGACTACCGCCCCCTCAAAGTGATTTGATTCGTTAATTCCATATGTGGGATGTATAAAGGATGGATTTAAAGTTATTATATATTATTTATGTTACATATAAATGATGAATATAATTCTGTAATTAAAATATACATACCTCTCATTTGGTTTTAATTCCATTAATATGACATAGAAATGAAAGTAGCGTTCATGAGTACGTACGGCTTACCGTCTCCATGAACGATGCATTTCATTTATTACCTCTAAATGATTATGTAATATTATAAATACATGTATATTCTAGATATATATTATATATATGATATCAAAATCATGAATATCATTCTTGATATAATGAACCTTTGACAACACGAACAACATGTAATTGTAAGAAGTCCACTTTCGACTTAAGAACCAAATATCGACAAAACAAACATTATTAACATAAATGATTACATAATGTTTATAACATGGAAATAAGTGATATAAAAGGAATAATGAACTTGAAAAAGGTTCTTAATAAAGTTGAAATTTACTCAAGTTTATTATTCAGGACGTTAAAGAATGATCGAGTCAAGTCAGACCCGAGGTAAGGGATCCTACTCCTCTCTTTCTTTTTAAGTACACTCTTTTATGTCATTCCTTTTAAGCTCATCTTTCTTGTGATTGGGATGTTCTTTTATATTACTCTTACTGTAATTTTTATGTTCATATGATGAGAGAACCTATTCTCTCTCATCAATCCATTTTAGATGTTTTGAGTGGCACCATTAGGCTGCCGAATTTTCGTAAGAGATCCAATCTCTCTATTTATTTTTAAGTACTCTCTTTTATGTCATTTATTTTAATCCCATATTTCATATGTTTGGGGATGTTATTTTATATTACTCATACTTTACTTTTTATTTTCATATTATGGGAGACCCTATTGATCTCATAAATCCATTTTTGGAAGTTTTAAGTGGCGTCGTTAGGCTGCCGAGTTTTCATAAGGGATTTTTCATCTCACTTTTATTCCCGTGACATTTATGATAAGTTTGCCACTATTTACGTTGAGTGGTGTATTTACTGACCAATATTATACACTTTTTGTATTATAATTTCATTTATGGGTATTTACATCTTCATTGTATGACCCTTCTTCCATGGGGTGTACTTTTCGAAAGTTACCCAACTCGGTAAGGGGACCTTTCGCCCTCCTTTTTTTAAAAGACTTCTTTTGTTATGTCTTTTAATTCACATACTATTATGTTGGGATTTGTTCTTCTATATCCTTATTTATGTAAATTTTATTCACAATTGATGAGATCCCCTTTATCTCTCTCATCAACCCTTTTTGTAAAATTTTATGTGACGCCGTTAGGCTATTGAATTTTACCAAAGGAACTTCATAAGCCAATTTCGATTTCTTTGGGTTAAACATGTAGTTATTGAATATATCATCCTTTGAATATGTGTGAATGACCATTGATTGTTTTACACTTAATATCCACTTATATTAAGTGTATTTATATTTGTCACACTTAATTATGAGATTGATTTATCCTTAATTTAAGGATAACTTCTTTATAATGGATTTCATCTCATTTTATATTTCTTTTGAGACTTCATTGTTGTTATGCACCAATTCACTCTTATATGGTGTGTATACTATCCTTTGACATATTATATCATGAATCCCTTTATTCTCATGATATTATACAGTTTTTATTAAATGTTATTCTGTAATTATTTATATTCAAGAGTCTCTCATTTTGTTAAAAACACTTTAACAAAAATATCGTTTTAAATGTTTTAAAGATTTATTATTCTAAATATTTATCTTTAATGTACATGTTTTCAAAATGTTTTTCAGTAATTTTTTATATGTACATTAATGTTTTAAAATTATAATTCCAATAAAAGCTTCAATGTGGTATGGGACACTTTGATTCAAAAATCTATTTTAAATGATTTTTGAAAATGGATAGATTAATTCAATATCATGGAATTACTTATTTTGATTGAAAATGAAATTTTGTTATTGAAATGTTTATATTTTCAATATTTTATGTGTAATTATGGTAATTGGACATTTTACCGATGGTTACGTGATAAACCATATGACGGGTGGTGGCGTGAATACCAGGATGGGTGGTTACGTTATAACCTCCAATGCATTGGGTGTGGAAGTTGGCCATATGGCTATTCCATTAAGTATGTGTGGAAGTTGGCTGTATGGATATTCCATTAAGTGATATGTGTGGAAGTCGACCGTATGGTTATTCCACTTAAGTATGTTTATGTCCCAAGTTACCTTTATATGTGATTTTTTCTTTACGTGGGTTTTATGGTAATATTTTGGTTACAAAAGGGTAAGTGATGATATTTTTTTCAGTGAAGAGTATTTATTACTTCATAAAGGTGAAGGTATTACTTTGATAAAGTATACATGGTTTACTTGATGTTTGAAAAACTAAAAATTTCATTCTTTGTGTATCCCTTACTGAGCTTTTTATGCTTACCCCATGTTTTTTTTGAAATGTTTTTCACATGACATAATGTGGAATAGGGTTAAGGATGGGATCAAGGGAAAGTCATGCTATCTAAAACATGGGACTAGACATGTTTCTTTCTAAGAGTTTTAATTTTATGGAAATTTAGTAGAAGTGACTACATTGTAATCTTTTGATATGTAATTGTTATGTCCTAATTCTCTGAAACTCTAAACCTGAAAAGATCCTCAATGTGTAATCTTGTAATAACTCAAGATTAAGTAAGGCTTAAGGCTAGGGCCTTATATAGACACATTCCCAGTAGGGTCTAATAAATATTATAAACTTATATCCTTCCCAAGATCCTTGGGCTGCATTAGAATTATGTTACACCATTCTTTAATAAGGAAACATCAGCTTAGATGTCCTTACCACATGACATTAAATTTTGTGTTTATGTCCATATAACACAACCATAAAATGTATGATGTGTCCCATTAAGGAGTAACAAACAATTAGGGTTATGATTCCTTTCATGAGGATATGTAGGTATCCATTTTATGGGTAATATCCCATCATCTAAACAAATATTTTCTGCATGGATGACCAAAAATTCTAGAGTACCCCACTAAGTGGCTTAAAAACTAGCATCATTTTAACAATAGATAAAGAATATATAGGTAGTGTATGAATGGATACCATTTTTGGAAAACCTTGAATACATAAGGATGCCTCCATTAACGAAGATACTCGAATATATATGGATGAATATGGATTCCACAAAAGCTAATAATTTATTGGAAATATCACGGGAAACATACATTAATCATGCTATATTAATAAGTATTCGTGATCATATCATATTTATGTAAGAGAGTCCAAGAGTGGGAAATAATTCCCCCTAAGAAGGGAGTGATGAGCCCGAACTCTCATCCTCTCAACCAATGTGAGTTCTTAAGTATCATAGGTCCACAAACCTAAAAAAATACTGCATTTGGAAAGTTGGTCCCATTGGATACATAATAATTCAATGTTTCTAGTTCCATAAATAAATATTATAGAAACTATTTAGAATAAGATATTCCTAACAAGAATAGACGTTCTGGAAAAAAAATTGGTTACCCCATGTGAATGCTTAACAAAGATGAAAGTGTTACCTATCTATTAGGCCACCATCAATTGATAAAAGGGGGCCATTCAAGGGAATCAATCATTATTGTGTTCATCTAAATGTTTCAAATTTTCTAGAGTTCATTGTTCCTATTTTTCATAATACATTCACATCCTTTCTAGTAATTCCCTTCAATCCAAATGGATTCCTTCATGTTTTCACCTGTGAATACCCCATCTACTGCTCAAGATGGATCCTCACCCACTCTAACGACAACAACACTAACTCATAGTATTTAACACTGGGTATCCAATGAACTAATCAGAGTGTAATATCGACAAGATACTATCCGGACCTTGGAGGCAGCCCGACATGCCCTTAAAATCAATAATAACCCCCTGTCATCTAATCAATGACGACATGTCATCGATAAGTAGATGGTTCCATCCACCGTCTTTAACTATTTTAGGAATTTATCCCCAGAATACAATCACTAATCCCTACCCTATTTAGGGAAGTTTTACCAACATGCCACCCATGTCCTCATCCCAAAGACATATGGGTTCTTTGTAAAGGCTCCTTCCAACAATAACCACCACCAACGATGCACGGTAGCAAACCCACAACATAATGGGTGTGTTATTTTTGGTTGTCTAACCCTGGTCCCTCAGACTCGAGCAGGAAAGAAGAACTGATAAGGACAAAAACTGACTAATAGGGAGTAGGTTCATACCATTTTCTCCTCCAAAAATCTCATCATCCCAACAATGGGGGAAATCTGCGAACAAGAACATACACCCATCCATCTTAATATTCCCATCCAACAGACTCGTTTGGTGCCACCAAACCAATCCTGCCATTCAATTCCAACTAAGTACCATGATTAGGAACACAAACCCACTTACAATATATAATCTAGTCATTAGCCTCATCTAGATGCATTTAAGGAGTCCTACCAACCCTATTTAATGGTAAAAAACCATCATTCACATACACCTACCACCATCTATATAATTTTCCAACAATATCGTTTGGGAGAACCTGGAGATTTCAGTTAGAATGATAAGAAAAAAATGAAGAAAACTCAACTCTATTACCTCACACATGATTACTATCATAATCAACTAATATGAAGGGGTGGATAGGAGTAGGTATATACATATACTCTAAATACTAAATAGAAAAATATTCCCATTCCGAAAACTGAAGTCACTATACATGTTTTGGAAATTGTGAATGGGAAACCAAATATTGATTCCCATATCCTGGAAGCATTAAATAATATCATAATGGAAACTTTAAAACTACTAGTGGGATAGACACATAATATTGTACCCATACTTGGGATTAATCGTCATCATTCCATCTCAGAGATGATATACACCTCTATTTTAGTCCAGGAGGGTTATGGGGCCTATCACCAATATCATACGGACAAATGAATTGGGCACATACACTCATTACAATTACATATAATCAATTTTTTCTGACAGACACTCTAAATATTGAATATACACCTACTCATGAAAAAAATATTCTCATCATGTAAACCCAACTACTTGTAAGATATTGTCTAATAAGAAGAATCACCAAGAATAGTTGGAGAATCTATGGTCAATCGGTGATATTGATCTTCATAATGTAAGAGTTCTAGAAGACCTCAAAAATTTATCTATTACTTCTCAAGATCCTACCCTAAAATTACCAAATTACTGGAGTACTAGCATTAATACTAAAGTTCCTCATCAGACACTTCATCATAAATTCTTGATTCATGATAATTTAGTCAATCTAGAGAACCTGTCTCTGGGAGGGTGCCACAATGACCCACTTTGTGGCTAGATGAACAAGGGGAATGAGGATTTATCCATTGCTGTAATCCACAAAATGGTCCTCCCTAGGATGGGATTCTTTATGAGTGTGATCACCGTAGTAGTGAATGGAATTGTCAAATATAATATTCAACTGATAATGTAGTGATGGGAAAGCCGTCTTATCATGAGGCACTTGAAAATATAATTCCATTCATGTCTGATGTGCTGTTATTTGATGGTGAAATAATTTTTCAACCAGAAGACAACCCAAGGTGATGGAAATTCTCCAAACCTCCCTCGGGTAATTTTCCTTCTAATATAGTAAATAAAACCCCAACTAATCCCATTAATTATGTTTAATAAATTAAAAATCATCTTCTCTGGTCAGACCAAGCAGAAAAATATCTAGAAAAAGATGAAGAGGATATGTTGGATATGAGAATAAAACTATATAAGGGTGAAATACCTTCCATGTTCTGTCCTTGGGAAACCTCTCAATATAGAATTTCAGAACTAATGAAAAAATATTGTATTAATTATATCCACCACAACATATGGAAGACTATTCATCATCTAAAATCCAATGTATTACCATATTATGAACATCAAAGTCATTTCAAGGTAATAGAAGGGTTTTATCATCAAATTGACTTGGAATATCTCTATATTTTTGGATATTCAATGATTGTGAAGCATCAAAATTACCTTCAACACGTGTGCCTCAATGTGTTAATGAATATGAAAAAATTTATTGAATAAACCCCAATTGGAGTTCATATTATCGAATGGGGTGTACATAGAGAATTTCATTTTTCTGGACCCCAAAAATGGTAAAGCCCATAAAAAGTGGAATCATAAAAATATATTGCCTCAGGCTAGCTACAATTTTTTTCATGGATGAAGAAATTCTCAACAAGAGGAGGCCTCGATTGGTTTTCATGAAAGATAGGCCTAAAGAGATAAATCTATTAAGATTTTTCTACATCAAGTGTATGAATACATTGAGTAGCTTTCCTCTTAGAGTATGTCAGCCATCATATCACAAAAATGGTTGAAATAGTACAACATTATTCCAAATAGGTAATTTATGAGGGAGTTGGATGATGCACCCATCCTACATTCAAACATGAATTTGAAAATTCAAAAGAGAATATGCACTGATATCATCCATAAAAGTTTAGAATTTCCATGAAATTTTCCTCACATTACTCTATCTAGAGGAACTTGACACCCTTCTGAGTTAACATAGTCACAGGATTGAACATCCCTAAGAAGATTTCCACAAACTACCAATAATATCCAACTAAACCAAGAAATATATGGATCTCTGCTCCCATGGTTGATGGAGGTTAACATTCAGTAGCCTCTGTATTTAATGGATCTTATGTTATACCATATCATAATATTATGGTTCCCTAAAAATGTAAACTTTTGGAGCCAAAATTCAAATATTGTTAATTTTTCATATAGTTTCTAATTACTTAGTATCTTTAGTAATATTCTCATGTGATATTCATGCTAATACATTCACTTTTAATATACAATTACATCATCTATAAATACTACCAAATACTAATTGAGGTGATATCTAAAGATTATATTCATTAAATCCATGAATATTTCAGGAGTATTAGTATGACCTAAATGATTTACAATATATTCAAAGTGTTCATACAATGTGTGGAATGTTGTCTTGGGTATATCCCCCTTCTAGAAACCAAGTTGATGATATCTAAAATGAAGGTAAATCTTATAAGATTACCAAGATATGTGAAGTTTTTCAGACAAGTCATCAATATGGGGTAGGGGATACTTGTTCTAGATTTTGGCCTTGTTCAACTCCTAATATTCAACACCGAGTCACAATGATCCATCATTATTTTTCACAAAAATAATTATTGAACCCCAAGGTGACACACATAAATGAACGAATCATTTATAAAGGTTGTTATGGAGTTTTTTCTTCAATTCCTAAAACTCAATAGTGGCCATTATATATCGATTCTTTTATATTAGCAAAGAATAGGGAATGAGTTCTATTAAGAACTCAACTTCATGTTTTGGTGAAAATATAGGAATATCTTTCAAAAATACATCCAAAAAATCCTAAATAATAGGTATATAACTAATGTTGAGTTTCTACCCAACCAGCTTAGATAAACACCCATTTTGAATGGGAATTAACACCCATACACTAGATTTAATCTCAATAGGAAGTTCATACACAATGATGGATGATCATATGAGAGTTTGAAATATCAAAAGTTACTTACCTTCATTCTTAGTTGATGTGAGGTTTATGTAGATAATGTTATCCTATTCCTATGATGACATGAAATTAAACCAAAGGAATATTGATATGGTTTGTAAGGAGAAAATTCCCATAAACATCAACAATAGAGGAATCATAAATGTGGGATGAAATCATTATATCATTAGGGGTTTATAGGTCTAATTTCACATCTAATAATTTTTGTGGAATCTTAACACCCATACCAAATTATTTAGATATGAAAGAGTGGGATGATTTAGAGTAAAAGTTTACATTTGAATTTCTTGAGTGGATGGTAAGTGTACCTTACATAACATCATAATCATAACACTCATTATAAATAGAGATTTCATGAGATTTCCCCTTGTCCCTTAGATTAAGAGGTTTTTGACATAAATAATCATCACTAGACCTTGTGTTTGGGAAGTAATTAGCATAATTCCCATTCTCCTTACACTTGTATCACTAAATCATTGGAGGTGAGTTCTGTGTGGATTTTTCTCAATTTGAATTTGGAGATAAATTCTTCCCAACCTTTCAATAATAAATTTCCTGGTGATCAGCATTTCCACACCTAAAACATTGAATATATCTCTTATGAAAAACTTATTAATGCTTCTTACCATATATTGAGCGTAAAGGAAAAATCAACTTCTTTTCTCCTTTGTTGTTAGAGTTTCCTTTAAACTACATATTCCTTTTTCTTATCGAAACCATGATGTTGATATATTCCCCAAAACTCCATTTAAATACTTAATTCACAACTCATAACCACTTCATAGATACTAAATCGTCTTATGGATAGTACACATCAAATGCATGGCTATAAGACATAGAAGAACCTATCAACCTTACATTAATGATGGATGATAATTCCTGAAGCGTACCTCACATGTCTTATGAAAATAACCTTTTAGGTACCAAAAAATTAATCATCCCTCTACTTCAAATCACGGAACATTTCCTCTATCATGGTTAAAAGATTCCGAGGAAGGTACTTTTAAAAAATATATGTTATTGAACTTGTCCCAAACCATGGATTGAATCTCATCTTTCTAAATCATATTCTAGGATAAAGTCTACCATGGGTCCACTTCACCTTCTAAATTATAAACAACAATAATAAATTTCTCATGTTATGAACTTTGGAGGACATAAAATATATTTTTAGTAGTGTTGGTCCATTATTCATTAGCAAGTGGATAATATAACCCTATGAAAGAAGCTGATCATTAGCTCAAGAAAGACTCAACAAAATGTTGTTACCCCCATTGTGTATTAGGAACTCCAACATGATTTATATATTTAGAAAAATGTGTTATCATCACAATGAGATTGGTCATTCGTAGACCCATAGAATTTAGTTTCCTAGGAGAAAATAATTCCTTTTCCATCATAATCACCATTAATATGGTTCCTTTGGATTTAAACCATTTACTAAAATCCAAAGTAGATAGTAACAAACAATTATCATAATAAGGAACCACCTAATCATGAAAAATCACTTATATGATATCTACGTTGTGACACATTCATTAATTTTGACACACCATTGGTTTACCCTAGGATATTTATAGCCCACTATGTTTTAAAACCTTCATAATGGTTCTTGTAGAGTTGTTTAATTTACAAAGAATATCCATCAGTAGTGTCAAACCAAGTGTAAATCATGGAATTTGTCATGTACTAGATTTCCCATATATATGAACAAGACATCTTGTAATATTTTCTACCCCTAGGTACTTGTATTCTAATGAAACATCCACATGTAGTATCCAAATAGAGATGTATTTCTAGGAAACCACTCACAATATACTTTAAAAAAATTCATGTATATTTTCCAATAGTTTTCCTTACACTAATACTTGTTTTTCGACATATCCATAGTGTTCTCACTATAGTTTTCTCATCTTAGTCAATAGAGGATATTTAAACCATCACTCTGATACCTAATTTATAACCCCTCACATTTTATACAATAAAATTACATATTTTTTTTCAAATAAAAAAATATATACAAAAAGCGCCCATAGACGATAGTAGTGTAATGCCTTTGAAAATATTGAAACATAAACACTTGTACAAAAATAATCTATGTCATATCCCACTAGGTTCTTCATGACTGGAACCCATCTTAGACACATCTATAAAAATAAATATCTTTATAAACTTGGGGAAAACATAAAAATCGATGATATTAGTTTCTTAGTAATGTTAAAAATGAGAGATAAGTAAGTATAATCATGACCATAAGTATCAGTGAACATGATCATGAAAATATAATATCATACCCTACATATAAATGAACATAAACTTGAATCATGGCATTATGCATGGATGTTTAGAAGATAGGAATTATAAGGAATTATATAAAATAATCCATGAAAATATAATGTAGTAAGTAAATGTGGAATTGTGGCAGACACATAAGCACATAAAATGATTTCTATAGTATCCAAGGAGTTTCTTCCAAGGAATCATTAGAGAAAAAATCCATTATTGTGATGGGTTCAAACCTTCTTCTAACACTATATTATTGCTCTGAGTTCGCTACTCATTCTACCCTAATAATATTGAACCGATTTAATTTCTCATTCCATCTATGAAATACTAAACATTTTTTATTTCTTATTACATAAATTTGTATGTCACGAGATATAAATTACTACCCAACTAATTATAGGGAGTTATTGGTCTCATCCATCTCATAATGAAATCATACATGCATGTGCCAAAAGATAATAAATAATCATATCACAACCCATGAAATAAAAAGGGTATTATAAATAAGTAATCATATCATAACTAGTGAAAAAATATAGGTTCCATAATCATGTCATCGTTAATATAACCCATGAAAATAAGATAGTTTCAAAATACTATAAACCATAAAAGTGAAATGAGTTTCATAAACATGAATCCATCGAACCATAATGTATTTAGAGATAGAATATGAATTTAAAAATTGAATAATTTATCTATAATGGAATTATTAACACTAATAGATGTTATATTGTTTGGTAAATAATTTGGAAAGATATTCTAGAAATATATCTTTAGGAATATATTTGTCCTTCAATGAATTATTTTAAATCATAAAACCTTTTGAAAACCATTTTAATTGAAATTGGATTTGTAAACATATAATGTATGATTTGAAAACAATAAAACAATTTAAAAAACATTTTTCAATGAAAATTATCTTCGATTATCATTTGAAAAAAAATTAAATCATTTTTCAAAACATTGTTTTGAAATAAAAAAAATTCATACTAAATAGAGAAATAAAAACCAATTTTCCAAAAAACATTTTATTAACTATTTTAAGTACCAAAGAGTGTAAAAATGGTACTAATACATGGATATATCTTTAGTAAACCTTGGATAAATAAAATCATGTGTGTTTTGTGATATTGATCATAATATTTCATCAAATAATCATAATTTTTAACAATATCAAAATGCAAGGATATCGATTCAATATATTCATAACACTTAGTTACTTGGGATCATATTATCCATGTAACAAAAGTATGTTAAAATAATATTAAAATATAATTAAAAGACATATATTCTATATAAATCATATAAAATTTAAGTATATACACCTTAAAAAAAATTTATGTTCATAAGAAAACATGATTCTCAATGAAGTAAAATTGGGACAAAACACTTTTACAGATTTAGTAACTTTTAAAACAAAAACCCACTGAAATAAATATAATCAAATGTTTTTTCAAATATAGATTAATATAATTATAATTATAATATAATAAATAAATAGGAAGCATACACACCACATAAAAGGAATATGTTGTGAATAAATAATGTAAATCCTGGAAATAAAACGTGTGATTAAATTTCCTAAATTTAGGTTTTAAAACACTTCGTACACATAGAAGATACCAGTAAATTAAATGAAAGTTTATTAGAAATATTTTACAAAATAATTTTCTTATATATAATACCATATATGGTTTTATTATGACTATATATTACCCTCTTGTTAATAATCATATCTTAATGTTTCACTTCTGGTAATATTCGCTTTCTTTTTTACATGTGGCTCAATTAGTTGTATCATTGGTTCTTATATTTATATCATGATTTATAGATTTTAAAACATGATATAAATATTATTTATATTCATTATATTTTTATTATAATAATATATATAATATAGAAGTATGAAATGTAATACACTATTAATGGATACGGAAGACAGTATGTGTGCATGAACATTGTTTCTATTTAATTATTGTATTTAAAGAAAGAATATAAATGAAATATCTCTCTCTATATATAACATTATTCTAGTATCATTATTAGTTCATGTATATCAAATAATTTCATTAAAACAATACTTAATATATTCCATATTGTGTGTGAATGAAACACATTTCTTTGAGGGGGCGGTAGTCCATACTTCCTCAAACAAACTTATAATATTTACACCAAATGGAATGTATAAATATATTTCTTGTAAAAGGATTAAATAATCTAAAATAAATAATTAATATCATATATATTATACATAAATAGATTTTTAATCATAATTTCCACCATTAGATGTTGAAAATGCATAATGAATAATCATTTTTTTGAGATGATAGTTCATCGTATAGATAAAATGTATGTTCAATACCCTTTAGGTGGAGGCATGTGTAAGTGTAGGTAGAACCATTATCATAAAGACATCTCATTATATTGAGTATACTAGTTTATTTATAAGGAGGGAATAACAATAAATTAGGTACTAGGGAATGAAAATAAATGGAATGAGTTTGAGGGAGGGTGTTATCTCTTAATCAGGTAACTCCTTTTAGCTTTTTCCTATGGGAATACTTATAAGGCTTTCTAGCCAAAAAGAGTCTCCAAATAGTAATTTGGGATTTATGGGATGATATTTGAGTATATATTGACGAAATATTAGTTATATGTTTGGTGTAAATAATTATAGTAGATGAGGAATATTTATTGTAGAGGAAGAGTGGCACTAATGTAATATTTTAAGAGAGGAATTCAATACACGTTTTTCAATTATAATGTTTTAATACCAAATTTCATTATAAAATTGATTAAAATAACATTAAATCTATTAAGTGATAAATAAAATTATCTATTTATAATTTGAATAAAAAATAAATAAAATAATTTAACCTTATAAATTATTAAGAGGGAAAGACATTATTGAATTAAAATCCAGTATTTTTCACTATTCATCCAAAAATGATGTTTCTCAGAAAAATCCCAAAATTCCACCCTAAAATAAATTTTAAATTATAAATTCAAAAATTAGATTTATCTTATTGAATTAAATTTCTAAATATATCAAAAAATGATTTTATTATTTTTCACAAAAAAACATTGAAAGTAGTTTATTTGAAAAAATAGTATTTTAAAACATATATGGACATTACAAAAAATTATATCATTCATTGTTAATATGTTTTATTTATATAAACCCATTATAAGAAATATTTTTAAATTGTTTATTTTTATTCATTTTACTATTCTTAACACCTAGGATATAATTATCTCATTTAAATAATTACAATAATAAAATGATGCTTCGTAGAAACATTGATGTTGCATATAACATATCCCAAGTTGTTGTGGCATATAAAATATTCCAAGTCATTGTTCTGTGTATATAAGTAAATTAGATGTTCTATGTAATGTAATAAAAATTGGTTCCATGTGATAGGAATGTTGTACTAAGTCCATATCAAGATAAAAAGGAAAAATTAATTTTTTCAAGAAAAAAAGGTCCATTAAAACCCAGGGTGTTACAATTCTTGACATGAGATAAGATCCTACCACCTTTTTATCTATTAAATGAATATAAAATAATGAAAATAATATGAAAAATTAATGTGTTATGTAGTCATAGTGAAGTAATCTTCCCGAATAAAACACTTTTCTCTATGATCTAAACTAAAATGGCATTATATCTACTTTCTAGCCTATATTTATGGTAAAAAATGAATCCCCATGAGACATAAATTACATTAAATCATATATTGTATCCATATATGTCATATCCTTGGGTTACCTAGAAATAATTTGTGGGGGTTGTTCCATTATTATATAATATCAATGATAAAATTTTATATCATAAAAATTCACAATGTGAGGTATATTATCACATCATAAAAAACCAGGTTAGTCTCCCAAGATTAATAGTTTCTTCTTCCAATAACATGTTATTATTTTTTGTTGATTTTAAAATTATCAATATGTGAATAAAAATATAAATTTTTTTTACATCATATTTGGCATCACTTACACTTGAATCATCATTTCCAATCCTCATACTTGATCCCTATATTAACCCATATCCTATAGAATTGTTTTATGTGAGGGATTTAATCTTAGTTTTTAGTTTTTTTATTTTTAATTTATTTTCACAAGTTTCCCTCAACAAATGAATAAAACCTAAAATATTTAGGAAAAAATTATCAATCTAATTATGAAATTAATGATTTTAATATTAAAATTATAATCATGAAATATAGACTGTAATTATATATCTAACCACTATTTTATTACAATGGAATTTGTTGAGTGTATCACATTACCACCTCAGTGATTAGATGTTGAGTTAGTAGTGAAACCCCATAATGGATAGCTGATCTCATATCATGTTTATACATATTTCTAATAGTAATATTTAGAAATGTTATTCCAGAAAATCATTTGATTCTTCATATAGTTGAATTTAATGTGATTTTGTGAATGGATTTTCTACCTCAGTATAGAGACCATATAAATTAATAAGGAATAAATTTCATGTTTGATATTCTAAATCCACTTATGCTTTTATTTAAATGTGGGAATGAGTATAAACATCCAATGGAATCTAAATTTACAATATGTGAATTTTTTTCTTTTCCTAATGGATTCCAATCTTCAATGGTTGTAGAGAAACTAAACATTGAAGATATATCTATTTCTCATGATTTAATAGATTTATTTAATTAATAATTTCCAAATATTCTTCCAAAAAAGGAATTTGTGTTTTCAAAATAACTAATATCTAGTGATGCACCTATTTCAAGGACTCTCTATATAAAGAATATGATTAAGTTAATGGAATTTAAGAGGAAACTATATCAAACAATGATGAAGTATTCATGCACCATAATATGTCACCATGGGGTGAAACTATTCTATTGGTTAATAATAAATATAGTTCAATTCATATTTTAATTAATTATTGATAACATAACAAGATAATTATTATGAAAATGTATCCTCTAACCTCTATTGATGATAAATTTGATCATTAATTCATAACTCATTATTTTTCAAAGATTGATCATCAACATGTATATCATCAATTTAGTGTCAATAAAATGGATATACCAAATATATCCTTTTAAAGGAGTTATAGTAATTATGAATTTACTGTGATTTTGGTTGGATTAAAAAATTCTCTTGTTAAACTCATGGATTTTTGGAGTATATTATTTTGATAATAGCTTGATCAATTTTTGGCAGTCATGATATGTCATATTGTTATATATTTTAAATGTATGGAAGAGCATGAATAACACTTGAGGGTTGTTTTGATGACCCTGAAGAAGCATAAGGGTCAAGTTAAATTTTAAAAATGTGAATTTTGGTGATACAAATTCATATTATTGGGTCATATAATCCCATGTGAGGTTAAATTAGTGCATCCTTCAAAAAATATATGTTACCCAAAAATTTTATAGACCAACCAATGTATTTAAGATCCATAGTTTTATTGGGTTTATAGGAAAATAATGGTTCTTCATGATAGATTTCTCATGTGTATATAATCTATTATATAAGTTAACATAATGGTATCCATGTTTCTATAGAGGGATGAATGTGTGGAATATTTCAAGGAATTAAAAAAAGGATGGTTAAGAAACATATACCTACACAATCCTATAGTAGACAAGGGATTATGATCATTAGTGATGTATTGATGAATATAGTGGGATTCATCCGAATGCGTAATGATATGGGGATAACTTATTCTCTACATGAATTCAAGGTTCATGAGAAAAATTACACATATGATGATTTTGATCTAGTAGCGGTTTTTTTCATTAAATTGTTTTAGAGTTTTCAATATGATGAAATGTGTGATATATATACTAATAATGAAATATTGGATTATATTTTCAAAGATAATGAGTTCATATTTACGAAAGGATTTGTTTTTAAATTATTAAAAATTATGACTTCATAAGACACTACCGACAATAAAATTTGAGCAATATGATCTATTATCCGAGTGAAACATAAAATTAACATTTATCCATGATGATAATTTAAAGAGATCCAATATTTTTTAGATTTTAGATTATGGCTATTGAAACAATGAGGAGAGGTGGGAGATCAAATCCTTATATGTTTAATTTTCAACTATCCATTAATGTGAGGATTAAAGAAGTTTTAAGTGGTGTGTATAATGAAAGAAGAGGAAAAGAAATGATACCAATATCAACCTTGATTATGATACAATAATAAGTTATATAAATCATTAATATGTCTTCTAAACACTAGACATGAAGAAGGAGCTACACGAAGAAGATCATAAATCATCATTCTGCATTAATTTTTGTTGTATGAAGATGTTTTGAGATCTAAAATAGTAAATCTGGCTGGACATAATGAAATGATATATTGAAGATAATATATCTCTATTCATGTTATGTTAGAATGTTTATGATGAGAAACAAAAGTATAACATCATGTTGCAACCGTTACCCATTCCAGAATGGAAATGGGAAAGCATCACAATGGATTTCATTGTCAAACTC
The DNA here is from genome assembly GCA_963277665.1 of Viscum album. Classification (NCBI taxonomy): domain Eukaryota; kingdom Viridiplantae; phylum Streptophyta; class Magnoliopsida; order Santalales; family Viscaceae; genus Viscum; species Viscum album. The sequence goes on from OY728120.1 coordinate 497,542,122, forward strand.
CCCCAAATATCTGAAGGTCATGATTATATTTTCATTGTATTTTACCAAAAAAAATTAGACACTATTTATTACAATCATAGAATATATACCTCTTGATAAACATTTACAAATACACATTATATTAGCTGTATGTTTTTGTGGAGTACAATATTATATTTCATCAAATTCACATATGAGGTGTACCTTGATGTTCTGGAATACTCTTCACCAATATTTTTATTTAGATTTTTGCTTCAATACCACTCACCATCCTCATAAAAATAGTCAATATGAGAGGAACATTGAAACCCTAGATAAAATGTTGAGATACAATTCTCGGTATTTCACATGTTGTTCGGTGGAATAACTTCCACTTTTCAATATCTAATATTTAAATTTCTATCACTCAAGAATTCATATGGATCCTAAGTAAACCCTATATAAAAGAAAATTTAGCACAAAAATATTCTTGGATGATGTTGGAGAAATAACTCTTTTAGGACATAAGAAAGATGTGAAAATTGGTTTGAAATTCAGATCCATTCCATAGAACATTAAGGTATCTCAGAGTATATATAAATCATATATAGATAATATTTGTTGAAATATAGAATTCAATGTTGGTGAAAATGTATTCCTACAAATGTTTCAATATTAGAATGTTTTGAGATTTGCAATTAAGTAAATCTCAGTCCTAGGTATATTTTCCCCTTCATAAATATTGATGTTGGTATGGTAGCTTATCACATGGACCTTCCACCCAACATCACTATAGTGTATGATGTATTACACATATCCCTCCTATTGAATCACATACATGATCCTTAACATTTAATAAACTAATAGGATGTTACATAGAAATCATGATAATTACTTTGGAGAACAAACTCTATAAATATTGGATCACATGGACAACCTACTCAAGAAAACGTCTACTCACCCGGATAAGGTTCCCTAGTGGGATTAAAAATTCAATGAAGTTACATGGGATCCTGAGAATATAACTAAAAAGTGACATCATAATTTGTTTACTTTACAGTGATATAAATTTCTATATGAAATTTTTTAATGTAGTTTGGGGTAGAATGCAATAACATAATAATTTATATATATTTCCATTAAAATATATTTGAATTATTTAATAGCTTTCTTAACACACAACCCCAATCATTAATGGAAATGGGATATAATTTAAAAATATTATTATTTAAATATGTTTTTTATATCAAAGATATTAAATTTTCATATATGAATAGTAAAAACCACAATATAAAAATTATTTATATTTTTATATATATTGAAAATTTTCTGAAGCGTGGGAACATAATTATCTAGATCATCAATTTACACTTAAAAAGTATTTTTTCAAAAAAGAATTTACTGAATATTTTGTGCATAAAATGTAATTAATTTATTCCATATTAGTTGTTTCATTTGAAGAAATTAACTAAATTTTTTAAATCATCAGGTTTAAATTATATTACTGTGGTTCTTTTAAGTGTTTTCTAAAAAATCATATTTTTTAATGAAGAGTGAAAATATCAATTTTTATTGAAAATTATATTTTATTTTCTATTATTTTAACAGATATATTTTTACCTTGTATGTGGAAAAAAATTAATTTATTTTATTATTGTTAAAAATACATCAATGTATAAGTTTTGGATCAATATTGTATACCATATTTGTGAAAAAATAATAATTTTTTTCATAAAAAATCAATTTTTGAAATAAGATATTTCATTATGTATTTCATTTTTATTTTAAAATTCTATTTTAATGTATAGAGATTGAATCTCAAATAATGGATTCCATATTTAAAATATTTATGTTGAAATATATTAATTATCCCAATTTCATTTTAGTTAATAATGAATAGTAACTATGCGAAAAATATTAAATCCTCAATAAAATCGGTAAAACATGTAAAAGAAGGTTAACTTATGTTATAATAATACCATTTTTAATATTAATTCATATTTGAATAAGTTAATATTATTTTATCACCTTATTGTGGAAATTTATGTTTTTATGGGTCACTTTTCCAAGAATACGAGTTAATAATATTTTAATGCATTAGAATACTCTAGGTGTGTCCCTCACCCAACTTATAAAGGGATAAAAAACCACACTATTCATTTCCCAACATAGTGGAACCAATCTCTACCAAACCCTTCCATATTTCATTATAAACATACGTGTAGATGAATTATAGGTGATGGTCTCAGTAATATACCACATCAAGGGTCCTTAAAATGTGATCCATATGAATTTTACCGAATAAGATTAAATCATCATACCCAGCCTCGTGCAATTTATTTCTTTTTTTATATATAATTTTGATTTATTTTATTTATCAAAAAAACATTCTTTATACCAAATATACATAGATTTTATTATTTTTTGGGACCACCATTATCCACCCTCAATTTCATCAAATTTGGTATCAAATTTTCTGTTATGCGTATATATAGCCCACCACATCCATGTTGTTATATGATACATATTCCAACCCAATATTTCATGATTAATAATTATAATGGAATTAATATTTATGTATTTTATTTATGATATAATTGTACTTATTTAATTATAATATATTATCTACTTTCTTACCTTTCCATATTTTGAAAAATTATAACATCACTTTTGCGTATTTCATACTATCATCTCCCCAAAGAGATTCCATCCCATTTCAATTTTATTTCAACATGGATTATAAAAGTGATTTATTTAATGAATATATTATATATCTATATATCATGTTATAATTATTAGTTAATTTTCAATTATTATTTATCTATCTTTCAATTTATTCATAAAATTTTATAAACATCACATGTGTATACTTACACATTACTATATCCATGAACTGATATAATTCTTTTTTCATTACCAAATTATATAAATATTTATGAAAGTGTATATAATTTTCATATATTATAATTATGAAATGATTAATATTTTATGTATATGTTTAAACCACAATTATAGTAAAAATACTGGAACTACTATGTCTAAATCTATATGAAAAGAAAAACAATAATCATCTTAAACAGTGATTTTAATAAGTATTTAGAAGCAACCCCCTGATTTAAATAATGTAACCATTTATTTATAATTTTAAAATTTTAACGTATATGGTTATTGTCTGGGACAGTTTTGAGATCTTTTGGAGAATTTTTAGTCCTTTTCCATAGGTGCATGGCTGGTTCACATTTTAGGAAAACCGTGCAACAGCCACATGAAACTGTGTATAGCAAGGCAAAGGCTATAGGTAATGCACATGGGTGGTGAATGAGTGGGGTATGGTTTGTCCAAATAATGGTATGTGTGGAAATGTTGAGATAGTGAGTTTTTTCATGGTTGGTGTATGGTTTGGTAACATGCTACCTAATTGTGTGAGATTCATCCTTGAGGCAATGGATGGCACATTATTAGAACACGATTTTCCTAACTATGTGACTAACCATGCACAAGTTAAAAGAGAGATCATTAAATTTTCAACCTCACTCATTTCCCATATAAGTCACTCATTTATTCTCTTATGCAGACCTAAATTGATTTTCTCTCCCCCAACGGTAGAGTAAGCTTCTCCCATTGATCCAGATTTGATAAAAATGCTTTTATTGGTGTTTTAAAGTTTTATTCTCTTGGTAAGTAAACTTTCCCAGTCATTCTTGATGGGTATTCTTATATCCTAATGTTTATATAACTTGGTTTCATAGATCTATTTCTTCTATGGAGAAATCAAAGACCTTGAATTCCAAATATAATTATATTTGCCTTATTTTTTATAGGATAAAAGATGTAATATGGGTTTCTATAGATTCAATATAGATTTGTTGGTGTTTGAATTTCGTTCTTCATTTTCACTATAAATCATCAGGATGGAGGATTTAGTTTCAACTCATATTACTAGCAATGACTTTCATAAATGATTTTTTAAAGAAATTTAATGAGAAATGGTTTGTAAATCATGGTAGAAAACATCTTTAGTGATGGTTTATGGATTTTGTCGAATTATGGATTTTTTATACAAACTACATTCATAAATGATTTTAAATTATTGATTTTAATATAGTATATTTTTTCAATTTGTGGAAAAATCTCTTCAATAAATAATTTATTTTATACAAATTTTTTGGAATTGTTTTTTTTCGTACATGGTGGTGTGTGTTGGAATTGAATTTATAAGGCTTGGTTGAAATATGACCTTGTGCTCGGTACCAAAGGTGGAATGGAACATTAGATTTAATTACCCTGTGATGAAACAATATATAATTGAGAAACCTCTCATGAGTTTGGAACTATTATAACGAAGCATTTATCTGTTGATTTATTGATTGGAATGAGATATTCAAAAATGAAATATGAAATGGTTTTGAAGATATTTTTTAGTTTCCTTATTTGGAATTTGTTGTTATTTTGAAAAAATGATTTTTCATGGTATCTAGTTTATCTATTGATATAAAATGATTTTAATTTTTTTTATATAATCTATTTTGCAAAATGTACTAACCAGTTCTCTCCTAGTGGCATGAGTATGGAAGTCATTTGGGAAAATCTAATGAGTTTAATTGCTCATCAACTCATTGGCAGTTTTTTGATTTTGCATTAGACGATTATTGATATGGTAAATGGTAATGTATCACACTTAAATACTGGTGATTAGTGATACTTCAACTTTTTTATGGTGTGATGGATTGAACAAGTTGGAGGATTGGAGTTGTGGATGTCACTCAGTCATTTGGGTTGTCTTATATTGTACAAAATGTTGTTTTTTAGTCTTCTATTGTTGTAAACTTTTTGGTGGTTTTGATATAAATGATATGTTTATTTTTCATTGATTGATATCATGAATCATATAGTGGATTATTTGGGTAATAGAATGTTTTGTGGGTTTTTTATTTTCAAATAGAAAATCATCCCCCATGTGTATTAAATTTCGTTCTCAATTATTTCCATAATTTGGTGCCTCGTAGATGTTTTTTAAGGGCATTTATCTTCCTTCCACATTATCAAGCCAAAGAGGAAGGGTGGGATGTTACAATTGGTATCATCTTTCTCCTTCCTTGATGGAACATATAATCAATAGTTCTGTTTGACTTGGAGTTTATATTAATTCTGGTCAATTCCTTCGGTTGGGTTGATAGAAAAGAGTAGGATTTTCGGGACATGAAATGTAGAGAAAAAAAAGAGCTAGTTATAATTTTTATGATGGACATAAATTTACTATGGACTTGGGTTAATAAGTGTTTTGGAGACACTTTAACAGATTTTGACTGTCATTGTCACGGTTTTGGCTAATGATAAAATCATGACATGCATTTTAGAAATCACATACCACATGGAATGGATATTATATTTTTAGAAATGATATATGATTTGGTATACAATGAAAAAATTTATGAAAAAATTTGAATTTTTTTCAAATGAAATTCTTAAAAAATGACATGATTTTGTTACATTAAAAACAATTTCATTTTCAAAAGTAAGTAGATTATTTTATGAAAATTTGTTTAACAACGAAAATGATTTATTTTGGAAAGACCTATTTTGATAGTATGATGTGGTTGAATTTGAAATTATAATCGTTCAGTTAATAGAGAGTGTGACTTATGGTGTTTTTTGTATGTATAGAAAATATTGCCCAGTAGGAATTGTTGAAAAAAATTTGAAGAAGGTGTTGAGAATGTGATTTCACATGAGATTTTGGTGAACAGATAGCTGGTTCAAAGTATAATTTATAAACATTAGGCTATATAAAAAGAAAACTAGAGGGATGAGGAAAGACAATTTTCTCATTTTTTCAAGTTCTAGAAGTAGAATCTACCCACATTTCAGGGTATATCAGAACCAGAAAAGGAGGAGGTGTGGCAGAATAGGATGAATCATAACTTGGATTTCATTGGAAAACCAGTGGAGATAAATATCATGGTGGAAATGTATTTCCTAGATGATGATTCATTATGGTGGTGGGATCTAGTTGTGCTTGCTAAAGTGGTTCAAGGTCTTGGTTGGGAGGATTTTGAGGAATTGTTCAACAAGAAATTTTATCCTCACGCATTCAAAAACACTAGAATATGGGACTTAATCATCTTGAAGTAGGAAAATATTTCTTTCATTGATTATGTGCATAAATTCTTTAATTTTATGTTATTTTCACCTGATTTTGGGACTAGTGTTTCCATGAAGGGACACATCACTGATTCAGGGATGAGGTAGAAGATTTTCTGAAAGATTGTTGTTATATGTTTTATAGATTATATAGACAGGGTCAATAGAGTGACAATGGATGAATGGGACATCTCATGTGCTATGAGAGGGGGAAGTATGTTGATACCCATTGAAAAATGGGGTAACGTGAACATTCGGAGAAAGTAGAATAGGGACACATAATTATAATGTGTTAAAATTAATCAAAATCTTACGACTGGATCATTGAATCTTCCTCAAAGACCCATGAAAAAACTAGATATTTCCAATGTGGTGCATTTGACCACCTGATGTGAGAATGCATGACACCACCATGAAAACTTCATAATATCAACAGGATGGGCATCTTTAGTTCTATTGTCACATTGTTTTGAGGTCAGGTTTTGGGACACCTCTTAGGTGTCACATGTTTCATATACATCAATTTGGTTAGGGAAATATATTCAACTTCAATATCGTAGAATAGATCTATCCGTGGTTATTTTCCGAATACTCTATAACCTCATGTAGTGTGATCTCAGTAAGGAAATAAAGAGGAAAATGTAGGGATATAGAAATTATATAGGGCATAATATGTTAGTATGGATGGTCATTCTAGACCATCTATGCTGAAAGGTACAATTATTTTGTGTCATACCCTTATGTCTGCTTTATTTTATATGGGAGAATCCCATTTCTTTATTTCTTATTGTATTGTTGAAATGATGTATTAAAAATATGAGATGATCCCTTATGTGTTAAAAATTAATATTCCTTTTGGCCACAGAGAATTTTGAGCTCTTATGTGTGTAGAATGTTCCATAACCTTTGATAAAGCCAAAATAAATTGGGATTTGTCTGTGCTTGAGATGGATACTTTTTTTATAATCCTGGGTATGGATGGGTTAAAAATATACAAGGCTCACATTGAATGTTCTAACAGAAAGTCATTTTTACAAATAATGATGTCCTCAGACATCTATTTCAAGGAGGCCAGAATAAAGAAGAAGGTGTAATGAGCCTTTTGGAACCAAAACATAAAATGATTTTGTACATGTTAGTGTTTTTGTCATTAGATTCAATGGATGAGATTGAGATGAACAGTTTTCTAGTAGCCATGGATTATCTTATAGATATTTTTCCTGGTAAATTCTCAGGTTTTTTACGCCGGAGAGAAGTGGTGTATGAGATTGATCTTCTTCCTAGGACCAGTCCTATTTCACAACCATCTTATCGCATGAAACCATCTGATTTAAAGGGATTGGAAGTCCAATTAGAGGTGTTTGAGTGTGAATGGTTCATTTAGCCTAGCTTTTTTCTAGTGGCATCACAGGTCTTGTTTGTGAAAAAAATGGAAAGAACTCTAAGGATGTGTGTGGATTATGACAAGCTTAACCAAGTGACAATAAAGAATAGATATCCACTACCACACATTGGTGATCTTTTCAATCAATTGGGAGGAAATCGGTGGTTCTCTAAGATTTAATTTCAATTTAGATACCAAAAATTGATGGTTGGGAAGAAGGATATTTCAAAGACAAAATTTTAAAGAAAATATAGAAATATTGAATATGTGGTAATTCATTTTGGTATTATTAATGCACCAGATGTCTTTATGACATTGATGAATCAGATATTTTAGAGATACTTGGATTCATTCATGGTAGCGTTTATTGGTGACATATTTAAGTCTTCTAGGATAATGGATGATCCTGAGAAACAGTTGGATACAATGGTTGGAATATTTAGAAAAAATCATTTGTATGAGAAATTATGAAATAGTGATTTTTGGATACAAGAGGTATAGTTTCATTCCCATTCAATTTCTGAAAGAGTAATTTCATTGGATCATTAAAATATATAAGCTATTATATCATGGAATCCTCCAAATAATGACTTTGAGATACATATTTTTCTTTGTCTAACTATTTATTATTGATTCTTTTTGTGGGATTTTTCATGATGATATTTGTCTATAAAATCTTTGACAAAGAATAGTGTTGTAATACAATGGGATGTTGATTGTCAAAAATCTTTTCAAGAGTTTAAAATTATCCTTACATTAGTTCATATCCTGATTTTTCTAAAATTTGGAAAAGGGTATGTGGTGTATTTTGATTCTTCATGATCAGGGTTGCATTGTGTTCCCAAGAATGGAGATCATGTTGTTGGTTATGGTTCAAGGAAGTATCGAGTTTATGAGAATAACTACCCAACACAAGAATTAGAGTTAGCTACCATAGTAAATGATTTGAAGACTTTGTGTTATTACCCCTTTGGAAATAAATTTACTTCGGTTCTGATTATAATATCTTGAAACATATTTTCTCACAAAGAGATTTTAATAAAATATAGATAATATGGATGGAGTATCTCCAAATGTTTGAGTTTGACTTGATACAAACTCCAAGTAATGTACATTCATTGGCCATCTCACTATGAAGAAATTCAAGAGAATTGTTAGAAAAGGAGGATTCAGACAAGTGGTATTTGATATACTTCCTAGCTGACATTCTTGTGTAATGTGAAGAATAATGTGATGTTGTAGTTTTCATTCCAATTTTAGTGGTTCCGAATCTTGTAAATATGGTTAAAGAAAAACAAATATCTGATTTAGAATGTGATTCCATGAGATCAAAGCTCAATTACAGAGAGATTATTGAAGGATTAAGGTTGGATGGGAGTCCAAAGATGTGGTTTTGAAATCAGATGGTCATACCTATGGATTTTCAGAATAAAATTATTAATACTTACCACTATTAATGATAATAAATTATTCATGTAATAAAGAAGATGTGTAAGGCACTAAAAGCATTGTTTTGGTGGATTTTTATGAAAAAAATTGTGTATGAGTTTGTTTCAAGCTGATTGACTTATCAGAAGGTTAATGAAGGGAATCAGTAACCAACATGTATGTTGCATTCATTAGGTATTCCTATTTGGACATTGGAGTTGATAGCTATGGATTTCGTGATAGGTCTCCCATGAACAGTTCAAAAAGATATTTCCATGTGGGTTATAGTGGATCTGCTCACAATGTCGACTCATTTCATCCCTATTCATGAATCTCATATAGTGGAGAACTTGTAAAAATCTATATTTTTAATGTGGTAAAGTTCTATAGTGTACCAATACTAATCATATAAGAAAAAGACCAGAGTTTCATGTCTTGTTTCTATAAATCCTTACATAAATACCGTTAGACTCAGAAAAATTCGAGTTTGGTGTATCATACTTAGATGGATGGACAATCCAAATGGGGGATAAAAATTTTGGAAGATATGTTTCAATCTTTTAAAATGGAATTTGGTGGCTCTTGGGAAGATCATGTGCTATTAGTGGAGTTATCTTATAAGAAATTCTCTTAGTCTTGGATATATATGAATCCTTTTAAAGCATTGTATGGGATTCCATTTTGTTCTCCATTTTATTGGGTAGAAAAAGGTGATACTTCACAAGTTGGGATGAGCCTTGTCGGAGAAATATTGTAGAATATTCTGTTGATTAGGAAACATATAGAGATGCCTCAGATTCATCATAAATTGTATGTGGATCATCATCGACAGATGTATTCATTTGATTCAAGTGAGTATGTGTTCTTGGGGATATATACAAAGATTTTACACCATTGTTTTTGAAAACATGTGAAGTTATATACTCAATAAATATTCCCTTTTTAGATACTAGAAGAGGATTGTGAAGTGGAATATCAGTAGTAATTTCCACCGTGGTTCAATGAGGTACACAATGAATTTCACATAACATAGTTTAACAGGTATCATCCTAATCATGACTATGTGATCAGGTAGGATCAAGGTATCCTAGAGAAAAATTCATCATTGGTGCCCATGAAAATGTAGATTGTTGATTAGTAAGAGAACAACATTCTAGGGAAAAAACATTTTTTTAGTGTGGATTAATTTTGAAGCATGGTCAGATTCAAGAAGATACATGTGATATAGAGAAGGAGGTGAAGGAGAAATTTAAAAATATCTTTTTAATAAACAATGGTTTTTTAAATATCGGGGATGGAAAGGCCAATGTGGGGAAAATGTATCACCTGTTATTTCAAGTAACACTGCTTTAATGTTTTTTAAGAATGTAATGTATATGGGTGATGTTTGGGATAGTTTAGAGAACTATTAGTATTATTGAGGATTTTCTATCGGTTTAATGTTAGTTAATGGATTGTAAAAATCATTAAAAACCTATAAGAGACTGTGCACAATGAGATAGTGGCTAAATTGAAGGCGTATGAGAAACACATAGGCGGTACATGATTTGACCAAATGTGTTAATTGGGAAATATTGAGATAGTGAGCATTGGAATAGTTTGTTCACGATTTGGTAACTGTGTGATCTAACCATGTGAGGGTTACCATTGAGGTACGGGTTTACACATTATTTGTACATTTTTTACCTAACAGTGTGAATAACCATGTACAGCTTAAAAGTGTGATAGAAAAATTGTGGATGTCACGTGTTTTCCCCTATTACTCACTAATGTGTTCTTCCTATATATCCCATACACGATTTTATCTCTTCCAAAATGTAGATTAATCTTCTCTAATAAATTCCGAGGAGATCCAAATGGTTTTATTTGCTTTAATAGCCGGATTCATGCAGTAAGTGATCATTCTTAGTTGTTCTCGAAGGATTATCTTAGATATTCTTTTCAATAAATCTTAGTTTCTTAGATATACATCTGTTATGGATATATATAAGAAAATATATTCCAATTATGATTAGATTTTTCCTTGTTGTTGATTTTAGAAGTGATCCAAGGCATGTTTTTGGAGTTCTAACCCAATTTTATTGTTTTTTTAGTGATATTATTAATTTTCTCCAAAAATCATGAGGTAGGTAGCTTCACTCTTGACTCATTTTACTAGAACTAATTGTATTAATTTAATCATTTTTAAATGGATTGGAATTTGTTGAGAGGTTTTTTTGAAAATAATGGCACAAACCCTATTTTGAGATGTATTGTGGAATTTTTTGGAATTTTCGAATTATTATATAAAATTATTTGATAAATTATATTAAAATGTTGATATTAAACTATATACCTGGTACAATTTATGGAAAAATATTTTGAATGAATTTTTTTTAATGAAATGGTTTTTAGTAATTCTTGGTGATGAGTGTTCATTTTGCATTTATATGTACTGGTTTATATATGACCTTGTGCTCTATTCCAAAAGTTGTAGTGGCATATGAGATTTAATTACCTTGTGATGACTTGTTAGATAGATGAGGAACTTCTCATGAGTATGTAGCTATCATAATGAATCATGCATGTACATATGTGGGGATTTATGGTTTTGAATGAGATATGACAAAATGAAATATTAAATGGTATTGAATAACATGTTTGGTTTCATTCCTTGTAATTTTTTATTGTTTTAGGAAAACTATTTTACAATAAAACATATCTCTATTTATTTATTAATTAATTTTATAATTTTTTTTAAAAAATATTTAATAAAGATTTCTAACCAGTTATAACCTAGTGGAATAAGTAGGGAGGTCATTGGGGAAAATATTCTATGTTCATTACTCACCCCTTTATTAGCAATTTGATGTGTTCCATATGTTATTTATTGAGACATGAGAAAAGGTAAAGTTCCACACTTATCTAGTGGTTCTTAGAGATACTTGGGTAGTTTTTTGTTTTGGAGCATGGATCTCGTTGGTGCTTTTGATTTTTTATTATTTATGAGTTTTGTTGGGTTGTCTTCAGTTGAACACTTGGTCGTTTTGTAGTCTTCCATTGTGGTTCTCATTGTCTTGTTTTACATATAAATGAAATGCTAAGGTGTATTTGATTGATATCATGTATTATATAGTGGGTTATTTGGTTTTGGACTGTTTTTTAGTTGTTATATTTTCATAGGTGAAATCATCACACATATTTATTGAATACTGTAAACATTTACTTCATGCATTTAGATCCTTAGGGATATCTCTTTAGGCTATATAATCTCATTCCTCCTTCACAATCTAATGAGAAGGGTCCTGATGTCACATTTCATTTCATATACAATTGATAATATGTTATTATTAAATCATCTATAGTTTAATATATATGAATATGGTTCTTAAATATATATATTATAAATAAATATTTATCATATTGGCAATTTGCACACATATAATGTTGGGAAAAAATTGAGGTAAGGGATTTATGTTTCCTTCCTAATTTATCCAAGAATGTTTATGATTGAATTTAAACTGAAGAAATTATATGTTACTTAACTAATAAGACCCTAATTTTTTTTATCTCCCCTAGTAATCTATATAATTTCTGATGTTTTATTTCCATTTTCACTCTTTGTTACTTAAAATCTTCTAGAAAAAGTTTTTATGATAAAATAACCTTATTTCTATTTTTCGGCGAAATGAACTTTATCTTTCATATCCATATTTTCCAAATAATATTTTTAGTATTCATCAATGATATTTTAAATTCAATTACCACATTTTTTTAATTAACAATGTTAAAAAAATTATTTTCATTTTCTCAATATGGTACTTTATAATGAATGTGTGACCTAAATTATTTTTTAACGATTAAAACATTAACGAATTTTCCCGCCATTTTGAATGCTAAATTACTTAATTATTCTTTTATAAGTGTCCATGTTTTTTTAAAATAACGAAATTTCTCAGTGTTTTGGAAATATTTTTGTTTTTAATATATGATTTTAATATGAAAAATGTTTTTCCTGAAGGAATATTCCAAGAAATATTTTTATGGCATTTTCAGATATAATGATATCAATTAAAAAAACATATATTTTATTTATTCTAGGATTCTATAATACCATACATATTATATTAATAGATGGTTTTTATTAAGACAGATAACCATTGATAAAACATGTTTTCTTTTCCAATTATTATGTTCTTAAGAATTGATAAATCATATCTCAGTCTTATGGTGTATATTTGAATGGATTAAGATTTTTTGAGGGAAGGGTCAGTTGTGTCCCTCTTAGTAATTGGGTAAAGATGGATAACACATGAGATAATTAGGTTATGTTTGTACATAATTACATGTTTAAAATATGATGTGAGTTCCTGGTCTCATGTCCATGAGTTTATGTTTAGTACTAGTTTTATTTCAATAAGTTTATATCAAGGCCTGATTTCAATTCCATAAATTTTGGCGAGGACCATATAATATGACCTTAACATAAGGAGGGAACCTATATGTATTTATATATATTCAAAAAGATAGATGTTTGTTTATTTACACATTCCAATCTTTATTTTATGATATCATGGGTCTTGATTTATTATTGATGATTCCCCTATCTTATAAATGATTTTTTTTATGAAAAAACATTATTTAATTACTCATGATTAATGAATTAAAATTGGTTGTGTATAACCGCCTTATATCAGTATTATTATCCTCTACCCTTATTCTCATATATGGAAATTAATTAATATCTCCTATTTTTAAACTTACTAATCTTATTGGATCCCCTTATAATGTTTACATTCCCTTGGTTTTTGGGGGAAGTTATATGAATAATATGTTTTAAGGGTATGTATATGAATAACATTGTGGGAGATGTTTGGAACCCATTATGTAATAAAATTTTCAATTATATAATCTCTAAATACACCAAACCTTTATGGTTATGGTGGTTTATAATTGTCTTATTTTTTTAATATTCATCTCAAATGATGATAAGATCATGTATATTTTTCATGGGTTGTTTCATATCATCTATTAGTTCCTTATCATTTTCTTAGACAATATTCTCATGTTATGATTTCTAATCCTCTTACACCTCACACTACTAATTGTTTTTTCTTGAATTCCCATAACTCTCTCCACTACATTCTCTTAGTAAAACTATATATGAATTTTGACACTAATTTCTTTTGGATATTGTTTTATAGGGTATGTGATGTCCTGAATTTTCACTTCTAACACATAAACAATTATTTAGTCTCTCTGTAGATGTTTCATGGTAGGTTGACCCTTTTTCATGATTTAAAATAAGAAACATTATTCTTCTTGTAGTTTTAACATCGTTTTTTCTAAAACATTGGTAAAATTATTTTATTTATAATCATTTCAGTGAATATCATGATCAATATGATTTTAATTTTAGTTCAATGGTATCAGAGCATGGGATTCAAAGAAGGAATATGTTTCAAAATACCCTTTATTATTAGGGAATTAATGTTATATGGAGATTGGATTGTCAATACTGAGGAGGTATGTATTGGAAGAGTATATCTAGATCATTCAAATTTGGAGTCATAAGATTCCATGGGATGTCTATCATTGAGTCTTGAGTTATTTAAACTATTCAATTTTTTTGATTTGGAGAGGTCATGGGGGATGATCTAGTGGTACTTGTTGAGTTGGTATGGTTTATAAAGCTATTTGGATCCAAATTACATTTTTTCTAATTACTCCCATTTACATTGGTATAGTGGGATCATGTTCCACTATACCATTCAGCCATTTTTCACACCAATAGTAGTCCCCTCTTGAAATTATGTGTTGTACTTGTTTTAATTTATCACAATTTTATTATATCATGTTCTATTGTTTTAGGAAAGTTGTTAGTTATAATATTTAAATTATTGGTTTGAAAATGGCGATGTTATAGATTTGAAAATAATAAATGGGTTTCACTAAATTAATAAAAATATATATTTGGTTCTTGGATTATGAAAAAATATTCTTCTTAAATAAATGACTATATTATTTCAAATGGGTGGAACATAATTCAATAAATAATAAATTTGAGATTTTAGTAGTGCCTTGATATGAATTTAAGGATGTATGTTCGCTTTAAATTTTTTTTACATGGTTCTAATATTAAACCACCTATTTTAATGTTTAAGATATGGTTTATAATTGTTTGGGGAATAATGGAACTATTTTGGATTATGAAAAAGATGTTGATAAAGAAGTTATGGAATGTCAAATTGATTTTAAAGGAAATATCTAAGATAATAAATTATCCATATATATAATTTAGAATGCTTTTAGTTTTTTTAAAATTCAAAAATGTGACAAATATGGAAATTTATAATGTTCATTTTTTTAATATTTTTTTCTTTTTTTTAAGGGTTATATAATTTTAAAATGATTTGAAGTATAAATAAGGTTCTATAAAGGTGACTCATTTTATTTTGGGCATATGTCTTTTATTGTCTCTCATTATATTCTAAAAATTGTTTGAATGAACCGGGTGAGTGTTTTCCTTATATAATAAAATCCTCTAATTCTCTTAATGTGATAACCTTCTTGAATAGATAGGTTTTTATACCTTGGGGATATTTATATTTCATACATAGTAAGGAGAGTGGTTTTTAGATGTTTACTTGGAGATATTTTTAATTTGTAATTGCTTGATTGACCATGTCCTTTTGGATTCTCCTTTAATCCTCTTATAAGAATGGTTATTGCCTTAGAGATATGTTTTTCTTAGTGATCAATTATATTTTGAGAAGTCTATAAGATGGTTACCATGACATTGGACCTTGTTTTTAGGGTTTTAAAAAGTGGAAATATTGGGTGAGGTTATAGATTATAAGGATGGGTGTTACCATGACTGTAGGTTGTAAACTAGATCAGACCTTTATTATACAGATGGTTTTAATATGGTTTTTGTCTTTCTAGTATGATAAACCTAAATACCTCTTCTTCCAAATCATTTATGAGGTGAGAATGTATTTTAATATTTATTCATGTCTTATTAGATTTAAGTAATTTGATTTATTTTTCCCCCTTTTGTTTCATCCTGGTTTTTTTCATTAAGATTGTGTGTTTTCATTAGTTCTTCGAGATATTTGTGTCTTCTTATATTACATAGGAAATATTTTGTGGTGTCCTTTATGAATACTCCTTATATTTTAAGATTTTTTTGTTCTTTATTCATTGTGATGGGTTTAATTTTTTTAGTTTTGTTGAGTAAATTATTTCTATTGAAATACAATATCTTAATAAAATTAAGTATGGCCAAGAGAACATAATAGGTTAGACTTTAAAAAAAAGTATCTTTATGTGATGTTTTGGTTTGGAATTATCCCATTTTGATTTTTTTTCCTTTGTTCAAATTTTTAAATTTCATGGATTATTGAAATCATCTTCTTCGGGGCCAATTATGTGATTTTTGCTCAGCTACCACAACCTAATGAATAAATTTTAATTATTTATTGATAGTGTCACTCATAATTTCATTTCTATATTTCTTCATTTTTTTGACTTGTTCCTTGGGTGATAAATTTGATCCTTTTAGAATTGACCTTTTTCATTATATTGGCATCCCAGCATGTTTCAGGTCCCATATAGTGGGTTCTATGATGGAATTGGTAAATTTTGGAATATATCAGTAATAGGTTGAAGATTTCATTAACATTCTTTGGAGGTAATTTCGATATGTATTCATGTTCTTTAGAATATTTACAAAGTTTTTGGCATTGAATTTGGTATAATGGGAACCAAATAGTTTATCCAAAGGCTTTATATGGGAATAATGTATTATGGTGGGATGAATATTCACCATTTTCCGTATTTTATGAATTGTTGTTATTTAATTATCGAGTTATCTTTATTCTTATTCATTATGTTTTTCAATAACATGATTAGAATTTTAAAATATAGATTATTATAAATGGTTTATGGATAGTTCACAGTTAGTATAAATGTGTGCATTGAATAGGAGTGCATCTATAACAATGAAAAAGCTAAACCACATTACTAGAACATTGTTTCCCTACCTGTGCTCCCTAAAACTGTAAGGTGAATTGGAAAGTCCATTGGGTGGAACACAGTTGTTGGATTATTTGAACAACCATTCAGTGAAACCAATCATGTTGATCAACAATTTTAAAAAGCCATGTCTTCCAATAAATCCCATATCCTATTTTAATTAAAATCTACCCATAACTCATGCATCTCCATTACCCATTCAATGCAAAACCCAAAGGTTACCCCTCTTTTTAGGACTACCTCATCTCTCTCCCTCGTGTTTTTTATTTCAATTTGGTTTTTCTTATGTGAAATAATTAGGATAGGCTATAACCCCCACCATCTGCTTCTTTATTGTTTTTTCATATCCCTATAACATTTTTTCAAAGTTTTCTAAAAACTAGAGTGGTTATTAACTCATATTTCCTATGGATTTGGTTTTCTAGGGTCTGATATTTCTCCTTTGTGCCTTTTCCGACCTTCAATCAATCCATTGGTCTCTCTAAACTCAAAACTATTTGGTTTTATGCATATTTTTGGCCTTTTATTTTAGGGGCCTTATTAATTTGTGGTTTTAATCTCTTTTTTGTACATGTTTTTAGTAGTAAATATACCAAGAAGTGTTGGAATTGAAAATCATTTTTAATGTAATTTTTATTTGAATATAATGTAATTCAAGCCTATGTTCTTAATAAGTCATATGTTTAAGAATTTACATTGTTTTTTGGAAAATAATGGTAGATGGAGGTATGACTTTCAAGACTAAGGATGTATTTATGGGAAGATACTAGTAATCTTTTTCATGTTTGTATTCCTGAGTTTCCATCAGAATTTTGTCTTTGAGTCGTAATATTTGCAAGTTATTTAATTTTTTGGTTAGTTGGAGATGAAATGTTTAGTGAACAGGTGGAACCTGGTGAACTCAAAGGTCTTGGAAAATAATTTGGATCATGAGTATGTGGTCCATGGTGAATCCCAATATAGTTTGTGTAGGTGGCACATTAATCACCCATGCTTGCAACCAATGTTCACACTGAATCTTTTGTCCTCCTGAAATTATTCACTTGTATTATATTTCAATCTCATTTTGATTATTTCGTGATGTGATATTTTAGGTAATATGCATGTTTTTATTTTAAAAAGTCTTATATTAAAATGGTCATGTTTTTGGATTATAAAATAATAAATATGTTTTTTTTTACATTCAATTGCTAAATTCATCCTTTAGATTATTGATATATGGATTTTAAAAATAAATGAATTACTTAATTTAAATGGATAGAAATTTGAATTTAAAATCATTAATTAGTGTTTTAGTAATATATTTATATATATTTGTGGTTTTTAATGGTATTTTAAAATGTGAACATGGTTTTATGAATATATGACATGTGTTAAAGATGAGAAAAAGGATTTTAATTTTTTTATGAATAATGGTAATGTTTCAGATTTCAATAAAAATGTGGATAAAAAAGATGTGGGATTCCAAATTGTTTTTTAATGTGAGTTTTGATCTAACAAATTATCATTATATGTAACATCCCAGGTAAATAAAGAATAAATAATTTTCATATTTATTAATAGTTACGAATTAAATATTAATTTTATTTTAAAGGGGTTGCTATGTTCGATAGCGTACCCGATACGCAACGATGAGTTTTTTGAAACTTACGTAGCACAATAGTAATAAAATAATATTATTTTAAATGTTAGTTAACAAGTAGCCGTTGTATTGGCGGGAATGGATAGAATTAACTAAAATATGATTAGATATGTTTTTAAATGTTTTTACATTTACCCAATAAAAGATAAAGGCTTAAAATACGGAAAGAGTTCAATTTTAGGGCATATATACTCTAATTTTCACTAAAGGTTCACTTATCACATTTTAATGGTGAAACATCATTAAATATAGTTTTGATCACTCTTATACTTTATTTTGGACCAAATTTAACTCTTCTTTAGAATCGGGACATCAAAATTTACTTTGTGTAAATTTTTGGTACCTTTCTGATAAAGTTCAATTTTTTTATGAATAGTGTAATATGTTGTATTTTAATTCAAAACCTCTTTTTAATATAATTTATTTATATGATTAGATTATCTTTTGAATTGGTTTTAAAGTGAAATTAGAAAATATTTTTACCATTAAATCCAATAGTGGTCGTGGAATTAATTTTACTTTGAAATCGGACTTAAACTAGTGTCAATCTTTTGATACTTATTGTTTCACAAAAACACGCTATTTGTCATGATAGTGGGAATTAAATATTAAATTAATTAATTTGACTTATATGTTTTGAATTTTTTAAAATGGACTTCATTTTTGAATTTGGAATATCAAATATAGCTTAGGGTGAATTTTTGGTAATTTTCTGAAAAACTTCAATTTTTGATGAATAGTGAAACCACTAAGTGGTAATCAAGCAAACTGATTTTTCAGTTAAATGAAAGTTTACCACTAATGTGTATTGAATTTTGAAAATCCGACATACATGGTTGTCATTAAGAAGTAAAATGTGGTTCAATGAGATTAAAATAATTTTTTGGTGAATAGTAACTTTTTTTCATTAATCGCGATTAGAGGTAATTAGTGTAGTTTAAGGTAAAAATGGTATTATAAGAATGTGAAAACACCATGACACTTGTCCTACACCTATTGGGTGAGTCATGGCCGACCAAGACAAGCCATGGGCCAAATTGGGGACCCCATGGAGCCACCTTAGTTGGAAAATGACATTAATATATTTTTATTTAATGTTAAAGTGAAAATGACACTAACATAAATTGTTTTACTAAAATAATTTTTGAGTGGGGTTATACAAGTCCAAATTTTGATTATTAATATTCATTGGAAAGATAAAACTATTTCGTACATCATAGTATTTTTTTTATAATTTTTAGACATTAAATAAATTAAATTAATTATGACATCATGATGATGCAGCGATGACCTCATTATTTAACGATTTAAATAAAATGGAAAGATAATGTAAACTCCAAAGCGTACACTTGTCAAAAACCTATTGGATGAGTAGATTTCGAACCCTTATCTTCTTATCCTCGAATTATATAAGTGTTGGACCTCTAAAATCCAAAACTCATTTTATAATAAAGTGACTTTTCTTTACTTTCCAAGAGTGCCCCTCCTCTCCACTTATAAAAGGCCCCCACCTCTACCACCACATTCACACTTTCAAGCCATTTGGCTCGGCCAACCTCTGCCCAAATACTCTCCCAACTTCCCCCTCTTACTCCTAGAAGCCTCAATTTGGGCAGAACGCTTCCCAAGGAAGCCTTTGTCTCAAATCAAAAAGAGTTACCCGATTTTGAGGTAATGTCTTCTCTAATGTTGTTTTGTTTTATTTTTATTCTCCAACCCCCTAAAATCTTTTTATTCATTTCTTTTGTAACAACACCAGTATCCTCAATATACTATGATGTTTTTATAAGAAGTATTCGAGCTACACTTACACACACCTACATCTAATGGTTAAAGAACATACGGTTTCTGTGGATGGCGAATTTCTGCCTCACGAAACGATGATTGTTCAACACTCATATAACACCTTCAAAGGTGGCCATTAAGATGTAACTATTTTTATATATGATATATAATATGTTTATGTTTTACTTATTTTTCTGTATTTCTCATTTATGGCATACTTTATGATTTCCATTATGGGTAAAACGCGATAATTTCATTTTAGGAAGTGCGGACTACCGCCCCCTCAAAGTGATTTGAATCGTTAATACCATATGTGGGATGTTTAAAGGATGGAGTAAATGTTATTATACACTATATTATACTGGAATTATATTATACATTTATATAATTATGATTTCGTTCCATTAAATACGAAATAGAAATGAAAGTAGCGTTCATGCGTACGTACGGCTTACCGTCTCCATGAACGGTGCATTTCATTTCTTACCTCTAAATGTCATGTAATATTATGAATGAATGTATATACTGGATATATATGAGATATATGATATCTATATCATGAATATAATTCTGTATATAACGGATATTTCACCACATGAACAACTCATAATTATAAGAAGTCTATTTTTGACTCAAGTACCAAAGATCGACAAAACGACCGTTATTAACATAAATAATTACATAATGTTCATAACATTGTAATAAGTGATATAAAAGGGATAATGAACATGAAAAAGGTTCTTAATAAAGTAGATATTAACTCTAGTTTATTATTCAGGAGGTTAAAGAATGGTCGAATCAAGTCAGACACAAGGTAAGGGAACTTCTTAACCCAACTTCCAATCTTTGGGTTAATCTCCTACTTTCAAATTATATCATGATATTATTATGTCCTATCTTGTATTTTTACATTATTTATGTGTACTTATAGTGAATACACATTATAGATGTACTTTATTTAAAAAAATATATTTTTAAGGACTTCGTCTCAATCCCGTTTCATTGAGGCATATTTGGTTTTATACACAATTTTCTTTTATACGGTGTATAAACCCCTTTGACTTTTACATTTATTCAAAAGGAATCTTTTTTTTATACGAAGTGTTTTACTAAATGACAAAAGGGAATGTTTTTCTTTCCGTACATATGCGAAGACAACGACTTCTCCTCCACCGTGACCATTATTTGAGTTTCGGCTTCCTCTACTAGCCATCACTTTTTTTTAATGAAAAATAAATACAATGTTTTATATTTATTTTATTTTGGTATTGAAAATGGTTTTGAAAGTGTTTTTATATCAAAGTGTTGTATTGATATCTTGTGATTGAAATGTGGAAATGTTATGTTTCCTTTATGCATGTTTTATGGGATACGATTATGTTAGGGTTTATGATATGTTTAAACCTATTCATATGAGGAATGTATTGGACATAATAAGTGACGGGTGGAGCCCGCTATAGCTCCTCGATGCATCGGTAGGTCTCATGAGACAACTAGACGTGGAATTGGCCGAGGCCTTTCCCAATTTGATTTATGGTTTTGGCCGAGGACTTAATCATTTTAGACGTCTTGGCCGAGGCCTTGACAAAATGTTTCAGAATGTCTGGCATTATACATTCCCCCATTATGAAAGTGGTTATTGATATTGCATGTGATTATTCGACCAGTAGAATATCCATGTGAAGAAGTAAATGGAATTATCTCATTTTACTTTTTCCATATTATGTTGATGTTCATGTTTAAAAGGCTTTTGTTTTAGTTATACATTGCCTTAAATGTTTATGTTTATTTATGAAAGCTTCCGCAATATTGTTATCCTTACTGAGCATCTGAGCTCACCCCTTTCAATGTTTTAATATTTTCCAGGATGTGAAGAAGTATTTTATGAATGACCTGCAGGGATTGTGAGAAGAGGATATGAGTGGGGACTATGAAGAACATGTTATTGTAGTTTTTCACTTTATGATGTAATGTAACGTTTACGAATGTATCCAGTGTTTCCAAGGCTACTAAACTAATCGGTCTTTCGAGACTTGATCTTTTGTGATCATGCCAATGTTACAAAGTAACGCACCGACTCTAGGTAGCTAGGGTCGGGGCGTTACAGTTGGTATCAGAGGCAGTTTAGTACTAACCTTGGAAGCTAGATTTAGATAAACTCTGATTAAGAGCACATAGACCAAAGATAGACTTTGAGGATTAGTATAGATGAACTTCCTAGAATTTTGGTATTGTAGAGATGTTGTGAGTTTTCCGAGAAATAAATCCCTGTCTGGATACGAGTAGGTAGAGGCGGCTCTGGAAAAGATGTACCTAGGGGTAAAAACCGAAAACACCGCTTTGAGCTAGACTCGAACGGGAACTGGTGCACAACATCGGGCCTTGCTGCACTCTTGGTTACGACACTCCCGGGGGATATGCTTAGGATAATTCTCATTTTCTTTACAAACCACTATGAAGGGTTATGAGTATATACTTTACCAATGAAAACATTTCTTTTTATGATTATGGATTATATCCATAAATAGTTCAATTTATGTAAAGTTTTTTACAAATATGGAATTATGTATTTTAATTCATAAACTAATCTAGTTTATGCCACTGTTTAGAAATGGCGCCTAGTGGAAGGAATGGAAACCGTATCAATGCATGCACTCTGTGTAGTGATTTCCCTCCTTCTCAAGATAATTATTGTGGATCTGGAGATACAACTGGTGCTGATCAACTTATTACCATACTGGGACAACTCACTCAGGTTATGAATAATAACCTTACTCGTATGGAGCACCCTGATCCGCAACGTGGAGGATCAATGCTAGACCGTTTCATGAGGCAACAACCACCAACCTTCAATGGGAGTACAAATCCTATAGTAGCTGAGCAATGGATAAATTCCTTAGAGAAAATATTTCATGCCTTGGGGAGTAGTGAAAGGGAGAAGGTTGTCATGGCAGTTCACCGCCTCACTGGAGATGCCGATCAGTGGTGGTCGCTGATTCAAAACACAAAGGAAGATGATGACGTATCGAATATGTAATGGAGGGAGTTCAAAGAGCTTTTCTTAGAAAAATACTTTCCTCGTGACCATCGAGCAGATATGGAAAGGCAATTTCTGAGTCTGAGGCAGAAGGAGGATGAGAATGTCGCAAAGTATGAGGCTAACTTTACAAGGTTAGCGAGGCATGTTGCCGATTATATACGTAACCCATGGAGTAAGATTGATCGTTTCTTTGATGGGTTAAAACCATTTCCCCATCGAGCTTTAGTATCACAAACCTTCTCATCATACGAAGATATTGTCTCATGTGCTATCAAGACAGAAAAGGAATTCTATAAGTCTTATGACAACAAAGTAAAGCAAAAGAAGGAGAGAACGGTAGGACAAGAGACAGATAAAGGGAAAAAGGGAAAGAAGGATTTTCCATTATGTGATAATTGTGGGAAGAATCACCCTGGTACTTGCCTAAAAGGAATGGGAGTTTGTTATAAATGTGGAGAAAAGGGTCACCAGGCTCGTGATTGCAAGGGAAAGAAAGAGGCTATCAAAGTTGAATGCTATAATTATAGAGAAATGGGTCATTATGAAAATGAATGTCCTAAGCGTCAGGGAAACTTACCTCAGAAAAGGCCAAGAGATCAAGGACAATCTTATGTTGTTACTACAGTTGAAGCAGAATAACTAATGTATTAGTGCTTTTGGACTCATGGATTATATTTTGGTTATTATAATAATGTGATATATATATATAAGGATTGTACTGCAGTACTTGTTGACTTTAGTAAGGTTTTAATATGATGAAGGTAATTATATTTTTAGTATGTGACAATAAGAGAAACTTTACTTTGTTTGGGGAATCTGATAAAATGATTTTGGAATTAAGAGACCTTTTAGAGAAAGTCTGGACAGAGGTATTTTGGACAACTATAAAGGTTG
Source organism: Viscum album (assembly GCA_963277665.1). Taxonomy (NCBI): domain Eukaryota; kingdom Viridiplantae; phylum Streptophyta; class Magnoliopsida; order Santalales; family Viscaceae; genus Viscum; species Viscum album. The sequence goes on from OY728120.1 coordinate 497,566,410, forward strand.
GAGTGGATTAAGTTGATCTTTGGGTAGTATTGTTTAATGTTAAATCATTTATGAAGATTATTTTTGGAATAGTATAGTACTATATTTTTAGGAAAAGGACAACCTGTAGGGTGGGGCATAACCCGTCACATCGGACAAAGCTGCAGGAATCGAACCCACAATCATAGTGCGACAGGCCTTTATTTCCTACCACTAGCCTACAGGAAGTCCCTGGTTATTACAAAATAATTTTACTAATCTAAATGGTATGTGTTAACATTTGGAACCTTATACAATTAGGATAAGTATAATATTTTTGAGTTCTATTACCCTTTTGAGTGAAAGATGAGTTGAAGGTTGAAACACTAATTGTCAAGCATAAATATATATATACCTATCTCTTATTCAATGAATAATGTAATTCTTAATCTTTAGTAAAGGGATATTAAAACAAAAAAATGTTTTATCCTAATACCTTATGTCTTGTTGAACTGATGATATTTTAAATCAACATATATTGATGTCTTTGAGGCCCTCAATTTGACAGTTGATTGTGATTGATGACCTCAATCACTCCCTACAAATATTTACGTTTTTCCTCTAATTATATGTCTTTAATTGCCACCAATGTTCTCCTAATCGAGATCATAATTGGGTGGTGACTTTTTCATTTCCCTTTCCCTCTTATTAAGACTAAATTCTATTAACCTTATTTCCGATGTGGGTTTTCCACAAAGGTATTTTCTATTTTCAGCCTTTTATTTTCCAAGAAAAATTTCAAATTGCGAGGACACAATTTATTGAAGGAGGGGAGAATGTAACATCCCAGTTAAATAATGAATAAAGAATTTTCATATTTATTAATAGTTACGAATTAAATATTAATTTTATTTTAAAGGGGTTGCTATGTTCGATAGCGTACCCGATACGCAACGATGAGTTTCTTTGAAACTTACGTAGCACACTAGTAATAAAATAATATTATTTTAAATGTTAGTTAACAAGTAGCCGTTTTATTGGAGGGAATGGATAGAATTAACTAAAATATGATTAGATATGTTTTTAAATGTTTTTACATTTACCCAATAAAAGATAAAGGCTTAAAATACGGAAAGAGTTCAATTTTAGGGCATATATACTCTAATTTTCACTAAAGGTTCACTTATCACATTTTAATGGTGAACCATCATTAAATATAGTTTTGATCAATCTTATACTTTATTTTCGACCAAATATAACTCTTCTTTAGAATCGGGGCATCAAAATTTACTTTGTGTAAATTTTTGGTACCTTTCTGATAAAGTTCAATTTTTTTATGAATAGTGTAATATGTTGTATTTTAATTCAAAACCTATTTTTAATATAATTTATTTATATGATTAGATTATCTTTTGAATTTGTTTTAAAGTGAAATTAGAAAATATTTTTACCATTAAATACAATAGTGGTCGTTGGAATTAATTTTACTTTGAAATCGGACTTAAACTAGTGTCAATCTTTTGATACTTATTGTTTCACAAAGACACGCTATTTGTCATGACAGCGGGAATTAATTATTAAATTAATTAATTTGACTTATATGTTTTGAATTTTTTAAAATGGACTTCATTTTTGAATTCAGAATATCAAATATAGCTTAGGTTGAATTTTTGGTAATTTTCTGAAAAACTTCAATTTTTGATGAATAGTGAAACCACTAAGTGGTAATCAAGCAAACTGATTTTTCAGTTAAATGAAAGTTTACCACTAATGTGTATTGAATTTTGAAAATCCGACATACATGGTTGTCATTAAGAAGTAAAATGTGGTTCAATGAGATTAAAATAATTTTTTGGTGAATAGTAATTTTTTTTCATTAATCGTGATTAGAGGTAATTAGTGTAGTTTAAGGTAAAAATGGTATTATAAGAATGTGAAAACACCATGAAACTTGTCCTACACCTATTGGGTGAGTCATGGCCGACCAATACAAGCCATGGGCCAAATTGGGGACCCCATGGATCCACTTTAGTTGGAAAATGACATTAATATATTTTTATTTAATGTTAAAGTGAAAATGACACTAACATAAAGTGTTTTACTAAAATAATTTTTGAGTGGGGTTATACAAGTCCAAATTTTGATTATAAATAGTCATTGGAAAGCTAAAACGATTTCCTACATCATAGTATTTTTTTATAATTTTTAGACATTAAATAAATTAAATTAATTATGACATCATGATGATGCAGCGATGACCTCATTATTTAACGATTTAAATAAAATGGAAAGATAATGTAAAATCCAAAGCGTACACTTGTCAAAAACCTATTGGATGAGTAGATTTCGAACCCTTATCATCTTATCCTCGAATTATATAAGTTTGGGACCTCTAAAATCCGAAACGCATTTTATAATAAAGTGACTTTTCTTTACTTTCCAATAGTGCCCCTCCTCTCCACTTATAAAAGGCCCCAACCTCTACCACCACATTCACACTTTCAAGCCATTTGGCTCGGACAACCTCTGCCCAAATACTCTCCCAACTTCCCCCTATTACTCCTAGAAGCCTCACTTTGGGCAGAACTCTTCCCAAGGAAGCCTTTGTCTCAAATCAAAAAGAGTTACCCGATTTTGAGGTAATGTCTTCTCTAATGTTGTTTTGTTTTATTTTTATTCTCCAACCCCCTAAACTCTTTTTATTCATTTCTTTTGTAACAACACCAGTATACTAAATATACTAGGATGTTTTTATAAGAAAGATTCGAGCTACACTTACACACACCTACATCTAATGGTTAAAGAACATACGGTTTCTGTGGATGGCGAATTTCTGCCTCACGAAACGATGATTGTTCAACACTCATATAACACCTTCAAAGGTGGCCATTAAGATGTCACTATTTTTATATATGATATATAATATGTTTATGTTTTACTTATGCTTCTGTATTTCTCATTTATGGCATACTTTATGATTTCCATTATGGGTAAAACGCGATAATTTCATTTTAGGAAGTGCGGACTACCGCCCCCTCAAAGTGATTTGAATCGTTAATACCATATGTGGGATGTGTAAAGGATGGAGTAAATGGTATTATACACTATATTATACTGGAATTATATTATACATTTATATCATTATGATTTCGTTCCATTAAATACGAAATAGAAATGAAAGTAGCGTTCATGCGTACGTACGGCTTACCGTCTCCATGAATGGTGCATTTCATTTCTTACCTCTAAATGTCATGTAATATTATGAATGAATGTATATACTGGATATATATGAGATATATGATATCTATATCATGAATATAATTCTGGATATAACGGATATTTCACCACATGAACAACTCGTAATTATAAGAAGTCTATTTTTGACTCAAGTACCAAAGATCGACAAAACGACCGTTATTAACTTAAATAATTACATAATGTTCATAACATTGTAATAAGTGATATAAAAGGGATAATGAACTTGAAAAAGGTTCTTAATAAAGTAGATATTAACTCTAGTTTATTATTCAGGAGGTTAAAGAACGGTCGAATCAAGTCAGACACAAGGTAAGGGAACTTCTTAACCCAACTTCCATTCTTTGGGTTAATATCCTACTTTCAAATTATGTCATGATATTATTATGTCCTATCTTGTATTTTTACATTATTTATGTGTACTTATAGTGAATACACATTATAGATGTACTTTATTTAAAAAAATTATCTTTTTAAGGACTTCAACTCAATCCCCTTTCATTGAGGCATATTTGGTTTTATACACAATTTTCTTTTATACTGTGTATAAACCCCTTTGACTTTTATGTTTATTCAAAAGGAATATTTTTTTATACAAAGAGTTTTACTAAATGACAAAAGGGAATGTTTTTCTTTACGTACATATGCGGCGACAACAACTTCTCCTCCGCCGTGACCATTATTTGAGTTTCGGCTTCCTCTACAAGCCATCACTTTTTTTAATGAAAAATAAATACAATGTTTTATCTTTCATTTATTTTGGTATTGAAAATGGTTTTGAAAGCGTTTTTATATCAATGTGTTTTATTGATATCTTGTGATTGAAATTTGGAAATGTTATGTTTCCTTTATGCATGTTTTATGTGATACGATTATGTTATGGTTTATGATATGTTTAAACCTATTCATATGAGGAATGTATTGGACTTAATAAGTGACGGGTGGAGCCCGCTATAGCTCCTTGATGAATCGGTAGGTCTCATGAGACAACTAGACGTGGAATTGTCCGAGGCCCTTTCCCAATTTGATTTATGGTTTTGGCCGAGGCCTTAATCATTTTAGACGTCTTGGCCGAGGCCTTGACAAAATGTTTCAGAATGTCTGGCATTATACATTCCCTCATTATGAAAGTGGTTATTGATATTGCATGTGATTATTCGACCAGTAGAATATCCATGTGAAGAAGTAAATGGAATTATCTCATTCTACTTTTTCCATATTATGTTGATGTTCATGTTTAAAAGTCTTTTGTTTTAGTTATACATTGACTTAAATGTTTATGTTTATTTATGAAAGCTTCCGCAATATTTTTATCCTTACTGAGCATCTGAGCTCACCCCTTTCAATGTTTTAATATTTTCCAGGATGTGAAGAAGTATTTTATGAATGACCTGCAGGGATTGTGAGAAGAGGATATGAGTGTGGACTATGAAGAACATGTTATTGTAGTTTTTCACTTTATGATGTAATGTAACGTTTACGAATGTGTCTAGTGTTTCCAAGGCTACTAAACTAATCGGTGTTTCGAGACTTGATCTTTTTTGATCATGCCAATGTTACGAAGTAACGTACCGACTCTGGGTAGCTGGGGTCGGGGCGTTACATTATATATAAATATAAAATTCAAATAGCATTTGGATAATTCACATGTGTTTATAATATTGAATATTATAAATTTATAATCATTTTTTAGAATTATGTTTTCTCAATTTCAAATATGGATGTGTAATATTAAAATGATTGAAATGGGAAATAGTGTTTTATAAGCATATCAATTTAGTGAGTTATATGTTAGGTTTATGTTTTATTTCTTCACATTATACCCCAAAATGGTTGGGATGAATTGTGTAATTATTTCTATAAAGGATTATTTCTTCTCATTGTATTATTGTTATCCCATTCTAAATTTTTAAATTATGAAATTTATCAGTGTTGTTGAACATTTTTATTCTAAAAAATTTTAATGGTTAAAACTTCATAGGAATCATGGGTTCTTAGGGAGGAGAACTTATTTTTGGATGAGTAACCTTTTACTAGTGATTTTTTGTGAAGTAAAAGTGAATCACATTCCAATATCCAGTGGTGTGATATAATTTACACAAATTAATAGTTTACCCAGTCAATCAAATAATTTCTAGGTTTCCCATAGCCTTTGAGATCCATATGGTTTCATCTCATGATGAGAATTTCAGTTTATTTTCAACTAGTTCATATTCATTATTACCTTACACTTCCTGTGAATATAGTTTTTATATTATTAATTGAACCTCACTTTCATTACATTAAATATATAATTTGAATTTTTTTGAAAATTTGATTTATAATTTGATTTAAATGGAAGGTTTATTAAAGGCTATTTATTCCAGGATACATAAAAATGATATAATTTCATTTAATGGATAGGAAAATGAAATATTTTTAAATGTTTAACAAAATTTTTGTTGGGTTTTATTGAAAATTAAATATACCATGTATTTTAAAAATATATTTTGAAATTATAATAATATTAGTCAACAATTTAATTCAATTGATTGGGGTGTGTATGATTTTTGTGTAAACCTCGCTAATTTAGCATACCTATCATCAGTTTTATATTTTGTTCCCTACATATATTTTCCTTCCTATGGGGCAGTGTGGTTCTATTTAATTGATGGTGAGGTTTAAATTCAAAATATTGTATGTTATTGTATTAATTTATATTATTTTCATTTTCCATTATCAAATTATCCTCATAGTAAGTTTAAAAATTTGAATGTATGTTGGGTATATATATCTCTGGGGGGTCCCTATGGGAGATATTTCATGTTACCGTTTTCGTTGTAGTGGTGGGAGACTGGGGAAGAAGAAGTATTATCTCGGTTGTTTGTCGTGTGGGATTAATTTTTTTAAAATATTTTCATATAAAAATTATTATATCTTTTGGCATGGATGACTAATATATATACAAGTCTGGTTGAAATTATATTTATTATATTATTTTCATTTTCCCAAATTTTTTTATGATAAATCATTCACACTCTCTAAAATTGATTCCTATAATTCTTAACATCACATAAGGTAACCATGAAAATTCAACAGGAATGTTGCAGGCCAGTTCGAGTGTAAAAAAGATGGACCAATTAGGTTAGTTTGAGAGACAAAAAGTGAATTCAAAGAGAATGTACTAAATTTTTAATCTTTCATTGATAACAGTACACACAACTTATTCATTTGTTTTTTCATTGACCATATACCAAAAAACATTATTCAAAATTTCCATCTATATTGGCATAATGATTTGAGTTATCTATGGTGATGTTTATATTACTATTCACAAGGTATGTCACGGGAATTATATTTACAAAAAAACGGTTGGGGGATTTAATATCCTCTAGGTTTTTATTGAATGAAAAATCAACCTTCTCCATTTTGGATGATTTCATTAGTTTAGGGGAACTATGAACCATTACATTCACCCCTCAATTTTTCCCCTAAATAACAATCTACATATGTCTCTAGTATCTCTTAAAAAATAAATTCCCAATTAGGTGTATATTTCAAATTGTGGAAGAAATTGTTCAGGATATACATTCAGAGAATCCTCAACCTTTTGAAGACCTAATCATATAGAGAGGAAGGGATAATAATTCCCTTGATGTTTTTGGATGGTTATTCCAATATCACATGTTGGAACCACAATGTATTTTATATTCCAAATGGTGGTAGTAGTTGTAAAATTTCCCCCAATATTATAGGATGGTGGTGAATCGATAATTATATTGACGCATCATCTATTAGTCCCCCTATGATTTATATTCATTAGACTGATCATGAACTAGATGTTCTTCATGTTTGAGGAATGAAAATTTCACCACCATGTGTTTTCCTTCAATTTTGGTATTTTTTTCATTTCTCATATGTGATGTGTTATCAATATTCATTGCAAATTGATGAAATATCATTTTGATTAACCATTCCATCCCAACACACATTTTCTAGGATTTAGGACATAGAAAATTTTTATTGACATAACAAATATATTTTTCAGACACTAGGAATGATACATTATGTAACACCATAATAATTTATATGCATTCCATTTTTATTACATTTTATTATTTTATATATTATATTGGACACAACCCCATGTAAAAAATACCATGTTATATTATGGGATATATATTCTAATTGTTTTTTGATGTGTATGAATTGTATTAACCAAATAATGACTTATATATATATATATAAATGTTTTATTTAATTAAAATACATTGATTAAGTCTGATGAATTAATCATTAAATTTGAATAAAATCATTACCTTACCAAAATACCAATTTTTATAACATTTAGTTTTCTTGGTGTTCTAAATTATTATATAAAAATATATATTAGTAATAAATAAATTAAATTTTAATGAAATATATTCATAATTTATGAATAATCATTCATAAAATAGTGAAATAAGGGTTAGAGATGAAGAAAAAATAATTTGACGAAAACCAATTAATTTTCCCAAAAAGAGTTTTTATGTGTGCAATTTCCTTATAAAATATTATAATAAATACATATTTATTTATAGGAAATTATAATTAAATATTTACCTTATATATTCAGTTCAATATTTTAACATTCATATAATAGTTTTGACAACGTAATGAATCTATGTAAGTCTATTTTTAATTTTTAAAAATAATTTCTTTTAAAATGGATTTCGTTAAAATTTGTGATATTATTTTGAATTTAGTTTTTCACAATTATTGAAATTGTATTTGATAAAATGGATTATATTATTTTAATTGTCCTATCACAATATGGTAGTGAGGATGCTTCCATTTTTTAACAATGAATAGTAAAAACATTAATTTTTTAACCAAATATTGGGTACAAATTGGTTAACGAAGGTGAATAAGCTAAGGGATAAGAGTAAAAATACAACATAAATGTATTTAAGAAATATTTTATGAATATATTTATAACATTTATTATCAAATATTATATTTATAGTCTATTTGGGGATAATTACAAAAAAATGAAATTATGATAATCAAATATTTTATATAATTCCATGTTCGTACCACCCCTCACTTATAAATGATCATGTCATCCACTACTTTATTAATAAATGTTGATCGTTATAGATTAGAGAAAACCAATTCAAAAATATTAAAAGATTTCACCCCTTGAAACATGATTTTCTTTTCTTCCTCTAAACCCATATTATGATGGATTATTGAGTTAACACGAGGTGGACTCTCCAAAACATTGGTAATCATATTACCTAACTCTTTTAAATTGTTTTTATTAATATACTTATTTATAATATGTTTTATCTATACTAACATAATTAATTCATTATTATCAACACAGAAAGATATTACAATTATTTTTTTAAATTCCGTCCAACTTCTTACAATTAAATTGAATATAAATGTATTGTCGATGCGTACATGTGGAGTGACACCTCCAAATGGGGGGTATGATTAGTTTTCTATCATCACCACACATTAATGTATATAATGATGGGTTTAAATAATTTATAACAACTATATGATATAATAAAATTTAATTAATAATAAAATATTATTTATCATTATTTTATTCTTTTAATTTGGAAAATAAAACTTTGTACTTGCACATGTACGGACTACCGTCTCCATGATCAGTGTAATATATTATTCTATCTCTACATTTTACTGAATGTTATTAATATGTATATTAAAAATTGATAACAAATTTTATCAAGAGAAAAGTTATGGAGATTTTGTATCCTAGATCAATATATGGGTACTATGACTACAAAATTAAAATATATAAGAAAAAGTATGTAGTTAACACCTAAAAAGATGATGAAAATGATATATTATTAATGAATGATAGTTAATATGTAAACATTAAAATAGGTATTTAATTATAAGTATGAATATTATTTTTCATAGAAATGTATTAAATAAAAAATTATTATAAATGGGGATAAATTTACATATATAAAAAATTGGACAGAAGGTAAGAGTTTAATGATACAATGTACCTTTTTATGGGACCTTTTTATGATTAAATTTTAAATGACGAAATTAAAGGATCTATCTCATAAAAAATTATTTATTGTATTCGAATATTTTATTTTATATATATTGAAATTTTTTCTTAAATTTTCTTCATGATGAGTACTCAAATGTCCAAGTAGATGTTTTTAATGAAAAATAATTTCCTTTTTCAATTCAGTTAGAAATATTTTTCATTAATTTTCCTATTTTATCTAAAATGATTTAATTATTGAATATACTATTCTAAAATAAGTGGCAATAAAAATTTATATTCATGTTTAAATTTATAAAAAGTTTAAAAGGAATCTTCTAGTCATTTTACAGATAAGGTTACAAACGATTGAAAAAACATTATTTTACCCTTTACTGAACGAATATATTTTCCCACTCTCATGAATATTATTTCCCTTAACGAATACTCTCTACATGGATGTGGTCAAACGGTACGTTATATTGTCATTATCTATATGTTTTATTATTAAAATGAAGAAATATTGATGAAAACCATTTCATATTGTGTTGGTTAATCTCTGAGAAAATAATAAATTATTTCTTGATGTTATGGTATTACTATGACTGGATTATGAATATGTAATGGGGGGATCTAATATAGTGTTCCAATAAATTGGGAAATAATTAATATTTTTTGAGATTAAAGGGTACATGTGTGATTAGCCAAATCCTAAAAGAGAATAAATAGGTTGTAATCCCAAGTCTGAAGTACGTAGATGTTGTTTTTGGGAAATCCCAAAATATCCGGATTTCAATAGGGGTTAAGCATTATATAAAATTTCCATGATAATGATTATTCCACATATTTAGTAACACTCTGAATGGTTTGTTTTTAAGCTTATTATATGACCTTAAATAATAAGATCATTTATTATTCAATAAATAATGTCATATGATATACTAAAGACTTATGTATTGAATATGATCTATTAATAGATGGGCATGATTTTAAATTGTTAAAGCTTATTTTATCATACCATTGTAATTCTATTATGCATACATAAGATCATTGACTGATATCATGTTTAACCTTACCAGACATCTGATCATACCCTTTCTTATATTCACATTACAGATATTTTGAAGTATAGTTTTAAGTAGAATATGACTATGAATTGTACCATGTGATAAATTTATCGATGATATTGAATAAATTTCATTAAATATGACTATAATTTCACTAGTTTTCAATGAAACTAATTATTTTTGTTTCCATAAAGTTTATATTTATGAGATATATTGAATATTTATCTAAAATTGTGTAATATTTGAAAATGTAATGATTTTAAAACCTCAATTAGAATCATAGTAGTGTCTAGTTATTTTCATATAATAGGACTATAGTAAATTGTTGAAATCCATATGTTTGATTCAAATTTAAGTATAAAAACATTAAGGTTTCAAACATTATATATTTTTTATTTTTTATTTAAAATTAATCCCTATAAGGATTTTTTAAATTTGATTTTGTAGTGGTATCGATGCACCATGGATTAACAACTCTTAATTGAGAATATTGATAATTAACATGATCATTACCGGTGCATAAATAATGTTCCTATGAATGATCACCTGGATGGAATCTCTCAAGGGATATTATTGGGTTAATTCCTATATTATTTATAAACCATAATGAATAATGAGAGGATAGAATATATAACAACCTATGATAATCCATAGATATATGATATGAACATAAATTGTTATTATTTGAAAGGAATGTGACATTATATAGATATCCTATGAGTTATTTTTCATAATTACATGATTAATAATTTTGATTAATCATTCTTAGCCACTACTATTTGGTTTTATTTAATGTTTGTAACTATGACAAATCAGGTAAATACTAAATGTGAAAGAAAATATAATGATTATCATAATGAGAGAAATTTTTGTATCTTTGTTGAAAAAAATATTATTGTTATGTGTAAATAAATTTCTTAATACATTAATAATTCTAATCATCAAAATGAGAAAATTACTGAAAATTACTATTGAGTCCTTCATGTGAAAAAATCCACCTTATTTTAGTGGGTCCGTTGATCCACTAATTTATTAGAGATGGATCAGGGAAACAAAAAACCTATTATCTATTCTCTAGTAATCATTCAATGCAAAAAAATTCTTAGGTTTTTATCATTTTGAATTTATGCAAATAAATTTTGGAATATAATCAAGAATATTATGTAATGGGATGAAATTTACTCCATAGAGTGGAAAGAGTTTAATAGATTATTTATCAGTAAATAATATTCCTGTATTATTTGTATGAAAATGGAGAATGGATTTGTTGAGATAAATAAAAAGGGATAATTAATACATTTATTCCTATGATTGAAATTTATGAGTACTTTTGATGTACACATATGGTATTATCATTGAACCAAATAGTTAGATTGATTAATTCTTTTGTTACCTCAAATAAATCCCTTGAAAGACATTAAACATATGATAATTTTGTGGCTATGAAGAAATAATTCTATGTTATATCGAGGTATAAATTGAGATAAGAGTTTCCTATAAATCTCATTGATTTCATATGAAGAGATATATTGAATTTAAATGGAATTATAATAATATAAACCATGTAGGGAAGAAGATGAGTCTTAATTTATCCCATATGCGTGTAATCAAACATAAGGTAAATTCCATTAACGGTAGTAGTAAACAATTTATGTGTGGAAAAAATATTATTAGTAATATTAATGATAAATTGATGGTAATATGTTATCTAATGATGTGAATGTAGAGAAATATCAACAGAAGACAACACCCACACTCTAAATTTTCAAATACAGGGAGAATGTAAAATATGATTACTAGTTCTCAAATCTAGGTTTAATGAAGATTTTCATTGTATGAAAACGTTTATTACCATATTCAAAGAGAAATTTCATGTGATCACCATTACTGATGTGGGTTATTTGAGTGATGCGGTAGAAGGTAAAATTACCATCTTGTCTAGAACTTCTATTTTCGAATTTTATTCTTGTTCTACCAACTAATTTTTGGATGATGAAATTTATAAGGGTATCACATTTCCATATAAATATTTAGATATTGAATTATTATTGTAAATTAATGATGGTTCAAAGATCACATAAATAATTTTTTATTCATCTTAGATTTATGTTTGGGGAATTTTCATATTTATTAACTTTTTATTCTCACTCTAGTTGACTTTTATGGGATTTTGGACATGGAAAGGACATACAAGTATATATATAACATATCAATTTATAATGAAGTGAAGTCACATTTCCAATTACAAATGATCTCGTGATTCCTTATTAGTGTGAATATATAATATCCCAATAAAAATTACTTCCACTTTATGGGTTTAGATTCCAATTCATATAGGATATTTAACACGGATGTTTAGTGATAAAATATAAATTAATGATATAAATATAATATGGGAGTTAGTTGATTGATTTTATGAATATTTTCATATTCTCCCTTTGAATCGTAATTTTCTTTTTCCAATATAACTCTTACATGGTGATACACGTATTTCAAATACTCCATATAGAATGGCCCCGAATTACTTTAAGGAAATGAAGAAGAAACTACAGGAGAATGTAGACAATAGATTCATCTGGCATACACACTACTAGAATATTTACTGATATCCAAGGTTCAAAACCATTGTTATAGAAAAAACCATGGGTATAGGCTGTACCCATGGTTCAATAAAACATGGTTTTCCATGTCCTCAAGATTGATCTATACCCATGGTTTGACCAAAATGTGGGTATTGGACCCCAATACCCACAGTTCATAATCCATTGGTTCAAGAAATCTCAATAGTTGTATATATTCCCACGGTTTCATGAAACCATTGGTATTATTCATTAAAAACAATCCTCTTCTTGGATTTCATCCCAACACCATCCGCCTACACTCTAATGACATTACCACTATCATAAAACATGTTCTTTTTTATTATATTCAAAAAACAATAAGTATATATTCATAAATCTATTCATATTTAGTTATTATTATTAATATAGAAAAATAATGTCCCATCTAATTCCCATTGTTTGATCAAACTATGGGTATATGTTCTTATTTAAAGAAATACATAATTGTAATTTGATCCCAACACCTTCCTCCAACTATCCAATGACTGTACCACTGTACTCCAACATATTATTAGTTCTTGTAATAAAAAATATCAATATATATAAATGTTATTTTTTTATTGTAATAATTTTTATTATGAAAAAATAATGGGCTGAACTATACCCTTAGTTTGGTTAAGCCGTGGGTATTGGGTTTACCAAGGTATTCTCACAATATTTTCTTCCGTTTAACATATTCACAAGTTTTACAAAAACCATGGGTATAGGGGTGATCTGTACCCACAATATTTGGAGAATTATGGTCATAAGTCCTTCGCCTATTTTTTTAACGAAACCTAATACCATTATATCAAAAACAATTGGTGTAGGTGTGACTAATACCCATAGTCTCTGGGGAACTACATGTGTAGGTCCTTCTAAAAAAATTTCACCATGAAACATATTTCAGAGGTGTACAAAAACAATGGGTATAGGGGTGACCTATATGCATAGTTTTTTTGAGAACCGTGGGAATTTCACTGTTTTCCAGTATTGATAACTTCATATTTGGGAACAATATTTCTTTTAATTAAAATGAATTATTGACAAATTTGAATATGTATTGATTATCGTCAGCATAGAAATTTTATCATAATGAAAATTATAATTTCACTATATTATTGAATTTTTTATCAACTAATTGGTGCTCGATGTAACACCGTAATTTTTTTAATAAATATTTCTCTTTAAATAAATTTAATTCTTAAATATCTTTCATTGCATGCAACTGGGAGAATAATCAAATTGCACGACACTATAAAATGACTGTTATAACCGATCTATTAATTTTTTTTAATAAATATGAATAAATTATTTTTTAAATTAAAATAAATGTTTAAATAAATTATAATTTTTGGTATATTTCTTAGAAAATAATCATATAAATTTTAATAGAATCTCTTTATTCTTCCAAAATATGTATTTTTCCTCAGAAATGAGTTTATTATATTATTAGGAGTGAATATTATTTCTTATAAGGTCTGCATAATGGATTTGAAAAAAAAGTCATAATGCCATTATTATGGTAAATTTTGTTTTCTTGAAATCATTTATTTTGTAATGAATAATAAAAATAATGATTTTTTTAAAAAAATCTATTTTGTAAAAAATTTACATGGTTATATTATGTTTTCATTTAGTTATAAATTTATAATAGTTCATTTAAATTTAAAATAATTAAAATATGTGGTTTAAAATGAATTTTATCGAAAAATTTATTATAATTACATTTTAGTATTTAGTGGGGAATTTTTTCCACAAAAATAATTTTTCTCTGAAATTGTAATGGTTTAGTTTTTAATTAAATTCAAAAACATATATATGTTTTGAATTTTGAAAAATATATTCCTAATTTATTTTTATAAGGTATAAAATTTGTGAATACTTTTTTTCCATTATTAATAGAATCCTAGGAAAGTTTGTGAACATGGTAAAGTGTAAATTGGGTAATTTAAATTAAAAATAAAATGATAAATACTATAAAATAACTATAACGCATGACAAAATTTTATTGCACAAATAAAATTCCATTATTCACACATAGGGATCTAAATTATGTTGGTTAATGGACACTTGAACATGAAAAGGACTTATATAATATGTAAATCAATGAAAGTAACAAAATGTAACTTTCTTTGACTTAAATATCCCTAATGTAGCCACATGAGAAAAATATGTTAAATTAACAAATATAAATGTACATTTTAACATTAAAAACATATTTTCTTTATAAAAATGTAATTTAGGATTTATGGACCACATAGATGTGATTCTGATATTTATAATATTTTATCAAATAAAAATTTAAAGATTCCACATTAATGTTTTAAATACGATATTTTTTAAATATAGGGATACCCAAAAGATATATTATAATATAAATATTCTTATGAATCCTAGAAGTGTTATATTTATAATTGTTTTATATTTTTTATTTTTAGTGAGGAAATATTTATATTAAATAATTAAACAACTCTAATGTAGAAATTATTTTTTGAAGGGATATAAACATAAATGATAATGAAAATAATTAAATAAATGAAAATTTTGATAATTAGTTTGATAAAATAATTTTTTATGTTAACTTGTTATCTAAAAGATATAATAAAATATTTGATTCAAAGTTTACATGTCATGTTGATATTTTTTAAAGTCCAAAAATGAATAGTCTCAAAACTCACATTAATGATATTTTATCAAAATAATATTTTATTAATTTATATAAAAGAAATAAAATATATTTAAAAATAAAAATTACTTATAATATTTTCTAAAATGTTATAAATTATTCATTTATTGTCTAATTTACAAAACATAAGTACAAATTTTAATATTTTAATTTTGAAAATTGTATTACCTTAGTTAAAATTAAAATAGGTTAACAAAGGGTTAATAAAAAATATATGGTTTAAATAAAAACTAAAACATATCTAAAATATATTTTTTGATGATATTATAAACTTATAAAGTCTTATATTTTTATTCATTTCCAATTGGAATTATTTTTATTGAAAAATTTATTAATTATAAATTATTAATAATGTAAATTCAAAAACTTCCCCTCACATCCATATTAATAGGGAACCTCCTCCCTTACTTCATCACATCATATTGAGCCTTTATTATCGACATACTCTATAAAATATTGTTCTCAAATTTTTTATACATATTCTAGAGGTTTTGGTATTATCAAAAAATCAACTTCATTGTCCCTAAGAGGTGATCTAAAGGATGTTCTCCAAATAAGAGGTAATCATCTTTACCGACGCATTAATGATTAAGTCTTATTCTACTTGTTATTAATCCATTGATTCCATTATAATGTAAAAAATACCAATATATAATATATTATATGATGTTATTATGATTATTAAACAAATATATTATGTCTTTTATACATCATTAAAAAACCCAGGCATTGTGTGTGCGTACATATGGCTTATCATCCCCACACTGTGTTGTAATCTATTTTTCATCGCCACTTTATTTGGATGGGTATATAGATAGAAATAACATCTATAAATAAATATATATATAACAATTACAACGTGATATTTATTATGGATAACAATAAACACCTTACACTTCCTAAATATTGATGTAATTATACCATCACTCGTGTAAACATAAGACATAAAATCTCCATGATGCTATGCTATTCAATTTCGAGATTGTTTATTTGTTAGTATGCATTAAAGAATATTTATCTTCCATTTACTTTTTTTCTAAAAATTTATATATATTTTCTATATTCTTATTCAATTTTTTAATATATTTTTACCCTTATGTGAATTTTTACTAAATGTGTTGAAAAAAATATTTTTATTATTTTCCAAACGAGTTAGTTTGTGAATTTTCCTAAAAAAAGTACAGGAGGATTGTTTTTTCAATATATGGAATGAACATATATATACTCTATCATGACTTCATAATTCCTTTAATCTTCCCTTAAAATCATACAAATGTATTTTTATAGAAAATTGTTTCATTAAATGTTATGGGTCATTTTATGAAAATAAAATGTTTTAAAATAAAAAAAATGATATTTTACTCTTGAATTATTTTAATGTGATTACAGCGTCCTAAAAACCTTGAAAATTGAAGTAAATACCCCCATAGCACTTTGAATAAGGAATCTAACAGTCCAATAGGTCCAACAAGGAAAATGGATGCAAATTGAATTTAAAATATGGTAATAAACAAGACGAAATAAAAAATTTCAGGAGCTTCATGTGATCTACATACCATCAGTCAGAAGGGTTCATGATGCTCATGAACCGTGAACCACAGATACGTGTAAATACCCGTGAGGCACTAGCTCACAGAGAGATGGCTACCAACCCTGGAAGACCTGAACCATGTAATAGGAGATATCGAGTGCGGGGATTCCGTCTATATACCATCCCATGAACTCAGTAGTTCTCGAATGAAGAATGATTATAGGGAACCGCAAACCACAAACCGCAATCCCCAACCTTTGCAAAACCCGAAGGAGCGAGTCTTAAAGGGGTTCACATATGACTTCATGGGATTCAATAAATGGGACTGAATACCCATAGTTATTATTTATTTAGTTCTCTATAAATGTAGAACATTAGTAATTGAGAATAAGGTTAATAAAGAAAGCATGGAGGACACCCTAGAGGTAGGAAGAAAAAATTCTGAGTAGATTCCAACTTTGTTTTGGAATTATCGATGAAGTGAAAACCATGAATCACATTTCAGTAGCTTAAACCAACTACAAACCACAAAAATAAATAACTTAATTATAATGGGTTAACTACGAACCTAATTTATGTCACCGCGAACCATAAATTCCTCATAGATGAACTCCTTGTGAACCATAGGATCTAGGAACCTCCTTCAACATGACACTCCTCATAATGTATTTCTATGTGGATCGATCGATATGCCACATATTGCATTAGTATGATGATTTAACACAAAGCAGCATGGAAAACCACATCCAGGACTATGTACCACTTTGGTATGCAGTGGTCCCTACCCAATCCCATGTACTGCTTCGATACATAAGCAACCCCTATACCTGCATACCACTATGGTATGCGTAGCTCCCTCCACCACCGCTTGAGAAAACATAACATGTAATGGGATGTCATTTGGTGACTTTCCATTTGGCTACAATCTCACCCCTCGAGTACCATCCAGTCCTCCATAGCTCATTTTCTAACCATTCTACTAGAATCTAGCCATATCCTCCTCCAAATCCATGGCACCTATATGATTAGATCATCTGGTGCCCCAGCATGCCCCTCTTAGTCTATATACCCATGGTAATGGGATTCACGACGGTACTCCCCACAATGGTTCAGAATCTTGGGATGTTTGTACGTTTACATTTCAATGGTAACCAGATGTCCAACCCAAGGATGCTAGCGTGAACCTCTCTCTTATAGGGATTAAGGGTGATCACTTGCTTTCTTATTCCATAAGAAACGATGATCAGTTGAAGGAATCAAGATCACATCTTCTTTTTTTGAGAGGATACATTCCACTCCCTTACTAGAGCACATTATGGGGCACTCCCACTGATGAATACCAAATCTTCTTGGATCTGAACAATATGACCACTAATGCCATCTGACATTGAATGGCTCATCGCTCTCCACCCTCTCCCACCATCACCTTGGCTTCATCTTCCATAGAACTGACATCTCCCATTAGTGGGAGAGAAGATGTGTGGTTTGTTGAATACATCACATCCTCTTGTTTCTGAAACCAAGACTGACTAATGTGGTCTTAGAGATTTGGGGTGATTACGACATCCATGAAACCAACCCATGGGAACTATGATAAATCGGATTCCAACTCGAACTTGGATAAGTCGAATTCTTGGTTAAAGGCATGAGCTCAAAAGGGGTGCCCTTCCAAAAAGGGTTTACCCAGTCATTTCCCCCCTCAAATAGGAATCTTCCTTGTGTAATCCCCTAACCCACATGAACTATGAGAAATATGATTCCTACTCACACTAGGATATATAGGGAACCCACTTGAAGGCCTGATCCCAAAAGGGGTGACTTCCAAAAGGGTTCACCCAGTCATGTCCCCCTCAAATGGGTAGCTTAAATGCATAATCCCATAACCCATGTGAACTATAAGAACTCTGATTCCTTCTCAAACCAGGATATATTGGACGTCTACAAAAAGGCCGGATCTCATAAGGTGTTCCCTTAGGAAAGTGTTCGCCCAGTCATGTCCCTCTAAATTGGTAAGCTTATATTCCTAAGACCGTAACCCATGTGAACTATGAGTGCTTTGATTCATTCTCAAATACAGATATATAGGAAGCCTTATTGAAGTCCCGATCTCAAAAGGGGGGCCCTTTCGAAAGATTTCACCCAGTCATGACCTCCTCAAATGATCAGCTTCCATGTGTAAGCCCATAACCCATATGAACTCTGATAACTATGATTCTTACTTAAACCAGGATACATAGGATGCTTGGTTGAAGCACCAGTCTCAAAAGGGATTCCCTTAAAAATGGTTCCACCCAATTATGCCCCAAACAAACGGGCCTCCCCCCAGGTCTAAGCCTCAATCTAACCAAACAACGTGGGTTATGATTCCTCACTTGAAGATACATAGGAAGGCCATCATAGGGATCAGATACCAACATAAAACTACATTTTTCCCTATTGTATGACAATAATGTCAAGAGTGCCATATTGTATATCTTTTTTCCTCATTACCATTGTAGCATCAAATCCATGTATATCTATGATAATTATGAAAACTCTGGGTATCCTGTGGATACACTCTTCGGGAATGATCCAAGGATCCATGAACATACGAACAAGACATAAATCTAAAAGGCAGTCCTAGAATATGAAATAATACCCCCTTGAAATGGTTCAATGAGCCCGACCTCCCATCCTATCATCCAATTGAGTCCGTAAATGTTGTCTTCCAAATATTCATCCAATGAGTGCATCTATATAGAATGAATTTCCATGAATCATGGATACTAGGGTCGTTCAATTTTTCTGGCTCCACAAATAAACTCATTGGAGACCATCTGAGGAGGTCATATCCTAAGAGGACGAATTTCACATATACTTAACCCTATGAAATGGTCAGCATAAAAAATTTCACTATGTAACCTCCTTCATAATATGAAAGGGATGAACTTCCCAGTCCTCGCAGGATCAATCCAATCACCTCTAAAGGATAACGACGCAGATCGGGTCGAAAAAAATTTTGTTATATGAAAGAATATATAATAACAGAGGAATGATTGTCAAATGTCAGACCATTTTTGTGATTTCCTTCACAAACACATACACATGTCACCCTTGAGAGAAAAAAAATTGTGAACCCAACCTAAATCCTTAACCGTGTCAGTAGTTCTACCCCTCCCAATCCCCTTCGCCTAAAAAACGGAAAGGGGGCCAAGTTGTGTCATAAAATATGCATATGTTCAATTGATGCTACTTTGATGATAATTTTTTTCTATTTATGTCCTATATATATATTGTATGTTCATGCAGAGAAACCTTATATCCAAATACATCCCGACGATCAACGCATACATGCACCTCAACGGTCCGGCAGGCGACTGAGGCCCTAATGAAGAGATGGAACCCCATGCTAACCCATCATCTTCAACATTTTTTAACCAACATTCAGATCAAAGAATACATTTGAAATGGTACTCTTCCCATAGTGGATGTCACAAGACAAGACCTTCAGTTGGAAATATATTTCCTTCTACCTCCTCATCCCTGACTGACACCCCATCATAAGGTGACCTTGGTGTCTCTCTCGAACCGTTTGGGTAGCCTTTTCCCTGATAATGACTACAGGTACCTCCCTTATCATAGGGAGGCAGATGGAGTCAATTCTAATGACTTCATCCCAGCCACACCAGGGTCCTAATTAGGGATCCCTATGAGATAGCATCTCCACAAACACTGGGCGACCATGTATTATCATTCTAATGAGGATCTTATGCTGATGGAACCTTTTGATGTCCAAAATACATGGACCCCCCAGGCCACCTTCCAATAGTGGAAAACATACACTCATGAACTGGTGATCACCCTGATTCATTAAAGAGGAAATATTCTATAAAAATGTAATGATATTCAAGTGTCATACAAAATTTTTTCCCCCTCCAGTCAATCCCACCATAGAAATAGGGTGGCACAATACGGGCATGTGTACATTCCTACCATTGCTGGTCGATCCCACCATATAGAAAGAGAGACAAATTATTGTCCTACGAAGATATCTAATGATGAAATAGAATACCGTCATCCAAATAGCATCAAAACTACCTATAGGAAGGTACAAATACCTGTTGATCTGTATCAAGTCTTCCATCCAAATAGGGCAGAAATAAAATATGAGAAGATTCAAATTCCTTTGTTATATACAATGATCATGAGACAAATACAGTGGCAAGTAGGCATATGAAAATTCGCACTAGTGAAATGATGTCCACTAGTCAAATACAGTGGCAACTGGAGAAGACTGCTAGTGGCATACTCGTTTCACTGTCCTAGAATAGGAGAACTACCAGTATCTACTAGAAATCTATGGTGGACCAGAATAGGAATGTACTCTTTCTCCGTCATCAGAGTGGGCCTTCATACACATTCCAACCAAATATGTATCTCAACACATCATGGAAATTATGGAAGATCAAACGTTCATTCCAAACCATAATTTCCAAACATGCTAAGATATCATTTCATTGGTGGCAAAGGTGAGAAAGTAGGTCCATGACCAGGTTTCATCAAATCAAATGAATTAGTTGGAAAATGGGTCAGTCACTCTGGAGATGTTATGCAACCCTTCTAAAGTCCAAGATTGTAGTGGAAAATATCACATGATGTACGAACAACTAGATTGGAAAAAATACATGTTTCAACTGGGGGACACCGATCTAATGTGGTGGCCACTCTAGGGCAGGTATAATTCCATACCAAAATCAAGATATCTATCAGCATATCCTGGTTTTATAACTAGAACCAATAGAACATGGACCCATATATGAAGGCCATTAACAATAGAAAACGTCCGCGGTTACCCACAAAAGAGTGATAAAAAAAGAAATGAAACAAAGGAATCTTGAAAATGAAGAGCATATACATGATCTATCTCTGCTACAAGCTGGTCTTAATGAAACCCTCAAGATTATATCAACAAATTCTCAAGAATTTATTAGTCTATTAACAAATTATTAAAGTGTCAGTAGTAGTTGTGAAGGCCCTACCCGTATTATTTCTACCAGCAACTCTGATCGTCCCCCCCTAGATCACCCATAGGGGCTTACTCCATGGGCCATGAATGATTGATCACGAGAGCATATCTACTGATGCATCTCAAGGTAGCCCACCCCTTTACCATAATATCAGATAGCAAGAAGTTCATCCCCTTGATGTCATCTATCCATATGGTCCTCCTCAAGGTATACGCTGCAGATATGATTCATCTTGATCTTGGATGTCAAGTCATAATGGTTTTCAACACTATTTTTAAAAGCATTGCGAAGGTCCTCCCTGCAATGGTAGTTTCTATAAAGGACCTACCTATAGAAACATCAATCAATGAGAAGCTCCTACCCTCATTGCAGTACATCCTCAAGGCCCTCCCCAAGATGTACACTGCCTAAATTCTCCCTACAAACAGATATTAATCTATGATTGTAGTCCTCACCATTAGATCTATCATCAATAAGGTCCTCCCCTCAGTGACATCATAAATCCAAATGGTCTTCCCTTATTGTAGCCCACATGGATGGTCCTCCCAATGATATATGATATAGGGTCATACCCCATGGCCAGGCATTAAGTTTCAATGGTATCCAACTCCATTATAGCTCTGATTTCGAAGGTCCACCCCAAAATCAAAATTCACTCCTGAAATATGTCCCGCCCCTTTTTGGAAAAAATGTTAGAAAGCCCTACTATGATGAGATGCTCAGAAAGAGAGAGTCAGACATGTCAGAAACTCTATCTATGACAGATGATATACATTCTTAACCAGAGGATGGTATAGGGGCATTCTCATCTTCCAAGCCACCCCACGCCTCTCACATATATATCAATGAAGACCCTAACATCCTTGTTTTTTGGAACGAAATAATGAAGAAGCAGTGAAGTTGGGCATATAAAGTAGAGGAGTCCAAAAAATGAAAACAAAATGATATGTTTCTTGTGAGAGGACAACTAGCAAAGGATAATATACGAGTGATGTACTGACCCACGAACACATCGTACATTGATATACCAAGGGTGTTTTTAAAGAATGTTTGAATAACATTAGCCGCAATAGCTAGATGTCTCTTCACTAGATTAAAGAAATATTCATTCCCTATGAAGGGTATGCATACCATTAAACATATTAAGAGAGATTCACTATCTAATCGGCCTAAAATCCCTCCTGTATGCAGGGTATCCATGATTTAGAGGTGAAATAAAAACCTTGAATTGGCCTACCTATACACAATGAACAAGTTACATTTCTTCATCAGCAACTCCCTACCTAGAGTTCATATTAGAGGATGTGGAGAACATGGATCACTACACATCACCCCAAATCCCGTTCAGCAGACCTTATTGGAAATGAAATATTTCAATGTCATTACCCAAATTCATCAATCAAATTAATTCCATGATAAAGAAAGGTTGTACACTCAACACGAACTGGCCATGAGTATGTCTAAAAAACATCTGGCCCAATGAGATCAATCCATCGAGAAGATCTTGATCTAGGAAACCATGAATATCCAACATGATTCATGACTCAAAAATGAAAACCAGTACGCAGTGCTCATGTCTTCAAAACAAAATTAATCCCTTGAAAATCCATCACCATTAACGGATTACACCAGCCCAGAAGATTGTGGAATCAAAAGGGGGATAGTAGCTACAGCTACCACCATAATACAAAAATATCCCAAACCCATAGGGATTGGGGAATTATTAACTCAAAATTCCATTATAATACCAACAACCCCGGGCCATTGTGAATCAATGAGAGAAAGTAGAAACCCATGCTTGTAGGGATGGGGAAATTTATACTTCAAATTCCTACATATTAGATGTCTGCCTTCTCCCATATGGGAAGAACGATGAGCAGATAGGTCATCCGTTCAAACCATTCCCATGTTTCATAACCACAGGGACGAAGGCATATTTTGATGTCAGATCATGCCTCCCTTCGATCCAATCTTCACTAGTAAACCCAAATAATACAACATAATGGAATTATAAAGACAAACAAATGATGCATAAATATTTTGTCTCATTCAGCACTAGGTACACCACCCCCAATGTGGTATGAATAGGTGAACATGGTAAACGTTATAACCACATATCTCATAGGAAATGATATAAATGGAGAGGGAACAAGAGAAGATGGTTCCCTCTTGGAAGAATCCCACATCAAACCTAATGGTGTGCATACCCGGAACCAAATAGCTATCCAAAATTTTTGAACCCCTAAGTTAATCAGTACGTACCTCTAGCATGAATCCACAACATAGAGAATAATAAATCCCAGGTAATATATGACCCACCTCATCTAACCCATGATAATTTTACCCTCATGCTCGAGGAACGAATTTCCAAGTAGGATGATGAAATGATAGATCTCAGGAGAATCAATGATGAGATGTGTCAAGGGAGATATGTTTTTGGATGTATTTATCAAGTGAAATGTCAATAAGTGCTCCCGGAAGAGGTTCCTATACTGCAGGCACTCATCCTTGTAAATGAAATTATGCTCGGATTCCCATCCAATATAGCACTTAGACCATCAACCAACATTAATTTGTCCCAGAAGGAAATCAGAACATCCCTACACTAAAAAAGAAGACATAATATATTTAGGTGAACCCACAAAGGATACCCCCTACTGGGTATCCATCCGAAATTCCAACAGTGTCGGTAAGTCAGGTTTTTTCCCCTACTACACCTGCCAAAACTCATGTCTGGAAGGATATGTATAAAGTGCTCTTGAATACCATCAAGAAACTAATAGCTTGACTAGAAGCCATGTAAGGGAGACGTGTTAAGATACAAACAGAGTGAAATTCCTACCCTGATTCTGTGAGCAATGTTTCACCACCTCCAAACATATATAACCACTTATTCACAGAGTTCAATGGTTTTGATGAATCTAAACAACTTCTAATGCACTATGCGTATTACTGTGATCCCATAATGGGAACCTTGTAACACTACAAAATAGTGAAACTTATGTGCTTTATGTGAACTCTACAGGGTTCATCCTTCATATGGTATACTAGCTTACTAGATAACTCAATCACAGGCTTGGAGGACCTCTGATGAAATTTTATCCTCTAATTTAGTTCGACATTTCCTAAGAAAAGAGTCAGTGATCTCATGAACTACAAGCAATGGGAGAATGAAAGTGGTTCAGAATTCATTGATATATTGAACAGACTAACTTAATCTTGGAACTAGCCACTCCCCCAGGATGGAATGATCTCTATGTACATCTATAACCATCATGATGAATTGAGAACATCGCTCATCTTTGTGAAGCACACATGTGGGTTTTGATATATCTTTACCATTTTCCAAATGATATAAGAATCCATGAAGCAGACCAATATCGTGTCTCGGGTGGCCCAACCGGCCCCAGGAAAAAGAATGGTAAAAGATGAAGCGGGTTCTGTCATGATTATGCCGCCCCACGATGCCATCTCTAGTCACAAGGCCTTCTCAAAATAGTGTAGGACCCCTTGGACGCCAACATCCACCCCCACCTTAGGAATATGAGAAGAGGGGTGCTAAAAAGAATAATTTAGAGGAATGAAGAAATAAAGTCTACTTGTTTAGAGAAGACTAATTCCATGAATAATTCCTAGAATCCATGAATTACAACTTGATCTAGCTACCAGAATCATAGAAAGATGATGAAGTGGGTCTCATCATCCATCAAAGTTATTGTTCTTATCACCAGATACTAGGACACACCTTCCAAGAATGTTTCATTTTCAATGAACTCCTGCAAAGGATTGTGGATTCTAGAAAAGTCATGTTGGGTCTTCCAATAGTAAAACTGATATATAACTCCACATGAGACCATAGATATGAAGAAGAAAGGAAAATAGTCACCACAAAAAAGGATAAAAAGTTTTATAGTTGGATGACTAGAAAAAAAAGTCAACTGAGCTCATGGAGTCCACTAGGCATAGTGTAACTAACCAATCATTCTCCAAATAGATCTTGATGCAAGACAACCATCATCCTCAACCTGATAGTTCTATTCAGTCTAGAAGGGAAGAATGCAAGGATTAAAAGATGAGCTGACACCAAAGCTGAAGATAGTTTGGACACATTCATACATCATGCTAGCAGACATGATATAATGGGGAATGCCCCGCTAAATGGGAAAATGGGCTCTTCCGCCACCGAACATGAAAACGAGAACCACCATGCCAAACAATACCATTAGAAGAATACTGTGAGACATAATCATTGTTGGATCAAGAACCAATCTTCAGCTCCATCAATTTTATTCACATGAAGAGCCCCTTATCTAATGAGAACAATGGACATGAACATAAATCCCCCATGTCCAACTGGAGATCTAGAGGAATATTTCATAGAGGATGAGGGTTTTAGGGAAGACATGATATTGGAAGGACTCAAATTCCTAGCCACACCATAACTCAAATTTTTTATGTTGTGGAAACTCACAGATGAACCCTCCATCAGAGTCAACATGAATCAGTGTGTTCCTATACCCCACTAGAAGAAATCTGTGCCTAATCAACTTGGAGCATCTATCGAAGGACGAACATATGTAAAATTTCCCAAAGAATAAAAACAATCCAATTCGACCAAACAAGGAAATACATACAGTTCCATCATCTCATGTCATAATGGTTGACCCATCAACCACCAAACCTAAATCCCCTAAATCATAAATGAATGAGAATCCCAAAGACAAAAAGTGAAGACCTTGAGAGAAGAAATTTGATATTCTAATGCATATTGCCTCAGTATCAACAAAACTATCGATCCTGGATTAATTGAGTCTATAAGAAAACCTTAGGGAGGCACTCATCAAAGCCTTACTATGTCCCTAGGAATTTGAGGCTGATGAAGAAGCTATTGAATTCTATATAATGGAGACCAATCCTAATGAATTCTAATTTTTCATCTACTACATAGATCATGATGAATACATCATCATGGAAGGACACATCAAACCCTTAAATGAGTTTGGAATGATAAATTATGTTGAGTTCCTAATAATTTTCATAGATAATGGATCGGGAGTCATCCTCTTCTAACTATGAAAACTTTGTCTATTAGTATTTGATGAGGACAGTCTGATACCATGCACCACAACTCTGCTGGGATATGAAAAAAGAGATCAAAATATGTTGGGATGAATCAAGAATAAAACAAGTCTTGGTGACCTTATGTTTGATTCTATGTTTCTAGTAGTAAGGTACTGTATGACCTTCAACATACCGTTGGGAAGGCCCAGACAACAACATCCATCTGCGATTCCCCCATCATACCATCAGTGCAGCAAATATTGCACTAATGAAAAAACAGGACATTGAATGGTGATAAATATACATTCGAATCAAATGAGTCTCATTAAATTGATGTGTGGTTATATGAAATAAAAGAGGAGTAGTCATTAGTGGGTGACATTGATTAGTTCACCCCCCAAATGGATAGAAAATGGCTCATGACGATCCCCTCAAACAACTTGTGTAAGAGTATGTGTTACCCATTAACATGGATGAGTTCTTAAGTTCAATATTAGGTACGGACTCAGTCTCTATATGATTTACATTCGGACCTCCAAGTTAAATGACACTAAAAAGTGCAGTGAACCCTATAATGATAGGTATATCTCAAAAAAATATTCTCCCACACTATCCATAGGACCCCATAAAATTATCACCTTACTCACGAAGGGATAAGATGTTGTCCTATCACTAAAATAATGAAAGGAAATTCCATCATCTTCATAGAATTCCTCACAACTTGTTGGGGAAAATAAGGTGTTTCAATCTGCATATATTAGTGTACTGGTGGATCTCCCAATGCTTTAGAAATCATCTCAAGAATTTTATCTCCATCAGAGGAGGAATAAAATGATTAATAAGAATATGAAAATAAAGAATAAGACCTCAAAGATTCCCCTCCAATATTCTAATAAGGTGTATCAACCACGATTGATGATGTTTGAGAGATAAACATGGCCACCGAGGATGTCATGTGGCTCACTCTGACTAGT
Organism: Viscum album; assembly: GCA_963277665.1. NCBI lineage: Eukaryota > Viridiplantae > Streptophyta > Magnoliopsida > Santalales > Viscaceae > Viscum > Viscum album. Next base: position 497,594,546 of record OY728120.1, read on the forward strand.
GTGTCTATGCCTTTTGAGGATCAAGAGCTATATACCTCCTTCTGAATGAATAATTGATATGTGTTTACCAGGAATTAACTAGAATCTCCATGCCTTGATCCATAGGTCGTGACTCATCATCTGGGGCTACCGATAGACATTCATGGTTATAAGAAGGCTTCTAGAAGGACCCTCCAGACACATGATTCCAAAATAGAGGATGAAGTTAAAAAAATAATCAAATCCAACATTAATCTATAAGTATAATATATATTATGGATCTCAATCATAGTTCCTATCAAAATGAATAATAGACATTTTAGAGACTGCATTGACTTCAGGGACCTCAATCAGAACAACCTGAAATATGATTTCTCAATCCTGATCAACAAATTTTTTATCAATTCCACTACTGGGTAATTGTACCTCCATTTCATGAATGGCTATTCCAGATACAACCAGGTCTGAATGGCCTGAGGAGATGAATACTCACTAATTTTAGGGCCCCAAAGATTTTTCTTCTATAAGGTGATTCCCTTTTGTCTACAAAATTCCATCGCTATATTTCAGCGCGCCATGCATCACATTCTAAATCACTTCTTGGGAATATATGTCATGTACTCTATAGAAGATTTGTTGGTTAAATCATGATAGCGGTCGAACCACCTTAAAAATATTGAAACTATCTTTAACAAAATGTGACACCGCAGTTTAATAATGAATCTCCTAATGTGTGTTTTCATCGTTACCTATGGGAAATTAATTTGCTTCTTCATAAGCCATCACGGTATCAAAGTAGACCCTGAGGAGAGAGAATCCATTCATGGAATGTATCCACCTCACATCCTCACCTTATTGAGGGTAATTATAGAGAAACTGACCAAAATTTTATCACTTCATATCAGACCATGAAGGAAAGTATTTTCCTTTCAACAGGTTATAAAGAAAGGGGTGTATATGTGTTGGATAATGGTTTTCAAGAAGCCTTTGACAATATCAAAAGATATCTCCTAAGACCACCAGTGTTGATGCCTCTAGTTGAGGGGAGACCACATATTTTGTATGTAACCGTCTTGGAATTTTCAGTAGGTTCTTTCCTCGCACAAATGGATGATTTCGGTAACGATAACAGTCTCTATTACCTCAGACAAACAATGATTGATGTTGCTCCTCGATATTCCTGAATCGAAAAGGACTACCTAACCCTAATATATGGTGTTTAAAAAATCAGGCTTTACTTGTATCCCCACGAGGTCTATCTGGTCATCTCACTACAACTCACTAAATTATATCCTTAGTCATCCTATGCTAACTAGACACCTATCAGGGTGGTAAGTCTTTATAAAACAATTTTACATATTGTACGTTCACCAGAAATTCATCAAAGTCCATGAATTTGTAGATTTATGGGAGAAGAACCCCTCATATAAAACCACCCCATTGGATATATAACTTCCTGATGAATAGGTATTCTCCGCCCAAGAAGGCCTTCAGGCATGGGAAATGTACTTCGACAGCACATCTAGAATCCCAAGAGGAAAAAGGATGGAAGATCCAAATCTAAACAATATTGGGTTGGGTGTCATACTCATATCCATAGAAAAGGCCATCATGCCTTACTATTTTATTTATTCAAATGGGTGCAAAAATGAAGAGGCAAATTAACAAGCCCTCATTGCATGTCGGGAACATGCGATTCATGTATGATCCGAATGCCTTAAGATAGAAAGAGCTTCATAGCTGGTTATCAAGCATGAAAATGGTAACTATTCTATTAAAAATGATGTATTGGATCCTTTTATGTATTATTTTTGATTGGAGATGGATGAATTCCCATCATAGAAAACACTATCTTATGTCCCCCGGTCACAAAATACTCAAGATCATGTATTGGAAAATGTAGCTACAACCCTACATGATCTGGACTGGGATGAAATAGTCCTTATAATTTTGCACAATCGTATGGTCTTTATATTCATTCAGAATAACAAGGATGAAATCAGCAATAGTATCCCTTTTGTGAGCCTTATGGTCACAACACCGACTGGATGTCCTCCATTACAAAATACCTCTGATGGGAGGGGAGATTCCACTAGATAGAGATGGATGAAAATTGATCTAGAGGTGGGAAGTCAATTTTATCTTATACAATGGCACAGACCATTAAAATGTTCCCTAGAAAAGATGCCTTCACAGAGTCCTACTCAGGTGCATTGATAATGATGAGACTGCTTCCGTCATAAAATATGTGCACACTGAAGGTTGTGGAGCACACCATTTAGCAACCAAGCTCTCTCTTCAAATTCAAAGGCCTGGACATTATTGTCCCAATATGATACTGGATTGCATCACATTACCCAAGAAGATTCATTCTTGTCAAATTCACGTTAATTATATTAACCAACCCCCAGAGCTATTTCACACATCCATGTACTCCTGGCCATTTTCCGTATGATGGATGGATGTTGTGGGACAATATCCTCCTATCAGAGTAAGAAATTTCTAATTCATTATCACAGAAACTGACATCTTCTATAAATTGGCTTAATCCATACCCCGTAAAGAGGTTGGGGGAAAATCATTTTTAGTTTTGTGAAGACCAACAAAATTAATATATTTTCAGTCCCACAGAAAATATTTAGATAAAATGGCCCCAAATTATACTTTTCTTAGTTTTACAAGTTATACCAGGAGTATGTAATCAAATCCAATCATTCATCCTACTACAATGTCGTTATCAACAAGAATATAGAGTCTTTCAATAGGATTATGTCGAATATACTCTAGAATATAGTGGAAAATGATAAGAACTTGTGGAAAAAAAATATCCTTCATGCTTTATGGGATTACCAGACCACGACCAACACTGCCACCCAAGTAACCCCATACACACTAGTATATGGGAATGAGGCACTTCTTCCCATCAAAATTCATGTACTATCACTCTACATAGCATTTAGTGATCAACTATCCATGGATGAGCAATCAAAGAAATTGTTTGTTGAGTTATAGAATCAAGATGAGAAAAGGATGTTAACTTTTCACCATTTGGAAGACTACCAAAATTAGATCGCATGGGCCTTTAACAATAAGGTTCACCTTCGGTCATTCATTGAATGAGATATGGCATTGGTCTTCCATAACCCGATGATACTAGGGACGAAACATGAAAATCATGAGCACTTGTGGGAAGGGCCATATTTCATACCTAGGGTATACTCTAATAGAAAATATTCTATAGTATCAATAGATGGATAGACCAGGAGGACTCCCACTAATGAATTATTTTTGAAGAAGTATTTCGCGCAACGGTGATGAAAATGTCTTCACTACATGATTCTAAGATGCACATCATAGAATCCTAGCTCCAAGATGTTAAACCACATAGCATAAATCATCCTAATCACAAGAAAATATACAATAGGGTCAAAATTTCCCTAACCAAATGAAATTAAGTTGTTTGGAGTCTATCCTTTCTAGAATATTTAAAAATCCACAGTTTCCAAAGAACTATATATGGCTTGATTCCCATTCAATAGTTGGATACATATCGATACCTCAACCCTGGATCATGTCCTGTCGCTCATATATAAAAATTGACACTATTGTATCCTATATCACCACATACTAGGTGTAAAATACTCGGTGCTACTTCTTTCTCACATCGAGTTTGACTCACGTGTTCCTACGATCAGTGGTAAGGATTTTTTTATGTGAAGAAACCATAGAGGATTATGATGATCCCGACACCTGTAGTAGATGAAACAAAAATTCCTCTACTCTTACGTCCATGCCAAACCTATGTAGGGAACATTTAGAACTAGATAGAGCTTGATTCCATTGATTTTAGTATATTTAGTGATGCCTAAATATAACATCCAGGATCAGCAACCGAATAAAGAAAAATGACCTATCATTTCCCTACACGTGGTCCAGACCATTGTAGTGAACATTTCAAACTACATATGTCTTGATTCCTACCCATGTAGGATATGTAGTGATGCAGAGATTTAACATCTCGTCCAAGATAGATACTAAGGAGAAATACCCACCCATTTCCATAGATGTGCCCAGACCTCTATTAGGATCATTTAGAATATGAATGTCTTGATTCCTAACCATGAAGGATACGTAGTGAGGCCTTTATTTTAAATATGATCCCATCTACTAATTAAGGAAAAATGACCTTTCATTTATCTACATGTATGTTAGACCATTGTAGGGAACATTGAAAACTATGTATGGATTGATTCTTGTCCTTGTAGGATATGTAGTGACACTCAGAACCTCTATCCTGATCGAGATTCCCAATGAAAAAATCACATTCCCCCATGTATAGGTCATACATGCACATGTGAATCCAAGTAATGTCCTAACTAGATGACATTAAACTGCAAGGTTTCTCAAGAGTCATGTGCTGACCGATTCTCAGTAGTAAGAGATCCCAAACATTCCCCCCCCCCCATTTCCTACAAAAAATGTTCAAAGAGATGACAAAATTCCATGAAATTAATTCAGAAAACATAAGGAGAAAAACGATTTTGCTTCTCCTATATATGAGTCAGATCTATGTAGAAGCTTTAGTAGTTCACACCTAATCATTGTCTGGATATTCTTACATTCTTAGTCACATCTTTCCCATTTATCAAACTCCTTATTCTGAGAAAGCATGGATCTCCATAAACATACATGGCCATCAAAAATGGAAGGCCAGCTTCTGGAAGACACCTTTGATATACTATGCACATCATCCACTAGTGGATCTATATTGGTTTCCTAAAAAACAACCATCAACAAAATGAAAATTAGTCCCCAGGAGGGTCCATTCATTTTTTTCTATACACCCAATGGCTTATAATCCCCGTTTCATTCGTCCTGATCCACCCCCCCCCCCCCCCTCAAGACTACGGTTTACACATTCTATCATGACTCATGTGTAAGGAATACCATAATATCTCGACCCCTATTAACAAAAATATATTTATGGTCTTTATGAAAATTTGTCTCTAAAATACGATGATATACTATGATCCCAATGTCTTTATGACAAGACCCTAAACTACAAGTACACAAGGGTCTTGGTTTCATGACATTAAACTGTACCACATAATGGAAATTCTTATCTTATTACCTTTGTATTGGCTCCTTAAAGAAAATTCCTTCCATTCAAATGTAAAAGAAATATCTCAATAGGGAATGTTTTTTTGGAGTCATGCGTATCATGGATCCAACCTGAAAAGATGTGCGGTGGACCTGAATAGTACGATTTGATCCCAACCACAGAATATATTTAAATGTTCCCTTTTCTACGCATGAATTGAATCAAGGTGGATAATCCTCAAGAAATTCCCCTTTACCAGGATTCTTAAGGGTAATCATATTTCCCTTATCTCATGTCAATATTAACATATATCGACCCCACATGATGATAAACTATATAGGATTTTTCATTACTACATGAAGTTAATATATATATAGAATGGGTCTAACCACGGAATGATCCTTACCATTAGTTATACCATTCTTATGTGGTTACCCAAAATATTCATAATCTTGTATTTCTCGCATAGAGCATAGCTCACGTGAGTATTGGGACCTCAATTCGAGATCCACCATGATAGCATGGAAAATACTTCAATGATTTTAGTCCTAGAATCATGACCCAAAAAGGCATGTTATGGTTCGCTTCCTCATAAGGAACCATAGGTCCTAGTCATACAATGATAAACTACAGGGTACTCAAATGATGGGGAAAATGCCTTATCCTACATATGAGTCATATATATGTAGTGGATTACCTGATCCCATGGGAGAATCACATATCGAAAATAAATAATGTATCCAGATACACACCATCCATACATCAATCTCTTTTATTTTGTAAATCTTGAAACCCCATAATCCACCACGACCATTGAGGATGGAAGGCTTGTGTCATGCCGAAACCTTTATTTGACTATACACATCATGTCCTGCTATCTCTGCATATGTTTCCTACAAAATATCCATCTTCAAAAGTAAAATTAATCCTCATGAGAGTCATATCTTACCTTAGTATGCCTAATTCCTTTGAGGCCTCGTTACATCACTTCTAATTCAAGAACCCTCAGTGTCATGGTTTACGTTATGTTTTCTACCCATGTCCTGAACATATCAAGAACAACATGGGATGATTCACCTCCAGTCTCTCAAGGCTTATGTGAAATAATGATACCACATCCATATGTGTGATATTGATCCATATATGAGAAAAATATTCCCACTTATTTCTAGTTTTCCCAAAAATTTGTAGCCAAATAAATTCCCCTTCCATGTTTAGGTGCACCCCCTTTCATAAGCCATACACCATGTCCAGAAAGGTCCCAATCCCCAAATTCATTCAGGGCCATCAGATAAGGAAGGATAGTTTCCTATTGAAACCTTTGTTTGAGGATGCACACCATACCCCTGTGGGTCTACATATGGAGCCTACAAAATAGCTATCAACCAATGGTAAATTTTTCCTCACGAGTGTCCTATACAATTTCAATATGCCGACATAACAGTTATGTCCCATAACACTCCATGTATTTGTAAGTATCTTACATTAAGGCTTACATAACATTGGCATTTTAAATTACCAAAGATGAAAATAATTTCTCATTGAACTAAGGAGTCATTTACTCTCCTCTACACCAGAGAAATTTGGGTGGGATAAATTTCTGATTCAAATCTAATACAAATTCCCCCAAGTACATTCAAAAATCATCCCTCAAATAAGCCAACCAATGTGGTACTCAACTTGGAATCAAATCCAAACTATTATAAACCCCCCCTAGGCCATCATAGATTGAAGGCCAATGTCCATCATAAACCACTGCTAGACAATGAACATCATGTTCCAATGGATCAACATATATCACCTATAAAACGACCCTCAACCAAAGGAAAGTTCATTCTAATGAGAGTCCTCTACAACCTCGGTATGCCTAAAATGGTTCCCAAGCCTCGTATACATCCATAAATCACAATTTCATGGTCATGAATAATCTATCATTCAGGAATGAGTGTATTAGGACATTCACGGATGAAGAATTGAAAATTGGGATGCCCTACCCCATCAATTTTGGTTATAAATTTTCAACCTAAAACATCAGTAATATGTCTCATTGGAAATACCATAAACCACCATCGAACAGAATTAGATGTAATACTCACCACAGTGAAAACCCGCAAAGGGCACCCATGAATAAAAGTTGAGTACCATCTCATTAAAACTATACTATGTATGGTATAGGATAAAATATGTTGAGATAACGAATATTAAAAAGAGGAATAAATCTTGTAAGGTTGAAAACCTAAAATGTATGGCCTAAAAAAGTCAAGTTATAAACTCTACGCCCGTAGAAAATAGGCTTAGGAAAAAATTTGAGTAATAATTGAAAAACACACAAAAGTTCATGAGGTTTTACAATAAACACAAAAAATATTCAAACTATGTTCTCTGAGTCCCATGGATCAGGAAAAAATTAGATCATAATTCAATAATTTCAATTTACTAGTTTCAAAACATTTTTTAAGATTATTACATGCTCTAAATAATGTAATATGGTAAATTGTTATTATTTTACATGGAAAGAAAAGTAAAGGAAGAAGTGTTGGAGGGGAAAATAATTAAATTCTTTTTCAAAGAGATAACGAAGGTGTCCATAGCCGGGGACCTCTATTTTCATGCGGTACATGATCATTAGAGGAGATTTTTGGCAAAATCACATAGATGCAAAAGAAATTGAGGGTACTCTTCAATGTCTTAATGAAGTTTTAACAAATTTTTCGTCGCAGCCTTTGTGCGTACCTATAGAGCTTCTGTGTCTCCCTCAGCAATGAGGCCAGTTCTTTCTCCTTCTTCCAACTGCTGTCATCCCGACTAAATGGAGAACACTGCACAAGTCTGTTCCTTCTTAAGACGCTCCTACTTTTATATATGGTGCTTCACATCCTTTTCAAACTGTTCCACTAAAGTCCCTAGCTTTGTGAGATAATGTTCCAACCATGAAACAACACCATCTTTATTGGATTCTTCATCAATTAGGTTTTTCCTCGTAGCCGCATCATGATCCATAGACGCTGTAGTAGAATGTTGATATTCAAGTGCGCAGTTTCTTCCCATGAAGAAAACACTTGTCTCACTATGTCATAGATTCCATGATAGTTGAATTCACTGAACCCCAGGGCCAAAATCTAGTTGTGTTGTTTCAGAAATGTTGGCGACATCTCAACCAATTGGGTTTAAGGGATTAATCTCCTATCATTCCTCCATGGAAATTTAATGATGCGATGGAGGTCAACGTGGCCATCTTGGTCAGTCTCAAAGTCACTCTCTGATGATGAAATATATCCAGGTATAATCCTCAAAAGATAATAACTCGATTAAGGGACAATAGTGTGACTCGAGCCCTCAGCAGTCTTGCCTATGATGATTGCAAAAAAAAGAGAGGGTGGTGGCTTTTGACAAAATTGCTAATGATTTTGGATTAAATTCTGAAAGTTGAGTAAGGATATTTGAAAATCCCCTGACCCATTAAATAATAAAATAGAACATTGGAATGATTTAAATATTGAAGAACAATACTCCGCCTATCAATGCTTCAATTCCTCCCACTTCCTTGACAGTATCGCTGCTAGGTAGTGGTGGCACAACTTCTTCAATAAGTAGTTGTGTCTTGCCGTTCTAAAGGGTAATAATAGCCTGGGAACATTCCAAACTAGAAAAAAAAACAACTAGTACATCCCCTGTGAGGATTATCAAAAATATATGTCCCATGTGGATAATCATTCTAGATAAAGATACTGGTCATGGAATTAGGGGGGTTGGGGCCATAGCCTCTCTCAAAACAGGGGAAAATGAATGATATCCCTCTCTATGTTCTCAAAGGATGGAGAAATAGCCTCCCCTTTATTTTTTAATTCTACAGAGGCGAAGTTATCTTGTGAAGTATGAGCATCAACCTCTGAAGTGATAGCCTATATAGGAGAAAAGTCCATTGGACCATGAATGATTGATTCATTAAAACATAAATCCCCTCTAACATCCTATGGGGCTTGGGGTTCTTCACCTCATTCTTCCCTTTCCATAATGGTTGTCGTGAATCTCATCATGGGATCTTTTTCAACTTATTTAAAAATGTCCTCAACTTCTTGAAGATATTATACTGTTGAGGTAGGGATTTTTTGAGCAGGAAAAGGCACACTCAAAGGGTCGACAATACCACTAGCATCATCGGTCGGCACTGTTCCAATACTTCATTCAATCACAATGGAAAGAGACCCTTCCTCTAATATAAATGGAATCGGAGCTGTGGATGCCTGTGGAACCCCCATCTGGTTACCATAGTCCTTGTACCTAAATATTCACATAAAATTGAGTCACCAAGATAAGGGTACTCAGTTCAACCACTAGGTGAAAATTCACATACTCATGATCCCTCTACCAATGTGTCTGACAGTGGGGATTCAATCTTTCATTTCTTCAATTTTCATGGTGATGGATCCTAAATAACAGAACCCAGGGGATCCAAAGGAAGAAATTACCTGGATGGGTTTACGGTAATTTCTTACATGTGTACTTGGGCTCCATGGGATCCTTCCACAACACCCCCCACAATCCGTAGGGTGTACTACCAAGCCAATGTGCCCCTAGGGGAATAAATTAGGGAAGAATTGTTTCCTGATACCCTATGATCTCCAAGAAAAGTGGAGGAGGACCTTTAGTATCCCCAAAACAACATAATTCAATTACAAGGTTTATAGATAGAACAACCTCTACCTCGATGTTCATTGACCCTCGGAGTACTGCCATCAACGCTACATAGACAGACCAATAATTCATTTCATTGGGGGCATGAAGACACATTTCCATTCCATTCATGTAGGTAGCCACCTCATTTGGAACATCTTCAACGGATGTATAGGTTGGGTAAATGGATTCACTAAAACCCAAGAGGTTGAAATGTACTCCATAAAGAAGCCTCCAAATATCTTCATCACAAGCGTTCACCCCCAATTCATCCCAAACACACCATGCATTTGGAAATAAAATCATTACTGGGATAGACAGTGCATGATGATTTGTGAGGGGGTGATGAGAGGTTTTAATCATCCTCAAATGTTTCCTAGGGGTTTCTATAGATTCAGGACCCCCATGGGATGAACTATAATGAGATGGTGGGAGCAGGTAAGATGCTTCTCCTGATGTAGACGCAGTAAGAATGGAAGCAACATCATCATCCTTATCCTTAGTTTCTAGTCGCATCAGGGAAAGTACACAATGCATGTATTTGTAGCGACCATTTCTAGAATGGATGAGGGTCTCGAGGTCCTCGAGAAAACATCCCAACTTCTCAAAATCCTCATCAAAATAGGTGTCAGTGGGTGATGAAACATAACCAATGTTAGTAAGACCAACTTCCCTTGTGTAGAGGATCTTACCTAAAGCATGAGGGGACCTATCACGTGTGGATTGGAGACCTTTTAAAAGTCCCCATTACCTACTGGACACAAGAAAATCATCCTCAAGAGGGATGGATGGTGGGATCTCAAAAGCAGCTTTGACAACTCATTCAGCTGCTTGTGAAGTCACTCCCCCAGCATTCACATCATTCCATGGGGGAGCTCAGAGGCTTCCAATGGGATTTTCCTAGTTGAGAGTACCCGAAGACACCCTTTATATTCTTCGTACCCTTGGCCTTAGATTCCTTGGTAGTTGTTACAATGGGAAACAAGTCAATTAATTTTCCATTAAGATATGATTTAGCATAGGCCTCAACATAGATTCTGGTGATGTTGGGTACGAAATCCCTAGAGTCCTGATGTCTAACCTAGAACTAATTGTCTTCCATGGTTAACAATAGACATAGTTGATGAGATATAATCATGTTCTTCTCTTGATTTTCACCATTGATAGTAGGAAGACACAAATTCTTGTCATAGTTAAATTGATGGCTGAATCTGCAAGTTGAATATCCCTCACAGATGAGCTCCCCTCTGATGCGGGCAACCATGATGCCTTATCTTAATTAAAAGAGGTATTCATCATTGAAAAATTCTTCAAATGAATTATTTTTAATATTACCAATAGGGGAATAATATGTATGATAATATAAACGTTCGTGGACATTGAGATGAAACATTAAGTCTTCATCATTCTTTTCATCCTTCTACTCTTGCTTATCATACGTGGACCAATCCATTGTCATAACCCGACTTGTACTCTGATGATATGGTCGGAAGATGAATTGTGGAATCAGAAAGTAATTAATAATATTATAACCTCCGATGTGTGCTCTTATCCATCCCCAAAGGATTTGGAAGGTCGCAATCATCTGGTAAGGTTGACCCCCTTTTGCTGATTCGACCTAAGAAGCAATAAATTTTGGCCATCACATAGATTTCAAGATTGATGCATCTACCAATGGCCATATCTCTGCACATTATTAATGTTGAATCTCTCACACCACATGATTATCTTACTATTAAGAAACACCGACTCAAAACATGGTCAAGAAGGCCACCAGTTGAAATAATCAGTCAACACCTGGGATGAGTCCCCATCCCAATTCATCAAATTTCCCCTCATCCATGTTGGGCCAATAGGTACCTTCCTATTTCTGAGTTTTCATGGTAGGGTAGGCCCTACATATATGTTTTTAGGGGTCTAGACCAATTTTCTAAAAAAATAACCAAAACACTCAACAAAAGGAATGTCCTACTTTAGATAAGGATTAAGTTCCATCAAATGTTCCTTTTCCTAAAAAATTATTTTCTTGTCTGAAGGAGGGGTCCAATCCTTGTTTTCCCAAATAGAGGAAAGAGGAAAGAATTCACCATATGTATCCCTAACAATAGGGAATCTTGAAATTAGTTGGATTTCCCAAAGACTAATGCTAACTTCCTAGTGGGTTAAATGAAAGGTATTCCTGTCTGGGCTCCACAAGCTTCAGATTTGTCAAATAAAGGAATTGGGTCGATGAGTGTATGTATGAGATACCCAGATAGCCTCATATAATCCCATAGCCTCTATCTCAGCCCAAAATTATTCACAAATCTGAAGAACACATAAATTCCATCCCAAGTCTAATCTAAATGAGCCACTAGAGAAAATATACCACCAGGATGACCAACCATGTGGTTCATTTTCTATGGCCTTCATCACTGTCATAGAAATGGGTTATCTTGTTTGGCTTTCATTGAACATTCCATAACTTTAGAGGTGTGTAGATCAGTATGGACCCATAATAAATATCTCTCTATATGTTCCATCCCTTGAAATAAACCAAGGCCTTCGGGAATGAAGTGTTTATTATGTAGGATGCAAGGTGATCAGACAAATTGGGTGATGGAATCGATGTATCAGAAAGTAGACCAAACCCATAAGTTATATACCAGTCTAAATATCATTAATACATTTTACTTACGATAAGAAAATTTTCTAGAGATTGATGTAATGGATGAACCAGAAATTCTTCATCAACCAAATCTGCCATGTTCTTGAATCTTTTGTTAATAGAAAAAGAGGTTCAGTAGAAGTAGCCACAAAAGAAAAAATTACATTAGTATCGATCTATGGAAGATCCATTTTAGCCAACGTAGAAAAATCCAAAATCCAACAAAAAGTCAGTCCATTGACAAAATAATTAGATAATGCCACAAAAATGGACAAGGGGATTAAAAGATGTCTACATGGGGCTCTGTACATTGCTCTCAAAAAAGGTATGTAGGATCTATTTCTTGAAAACTATAAGGTACATGGGAAACCATTTCCCACATACTACAATGGTATAGGGAAGCTATATACCATGTATAACCATCAGTATGTAAACGGAATGAGAGGCACTGGCCCGTGGATTGTTGGCTAGAAAACGAAGGTGTTCTCAAAAGGAATAATAGTGAACTAAGGATTTTCCATACTATTATTCGATGTTTCTAATTAAGAATCCTTGTTTGTATTAATGAGTATTAAGTATTAGTTCTACAGTTTACATTCGGTCTGAAGAACATATAGATCGCATAGAGTTATCCTTCTCAGAAGTCTGGGCTTTAGTTTTAAGTTCATGAATGCAGTTCGTGAAACCCAAAATTCGATTTGCAGGCAGAAGTAATTGTGAAGAGTTCAGTTCTTGGAATGTATATAGCAGTTGGTGAATAAGGATTTCGAAAAGGAAGTGGTATGCAGACACAAGGGAAGATGTGGGAGAGTGGAGAGCACTTTTCACCAAAAAAACAGTAAAATACTAATGACATGGACCCCTATAAATCAGTGTGGTCCCCTCCTAACAAGCCTATATGTTCCACCTTATTCCATTTTTTTAGGACCAAATCAACATTAGAATTGCGATTTCGTAGTTCTAAATAGACCCCACTCCGATGAAGTGAATTTTTAGGGTCATGGAAACTTCTGAAAGGGAAGTCAATACCCCCCACAAGAACTTTTTAGAAGCAATAAAACATTCCTACAGGTCCAACAAAGCTAAAGGATGCAAATTAAATAGAAAACATTGGATGAAATTTGATGAAATTAATTTTTTCATGTATTTTAAGTGACCCACCTACCATCATTTTGAAGGGTTTGTGGACCACATGAATCATGAACTATCATTACGTGGAAAGACCCTCGAGGTGTTGTCTGATAAGGCAATGGACAGAAATCTCAGGAAGCCACGAGCTATGTCACATGAAAAATAGTGTGCAGGGATTTCATTTAGTTAAAATCTCGAGAACTCATCAGTTTGAAAATGAAGAACGATGAAAGGTTTCGACAAACCACAAACCACGAACCACAATCTCCGCAAACCCTAGTTGACCATGTATTCTTTGGTTTGTGATATTACTTCATGGGATTCCAAAAATTGTTCCTCATGTCCATAGATATGATTTTTCCAGTGCTCTATAAAAGAAGAACATAATGAATATAGAAGAGGATGGATGAAGAAAGCACAGAAGAGGCCCTAGTGGTTGGAAGAATTAATTCAGAGAGGATGCTGAATTGGGATTCATATCATCATTGATGTGCAAACTGTGAATCACGTTTCCATAGGTATAACCTGCCAAAAACCGTAAAAAGAAGGAACACAATATTAATATGTAATCCAAAAACATAATTGATGTAATTTCAAACCATAAATTCCTCATGGATGAACTCCCCACAAACCATAGGTTCCATGAACCTCCTTCAATACGGTGCTCCACATTTTGTATCGCTAATTGGATTGAACCCCACAACATGTGCAACATTAGTATGCATATGGAACATGAAGTGTTTTGGTAGACCACATTTAGGACAATGTACCTCTTTGGTATGTGGTGATTCATTTCCTAGACCACGTACTGCTTATGTACATAGATAGCCCCACTACCCGCATACCATTATGGTATGCAGAGCTCACCCCATCCCACATGCGTAAACAGTATATAGAATTGGGAATATTCGATATTTTTTCCCTATAACTCTACTATAACCACACCATTACCTTCTAGTCCTCCACAACTCCTCCGACCAGTCCACTAGCATCAGACCAAATCATCCTCTATATCCACTATACCTATATGATCATATCATCATGTGCATTAGTGCTCCCCTCCGAATCTACAAACCCATTGTGAGAAGATTAACCAAGACAGACCCCAAAATAGATCGGACTCTTAGCATTTCTATAATTTTACATTCCCATGGAATCCAAAAGTGCAACCTTCGGATATTGATGTGAACCTCACCATTCTAGGGATTTAGGATGATCACTTGATTATCTATTCAATGAGGAACAGTTATCCATCGCAAGAATCATGATTTCTTCTCCTTTTGATGAGAGGAAACATTCCCCCCCATTCCTAGAGTTGATTCTATGGAAATCCTGCTAAGGTAAGTCCCTAGTATTCTGGATGTCGAGCCTTAGGACCTAAAACTTCATCCCACTTTTAAAGGTTCATCACTACGAGCCCTCTCCCATGATCGCCTCTTATTCTTCCACTGGATGCCCAACCTTTCCCATCAGTGGGAGAGAAGATGTGTGGTTTGTTGAATCACTCACATCGTATTGTTTATCACATCATGTGTGGCTCATGTGGGCTTAGAGATTTGTGGTGATTGTAACATCCACACAACCAACCCATGAGAACTACAATAACTCTGATTCCTACTCAAACTGAGACATGTAGGACACCTACATAAGGACCGAGATCATAATAGGTGATGTTATGAAAGCGTTCACCTAGTCATGCCCCCTTAAATGGGTAGATTCTATGTGTACCCTCTGACTAATGTGAATTATGAGAACACTGACTACTACTCAAAGAAAGATAAGTTGAATGCCTTCTTGATGGCCTGAGCTCCAAAGTGGTGCCCTTCTGAAATGGTTCACCCAGTTATTCCCCCATCAAATGGGAATTATCCTTGCATAATCCCCTAACCCATGTGAACTCTAAGAACTCTGATTCATTCTCAAAAAATGATTTGTAGTATGCATGCTTAAAGGTCTGAGTGGAAAATGGGTTCCCTTCTAAAAGGGTTCACCCGGTCATGTCCCCCTCAGGAGGGAAGATTCCATATGTAAGCTATTAACCCATGTGAATTCCAGGAACTCTTTTTACTACTCAATCTATGATTAGTATGATGCCTACATGAAGGCCCGAGCTCAAAAGTGGTGCCCTTCCGAAAGGGTTCACCCAGTCATGTCCCACTCAAATGGGAAGCTTCCATGTGTAATTTCATAACCCATGGGAACTTTGAGAACTCTAATTGAAACTCAAAACATGATATATTGAATGCTTACTTGAAGGCTTGAGCTCATAATGGATTCCCTTCACCAAGGGTCCACCTAATTCCCCCCCCCCCAACAAATGGGTATCCTCCTAGGTCTGATCCCCATGCTAACCGAATTATGTGGGCTCTGATTCCTATCATGTGGATACATAGGAAGCCCATATTATGTGTCCATTACCAACCTCAAACCACCTTCAATCCCTCTCATATGATGATAAAATACAGAGTGCCTTATTTCTTGGCTTAAGTCAGCATTTCCTCCGTAGCAACAAATCCATGTATAGCCATGATAATCTTACAATCCAGGGGTATCCCATGGATACACTCTTCAGGAATGAACCAATGATTCAAGAACATATTAAAATGACTTAAATCTATAATATAGTCATTGAATAGGTAATAAGTTTCCCAAAAGGGAGTGATGAGCCCAATTCCACTCCTCTCGACCAATGGATTCCTCCAGTATCATTTGCCAAATCATCATCCAATGAGCATATGCCTTTGGAAGGAAGTTCCATGAATCATGGATACTAGGTCTGTTGGGTGCTTCTAGGTTCACAAAAAAACCCATTGTAAACCATCTTGGGAAATCTTATCCTAATAGAACTGATTGCAATAATATGTTACCCCACACAATCTCCTGCTAGGGCCATTTGATTGGGGCACCTCCTTCATAATACGGAAGGGATGAAAAGATCAACCTCCATGGGGTCAATCCAATCCCCTCTAACGGTTAATGATGTGGATCAGGTCATAAAAAATATGGTGATGTGAAAGTCTCTATAATACCAAACGAATGCTCATTACCCATCAGATCATTTTTGTGCATTCTTTCCAAAACACATACATGCGTCCCCTAGATCTAAATAGTTATTTCTAAAAATTATTTTCTATTTGCAATATCAATATTTGATGTTACATATGATTTATTTTGGATATTTCTCAATTATAATATCACTATTTTTTTTATAGTTGGATTGTATTTATCATTGAATGGTATTTATGAAACTCATTTATTTTACATGGGTTATGTTAAAATGGAATGATTTTTATAAATCCTATTTATTTTAATGGGATATCATATAATGGATGATTTTTGATCATGTGGAATTAATATGTATGTTATCCATTAAATTAATGGTGGGAACTATATCTCCATTGAATTCCTTGGGTAAGGATTTATATCGTATTAGATGTATAGGAATGGAATGGGTACTAAAAGTGGTTCAGTAATACAGGGCTAGAATTAGGAGTGAACTCAGTTCATAAAGCACATTATCCACTAAAATGGTATTGGAAATGAACCATAGCTAATATGGAAATGATTTTATATACTTTTGTGTATTCCATAATTCCTCATCATTTGTTATGATCCCTTGGAATATGTTCTTTAATTATTTATGTACTTCTCTGAATTATTCCACGACACAATATCACGATCTTTGATATGTAAGATAAAATTTTAGAATGTTATTTTCATGTTCTTATGCTCTTATGGTTAGGTTGTCTCCCTTTATTAACCTAACCGATCATCCATGCTCACCACTTTTTTATGTTAATTTTCCCTATTTTATGAATAAATGTATTATGTAATGTCAAAAAGGGTTATAGTTCTGATGTAATAAGAAATAGATGATGTAGATTATTTAATAATATTTGTTTTATTTTTCAATTTTTCCAAAGAAATAGAAAGAATATAGTTCTGGTGGGGTTTTGCTTTATTATGTAATGGATATTCATATATTCATATTCAATATGTATTTATGAAAAGTGTGTTCATTTATAGTTTGTATCATAGCATGGTTTAGTAATAATTTTGAATCTAGGATTTTTAATTTTAGTAATAACACTAACGATACATAAGAGTATATGATAAAATTATAGAGATTTGTTAATAGTCATAATTATCCTCAAATTAAACCTAACATATCCTAAATTGATGTTTTATAATTATTTTTCCTTGATAAATTTTTCCGAGTATGATTAGTAATACTTCCACAATTTTTTTTTTGGATTTAGTCAATGGATGAAACTTGAAGGAGCCAAATTAATGATGAATGTGATGGAAAATGAAATGATTTTCCTCCAATGAACCTAATGTAATAGGATACGGGATGAAAATATTTATTGTTATGCTTAGAAAACATTCATGATTTATAAATCATGAAGTACATACAAAAAAAACAATAGAGGGAACAATATTCTATTGTGTCATTCATAAGGAAAGATCCACCTTCTTTTAGTTGGTATTTTGATCCAATAGCTGCTGAATAATGGATCAATACCAATGAAAATATATTTTCAATTCTCAATTTTTCAGTACATGAGAATGTAGTTTTAACTATTTATCATTTGGAAGGAAAAACAGGTCAATGGTGGAATATTATCAAGAATATGAGGCAATGATATGAAATTGAATCATAGGAATGAGAAGTGTTCAAAAAAATATTTTTCAATAAATACTTTCCTTTTATTATTTGAATACAGATAGAGAAGGAGTTCTCTAATATTAAGATAAATAATGATGAATGTTTTCGTAACTACAGAAAAAAGTTTACATCACATTAATGGAATGCTTATGGAATTACCATATAACCAGAGAGTAAGGTTGATAAATTCATCAATGTCTTAACACCAAGTCCCTGAAGGCCGTTATCCATAAGGGTCTAGTATCTATGAGGAAATCATTAGATGTTCTTTGATGGCTGATAAGAAGATTGGATTTACCCATAAATCATAGGGGTTCCATAAGAAAATAAAAATGGAATTCAAGGGAAATTATAAAAAACTATAGTGAAAATAAAATGATATATTCTTTATTCTAAATGTATTGAATGAAACAAATATAAATCTATCATAAAGAAAATATTAAATTTTTTAAGTGTTGGAAAGAAGGTCCTGAGAAAATTGACTTTGAAAGTGATGGCAAAAACATAGCTAATGATTCTAATAGTGAAAAGGCTACATATAATGCACCACCCACAATTTAATGAATGAAGTGCAAGGAAAATGTTCCTTAAATTAACCAGTTACAAAATATTTGGGCTATAAATGACGATCAATATAAAAAACCTTTTAAGGCCAATGAAAAAGGAAAATGGTATACAATCACTATTGGTAATGTGGAGTATGACAATGATGCGTTGAAAGGTACACATTTCATCCACTCTAAAACATATTTATATTATATTTGATTTTGGATCCGCCCATACTTTTATTTATAAGTAATTCTATAAGGGATGACTATATTACCTCAATAATTAGATGTTGATATAGCTATGAAAACTCTTAATGTCACAATAGTTGCATCACATGTTTTCAATTATTCTTTGGTTGATGTTTCTGGAAAATAGATTAATGTAAATATTTTGATCCTTCCTTTAGTTTAATTCTCTATGATTTTGGGATTGACTTGGATTTTTCTATAAGGAACTCATATTTATTAATGACGAAGAGAAGTCAAATTTCATATTTTTTAATGAATATATTATCATATATGGATGAATGGATGAATATAAACTTCCTATGAAAATATCTTAGATCATGTGGGTCTTAATAATTATAAATGAAGTTTATTTATCTCCAATGGCTATGGAGAAACTAACTATTAATGATAGAACTATTGGGAAGGTGTTTGTTGATGTTTTTATAGAATAATTGTGAGGTCTTACACCAAATCATGAAGATGAGTTTTGAATAGAACACATAATGAGTGATATTACTATTTTGAAGAATAATTGTAGAATGGACCCAGTTATGTTGTAGAAATTTAAGAAAAAACATCCATATAATATATTTAAGGTATTCATACATGATTTCCATTATCATGGGCTGTACATGACCTATTGGTTATGAATTAAGATGGATTAATGAGACTCTGCATTGATTATCGAGAACATAACAAGATCAATTTCAAGAAAAAATATCTTCTCCCATATAATGATGATTATTTGATCAAATAGAGGGAGCTCAATATTTTTTAAGATTGATCTTTATTCAGTATATCATCCATTAAGGTTAGAGAAGAAGGATGTACCCAAAATGACATTCTTTAAAAGTTATAGACACTATGAAATTAGAGTGATTCATTTTGGACTTAATAATTACCTTTCTTTCTACATTGATTTAATGAATAGAATATTTTGAGACAATCCTGAGCAGTTTTTTGAATTCTATATAGAAAATATTCATTTATATTCAATTAGAAAGGAAGAATATGATGACCCCTCGAGGATTGTATGAATGGCCCTATGATAAGAGAATGTTTATGAAAAAATTAGGATGTGTGAATTTTGCCTTCAGATAATTTTATTTTTCTTTCACATTATCTAAAGAGAGGGGATATCTATGGATCCAACAAAGGAGGAAGTTATTTAATGTTGTCCTAGACCATCAACAGTGTCTGAGATCCCAATTTTTCGTGTTTTGAATGGATATTAAGTAATTTTTGTGAAAGATTTCACATTATCATCTAATCCAATCTACATGTAGACATATAAAGGAGATAAGTATATAAGGATAAAGGAATATGAGAAGAATTTCAAAAATCTATAAAGGAGGATAGTCAGTGCACCATGGATCATAGTAATCTATACTGAGTAATGGTTTGTGATCTATAATGATTCATCCTAGAAGGGTTTGGGATGTGTTCTCTTAAAAACTGATAAAATGATATATTGTTCATGTCAAAATTTGTGGATATATTTTCGTTAAATATTTAGAGGCATTATCTGTATGGAAAAAGGTATGATATACATACTTATCATAAAATTTCCATGAAAATTTTCCAACAAATTGATATGAATATGAACCAAACGTGATGTGTAATGATGATTAAATATTACAAATGCTCAATACATTACCACCTTTGGAAAGATGACAATGTGGAAGATGTTTTGAGTTAAAAGGACCATTGTAGTCGATATATGGTGAGGATGCAAAAGGATACAATATTTATGGAATTTCAAATGATGGATATGGAAATTTTAGTGGATGTGAAAAAATCATATATTTTTAAAATGAATGTTCCACCATATATACTAGTGAAGATCCAAGAGGTGCAGAAGAAGATATAGAGCTAGAAAAGAAGGAAAGAAATATTTTTATGTTCATAATTGATTATGATGAAATAATAGGGATCATGAACCATGTTTTTATTCCTACTATAGAATAATTAAATAATGTTTTGTTAGATAAGGGTCATAGTTCATAATTCACTATTCATTATGGATGAAAAATGATGTAGAGGCACCTGAAAGCATATATTTGGTGGGATGTAATGAAGAGAGGTATTTTAGAATATGTAACTTGTTTCTTGGTTTCATATCAAGTAAAATACAAGTGAAAAGAATCCAAGGGGATGTTATAACCATTACCCATGCCAGAATAGAAATGGAAAAACATCACCATAGACGTTTTCGTTAGACTTCCCAGATGTTCTAAAAGGAATAATAATATATGGGTTATATTTGATCATATTAGGATTTCATAACACTTAATTTCTACTAGATAAGACATCTATATGGTTTAGCATGCCAAAATATATATTAAAGAAGTAGTGAGATTACATGTAGTAAAATTTTGCATTATAACTGATTGGGACCCAAGGATTACCTAGATATTTTTGAGAAGCCTTCAGTAGACTCCTAATATAGAGTTATGCTCCAATAGTACATATCATTCTATGAAAGATGGCCATTATGAGAAGATTATTCAAACTCTATAATACATGCTGATAGCTTTCTCTAGGGATTTCAAATGTGGTTGGGATTAACACCTATAATTGGTAGAATCTTATTACAACAATATCTTTCATTCTAGTATTTATATGGATCCTTATTAATCCCTATATGGTAAGTAGTTTAGTACTACAACATGGTGGAATGAAGTTGGTGAAGGAAATGTACTGGGACCCGACCTAGTTTAGGATATGGTAGAGAAGGTTACATCTATTTAACATCACATAAGTACAACATATGGTCGAAAAAAATTATAATGATAATCGATGAAAATATATCTAATTTGAAGTGTGTGAAAAAGTATTTCTACAAATATATACCTATAATTGAGTGATGTGATTTGGAAATATGGGTAATCTCATCCTTAGGTATTTTTGTCCATTTGAAATTAATGAACATATTTGGAAGGCTTTTTATAGATTAGTGCTTCCACTAAATCTATCTCCTGTTCATTATGTGATCAAAAAGTATCTCCTCAAAAATTACAATCCTAATCCTTCAGATGTACTAAACAGAAAATAAATTCCATTATATGATGATATTTCTTATGAAGAGTGACCAACAATGATTCCAAATCATCAAGAAAATATTCTATGAAACAATATCACTTTCTTGGTTACTATTTTATGGTTGAACAGCCAACTTGAGGAGGCTATATGAAAAACCAAGGATAAGATGATGAATAGGTATCCCCATATGTTTTAATCTAGTCGATGAATTTATAGGGATAAATTCATTTGGGGGTGGGTGAATATAACACCACAATATTTTAATAAATATTTATCTTTAAATAATCATAATTATTCAACAGCTTGCATTGTACAAAACCATGAGTTTAAAAGAACAGCTAGACACTATAAATTTACCATTATAACATAGAAATAATATTTTTTAAAATAAATATTAATAAATAATTTATGAAATAAAAATAAAATTCCAACAGAATATGAATGTGTTGGTATGTTCATAGAAAATAATCACACATTGCTTTTTAAAATAACATTATTCATCATTAAATACATTTTCTTCAGAAAGGATTTTTTTTAATTTTATTAGTGAATATTATTTTTAGAAGATATATGAAATGGATTAAAAAAATAAATATAATCGTGTCAAAATTACTATAAAACTATTTTTTTCGGAAAATATTTATTTTTTAACGAATATTGAAAACAATGATTTTTATTGAAAAGTTTATTTTCTCTTAATGTTTCTACTAGTTGAAATTATGTTATGGATTATTAATAAATTTTTATTAGTTTATTTCAATTTAAAATAATAAAATTTCTTTCCTTGAAATAAATTGTATATTTTAATTTATAATAATAACACTTTATGTTTTAGAAGGTAATTTTCCTTAAAACTGCACTTCATGGATTTTTACTGGTTTTATTTTAAATTAAAATTAAAAACATATGTTTCTTGAATTTTAAAAAATAGATTCCAAATATATATTAATATTGTCAAAATTCATCAAATAAATCCACTTAATTTTTGTCATATATGAATTGTATCATTAGATAATGTTTTTACCACGATAAAGTGTAAATTGGGTAATTTAGGTTAAAAATAAAATGATAAATATTATTAAATAACTCTAACACCATAAAAAATTATTGGATGACTATAATTTTACCCTTAAAACATATTTATATGAATTATGTTGTTTAATGGATACTTTTCCATTAAAATGTCTTATATAATATTTAAATCAAAGAAACTCACGAAATGTCACAATCATTGCCTTAAATATAACTTCTATGTCCACATGAGGTAAATGCTAAGATATGAATGAATATAAATGTAAATATCTATTTTAATAAAACTATTTTGATTATAAAAATTTATTTTTCGACTTTTGGGCCACATAGATGAGGTTATTGTATTTATAATATTTTATTTAATGAAAATTTAGAAATGTCACTTCATATTTCAAAAACAATATGATTTTTAATATTAGGTATCCAAAATATATATTAGAATATTATAATTATTATGAAATATAGAAAATGTATATTGAAAATTGTATTTTATTTTAAATTTTTAGTAATATATTAATTTTATTAAAAAATTACACAACTCTAATGTAGTAATTATTTCATTAGGGGAAATATCAAATAACGGAGTATAAAAGTAATAAAATAAATATAATTTGAGATAATTAATATGATAAAGAGGTTTTATTCATTATTAATTCCACATAAAGATATAATAAAATATTTTTTTCAATGTAAAATTATCATTTTGATATTATAAAAAATCCAAAAATGAATAGTGTCAAAATTGACACTAATGATATTTTATTAATATAATATCTTATTAAATTATTTTTACAAGATACAACATATTTACAAGTAAAAAATAATTATAGTTTTGTCTGAAATTTTATAAGGTGTTCATTTTTGATCTAATGGATGCCACATAAGTAAAAATCACAACTTTTATTATTGTGAAAGTAATTACCTTAGTTAAAATTATAATAGCTTAAACAATGACTAATCTAAATGATATGGTTTAAAATAATTCCAAAACATGTATACAAAATATTATTATATGGTATTGAAACATTTTATAATCTTATATTAGAATCCAGGGAATTTTGGATGTATTTATATAGAGATTTAATTTCTAATAAATTAATATTTTTTTAAATTCCAAAAGTGCCACTCACCTCAATCATAAAAGGGAACATTCTCCCTCGCCACTTTACATAACATTTTTCATTAATGATACACCATACCCAGACAATTTATATTCTAAAATTGTATATACACATTATTGAATATTTTTTCTTCTCAAAATACCAACCCTATTGTCCCTAATAGGATATCTAAAGATGTTCGCCAAATAATATGTCATCATCTTTACCAAATCTTTCAAGATTATTTTTTTATACATCCTCTTCATATTTTTTTCCATTATAAATTAATTAATCCACTATAATATATTTTTTGATATTTTATTATGACTATGAATCAACCATAATTCAATTTTTCTTCATCCTATAAAAAATAGTATCATGGATTCGTACGTATAACTTATCGTCTCCATGCCGTGGTGTAATTGTTTTTTCAGAACTATTTTTTATGGGTATAATTTTGGAAATAATATATATGTATATATATATATAATTATTACATTATAATGATTCAAGTGAACAATATAGACCCTCTAGTTCCTAACCATTAAGGTAATTATACCATAACTCCTGGGTGTGTATGGAAAATTGTCTTCACGATGTAATGTGTTTCAATTTCCTTGCTAACCATTCAAGAATTATTATATAAATTTATATCATAAATAAATATTATATATATTAACTTAATTTAATTATTTATATTATGAAGCTATATGTTATGATAAATAACTAACACATATAAGATAAAACATGCTTTGGAAAATGATGAAGTTAACACATGAAAGAAGTGTAATAATGAAATATTACTAACAAATGGGTGATAATATAAAATAATAGGATCATATATGGTATCATAAGTATTATATGATAATGTAATAAAGGGATAACATTATTTAAACCATTTTACATTAGGTTCATATACATAAAAAGGAATTCAAAATAAAGGTAACGTTTAATTTCACAATCTCATTTTCATTCAGGATTGTTTATACCAATGTTACTATTGGGGAACATTTATATTCCATGTACAATTTTCATAAAAATATTTTTAAAAAAAATTAATAAAAATATATAGGTTTTTAATTCATTTTTACCCATTTTTTAATTTTTACTAAATGGTTTGAAAAGAATATTTTTTTTCTATTTTCTAACGTAGTACTTTGTGACTTTTTTTAAAAAAAAAGTACAAGAGGAATGTCTTTTTAACTTATAGTGAATGAATGGACATTTATGATTTCATAAAAACATAATTCCTTTATGACTACCTTTCAATAAAATAAGTTTATTTTCATAAAATTGGTTTCTTTAAAAATAGAGATGAATTTTTAGAACAGAAAATGATTTCAAGGTAAAATGGATATTTTAATCAATAATTATTTTCATGAGATATCTCAAAATTATTTTCCATTTAAAAGAACATTAATTTAAGATATATATGATTTATTGGGTATATTTTTCAAGGATAATATCCCTATTCTTTATATGGTTGTTTTATGTTTGTGATGGAATGATATTTATGAAACCAACTTCATTTAAAGGGGTTATGTAATTATGGAATGATTTTTTTCAAATCCATTTAATTTTATGTGGTTTGATATGATGAATGATTCTTGTTCATATGAAAAAAAGATATAAGGTTTTAGTTATGTGATGAGATGGACCTATATCTCCCTCTAATTAATTGGATAATGATTTATATATCATTGGATATACAGGAGTGGAATGGGTAGTAAACTTAGTTCAGTAATACATTGCTGGAAACAAGAGTGAACTCGATTCATTAAAGGATCGTTTCCACTATGTTGGTCAGGAAAATTAACCTTGAACACCATGGAAATGATTTTATATGATTTTTTATTTTCCATAATTCTATTTCTTATGTTAGGATCTCATGGAATTTGTTCTTTGATTCATTATGAACATCTAGGATTTATTCAATGATGTTATATTATGATCGTCGGACTATGGGATATCATTTTCAAATATTTTTATCATGTCCATATACCCCCATTCTCATGTTATCTCCCTTTATTACCCTTAATAATTTTCTGAGATCACCCATTTCATATTTTTCTTTTCCCCTGTATATAAATAATGGTATTATGTAAGATATTTCAAAATGGGTTGTAGTTATGATGGAATAAGTGGGAGATGATGTAGATTATTTAAAAATTATTATTTTTTACTCCCATTAATCCAGAAAAACTAAACCAATACGGTTTAAAAATTGTTTTTTGTTATATAATGGGTATTTTTATATTTAGATGTGTCATCAGTGTATGAAAATTATGGGCCATTATACTCCATACATTTCCAAGATCTAACTTCATTTTAGATAATATCCATCAAGGGTTAAATGTTATGACATTCATAAGATAACTTCCATACAATATATTGACAATATGATATTATAGAGATGCCATTTAGACATGATAATTACACCACCATATTCATGTATTTAATGAATAGATACTTTTGGGAATAACTTTATCAATATTTGGTAGTATTTATAGATGATATTCTAATATACTATATGATAAAGGAAGTGCTTAAGGATCACCTAGGAAATGCATTGAAGACCCATGGGATAGAGAAAAATTATTCCTAATTCAGAAATTGGGAATTACAGTTATATAAATATTGATTCCTAGAAAGACGAAACAACATATGGTATATTAGTATATTCTTCTAATATGAATGTCATAGAACAATGGAGCAGACTAAACACTATGATGGTGATTTTTTGTATTTTGGATTGGATGGATATTATTGATTACTTCTGAAGAATTTCTCATGAATAAACTCACCATATGTAAATATAATGGAGTAAATTTCTTTTATATCGATGAATGTGAACAAAAGATTAAGGATATTAAAAAATTGTTGGATAATGTACTTTTAATCACATAATACTACACTAGAGAAGGGTTTTTGATTTTGAATGTTGTATTGATGAAGGGATTTGAATGTGTTATTATGATAATTTATAATAGTGGTATCTTGAAATAATGATAAATTAATGTATAATGAGAATGATTACCCAAAAAAAGACATGATGTTAGTTTAGAAAATTTTTCATTGAGTAAATGGTTTAATTATATATATGGAGAATGGGGTTATATATATATACTGATAAAGAATGTTTAAATTATATATTCCATAGGAAAGAGATAAATATACAAAAGAGGTAATGGTTGGTGTTCATTAAAGATTTTCACTAATGAATATATTACCTCCCTTTGAACATGAACATGATATAAAATGAATTGAATTTAATGTTTCATGATGGATAATCTATGAAGAGGATAAAAAAATTCATATAATTTGTAATTTGAAAAATATATACATTGAAATCCTAAGGAAATGGGAGAAATATTATCTTCTTCACATATGTGGTTAATAATCTATTTATTTAATGATTAAAGTGGTGAAGAATGAAAATATATAATTAAAACATTAGTTATGAAATTTTCATTAGTTCAATATTGATTGGGATGGAATGATAAGGATCAGGGACAGAGTATGTGCCACTATTATACAAGAAATGAAGAAGGATATGTTGGATTAAGCTAATATCTCATCATTTTTCATTCATCCTAGAAGTACAAAAGATGTATAGATAACATAAGATGTATTTATAGTGGGATAAAATGAAAATATCTAGCTATAATATTTTTTATGCTATATTTTTTATATAAATTTAATTTCTTTTATAATATGCATTACATGCAACACTGAGTTTAAACTAACCACGATATACAAGAAAAAATATTATTATTCAAAATTATAGTTATAACACATCAATTTCCATGCCAGGTTTGAATAGGACAAACTAAATTATAAAACATTTATTTTTATGCATTTATAAAATTAATTCACTACTTATTAATTGAGTATAAAAGAAAATTTAAAAATTCATTTGAAAGAAAAAGAAATATTTTTATGAAAAATGTATTTTTTTACACGTAATGTATTTTTATAAATTAAATTAAACTATTATGTGGAATTATTTTAATTATATTTTAATATTATTTTCATTATAAAATGTGTTAAATAATAAAAAAATATTTTTATGCCTATGACTCGAATTGATCTTGTTTTATGATTTTTTTTCTTCTTAAAAGTAGTTTTTGTCACATTTTTTGGCACATGAATTAAATTTATTTTCTTCCATTTATATTTATTAAATAATATAAAATTATTTATTTATTTATAATCAGAAGAGTAAAATTTGAAAAAAAAATAATCCTTTTATTTTTTTTCAACATTAATATTATCCATGGTAAAATCTATGACCTTATTAAAAGTTAAACAAGGTTAATCTATATTGAAAATAAGTTATACATATATAATTAGTCATAAAAATTCTTATTGTATCATCACAATTTTAATCTTAACACCATATTATTTAAATTTATATTTTTTTGGGGAAATTTTCCAACAACATGCCTTATATATTATTTCAATCAATGAAGGTAAAAATATCACACTATTTGTTTTTAATATTCTTTATGAGTCGAGAAAAGGGAAAAAATAAGTTATTAATGAACCATAATTTCTATTTGTGAATAATTAAATCATATTAATCATTGAAATTTATTTTTATTTTTTATCTATTATGTAATTTCCTTGAATTCTTACAAATCACAAAAACAGTATTTATTCAATTATTGGAAGAATAAAATAAATGATATTATATTTATTAAAAGTTGTATAATTTGAGTATGTTATTGTTTTACACGAATTTAATAGGTTAATATGAAATATTAAATTTTTAAAAAAATATTATATTCCAATTCAAACTATTTAATTATGTAATTTATGTGAAATTTAGTTAATAGTATCAAAATTGACAATATTAATGCTTATAAAAATAAAATAGTAATAAATTATTTAAAAAAAATCAAATTTTCAAGTTGTGTATGATATTGTGTAAAATAATCGAAATATTATAATTATGGAAAAATTTGAAACATATATGTAATAGTTAAAAACATTAATATTAAAAACAATTTTTACTGTATTAAATATTAAAATAGGGTAACCAAAAGATTTAAAAAAATTGATAAGGTTTAAAATTACCCCAAAACATTTATAAATTTTATTTGGTGAGGTTACTAATATACTATAAAACCTTATCTTAGAATAAGTTAGAATTTTGAGGCATTTTCCTTGATAATAAATTTATTATAATTTAATTGTATAAGAAATTCTAATATTGTACCTCACCTAAATTATAAAATGTCACCTCTCCCATCACATTATTACAACACTATAAGTATTATAGACTGAATATCCTCTAATATATTACTTTTAAAATTCCCTACCCAAATAATTTTTGATTTTATATTCTCTTTAGAGAAACTCCAGATCCCTTTGTAGGTTATCTAAATAATTCATTCCAAACAACAAGTGAATGCATTGCTCGTGCATCTATACGACCTACGGTCTCTACATAACAATACAATTCATTTATTATCAACATAATTTAAAGATGGGTATTATGATGTGTTTAAATTTTATATATGACATTTATTACATAATTATTATTTGAGAATTATAATTTCACATCTTCCAACATAATATCTAGTCATTTGGGGAAATAATAAGATCATTCATGCATAAATGTGGACTAACACCTCAAAGATGTGATATGATTCATTTTTCAATTATATTTTACATGGATTGTAATGGTAGGGAATTTGATTAATATATATTAAATAATAATGATACTATAAATGTTAATTAATATTTACCTTTCTTTCATTTCATCTACTGGAAAATGAAAATCATATTCAAGTATACGTACTAGCTACCAACACCAAGAATGGGGTAATAAATGTTTCCATATATAACTTTTATGTAGGATTATAAATATGTATATAACAAATAAATATTATTTTTATATCAAGATAATTATTTTTTTATATGATGAATCCAAGATAAATGTAATAGTACCAGAAGTACTTAGACAAAATACACCTTAGAAATGAAAGATTAATCAACTAAAAATGAACATTTAAATAATGATTTATTTATAAATTGGGATGTTGATATTTTTTAAAGGGATAATATTTGATAGTATAAGTATCAAAATGAATATTTTATATTATTTTAATATATCAAAATTTATTATAAAAAGTTTATAGTTGTTTCAATGAAATGAGATGTCTGGGTAAATGTTTTATTTCACAATCTCATCAATATTCTGGATAGTTTTTGTTTACTTCTACTCCATATAATAATTTCTCTACATATCAATGTTTTAATAAAATAAATATAATAGAATATCTTCCATTATCCTATTATTTTTTATGTCATGTTTACCCTTGTTTTCTTGAAAATATTATTTTAAACAATTCTTTTCATCTTCCTGATGAAGTATATTTAGACTTTTTAAAAAATAAATGATTTTTTTAATTATAAATAATTAAATAATTTCCCCTCCCTGTTGAGAATTATTTTATTTGAAGAATAATTTAGACCTTTACAATGTTATTTTCATGGAATATGTTTTCCATTATATGTGTGAAACTACTTTTTTTAAAAAGTGATTCCAAAATATAAATTTTATTTTCCTAGGGAATTATTCCATGTGATATATAAAAATATTTTTCCATCTATGATTAAATGATTTTATGTTAAATTAAATTTTACAGGGGATATTATACAAGTATGTAATTATTGTTAATTCTATATATGTTTTAATTTTATGATCAAATGATGTTTTTGAAAACAAATTATTTTCCTATGGTTTTTCAATGTTAAAATATTTATGGAGCCAAATTTTTTTATAGGGTAATACTATAATGAATGGTTTATTATTTTTTGGTACCAATATATATATTTTTTCATTATATGATGTGTGAAACCTATATCTCCCTCAAATTCATAATAAAAATATTGATATTTCCAAAGTTAAATTGGAATGTAATGACGAGTAATCCTAGTTTGGTTATGTAAATTTTCCATTGTGATTGTCCTGGGATTTGACCACGAATACCATGATGGTCTGGGGGTGAACTGATTATAACATTATTTTTCTTCCAAATATTGATGACAAATAAGTATATTATTTTATTTACATATGTGTTTGAAACAATTCCATGTTATATTCCCTTGTAATGATCTCAAGGATCATATTATTTGATTCAATTATGATTCATATATTTTTAACATCATTTCTTTATTCCATTACTCTATATTATAGTCTATGATATGTACGGTATAATTTTCAAACATTGTAGTCATGTTATTGTTACATTATTTTTATGATATTCTTATATAATCATTGAAATATCCCTTCTTTACCCATACTAAGTATCTGAGCTCACAATTTTCTTATGATTTATTTCCCCATGTTATGAATTATGGTATTAAGTATTATATGTCTAAGAAGGGTGATACTTTGGAATAAATAAGTCGAAGAATATATATGTAGTTTATGAACCATATTTTCTTGTTTTTATGTTTCTAAAGGTTCATGTTCTATACAATTCTCAGTGGATTAAAATGTTATGCATTAGATATACATATAATAAAATGTTAGATCTTCTTATGAAAAGTATTGTTCATTATAATTGGTATCAGAACATGGTTTTGATATCCTGTGGAAACTAGTATTAGAAAACATTATTATGAACCTAGGGGATAAGTCCAAATATAGGATAAAATCCTAATGTTTTGGTAATTATGATGAATGTACTAGGTTATACCTCATATGTCATAGAAGAAGGATATGTGATTTTGACATCTTTTAAAAAAAATTCATTGTAATGAGATTTACAAAAATTATTATTATTTATAAAAATATGATATTTGGTTTTCTTCAATGAAATAGATATGAATGAATTTTGTTAATGTTGAATGTGAAGAACAATGCTTTCACATTACTCATGACAAATATAATGTTATGGGAGCTATAATTAAATGTCTTATTAATATTCTCAAAAAACATTCTCAATATAATAATCATAGAGATATTATAAAATATAAAATTAGGGGAAAAGGTAAATTCATTCTTTCAAGAACTGGTTCATGTTTTCATCCAACCGCATACCTGACACATCCCATGGACGATTATAAAGGGTATTCCCGATCCCCCCAAGCTAGAAACTAGATATTGGGAAACAAATAACACACCTTAGGATTTATTTCTGGTATAAAATTAAATACAATACCTTTTAAAAATGAAACATCACCCTTAAATAAATAACTATGATAAAAAACACCACTATCATAACATAATTATTTTACAATGTTAAAAAACCTAAATAATAAGTTACAGAGGGGAACCAACTTCACAACCCAACCTCCCATGAAATATGGGGGACATCACCCTCATGCCACCACCATTGAAAAAAGCATGAAGAGGAACCACTCAAAACCAGATACTCTATAAACACCACAGAAAGTCATTCATTTTTTTGGGTCAAACATAAGAAACTATAAAAGAATGCCCTTTTTAGAGGAGGTTTTATTTTATTTTATAAGGGTTTAGAACCACTTATAAAAAATTACAGTGGTTGTGGGTAATCACCACTAATATGGCCACCCTATATTATTAGGGGTGGTTTTGATGAACCACTAAAAAAATAGAACTAAATTTAGAGGCATTTGATTTGGAGAGGGTTTAAACCCCTTATAAATACACTGTAAATTCATGAAATAACAGAATTGGGGGTGGTTTTAACAACCTATAAATTAACTGGCCCATTAGGTGCGATTATAATCACCACTAATTGACATATTGGACATTTCTTTTAGGGGAGACTATCTCAAATCTACCAATAATAATTTGATTATTTTAGATATATTCATTTTTACACCCATTACCCCCCATGTACCTATGACAACCCCCAACCCTATACTCCAACAACCACCCCACAGAACCTATTGCTCACGATAACCCCCATTGTCCCTTGGATAATCCACAAATCACCACCCATCCCCTTCAAAATCACCCATGTCCTCATGAAAACCCCACATTTTCCACTATAAAATCACCAAGGACCATCATACAATCACTAATGACTCCCTTGACAAGCACCCCTAGACAATCACTATATCCCCAAGGTCCCCTTGAAAACTGCCACTAGACAAACTCTGTCCCCCGATAAATCACTAAAGACCCCCTTCCCCAACAACAACTAATACTGATCTAGCACACACCCCTTTCACACAAACACACATGTTGACAGATATCCTAACATATCCCCCCATAGTAAAATGTCTCCCATGGGATTTGAACCTAAGCCTCACCTATATTTTTTCATGCCTCTTCCACTATGTTGATATTTATTATGATTAATATATACACTGAAATATATTTGTTTAGAGGAATGAATATATGATAATACAAATATGTGTGTATTGAAATACTAATAACATTATATATATATATATAAATGTATATATAATATATATATGTATATATAATATAAATAAATAATTATATTTACATATATAAATATATATTGATAAAAATATATATGTGTGTGCATATTTATGTCTTTCTATAATTTTTATTGATATAAATAATATATATATATTTATATAATTATTTATATATACTTATATGTATTTTTGTGTGTTACCATAATAATATTAGTTAATTATTTTTAAAACTATTTTTTGAACTAAAAACAATTATATGTATATTTAATAAATAAAAATATATTTATTTTGTGAATTATATTATATTAAATAAATTTATATTATTTATTTATGTCTTTAATTACATTAATTTATATCATAACTTGTATACATACATACATACATACATATATATATATATTAATACAAAATTAAATAAATTCATATATTTGGAAATATATAATATATATTTTTTTACTATGTTTATATATAATTATTATGCTATTCAACAAAATATATAATATATATAAATTTAAATATAATGAAATATTTATAATATAATACATATAATATTATAATATATATAATATTATATATATATATCTATTATATTTGAACATATAATATAGTATAAATGAATTTATACAGTAATATAAAATAAAAATGTATTTAATATAATATTTGTATAATAAATGTATAATATAAATTTATTTAATAAATTTATTTTATTTATAAAACGAAATATAAATTTTATATATTTGTAAAAAATTATTTATAATTACATTTGTATCATTTATACCAATATTTATATTCTATACATTTTTATATTTTTAAGTAATTGTTTAAAGTATTTATTTAATGTATTTATATATAAAATATCATAAAGTATTTAAATACATTATTATAATGTGTATATGTAATATATATATATATATAACACATGCATGCACACACATATATATTATAAATTTTGAATTTATATGAGATACTTGCAAAAATAAATAATTAGATGCAGTTAAAAGCCCCCTCTATTAAATTGATTATAAGAGGTTCATGAACCCCCTTTAATTTATTCAATTAGAGGGGGTTAGAAAATCCCCATAATATAATGAATTATAGGGGGTTCATAACCACCTATAATTTAAAAAATTAGAATGGGTTCGAAACCCCCTCTAATCCATGGGATTAGAAGTGGTTCTTAAAACCCTAATAATTTATTATATTAATAAGTGTTCACCACACCCAGTGATGTCATAAATTTGATGATGTTCAAAACCCCCTCTAATATCCAAATGAATATATATATATATATAGTGACTCTAAAATCAAACCAAATAGATATCCCTAATACATATTAAATTTTCGGAGGTTTTGACATATCTACCTTTAAAATCAATAACAATATTAAAAATTTAATGCTACAAATTTAGATGGGGTGTGAACCCCCTATAAAAGCGATGAATAGATTCGTTTGTTCATAACGTACACTGAAATGAATTAATAGGGGGTTGTTTATAAATCCCTCTAAAAACTACAGCTAATCGACTATTTTTTTATTATAACAAGATCTACATACAATCGACAATGTTTCTAGGGTGTGAGCCAATACCCATTAGGATTCCAACCAAAAAGAGGGATTTAATTCCAAAACATTAAAATAAAAATCACGATGAATGTTCTATAATTTTTTAAAAACATTTAAGAAATCATGATTTCAAAATTATAAAGAGACGAACATACAATAATGATCATAGTAGTAGGAATATCATCAGATGAGAACCACGAGTAAACAATAAGCACTAGTTTTATTGGGACCCAAGGAACCTCATACCTCGGTTAACATGGTATAGAAACCATAAACCATATAATCCTAATACATTATTAACTAGTGAGGACACCATCAAAATTTCTGATGGTCTCTAATCATCATCATAGTAATGTTAGTGTTATAGTATCAATTTTATTAGTGGTAACTAGGCCACAACCACACCTAGCTAGTTATCATAGTAGTCCTAGTATTCCATTCTAGTCACCTATAATTACTTTTTTTGTTCAATTTTACAATTATCATTTCACAAGACCCACCAATAACAAAAATACACTTCCAACGTTGAAAATACCTTTGCCAATAAACAATTTCAATAGGTATATTTTTTCAAAACTCCTAACAAACATGTCCCACATTATATACATCCATTAAAACAAAATTTTCCTTTCTAAAAATATTATTTCAATCCATATAAACATTATAACACATTTAAATAATGATTATCACCACACACACATTCCGTATAACACATTTAGGAGGAAAAGAAGACTTACCAATATCATCTATTAATAAAAAAGCAAGGAATCACTAACCTTAATTATAGAAAATTATGGAAACTAGTGTGAAATCGTAACTCCCCCACAAGATGAGCCTATAAAGACATGATCGTATAATGAACATCAATATTATACCCAGATAGATGAGTTTCAACCCATATTAATGCAACCAACCCACTGAATATAGAATAAGCATAGATTAAAGAGAAGAGTAACAAAGACGAAGGAATAATAACGAAATGAAAGGACTTAGTTGATGATTCATTGAAGATTCAAATCAAAAACACCAAATATTTGAGGGTATAAGGGAGAAAGGAGGAGATTGAGAGGAACCCATGGTGAATAATCAGGAATGGGATGAATTAGGGTGGCATTGGGTTTAAATTTTTGGAAGTTTATAATATGAAATTCTAATTTCATAGGTTATAGGCTTGCCATAGAGTTTTCAAAATAGTGTGTAACCATGTGAAACGTCATATAAATGTAAAAAGAGGCTTTATGGTATATTAGGTATTTCTGTACAGCCGTTCCTCCAATCAGGCCTGAAAAAAATGACCCATTGTTCATAGTGCAATGTCTATTCTAGGATGGGGAATATTTTCTAATAATCATGCCCTATCTTTCTACCACCTCCGCTCAAGTCCAAAAAACTCAATTATTACCAAAAAAAATCCTAAGATATCTATGCAATAAATATAAGACAAAAATAAATAATATAATACCCCAAATGAAAGCATGAATGGGAAAAATTTTCCCTTCATGAAAATTTCTACCCTTGGAAAGTCATTCGAAAGTCTTATCATATAACAAGAATGGCTACAGCTCCACAACCAAGGACTCCTACTCCCATGTCTCATGATAAAAATTATCACACATTCAAAGGACAAGAAGGAATGGTATGTAATTCCTATGAAGTAAATTCTCTTGGGAATCCACAATCTACAATGTTCGCTCAAACACAGAAAGGATAGGCTCCAACAACAACTCTTCCCAATTCACTACATGAGACATATCCATATTTTACCTTTGTAGAAGAGATAAATGGAACATGTCCTGAATTGACATCATATTAGTTGAAAAATATAACAAATATGCCACCTGACCCAATTTATTAATAATCTCAATGGTCTGACATACCAAACTGTGTGCTTCTCATTCTCACTAAGATGATGGTGACCCTAGTGAGGGGCCTCTTTAAGACACACCTAATCAACCATAAAGAAATACAATGCTCAGAACAATAAATTGAAAAATGAATTATGCAGACTATGTGCTGTCAATAAATGATTCTTGATCAACTAGACATTATCATACATCTCTTGCAGCCGAAATGGTCTGGAAAACAAGGTATCATCAATCTATTCGCAGCATAATGGAAACCTCCATGGATGACCATAAAGTCCCTTAAAGGGAACTAATATTATCATGGATTAGTAATTGTTATTATATGAAAACTCCACCAATCCCAAATGGAAATCCAACAAGACACTAAAATCTCGCAAACATACCAGAAGCATGTCTTTCAAAATATAAATTTGTCACTCTATCTGGCTGCCCATTTAAGGATGGTATTAGATACTCAACATGATATGTGGACCCATTTCCTTATAAAGGCCTTCCCAAAACAAAGTGTTGAAATGGGATCCCTATATGAAACAATTTCTAATATAATTGCTTTAATCCTCACAATATCCTAATGTTATAATCAACCCAACTCAGCCACCATTGAAAAATACCTGATTGGGATGTATTTTTCCTATTTGGTTAGAAGTTAAATCACTCCCTATAAGGAATTTCTCATACAAGGTGTATGAGGTAATCCAATGATGAAATACATGGAAACCTCAACCCACTTTTAGATTACAATGGTAAAAGGATGAAGCAAACAATAGGGCATTTGTTGTTCCTCTTTATCATATTAAAATGTATAAAATCAGGATATTTAGTTTTCTATATTATGTCTCATACATGACCATCAGAAACAACGATTCACATAATAGAACATTTTGGTGGTCCCAGGATGAATAGCCCACAAAGACAGGTGGTTGTCCTGAATCATCACTGTACACAAAAAAAACACTCCCACCTAGCCCTTGAAGGAAATAACTACATCTGAATACAAGTAACACATGATGGGCACCTCCACACAATTTACGAAATGCATAAACTACTGTAATAGCTCATCATTAGAATTATCTGATCTAATTCACTATAGGATGGAGGGTGTTAGTTGAAAAATATCTAGAAATGAACCTTTTCACTTCTCCTTAGACTCTAGATGAATCTAAGTGAACAGATCTATAAATTCCCATATATTACTATACTCATTTACTATCTAAACCAGCATATTTCTTCTCAAGTTATATGTTACCACAGTAACATGGTACATGGTATAAATTATATCATAATCGAACCGTAGAAGGCACTCCAAGCAATGTAGATACCCCTAATTGAGATCCTCCTAGGAGGTAATGTTGTCAGTGATCTTATGATTAGAATTTCTCACAAACATATCACTAAAATTGTAATGATTCAAGTTTTCAAGGAATGAGTCACTACTGATAACTCAGGGTCATGTTTTGGGTAATTATTTTCATATTTTTTGAGTTGGAGAGATGTATACACCACCACATGCTCATCCTACATAAACCCACACCCACAAACCATACACGAGTCATCTATATAGACCACACATCCCTTTATCGATTCTATAAATATCAACACATGGATTGTGGTAAACAACCGAATAAGATCCTCAAAGGACACGTAACATTCCATGATTTATTAAATCACTTCCCCTTTTTAGGTAAGCAAAGCCATGAATGAATATATATGACAGAAATCCTAAACAAACAACCATTAATTCCCCACTTTGCCCAAAATTATTCTGATTTCAAATACATTCTTCAGCAACTCCCATTAAATCATCACCTCAAACTTATAGGTTTCAACAAAAAATCCATTTTCCAAAATCAAATGACCTAGAATACTTACCTCCCAAATATAGAAGGTAAAATTTGAAAATTTCTCATAGAGGTTATAATATCAATGAGTGAATATCAAAATCCACTGATTCTTCTTAGGATCCTCTTAGGTCCATTAATATACCATGATTTCATCCAAAAATAAATTAAAAAATGATATAGGGTACCTATAAAACACCCCATTCTTGAGATCCATAAAGACCGTTGAAGTGTTCTTTAATCTTAATGGAATGAAAAAAATACTCAGTTGGTCATACCTAATTCTGAATGCAATTTTTAGTACATACACCTGTCTAATTATAACCTTGTGATAATTGGGAAAAATTGATATTGGAGAA
Organism: Viscum album; assembly: GCA_963277665.1. NCBI lineage: Eukaryota > Viridiplantae > Streptophyta > Magnoliopsida > Santalales > Viscaceae > Viscum > Viscum album. The sequence goes on from OY728120.1 coordinate 497,633,716, forward strand.
ACACCTTTACAACATGAAAATATCCAAAAGGTCAACAATGTGGGGAAGGGTTATTTAATATTGATTAGTAACATATTCATCTTCCTATAATTAATAAATAAATTAAGAGATCCATTAGTATTATTAGATAATATAACTAGTGAGGCCTAGTCTTAGATTATTTCGTGAATGAATCCTCTAGGTTATAAATATTCTAACTACATGTTTAATTCCTCAAACTCGGTGCTGGACATATGGTATGATGGAAGCGATATATATTGTGTCCCTAAAAACAAATATATAGGAAAATCCACATCCTACTCTAGAGGAATCCTTGAAAAATCATCTGGACATAGCTCTGGTATATCCTCAACCACATGGGGTAATCAACCTTTAGGACCACAACCATTGTCCTCTAACATGATATATTTGATATAAGAAAAAATAAAAAATAAATATTGATTATATATATCCCACATATCCAATCCTTGGATCCAATTCACCTTTGAAGACCTTGATACTCCAATCAGGTTCCAAAAAACCTACTCAATGATGATAAAAATTAATGTGTTCTTGGAAACACCCCATCAAATCCCTACAGAGGATCACGTTGATGAGTTACATTACCAATGATAGGAAATAAAATTATATTTTGAACCTTGATATTGTGAGTACACATTAAGGACATCAGAAATACTTCTCCCACTTTTTTCAGATGAAATTCCCCAACCAGGTTCCACTATAGAAACTACTCTAGAAAATGCAAACATGAATCCATGACCATTCTCCACCATCAAATCCTGATTATACAACTCAAAATATTATATCAACATAAACAATAATACATGAGATATGATGTTCATTAGTAACCCCATTTCAAAGCATTGGGCCCTCAACTTCTCATTAGACACTGCCCACGGTGAAAACATAACTCAATTTGAAAAGAGGTTGAAATAATCCATAATAGTTTGATCCCCCAGGAGGACATCCCTTAATTCCTTGGTCTTAGATAATGAAATGGGCTCAGGAAAATATTTCATGCTGAAGACGTTCTTGAATTCCTTCAATCCCATTTGTTTATTCTTCATGGATATAACCACTTAGTCACACCGTCGCCAACTGGGACCTTATAATAGGAATGAAGCAAAATTGTCCCTAAATTCATTATAGTTTTCAAGAAACCCAATCATCCTATATATTTTAATAATCTAATCCTTTTATTTATTGTTATCATTTCTAACCCAATTGGAAGAAGACTTATTCTTGAGGAACTCCACACATTTTTATTTTATTGGTCTTTGTTCGGCTTCCCTGACCAAAGTACAACCACATCTCGCTCCCTAACCCTAGGATTGGATAGCCCGTACCACTAATTACACAACTGTCTGATCAACTTCTGGGGTAGAAATCGCTCTGGCTTCTTCCTCCGGTTTCACAAGGAAGTATCTGGGGAGGAAAATTGCTATATCAATAAAAAACATGTGTAAAACTAATCAACATATGATTATCAAAATTTATCAACTACTTCATAAATTAAACATCATTATAAATAAAAACCTAAATCAAAACAATCTCAATAACTTGTATGACCACTCCACCCCCACATGGTGTTTGTGTGTAGACTCCAACCTGTACATATCTCCTAAAAGAGGAGTCTAAACAGAATCCCAACATCTCATAGTGACGTAATGTCTAACATGTGGTGTGTTTTCTTGACAAAAGAAAAACAACAAAACAATCAAGCCACAATAGTCCTAGATACAGTGTCTCTAGACTCTCCAATATATCCTGATCCAATCCAAGGGAGAAACCTAGCTCTGATTAAATTTTGTTACGAACTAGTATATGAAGCCACCGAAACCAACATCTGACCCACCGCGTGGCAAGGCCTTATGTGTGTTCCCAATCCACAAGGTCTAGAAACCAATTCCTAGGAATCAAAAAACCCACCTTTGGAATTATTTGAACCATTTAATTAACCATAACACAAAACACGAATAAAACATCACCACATAACCAATAACCATAATCGAAATAATCCCCATTATCACAAGTATATTAAATTACATCTTTAATAAAAAATAATACTGTAAGGAGAACCAAATATACAAAAGAACATCAATTCAACAATGGGGATATCGCCTTCATTCCAAATCTATCAACACATTATTGAATAGGAACCACTATTAATCAGATCCACCATTACCACCATAGAACATATTTTTTTTAGCTTGGTCAAATATAATAAGATCCAAATACACCATAGGCTTTATGTAGGGTGTGAGCTAAAGCCTAAGATGATACCATCTATAGGGAAGTATTCCTCTCCAAAACATTAATAGAAAATTCACAATGAATGTTGTAATAAAAAAGACATATTTTCTTAAATGAAATATTCTTTCAAAAAATTAAAGGAAACAATACAAAAAATATATCCCAAACACTTGCATTTCATCACATGATCACCATGGGTAAACCCAAATAACTAATTTTAGTGGGGCCCTTAGAACCTTATAACTCAACATACATGGTATAGAAACTATAAAACACAACGTCCCAGTGTGTGATCCAATAGAGAGGAATCCATCTAATGTCCTAGTGATCTCCAATCATCTTCATAGTTTAGCTAGTGTTGTAGAGTCTATCCTTCTGGGAGGAACCGTGCCTCGGGCCCATCTTCCCAACTAGCATACTAGTCCATGCCTTCCCATATATTCACATAGGATTCCATTTTATGCTATATTTTATAATTCTCTTATCACAAGAACCACCACTTACACAAATACACTACCAAAATTGAAAATAACCAATCTAGTCAAACCTTTTTAAAAGGAAAAACATTCTAAAAACCCTTACCAAAAAACATGTCCCACTTCAGAAACATCCTTGAAAACAAAACATATCCATTTGTAAAATATTATTTCAACCCAAACACAATCAAAAATCTTTTGAATGTATGATTTATAGCACACCCAAAATCTATAGAACACATTTACAAGGAATAAAAAGAATTAAAAAATAATCCAATAATGCCAAAGTATGGAATCACTAACCCCAATCTTGGAAACATTCAGTAAACAATGGAAAACCAAAACCACACCACGAGAGGAACCTATAAAGGAAACACCATACCATAAACATCATGATTAAAACCAATGATACATGGCTCATCCCAAATTAGTGAAAAAAACATGTTGTATAAAGAATAACCATTGAATAAAGAGACTAGAAACCAATAATAGTGAAGAAATGAGAAACAAGAGGACTCACTTGATGATTCTGTGAGGTTCCACACCAAAATCACTGAATATTTCAAGGTCAAAGGGATACAGTAAGAGAGGGTCATGTGTATAGGGTCAAGAACCAGAAATGGGATGAATTTTGGTGGATTTTGGATTAAATTAAAGGAAGGTTAAAATAGGATATTCAAATAAATTAATTTTTGTGTTGGGCACACATTTTTCAAAATTGTGCAGTAACCATGCAACAACTCCTGTCAATGGAAAAGTAGATAGCATAGTATCTCGAGGAAGCCCGCATGCCCATGTAGTCGATCATGTGCCTAAGCCGTACCCACTAGACCATGTACACTATTTTCCAAACGATATATTTTGGGATGGCACAAAGTTTCTACAAACCATGTTCCAACCATGTTCCAACCCTGGTTCAACTTTATTTGGGTCCAAAAAATAAATTATCCAACAAAAAATCAATTTTCCAACAAAATATCCATTTAAACTAAAAAATACCTACAAAGATACAAAATAAATATTATACCAAAATAAATAAATGAATAATTGGAATGAAATCAATTATGTCATAGACACCATTATTATAAAACCTACAATATCTTTTAATGTGTCCAATAATCCCCATGTTTATGAGAAATAGATCTGTACCACTGAAAATATTTTTTCTTGTATTTTGTGCTTGAAACATTATATGGTTAATCAGGATTTTTTTAGAAGGTTAAACATATTAATGGGTAATATTATCAAGAACATGATAGGATAATAAGAAATTGAATATATGGATTTGGAATAATTTAAAATATTTCTTATTCAATAATAATATTCATCATATTCTTCCTAAAAAATTGAGAATGAATTATTTTAGTTAAATAAGAATGATGATGAATCAGTTCATACTTATTGTAAACCCTTTACTAGACTTGAGATATACTCTTATTTTATTATCATGCATCATAAAATAATGGTAAATAATTTTATTGCTAAAAAACAAGTCTCTAAATGGAATTATCTATAATTGACTTAAATATCATGGATGAAATTATTCAACGTGCTCTCAAGATGAGAATTATGATTGGAGTTACCCACCACTCTCATGGTTTTGATAAGAAAATGGAACATAAATTTACAGAAAATTATAAAAACCATGGAGAAAAGGAGATGAACATTCCTTTATGATCGAAGTGTGGAAGGAAACATGTGGGAAATTATCTTAATGGAATTTGTAAATGTTTCAATTGTATAAAGGATGTTTATTAAGAAATTGAAAACTAATGTGATGGGAAAGAGTTTGATAAGTATGAAAATAGAGATAAAAATAATGGACCACCCACACTACAATGGTTTAAATTCAATTAGTATTAGAAATATGAAATTTTTGGAAAAATCATAAGGTTAAGGATGATGATTGACATCAACAATTTCTTAAGCCTAGAGAAAGAGTTAAATATCATGTGATCACTCTTTATGATGGGGTGTACATATGTGTTCAAAGGTAAATGTACCATCTATTATAAAATTTAAAATATCATATTTGATTCTACATGTTCAAAATATGTTATATATAATGATTTTTATAAGGGTATCCCAATTCCATGTAAAAATAAGATGATGAGTTAGTAGTAAAAACTCATAATCATACAATGATCACATCCCAAGTTTGTGATTCTGGTCCTATTAAATTTTGTGGGTATATTTTTCTTAAAAATATTGTTATTATTTAACTAGTTGAATATTATATAAATAATTTCATGGACATGATTTATTTACATAAATCCCACATCAATTTATAAGGAAGAGAAATAACATTTGATATTCTGAACTATTCTATAATTTCCTGACAGTGAGGTGAAAAATTTAAACATAGTATATATATTACATCCATCGTATGGGTCCCTAAGACTATTAAAAATGGGTTATTGTCTCAGGTGGTTATGTAGAAACTAAAAAATGATGATATGAATATTATATATGATTTCATTTATATCATTCTCAATGTGTTTCTTTGTATTCCACCAAATCAGGATATTGCATTTTCTATAGAACAAATACCTGGTTATATACTTATTTCAAATAATCTATACAGATGGTGCTAAATTGAGTTTCAGGTAATGAAGAATAAACTTTTGGATTATTTTAAAAAGTGATTATTTCAACCAATTGTGTCACTGTAGGTTGATCCTATTATTTTTTAGTGAATAAATAAGGATCAATGAAACTCTACATTGATTATTTAAAACTTAAGAAGATCACTATCAAAAAAAAGTATCCTCCTCCCTGTATTAATGGATTGTTTGATGAACTATGTGGAGCATAATACAGTTCTAATATTGATCTTCAGTCTGGATATCATCTATTGATGGTCCAGAAGGGGGATATACCCAATAAAATATCAATAACAAGGTATAAACACTATTAATTTTCTGTGATTCCTCTTGGTCATAATAAAAAAATCCACAATCATTATGGTTTTAATTAATATTGTTTTCAGATACTAACTTGAATAGTTATTAGTAAAATTTATTTAATATATTCATATATATTAATAGAGAGAGGAAGATCATTACGATTAATTGAGGACAATTCTTATGACAAAGAGGAAGGAGAATATTTATAAAAAATTTATCATGTGTGGATTTTGGATTGGGAATGTTTCACTATTGGCTCATTGAATCTCAAGTACGGGTATTTCAGTTGACCCTTCAAAGATATAAGTTGTTGAACACTGGCCCAAAATAACAATTATGAAAGAGATCCATAGATTTCTTATTTTGGATGGATATTATCAGTTCTTTTTGGATATTTGTTCAGGACTATGGGATCAAATTACCATGTTAACTCATAATGGAGACAAGTTTCTTTGGACGGATAAAGATAGGGAATGGTTTATAGAACTAGAGTGATGTATATTCAGTATCATTATCCTTATAATATCCTATTGTTGAGAAATGTTTTTATTCTATAGTGACACATCAATTAAGGTATTGACATTCTTTCTCACATAGAAGAATATAGTTATATCTTATGCCTCATAATAATTGAAGGTCCATGAGAAAAATTAACCAACTAAAGACTTGGAATTTGTTGTGGTAATTTATAAATAATGATATGGATTCATTATATCAATTCATATTGGTGTTACATATATACTGAAAAAAATTATTAAATTGTATTTTCACTCAAAAAGTGTTTAACATTATCCAATGATGTTGGTTGGTTCTCATTAAATATTATGTCTTCCCAACACATTACCACCCTGGGAAATAAAAAAGGTGTAATATTCTCTTAGTTGAAAGGATAGTGTTATATTATTTAATATGAGGAATAAAAATATTTGATATTTTTTTGATTTTCAATGGTTTGTTATAAAAATTTTAATGGAAAGGTATAATTCATTTATTGATCAAATGTGGTATCATCTATCTATTCAACTGATGATTAAATAGGTGTAGAAGGAAGATATAGAGCTATAAAAGAAGGTGAAAAAGTAACCTTATATCAAACATGATTGGGGTGGAATAATATGATTTTGGAGATGCTTATGTGTCCCATGGGTATGAAATTTCTTTAAGGAGTTGTCAAATGATGCTCAATGTTCATAATTATCAATTCATACTAGAAGTAAAAAGATATATAGAGACTAGATAGTTTATTTCTAGTTAGATGAAATGAAGATAGAAATTTGATGATTGTTTCTCTATTTTATAATAATATCAACTTGTTAAGGTTGAGGGTCTAAATTCTAAATGGATGTTAATACCATTACCCATACTAAAATTAATATAGGAATACATGGCTATAGATTTTGTTTTCGGACTCTGCATTACATATGAATGGAATAGTACAATATGGGATATAGTCGATCATCTTATTAACTCATAAAAAATCATTAATACAATAGATTATTTCCCTACTGATCAACTAACTCATACATACATTATGTATGTGGAAATATTTTATAGTGTACCATCATTAATTGTATCTACCCCGGATCCAATCATTATGATGATGTTTTAGAAAATTATTTTGTATGTTATGAATATAGAGTTATATTTTAGCATTACTCGTCATCCTCATATAGATGTTCAGTATTCTATGACTATTCTAACACTAGACGTCATTTTTATATCTTGATTTATTTATTTCAAATGTGGTTGTGAACTTATGTGGAATTTTCGTAAAACTATAACCTTCACACTAGAATTCAGATTGATCCTTATGAATCCATATATTATAGAATTTGTAGAACTCCAACATAACAAAATGAATTAGGGATATAAAACTATTGGGAAGTGATCTAGAAGAGTAAATCGATGTCAATGTTAGAGAAATTAAATAGTACAATAGAAGAATTATTCCATCAGTCGTTAGAATGACATGGACTATGAATTTTGAGACAAGGTATTCCATTGAATAGCTCCGTTAAAGTGGGTGATGAGATTTGGAGATAAGGTAAATCAATTCTATATATATATATATATTAGTCATTTTTAAATTAGTTATCATATCATGATGGTAGTTTGTCAATTTCCACATACATAAAATCACTCTCATGTTCATGATGTGTTCTGTTTATATCTCTAGATGATTTAAATTCTCGATCCTTAATATGTATTACACACAAAGGTCTTACCGTTGGAGAAAGATCTTTCATATTGATATTAATTGGTAGAGATTTTGTGTAATAGAGGGAAATTTATTTGAAACTAGAATGAACATGTGGTAAAATTTAGTGCAGAAAGCTCAAATATGAAAAGGATATGTGTAAAAATAACGATAATTTGAGGCAAAAGTATCCATTTCAATTTGTATTAGAGTATTGAATTTAAATGGGGAAATACATTTTAATTGAGGTAGAATTTAGCACCATTATATTTTATAATGTATTTTCAAAAAATAAAATTATTTCTTTGATATCTTTCATTACACAAAACACTTATTTTAAAAGAATTATGATATTGAAAGTACCTAAATCATCACATCAAGTATGGTTCTTTATTTTGGGTTTTTTAGGAAAAATGAAGAAGTGTGAAACTTTCTGAGTTCTAGTTCTGTACTTATGTGTAAACTCTGGGTACCTGATTGTCGCGTATAGTTGTGTATTGGTCATGTAACGGCTGAGTACTTGGTCGTGTAGGTGCCCTAGAAGACCACCTAATGCGGGGGTAGTTAAGTCTAGTACATGACTTGTACATTAAATGAATATTCCTTGTAATTTTATTTTTATTTGATAAATCGGTGTAGGGTCGTGTCTCATCCTCAGAAACGTCTTCTCCTCCCATCGGTTTGTACAGGAGAACGACAAAATGACAGAGAACATCGAGATCCTCCTAGTTCTCTGTCTGAGATCTGATCGAGATGATGTCGGGTGCGTTGTAATCCCACAGCTGAGTTCTCTTTTAACCAAGATCCTTTCTTCTTGATTATTCATATCTCATTAGTATTTTAAGGTTGAACGGTTTTCACCATTTTGTAGATCTAGGTTGATCTAGGTCAATTCAAGGGCCAATGATCAGGATTATTGATTGTATGACATCATGGTAGGTGGGTTATGCCTTTTATTAATGGTATTTGGATTATATATGCTAAAAGTGTCATATAACCGCATTTTAGGTTTTGTGTGTTTGGAATTAGGCCATGCTTATTACATGTTACGATTTGATAGATTGATAAAAGGGTAATTTCTTATGCATATGATTTTATATCATGATTTTATGCATGATTCCCTCATTTCATTGATTATGGTTGTTTGTTCATGAATTTTTTTTGTCTTTCCATGTTTTCTATGCCTTGTGTTTTTAGTATGGTGTTACTGGTTATATAAGACGCATGTGATTCACATTGTGAATGTTTGACCCAGGGGAATTTAACTATGAGATATTCGCGAGGTAGTGTCATTTATGTTTGATGTTTTGTTATGTTCACCCAGAGGTATTGTCTATTACAACATCCAGGTGGTCATAGACAAGAGGGGATAGACTATAAGAGCTACCTAGAGGGTAATTATTTAATGAATTGAAGCTATGTTGACCAAGGGGTATTGAATGTGTGAGCTTCCCAGGTGGTTGTTTGTAAATATTTGGTGCTAATGTAGACTAAAGTGGTTGGAATGTGATATCTACCAAGAGGGTTATTATTAAATTAATTATAGTTATGTTTTTCTAGGGGGTTAGTCTACAATAAATTTCCCATATGGTAGTTAATGAATGATTGAATGATTGTGATGATTATTCCAATCTAAAGCAGAATCCTGGACTTGTTCTTACTTGTTTGATTAGACGGTCTTATGAGATTCCTATTGTTATCATTATACAGGGGGATATAGAGAATTGGTTAAATCCCTAGGATAAATTATTAAATGGATTTAATAATTAAAAAATGTAAATTAATGTAATTGGAAATTGTAGGATTGTTTACTTTTGAGTACTTCCTAGATTATTATTTCAATTTTCATGTCACCTGCTATATGTATATATATATATATTCATTGGTAGTTAGGAATATATATTTTTGTGGTTTCATACTAGGATTCATCTCACACCCTATTTGGGTCATAATTTTGGAGCAAAACTAATTATATGGTTGCAAGTATAGAAAAAGGAAAGCACCCTTATTCACCAGGTACTTGATTGTTGTTTGAGATGGAGAGCATAGGACCATGTTGAGGTTTCTGATGTAGTTGGAGTTTACTATTTTTTTCCTGTAATTTGGATTTAATGTTGTATTTAATATATTGAGACATGTTTGTACTATTTCCTAGACACATGTGACATGCATCATTTTTATATGCTCTAGTTGTTATATTATCATCAGGCATCCAATGTTTACATTTGTTGAATGGTATTACTACTTCTGCTATTGTTTACTAATTTATTTCAACTATGTATACTATTCCAATGAGGTAATAGTTTTACCATTATCAAACTGTGGCCCTCACTTATAGTTAGAATCCACTATCATTTGGGGAAATTTGTTGGAGTTCATGTGACCAACCGGGTAATGGGAACCTTTGGGCGGCACCCGGAACTGGGACGTTACAAAGTGGTATCATAGAAGTTTCATTGCTACCTTGCCTTACTGTTTGGAGATTGTAGACTAGGATATGATTGAGTGAGTTGTTTTCAATATGTTGTGTTCAGAAGTAATGAAATAATGTATAGAGAAATTCCACTTCACCTCATTTATTGCAATTTTCCATGTTTTTCAATTATTATAGTTGATCTGATTTCACCATTTGGTGACAAACTTGTTTTCTGTTATTATTATTGGTATCATTGTTGTTACCATTATATTTAAACCTGATGAGATGATGTTATTCAATCTCAGGAATCTTATAGGAACCTTCTAGAGATCACATGTCATGCATTCTTGTTATCCCATTTAGGGCACATTACTGAATACATGTTGTTGTGATAGATGTTGTGCAAGATATTCATGTTGTTTTGATAGATTTCGTGATATAATACTTGGTATTTATGATAGGGTATTGGTATATGTAATGTTTCATTTGGATGGATTCCATGTTTTGGTCTCTGAGGTGTTATGTCCCCGCTTGGATCATAATTTGATAGATCATGATTGAAATTAAGTTGATTTTTGTTAGGTTATGATGTAAAAAAATACGCCAAGCTTATATTCATGGGGAGCATGCACTCTCATAGGTCTGAATTTGTCATTCCTTGGAAAACAATTATGTTGTTATGGGTTCTGAAGAGGTTTTAGAGGATTAATATCCAGAAACCCATACAACACGACATGTGATGTTATTATCACACACCATGTGTGTGTTTTTCTGAGGAAACATTTTTTATTAAGTACAAAACATGTACCATAAGTACACACTATGTAGTATTGAACTGTGGGACTGACTATGTGGGCAGAGGCATGAGGTTAATTTTTTATAAACACGCATTGTACTAGAAGTACATGTCATGCTGTAAAGACATTGAATTTGTATGTGTGACTAACGACATGGGTTGATGAAATTACGATTGTACACACCGTGTGGTGGTCGGCCGTGTATCTTGAAATGTGATCAAAGACATGGGTGGATAGAACATAGGTAGTACACCCCATGTCAAAGTTGACATGTCATGTATTATTATGCTGAGAGAGAACCATGTAGTTCTATTCGTATAGAAGAACCCGAGCAGGAGGGGATATTCAATTACAAACCATGGCTCATGAAGAACAAGTCGTGTGTATGGGGTGTTACTTTACCGGGTTGTCAGAGGTACACACCCATGTTAAAGAATAAGGTAACACACAATTTAGTGGTTCGACATGTTGTGTAACCCTCTTTTGTAAAACCTAAATTCTTTTTTATCATATTCCTTTCTTGCACTTCAATGTTTACATTGTATCACCCCGACCGTAGTTACCTAGATTCGGTGCATTATTACGTATCATTGTCATGATCACAAAATATCACGTCTCTAAAGACCAATTAGTTTTGTAGCCTTGGAAGTACTAAATACATTCATAAGGTTTGCATTACATCATAAAATGGAAAACTACTAAAAAATTGTTTCAATAGAAAACACTGAGATCCAATTGACTATCCATGCAGGTCAGTCATAATATAATTCTTTGCATCCCGGGGAAAATAAAACATAGAAAGGGGTGAGCTCATATGATCAGTAAGGATAATAATATAGCAGAAGCTTTTATAAATAATCATAAAAATTGAAGGCAATGTATTAAACTAAAACAAAATCCTTTTCAACATAAACTTCATCATAATATGGAAAATATAAATCAAAATAATTCCATTTATTTACTCACATATATTTTGTAATAGTCAAGTAATCACTTGTAATATCAATATCCACTTTCATATTGATGGAATTCAAAATGAAAGACTTTCATAACCACATAGTCGAGGCCTTGTGCCAAGGCTACAAATAAAATTTTGTCAATACCTTGTTCCAAGACACTAGTTTGTATCATGTGACCTACCAATGCATTGAGGAGATGTAGCGAGCTCCACCCATCACTCACTAAGTCCAATGCATTCCTCATATGAAATGGTTTAAACATAAATAAACAATCGTATTAAAACTAGCATACTAAATGTCAATACATTATCCATAAACCTTGAATGGTATAAAAATAACACATCCACAGTCAAACATATCTCAAAACCTTCAATATAATATAGAATATTTGTATCATAATAAATAAACTTCATACAAGTTTAAAATCCATCAAGGGATGTTGATATAGATGAAAATGATTTGAAAAAATCTTTCATAGAAATATCAATTTTTCATAAAAACATTTAAAAGTCACACAATTTAGAAAAGAATAAATTTAAATACATTTTTGAATCAAAGTGTCCCATACCACTTTGAAACTGATGAATGGAATTAACATTTTTAAAACATTCATGTCTATTTAAATAAATCCTTAAAAACCTTTTTGAAAACATGGAAATTAATGATAATAATTTAAAATAATAAATATTTAAAACATTTAAAATGTTGTTTTAATAAAAAAGTCCCTTAAAATGATCTCTTATAAAACTATTTTAAGAAATATGGATATGGATAATAAATATGTCCAAGTAGATATTTACGTAAAAACAACCTCAGATGATAAATAGATTGTCAAATTAACCCTTAACTTTTACTTTTACTTGTTCAATGATAGGTTAACCTCCTGTATAATGGTGAAATAATTGTTATTAATTTATAGAAGATCATATGAATTAATATGATATCATATATGATCTGATAACATTTCTTTGATAATAATATCTTAGCATTATTGTCGTTTCGGGTTTTAATAGATTCGTTTTCCTTTATATTCTTTGTTATGTGAATCATATTTTTTATGAATGGGAAGAATCCTATTCATATCCAGAATGATATTATGTTTTTAACAATATTTTTAATAGTCAAATGAAAATTAGTTTTGAATGGATACGATGGGGAATGAATGTCATCATGTTCGCGGAGAAAGTAATCCGTACGTACGCACGAGCTATAATATCATTATTTTGATATTAAAATAATATATAATTGGATGTTATATCATATATACAAAATCATTATCATGTTTTATTTATTATTTACATGAATTACACATCATTATTATACCAATCCAAAGAATTATGTTTTCAATAACAATTACACCACAACGTGGAGACGGTAAGCCGTATGTAAGAACGTAATGTGACATGTCATTAAAAGGATGGATAGATTAATAAATATGATTGTACCATATTTATAATAACATCACAATATATAAAAGATAATGGATTTAATATTTTATAATGGAAACAACAAAGAAAATGGAAGTGGAAGAAGAAATAAACTTGAATAAGGTGATGAAATATTTTCCTCTTTTTCAGGTTCTTCCTTTTCATTTGATAAAAAGGGCTCCATAGGGTGGCATTCTGACAAAAATAAGGCCTCTAAGATGAAAGGAAGACAGTTGGGAGGGTATTTGGGTAGGTTTTGGCTGAGGAAAATGTCTTTGAATGTGTGAATTAGAAAAAGGGGATTGTCGTTTTATAAGAGGGGCGAGGGGCACCTTTGGGAATACTGGAAATATTATATTATAAAAAAATTATTTTCAGTTTTTAATGGCTCAAAAATAGAATATTTAGAGGATAGTGTGGGTATGGGTCGATAAACACTCAACCAATAGGTTTTATACAGGTCTGGGTCACTATATTAACCTTATATATTAGATTTAACTCTTAGTTAAATAGTTTGACATTTACCATGTCTCTTTGTATTCTTATATTATATGGTTAATAAACATACTATATACTACCAAAATAACCCCAAGTAGTTCATTAATGATACACCTATCATTATATAAGCCTTTTGGAAGAACCATATATTTTTAAGAATAGAATATCAATTAATAATATAATATTTGTTTTAAAAAATCTTTTATGTCAATGTTGACACTATTTGGTATTTTATTTTTTTGAAATACATAAAATTCATATATCCAACACTAATATGTTATATTAACCTTTAAAATTATTGGAATGCATAAAAAGTCTCAAATTACATTTATTCGGGTATTTATAATATCAATTATTTAAATATTTTATTAATTAGGTAATTACTGCATCATCATTATGTCATAAATAAATTAAATTATTTAATGTCTAAAAAATATAGATAAATTACCATTATTTTTTAAAGATTATTATATTTCTAATGAATATTTATATTAGAATTTTACATTTTTGTAAACCTTTATTAAATATGCTTTAGTTATTAAACATTGAATTTAACTCTTTTAACTCTTCTTTGAATTAAATAATAATAAATAATCTAATCTAATACAAGTTGACCAAAGAAGTTCATATTTTATTTCCAAGGTTGTTTTTGGTAGAATTATAATTATCCTATAGAATTACAACATGTTTTAGGATAATAATAATATCATTTTTACCCTTAATTAGTCTATTTACTTTTAACCGTGGTAGATAGAAGTAAAAAGCTACTATTCACCAAAAATTATTTTCATCTTATTCAACCACATTTTACTTTATGATATAAACCATGTCTCACAGATATTCGAAATTCAACTCATAGAATCAGTAAAATTATGTTCTATGCAAATTATCAAATTCTCCTAGGAGGTGGCTAAAAGACGGTGAAAAGTTCAATATAATTTTACATATCTAATATTAGTAAAAAATGACTTGAATGGATTAAATTGAACATATATATGTATTATGTATCTATTTTTACCTAATATAAATTTAAATAAAAGAAGTAATTATTGAAATGAGAAGTCATTTTTAACCAATAACGCATTGTTTTTCACTATTCATCAAAAATTGAATGTTTTCATAAACATACCAAAAATTCACCCGAAGAAAATTTTGATCTTATAAACTCAAAAATTAATTATATTTTACCAAATTCAAAAACATATAAGATCCATTTATTAATTTAAAATTAATTCCCATTGTTAACACCAAAAAGCGTGTTTTTAAGAAATAATAACTAACAAATGATTGATAATTGTTTATGTTTAATTTTGAAGTGAAATTATTTACAATGAATAAACTTGGATTAAATGGTAAAAATATAATATATTTATACTTCAAGACCATTAAAATGTATAATTTAACACTACAAATTATTTTGATTAATAAAGTTTGCTTCAGTTAAAATATAGTATTTTTCACTATTCACCTAAATATGAATGTTATCAGAAAAACACCAAAAATTTACTGAAAATATATTATTATGTCCCAATTCTAAAAATGAAGTTTATTTTGTCACATTTAATATATAAAAGTTTCAAATAACGTATTTAAAAATGGTTCTCCATTAAAAGGAGAAAAATTGTATTAAAAAAAATACTTCTTTTATCTGAAAAAATGAATATATTTTTGTTAATTATGTCTATGAAACTCATAATATGGATTATAAAATTATAACGATTATATAATGTTCAAATTTAGGTAGTACTATTCCTAATCACTTTTGAATGGCTAGTTTGGTAAGTCGAGGTGCGCTTGAACTCGGTGTTGCATATAGTGAAAGTTATTAAATTACATTGATGAAATAACATACTATGAAATCTTGGGGTGTTACATTCTTATCTCATTCAATAAGTTGGGTCCTCACAATTTGAAATTATTCTTCAAAAATAAAAGGTTGAAAATAGAAAATACCTTTTTGGGAAAACCCACATCAGAAATTGGGTAAATAAAATTTATTCTTAATAAGAGGAAAAGGGGAATAAAAAATTCACCACAAAATTTTGACCTCGATTAAGAGAACACTGGTGGAAATTAGAGACACATAATTTCATGAAAAACATAAATATTTATAGGGAGTGATTGAGGTCACCAGTCACAAAATTTTGTAGAATTTAAGGCCTCAAAGTCTTCAATATATGATAATTTAAAAAATCATTGGTTCAAAAAAACATAAGGGAATAGGATAACACATTTTTATATTTAAGATTCCATTACTAAAGTTTATGAATTAATTTCTTCATATAATAAGAGAAGAAAAAAATATATACTTGATAGGTAGATTTGTATCCTTTAACTAATTTCTACCACAAACTCATCCTTCACTCTAAAAGATAATAGAACTAAAAAATATTCTATTTATCATATTCGTATAGGATTACAAAAAATATGAATTTATAATTCATCTACCAGACCATTAAAAAACTACATTATTAAATCTAGGACATCACGTGGGCCAGTGGTAGTTGATACACCCTTGTCAGGATGCGGGTTCAAGTCTCACAACCTTGTCGGACACGACAGGTTGCCGCCCGACCTCCAGGTTGTCCTTTTTATGGAAATCCAAAAATAATTTGAAACAAAACATATCGAAAATAATTTTTTCCAAACTCACGGTCCAAAATTTATAAGGAAGTTAAACAAAATGATGATCCTTTCTTCATGTAATAACATGTGAACACCATCATCATGTATTCTTTTAAAACACTACAACATCTAGAATTACTATAAAACCTTATTGATTACATTCATGCTCCCTTATTCCATATAGAATACTGGATATACTCTTTTTGTTCAAAAATATTGTAAACTCCAACAATGATGGAATATAAAAATCATTAATTAGTTTCAATGTAGTCAAGAATATCCAATATAAATGATGCAAATCAATCATGTATTATTCCAAAATCACTACCTCAGTATCAACACCATATTATGGTTTATATTTATCTCAAACATATATTTTCTAAAGATTTAACATGATATTGAGTCACGTTTCATAGACCTATACAATCTCAAGTCCTTAATGAAATAGTAATGCAGTACAATCCATATATACTCTATAATTCTTATAACATGTACTTAATTAATACAATACTCAAATGAAACAAAACGTTAATAACAATGTAAGAAATCAAATCATTCCTATTCATATTCAATAGTATCAAAAATTTATTATTATCCAATAGCATCATTTGGGGTATACTATAATGATTTTGACATTGATTTTCATAGTGTCCCAACTCCTTGCAGATGAAGAATTGTACAGTTGAAACTTTTTTCTTTCCATTTCATTCAAGTACATGGTGTCCTTTTTCTCCACACTTATAACAAACTCTCATTCCATTCAAGCATTTACCATGATGATTATTTCCACATATATCACATATTGGAAAATCCTTGTTTTCCCTCTTCCCTTTATCTATCTTTATCTCTTCCACCCTTTTCTTCTCTTGCTTCAATTCCAAGCCATAGGACTCAGAGAATTATTTACTTATCTTATTAAAACATGATAATATTTCTTCATAAGTGGAGAATACATCGTAGACTATTTCCCTTCTAATTGTTGGATTAATACCATGATAGATATGATCCCTCTTACTATTTGGATCATACGTATTGCTGGAGTTCACATTCTTTCTACTGGGAACCATTTCTATACAATGGAATACACTAGGATAGATTATGAATTGCAATGAATAATTCCTAAAATTTAACATACCTAACATTAATTGAACAGTTTATGCATATAATCCACAATCATAAAAAATGGTTCCCTTGAATAAGTATATACTCATAAACCCTTCATAATGGTTTGTAAATAAAATGAGAATTATCCTAATCATATTCCCCATGAGTGTCGTAACCAAGAGTAAAGCAAGGCCTATTGTCATGCACCGGTTCCCGTTCGAGTCTAGCTCAAAGCGGTTTTTTTGCATTTAACCCCTAGGTACAAATATGCTAGACCCACCTCTACCTACTCATATCTAGACAAGGATACATTTCTTGGAAAAATCAAAAAATACATACAATACCATAATTTTAGGAATTTCTTCTATACTAATCCTCAAATAAAATCTTAGGGCTATGTTCTCTAATCAGAGTTTACATAAATCTAGTTTACAATGTTATTACTAAACTTCCTCTAATTCCAACTATAAAACCCTGACCCTAGTTACCCGGAGTCTGTGCATTATTACGTATCATTGGAATGATCTAAAAATATAAAGTCTCTAAATACCTATTAGTTTAGTCGCCTAAGAAATACTAGATACATTCATAAGGATTACATTACATCATAAAATGGAAAACTAAAACAATGCTATTTCCATATACAACACTAATATCCCAAATACTATCCTTGTAGGTCAGTTATAATATACATCTTCTCATCCATGGAAAAATAAAACATAGAAAGGGATGAGCTCAGATGCTCAGTAAGGATAACCATACAGCGGAAGTTTTCATAAATAAGCATAAACATTTAAGGAAATGTATTAAACTAAAATGAAATATTTTTCAACATAAACTTCATTATCATATGGAAAATAAAAATAAAAATAATTCCATTTAATTACTCACATGTATATTCTACTAGTCGAATAATCACATGCAATATCAATAGACACTTTCATAATGATGTAATCCATAAAGCCAGACTTTCATAACCACATAGACAAGGCATTGTACCAAGACTAAAAATTATATTTTTTCAAGGCCATGTTCCAAGACTGTAGTTTGTCTCATTAGACCTATTGATATATCGTGGAGAAATAACAGCCTCCACCCGTCACATACTAAGTCCGATGAATTAATCATATGAAATGGTTTAAACATAACATAATCATTCGTATTAAAACTATCATATGAAATTTCAATACTTTTTTCATTTACCATGAATGGTATAAAAATAACACATCCAAATTCAAACATATCACAAAACATTCAATACAATATGAACGATTTGTATCATAATAAATCACTTTAAAACAAGTTTAAAATCCATCCAGGGATGTTGATATAGTAGAAAATGATTTTTAAAAATCTTTCACAGAAGTATCCCTTTTTTCATAAACACATTTAAAAGTTACATAATTTAGAAATAAACACATTTGAAGTCATTTTTGAATCAAAGTGTCCCAATCCACTTTGAAACTTTTGAATGGAATTAACATTTTAAAAACATTCATGTCCATATAAATAAGTCCTTAAAACACATTTTGAAAACATGGACATTAATGAAAATAATTTAGAATAAAAAATATTTAAAACATTTAAAATGGTTTTTTAGTAAAAAATTCCCTTAAAAATTATTTTGAAAACTATTTTATGAAACATGCACAGGGATAATAAATATGTCCCAGTAGATACGTAAAAATATCCTCGGATACTAAAAAGATTGTGAAATTAACCCTTACCTTGTAATTTTTCATGGTCTAGGGTAGGTTAAACTCTTGTATAATTGTGAATAAGTTTTATTAAATTATAAAAGCATCATATAGATTAATATTATATCATATATGATCTTTTAACATTGCATTTTTTAATAATATCATAGTATTATCATCGTTTCGGGTGTTAACAGATTCATTTTCCTATATATTCTTTGTTATGTGAGTAATATTTGTTATGGATGGGATGTATTCTATTCATATCCAGAATGATATTAAGTCATTAAACATTATTTTTAGTCATCATATGAAAATTAGTCTTGAATGGATACAATGAGGAATGAATCTCATCGTGTTCGTGGAGACATTAATCTGTACGTACGCACGAGCCACAATATCATATTTTGATATTAAAATAATATTTAATTGGATGGTATATAATATATAAAGAATCATTATCATGTTATATTTATTATTTACATCAATTACACATCATTATTATACCCATCCAAATAACAATGTGTTGAATAACAATTACACCACGATGTGGAGACAGTTAGTCTTACGCACGCACTTATGGTGACATGTCATTAAAAGGATGGATATAATAATAAATATGGCTTTACCATATTTATAATAACATAAATGTATATATAAGATACTAGAGTTATTATTTTATAATGGAAACAACAAACAAAAAGGAAGTGGAAGAATAA
Source organism: Viscum album (assembly GCA_963277665.1). Lineage (NCBI taxonomy): Eukaryota > Viridiplantae > Streptophyta > Magnoliopsida > Santalales > Viscaceae > Viscum > Viscum album. The sequence continues at coordinate 497,653,790 of OY728120.1, forward strand.
ATGAACTTGAAAGAGGTGATGAAATATTTACCTCTTCTGCGGGTTCTTCCTTTTTATTTGATCAAAATGCCTCCATAGGTTGGATTTCTACCTAATTTATGGCCTATAGGATGCGTACAGGATAGTTGAGTGGGTATTTTGGTAGTTTTTGTCCAATCCAAATGGCTTTGATGTTGTGAATTAGAGAGAAGGGTGAGTGCCCTTTTTTAAGAGGGGTGAGGGGCAGCTTAGGAAAAGCTAGAAATATTATTTTAAATAAAATACGTTTTGGTTTATAATGGCTCCAAAATAGATTATTTAAAGTCTACGGTGGGTATGGGTCAAAAACCACTCAACCAATAGGTTTTATACAGGTTTGGGTCACGATATTAATCTTATATTTTAGATTTACCTCTAAGTTAAATAGTTTGACACTTACAATTCTTTTTGTATTTTTATATTATATGGTTAATAAACATACTATATACTTCTAAAATAACCCCAAGTGGTTCATTAATGATACACCTATCATTATATAAGTCTTTTGTCTGAACCTTAGATTTTTTGAAATAGAATATCAATTAATAATATAATATTTCTTTTAAAAACTCTTTTATGTCAATTTTTCCACTATTTGGTATTTTGTTTTATCGATATTCATAATTGCATTATTAATTCGAATAAAAATAATTTAACCAACCCTAATATGTCATATTGACCTAAATAATTATTTTAATTCATAAAAAGTGTCATATTACATTTATTTGGGTATTTATAATCTCAATTAATTTAATATTTTATTAATTAGGTAATTACTGCATCTACATTGGGTAATAAATAAAATAAATTATATAATGTCTAAAAAATATAAATAAAATACCATAATGTGGGAAACACTATTATCTTTTTAATGAATATTTATAGTCTAATTTATCTTATGTGTAACCCTATATTAAAAATGTTTTAGTAATTAAACCTTGATTTTAACTCTTTTAACTCTTCTTTGAATTAAATAATAATAAATATCCTAATATAATCCAAGTGAACCAAATAGGTTCATAATTTATTCCTATGGTATTTTTTGTTCTAATTATACTTATACAATAGAATTTGGACATGTGAGAGGGTGATAATAATTCATATTTACCCATAATCACCCTATTTACTTTTAACTGTGGTAAATAAATGCAAAAAGAAACTATTCAACAAAAATTATTTTCATCTCATTGAAACAAATTTTACTCACTAATATCAACAAAGTCTCTTATATTTTTCAAATTCAAATAAATGAAGTGGAATAGTTATGTTGTATGCAAATTTGCAAATTCTTCAAGGAGATGGGTAAAAGACGGTGAAAAGTTCAATAAAATTTTTTATATCTAATATTATTACAAAATGACTCCAATGGATTACATTGAACATATATAGGAATTATTTATATATTTTGACCTAAAATAAATTAAAATAAAATAAATAATTATTTAAATTAAAAGTCGGTTTTAACCAATAACGCGGTGTTTTTTCACTGTTCATTAAAAATTGAAAGTTTTCAGAAACATACCAAAAATTCACCATAAGATAGTTTTGATATTCCGAATTCAAAAATTCATTCTATTTTAATAAATTAAGTACATATAAGTTCAATTTATTAATTTAAAAATAATTCTCGTTGGAAAATCCAAAAAGATTGTTTTTAAGAAATAATGACAAACAAAAGATTGATACTTGTTTATGTTCAATTTCAAAGTTAAATTACTTCCAATGAATCAAAATGTATTAAATGGTAAAAATATAATATATTTATACTTAGAAACCATTAAAATTTATAATTTAACACTACAAATTATTTTGATTAAATAAGTTGTTTTCTGTTAAAATATATTATTTTTCAATATTCACCCAAATACGAATGTTATCAGAAAAAACACAAAAATTTATTGAAACTAAATTATTATGTCCCAAATATAATGAAGATGTTTATTTTGTCAAATTTAATTTATAAAATTTTCAAATATTGGATTTGAAAAGTGTTCACCATTAAATGGTGATAAAATTGCATTTTAAAAAATAGATCTTTTATCAGAAAAAAATGAATTTGTATTTCATTATGTCTATGAATCTCATAATATGGATTATAAAATTTAAGGATTATATAAAGTTCTATATTTAGTTAATAATATTATGAACCTCTTTTGAATGGCTATTTTGGTAAGTTGTGGTGTGCTTGAACTCGGTGTTGCGTGTAGTGAAAGTTACTAAATTACTTTGATGAAATAACATACTATGAAATATTGGGGTGTTACAGATATCCTTGATAATCATGAAATAATGTGTTTGCATGACCTTGAAGAGTCATACGGCCATTTTTTTTTCCAGTTGTTCATTGTGTACAGGGATATGAACAGACACTAACAATGGTAGATCAAGAACTAACAGTAGATGCTCCCGTCGTGCACATATTTTCACTAGTTTTTATAACAAACGAAGGTATTGATGCACAAATTCATGAATACTTTTTTGAAGAATTTATAGAATTTTCAAGGAGCATCGCATCATGCCATGACTATAGCGGAGTTTCAGGGTGTTCTAGTAGCAGCATCCTCCCACTTTTTCAGGGTTTGGAAGACCACATGAAGTACATTTTTGGTTGGAGGTCATTCATGCTATGTTTGACCAACTACAAAAACCACTAAAGAGGAGGGTGAATCGTGGGACATAAATGATACGTGATTATTCCAATAGATGTTGGGATGTTATCTCATTGTAAGGAACTCTTCGGGATTTGGATTTGGATTATTTTCAGAGGACCTTCAATATTTAGTTCTACCCCAATACATCGAGGTCCGATCGAGCCCAAGAGTTCATGAATTTAGAGTAGATCACTCTTTCAGAGAGGTATTAGTCTTCTCAATTTATAGAGATTCATTTCTTTGCACCTATTCTGGGAGGTGATGTGTTTTTTTTGTATAGGTGATTTGAGGATGTTCTCTGGTATGACATTCGTTCATAGGTGAATGTTTTCCGGCTGACTTTAGTGATGGCTATATTGAAAAAGGCACCGACTGATGAGAAAAATTTTAGGAATTTGGGAGCTATGACCCTGGGATGTTTGAAATCTAGGGTTGGTACTCGTTTGATAGATCTAAGGAAGCACTATAGGGAGAATTCACTTGAGGATTCTTTAGGTAGACTGGTAGTGTGCTATAAGTGTATAAGGAGTTGGAACACAAGACCATACTGCCTGAAAGACCTAGTCGAGTATCGATCATTCAACAAGATGGATTGTATTCAGTATTTTTGTTGGATGATCTCACAACCATTGAATTATATGGGTTCTGTTATGACTCCATTTTTAGGAGTAGGACCACCAGTTTCTCATCAGTCAGGGAACTATAGTTTCTCTGTCTGCTCAGGCTAAGGAGGATGTTGTGGCCATGGTAACCAGACGACATGATTTCCGAGACAATAGGGTGGATCAGCTCATGGTAGTCAAGATGGTTCATAGGGTCAGAGTAAATGTCATAATTATATGGTTGAGTAGACCCAACAAGAGTAGGATCTCGAACCCTCTACAGTTAGAGGTACGATTCTAGTTGCTTGAGTTTTAGTTTATGCTAATTTTGATACAGGGGTTTCCCATAGTTTTATATGTGTTTCCATTTTGGATATCCTTGGGATATAAATATTTACTTCTGACGATTTTATGACACTAAAAACTATGTTGGGGATTAGGATGGCTAGTTTTCTTATGTAAAAGGATTTCCCTCTTGAGGCTGGTGGGTGTCACTTCCTAAGGCACCTCGATGTCTTAGAAATGATAGGCTGCGATGTAATTATTTGAATTGACTGGTTGATATTTTTCTAGGCCTTTTTTGACTTATATCACTGTATGGTGAGTTTGGTGTCATCACAGGGTGGGTCTTTTTTACACAAGTGTGAATGGAATGTCCAGACGAGCAGAGCTAGAACCGAGCATCATGGGTTGGGAAGAATTATAACCCAAACTTGTAGTTTATTTATAGATGTCTAGGGGAGTTCACAGATGGAATTTTCTCCAAAGGGGGATCATTTAAAAGATGTATTTAAAGAAGAATTTTTAGGTTTACCCATGAGTACATTTGTATATTTATTTATAGAGATTGTTCCAAGAGTGGAACCGGTGTATATTTCTCCATATAAGACAACTACAGTAGATTAATAGGAGCTCAAAAAGCATTTAGAAGAGTTGCAGGAAAAGGTGTTCATCTGAACTAGTAATTATCCTTGGAGTTCACTTGTCTTTTTTGTGAAGATGGAGGACTATAATCTTAGACATTGTATGTATTATTAGAAGACGAACCAGTTGATGGTCAAGAACTGATATCCCTTTCCATGGATTGATGATCTCTTTTATCCTCTTCGATTATCCCGGGTGTTCAAAATGATTGAATAGAGATTTAGTTGTCATTAGTTTCATGTTAGACCATCAGATATACCTCTTATAGCTTTTCAGAGAAGGTATGGTCTATATACATATTTGGTTATGCGATTTGGTATCATGAACATGCTTGCAATTTTGAGAGAACAGATTAACCAAGTGTTCCATCCTTACTTGGATTCATTTGTGGTAGTCTTTGTGGATAATATCTTGGTATGCACTCACAATCGACATGAACATGTCACCCATCTCGAGATCGTATGGAGTACACATAGATATAATTAGTTATATTTCATGCTCTCAAAGAGCCAATTTTGGATGGAATAGATTCAATTATTGGGTCTTTTAATCTCATATATTGGATTATTAGTAGACCCAGAGAATGTTAGAGCAGTATTTTCCTCAGAGTATCTGATGAAAATCATTAAGGTACAGAGTTTTTTGGGGATTCCTGGTTACTAAAAACACTTTATACTAGAATATTCAATCTTATAATCACAACTGACGGGCCTGACTAAGAAGGGTGGGAAGTACTTGTGAACATATTTCTGTGATTCAATTTTTTTTGATCTAAAAAAGATGTTTGAATTCACCACCAATACTATTTTTTTGATTCAGGAAATAGTTACACAGTATAATGTTGTGCAACATGTATTGTTCTTGGGGGAGTTCTTATGTAGTTTAAATGAGACATTGCGTACTAGTCTCGGTAGTTGAGGCCACATGAGAAGAATTTCCCAATGCACGGTCTTGAGTTGGATGCAGTTGTACATGGTTTACGCTGTTGGAGACATTATATTTTGGGAGATCATTCTATGGTATACACTGACCACAGAATCCTCAATTATATATTTACTCATCATGATCGTAATTTGAGACAACAAAGGTAGATTGAGTACCTCTAGTCTTTTGACTTTGAGTTTCCCTACATTCGTGGGAATGGCAATGTAGTGGCTGAGGCATTGAGTAGGAGAACTCAGATATAATCTGTTCAGGAGGCCAGTAGTGAGTGGAAGATTATGGCTATGTTCTTCGAGATTCAATTGGGAGTGCACAAAAGACAAGGGTAGATGTTACTTAATTCTATAATTGTTACCTAAACTCAACTGGATCGAGTGAGAATGAGGCAGATATCAGATTCTGAAGGCCCAGTCCAACTGGTGAGTGTTTCAAGCGAGGGCCCTACTCCAGGGTGGACCATAGGTGATGATGATGTCTTGCATTATCATGGACTTGTATGGCAGTTAGAAGACAGATGATTGGATTGGATGTGATATTTTCATTCCATAGTTTGGGATGTTCATCTTAGTGTCCCCAATATGTATCGGGATATACACTTCTAGTTTTGGTTTCCGGGTATGAAGAGGGATGAAACTGGTTTTTTCATGAGATGTTCCACCTATCAGTAGGTGAAGGCATAGCATCAGAAACCAGCGGGGCATTTGTAGTGGTACCAATTCATGATTGGAAGTGTAATGATGTTGCGATGGATTTTGTGATGTGTTTTCTGAGGACGACTCAAGGGAATAATGTGGTTTTTGTTGTTGTTGATGGAATCACAAAGGTTGTAAATTTCTTTTCAATAATGGAAACCTTCAGTGTTGATGATTTTGGATCTTTGTACATCTAAGAGATTATTCATTTTCATGGGGTCCCACACACTTTCATTTTAGACAGGGGTGCCTAGTTTACATCTCAAGTCCTGAAGGAACTACATAGGGATTTGGGTATGCATATACTTCTGAGTACACCATAACATCCTCAGATTGATGTCTAGTCAGAGTGCATGATTATGGTTTTGGAGGACATGATCGAGCATGCGTCTTGGATTTTGGGAGCTCATGGGGGAGGCACATGACACTAGTTAATTCGTCTTACAATAACAGTTTTTTGGAAATGATTTAGTGGGAACCTTATGAGGCAATTTATGGTAGGCAATGTCGATCGCCCCTATGTTGGCTGGAGGTAGAAGAGGCAGTTATTCTAGGACCTCATCATGTCCATGAGTCCACTGAGTAGGTCGAGATGATTTAAAAATGATGGATACTACCCAATAATCCCATAACTCATATGCTGATTGATGTATATGACCTATATAGTTAGAGGTTGGAGATAATGTTTTCTTACATGTCACTCTGAGGTAGGGAAAGAGGAGGATAAGGAGACAAGGGATGCTTTCACCGAGATACATCAGGCCGTTTGAGATTTTTGAGAGAGTCGCGCTGGTTGATATCAGTTTCATTTAACTAAGAGGTATCAGGATATTCATAATGTCTTTTAGGTTTCTCATCTACAACGTCACTTTTAAGACACATCTCAAATTTTTCATCCAAAGTTAGTTGAGTTGGTGTTGGATGCATCTTTTGAAAAGCACCCAATTCGGATTGTAGATTGTAGCATGAAGATTCTATGTGGACGTTCTGTCACATAGGTACGGGTGTAATGGTAGCACATGTGAGTAATGGATGATACATGGGAGAGGGAGGCCCTCGTGAGATCCGAGTGTCCAGAGTTGTTTAGTGTTTCTTCTTCACCACCCTTGGAAGTGAAATTCGAGGAAGAATTTCTTCAATGGGGGAAGTTTGTAAGAAATACGATCTTTTTTCATGTATTGGACTTTATTTCGGGGTGATTTTAAGGAAACGATAAAAAATGGGAAATTTTCAAATTACACGCCATGTACCCGGTTGTCATATTTTGATGTCTACTATCCGTGTAACGTTCGACTACATGGTCGTGTAGGGCACCTGGAATACCACCTAATGTGTGGGCCAGTTGAAGCTAGTAGATGGTGTGTATATTAAAGGAACACTCTGGGTACTTTTATTTTTATTTGATAAATTGGTTTGGGGTCACATCTCATCCACAGAAATGTCTTCATCTTCCATCAGTTCGTATAGGAGTGTGAGGAACGACCACAAACATTGAGCTCCCCTCAGTTATCCAAACGAGCTCCAATTGAGATGTCATTGTTTGCATTGGTTTCCCATTGGTGATTTCGCTTTTCCATAGATAATTTCATCATGATTACTTTTCTCTCATGAGTATTTCAAGGTAGACCTTTTTCTCCTTTTTTATATTTATGTCATTCTATGAAGATTCAAGCGTCGACGTTCAAGAGTGTTGATTGTACGACATCAAGGTAGGTGGTTTGTGCCTTTCGTTGATTGTCCTTGGATTATATATGCTAAAAGTTTCATATATCAAAATTTGGTCTTTTGAGAATTTAAAATTAAACCATGTTTATTACAAGTTTTGGTTTGGTTGATTGTAAAACGATAACTGATTATGCATAATGTTTTATATCCTAATTAAGGATGTGTTTCCTAGGTTTGATTGATTATGGTCATTTGGTATTGAATTCTTGTCAGTATTTAATAATTCTCTTTGCCACAAAAGGTTAGGATGGAGTAACTAGATATATGAGATACATTTGGTTAGCATTTTGAATATTTGATCAAGTGGAATTTAATTTTAAGATCTTCCCGAGGTAGGTTCATTAATGTATGATTTTTCATGTTGACCCATATGTATTGGTTCTCGGATATTCCAGGTGATCCTTGACCAGAGGGGTTAGACCGTGATAGCTACCCAGAGGGCTATTATTAAATTAATAGATTCTATGTTCACCAAGGAGTACTGATCATGTGCTCTTCCTAGGTGGTCATTTGTAAGTGTTTAGTGCTAAATTAGACCAAAGGGGTTGGACAATGAGAGCTATAGAGAGGTTCGTTATTAAATTAACTATTGTTATTGTAACATCCCAGGTAAATAAGGAATAAATAATTTTAATATTTATTAATATTTAAGAATTAAATATTAATTTTACATTAAAGGGGTTTTTATGTTCGATAGCGTACCCAATATGCAACAGAGTTTCATTGAAATCTTACGTTGCACACCAGTAATAAAATAATATTATTTTAAATGGTAGTTAACACGTAGTCGTTGTATTGGTGGGAATGAATAGAAATAACTAAAATTTGATTATATATGTTTGTTAAATTTTTTTACATGTATCCAATAAAGTATAAAGGATTAAAATACGAAAAGAATTCAATTTTAGGAATATATACTCTAACATTCACTAAAGGTCGACTTATCGCCTTTTGATGGAGAACTATCTATAAATATAGATATGTTCACTCTTATAAATTCTATTTTACCAAATAACATTCTTCTTTATAATCGGAACATCAAAATTTACTTTGTGTGAATTTTTGGTATTTTTCCGATAAAGTTCATTTTTTAATGAATAGTGAAAAACGTTGTATTTTAATTCAAAACCACTTTTTAATCTAATTTATTTATATGATTAGATTATATTTTTAATTGGTTTTCAAGTGAAATTAGAATACATTTTTACCATTTAATCCAATAGTGGTCGTTTGAATTAATTTCACTTTGAAATTGGACTTAAACTACTGTCAATCTTTTGATACTTATTGTTTCATAAAAACACGCTATTTGCTCTGATAGCGGGAATTAATTATTAAATTAATTAATGTAAATTATATGTTTTGAATTTTGTCAAATAGACATAATTTTTGAATTTGGAATATCAAATATAGCTTAGGGTGAAGTTTTGTTATTTTTCTGATAAACTTCAATTTTTGATTAATAGTGAAACCACTAAGTGGTACTTATAAAAACTTATTTTCCATTTAAATGAAATTTTACCACCTCTGTGTTTTGAATTTCAAAAATCCGACATACATGGTTGTCATTATTATGTAAAATTTGGTTCAATGGGATAAAAATATTTTTTTTGTGATTAGTAACTTTTATGTTTTTAATCGCGGTTAGAGGTAATTAGTGTAGATTAAGGTAAAAATAATATTTTAATAATATCAAATGACCTAGAAACATGTCCTACCCTTATTGGATGTGTCATGGCCGATCAAAAAAATCCATGGGCCAACTTGGGGACCCTATGGAGACACTTTGGTAGGAAAATGACATTAATAACATTTTATTTAATGTTAAAATTAAACTTTCACAAACATGAGTTGTTTTACTAAAACAATTTTTAAATGGGGTTATAAAAGTAATATTTTTTACTATAAATATTCATTAGAAAGATAAAAATATATCCTACATCATGATAATTTTTTATAATTTTTAGACATTATATAAATTAAATTATTTATGATACTATGATGATGTAGTGATTACCTCATTATTTATGGATTTAAAAAAATGAAAAGATAATGTACAATATAAGACCTATACATGTCAAAAACCTATTGGATGGGTGGATTTAGAAATCTTATCACCTTATCCTAGAAATATATAATTTTTGGACCTTTTAAATCCGAAAAGCATTTTATAATAAAGTAATCTTTTATAACATTCCAAGAGTCCCCTTCCTCTCCTCTTATAAAAGGCCCCCACCTCTCCCCCTTACCCACACCTCTCAAGCCTTTTTCATGGCCAACCCCTATCCATTTTGCCTCTAAACATCCCTATCTTACTCCTTGAATCCTCACATTGGGCAGAAGTCTTCCCAATGAAGCCTTTGAGCTCAAATCAAAAAGAGTTACCCGTTTTAAATGTATTGTTTTATCTTCTGTTCTTATGTTTTATTTTTCTTCTCCAACCCTGTAAACTCTTTTTATTCCTTTCTTTTGTAACAAAAACAGTATATTAAATATACTAGGATGTTTTTATATTAAGTATTAGAGCTACACTTACACACACCAACATCTAATGGTTAAAGAACATTCTGTTTCTGTGGATGGTGAATTTCTGTCTCACGAAACGATGATTGTTCAACACTCATTTAACATCTTCAAAGGTGGCCATTAAGATGTCACTATATTTATATACGATATATAATATTTTTATGTTTTACTTAAGATTATGTATTTTTTATTTATGGCATACCTTTATGGTTTTCATTATGGGTAAACACGATATCTTCATTTTAGGAAGTGCCGACTACCGCCCCTTCAAAGTGATTTGATTCGTTAATACCAAATTTGGTACGTATAAAGGATAGATTTAATGATATTATATAGGATAAAATACTTCAATTATAACACTATAATGTATCATTATGTTTTTATTCCATTAAATATGAAATAGAAATGGAAGTAGCGTTCATGCGTACGTACGGCTTACCGTCTCCATGAACGGTGCATTTCATTTCTTACCTCTAAATTTCATGTAATATTATAAATGCATGTATATACTGGATATATATGACATATATGATATCTACATCTTGAATATAATTCTGGATATAATGGATATTTTACCCCATGAAAAACTTGTAATTATAAAGATTTTAATTTTGACTCAAGTACCAATGATCGACAAAATGACCATTATTAACTTAAATAATTGCATAGTGTTCATAACATGGTAATAAGTGATATAAAAGGAATAATGAACTTGAAAAAGGTTATTAGGAAAGTATAAATTAACTCAATTATATTGTTCAGGATGTTAAAGAACGATCGAGTCAAGTCGGACCCGAGGTATGGGACTTCGTCTCAAACTCCTTTCATTGAGGCATATTTTGTTTTATACACAACATTATTTTATACGGTTTATAAACCCCTTTGACTTTTATGTTTATCCAAAAGGAATCTTTTTATATGAAGCGTTTTACTAAGCGACAAAAGGGAATGTTTTTGTCATACGTATGCGGCGACAACGACTTCTCCGCCGTCGTGACCATTATTTGAGTTTCGGCTTCCTCTACAAGCCATACCTTTTTTTAAAAGAAAAATAAATACAATGTTTTACTTTTACTTTATTTTGGTATTGGAAATGGTTTTCATAATGTTTTTATATCAATTTTTTGTATTGATATCTTTTGATTGAAAATTGGAAATGTTATGTTTCCTTTATGCATGTTTTATGTGATTTGATTATGTTATGGTTCTTGGGAATTATTATGAAGATGGTGGTTCCGTGATAAACTAAGGGTGGATGAGCCCGATATAGCTCTTCAATGCATTGGTTAAAGCGAAGGGGTTAAACGTTGAGGATTCTCCGAAGAGATTTAGGGAATATACTGTGATGGGTATTCCAAACATAACCAAGAGGGTTACTCCCTACGTAAGAATGTTATGAATTCCTCAACTTACCTTTATGTCTTATGATTTCTATGTTTTATTCATGATTTGATGAGGTATGTTAACGTGCATATGTTTTATGAGTAAAGTATTATTTCATTGATTCTTATGTAGACATATACCTATGTTTCCTTTCCATATTTTTATATCCCTTACTGAGCTTTTTATGCTCATCCCATGTTTTTTAAATGTTTTTCACAGGTCGAGAGAAAGGAACATGACGTGATTATAGTGTTAATGAAGTGTCAAGAATGAATCCGTGTTTTATTTTGAATATGTTTCCGTTGATGGGAAAAATGAATACTATCTTTTATGTATCCACTTTGGTTAAATGTTGAATGTAATGCATGTTTTATGATCTAATTCTCTAAAACTTTAATCCTGAAAAGATCCTCAATGTGAATTATTCATTTAATTCAATATTAAGAAAGGATTAAGGTCGGGGCCTTATAGTTGGTATCAGAGGTCGGTTTAGATAACTTTAAGAGTTATAATTTAATTAAATGATTATTCAAAAATATATTTTTTTTATGGTCAAACTGAAATTATATAGCATTTGAAGATTACCATGTTGCTTCATCTAAGACATGTTTGTTCAGAATGGTTTTCCACAGAGGAAACAGGGAGCAGTGCTAGGAAGGCATACAGAAGGAAATAACCTTCTGAATCAGAATCCTGAGATGGTCGAAATTGGAACAAAACAGTTTTTTGCAGTAATGGAACATTTGACTCAAGTGATAAATGGTGGTGGTATCCATGCACGAGATCTTCTAGATCAAACGCAGATGAACATGTCAGTGGTAGAAATTTTATGAGGCAACATCCCCCATCATTCAGAGGATCATCTGACCCTGTGCTAGATGAAGGGTGGATTAAAGCACTAGAGAAGATTTTTGATGTCATGGGGTGTTTATACAATCAAAAGGTTAGTCTTTCTATTTACTGTTTGTAGGGTGAAGCAGATCAGTGGTGGTCGATGGTTAAAAATATCTGGGAAGCTGGTGAGATTGATGCTCTCGACTGGGATGAATTCAAAGGTATGTTTCTTGAGAAGTATTTTCCTAAGTCTGTTCAACTTAGAATGGAAATACAATTATTGGAATTGAGGCAAGAGGAAGACTCAGTGGCTGGCTATGAAGAGAGGTTCACTCTCTTGGCAAGGTATGCTCCAAATTTTATCTGAGACCTTGATAGTAAAATCAATCGTTTTTACTTAGGATTAAAGCCAAAATATCGAAGGGCATTGGCTTATCGTGAGTAAAAAAGCTATGAAAAGCTTGTTCGATGTGCTGAGAAGGTGGAAATGGAGTTTTCTGATGAACAAGTGTTCTATAACAACTAGCAGAATAAGAGACTGAGGTGGCAGGAGAAAGAAAGAATTCTTCAAAAAGGTCTGACGGTAAGAAAACTAAGTTTCCAGTTTTTGTTAAATGTGGTAAAAGGCATGATGGGGAATGTCTTCTAAATTCTGGAAAGTGCTACCGATGCGGTAAGATGGGACATAAGGCTCTTGATTGCACTGAAAAAAAATCAGGGTGAAGGTAAGACCAAATTTGATTTACAGTTAGTGAAATGTTTTAAGTTTAATGAGATGGGTCACTATGCAAACGAGTGTCCGAAAAAGAGCTCGAGTGATGGGAAGCGGTTAGACTACAAGAAGAAGGGGTGTTGAAATCCTTTGCAACTACTTAAGTAGATGTCGGTCCATCAAATGAAGTGGTATCAGGTACTTTGTTTGTTTTTTCAGATTATGCCAGTGTGTTGTTTGATTCGGGGTCTACACATTCTTTCATCTCTGAAAAATTTTCTAGTAAAGTGGTAATACCATATCAAGAAATGACTTCTGAACTTGTGGTAAAAACACCAGGGGGAAATGTTGAGGCAAAAAGAATTTATATGAATTTTCCTATACTTATCTGTGGAAAGAACCTACTTGCAAACCTTATTGTTTTACCTCTAGTAGATTTTGATGTTATCCTGGGTATGGATTGGCTCTCTATTTATCATGCTAAGATTGATTGTAGAGCTAAAGATGTTTCTTTTCATAAAGCCTTTCCGTTTGTGTACAATAATGAACCCTTAATGTTGATAACGTATCAAGAGGCCGAGAAACTTGTAAAAGATGGAAATGAATGTTACCTTGCACATATTGTTGAAAACAAGGGAACTGTTCAGATTAATGATGTGCCACTGGTAAATGAGTATCCTGATGTTTTTCCTTATGAGTTGCCTGGAATAATACCAGATCGGGAAGTTGAGTTTACTGTAGACTTAGTTCGTGATGCTAAGCCAATTTCAAAACCCCCTTATCGAATGGCTCAAATTAAAATTTTAGAGGTGAAGGAGAAATTGCAAGATTTATTAGAGAAATGTTTCATTCGACCAAGAACATCACCATGGGGTGCTCCTGTTTTATTTGTTAAAAATAAAGATGGTTCTATGAGACTTTTCATTGATTATAGAGCCTTTAATAACATCACTGTTAAGAACAAATATCCTTTGCCTCATATCGATGATTTGTTTGATCAGCTCTAGGGAGCTCAGTATTTTTCAAAGATTGACCTGAGATCGAGGTACCATCATTTGAATGTAAAGGAAGAAGATATTCGAAACACTGAGTTTCGTACAAGATATGGCCATTATGAATTTGTAGTAGTGCCTTTTGGGCTAACCAATGCACCTGCTGTATTCATGGACTTAATGAATAGAATTTTCCATGAGTTCTTGGATATGTTTTTGGTTATTTTCATTGATGATATTTTGGTATTTTCTAAAAGTAAAGAGGAGCATGAAAGAAATTTAAGGGTTATTTTGAAAACCTTAAAAGAAAAGAAATTGAATGGGAAATTCATAAATTGTTAGTTTTGGATGCAACAAATTTATTTACTTGGTCATATTGTTTCTAAAGATGGGATAACTATTGATCATGAAAAAACAAAGGTTGTGGAAGAATGGCCATGACCCACAAATGTAACTGAGATTCGTAGCTTCCTTGGTTTGGCAGGATATTACCAAAGGTTTGTTAGAAATTTATCACGGTTATCTAGTCCATTGACTAAGCTAACTCGGAAGGGTGTTAAGTTTATCTGGACAAAAGAATGTGATGATTGTTTTCAGGAACTGAAAAGAAGATTGGTGAATGATCCAGTTTTGGAACTACCTTCCAGGAATGGGGAGTTTTTTATCTACAGTGATGATTCATTGAAAGGACTTGGTTGCATCTTAATGCAGAATGATCAGGTAATTACTTATGCATCACTATAGTTGAAAACTCATGAGGTAAATTACCCTACACATGATTTGGAATTAGCTGTTGTTGTTTTCGCTTTAAAAATTTAGAGGCATCATTTGTTTGGAGTAAAGTGTGAAATATATACCGATCAAAAAAGTTTAAAGTATTTATTCACTGAGAAATAGTTGAACATGAGACAGAGGATATGGCTATAAATAATCAAATATTATTATTGTACAATTCTTTACCCTCCGGGAAAAGAAAATAAAGTGGCTGATGCTTTGAGTCGAAAATGTAATGCTTCATTAACAATGTTGCGTTTGGAACGTGATCCTTTGGTTAAGGATTTGATGAACTTTGGAATAGAAGTTGTTGGTTCAGGAAGTTCTTCTGTTTTGTTTTAGGTATCAGTGAAATCTTCTCTATCAGACAAAATTAAGTAAGCATAGAAGAAAGACAGCGAGTTGCAAAAAATGGTAGAGTTGGTTCAAAAGGGTAAGTTTCCTGAATTCAATATTGAAAATAATTTTATTTTGATATTTGGGAAGAGATTGTGTGTGCCGTGTGATTCACAGTTGAAGAGAGATTTGTTATGTGAAGCTCATAGTTCTCCGTTTTCAGTCCATCCTGGCAGTACTAAGATGTATAGAGCTCTTCGGGAGTATTACTGGTGGGACAGAATGAAAAGGGATATTGCTGATTTTACTGTGAAGTGTTTGACTTGTCAAAAGGTTAAAGTAGAGAGGTAGTTACCGAAAGGGTTGCTTCAGCCTTTACCAGTGCCAGAGTGGAAATGGGAGAATATATCAATGGACTTCGTTGTGGGATTGCCAAAGACACCTCGAGGTAATAATGCAATCTAGGTTATTGTTGATACCTTGACTAAATCTGATCATTTCCTTGCTATACGAGATACTTTTTCCCTAGATCAACATTCATGTTTGTATCTTAAAGTGATAGTCACGTTACATGGAGTTTCTCTCTCCATTGTATCTAACTGTGATCACAGGTTCACTTCTAACTTTTGGAAAGTCCTTCAGAAGTCATTGGGTACTGAATTAAATTTTAGTACAGCTTTTCATCCTCAATCAGATGTGCAGTCAGAACGAACAATTCAGACATTGGAGGATATGCTACGTACTTTTTCGATGGATTATCAGGGAAGTTGGGACCAACATCTTTCTTTGGTTGAGTTTTCGTATAATAACAGTTTTCATTCCAGTATACAGATGGAACCATTTGAGGCATTATATGGGAAACTATGTCGAACTCCAGCTTTCTGGGATGAAGTGGGTGAAAGGAAGTTGATGGGACCAGAATTGGTAGTAGAGATGGCAGAAAAAGTTCAGTTGATTCAGAAACACATGAGAATAGCTAAAGAAGGTAGAATAGTTATGCGGATAACCGGAGGAAGGATCTATCTTTCAAGGAAGGTGATCATGTTTTTCTCAGAGTTTCACCATGGAAAAGTGTGATTCTATTTGGTAAAAAAGGAAAGAGGAGTCCAAGGTTTATTGGACCATAAGAAATTCTGGAGAAAGTTGGATCAGTTGCAAACCATGTGGCTTTACCTCCATGTTTATCCCATGAAAACAATGTTTTTCATGTTTCATTATTAAGGAAGTACATGCCAGATCCATCTCATGTTTTGAGTCCATAAGTGGTTCAGCTAGATGAGAATCTATCTTATGAAGAAAAACAAGTCCAGATACTTGACCATAGAGAGAAAGTGTTGCGGAATAAGGTAATTCACCAGGTAAAGGTTTTATGTAAAAACCATATGGCTGAAGAGGCAACATGGGAATCTGAAAATTCTATAAGGGATAAATACCCCCACTTATTTTGATAAGTGAATAAAATTGCGAGGAAACAATTCCCAAAAAGGGGGAAGGATGTAACATCCCAGGTAAATAAAGAATAAATCATTTTAATATTTATTAATATTTACGAATTAAATATTAATTTTACTTTAAAGGGGTTTCTATATTCGATAGCGTACCCGATACGCAACAAATAGTTTCTTTGAAATCTTACGTTGCATACTAGTAATAAAATAATATTATTTTAAATGGTAGTTAACACGTAGCAGTTGTATTGGCAGGAATGAATAGAAATAACTAAAATATTATTATATATATTTGTTAAATGTTTTTACATTTATCCAATAAAGGATAAAGTCTTAAAATATGAAAAGAATTCCATTTTAGGCATATATACTCTAACATTTACTAAAGGCCGACTTATAGTCTTTTGATGGAGAATCGTCTATAAATATAGTTTTGGTCACCCTTATGCATTCTACTTGACCAAATAAAATTCTTCTCTAGAATCGGGACATCAAAATTTACTTTGTGTGATTTTTTGGTATTTTTCCGATAATGTTCATTTTTTTAATGAAGAGTGAAAAATGTTGTATTTTAATTCATAACCTCTTTTTAATCTAATTTATTTATATGATTAGATTATATTTTTAATTGTTTTTAAAGTGCAATTAGAATATATTTTTACCATTTAATCCAATAGTGGTGGTTGGAATTAATTTCACTTTGAAATTGGACATAAACTAATGTCAATCTTTTGATACTTATTGTTTCATAAAAACACGCTATTTGCTGTGGCAGCGGGAATTAATTATTAAATTAATTATTGTAACTTATATGTTTTTAATTTGGTAAAATAGACATCATTTTTGAATTCGGAATATCAAATATAGCTTAGGGTGAAGATTTGGTACTTTTCTGAAAAACATCAATTTTTGATGAATAGTGAAACCACTAAGTGGTACTTATAAAAACTGATTTTCCATTTAAAGGAAATTTTACAACATCTGTGTTTGGAATTTCAAAAATCTAAAATACATGTTTTTTATTAAGAAGTAAAATGTGTTTCAAAGGGATTAAAATAATTTTTTGGTGATTAGTAACTTTTATGTTTTTAATCGCGATTAGAGGCAATTAGTGTAGTTTAAGGTAAAAATAGCGTTTTAATAATATTAAATGACCTAGTCACATGTCCTACCCTTAATTTTTGTTTCATGGACGACCAATACAATCAATGGGTCAACATGGGGACCCCATGGTGCCACTTTGGTAGGAAAATGACATTAATAACTTTTTATTTAATGTTAAAATTAAAATGTCACAAACTTGAGTTGTTTTACTAAAAAAATTTTTAAATGGGGATATACAAGTCATATTTTTTACTATAAATATTCATTAGAATTATAAAAATATTTCCTACATCATTCTTTTTTTTTATAATTTTTAGACATTAAATAAATTATATTATTTTTGATACCATGATGATGCAGTGATTACCTCATTATTTAACGATTTAAACAAAATGAAACGATAATGTAAAATCTAAGACCTAAACATGTAAAAAACCTATTGGATGGGTGGATTTCGTACTCTTATCACCTTATCCTCGAAAAATATAATTTTTGGACCTTTTAAATCCGAAAATCATTTTATAATAAAGTAACTTTTTATAACTTTCCAAGAGTGCCCCTCCTCTCCTCTTATAAAAGCCCCCCACCTCTACCACCTCACCCACACCTCTCAAGCCTTTGTCTTGGCGAAAAGCTATCCATTTTGTCTCTCCACATCCCTCTCTTACTCCTTGAAGCCTCAAATTGGGTATAAGTCTTCGCAAGGAATCCTTTGAGCTCAAATCAAAAAGAGTTACCCATTTTAAAGGTAGTGTTTTATCTTGTGTTCTTATGTTTTTTATTTTGCTTCTCCAACCCTATAAAATCTTTTTATTCCTATATTTTTTTACAACAAAAGTATCTTCAATATACTAGGATGTTGTAATAAGAAGTATTTGAGCTACACTTACACTCACCTACATCTAATGGTTAAAGAACATATTGTTTCTGTGGATGGCGAATTTCTGCCTCACAAAACGATGATTGTTCAACACTCATATGGCACCATCAAAGGTGGAAATTAAGATGTCACTATATTTATATATGATATATAATATGTTTATGTTTCACTTAATCTTATTTATTTTTCATTTATGGCACACCTTTATGGTTTCCATTATGGTTAAACATGATATCTTCATTTCAGGAAGTGCGGACAACCGCCCCCTCAAAATGATTTGATTCATTAATACCATATGTGGTACATATAAAGGATAGATTTAATGATATTATATAGTATACAGTACTGGAATTATAATACTATTATGTATCATTATGTTTTAATTCCATTAAATATGAAATATAAGTGGATGTAGTGTTCATGTGTACGTACGGCTTACCGTCTCCATGAACGGTGCATTTCATTTCATACCTCTAAATGTTATGTAATATTATAAATGCATGTATATACTGTACATGTATGACATATATGATATCTAAATCTTGAATATAATTCTAGATATAATGGATATTTTACCCCAGGAACAACTTGTAATTATAAAGAGTTTAATTTTGACTCAAGTACCAATGATCGACAAAACGACCATTATTAACATAAATAATTACATAGTGTTCATAACATGGTAATAAGTGATATAAAAGGAATAATGAACTTGAAAAAGGTTCTTATGAAGCTATAAATTAACTCAAATTTATTATTGAGGACGTTAAAGAACGATCGAGTCAAGTCGGACCCGAGGTATGGGACTTCGTCTCAATCTCCTTTCATTGATGCATATTTTGTTTTATACACAACCTTCATTTATACAGTGTATAAACCCCTTTGACTTTTACTTTTATCCAAAACCAATATTTTTATACGAATAATTTTACTAAGAGACAAAAGGGAATGTTTTTGTCGTATGTATGCAGCGACAACGACTTCTCCACTGCCGTGACCATTATTTGAGTTTCGGCTTCCTCTACAACCCATACATTTTTTTAAATGAAAAATAAATACCATGTTTTACATTTATTTTATTTTGGTATTGAAAATGGTTTTCATAATGATTTTATATCAATGGGATGTGTTGATATCTTGTGATTGAAAAGTGGATATGTTAAGTTTCCTTTATGCATGTTTTATGTGATACAATTATGTTAATGGTTTTTCGGCATTATTATGAAGACAGGTGGTTACATGATAAACTAAGGGCTGGTGAGCCCGATATAGCTCTCCAATGTATTGGGTAATGCGAAGGGGTTAAATGTTAAGGTTTCTCTGAAGAGATTTAGGGAATATACTGTGATGGGTATTCCAAACGTAACTAAGAGGGTTACTCCCTATGTAAGAACGTTATGAATGCCTCATGTTACCTTTATGTCTTATTATTTCTATGTTTTATTCATGATTTGATGAGGTATGTTAACGTGCTTATGTTTTATGAGTAAAGTATGATTTCATTGATTCTTATGTACACATGTACTCATGTTTCCTTTCCATATTTTTATATCCCTTACTGAGCCTTTTATGCTCATCCCAAGTTTTTGAAATGTTTTTCACAGGTCAAGGGAAAGGTACATGATGTGATTATAGTTTTAATGAGGTGTCAAGAAAGAATCCATGTTTTATTTTAAATATGTTTCCGTTGATGGGAAAAATGAATATTTTCTTTTATGTAACCACTTTGTTTAAATGTGGAATGTAATGCATGTTTAATGATCTAATTATCTAAAACTCTAAACCTGAAAAGATCCTCATTGTGAATTATTCATTTAATTCAATATTATGAATGGGTTACGGTCAAGGCCTTATAGTTATTTTGGAGGAGGGGGACTAAACTATGAGAATATTATCATAGGGCCATTATTGAATGATTGAATGATTTTGATTTGTCTTCCAAGCCAAAGCACAATCTTGCACTCGGTATTACTTGTTTGTTTAGGTGGTCTTTTGACACATCTTTTGTTATCATTATACAAGGGGATACAAAGCATAGGTTGGATCCCAAGGTTGTAATATTTAATGGATTGAATAAATCATAAATATAAATGTCTGTTATTGGAAACTATAGGATTTCTTACATTTTAGCACTTCCTAGTTTATGCTTCATTTTTCATATTACCTGCAATATATATATATTCACTAACAGTTAGGCACAATTCTTTCGGTGGTTGCATACCGGGATACATCAAACACCCTATTTGGGTCATGCTTTTGGATACAAAAATATTATATGGTTTCATATTTAGATAAGTGCAAGAACACTTCTTCATTAAGTACTTGATTTGTTGTTGGAGATAGAGAGAATCAGACCAAGATGAGGCTTGTGACACTGTTGATGTTTAATATTTTTTCTTTAAGTTATTTTCTATATTTTATTTCTATAATTGTGACATGTTTGGCCACTTTCCTAGACACATGGGACAAGCATCATATGTATATTCTCTAGTTGTTATATTATTATCTTTCTTAAGCTTTTTTAGATTTTTTCTTTGGTGTTACTCCTTCCACTATAGTTTAATACTTGCATTCTATTGTGTATACTCTGCCATTGAGGGAATAGTTTCTCTGTTATCACATCATGGCCCTCACTGCTAGTTGACCATCTTTATAATTTGGGGAAATGCTCTTGAGGTCATGTTAAGAACTGGGTACGGTGCACCCTTGGGTGGCACTTGGAACTAGTATATGACAGATATACTTTTAAAAATATAATATTTAAAATTAAATTTATCTCCTTGATAATGGATTCAAACCTATGAATTATACTAACTACATTATTAGAAATAAATTGATGTATTTTTATTAATTTTTTTCCGTCCATTGATTTTAAATGAAAATTATTAAAATTAACTAAATGAAAAATAATTACAATTCAAGAAAAAGGGTATTATAAAAAAAATATTTATAAATTAACATAATCACTATGGGTGAATGATTCTATATAATATTATATGTTAGTTACTTCATAAAATGTTTTAAACATAAATGAAATATTTTTCTAGGTTATACTTACATCAAGAGAATGTGTTTTTTCATACAAATATCATTGGATATGTAGTCCTTATGTTACCTAATGGTGAATAGAGGCATAGGTTTGTGGGAGAGCGTTATATAAGGAAAATTGGTTGAAATTTAAAAATAATGTTTTTTGAATGATGTAACAAGATGTGGTGAAAGAATAACCGTTTTTAAGGGAAGTTGAGGAAATTTCGGAAGCACTCTAAACATTTTCAGTAATGTAATGATATTAATTAAAGTTAAATGTCCCAAAACGAAACAAAAAATGGAAGGTTAAGTGATTTATGGTTGATCAATACCTCTAAAATTATTTTTTAAAACGTTTCTAAATTTTTTTGGATCTCATAATCTTAATAATAATATTTTTAACATTTTTTAAATTTATCAGGGTAATTATTTTTTTAAGATAAATTACTAGTTTATTCTAATGAAAAAAAATAATTATGATGTTTTAAAATAATTAGAACGTTTTTATTTAAAATTTTAGAATAATTTTATAATTCAAAATTTCCAACTTTGTGAGTCATTAATTGTAAAATAAATGCACATAACATGTAAAAATTGTTTTTGGAAAATTTTGATTTATGATTAAAATGAAAATAGAAGAAAAAATTATTAATTTATTTTATTTTAATGAACTAATTTTTGGTATAATAAAATAAAAAATGTTATTTGCATTGGAAATTAATTAAAAAATGAATATTTCAATTAATTTAATTAATATATAAATAAGATAAAAAACAATTTTTATTATAATTATAATATTACAGTTGTTTTTATACTGGTAAACATATATTTTAAATTTTTTTAAACATATATTTAAAATTGATAAATTTATTCATTTAATATTTATTTTAAAAATAATTTGATTTTATAAAAACAATATTTATAACTTATATAATGAAAATGTAGTAATACTAATTGTTTTAGAAACTAATTGTATATTTCACTATTCAACTAAAAACAATTATTGTAGAAAAAATAAAAAATATCATACTACGTTATTTTTTTACTTTTGGGTTTAAAAAATTAGGTTCATTTTACAATAATTGAAACTCTAAAATATATAAATTTAATATTAAATTAAAAAATAAATTAAATTAGTTAAATTAATTTTATTGAAATATTTCATTTTGAATCATTAAATATTATTATCATATTTATTATTCTTTAAAAAATGATCATGATTTTTTTCACAATATGTTTCGTTATTAAAAATAAAAATAATATTTATCAAAAGTGTATAGGTATATATTAGTTTGTGTTTTTATGGTAAAAAACCTATGGACACAATGTTTATATGAAGGGAAAAAAATTTATAGTAAAATCATCGTTCATTTAACATGATTCCACATTGATGTCAAAATATTTCTGTATGTTACTATTAATGATAATATGGTATATAGATAATATTTCTACGTGTGACAAGGATTATATGATTTATCCTTTATTTATAACATGTTCTGGTTATATGTTTCATAATATGAATAACAATATCGACACAACACCAACCTCTGACCATCTGAATCCCTCAGCGAGATCTTTTTTTGGAAAAATGGTTTGACTATCTGGGGTTAGTCTCCCTAGGGCAACATCCTTATCTAGTTCATGAGGATTATGCACCACACAACATTGTCTATATTTGAGGTTAGTAGGATCAATCCTATAAGGTTGTTATACTAAGACAATTATGAAGCTATCCTGCTTCTCAATCTCCCAATAATAAGGTAGACTATTATTTTTATGTTCCTAGGATAATATCATAAAATGGTTTTATTTTGAGACATGAACCTCTATCGTCCCATCATATTTCTGTTAATGAGGTCATGGATATATTTTGATCAATTGGTGGCACACATGATCTTCTAAATTTAATTGAATAATAACATTAAAATTGTAATCCTAGATTAATATATTGACTAAATAGTATTGAAAATGCTACATCAGTGATAACAAGATTCTATTCCTCATGAAATCATCCATTACTATGGTATGAACATATGGGGTATCCCTAACCTATTTATAAGTAACTTAAGAGGTAAAACTAACGTCACATGCCAATCTTGAAATTTTATCTCGTGATAATGAAAACCTTTACGATGGTATGGTTATGGATAAAATATATTTCAAGAAATGGTTCCTGATGTTTCAACAAGGATTAAAAAATAAAAAATAAGATATCCTCTAATGGAACATCACAATTAATAACATTTTATCCCAACCAATTTCACATATAAATGAACAACATCATTTTCATCCTTTTATAGTTGATGGAAAACAAAAGTTTAAAAAGTTATTCTATTGATCACCCGTATCCATTTATATTAATGAGGGGTTAGATATATGATTTTAACTTAATTAATCAGATGTATTTTAACCATTAGTTTTTTATACAATGTGTACATACATTCCAATTTATAATGGTCTCTTTGGGATTCACCAAATACAATTTTGACGCAACACTGTCGAGAGGTTGTGAGGATATGATCATATTACCATTTAGGTGGGAATTATTAACTTTATTATTACACACTTATATATTTAATATGTATGGATAAACCCTTCCCAAATTCATGTATAGGTATTGTTACACATGTTTTCTATTTAGGTTAAAATGATGCATCTACATGAATATTTGTATATGTTAGAGGTTCCCCATATTTACCTTATTGATTTGTTTTCAAATTAATGCCTAAAACCAAATTTTTTTCCCACACTAGAGATTATTTCTATCCATATAGGAAGTTACATTTTTGGTTTTTGGATAGGGCTCATAAATGAGATTCCTACGTATCATCATGTAATGAATCTGAACCCATGCATTTCATTGAATCTTAAATGGATATGTCATTTAATAAAGGGTCATATGTAAAGGACCATAATTGTGCCTATTAAGGTTATAAAATAGTGACAAAGTGCTTTTTCATTGATTTTATGGCATATAGGACCTATAACGAGTAATTTTAGTCATTTGGAATTTAATTTTAGAAAGATGGTGCCTAATAGTGGTTGATGAGGTATTTATGCATGAACATCCATTTAAATTCACTATGCTTAATATATGGAAATATGAGGTAATTTCTATATCATGGAATATACCCCTTTATGAAATATGTTATGATAATGAAAATCAACTTTCATAAGTTGCATGGATCCTATGGAATATTGTATTGTGAGGTTATTTCTAAGAAAAGATAATGTTTTAGATATTATGTTTAATCCTATAATAGTCTTATAATGTTTCTTG
Source organism: Viscum album (assembly GCA_963277665.1). Lineage (NCBI taxonomy): Eukaryota > Viridiplantae > Streptophyta > Magnoliopsida > Santalales > Viscaceae > Viscum > Viscum album. The sequence continues at coordinate 497,678,643 of OY728120.1, forward strand.
ATTAACATGAATAGAATATGAATTAGATCCGGATGCATAGTTTATGGTTTTGTGTTAGGAATATACCATTTATTTTAGCATCAACAGGAAATGATTTTTCCATATTTTTTTACATTTTGTGACAATGATTCTAGTATCATGGAAGGGAAAATAAAAAATGATTGAGTTATTTATTGGGGATGGGTTTTCCTATGGGTGTGTCTCAAAAATGGTTCACCATAATTATATAATGTATAAACTAATTATTGGGGATTTTATTTAGGGATATGGAAAATATATTCATATAGTTTCTACAGATTGATTGTATAATAGAGAAAGATGGCTAGATGCATTGGGGCTATTTCCCCATGAGAAAAGGATTTGGGCATACACCTATGAAAAGGCCTAGGATATTCCTTAGACTATAAATATACAAGATGGATTACATGAATACTATTAAAAACGCTAGAACCAATTTGTGACACATGTGAATGATGGATTTTTGTTCTTACACTGACAAGGATTCTATTTATCTATTGGTGGTTCATTTAATGGAAAATAGAGGTTTCCAAGTCGGAGAAAGTATTCCAATATATGAAACATGTGAAATTGGTAGTTTCAATAGTATCCTCATGATATGTATTCTCATTATCCATTGGATACAATATTGTAAATACATGGGGGGATTTATCAGTTAGGGACGAAATGAGGGAAACCCATTTTAATAAGGGAATACATGATCAAATGTGATGTACACTAATGTGAATGGTCTGATCATGTATCTCAGGGGGTTCTTGTATGATTCCTAATACAATACAACAAGTTATTGAGTTTACTTTGGATAATAAGTTTCCAAAGGGTCGTTTAATAAATATTATTATCCAATATGTGAATCCGTAGTGAATGTGGTGTCTAGAAGTAGTTTTTATAGGTTTAAAACATGAATTTTGGAGAATTTTTATCTCATAGGTATACTTAGTATAATTGGTTCCATAGTGTAGATAAGGGTGATTTAGTCACCCTTGTGAGGCTAGGGTGATGTGGTAACCCTGTTGAGGCTAGTGTGAAGTTCTCCCTATAGCGAGTATAGGTTGAATTGGATAATCAATTGATGCAAGACTAAATTGGTCTCTCCAATGATACATGGGTGGTTTAGTTACTGTATTTAAGTATAATGGTGAAATTTAATCATTATGGAAAGTCAATGAGAATTTGGATGATTAATTATTGGAGAAGGAGAAGTTTCACATTGATAAAAAAATTAGATGAGGTTTCACCTTTGTGGAAGACTATTTATAAGTTTCTCCCAAATTGGGGACTAGGTAAATTGTAACCCATGGGGAAGGCTATGAGTCTATTTTACACATTCTCCATTCACTTAAGGTGATATACACATGTGACATCTTAGTATATATTTCCTTGGAGTGTTTAATTTATATAGTTTTGCGGAATAAGGTAATAGTTATCTTCCAGGAATCATTTGGTCTGTTTAAACCTTTGAGTAGCTAAATTTAAAAAAATCATTGTTATTTCCTTTCGGTTTTGGATTAATATTCGACTTTATTTATATGATAAGACATGAGGGTTCGATCTTTTGGAGTATTCTAATATTCTATAAAAGGTTTAGAAAATGGATTCCATGGGGTAAATTTTTAGAAAAAACATTCATAGAAATATTTACCAGGGAGGGTATAAGTGAAAATGAAATGAGAATTTAGTCATGAATATTTCTAGAATGTGGTCATGTATTAAGGATGAAATGGTCTAGGTGTATAGGCATGGGGATAAGGACATAAGCAAAAAAACATGGGAATATAGATCTATGTCCAAGGACCTAGCTTCATTCCTTTCTCAATGTCTAAGAATTTATATTGGTCAATGTATATATCAAAAAAGGATCTTTATAATCCATCAAAGGTTCATAATCGATGATATTATTATTTCTTCATTGTTTAATAAACTCCATTTTTTCATAATTTTCAAATCCATTCAATTGGATAGTCTAATCCATGCTTTTATTTTTTATATCCACACTCACCCAATTTTAATCATAGAATAGCCAATAATACTATATCTCAACACTAAAATCCTTCAAAAAACTTTCCAAAAATAATATACTAATAATGTTTATTCAATTACTAACCATGAATCAAAAATCATTCCCACATCTGAATAAAATGTAAATTTTAAATTTTATAATGTAACTATGGAAATATTTTCAAAATAGTCAGGCTACAGTATCTTGGGGTGAAACCAATATTTTATATCTAGTACATGAAAATATTACAAATAACGAGATAAATCATTATGTAATTCAAGTTATTGTTTTTTTTATTTACTATTGGAAAAAATAAACCTTTGTTTAAACTGTAACGCCCCGACCCCAGCTACCCAGAGTCGGTGCATTATTACATAACATTGGCATGATCACAAGAAAGATCAAATCTCGAAAGACCGATTGGTTTAGTAGCCTTGGAAACACTAGATATATTCATAAGTTTTACATTACATCATAAAATGAAAAACTACTACAACAACATAATGTTTCCACAGTCCACACTATAATCCCCTCATTATATCCCTGCAGGTCATTCATAACTTACATCTTCACATCCTGGGAAAATAAAACATAGAAAAGGGGTGAGCTCAAATGCCCAGTAAGGATAACAATATAGCGGAACATTCAAAAATAAGAATAAACATTTAAGGCAATGAATTACTAAAACAAAAGCCTTTTAAACTTGAACTTCAACATAGTATGGCAAAAGTAAAATGAAATAATGCCATTTACTTGTTCACATGGATATTCTACTAATCGAATAATCACATGCAATATCAATAACCACTTTCATAATGTTGGAATGCACAATGTCAAATGTAAATTTCATTGTCTAGGCCTCATCCCAAGACCCAGGGGTTACTTCTAACCGGAACCCAACCCGGAGTGCCTCTAATAACCGGACACCAACCCGGAGTGCCTCTAATAACCGGACACCAACCCGGAGTACCTCTAATAACCGGAGACCAAACCGGAGGGCTTACTTTTACCAGTCCCTAACCTGGAGGGCTTACTTTAACCAGTCCCCAACCTGGAGGGCTTACTTTAACCAGTCCCCAACCTGGAGGGCTTACTTTTACCGGTCCCCAACCCGGAACATACTTGTTCAGCTCATTCATCTGAAGAAAAGTTTGAAATATAACATAAAAATTCGGATTAAAAATAACTTCTGAAATGTCAACACTTTAAACATAAACCATGAGTGATATAAAAATAGCACATCCACAGTCAAACATAACTCATTCGATACAATATGGAAGATTGTATTGTATCACATTGACCTCAATCAAGAATAATGAAGGATGTTGACATAGATGAAATCAAAATTCTTTTTATAGAAATATCTCTTCCTATTTTTGAAATCATTTAAGAGCCATATAAAATAAAACATTTTCTTGAAAATATTCTTATAAGCTTGTAAGGGAAGCTTTGACGATTTTATAACGGCGGAAAATAACCGCACCCGCCGTATAAGTTAAAAAAATCATTCTTATCTTAATTCTGTCGAAAAGGTTAAAAAGGACCTTGTTTTGAAAACGACGGAAAGATTCCTTTATAAACCTCTTACAAAAAGTCAAACAAGGGTATACATGACTTTAACCCATATTCTTGTAAATAGTAAAAATGTTTTGAAATACATTTTTAAGAAACGTGGATGTGGATGATAAAGATATCCCAGTATATTATTACGTATAAACAACCTCGGATAATGAAGAGATTGTGAAATAACCCTTACCAATTTGGTAACTTATGAAACATACAACCCATGAAAGAGGTATCATACAATGAATATGTAAATACACATAAATTAGAGTGTATTACACAGAGAATATAATTATGGGCAGTACATACACCACACAAAAGGTAATGGTGGCAATATGGAATGAATCTCATGGGAATAAGGAGTGAGATGAAAACCCCTTACCTTGTACTTTTCCTTAGTTGGGGTAGGTTAACCTCCTGTATAATGGTGAAATAATTGTTATTAAATTATACAAGAATCATATATATTAATATTATATCATATATGATCTTTTAATATTGATTTGATAATAATATCTTAGTATTATCGTTGTTTCGGGTGTTAACTTATATTTTTTGTTACGTAAGACATGTTTGTAAAGGATAGGTTGTATATTATTCATATCCAGAATGATATCAAGTCCTTAAACATCATTTTTAAATCACCAAATGATAATTATACTTGAATGGATACGATGGAGAATGAATCTCATCGCGTTCGTGGAGACGGTAGTCCGTACGTACGCACGAGCGACAATATCATTCTTTTGATATTAAAATAATATATAAATGGATGTTATATCATATATACATAATCATTAACATGTTATATTTGTTATTTAAATGAGTTACACATCATTATTATACCCATCCAAATAATATTATATTGAATAACAATTACACCACGACGTGGAGACGGAAAGCCGTACGTACGCACGTATGGTGACATGTTATTCAAAGGGTGGATAGAATACAGAATATGATTGTACCATATTTATAATAACATCACAGTATATGTGATATACTGGATTTATTATTTTAGAATGGTAAGAACAAAGGAAGAAGAAGTGGAAGAAGAAATGAACTTGGAGAAGGGTGGTGAAATCATTACCTCTTCTTCGGGTTCTTCCTTTTGATTTGATCAAAAGGGCTCCTTAGGTTGGCTTTCTGATCAAACTAAGGCCTCTAGGTTGTAGTGAGGGATGTTGGGAGAGTATTTGGGCAGATTTTGGCCGAACCAAAAGGATTTGAAGGTGTGAAGAAATGAGAAGGAGGAGTGCCCTTTTATAAGAGGGGTGAGGGGCACCTTTGGAAAAGCTAGAAATATTAATTTATACTAAATTCATATTCGGTTTCTAATGGCTCCAAAGTTGATTATTCAAAGGTTAAGGTGGGTATAGGTCGAAAACCACTCAACAAATAGAATTTAGACAGGTTTGGGTACTTATATTAATCATATCTTTAAGTATTAACTCTAAGTTAATTAGTTTTACTTTTACAATGTCTCTTTGTATTTTTATATAATATGTTTAATAAACATACTATATACATCCAAGAGACCCCCAAGTGGTACATTAATGATTAACCTATCATGATATAAGTCTCTTGTCCGAACCTTAGATTTTTAGGAATTTAATATCAATTAATAATATAATATTTGTTTTAAGAACTCTTTTATGTCAATTTTTACACTATTCAATAGTTGATTTTTTGTGAAACTCATAACAGATTGATTACTTCTAAAAAAGTCAATTAAATCAATCCTAATATATAATATTATCCTAGAAAATTATTTTAATTCATTAAAAGTTTCATATTATATTTATTTGGGTATTTAAAATATCAATTATTTTAATTTTTCATTATTATACTAATTACTTCATCATCATTGTGTCATAAATAAAATAAATTATTTAATGTCTAAAAATTATAAATAAAATATCATTATGTAGGAAATCTTTTTATCTTTCTAATGAATATTTATAATCTAAAATCCAACTTATATAACCCTATGTAACAATTGTTTGGCTAAAAGATATATGCTTGTGTCATTTTTGTATTCATTTTGACTTAATTAAAATAAAGTCTCATTATCACTTAAAAGTGGATCCATGGGGTCCCAAAATCGACCCAAAGATGCCCATGGTCGACCATGTATCAACCAATAGGGTTAAGACACGTTTTAGGGTAATTTAGTATTATTATAATATTATTTTTTAACCCTTATTTACCGGATTTACCCTTAACCATGGTAAATAAAATATTTACCGCAGTAATTATTCAAAATGTCTAAAAATAAAAGTTACCCATTTACAAAATTTGAACATCCTGATTCCAAATATGGAATCCATTTTCCTAAATTCAAAACACAGAAGTGGCAGAAATTAATTTAAAATTAATTCCCGCTGTCAAAATAAAAAGCGTGTTTTTAAGAGATAATAACTATCAAAAGATTGACACTTGTTTATGTTCGGTTTAATTGTAAAATTATTTCCAATGACCAACATTATATTAAATGGTAAAAATATATTCCAAATATACTCTAAAACCACTCAAATTCATAATTTATCACTATTAATTATTTTGATTAAAAAAGTTGTTTTTAATTAAAATTTAGTAATTTTCACTATTCATCAAAATATGAAAGTTATCCGAAATGTACAAAAATTTAACCTTAGGCTAAATTCGATATTCCGAATCCAAAAATGAAGTCCATTTTAAAATATAAAATATATATAATTTCAAAAAGTAGGTATTACTATTCATAACGGCTAGTTTGATTGGTTGTGGTGTGTGTTAAAACTCAAGGTTGCGTACAACACACGCTACTGTATTATTCAAAGAAAGTGTACCGTGGAAGCTTGGGATGTTTCATTTTAAATTTTTGATGTCCCCATTTAGTTAAAAAGTTTAAAATATTGTATTTAAAAAGGGTTCACTATTAAACGTTGATAAAAGTGCAATACTGAAAATGAATTTGTTCTTGCATTATATCTAAGAAACTCATAATATGGATTCTAAAATTATAAGGATTATATAAAGTTTAAAATTCGGTTAATACTATTCATAACCTCTTTTGAATGATTTTTTTTTGGTATGTCATGGTGCAATTGAACTCGGTGTTGCGTGTAGTGCAAGTTATTGAATTATTTTGAAGAAATAACACACTATGAAATCTTGGGGTGTTACATTCTCCCCTCCTTCAATAAATTGCGTCCTCGCAATTTGAAATTGTTCTTCGAAAATAAAAGGTTGAAAGTAGAAAATATATTTGTGGGAAAACCCACATCGGAAATTGGGTTACTAAAATTTAGTCTTAATATGAGGAAAAGAGAAATCAAAGGGTCACAACCAAATTATGATCTCGATTAGGAGAACATTGGTGGAAATTAGAGACATATAATCGGAGGAAAAACGTAAATATTTATAGGTAGTGATTGAGGTCATCAATCACAAAAAGTATAAAATTCAGGTCCTTAAAATCATCAATCTATGATGATTTGAAATTCCATCGGTTCAACAAAACATAGGGTATTGGGATAACACATTTTTGACGTTTCAAAATATCTTAGTTGAAATCCCACATTGAAAAATTAATTAATGAGGCCTCTATTTTAAATAAAGAGTGGAAAGTATAAAGATTACCGAAAATAACACATACTAGGGTTCCATGTAAGAAAATATGGATATGGAAGAAAAATCTAGCCATCATTTATCTGATGGAGAGTGGTAGAGAACATGGCTATGAAAAGGCCAACAATCCCAAAGCCATAAATTAGTGATGATTAAAGGTACCATCTAGGACAACATTTTTATTCTAAGTTCCTTTTCTTAATGATGAGGAATTTATTTATGAGATTGGATAAGATCATAAGGAGATATACTTACTTTATAATTAGAGTTTTATCCATTAATAAATTTCTACCAAAAACTCATCATTCACTCGTAAAAAAAATTCTATTTATATTATTCATAGAGGGTTCCAAAATAATCGAATTTATAATTCATCTACCTGATCTTTTTAAAAAAACTACTTTATTTAATCCAGGACATCTCGTGGGATGGTGGTAGGTGATACACCCTTGTCGCCCTTCGGTTGCGGGTTCAAGTCTTGCGGCCTTGCCGGACGCGACGGGTTGCCGCCTACCTCCGGGTTGTCCTTTTATGGCAATCCAAAATAATCCAAACTAGAACTATCCAAAATACTTCTGTCCAAACTCACAGTCCAACATTCATAAGGAAGGTAAACATAATATAGATCCTTTTTACCCCGTAATAGCATATGAATACCTTCATCATGTATTACCATATTCCTTATTGATTACATTCATGCTCCCTTATTCCATATAGAATGCTGGCTATACTTTATTAATCCAAAAATGTTTTAAACCCCAACAATGATGGAATATACAAATCATTAATCAGTTCCAAGGTAGTCAAGAATATCCAATATAATTTATCCAAAACAATCACATATTATTCCAAAATCACTACCTCAGTATCAGAACTATATTATGATTTATCATTCTCTCAACCATATATTTTCCAAAAATTTATCCTGCTATTGAGTCACTTTTCTTTATTCCACACAATCTCAAGTCCTTAATGAAATAGTACTTCAGTACAATCCTTATATACTCCATAATTATTATAACAAGTACATTGTTGATACAACACTCAGTTGACATAATCAACATAAGAACTCTAATCATTCCTCTTCATCTGTGGTAGTATCATAACTTGATTATTATCCAATAACATCATTTGCGGCATAGTCTGATGACTGGGACATAAGTTCGCGTAGTGTCCAAACTCCTTGCAAATGAAGCATTGTACATTTAAAACCATTTTCTTACCCTTGCAGTCACGTACTTTGTGCCCTTTTCCTCCACACTTATAACAAACTCCCATTCCTTTCAGGGAAGTTCCAAGGTGTTTCTTTCCACAGTTACCACATATGGGAAAATTCTTCTTTTCCATCTTCCCTTTATCCATCTTTCTCTCTTCCATCCTTTTCTTCTCTTGCTTCCCTTCAAAGCCATAGGACTCAGTAAACTCTTTACTTATCTTATCAACACATGATATTATTTCTTCATATGATGATAATACATGGGAGACTATTTCTCTTATAAATTCTAGCTTAAGACCATGAAAGATATGATTCTTCCTTCTCTTTGAATCATGTGTATTTCTGGAGTTCTCATTCCTTCTACTGGGCGCCATTTCTAAACAATGGCATAAACTAGATCAGTTTATGAATCAAAATACATAATCCCATACTTATAAAACACTTAACATAAATTGAACTATTTATGTATATAATCCATAATCATAAAAATGTTTTCTTTGAGGAAGTATATAATCATAAACCCTTCATAATGATTTGTAAAGAAAATGAGAGTTATCCTAAGCATATCCCCCGGGAGTGTCGTAACCAAGAGTGCAGCAAGGCCCGTTGTCGTGCACCAGTTCCCGTTCGAGTCTAGCTCAAAGCGGTGTTTTCGGGTTTTACCCCTAGGTACATCTGTGCCAGAGCCGCCTCTACCTGCTCGTATCCAGACAGGGATGTATTTCTCGGAAAACTCACAAAATCTCTACAATACCAAAATTCTAGGAAGTTCTTCTATACTAATCCTCAAAGTTCATCTTAGGTCTACGTGTTCTAATCAGAGTTTATCTAAATCTAGCTTCCAAGGTTTGTACTAAACTTCCTCTGATACCAACTGTAACGCCCCGACCCCAGCTACCCAGAGTCGGTGCATTATTACATAACATTGGCATGATCACAAGAAAGATCAAATCTCGAAAGACCGATTGGTTTAGTAGCCTTGGAAACACTAGATATATTCATAAGTTTTACATTACATCATAAAATGAAAAACTACTACAACAACATAATGTTTCCACAGTCCACACTATAATCCCCTCATTATATCCCAGCAGGTCATTCATAACTTACATCTTCACATCCTGGGAAAATAAAACATAGAAAAGGGGTGAGATCAAATGCCCAGTAAGGATAACAATATAGCGGAACATTCAAAAATAAGCATAAACATTTAAGGCAATGAATTACTAAAACAAAAGCCTTTTAAACTTGAACTTCAACATAGTATGGCAAAAGTAAAATGAAATAATGCCATTTACTTGTTCACATGGATATTCTACTAATCGAATAATCACATGCAATATCAATAACCACTTTCATAATGTTGGAATGCACAATGTCAAATGTTAATTTCATTGTCTAGGCCTCATCCCAAGACCTAGGGGTTACTTCTAACCGGAACCCAACCCGGAGTGCCTCTAATAACCGGACACCAACCCGGAGTGCCTCTAATAACCGGACACCAACCCGGAGTACCTCTAATAACCGGAGACCAAACCGGAGGGCTTACTTTTACCAGTCCCTAACCTGGAGGGCTTACTTTAACCAGTCCCCAACCTGGAGGGCTTACTTTAACCAGTCCCCAACCTGGAGGGCTTACTTTTACCGGTCCCCAACCCGGAACATACTTGTTCAGCTCATTCATCTGAAGAAAAGTTTGAAATATAACATAAACATTCGGATTAAAAATAACTTCTGAAATGTCAACACTTTAAACATAAACCATGAGTGATATAAAAATAGCACATCCACAGTCAAACATAACTCATTCGATACAATATGGAAGATTGTATTGTATCACATTGACCTCAATCAAGAATAATGAAGGATGTTGACATAGATGAAATCAAAATTCTTTTTAGAGAAATATCTCTTCCTATTTTTGAAATCATTTAAGAGCCACATAAAATAAAACATTTTCTTGAAAATATTCTTATAAGCTTGTAAGGGAAGCTTTGGCGATTTTATAACGGCGGAAAATAACCGCACCCGCCATATAAGTTAAAAAAAACATTCTTATCTTAATTCTGTCGAAAAGGTTAAAAAGGACCTTGTTTTGAAAACGACGGAAAGATTCCTTTATAAACCTCTTACAAAAAGTCAAACAAGGGTATACATGACTTTAACCCATATTCTTGTAAATAGTAAAAATGTTTTGAAATACATTTTTAAGAAACATGGATGTGGATGATAAAGATATCCCAGTATATTATTACGTATAAACAACCTCGGATAATGAAGAGATTGTGAAATAACCCTTACCAATTTGGTAACTTATGAAACATACAACCCATGAAAGAGGTATCATACAATGAATATGTAAATACACATAAATTAGAGTGTATTACACAGAGAATATAATTATGGGCAGTACATACACCACACAAAAGGTAATGGTGGCAATATGGAATGAATCTCACGGGAATAAGGAGTGAGATGAAAACCCCTTACCTTGTACTTTTCCTTGGTTGGGGTAGGTTAACCTCCTGTATAATGGTGAAATAATTGTTATTAAATTATACAAGAATCATATATATTAATATAATATCATATATGATCTTTTAATATTGATTTGATAATAATATCTTAGTATTATCGTTGTTTCGGGTGTTAACTTATATTTTTTGTTACGTAAGACATGTTTGTAAAGGATAGGTTGTATATTATTCATATCCAGAATGATATCAAGTCCTTAAACATCATTTTTAAATCACCAAATGATAATTATACTTGAATGGATACGATGGAGAATGAATCTCATCGCGTTCGTGGAGACGGTAGTCCGTACGTACGCACGAGCGACAATATCATTCTTTTGATATTAAAATAATATATAAATGGATGTTATATCATATATACATAATCATTAACATGTTATATTTGTTATTTAAATGAGTTACACATCATTATTATACCCATCCAAATAATATTATATTGAATAACAATTACACCACGACGTGGAGACGGTAAGCCGTACGTACGCACGTATGGTGACATGTTATTCAAAGGGTGGATAGAATACAGAATATGATTGTACCATATTTATAATAACATCACAGTATATGTGAGATACTGGAGTTATTATTTTAGAATGGTAAGAACAAAGGAAGAAGAAGTGGAAGAAGAAATGAACTTGGAGAAGGGTGGTGAAATCATTACCTCTTCTTCGGGTTCTTCCTTTTGATTTGATCAAAAGGGCACCTTAGGTTGGCTTTCTGATCAAACTAAGGCCTCTAGGTTGTAGTGAGGGATGTTGGGAGAGTATTTGGGCAGAGTTTGGCCGAACCAAAAGGCTTTGAAGGTGTGAAGAAATGAGAAGGAGGAGTGCCCTTTTATAAGAGGGGTGAGGGGCAACTTTGGAAAATCTAGAAATATTAATTTATAATAAATTCATATTCGGTTTATAATGGCTCCAAAGTTTATTATTCAAAGGTTAAGGTGGGTATAGGTCTAAAACCACTCAACCAATAGAATTTAGACAGGTTTGGGTACTTATATTAACCATATCATTAAGTATTAACTCTAAGTTAATTAGTTTTACTTTTACAATGTCTCTTTGTATTTTTATATAATATGGTTAATAAACTTACTATGTACATCCAAGAGACCCCCAAGTGGTACATTAATGATGAACCTATCATGATATAAGTCTCTTGGCCGAACCGTAGATTTTTAGGAATTTAATATCAATTAATAATATAATATTTGTTTTAAGAACTCTTTTATGTCAATTTTTACACTATTCAATAGTTGATTTTTTGTGAAACTCATAACAGATTGATTACTTCTAAAAAAGTCAATTAAATCAATCCTAATATATCATATTATCCTAGAAAATTAGTTTAATTCATTAAAAGTTTCATATTATATTTATTTGGGTATTTATAATATCAATTATTTTAATTTTTCATTATTATAGTAATTACTGCATCATCATTGTGTCATAAATAAAATAAATTATTTAATGTCTAAAAATTATACATAAAATATAATTATGTAGGAAATCTTTTTATATTTCTAATGAATATTTATAATCTAAAATCCAACTTATATAACCCTATGTAACAATTGTTTTGCTAAAAGATATATGCTTGTGTCATTTTTGTATTCATTTTGACTTAATTAAAATAAAGTGTCATTATCACTTACAAGTGGATCCATGGGGTCCCAAAATCGACCCAAAGATGCCCATGGTCGACCATGTATCAACCAATAGGGTTAAGACACGTTTTAGGGTAATTTTGTATTATTATAATATTATTTTTTAACCCTTATTTACCGGATTTACCCTTAACCATGGTAAATAAAATATTTACCGCAGTAATTATTCAAAATGTCTAAAAATAAAAGTTACCCATTTACAAAATTTGAACATCCTGATTCCAAATATGGAATCCATTTTCCTAAATTCAAAACACAGAAGTGGCAGAAATTAATTTAAAATTAATTCCCGCTGTCAAAATAAAAAGCGTGTTTTTAAGAGATAATAACTATCAAAAGATTGACACTTGTTTATGTTCGGTTTAATTGTAAAATTATTTCCAATGACCAACATTATATTAAATGGTAAAAATATATTCCAAATATACTCTAAAACCACTCAAATTCATAATTTATCACTATTAATTATTTTGATTAAAAAAGTTGTTTTTAATTAAAATTTAGTAATTTTCACTATTCATCAAAATATGAAAGTTATCCGAAATGTACCAAAATTTCACCTTAGGCTAAATTCGATATTCCGAATCCAAAAATGAAGTCCATTTTAAAATATAAAATATATATAATTTCAAAAAGTAGGTATTACTATTCATAACGGCTAGTTTGATTGGTTGTGGTGTGTGTTAAAACTCAAGGTTGCGTACAACACACGCTACTGTATTATTCAAAGAAAGTGTACCGTGGAAGCTTGGGATGTTTCATTTTAAATTTTTGATGTCCCCATTTAGTCAAAAAGTTTAAAATATTGTATTTAAAAAGGGTTCACTATTAAACGTTGATAAAAGTGCAATACTGAAAATGAATTTGTTCTTGCATTATATCTAAGAAACTCATAATATGGATTCTAAAATTATAAGGATTATATAAAGTTTAAAATTCGGTTAATACTATTCATAACCTCTTTTGAATGATTTTTTTTTGGTATGTCATGGTGCAATTGAACTCGGTGTTGCGTGTAGTGCAAGTTATTGAATTATTTTGAAGAAATAACACACTATGAAATCTTGGGGTGTTACATAAACTACCATAATTCCTTTTTTCCACCAACATGAAAATATCCATAGACCGTTAATAGATGGTGGGAATTTATAACCCATGCCTTCATAAGGGAAAACTATAACACTAATGTGAATTTCCAAATTAGAGGTTATATGATTTTTGTGATTTTTTAGATGAGGGAAAAATATTATCAAATTTTTAGTTCACCACCATTTTTTTATTGGTGATAAATATTCAATTATATGTTATGAAAAGTCCAATAATTTCTAATTTCACCTATGAAAAATTATTATTTATGATTATTTATTGTAATTTAATTTATTATGAGTTCAATTCTTGTAATATTTTCATTTGATGTCATTTAATGGTTGGAAGATTTTATTCCTTCCCATACCATAATTTGTATTTTTATTATTATATATATATATTAAAAAAAATATATGTGGATTATTTGTTCATTAACAATTAATTCAAATATTAATAATACATATTATTATCTAGAATTTTTAGTGAATTGATTAAAATTTTCATTTCTTAGTAGTCTATCTAGGTTATAATGTAAAAAATATTTTTCTTTTTTAAATCACATTGAATGTGTTTTCTGAAAACTAATACTGGTTAGGAGTTTTCACAAGAAGGATATTTATTTTCATCGAATATTAATTTTTTATTTAGGTTGGAATAAATTAATTTTTTATATGAAAATTTCTTTAAAAATCATTTTATGTAATTGTTTTCTTTCTTGAATTTCATTTTATTCTGGTAATTGGAATTAATAGGGCTTCCAAAATGGTGTTACCTATTATAAAATCTATAAAAATTGTGGTTTAGAGTGAAGAGGAAATGATGTAGGTCTGTGTCATTATTATTATACAAAATAGTGTTCTATAGAGTGATATATTTTGTTTTTGGGGGTAAATTATATTATCTGAAGGGTCATATGTATTATTTTTTCCTTATTTATCTTAATATTTCTATATTTAAATTTTATTGGGTATGATAAAAATTTCTCCTTGGATATATATCAATAATATTATAAGCATTTATTATTTATATTTTTTAAGAATTTATTGGAATTTTATTGAGGATTATATAATTATGTAAACATTTTATAAAATAATTCAGTTATTTTCTTTCTTAATTTATTGAGACCATTTTGTGTGATTATTTTGATTGAAAATTATGTATTATTAACTCTGTTCAGTAATATAATAATATTTGAATTCTTATTTATGATTTTAATAGTTAAAATAATATGGTAAATATTTGGATTTTTCCATGTAAAACCAATATAGTATATAGATATACTATCCCAATATATGCGTACAAGAGTATTACTATTATTTTTTTAATTAGTTGATTTTTGAATGGTTTTTTAATTTTCCCATATAGTTTGGTAAAGTCAATGGTAAATTGCTTTCCTAGGAGATGATTCTAATGATAGAGGGATTTTTATTTTATAATATTTTAATATAAAAATTCTTTATAATTAATGAATTTCCAAGTTGATAATTTAAGGACACGGAGAGGTGGGGGAGTGGTGTGAAAAAATGTACCCCTATTTTACTATGTTTTACATGAATTTTAACAATTTTCTCTTGATTCTGGAATATATATATCAATTATTAATTAAAAATATATTTCATCACACTCTATAGTAATAACCATATTTAGTAACATAATATCATAGATAAAAACAAATAGAGATTATTACAAGGTTTGAATCTAATGAATAAACAAGCTCATTTCCTTATGGCATAATTATTGAGATAAGTATTATCACTATTACATTTCAGTTATCAATGGTGCCAAAATAGTTTGAAATAGGTGTTCAATAGGTATCATTAACACCCCTTGGGATAGTTTCATCAACTTCCCTAATTTTCAATATATTATAAAATTAAATAGATTATTACACATCATACCATACCCATTATTATTCCCATATTTTATGATGGTATTATTTATACAAGCACTAAAAATATTTAATTTTCCTCTTATAGATCTAATTATCAGTATGTTTTATCACCTCCGTGATGACTCAGTATGGTGTGAAAAATCATATTCATATACATTATAACTTTTAAAAACTATAGACACATAAATAGAAATAAATAAAATACATCCCAATTATCTTTTAAATAATGAAACAATTTAATTTCAAATAACTATCAAAAAAGGTAAACACAACATATAATTCTATAGTATCTGGAATTCTAGTGATTATTTTTTAATTCCAGTTAGGAAATATTTATAGTTAATAGATTCTTTCAATCACTTCATACTTCAAAATATAACCAAAAATAATAATATGTTTGTCTTTCTCTAACTCGTGGGCATTATAGTTGGTTATCTTAATATAACATTCTCAAGTGATTCTGACACAATTTTTTTCACTCAATATACTATCACTATATCAACTTCTCATAAGGACTTGTTTAACATATATGTTTTGTGAGGTTGTATCTTTTGATAGTATCTTATTATAATCTAATCTCAAATCATTTTAAGAATAAAATTGAATTCCAATGGTATTTTTGATATTCATCTTCAAATTACTACATCCTTTATGCACACATAACATGTTGCTTGAATGTTTTTCATCATACATCCCAATGAATAAATACCATGCAGAAAAAGTTTTATTCATACACTCCTTAAATCAAATTTCATCAATCATACTTTCATTTCAAAGAGCATATATAAAGAGAGACCACATATCAAAATTTTATTTTTCTTCTCTCCCTCTTATATTTTTTGAAATTATGCTTCATGTTGTGTATTTATTGATAAATAATTACCTGGAAGACATCCAATTGTGCATAATAGAATCATGGTGGGACATTCATTTTTCTAATTAACTTGAAAAAATATGATTCCTATGGTTTATAAATGTTATTGGATTCACCTAACAGGCATGCACGTTTATTAATATTATCTCAAACTTTTTATTATATTATATAATGTGAAAATATCAGTTTCATACTAATATTAGAGTAGAAATTTTCTATACATTTTCATGATCAATTCTACAGATCATATATTACTGATAAAAATCATATTTATCTTACCAAAATTTGATGAACATATTATTTGGACTCATTAGAAATTATTGTGTTTAAATAAAAATGAGGTTTCAATAATGAAATAATATAAATGAAATTTCTGAATGTTTCTCTAGATTGAATTTTGGATTAGCTTCTCAATGTCATTTGCGAAACATCTAAAAAAACTATCATCTCTCTTTCATATATTTATGGTGGAATGACAATAGACGTATCATGTGCTTCTCAAGATCTCATATAGTAGATCACCCAATTTATACATGAATGACATAGAACTAGGAATTTCACGTGAGATATGATTCTAGGACGCAATATCATCCCATGATATCCCAACATAGTTTGTAGTATCGAATGATATTGAATGACATTGTTACATTTTAATAGAACTATCATTTCTAAATAGTGATCATTAAACTTATTAAAATGAATCTCAATTCAATATTTTTTACATTATATGAATTCTTCATAATTTACATGCAAATTACACGGTTGGTTGTTGAATAGCCATAATGCCTCCCCAATGTATCACCATTGTCTACTCTCTTCAAAACGCCACAAAAAAACTGTCTCTCTCTGTGCTCATGATAGTACTTACCCATATTATTTATTTTTACTTCCTCTCTAATTGACCTTAACCTATACCACCATTGATCTTCTCTACTTTATCAAAAGTTAGGATACTCATATCACACATTCCTTGGGAGGTGTAATTTTGTTTGGAAAACATGTAATAGAATTATTTTTGTTCAAAATAAGCAGTAATATTATATATTTTTCATATTATACTTTTCTAAAATGGAATCATATTTAATTATTCTTTCGATTATTCAAATCACATGAAATTAGGTTGAGTTATTATAATTTTCTTTAGAAAATATGAGAAAATATATCCAATATTTTTAATTGATTCATAAATTCTATCTAAATATGAAAAATCAAGAATAAATATTTAAACAATTATCACAGAGATTGTTATTGAAGATTTAATCTTAGCTTCTCTAAGTCTATATAAAATTTTATTTCAATAATAATGTTATAATAAATTAATGAAACATTCATAGGGATAGATTATTTAATAAACTAGGAAATAATTTATTTCATTAATCATTATTTTTATAGTATCCCTAATGGCCAAATTATAAACTTCATGCGTGTCATGCGGTATATATTATTGATATGAAAATAACAAATACCACTCATTTACATTATAACACTCTCCAAATATTTCATATATAAATGACTATTTCTATGAGTAATTCTATATTTAATCTCCTGATAACCCCCTCAAATCCATTTTATCCTATATGTATGATAAGTAGGTCATTATTATAAATTTTATATTTCAGTCTTTCATATAACCTATTAATCATGATATGTTGACTTTATAACATAGTTATAAATAAAAAATATTACAACCCTCATCATAAAAATAAATCTCTACTATTCAATTCGCCCCTTTTTTTTTCAAAAACATATCATTTTTTAGTTTTAATATTCGTCTCCCC
Organism: Viscum album; assembly: GCA_963277665.1. Lineage (NCBI taxonomy): Eukaryota > Viridiplantae > Streptophyta > Magnoliopsida > Santalales > Viscaceae > Viscum > Viscum album. The sequence continues at coordinate 497,696,880 of OY728120.1, forward strand.
CTTATTGATAATTACTGAAAATGTGATTTAAGGGAAGGCCTTACTCATCTTCAACCATCATATATGATTTTTATAAAAAATTTATTTCCCATATTTTATTTATAATTACGGAATGGTCAAACACATTAAAAAATGATGGAATTGCACATCTATTATCAAGAAGACATAAATTTATAAGCACTAATTTTATATGGGTGAACCAAATATAGAATAAAATAATGACTCAAATCAAATAAAATGTTGTCCAAAGGATATAAAACATGTGATATGATTTAAAATTTATCATAAGTGTGATAAAAAAAATTTATATTTGTTTTTGTATGAAACATTCAACTTCAAAAAAACAAATCAAAAATATTCAAACACATGAATATAAAATCACCGATTTAGATCAATAACTACAACCATTGATTAAAAAAGTATTCATGATAAAAAATAAAGATATTTAAGGGTTTATTTTATCTCACACATTATTATCACAAAATTATCATATTTATTGGTTCTCAATATTTTAATTAATTTCAGTAAGTTTATCATCTTTTTTTTCTCTTAATATATGTAGTCTAATACTCCTAAACTTTTCTGATGTTCTTCAAGGATAATAGTTAAAAATAATTTGATACATCTTGAATCCTATAAATAATCAAAATTGATTAAATAATAGAGATATATCTGGATTAAAACCTTTATGGAATTCAATTTATTTTAATGTCACCTTCAATTACCTGAATAAAAACAGATAAAATTATAGTGTAATATGGAGATTTTCCATTATATTCTTATTAATATAAGTACGTTTAACATGTATATCATTAACCACAAACTCATATCTTTATAAATTCACCATATTTATAACTCTTCATGATTGTAATCTATTTATGTTTTATAATCCATGCATCTTTATGAAGTATTGATCCATTACATTATTTGGATTTCTTCTTGTGTTTATCTTTATTCATAAAATATTTTAGAAATGATGATATATTACATTATTCATAAATTATATTATTCATTAACTTTTATTTAGTTGATAGGATAGTCATGAATTCAAATAAACATGTGTATCATTCTTCACATTCAACAAGATTATTTTTAAGAACTCTTGGTTTATCATTCGTTGACACCCAAATATGAAATTTGATATTTTTATTGTAAATTATCACTATTCCTATTAGTACATATAATGAATTCTATATTATCCATCTACCTAGTTAGTTGAAGTCGATCTAGCCAAATAGTTGGGAAATAATTCTAAATATATTGATTTTTCTATGATATTTCACTTGATTCATTAAAGATATTAGTGTTACCGTTCTTATGAAACATATTTAACAACACTTTTGTAATTTAGACTACTAAACTATTCCTATTATACCTCTCTTTATTTAATAATTTATTAATTCATATTTATCCATTTAATTATGATTTCTTTTGAATATCTAGTGGTCTATGATGTGGCCCTTCCTATTAAAATTTATGAATTTAAACATGGGGTTTGAAATTCTTCATAGATTTCTTCTCAAAATTATTATCAGTATTCATCTCATCACTTTCTCATATTACACCTCAAGGGGGATTCATCATAAATAATTTCCTATTTTTTTTATTTTAGATAAATCATTAAATGATATTATAAATTTTTCAGGGGTGTTATATACAAGAATACTTCATAATTATTTCCAAATCCGTTGAAATAATCACATAAGTTCCCCAATAATTTGAATCTATTATTAATTAGATGATTCTTCAAATTTTCTAGATATTTTCAATATACAAAGACTTCTATATCCATCGTTGCTTTTACTCATTAATCTGGGACATATATATTTATATATATCATATATTTAAAAAAAATACCTTATTTCACATTCCTTTTCTAAAAATACAACAAATAGAATAATTTTTATTTAACTTTAATATCTTAACATTAAATGTAGTGTCTCCTAAAACTCTATATAATTCCCAGTTATTTTTTTAGGAAAACAATAATATTTTATTATATTATTTGGTAGATTATCAAATTTTACATTATGATATACATCCCTGATGATTTTATGGGGTTCATAGAATGGTTATTGACCCATGTTTTCCTATATATTAAATTTAAACATGTGTGTGTACTAAAAATTTTAAAAACAAATGTAACTATGTTATGGGTTAACATTCCCTGAGAGTTTCTTACATGTTGAAAAATGGTTCATATCACATTATTAATGAAAAAATATAATCTCTTTAGTAGACTATATTCTCCTCAAATTATCATGTATAATTATTTTCCTTCTCAACTATAAGGTTTGTCTTAGTATATTTATCCCCTAACTTTTTTTCTAGGACTTATAGATTAATACACATCAAGTTGAGGATAATTTTTCCTCAGTTCGTATATATATATCTCTACAATCTATCTTAATGTTATAAATAAGATCCTCATGATATTTTATATCCCCTTATAAGGATCTATCATTATCCTTTATTCATAGTAAATTGATCCTTCATTCTTAGTAAATTGATCCTTCATTCTTAGTAAATTAATTTAAAAATGAGATACAATGAAATTCATAGAGATATTGGATAGTTTTTTAAAATCATGGAACACTTTTTCAACATTTTCTCTCAAAAATATGTTACATACAAATATATGCATTTTGTATTCAAGATTGGAAATATTTTATTTAAAATATAGTATATATTCTCCTTTTTTTCAAAAATTTGTGTGAGAGTTTTTCATATTTGGAAATTATTAGAAATATATAAAAATATCATTAAGCTCTAATGATAATTATTATTTCTCAGCAATCAATCATGGATAAATCTAAATAGGTAGGTGGAAACCTCAATATGGTAATTCTTAAAATATTATTGTAATTATGAATATAGGTATTAATCTATTTCAATGTACCCATTCTAATAATTCTACACATAATTTAAAGTCTCTTATTAGGGTGCCACCTAAAGGTGCCCCGAACCTAGTTGGTTACATAACCTCAAGTGAATTTTTTCCAAACTCCAGAACCTTCCAACCAGAAGTGATTTCCATGGTGTGATAATAGGGAAACAATTCCCTTCTTGGAAGAGTATACACAACATAAAACAAATATTAATCAATGAAAGAATATGTATTACAACACTAAAGCTATGAACAGTGGATGACTAAAAGTAAATCGAATAGAATTAACAATTTATATATATGATGAATGGAATATGTATATAAGAAAGAAACCAAACAATTCACAATGATTTAAATACAATATAGAATCCAAAGTACAGAAAACTAATAAACTCCTACAACATCGTAGGACTCATCCTAGTCCAATGCTCTCCAACTCCAACAACAATCAACTACGTGATCAAGAATGGATCTTTCCCTAACCTATACCTTCTATAATATAATCTGCTTGGGTCCAAAGGCATGAACCAAATAGGGAATGATATTAATCCCATTAGGTAACCACCATATGATCTATTCATAACTATATGTTAATATATATAAATGTTAATATGAAATAAGTATGTAATAAAATAGGAAGTACTCAAAAGTAATCAATCCTACATTTTTAAATTACATTCATTTAACATTAATTATTCATTCATTGAATAATGTAACCCCGGAATATAGCCTAATATATGTATCCCCAATCCATAGAAACAAATCACATGTCTCATAAGTCCATCTATACAATCATGTAAGACCAAATCCATACTTGTCGTTTATCTTGGAAGACTCATCAAAATCATTAAATTAATCAAAAAGACCCTCTAGGAAAGGACTCATGGCCAAACACCTTTGTTCGACCTGTATAAATTTCACTAATTAATGACTCTATGGAAAGAATATCATTGTTTTACCCATTTTTACCAACATAGCATCATGAAAAATATAAATGGCCACCTTGGAAGCCTATCACGGTCTAATCCCCTCAAGTCAAATATCTATACCTATGCTCTCATGGTCCTGTGTAAATAAACTAGAAGTCACCTCAGCCTTCCTAGCCCAATTCTCTCATACTCCATTTGAAAAACATAATACGTATAAGTAATATGGATTCCCCCCCCCTCAATTTTCTTGGTCCAAGGCTGTCACAGTCCATTTGGAAAAATAGTGCGCACATTATATCGAAGCAACTCTAGTGATCTGAAACTACTATATGGCTAAACATTCACAATTCATTTGAAATGAATTTCATAAAACCAATAAAACTCCATCATAGTCATTCAAGGCATGGAAAACAAGGTATAAATCATAGGAAACCAGTACCAAATGACCATAAACAATCAAACAAGGGAAACACAACCATGGGGTGTCTCTTAGACAATTTATCAATCCTTATGAATAAGAAACAACCCGTTATCAATCAAAAAAACCATAATATACAATAACATGGTTTAATTCCAAATCATGAAATACCCAAAACATGGGTATGTGGAAATTTTAGCATATATAATCAAAATACGAACAAAAAAAAGAACAAACCACCTACCTCTATGTTGTAAAAATGATATACTTAAATATCGGCCCATGAATCGGCCTAGATCAATGTAGATGTACAAAAAGGTAAACAATTAAAAACCTTTAATAACTCAAAAGAGAGGAATAATCAGGAAGAAGGTATCTAGTTGTTCTGTGAAATCGTCAGTTGGATTCCAATGCACCTGACAAGGTCTCAATCAGATCTTTAATGGAGAATCAGTGGATCGATCATTTTTTGTCACTTCAAAGTTCTCATGTAAAAAAATGGGAAGAAGGATGTATTTATGAACATGAGAAATGACCCCACTCTGATATATCAAATAAAATGAAATTTTCATGACATGTTCATTAAATGTACATTTTTAGTAGCCTTAATCGACCCCTAAATTATGTGCATTTACTAGGTAACTACACGATGAAGTATTCTATCATTACACGATTAAAATAAGGTTGTATATGGAAATCTTTGTACAGGGCATGTACTCATAAGGACTCGACATGTACATATAAAATCCACTTTTCTTCATTTTTCATCAAAACAACCTGAAAATATGATCCATAACTCAAAGAAGATCCAGGTTTCTTTACCCCCCTAAATAAATTCGTCCCTAAATTTATCTTCCAAGGATGGTGAAGAATAATCTACCAAAAAATCTTGCCACTACGACCACACATCTGCCTCCCTCTCTAATGTCACATCCTGTATTCACATGTTTTTCCATAGCACACATACCAGAGGAACATATTATCCACGGAGAACCATCGTACTACAATCCAAAATCTTAATATGCTGGTTCTCAAAGGATGAATCCACCTCCCACTCAACCTCCTTGTGTTGAAATGCATGAGACATGCCTAAAAGGTAACCCCATAGCTGAGAAACATGAATGAAGTCATGTATAGCCTAGTACCTCTAAGTTAACTGAAATAGATAGAAAACCATACAATCTCATTCCAAAACCAAAAACGGCCCAACGTATCTCATTTAATGATTCCCATTTGTCATAATACACAAGTGTACCAGCTATGGTGTGACACACAAGAAAACATGATCATTGACCTTGAACTCTAGAGGTCTCCTTTATTGATCAGTATAAAATTATTGCTACGACTCTTCAATAAACATCCTCTTCCAAATCCACCACACCTACTCAGTGGTCTCTTATACAAGACGAGGTCCCAGTATAGCTTCCTCTATTTCCTACTTCCAACATAAGGGTGATCGGTATGACCTACAGTAAAAAGACTCATAATGTTCCAACTGAATCATTTCCTAAAAACAATCATTATAGGAAAACTCCACTAGGTATATGTGTCTCTACCATGATCCCCCCAAACCAAGGATGCATGCTCAAATCATGTCCTCCAAAACTTGAATTGAGCGATTGGACTAGAAATATTCTTGAAGATGGTATGTTGTACTCAAAAGTAAATGTGTAACCAATGCCCTTTGTAGTATTTTCTAAACACTAGATGTAAACCAAGCATTCCTATCTGAAATGATAGAGTGTACAACCCTGTGAAGAAGTAATATCTCCCATATGTACAACCTTCCCAAATCATCAACAATGAAGGTTTCCTTTGTTGGTATGAAATGTGAAACCTTCATCATCCTATCGATAAAAACCCAAACCACATCATTCCCTCTAGGTGACCTCCATAAACATGTATCAAAATCCATTGTGATGTGATTCCACTTCCATTCAGGAATGGGTAATTACTGTAATTTCCATGATATTTACTGGTGCTCACCATTCACCTACTGATAGGTCTAACATCTCTTAACAAAACATGGTATGCCCTTATTCATACATAACCACCAATACTGACGATGTAGATCTTGATACATCTTGGTGACTCCAGGATGAATCACCCATGCAGAACCATGAAAATATCACTACTGCTCCTCATGTATGTCTGATGACACCCATACACACCCATGAAAATGCAAAACCTCATCCTCACCTATGGTCCACCCAGGAGCAGGGTCCTCACCTGATGGACACTTATGCAGGACTAGGACATTGGAATCTAATATCTTCCTCATTTCAACTCAATAATGTAGTGTAGAGGTAACAACTATAGAAGAATGAACGTACATCCCATTTTTGTTGTGATCCTCCAAATTCATCTTAGACAATGGATCCATATCCTACCACCCACAGCTGGCCTCCCAAACTACTTGTATCTGAGTCCTCCTACCCAATTCATCAACCCCTATGGTGCCTTTTCTAGGCATATAGGCAAGCCCAATGTTAGAATACTAAAGGTACTCAACCCACCTTTACTGTCTCAAATTTACATATCATTGGGAAAATATATACATTAGGATTTTATTGTATATGTATAACATAAAATTCTCTCCCAATAAGTAACTTCTCCAAACGTGCAAGGCATGCACATCTATGGCTAACTCGCCATCATTTGTTGGGTAATTCCTCTCATTGGCCTCAAAAAATGAGAAACATACACAATAACTCAATACCCCTGCACAAGTACTGCTCCTAGCCTGATACCTAATGCATCTTAGTACACAATATAACTCTTACATGCCTCCGAAAAAACCTATATCAGTGCTGAATTCAATCTCACTATCAACTCTTGAAAGGTTGAATCACCTGAATCTGTCCACAAGAACATCACACCATTCTTATTCATGCCATAAAATGGCACTGCTAAGTGTGAAAATACATATACAAAGTGTTTTTAGTAACCAACCAGCACAAGAAAACTACATACCTCAAAGACATTTTTTAGATTCTCCATTGAAACTACCACTCTCACTTTCTCTGGATCTATTGATACTCATGTCTCTGTGATGAAATTATCCAATTAGTGATTTGTGTCTATCCAAAAGTGGCACTTTGGCAGCATGGCATAAAACTGATGCTCTCTTAGTGTACTCAATATGATCTAAATATGGTATTCATGGTTGTGTTAAGTGAGAGATTACACCAAGATATCATCCACGGAGACTACAAAAAATAATCTAAGTAAGGATGGAACAGTAGGTTCAACAGTGCCATAAAAATGGCTCACATGTTCGTGAGACTGAACATCATAACCAAATGATCATATAGAACATACCTTCTATGAAAGGATTTCATAGGTATATCTGATGGTCTAACATGAAAATGATGATAAAAGGATCTAAAGTCAATCTTTGAGACCGCCTAGGTTCCTCGAAGATGGTCAAAGTGATCATCAATCCTCGGCAAGGGTTATCGGTTCTTGACCGTCAACTGGTTCAGTATATGATAATCCATTTATAGTCTGAGAGTACCATCCACCTTCTTCTCAAAAAGGATGGGGAAACCACAAGGAGAAGTACCAGGTCAGATGAGACCATTTTCCTACATCTCTTCTAACTATTTCTAGAGCTCCTATAACTATGGTGTAGCTATACAATATGGAGTAATGGATACCATTTCTGCTCTAGGCACAAGTCCAATAGATAAATATACCCTTCTCTCTGGAGGTAAACCTAAAATGTCTTGTGGAATGAAAACTATGAAAGGATCCACCACTGGTGGAAATTAAATTTGTAATGTCCCTGGGTGATCTAGATATAAACTACCAATATGGTTTGTAATTCATCCCTACCCATGATCCTCAGGTCCAAATCTGCTCTCTCGGACATCCCATTAACCCTTGTGTATGAAAGACCCACCCTATAGTGACATAAAACTCACCCTAATGTGATAGCTGTCAACAAATTATGAGAAAAAGTCCAACCAGTCCATTGTGAGAATGACATCGAAACCTGTAAATTAAAATACATAGAGGTCTGCTAAGAAGTGACACCCACCATCCTCAAGAGGTAACTCCTTGTACTAATGTACACAAGCCATACAAATCCCCAATAGAGTTTATAGTGTCATAACATAATCAAAATAAATGATGTATATCCTATGTCTCTCCATCATGACAAAAGATATAAAACAATGGGAATCCCCTGTATCAAAAACAGCAGAAGCTAAAACTGAGAAAACTAGAATTGTTCCTCTAACCATATAGGTTTTGGGATACTTTTCGTTTTGAATCTATTTCGTCACAAAATTCTGACATGTACCATAGTCATGCGACCCAATCTGTCAACAATGAGCTGATCCACCATGATGTCTCTAAGACATTTCATATGGAAACCAATGCCATGACCACCTCCCTGGCATCAACAATCTATTGAACTGAAATTCCTTGAATGATGAAAAACTATTGGCCCCTCTCTAGTGCATGGAGCTATAATAGATCCCCTCTCAATAACTACTGGAATGAACATCCTACAAAAATGAAATAGATGACCATTCATGCCGCAATATCAGTACTTAACTGGGTCTCTCGGGCACTATCGTCTCCTGTTCCCATTCTTCCAACACTATTAAAACCCCCCTTAGATAATAGAAGATACATCACTTCTATTATAATCACCACTAAAGTTCTTCCTAAGGAGCTCTATGCTATCAGTAGAATGAGTATTATCCCTGGATAATGAACCACCCTGACTCACCACTATAAACTCCCTTAGATTGTTCATGGTAATCAGCATCTTCTTTTCAATATAAGTCATTGAAGTACACATGAAAACTCATCACCCCCCCGGAACAAGTGTGAAGAAATTAATCTCTATAAATCAAGAAGATTAATCCATCACTAAAAGTGAGCCTTATCCAAATTCATGAACTCTTGTGCTAGATCATCCCTCAATGTCTTAGGGTAGAAGTAATCCTATAATGTCCTATGGAACTCTTACCAATTAATATCCTGATGATTCCCTACCTGTGAGATAACATTCCACCATCTCTTAGTAGAATCATGTAGCTTGTAAGTTTGTAGATTCACTCTCCCTTCAAGAGAAGCATATATATGATCTAGGATAGAATTCATGGCCTCCAACCATGGATCTATGGAATGTGGTCCTACATCCCTTGAAAAAGAGGGATGCTGCAACTGCTGGAACACCCACATCAAGTCTTCCATAATCGGGGAAAAATATGGTGCTCCCTGAAATGTATGCATCATCCTCATAAAGTCTTCACAAAACTATGCATCAGCACCTACATCTGGTATAACAGCTGGTGCCAAGACGAGCATGATAGGAGAATCAACTATTAGTCATTGATCTACTTTTTCTAGTGTCTGATCATCAACCTGTACATGGAGTTCAACTAGAGGTTGTCTTGGTAGAATGCCACTTCATGTTCAAGATAACACCTTCGTATAAGATTAACTAAAAATAGAACTCATAAGTTCATGAGCATAACTTGGGAATAGAAGCATTTGATTTTTTCTGAAGAGGGTTACATTGTGGGTAGAAGCACTACAAGATGTGTTCCCTTATGATTTAACAAGGGAGTGTACCCCCACCAACCTAGTCATGTAACACCCTATACACACGGCGTATTCTTCATAAGAGATGTCATGTATTGAATTTTCCATCCTACCTAGGTACTTATATATGGTTTGAACTATATGGATTTGTTGGTCTAAAAACCTCCGAATGTGCACAATGTTGAAATGATGTGTACAAAAAAAATTACATCCCCTCATGTCATTAGTGAATTAGTAGGATAAACGATCAACTATGGCATGGCGTGTAATCCCAATACATGATTTTTTCTACAAAAAATTTACCAACCCCATGTCTCTTCTCACCCAATTAGTCGCATAGTCAATAAATTCACGGCATGTACTTGTGATAAACAGCATGTACATAAAAAATGTCATTTCTTCTATAGTAGAAGAACACATGGCATGTGTTTATAACATCACACATTGTTTTTCTATATTTTCCAGGAAACAAGCCTAGGAAACTTCTCTAAACCCCAAAAATTGTAAAACAATATTTGGCCAAGTAATTCCATGTTTCGATCACTAAGATCCCATACTCCCCACGAATCAATGTTTGACTTCTTTATTCAAATTATATCTTAATAAAATTCAATTAATGTTTAAACATGATGCACCAAATTACGATCTAAGAGGGACCATAACACCTTATGTACCAAAGCTTGGTGTCCACCCAAATGAAACTTTACATATACAAATACCTTATCAAAATAGATGGTGTTATATCATAGAATCTTTAAAAATAACATGAATATTCGTCACAACATCTATCATAACATCATGGAATTAGTAATGCACTCTATATGGCATGATGGGAATGCATGACATGTGATCCCTAGAAAGTTTCTATATAATGAATGATATGGAATACCCTCATCTCAACGATTTGAAAAATTATGTACCAAAATGTTATTAAATATAATAGCATAAAAAAAATTTGTCTTCCAACAGTGAAAAACAATCAACAGTAATATTTTAAAATCCAAAAATTACTATTCAATTCGGGGTAATTTGGATTTTCCCTGTACATGGGGTAGCTACTCCCTGGCACACCGAATTACAAAATACTATTTCCTTCCAATCCATTTCTAATGTCACCAAACAGTAAGAAAAACCAAAAACAAAAAGATCCTCTGATACCACTTTGTAATGTCCTGGATCTGGGTGTCACCCAGAGGTGCCCGAACCTAGTTGGTCACATTAACTCAAGCACATTTACCCAAATTCCAAAGGCTATCGAATAAAAGTGAGGGAAAAGGTGTCATAATGGGGAAAATATGCCCTCATTGGCAGAGTATATTCAATAGAAAAAAACTAAACAATGGCGGAAGAAATAATACCATACTACAGAAGTAAATAGAGGAAGAATTAAAGTAAATCCAAAAGATGCCAAATATTATATATATGATGTATGGAATATGTATATAAAAATTTAGAAAAAGAAGTAAAAATTATAGAAATACAATTTAGAAACCAATGTAATAAAAAGTAAACTCCAATATCCTCACAAGCCTTAATATGGTCCCATGCTCTCCAAATATAACAACAATAAAGTACCTGATAAAGAAGGGTAAATGCACATATCTATACATGAAATCATATAATTAATTTTAGTCCAAAATCCCGACCCAAACAGTATGTGAGATGAATCCTAGTAGGCAACCACCAAATTATTTGTGCCTACCAATTAGTGAATATATATAATTAGTAATATAAAATAATGAAGAAATAAACAAATAATTACTCAAAACTAAACAGTCCTAGATTTTCCAATTATCTTCATTTAATGTTTATTATTCATAAATTGAATATTTTAACCTTGAGATCTATCCTAATATCTATATACCCTATGAAAACAAACAAGAATTACTTCTCAGAAGACCATCTAAACAATAACATATGATCGAATCCAAGCTTGTGCTTTGGTTTGGAATACTCGTCACAATCATTAATTTATTAAAAATGACCATTTGGTAAAGCTCTCACAGTATGAACCATATGGTCTAACAACATAAATTAATTTAAATAAATATCCTATGGGAAATCACTCAAGTTAAAACCTCTTTGGTCATACATAACATCATGAAAAAGATAAACAACCACCTGGTAATGCTCTCACAGACTAATCCCCTTGAGTCAAATATATACACCAAGGCACTCACTGTCCTGTGAAAATAAACTGTAAATCCCCTCATCCTTCCCAGTCTATGGATCTCATGGTCCATTGGAAAAACATTATATGTATAATTATTCTGGAATCCCCCCCTTCAGTCTTCCAGGTCCATGGTTCTCACAGTCCATTGGAATGAATGTGTGTGCATTGTATCAAAGTATCTCAAGTAATCTGAAACTACGACGTGGTTAAACATTCACAATGTATATCACATGCATTTAATATAATCAATAAAACTCTATCCTAGTCTAAAAAGCCATGGAAAACAAGGTATGCCTCCTAGGAAACCAATACCAAATAGCCAAAAACTATCATACAATGGAAACGCACCCATTCTGTGTCCCTTAGACATGGTATCTAACATTAAGCATAGGAAACAACCCTTTTGCATTAAACCAAAACATAACAGGAAATTAAAATGTTTAACTCCAGATCAATCAATACCCAAAATTCTGGTGTGTGGAACTTTCAGAATATATAATCCAAATATAAACATCAAAAGGCACACACCACCGACCTCGATGTCATCTGATTTCTATACTTGAATATCGGTGCTTGAATCTTCTTGGATTTACATAGATCCAAAAAGGTTTTAAAAACACTCCCCTGAATAAATCATATGATAGGATGAATTTGGAAGAAAGTATGTAGGGGTTTTAAGAAGTCATGGGTGGGATTCCAATGCACCCAATGATGTCTCAATAGTAGCTTAGATGGAGAATCCTGAGATCAAACTTCATCAGTAACTTTGGAGTGATCTTGTTTGAAACATGGTAAGAAAAAGGTGTTTCTGGACCAGATATATGACCCCTCTATGATATATCAATTAAAAATAAAATTACAAAACATGTTCATAAAAACTACACATCGTGTATTAGCCTTAACCATTCCCCAACTTAAGCAGGTCTTCTAGGTCACCACATGACATATTATTAGGATGTTGCATAGAAAAAACACGGCTGTACATGGTAAGTTTAGTACACATCATTTACTCAGAATAACATGATGTGTAATTAGAAAATCCCCCTTTATTCTATTTTCCTAAAAACAACGATTAATCACGATCCATACCTGAGATAAGATTCAGTTACTTACACATAACATAAATTTTCATTTTTTAAATTATAACTCACAAATTATATTGAAATTAAAAAATATTATTTTAATAATCATTAAGAAGTTGTGGTTCATATTTCATATTGAAATCATTGTACACTTTTAGGATCACTTTTCTTATAATATTTTTGGGATTTTTTCATTATCTTAAATTTGGAATCAATACGTATGGAGATAGAGTTGTCCATCATAATCACCATTGAATTTCCATTACAACTATACGTAATATGTGAGTACAAAAAATACTAGGATAGTTAAATTCCACATATTGTGTGACAAGATTTACCTATGACACTAGAGTAAATGTATAGTGGATCATGATGGACACTGAGGGGTGGGGTGGTGATTCAAAGTTAACCTAATTTACTGAGTTGTAAATTATTATTAATTATCCCTTTAGGAGACCAGTTCTAATATACAGTTTTTTTGTATGTATATTTTTAGGTTCACTCAACACTCATATATAAATGAAAAGAAGATAATATAAATGATATTAATACATAAATATTTTTAAATTATTTGGAAAAAATTAGGAATGTTGATAATTTTCATGTTCATATCCCATAAAGAAATGAACAATAACTGTTATATTTTATTGATTATAAGTTTCTAATCATCCATAAATAATTGTTGGGAATGTATCCTGCACATCCCTAAGGATGGTATCATCAACTTCCATAACCATAAAAATATTACACAAGTGAAGATAGAAATATACAATATCTCACATTGTTCAATATTGATAACTGATATGATGGTGTAGTTTATAAAGTACACCAAGTAATCATATATACTCTATTTGAAGTAACCGATGAATAATATTTTCCTTCATCTCATGGATGAATTTTTTCAACTCTAAAATATTTTATCTCAAATGTAGGTGTTCAACTGCCTCTAATGTCCTAAATTCAGTATCATACATGTTATCCATGGTCTCTTCTAAATTCCAAGAAAATGTATTTTCAAATACATTTAATATTAATTAAACCTAAATTTATAACCATATGTAGGATAGGGAATATTTTATAACATAAATAACTTATTTCTATAAAGCATACATGAGTTATGAATTTTTTTCAAGTATTTAAATATTTATAATTTAACAACAATGAAATAACATGTCGGTCTTTATTATAACTCATGCTCCCAACTAATGATTAACATACGACACTTTTTTAACGCATTATTGGTTGAGTTTATTAACTAAATTGAATATAATATGAAAATATTCACACATAAGATTCATTTGAATAAGATTTACATCTGGTTAGATCACATGATATAAAATTTGGGTAATATTATTTCAAATTGACATTACAAAACTCATTGCTCTTCGAAATATTTAACCTTCATCTTAACACAACAGTTACCTTCCTAGAAACATAAAACCATTCACGAAATTTATGTAACTTTAGTATAAAATAAAAAATATCATTTAGATAAATTTTAATTCATATACATCTTATTTACCATGTACGTTTCATTAATTTTTGTTCATGTACCATATATGAAAAATTTCTAAAATCAATCTATTCTTCTGGTAAATTACCTCAATATTTTCATCTAAATGAAAATTTTTAATGGGTATGTATATATAAACATTGACACAAATCCCACAGTCTTTGAAACTCTAAAATTTTTGGAACAAGCATTTCAAAAAAGGGATTGGAGTCAACTAGAATATGTGAACAAAAATTAAAATTAACTCATACTCATTATCAGCTTTCATTATTCGTAAATTTCATTTTACAAATCACTATATTGTGGAAATTTCCTATTTCATGTTGAATTAACATGTCAGGATAATCTATCAAATAATGAAATATAATTTCTCATTTCATGATACAAATAATATATTATTTATACTATTCTTATATCATAGTTTCTAAATCAAAATGATATTTCTATGATGAAAAATTACTAATGAATTGTCAAAATACATATCTAGATTATGTTATAGATTATTTTATCAATATCACATGTAGCATTTTGAAGAAAAAAAATACTATTTGGCTATATTTTATTCGTAACAAATAAACATCAAACATTTCATGATATTCCCATGATCTTTTATGGAAGATCACTTAGTTAATGAATTCAAGATATAGAACAAGGAATGTTGTGCGAGATTTATTATCCTGACATGAGCTCCATGAATGAAATACATAGAGAGTGAAAAGTATGAGGTGATTTTGAATGAAATACTTTTTTAAATACCACATCTCCTTTTAAATGGTAAATTATCCATGACATAGAGTGATTCTAACATCATTTCTTATACAATATGCATATTTTTTTAATTGTCATTCACATTAAAGGGGTGATCATTGATATCCCATAGAGATTCCCAAATACACAGAGACTGTACTATCATAACATAGAACATCAATAAGATAAATCTCACCATGATTATTCTCCAACCCCCATTTACTAGTGTAGTGATATTTATCTATTTATAATCTTTACATATGAATAATTTTAGAAAGGTTTTTGTCTCTAATGATAGGCTTATCTAGTGGTTCCTATATTTATAGTTGGAATATTATTTGGAAAACATCACATTGTATATTCCCTTACAAATATAAAAGTCTTTATATTTTATTTTTCAATGTATCATTAAATCAACTCAAAATATCTATAAATGTTCTCACATGTTTTGTAATCATTGTAAATTAAATCTTATTATAATAATAGACAAACGAAAATAGAGAAATTTTTAAAAAGATCTTTTAATACATTCCAAAAGTATAGATGCACATGTAAACTCTACTATGAGTATTTCAAGAGGACTCACTAATACTATAATTCATAATATAATCTTCTCTAATACAACATCCTTGTGTATTTGGACAATAATTTAGGAATATTTTAATCAAATTGACATATTTATGGATCCATTAATAAAATACAATGTTTTTTACTCATATAATTACATTTTATTCAATACACCCTTTACCCATCTTCATAACATCCCATGTATATTGTCTTAAACATTATGACGTGTTCGAAATGTTTAAATTATAAATGGATTCTCCCATGAATGATTCAATACTGAAAATAAAAAAACGCCTACATCTTTCATCACTAATTTATGATATAGAAACCACTCAACATTCAAAAATAATTTATTTTGATCTTCCATGTGACCCATTATTCACCATAAATTTGTAATACTTCTAAAAAATACATTCAAAAAATACAACACCCATCATCTATATATATTTGGGATTTTAAATAGTAATATAATTTTATTAAAAAGTGGTATAAATTTAGTATTTATTATGATTGTCTTTGTACGACCTCCATCTAAAAAAATTGTTATTTTATTTTAAAAATGACGTATTATTTTAAATCATTCCCAGTAAGGAATGGATTTACCCATATCAAGGTAGTTTATACCCTTAATAATTTTAGGGAATGTGTTGGAGGCTAGTGGTTGTTTTAATATGTTTTATTTAACAATGAATAATTCATAACATAATCCATGAAATGTATTGTGTTTGGAAATTAATTTTTATCAATGAAATTGATGGGGGAATTTTCATATTTAGTGAAAGGGAGAAAAAATGGTCCATTAGATGGGTTTTAGAGTTAATAAATTACTGAAATTGACTGAACACTTATTTATTTTGGAGTAAATATGTGTTTAGTAAAGTCGTAAGATGAAATTAAGTGAATTTTCTTTCTTATTCCATGAAGAATTTATAAAATAGTTTTTAAATAATTAAAACGGGTAAATAAATCATGTAAGGTACTTTGAATTAAACATTTGTTCAATTTTATTTTAATATTGATTTAAGAATAATTCATTTAACTCTTATTATAATATACCACGTTTTTATATTAATATTAATTCCTCAAATTTATCTATTTTTTAATTATTTTATTTAGATACTGTAGAATTAGAATATACTATTAATATAACTTATGACCAATGTAAAAATGTTAATTAATTATTTTGATGTGAAAAATAAGGAGTTGGGGCAATTTTTAAAAATATATTATTTAATTTTAACATATAATATATGGAAATTAATGAATCTAACCTAGTAATAATGATAGAGAGGATATATTAAAATGTAATTTATAACTAATTTATTTCAATAAATTGGGTGTCTTGATAATTTTTTCACCATTTATGACTAATTTAGTACTTTATTTCTTATCACCATTAGAGTGAAGAATCCAAAAATCTATCTTTCAGTATCCCCACATGCACCACGAATCTCATAATGTCACCATTTGTAATCTTTGAGAAAGCATAGAGTAAAAAGAAACCTTTAATCATTATTTGTTGATTGAAATAAGATTTTTTTCCAATATTAATCTAAGTATTCTCTTATTATCTCATTCATGAAATGTTAGAGGATGGTCTCTATCTATGTTCTTAAGAGAGTCCTTCGTAGTATCTCTCTGTCTTTTGAAAATTACCTTACATGAATTCACTATGCATAATTATTCACAAATAAACCAAAAAATATATCACTTAGAATATATATATGCAAGGATAAATAATTCATAATTTAATAAAAGTTATTTATCTAATTATGTATTCCACATAGACACCAAATCCATTAATTATTACTAATGATATAATATTCATTGATGTGCACTAATTAAGGGATATTTAAATACCACATGATATGTAAGTAAATCAATATTTTTTACTGATATAAAATAAAATATATCATTTCCATCAGGTTATTATCATAGAACCTCAATCCTACCCAACAGGTATTGAACCTTGAATAATAAATATTTATTTTTAATTAATATCAATCTTTTTTTATTTTAATAAAACATTATAATATATTAAATTCGCTAAATCATGAAAAATATTTATCAAAATTCAACATAAAAATATTTTAAACGTGAATAACTAGTGATTGAATTTATACCATTAAATTGGTATAAATATTTTTTATTCTAAAAATTGGGAATATTATTATAACTTAATATTTTATTCAAGTGGAATATAATAGATATTTTATAAAAAAATATTTTGTGACCTTCTATGCCTATTTATTATTAATAATTAGGGATCTTTCATAAATTATATGATTTTCATCTAGCAACCCATATATGAACCCATAATTAATGAAGTTGCTGAATCAATTACAATAACCTAAGTCAAATGTTCAAAATATAATATAATCCTTTTATCTTGATATTTCATACATTAGGTTTCACATATATGTTTTCTTACTATAATATTGATCTATAATTATTTTATTCTTTAAAATAAACTCATTAATAAACATTCATTGAAATAGAAATTATTAGATAGTTCTATTATAGTAAAATGGAATGATATACCTTTCTTCCTTAAATAAGAGGGGTAAACCTTTTATTAGCTTATTCATTAAATTTCAAATCACTTATGAACTGGTCAACATATCCTTATAATGAATATTGTTTCTTCATATTTTTTTATAAAAATATATGAATTTCATTTATGATATAATTTAATAATAATATTTGGTCTACTGATAAATACACATGTTCAGGGATAGGAATATACAACAACATTAATAAAAAAATATTCATTATGATGCTTCTATCCTCATAAACTGCTATCATGGAGATTTTAAAGTGAAAATAATCCCGAGAAGAATCCGAGTCCACCTATCAGCATACATAATGTGATAGTGAAGATGAATTTTGAATCTTATTAGAAAAAATTAATCTATACTATATGATATGTTTTGAATAATATTTTCATGGAATTTTCATGTTCTAATTAAGAAGGACTTATATAAACTATTGATGAGACCAACACTTTGTTTTTAGAAATTGGGAAATATTAATGTAAATAGTAAATTATGGAAAATATTTATTTACTATCCTTGTAAATATGTTATAAAAATCATCCATTGTGAATGAATTACATATGAAATGAATTTTTAAACCATATATTCATAATAATCTATATTTAATTACATTAATTAATATTACTAGTGTTTTGGGTTGTACCTCAGGGAGGCCACCTGCATACCCTGTCTAGAAGACATAGATCAAAACTCACATAGTGTGAATAGGATTACCATTGTTTATGGTTGTACCTCAGGGGGGATTCCTATGTATACTATCTCAGAGAAAGGGATCATAACCCTCGTAGTTCTGAAGGATATATTTTATCATCATGTAGGATCAAAAGGGGCATACAGTTTAATGTCATGTGGGATGAGGTTGAACCAACGTTAAGTGGTTGGGGCCAATGGATGATGGGCTTGAACCTCAGGGAGGCTTCCTACATACCCAACATCGGAGATAGGGATAAATTTACATGTAGTTTGGTTGTGATGGATTGGGATTACACACTATGGTGGCCTGGAACGAGTGTCATGGTCGATGCTTACTCTAAGCTCACGTGATTCATGCTCGATATGATAAACAAGAGGCAGTAAAGAACTAACGATCACATGAGGAAAGGTGCATTTACAAAGAATAGAACAAGGATTATGTGTCGTTAGAGACCTACGGAGATGTTTATTGGAACTTACTCTTATATGGAGGTTGGATGGCGATAAAACCCAAAGAGAGAGGAATTGGGTATCGAAATATCTTGTGCCCATCTCTCCTCTCATCTTGGCACATGGAAGAAGATAGGCAGATAAATGATGCTACCTCCAAAAATAAATGTTCTGTTATTACACCAGGATGGATTCCCTTCCCCGTAGAAATATTTCGTTCAATTCATGGAGGATTCCATTCAATATGAGGAAGATCTCACTCCTGTGAAGACCAGTTGTTGTGGAAAATGTCTTTTGTGGGTAACCCTATATATATTTCATGGGGTGAGGATATATTTAATGTCATGTGATGGGGTATATGGTGCTTGTTATCTAAAATTCTTGTACCTGAGATGAGGAGGATTCGCTCCCCACCCCTAGGAATTACATAAATAGTGTGCTTTAACCCTTGGTGAAGGTAAGGCACTAGAAATGTCGTGTGGAGATCGGGTAGTGGAGTGTTCTATGGATGGCCTCACGTTAGTGTGGATATGAAATGAAGATATAGTTTTTTGCATGACAATGAAAATATGAACAAGGCTATGAAACTAAATATAAAGCACCACCTAGGGACCATGTAATCACTTTGTAAAAACCTAGAGGGTCATACGGAAGAAGGGTTTATGATGAAAAGGGGTTCCCATGAATGGACCTTGTGATGATATGGTGCTCCACAAAGTGAAGAGACTTCGTGAAGGGGTATTCTTCATGTAGTGGAGTGGTATAGACTAATCATGAAGTAAAAATGAATATAATAAATTCATTGTGAAGTGAAAGGGGTTTTGTAATGTAGGACTTCGCGGAGCAAGGGTGCCTTGAAATTTTCGGCATTGAGAAGTGATGTACTTCACTATGAATAGTGATCCTACCTTAGAAGGGGGTTGACGTGTTTTTGGAAGGTACTTCTTGAAGCATGAGTGCTTTTTGATAACCATAGTTCCCTTAGGGATCTCCTTCCTTTTAGATGGCCTATAGGCTTCACGAAGGGCATCACTACTTAAAGAGGGGTTTCATATGAGCTAGTGGAAAGATATTTCAAAAAGATAATGTACCTTGAAGATCTAATTTTTATCAATATTTCACAAAGGAGAGGGTGCTTCATGATTTGAGAGCTGAGAAGGTGAAAGGTTAGTGTATCCATCCATTGGGTTGGGGGGAAGCCTGTAATTGATAGGCAAGTGGCGGTGGGAAGCACTAATAGAGTGCTACCATTTCGCTTTCTCTTTGCCATCAGAGGAGGATTGTGTGAGGTTTATAGTAACCCATATGTCTACTATCATCCCCTCCACAACATTTAGGCTTCCTTCATTCCCTCGGCGATGCTCTTAGAGGATTTTTTGAATTTCTATGGAATCATGTAGGTGGTTGTCTTCCCTCTATAGCGCAAAGCCTTCCATCAATTTCTCTTTAATTTTAGTTCCTTATATCTTTTTCCTCAATAGATATTATAGAGGGGGACTCATATTTTCACCGGCCATAGTGTTGTGGGGATTCATAGATAATATCTTTTTGGAATTGGTGTGCTTTTTCCTTTTATTCGTATTCACATATATCAGCACCTATAATGAAATTCATATTCTGGATAAAGAAGTTACTTTTGAGTAAGGATCAGCTACTGAAAATTATCAAAATTAAGAAACCAAGGACAAACCAATAAATAATGGGGAGAGAAAATATAGAAATAACATTTTACCAAGTTCAAGTCACAAGATACTTTATTTGCTACTAGAGATCCATTAGGGAGTTATCTCGACACGATATGTGAGCTGTAATGACATGAGACCATCACTAACATGTAGTCCATCTATATTTTAATGTTGGCAGGAATATGAATCAAGAATTTTTTAAAGTTTTAATGGTGAATATCAGATAGTGAAATTAAAACTCTGATTGTACAACCAATTTAAAGGTGTGTTTCTCAGACAAGATCAGAAAGATTAAAGTGATGTTTCTTGGACTATATGGTCTAAATATTTTATGGTCTTAACTCATGAAAATGGAATAAAATGGTTGTTCAAATACATTCATGCAGGATGAGAGAAAAAAACTCGATGTGAATGTGACCGAAGAAGTCCCAACACCACCTAAAATTACCTTGATTCAAGTTGTGTTTAGTTTAAAGTCATTTGGTTAGGACTATAATTGATACCTATTAGACCCAGCATTGGAAGAAGATGTGGCTAGACCAAATAAAAAAATATATGGGCATCGATGCATACCACATGGGGATGAGAATCAAGCCACACATAGTTTTGTAACACATTTTAGAATGAAACTGACACGAGTGGGTGAAATCATTTTTGGAGAGGGAACTGAGGCAACCCATGATTATCATGTTGCATCTTGAACTTTTTCAGTGTATGGTTGTAGTTTAATGTCCCTCAATGATGGAATTGGTTATTAGTTTAAGTTCATATAGATTAAACAATTTAGGAAGATATCTCTAGTAGAAATGTGTAATGTGGTGTTATGAAAATTCATATGTGAATTAATCCAAGGATGGTCAACACCACACAACACTTCCTATAAGAGACATTCACATAGTAAAAATTCATTATTCCTGGATTATGGGATCTCAGTTTAAAGACATGGATTTTGGACCCAAGTAATGAGTCTCCCAAAAATGGGTACATGTGGAATGGTGGAATGATAAATATGATGTAAAATAATAATTAGGATGCTTGATGGAAAACCTCATATATCCAAGGAGTGTTTTGAGATCGTACTTATAGACATCTGTATGGCACGACATGAATGAATACCCAATTTGAATGTGTAATGGAGAATATTGTTCCATAAATGGTGAAATCAAGTGAAAAAAGAGGATGTGAATTTGTGGATAGTCCTAATGAAAAAGTGGTTGGTCATATTTATGTATCTGATGTAGACAAGAATCAATTAACATGTTTTTATTGAAATATGAAATGATATATGATTGATGTTGTAACTGATGTCCTATATGGTGAGGGAACAATGTTGTTGTTAAATTATTTCATCATGTGCCTTGGATGATAATTGTTATGTAGGTTATATTCATGCAACTTGGATATGGATGTTATGTCCTTTATAATCGTGAAACTAAGATTATGATTCCAAATTTCAGGGTTGTGTGACAGGACCAGCTATGCAGTTTAACTCCATGGGGTAAGGAAACTGGTTGTTATAGAGTTTATCATCATGCTGATAAGAAGTTGGGGGATAGGTACTTACAGAGGAATGTATATGATTCGGATACAATAAACTGATGTCAATGAGGACCATGGAGGCATACACAGAACCATATGTTCCTAATGAATTTGTGGACATTATTTAGTGTCATGATACACACAAATGAACTTATAGTTTACAGTTATAGAGCATGGACCATGCACCTAGTTTTACTTTGTGTTCTTGAGAAATTTATTCTCTACATTTTAAAGTCATGAATCATAGAAAATAGTGGTTTAAAATGGTTTAGGGTCGTAATTTAAAGACCTACTACAAATAGTTTAGGGTTTTGTTGCATGGATAGTGGGTTCATAGTTTAAGGTCATAGAATTCAAACCATGGTACAAGAATTCAAAATTAGAAATTTTTAGCGTGACATCATGAAAAACAAGATCCTAATGAGCCGGAATAAGGCCCCTTACATCACAACACATTCTTAGGAAGAACTCACACATATTTTAATGTCCTGATTCTTATACTAGGTTAATGTACATCAATATAGTACAACTCAGACTATGAGGGAGGAGGTATCCAAAAAGGGGGATATGTGTAGTGCAGTAGCAACAACCTGAAGTGAATGATTCCAAGGAATGCATGCGATTAAGGACACATTTCCAGAGAAAACCCACAAATTTTTTAAATTCATGATGTGTGTACTCAGGCACCCAGTCTAATTTCGTGTTCCTAAGACTTTGGTGGTATTTATGCAACGTACTTCTGGAGAAACATGGCATTTTTGGAGGCTTTATTCCCTCCTCATCCATGGTAACAAAATAGTATGCACCGTTAGGATAGAACTTATGAAATATTTAGGTCCACTCCCACATGGTTTCCAACATTAGTGGCTTCACACACTATTTCATTGGAAATCAGAGAGCGATCACGATATCACCTAGGAAGAATGGGTGGAGGCAAGCCTTTTTATTGAACACCAAAGATATATTGTTTGTGTGCCTCTCTAGATTAAGTATGGCTCAGATCATACTCTTGTTGAGGGATTCTAGTCCTTCTAGAAGGACCTCATCTATCTTTCTTGATGATTTTTAATAATAGAAAACAATTTGAATGATGTAACAAAATATTGATGGGAATTACTGCATCTATTATGTAAACCAAGGAATATGTTGTATGTTTTGTGGAATTCTGAGTCATCACACAATAATCCTTGTGGGAGTTGGAGAGATTTTCCAGAAAACTATTCTTGTTCTGGCTCACCATCCTCTACAAAATGATGGAGAGGGTTTTTTTGAATGTCCTAATCTACCCATTTTCCTACACATGGTAGCATTAAGCATGGGTAGACCAGATATTGTAATTTTCTTAAAACTTATTAAGCTTGGATACATGGATGTTAGTGTCATTTTCAAAGATAATGGCATGAGGTAATATGAAATAGTTGATGATAACAGATCTCCAAAATTCCACCAATGATTGGGCCTTCAATTCATGAATTTAAACTTCTTCTTCCCAATTGGAAATGAAATCTATGTCGGTCAGAATTAACATGAAATGGAAGTATATTTCTGGTGGATATGGTCCCATGACATCGAGTCCCTAAATCGAAAATAGCCAAGAATAATTAGATTTTTGGACGGGCTCTATGTGTGTAATATGTGACATATCTTATAGAAATTGATATAGTCATGGTCAATGGTAGACTAGAAGTATCCCAGACATCAAATCTATTGGGAGATATTCAACCCTGTCCGATGAGAACCAGTGGACCAGACATAAACATCATGCATTACCTAGGGAATATCATCTCTTAGATGAAATAGATAATAATTCCATTAAAATCACATTTGCAGAGAGACTTATCAAGGTCTCTCCATCTCTAAAAGCTAGATAGTGTTTCACATCTATGGATTTTATAATTTTTGTCACTATCCGGCAGGAGAGTGACATTCTTGAGAAAATCGACACAAGGGTTTGTCCAAATGGATGCTTCTTCCAATGTAAGGGGATCCGGGGGTCCCGAAATGGATGAAATGATAGTCATTTGTTTTACCTATTTAAAATCATCATCATCTGGAACTATGGGAGTGATAACCCTTTGATTCACCATGTGAATGAATAGATCACCTGGGTCATGATCTAAAAGAGATGTTGCTAAGCAAACTAGGGCATAAACTCCACCATTTTGGGATTTGGGATCATGATTCACCTCCACCTGACAAGGGAACATTTATATTCAAATAAAAATGTGATCTATCATTTGAATGAGTTATGGAATCCTGAAAACATTGTCTTCTGTGATCAGCTTGATGAATAAGTCAAATCCCCCTTTCACATTAATATGGGGAACATAAATCACGGTGTCCAATTCGAGACTAGTAATGTGGGCCCCATACTCTACCTCATTGTTGTCATAGCATTCTAATAGTATGAATTATTAGA
The DNA here is from genome assembly GCA_963277665.1 of Viscum album. Taxonomy (NCBI): domain Eukaryota; kingdom Viridiplantae; phylum Streptophyta; class Magnoliopsida; order Santalales; family Viscaceae; genus Viscum; species Viscum album. The sequence continues at coordinate 497,722,099 of OY728120.1, forward strand.
GTAAGACAACCTGTGTTGGGTTAGTGATTATGATATGCAGGACCATCCTGATGAGATTGGGTTCTCTAAGACATCTACCGGTTAGACTCTAAGAAGAACCATCGATTATCATTTTCCAGCACGACATAGATTGTTCCACTGAAAGGATATAAATTCTTGGGAAATCCAGATCCAACTAATTCTCAATAGGGTTCAGATGGGAAGCATCTAATTCTTCCAACACATGACCCCTGATGGATTTCTTTGGAATGAACTTGATTTCAAACTCATAAAGGATCACTTAACATCACACCAACCATCCTATCAACATATAGTGATTGATGATGTAATTTAAATTATCCACACAAGTTACCAAATTTGTCTCATGATGTTGTAGTTAGGCCTCAAATTCTATACTATGAAAACTAGTGAGAGGTAGATATTCTCGATAGGATATTATTTTCACTCTCTGTCGAGGAGAATATGATTGATATAGTATAAACTATTATATTTCCCTTCGTTGTTCTTCTGAGTGAGAAGGGAACCAATAAATCATTTGAGGGTGGTCATGTTACGGAGCACTGACTTCCCTAAGACGGGGAATATTAGAACTGAAGGTTTTAATGGGTATTTCTTTATTTCCCCAAACATGGTATGGCTCTCATTGTCCCATTTCTATATGGTGACTTTCTCCATGAGAATAGAAAAGTTATTAATATTTCTAGATAGATTTGGGATAAATATGTGAATGTAGTCTAAGTGGAATTGAAGGCTTCCATGTTACCAGATATTTCTTAGAGGATGCATCTGTCTGATGTCCTTTATCTTCTCTTAGATGAATTCAATACCTCTTAATGTGACGATGAAGCCAAGAAACATCCTGGTGGTATCCCGACGGAATAATTTTTGGGGTTCATTTTTATATGTTGGGAACGAAGGCATCCAAACAGTTTTAATGATATATGAGATGGTCCTGATGGTGGTGGGATTTAACCACCAAATCATATTTATAAAATTCCACTAGTGTCTAAAGGATTGGTTTGAAGATGTAGTGTTGGGATTGCTAATAGGTAGAACCTACATTATTTAAACCAAATAGAATTACCTAATAGTAGAAGGTTACATGAAAAACTCTGATGGTGGAGGGCTATTAATCTTCATGGGATAAAAAGATCATATTTTATTCAGATTATCCATCCAGGAATAATAGATCTTGTAACCCATATGTGGAATCAATCAAATACTCCATCACTAGAAGGGGAAAATCATACTTTTAAAAATGATGGTTGATGTCCAATAAGTTAATATAGACTTTTATATAATCATTATTATTCCTTACATGGAAAATATTGAATAATTCTACTTCGATGATATTATCAAATTCATCCTTCATGTTGAAACAATGATAAGGGTGAATTTTTTTAGGAGTACTCTTGAAAACACAATGGACTATTATGAGTCCAAGATGGTGGATGGTGACCAGATGTTTTAGTCCTTTAATTTCATCATATCTCTATGAAGACACATCACAATAATACTTTATTAATACATAAACATCAATTGGTCCTCTGTAGCCATGGATGCACTAATCATCATTTGCCTTTGATCTTCCTTGGTTCCAAGGTTCACCTGAACCAACTCATCGATGGTGGTGAAGACAGCTTCCACAAAGGCATGCAGAGTGTCTTCTGAATCCTATTCTTCATTCGAGGTAGGGTGATCAGTGGGAGGAAATGGTTCATCCTGTCCATTCGATTCTTGAGGAACACTGGTACTATCCTTGATAGATACAAAATCCTTATTAGGACATTCATTCTCTGTAGAAAGCATTGTGATGATTCAAATCAACCATATTCCATCCGGCCTTCGACTATAGGGTTAATTCATAATATCAAAGTGGTGGTGGAGGTTCGATTTATGATGATTCAAACCAACAAGAGGGAATTAATGAATTAGTTATCAAATTGTGTCAATTGGGAAAACATCTCAATACCTCATAGGGGTGGGGGTTTCTTGGATCACCCGAGCTTTTCTTGAGTATGAGTTTGACCAAATCTTAAAATGTTCCTTGTATATGGGGACACGTATCCCCTCATTCTTGGAAACAACAAAAATCTTATCTATTTATGGAATTGTGTACAATAACTAATAAATATGGATGATGAAATCATCAACTATGTATTAAGTTGGTTCAGCCCCATTGGTCGTGCACTCAACCTCATTGGTCTGGACATTCATTTATTTGTTCTGTTAATAGTCTACATCCATATAGAGGGATTCAATATAGTCAAAGGGATATATGTCAACATAGTGAAATCCTACTTGAATGGTGATGGAGTTCTAGAGGCATTGGTGAAATGATTAGGGGACAGCTACATACATATGGATCCAGGGCCTTTATATCATTGAATTATGGGTCATATCCTTCGAGACAACAATGAATTTAGAACTTGCATCCATGGTAATTAATTGAGTCATCAAATGGATCCTTCCACTTGAAATTATCTTACTAATATCATATCTCTAATTCATTTGGTCAAATAGAATCATATCATCATTAGAGAGTACCAACTTGTGGAGTGGCTGGGTTGGGATGATATTGATCAAAGAACCGATGTCAACTAGATAGAAAAAAACATCCATGAAATTGAACTGGACAATGATGTACAGTGGGTAGATGTTCCCAAGAATGAGAGATTTCTCATCTTCTCTAGAGATTTTGATGATGTCTTGACACTCTTTCCATTCATAATCCTATGAATTTATGGTCCCTGTGACCAAAACCACTATTTCAAACGTGTGGTGGATTTAAAAAGCTTCTAGGAGGGCCTCACGTTTCTATTATAACAAGGAGTTCACATTGAGGATCAATAACATTTCAGATATTCTGAAAAAGTTTTTAAAAAAATCATACATTCTTATGAAACACACATTTTTACCCACAAGGGGTTTCTCTATGGAATATGTCACATTGGGTATTTCTGAAAAAAACTGATGGATTCAAGCTGGTGCGGGATATTTCCTACTATTAATCACATAAATTTCCTAGGTTCACTACTGGATGACAATAAAATATAAAATTCATTGAATTGGAAGGAAATATACAATAGTGATGTGTTCGTGTTAGTTCGTTATAGCTGATATGTTTGATTGGTGTTGATAATGAATCTGAAAAATAGGATGAGGTGATTGTGCCTACTGATATCCATGCAGAACCTATTTTCTGGTCTCTATAACATGAACAACCTAGATTAGAGCACTAGCCTTGGCATTTTAATGATTCAAATATCATAGGATCCTTCATTAAGAATATCAATTGGAGGTGTTCAGAGAAAATTACTGACACTAACCATCACTATAGACCATGTTCATATCCACTAAATTGACATTATTCATGAATTCATAATCATTCTCATCATTATAGGGGTTTTCCAATATTGGATGAAGTCTGGGGTGATTCCCATATCCAGAGGAATGAAATCAACAAGAGTGAGGGAAGAATTCTGTACATGTGAGGTACTTTTATTTTCCATGCGTCGTCTTCATCTTCTCCTCTAAGACAAGGAATTATGTGATGTGGAAGGAGAAGCATCATCTAGATAAGGAAAGAAGGCTACAGGAGGCTTGAGATAGCCCATGTGGGAACATATGGTGCACTGGGATTGAACTACCACTTCAGGGGGTCACCCGTCATTATACTAATGTGTTCCACAACTAGAGACCTGTTTCTTTTGTCCATAACCATTAGTGTCACAATCGATCTCATCAGATATTCATGTCACCACCATCTGAATGGGGAAAATCTTAATACACCATAGCCCACTTGGTCATACATGAAATATTTTAACACATAATATTTTCTTGATGGTATATCGCAAGATTCTATGGTAGTGGTTGTGGTCAAGGAGATCAGTGAGATCAGCCACATGTGGATTTCTACACATTGTTAGTTTCATGACCCCCTTGTCCATGGAACAGTGGAAATAACTAAGGACATGTGCATCCTTGAAGAAGTTTTTACAGTTTCTATTATCTAGGAAGGTATATATGGGATTGTGTCCCGGAAAAAGGGCTAGATCCTTATGGGGGGATGGAGCGATGTTGTCTTGTCTAGGAAGTCGTATTTGAAAGGAAAGTGCCTGCCAAATCTATGTTAGGAGAGGTTAAACATGTGGCTATGGCACTCAGAGAGGATTCACCAACTGAGGCTACACATGGAAAGGATCTACCAGTAATAGTTCTACCTGCTCTAGGACATCTACATGTACATTAGTGGATTTCTCTGCTTTAGTGGTTCTTTTTATATATACTAGAAGAGGAAATGAATGTTCTTATATAGACTGATGCAAGGAATCATCTACAAATTTTTCCATATTAGAGAGATCCCAAAATCCACATGGTAATTTATGTGTAGTGATGGAAGGGATCATCCCCATCTTTACATCCAAATCGAAAATAATTAGAATCTACTTTTGAGTCAGTGACATATTGAGTGAATACCTAAGGACTTCCTTCCAGACAAAAAACTCTGCAACACACTCAACAAGAAGATTCATGCACATTAGTGGTCAGTAATACATGTATTTCATGTTATTTAGCTAAAATCGTAGAGAAACTACCTACAGAGGTCTTCCCAACCAGTGATAGACTCGTTGGGTAGATAGTTGTACAAGAAAAATAGAGGTCCTTCCAATGTCTGGAATAAATATTTGATCATGGATGCTTCCTTCTGTTCTGGGTTTCCCAATATGGGTATGTACATGAAGATAATTTGAGAAAAATCTAGTAGGGGTTCTCCCATCCCATTAAAGTCGGAAAAGGATGGATTCCTGAAATCTCGGTGTGCTTTTATATCATCCACCCATGATAGATATGGCATTCCATTAGGTGGGATCTCCAACAATCATGTCTTGAAGGCTTCAAGGCGAGCAGCTATCAAATTTTAAGGGTAGGTATTTTTATCTTGATGAGGACTCTGAACCACAAATGTAATAACAAATTCATCAACATGATTGGTAGACTCAGCGGCTCCTCGGGTGGCATGTGTTGCAGCCTATGGGGTGACTTGATATGGGTATGTAGTACTGTTATCACACAGCACTGGTGGATTCAACAATGCATTCCCTATACACATACCATGAAATAAAATAATTACAATATTGAGATGTGCATTATTTCAAGTCTCAACTGGGGGAAACTTGCCAAGAAGGACTTGTGGATTCCCTTGTTGCCCTAGTGGAGGAGGAACATGATCATTTGGAGGGATTCCGTAATCTGGGTGTTGACCAACAAGTTTATCATTGATTAAATTGTTTTGATCTGTAATATTCTATTATAGGGAGATAATTGAAGGATCATCCTCTATCTTCTATGTGGAATCATGAAGATTTGAGGGCTTGAGTTCTCCCTTACACTTATTGGGATACCAGCTAGTGGGAAAAAATGTGGGGGATCCCATTTTCTGAGTTCATACCTGTAAAGGTAGGTGCGAATGAAGATGTGATGGTCCACCTGATATTGAACCACCTTAATAAGAAATTTCTCTTCATCAGATCCTACGTTGATGTCCCTATACATGGAAAATTTGTGGACATCCAAAATAACCATGTCAACACCTATAAGAGTCTCCTAAAAATCTTTAGGTATGTAGGGCTGCCACCTGATAGGACTGAAGTGGAGAGTAGTGTATTGGCCCTAGTCCTGGATCTGCATGTGTGGAGAAAATTCCTAAATGATTCTGTAGATCACTATGAAGCTTTGAATACATCTTTATTTGATGTCCCGGTAGTAGTTAGCAAACATTGGGTGCTAATACACTAGTTGTTCATCCAACTCAACCAAGTGACATTTTTTATAATTATAACAAAATGTTTTTGACACCTGGGTAGAGGAAATAAGGGTCAAGGAGTTGAAAACCCATCATACATATGGTCTATTCAATGTATGTGACCTCATCTTGGGTGAGGGAGTCCATTATGATGATGTTGGAGACCGCATTCGGCAAAAAATCATAGATAGTTGGTCAGAAGCCATATTGTCCCTCAAGATTTCCTACTCGGAGGGGGGAATCACCTCTTGATTTCCCCGGGATCTGATTGATGCTTCCTAATAAACATTCAATGGAGATGATGTGGACCATAGTAGAGGTGGACTAGCCAATGGAGATACCACTACATGAGCGGATTGATCAATCCATGTTCTGTCATCTCTCCAGGGCCATGACTTCGATTTCATCATGTCATAATAGGACTGTGTCCTTGATACTACTTCATGTGTGAGGGTATTAGTAGTAATATATGGGTCCAATGAGTTCTTTTTTTCTATCAAGTCCCAAAATAACTATCTATGATGTTGATTAGAGGTAGATAATGATGATGGTGATGATATGGAATACTACACCGGAATACCATAGAAGGGAGCCAAATCATCTTCAACCTTCATGTAACTATGAAGGGATTTGGGAATATTTTGGATCTCACATTTCAGTATTACCATAATCACTTTATATTATCCTTACCTACACTCTTATGGATATGAATGGGAAGGATGCTCTATTTTTGAATCACACTTAGCTACAAAATATGAGAAGCAGATGGAATTGGCATTGACAAGGAACATACCAATGTTTTTCCTTCAGTGAGAACGATTATATATTCTTCCATAGTAAAGTTCTTTAGGACTGGGAGGATCTTTGGCATGGGGATGAACTATGTTATGATCGGTTCAAGAGAGATGAGGACCTCTTCTTTGGATGACATCGATACAGGGAGGACCTCTGTTTCGATTATTGTCAGAGTGGGTAGGACCACCACTATGGACACAAAAATAACAGGGAGGGTCTCTAATTTAGTTTCTGAGAACTTGGCGAGGACCTCCATGTTGGTTGTCAGAGCGGGTAATATCTCTTCTTTGGTGATCCAACGTGTGAGGAGGGACATTGCATTTATCGTTATAACATGGGGTGACCTCCATGTATAGAATCATGAGTGAAGGGATGACCCCCATTCCAGTCACTGGATGCATGGGTCAGACATCTAATATGGCTAGTTGAAACATGGGGATGACCTCCATGTTGGAATTTGGTGGATGGGTAGGAACTCCAATCTAGTTGGTTGTGTCATGAGTATGACCTTTGTGTTGTCTGGTGATGATGGAATGAAGAGGACCTTCTTACTGACCATCAATGAAATAAGGAGGGACTCCTTTTTGGTTGAAACTAGAGTGAGGATGACCTCTACTTATGTTTGGGGGGTCAAAGTGAACCTTCACATAAATGGTTTGTGATAGCGAGCGGACCATCATATGGGGAACCATATGTAAAAGGAGGATCTTCATATAAGATTTGAACAAATAGGGGAGAACATCCCCTCAGGATGATGCTGGGAACATGGGTATGACCTCCATGTGGGGTGTGAAAATGCCAATAACCATGTATTTTGTTGGAAACATCTTGGGGATGGTCTCCAGACTAAGTCTCATCATCACGAATTACCCCATAATAGCTTTTGAGGACACCCGTAGTTGACAGAGTCAAATTAACCATCCCATGAGGCAATTGAATGAACAGTGCCAACCAAGTGTTGATGGGACCCTAATTTATACTAGTAGGGATATGGAGGAGTGCACCATTGGTTGAAGGATCCAGTGGATTGTAGAAGATGATGATCCCTAATGAGCATCCTTCTGAGAGTGGGACTGACATTGCCATCCATCCACCTAGTTTTGTACTGTCAAAGAAAGGGAGAAATTAAACTACTCCTCAGCATGAAATACCATCCATTGGTGGTGTTAAAGGGTCCTAATTAGATCCTTCCTTGGTGGGTCCTGAGTGATGGTCATTAACGGGGTGACTCGGGCATCCCCGACCTCCTTGAAATAGGGTAGTGATCCATTGGAGTTGTAATGTACCAAATGATTAGTGTATTATGTTTAAATATTATATGGATTAATTTCGAGACTAGGAACACTGACAGGGTTCAATTCTAAGGCATGGGGTTCCCAGAAAAAGAGCATGAAAAATATGAAAATATTAAATAGTAGAAACACATAGTTTTCTGAAATGTTGAATAACTTATAAATATTTGACCTGATCATAAATCTAAGATAACTATTGTGTTTAGAGAAAAGACTATACCCTAAGAGTGTCCTAACATCATCCAGCATGGGTTGGCTATGAAAATAAGTTTTTTAATTTTAAATGAATAAACTAAATAGAATATTTATTTTCTTTTAGATGTTTCCTCAATATAGAAACACTTAATTTAAAATTATCCTTTAGGAAGGGATATAAGGTTAGGCACATAACCCAATCAATTTTCAGGAGACATTGGAGAGAACCCTGAATAAAACTTTCATGTGATCTATGATAGAATCATGGATCGATGATCGAGGAACACTGTTCTTGAAGAATCTCACCAACAACGAAGACACCATGATTAACCTTTGTCAATGAGACATTCAAAACAAAGGTGGGATGCATTATTTTGTATTTATTTCATTGTTCATAGATACATAGACAAGGGTACAACAACCAATGAACTAGTTAATCCTTGTTTTGATCATTAATGAAGGATTTATAAGGATGATTATTATATTGATTTGATATTGATTGTTCATTTGGGAACAGATTGAGGCTGTAACAAAAAATGGTTGAGTTTCATTTATCATATTTTTTCCTAAGGGTTTTCTCTCCCATTGATTCTATGTGTGTTCTTCATTATTCTTTGTATTATGAAATATAAATCATTTTCCCTCCATTTCATGGAATAATGATCTGAATTTGATGATCCATCATCAAGAATTCATAGAGTTGGTGTGATGATGACAAAAATAGATGAATTGATGTGATTCAAGAGATATCATTCATTGGGAGGTTATTATCAGATGGATTTAAAGTTGTTTTTTGGGCTAATTAGTGAAACAAAACACATAGATTTGGTGTTAAGTTGATGAAAATACCTAGGATATGGAGCATTTAGACAAACTGATCACTAGAATGAGATTCAGTTCATCAGCCACGACACAGGGAGGAAGAATGTGGGATTCTGAAAATTCTAGATGAACACGGTGTGTAACCCATGGTTACATGGAGTGTATCCCCCACTAAGGGGAAGCTAGGGTTTTGGGTATAAGATAAGCACCACACAACATATGGCTCACCTTATACAGTGTGTGTTCTCTCCTAGACATCTCAGTGTGTACATGGTAAGTACCCAGACACTGGGTGGAGTACATGTAATAACCCTGCTCTTTATTACATATTTAAACATGATTAATTTCATAAAATTTCACATAAGACAACTCTGAGGATCGAGAGGTCTAGTGTATTTGGAAACTAGCAACACTTCATGAAAATCTACGTCATAAATAATATATCTTGAAAAATTATTTTACATGGACAAAACATCCCATTGTACTTTTCATTGCATGGGATAACCTGGTGTCATATATAAGAAAAGGGTTAGCTATAAAGAGAAGTAACATAGTAAACAAGGTATAACATCAAGAATACCACACATATTAAAAAATATATATATTAGTGGATAATAATAAAAAAATTAAAACAAAGGAATGATATATCCTGATTATCATAACATGGAAATTTAACAACAACAGACAACATGATATTAGCATGATCTAAGTATCATTTCACATAGATGAGAATGAGTAAACCCTCATTGCACATTAATTTGTATGAGTAAACCCTCCTTGCACATGGATTAGCATTAGTAAACCCAACTTACAATTGTATTAGCATGGGTAAACCCTTATTTCACATGACGTATCATGATACAATACATTAAACAATGCATTAGAGTTCTATCAGGAACACCCCTAATAAACTTTTCATTTTAATGCATAAGTGTGCCACATGGATCATATAACATAGAATAATTCAACATCATCAATAATTCCACGATAATGGAATGTGGAATACATATATGAAATTATATAATCAAAATGTAACTATGAATAAAGGTGAATACCCTTGAAAGATAGTTTAACAGGGTATTCACTACATAATGATTTTGGAATGGAAACTTACGGTGAAATTTCGTCAACCTAATATAGTGACATTAAAATTCATAAAAATGTCAATGAGAGAGAAAGAGGTCTCTCGTCAAATGTACATGAAATTAAAATTAATGAGGTCATCTAGATACGTGTCTCAATCCATGTAATTTTGAAATTGAATGCATAACATAATAAAGAAACCTGAAGAAATTGGAAAAATATAATAAATCTAACAAAGTTTCGTCATCGTAACAAGTATGAATAAATTTTCATAAGAGAGATAAATGGAAGTGAAAGGGGATATCATCATTTATAAATAAAATGGATAGTAAGGATGATATATAATAACATATACCATCATAGGAAGAAAATTAATTTAAAGACATAACATGAATATAATTCTTGATAAAAGAGGAGGTTGGAAGATCCGTTTTGGAATTTCGGTATAGTAACGGGTGTGCTTGAAGGATCATATGGGGTATTAATTAGAGTGAAAGGAAGATCTCATCATATATACACCAAATAGACAGCATGGCAGTCGTGGACCATCATGAACCAACATATAAATGTGGAACTAAAGAAGCATTGTGGAAAGGAGTATCCTAAATGGAAATGAGAAGAGTGAAATACCTTGCTAGATTTTGAAATAATAACGGATTAGGTAAGGGTGAAAATGATGGAGGATAAATAATACAACATTAATATAAAATAAAATGGATAGTTATATAAATATTATAAAATAATATCATTATAACAATTCGAAATTATAAGTAGTACATTCAAATAATATTCATGAATTTTAATGGAGGAGAGGAAAATGAAGACCCATTACTTGACTGTGTGACTTAAAGAGCATGAGGATGGAATTCATGAGATCCTGGAGAACCTTGGGAGGATTCTATGGAGAGGAGGGTAGTGTAAGGATGTTCTCCATGGATTCTTAGTGAATGTAAGTGGTAGGGTGGGTGGTTTAATATAAGATATGAGAGAGGAATTCTTTATTATTTCACAAACATAGGTTTTGTAATCATTATAATTAAATATTAAATACCAAAAACCTTACCATGGGTTTTCCAAATGGGAGTGGAAATAATTATTTTTTATGTCAAAAGGCAAAACATATTAAAATATTTCGTGTACTTTTGTAGAGGTGAGTCACACACTCAAGGAAATCATTTTTTATTGTTAAAATAATTTATAAGTTTTTTACGGTCTTCTAAGGCATTATAAAATGAATACAAGAAATCTAAATTATCATTATTTTAATGGTAAAACATATATTTTCTGAATATCCCTTTTATTGTATTTTATAACATCACTATTGGGTCATTATGATGTCATAAAACATATTATATATTTATACAATATTTAATTATTATCCAAAACATTGATAGTATCATTAAATTATAAAAAATTTACTGTTTGATAATTTTGATATCCTGATTCCAAAAATAATATTCATTTTATCTAAATACTTTTCTAATTTTTTTTAATTTTTCTCTTAAAATATAAACCATCATTTATTGATAATTGACGGGTTTTGACAACAACAATTTCTAAACCTTAATAAAAGATACATTTGACTTCATAAAAATTATATGATCATTTATATTTAATATAAATTATTTAATAATAATATCATATTTATATAATATTTATTCAAAAAATTCATTAATTCATCAAAATAAATTCTTTAACTAAAAATAGATTTTTAGTTTTACCGTATAACAATGTAACTCCTATCAAACTGAATACATACTCATTTTTAGAGTCAAAACAACAAGGAATATAATCAACACATATAATTAAAATGAGTGTTCTTATAACACTATGAATAAAACCTCAATTTAATATAATAATTTCTATATTTCAAAAAGTACCATTTAACCTGAAATGTTTTTTATCTAATTCATTATATTTTAAAGAAAATATATTATCATAAAAGATTTTGTGGAACAAGACATCAAATTTATAAAAAAGGGATTACAAAATCAGTAACTAATACCTTGTTACATAACCCCTTATAACACCACCATAATACTTAAGGGTAAGTTATGCAATGGTGTCAGACTCTTGGGGTGGCTTAGATAACATCACGTAGGTGGTAATATCTATTAACATGTACTTCTACTGTATATGATTCCGTTCAAGCTTAACATGTTGAAGCTCGACTTGGGCTTGGTTAAGGGAAAATATCAGTGAGGCTACCTACTTTTCTAACCACTAAAAAATGATCACTGTATGGACTGAGCCTATATGATGAGGCCATCAAATCTTATTTCTAATTCAATTTTTCCATTGTCATTTCTATTAACAAACAGTAATTATAATGTTAAAATTATATTTGTTTCCAACGGTCATATTGATCATCAACCATAATTTACCAATGATTATATAACGGTCAAAAACTAATAGTTACATTTCAATATATACTTATATAGACTTAATTAATAGGACATGGTAAAACATACATTTTTCGGTTACAAAAAAATATTCCAACATTCATGTAGTTATAGTAAACGAGTTTCCTATGCAATATGTACCCACCATACGACTTTCCCTAGAAAATGTACATTAACTACCTCATATACTGGTACATAGGCAATGACACAGGGGTGGACACAATGTACGGGCACATGGATGGAGGCGGTAGTCTACACTTCAACAAACTATGTAATCGTATTTACATAAAAAGAATAGAATAATGGTATGTTCTATATAAAAATATATAAGACAAATTTATTTATAAATATTATATATATTATAAATAAATAGAGTTTCAAGCATAATTCCTATTAACGAGTGGTGGTAAATGATAAATGGAACGAAATAATTTTGTGAGGCGGTAGTTTGACGTGCACATAAACAGTAGGTTCATTACCCACTAGATTAATGTCTGTATTAGTGTAGGAAAAAAATTAACATAAAAATATATTAGTATATTTAGGATACTTATTTTATATAATCATAGAATAATAATAATTTAATGATTGGAGAATGAAATATAACAAAGGAGCTTGAGGAAGGATGTTACATCATTATCAGGTACCTCCTTTTGGTTGGAACCAAAGGGCTTTGATGGATGTCTTTGTGAACAATGTGGTGATTCTAGGTTGAGGGTTGGTATTTTTAGGTAAAATATTTTTATATATTAATATATCCATATATGATTGAGAGGTGTGAGGATGGTGGATTCTTGATGGCCTTTTTATAGTGGTGGAGGAGTGGCACTTGAAAATTTTGGAAAAGGGTAATATAATCATGTTTTTCCATTCAAAGTTACTCAAATAATTAAACCAATTAGATTAAATTGGGTATAGTTTATAAATATATCCATAAAATGGATTTTTTTCATGTTTTTATGTCCTCTTGTCCCTTATGATTAAGGTTTAGCCATTTTCTAAGCTTAACATCACTATAATCCTTGTAATTAATTTCTATTACATTCAATAGTATTTTTGGCCAATAATATGTTTACCTTATTATAAATTATAAATTTTTATTATGTAAAATATGTAATCCATTTTATAAAATTTAAATCACATAGGTGGTAAAAATTGATTTAAATTTTAAACTACTAAATGGGATGACAATGCAGGTTTTTTAACTAAAAATGTTCAAAGGATTTCTTGGTTATTATATCCAATATCAATTTTAAATTGATTTAAATGAAATAAATTGGGTTAATTAATAAAATATTTATATGATTAAAATAGAAAAAAAATTTAAAAAAAAAATTTATCTGTATAAATAATTTAGATTAAAAAGCAGTTTTGAATTAATGTTAAGATTTTTTCATTATTTATTAAAAAAATAAAACATCACAGAAAAATACCACAAAATCAACCCAGCATAATTTTTATGTTCTAATTTCAATGATTAAGTTTAGTTTTACATATAACTTGTATTCTACCCGTGCAAATGCGTGGGACTATACAATTTTCTTTCAAATCTTCTAGTTCTGCGTCATTCAAAAAAAATTGTAATGTCATTGTACTCAATATAATGTTTACAATAAAATGATGATAATGAAGTGAATGGGGTGCCCGTGACATGAGGAAATAAAGTGAAGACTGATTGTGATGGAGATGGAACACGATGCAATGGAAGAGTTAGAGATAGGAGACATAGATGAAATAGAAGGTGGAGGAGAAGGGGAAGTTGGAGGAATGAGGTGAGATAGTGATAAATGGTGGAAGGCATCATAGACAGAGTTTAAAGGATTATGGAATTTGAAAATGATTGATGGGCTTGAGAAGATTCTAGTGTGAGGATTAGTAGGAATCATTATTTCATTCGGTGTGGTTTCGTTGAATTCTAATATAGTTGGGAGTTGGTATTATTAACCTATCATCATTATAAATACATTTCACATTATGATAATATTATTATAACCCGTGATTTAAATGCATACAATCTATTTCTTATATATATGAATCAAAATTAAAAAAAATATGACATAGATTCCTACAATCAAGAAATGTAATCCAAAAAATGTAAATGATAATTTTTAAAATAAATCTAATTGAAAATAAGAAAATGTAATAGAAAAAACTAATTTCAAGGATAAAACCATACACTGTATAATATTTTTATGATCTATGTATATAAAAAAATTTGAAATAAAATCGGTGTGAACTTATTTTTGTTGCGGATGTCAAATACATATGGAAAACTAAAAAACTATTAAAATATATTTAAATAAAATATTTGTACACTCAAATGTAAGTTTATGTAAATAATAAAAAAAAATTATTGCTTCCAATCCATTAAAATTATTCCTTGATTTAAAAATAGAAATTTCCTTGACATATAAATTAAAACATCTAAAATAGATAAGTTGGTGATTTAGCAGCATTAGAAATCACGAATTCATTGAATTAATAATATTAATGGCACCCATTTGTAGCCCTTAAGTATCTCTCCATGATCTTGAGATTCTCCCTCGGCTCCCTAAGAAGATCCTTTGATCGATTATAGGCTGCCAAGTCTTTAGCAGGCTCGAAAGGCATAGAACCTCCAAATTCAGTGCACCTGTCATCAAATATATGTGGGATGTAATCAAATGCATAAATTCTACTCTGATTATGTATCTAAAATGTGTGTATTATAACTTCAATTTTTTTAGATATTACTAAAAAAATCAACTCATTATTCAAATGCATACATTCTATTTCCTATATATATGAATCAAAATTCAGAAAATATGAAATAAATTCCTAGAATCAAGAAATCTATTCCAAAAATTATTAATGATAAATTTTAAAATAAATCTAATTTAGAATATGAAACTGTAATAGAAAAAACCAATTTCAAGGATAAAACCTTATACTGCAAAATATTTTTATGATACATGTACATAAAAAATTTGAAATAAAATCTGGCAGAACATATTTTTGTTGAGGATGTGAAATACATATGGAAAACTAAAAAATATTAAAATATATTCAAATAAAATATGTGTAAACTCAAATTTCTATTTATGTGAATAATAAAAATACTTTATTGCTTATAATCAAATGAAATTCTTCCTTGATTTAAAAAAAGAAATTACCTTGACATGTAAATTACAAACATCTGAAACAGATAACCTAGTGATTTAGTAGCATTAGAAATCAATCATTCAGTGAATGGATCACCTTAATTGTGCCCATATGCAGCCCTTAAGTATCTGCATGAGCTCTCTTGATATTCTCTTGTGGCTCCCTAAGATGTTCATTTGATCTATTCTAGGATTACAAGTCTTTAACTGGCATGAAAGGCATAGAACCTCCATATTATATGCACCTGTCAATAAATGGGAGGGATGTAATCAAATTCATACATTCTACTCTGATTCCATTTCTAAAATCGTTGTATTATAACCTATATAATTATTGAAGATATTACTAAAAAAATCAACTCATTATCCAAATGCATACATTTTATTTCCTATATATATGAATCAAAATTCAGAAAAAATGAAATAAATTCCTACAATCAATAAAGGTAATCCAAAAACTATAATTGATAATTTTTAAAATAAATCTAATTGAGAATATGAAACAGTAATAGAAAAAAACAATTTCAAGGATAAAACCTTACACTGCATAATATTTTTATGATCCATGTACAAAAAAAATTTTGAAATAAAATATGGATGAACTTATTTTTGTTGTGGATGTGAAATACATATGGAAAACTAAAAATTATTAAAATCTATTGAAATAAAAGATAGGTAAACTCAAATGTATGTTTATGTGAATAATAAAAAAACACTATTTCTTCTAATCAAATAATATGAATTCGCGATTTAAAAAATAAATTACATTGACATATAAATTAAAACATCTTAAATAGATAACTTTGTAATTTAGCAGCATTATAAATCATGCATTCAGTGAAATAATAATCTTAATAGTGCCCATATGCAACCCTTAAGTATCTCTGCATGAACTTGAGATGCTCCCTCGACTCCCTAAAAAGTTCATTTGATCGATTCTAGGATGCCAAGTCTTTAGGAGGCCTGGAAGGCATAGAACCTCCAAATTCAGTGCACCTGTCAACAGATGGGAGGGATGTGATCATGTGATGAGATATGAAGAGACAAACTAAAGATAATTTTTTTAAGAAAATGTTATCAAATCACGAACATGTAAGATTATTAACATACCACCCACACCAGGACTTAGTTTATGCTAAGGGTTGTAAACTTTGTGTAATATTAAACACAATAGAAACTGTTACAATTGTTAATATATATCGACATATAAAACATAGGGAAACAGTCTATTAGGAAATATATTTCTCATTGAAATCAAAAGAACTGAAACATTATTATACAAATTTAGAGACCCAACGCTTGACGTACATGGACATAACATTACTTTTTCATAATAATTAATACATAACAAACACAGACACACAAGGACCGTAATAGTTTAGTGTCATTGGAAACACTGAATTTATTCTTCTAATCGTGGTGAAAGATCATCAACTTATCCCATAAATATATTCCACTTTTGTTTTCTTACCTACAACCATTATTTATATCCTTGGGAAAAGAAAACATAAAAAGGGTGATCTCAAATACTCAGTAAGGTTAAGCATAGAGAACATAAAACAATCCATAATCATTTGAATGAAAAAGCTTGAACATAAAATCTAAACATCAAAATATTGAGCAATGACATAAATATTGGAAGTACGTAAGGCATATATCATAAAGGAACATAAATATTCATAAAATTTCATGGGAATAAATCATGTAATTTTGGAAACCATTCAGAACTTGTTATGAATTCCATAGTAGCCAAGACATTTCTGCCAAGACCATATTAGTGAACAAAGTCCCTTTCCGAATCGAGTTCACTCCTCATTCCAGTCCTGTATCACTGAACCGGATTAACTTACAATTCCAGCCATGTCTATCTCATGAGATATAAATCTTTACCCAATGCATTGGAGGGAGATATAGGTCTCACCCATCTCATAATGAAATCATTCTCACTTGTGCCACAAAATAAACATACATCATTCATAATAACCCAATGAATAAAATGGTTTTCATAAACGTCATCCCATCATCACATAATCCATATAAAAGAAATGGATATCATTTCATAATAATAAAATTGAAACCATGTAAATCATAGAGACTTTATACTTGAAACATACTCATATGAAATAATTTCAACATAGATGGAAAATGGTTTTGATAAAACACTTGAAATGAATTCTTCAGGAAAATGACCTTTCTTCTTAAAAATCATTTTCTTTTCACAAAATATAATGAAAATTTAAAATAAAATAATTTTGTTGAAAATAGTCATGAAATAGTTTGGAGGAAGCTTCATGAAAAAGGGCTTTATAAAACTGTAAAAATCATTTTATGCCGTATAAGTTAAAAAAACTTTCTTCTCGTACTTTTGCCGGAAAAGTCAAAAATTATCTCGTATGGTAAACAAAAAAAATAGATTCCATAAATACCATGTATTAAAAGTTAAAAATGGGTAAAAAGGACTATAAACATACATGAAATTTGTTTTATAAAACTTTGACATGAATGATAAATATAACCCCAGTAAATACTTACGAATAATCAATCTCAGATAGAAACGAGATTGGAAAAGTTATCCCTTACCTTAGGTCTGATATGCTTCGTAAGTATCCAAAACTACTGTATAATGATTTAAATATTGTCATTGACTTATTACATAATCATATTCATTGTTATTATGTCATTAATGGTTCACTTATGACTTTATATTACCCATTCATTTGTAAATTCCATGTTAAAGCAGCGTTTTGGGTACAATCGTTTTATTTATCATACGTGTTTGGACTTATTGTTCATGATATTATTACTTATATCCTGATTTACTTAATTCCAGAATGTGAAACATTATTTATATAAAATATATATTCATTATATACATATATATATGATATATAGTTAAATTGAATGAAATACACTGTTCAAGGAGACGGTAGGTCGTAAGTACGCATGAACGCTGTTTTCGTTTCATTATTGAATTGAATGGAATTATGTAGATGACATACATATATATATATATATTCATAAATCCAGTATCATTATTATGTCATATATTTCATGATTACTTATTATATATACTTTAAAATCATTCATGAATGGTTAACATGGAGAATTAATCTCATCTCGTCGTGGAGACGGTTGTCCGTATGTACGCACGAGCGATGATACCTTTCCAATGATCGTGGAATTGTATTGAAGTGTATGAATAATATTTAATAATCAATATTACATTAAAATAATTATATATAGTTATTTATTTACACCATTATACCCATCCATGTTAGGAGGTGGTCGAAAACAGATTACACCCTGGCGTGTAGACGATATTCCTTACGCACGCACACTCGGTGATTTCGTTTTCTGTCGGATGGATAGAAGGTGAAATAGGGTTTGTTTCATATTTATAATAACATGTCAGTATATATTTAATACCTATTTTATTACTTTATAATGATACAACAAATGAAGAATAAGTTGAAAAAGAAAGAAACTTGAGAGAATCGGAAGAAGAGATTACCTCTTCTTCGACACAGCTCCTTTAAGCTTCCTCTTATGGAAGTAGAGTTGGTCTATTGAGAAGACCAAAACCTGAAGAATGTTTATTGGGATGTGGATAAGAGAAATGGGCAGGGTTTGACCGAGCTTCAATGCTCAAAAGGGTGTAAAAAGAACAGGGAAGGGGTTCCCTTTTTATAAGGTATGAGAGAGGCACCTTTGGAAAAACATAAATTATTATATTATAATATAAGTCATATTCTGTTTATAATAACTTCAAATTGATTTATTTCAATGATAAAGTGGGGATGGGTCGAAATCCTCTCAACCAATAGATTTTAGACAAGTTTAGATTAATATTTTAACCTTATCATTTAGATTTAACTCTAAGTTAAATAATTTAACTTTTACCGTGTCTTCTGGATTTCATACACTATATGGTTAATAAACTTACAATAACAAGCAAAAAAATCCCAAGTGGTTCATTATTAATATATATATCCTTATCTAAGTCATTTCTCCAAACCTCAGATTTTTAGGAATAAAATTACAATTAATAATATAATATTTGTTTTAAAAACTATTTTATGTCAATTTTGACACTATTTGGTAATTGATTTTTTTGAAAATCATAACATCATGATTAGTTCAAAAAAAGTTAATTAAATCAATACTAACATGTCATATTAACCTAGAAAATTATTTTAATTCATAAAAAGTATCAAATTTCATTTATTTGGGTATTTATAATATCAATTATTTTAATATTCCA
Organism: Viscum album; assembly: GCA_963277665.1. Classification (NCBI taxonomy): domain Eukaryota; kingdom Viridiplantae; phylum Streptophyta; class Magnoliopsida; order Santalales; family Viscaceae; genus Viscum; species Viscum album. The sequence goes on from OY728120.1 coordinate 497,741,895, forward strand.
TTATTTAGGTAATTACTACATCACCATTGTGTCATAAATAACATAAATTATTTAATGTCTAAAAATTATAAATAAAATATAATAACGGTATGAAATCTGTTTAGCTTTCAAATTAATATTTATAGTCAAATTTATCTAATGTATAACTATATATTAAATATAATTTAGTTATTAAACATTGATTTTAAATATTTCAACCATTCTTTAAATAAATTTATAATAAATGTCCCAATCAAATCCATGTGGACCTAAATGTTCATATTTTATTCCTAAGGTTGTTTTTGGTCGAATTACACTTATACAATACAATTAGTACATTTGATAGGGTAATAAAAATATCATTTTTACCCTTAATTACCCTAATAACATTTAACCGTGGTAAATAAAAGTAAAAAGATACTATTCACGGAAAATTATTTTCATCTCATTGAACCACATTTTATTCGTTGATATTAACCATGTCTATCGGATTTTTAAAATTCCACTCACCGAAGTGGTAAAATTATGTTTTACGTGAATTTCAAATTCTCCTAGGAGGTTTGTAAAAAACGGTGAAAAGTTCAAAAAAAAATTTATATATCTAAAATTATTATAAAATGACTCCAATGAATTACATTGAACTTATATAGGTATTATGTATCAATTTTGAAATAAAAAAATATAAATAAAATAAATAATTATTTAAATAAAAAGTCGGTTTTTAAATAGTAACCCAGTGTTTTCACTATTCATCAAAAATTGAAAGTTTTCATAAAAATACCAAAAATTCACCGTAGGCTAATTTCAATATTCCAAAATCCAAAAATAAAGTCAATTTCAAAAGATAAAATTTATAGAATTTTAAAAAGAGGGTATTACTATTCATAAGAGCTAGTTTATATAACATATTATTGTTTAGTGAAACACGATATTGCGTATAACACACGCTATCGTGGAAGGTCGTGATTTCTTGTAATGCAAGCCAAGTCAGTGATGAGGGTAGTTCAAGCTCCTTTTGGTGTAGCGTATAACACAAGACAACAATAAAATTAAAAAGAATATTTTTCATAAAATCCCGGCGTGTTACATTGTACCCCCCTTAAAATGAATTTCGCCATCATAATTCATCGGGGTTATAAATGGTGTACTACTCAAAAGTTTATATAATAGAAACCCACATTGTAAAAAGAAATACTAAAACCAATCTTTGAAAACTAATTTATGAAACGTAACAGTTACCCAAATTAACTAATCACTGGGTTTCCACATAGGGGAACATTGGTGAAAATATGGATATAAAATAGAAATCTAACAATCATCTTCTGATAGAGAGTGGTAGAGAAAATGGCTATGAAAAATCCAACAATCACAAACCCATAAATTTTTTATGATCTAAGGTATCATATGATTCATCAGATATAAGGGCACTAGGACAAAAATTTTGGTTTTCATGATCATTTCCCTAAAGTTGATGAAATTGGAATTAGAAGAAATACATTCTTGATTTTGGTACAGTCTCACCATTGGTTGTTCCTTGGACAATTTACACTTCATCTCATAAATAAATGAAGTTGAATTTTTCATTCATGAAGTGTTAGAAGATCATGTAATAGAATGATTGGTCATTCCATCTGTCTCAAACAAAAGGTTAAAAAAGTTATCAAAAATACATAAGTCCATCTATAGTGAGATTAATCATATATGGTTCCTAAAATGAACTTATACTTCATATATCATACTTCTTAATATAATAAAATTGGATTCTACTAAACAGGGACTTTCTGTTGGCCAGTAGAAGGCGATAAAGGCATGTCACACTTCAGTTATGGGTTCAATTCCCACAGCCTTGTCCGATGCGACGATTTGTCGCCCGTCCTACAAGTTGTCCTTTTTATAAAAGTACATTATTATAAATTTCCATCATTAATATCAAAATAGTTCCAGCCTTAAACAATACTAACTTATTTCCAACATAATCCATTCCAATTTTTAGGCTTGTCCAAAATACTATTGTCCAATCTCATATTATAGTGAAAACGATTATTAGAGAGTTCATATAACAAGCATGTTAATACCATCGTTAATCCCCATATATCATAAGATATGTATTGTTGGTCACATTCCAAACATTCGAAGGCCTTAATCATGTATTCTCTTGAAAAATGAATACCCATTGAACCTTAGTGAAAACATGAGTGTTGTAAAAATTTAACTCTTTCCACATACCAAAATCCCAAAATTCAGTATACTCAAACCATGATATCACATAGTCCTTATAACAATAATGAGATCATGAATACTATCCAACATATTATTTCCCCACTATCCATTCATTATGTGGATATCATCTTCTTTCCAAAAATATCTGAATAACCTTTCATGGTTACCAGTACCATTCAACATATACTTTCAAATAATTTTGGAAAAACAATAGTGTAACAATCCCTAGATGTTTCTTTATTCTATAGTACTATTAAATTACCTATACAACATAACTCTTGATAAACATACAATAATTCCACTACCTTCTTAAACCATTGACCAAGCTTCAACAATTATTTAATCTCATATATCATTTGTAGTCTCATCATCATCATCCTCATAAATACTACCCATATGACCATGCTGATTCCCTTCCTGAGATTTTCCCATAGGGAATTGGTTAGCATAATTCCTATACATTCCACATTTAAAACATCAAATCATTGTTGATGTCGTAGAAATACCATTATCCTTATTCATGGTGTTAACTGAACATTTTCCTTTGCACTTACTAGATTTGTTTCCTTCTTTTCCACACCCAAAGCATCTTCCAGTTCCTTTGAAACATTCTCCTTAATGCCTCTTCCCACATGATTTACATGATATAAATTGAACTTTACTTCCTCTATGATCATCATGAAACTCTATCTTTCTATTATTAGCTGAGTCCGGAAAATTACCAATGTTGAGATTATTGATCATATCATGATATTTCTAATTAGGCATAATAATGATATGTGGACCTCTAGATCCAATTTCATTCAGTTTCTCATGAAGAATATCATTCCATTGTCCATCATATCCTCCATTATAGTGAATCTTCCCGTTCCCAGCCATTTTCTAAAACCCAAAAAAAGTGTGAGAGGCAAAAATCATAATCAAGGAGGATTACCATCAATATCTAACATCTTAGGTTGAATTATAATACTATTACCATAATTCTAGGACTATAACCTATTCTTATACTTAACTTTAGGGACATCCCTAGACATACCATAGAAATATCTCTAGGCATCTCACTAAAGTTCTCGCATCCTAGTTTCCAATGTTTGACTTAACCTTTCCTCTGATACCAAATATAGAGACCCAAAGCTTGACGTACATGGACATTACATTACTTTTTCAGAATACTTAATACATAAAAAACACAGACACACAAGGACCGTAATAGTTTTGTGTATTTGGAAACTCGGAATTTATTCTTCTAATCGTGGTGAAAGATCTACAACTTCTTCCATAAATATATTCCCCTTTTGTTTTCTTACCTAAAAACTTTATTTATATCATGGGGAAAAGAAAACATAAAAAGTTTGAGCTCAAATACTAAGTAAGGGTAAGCATAGAGAACATAAAACAATCCATAAACATTTGAATGAAAAAGATTAAACATAAAATCTAAACATCAAAATATTGTGTGAAGTTATTAATCATGGAAGTACATAAGGAATATATCATAAAGGGACATAAATCTTGATAAAATAGCATGGTAATAAATCATGTAATTATGGAAACCATTCAACACTTGTTATGATTTCCATAGTAGCCAAGGAATCGCTGCCAAGACCATCTTAGTGGACAAAGTCCCTTTCTGAATCGAGTTCATTCCTCGTTCTAGTCATGTATCACTGAACCAGATTAACTTACCATTCCAGCCATGTCCATCTGATGAGATATAAATCTTTACCCAATGAATTGGAGGGAGATATAGTTTCCACCCATCTCATAATGGAATCATTCTTACTTGTGCCACAAAATAAACATACATCATTCATAGAAACCCAACGAATAAAATGGGTTTCATAAACATCATCCCATCATCACATAATCCATATAAAAGAAATGTATATCATTTCATAATAAGAAAATTGAAACCATGTAATTCATAGAGACATTATACTTGAAACATACACATATGAAATAATTTCATCATAGATGGAAAATGGTTTTGATAAAACACTTGAAATAAATTCTTGAGGAAAATATCCATTCTTCTTCAAAATCATTTTCTTTTCACAAAATGTCATGAAATTTTAAAAGAAAAGGATTTTGTTGAAAATAGTCATGAAATATTTTGGAGGAAGCTTCATGAAAATAAGGCTTTATAAAACTGTAAATATCCTTTCATGTCGTATAATTTAATAAAACATTCTTCTCGTACTTTTGCCAGAAAAGACAAAAAGTACCTCGTATGGTAAACAAAAAAGTAGATTACTTACATACCATGTAGTAAAATTCAAAAAAGGGTAAAAAGTACTTTAAAATACATGAAATTTATTTTATAAAACTTTGACAATGATGATAAATATAACCCTAGTAGATACTTACGAATAAACAATCTCGGATAAAAACGAGATTGGAAAAGTTATCCCATAACATAGGTCCAATAGGCTCCGTACGTTTCCTAAACTAATGTATAATGATTTAAATAATGTCCTTGAATTATCAATGAATCATATTCATTTTTATGATTTCATAAATGGTTCACTTATGACTTTATATTACCCGTTCTTTTGTAAATTCCATGTTAAAGCAGCGTTTTGGGTAAAATCGTTTTATTTATCATACGTTTGGACTTGTTGTTCTTGATATTATTACTTATATCCTAACTTAATTAATTCTATAATGTAAATCAGGATTTATATATAATATATATTCAGTATATACATATATATATGATATATCGATAAATGGAATTAAATACACCGTTCCTGGAGACGGTAGGCTGTACGTACGCATGAATGCTGTTTTCGTTTCCTTATTGAATTTAATGGAATTAAGTAGATGAAATACCTATATACAAATAAATCCAGTATCATTATTATGTGATATATTTCATGATTACTTATTATATATAATTTATAATCATTCATTAATGGTTAACATGGAGAATGAATCTCATCACGTCGTGGAGATGGTAGTCCATACGTACGCACGAGTGATGATACCATTCCCATGATCGTGGAATTGTATTGAAGTGTATGTATAATATTTAAGAATCAATATCAAATTACAATAATCATAAATAGTTATTTATTTACACCATTATACCCATCTATGTAAGGTGGTGGTCGAAAACAGATTACACCACGGCGTGCAGACGGTATTTTGTACGTACGCACGCGTGGTGATTTCATTTTCCGTCGGATGGATAAAAGGTGAAATAGGGTTGTTTAGTATTTATAATAACATATCATTATATAATTAATACTGATGTTATTACTTTATAATGAGACAACTAAAGAAGAATATGTTTATGAAGAAAGAAACACGAGAGAATCGTAAGAAGAGATTACCTCTTCTTTGACGCACCTCCTTTAAGCTTCCTCTTATGTAAGTAGAGATGGCCTTTTGAGAAGACCAGAACCTCCATAATGTTACTAGGGAAGTTTAGAAGATAAATGGTCTGGTTTTTGCCGAGATTCAAGGCTCAAAATGGTGTGAAAATAAGAGGGAAGGGGTGCCCTTTTTATAAGGGAGGAGAGGGGCACCTTTGGAAAAACTTAATATATTATTTTATAATATAAGTCATATTCTGTTTATAAAAGCTAAAAATTGATTTATTTTGAAGATAATGTGGGGATGGGTCTAAATCCTCTCAAAAAATAGATTTTAGACAAGTTTAGGTTAAAATTTTAACATTATCATTTAGATTTAACTCTAAGTTAAATAATTTAACTTTTACCGTGTCTTCTTGTTTTCTTACAATATATGGTTAATAAACATACAATAACACGCCAAAAAACCCCATGTGGTTAATTATTAATATATATATCCTTATCTAAGTAATTGATCTGAGCCTCATATTTTTAGGAATAAAATTATAATTATTAATATAATATTTGTTTTAAAAACTATTTTATGTCAATTTTGACACTATTTGGTAATTGATTTTTGTGAAAATCATAAAATCATGATTAGTTCTCAAAAAGTTAATTAAATAAATACTAACATGTCATATTAACCTAGAAAATTATTTTAATTCATAAAAAGTATCATCTTACATTTATTTGGGTATTTATAATATCAATTATTTTTATATTTCATTATTTAGGGAATTAATGCATGACCATTGTGTCATAAATAACTTAAATTATTTAATGTCTAAAAATTATAAATAAAATACCATAAGGGTATGAAATCTGTTTATATTTATAATGAAGATTTATAGTCGAATTTATCTTATGTATAACTTTATATTAAAAATGAATTAGTTATTAAACTTTGATTTTAACTATTTTAACCCTTAATTAAATAAACTAATAATAAATGTCCTAGTCAAATCCAACTGGACCTAAATGGTCATATTTTATTCCTATGGTTGTTTTTGGTCGAATTAAACTTTTCCAATAGAATTAGGACATGTGTTAGGGTAATAATAATATCATTTTTATCCTTAATTACCCTATTAACTTTTAACCGTGGTAAATAAAAGTAAAAAGTTAATATTCACTGAAAATTATTTTCATCTCATTGAACTACATTTTAGTCCTCGATATTAACCATGTCTCTCGGATTTTCGAAATTCCACTGACAGAAGAGGAAAAATTATGTCTTATGTGAATTTCCAAATTCTCCTAGGAGGTGTGTAAAAGACGGTGAAAAGTTCAATAAAATTATTATATATCTAAAATTATTATAAAATGACTCTAATGAATTAAATTGAACATATATAGGTATTATGTATCAATTTTTACCTAAAATAAATTTAAATAAAATAAATAATTTTTTAAATAAAAAGTCAGTTTTTAAATAGTAACCCAGTGGTTTCACTATTCATCAAAAATTGAAATTTTTCAGAAAAATGCCAAAAATTCACCCTAGGCTAATTTTGATATTCCGAATCCAAAAATGAAGTCAATTTGAAATGATAAAATATATAAAATTTTAAAAAGTGGGTATTACTATTCATAACGGCTAGTTTATATAACATTTCATTGTTTAGTGAAACTCGGTATTGCGTACAACACACGCTATCGTGGAAGGTCGCGATTGGATGTAATGCAAGCCAAGTCAAGGATGCGTGTAGTGAATGATCCTTTTGGTGTAGTGTATAACACAAGACATAAATAAAATTAAAAAGAATATTTTTCATAAAATCGCAGGGTGTTACAACAACATATAATATAATTTGTAATGGTGGATGAAAATTCCGTTATGCATGTAATGAAACACCTTTATAAAAATAAGAAATCAAGAGTACCTACAATATGCAGGAGATAAAAATAAATATATTGTCCAATGAACAAAGACCGTTATGCATATTCTTTAAGCTGATATTTGATAGAATATAATTCCAGAGAGCATAAGTAAAAAAGAGTTACAAACTTTTGTAGTACATTCCTCAATATCTACCGGTAGTGAGAGGGCTATACTTGGCACCTCTGAACTAGCTGCATGCTTCTTCTTGGTTCTGTCGAGATATAGACAACAATGATGTTTTCTCCATAGTGACCTTCATAACCTGCATGGGCTTAGTTTTATCGTGCGAATAATTTTCAACCATGATCCAATGATTTAGGTGCCATGAAATCAGTATTAAAGGGTTTGTTTAATATCTCAGTATACCCAGAAATTAAAGGATTGGTAACAATGTTAGGGTGAGTTGGCAGTTAATAATCGGGTTCATCATTTTTCATTGTGATTTTATTTTTTAGGCTTAGAGAGGTGCCTTTGTTAGCAGGTTGCATTGGTGAATCCTTAAGTTTTAGAATAGTTGGTTCCACGCTAGAGGACATAATGTCCTCAAAATTAACACCATTTTCAACAGCATGAGTCCCATCCGAAGAGTAATTTGTGACAATGAAGAAGCCTGTATCATTTTCCACCACATGTTTCTTGCTGTTTATGTTTTGGGATTGTGTGGGGACTCGTACCGAGGGTGGAATTCTATTAAAAGGGTTGATAGGTTCTAGTTTTTTGGTGACTTTTTCCGTCATTTGATTTGTAGTTGTTTTTGTTGTCTCTAGAGTGTATTTCAGGGTGGTCATTAGTTTATCATATTCTGAAATGTGTTCAGTAGAGTTATGATTTTGAGATCAAATAACAGATGTTCCTTGAGTGTGTGGGAAAGAGTCTAAATTATCTGTTTTATTGATGGATTTAGTATTTACCTATGAAATACCAGTGGAATTTACAAGATATGGGTTCTGGGTCTGTCTAGTACCCGAATTCATGGTGTGATTCACCACAATTTGAAATGAAAAAATCTCTTGACATTCATCTTTAAGAAGAGGTTCATAATACGTGTTGAATGTATTTCATAATGGATACAAATATCACTGAATATCAATAAATGTTTCTATATGAAAATACTACCTTCTCAAGGTTTGGAAAATCTGTTCAAAAAATAGTGTTCAGTGTAATTTAACACTAAACAAAACTAAAATTAAAGTCATATCAACATGAAGATCAGATTTAAAATAAAAAAACTGACATGAAACTCATAATGATGAAAGAAACAAATGTATAGAGCATGCTTTAGAAAATAATTTATCATCAAATAAATAATTTATGAAAGAAACGGAATATAATTGTGCATAAAACAATTTAAGGTGAAAGAAACTAACATTTGGTTGAATCGTCAACTGAATCAAAAAAATTACCCTCTACCTGCTAGTGAAATTCTCTTAACCTATATAAAATTTAAGGGTTTTTAGGCACGTTTCAAGTAATGTGATTGAATTATTATGAAATAATCATAGGGAAAATGATTGTAAGTAATGTTTTCATGCAATGTTTGGAATGAAAAGAAATGAAATAACAAACATCAAATATTTGTTATATCTTCTGGGTGGATATACAACAGAAAAAAGTTTGGAAACTCATGTTACTAATTGTGTTAAAGATCTGTGAATTTTTGTTGAAGTGGATCCCCACAATAAAATGTTGGTTTCGCATTATATTACACCTCTATAGCACGAAGAAAAAATTAAAAATCAAGAAAATTGGAAATCAGTTTTATTGGAAACAAACATTACAAATAAGAAAATGTGAAATCTATTTTAGAGTGTATTAGTAAACTATAATATGAGTTGATATAAAACTGGATATCAAATTTCTGAAAAAAAAATTAAAGCTTGCAGATTGGAGAACATGTTTCCTGTTCCTATATGTCATACTATAAAAATAGGATATATCTACACGGTATATAGTAAACAGTTTTGTAAAAACACAAGGTACTGAAGTTTGTTTCAAAAATACACGCATGGCACAAAATATCCCTCATATGTGAATATTTCTATATGGAATAAGAAGTTTGTATTGAATGATTAAGAAATATAGACATAACATTTTAATAAATTAATATTATTGCATGTTATAAAAGAAAATAACATACATCATACACATATGGAAGTCATTAAAGTTTCTTGAAGATGAGGTGTGATATCAGAGGGGATGCTAACCATTTTTATAATTACCTGTTGGGGGCATGGATGGGCAGCCTTCCTCTTTGGGTGAGGAGGTGGTACATGTTCACTTGTCCCATTCATCTGAACCTTCAGCTAGTGTTTCTGTGAATGGCTTCGTATCTTCAGTGATGGTGAAAGATTGAAACATGTTAAAAAAGGACAACATCTAGCACTGCCAAGGCAATTTAAATTACCTGAATCACCATTTTTGAGCCCACGAAGGATTCAAATTTCTTCCCATAAGGATCAATCCTGAAAATGATCAGAGCATGTTAACATCTGGACTGTTCCAGCAGTTAAACCCCATACCATTAGAGGGGTGTGGTCTTCATAGTATAAACCACCACATCTTCTTCTTATTGAGTGTTTATTTTAGTTCCTATTGTCCTTCAGCTTCTGTGAAGTCAATATGATGTCCATTAAGACATCTAATATAATGAATTTAATGATGAAGATAAAAAATTATCCACAGGTCAAAATAAAAACTACTTCAACCGCTAAAACATAGTACAAGATAAACTTTTCAGAAACATATATCAGTAATTATATAGAGAAAAACTACAGTTATGTTCATAGTTATGTAATATGAATAAAAAATATCAAATATACTCCCAATACTTCCATGATCCGTCGATGCAGAGCAAAAACACTTCACCAAGTTGGTAGACATTTATATTGATCCCTACAACAGGTAATTATACCTTGATGTGAGTAAAAGACGCATATTACTATGAGAAAACATCAGATGACATCAAAAAATGTCAGAGTATGCTGATTTGCAACCCCAAATCTACATGGATATGTCACATTATAATGTTCTATAATAGCTGAAAAAATGCATCTCCATGTATCTATAATGTTATTTAATTAAGAAAGAATGGAAACCCAGGACTGTAAATATTATGATACATCACAGAGCAAGGCTGTTGGATGTAGACAGAATTAACATAATTAAATTAATTAAATAACAGACTTTAGTACACAAAAAATTTATGATAAAAAATAAATAATTGAGCAAGTTTCTTAATTCACACCTCCTTCTTAGACGCAACCTTAACACAATGAGGAGACATAAGTCTTAACATGTATATTTTGTAATATGAAATAGGAAAGTTAAAATTTTCTGATTTTCCAACAGGCCTACATTACCTTGGAAATGCATGGAAAACAGTCAGTCTATTTTGTCAGATTTTTTTCTGTTATCCATTATATGCAGATGATCTTCAGTGGCATTAGTTGGCATGGAGTCTATAGACATAAATTCATTCCCTTTTACCGTATCTTCAGCATCAAATTCAGCCAGTAACATTTTCTACATGAAGATATCATCGTAACGAATGAGTCACAGTCAAAACTTATAAGATTTACCAATGAAGCAATAGTATAATATTTAATAGCAAGAATATCAGAAAAATAGTTTGTAGTTCCTTTGTAATAGAATTTAAAAAAAAACAAAAAGAAGGGAAAACCAGTATTTTTTTTATAATATGTACACCTTAACAGTAACACAAAACGATTATAGAGAATCTATACCATAGTGGAACAAACAATTGTACTTGATATATTGAATCCTGCATCACTGTTGCAGCTTAATATTGAAGATGCAACATGGTGAAATTCCTAAAACAGAAGGGTGAAATGAAATTTATAGGTATGTGGTGACTAGTTTAATAGTAAACTGCATTCTAAGTAAGGAATAATACTATAATATGTCGTAGTAATGATAATCAGAATGCTGTAATATGAAATTCGTAAGGCCGATAAGTAAAATTTTGGGGAGGAATTACACTACTTACCTGACTGTCTGCTAAAATTTGGTGGTAGTTGGTGATATAATTGTCATTATCAGTGATGAAGAGAACTGTGTAAGTGTTCAATTCTGAAGAACTTTTTCGATTCTGAATGTTGTAATTTGTGACATCTACCACCAGCAGTATATATATATTTTTTAAACGTTTAGCTCTGGTTGAAACCAATGCTCATCCTAGTCTTATTATGTAATGAAATAGAAGTGTGAGTTAATAAAGAACATCAAATACATGAATAATATCAAATAGTTCAAGAATATTACATGAATTAGAGATTCTATCAATTGATACACTGTTTTGTTTATGAATTACATGACGTGATTGTCAAAGAGAACGAGAGATAGTGAGTCTTTCTCATCTGTCACCAGTAGTTGAACTCTACACCTATTGTATTTATAGTGGTTAGAAGTCCTGTGGTTGTAGCATTACAAGTAAAATTGAATAGTAATCCTATACCCAAGTAATATATATCAAATTATAAACACATTAAATGAATACCATGGAGTAGTGAATCATGGTTGTTTTTTGCAATTCTGGAACCATGTATTTCCATCTGCAGTTTGAACTTTTTTTATGAAAGAATTGCATGATTCAAAATACCAGTTGTGTGAGATTTTATGTTTAACTACTATTGCAGAAATAAAACAGTTTTTCAGCTGTGAGATAGTATTTTATATTAATATACTCATGAAAGCACGTTTTACATGTAACTTTATTGCAGATGACATATGAAAAAAATCAGGATATTGTACTTACCTCCAGAATATTTTTTAGATCAACAATTTCTTTTTTTATTCCAATAAGGCAAGGTTGTAACAGAAATGATTGAAATTGATGTAGGAGGACATTCTAATAGAAAATGACTGGTTACTACAGATCTGTTGAATAAAATAAAAGTAGCATTAAAGAGTACAATTTATGCAGTAGTCAACCATTTTGATGGTGTTTCTAGATTAAATTACTGGACAAGAAATAAAAACAATAAATTTACCTTCTTATGAAGTTGTGTACTACTGGGATGTCCAAGCCCAAAAGTATTTTTAAACAATTTATTGAAGTGGTAATAATAACATATTCTAGAACACAATGAAGATCATAAGAAAGATTAGACATATATAGTTGTAAACAAAACAGACAAAGTTTGGAAGATTCAGTAGATGAGATCTTTAATTTACAAACATTACAACTTGCAATAAGGCATAATTGAATTTCACCTGGTCGAACATTTCAATTTTTCTTATACAATTAAAAAATTTCATCTGTTGGAATGTATTTACTGCTGGGTATATATATTTAGATAACATTTTAGTTATCATTTAGAACATAAAAATTAATGTGTTGTTAATTAAATTTGATAGAACATGTTGAAGACCATAAGAATTACTCCCACTGACCTACTCTACATTATAGTTTGTAGCATGTAAGATATTATAATGTGTAGATACATATCTTACAGCTCAATAGCTTTTCCCTGACCAGCTGCAAGATAATTATTTTAGAGGAGTCGTTGTTGTTTTCCATGTACTCAGACATTATGTTGGAAAACTTCCCCCACAAGATACAGTTCATTCGCAAACCTCTACAATAAATCATTGTAGCTATGTTGGTAATTGCAATATCCTATATTAATGATTGTGAGTAGTAAAAGATACATACCTATCATCCTCTAAAACAATTTGAATCTTCTGATTGGAAGTACTGATAGACTGTATAGGATATGAATGTCGCAGATGTCCAATAATTTCTATGACAGGAAAAACTGATGTCAAACTAACATTCTTTATGATGGTTGTATCACTTAATAGTGTTTGAATAACATAGTAATTTTGGAAATTAATAAGTATATTGTGTCAGATCTGTATTTGTGGAAGATATTTATTAAAGTCTTGTAATAAATATGCATTTGAAAATAGTAGGTTTCCCCCTGAATGGAGTTGTAAAGAAACATACCGATTAATTGTTGTTCGGGAACGACTTTATTTACAATGTTATAAAAAGAAGTGACGTCAAAGATGAACCGTGGAAGTTGGACATAAGTTGGTCGAACATATGTTGTTGTTGGAAGAAACAGTAGGCAATCATGTCTTGCACCCAAGTAGTTACCTTGATTAAGAGCAATTTGGAAATTCTATATGATGTAGCATAGGCCATCGCTAAGTACGAGTTTATACTTAGTGATTAGCTAGAGGTTTGTAATTGTACACTGAATTTTGGTCTCATACATCATTAATTGACAATGTGAACATTTTAAAACCATATGAAACAAATAAAATACAAAAAATAATGTGTTTCAATAGAAGTACATAGAAATAATATTATAAAAACTGTATAGAAATTGTATCTTTTTTAAGTATAAAATCACTCCAGCATCGCAGATAATCAGATAGATAGAAGAAATTTCAGATTTGGGTGACGAGTTGCACCACAGATTCAATACACGGACTTGAATATTTAATGTTTCATCGAATTTAATAGTAATCTCTTTCAAAAGACACATTCTTCGAGACGTATTTTGGATTCTGTAGGAATTCAATTATAGTTCAAATATAAAATAGTAAGCAGCATCACACATAATCTGTTTATATATATGTGAATTGATAAAAGAAATGATCTTTAATGACATTAAATGACAATATACCTAAGGAAGGTTATAAAAAATTTCTTTGTAGACAATGTTTTCTGTACAGTCAGAGTTTGGATTATCTTTATCATCAAGAACAATTTTCATTCCTTTTGGTGAAGTCACTATTGATACAACAACATATAGTTGTCCATGACAGAACATAGGATTGAGAAGATATAAAAAAACATATGACAGAGATTGACCTTGAATATTATTAATAGTCATTGCATAGGAAACAGTCAAAGGATATCGTCTTCTTTGTAGTTTGAAAGTCCATCTGTCGTCATTGTGTGACATATTAATTCTTGGGATGAATGCTAGAAACCCGGAATGACTACCATTTTAAATTTCAGCTCCGATGACATGGTCACCCAACTGTGTAACAATAATACGAGTACCATTGCATAATCCCACTGATTGATCTACATTGTGCAACAAAATAATTGGCACTCCGATCTTCAAAGTAATTTTTTGTGCAGGACGTCTGGAGACATTAATAGCATTCAACACATCAGTTGGATATTTGTTCTCAGGATGATTAGAATCGAAACTTGCATTTCAAACAGAATCAGAACTGAAGTAATCATTTCCTTCTGATGTACTAATAGTTAACATGTAGTCATTAACATCCTGAACAATTTCACGGGTTGGTGCTAATATAGCACGACCTTTCAGATATGATACATCTCTATAGTTATTGTTGAAATTTGGGTATCCAAATTCAACAGATGCTTCCAATGCCAATTTATTTGTTCTCAAAAGGTATGTTGATGGGATATGAATACACCCATCCCCATAGTTGAGGTCAACAACACGTCCCTCCCAAATATCCAAAATCCATTGTGAAAATCATTGTAACTCATCAGAACATACATATGAATATGTAGAATGAAACCTCATGTTTTGGGTTAATGATAAAATATGACAGTGTTTCCATAGATATGATGACCTTATACATGCAAATACAATGTCACTTCCATCACCACCAGGGATTACTTGAAGAATTTGTCTGAAATCACTTCCTAGGATAACTGGTAAACCACCAAATGTTAAATTATAGGAATTTTCATTCTTTACTGAAAGTATATCTCGTAATGTACGATCAAGAGATTCAAAACAATTTTTATGAAGAATTGGAGCCTTATCCCAGATAATAAATTCTGCTGATTATAGCAGTTCTGAAATATCACTCTCTTTCTGAATATTGCATACAGAGTGATCATGTGTAGGTATCGGAATATGAAATTTTGAATGGGTTGTCCTCCCACCCGGTAAGAGTAATGATGCTATTCCACTAGAAGCAACTGCAAGAACACTTTTTTCCTTGTGACCTTAGTAAACATGTTAAGACTATCCAGATGAATGTTTTACCTGTCCCTCCAAATCCATGCAAGAAAAAAAATCCCCCAGTAGTAGAACATAATGCAGAAATAATTCTCTCGATAACCTCTTTCTGTTCAACAGTAAGCATATTGTGCAATGATGATTACTCATTATGATGATATTCTCTATTCTAATCGAGTTCTTCAGAAATCAGTCGACTATATTGGGCAGTTAATGAGTAATATAGAATGGACATTGGTGGATAACATTGTAGATATTTACCATTGCTGCGTAGAATGTTGTCTATTTCCATCAAACCTAACATTTTTCTTTGATGATCTGTTATTTTCAAGTCTACAAGAGAGGGAAATAGTACTAGAAAGAAACATACTATCATAGAAATGTATTAACAAAGACGGTAAGTTGTTTGTACCTCTTATTTGCAGCAGTTGTTGTTGGGAATATATAATATCATCAGTAAGAATCCTCCAGGTTTCATTCCAATCAATGTCAGGTCGGGAAATGGAATTTGAGAGCAACATTCCTACAAACAGTCTTCACAATGAGTGTCCCATTCCCCAAGCAGAGACATCTTTTAGTGCTTGAATGAACTCATTGTCATCAGCTAAGAGTCCCATTGCTGAACATGTTTGTCTGAAAGTACTACGAGTAAAGTTGTTAACCGTTCTAATATAATCATATGAAGTCGCACTTCTGACCATTGTTAGTAGAATCCTCATGTAGTAAAGTTCTCCAGAAGACGGCGACACACAGTATAGTCTGCCAATAATGAATCCCTGTTTGCACGGGTACCTTTTTTTTCACGGTAGAGGTAGACAAATATTGTTGGTAATTATGCATATGTTAGACTTCTGCCTTCTTGGTACTACAGATTTTCTTCAAACTAAGATGTGAACATGGTACTAGAAATGTTACTATTACCTAAGATGTCTTCAATATTGTCACAATCTGCATACATCATGTTGTTTTGTCTAGGTAAATTAAACTACATTCAATCAACCAGAGGATATCTAAAATTGATGTCATACGAAATGATCTTCCAAGAAGCTTCACAAGCCGAGAGGTATCGGCGGTCATAGTACATTTTAATTTCGTCAACACTGTTATCAGAGAGATGATTTTTGTTGTTTTAGAGTGCTGCGGTGACATGATCATGACTTTTGAATATATATTTAAAAAGGTATTTGATAGAGTATGACTGATGGAAAATATCAATATTCAGATGAGCTTTATATTTCAGAAGCAGAACAACATTGTATGGCACAACAAACTGATTGTCTAATGCTATTCCATTGTTGAAAACTGTTGATCTAGCATTCCTTCTTTGATATACATCATAACCATCTTCATCCCTTATGGTATGTTCAAAAAAAATTTGGATAATATTTTGAGCATTTTACATTCTGCATACAAGCTGACTAACAGTTTGCATCACCATAAGGCCCATGGATCATAAAATTTGCAACTTATTCATGAAGTTTTGGGGATGTTCCTTTAGGTGGAATTTGAGCCGTAAAAATTCTGTTAATGTAATTTGGAGAGGCTACTTTGTTGTCCCGACTAAGAAATAGTAGATTGTGCACATGTGGGAGTCCCTTCTTCTGAAATTCCATAGTATGAACAACTACATCAGAAAATGAAGGACATATGAGATAACATGTGGATGAAATCTATAATTTGATGGTATAATTTCTCATTAAAATAGTACATTTTATGTGAGAAGAAGATGCATACCCACTCTAGACTTTCGGAAAAAACATCCTTCTCATAAATCATTCATGATTTTCCCCACCATAATATTGAATATTCATGAAAGAATGTGAGGACTGTCCGATGGGAGAAGATTGCGCAATTTTACAAATCTCAAAACGTCAAGCCACATGAGATTGCATGTAAATTTTAAAAATGATCTGGATAGCCGGCCCAATTAAATATTGACATATAATCTTGGTAATTATGAATCATATCACTCGGGCCGTCTGTAAATGTTGAAGGTAAGATGATTCGCTTCCCACAAAAAGATCCATCTCGGTCACCACTAAGGAAAGCATCTTGCAAACCATTGTATAGTTCTGCTCTCAAATGCTTATGATTGAAGCGAATAAAACTAAGACTTTGAGATTCAATCATTGTATATGCATCCACAATAAATTGTAGAAGCAACCTCCTAGAATGAAATAGACAAGATGAATCATTGTAACAGAATTGAAGGTGAATAGTGAAATATTCTTTCATTGTAACTTTACTCCATTTTTCATTTTGATTGAGTGGTGTCGCATGATGGAATATGTTGTTGAAATATCCGTCCTCTCATCCTATAAAAAATAATTGATATTTTAGAGTCAGGTATAGCATGTGAAGATCATCTATGCGCTGAAATTCGCCACTTTTTCTTTGAATGATGACATCTCTGTGGTGATTTAGATCTTTAATGTCGCCAACAATCATAATTGCGATATCAGATGTAGTTGTAAGTTGTATCTTTGTGTATCTCTTCCTCGTCTTATAAGTAGTCGTAGCATTAAATTTTTAGTGCCATTATTATAAAAAACATCCCTAGCCATTCTGAATCGACGTGATAAAGCATTTATTTCGTGGAGTATTTCTTGTATTTTTTGAATAGCACTTAACTGTATAACAGTGCTTTGAATCCTGTCGTCGAAGTTGCATTTGATCGTGTTAAGTTATAATCAGAGGACATAAAAATTGAGACTTTACCAGGTAGTAAAGTGGTCACCTGATGGCACGTAATCTGTTGTGAGCTTCATTTGCAGTGTCATATACATAGAGCTGAGAAAACATTGGTGGTGGTCCATTAGGGGGACATAAACTTCCAATACGATGGTAGTTTTGTCCATTTAATCTAAAAAAATGTGGATTCCCTCTACATTTCATATATTTGTCTACTTTACCACCCAATTATGTGAATGAAAACATTGAATTGTAAATATTCATGTGGTCTTTGAATGTTTTGGAATGAGTAGAGGTTGTTTTGAAAACAAAAGTCTTAAGGTATTCTGGACAATCAGGCACCTGCTACAAAGCAATTTTTCCTAGGGAGCAACATAATATAAATCGTGGGATATGTTTGGGGATATATTTTTACTCTTTTCTTCATACCAGAAAGTTTAACCTAAGTACTCACAAAAGATAAAATTGTCTCCACAATCTGAATATTCTATAGGATCAAAGTGCATGTATATTTAATATTAATGGGAATAGAAATATCATACTAATTAAAATGTCTACACATAAAAGATAGACAACTGAGTAATACTTAAATTAAAATAACCTGTTTGTTCAGGAGCTATGTCCAACTTCATTGAAGTAGTACATTTTGTTGTAGTCTGATTCAATGTTTTCAGTTCCTCGGGTGGATGCGAAGTACCTACATGCCATTGTGATGAATTTCAAAACAATAATTGAAAACATACAATGGAAGAGTTTATTCTCGAAAATATAATGTAAACTTTGACAGACCTATGTAGTTTATAACAGGAGCTATGTCATAGTTTGTTGAAGTAGTATTTTCTGCAGTCGTGTGATTCATGGCTTGTCGTTCATCGGTGAGTTCTGTAGTACCTGCATGCTTGCATTGTTATAACAACACCATTGGTGACATTGTTAATGTAGCTTATAAATTCTCAATATATAAATACTTAATGATGAAATACCTGAAATGGTAGTTGGACTGTAGTATACGCTCGTGGATGGAAAAGGAACGCGGTTTCCGATATCAGTATAAGATGCACTATTCATTATTGAAGGTAGATGTGCTCTAATTAATTATGCGCTGTCACAGAGGATCTCACCCACTGAACTGAAATTTTCTTGCCATGATAAGGAAGCATCAGATGAATTCTTAAGATTATATTCATTGGTATTCGTACCTTGTAAGTGGGTCATTAAATTTCTTAATAGAAATGAAAAATATTTTACATTTGTTGAAACAAATTTCATTGATAACATGTTTACAGAATGAAAGACTGTGTTGTATCATGGTATTTTGTCGTTGCTTTTTTTTTGGTGCACTGTATATTGTTGACAAATCCGAACATTCTTAATGGATTGTGTAACAGGAAGATAAGAAGTCTTAGAAAGATATGATTGTGTATTTTTCAGTAAAAAGATAATATATTTAAAGTGGAGATAGTAAACAGAATTTACCGTTGCTGCATATAGGTGAACATGGAATGCATCTTCGTAATACTGTGTTATTAATTGGAGTGGCAACTTCAGCTGTAAAACATTTTCCCCCAGTTAGTTTTTCCTGGAAAGTCACAGTATATTTGGAATATATATTGTCTGGCAGAAAGAATCTATAGCATAGTGGTATCATATATTGATTCTAATTACGATAACTAATGAAACAATAATGGAGTTAGAGAATTGAATCGACAGTTATTGGGTATTGGTGAAAAAGGAAAACAGAGTCCTTTTTGTGTGCCAACTGTTGTTGTTACAAGGTCATCTGGATTAATATTTTCAGTAGACAACCTGCCTATGGAATTGCAATCATCAAAAAAATATAAGTTGATTGATGAGAAATAACGACACAGTATTAGGAATAATAGGAAAGCAGAAGACAACCTGATTGTCTTTGCTATTGTAGCAGTCATCTTTGAAGTCATGCATCTCTGTAACTCGATGGGGATTGCATCTTTATATCGTGTATCTTTTTATGTGATTGTATAGGAAAAGAACAGTATGATATAAGTAGGCAATCCATGATTGTGTTTAGATTCTTAACAATATATATGCTACAGAAAAATGTGCTTTAGAATGTGCATATAGTCACAGTCACTCGACTGTATGTCAGAAAGGTACTCTTGACTATTACATACTGGAAGCATTTTAATAGAAGTTGCGATATTTTTCAGCAAAAAATGGTAAATATGCGATAAAATAAAACATGGATAACTGGATGTAGTATTATGAAAATATTTTCGAGAGTATACCTACTGAAGAAAAATAATAATTAGAATCGTCATGAAGATACTACTATAGTTGGCTATCTAGATACATGTTTACATACAAGTTTAGAGAAATGATGAAGACATATAATACTGTCACTATCGAATAAGGATAAAGTAGAATGAAATTGAGTAATAATTTGTGCAGCCAAAACAAATGTGTTGGTGAACATAAGTTACAGGTATGAGAGTATTTTATGCAAACAAACATGTTGTGGAACCATACAGCTTCTTCCTCGTAACCGAGGAAGGAAGAATTCAAACCCAGTAGTTTCGGCACCGTCCGTTCTAGCTTCTGAAACCCTAGTTTTTGTAATACCTTTATATAGAGGCGGCGTGTTAAAAAGAAGTGTGGGACGTTGATTCTGGTGATTTATTATATTGTAGCTGTTGGTGGGTGCTAAATCAATTGAACCTGCGGGAGGATGGTTTATTGATGAGACGAAAATCAGATGATTTATGCTGGAACAGTGAGAAGTACTACCTGCGAGATGATGATTTATCGAATGGTCACCGGTGCGGAGATATGGTCAAACTATCGCTGAAACGAAAATCAGACTGTGGGAGAACTCGATAGATGAGGGAGGTCGCTTACAGTTTGCAGCAGGAAGATACGGGTAGGAGAATCGGGAGTCGACGACAGATCTGAGACGTCGCGTAGGGCTTGCAGCAGGCAGAGGTGGGGAGGAAAATCGGGAGTCGCTGATAGACGAGAGACATCACATAGGGTTTGCAGTAGGCAGAGGTGGGGATATTTGGCTGGGAGTCGATGAAGAGGTTATTTTTTTCAGTGCACAAAGCCGCGTGAGGAGTGGAGCGTAGGTAGAGTGACACATGAAATAGAAAAACATTACATTAGTATGAATATGTATATTTATAAAACATAAGAAAATTGGATTTAAAATTGGTTCCCCATTAAAAGTCGTTAAAATTTCCTTCATAAAAATATAGGTTTTACCTGTAATATTGTGTTTGTTCCAATATTATGACTATTGTATCTATTAGATGAATAAAAAATATTTTTTTAGATATATAATATTTATATTAAATTAATATCACTCACTATTTGTAATTAATATAATTAATTGTAAAAAATAACAATGTAGGTTTAAAAATGGGTTTCTGTATAAATATTCTCTTTGTATGTACTCTGTTCTTATATACAATTCAAATTAATTAGTAAACAATTAATTCACTAATAATTTTTTTTTTAAAAAATATTTAAAAGGTTAGTTATAATTATTCATAACTTAAAATTTAATTTCTTGGTTATAAGTTATTATATTAAATAATAATATTTTAATAATATATTATTGTTCGGTAAAAAATTGGTTTTTCATGTAATAGAAGCCATTAATGATACCCATTGTTCTATTCGACGTACACTAACTCAGTGTCATGTTTATTTAAAGCTATAAAATATTTTCAATTTATTTATAACAGTTAATATATTATATGTAACACCCCCAAATTTTGTGAATTATTATTTTTTTGAATTCATTTATCCTTTTTTGTATTTTCATTTCATGCAACATTGAAAATAGATTATTTTATATTAATGAAGAATATTTGGCATGAGTGAGATGCAAAAACAATTTAATAATTTACTCTGCACAACATAAATTTTATATTTCTCTACACAGAACATCAAGGTCAGCATGTATTACACACAACAACGACTTTCCCTGATGGCTTGGGTAACACGGAAGACTGAGTTTTATGGAATAATAGTACACCAGTAAAATGTTATTATTTAATATAATAAGATATAAACTTGTTTCTAAATTATATTTTATTAATATAATTCACTAATTTATGAAAATATATGGTCTAAACAAATATAATATGAATTTATATATTACCAATTAATTTGAAAATAATATGACAACTGATTGAATATAAAGGGAAATATTATTATTTTTATGGAAAAAATATTTTTTAACATAATAAATTAAATTTATTATAATTATTGATTAACATTAATTTAATATTTATGCTATATATTCGATCAAATATTTTTGATATTAATCCTATTTATTAAATAGCCATAAGATAATAACAAATCAAATTTTATGCTTAAAATCTATGTTTTTATAATGATAGTTTTACCACCTTTTAATAGATAACCCATTTTAAATTTAAATTTCAAAACATTTATACATTTAAGATATTAAAATAAACATAATATTTGAAATAGAAACATAAAAATTATGTTAGGATATCTTTTTTGGAATTGTTTGTAATTTTTCTTTTTTTAATCAATTGATAAAAATATTGAATTTTATTTAAAAAAATATTTTTCACACAATTTATATCTAAGGGTAAATATTATATTAAATTTATTTAATAGTTTAATTATATAATTTATTTTTCAATTAAACCAATTTAGGTCACTATAACCAATTTCACACTAAAATTGGATATAAATACTTATCAGACTTATTATCATTTCTATTTGAAAAACCTTTTTTGTTGTCCCTTTAATGAGATTAAATTTAAATTAATTTATAAATATTATCTATTTGAATTATTTAAAAAATTATTCCATATTTTTAATAAAAAAATTTATAATGTATTAAAAGTTCAAATTAGTTTTTGACCAAAAAATAGTAGTGAATGTAATTGAAATTAATTACATCAATTAAGTTAAGATTAAGCATAACTAATGACTAAACATTATAATTCAGACCCAAAAAGGCATTTAAACATTCCAAAATCCATTTTATAGACATATTTATACCCTATCCTCTCTTTTATCATATTGGTTCCATTATAGAATCAACTTGACATGTGAAAAGGTGTATGGAATTCCATTGTAAAAATATCATAAGTGTACCCCTCCTCCTCTAATATAAAAAGAAATACTCTCCTTAACATCATCACACATATCAATCCACTTTGGTTTGTACCATATCTTCAAAAATATACACACAAAACACTGCCTTCATCACTGAATCCTCCCTTTGTTTGACTGTCTTCCAAGGAATCTCTTTGGTGCAAACCAAAAGGGTTTACCAGACTATGAGGTTACACCCTCCATCAAACTCCATTATTTTATTTTCAATAAAAACTACCTCATATAACTTTATTAAATAATTTTATAATATAATATCATTATAAAAAATATATAACGTTGTTTTCATATGGGTTTTATCTACACTTACACACACATTTTTCTAATGGGTTACAAATATACAATTTTTGTATACTGTTAAGTACTGCCTCACTAAATGATGATTGTTAATTTTTCCATTACCACCATAATGTTGGATATAATTGTAACTCCATGACCCTAGTTACCTACTCTCTGTGGAATATTATATAACATTTGAATGATACACGAAATCGTGTCCCGAAAGACCAATTTGTTTAGTAGCCTTGGATGTACTATATACATTCATATGTTTTACATTAAATAATGAAATAAAAACACAAACAACATTTTTTCAACTTTTGATCACAATTATATCATTATCTTTTCCCTACAGGTAAATCATAAACTACTTTTTTAACATCCTGGGAAAAATAAAACAATGAAAGGGGTGAGATCAGATGCTCAGTAGGGATAACAATATAGCAAAAACATTCATAAATAAGCATAAACATTAAAGGAAATGTATAAGAATAAAAGAAAAGTATTTTAAATAAAAACATTAGTATAATATGGAAAAGATTAAATCAAATAATTCTATTTAATTATTCCCAAGGATATTCTTCTATTCAAAAAATCACATGCAATATCAACAGGCAATTTCATAATGATGGAATGCATAATGCCAGAATTCATAACCACATAGCCTAGGACTTATGGCAAGACTACAAATTAAAATTTTTTCAAGCCCTTTTTCCAAGATACTAGTTTGTCACATGGGACCTACCGATTCATTGAGGAGAAATTGTGGGCTCCACCCATCACATACTAAGTCCAATGTATTCCTCATATGAAAAGGTTTAAACATAACAAAAACATTACAATAAAAACAAGCATACGAAATGTCAATACATTATCCATAAACCATGAATGGTGTAAAAATAACACATCCACAGTAAAACATATCACAAAACCATAAATACAATATATATTACTTGTATCATAATAAATCAACATTAAACAAGATTAAAATCCATCAAAGGATATTGACATATATGAAATCAAAACTTTGTGAGTGAAATATCACATTATATTTTAAAATCATTTAGATTTCATGTAATTATAAAATAAAACCATTATTTACATATTATTCTTATAATATTTTAAGGGAAGCTTTGAAGGTGTTATAATGGTGGAAAATAGCCTCACCCGCCATATATGTTAAAAAAATTCTTTCCATAATTTTTTCGAAAAGGTTGTACAGGACCTTGTTCGGAAAATGAAGATATTATTCCCTTATAAACATTTTATAAAAAGTAATACAAGGGTATAATTGAATTTATACAATAGTATAGGAAAATATGAAAAATGTATAGAAATATATTTTTATGAAACACGGATGTGGATGATAAAGATGTCCCAGTAGATACTCACATATAAACAACCTCAGATGATGAAGAGATTGTGGAATTAACACTTACCTTTTACATTTCCATGGTCGAGGGTATTTTATCCTCATATATAATCATTAAATAATTGTTATTTAATTATAAACTAACAATATACATAAATATGATATCATATATGATCCTTTAATATTTCTTTGTTAATAATATTTTAGTAGTATCATTGTTTCGCGTGTTAACTGATTCGTTTTATTTTATATGCTTCGTTAAACAATCCAATTTTTTTATATATAATATGTATTTGATTCATTTAAATAATTATATTACTTCCATAAGAAATATTTCTAAACTTAAAATGAAAATTATTTTTGAATGATTATGATGTAAATGAATCTCAACGAGTTCGTGGAGACAGTAATCCATAATTACGCATGAGCGACAATATCATTATATTGATGGTGAAATAATATTTATTTGGATGTTATATCATATATAAAGAATAATTAACATGTTATATTTATTATTTACATTAGATATACTCATTATTATACCCATCCAAAATAATGAAGTGTTTGAATTAAAAACTACACCACGGCGTGGAGACGGTAAGCCGTACCTATGTAGGTATGGTGAATTTGTCATTTATAGGATGGATACAATAAAGAATATGGTCGTACCATATTTATATTAACATCAATGTATGTATAATGTACTCAATTTATTATTTTTTTATGGAAAAAACAAAGAAAGTGGAAGTGGAAGAAGAAAATAACTTGAAATTGGGTGGTGAAATTATTACCTCTTCTTCTGGTGTTTCCTTTTGAGTTGATAAAATGGGCTCCTTAGGTTAGATATATGATAAATTTAAGGCCTCTAGTTATAGGGGAAGATAGTTGAGAGGATATTTGGGTAGGGGTTGGCCGAGCCAAATGCATTTGGAGGTGTGAATTTAAGAGAATGTCAAGTACCCTTTTATAAGAGAGGTGAGGGTCACTTTAGAAAAACCTTGAAATATTATTTTATAATAAAATAATTTTAGTTTTATAATGTATTAAAAATGATTTATTTAAAAGATATGGTGTGGATGGTTCTGAAAACTCTAAACCAATTGGTTTTGACAGGTTTTGGTCACCATATAAACCTTATCTTTTAGATTTAACTCTTAGTTAAATAGTTTGGCATTTTCCATGTCTCTTTGTATTTTTATATTATATGGTTAATAAACATACAATAACAAACCAAGTGTACCCCAAGTGGTTAATTAGTAATATATATAACCTTATATATTTTCTTTTTCCAATCCTTAGATTTTTAGATATATTATATGAATTAATAATATATTATTTGTTATAATAACTCAATTATGTCAATTTTGACACTATTTAGTATTTGGTTTTTGTGAAAATCATAACATCATGATTACATCGATCAAAAATTATTTAATAAACCCAAAAAATGTCATATTAACCTATAAAATTAGTGGAATTAATTTTATTTCTCAACATATATTTATTGGGATATTTATAATATCAATTATTTTAATATTTTATTAATTAGATAATCACTGCATCACCATTATGTCAATAATAAATTATATTATTTAATGTCTAAAAATTATAAATGATATTCCATTATATAGGAAATATTTTTATATCTATAATGAATATTTAAAGTCGAATTTATATTGTTTGTAACCCAATATTAAAAAATGGTTTATTTATTAAACTTTGAATTAAACTATTTTAACTCTTCTTTAAAAAAATAATAATAAATGTACTAATCTAATCCAATTTGAAAAAAGGGGTCATATTTTATTCCTAAGGTTGTTTTTGGTTGAATTAAACTTATCTAATAGAATTCGAAAATGTGTTAGGATAAATATAATGTCATTTTTACCCTTAATTACACTATTTACAGGTAAACGTGGTAAATTAAAGTCAATAGTTACTATTCATAAAAATTTTATTTTCATATTATTGGCAAACATTTTACTTAATGATGTCAAATTTTCCTCTCAGATTTTTGAAATTCAATTCATAGAAGCGGTAAAATTATGTTTTATGTAAATTTCTAAATGCTTCTTGAAGGTGGGTAAAAGACGGTAAAAAGTTCAATAAAATTTTATATATCTAAACTTAAATAAAATGAATCCAATGAATCACATTGAACATATATCAGTATTATGTATCTATTTTGATCTAAAATAAATTAAAATAGAATAAGTAATTATTTAATCAAAAAGTCAGTTTTAAACTTTAACACAATGGTTTTCACTATTCATCCAAAATTGAAAGTTATCAAAAAAATACCAAAAATTCACCCTAAGTTAATTTAAATATTCTGATCTAAAAAAGAAGTAAATTTTGAAAATTAAAATTTATAAAATTTCAAAAAGTTCGTAATACTATTCATAATGTCATGTTTGATTGGTTGTGGTGTGTTAAAACTCCATGTTGCGTACAATGCAAGCTACTACACTATTCAAAGGGAAACGTATTGTGGAAGCTTGGGGTATTACATTCTCAACTCCATAAAATAATTTTGTCCATGAAATTTCTAGAATATTACTTCATAAAAATATTTCGGTGGTTCTTCATCATATGATTCTCGGGTTCCCACATTTCTTCTTCTATCTTATGGTTTCTCCATAGAACTTTTACCAGATAAGTCGTCCGGTTTTTCAGCACCTATTCTCTTGTATCTAGAATATTTAAATGCTTTCCACAATAAGACAGATCACGTTCCGGTTCAATTTACTCATAGGTGAGTACATTCATTGGGCCAGGCATGTATTTTCTCAACAATGATATGTGGAACTCATCATGAACATTGGAGAGAATTGGAGGCATTTCCAAATTATAATCTACAACTCCAATTCATTCTAGAATTTTGAAAGGTCTGATGTACATGGGACTCAATTTACCCTTCCTACCAAAACGTATAACCCCCTTCCATGGAGATACCATCATGAAAAAATGGTCTCCTACTTGAAATTCCAAATCCTTCCATCTGTTATCGGCTTAGCTCTTTTCCCTACTTTGGTCTCCTTTGATGTGGGTTTGGATAACCTTTACCTTTACCATTGTTTCCTCAACAAGTTCTTGGACAATGAGTTTTCTTTCACTAACCTGATCCCATCAAGTTGATGTGCGATATCACCTTCCATGTAATTATTCATATGGTGCAATCTGAATACTTGAATGGAAGCTACTACTATAAGAAAATTATATGAGAGGAAAATATTGATCCTAGATACCTTGAAACACAAGTTAGAAAGATATCAACATGTCTTCTAATGATTGAATAGTCCATTCTAATTGTCTATAAGTTTGAGGGTGGTAGGCTGTGCTCAAATGAAGTTGAGTATCCATGGCCTTCTGAAGAAATTTACTGAATCATGATGTAAAATTTGGATCACAATAAAAAACAATCGACATGGGTACTCCATAAAGTCTTACAACTTCATTAATATATATCCTTGCAATATGTTCAACTGATAAATCATTTCTTATAGCATTAAAATGTGATGAATTGGGAAGACGATCAACAATGACACGTATTGTATCATTCCTTCTAGGAGTCTTTGGTATCCCCAAGACAAAGTACATCATAATATCATCCCATTTCTACTCAGGTATGGGAAGAGGTTGCATGAATCCTCTAGGTTGTTTCCTTATAGCTTTCAATTATTGACAAACCATACATCAAGACACAAAATCAGGAATCTCCCTCTTCATGTTGTCCCTCTAAAAATAAACCTTCAAATATCTATACATCTTGGTGCTCCTAGGGTGTATAGAGAAATTAGAGCAATGAGTATCATCCAACAGTTCTGTTTTTAGATCAGGTATGTTAGGAAATCAATGTCTTTTCCCAAATTTCAAAATTCTATCTTTATATATAAATTTACTCATTCCACCAACATTCTTTGCTTTAATAATCTTTTGAAACTCCTCATCATCTATTTGATAACTCTTTATACATTCGAGTAAATATGGTTTGGAAGCCATTTTAAATAGTATTGATGTTTCAACTTCCATGGTTATTCCCATATCCATCTTTACTAGATCCATGAAAATTGGATCCCCTTCAACTCTCATATTGTTCAATACAACATAATCCTTTCTACTCAAAGCATCGATCACCTTATTTTCTTTAGCTAGGAGGTAGTTTATAGTGAAATCATAATCCTTGAGTAGTTTAAGCCATTTTCTTTGACTCATGTTGAGTTCATTCTATGATAAAATATACATCAAACTCTTGTAATCAGTATAAATCTCACATTTTTTACCATAGAGATATTGTATCTATTTTTTCAAATAAACAATTACAACTACTAACTCATGATCATGAGTGGGATAGTTTTTTTCATGAATTTTTAGCTGTTGTGATTCATATGCAATAACTCTATCATTCTGAATATGGACACAACCAATTCCTTTCTTTGAATCGTAACTATAAATAACAAACCCATCATTTCTTGATGGTGGAGTCAAGATAAGATAATTAACTAATATTCTATTCAGTTCTTCAAAATATTCTTCACACTATTTTTTTTCAAAAAAATTTATCCCCTTTAACTCTGGGCATGGTTAATGGGGTACCAGGAAAAATTCTGGATGAAACGTCAATAGAAACCCGCTAAACTAATAAAACTGTGTACCTCAGTTATACCCATCGGTGCTGTAAATTCTTGGATTGACTTGGTCATTAAAGTATCAACAAAGATTACATCATTAAGACAATATGGACATGAAAATAAATCTCTTGAATCTAGAATTCACACTTGCTAAGATTTCCATATAATTCATTTCTTCTGAGGGTTTTCAGAATAGTGCACAAGTGATTTTCATGATCATCATAGATTTTTGAGTATATCAAGATATCCTCAATAAATAAAACTACAAATTCATCATTATATTCCTTCAAAAATCTATTCATTATATCCATGAAAATATAGGATACATCAGTCAATACAAAAGGCTTTACTGTAAAATTGTAATGCCCGTACCTGGTTCGAAGTGCTATTTTCAAAATTTCTTCCTTCTTCATGCACAACTGATGGTATACAGATCAAATTCCAATCTTTGAAAAATATTTAGATCTATTAAGTGGATCAAAAAAATCATCAATGTGAGGTAGGGGATACTTGTTCTTTATTTTTATAGCAGTAATCTCCCTGTGGTCAATGCACAACCTCATAGATCCATCTATCTTCTTAACAAAAAGGACAGGGGATACCCATAGAGAATAACTAGTGCGAATAAATCCCTTATTAATCAATTCCTCTAGTTTTTCAATAGTTCTACTAATTCCATACTGGCATTTATATAAGAGGTCTTCGATATGGGCCTTGAACCAGAAATTAAATTAATGGAAAACTCAATTTCTCATTCTATAGGATGTCTAGGTAAATCCTCTGGAAACACATCAACATATTCTGGCACAATAGGTACATCCTCTATTCGAACATTCTTTTCCTCACCCATAGTTATTTCATTCTATTCCTCCCTAATAATTGAATTTACTAGAGCTACAGGTGGTGGATCTTGAAAAACAATTTGGCGGTGATGTTTCTACTCTAAAGATAAGGTACTCATTATCATCATCAAACATTGTCCCCTCCTTATTCTTATAATAAATTTTCACATCATGGTATGAAATTCAATCCATACCAAGGATTATATCAAATTAAACCATGTGTATGATGATGAGATCAGCAGATAAATATATTTTATATGCCCTAAATGGAACTGATTCAAAAACATTGTTGCGATGCTACTTCACTAAGTTGTTTTGATTGACATGTCCCTTATTAAGTAAAAATGAAAATATCTAATTTTCATAGAAAACTGGGAAGATAAGAAACAATGCAATGATCCAAAATCAAATAAAGCATTGACTAAAATTGAGGAAACCATTAAATTACATGCCACTATATTGTTCGGAGCTTCAAACTCAGCAGTAGTGATTGAATATTCTTGGCCTTTCTCCCTTGTAATTTTCTGAGGTAGGATCCCTTGGTGCTTAGGTAATTCATATGCATAATTCACCTTTTCTATAAAATTGCAGCATTAAACATTGAAAACCTATTTATTCCCCATGAAACCACGACCATGGTGGCCTTTTTCACCACAATTGTAATAGACTCCCATTACCTTCAATAAAGTACTGGGGTGGTTCTTCCCATATTTACTGTAGAATGGATATTCAAATTTTCCCTTCTTCCCCTTATTTCCAATTCCAGAGTGTTCTACATATCTCTTTTTCTCTTTCTTTGTTTTATAGTCCCAAGACATAGAGAATCTATTTTCCGCCTTGATTTTACATGAGACTATATCTTCATACGATGAGAAGGATTGTGAGTCTAATGTTTGATGGAGAAATGGTTTTAACCCATCAATGAATCGATCAATCTTACTCCTTGGGTTAGGTATATAATCTTTTTCATGCCTTGCTAACCATGCAAAGTTATCCTTATAATTTTTGACATTCTTATCCTACTTTTTCCTTAGACTCAAGAATTTTCATTCCGTATTTTCTTGATGGTCACAAGGAAAGTATTTTTCAATGAAAATCTCTTTAAACTCCCTACATTACATGTTCAAAACATCTTCATATTCCTTTTTTTAGATTAATTACCATCATTTATCTACATCTCCCATGTGGTTATAAAGTCACATGAAAACTTTTTCCCTTTCACTGCTCCGTAAAGCATGAAATAATTTCTCTAAGGAACTTATCCATTTCTCAACTACAAATGGATTTTTCGTCCCATTGAATGTTTTTGGTTGTTTCATCTTGAATAATTTTAACAATGATCATCCACATTGTGGATCAGGGTTTTCCATATAGGTAAGGATATTATTCATAACCTGAGTGAGTTGTCCCAGTGTGGTGATATGCAGATCAACACCAGTTGCATCACTAGCTCCACTATAATTTTCTTGAGTAAGTGGTAAATCTTTACATAGATTACGTGCATTGATACCATTTCTATTCTTTCTACATGGTGCCATTTCTTAAAAATGGAATATAGTAGATTAGTTTATGAATCGCAATACATAATTCCATATTTGTAAAACACCTAACATAAATGGAATAGTTTATGGATATTATCGATAATCATAAAAATGATTCCTTTGAGAAAGTATATACTCATAATCCCTTCATAATACTTTGTAAAGAAAATAATAATTATCCTAAGCATATCCCCTAGGAGTGTCGTAAGCAAGAGTGCACCAAAGTCCATTGTCGTGCACCACTTCCCATTTAAGTCTAGCTCAATGTGGTGTTTCCAGGATTTACCCCTAGGTACATATATTCTAGAGACTCCTCTACCAGTATATATCCAGATAGGGACGTATTGGTTTGAAAACTCAAAAAATCTCTACCTTACCAAAATTTCCGGAATTTCTTCTATACTAATCCTCAAAGTCTATCGTAGGGTAGTGTTCTCTAATAAAAGTTTTTCTAAATCCATTTTTCAAGGTTTTTACTAAAATTCCTCTAATACCAACTATAACACCCTAATCCCATTTACCCAGAGTCGGTGCTTTATTACATAACATTGGGATTATACAAGGAACCATGTCCTGAATGACCGTTTAGTTTAGTATCTTTTGATGTACTGGATACATTAATATTTTTTACATTATATCATGAAATAAAAATATCAACAATATTTTTTCCCCTTTTGAAAAAACTTATATCCTTATCCTATCATGGAAGGTCATCCCTAAAATACTTCATCACATCCTGTGAAAAATAAAACATAGAAAAGGATGAGCTTAGATGCTCAGTAAGGATAACTATATAGAGAAAAAATTACTAATTAAGCATTAACATTTAAGGAAATTTATAAGAATAAAACAAAAGACTTTAAAATTAAAATTCAGTATAATATGAAAAAGATAAAAACAAATAAATTCATTTACTTATTCACATGGTTATTCTACTAGTCGAATAATCACATGAAATATCAATAGCCAATTTTATAAGGTTGGAATGCATAATGGCAATCTTCATTACCATATAGTCAAGGCCTCGTTCCAAGACTAAAACAAAAAAAATTAAAGGCCTTGTTCCAATACACTATTTTTTTTCATGAGAACAACTGACGCATCGAGGAGCTATAGTGGGCTAAACTCGTCGCATACTATGTCCATTGTATTATTCATATGAAAAGGATTAAACATAACATAAACATTCGTATTCAAACTAGTATTTGAAATGTGAATAAATTATCAATAAACTAGGAATGGTGTAAAAATAACATATCCACAGTCAAAATTATCAAAAAACCTTCAACAGAATACGGAATATTTGTATCATAATAAATCAACTTCAAACAAATTTAAACTCTATCAAAGGATGTTAACATAGATGAGGTCAAAAAAAATTGAGTGAAATATCTCTTTCTATTTTAAAATCATTTAGAATTATGGTAATTATAAAAGAGAACATTTATTTTGAAAATATTATTATAATCATGTAAGGGAATATTTTAAAGTGTTATAATTGTAGAAAATTGTTGCACCTACTGTAAAAGTTAAAAAAATTATTTCCATAATTTTGTCGAAAAGGTCGTAAAGTACCTTGTTTGGAAAATGATGGAAATATTCCTTTATAAAATTTTTAGAAAAAGTCAGAAAATGGAATAAAATAATTTAACCTATAGTCTAGGAAATAATATAACTGTTCTGAAATATATTTTTAAGAAAGGCAGATGTGGATAACAAAGAGGTCACTGTAGATACTCACATATAAAAAATCTCAGATAATGAAGAGATTATGGAATTAACCCTTACGTTGTAATTTCCCTTGGATGAGGGTATGGGAACCTCCTAGTAAATTTTTAAATAATTTTTATTAATTTATACAAGGAATATATACCTAAATATTATATCATATATGATCCTTTAATATTGATTTGTTAATAATATTTCTTTAGTATCATCGATTCGGGTGTCAAAAGATTCATTTTCCTTTATATGATTGGTTAAGTAATCCATGTTTTTTATGGATAGGATTTATTTGATTCATATAAATAATGATAGTCTGTTCATAATCATTATTTTTCATAATAAAATGAGAATTATTCTTGAATTGTTACGAGGGGGAATGAATCTCATTGCATTCGTAGAGACTATAATTTGTACGTACGCACGAGCGAAAATATCATTATATTGATGTTGAAATTTTATGTAATTGGATGGTATATAAAATATAAATAATCATTAACATTTTATATTTATTATTTAAATCAATTATACTCATTATTATACCCATCCAAAATAATGATGTGTTTGAATAACAAACTACACCATGACGTGGAGATGGTAAGCCATACGTACGCAGGTATGGTGACTTTGTCATTTATAAGATGGATAGTATAACTAATATGGTTGTACCATATTTATAATAACATCACCGTATGTAGAAGGTACTGTATTTATTATTTTGGTATTGAAGTAACAAATAATGAGGAAGTGGAAGAAGAAAAAAACAAGAAATAGGGTGGTGAAATTATTACCACTTCTTCAGGTGTTTCCTTTTGAGTTTATAAAAATAGCTCTTTTGGTAGACATTATGGACAAAGTAAGGACTCTAGGTCTAAAGGAGGGTAGTTGTGAGGATATTTGGGTAGGGTTTGGCTCTGTCAAATGGCTTTGGAGGAGTGAATTTAAGAGAAGGGAAATTACCCTTTTATAAGAGAGGTGAAGGTCACCTTTTGAAAAGCATGAAATATTATTTTATAATATAATAATTTTCGGTTTCTAATGGCTTAAATATGATTTATTTATATAATAAGGTGGGGATAGGTCGAAAACCTTTCAACCAATAGGTTTTAGACAAGTTTAGGTCACCATATTAACCGTATCTTTTATATTTAACTATTAGTTAAATAGTTTTACATGTACCATGTATCATTATATTTTTATATTATATGGTTAATAAACATACTATTACAAGCCAAGAGAAACCCAAGTGTTTCATTATTAATATATATAACCTTATCTATGTGCTTTGGAAGAACCTTATATTTTTTGGAATAATATATAAATTAATAATGTAGTATTTGTTTTAAAAAGTCAATTATGTCAATTTTGATACTATTTAGTATTTGGATTTTGTGTTTATAATAACATCATGATTATATATAAAAAAATACTTAATCAACTCCAAAATGTCATATTATCCTATTAAATTAGAGTAATAAATCATAAGTCTCAATTTACATTTATTTGATTATTTATAATATCAATTAATTTAATATTTCATTAATATGGTAATTACAGCATCATCATTATGTTATAAATAAAATAAATTATTTAATTTATAAAAATTATAAATAAAATAAAATTATTTATGAAATATTTTTATCCTTCTGATGAATATTTATAATCATATTTATATTGTTTTTGACCATATATTAAAAATGGTTTTGTTATTAATCTTTGAATTAAACTCTTTTAACTCATCTTTAAATAAAATAATATTAAATGTCCTAATTTAATCCAAGTAGACAAAAGGGGGACATATTTTATTCTTAAGGTTGTTTTTGGTCAATTTAAAATTATATAATTGAATTAGGACATGTGTTAGGGTAATTATAATATCATTTTTACCCTAAATTTCCCTATTTACTTTTAACCGTGATAAATAATAGTCAAAAGATACTATTCACCAAAAATTATTTTCATCTTATTGAACCACATATTACTTACTGATGTTATAAGGATCCGACCTTAAAAATTACTTAATTTTTAATTAAATGAATAACTCACATTGAGGATATTTTCTGGTTTAAATTTTTAGAGATTTAGGACATAACTATCACATCTCAAAAGATTACAGAGCAGACACTTGTACACAGTTTCCATTTTTTCATTAAATAAAAACTCTAGAAAAATATAGTCACATCTAGTTCCATGTTTTAGGTAGCATGAATTTTCCTTGAACCAATCCTTGGCCCTATTCATCATTATGTCCTGTGAAAACATTTCAAAACATGGGAGGTGCATAAAAACCTTAGTAAGGGTTATAAATCAACGAAATAAAAAAACGTCATAAATACATACAAAAAAATGAACTATTTTACTTACCTAATTAAAAAATAATATTTTATGAATAACACATAGAAATCATAAATTACAAAGGTATCTTGTGGCATCCATAGCATACATACATTGTAGCTATCACCGCTATATAAGGAGTTACTTTGGAATACCCATCATAGTGTATTCCCGAAATCACATAGGAGAAACATTCGCGTTTACCTCCATCATGTTACCCAATGCATTTTAGTGCTATCTCGGGATCAACCACCCTAGTTTTATCACAGAACCACATGTATTCATAAATAATTCCCAAGAACCATAACATGATCCTAACGCATAACAGATGAATAAAGGAAAGATAACATTTCCACATTGCAACAACAATATAAAATATCAACATATTAACGTATCAAAAACATTTTAAATACCAATAAACTATAAAATAGTATATGGTACTTATTTTCCTTTTAAAAACATTATGGATTGTTAAGGAATCCAAAGATCAAATAATATTGGTTGCGGCAGAAAGGTCGTTGTCACCGCATACGATAAAAAAACATTCCTTTTTGTTGTTTAGTAAAAACGCTTCATATAAAAATATTCCCTTTGAATGAAATGTAATTTCAAGTGGTTTATATATGATATAAAATAAATTCTTTCATAAAACTAAATATTCCTCAATGAAAGGATATTGAGACAAAATCCCTTACCTCGTGTATGACTTGACTCGATCATTCTTTAATCTACTGAATAATAAATTAAAAATAATTTATACTTTCTTAGCAACATTTTTCAAGTTTATTATTCCATTAAAATAAATTATTACCATGTTATAAAAATTATGTAATCATTTAAGTAAATAATGTTCGATTTGTCGATATTTGGTAATTGAGTCAAAAATGAACACCTTATATTTACAAGTTGTCAATGTGGTCAATAGTCCATTATATCCAGAATGAAATTCATTATTTAGATATAATATATATCATATATATCAAGTATATATATATATATACTTATAATGGTACATATCATTTGGATGTAATAAATGAAATGCACCGTTCATAGAGACGGTAAGCCATACGTACACATGAATGATCCTTTCATTTCTATTTATTATTTAAATGGAATTTAAACATAATTATACATAGGTATATTATAATTACAGTACAATATCATATATAATATCATTAAATACATCCTTTACACATCCCAAATATGGTAATAATGAGTCATATCACTTTAAGTGGGCGGTAGTCCGCACTTCAGGAAATGAAATTATTGCGATTACCCATAATAGGAATCATAAAGGTATGCTATAAAAAAAATATACAATATCATGAAGAAAAAATAAACATAATATATATCATATATAAATATAGTGTCATCTTAATGGCCACCATGATAGGTAGTAGGAGTTAGTCGAACACTCATCGTCTCGTGAGGCGTTAGTTTTCCATCCACATAAACAGTATGTTCTTCACCAATTAGATGGAGGTGTGTGTAAGTGTAGTTTGAATAATTATCATAACAATATCCTAGTATATTTATGATACTGGTGTTGATATAAAATAAAGTAATAAAAATATTTTAAGGGTTGGAGAAGTAAATTAAAAGAAATGAAGTTTAGAGAGACTGTTACCTTTAGTTTGGGTAACATCCATTGGTTCTAATAAAAATGACTTCTTGAAGTTCCTTCTGCATAAGGTAAGGCATATAGGAGAAGTATAAGGATGTAGTGAGATTAATTGGGTAGAGTGTGGATGATCCTAAAAGCATTAGAGGTGTGTGGAATTTTGTTAGACGTGAGAGATTTTTATAAGGGGGTAGGGGCTCTTTTGGAAAGTGTGATAATATTATTTTATTATATAATTAAATTCGTTTTATAAAATACCAAAACCCATTAGAGTCAAATATAAGATTACTAATAGTTGAAATAAAATCATCCAATAATAATTGGAAATGTTTTGGATGTTAGTTTAATATTTATAATCTTATTTATTTAAATGATTTATTAATGAGGTAAACACTGCATCATTATTGTGTCATGAATAATTTAATTTATTAGATATCTAAAAATTATAAAAAAAATACCATGATGTAGTAAATCATTTAAGAATTCCAATTAATATTTATATTCAAAATTATTACTTATATTACACCATATAAAAATTAATTTACTAAAACATTTTTGTTTATGTCCTTTTTGCCTTTACATTAAATTAATTAATCTAACCTGTCATTATCATTCATAAGTTGCTCCATGGGGTCCCAAAATAGACCCAAGGATGACTATGGTCGGCCATTACTCAATAAATAAGGTTAGGACAAGTGTTACAGTAATTTTGAATTATTATAATATTCTTTTTACCTTAAATTACCCTATTTACCTTTAACCGTAGTAAATAAAAGTCAAAAGTTATTATTCACCAAAAATTATTTTCATCTTATTGAACAAAATTTTACTTACTAACATAAAAAATTTATGTAATATTTTTGAAATTAAAATCACATAAGTGGTAAAATTTCATTTAAATGAAAATGTTAGTTTTTTAACTACTACTAAGTGGTTTCAAAATTCATAAAAAGTTGATGTTTTTTAGAAAACTACCAAAAATTCAGTCTAAGATATATTTGATATTCTGAATTGAAAAATGATGTATATTTTTCCAAATTTAAAACCTAAAAGTTTCATTAATTAATTAAAATTAATTCCCATTGTTAAAACAAATACCTTGTATTTAGGAAGCAATAACTATTAAAAGATTGACACTTGTTTATGTACAATTTCATAGTGAAATTAATTTCAATGACCAACATTGGATTAAATGGTAAAAATATTTTCTAATTACACTTTAAAACCAATTAAAACTTTAATCTATCCATATAAATAAATTATATTAAAATTTATTTTTTAATTATAATACTAAATTTTTCACTATTCATTAAAAATGAACTTTATCAGGAAAATTCCAAAAAATTTACAGAAAGTAAATTTTGATGTCCCCATTCTAAATATGGATTTTATTAGGTAAAATAAAATTTAGTAAAGTTATTAAAACTTGATTTAAATATGGTTATCCATTAAAAGGTGGTAAATCATCCTTTTATTGTAAATTATGCGTAAAATTAGATTCATTCTAAATTTAAGCCTCTAACATTTATTGGATAAATTTAAATACATTTTGCAAACATGTATAGTAATATTTTAGTTAATTTTGTTCATTACTGCCAGTACAACGGCTAGGAGTTACCTAAGATAATAATATTATATTATTAGTGTGCAATGTAAGATTTCAAAGAAACTCGTTATTGCGTATTGGGTATGCTATCAAAAATAGCATCCCCTTTAAAGTAAAATTAATATTTAATTCAAAAATATTAAAAAATATAAAATATGTCTTATTATTTATTTACCTGGGATTTTACAACGTTCCCCCCTTTTGGGAATTGTTTCCTCACAATTTTACATATCTAAATAAGTGGGGGTATTTATCCCTCATAACATTTTTCTATTTCCAAGTTACCTCTTCAACCATATGGTTTTTTCACAAAACCTTTACCAGTTGAATAACCTTATTCCGCAACACTTGCTTTCTATGGTCATTAATCTAAACTGGTTATTCTTGATAAGAGTGATTCTCTTCCAACTAAACTACCTATGGGCTCAAAACATGAGATGAATCTGGCATAAACTTTCTTAACATCGAAACATGAAAAACATTGTCTACTTGGGATAAACATGGAGGTACATCCACTCTATACGCTACTGATCCAACTTTCTCAAGAATTTCATAAGGTCCAATGAACCTCGGAATCAACATTCACTTCCCACAAAAATGTATCACACTTTTCCATGGAGAATATTTGAGAAAGACATGATAACCTACCTAAAATGAAAGATCCTTCCTCCATTTATATGCATTACTTGTATGTCTTCTCTGAGATATTCTCTTGTGCTTCTGAATCAATTCAACTTTCTATGCCATCTCTTCTACCAATTCAGGTCCTATCAGCTTCTTTTCACCTACTTCATCCCAAAATGTGGGAGTTCTACAACGCTTTCCATATAATTCCTCAAATGGAGGCATCTTTATACTGGAATAAAAACTATTATTATATGAAAATTCAACCAAAGAAAGATGTTGGTCCCAACTTCCGTAATAATCCATCGTGAAAGCACGTAACATATCCTCTAATGTATGATTTGCTCGTTCTGATTTCCCATCTGATTGCGGAAGTAAATATGTACAAAAATTTAATTCAGTACCCAACAACATCCAAAGGCCTTTCCAAAAGTTAGAAGTAAACCTAGGATCACGATCAGAAACAATGGAGAGGGGAACTCCATGAAACCTAACTATCTCTTCAACATATATTGTAGAATGTTGATCTAGTGAAAATGTATCTCGAATATGAAGGAAATGAGCAAATTTACTCAATCGATCAACAATAACCTAGATTGCATTACTAAATCGATATTTGTATGGTAATTCTACAATGAATTCCATGCATATATTTTCCCATTTCCTCTCTGGCACTGGTAAAGGTTAAAGCATCCCTTCCAATAATTACTGATTTTCTTTAAGCTAATGAAAAGTTGAAAAATTCACAGTAAAATCAGAAATATCTCTTTTCATTCCATCCCACCAGTAATACTCCCGAAAATCCATGTACATCTTAGTACTATCAGGATGAACATCAAACGGGGAAACTATGAGCTTTACATAACAACTCATTCATCAACATTGAATCACACAGAATACATAATCTCTTTATAAATCACAAAACACAATCATTATCAATGTTAAATTCAGGAATCATACCCTTCTGAACCCACTCTACCTTTTTCTGTAACTCACTGTCTTCCTTCTATGATTTCTTAATTATGTTTGATAGAGATGATCTCACTGACACCTAATACAAAACAGAATAATTTTCTGCACAAACATCTTCTATTCCAAAGTTTATCAAATCAAAAACCAAATGATATTATTCCAAATGTAATATGTTTAATGAAGCATTGCCTTTTAGACTCAAACATCATTCACTTTATTGGTTTTTCTCGGATGGTAATGGATCATGAAATCATAATCCTTGATTAATTATATCCATCTCCTCTGTCTCATGTTTAAATCTTTTTGAGTGAATATATACTTTAATCATATGTTATCAGTATATATTTCACCTTTTACTCCATACAAATGATGCCTCAAAAATTTTTAAAGAAAAAACAACAGTATCTAATTCCAAATCATGTGTAGGGTAATTTAACTCATGTGGTTTCAACTAGCATGCAGCATAAGAAATTACCTGATCATTCTAAATTAGGACACAACCAAGTCCTTTCAAGGAAATATAACTGTAGATAAAAAACTCACCATTTCTGGATGGCAGTTCAAAAACTAGATCATTCACCTATCTTTATTCAATTCCTGAAAACAATCATCACATTTTTTTGTACATATTAACTTAACACTTTTTCTAGTTAACATAGACATTGGACAAGTTAACCATGAAAATTTTTTAACCAACCTCCGGTAATAACCTACCAAACCAAGAAAACTATGAATCTCAGTTTTATTTGTGGGTCTTTTCCATTCTTCAACAATGTTTTTTATCAGCATCAATGGTAATAAAATTTCTTGAATCAATGTGACCATGGAAATAAATTTGTTGCAACCAAAACTCACACTTTCTGAATTTCCCATACAGTTTCATTTATTTAAGGTTTTCATGAAAAACCTCAAATAAATTTCATGTTCCTATTTACTTTTGGAATAAACCAAAGTATCATCAATGAACACAACCACAAACATATCCATGAACTCAAACAAAAATCTATTCCTAAGATCCATGAATACCGCAGGTGCATTGGTTAATCCAAAAGGCATAACTACAAATTCGTAATGTCCATATCTTGTACGAAACGCGGTCTTCAGAATGTCTGATTCCTTTACATTCAACTAATGGTTCCCCGACCTCAAATCAATATTCAAAAAATACTGATCTCCCTAGAACTGGTCAAAAAAATCATCCATTTGGGGCAAAGGATACTTATTCATAACAATGATGTTATTCAATGCTCTATAATCAATGCAAAGTCCCATTGAACCATCTTTCTTTTTAAAAAACAATACTGGAGAACCCCATGGTGATGTGCTAGGTTGAATGAAACCTTTATCTAATAACTCCTACAATTTCTTCTTTAACCCTAAAATTTCAATTTGAGCCATTCGATAATGGGGTTTTGAAATTGTCTTAGTATCAGGAACTAATTCAACAGTAAATTCAACATCCCGATTGGGTATAATACTAGGCAAATCATCATGAAAGACATCAAGATACACATTTACCAATGGAACATCATTAATCTAAATAGTTACATTATTTTAAACAATATGTGTAAGGTAAAATTCATTTCCATATTTTACTAGTTTCTCAGCTTCCTGATGTGTTATCAAAAGAAAGGGTTCATTCTTGTCCGCAAAGGGTAAATCTTTCAGAAATGAAACCTATTTAGCTCTGTAGTCAATCTTAGCATGATAAACAGAAATCCAATCCATACCTAGAATAACATCAAACTCTACTAGAGGAAAAACAATAACGTTTTCATGTAGATTCTTTCTGCACACAATGACATGAATGTTCTTATGTTTTCTTTTTGTATCAACATGTCCTCTAGTTGTTTTAACCATATGTTCTGTATTCATATCTTGAAATGGAATTCCCAATTTACCGGAAAACTTCTCAGAAATGAATGAGTGTGTAGACCCTGAATCAGAAAACACATTGGCATAATCAGAACAAACAAATAGTGTACCTGATACAACTTCATTTGATGGCCCAACATCTGTTGAAGTAGTTGCAAAGGATTTGACCACTGGTTTTTGCTTGTAGTTTGGATTCTTTCCTTTGGTTGAGTTCTTTGTTGGACACTCATTTTCATAATGACTCATTTCATTGCACTTAAAACATTTTACTGACTATAATCAGATTTTTTTGTACCATTGACCTAATAATTTTCATTGTAATTACAAGGCTTATGTCCCATATTACCACATCAGTATCACTTAAAAGAATTCAATAGGCACTCACCAACATTATTTTTATCACAATTTTCACAAACTCTAAACTTAAGTTTCTTACCATCATACTTTTTTAAGAGTTATTCCCTTTCATCTGCCTCCTCGACTTCTTATTCTATTTTTTTTAAAGAACACCTAATCATCAACAAACTCCATTTCCACCTTCTCTACACAACGAACAAGTTTTTCATAACTTTTTAACTCATGAGAAGCCAAATACCTTTGATAATATGGATTCAATATGAAGTCAAAATAGTTGATTTTTTTATCAAGATCTCGTATTAAATTTGGAGCATACCTTTCCAGTCGAGTGAATTTTTCTTCATAAGCATCCACTGAGTAATC
Organism: Viscum album; assembly: GCA_963277665.1. Classification (NCBI taxonomy): domain Eukaryota; kingdom Viridiplantae; phylum Streptophyta; class Magnoliopsida; order Santalales; family Viscaceae; genus Viscum; species Viscum album. The sequence continues at coordinate 497,785,286 of OY728120.1, forward strand.
CTGCTGCCTTAATTCTAGGAATTTTTTTCCATCCTAAGATGAACCACCTTAGGAACATATTTCTCAATAAACATACCATTGAATTCATCCAAATAAAGGGCATCAATATCCTCATTATCCTTGATAATTTTCACCACAGACCACCACTGATCAACTTCACCTTCAAAACGGTAAACATCGAGACTATCCTTTTGATGTTTTGAACTACCCATGACATCAAAAATATTTTCCAGTGCTTTAATCCACCCTTCTCCTAGCACAGGGTTAGATGATCCTCTGAATGATGGGGGATGTTGCCTCATGAAACGCTCCAATAATAACATGTTCCTCTACAGTTGATCTGGTTGATCTCGTGCATGGATACCACCACAATTTATATCCTGAGTCAACTGTTCAATCGCTGCAACAAAATGTTCAGTTCCATTTCCCACCATCTCAGGTTGCTGATTTGGAATATTTCTTTCCTCATGATGTTCTCCCAACATATCTTCCATGTTTCCTCTATGGAAAACCATTCTGAACATAGAAATATCTTATGCGAAGAAACATAGTAATCTGTAAATGCTATATGATTTCAATATTAACATAAATTACTTTATGTGTATTAATTTAACAATACCCTAACTCTTAAAGTTATCTAAACCGAACTCTGATACCAACTATAAGGACCCAGCCACAAACATTACAAAATATTGAATTAAGTTAATAATTCAGATTGAGGATCTTTTATGTTTTAGAGTTTTAGAGAATTAGGACATAACTATTACATCTCAAAAGATTAAAAAGTAGAAACTTCTACACAGTTTCGATTTTTTTCATAAAATAAAAACTCTTGAAAAAAATATTCATGTCTAGTTCTAGGTTTTAGATAGAATGACTTTTCCTTGATCCCATCCTTGACCCTATTCATCTTTAAGTCCTGTAAAAACATTTCAAAACATGGGATGTGCATAAAATTCTCATTAGGGTTATAAAGAAATGAAAGAAAACATTTGTTCATAAATACATAAAAACATGGACTCTTTTACTTACCTCATGAAAAAATAAGATTTTATGAATATCACATAAAAATAATAAATTATAAAGGTAACTTGTGGAATCCATAACACACTTACATTATAGTTATCAGAGGTCCATATGGATTTAATTTGGAATACCCATCATAGTATATTCCTTAAATATATTAGGAGAAATATTCACATTTACGTCCATCACGTTACCCAATGCATTGGAGAGCTATCTCGGGCTCACCCACCCTAGGTTTATCATGAAACCACCCGTATTCGTAAATAATGCCTAAGGAACACAACATGATTATAACACATAACATAAGCATAAAGTAAATATAACATTTACACATTGAAAAAAATTTAAAATTTCAATATATTAACGTATCAAAACCATTTTCAATACCAGAAATAAAAAAAATAGTATATGGTATTTATTTTCCTTTGAAAAACACTATGGATTATTATATAAGCCAAAGATAAAATAATACTCGCAGTGGCGGAAAGGTCTTTGTCACTAATTATGTTAAAAAAACATTCCTTTTTTTCATTTAGGAAAAACTCTTTGAAAAAAAAGATTCCCTTTAAATGAAATGAAAAGTCAAAGGGGTTTATACACTGTATAAAATAAATTTGCGTATAAAACTAAATATACCTCAATAAATGGAGATTGAGAGGAACTCCCGTACCTCGTGTCCGACTTGACTCGATCATTCTTTAAACTCTTAAATAATAATATAAAGATAATTTATACTATCTTAAAAACATTTTGAAATTTATTATTCCTTTTATATCACTTATTATCATGCTTCTTTTATATTTTTTAAAGTCTTTTAAAAGAATTTTTTTTAAATGTTCTGAAGATTTTTGTATATGACTTCAAGGAAACAATTTTCCAAAAAAACTTAATTTATTAATTATAAATATTTTTTGTTTTTTATAAGAAAATTAATTTCACATCAGTTTATTTATTTAAGATCCTCTTTCCAATAATAATGTGTATTTATTTCAAGAAATATTTTTAAAAGATATTTCAAGTTTATTTTCCATTTAAGATGACATATGTTGTTGTTACACATTTTTTTATAGTATATAATATAAAGGTTTTATTCATATTCTTTCTTTGAATGAATTATTCTTAATTTCATGGTCTTTATAAAACCCATTTTTCATTAACATGTTATATGTTTACGAAATTTGTTTCTCATTTATGGGGTATATGTTTATGGAGATTGTTTCTGTTTCGTGGGATGTATGTCTACGAAACACACATATTTTCGTTGGTTATGATATGATAAAATGATTATGAAACCTATCTCTTTCACATAGGTTGTTATAATATTACATAATTATAATACCAAATTAATTTCATGGGTTATGATATGATGGTTTATGATTTTGTGGTACATGTATGCATAATTTAATTAATTGATGTGTGGGAATATATATCCCTCCTATCCATTGGGTAAATATTTATATCTCATGATATATATATATATATATTTGGATTGAAATCATTTCAGTATTTAAGGGATGGAATGAGGAGTTGAATCTGTTTAGTAATATGGGGCTAGAGTAAGGAGTGAACACAGTTTAGTAATAAAAGGATGGAACAGAGTGTGAAAAAACTTTAGTAAAGGACTTTGTTCACTATTATTTTTTTAGCAGTGATGCCTTGACCATATTGGGAATAAGTATATATTCTTATGTTACTTCCAAAATTTCATATTTTATTCATATGTTATTCTATAATGGATTAGGTTCGTTATTTCCATATTATTAATGTCTTATAAACTACCAAGATTTATTCGAGGACCCATTTTTATAATCTCTAATTTTCATAACATGATCATATATTTTCTTGATCATGTTATCATACTCCTATTCTAAGGATTATAATTACATGACCCTCTATTTATCAATACTGAGCATCTAATATTATCACCTTTTGTGTTTCCATTCTTGGATTTGAATATATTTATAATGTTTGATGTTTCTATAAAGGGTTCTAGTCAAGAACAACCTTGTGGGAGATAATGTATCTCATTTATGTACCTGTGTTTATATTTACATGTTTCCAAAAGAACTAGGTTGATATGGTTTATGGGAACCAGTTTGTATAATTTTTTATGTGTTTCAAAAATGTTATGTAGTTTATATGTATGTCAATACTAGGTCACTATAGTTAGTATGAGATGAAAGTTTTAGTTATCCTTCAGATGATAGGATGAAAAAACAGGTGAGAACCCTAAGGACATGTCTAACAATAAGTTTAAGATTAAAGAAGGGTATAAGAAAATGTCCTGGATTTTTGGTAAATGGTATAGTGAGTGGTGTCATAGTAATACGTCCCTTTTGGGATTCTAAAATTGGATATGTCTCAAGAAAAATTGTTCATATGGGTAAAAAATACAACAAGAAGTCTTGTGCCTGACTCAGGGTAATCTGATATAGAACAATTGGTCTTGTTATAAAAAAGTTTCGACCCACCCATAAGATATATTTTGGGAACTCCCAAATCACATCATGAACCATCACGAATGATTTAAATATAACAAGGATATGAATAACATTGGATAAACCTAGGTTGTCATAGATTAAATAATGGGTCATGATTTATACATCCTGCAAGTAATTCATTTCATGACTATATTGTTGTGTACTTTGATAATTATGGATCACACAATAATTCTGGTTTTATCCAATGGTGAGAGATAGATTAATATTGAATGTGATGGATTATTTTATGTTCAGATGTAAATTGGGGTGATTAGTGGAGTGAAAGATGTTGTGATCATGACAAATCTATTTTCACCAAACTAGATTAAAAATGTGTACCTTAACCAACTCTCAAACACCCCAAGGAAGAGAATTAAGGAGTTCGTTGAGAGTTCGAGTAATGGATACCAAAATGGAAAAAAGATTTAGTTTCCTTTGTTTCAACAATGTAGAAATAATCACATATTTGAATGTCTTAGAGGAACAAGAATATGATTTCACTATGGAAATGAAGGGCACAAATAAAGTGACTACAAGGAAAAAAGGAAGTGTTTGGTTAATGAAATAGATGATAATAGTGTCCTAACCATGTCTTCATAAAAGTTTAATGGTTTTATTTGTGTAATAACTAGTCATTGTATATCTAAATGTCACAAGAGGAATGTTCTTGAAGATAATTAACAAGGTGGTATGTGTAATGGTTACATGGTTGACAATGAAGAGACTACAAATGAAATCTGAAAGGAAAGGTGTATTGTGTAATAGTATGAGGTATCCCAGTTTATGGACTGAAGATGAAGTGTAATAATAATGGTTTTTATGAATTTGGATTCAATAATTTTGTTATATGAATGGTGACATATATAAGGATAGTTTAGTTTATGATCGTCACTATAGATTTACAAGAACACGTTGAATGGTTCTGATGGAATAGAAAAGTGATATAATTTAAAGGATATGTCCATGTAAAAAAACATGATTAAGAGAAAGATAACCCTTAAAATGTTCCTTATGATATGGTAATTTTGGTTGGATAATAATATGTGGGGTATGAATAATTAAATTTGAAAATACATATTGCCATAAAACTAGTTAAGGGCTAATTGACTAGTGGTTTATGATATCATTAACTATGTTTATACCATTTTTCTACTTATGTAAGCATTCATGTTTTAAAAATGTATTTTTGTTAATTTATATTATTATCATGTTCCAAGGGAGTATAATATTATGTTATTTACATGTTTCGAATGTGAAAACCATGTGATAATTTCAATTATATGTGGGATTAATGTTAATCTGATTTTATTACTTTCTTTCTAATGTTTTTTATTTTCATTTTTTAAAAGGGATATAATGTTAACCATTTTTGGTGATATTATAATAAAATTCAAGTGAATTTTGTTATATTAAAGCATTATCTGACCACTTGAGGATTTATGAATATTGGGTTGTCTGTTCAAATTAATTTGTGTTGATGATAATTGATGGAAAATGGGATGAAATATATGGGATCTTGTGATTGTTTATACTGTAGGGACGAAAAGGTCACCTTCCTTTTCAGAGAAAGAGGTAATGTTGATCCAAAAAAAACAAATGGTGATGTTTTCCTGAAATCCTGAAAGTATATTTTTTATCTAAAATTAATCAACATTAGGATAAATCATATTGAATCCCAAAATATTATCATAGTATCATTGTTTCCCATGAATAAGAAGGTCCCTTAGGTCTTCGTAGATTTATGGCTGGTGATCGTAAACATTCTATTGATATTGGTCTATATAACTCTTCATTATAACTTTATGGTAATATTTTCCTTCTATACATATGTTCTCCTATGTTGAAACATATTTATATGTCACTTTGGGTAACCATAATGGTTCCATATTTCAATTTTAAAGGGAAGTTTTAGTATTATTTTTTTACGATTTGGGTTTCTGTGAATAAACAATTCAAGTCTTAATCATTTGATAAATCAGATAAAATTTGAGGGAAAATTTCATTTTATGGTGGGTAGAATTTAACACCATAATAATTTGTCAATTATTATTATTTTATTAATTTAAACTTTTAGGTATTTTTCATTTCAAGCAACACTACAATAGTTTATTTTATCTTAAAAAAACTATGTTTAGCTTGCGTTAGACACAAAAAAAGTTAATTGTGAACTATATTCACCATGAATATTATCATTCTATATTGGGAATTGTAGGGTAATCTTACTTATACCCAACAATGACATTCCTTGATGGCTTGTATAACATACACGTCCGAGTTTTACCGAATAATAGTATATCATTAAAATGTTTTTATTTAATATAATAAGATATAACCTAGATGTTCAATTAGATGTTAGGAATAGTATTATCTAATTTATGAAAATATATATTTTAAACAATAATAAGATGAATTCAAATGTAACCAATTAATTATAAATGAATATGAAAACTGGTTGAATATAAAGGGAAATATTATTATTTTTATGGTTACAAAGTTGTTTTACCCAGTTAAATTATATTAATTATAATTCATGGGTCAGATAAATGAATTATATATTTACATATTTAATAAAATATTTTTTACATTCATCCAATATATTTGTTAGATATAAGATAAGATCAAACCAAATTTTATGATTAAAAGTATATTTAAATAATGACACTTTTACCAATTTTAAGTGGAAAACCCATTTTAAATCCAAATTTCAGAAAATTTATAGATTTAATATGTCAAAAAAAATGTCATAATTAAAATAGAATCATTAAAATTATGTTATGATAAATATTTGATATTTTTCTATTAGGTTTCATTTTTTAAGGAATAGTTAAAAATTCTGAATTTTATTTCAAAACTATTTTTTAATCAAAATTATTTATAAGGTAAAATAATTTTCCGAATTGGCTTAAAAGTTTAATTAGATAAAATATTATCAATTAATAAAATGTAGGTCAGTGTAAATATGTTCACATTGAAATTTGATATAAAAACATAGTATAATGTTTATCATTTTTTACTTTACAAACCCGAAGTGTTATCCTATCATGGGGATTAAATTTAAATTATTTCATGAGACTTTTGTGATTGTAATTTTGAACAAATAATGAAATATATTGTTTCAAAATAATTTAAAATATAAAATATGATCAAATTGTTTTTTTCCAAAAAAAAATTATTGAGTATAAATAAAATTAATTACATCGATTAAAGTCAAATTAAATGTAACTATGGAATAAAACTTAAATTTAAGAGCCTAAATGATCTAAACACTTGTCCAAAAGCCTTTTTATGGCCATATTTCAACACTAACCTACCTAGCATAATATTGTTCCCATTATTGTATCCACAAGACATGTGAAAAACATGTATGGAATTCTTTTGTCAAAATATTACATGAGTTCCGCTCCACCACCACTATAAAAGGCCTCTCCTCATACACTTCTTTACACCTCTAAAAACACTTAGGATAATCCAATATCTACTAAAATATCCACTCATAAATCCTAGATCCATCCTTGAAGACTCTATTTTGTAATAAAGTCTTCCATGGAATCCCTTTGGTGCAAACCAATTGGATTTACCCAATTAAGAGGTAACACCCTTCCTCAAACTCCATTATTTTATTTTCATTCCCCACTCCCTAATATATTATTATTTCATTATTATATAAAATCCAAATAATCATAAATATAATAGTATATTATTTTCTAAGGGTTCTACCTACACATACATACACATTAATCTACTGGGTAACGAATCTAATGTTTATGTGTTCAGCAAACTGCCACCTCACTAAACGATGATTTTAAATTCATTAATTACTGAATATCATGATAAAAATTATGATGGAATATATATTTATATATTTATTTAAAATATTGTAATCCTTTTTCAAAAAATATCTTTACAGTTTCCATTTGATTTAAATATGATAATTTTATTTGAGGAAATGTGGACTACTGCCCCTCAAAGTGATAGGACTATCTCACCCAATACAAGAAATGTATTAAGGATGGGTTTTGTGAAATAATATGATATATATGACATATTAATGATAATGTAATAATTAAATATACACATATATTTAATTTACATTATTTCATTACATATGAATATTAAATGGAAACAATGTCCATGTGTATGTGCGACATACCGTCCTTATGAACAGTGTATTCCTTTTCATAAATACTATTTATATTGATTATTACAACACAAATATAAGAAATTTAATTGATATTTATATCATGTTTTACATTCTAGAAGTCATTATATTTGTATAATTACCATTTAGATATTATAAATTAAGTCACATGCGAAGAACAATGTAGATATTATCCAAAGTGAAACCTTAATGAAAAATTGATTACAAGTAGGTACTATAAAGTCACAATAAAACTATATATGACAATAGATATAAAAATATGGTTCTATAAAAGTTGTTTAATTATCTAACATTTATTATACAGGAGGATTTAATTAGTATTATGAGAGTAAATACACAATGCATTATAATATCTTTTAACTTTTTTGGTCCATGAGATACATGCTTTATTCACAACCCATTACATTTGTGTGGTGTTTATACATCACATGGATGTATTTTTTAATTATAATACATAAAATTATGGGTACTTATATATAAATTTTATGATATTTTTTTCATGGTATTTATCTTTCAAAAGATTCCAAACGTGTAAAGTAATTGTTCTCAATTTTCTTTCTTTTATCGATATTCCATGATAGGCACCAAATATTTTCCCATGAGGACTATATAAATACTTTTAAAAGTTATATAATGAATCTACATATTTTAATGATATTTTAATTTAAATTTAAATTCAATTTCATACAAATTAATTATGTTTTAATGTATCTAAGTGGTAAGATTTTATTGAAACAATCCCATCGTTTTTTGAGACATTTTATGTTTATGAGTACATTGATGAAGTCATATGATCCATATCTCAATAACACTCATGAAATTAATTATAGTATAGTTTTTATGATACATTCATGTATTGGTACGAGTTTTCTACTCTATGGTACATATGATTCTTTAGAATGTGTTTTAATGAAATCTTAACATTACCCTCTCTTCATTTGTAAATCTATTTTCCATCAAAAACATTTTTTCGAGAAAGTGTTTCCTCGAATATTATACCGTTATTATATAACATTAAAATTATAATTTTACCCATTTTATTTTATCAATGTCTTTAAATATGTTCTTTTTTTTTGAATATTTATAATTTCTATTATTTTACCATGCAAAAGGAATGCTCTTTTTATCTCGTACGATATAGAAAAATTTACCTACATCCATTTCTGTGATGATTCATTTACATGTTTTAAAGGATTATTTTTATGAAAATGTTTTTAAAATTAGTTTTCATAAAAAACATTTGAAAAATTTTCAATCTTATTTCAATATATTTCAAGTAAAATGGTTTTGAAAACATTTTCAGGCTTTCTTTATAGCGTTTAAAAGTTTTTTTCAAAGAAATGGTTCCCAATTTTTTCATGATTACCTAAAATTTTTTCCACATAACTTCAATGAAATTGTTTTAAAAAAATTTCAAGCTATCTTTTATTGTTTTAAAATTGTTTTCAAGGAAAATGTTTTTAAATTGTTTTTAGGATTACTCGGTAATTTTTCCAGGAAAATGGATTCCAAAATGATTTAAAGTCTTGTTTATAAACTTTTAGAGGTTTTTTCTAGTATGGTTTTATGAATTAGAAATCCCTTTTAAAATAATAAATTATATTTTTATAAATAAATGTTTTTGAAATATATTTCAAAATTATTTTCAACTTATGTTGACATCCGTTGATGTTACTCATTAATTTATAGGAAATGGTCTTAATGTTCTATTAATATTCTTTCTCTGAATGGGTTATTATTAAGGTAATAGTATTTATGAACCCCATTTCTCTTTCACGAGTTATATGTTTATGAAATATGTTTCTTATTCATGGGGTATATGTTTTTAAAATCTATTTTTATTTAATGGGATGTATGTATAAGAAAAAGTATTCTTTCCATGGGTAATTATTTGATGAAATGATTATGAAACATGCCTCTTTCCAATAGGTGATGATAAGATTAAATGTTTATTATACCCATTTATCTTAATGTGGTATGATATGACTTTTTATGAATTTTTTGGCACATGTATGTATGATTTATTAATGAGATTGGAGGGACGTATTTCTACCTCCAATACATTAGGTTAAGATTTATATATCATGAGATATACATGACTGGAATGAGGAGTGAACATAGTTTAGTATTACAGGGCTAGAATGAGGAGTTAAATTGGTTCCATAATATAGGGTTGGAATTAGTGGTGAACTCAGTTCAGTATTATATGGACTGGAATACAGGGTGAGCATTGTTTATTATTTTTCTTTGTCCACTAATATGGCCTTAGAAGTGATTCCTTGACCATTATGGTAATTAATATATGTACATATGTATTTACTAAAATTCAATGTTTTATTCCTATTTTATGCTTTCATGGATTATGTTTGTAGTTTCCTTATGATTCATTTCTTATGAACTACCATTATTTATGCCCAGATGCATGTTTATGATCTTCGATATGCATGGTATTATCTTCTATTTCCTTTATCATGTACTCATAGCATAATTCTCATGATTATTCATACATCTCTCACTTTTTACACTTACATATAATCTAATCATACTACTTTTATGTTTCATTCCAAGGTTATGATGATATTTATTATGTTTATTGTGTCTTAGAAGTGTTCTAGTCAATATAAACGTACTATGAGATAATGTAGATCATATATCTACCAGTTTTTATGTTTCCATGATTCCAAATACACTATTCTAATATTTTCATTGGGTGTCGATTTATATAATGTTTTTAGTATTCCATAGATGTTGTGTAATGTCTATGTATGTTACGACTGGGTTTCTATAGATGGTCTCAACGAACATGTTTAGTTTACCCTTAGAAACTAGGATAAGAAAACCATTGTGATAACCCAAAGGAATTTTCTCAGGATAAATATATGGATAAGCAATTGTATAAGAGAATTTAATAGAATTTTGGTATAGGGTATATTGAGTGTAATCCTAGAAATACATACCTACCCTAATACTATAGGTAGATTTGTTTTTAGAATAGACATACCTAGGGGTAACAACACCGACATGTTGTCACATGCCTAACATTGTGTGTTTTGAGACATGAAAATGGGTCTTACTACACACATGGTTTGACACTCCTAGGGGGTATACATTGGGAACTCAAAAAACATTTCCCAAACCATCCTACTATATTCAAATATATGTTGGGTACGAATAATATAGGCTGAACCTAGGGTGTCATTGATTAAGGGAGGTTTCATGATTTAGACATCGTATAAGTAATTATTTGCATAACAATATGGTTTTACTCTAGGATAAGTAATGATCACACTGTGATTATGGTTTTATTCAATGGAAGGAACAAGAAGGAACTAGATTTTCATTGAATATGATGGAAAAGTTTTTGATCATAAGTTGTGTGGGATGATTATTACAGTAAATGATGTTGTTATCATTCCTAATCAGTTTTAATTGAACATGATTACCAATGTGTACCATAAACCACTTTGACACTCCCCAAGGATGATATTTAATGATTTCATTGAGAGTTTGGGTAATGGATACCCTGGTGGAAAGAATATTCTATTTCCTTTGTGTCACAAAAGTGGAAATACTCACTTATGTTAATGTCTTATAGGAATAATAAAATGTTCTGATAGTTGAAAAGGACACCCAGAAAGTGACTAAAAGAAATAAATGAACAATTTTATTAATGAAATGGATGATAATACTACCTTCCATTATCATCATCAAAAGTAATGTACTTTATGAGTGGATGAATTTTTCATTATGCAGCTCAATGTCCCAAGAGGAAATCTACTAAAGGGAATCAGCATGGTAGTGTGAGTAATGGTTACATATCATATGTTTGAGAGAAAACATATGAAAAGTGAAAGGAAAGATGTGTTGAAAAATTGGATTAGATAGCCTTGTTAATTAAATATGGATAAAGTGTAATAATAAATGTTTTTATGTATTTTCATTCAAGAATTATGTTATATTAATTTTGAAATTTATAAGGATTATTCAATTTATTTTTTTCTATGGATTTACAAGAACATGTTGAATGGTTCAAATGGAATAGAAAAGTGATATACTGGAAATTTTATGTCCTTGGAAAACACATGGTTATGGGAAATATAACACTTAATATGATCCTTATGTTATAGTATTAATTTTTAAAAAAATATATGTGGGGTATGAATAAGTAAATTCGAAAGGACAGATTACCATGGAATATATTAAGGACTTGTTGACCGATGGTTCATGATATCATTGACAACTTTTACAAAACATTTTGATTTATAAGAGAATTAATGTTGTAAATAAGTATTTATGGTAATTCTGTTTATTAATTTGTTCCAATAGAAAATGAAATGAGTGTATCCACATGTTTATAATGTGAAAACCAACTAATAATTTGTGTTATATGGGGGATAATTGTTAATCTAATTTCATGACTTTATTTCTATGGGGCATTAATTTTCTTTTTAGGAATGGTTATATGTTTAACCATTTATTGTGAGATTATGTTAAAATTAGAGTTAATTTTGTGAGTTTATTGAATTATATCAGCACATGAGGATTTATTCATATTCGATAGCCAATTAAAACCACTTAGTGATGATTATAAATGATGATAAATGGGATAGAATATCATCGATCACATGATCTATTAGTACTATATGAATGAAATAGTAACCATCTTTTTTAGAGAAAGAGGTGAAGTGGATCAATTAATAACCAATCAGTGATGTTTTCATGAAATCAATCAAGAATATTTTTTTTGTGAAAATTCATCATCAATTGACATGAGGATATTGAATCCAAAGATTTTTTCTTAGTACCATTGTTTTTTATAAATCATAAGGTCCCTTAGATCATTGTAGATTTATGGCTGTATGTTTGTTAACATTATCTTGATCTTGTTCTATATCACTCCCCATCATAGATTTAGGGTAATATTTCCCTTGAATAAATATTTTCTCCTATGTGGAAACCTATTTATATGTTACCTTGGGTAACTATAGTGTTTCCCACTTTCCCTCTTTAAGGGATGTTTTATTACCCATTTTTACGATGTTGGTTTCTAGGAATGAATCATTCAAATGTTAACCCTATAATTACATAGATGAATTTCATGGGTGAAATTTATTTTTAGAGGTTTATAAATTCACATATTAAGGTATTGTGATTTTTTTGAATTAATATATCCTTTTTGGTATTTTTTATTTCAAGAAACATTGAAAATTGTTTTTTATATTAAATCAATATATTTGACAAGTATTATTCAAAAAACCATATTAATTATTCACTAGACACAAAAAATATTTTATCTTTACCTACATAGAACACCAAGGTTTCCCTTCATTACATGAATGAATGACTTCCCTCAATAGCTTGTGTAACACAAAAGACATAGTTTTACCAAATAATAGTATGTCATTAAAATGTTACAAATTAGTATAATAAGATATAATTTAGCCATTGAGTTAGAGTTTAAAAATTATTTTGACTACTTTATGAAAATATATGGGTTACAAAAATATAATATGAATTCATATGTTACCAACTAATTATAAATGGATATGAAAAATGACGGAATATAAATGGAAATATTATTTTTATTATGGACACAAAGATGTTTTACCCTAAAAAACTAAATTAATTATTATTCTTGACTGATATTAATGTAATATAAATTTTATATATTCAACAAAAAAATTATTTTCATCAAATATATTTGATAGACAAAAGATAATATCAAACCAAATTTTCTGACTAAAAAATATATTCTTATAAAGGTTGTTTTAACTCTTTTTAAGGATGAAACAATTTTAAATCAACATTTTGGGAAATTTATATATGAAATATGTCCAAATAAACATAATCATTGAATGAGAGACATAATAATCAGATTAGGATAAATTTTTTCTATTTTTCTACGAGTTTTCAATTTTTAGTGAATAGTTAAAAATTGTACATTTTATTTCAAAACTACTATTTCCCATAATTTATTTATAATATAGAACTATATTTTAAATTGGTTTTAAAGTTTAATTGGATAATATTTTTATCAATTAATCAAATTTATATCATTATATACAATTTCACATTGATATTAGAAATAAAAACATATCATAATTTTGATCATTTTCACGTTAACACCCTTTAGCATCACCCTATTAGTGGGATTATATTTAAAATATTTTTTTTTTCACTTATATGATTGGAATTGGATAAAATGTATTTTATATTTAGAATAAATATAATTGATAATATATCATATGGTCAACTTAGTTTTATTAAAAAATATTCTTGAATGTGATTGAAATTAATTACACAGATTAAGGTAAAATTAAGCTTAATTGTGGACTAAACTTTATATTTAAGACCCAAAATGATCAAGAAACTTTTCCAAAATTCATTGGATGTACGTATTTCCACATTATATTCCATTCTATTTAATTATGTAAATTTTTTCATCAAAATTACTTGTGAAAAATGTGTATGGAATTCTTTTATCAAAATATTATAAGAGTGGCACTCCTCCTCCCCTATAAAATTCCTCCTCTCCACTACTTATGCAAACCTCTCTGACCACATAGGTTCAAGAAATATATTAAAAAAGGTCCATCATAAAACCATTCCATCCCCATTGAATTCCCCCTCTGGAAAAAAATTCATGTAAGGAATCCCTTTGGAGAAAACCAAAAGAATTAACCCGATTAATAGGTAACACCCTCCCTCAAACTACTATCTTTTATTTTCATTCTCCACCCCCTCATCTATTATTATTACATGATTGTATAGAAATACTATAATACTGAATTTATTGGTTTGTTTTTATTCTAATGGTTCTACATACACTAACACACACATTCATCTAATGAGTAACGAATATACTGTTTATGTGTATGGTGAACTACCACCTCAATAAATAATGATTTTTAATTTTTCATTTACCACCTATGATAGTGTAAATTTTGATTTAAAATATATTTATATAAATATATATATATATATATTTATTTAATCATTTTTTACACCATATCTTTATAATTTTAATTTTGTGTAAATAAAATAATTTCATTTGAGGAGGTGTGGTCTACCGCCCCCTTAATGCGATATGACTCGTTCATACACTACATGAAATTTATTAAGGATGAGTTTAGATCACTCATATAAAATTTATGATATAATCATGATACTGGTGTAATTATATATATATTCATATATAATTTAAAATATTTATTTCAGTGCGACAATTAAACGGAAACAACGTCCATGAGTACGTACGACTGACCGTCTCTACGAATGTTGTCTTCCATTTTATAATTATATATTGAATAGATAATTATAACAAAAATATAATTAATATGAACGAAATTTATTTCATTTTTTACAATCTGTAAATCATAATATATGTATAATTACAAAATATTTAACAAATTAAGACACATGCAAAAAACAAAGAAGATATTACCCAATGTGTAACCTTAACATAGAATTGTTAAAAATTGGGTAATATAACTTCATAATAAATCTATATATGAAAATAGATATAATAATATTGTTCTATAAAATATTTCTAACTAACATAAATTTATTATATAATATCTTTTAATGATTACGATGAGACTTGAGACCCAAGGTAAGGGAATTTCATCTCACTTTTTATTTTCATGAGATACCTGATTTATTCACCAAAAATTGCATTTTGTAGTGTATATAATGACCAAGGATTTATTATATGATTCTAATAATTAAATTTTTGGTATTTAATTATCCATTTTAGTATCATTATTTAATATTAATTGTGTTTCAAAATTTACCCAATCGGTAAGGTAAATTTGTATCAATTTTCATTATTTAAGACACATGCCATGTTATAAACCTATATATTTTCCATGATTTGTATATAAAAATATTTAGATATTATATCATGAATATCATTATTTTCATGATATATTAGGCTTGATGAAATTTCATTTTCTTACATAGGGAGTATGGCTCAAAGTTACCATGTGGAAAGAGTTTATTGGAACAATCTCATTACTTTTTGAGATTTTTTAGGTTTATGCTTCATATGATAAAGTATTATGATCCATATCTTAGGAAAACTAATGAATTTTAACATCCTCTGGTTATTCATGATATATTCATGTACAAGTATCATTTTTATACTCTATAGTATATAAGATAATTAATAAATTCATTTTAATAAAACCCGACTTTACCTCATATAAAAAGTACCTAATTACCCTCCATTATTTCTGCGAAGCATGCATCACATGTTTAGAAGGTTAATTTTTATGAATTTTTTTAAAATTTAGTTTCTAAAAAAATCCAAATGTTTTCAATATTATTTCAAAATTTTTCAAGAAAAAAGAATTTTGAAATATTTTCAAGAATTCAGTAAATATTTTAAAAGTTATTTTCAAAGAAACATTTTTCAAAATCATTTCATGATTTCCAAAAATGTTTTCAGATTATTTTTAATGAAATGGGTTGTGAAACATTATTAATCATTATTTTAATGTTTTCAACGATTAAGGTTGTAAACACGTTTTGAATATTATACAGTAATTAATCAAGGAAAAAGTTTTCCCAAGTTATTTATAGTTGTATTTATAAATTTTCATTGTGTTTTCAATGAAAATGATTTTCGAATGCTTTTATTCATCGAAAATAAATTTTCAAATAATTATATATATATTCATAAAGAAATGTTCTTGAATGATTTTTGATAATTATATTCCATCAACGCTGACATCCCTTGATGCCAATCATTCCTTTATAGGAAATTATCTAAATGTTCCACTAATATAATTTATCGTAATATATTATTCTTATTTCCATGGTCTTTATAAATCTGTTTCTAGTTCATGATTTATACGTTTATAAATCCCTTTCTCCTTCATGGGGTATCTGTCTATGATATCTATTTATCTTTAAATGGATTTATGTCAATGATACATTCTTCTTTTCCTGGGTTATGATTTGATGAAATGATTATCAAACATATCTCCTTCCCACATTTTATGATAATTTTACATAATTATGATACGCATTTCATTTCATGGTTTATGATTTGATTATTTATGATTTTTTGTCACATGTTTGTGTGATTTAATTAATAGATGGGTGGTAACTATATATCCTTCGAAATAATTTTTTAATGATTTATATCTCATGAGATAGACATGGATGGACTGGGGAGTGAACATGGTTCAATATTATAGGGTTGGAATGAGGATTCAACTCAGTTCATTATTAGAGAGATGGAATGTGGAGTGAACTTAGAATAGTAATATAGGGATCAAATAGGGAGTGAACCATGTTTACTAATGTAATTTTTCCACTAATATGGCCTTGGAATCGATTCCCTTACCACTATATAAATAAAAATATATGATTACGTGTCTTCCAGAATTCCATGTTATATTCCTATGCCATGCTTTTATAACTTATGTTATTTATTTCCTCATGATTCGTGCTTAATGAACAACCACAATTTATGAACTAATTCATGTTTATGATTTTCTATAAATGGGGCATGATCTTCTATTTTATTGATCATGTTCGCATACCCATATGTTCTTGATTATGCATATATGCCTCCCTCATTTACCCTTACTGAGCATCTGAGCTCACCCCTTTTTATGTTTCCATCCATGGATATGAATATATTTATTATGTTTGATGTGTCTAAGAAGGGTTCTATACAAGAAGAACAATATGGAAGATAATGTAGCTGATTTATTTACGATTTTTTATGATTCTATGTTTCCAAAGGCACTATACTAATACAATATTTAGTAATTTGTTTGTATTATTTTTTATGTATTATGTAAAAGTTAGGTAATGTATATATATTTCAAGAGTGGGTCTCAATATTATATATACATGGGTTATTATATTCCCCTACATGTTTGGTTTTTCATTTCATACATGCTATCAAATAAAATGTAGCTAATTTATATTTTCAGTGCGTCACAAGAAAGGTTATGACTGGGTCAAAATCAAAAGTATAGAGTCGATGCTTAGCAATGTCACGTAGAACCATCTGACTCATGTAGCCCTCTATCAGAGATTTGCCTCTTCATAGAGGGTGAGTAGTTCCCATGAAGGGGCTTCGAAAAGCAGACCCTTATGTGTGATTTGGGGGAATTTTGGCCTTGAATTTTCCCTTGAACTGTCATGGTCTCTATCACAAACCGAATCTGGTCACCACCAATACCGGCACCATACCTAGCCTGTGACAAGGCTCGAAGGCCTTTCCTTATCCCCACGGTCTGGAACAAGTTCCATGGTATCATATATCATGGTTTGGAAATGAATTACCTGAATTTGTATACATAAAACAAAAAAAATACTTGATAAAATGAATATGAAAAATTCATACCAACAAGATTTACACAAAAATACAAAACTAAATAAATAAGTTATAATGCAATAAAAAAGTTCCAAAGACACAATTAAATAGAATCAAAATAGCCCCATGGACTCCACATGACAAGGGGTCATCAACCCCAAGCCATCTCCATAACTCTGCCCCAAGGCTGGGGACTAACACCATGAACTACCAACACCATTAACCTTTCCTTTACCTGAGTCAAACATAACCAAATCTACATAAAACCACGGGGTGTATGTAGGGTGGGATCCTAAACCCAATATTAGACCACCCAATGATTCTAAATAGCATGCAATACAATGTGATAAAGCAAGCAGTTTTAATACGCAATGAAAATCAATGACAAAATCCAACAAATGCAACATTCAATTGAAAACATTTTTCAAGATAAAGTTTTTAAAATGGTCAAAAATTTAAATATACATGTTATCTACTTTAAATTACTACTAAAGTCACCCCAATATATGGTAAAATACAAAAAAAACAATGAGAAAAAAAATCGGGAACACCCCTAGGGATTAGATAGTGTCAGGCCCCATGCACCTCATACCTCGGTGTAAAGTAACCATAGTAAAATCTGTTCTCGTGCTTGAGCCACTAGAAGGGAACATACCCATAACCTAGTGGTCCCCAATAATCATCCACATTTTTTATTTAGAGTTTTATTTATCCAAATTCTAGGTGAAACAGGGAGAAAACCCATCCGGTCCACTAGTCATACAAGTACACATCTTCCCCACCTAGGTACCTGGGCTACCCACATTGTGATCAAACAATTCAAGAATGATACATATATCCATTTTCTTAAAAAACACCTCTAATTGTCACATATAATCAGTACAGTAGATAAACACATTTTATACCATTTCAAAAACACAACAAAACACTTTGAGTTTCAATAAAACAACTTCTCCAAATCATTATTTTTTTTCTCTCAAAACTCTTTGAAACCCCTACTTGAACACCATATTCATACTCATATTTATCAAAATATAATCCAACACACCAAAAAAATTTATTTAAACTCATTACATGATTTATAAAATATTCCCAATAAGCATTTCATAGAATACCTATGTAAAACACCCAATTCAACACCAAATTGGTACTCAAAAACAATTTTCTTATCAAACATCACACAAAACCAATTTTTCATCAACAACCAAATAATAATAACATTTAAAAAATTATTTACATACCTAATACAGTTCAATAAGTTCATCTAAATAATTAAAAGGAATCCCTTAAACAATCAATAAAAGATTTATATAAAAAAGCACAAATTTGACATGAAATTGGACCTTAAAATTCACGTGCATTACAAACACCAATAAAACCAATTTTTGCTGCACAAAATCAATGGGTAAAACATGAAAATATAATAAACACATTATCTATGTCAAAATAATTTCATACAAAGTGGAATCACCTAACAAAGTAATGAAAACCCTTGAATCAATGTGTGAAAATCAAGTCGCACCACCACCGCACAAAGAGGAACTTAGAAAAAACTTAAAACCAAAACATTATACCAAGAAAATTAAAGGTTATACCCTAGTTTCGAAACCCTATCTCATGGTCATTTGGTAGTTCATGGAAAAGGGAAGAAACCCCAAGAAAATAGAATGAAACCCTAAGCAATTTGAAAGAGGAATGGAAGAGACTCACTTAATTGAGGGATCTTGAAGAATCACCCCTAATACACTGGTAGCTGAAATATAAAACAGTAAAAACATCATGGGAGGTTTGAAGTAGGATAAATAGGACATTTTGGAACTGTAATGGAGGAAAAAGAGTAATAATTGAGAGAGTTATGATGGAAATAACTTACCTCCTCTAATATGCCCAATTTTAGAAACCCTAATACGTTCAGCACTCAATACAAATGAAGAAAATCTCCAAAGAGGGGTGAGAGTGGTTGGGAGCGGGTCTGGATTCAATGGGCTCCTGTGAGACTTAGAATAACCGAAAAATATTTAATATTGAATATTTTATTAAATAAATTAAATTCATTTTTAAAACAGGATATGAGATTCCAGGCAGGCCCAATCCCTTAATTAAAAACCACTTTACACCAGTTTTATGGATTTCTAAAGGCTCCAAATTAAACTAGTACTGTTAACATGTCATGGGAGGACATTTAGGAATTGGAATGGATGAAAAATGTTGAGAAATGAAAAAGTTATAAAAAAATCAAAATTTATTTTTAAATTTGGAATTGGGCTCATGGTTTGGCCCAATTCATGAAAACTCGTCGATTCCTCCATAAAACCTTGTGAAACCCCCAAAACAAAGCATTAATGGAAAATAAATGAAAAATTCCTTTAAAATATTTTATGTATGTGACAATTATCCCCACCATCAAAACATTCCATCTCAGAAAGTCAACCTGAAGCTTTATCCAAAAACATGAACAAATACTCTTCCTCAACCAATGAATTCTGCTCTCATGTCTCATGTGTATCATTACCATGCTGCCAACGAACCCGGTTAAACGAAATGGACTTCCCTCGAAGAACCTTCTCTTCGGAGTCCACTATTTTCATCGACCACTCAATAACATACATGACAGGCTCTATCTCCATTTCTTCCCAACTCAGCACATGGGATGGATCCGGGTTGTATTTCTTTAACTGTGTGACATAGAAGACATCAAGGATGGATGTCAACTGAGAAGGTAAAGCCAACCAATATTTCACCTTGCTACTATTCTCAGTGATCTCAAAGGGCCCAACATACTATTTCATCAGCTCACCTTGCTTCCCCAATCGACGATGGCCCAGATGAGGGGCCACTTTCAAGAATACCCTATCACCCACAGAAAACTCTAGGCCTCGATGCCTTCGATCAACATATGATTTATGGTGACTCTGAGATGTCAATAATTTCTTCCTGATCAACATTACCTTTATCTGACATCTTTTTCACTAGAATGGGCCCCAACATTGAGGTCTCACCTCCCTCAGTCCAACACAGGGGTGACCGACAAGGGAGACCATAGAGCGCCTCAAAAGGAGCCATTAAAATGGAGGATTGTGAACTGTTATTATAAGAAAACTCAACCAGCCCCAAATGGCTATACCAAGAACCTCCAATGTCCAGGACACATGCATGAATCATATCCTCCAAAATCTGATTCGCTCACTATGTCTGACCATCCGTCTGAGTGTGGTATGTTGTGCTCATCTTAATCTGAGCCCCCAAGTCCTTTATAAGGCCTTCACAAAATAGAGAAGAGAATAGCGGGGTCTCTATCTAAGACCACTGCTGATGGTACACCATGGAGTTTCACCACTTCATGAAGATACAAATGGCCCAACTCATCCACTTTTGTGGTATCTTTTATCAGAATGAAGTGGGCTTATTTGTTCAGAAGATCAATCACCACCAAAATGGAATTCTTATCCCAAGGTGTACGAGGTAAGACAACAATTAAGTCCATGGTGACCTCGTCCCACTTCCATGAAGGAATGGGTAGTGGTTGGAGCAAACGGAAGGGCCTTTGGTGCTCTTCATTCACCTGTTGGCATGTGTAGCATCTCGACACAATGTCCGCTATGTCCCGTCTCCTATCAGGCCACCAAAACTGCCAAAAGACATCATAATACATCTTAGTGGCACCTAGATGGACAACCCACTGAGACTAGTGGCTATCCTGCATCACCACCTTCTTCAGAGATAACGGAACCACTGAACGGACCTTGATGCACAAGATGCCCTCGTGAGACGACGACCAATCAGAGGATGTATCCCCACCATGAAGAAACTACTTTGACCACTGATAAAGCTCATCACTAGGTTGTTCCTACTAAATCAGCTCCAACAGAGATGGTGTCAACTGGACGCTCTCCAAGAATTCCCCTCCACCATGTTCCCTGGTCTCCACATGAATTTGTGAAAAGAGCCCCATCAAATTCCACTCATCACTAAAATTCCTCAAAGCCTGCAATGGAACTCTTCTTCTCAATGCATCAGCCACCACATTACCCTTCTTGGGGTATATACAATCTCAAAGTCGAACCCCTTCATGTACTCGATTTATAGATGCTACCTCAAGTTGAGGTCCTTCTGCGAGAAGATATAGGCTATGCTTTTGTGATCAGAATAGACCAAAAACTTCTCCCCAAAGAGGTAGTGATTACAAGTCTTCAAAGAATGCATCACCTATAAAAACTCCATGTCATGGGTCAAGTAATTCATTTCATTTGGTTAGATTTGGTGAGATCCATACACCACCATGTGATCATTCTGCATAAGTACGCACCCATGACCCATACCTAATGTGTCACAATAGACCACATACCACTTCCTAAACTCATGAAAAATTAGCACGAGGGCGGTATTCAACTGCCACATTAGCTCCTCAAATGATGCAAGAAATTCTAGACCCCATAAAAACTTCACCCTTTTTCGGGTGAGTG
The DNA here is from genome assembly GCA_963277665.1 of Viscum album. Taxonomy (NCBI): domain Eukaryota; kingdom Viridiplantae; phylum Streptophyta; class Magnoliopsida; order Santalales; family Viscaceae; genus Viscum; species Viscum album. The sequence goes on from OY728120.1 coordinate 497,807,750, forward strand.
CAGTGATCTGTGAAGCAAGCCTAGAGAAATCCCAATCGAATCACCTATAATAACCAACCAGTACAAGGAAAATCCTGATCTCAGACACATTCTTCAGCTTCTCCCACGACATAACCAAACTAATCTTCTCAGGGTCCACTGAAACCCGATGCTCAGAGATCAAATTCCCTTGAAATATCAATTCCCTGATCCAAAAAGTTCACTTTGAAAACATTTTATTGAGGAGGTGATCCCGTAATGTACCCAACACGATCCTCAAGTGATGTTTGTGTTCCTTCTCAGATCCAGAGTATACCAGAATGTCATCCACAATCACTACTATGATGGAATCCAGATACTGGTGAAACACCCTGTTCATGAGTTCCATAAAGACCACTGGAGCATTGTCTAATCCAAAGGGCATGACCAAATACTCATAGCGGTCGTACCTACTTTGGAAGGCTATCTTAGGGATGTCTGACTCCTTCACACTAAGCTGGTGGCAACCCGAACACAATTCTATTGTTAAGAACCACTTTGACCCATTAAACTAATTGAAAAAGTCAAATATTCTAGGAAAAGGGCATTTGTTCTTAATTGTTGCGTTATTCATATTCTGGTAGTCAATGCACAACTGGAGGGATCCGTCATCCTTTTTTGTGAACAACACAGGGGGGCCCAAGGAGAGATGCTTGGGTGAATGAAAACTTTTGGATTCTAAGTCGTCTAGATGTATCTTTAATTCCCTCAGATAGCTGGGGCCATGTTATAAGAGGGATGTGATATCTGTTCTGTTCCCAGGGCCAGATCAATCAAAAACACAACATCCCGCTTTTGGGGAAACCCTATGAAATCATCTGGGAACACATCAGTAAACTCATTCACAACATGAGGTACTGCACCTCCAGGGTAAATACAATCATCCTCTAGAATGAGTGATGATAATTAGAAGTTAATAAATCCCAAATCTGGGAGTGGAGGTCCTAAGAGACCTGACCGAGGATCCCATTCTCCCCGAAAAACCTGATGACTCCCATCTAGTGTCATGAAACTCACTCGCCGCCTGTAGAAATCGATATGTTACTGGAAGTGTACTATCCAATCCATCCCAATAATGACATAAAAAGGGTCTATATCTAAGACCACGGGTTCCCACTCCATATTAGCCCCTGACATAGAAAGCGCCCATGACGGGCACTTGAGACCCTACTCCTACTTCATTCCCAGTAGTGTACCAAACTCCATCACGAAAGACATCAACTCAGTTGGAAAATTCACCATGTCCACAAAACGGGCAAAAATAAATGAAACAAAGGCACCTGTATCAAAAAGAGTAGTATCTATAGAAGATACGATCATAACAGTACCTCGAACTGTCGACGATCCCACGTATGATCTTGTCAGTCCCTGATACAATGCATGGATATGTCCAGTATCTACATGAGGATGACCACTAGTCTGTGGTTGTGCCCTGAACTAGATCTACCAAGAAGATGACCCAACCCTACCACCATGTCTTCATAATCGAGATCCCCCAGTCCTCGATGGCTCGGACTATGTTGGCACTCCCCTTAAAGCCGCTGACCCTACCCCACTCGAATGTGGACGTGCCACATTACAGAAACACAGCAAATGCCCCATACCTCCACACATGTGAAAAGGCTTAAGAGGATGTGGAAAAGCAGGTCAGATGTGCCCGGGCTTTCTACACCGACTCAGGTTAGGAATAATAACCCAAATAGTATGGAGTATCTAGATCTACAATGTGTAGGAACAATGCTAGAATTATTCATGTGAAGACAACCTCCACCATTCAATGGGGCTACACACCCATTTGTAGCTCAGTAGTCGATATGTTACATAGAGAAGATATTTCTGACTTTGGTTAGTAATAGAAAGGATAAGGATATCATGGTAGTTTTTCATATATAGAGGGATGAAGATAGATAGTGGTCATTAATTCAAAACACAATTTATGAGGATGAAATAAAAACATGTAAAGGAATTATTTCATGTAAATTTCCTTGTTGTAATATTTCCATCACAAACAAAAAGCTAATAGAGAGAGGTAATTATTTACTCCAAAAAAGTGGATGAAAATATTTCCACATATTAATCAAACATTTAATGGTTAGTAAGGAATTTCACGGACTACATAGTAATCTGAGGAAAATGATTTATCACTTATATGATTATTTAAAAATATTAATTTGAAGGGAACTGTTATCAAAAAATAAATCATTAAACAAATATATAGTATTATATTATGTTAAGGAAAAAATTAATTCTATATGTTTTATGAATTTTATGGATGTAATAGAATAATATGGCGGTGGAATAAATAATGGATAATGGGACTAATTAAAAAAGGAATTTTCCAACATGCGATACTTGTGGAAGGAAACACCCTAGTGCCTTCTGAAAAGGAAAATTATTTTGTAAAAAATGTGGATAAAAATCCCACCAATAACATGATTAAATGGTAAATAAAGAATATAAAAATTCTTAATGCTAAAATTTTTATGATATGGGGAAAAATGAGAATGATTTTTGTAGCGTCATGGAATATTGTTCCAGAAAATGTGAAGGGAACACCACTAAGAATATTTGATCACAAATTCTGTGGATGAAGTTTCTAATGATGTGGTGGTGAGTACCTTAATAATCTCATCAAATATAGATAACTATTTCCTAATTCTAGTTCAAGGAATTACCTTATATCATCCAATTTTTCATTAAATTTTATATATTTCTAATTCACCATAATAATATATTTTTCAATAATTTCTCTTAATAGAAATTTTTTTCACCAAATACGTGTCATGACTATCCTATTCTGAAATATAAACATGATATAATTGTTGATTTTATCATTAGAGAAATTTTTTATTTTTATATAATCCTTATTATAGACTAGATTTGGAAATATAATGAAAATATTTATTACAAAGATAATGAAATAATTAATTGTGATAATGATATGGAATATCTTATCTCTAGAGAGGAAACATCGCCATATTATTCATATTTCGATCCACCTCACATATCAATTATAAATGATATTCATGGGTAGGTAGAGAAAACATCATCTCTATATGGGGAATTAAATTTTCAAATTGAAGATGTACCTACTATACGTGATTAAATTGATGTATTTATTGAGGATTTACCTAGACATCTGACAGAGTAGGAATTTAAGATCTCTATTGATTTAATTGATGAAACACAACCTCTATCAAATAGTCCTTATTTAATGTCCACTTTTGAAAATGTGGAGTAGAATAAAAAACTTTAAGAATGGAGTGAGAAGATATTTGGTTTCCCTAGTGTTTATCCAGGGGTATCCCATGTTCAATTTTTCATAAAGAAAGATGGATCTATGTGGTTGGGCATTTAATATAGAGAAATCATTGATATTACAAAAAAGTACATGTATTATATTCCTCAAATTGATGATTTATTTGATCAACAATATAGAGCTCAATAGTTTTCCAAGATGCACCATCTATATAGATATCATCAATTCCATATGAGAAAAGAATATATTCCAATGACAACATTTAAAAATAGGTTAAGAAATAATGATTTTATTGTAATTCCATTTGGACTAACTAATTAACCCTGTGTTTTTTGGATCTAATGAATAGAGTCTTCATATAGTTTTTTGAATTTTTTGGTATATAAAAATAATATATTGATATATTATAAAATCCATGAGGACACTAAAACCATTTTCATGTTGTTCTAGAGACTCTTATAGGAATAGAGTTATATAGGAAGTTTTTGAATTGTGAATTATAGAATAAAAATATTTTATCCATTAGAATATTATCTCTAAGGATGGAATGTCAGTTGATCATGCAATGAAGAAAGAAATTCAATAATTCCTACACTAACCATCAAAAATAAGGTTCGTTGATTCATTGGGTTAGCCGGTTGATATCAACATTCCATTTGAAAAGTTTCTTAATTAGCAAAATAGTTATCCCATATTACTCATAAAGGGGTTATGTTTATTTGGATGAATGAATTTGAAAAATGGTTTGATGAATTAAAGAGGTGAAAGGAGATATTTTTGTCTCTCTAAAATGATATCTAGTTTTAGATTATTTAGGTGCAGTAGAGTGGTTGACCAAAGTCATCACTCAAAGGAGGAAGTAATTTTAAAAAAACATATGAAAGTTATTTTTAATGTAAAATAAAATAAAATAAACAACATAGAATAATGGGGGTTATTCAATGTTTATAAAACAGTATGAATAAGTATGTTTGAATAAGATTTATTTATTTTTTGTTTTGGTTTCTAAAATGATTCTTTATTAATAAAACACAATAAAAAGACGTATTTTGAAAATATTCTAAAATGTGTAATCGATCTAAATATACCTCTTCACTCGATTATTTATCACTATCATTTAAATTAACACCATCTTAATTATAATACCCTAATTTGTTATCCCTTAAACTCTATGGAAGTTAACTTTACCACAAATATGAAATTACTTAAAACCTAGACTAGCTTCAGAATACACAATCGCAACAACCTACATTGATTGATGATCTTAGGTTACCTTATGATTAGTGGTAAATTAGTGAACAAATCCACTATTTTAATGATGACTAATTGAGTTTTTTAGATTATATTTGGACTATAAAAATTTATCCCAAGTGGTCTTGTAGTATCGATTATGATCACACTATGAACATTTACACAAATTTCATCTTCGCGTGTTTTTATGTCAATTGTTCAATTTCTTTTTGGTTTCATTTAATTTAAATCTCAATTAATAGATAATTTTACAAGAATTATAGTATCTCAATGATTAAAAATAAATTAATGAAGAAGGTAAGAGTTATATTGATTACTAAAAATAACTACTCTACCAAGGGCAGTGTAGTCATCTCAGAAACAGATGAAATTTTCAAATATTTAGAAAGGGTATAACCCAATATCTATTTTACTCTTTGATTTCCAGACCAATGAATAAAATTAATAAAATAATAAAATTGAAAATAATATGATAAATGGATGAGAAACTAAGAGTTTATTTACTGTACAACAAAATTACAACAAAGAATAGTAAAATAAGAGCATTTTGGATGAAATCCAAGCTTGGTAGATTCCCTCCTCCAATTTTGAATTGAAATTGTATAGAACCACTTCTCCTCTACTCCCAATATCCTAATGAATTTATAATCCCCTCCAAATGAGAAAAATACATATTTATATAGTGTAGGGGAGGATAGGTTACAATTGGATTCATGTGTGAATGAGGAAATTAATCTAAATATTTCAATCCAACTTTTTCTACCTGTTTGACCTCTAGATCGCATTATTAATATGTCCTTTAAGAAAAATTAAATGTACAGAATTGGTCCCAAATATCCTTTAAAAATATGGGCCAAATACAAGGTTTTATGAAGAAGATATGGGTCAAATATATAACTGATTTCTAAACTATCGGGTTCATCCCATCTTGGACATCATGGCCCTTTTACACCCATAAAATGCCTCATATAGCTCCATTGTCGTGAAATAATGTTGTATCCAATTAAGTCAAGAATATATTTACAAAAATTTAATTTCAAATAATATATATCACAATATAATTGTCTAAAATGCTATAATTATTTTTAATTGTTAAAACATGAATTTTCATTTAATTTTCCAATTAATAATCTAATCACAATTTTTTAAATAAAAATATTTAACATAATGTGTGGAAACATTTTAATTTATAATCAATATAATATTCAAGAAAATTTTGTTTTACCAACTCCCCCAAACTTATCCTTTATCACACTGGGGAAAAACGTCATAGAAGGTATTTTAAAAAATTGTGACTAGATATACATAATAAAATTTCTCAATCCATGGAGAAAATATAGGAAATGTATGAATCCCATAAAAATTCAATATCAATAAATTTTAAATTTATTATCTTAGAAATTGTGTCAGAAAAATTGAGTCTGATTCATAACAGCAGTCGTAGGAAAACTTGTCATGGGTCTACCGCACCACTTATTCTCAACGTGTGTATGTTCCAACCATTCTAATATCATAAATCCACAAATTATTTCATATATTCAGGTAAAGAAAAACAGTTCATCATAAATTTTTTAATTAACTGAACCTATTCAACATTCCTTTGGAATCTAATTTCAAGACCCACTCACTTAAGAATTCCCGAAAGTCAAACCTTATGCTCCCAACCTAGATAATCCCATATGTTGTTTATTTCATTACTCCCATAATTTAATATTATTTTTTTAAGTTTCCCATGCAATAAATATCACATTGAACCCTCAACAGGTGTTTGATCACGTCAAGACATTAATTCTAATAGTGATGTCAAGATCAAGGGTCCATAAAGAGTGGTTTTTTACCTATCCAAAAAAGAACCAATAATTTTTTTGAGGGAGCACAACATTCGGATAACAGGTACACGCGCATAGGTCAATTAGGTACAATAATAAAACTAATCTGAATAGAAATGAATGTATGGATTAATAAATGATTTTTTCTTACTTATCATGACTATACATTAAATTGAGAAGTAAAATTTTCACATGTTATGGTTAATTGAAAATGTGTATTGAGGAATTAATGAAACAATTAGCAATGAAAAAATATCACATATAATGATGTCAAAATATAAAAGGTTTTATAATGACACAACCATTAATATCATCAATGACCTCAATTTTTATAAAATTTATCCCTTGATGATTAAATCTTACTCAGGATTATAATTCCACCAATGAAATTTGAAAACAAGTATTTTCCAAATGTTCCATATGAGAATATTATAATACATATTATTTTTTTAGTTGGTTTTTTTTGTTTTTTTCTGGTTTATTTTTTGAAAATATTAACCAAAAACAAAATAGATAATACACACAGAATCTTCAAATGGAAATCCTAAATATCTACCACAAAATGATTTCCCCTCCCCCACACATAAAATATTTCATTGTCCTCAATGTGAAACTATGTTATTATATATGAAAATCAAATGTATAATTTTAAATAGTATACAGAATATAAATGTGAAAGTGTTAAGACCAGCCTAATATACTCAAGTGATGATGGGGCCATGCAGTGTGATGAATTCAACTAAATCATTAGGTAGTCCCTCAATGTATTTCTTCAAGTATTCCCCATTTAATGTAAGGCTCCTTCTAGTGTCCTATTGATCAATCTCTACTGCACAATAAAGAAAAACATTTGATATGATATAAGGACCTAACCATCTGGAACACAACTTACAGTAATTATATTTATTCATGAATTATAGAGAAGGAATTTCTCTCTAACATCAAACTCCCATTGTTGGATCATTCTACCATGATCTTCTTTTGACCATTATTTGTGGATCCTTTAATTCTTATATGAATACAATTGAATCAAATCAAGATATTGAATATGTAGCTTCCTATAGAATCTAACTTGGGCCAAATCCATGTAGAATTTCATTATTTACCAATAAGATTGATGATCAACTTCTATGGGGAGATGAAACAAAATACCAAAAACAATCTGAAATGGAGACATAACAATGGGTGTCTTATATGTTGTCCTATAATCCCATAGCACACCTTCTAAGCACTTGCTCCAATCCTTCCAATATGGAAGCATGGTTTTCACTAAAATTTGTTTCGAAAAATGATTTGAAACCTAAGTCTGGCCATTTATTTAGGGGTGTTATGGTGTTGATGTTTTTATGTCACACCATACTTCCAAAGGAGGGAAGCCAAATTCATATTGCAATAGTGTGTCCCTTTTACACTAGTTATGGCCTTTGGTACTCCAAACCTGCCAAAAAATATGTTCTTTGACAAAGTCCACTAAAACATGAGAATCATGAGTCCTGTTGGCCATTGCCTCCACATATTTTCTCAAATTATCTAAAATGAACAAAACATAAAAAAACCAAATGAACAAGGAAAATGGAAGATAAAATTGATTCCCCATTCCTCAAAAATATCACAGAATAGTATGGGTTGTTGGGGGGTCTTGTGCCTACTATAAATGTTCAATGTGTATTGGAAACAAGTTCATGACAAACCAAACACTATGGCATAATGGAAGAAGATATGAAAATATATTCTAGAGTCTAAGATATTCATAACTATTTTTTTGGGGTCGAAGGAGTCCTCTACATATAAGTGTATGGAAAAATGTATAATAGATTCAAATTAATGATCAGGAAGATACCTCCTAATGAATTGATCACTACACATGCGCCAATGGTCGGGATCACCCCACACAAAATTCCAAGACTCACTTTTTAATTTTTGGACTTGATGTTTCTTAAAACTTGTTGGGATTTCATATTGAACAATGTAGTTCACTAAATAATCATAAAAAGGAAATGTACATAAGAAGGAATAAATATGCTCATCGAAGAAAGTGTCCTAAAGAGGTACCTAGTCCAAGGTGTTAGCATCTAGTATGTGAGTAAGCCTACTCATGTGGTTCGCCACCTGGTTTTCTGATCCCTTCTTGTATTTTATCTCAATATCATGTTCCTGGAGAAGAAGCATCCATTGGATAAGTCGGGGGAATTTTATATGGCTTCATCAAGAGGATCCTCAGTGTTGTATGGTCAGAAAAAACAACTACTTTAGAGACCAATAAAAATGATAAAAAATTATCTAAAGAAAATATGATGGAAAGAAACTCCATTTCTATGGTTGTGATGTTTGATTGGGATGAATCCAATTTCCTTGATGCATAGCCCATCACATGTGAATTTCCATCCACCATCTGAGATAAGATAGCTCAAACGACAAAGTTGGAGTAGTCACACATAAGCTCAAATGGAATATCCCACTATAGAGGATATATGATTAGTGGAGTGGTTAGACACTTATTCATCTCATCAAATTCTAATCTATAAGAATAATAAAACACAAAATAAGAATCATTTTAAAGTAACCATGAAGTAGGAAGAGCAATCTTACTAAAATCATAGATGATGTGCCAATAAAATCGTGCATTCTCTATGAAATATCTAAAATCATGCACACAAGAAGGATAGGGTAAGGATGAAATAATATCTAACTTAGATATATCAACCCCTATCCCATGTTTTGACACTACATTCCCTAAGACAATGCCATGATCTACAATTAAATGGCACTTTTCATAGTTTAAGACTAGATTCTTCCCAATACAATGATTCCAAATCATTCCCAAACAAGAGATACAATCATCAAATGAATACTAATGCACTGTAAAATCATTCATAATTACCTCCATGTAGGTCTCAATAAAATAATAAAAAATAATCACCATGCCTCAATGTAAGGTACTTGGGGCACTACATAGTCCAAATGGAATCCACTGGTAGAAAAAGTTTCTGAATGGACTAGTGAATGTTGTTTTCTCCTGATCTTATAGAGAAACAGCAACCTAAAAATATCTAGAATATCAATCCAAGAAACAATTTTGTGTTTTACCTGTGAGGGTCCCAAAAATCTAATCAATAAATGTGAGGGGAAATGTTTCTTACGAGTGGACTGATTTAGATTCCTATAATCAATTCACACATCACAATATATTTTTCACCATCATTGGAACTCCTCTTTATCATTTTTAAAAACAGTAACACCTCTTTTTTTAGCACAACATGAATAGGACTTACCCACTAGTAATCTGAAATTCGATAAATTATACCTGCCACGAGCAATTTGTGTACTTCTTTTTTACAACTTTCAAAAGTGTTGGATTCAGTCACCATTATGGATGCCTAATCGGATTAGCCCCATCCTCCAAAAAAATCATATGAATGAAAATAAAGGTACTAATACCTGATATGTCAGCCAAGGTCCACTAGATTTCCCTGATATTCTCCCTCAAATGATTGAAATGTATTTCTTCATGTTCAAAGGGGATATTGTTAGTAGTGATAGTAGGTAATTTCTCACCACTTATCAAGTACAAGAATTGGATATTAGTTGGAAATGGCTTGAGTTCCAATTATGGGGGGTGCGGTATGGATGGATAAATTGAAAGAACTGAAATATGTGCACAATGAACATATATACCAGAATAAATATCATCAAAAGAAGAGAATAATGTATCATAACCATCAGAATATTCAACATCCATGTCCTAATCAGAGTGAACATGATCAAAATCAGAATATGAATTCATATCAAAATCAAATCAAAGATTTATTTTTCAATTAGAAATATATGTGGAAGTGCTCATAGAACTCAAACTAGAACAAATAATCATAATCTCACTAGGAATATGAGAGTCAAATTTTAGTGGGATTTTATTCGGTGGTTCCAAATGGGAGATAACAAAAGTTGAAGGGTCCTCTGAGGGTTATTTCACGGAGTCCATAACATTAATTATCAAAAATTCATCTCCAAATTCTATCTAAACTGTACCATTAAGAACATTTATAATTATTTTTTTCCGTTTCGAGAAATTGAATACCAATGATAATGGGAGCATGAGAACTTACATATTCATCTTCCATGTTAAGCACATAAAAATCTGCTGGGAAGATCATAACGCTTACATGAACAGGTAAATTCTCAAGGACTCTCACTGGATATGTCGTAGCTCTATTTGTAAACCGAACCACTACTCTTGTGGGCTTCAACTCCCCAAACTATAAAGAAGTGAATAAAGAGTGAGGAATTACATTTATAGTAGCTTCTAAATGACATAAAGCATCAGAAAAGTGTAACTCCCCTATGGTATATGGGATGGGGAATGCCCCCGGATCGTTTCTCTTTGTTAGAATTGGTAGAGTTTGTGAAATGAGTTATGAAAAATTCCTTCTAGGATTTATCCTCTCATTTCCCTTAAGGCCTCTTCGATTGGTATAAATGCCTTTTAATAATTTCAGATACCTAAGGATTTTCTTGATGGCTTCAAGTAGAATGATGTTAATCTCCACACGCTTGAATGTGACCAAAACCACGTTTTTCATAACCTAATTAACCATCTTCTTGCTTTGTAAAAACCTACCTTTAAGTTGAAGGGGTTTAGGAGGAACATAATTTATCTTTTTCTTACCTTTTTCTTTCTTTATGGGATACTCATCAGTTGTTCTTGAATGAGGCTTCTTAGAAGTTGAGGTGAATTCCAGAGGAATGGTAGGTGGATAAGCATTAGTTGTTTGCTTCTAACATCTCATTGTGAAGGAACTGACATTCCCTTTTTGATTTTGAATAATTTGGGATGGTAAATTTCCGGAATTCTTACTTACCATTTCTAGTAGGGAAGAGGATGTATGGCTCATTCGATTCTTCAACTCCCTCAACTTCAATCCATGACTCTTCGACTCAATTTTTTTATTAAGAAAATTTTGTTTAATTTTTTTTAGTTTTAGAATATAACATGGTTGGGGTAATTCCATTATTTTTTACTTGTTGATTCTTTATATTCAAATATCCTTTGGGGTTGTTGGAAACCCTATTGTAAAGGGAGAGTCTGCTAGAAATTTTGTTGAAAATCGGGACTTTGTTATTGCCTAGATCCAAACCTCATGTCTGATTGATCCTTACACCCTTGGTTTAATGATAGTGCAAATGAGATTTACTTATTCTAGGGATGAATTTTTTGTTGTTTTAACACCCCAAGATTTCATAGTATGTGATTTCTTCAATGTAATTCAATAACTTTCACTACACGCAACATCGAGTTCAAGCGCAACACGACTTACCAAACTAGGCTTTCCAAAGATTTTATGAATAGTATTAACCAAATATTGATATTTATATAATCCTTATAATATTAGAATCCATATTATGAGTTTCTTAAACATATTGAAGAAAAATTCACATTTTCAGATAAAAGAAGTATTTAAAAAAATGCAATTTTACCGCCTTTTAAAGGAGAACCCTTTTTAAAAACAATATTTGAAACTTTTATATATTCAGTTTGGAAAAATAAAATTCTTCTTTAGAATTGGGACATAAGAATTTAGTTTCAATAAATTTTTGGTGTTTTTATGATAAATTCCATATTTGGGTGAATATTGAAAAATATTATATTTTAACTAAAAACAACTTTTAAAATTAAAATAATTTATACTGTTAAATTATACATTTTATTTTATTGGAAGTATAAATAAATTATATTTTTACCATTAAATCCTCTGTTATTCATTGGGAATAATTTCACTTTGAAATTTATCATAAAAAATTATCAATCTTTTATTAGTTATTATTACTTAAAAACACGCTTTTTGTTTTGACTATGGGAGTAAATTTTAAATTAATAAATTCAACTTCTATGTTTTGAATTTGATAAAATTGGATTAATTTTATAATTCAGAATATCAAATTTATCTTAGGGTGAAATTTTGATATTTTTCTAAAAACATTCAATTTTTAATGAATAGTGATAAATACTGAGTTATTGGTTAAAACCCGCATTTTATTTAAATAATTATTTATTTTATGGAAATTTATTTTAGGTCAAAATAGATACATAATACCTATATAAATTCAATATAATTCATTGGAGTCATCTTATAATATTGTTAGATATATAAAAAATTTATTGAACCTTTTACCTTCTTTTACCCACATCCCAGGAGCATTTGCACATTTGCATAAAACATAATTTCACCACTTCTGTGAGTTAAATATCAAAAATCCAAGAGACATGATTAATATCAATTATTAAAATGAGGTTCAATAATATGAAAATAATTTTTTTGTGAATTGTAACTTTATACTTTTTTTTAGCACGGTTAAAAGTAAATCGGGTAATTAAGGGTAAAAATATTATTTTTATTAAACTAACACATGTCCTAATTCTATTGGATAAGTGTAATTCGACGAAAAACAAACATTGGAATAAAATATGATACTTCAGGTCCACTTGGAATAGATTAAGACATTTGTTATTATTTAATTTGAAGAAGAGTTATAAGTGTTAAATTCAATGTTTAAAAACTAAACCATTTTTAATATAGGGTTAAATATAAGATAAATTGGACTATAAATATTATTTAGAAATATAAATATATTTTCTACATAATGGTATTTTATTTGTATGTTTTATAAATTAAATTACATAATTTATTTATGACACAAGGATAAATATTAAAATAATAGGTATTATAAATACCCAAATAAATGTAATTTGAGACTTTTTATGAATTAAACTAATTTTCTAGGTAATTTTTACATATTATATTTGGGTAAATGAATTTTTTCGAAGTAATAATGCTGTTATGAATTTTGAAAAAACAAGATATCAAATACTGTCAAAATTCACATAAATAAGTTTTTAAAACAAATATTATATTATTAATTGTTATTTTATTCCTAAAAATACAAGGTTAATCCAAAGGGATTAAATAATATTATATATGTCATTAATTAACCACTTGGGGTTCTCTTGGAAGTTTATAGTAAGTTTATTATCCATATATTATAAAAATACAAAGAGACATGGTAAATGTCAAACTATTTAACTATGAGTTAAATCTAAAATATTAGGATTATATTGTCACCCAATCCTGTATAAAACCTACTGGGTGATTGTTTTTGATAACCATACACACCTTATCCTTTAAAAAATTAATTTTTTATCCATTATAATCCAAAAATGTATTTATTATAAAATAATATTTTATGTTTTTCCTAAGGTATCCCTCACCACTCTTATAAAAGGGCACATACCCTTCTCTCAAATTCAAACATCCAGAGCCATTTTGATCACCCATACCCTGACCAAATATCCTCCCAACTATCCTAACTTCATCATTCAGGAATTACTTTGGTCTTAAAGACAACCTATGGTGAGTTTTTGATCAAATAAAAAGGAAGAACCTGAAGAAGAAGTAACGATTTCACCACCCTCTTTCATGTTCTTTTCTACTTCCACTTATTATTTCTTTGTTATTACCATACCAAAATAATACCTCTTGTACCTTATATATACTGGGATGTTATTATAAATATGGAACAACCACATTTATTATTATATCCATCCTATGAATGATAAGTTCACCATATGTGAATATGTACGGCTTACCATCTCCACGCCGTGGTGTAATTTGATATTCAACACTAGGTTATTTGGATGAATATAATGAGGATTAATATGTATATAAATAATTAAAATAACATGATAACGTCTTTGTAAATTTAATATACCATCCAATTCCACACCTTTATGGAAATTATTTTGTCGCTCATACAGACGTACGGATTACCATGTCCATGACGTGATGAGATTCATTTCCAAGTTCACCATTCTTCAGCAATTATAAAAATATATATTACTATTAACTATGTAATATATGACATAATAATTATAATGGAGATATAAATCTATATATATATATTTAGTTACATATATCTTATTCACTTATTTCCGTTCAATACGATATGAAAGCAGAAACAACGTTTATGCGTAGTACGACCTACCATCTCCATAAACATTGTTTTCCATTACATATATTTATCTGTTATAAATAATTATATTCCAAAGATATAGGATATATAAATCAAAAATTATATTCTATATGTATTTAAATCACGATCTACATGATACGATCAACAAGTTAAAATATGCTCGATAAACAAAGCGATTATTACCTAAAATGTAAATTTAATATGGAAATTATTATTAATTGGGTAGTATAAAGTAATATATGAATCATGTATGAAATCATAAATATTAATATGGTTCTGTTATAATTTAATAACATACTATGGTCTTTATACAGGAGGTTAAATGTACCCTCGACTAAAGGAAAGTGCAAGGTAAGGGTAAATTTCACAATCTTTTATTATCTGAGGTTGCTTTTACCTAAGTATATACAATGAAATATTTATTATCAATGAAAATGTTTCATAAAAGAGTTTTCAAAGGGATTTTTTTAGGGGACTTTTTACTAAAACATCATTCTAATTGTTTTAAATATTTATTCTTCTAAATCATTCTCATTAATGTCCATGTTTTGAAAATGGTTTTTAAAGATTTATTTATATGGACATGAATGTTTCTAAAATTTTAATTACATTGAAAAGTTTCAAAGTGGTATGGGACAATTTTATTAAATAATTTTTTTAAATATCTTCATTTTTAAATTGTGTTACTTTTAAATGTTTTCATGAAAAATGGATATTTCTCTCAAATAATTTTACAAATAATTTTCATCTATGTCTATATATTTGGATGGATTTTAATCTTCTTTGAAGTTGATATATTATGATACAAATCATCCATATTGTATTGAAGGTTTTGTGATATTTTTGACAGTGGATATGTTATTTTTATACCATTCATGGTTTATGGATAATGTATTGACATTTCTTATATTAGTTTTAATACGAATGTTTATTTTATGTTTAAACCTTTTCATATTAAGAATGCATTGGACTTAGTAAGTGACCGGTGGAGCCCACTATAGCTTTTCGATGCATCCGTAGGTCTCATGAGACAAACAAGTGTCTAGGAACAAGGCCCTGAAAAAACCTTATTTGTAGTATTGTCACATGGCACAGACTTTGTTGTTATGAAGTCTGGAATTATGCATTCCATCA
Source organism: Viscum album (assembly GCA_963277665.1). Classification (NCBI taxonomy): domain Eukaryota; kingdom Viridiplantae; phylum Streptophyta; class Magnoliopsida; order Santalales; family Viscaceae; genus Viscum; species Viscum album. The sequence goes on from OY728120.1 coordinate 497,823,263, forward strand.
TTATGAATGTGGCTATTGATATTGCATTTGATTATTTGACTAGTAGAATTTCCATGTGAATAAGTAAGTAGAAATATTTGATTTTATCTTTTCCATTTTGTGCTGAAGTTTACATTTAAAAGGATTTTTTTTAGTCTTATACATTACATTATATTTTTATACTTATTTATGAATGATTCCCTTATATTGTTATCCTTACTGATCATCTGAGCTCACCCCTTTTTGTGTTTGATTTTTTCCTAGATTCCAAGAAGTGTATTGTGATTGATATGCATGGTTAAGCTAAGGGAATAATGGTGTTCATAAAGTATTATATACGTTGTGTTTTTTGTTATAAAGTGTAATGTTACATTCATGGAAGTAATCTATCTTCCAAGACTGCTAAACTAATTGCTCTTTAGGGAATTGATTCCTTGTAGTCATGCCAATGTTTTGTAATAATGCACCAACTCTATGTAACTGGAGTCGGGGCATTACAGTTTTTATCAGAGAAAGATTAGCAATAACCTTGGAAACTAGATTTAGATAAAATATAATTAGAGCACATTACCCTAAGATAAACATTGAGGATTAGTATAGAATAAATTCATAGAATTTTCATACTATAGATATTTTGTGAGTTTTCTAATGAATACGTCCCTATCTGGATACGAGTAGGTAGAGGTGACACTGGCACAGATGTACCTTGGGGTAAAACCCGAAAACACCACATTGAGCTAGACTCGAACAGGAACTGGTGCATGAAAACAGGCCCTGCTGCACTCTTAGTCATGACACTCCTGGTTGATATTCTTAGGATAATTCTCGTTTTCTTTACAAACCACTATGAAGATTTTATGAGTATATACCTCCTCAAAGAATTTTTTTGTGATTATGGATTATATCCATAAACTGTTCAATTTACGTTAGGTATTTTACAAGTTTTGAATTATGAATTGCGAATCATAAACTGACATAGTGTATGCCACTATTTACAAATGGTGCCCAGTAGAAAGAAAGAGATCTCCAGAAACACGTATGGTCCATAGAGTTATAAGGGTCGTATCATTCAGGGTATTAAGCCAACATTTAGAAGGGAAATATTCTCCCATGAATTCTCAACTTATTAAGAAATAATATCTTCTGTTAGTATGATATGTAATAAATTCTATGAGTCCTATGGCTATGAAGGGAAGCAAGAGAAAAAAAGTATTGTAGAGACAAAGATAGATAAAGTGAAGAGGGGAAATAAGGATTTGCAGATATGTGATAAATGTGGAAACAATCATATTGGTAAATTCTTGAAGGGAATGAGAGTTTTTTATAAGTGTGGAGAAAAAATGACACCAAGTACGTGATTTCAAGGGTAATAAAAACTTTTCAAATGTAAATTTCTTCATCAGCAAGGCGTTGATACACTACACGAAACAATATCCAATTCATAAGAGTATACTGAAAATGATACTATTTGATAATAATCAAGTTATTATAATACCTCATATAATGAGTAATGACTAGTGTTCTTATGTTGTTATTATAGAATTATTTCATTTGAGTGTTCTATCAACATTATGCAGGTTATATGAATTATGGAGATAAATAAAAATTATACTACGGTACTATTTTATTTAGGATTTATGATTATATGGTCCTATGGATAGTGACTTAATAGTAAGCTATAATTTTTGGAAAATAAATTGTTGATTGAAAGTTTATCCTTAATACTATCCTGATAATGAGGAGGTGATTTTGGAATAAGAGATTGTGGATTTGGATAAACTATATTGGATATTCTTGACTACCTCGAAACTGATTAATGATTTGTATATTCCATCATTGTTGGAGTGTACAACATTTTTGGATAGGAGGAGTATATCCAGTTTTCTATAAGGAATAATGGATCCTGAATGTAATCAATAGGGTTTTATGGTAATTTAGGATGTTTCAATGATTTAAAAGAATACATTATGAAGGCGTTCACATGATATTAACTCGAAAAAATGATCTTCAGTGTGTTTAAATTCCTTATTAATTTTGGACTGAGAGTTTGGATAGAAGTATTTTGGATAAATCTAAAGGATGTACTGGATTAAGTTTGAAATTGGATACTATTGTGAAGGATATTTTTGTATTGTTATAAAATGGACAACCCAGAGGTCGGGCGACAACCGGTCGCATCCGGCAAGGCCACAAGACTTGAACCTGCAACCGAAGGGCGACAAGGGTGCATCACCAACCACTGACCAATGTGATTTAATGGATTGAAAAATTTAGTTTTTTTAAAAGGTCCGGTAGATTAATTATAAATTCATTTTTTTTAACCCAATACGAATAAGATAAATATAATATTTTCTTAATTTCTATTATCTTTTAGAGTGAAAGATGAGTTGGGTGTAGAAATTAGTTAAAGGATTGAACTCTACTTGTCAAGTATATATTTTTTTGTTATTCTCGTATTCTATGAATAAATTAATTCTTAAACATTATTTAATGGATCTTAAAACTAAATATGTGTTATCCAATACCATATGTTTTATTGAACCGATGATATTTTAAATCATCATAGATTGATGTCTTTGAGGCCCTCAATTCTACTATTGTCTGTAACCGATGACCACAATCACTCCCTATAAATATTTATTTTCTTCCTCCAATTATGTGTCTCTATTTTCCACCAATGTTCTCCTAATCAAGATAATAATTTGGTGTTGACTTTTTCATTCCCCTTTTCCTCTTATTAAGACTAAATTTTGTTAACCCAATTTCTGATGTGGGTTTTCCCACAAAGGTATTTTCTTTTCTCATCCCTTTATTTTCGAAGATCAATTTCAAAATGTGAGGACACAATTTATTAAAGGAGGTAAAAATGTAACACCCCAAGATTTCATAGTACAATATTTCTTTAGAGGAATTCAATAACATGCTCCACACGCAACACCAAGTTCAAGTGCACCACGACTTACCAAACTAGCCGTTCAAAAGAGGTGTTGAATAATATTAACTAAATTTTTATCTTTATATAATCTGTATAATTTTAGAATCCATATTATGAGTTTGTTAGACATAATGAAAAAAATTTCATTTTTTTTCAGAAAAAAGAGGTATTTTAAAAAAAATTGCAATTTTACCGCCTTTTAATGACAAACCCCTTTTAAATCAAATATTTAAAAATATTATATATTAAATTTGAAAAAATAAAATTTTTATTTATAATTGGGACATAAGAATTTAGTTTCAATAAATGTTTTGTGTTTTTCTGATAACTTTCATATTTGGGTGACTAGTGAAAAATACTATATGTTAACAGAAAACAACTTTTTTAATAAAAATAATTTGAAGGGTTAAATTATACATTTTAATGGTTTGGAAGTATAAATAGATTATATTTTTTCTAATAGATCTAATTTTTTTAATTGTAAATTATTTCACTTTGAAATTGAACATAAACAAGTATCAATCTATTGTTAGTTATTATTTCTTAAAAACACGCTTTTTGGTTTTGATGACAGTAATTTATTTCAAATTAATAAATTAAACTTATATATATTTAATTTGGTAAAATAGACTTTATTTTTGAATTCATAATATCATAATTTAATTAGGGTGAAATTTTGCTATATTTCTGAAAACATTCAATTTTTGATTAATAGTGAAAAACACTAAGTTATTGGTTAAAATGAACTTTTTATTTAAATAATTATTTATTTTATTTAAATTTTTTTAGGTCAAAATAGATATATAATACCTATATAAATTCAATATAATAAATTTTTCTCATTTTATAATAAGTTTTTATATATAAAGATTGTATTGAACTTTTTACTGTCTTTTACCCACCTCCAAGAAGCATTTGAAAATTTGAATAAAATGTAATTTTACCGCTTTTATGAGTTGAATTTCAAAAATCCATGAGACACAGTTAATATTAGTTAGTAAAATGTGGTTCAATAAGATGAAAATAATTTTTGGTGAATAGTAACTTTTTTCTTTTATTTACCACTTTTAAAAATAAGTAGGGTAATTAAAGGTACAAATATTATTATTATTACCCGAACACATGTCCTATTTATTTTAGATAAGTGTAATTCGACCACAAAAAAACATTAGGAATAAAATATGATTCTTTAGGTCAACTTGGATTATATTAGGACATTTATTATTGTTTAATTCAATGAAGAGTTGAATGTGTCAAATTCAAAGTTTAATGACTAAACCATTTTAAATATCGTGTTACACATAAGAAAAATATGACTATAAATTTTCATTATAAATAACAAAATATTTCTTACATAATGGTATTTTATTTATAATTTTTAGACATTAAATAACTTAATTTATTTATGACACAATGATGATGCTGTAATTACCTTATTAGTGAATTATTTTAGAAGTAATAATGCTGTTATGAATTTTTCAAAAACGAGGTACCAAATAGTGTCAAAATTGACAAAAATGAGTTTCTAACGAAATATTATATTATTAATATGTATTCTCTTCCTAAAAATATACGGTTCGAGAAAAGGGATGAAATACTATTATATATGTCATTATTGAACTACTTGGGGTTCTTGTGGAAGTTTATAGTACGTTTATTAACCATATAATATAAAAATACAAAGAGACATGGTAAATGTAAAACTTTTTAACTAAGAGTTAAATATAAAAGACAAGGTTAATATAGTGACCCAAACCTATCCAAAACCTATTTATTGAGTGGTTTGATACAAATCCCCACCTTATCTTTTAAACAATTCATTTTTGAGCCATCAGAAACCGAAGATGAATGTATTATAAAATAATTTTTTGGGTTTTTCCTAAGGTGCCCTCACCCCTCTTATAAAAGGGCACATCCCCTTCTGTCAAATTCACACCCCAAAGAAATTTGGCTCACCCAACCCTGCCCAAATATCCTCCAAACTACCCTACCTTAGTCCTAGAGGTATTACTATGGTCATAAAGCCAACCTATGGTGCCCTTTTGACAAATAAAAAGGTAGAATCTGAAGAAGAGGTAATGATTTCACCACCCTCTTTCGAGTTCTTTTCTTCTTCCAATATTTATTTCTTCATTATTACCATACCAAAATTATAGCACTAATACATTATATATACTGTTATGTTATTATAAATATGGCACAACCTAATTCATTATTCTATCCATCCGATGAATGATAATTTCACCATGTGTGCGTATGTACGGATTACCGTCTCCACACCATGGTGTAATTTGTTATTCAACATTATGTTATTTGGATGGATATAATGACGAGTTATATGTATATAAATTATTAAAGTACCATTATAATGTCTCTATATAATAAATATACCATCCAATTCCACACCTTTATGAAAATGAATTTGTCACTCGTGCGTACGTACGGATTACCGTATCCACGACGTGATAAGATTCATTACCACATTCTACATTCTTTGAATATTATAAAAATATATATTAAAAAAAATATGTAATATATGAAATAATAATTATAATGAAGATACATGTATTTATGTACATATATCTATATTATTCACTTACTGTCATTCAATACGATATGAAAGTAGAAACAATGTTTATGCATACGTATGGCCTACCGTCTCCATAAACGTTGTTTTCCATTTCATATATCTATCTATTATAAATAATTATATTAAAAATATATATGATATATAAATCAATGTTTATATTATGGAGGTATTTAAATCATGATCTAAATGTTACTATCATGAATAACAAGTTAAAATACGTACGATAAAGAAAGCGATTATTACCTGAAATGTTAATTTAACATCGAAATTATTATAAAATAGGTAGTATAAAGTCATAAATGAATCATGGATGAAATCATAAATATTTATATGGTTCTGTTATAATTTAATAACATACTACGGTCTTTATAAAAGAGCTTAAACGTACCCTCGACAAAAAAAAGTGCAAGGTAAGGGTTAATTTCACAATATCATTAATACCCGAGGTTGTTTTTACGCAATTATCTACTGGGACATATTTATTATTTATGTCCCTATTTAATAAAAGTGTTTTCAAAGGAATTATTTTTAAGGGAATTTTTATTAAAACATCATTTTAAATGTTTTAAATATTTATTCTTCTAAATTGTTCTCATTAATTTCTATGTTTTCGAAGTGGTTTTTAAGGATTTATTTATATGGACATGAATATTTTTAAAATGTTAATTCCTTTGAAATGTTTCAAAGTGTTATGGGACACTTTGATTCAAAAATGTATTTAAATGTATTCATTTTTAAATTGTGTGACTTTAAAATGTTTTAATGATAAATATATATTTCTCTCAAAGAATTTTACAAATAATTTTCATCTATGTCAACATCCTTTGATAGATTTTAAGCATGTTTGAAGTTGATTTATTATGATACAAATCTTCCATATTGTATTAAAGGCTCCGTGATATGTTTGACTGTGGATGTGTTATTTTTATACCATTCATGGTTTATTGATAAAGTATTGACATTTCGTATGCTAGTTTTGATACGAATGTTTATTGTATATTTAAACCTTTTCATATGAGGAATTCATTGGACTTAGTAAGTCACGGGTGGAGCCCACTATAGCTCCTCGATGCATCGGTAGATCTCATTAGACAAACTAGTGTCTTTTCACGAGGCCTTGACAAAATATTATTTGTATTCTTGGCACAAGGTGTTGAATATGTGGTTATGAAGTCTGGAATTATGCATTCCATCATTATGAAAGTGGCTATTGATATTGCATTTGATTATTCGACTAGTAGAATATCCATGTGAATAATTAAACGGAATTATTTGATTTTATATTTCCCATATTACATTGAATTGTAAGTTTAAAAGGATTTTGTTTTAGTCTAATTGATTTCCTTAAATGTTTACTCTTATTTATGATATATTCCACTATATTGTTAGCCTTATGGAACATCTGAGATGAACACATTCTACGTTTGATTTTTCCCAGGATTCAAAGAAGTGTATTATGATTGATATACATGGTAAAGCTAAGGGAATAATGGAATTAATAAAGTATTATATATGTTGTGTTTATGTTATAAAGTGTAATATACCATTTATGTATGTTATCTATTTTCCATGACCGCTAAACTGATCGGTCTTTTTGAACTTGATTCCTTGTAATCAGGGCAATGTTATGTAATAATGCACTGACTCTGGGTAACTGGGGTCATGGCGTTATAGTTACTGCTGATATGGTCTCCCAGGAAATACGGTATCACAATCCTATATCTCTTGTAATTATGGGAAACAGTCAGTTGGGTGATCTTTTTTAGTGAACATTCTATAAGGCCTTGAAGGAGTGGGTCCGGATGTATTTTGATCCAAAATAATTTGCATCAACATAGTGGTCAATTCTTCCAAATTAGTATCAATTAAGTTATTTTCAATAGAATAATGACTTACCTCATGTACTCCCCTAACATGTGGTGTACATCAATTACCAAATTATTAGGGGTTTTGTGAAATCTTGATGATCAATGCATGTGTGGATACTGGTGTATTATCCACCAATTCAAATATAGCTGCATAATCCATAATGCTTATCTCCATTGGTGTGAGTACCCCATAGAAGTACTAGATGAGGATCTTCTCATTGATTTAGTGAGGTGAACAGCTTGTGCACAACTTCTTGAATCCCTCCTAGTACTCATATATTGACTCCCAATAGGCTTGCTTGATCCCTAAGATCACATTAAGAATTGAAGTGGTTATTGATGCTGGAAAAAATATCTACAAGTAAAGGTGATTCAAATCATTCCAGCATGTTTTGAATTTAGTTTGTAAATAATAAATCCAGTATTTTGCTACTCTATCAAAGGAAATGGGAATTCCCTTAGTTTAATATGACAGTCAGAGGCATTTCTTGGTATAAGGGTTGAGAAAACCACATTAAATTATTTTAAATAATTGTTTGGGTCGTCACAAATGATCCATGAAATTTTGGATGAAGGTTAATTAATCTAGATTTTAGTTAAAACTCCAATTAGTTATTTGGGTATTCAATATAATTTGGTAGGTAGTTAATATCTGGTGATAGTAATTCTAGAATGGTTATATTATGTTCATTTCCACTACTTTTAGCCATTGGTTCTTGCTTTAGTTTTTAGATTGAATTTTTTCCAATTTTAGTATTCCTAGAATTGAGGAAGTCACCAACTGGTTTAATGTTGAAATGTATCCTTGACTGAGAATGTCGGATTCAATCCCAAAGGATATGATCAATTTTTTTAAAGGGTGGGGCCGAATCATCAATTTATTATTAAAGTAAAGGCCTCTTTAGACTGGGTAGAGGGTTACCCATTACATAGCTTGAAGGCCCAAGGCAAAGTGTCCTACATACAGGGCAAGAAATCCCATTTTTTGGCCCAAAGTACACCTTGGTGAACATTACTACTATTGTACCCACGTTGCTATAGTCCCTACTACAGTACCGCCACCGCTACAATACCTGCAATAGTCCCTCCGCTGCTACAGTGCTTCCATTGCTATAGTCCGCCACTGCTATAATGACCTACTACAGTGCTGCTGCAGTTCACTGCTACAGTACTTAGGAATTCTCCCCTCCCTGGATTTGATCCTAGGTCTTTTGGATGCCAAGCAGGAGCCTAAACTACTAGGGTATAGGCTCGTTGGCACCAAAGGATACGTTCAACCTCAACATCCAGATCAATAATATCATTAGGAATAGTTCATGTCATAAATCATAAAAAAATAATAAAAATCCTGAAGTTACACCATAATAAAAATGAGAACATTGAGTTGATGGTCCAAAAAAATAAGAAGAAGAAAATAAAAGAAGAAGAAAAATCAAATTGGGTAAAAAAAGAAGAAAAAATAAAAGAAGATAATAAAATGTAAAATAAAATTAATACCTCTAATTGGTTGAAATAATTAATTTCTGAACCTGAAATTGATCCATTTTTAAAGGCTCAATAATTGGTACTCTAAAATGATGTTCGGTTTTGGGTTATTTATGTTCAGCAGAGTTGCTGACCAATGTAGTCTCTCTAAGGAGGATGTAATTTAAAATATCATATCAATGGTATTATGAATGTAAAATAAAATAAAATAAACAACATAGAATAATGGATGGTTGTTTAAGCTTTATAAAATAACAAAAAAAGTATCTTGGAAGAAGATATCATTTTTTGTTTTTGTTTTTGAAATGAAACAGGATTAATAAAACCGAATAAGAAGATGTTTTTTTAACGTATTTTAAAAGACATAATCAATCTAAGTCTACCTCTTCGCTAAATTATTTATCATTATCCTTTATGTTAAAATCCACTTAATTATTATCCCCTAATGTTTTAACCCTAGAACACTTTGAGAGTTAACTTAACCCTAATGATTATGGTACATAAACCCTAGACTAGCTTCGGAACATGCAATCACAACACCCTACTTTGATTGATGTTCTTAGGTTAAATCATGGTCAGTGGTTAATTCAAGAAAATATATCCTCTCAAAATGAGGATTAATTATGATTAGGGATTTTCTTTTAACACTACAAATTTTTCCCATGTGGTCATGTATTTCCGATTAAGATCACACTCTCACAATTTACACAAATCTCAACCTCACGTGTTTTTGTGTCAATTGCTCAATTTTTTTAGTTTCATCTAAATTAAAAATTCAATTAATACATCATATTATGTTTATTATAGTTTGTCATTGATTTAAAATTAATTAATGAAGAAGTTAAGAGGTTGATTTATTATTAAAAAGCATTACTCTTCCATGGGTGGTTTAATCATCATAGAAACAAATTGAATTTTCAAATATTTAAAAAGGGTATAACACTATCTGATTTATACTATTTAATTTCTATCACAAAGAGGTAGATTAAGAGAATATGAAAAATGAAAATAATAGATGAAATAAAAGATAAACTAAGATTTTATTGAATGCACTACAACATTACAACTCAAAAAAGGAAAATAAGTGCATTTTTTAAAAGATCCTTTCTTGGTAGCATCCCCCCACCAATTTTGAATTGAAATAGTATATAACCACATCCCTTTTGCTCTTAATATCCTAATGAACTTCCCAACCCAACTAAATGATAAAAATACATATTTATTTATTGGAGGGGAGTCTAGGTTACATTTGGCTTCATGTGTGAATGGGGAAATTCGTCCAAATATTTTAATCCAAATTGCACCACCGTTTTAACCTATACAATGCGTGATTTAGATATACTTAGAGAATGATTAAATGTGATGAATTTGGTCCCTGATCTCCCAAAAATGTTAGGGCTATGTCCAAGCTTGTATGAATAAATTTATGTCCCAAATACAGAACTAACTTCCAAACAAGTGGGTCCACACCATATTTGACTTCATGGACTTTTTACACACTTCAAATTCACAATTTATCTCCAATGAATAGAATAATGTTTTATCCCATTCAAAAAATAATATATATAAAATATTTCAAGTTCAAATTATTCATATAAAAATATCCATTTCCAAAATGCTACAGTGAATTTTAAATGGTCAAAATGAAATTTTAACCAAATTTTCAAATAAATGATCTAATCCAAAATATTTTATTAATAAACATATCAAGCACAATGTAATGAATTCTTTTCATTTATTATAAGCATAATATTAAAAAAATTATCAATAGGATACAACTTAATGCTCTGATATTGACTCTATCGTTAAGGAAATTGTGGGGTTTTAATTTATAGAGATTTATCAAATAAAGTAATTGGGTGTGTACTTATACAAAATGATAGTGTTATTGAAAATTCATCTAGACAATTAAAAACTCATAAAAATAACTATACAACTCATGATCTAGTGTTAGAATCTATAATATTTTATATGATTACATGGAGACAATACCTCTAAGGTAAAGGAAATAAAATATATATAGTTCAGAAGTTCTTGAAATATATATTCTAATAGAAATAATAAAACATGAGGAAAATATTATGGCTTGAGATATATAAATATTGTGATTGTTAAATATAGTATCAATAAGGGAAGGAAAATAATGTAGTAGATGCATTAAGAAGAATGAATCATAGAGTTCTAAACAATATGAGGATTTAAATTTATACTATGAACATGGATTTAGTAAATATGGATATGATAATTATCAAGGATGGTGAAAAACCCCTACATTTTCAAATGATATACAAACCATCTTTATTAGAAAGGATTAAAGGATTATAGTCTGATGGAGAATATTTTCAAATGATAATTAACATTTTGAATGATGGTAGGTTGGCATACTTCAACTATGATTATTGAATTTAGAATTTGGGAAATGTGGTTTGCATTCCCTATACACTCGAGATAAAAGGGAGTTACTGGATGATTCCCAAATCTTAGGTTTATTCATACACCCTTATATTTCTATAATGTATAGATATTTGAATGAAACTTTTTGGTGGGATAGTATGAAGTTGAAAATTTTCGATTCTGTATCAAGGTGATGATTCTGCCAATAATTGAAGACTGAATGAGAATATCCTATAGGAGTTATGGAACATCTACTTATACATACAAGTAAATGGGATAAAATTTCTAGGTATTGTTTCACCAGATTACCAGAAACTCCTAGATAGAATGACTAAATACGATTAATTATTGATCGAATTACAAAATCTTCACATTTTCTCGCTATAAGGGATGATTTTCCACTGAATCTACTTGAAATATCCTATATTAATGATGTTTTAAGACTTAGTTGTGCTCTGTAATCAATTTTTTCTAATCACGATCCATGAAATAAATAAAAATTCAGGAAAATTCATCAAAATTATTTTGTTACTGATATTCATTTAGTAATTCATAGTCACCCTCAATCCAATGGGACGTATGAAAGGACCATTAAAAGATTAAAAGGAATGTTTTGGTCATTATCACTTGACATTCAAGGTATGTTTGATCAGTATTAACCTTTGGTAGTTTTTTCCTACGATAATAGTTTCCATTCAAGTATTCAAATGGAACCATATGAATAATTTTATGGAATGATATTTTGTATAACTTGTTGGGATGAATTTGGTTAAGGGAATCTTGTCAGCCCAGATATTTTTGAGCAAAAAATGGTAAAGGTAAATACTATTAAAACCCATATCAAAGAAGCTAAATGTAGAAAAATGTGTTTTGCTCAGAACTGGAGGGATGATTTGGAATTTAAAGTTGGAGGTAATGTATTCTTGAATATATCTCCATAGAAGGTTATTATAATATTTGGAATGAAATTTAAACTATGCCCCAGGTACATTAGTCCTATCGAAAAACAACAGAGAATTGGAGCTATGGTTTATTATTTAGTGATTCCACCAAGCCTTTCTAAAGTAAAAAATGTATTCCACATCTCTTTGTTATGTACCTGCATGACCCAAAATCTACCATCAGTTATATTGAAATATAATTGGAATTTCATTTATCTTAATGTAAATATCTATCTAGATTATGGTTACTAAAGAGTAGGTGTTGAGGAATCTAATGACTTGGTTGGTAATGGTTCTTTGGAAAAAATCATAATATTAATGTGGTGATGATAGAACTAGATGAATTTCTGATGAATAACTTCCAAAATATTTTTTTGAGTTGACATTCTTTAAATTTGGTGGATTATATTTTTTGGAGGGGATAATATAACAGAAAATTATTTTATAATTTGTCTCCTATAAAATTTAGTTTCTTCAATAGTTTATTATTCATGAAACATCAAGTTTAAAAATATAATATACTATTAAATACGACTATTGGAATAATAATTTGACCATTGAGAACAATAATATAACCTATATAATAGTAAATCCAGCTATTAAAGTACAAATAAAATTTAGGTATCTTATAAATGAAAATGTTGTATATATATAATAGGATTAGAAAATAAATGTTTTAAAAATGATAAATTAAGTGGTACTCTATTTTTTTCAGAAAATAAATGTTTATATATAATTTCATAATAAATATAAATATTTAAAAAGATTGTAGTCATAAAATAGATTCATAAATTAATATTTTTGGTCATATAATTATATGAAAAAATTATGAGACCTTAATTAATTTAGGAAAGTATCCTAAAACCGCTTATGATATTAAAATAAGTATTTTTATAGTTAATGATGATTATGTTTTAAAAAATAAATTTAATTTACATATAAACTATTTTGATAAAATTGAGTCCATTCTTTTATTCTACATGTACAAAAATTGTAATGTTTAATTTTTTAGATCTTTCTAAAATAGTTGAATTTTGGGTGAATTGTGAAATATAGTAATTTATGGTATTAACCAAATACATTAGTTCTGAAGTCATGTATTATATATGGAATATGTAGTAACATTTATTTATTACTCTCATTCACACCATTTTGTATTTATTCACAATAATTAAAACAATTCATAGTGTGACACCAAAATATTAATCAAATAAACAAAATATCCAAAAACACACTTTTCATCCACTATAAATAACACCCCTTCTCGAAAAACCATCATATACTTAAATAATTATTATTTTATACCAATTTCCAATAATAATCCTCTACCATACATTATTTTATTTCTGCTATCACCAAAATACCATTTCAATGTTCTTTGAGGAGGTTCTCAAGGAGAACAATTCCAGAAGAAATCCCATTTTGTTCTTTAATTTATTATTCAATTTATTTTATTTTATTATCATTACCTTAACTAATATTTCCAAAAAAATAATTATATCTCTAGAATCTTATGTATACTATAATTTTATTATGATAATGGTATATACACAATAAGTATTTTCCCTCCCACTTTTTGTTCTAAAAATGAAAACATCATTTGTGAGGTTTCGATTCACCACCTATGTGGATGATGAATATTTAGTTTTATAATAATGCCTTCATATATGGTCATAAAACCATTTTATTGTTAAAATATATTATAATATCTATATTTCACTTTTCTATAACCTATATATACATGTGGTGTTAATTAATATAACTAAACTAGTGTGGATGATTGAAAAAATGCCAAAATAATCCAAATGCTTACCATTAAATTTTTATCTAATGAATCATCCTTATATCTGAAAAAACTGAAATATTAGACAATTAGATCTTATGGAAGTTCATTAAAAACATATAATTTCATTTTTTTTTATAACAATTATAATTTGACATGTTCTTTGGTACATGTATACAAGTGAACCAGTCATGGAAACCAACGAAACATACACTCCTGAATGATGAAGTTGAATATTATAAATCATAAAAAATAGAATAAAAATAATAATAAAAGTATACTAAATAAAATGAAAATGAATATAAATTCATTATCTTATACATTAAGTGCAAGTGTGGAACTCTTTCGGACATAAGGCAAGGGATTCTACAAGAATCTCCATTTTCCCATCAAATTATGCTTTCTCTCTCATTACCCCAATTTATTTCTTATTTAATTTTATATACATATTATATATTATATTTATAAGTTCCAAACTCATGTATTTGGATCATTCTGTCTTTATTCTATTGAAAATAAATTATTTTATAAGGATCTATTCCCAATTCGCCCCGACAAACAAGATAGATTTAAGGGAACATCCTTATATCTTACTTATGTTCAAGCGCACTCCATAATATATTTTAATACCAAATAATATATCTAAAATCAATAAATTTTTCATGAAGAATATTATTTGTTAATTTCTATCTTTATTCGAACATTATTCCTTTGTTTTTTGAATATTATTTTGTATTTTCCCTTAAATACACTAAAGCGGCTCATTTATAATGTTTTTTAAATGAAATTATTACACGTTTTTACTTTATTTCGAAATGATTTATGCATCAAATATAATTTCACTATACCTCCATTTTATTTCAGTAGATATACATTTTAAAATATAATGTTATTACATATACAAATTTTCTATGAAAATAACTCTTCTTTCGAAAGTAAAACAACTATTTCTCTCAAGAATTCCTAGTTGATTTTTTAGCATATATTTATATATTTCAACATAAAATTTTAAATATTATTCTTTATTGAGAATGATTATTCAATATATTATAAAACATATTTTATTAAATGGCTTATGATCATTTTAATTATATATGATCTATCGTTATACTATTTTCCATATTACTCACAATGGTTAGTGATAATTTTTATGGATTTTGGAATATTATTTACATTTTGTACATATATGATTTTAATGTTTGACCCTATTCAGAAGAAGAATTCCTTGGACATAGTAAGTAATCAGACAGTCCTAAAACATCCCTTCAGTGCATCGGTTGGTCTGAGGAAAAAAATAGATTTGGACTAGACTGAGGCCTTGCCCATTTATTTTCAGATACAGATCTAGTTGTGGCTTTAACCATATATTTTCATATATCTTGTACAATTCCTCAATGGTATTGTTCAGATTTACATCATTATGAATTTCCTCATTATGATATTAGTAATTGATAATAAATTTTATTATTCGAATAATATAATTATACATGGTTAGGTATCTGTATTATGTGATCAATTATAAGTTATTATTTATTCAGCTATTATTCCTAACATATTAAGCTCAAGATTATGTTATAAAGGAATATTTTTCTTATTTAATCACCTTCCCTTATTATTTATTTTTATGATAGTTTTTTTTATTTCATTCCCTTAATAATCATATTATCTCATCCTTTTCTTATGCTTTATTTTTTACCAGGATACAAAGATATATTATATAAATGACTTGTAGGGATATTCAATGTTTTTATGGGGTTTTATAATGGATTTTCTCTGTTGTTTTTTCTTTTATATTTTAATGTAAAACTTATAAATGTATTTGGTATTCTAAATATACTAAAAAATTCATCCATTGGGTATGTGAATGCTCATTTGTAGTACCAATGTAATTAATTAATGAACAAACTCTGGGATAATGGGGTTAGGTTCATTACCGAAAAGTCCAAGGATCAGCCATTTATCCAGGTTATGGCTAGGGCTAACCATGTAAGAATGAAACATGCCTCAAGATGGGATCATATTCTTATCAATGAATCTGTCTAAATATTCTTGATGATCACTGAATCAAGAATTATTTTCCTACATTCATTGATGAACAACTATATAAACATCATTCTAAGGAAATACATGAGGATTTTGAAATGTCATCTCCCATTCGGGAGGTCCGTCAAAATATTTTTGTAAGTAATACATATTCATACTCGGAAGATGGTCATTTTCTATCTTGATCTCTTTAAGAGAGAGTTTCACACACCATGGGGTAGGCTCATATTCCCTCTACAAAATACTAGATGAATATTCCTAAGGCACAACATTAGGCTCATAACACTATCTTGATCGAGGATCACTAAGTGAAAATGACACATGACTCTTGGATGGTATATATTCCATTCAATAATAAGGATGATCGTTTAAATATTACATCAGTTTATCTATAGCAGGATCATACTCTAGCATTACTTGATGATTATAAATAAGTTCCATCAACTTTCATTGAACATGTTCATATCCCTATGCAATTCCAAAATGCGGGTTGACATATTATGACCTTGATGTATGATGAGACCCATATTCCTATTTTTCTCAATTCATGTTCCCTTAATGTTTTTCAAGTAACATTCTCAACACCCCAAGGGTCCATAATCTTTTCAAATAAATAATAAGATGACCATTACTGTAATAGTCCTCATCATGGAAGTCACGAGATAGATTACATGAACTCTACTTGGGACATCCACCATGGTCAACCTCCACATGATGATATATCCCAGAAACAAGTAAATAATCCCCTTTCAAAAAAAAACGTTGAATAAATAGGTTTCTGAAACTCAAAAGCATTCATATAGAGAGCTAGGTAAAAATTCAAGGTCAACCGCATATTGTTTCCTTTCAAATTCTAGAAGCACTCTACTCTAGTTAGAATGCTACACTAAGTAGAATATTATAAGGTTTTAATGGATGGAGTTGTGTATGTCTATTTAAAATGAGGTTGAAGTCAGCAAATAGAGACTGTTATACAGAAATGAACACCTCCATATGTTTTATCCCCTTCCCACTTATTGTTGTGAGGTACCAGTTGAGCTTGGGAAGGAATGAATACCTTTTTTATGCCAAAATATGTGGGCCACCCAACTATGACCGGAGTCTAGAAATCTTCACTATATAGGATATGAGTATCGGTATCCGATCTTCGATACATTGTATTGTTAGATGGATATGGTTGCATGTTACATAGATTGGATCCAAGGTGTAAATGATCATGATAAATGCATATGAAATGTTTTTCACTTGATTGAAAAAACCCTTCACCAATTGATTTCCCATAAATATCTAGACATACCTATATGAGTATGTGTCAAATATGAGAAATTTCAGTTCACTATGACCCCAGAACAGTAGAACCCTTCAGATATGGACTCATATAATGTCATAGTGAATGAAAAAATTAGAGGGTTGGATAACATGTGAGACATTTAGTCACTACAATAGAATTCCCATACTTCAATGATTTCGAGAAGCATGAACCGATTTAGAGGATATCAAAAGAGTCCTTGAAATTTTCCCTCTGAACAGTTAGTGATTCATTTTAGACATGGAAGACGATGTTTCGATCAAACATAAAACTTCACTTGAAGAATGATTCCCATCATGGGATGTTATCGCACCAAAATCCTAGAAGATCCTAGGTGCACTACATCAAAAAGACCAAAGTACTAGCTACTATAAAATCCATCAAGGAGTGGCATAGCTCACCAATCCTGGGTAATATCTCCCACTGACTACAACTATATTATTTTCAAATCCTAAGAGGATTCAGTATGTATCATCTGCATCTAAAAACTAACCCCATCCCTCTAGATTGGAGGAAGTTATGTGCCATTCACTATCAACATGTTCATTATCTCCTATAGGGTCCTAGGGAAATCAATGGTTATTATAGATCAACCAGGTCCAGCTATTCTTTGAGGATTTATATCTCAATGGCTATCTAATAATCATCAAATACCATACTAAAATCGATGAATCCTCAATAAAAAGGCCAATAAATTCCCATTGATTCCCTGATTAACCCCTTATATGAATAGCTGGTGGAATAATAATAATAATAATCGTCATTATAGAGAAAATCAATCTTTTCTTTATTTTGATGTACAAATCGATGGTTGGTATCCCATATGTTCCCCTCAGAGCAAGAAAAACCCCTTCTATTTTGTGCCCATCCAGAAATCATAACTGGAAGCTCCCTCAAGTTCATTACTCAATGGTTGGAGTAGGAGGAGTTTATGGAAAATTAAATCACACCCCACAAGAGTTTAAAATCATAATGGACCAATATGGAAAGTGTACAAATAATGACCCTAAATAAATAATTATACAATAGAATAGTTCCTTCAAAAGAAATGGTACAAAAACCATTTCCCAAAAAGACTCTATTAATATTTGTCAATTCCATAAAAATATTAATTGTTGATCAAGATAAAAATGTAGAGGGTCATAACACAAAAAACCAATATTAATATCATGTTGATGTTGATAAACCAAACAATGATGCATACACTAGGAACCAAAGGAAGCTACAAAAGTTTTCACCTCCAAATATTGAGTTGCCACTTATCTCATGGGAAAATAAAAAATAAAATGGGGAAGGTGTGTCTAAATCCAAATCACCACCACAGAGAGGTAATGCTCCTTCTATGGTGTAATAACTATCACGATATGATAATGAGGAAAAAAATATCAAAAAACTAAATGAGGATATAATAAAGGGAAATATTCCCACTAGGTATCATCTCTATTTAGATAGAAATATTATCCCTCCCATATCGGATCTGATAACCAGGGTGGTATCTGAGAGTCATATTGGATCCATACCCTAGTAGTCAATCTAAAAAGTTGATGAAGATGAAAATTATTTTTGATTCCCTCTGTTATGGCAACAACCTCTCTATCTATAGGGTAACTATTTAGGATTATAATGAATCATGAATCAGTGGAACAAAAATTTTGGTGCTCCTCATTATCCCCCACCTTCTCTCGGTAGATGGGTTTCGACTTACACATATGTAACCCCATAGGTTATTAACTCATCGAGACTATATATACTCAAATGGAAACCATAGTAGTGTGATGTGCACCATTATAACATGAGAGGAATTCATATCCCAAGTGGGTGGATGATACCTTTTCCCATACAATTTATTAAATAATACCTTCAGTACCTTTGATGGTTTAGGAATCTTCAAACCACATACCACACACTTTATATCCCGACTTGGGCTATTTATCGTCCCTCAAGAGCAATATATGGAAACAAAGTTGAGGTGTTTTTTATCGAATCTGAAAGGGCCAGCCTTTGTTGGGTACAATAGTATTCTAGTAGGATCTCTTCATAATGGGGATACCTTCATAATTAGTTACTTTATAATTTCAGACTCACTTTGAGGGAAAAGACAATAGTTGACCTAATAAACATCAAGAAAAATGAAAATGTGAGGGTGTCTTACTTCATAGAATGGAGGACATATTTAACTTATTCATTTCACATCCCTCTCTCATAGAAAAAATTGTTGGGAAAATCTTATGAAAATATCATGGATGAGCTGCAAATTCTTTTTATCCCAATGAAGTATCTATGTGGGTTCCATGACTTTATAGAAACATAAAAACTTCTTGAAGACACCATTCAACACACCAGATCCAAGTCTTGTACCATTCCATTAGCACAATAGAAAATATTAGGCACTGAAAAATCCATAAATATCACTCTCAATCATAAAATAGTGACCATCCAATCACCTAGGCAGGTCCTAAAACCCCCTTTACCTCCTATCAAGTTGAAATAAATACTAAATCATCCTCTTCCAAAATCATAGACAAATCAGGGTCACAAAAATTTGAGTAATAGATGAATAAAGAATATTGTTAATGATATTAACATGTCCCCAATTATTTCCTCAAATCCATTGAAAATATCATACTAAAGCTACTACATCCTAGGAAGCTTGATGGGGTCAATCTCACCAACCATCCCTACTACTGAACCTTCCATATAGGGTTGAGTCATAATATCCAAGAGTGTTTCTCCTTCAAAAAAATCCTTAATTTCATGGTAAATTATGGATAGATAGTGTTATATAACTCCATAGAGTAGGATTCCTACATTACCATTTCTTAATAATAAGAATATGGTCATCGGTATAATGTTCTGATCAAACATGACCAAAATTTCATCAACTGGATGACTCTTAAGACAATTGATCAATCTATTCTAACCCTAAGAGAATAACTTCACAAACCCGGAACATCCACACCACCTAATGTGGAAACATTATATGCACCTCTAAATTTTTGGCATGATCATTCGAAGAAGGAAGAAATAGGAGAGAGAGAGAGACATATTCTTATCCAATGTAAGTTAACTCTCTTAATATTTCTTCCCTTCATCATCTAAAGCATGGAAACCACCCCAATAAGTGGAACACTAAATCAATGAAGAGATCATATTTGGTTATATCTACATTATAGACTTGGAATTCCCCTTTTTTAAGTCAATCATTCCATATAATTTGAGTATCCCAAGAATATCTGGGGAGTGAGAGGATGCATACTATAGAACTGAGGTTACCAGTGACAACATGGGCACAGTAGTACCCATTATTTTGGTCACATATCCATTAAGGAAATATATGTAGCCAAGACCCCTGGGAATTCATTATAGTGATCCTGGAAAAGACATGATGGTGTATCAGAACCCTCCAACAGTCTTTATCCCCTAGATTTCATTCCTGAACTTCTAGTGGGGGTATGATTATCTTATCAAACAATGAAATGGGGAAGGTGGGCATGACTTTTTCCAATGGTAGAATATTATCCCACAACCTCTACCCAAGATCTAGGAATGACTACCAAATATTCCTCAAATCCTGATCCACTTGTCTAGGACCAACCCCGCCTCAAGATGTACTAACCTTTGGCATAAAATAATGACATTCTCAAATAGCTGATAGTCATCCCAACCAATATCTCAATAATTTATTTGATCCATATTTCAAAAATTCTCAAATATTAACTCACTATTTCCCTAAAAACCAATTGGAATTTGAGACATAAGTCTCTAAAACCTTGTCCTATTTAATGGATACCATGTCATAAAAACTCCATTTCACTATATCATTCATTGAGAATGACTATGAAGAGTCCATTTGTGGACACATAATACCCTAATATTTTTCCAAAAAAAACTCAATAATGTCAAAATTCAAAAATAATTGATTAAAAAGGATTCTAGGATCATTCTCTTACCAATTCAATATGTCCAATATTTGGGATATGAAATGGGTATTTTCCTCCCATAAAGGTGACCATTATATGGTATGATAAGCATGAGGAATGTCCTATTGGGAATATCAAAATGAAAACATAATTTCGGGACCTCACATATTAAACTGAACTTATGGTTTTCAAGTATTACCCCACATAAAATTTTATTCTCGGAAGGCCCAATATTTATATCCACATTGATTTACCTTCAACATGCCATCATTTCCTGAAATACCCCATCGATGAAAATTTCAAAATAATAGATAGTGATAGTTCCCCATAGATAATTGTGAAGCCTTATATGATATGGAATGATTCTATAGTAATGTAGGTAGAAAACCTATGTTGGATGACGATATATAGGTTGAACCTCCCGAAGTCTTGGGGACCACCCTTATGAATATGTATAATTTTCTCGACAGTGAATATGTACTCTCCAAAATTATAGTTGGGGTGATAGACCTAGTGACAGAGGCCCAAGATCCTCCTCTCCCCATTGACAATGTAAAATACAATCAAATCTGAAACATCTCTTTAATGAATCAAGATGCAGGGGATGATAATGTCTCTTCTCTTGGACTCTCCGACCACAATAGTAATAAAGAAGCCCCTAGATTTACCTCTTCATCTGAATGTGTCTCCATAGCCATAGAAATGGAAAAAGATGATGATTAACATAGGAACACCCCACCCACATTAAAGGAAGCTATAAAAGAAATATAAATTTTTGAAAATAATAATACCCACAACCTACTCTGATATTTGATTATATGTCCCTCTATGTGTAAGCGATGTACATCGAATTTATAATGAAACTTTTATATGTGTTCTCCTAGAACAATATGGAAATTCCCATACTAAATCAAGATGTGGTTGTGCAGCATATCGGTATAACCATGGAGCATTGAGGAATCAAGAAGGCTTCCAAGAAGATACACCAGTCTCATGAGACCAATATAAAGTCATAGGTAGAAATTTTAATCAAATAAAACATTTTTGGAGATGTTAAATACCCATGATGGATCACCAACATAATTACTGTCAAGAAGTAAAATGGAAAGATTTGGGTTAATACATATTTTAGAGACCTTAACAGGAACTAATCGAAGGAATATTTCCCATTTCCAATAATAAAACCCCTGATCTACAAAATTGATAATCCCATTCCATCCTGGATGGATATTCATGGTATAATCAAATAAATATGGACCCTATAGATAAATAATCCACTACCTTTAGCATTACAAATGTTATTATTTTTCTCTCAAGCCATTCACTTTGGCATAATGAAAACATTAATCACATATCAAGGCACTATGAATCATTTATTTTTGGTATTATTTGTAAGTATAATTGAATGTTACATCAATTAAATGGTCTTCAAATCCCAACAGTGATGTGATCACTTCACAAATCTGAAAATAATCTTTGACAAGCTTTGCTATCATAGTCTGAATATAAATTTTCTAAAATTCACATTTTCGGTAACATGAAATAAGTTAGTCAGATTTATAATATGTCATGGCGACATCATGGTTGACCTAGAATAGACTAGTGCTATTTTAGCACTATCACCACCAAGAAACCTCCACAAATTGATAGGGATATAATGGAATATCATCATAATGTGGAGTTTCATATGCAACATGGATAGAAAATATATCCCTTTCACCAAGATAATGATGAATGGAATCACCTATAAATGGGAATATGACTACCAAGAAGCCTTAGACACTCTCCAGAAGTTCTTACAGCTCCCACCAATTCTGATGTATCTTGTTGAAAAGAGGTCAGTCATCTTGTCTGTGGAAACCATAGAATTCTCTATGGTTGTCCTCCTAAAATAGAAAATTATATGGGGTGTGAGAATAGTCTATACAACTTTAGTGGGATAATGTGGGGTTCTGAGACCTGATAATATGATTCCAAGAAGAATTACATTTTACTCCTCTTCATAGTGAAAATGATGGGGCATTAATTGCATCACCATGAAGTCCATCTGGTCTCTCAAATTGATCTTCTCAAGTATATCCATGTTCATCCTATGTTTAGAGTCTGTTTTTCCTAATGGGTGGTCATTATACAGTAATACAAAATTCTTTTTTTATTACAATAATCACTAAAATTGAAATCCCAAGCTGATTTCCTTACAATACATACTACCCTAGAGAATACACTAATAGACACTAAGCTTCCAGATGAAGAGGTATTTTATTCACACTATACTCCATGAACATGGGAGATGTATTTTCATGATGTATACTAAATTTATATTTTCAAAATGATGTATAACCATATGCTCAATTGGGTTTTCATTGGTATTCCACTTTTCTCTCAAAAGAAATTATTTTTTATTAATCATTCTCACTATCTGAGGGATGTGGAAATAATTGGGTCGGATTCCAATTCCTTGTCATTGTAATGGAATTAGTTTTATAGTTCCATATATGATACATTAATGTGAAATGGGATTCACAAGTGATGAAATTGAAGAGAAATGTGGAATTTTCAATAAAAAATAAATATCTTTCCCATCTCACTGGTTATGTTATGGGATAGATGGAAGAGATCCCTTTTGATCCCACATTGACTAATGTTCCCTGATCATAGAATGAACATGAAAATGTGTTCAATAATGCATCTACAATCATAGTTATCCCTGATTAAAATGATACAATCATCCATATCTCACACCATAGAATACTCTCATCGATCAACATCTGTAATTTGGATGAAATCAATTTGGCCTATACCACCCTAGAGCAAGATGATCTGGAAATATCCTCTGGATGTATGGATCCCATAATTGGTTGTCTCTAAAATTAATCTCCCGTAACAAAATTAAGTGGAAGGGAATATATTCAACTTCGAGCAGTTAACATTACCCTATCAATGGTAAAAATGACGAAAAATCCCACTACAAATGAGGTTTTAAGGGAATCATTATCAGAAGCAATTAAGAATGTGATATTCACACTATAATTGAAGAATTCCAAGAAATATAATGTGGTACTCATCTGTTTGGAACTTGAATGTCCCTTCCAATAAAGTGTTTGGGTTATTATTGGAAAACCATGAAATATTAATATATTGAATTCACTAAGAATGTCTTCTAGTTCCATGATAACATCATCCATATACTCCCATAATTGGTATATATAGTAAATATTCATGTCCATTTTCTATTGGGAGAATGGATGTTATGGGGCCACAACCCCCATTGATATATAAGTTGTTCAACTACACCATTACTTCTACCAACATCATTTCGATGTTGGATGAGGCAATATCCTTCAAGGAAGATAGGATGAAGAATATCATTAACATTGCAATGGACAATATTATTACCTATTTTGTGGTCCCTTACATAATATTGATAGAGTACAACACCAAATTCGATTCTACATTGTTGAAGTAACTATATGAGGAGTACAATATCAAGCCCAATCACATATATTTCTATCATGAAATAGAAAATGGATAGATAGATTCCTTCAATAAGAATATTTAAAATATAGTCTAGAAGAAGGTGAAGAATAATAAAAAGTTATTCTCAGAGAACCTCCTTTATGCTTTATATACCTACCGTACCATAATGCATACTACTACACATTCAACAGAATATTATCTAGTGTACATGACCATGGAAGTTCTAACACTAGAAGTTATATTATTTTTGCTATAAATAGAAATTTTTAGAGACCTCTCACACATTGAGAAATCATAGAAGTTGATGGATGAATTAGAGTGGATCAATGACCACATGTTGTGTAGACTGAACAACCATGATATCCATTAGAATCATATTGCACAAGATTTTAATAAAATGGTTCACCTCCATTCCATCCTCCACTAAAAACTAGTTTTTTCTCTTAGAATAAAATTTATACTGGGGAAGAAGCCTCCAAATATGTAACCCAAATTGTGATGCCCATACATCATACATACAATCTATCATAATGGATCCTAATAATTGAACACAATAGATGGGGTGCATGTAACACCCCCACCATTGAAACATTTCTCAAGAAATAATATTTATAAAGGTAATCACGCACCTTTCATCCTAGTTTCATGAATTTAAACTACAAAAGATTGTCCTCTTAGCATGATTTTAAAAAATAAATCATCTA
This sequence comes from Viscum album, assembly GCA_963277665.1. Taxonomy (NCBI): domain Eukaryota; kingdom Viridiplantae; phylum Streptophyta; class Magnoliopsida; order Santalales; family Viscaceae; genus Viscum; species Viscum album. The sequence continues at coordinate 497,848,691 of OY728120.1, forward strand.
TGGTCCTAGAATAAAGAATTTAAAATTCACAATTCCCCTCAACTGGGCCACATGAAAACAAATTATATGAAGAAATACAGGATGCATAACGTTAAACACCAAGGAATCTATAATACTTAAGGCAGGATGTTAAACTTTATGGGAAATGTGTTTATCTCCATACCTAAAACTGAACATATCCATAGTGTTTCGCCCCTTTCAAATTAGGTTTCCCACATCGCCTTTATATGATGTTAATCTGTATGACAGATGTCCTATCTGCATGACATTAAACCATAAGGGTTTTCTAGGGATATAAAGGCCTTGGTTTTTATTCTGAGGATACACATAGGGACCCATCGATCCTGTATCCTTTTCAAGCCATCACAAGATGAAAATTACCGTGTCTTATTCTTAATATCCCCTTAATAGTGAGAGGAACCATTTCTATTCCTTGTCTCCCACATCTATCATAGATCATGTGAGAATAGGAATTTCATTGAGGGATTTCTCGCGCAAATAAGGAATAAAACATCTTGACTGTCAAATTTAGGCATTTAATAAAATACCATAAAATGAATACCTTGTGTTGTCACATTATGATGTTAAATTACATGGTTTATGTCCCTTTCATGGTATAAAAGGTTACATTAATGTGGACCTTACCCAACATGACAACTGTTAATGGTGATGGTATCTTAGCGCACCTCCATTAAAGAACTATCTATGACTTGATTCCTAACATCACATGATACATAGTGATACTCAGACGTATGATCCTGGGTCCAATCATAAAAAAATATAAATATCCCCCCTGTGTATTGTTGATAAATACATGGAATGGTATTTCCTCAAGAAAAACATTTATCTTGATTCATATTACCATATGATATGTAGTCACCCCCAGAATTCCATTTGTGGGTCCACCAAAGAAGCCTCTTTCATATAGGGAATCTAAAGGTATCACCACATAACAATAAACTCCATAGTTCCTCAAGAACAATCTGTGGATTGATTCATATCATCTAGTTATACAATTTAACCCCTTGATCTTTAATCCTAGCCTGAACTACAATAATCAACAGAAACAATTCCCACCCCTACGTATGATTCTGACCTACCCATAGAGTTTCCTTTTCAAGATAGACATGTGGATTGATTATTTTTATTATAATATATATAAGGACACATGTATCTCCAATCTGGGAACCAGATATAACAACTAATAAAAAATTCACCCTAGAGGCAAATAAGGTGATCCATGAAATACTATTTTCCCTCTTGGATGAGTCAGATCTATGAAAAACCCTATTGTACATGTAATATCATTCACAATTTTTCATATCAGTTATAATGTACTAACTACATGATATTAAAATATTATTCAAATTTTATTGTCACATGGCATTTAAACTACATAAAAATATTTCAACTCTACAAGATGTTAAACTATATGGAAACAAACACATCCTAACAATATGATGATAAGCTACAAGGAAAGTGTCCAAACGACATGACATTAAACATCATGGTGAAAATTACATCCCCACTACCTAATGTTACAATGTATAGACCATCACCCGTTATCATCCATTATCGGAGTACCACAAGATTCTTATAACAAGTCACCTAGAGTATAGGGAGCTTCTGCCATCTTTTAAGATCATAAATACTTAAATCAAACTTCATGTATCGAGAACCAAAAATTTCAAAAATATTTCATGGCCCATGGAAAAATATAACAAGCTTCAAGGGACCATTTTTTACTACTCATGCATTTCTATGGATCTTCCATATATGCTTATGGTCATAAACAAAATGCATCACTCTACAAAATATGACTTATGTTCCTTGTGGTCCTTGACATCACTATGAAATATTTCAAAACCATATTTTGGCTTGGGCTATCCATGATATGATTATCATGTATCATTACTCATTACCTAAGAACCACAATACATGATTTATCAAACGTCCATTTATCACTCATAAAGATGATAGACCATTCTTTAAATTGGGTATCCTAATAAGAATCTTCTGTATCATCTCATATATTTGGTCTATGTGCATCATGACCATAAAATACATGCCCTCTATTCAATGTTATATGACTATAAAATCTAGAATATAATGGTCTAAATAGAAAGAAATTAATCTATAGGAAAAATATACAAAAACAATTGCCAGGATGAAGACCCACAAAGGGAGTCCTATTAAAAATTCAAGTCTTCACTCAGTAAACTCCACTTATCTATTGTTTAGAAAAAAATTGTGGTGGAACTAAACAAGGTATAAATTTCAAAGGCCTACTATGTTTCCCTAATAAAATCCATGTAGTTTTCATTGAACCCCCTAGTTCAGAGAAAAATAGAGTAATTATTTGAAACATATCTTCACTGTGTGAATATGTTCACTAAGAGCTGACAAACCATTTTGGGTTCTCAAACCCTATATGTATATTAAACTTTCCAAAAATCGCATTTCATGATTTGAGTTCCACTGATCAAGACAACCTCCCATGACCCTTTGAATGGATACCCGATATCAAGGGACACTTTCATTGTCTACGCATGTATGACTATGGATATTGAATATAAACCTATAGTCATAATTCAAATGTGTCACTCTTCAAAAGGTATTTCAAAACCTTTCAATCCCTAACATCGAGTGGAAGAACCCGTTACCTAAGGGTGTTTTGGATCATCCCAATCATGACTATCCCAGACAACCCTCATGGCATGAGAAATTTGAACAATGATTTATAATTCATGAACCAAAATATTAAAGGAGACTTGACATCCCCAACAAAACTGAACTATTTTTTGTACCCATTCTCAAGGCTAGTTTATGACACTATAATCCTGGACAATTGATTTCTCACACATCATGATTCGAAAAAACATGGCATAGAGATCGAGATTTAAAATCAAGATATTGAAATCCCTTGGGTTCCAAAACCCTTACTAGATTGATTTATTTCGTTTCCCAACAAAATCATATGTACTTTATAGTCTTCATAAATATTCTTGCCCCTTGAAAATTAGTGGATATCATATTTTATTGCCTATGATATTGATGTATAAGGGCCTTAACCGACCAACTAAGGGTATATTCTCTTTTCAATAAAGGAGATTCAATCCTCGTGAGTCCTGGAAACATTGAAGAAAAACCTAAAACCTAATGGTTTCATGGGTCATCCGCAGCATATATCCCTATCCCATATTCATATACTCAATATTCTAGATTTTGGATTACATCACCATTAATGCAACCATCTAGGGGGATAGCTTCCGTAGCATTTCACTCTCAACCAATATTCCCCAAAATAAACCTTATATGACCATGGGAAAAGAGTGGAGATAGCAATGGTTGGAAATTTTATCAATGCATAATTTTTTTTCCTACCAACCAAAGGAATATTATCTTTTGAAGAAAGGATCTGTGATCCTCATGATCCACGATAACACCACGATATAACTCAACACCCTAGAGTATCTGGGGTCATTATGGGCATGTCTTCACAATATTACATGATCATTTATCAAGTAATAAAAGCAATACTATAAACTGAATGGCATTATAATTTACGATATAAAAGATCATAAACTATAGAAACAGAAGGTCTGAACTAATAGACCCTAAACTACAACAATAAATTTTCCATGTTAAAATACCCTAATCTAAAACAATTGAATGCATAAGATAAAATAACATAAAATATATTAATATAAGATCTACAGTAAATGACCCTAAACTACAATGATATTTGGTTTGAGCTAAAAGACAATATACTACAGCAATAAATGGTCTGAGCTACAAGAACATAAACTACAACTATATAAGATCTGAGCTAAAAGCCCCTAAAAAATAGAATTTCATTGATGTAGTCTGAAATAATGAAAAATATTAAAAGGCACAGCACATGGACTTATAGAAAATCAATATATTCTCACAAAGTCTATCAGCTTAAGAAAAATAAAGATAACTCTCCCACTAGGAAATGTATTCTTCAAAATTATCCTCCGATAACTCAAGTTATTTCACGATTGATGGAGCATTCAAATCAGTATATAATCTCATGTTTGTGGAAAGTCCTAAGCATTTACAGAGAGGATTATATGATAATTTCAACCTCATAGTCTAGGAATTCAGGTTTAGTTCATATTATGAAATAGATGAGTATAATTGGTGATTCATATTATATCATAGTAATGAAATGTCATATAAATCAGGAATAAATTAAACATTGTAAAACAACATAGATGTCTAAAGATATAAATCCCTTGATAATATTCAATAAAAGAAATCTCCACAATTAGGGGTCTCAAAAAAATATCAAAAAATAGAGTACAAATAAATATAATAAGAATTGATCTACAGAGCCGGATAGGTTAGAAAGAGTTTGAGAATAAGAATCAATCAAACACTGATGTTTTTCTCACCTCGCCTCTTCTGATTCTACCAAAGGACGAAAAGTCTCAACTAATTTAGTTTTCTCATTAACTCCCTTTTTGATTTTTCCAATGAGGATGATGCTATTGAGAGTTCAAAACATTAGAAATATATGATTTCCTCAAACCTCTATGTATGCATGGTCCAGCCATCCATATTGGATTGTATGTTAGACATAAACTAGTGAATCTACTCCATTGCCTTCAAAGCCTCCTTCATAAGTTTATAACAATGGACCTCGTCTACAAGATCATGAATTTTACTCTAATTGGAGGGTGGATCATTCGGAGTAATGAAAATATATTTCATGATTTCATAGTGGATGGGGATCAGTAGCATCCACCCCCACGTCATTAAACCACTTATGAAGGGATTCCCCTTCTTCATGAAATAATTCCAATGGGGTCTTAGTAATCAATGTGTAAATCTTCTACAAAATCAACATATTTTGTGTCTGAGAATCTTTGACTGATGGGATGGGAACAGAAAAAGGATAACATAGTTGGAAATATTGTAAAGGGAATATAAGAGGAACCCCATATACTCTCTTTTCCACAGAATCATCAACTGTCTCTTGTACTCAAGGGTAGATTGCATCAATAAATTCTGTCTCACTATCAGGATTATCATTTCCATAATGAGGGAGCTCCCTCAATGTCTCACCAAAATATTTAATAAACTCCATCATTTCTATGGATTTAGGGGTTGGGGTGGAAAATATCCTATCTGCATGATGAAACATATGGAATATCAAACCACCTGGATAGGTTTCTACACTATACTGGGCATAATCAAGAGTAAGAAAGGCAGGAGAATAATTGAAAGGAAGAATCGTCTCAACATCAGTGTCTTCAAATTCCAACAGCATCCCAAACACATGTATGATTCTATCATGTCACTCTCCCATATTCCATAAAAATTAAGATGGGAGACATTTTGGATGTATAAAAACATAAAATCAAAGATATAAGATGTATATGGTTCATTGGGGATCGGTTTTTCCATCCAAGCTACAAGAACCCCATTCTGAAGGGAGACCATATACAACAATTTACAAATAGATCCACTACAATTGTTAATGGTTAGCCTAGTTGGAGCACAATATTGTGTGAAATCAATGTTATCAGATTGACCCAACATATCTGTGACCTTGTAATAGTTTTTTGACCAAGCCCTAACCACAAATTTCTTCATAAACTGGGGATTAGAAAATTTAATGGTGATCCTAGTGGAATTTTGTTATCCATATCAATGAAAATAATCCCCTATCCAACCATATAAAAACTAGATACGACCACTAATCCAATAGGTTTTGTTTTCTTTTTTAATGCTACCCAATATTTGGTAATGGTGAGAATGATTCGCCACCGCTGGATTAAGGTTCTTCCCCTCCACTTGTTGTGCTTTCATTACCAGTTTACCTACCCAAATCCCTATACATGCATCCCCATCAAGTAAAATTATTCCATTAATGAACATATATTCAAATCACACTAGATTTAGGATTAGATATATCTCTAACTTCACTCAATATCCCCATTTAATATGAACCCCATCTTCTAAATGGCCTAATATGTGTCAGCACTGTCATTATCTTCCAGGGAATGGAACTAATTGGGGCATATAATAGTTTTTATAAACCCACTACGTTAAATGGAATGTAACTAATGGGGAGAAATATTATGCTCGAATAAATTTATGAAAATTATTGAGATCCATATAATCTTTAAAATAAACAAAGGAAACAAAAATGGGGAAGATGGGAGCCTCTTGTGGTCATAAAAAATTGTGACACGCCCCTAGTGATCTTCATCTTACAACAAGAACTCAGTGTCATGTACACCTCATCTCTTGAAATCGTTTTGGCATGTTCTCCTCATCACATGATGGGGCTTGGGAATGTCTAGGTGACCTATCACTCACCCCTTTGGCTCATAAGTACAAATTGATGGAATTTACTATGAAATTATCATGTAACTCTATAGGGATTTTGTTGGTCAGAAGACACATCGCCAATTGGTATAGATATGGTCATAGATAATACTCATACAACCTCATGAGATCCTAAAACATAGTAAAATATTCAAAGAGCGGAATGAATGAATCCTCTCGTAGTCATAAAGCCCATGTGACGTGACAGGTCTATATACAACACATTCTTACAAGACCACATGAAAAGTCATCCTTATTTTGTGAAGGCCGCATCATAAGCCATTCATTTTTAGGTAATGTTTACAAAAAAGTCATCTTAGATCATGTAAAAGATTTTTGATCGACACCCTGATCTCATGAAGGACCATTGAAATGTATATCTGAAAAATATGAATGTACCTTGGAATATCCACATGATTCAATAAGACCCCATTAAATTAGAAATTTTCTAATAAAGTTGGTGTAGATGTGATGAAGTTTTGGTCGCTAAAAAATGCAACACCCTGGAATTATTGACGATTGGAACATGTGATGTGAAACAATCCATGGATTTCCAAAGAATCCAGCATGGATTAATGTGATATGTGCCTCAAAAATCAGTGAACAATGGTGGAATTGAGACACATAAATCCCCAAACCCATCATTAGAAATAATACACTAACTATGGAGGTCATTGAACACATAATGATGGAAGAAATCTTGGAACCTATCACTAGATCTTTAGATGATTTCTCAGAGCAGCTGGTCTTGTTACTAGAAAAGTTTCCCATCAGGTTAGATCTAAGGAACAACCAGAGAAATCATGAATCATGCATAAAAACATCACATGATCACTCATATATCACATGAAGGGATTATATAAGGATATGCGAAGAACATCCAAAACATCATCTTGACCACATGGGGATTAAAAGAAGCTAATACTGAAAAAATATAAGGCATTTAAAATAGCAAACATGAAAATGGACTAAAAGATTGGAGACTTATGTGAGAAACAAATTTTACAATCCTCATGTGCTTCGTGTAACCACATAGGACACGTGATATAACCCATAAATGTCGTCCAGACCATAAAACGCTTCTTTAGTATAACATTTGGATCATGTGAAGTCCTATGGACATGTAAATTAAAGACACAATTATCCCAACGGGCATGACACCCTAGTCCCATGAATCCCTCCAAGATTCTCATCCAATCATTATGGTGTCCTTCAAACATGCCACCCAACTCATATGGTGGCACCAGAACATATCAGTTCAGTATCACGGTAGCACATGGGCATGTCAAGAGTTTATTGTAACACCCTACACTCATTCCATGTATCCCTTAGAGGCGTCTACCAGACTTTTCAGCCTAGGATAGGCAGCACCTTCTGAGACATGTCACATTGACTTGCATGACTCCACCCAAGCGTGTCATCCTGATTTCATGATGACATATGGGAATGTTAGTTGAATCATGTTAAACCCTCTAGAAAATATATCTGAGATCATGCAATGTATTCTTAGACAAGATGACCAAGTCTCTTAATTCCAACTCGACATTTAAGATTTAATATTTTTGGTGCCCTTAACTATTCCATTAATTATGTGCAGCATCCCTTTGTAAAACAAATTAGATCATGAAATTTTCATTGGAAATGATTGAAATATAAAAAAACAAGTCTAGAAATACTCTTATATGTCAAAGAAGATAATCATGTCATTTAAAACTGTTATTACATTATGTCTAGAGGAAAATAATTCTATCTAAATCGAGCATCCTTGGAATCGATATCCTTTTACATATTCAGTGTGTAAGCACTGATTATAAGGGAAACATCAATGTGTAATCCATGACTATAAGGGAAATATCAGTGTGTATTCCCTGACTAGAATCATAACAGAATATGTCATGTATATAATGGTGATATCAATGTGCAATCCGTGATTAATTGAACTAGAAGAACTCTTATTTCTTCAATAAGTAGGATACGTAGAATTCCCAACTAAGGCCCAAGCGTCGTATTAAACATCCCATGGTCTTTCCCAACAAATAAGTCCAACATATATATGTGGTGAGACTAATTACATGTTATAAATTATTTCTCACATTGTGAAAGGATCATGTGACCTTAGGGAGATTTAATGGTCATATCATTCACATCATGAATCTTTATGACCACTATCAACCTCTATTTGTATGCCCCAAAGAGTGTCATGATATAATTTCCTCAATATAAGGTAATATACCATGTGTCCAATCACATGGGCATGAATGAACAATAAAAATAATGTTTCATGTAATAATAAGGATACATAGAACACATTCCTAGGGCTTGTGCTCTAATAGGAATCCACTTTTGTGAAGGTCCCCTCATGTCGCTAACATTTAAACCACCATGACCAAATTATTCATATGGGTTTATCATTCTTCCTTACTCATGAGTAGTCTATGAAACTATTAAATTAGTATAACACATTTTCCTTCTATAACTGGGATAAACAGGATGTCACCTCATTACTCACACAAGAATATCTATGGCCTATGTCCCTATTTATATGTCCTCTCAGAATGATGTTAAACTACATGCATTTTAATGAAATCCATGGGGATATATTCCTGAATTAACTAAGATATGCTGGATTCCTCATAATGGCTCAATCCACTCCTCATAATATTATCCCCCTCCCTACATGGAAAAAATAAAATGTGACAGATTATATGGTTTCAACACATAAGAAGAATCACATTACTAGAAACAGATGAATAACCTAATATAAATATTGATGCATTGAAAAATTGGATCCTGTTCACTTTCTTATAAAATAGATTAACCTATTATCATTTGGTTAGGGTAACCAGTCTCATATCAGGATTAAAAAAATATTCATGAACATATGTTAAATTAATACAACGGTATTGGAGTAGTCAACCCCCCCCCCCAAATGGGTGCGAAGTGCCCGACCTCACATCCCCTAAAAAAAATTATTAAGAAATGTTGGTTCTGAAACCCTATTTGACATCATACCTTTGAAATTTAGGTCTATACCAATTTATGTAAGTGGGAACTATTGGGAGTTTTTGGGTTGACTATAAAATTTGAAAACATGATGCGAGCGACTGAGAAACATATTAATCCCCCCAAGATCAAACTACTGTGAAAATACCACCCAAATCATTTTACCAATCAAAAAATGACCCCTTTTGATATATTAAATAAAAAAATCATAATTGTATTTAAATATTTCAAGTGATTATTTTTAATTTTTTCATATTTTTATTTAGATGTTACCATAGTTGTGAGGGGGTTTTTCTCAATTTTCATTCCATTGAGACAAATTTGTTTTTATACACCTAATTACTTTTATATGGTGTATATAATCTTGTATGAAATTTCATATAATGAATTTAATTTTTCACATAATATTAAAATTTTTGATTGATGTATTCTATCATGTTTCTCATGATTCAAAAGTTACTCAACTGGTAATGGGTTTTTTCATTTAAGTTTTATTTGGATGAGATATAATCTATATTCACAACTTATTTTTGTTTTAAAGTGTATATTATGCCCATTAATGTAGTTTATTATTATTTTACATAAATTTTCGGGTTTTGGGATATCCATTTTAGTATCCCTTTTTCATGGGGTTTATCGTTTCAATGTTACCCGAGCGGTAATTGATTTTCAACACAATTTTACTTTTTTGATTTGTTTATTAGGTTATACGCAAATATTATTTTGTGAGGTGTATATACTAACCCTTCATGTGATATATCATTAATCTCCATATTTTCATGATATTATAAATTTCATTTGATGTTATTACTTCATGGGGGTTACAATTCAAATGTTTCATGGTGGTGTGGGAAACTTTAGAATGTTTAATGACAATTTTCCACAAGCCTGTTTTAAATGACCTATTACATGAATTTATATTAAATATAGTAAACAAAAATAATTGTAACATATAAAAAAATGGGGATATTTTATGATATTTACCACCCATTCCTTCTTGATGTGTTTTGTTATTGTTTCAATTTGATTGTAATTAAACCCATTTCATTCCCACGGGTGAATCTTTTTTTAATGTAATTTTTATTAAACACATTTATCTTTATGGGGTTCATCATGTTAAAATGATATTTTTATCAATAAAATTTATTATCCATTGGTTAATAATGATTAAATGATTTTTTATAGAACATGATTCTTTTCCACAGGATAATCTTGTTTCAAAAAAAATTTATCGATGCCATTTCATTTTGATGGGTTACTGATGTTTCGAAAATCCATTGATTTCAAATGGATTAATTTTATTTTAATGGGATTTACATTAAAGACATTTATTTTCATTGAGTTTATAAAGTTATAAATAAATGACGATTTTTATGATTTTTATGATGAAAGGTTTCAATTCATGATATGGTACATGAGAATTGCACTCCAGGGTAGCCCAAATAATGTAATTTGAACCCGTTACATATTATATGGGGGAGGAGGAATAGATAACTCTAGGTGAGACTGATCATTCTTACATTATTAGGTATCCCAGATTGCAATTGGTGAGTATGTTACCACTTACATGATGGGGAAGACTGGATAACACCATGTGAGCTCGTTATAGTTCATCAATGCCTTGGGAAATGAAAATATTAGTGGCATGTGACATGCTTAACTCAATTGAAAGGGGTTTTAAAGTGAATTATGAAATTGATTCTCCATGTTACCAAAAAGTGATTTAATTGGTATTTATGAGTTCTTAATGTTTCGAGTGATTTAGATTGATATCATATTGCTTTTGATTGTTGATTTTGATGATTGTTTACTTTTTTGTGTTTAAATATTTGATTATAATTGAATTTATGGGTTTTTGTTATTTTATGATTCACTCATGAAATTTTACTATGTCATCATACCCTTATTATATCTTATTCTTATTTATGAAATTAATTGGTTAATGTTTACATTTTCACTTATTGATAATCTGAGCTCACCCTACTTACGATTCCTTTTCACCTGGTTTTAAAGATTGATTTTGAGTGAATTATGCCTATAATGGTTTTTAAAATGATGATTTTGATGAACTATTGTGAAATATGAAGAGATAGGATAAATGGGTGAAAATTAATTTTGATAACTTGTGAAATTTTTATGTAGTAGTTTTTCATAATTCTATAGGTATCAAAACATAAATGGTCCTCCAGAATGAACGTGACCTATGTTTTCCTTTTATTTTGTAAGGTTTGATGAAAATCATTGGGTGATAATTATTGGCATAAAATCTGAATATTTAATGTTGTGGATTCCATCATTGGATCCTTGATTGAGGGTCGTGGTCTAATATAGTTGATATCAATAGTTGGTTCGGATAACATTAGATAATATAAAATTATCACATGAGGTTATTTGAGGAGTTTTGGATACAATCACAAGAATATATGATTGAGGATGATCATAAGTTAAAATTCATAAAAAACACATTGAGGTTTTAAATTATTAGTATTAAATTCAATGATTCCATTTTAAGAGACATTTTTTTGGAATTAAGTATATGTAAAAAGCATTTTAATGTGAAGTATTCCTTAATTTTTTTGAAAATTATTTTAATGTATTCATGACCTTTAGGGATTATATGATCCTGTATATTTAGGTAATTGTGGTAATCCAAGTATTACCTTATATATAACTACAATATTTAAAATCTGATTTGGTGTCTAACTTACTAATGATACTTCAAAATAAAATCACCATCATTTGAGATTAAAATCACGAAGGATTGAGAAAACTAATGATGTTAATACACTCTATAATTTTTTGGGAATGGAGGTTATTTTGGATATAGGGTTATTTAATGATTTAGTATCATCTTTGGGTATTAGTATTTTATTTTTCGATTCATTTATCCAATGAAGGTTTATTATTTTTGTACATTATTTTACCATCTGCTAAACATTTTTATTTATGTCAATGTCAAATGACTAGTGGAATATCTTGACTATCACTTTTATGGTTATTTGGAATTTGAAGGTTGATTTTAGTACCTCACGAGTTAAAATTTAATCATTAATACACATCATATTTTAAAAACAAAATATTATATTGTGGTGAAAACTGATTATAACATGAAATTAATGTGGAAAGCATGTATATTTCTTTGTGTTTTCACCCTTGATGGTTAAATAATTAATTTAAATTTAGTAAAATAATCATGAAAAAATTATCATATTAGATTGTTTTATTACTTTATTGGTGACCATTTACACAACTACTTGTTTGGAGTTTTTTTCATTGACTTCCTCTTGACCATTTTCTATATCACTCTCTGTTAGTCCATGGTAATTTGTTTTTTCTTCCAAATTGATATTTCAATTTCCATGAAATTTTATCAATATCTGGGATCCTAGTAATGTGTATTTCTAAGTCACCATAAGGTTTCAAAATTTCAATTTTTTGGTTTTTTTATTTATTTAATTTTATGATGTTGGTATCAATAAAGGAATTCTAAACATGTTAATTCTTCGATATCCAAGATGAAATTTTAAGGGAAAAATTCATTTAAATGGGGTAGGATGTAACATATTGAGGTTTTATGAAACATATTTTCTAAAATTAATTTAAATTATTTAGTATCTTGAGTTACATTAAATTCATTATTTGGAATGTTTTATACACAACACAGTTCTAATCATGTATTTCATGTAATGTTGAGTTTATTTGATAACTTGTGATACACACATTGCTGAGTCTTAGCAAACAACAATAGAATTTTAATATTATGATAGGTATCACTTAGAAAAAAGAATATATGAAAAGAATAATATTAAAATGAGTTGTGAAAAAATTACACAATGTTATATATTGAATTATTTGGTATCTGTTTAATTTTATATGAAAATAAAAACCCATTGAATATAAAGGATGTTTTTTTATGAAAAACTATTTTTATAAGAACATTGTACTTTTATATTAATAAATTAAATTAATCACTTTTAATAAACAATATTATTGAAATTTAGATTTTATATATTAATAAATTTTTTATTAAACTCTCCTAAAAAATTTCATAGACATGATATAACTATAAAGAAAATTTTAAACATAAATAACTTTATTTTTAAAAAATTATGTTTGTCCAAATTTTAGGGGTAGATTTTTTAAAAATAAATATTGACACTTATAAAAATTTTATATGAAAAAAGAAACTCAATCTATTGAAAATGGAATATAAAATATTAATTTTTTTGAATTACTATTTTTATCTAAGAACATATATATATTAATGAATACTGTATGACACTTAATTTTAATTGAAATATATAATTTATTATAATTAATTTATATTGTTTAATTATATTTAAATTTTGGTTTAAAGTTAAATTAGATCAATTATAATACTATTAATACAATTTATGTAGTTATAATAAAATTTACATTGAATTTAGATATAAAATCATAGTAAACTCTTTGACATTTTCACAGTAAAACCCCACTTTCCCATTATATGTGTGAGGTTATTTTTTAATTATTTTCCCACACTTGTGTGACTAATATTGGGAATAATGGATTAAATATTTGGAATAAGAATCATTAATAATGTTTAATATGGTCAATAAAGTTTTTGACCAAAAATATTTTTGAAATAAATTTAAATGAACTAGAACTATTAAGGTTAAAATTAATTTACATAATGGTAGAAATTTAATCTTAACTGGCCAAATGACCTACTCCCCAGTCCAAAACCCTTTATCTGGTCATATTTAAACCATATACCCAATTTAATGTAATTTTCTCTATTAATAGAGGATTACTAGGTCAGTTGGACCACTAAATTTTGATTACCATTTTATATTTAGAAGAATGCCACTGATATGTCTCTCTAAAATGGAACTAACCCCCCAAATTTATCACACTTATTAATCCCTTATGTAACATCAAAAAAATACCAAATATGATCCAAAAAAACGCTCCTAAAATTCAATAATCATCAATTTCAGTAGAAATGAAACCGATGAAGTCATTTTCTAAAAACCAAAAGGATTTACCTGAAAAAAGGTAACACTCATCAACGAGTACTTTTGTTTTATTTCAATCTATGACCTTTAAGTTATTTTGTATCATCAATACATAATAAACACAATAAACTCAATAAACATATATCATTTTATGTAATTGGTTATACCTAAACATAATAAGACTTACATCAAATAGGTAACGAAATCACTGCTCATGTGTATGGCGGTTGACCATGTCGTGAAATAATGTTATTTTTGTTTTTTACTTTACCTTTTCTCAAAGATGGGAATTATGATGTAAATAATTTTTTACATGATATATATTATATATTATAATTATGACTTATTTATTTATTTTTTAATTATTATACTACTCATAACATCAAGCATTCTTTTTTGTGGGAATACAATGACATTGTTTCTTCACATATTGACTAGAGCCTCCTCAGAACGATGTGTTTCAATCCTGATTTACATGGAATGTACTAAGGATTATTTTTAAATATATATATCATATAAATTAAATATTTATGATAAAAATGTCACATGTATATAATTTTAAATATAATGAATCATTTTCTTCTTTCCATTTAACACACTGAAGGACTGATAACATTGTTTGCGGATATGTGGACTAACTCCTACTCGAAGCGATGTGTTTTTACATTTTTCATCACCACATCTCCAAAATGATATATGAGAGAATATATTATTAAATAATCAGTTATTTATGATATAATATTAATTCTATAAAGAGAAACAATACATACCTTCTTTCCACAATGATCATTGGAAAATGGGACTCTTACTCATATGTATATATGACCTACCACCTCAATGATTGTAAAATAAGTTCATCTTTCACATCCATATTTATTGTTTGATTTTAGAACATTAATTTATTTAAAAATTTGATAATTATTTCATGGATATAATTCTATTTATTTTTAATTAATGACTTTACTAACCTTAGTCAACCTATCAAAGTAAATTTTGACACATAAACCAAATAGTGTCAGAACATCTGACATAAAAATTATTGATTATGTAATGGAAAATAACATATTTATAAGTGAAATAAAATTAATTATAAAAATTGTAATAGTTTCATTACATGTATAGAATTAAGATAAGTTTATTTTTCATTAATATAGAGGACAATCACGTTGTATCAGACTCCATGTAAGGGGTTTCTTATCTCAATTTCCATTCATTGCGTCAAACATCTACTTCATTGGTTATGTTATGTCAAGAATATTTGTGAAATGAAACATGATTATTTTATTTTTTATTTAAACTTTTATGATGTCAATTTAAATTCGACTCACATAATTATTTCATTGATTTATTCTTACTCTAATGATACAATATTTTCAAGGGATTTTCATCACACTTTATACATCTATGAGATAAATGTCATATTCAACACTCAAATATTTTGTGTAGTTTATATAATAAACATTTTGATATATTATATCATGAATTATATTATCTTAATAGTATATAAATAATTAATTTGATTATTATTACTCTTGGGACTTCTAATTCAGATGTTACCACAATTGTAAGGGGGTTTGTCTCAATTCATATTACATTAAGACTTGTTTGTTATTGTCCACATAACAAATTTTATATTGTGTATATATGTCTCTATGAAATTTTATATCATGAATTTAATTTATTCCAATATACTTTAAGTTTTAATTGTTGTTATTATTTTACAGATCTCTTGATTCAAATTTTAATCCCTAAGTAAGGGGTTTTATCGTCTCACTTTTATTTCTATGAGATATATTATTTATTATCAGATTATTTTTGTTTGGTGGTGTATATACTACCTGTGAATTTTTTAATACTATTCTTAATGTAATTTTGTTTTATATATACATTAAAGGGTCTCTCATTCCTTGGGTTTTTTGGTTTCAATGTTACTGATGCCTTAATTGATTTTTGGAACAATTTTCATTCTTTTAGATTTTTGATTGGTTATACTTCTATCTTATTTGATTATGTGTATATACTTCTACATTGAAATTATTTATCAGAAATATCCTTATTCTCATGATACTATAAGTTTCATTTAATTTTATTCATTCATTGCGATTATTATTCAAATGTTCTGTGGTGGTATAGGATACATTGGAGTTCTTACAGATTATTTTCCTCATAAATGATTTCAATTACCTTTTATGGGAATTTAAATTCATTAAAATAAACATCCATTTTGGTTTCTTATTCTCCCATGAGGATATTTCTTATAATTACATCATAATTACTTCTCGTGATGGATTAAGATGGTTTCAAAGACATAGTAATTCAACCAATTTCTATTCCATGTGTTAATCATGTTTCAAAGAGATTATAGTTGAAAAAAGTTCCTTTCCTTGGGTTAATCATGTTCCAAAGAGATTTTTATGGAACCCAATTCATTTACATAGGTCAATAATATTTCAATGATATTATTAAGGAACATTATTATTTTCTATATATTAATATTATTTCAAATATATTATTATTAAATCTCATTCTTTTCTAGGGTTACTCATGTTTCAAAGAGAGTTGTTACGAAACCCATTTATTTTTCATTGGGTTAATCATTTTTCAAATTAATTGTAATTAATAAAAATTATTTTTCATGGTTTTATTAGGTTATAAATGAACGATAACTGTTTCTATGAGTTTTATGATGAAATTGATTTATTCATGATATTGTACTTGAAAATTCAACAATGGGGAGACCCAAATAGAACTCGGTGGTCCCATTATTGATTACATGATGGGGAAGTGAAGATAGAATTTGGTGATACTTTTATAGATTACATCATGGGGAAATCCATACAGAAATGGGTGAGCCCGTTACGTCTTACATGATGCAGACTCCTAGATAGCAATGAATGAGCCCATTATGGCTCATCAATTCCTTGGGTAATGATAATATTAGATGTTAACCTTGTGACTATTCGAATTGAAAGGGTTTTGAAAGGGGTTTGAAAGGGTTTTATGAATTTGATTCTTTAGGTTAAAAAAATAATTTCAATTTATTTTTATGTGTTTTAAATTTTTTAATGATCGATATTGACATCACATAAGATTGGATTATTTATCTCAATGAATCATTCTTTTTTCAAGTTTTAAAATTTCATAATCCATGTATTGATGGATATGAGTTCTTTTATTATTTTATCATGCACTATGATTATGTAATCATACCCTTATGCACTCTAATTATAATTGATTACATTCATTTGTAAATTTTTACATTTTCTCTTATTGGGCATTTGAGGTCACCCCTCTTAGGTTTTATTTTCCCCTTATTTTATAGAATGATGTTAAATGATTTTGGATTATAAAGGGTTTCACAAGGATTATTTTGAGTAAATATTGTGAGATAATAAAAGTTGGGTTAAATTGGAGATATTTCCTTTTAAAACATATAAATTATTTACATGGGACTTTTTTTCCTAATTCTATAAATCACTAAACCTAAATAGTCATCCAAAATATATGTTATCCAAGTTATCCATTTATGGTATTAGTTTTGGTGAAAAGAATTTTCTCACAATTATCAGCATTAGAAATGAAAATTTAAAAATATGGAATTCAACATAGGATCCTGGAGTGAGGGACCTAGGTTATTATAATAAATACACCATTTCATCACCCATATCATTTTATATTGAAAAATATTTCAACAATTAGTCTTAATAAAAATATCTATAAAAAATATTATATTTATATTTTGGAATCCATGGTATAATAAAACAATCATTCTTTGAAGGCTTAAGTCACATACCAAATGTGACACCTCGAGGTGAAGGTAAAATAGTGAAATCCAAAAATTTTAATTATATTTCCCTTCAAACCCATTTTAAATGTAGGTTATAATTTTAAAAAAATGAAATAAGCATAATAATTATAATTAAATTTATTCATAAAAATACCAAAAATAATTTTTATTTAATAATGTTTCTAAAAAATATCATCTTCCCCATGATAGGTTTAAACCACCAATGTTTATGATGGTATTTCTTATTCATTAGAACCATCCATTAATGTTTTTAAATATAGTATTTATTTATAATTATAAAATTAATAATCAATTTAAATGTTTTTCAATATTCATTAGTGAAAAAATATGTATGATAAGAAAATATTTAAGTAAACTATCGTTACCATTTTAAATTATTAAAACTAAACTATCAAGATTTATTTCATGAATTATACATATTTTGATTTAAAATATTAATTATTGAACATTTGTACGATTTTAATGAAAAAAAATTACATAAAATATGTTGAGCCTATGCACTCACTAGATATAGACACATGACTCTTAAAATTATATTGAATTTATTTTCACATTGGGTAATGAAATAATCCAAATGATTAAAATTAAAATAGTGAATATAATAAAATGAACTAGTAATTATAATAAATGGCTTATAATAAATGAATTAAAAAATGTACTTTTTTTAATATAATCTAATTATTATATTTTGTCTATCTTGAATGTATGAGAAGAATATTAAGCATGTTGGATTTTGAGGTATGTTTATACATTGAAACTCTCTCCATGTTTATTTCCTTTTATATTATGTTCTAACTCATTATATCATATAATTAAAATCAACAAGGTTGAGAAGCCAAGAAGATACCATTCTTAAAAAAATTTATCAATATAAAGGTAGAGTATAATTACCAATGGTTTTACATAAATGAGAGTCAAAGACGCCATGCGTGTCTCAGTCAACCAATGTAGAACAAAAATCAGGAGTAACGAAAGAACATCTCGAGTGGTGTGTAAAATTGACCATTTTGATAGATCATATGTGACTTTATTGGCAACCCTCCCCATATGGGTGACATACAATTAAATTTTTTCAATTAAATATATTCATTCTTTCCAAATTGGGAGCAATCACCATGAGGCACATTGAGATAGAGTCTTTAAAAAATGTTTAGAAGTGGGGGAATCCTACTCCACCCAAATATGTCTCTAGTTGTGTTGAACCAAAGATTTAATGGTCTTAATAATTTCACTTAATTATGAATCAACAGAAGAAAAAATTCCAATATAATAGTATAAGCATCCTTTAACAACGCTCTGGTATATAAAATAAGACGCCACTACAATCCAATGGACCTAGTGCACCTAAATATATCCCATCAACATTCACCTTTAACCATGCCGTAATTGGGGGTATCCATGTAAATAAACTAATGGTGTCTTGATCCTTCCGAAGACACCAGATGTTTTTCAAATTAACAAGGTCATAAAAAGAAATATTCATGGTAACTATTTAGACCATCGAGGGAGATGAAAAAACCATATAAATAGCAGTGATTCTATCCTGAAATCATAGACTTATACATTCAATGGAAAGATAATTTTTACTCTTAAAATGAAGGAAATGAGTGTAGATTCTATTGGGTAAAACATTTCTTGAATCATCTTGATGTATTCAATGTTACATATGTCATTCATGGTGTAATCAGGGATGGTGAGTATAACGACCCATAATTTACATACATTGTTAATAATTCAAAATTGAAGCACACTTATTACAACATATGACAAAACCACAAAGGACCGTATAGGTATAGTGTCTTTAGAAACTGGGAAACATAAACAACTGGTTCATAAATCTTCTACAGTGTCTCCCATTTATTTCATCATATCTAGGGTCCCTTTTAGCATATTCTACTTAATATCTATCTTCCTGACCTGGGGAAAAGAAACCATAAAAGGGTGAGCTCAAATTCTCATCAAGGGAAAATAAAGGAAATAAAAATCATATCATATCTTTGTGAAAATCAAAACCTGCAAAAGAGATCATAATATCTTAACATGGAATAAATCGTAGAAGTGAAAATGAGATCCCCATAATCATAACCTTAAACTTGAAACTTTGTGGCATGCACACATAATCATGGAAAATCATTTCTTGTTAGTCATGACTCATTGTCAAGACTATCTTAGTGGACAAAGTCCCTTTCTGAACCGAGTTCACTCCTCGTTCCAGTCCTGTATCACTGAACCGAAATAACCTTCCGTTCCAGCCATGTCTATCTCATGAGATATAAAATCTTTACCCAATGCATTGGAGGGAGATATAGGTCCCACCCATCTCATAATGAATCCTTTCTTATGTGTTCCACACAATCATAAAACATACATCATCGCATAACACATGTAACAAAATGGGATTCTTGAAACATCATGGCATAATAAAAAAAACATATAAGGTAAATGACTTCATAAAAATAATTCCCTCACAACATAATCAAATCAATGTAATAATAGGGATAAAAACAGAACCCTTTATTATCTTAGATGGAAAATAATTTTGATAAAACACTTGAACTCCATTCTTGAGGAAAATATCATTTCTTCTTCAAAAACATTTTTCCTTTCTTAACATGTCATACAACTTTAAACTAAAAGAGGTTGATTAAAAATAAACTTGAATACTTGTAAATGAAGCTTCTTGGAAATAATGTTTTAGATATCCATTCCGGGCGTATAAGTTAAAAAAACATTCTTCGTACTTTTGTCCGAAAAGTCAAAATGTACCTCGTACGAAAAAACGACAAAAGATTCCTTTCATATTCTTTACTAAAAACTCACATAAGGGTAAAATTGGATTTAAACTAGTTTAAGTGGATGGAAATAATATTACATATTGAAGAAACATGGATGTGGATGATAAAATACACCCCAGTAAATACCAAATTATAAACAATCTCGGATAAAAATGAGATTGTGATATTTCCCATACCTTAGGACCGATTTGCTTTGTACGTGTCCGAAGCTCCTGTATAATGGTTTAAATAATGTTATTTACTTATTCCAGAATCATACATATTGATATGATATCATATATGGTCATATTCTTAGCTTCTTGTTAGTAATATTTCATTGTCACTTGTTACTCGGGTCTTTAATGCCTTTTGTTCTTATGCGTGTTTTGCCGAATAAATTCTTATTCTTCTTTTAAGGTTATAGATACCTTATATCCAGAATGGTATTAGTGTAACATATATCATATTTATTCATTCAATTCATTTATATAATTATTATGTAATGATGATCATGTAGAACGAGTCGCATCAAATCGTGGAGACGGTATTCCGTATGTACGCACGAGTGATGATATCGTTCCTATGATCGTGGAACTATATTGGAGTATATATATATTATTTCAGTATCAATATTAATTTATAATAATCATAAATACTTACTCATTACACCATTATACCCATCCTTGTAAAGTGATGGTGGAAAAATAGATTACACCACGGCGTGGAGACGGTATTCCGTACGTACGCACGCGCGGTGATTTCATTTTTCCGTAGGATGGATAGAAAGTGAATTAGGGTTGTTTCATATTTATAATAACATATCAGTATGTATGTAATACTGATGTTATTACTTTATCATGAAAAAACTAAAGAAGAAGAAGTTGAAGAAGAAAGAAATTGAAAAGATCGGTAATGGATATTACCTCTTCTTTGGAACGCCTCTTTGAATCCTCCACTTAGGGAACTAAGATTGGTCTTTGAAGAAGACCAGGACCTCTAGGATTATTCTAGGGAAGTGGAGAGGAGAAAATGTCAGGGTTTGGCCGAGCATGAGTGCTCAAATTGGTGTGAGGAGGAGGGGGAGGAGGTGCCCTTTTATAAGGGAGGAGAGGGGCACCTTAGGAATATCTCAAAATATTATTTTATATTAAAGTCAAAATCGGTTTATAATGGTTCCAAAGGGTCTTATTTGGAAGATAAAGTGGGGAAGGGTCGAAATCCTGTCAACCAATAGGATTTAGACAAGTTTAGGATATTATTTTAACCTTATCTATTAGATTTAACTCTAAGATAAATAATTTAACTTTAACCGTGTCTTTTTGTTTTCTTTCACTATATGGTTAATACACTTACTATAACATGCCAAATGAACCCTAAATTGTTTATTATTAATATATATATAATTATCTATGTCATTTGGCCGAACCTTAGATTTTTAGGAATAAAATAACAATTAATAATATAATATTTTATTTAGAAACTATTTTGTGTCAATTTTGACACTATTTGATATATGATTTTTTTGAAAGTCATAACAGAATTATATGTTCAAACCAAGTTGATTAAATCAACTCTAATATATCATAGTAACCTAGAAAATTTGTTTAATTCTTAAAAAGTTTCAAATTACATTTATTTTGGTGTTTATAACATCAATTATGTCAATATTTCATTAATAAGATAATTACTGCATCATCATTGTGTCATAAATAAATTAAATTATTTAATCTCTAAAAATTACAAATAAAATAAAATTATGTATTAAATCTTATTAGATTTCTAATGAATATTTACAATCGAATTTATCTTATGTATAACCCCATATTAAAAATGATTTACTTATTAAACTTTGATTTTAACTATTTTAACCCTTCTTTAAATAAATTAATAATAAATGTCCTAATCTAATCCAAGTGGGCCTAAATGGTCATATTTTATTCCTAAGTTTGTTTTTGGTCGAATTACACTTTTCCAATAGAGTTAGGACATGTGTTAGGGTAATATTAATATCATATTTACCCTTAGTTACCCTATTTACTATTAACTGCGGTAAAAAATAGTAAAAAGTTACTATTCACCAAAAAATTATTTTTTTCTCATTGAACCACATTTTACTTACTGATATCAACCGTGTCTGTCGGATTTTTGAAATTCCATTCACAGAAGCGGTAAAATTAAGTTTTATGCAAAATTCAGTTTTTAACCTACCACTTAGTGGTTTCACTATTCATCAAAAACTGAAAGTTTTCAGAAAAATACCAAAATTTCACCCTAGGCTAATTTCAATATTCTGAGTCCAAAAATGAAGTCCATTTTGAAAAATAAAATTTATAAAATTTCAAAAAAATGGTTATTACTATTCATAACGGCTAGTTTTAATAGCATATTGTTGTTTATTGAAACTCGGTATTGCGTACGACGCAAGCTATCGAGGAAGGTCGCGATTGCGTGTAAAGAAAGCCAAGCAAGTGTTGTGTAGAAAAAGATTCCTTTGATGATTTATATAACATAAAAGTCTCGGGTGTTACATTCTACCCCCCTTAAAAAGAATTTCGCCCTCGAAATTCGTCACTTTGTAACAAACAGATGAGGATACTTCTCCCTCATCATATCCTCAAGCTCCCATGTAGCTTCTTCAAGTTGGTGGTTCCTCCATAAAACTTTCACCAATCGAGTGGTCTTATTTCGTAGGACTTTTTCGCTACGATCCAGAATCTCTATCGGTTGTTCTTCATAAGAAAGATCTTGCTCCAGCGGTACAACTTCTGAGTTGAGTACATGTGAAGGATCTGGTATGTACTGTCTCAGGAGAGATACATGGAACACATCATGAACATGAGAGAGATTCGGTGGAAGCGCCAATCGGTAAGCTACCTTCCCAACACGATCTAGTATTTCGAAAGGACCGATATATCTAGGGCTCAACATCCCCTTCTTTCCAAATCTCATAACCCTCTTCCAGGGAGATATTCGTAAGAACACTTTATCACCCACTTGAAACTCTAGGTCTTTTCTTCAGTTGTCAGCATAACTTTTCTGTCGACTCTGAGCTGCTCTTATGTGTTGTTGAATAGATCTGACCTTTTCTGCCATTTCATCAACGAGATCAGGTCCTAATAGCTTTCTTTCCCCAACTTCATCCCAGCAAGTTGGAGTCCTGCATTTCTTTCCATAAAGAGCTTCATAAGGAGCCATCTGAATACTGGAGTGAAAGCTATTATTATAAGAAAATTCCACCAAAGGTTGGTGTTGATCCCAACCTCCTTTGAAATCCATAGAGCAAGCTCTCAACATATCTTCTAGGGTTTGAATTGTTCTCTCAGACTGACCGTTTGTCTGGGGATGATAAGCAGTGCTGAAACTCAACTCTGTATCCAGAGTATGCTGAAGACTTCGCCAGAACTTCGAGGTAAATCTCGGATCCCGATCAGATATAATAGAAAGTGTTACTCCATGCAATCTTACCACTTCCTTTACATATATCCTGGCAAGCTGGTCTAGAGAGAAATCCTCTCTAATAGGAATGAAGTGTGCAGACTTTGTAAGACGATCAAATATGACCCAGATAGCATTATTGCCTTTGGATGGTTTAGGAAGTCCTGTGACAAAGTCCATAGTGATGTTTTCCCATTTCCATTCGGGTATGGGTAATGGTTGTAACATCCCCTTAGACTTCTGTCTCTCAGCTTTAACTTGTTGACAAACCAAGCATCGAGAGACATATTCAGCAACATCTCTTTTCATGCCATCCCACCAGAAGTACTCTTTCAGTTCCCTATACATCTTCGTGCTTCCAGGATGAATAGAGAATGATGAACTATGAGCCTCATCCAGCAGCTCCTTCTTTAATTTGGGGATGGGAGGAACACAAACCCGATTCCTGAACTTTATTATCCCATCACAATCAAGGATGAATTCAGGAACATTTCACACCTTCTTTTGTAACTCGACATCTTCTTTCTGTGCCTCCTTAATCTTCACATGTATAGATGGTTGAACATTCATTTGAGAAAGATAAGATTTTTCCCCTTCCATTATAATTCCAAGATCCATCCTTTGTAAATCCATAAATATTGGATCTTTTGTGATCCTCATCATGGATAAACTAGCATGGTCTTGTCGACTTAATGCATCTGCCACCTTGTTTGCTTTCCCAGGGTGGTAATGGATTGAGCAGTCATAATCCTTAATCAGCTCCAACCATCGTCTTTGACGCATATTCAACTCCTTTTGTGTGAAAATATACTTTATACTTTTATGATCAGTATAAATATCACACCTTTCACCATAAAGGTAATGCCTCCAAATCTTTAATGCAAAGATTACCGCAGCCAACTCCAAATCATGTGTTGGGTAATTTTTCTCATGGATTTTCAACTGTCGTGAGGCATAAGCTATCACCATATCATTTTGCATAAGAACACACCCCAATCCCTTCTTGGATGCATCACTGTAGATCACAAACCTTTCTCCACTACAAGGCAGTGTGAGCACAGGTGCACTGGATAACCTTCTTTTCAACTCCTTGAAATTCTCTTCACATTCCTCTGTCCAGACAAACTTAACTCCTTTCCGAGTCAACTTGGTGAGTGGATTAGATAATCGTGAAAAATCTTTTACAAAACGTCGATAATATCCAGCCAAACCATGAAAACTTCGGATCTCAGTTACTGTTGTTGGTCTCGACCATCTTTCGACAACCTCTGTTTTTGCTGGATCCACAGATATCCCCTCTTTTGAGATTATGTGACCCAAAAATTCAACTTTTTGAAGCCAAAATTCACACTTGGTAAATTTGGCATAAAGCTTCTCCTTTCTCAGGGTCTTCAATATAATTCTCAAGTGATCATCATGCTCTTCCTTTCTCTTTGAATAGACAAGAATATCGTCTATAAAGACTACCACAAACTGGTCAAGATAGTCTCTAAAGACTCTATTCATTAGATCCATGAAGATAGCAGGGGCATTAGTAAGACCAAATGGCATCACTATAAATTCATAGTGTCCATACCTTGTACGGAAAGCCGTCTTTGGTATATCCTCCCTTTTGACCCTTAATTGATGATACCCTGAACAAAGATCAATCTTGGAAAAGTATTGAGCTCCGCGTAGTTGGTCAAATAAGTCATCAATGCGTGGGAGAGGATATTTTTTCTTGATAGTGATCTTGTTAAGTTCTCGATAATCAATGCAGAGTCTCATTGATCCATCTTTCTTCATAACAAATAGAACAGGTGCTCCCCAAGGTGACGCACTAGGGCGTATGAATCCCTTATCAAGATTCTCCTGGAGTTGCTTCTTCAATTCCTGCAACTCAATTGGGGCCATTCTATAAGGTGTCTTTGAAATAGGCAAAGCACCCGGTACGAGTTCTAATGAAAACTCAACTTCACGATTTGGTGGAAGACCTGGTAATTCCTCCGGAAAGACATCATCAAACTCTCGTACAATGGGCATATTCTTAATCGTGAGTTTCTCACCAACCATTTGAGATAAATAACCTTCATTTAGTGGAATCAATACCCATAAGATGGACGAAATTTCCACTGGAAGGTTATGTTCATCCTTGCATTGATAGACGATCGTAGATTGATCTGGAATATGAAATGTGACTTCCCTTCTTTGACAATTGATATGAGCTCCATGTAGAGAAAGCCAATCCATGCCAAGAATCACATCAAATTCCACTAAAGGAACGATCACAATATTTGCAGGAAGAACTTTCCCACAAACTTCGATCGGAGAAGAATTATAATCTTTTGATGCGACTGGTGTGCCATTAGGTGTTGTCACAGCTAACTCAACATATAATTGTTGAGGTAATACGGTGATACCCTTAGAAAAGTCTTTAGAAATAAAAGAGTGGGTGGAACCAGAATCAAATAAAACATTTTCTACTTTAGAGTGGATGGTAAGTGTACCTTTCACCACTTCGTTATCGTACTCCACATCGCTGATAGAAATTGCATGTGAATTTCCTTTGTCTTTAGCCTTAAGATTTTGTTGACGTCGACCATCATCATCAAACCTTGGATTTGGGCATTGTTTGGCATAATGCCCCATCTCCTTTCACTTGAAACATTGAAGTGTAGTAGGTTCATTCTGTGTATCCCTTCCTTTGTTTGCGTCATTAGACATCTTCTTCCCATTATCACGGCATTCAAATGCCCGATGACCTTCCATTCCACATTTAAAAAATTTAATTGTCCCTTTAAGACAACTCCCTCCATGTTTCTTTCCACACTTTGAGCATAAGGAAAAGCTCATCTTCTTTTCCGTGTGCTCTTTATATTTTTCTTTGAATTCCATCTTCCTCTTCTTATCAAACCCATGTGACTGATGGTTTACTCCAATCTCCATCTCGACTTTGTGAGCACATCGAATGATTTCCTCGTAGCTACTGAAGTCCCTTATGGCTAACGCCCTTCGAAGACTTGTTTTTAAGCCACTAAAGAATCGATCGATCTTACTCTCAGGTTGGATAATAATACCAGAAGCGTACCTTGCAAGTCTTATAAAATTTGCTTCATAGGTACCAACAGATTCATCATCCCTTTGCTTCAGTTCAAGAAACTCTTTCTCCATCTTTGTTCAGAGAATACGAGGGAAGTACTTATTGAAAAATAAGTTCTTGAACTCGTCCCATTCCATAGACTCAATTTCATCCCTTTGCCTCGTATTCTTAATAAGATTCCACCATTGATCAGCATCTCCTTCCAAACGATACACTGCTAGGATGACTTTATCATGTTCAGAACATTGAAGAACTGAAAATATCTTTTCAGTAGTACTAATCTATTGTTCAGCAACTAATGGATCAGTAGACCCACTGAAAGAAGGTGGACGCTGCCTCAAGAAGGATTCAATAGAATGTTGCTCCTTCCTTTTCTCGTTTGGAAGTCCTGCATGATTCCTAGCTTGAGAAAGTTGTGTGAGCATGGCTACAAGATTTTTCATTCCAGCTCCCATATCGTTTGGTTGCTCAGGGGGACAATCATTGCATTTCCCATCGCATTCCGCATTAACACGGTTCCTTCGGGTTCCAGCCATTGACTAAAACCAAGAAGAATAGTGTGAGAAACCCTAATTATAATAGGAAAACCACATAATTCAAGAATAAAATTTTCATACTTAAGGTCTTATCCTAGGGTATTCATGGCCATTTCTAAAACACTAAGATTTTGTTCTATGCTTAGACTTATCCTTAGGCTTCTTACTAAGGCTTTCACATCCTAGTTTCCAAAGGTTGACTATACCTTTCCTCTGATACCAACTATAGCGGTCTAGAATTACTTCCAGTGGACTACAATTGATACCGATCAGGGCACTCCATGGGCGGCTACACCCCCTGGGCGGGACACACCACCATCCCCAGTGGCAGCCATTTCCTCATGAAGCCCTTGGGCGGAGAGCCATGCTTCGTCCAACGCTCACATGTGAGAGTTCCCAAGGATCGGATACATTCCTACCTCCTTTGCCTCTGATACCAACTATAACGACCCATACATTACATAAATTGTTAATACTTCAAAATTGAAGCACACTTATTACAACATATGACAAAACCACAAAGGACCGTATAGGTATAGTGTCTTTAGAAACTGGGAAACATAAACAACTGGTTCATAAATCTTCTACAGTGTCTCCCATTTATTTCATCATATCTAGGGTCCCTTTTAGCATATTCTACTTAATATCCATCTTCCTGCCCTGGGGAAAAGAAAACATAAAAGGGTGAGCGCAAATGCTCAGCAAGGGCAAATAATGGAAATAAAAATCATATCATATCTTTTTGAAAATCAAAACCTGCAAAAGAGATCATAATATCTTAACATGGAATAAATCATTGAAGTGAAAATGAGATCCCCATAATCATAACATAAAACTTGAAACTTTGTGGCATGCACACATAATCATGGAAAATCATTTCTTGTTAGTCATGACTCATTGCCAAGACTATCTTAGTGGACAAAGTCCCTTTCTGAACCGAGTTCACTCCTCGTTTCAGTCCTGTATCACTGAACCGAAATAACCTTCCGTTCCAGCCATGTCTATCTCATGAGATATAAAATCTTTACCCAATGAATTGGAGGGAGATATAGGTCCCACCCATCTCATAATGAATCCTTTCTTATGTGTGCCACATAATCATAAAACATACATCATCGCATAACACATGTAACAAAATGGGATTCTTGAAACATCATGGCATCATAAAAAAAACCATATAAGGTAAATGACTTCATAAAAATAATTCCCTCACAACATAATCAAATCAATGTAATAATAGGGATAAAAACAGAACCCTTTATTATCTTAGATGGAAAATAATTTTGATAAAACACTTGAACTCCATTCTTGAGGAAAATATCCTTTCTTCTTCAAAAACATTTTTCCTTTCTTAACATTTCATACAACTTTAAACTAAAAGAGGTTGATTAAAAATAAACTTGAATACTTGTAAAGGAATCTTCTTGGAAATAATGTTTTAGAAATCCATTCCTGTCGTATAAGTTAAAAAAAAACATTCTTTGTACTTTTGTCGGAAAAGTAAAAATGTACCTCGTACAAAAAAACGACAAAAGATTCCTTTCATATTCTTTACTAAAAACTCACCTAAGGGTAAAATTGGATTTAAACTATTATAAGTGGATGGAAATAATATTACATATTGAAGAAACATGGATGTGGATGATAAAATACACCCCAGTAAATACCAAAGTATAAACAATCTCGGATAAAAATGAGATTGTGATATTTCCCTTACCTTAGGACCGATTTGCTTTGTACGTGTCCGAAGCTCCTGTATAATGGTTTAAATAATGTTATTTACTTATTCCAGAATCATTCATATTGATATGATATCATATATGGTCATATTCATAGCTTCTTGTTAGTAATATTTCATTGTTACTTGTTACTCGGGTCTTTAATGCCTTTTGTTCTTATGCGTGTTTTGCCGAATAAATTCTTATTCTTCTTTTAAGGTTATAGATACCTTATATCCAGAATGGTATTTGTGTAATATATCATATTTATTCATTCAATTCATTTATATAATTATTATGTAATGATGATCATGTAGAACGAGTCGCATCACATCGTGGAGATGGTATTCCGTACGTACGCACGAGTGATGATATCGTTCCTATGATCGTGGAACTGTATTGGAGTATATATATATTATTTCAGTATCAATATTACTTTTTAATAATCATAAATACTTACTCATTACACCATTATACCCATCCTTGTAATGTGATGGTGGAAAAATAGATTACATCACGGCGTGGAGACGGTATTCCGTACGTACGCACGCGTGGTGATTTCATTTTTCCGTAGGATGGATAGAAGGTGAATTAGGGTTGTTTCATATTTATAATAACATATCAGTATGTAAGTAATACTGATGTTATTACTTTATCATGAAACAACTAAAGAAGAAGAAGTTGAAGAAGAAAGAAATTGAAAAGATCGATAATGGATATTACCTCTTCTTTGGAACTCCTCTTTGAATCCTCCACTTAGGGAACTAAGATTGGTCTTTTAAGAACACCAGGACCTCTAGGATTATTCTAGGGAAGTGGAGAGGAGAAAATGGCAGGGGTTGGCCGAGCTTGAGTGCTCAAATTGTTGTGAGGAGGAGGGGGAGGAGGTGCCCTTTTACAAGGGAGGAGAGGGGCACCTTAGGAATATCTCAAAATATTATTTTATATTAAAGTCAAAATCGGTTTATAATGGTTCCAAAGGGTCTTATTTCGAATATAAAGTGGGGAAGGGTCGAAATCCTATCAACCAATAGGATTTAGACAAGTTTAGGATATTATTTTAACCTTATCAATTAGATTTAACTCTAAGTTAAATAATTTAACTTTTACCGTGTCATTTTGTTTTCTTTCACTATATGGTTAATACACTTACAATAACATGCCAAAAGAAACCCTAAATTGTTTATTATTAATATATATATCCTTATATAAGTCATTTGGCTGAACCTTAGATTTTTAAAAATAAAATAACAATTAATAATATAATATTTTATTTAAAAACTATTTTGTGTCAATTTTGACACTATTGGATATATGATTTTTTTGAAAGTCATAACAGAATTATATGTTCGAACCAAGTTGATTAAATCCACACTAATATATCATAGTAACCTAGAAAATTTGTGTAATTAATAAAAAGTCTCAAATTACATTTATTTTTGTGTTTATAACATCAATTATGTCAATATTTCATTAATAAGATAATTACTGCATCATCATTGTGTCATAAATAAATTAAATTATTTAATCTCTAAAAATTACAAATAAAATACCATTATGTAGGAAATATTTTTATATTTCTAATGAATATTTAAAATCGAATTTATCTTATGTATAACCCCATATGAAAAATGATTTACTTATTAAACTTTAATTTTAACTATTTTAACCCTTTATTAAATAAATTAATAATAAATGTCCTAATCTAATCCAAGTGGGCCTAAATGGTCATATTTTATTCCTAAGTTTGTTTTTGGTCGACTTACACTTGTCCAATAGAATTAGGAAATGTTTTAGGGTAATATTAATATCATATTTACCCTTAGTTACCCTATTTACTATTAACTGCGGGAAAAAATAGTAAAAAGTTACTATTCACCAAAAAATTATTTTTATCTCATTGAACCACATTTTACTTTCTGATATCAACCGTGTCTGTCGGATTTTTGAAATTCCATTCACAGAAGCGGTAAAATTATGTTTTATGCAAAATTCAGTTTTTAACCTACCACTTAGTGGTTTCACTATTCATCAAAAATTGAAAGTTTTCAGAAAAATACCAAAATTTCACCCTAGGCTAATTTCGATATTCTGAGTCCAAAAATGAAGTCCATTTTGAAAAATAAAATTTATAAAATTTCAAAAAAGTGGTTATTACTATTCATAATGGCTAGTTTTAATAGCATATTGTTGTTTAGTGAAACTCGGTATTGCGTACGACGCAGGCTATCGAGGAAGGTCGCGATTGCGTGTAAAGCAAGCCAAGCAAGTGTTGTGTAGAAAAAGATTCCTTTGATGATTTATATAACATAAAAGTCTCGGTTGTTACAGTGAGCTTCAAATTTAAGCAAAACACCACCCAAATATGTAGCCAGTGTATATTTCAATTTCTATAAAAAGTGATTGTATGATCAATGGTTTCATTCAAGGATAGGGAAAGGAATCACATAGACACAACATGAAGGTAAGTTTACTGAAATTGTCCTTACAATGGCAACCCACATTTCTAGATCTTCTACATGAGTATAAGGTGGGATGGTGTAATGAAGTGGGGGATCAAATTTCTCAACCACAAAGGGAAAACAATTCCATGATCATATTTTTTTCGTATAGATTCCCATAGCAGAGAACTGTCTGTCATGATTATGAATCCATGATATCATGTTAATATCAACAGACATACTAATGTAGTTCCAGTAGTATATTTGATGGTATAAAGGTTTAAATATTGACATATAGTGGAACATCATGGATTGAATATTGATTCATGTGATTGGGAGGAATGAAAACATAATTAATTGTCTTATTAAACTAGGTTTTATGCGAGAAATTCAAGGTCGAATGCTTGGATACATCCCATTATGATAAGCTCATTATTTACTTATAAGAGGACTAGTTATCCATATTGAGAATGAAATATATATAGAGTAATCAATAATTAATTTATATGTGAATCTATTGGAGAGGAAATACAAGGATCTATCGTTCAATGTAAGTAGATTCCATGTAATCATACTGAGAAGAGCCTCATTGAAGAGACACATTTATTTGATACCCAAGCCTCCCATGTCAACTGTCTTGATACAATCCTTCCATGACACCATTAAAAAATTTTCTATATGGATTTAACCAATCCAAAAAAAATTCTGATTTAGCAATGAACATATTTATGAGTGGGTGTTTTCCATTTATATAGAGAAAAGGCATAAAAATTCCTGTTATAAATGAGTTAAATAAGAACATTCTTCATGCATGTGACATGTTCATCCCCTTCTACGTATATATCCAACAAATTATTCAAAAAATAATATTTTCATGGTAGAAAATTTTGACTCTACTTCAAAAAAAAGGCACTCAGAGATAGGTGAAAGGAATAATTCCCCTTTTCACTCCAAGAATTCTAGCCACCCCATTCTTTATGGAGGTGATTATTACACCAAAAACACCAAAAAATACTTGTTCCACCTAAAAACCTAGCTAGATAAGTCTTTATAATGAGAAATCATCTTTTAGATACCCATAATAATTTTTATGGTTTCCTATCCAAATAAAAATATATTATCATCATAGAAGATTTTTTCATGGGGTAAGATATATCTTCGAGACCTAATTGTTCTATAAATACCATCTTATACAAGTTCATTGATGAATACACTTATGTAATCCTTAGACATATTAAAGAAGATCATAGAAATTCATCCACCTTTCCTTCCTCCTCTATATCACTATAAGAAGCCTCTATATGGAACCATTATTCAATATGGACAACCTCACACTTTTGAAAATGGTGCTGATTATTTTGATGAAGCCATCAGGAAAACAATACCTTCATAGAATTTCAAAAAAATCACATAATTTTATCAAAAGAATATGAAATTTCATTCATTAATGTGATCTTCCCATGGATAACTTTTTTCATCAAGATATTAATACATACGGATGTAGTGAAGAGACAATTCTAAATATTCCTTCGTGGGAACAATCCAAACTTGTTGGAAGAGATAATCCCTCCAGCAATATATCCTAACCCAATAGAAATAACATTTCTAATTATTTTTTTGGAAAGGTTTTCCCAACTACAATAGGCCCTAAATTCATGGTGTCTACTGCATTGTCCTTTTTTGGAATCAGGGTAATAAAAGTGGAATCGATTTAATAGGAAATTGAGGCATGGTTAAAGAACACCCTCATACAATCAAAAATCTCTACTCATAAAATGACCAAATAAAACATAACTAATTTCTTTGGGAACCCATTAGGACCATCCACACAATTAATTTTGAGAGGTAAGAGGGAAATAATTACCTCATTCTTATATGAAGAATTAGTTAGATGTATTTTTTATGATTATAAATAACCTAGTTGATGTTCTCCATCATTTTGTAAGTGTAATCAGCACCCAAATGTGAGTATAATCTGACATAATAACCATACAAAACATTGGAAATTTCATTTTATGAATTTAAAAACTGAACTATCAATGTAAAGGGAATTAATCCCCCTTCCATTACTATTTTTCCTATGATTAATGTGAAAAAATATAGGGTTTATATCATCATATTATATCTATATTAGGTTATAATTGTTTCAGCCCATTGTTTTATTGATTCCCAATAGTTCATAAACCCTGGAAAAGACCTAAATCTCATCATTTATAGGGATTGACTGATTTTGGTTAATATTCTGACATTTTTTTCTGAAATTCTTCATCATTTTTATTGTCATTGTGAATTTTTAATAAAGAAGCCTTTATCTTTTCACGAATCGGTTTTCTAACATTCTTTAACTTTGTACCAATGACTTGGACTGGACCTCCAATCGATTCCATATTTTTTCATTCATTAAAACCTCCATGAAACCATGTATATCCAAATAAGAACTATTGACAATTAATGAAATGGTGGATGACCTTAGTTTTTTTGTGTAGATAACACCATAATGGGATTTTTAACAAAATGGAATTTTGGTAGCATCAATCCTAAGACATTAATGAAATCATTAAAATCATCAATCTAATAAAAAAAACTATCCATTTTTCATGATTGTAATCCATTGAGGGTGTATCTGGACCAAGTGTAATCACCACCCACAATTTGAACATCAACCAATTTTCACTTTTGAAGATAATATGAGAATTAAACAGCTACGAATTTTTTAAAATGAGAGCCTATTTTTTCATTAGTCAACCAACAAATGTGGCTTCATATCAAAAATCATTTCATCATTGTAATATATCTCCCTTCTTCTCCTATAATATTTTTATGCATAGACGAAATTCATATAAATAACCATCCCCTGGATTCCAATTACAAATGACTTGTCTTGGGAACTTTTTTATAAGACTGAATGATTATTATTTCGTGTTTTAAGACCCATAAGTGTTTAGAGTCATTCACAGTTGGATTTTTTTATTCAAGGGAGTCACCTAGTGAGGCCCATTTAAAAGGAATTTTATTTGTCAAATTTCATCTCATGTTTAACCAGTCCAATCATCATAGTTTTTTGGACACAAAATGGAATCTTAGGTCTATGATAGTGGTATATTTCCCATTCTATTGAAAGTTCCAAAATAAGATCTTATTTTATGTGAGGAATCAATTGACTTTTTTGTGTACATTCCTCCCTTAGAGGATGGTTGTTTTTCTTCATACCTCTCACTTTTTTCGTTCCCTTGTCATTATTCCAACCCAAAAAACTATCAGCCTTATCCCTAATCTTAGATGGACATTATCCTCATCCTATAGTCTCCCATTAAGAGGGGTAAATTTATTAGTGGATTGATCTATTCATGAGGTTTTTGTTCCTATATTTGTTTTCTGATCTTGATGGATTTACTTGAGAAAATAAATCCCATTTCACATGATGTTCCTACTTAGCAATAGAAAAATTAGTAGGAAAGGAATAAATATTCCCAATATCATTACTATCCATTTGTGTGTCTAGAATAGAATATATCATCATTTATGGGTCAATAGTAACTTCTTGTGAGCCATAGGGGTTCTGGGAGGCTTTAAAATTATCCTGATACTCATTAAAGGCATGATCTGGGGCCTGAGAATCCTAATTTGATACCCTTCTTGCCTTATCATATTGTTGTAAGACATAATTAATAGGTATAGAAAAGTCCCTCAAAACTAGAGATAGAACATGGATATAAACCGATGTGTCTTGATTACTCAATTAAATGGCATGACTGACCACAATAATTTTTTGGGATTGCACAACTCCACAATCCACCAGAATAGTCTTGGCTTCTCCCTTCTATTGAAAATCTTCAATATACTATCTTTGTACCAAAATTCTGATAGGTTGAGAATCAATGCAGATACCCTACATGTCAACCACCATAAATGGATTAAGAATATCATCAAGAGCCACTTCCAACACAACAATATCTAGAGGTGCAGCTTTATATGGGTGAATTATAATATCCTCTTCATTGGATGACGGGGTAATTTTACTATAGTTTTATGGACATTGAAGGGGTTCCTTGTTATGATAAACAACGCCTAAAACTATACGTGGACATATATTAGAGTTTAGGATGGGAGGAGGATGATTTTTCACTTTCCCATTATCCTTGAATATTATATTTGATTATTCATCATGAACCATTAATATTCATTTTTCAGATAACTTAGATCAATTACTATCTAATGATAGATGACCAAATAAATTTCAATATCTACAAAACTTAGGCTTCCTTTCATAAAATATTTCGAGATTAAATCAGCCATATCTTGTTGTAAAAACAACATCCTCCACCAATGTGTTGGCCATATTATCTTCCATAAGAACCTTTGAAAAGTGGATATACATTCGGTTTTTAGTTCTCTATTCAATTATTATCAGATTTCCAACTTATGATTCAACATCCAAAAAAAATTAGGATTCCATTACAACCTATTGAGGTTAAAAATTAAAATACATACCTAAGTATGTGTGTTCATAACACTAAAACGATCAAAATTTTGATCCCATTCTTGAACTCATATGATTCCAGGATATAGAGATATAGATCCAAATATCGATTCCCTCATCTTTTTCTCATCATAAGGAATCATGATTTGGAAGTAACCGTTCCCCATTCCATTCATCCTTCAGTCCCCAAACCCCAAAACCATGGAAATTCAATCTATCAGGTCATTAAATTACCACATTATCTTACACCTTAGGGTAAGGACATGATCTATTATTGAAAATATGAAAAATTTTAACCTCTACTCACTATACTCCTAAATGGATGAAACATGTGTCATTTCCCTTCATTGAAGATTCTTCCTGGATAAGGATACCCAAAGTCATAGAATGTCATTTTCAGCGCAGATTTCAAAATATCTGTAAAATTTTTCTTCTAACAAGATGCGTCTAGGGGATTCACAAGGTCCAAATTATTTTTGTTTCAATGCACACAGAGGGAGAAAATGTCCTTATATCTAGGTATATTAGAGATTTTTTTATCTGAAGCTTCCTTTTTATAATCAACAATATAACAATGCACACAACCTCTATCCTCGCAGTGAAGACATCCTTGACCCCACCAACACTTCATGTATGTATCATATAATTATATTATATTATAGGAACCTATCATTGATTTTTATGTTATTTAAATTAAAAATATTTCATTTTAGATAAACCTATTTTCATGTTGTGATTAAAATTTTTTATATTATGTATATATATATGAATTATATTTTATAAGATATCAGTTATCTTATTTTTTATTTATCACTCCTATCATAAATAATTTCTTATATAATTTATAGGCATCAGTAATTAAAATTAAAATATACTGTTTGTTATCCGATTTAGATAACTTTTATTGAATTATTTTTTAACTCATTGTTTAACGAATCGCAAAAAATATTGGTAAAGGGATTTATTTCAATAATTTATTCTAGATCCTTTCTCAAGTAATTTGACTGACAATAACCCTCTGTTTACAACCTATCATTCATTAATGATTTAAAATGTGATACAACATAATATATTTTAATATTATTATTCTATATGATTCATCAATTTTCAATGATTTTTTAGATCACAACGTAACCCATTTTCTTTAAATGTGGTTTCATTTTTATGCTATATAGAGGATTTTTCTAATATCGTTGACATATATAGGAAATTTCAGGATCTAATGGGTTGCAATAATATTATATATCTCCTTAATATTTGTTATTATGATTAAATAACATGATATACCTTGTATGGTCAGTGTAAAGTGATCCTAATAAATTATATTATCCCCATAATCTATTCTATATGAATAAATCCATCATATGGAGCATGAAACTCCACTATATAGAAATATATCATTTGAAAACTTAGTTTCAACACACCCTATAGATAAATATATATAATATATTGGAAAATTAGGGTATGAAACTTCCCTATAATGAAATAATTCATTTGGAAGTTGTTGGTATTTCCCAAACCATACTAGGAATTAGTTAATAACATATGAAAAAATAGGGATGTGACTCCTCCCAAATAGGAATCCAATCATCCAGAAAATATTAGGAATACCCTAGCCATAATCAGAAACATGTATCACCATTATAAATCAATGTGTGTGTGTCTTTATCAATAAATGATCTAGATTATCTAGAACACTAGGGAAGTCCCTATCAAGAAATACATATTTATCATGTCACAAACTATGTTTATTCTATTTTCTTTAGAAAATCACAACACATGGATTGGAAAATTTAGTAAACCCTAGATATGTTTCCTTTGTTTCCCCATAATAAATAAAACCCATATAAATCAACATAGCCATTAATATTTTCCCCATAGATCCTAATGTTCAAAATAACCTTTCAGATTGATGATGAATGGTCCCTGTAACTAACCCTATATTTGGAAAACATATCATTGTGGAACCATTTGAGGCCCCAAATTTCTCATCATATTCTATAAACCACATAACTTTGACATAATAATTTTTAAAACTCATGGGACAAATACCATCACTAGAGGGATAAACATCCCTTAAAAACTCTATAATCATACTAAGTATTCATTGTACTCATCATAAATCCTTACAACATCTCAGTAGTTATATGGTATAAAAAACATATCACATCCCAACCCATCATTAGAATGTGAACTCACCTATCCCGTAATAAATATATAGAGAGTATACCCTTTTGGGTATATTCTAGCTAGTGTGGGTGGAAAAATCAGCATACTCTATAATCAACTATTCAAATTCACTATGGAATATCAGTACTCTAATTATTCATTCCCTAGAATAGGAATCCCAATCTATCAATCATCCCAAACAAGAGAGGAATCATTTTCCCGTAATTGGGTCTACTATGTCTTAATAATCTTGGTTATACCCCTAAAGGTTTTGCTAATCTCACACACATATTTACAATGAATGCCTCAACCATCAGATTCCATTGAATGAGGACAATATTTAGTGGTCATTGGGGCCCTTAATACTATTTTCATTACATGGATGTTTAAATAAAACAATTAATTTTATATTTACATTTATTTTCTCTATTGTTGGTGTGGTTTTATATTAAATTCCAAATATTAAAATTCATATACATAAATAGATGTTCAAGGGGAAACCTATCTCACAAGATTTCATTTTATTTTATAGAATACCTGATGATTATATCCCACGCCTGTCTAAGTCCAATATGACATGATCCATCAAAACGAGGCCATTTACTTAAAATAATATCAAATTAAAATTATTTTCAAAATATTTAAATAATTTAAAATTTAATTATTATAATATTACTCCCAAAAATCTCACTAAAATAATTTGAATGAAAATATTTTTATGTGGTATAGTCCACTCCTGACATGCATCCCGACCTAAACCACCAAAATCCCCATTTATCTTATACATTAAAATAATTAATTCCATAAAATTTAATAATAAATCTTATAAAATTTATAAAATTAAAAAACTACTAAATTATATATAGATATATAATAAGAATTCATAATATTAGGATCTCATTTAGGAATTTCAAGAGAAATTCACATCATAACTATACAATTATGTATTTCATTGGTTGAATCATTAACAAAATCCTAGAATTTACCATTTGAAATCAATGATTAAGGATGGAAACAAGAATAAAAGGTAATATATATGTTGATCCTACCCCATATATATCAACAAAAATTACACAAACCACCCCTAATAGGGGGGGGGGTCACAAGAGGATGTATGGTACAAGACCTCCATAGTTCAATGTGTGTGAGTAGAGATAAAGGGGAGGAAAATTCCTAAAATATTCAATGGGTGGGGGAGATTTCCTTTTCCTCTTTTTAGTGAATCATTGTAAGAACCAAGTTTTATTTGTATTCATTCCCAAACCATTCCCCTTCTCTTTGGTTTGAACTAACTCAAGATCCCAACAAGTAGGATTTAGATGCATAATTTTTCATTCCATTCACTAATAATAAATATTCCCATTTAGAAGAAATTTTGGGTATTGTAGAATTTTTATACAAATATACCTACATTATGTGTTTTCACTGAAGGAAACAAAACCCCCCATATTTTATTCACATTACTTACCATATCCTTTTGATAACTATGAAAATGCGATTAAATATTTTCGAAATTTGAAATTTTAAACTCATGATTTTGATATTAACTCAAAAAATTAAAAAACATCTAATGTATATATCAGTATCTAAAAAAACCTTATAAAGATACTACAAATAGTTCAACTCTAATATAAATCTTGATTCTCAAATCAAAACCTTCTCTGATAATTTTTTTTCAAATTACACCTAAATTTCACAAACATTAAAACATGGGCCTTTAAATCCTCCCCATAAAAGTACTTACTATACCTGATATGTCTTAAGTGTCTTTCAATAATAAATATTTACCTACCACATTCATAAATTCATCACTAACTCACTATGTTCAACCCTATAATAGTGAAAAATCTTCCTCTTCACAACTATAACCACATGGTGGACTATTCATTAGAAATTGAGTAAATGATCATCAATATCACTGGATTAATAAAATAGTGATTACCCACACCCTTAAATCCAAATATAAGATAAGGCAATAAAGTGTTTCATATTCAATATTATGATGCTACTCGCCAAAATAATTATATAAAAAAGGAAACTAATGCCATGGTTCACCCCATAGTTTTTATCAAGTCCCATAAATGATTTCTCAATAGAACTCTAACTTTCTTGTTGTTGAATTCATATCACCACAAAACAATTACATAAAAAATCATTTATTTGAGCTATGATGTCAAAAAATCCTTGTAATAGTTGATCACACCCATTGAATTTCTATCTGAATAGTGCATCTTGGTGCCTTAACTCACAATATAAATACAAGATCATCCAAAAAACCAAACATAAAACTGAACCTAACACATATTGTGGTACATTGGTTATATCCTTTACGAATTAAATCAAATATTTTAATTCTAGAATAATCATCGACATATCCCTAATCAAACTCACCCCCAAATAATATTGAACACAATACTATGTTTGTTTCCATTATCTATACACTATCTGATGTCACAAATGATTTTCAAATATGATATTTTCAACTCTACAAGATACAATTGGATACATCTACACACTTGCATCCATAATCTACCTTGATCATCCAACAACTAGTGTTATCACACCCATGAACCTACCAATAAGGGGGTTATTCTTCCCTGACCAATGATGTATCCCTTAAGAAATGAAATTACTAGATATGATCAACCTACTTATAACATAAAATCATCATCCACTCCTTCCAATATCACCAATATTTGAATCCTCATAATGAACTAAATTACATTAGAAATGATGGTCACTCCCTCTGCCATGAATGATGCACCCCAGCATTATTTTTACATTCCATGTCATATCTAGCACAAGCTCTATAGATTCCAATGTCACATGCATAGAAATAATCATAATCCATTCTCACCCCATTCTACTAAAATGTTTCAAAAAATCACTGATCAAAAGTTGCATGGTTCCCTAATCCATCTCAATTATTTCCTCCCATCACATGGGAAATAGATATGATTCTTGTCCAGTAAACGGGAAACTAATCCCATTGGTGTCTTATAAAAAAAATATATCCTAAAACCAAATAAACAGTAACTCACCCATCTAAAAATCATGTTAAATCATTAAGAATTAGAATATACTACCTTGATCTCATCCAATATCAAAGAATGAAATTGGTAGTAGATGGTCTAGGTCAGGTATTCCAGTGTCAGATGGTTTAGTAATGTAGAACATCCATATGAACAAATATAGGAAAAAACCATATACATTGATGTTTCCACATTATAAAACAATAGTTATTTTCTATTTGAAATAGTAATAATTAATTTTGATACTATTTCAACCATAATTGGCTCACTATACATCCCTAAAATTATCAGAAATTATATGCATCACTAAGGAATATTTAACTATAAGATCCACATGATCTATCATTAAATAAAATATATTTTGTTTCGGTTTCATTGAATTACAGAAAACATTTATATGGGAAAATGAGATATAATTATCTATTGAAATGATAAATAACTAAACCCTCATTGTCAGTGATATCAATAAAAAACAATCATGCATATATTGTGTGGGTCCTATATGCCATGAGTGATGCATGTATTTCAGACTCATGTGAAGGGGATTAGACTAAAACCCACTATAATAATATAAAGAAAAAATATAATTAATTATTGGTTTATGAAATTTAATATTGGAAACAAAAAATATAATTCCAATATCCCTAGAAACATGGACTTCCCACTAGAAAAGGTTATGCTGATGCACCAGTCTAAAGTACATCATATACATTAAAACATCCCAATTTCCTTATTAAAAATAATCATAAATAAGAAATCGAAAAAAAAATTGATTCCTCTTTTTAATGACATACCTTCCAATAACACTCAACAACATCATGAGAGGGGTATCTAGATGAATTGTGGTATGCCATACCATATACTAGAGGATTCCCACTTGTTGCTATGATTAATGGTTTTACTATGGGGAGAATATTATCTAACGTATAAATAGAAAAATTGGTAATTAACACGATACAAGAATAAAAAAATAATCAGTGTATATAGAATAAATAAATAGAAACCAATCCATCATAATAAAAATGAATCTAATAGTTATACAACCAAATGAATCACCCTTTTAGAAAATATCATATAAAAAATAAATAAATTATTTAATATTATAGGTTCTACTACTATCCATGAGCCTCATCACATCATTTTCTCTTGAATCCATCTATGATTCTGAAATAATCATGAAATAGTAGACCTCTTCCATACATAATAAATAAAAAATTATGGATTCAATGATACTATTGTGAAAGGAAACCCTAATAACTGTGTGATTACAACCTGGTTGGAAACCATAATGTTGGTACCTAACATAACAGTTATAGTATTAAATGCAGCTGTGATATTCTTAGTTGAATAAACAATAATTTGGGAAGTATAAATAAATAATCACTATATATC
The DNA here is from genome assembly GCA_963277665.1 of Viscum album. Classification (NCBI taxonomy): domain Eukaryota; kingdom Viridiplantae; phylum Streptophyta; class Magnoliopsida; order Santalales; family Viscaceae; genus Viscum; species Viscum album. The sequence goes on from OY728120.1 coordinate 497,891,918, forward strand.
CTTTATCTATAACATGGTATCCTAGATCAACTATACCTTCTTTTTCGAGTGCCATATTTCTATGAGCATATATCTATCCTTCAAAGCCTAATGGAATATAGGATCCTAACCATGAAAATGATAAATATTTTTCTATAACATACGGGAATACAATATCAATCATGAAATACATATCATAATCTAATAACAAGAGGGTTCGACTCTCTTTTGTAAGGAAATTGATCATATAAAACTCATGGGTTGACTCTCCCAATTGGAAAATACCTATCTTCATCTAAAAAAATTTATATGTGACTATCCCCTACCTAAAAACAGATCATATAGAAACTCACTCGTGTCCTAGAACCCTTAAATTAATCATATAACCATATCTAGAAATTTATAATAATGACTCTTGTGAACAAATAAACATACCATCCAGAAACTAAAGGTGTCATAACACAAATCTTGGAAAAGGTATCATTCTATCGAAACTATTTCCAGGGGAGGTGACTCTCCCATTCCATGAAAAAATGACATATACCTTAGGGGAAGTCTCTCACTTCGTTGAAACACATCCATGTCTTATCACAATCTCAGGGAATCATCTCCCATTAGGACAATCATCTACATATGTTTTCCAACAATCCATACTCAATACATGTCACGTTATCTAGCCTCTCATGTGAAATACCCATATCCATCACTAGAAATATTAAAATATACTCTCATTGATCCCTGGGTTATAAGCTACCACATTTTATTGACTATTCATAATATTTTGTAATAATCCCCTCATGGGTCAATATAACATTGGGCACCCACTAAGGGCCTATAAGGCCCAAAATAATTTTCAATCCTTGATCATATCTGATATATTATTCTTAATTCTAGGTCAAAATCCTATCACCATTGTGGAATTTGATCCCTAAAAATTTTAACAACCATTAAAAAATTCATTATCCTCTTTTGAAATACATACAACATTAAAATAGAGAGAGAAAATAATTCTCATCTCACATCCCTATACATCCAATTAATGACCATGACCCCAGTTTCTCAGAGATGATGACATAATTTATTATGAAGGTATAATAAAAAAGAAAGTCATATCCGGATGGAAAAAATTGTTCCTTATTTTTGGAAATCCCAATAAAAACATAAGTATTACATTACACCTTTAATGAAAAAACAACAAAACATCTCCATTGGAAGCATCCATTACTCCTAGATTATCTCTGCAAGTCAATCATAATATATATATTCACATTCTAAGGAAAAATAACACATAAGAAAGGGGTGATATCAGATGATCATTAAATATAAGTAATATATAGGAATCTAATATAAACAAAAAAGGAAGGTTGAATGACTAAAATCTCATGCCATTAGAACATATTCTTGAGCATAATATGACAAGAATAAAAGTTGAATAAATATTTCCATATAAAGTAATCATAAGAAACTAAAGCATAAACATGAATATTAATATAGTGAAATAATAAAATGTTTTATCAATTAATAATATCATAATTGGAAATTCATAAATACATAAATTATAAAACTATTTTTGAGGAATCATCTAAGATATTAGAAAATAAATGTTTAAGTCCTCGGCCAAGTCCACTTCTGTTTTTTCACATGAGACATACAAGTGAATTGAGGGGCTATTGCAGGTCCCAACCATTAATTATTCATTCTAATGAATTAATCATATGAATGGGTCTAAAAGTTATCAATATATAGTTATGAAATATAAAAAACCTTCCCAAATAGGTGAACATAATAACTAAGCATTCTGAGTAATATGGTGAATGGTATCAAAATAGTACATCCACACCCAAACTGATCATAAACCAAATAATGAAATATTATAGATGATAATATCAAGATATAAATGCCAATAAATCATAATATTGAAAATAAGTTTTGAAATATATGAAATTACACTATTAAAATCATCTAGTGATTCTTAAGAGAAATACCCTTTTTTACTTTTCAAAGAAGAGTTCTTTTGGTAATATCATTTGTATTTTTCATAATTGTTTGTATAAAACCAGAAATGAAAAAATATGGGTATTTATGAAAAAATTATTGATTTGAAAATGATAATTTTGTCTTACATCATTTTAGGGATGAAACTAGAAAATTGGTAAGAAATCAAGATATACCCTAGAATCGGGCTTGGGTATTGGGAAGAATTTACATTTGAACCTTGTAAAACATTTATTTCACCAAAAAAGAAAGATTAAATTATCTATATACCTGATTTTGGAAAATATATAAATAATTTAATATAATTAGATTAAATTAATGAATAATTAAATTGGCTTAAAGAGGGATAAATCTTAACCATGATAAAAAATGGTTTCATGAAGAAACCCTATCCTAATATCCAGATGTGTTTGGAACATGTACATAATGTTCTGGATAATGAAATTAGAATAATTAATAAAATAATTTGTACCTTATTAAACATTTTTTTGTTATTATAATTTTATTAAGGCCATTTATGTCCTTTTAATGAGTTATTTTATTCAATTTCCTCATTTGACAGTGTTCTTTTCCTTGGTTTTCTTGAAAAGTTTACTTTTACTCAGATATGGAAGATCATGTAAAATTGAAACAATTATATAGAATTGAAATTAAATTTTATTAATTAAAATAAAAAAAATTAATGGTATTATATATTATTATTTTTTCCGATATGGGGATGATTCATTAGATAAAACATTAATGATAATCGTTTAGATAATTTCAGTGGGTATTCGATGCCTCATGCTGGTTTTGTCTTATTAGTTAATTTCAAGTATATATACTAGTTAAAGAATACTAAATAAATTATAATACATATATAAAATATTTTTTAACCATTAATATGGTTTTATGACTGTATTATAATTCAGTACTAGAAAATTAAATCAAATCATCCATAATGGTGGTAAATCGACACAAAACAGACAATATTTTCATTTAAAAAAAGCGGGTAGGAGAAGGGGTTTGATTATGGATATTCCACTAACATAATAAAAACACAATGTAAATATTATAATGGATTTATCATGATTTTTTAGATAATAGGTAAGGATTCAATAAGAAGAACAAAATTGATATAAATTGAAAGAGAACGAAAAAGGATATACCTCTTGTATTATTCTACATGAGAACTTCCTTAAGGATATTTTGAATGGAATTTTGGTGAGACATAAATTTCTACAACATTGGAGAGTGGTTTCGTAGGTTTAATTGGGAGAATATAATAAATCATCAATGATTAGGATGTGTAAGGAGAAGAGGTGGTGGGGTGATATTTATAGTTGGAGGAGTGGAGTGTCTTTGAATGTTTTATTCATTTTTTTATTATTTTGGATTTAGATAATGAATTGTATGAGCATTATCAATAAAAATACAAAAATAATGATTTATAGTATCATATTATTTGATTAAATCAGCCATAAAATAACTTTGATAAATAATTCATGTATTTATTATATACTGTAAATTACAATATTTAAATACTCACCCAAAATTCAAGTATTTTAGAAAAACAAACAAAATCACGATATCCATTTTTGACATATAAAATTGAATGAAATTGATTTTACGAAAATATTTTTCTAAATACAATACATTTTATTTTTAAATTAAAACATTATTTACTCAAAATATATTGATTTTAATATTATAACTGTTTTTCTCACACATTGAAAAATTAATGAAGGTCTCGTAATATTTTCGTATAAGCATAAGAAAAAAATATTACTTTATCAGTCTATTTTATGAAAATATATTTTTAATTAAATCACCATACTAATTATAAAATTGTAATTAAATTTTTACAAATTAAAAAAAAATATAATTTATTATTTTAAAACATTTACTTACTTAATCCATAAAATAAATGTATAATATTTTTATTTCTAAGATACCTAAATATTATCTATACATTATTCTTAGGTTTACTATTTTATTGGTCATATTACTAATCCAAATTGTCATATTACTATTCCAAAAATTATATTTAATATTATATTACAGTTTTAAAATAATTGTTGGGTACAGAATAAACTATCAAGGATGATAAATTTTAAAAAGGACATGCCATAAGATCATGGTGTGTTATATTCTATCCTCCAGCAAAACATTCTTCCTCATAATTTATAGAAATACACCTCATAAAAAGATTTTGGTTATTATTCATCATAATTTCCTCTGGTTCCCATGCCACCTCTTAAATTTTATAAATTTTCCAATGTACCTTTACCTACTAGGTCATCTGATTCCTTAACACCTTCTATCTTTTATCCATAATCCTTATATTCTATTCACAATAAGATAAATCGGGATCCAATTTTATTCCTTCATTATTTAGGGCATGTGTTGGGTCTGGCATGTATTTACATAATAAAGGTTTTTGGATCACATTGTATACTTTATAAATGTTATGAGGAATTCCCAAATGATAATCCATAGCCCTAATTATCTCTACGAATTCTAAAGTTTCATTTTACCTATTAATTAGTTTTCCTTTCATTCCAAATCATATAATACCCTAATATGGAGATACTTTCAAAAAAAACTTATCTCCCACGTGAATCTCCAAATACATTCATCAGTTATGATTATTTTTTCCATATTGAACCACTTTGATATGGGTTTTAATAGTCCGTACCATTGTGGTTGTTTCCTATACATGTGTTTGGCCTAGAATATTCCATTCCCCCACTTCAACCCATCAGTTGGTGTACGACATCTCTTTCTAGTAAATGCCTCCTATAATACCATTCGAATACATTAATGGAATTTATTATCATAATAAAACTCTACCAAAGGTAAATAATAATCTCAAGTACCTTTAAATTCATGTACACATGATCTGAACATCTCTTTTAAAGTTTGATTTATCTTTCTAGACTTCCCATCAATTTCATGATGATTTGCAGTAGTCAAATGAATCTCAATATTCAAATATTTTGGAAGACTTTTTTAGAATTCAAATTAAATTATAGATCACAATCAGAAACAATATAAATATGTGATCAATAATTTCACAAAACTTCATTAATATATATTCATTCAAGGAACTGTAGAGGAAAATTCTCTCTTTTAGTGAGAAAATGTTCATATTTGGGAAGTCAATCCCTAATTAACCATATTTCATCTTTCATTCATATAGTTTTAGTTAGTCCAGTGAAAAAATAAATAGTAATTGAATCCCATTTCCCCATAGTAGTATGAAGAGGTTCAATGATTCCTCTAGGATTTTGTCTTCAACCTTCACCTATTACCTGAGAAAGCATCCTGATACATAATCAACAATTTCCCAGTTCATATTATCCAACTAGAAATGTTCCTTCAAATAATTATGCATATTTTTTATACCAAGGTTTATATTGAACATAATGATATGAGAATCATCAAATAATTACATTTTTATCTTAAGTATATAGGGAATACAAAGTCCCTTCCCAAATTTATGAATTCCATCCTCGTACACAATGTCTATAAACAACCCATCATTCTTAGTTTAAATTTCCCATTAAAAATTATAATCATATTTCTAATAACTAATAATCATTTAAAATAAATATGTTTGGGAAAATAATTGGAAAAGTAATTATGATTCACCTTCCATGATAATTTACATATCCATATTTACTATATTTGTGTACACAGGGTCATTCTCAATCCCCGTCTTTTTCCGAACTCCATAATCCTTCTTGGTCAATGAATTGTCTACCTTTTTCACCTTCCATAGGTGGTATTGAATTGAAAAATCATATTCCTTGAGTATCTTTATCCATCACCTTTATCGCATGTTGTGTTATTTTAATGAGAATATATAATTCAAACTCTTGTGATCTATATATATCTCAAATATCTCACCATAGATATTGTGTCTCCATATTTTCAGAGAAAGTATTACATATAATACTTCAAGATCCTAATATTGATAGTTATGTTTATGAGTTTTTAATTTCCTTGATTTATATGGAATAACACTAGAATTATTCTTAAGGACACAACTGTTTCATTTATTTAATGAATCAATATAAATCACATATTTTCCATTTCCCAATAGGAGAGTCAATATAGATTTAGTCAAAAATATCCTTTATAATTTTTCAAAACATTCTAAATATTATTTTTCAATATGAACATAACCCCTTTATGAGTAATCATGGTTAATAGGTAGCTAAGCAAGAATAATTTGGAATGAAACATTGATAGTAACCTATTAATATAATGAAACAATTTTCTATGGTTATGATTGTTGGTGTAGGAAATTCCTGGACTACCTTTGTTTTCACATGATCAATTGGGCTTCCATCCATAGAGACAATATAGTCATTAAGATAATATGTTTTAATATATAATTCAATCTTTCTAAACATTCCATATAACTATTTTCATCTATTAGTCTCCAGAACAACCCTCAAGTTGTTCTCAAGGTACTCATATATTATGGAATATATCAATATATCTTTAATAAATTCAACAAAAATATTATCAAGATATTACTTTTACACTCCATTCAAGATATCCATAAAAATAGAGGGTCCACTTTTCCGTCCAAATGGCATTACTTTAAATTCAAAATATCCATACATGGTTTGAAATGTTCTCTTTGGAATAACATTCTTCCTCAAATGCAATTGATGATATCCGGATCAAAGGTCATTCTTCAAAAAATATTTACTTACATTAAGTTGATTAAATAAATCATCAACGTGAGGTAGGGTATAATTTTTCTTTTTTATAATAGCATTTATTTCTCTATAATCACTGTAGAACCACATGGATCCATAATTCTTTTTCACAATGAGAACATGGGAACCAATAGGTGAAACCCTACTATGAATACATTCTTTATCACTCAATTTCCCTAGATGTTACATTATCTCAACTAATTTCATAGAGGAAATTAAATAAGGATATCTTTGATATAAGCCTTGAACCATGAATTAAATAAATAGAGAACAAAAACTTATTCTCTAGAGTATTTCTAGTTACATCATATGAAAATACATAAATGTATTCCTTCACAATATGTACATAATCAATTTGAATATTTCCTTCATGATCCATTGATGATAATTTAACCTCTTCCCCAGGAATATCATTTAGAAGAGCTACTAGAGGTGGATCTGGATAAGAACCAGATAATGACGTTTCTACTCTAAAGATAATGTATTTTACAACTTCCTCACAAATTATAACTTCCTGTTTCTTGTAATATGTATTTGAATCATATTTTGAAATCAATTACCTACTACGGATTATATTAAAATCAACCATAGGTATGATAATAAGGTTTTCAATGAAAGCACATTTGTGTGTCATAAACCAGAATGGAAAACACATCTTTGTTGCAATGATACTCCCCTTATGTGTTTTGATTGAAAATTTTTTTTAATTCAAATGGGAAATTTATAATTTTCTTCTAAAACTGGGAAGATAAAAAAAGTTTAGATGACCTATAAGGAAATAAATCATTTGATAACATTGATGAAAAAAATTAACGAACCTAAAATCACATCATTAGGAACATCAACCTATGTTGTTGTGATTGCATTAGATAATATTTTATACAGTGGAATATTTAGGGGATAGTTTCCTTAACACTTAAGAAAATAATTTTCCTAGTATCCCATCTACATATAATTGTAGCATAGAAAACTGGTAGATTTTATCATTCCATTATAATCATGGTCGTGGTGGACTCTTTCTCCACACTTGTAACAGATTACCTTTCCTCTCATGAAGGGCCTTTGGAGTTTCCTTATTCAAGTATCTCACATTATAAAATTCCATTTTTATTCCTCCCTTTATCCATTCTTTCCTCATCAACCCTCTTATTATCTTGTTTCCCTTAACATTATAATACTTAAGGAGTTATTTCTCTCTCTTGATATTAAATCATACTATATCTTCATATAATAATAAATTATTGGAGATCTATAACCTTTATTTTAATGATTTTAAACCATCAATGAATCGACGAATCTTTATCTTGGATAATATATGTAGTTTATGACATAACATGATAACCATTTAATGTTGTCTTCATACATTTCAATGTTTTCATCCCCTTTCTGTTTCAGAATAAATAATTGCCTCTCTATATCTACTCTCTATTAATTATGTAAATATTTTTCTAGACAAATTTACATAAAATACTTCAATTTCATAATTCAAATTTATTCCTAGTATTTTTTTAGTTCACAAACACTATAGATAAGAATATATTGAGAGATAATAAACTACAATGATAAATTTCTCCCTTTCAATACTTCCCAATGTGAAAAATATTTTCTTTATGTAACTTATCCATTACTCCAATATAAATGTGTTTGTTTTCCCATTTAATAATGGAGACTATTTTTGCATAAAGTGGTCTAACATTACTGCTTCATGTTGTGGACCAAGATGATCCATATGGGTAAGGTTATTGTTCATAACCAAAGTCAACTCTCCCAGTATAGTTATAAGTTTCTCACCACCTGTCGCTACTCCACTACCATCATTATTATCTTTTATTAGAGGGAATCCCCTATATGGGATTTGTGCATAGATATTATTTCCATTACATCCACTATGAAAAAATTATAAATAATGTCATACAAAAAATTAGGTTATGAATCATAATGCATAATTTCAAACTATAGAAACACTTAACATAAATTGAAACTTGGTTTATTTTTGGGAATATTTTCTTTTAAATCCATCAAATATTGTTGGAAAAGAAAATTTTAATTATCATATGCACATTAATAGAGAGTTCCAAAATAGGTTCAGAGTATGGCCTATTATCATGTACCAGGTTATGTCTATAGAGTAACGATGCACCTTTTCAATGTTTTTACCCCTTGGTACATTAGGGCTTGAACCCCATCCAGTTTTAGTATCCAGAAAAATATATATTTATAGGAAGACCCACATAATATCTACCTTACTAGAATTTTATGAATTTCTTATATGATTTCCTCAAATTCTATGCCAGGGTTATGTTACTTAATCATTTTTTTCTAAATCTAGCTTCAATAGTTTCTATTATTATTACATTGATACTAATTGTATAGACCCCGAACCAAATTTCTCAGATCCAGTGCCTTACATTATTACATTAGTATAATAAAAGAGGAATTAACATCCCAATAGAACAAATATGTGAGTAATTTTGGAAAAAATGATACAAAAATAAGATTTAAATTACATCTTGAATGCAAAAATAACATATAAACTCCATTTCAAATATCAATTACTTCTCAATTATCCTTTAAAGTCATTCATAATATACATTTTTTCATCCCAGGGAAAAATTAAACATAGGGAAGTGGCGATCAGAGATGCTCAGTAAGGTAAATAGATACAGTGGAAGCTAATTTAAACAATATGGTGTGGCAAATGACTAAAATCACATTCCATTAGAACACAATCATGAAAATAATATGGAATGAAAAAATGTGAATAAATAATTCCATATAAAATAATCACATGATAATAATGATTAACCATTGATATTATACATGTTGAATAATCACATACGAATAACATAATTAGCGAATGCATAATTCCAGACATTATAAAAATATTGTCAAGGACTAATCCAAGACATCGGAAAATAAATGGCCAAGGCCTCTTCCAAATCCATTTATGTTTTTTCTAATGAGATGTACCTATGAATATAGGGGATATAAAGGGCCCCACCAAACATATACTATGTCTAATGAATTTATTATATGAATGGGGTTAAAAATAAAAAGCACATACATATTAAATTTAAATTACATTCCCAAATTAGTAATCATTATCACTAACTGTTCTGAGTAATATGGTGAATGGCGTCGAAGTAGCACATCCACAGTCAAACATATGATTAACCATTTAATAAAATTTAGTGGATTATAATAATGGGATAATTACCATTAAATAAAAATATTAAACATAGTTGTTGAAATTCATTAAAATACTATAAATGAATTAGTGAAGAATTATTTATAGAAATACCATTTTTACCTTGAAAAGATGAGTTCTTTTGAAAAAATCCTTAATATTTTTCATAATTGTTTGTATAAAACCATGAATGAAAAAAAATTCATGTCAAAATAAGTTATTTTTTAAAAATAATGGCATCATAAAATTGATTATGGATGGTACATGAAAATGGGTAAGAAATTAAGAAGTTTACTATATTTGGGCTTGCGTAATGTAAAGAGTTGAGAAGGGACCTTATAAAACATTTATTTCACCTTAAATGAAATCTGAAATGATATTCATACATGAAATTAGAACATATAATCATAATTTATAAGAATTATATAAAAGGAAATTATAATGACATTGGTTTAAGTTGGGATAAATCTTGACCAGAATGAAAATAGAGGTCTAGGAAGAAACCCTTACCTTATGTCTGAAAGTATGTGGAAGTTGAACAAAATATACTAGATAATGAAATTAGATTCACTATTAAATTAATTAATAAACTATTTTCCATTTATCCCATTTAATATATTTTTATTGACTTCAATTATCGGATTTTAATGAGTTATGAGACTCAATTTTATCATTCGAGAGTGTTCCATTCATTTGATTCCATGATCTATTTACTTTTACTTGTATATGGAAGTCATGTAAAATGTAAATAATCATCCAAAATTGAAATTAAATTTTATTATGGAAAATACATAAGATTTAATGGTATTATATTTTATTTTGCTTCCAAATATGATAATGATTCGTTAGACATAACTTTAATGATGATCATTTATATCATTTTCGTGGTTTTTCGATCACCACAAACTTGTATTGTCTTAGTAAATATATGACATATATATAATGGTTAATGAATAATAAACAACATATATTATAAATAAAAAAATAGTGTCTAACAATAAATATTTTTATAACCATATTTTAATGTGATAATGGAAAATGAAGTCACATAGTCCATGATGGAGGTAAATTGGCACGTCACGGACGTTGTTCTCATTTTTAGCAACAAATGAGGGGAGGAGAAGTGGTTTTAGGAAGGATATCTCATTGAAATAATAACATTCATGTATATATAAGATACAAGAGTTATTAATCTGATTTATATACATGATTTAATGATAAATTAAAAAGAAATGAAATTAAAAGATATTTAAAGAGAATGAAAAATGATTTACCTTTTGAATTATTGTCCTTGGAAACCTTTTTAAAGAACATTGAAATGATATTTTTGGGGGACAATAAAGACCAATATTAAGGGGAGAGTTTTGGGATATGAAATTAGAAGAATATAGTAATCATTCATGGATTTTTATGTGTGATGAGAAGATGTGGTGAGAGGTGGTATTTGTAGTAGGAATAGAGGAGTGTTTTGAATATTTTATTCATTTGTTTGCTATTTTTTTGTAAGAATATGAATAGTTTGAGAATTATCAAAAAAAATATTCAATTAATTAAGGATAATTCTATATTATTGGATAACATCATACATACAACATCTATGACTCAATAATTCATGTATTTATTAAATACAGTAAATTACTATATTTCACTATTTAGAAAAAATTCTTGTATTTTAAAAATTCAAAAACAATCACCATATTCATTTTTTGATGTTTCGAATTCAAATGTTAACATAATTTTAGTAAAATAATTATATAAATATAATAAGCATTAGTTTTAAATTAAATCATCATTTACTCAAAAAATGTCGATTTTAATATTATAACTATTTATATGACACTTCGAAAATTAATTAAGGTCTCATATAAACATATTATAATAATAAGAAAATTGTTTTATTTATGATTCTATTTAATGAAAATACATTTTATATGAAATCATTATATATATTATAAATGTTTATTTAAATATTTATGACTTAAAGAATACAAGAATTTAATTTATCATTTTTAAAAAATCTATTTACTTATTATATAATATTAATATTCCATATTTTCATGTATATGTTACTTAAATTTTATTTATACTTTTATGGTAGTGTTTACTTGTAACACCCCGACCCCAGAATCCCAGAGTTGGTGCATTATTACGTATCATTGGCATGATCGTAAAAGATCATGTTTTGAAAGACCGATTATTTTAGTAGCCTTGGATGTATTATATTCATTCATAAGGATTGAATTACATCATAAAATGGAAAACTAAAAAAAATTGTTTCTATGGACAACACCGAGATCCCATAGACTATCCCTGTAGGTCAGTCATAATATTCTTTTTCTCATCCTGGGAAAAATAAAACATAGAAAGGGGTGAGCTCAGATACATAGTAAGGATAACAATATAGTGTAAGCTTTCATAAATAAGAATAAACATTTAAGGAAATGAATAAATTTAAACAAAATCCTTTTCAAAATAAACATCATCATAATATGGAAAATATAAATCAAAATAATTCCATTTACATACTAACATGGATATTCTACTAGTCAAATAATCACCTGAAATATCAATAACCACTTTAATAATGATGGAATTCATAATGCCAGACTTTCATAACAACATAGTCAAGGCCTTGTACCATGACTACATATAAGATTTTTTCAAGGACTTGTACCAAGACATTAGTTTGTTTCATGAGACCTACCGATGCATCGAGGAGCTATAGCAGGCTCCACCTGTCACATACTAAGTCCAATGCATTCTTTATATAAAAAGGATTAAACAAAACATAAACATTCATATTAAAACTATCATAAGAAATACCAATACCTTATACATAAACCTTTAATGGTATAAAAATAACACATCCACAGTCAAACATATCAAAATACCTTCAATAAAATATGGATGTTTTGTATCATAATAAATCAACTTCAAATAAACATAAAATCCATCAATGGATGTTTACATAGATTAAATCAAAACATTTTTTGGAGAAATATCACATTCTATTTTAAAATAATTTAATAGTCACATAATTATAATGAAAACATTTATTTTGAAAAGATTTTTATAAGAATGTAAGGGATGCTTTGAAGATGTTATAACAGTGGAAAATAGCCATAGTCACCTTATAAGTTATAAAAATACATTCTTACAAAAATTTTGTCGAAAAGGTTATAAAGGACCTTGTTTAGAAAATGACAGAAAGATTCCTTTATAAACATATTATAAATAGTAAAACAAGGGTAAAAATTACCTTAACCCATAGTCTATATAATAGTAAGAATTTTCTGAAATACATTTTTAAGAAGCATGGATGTGGATGATAAAGAGGTCCCAGTAAATACTTACGTAAGAACAACCTCAAATAATAAAGAGATTGTGAAATTAACTATTACCTTGTAATTTTCCTTGGTTGAGGGTAGGTTAAACTCCTATATAATGGTGAAATAATTTTTATTAAATTATAAAATATCAAAATACTTTAATATGATATCATGTATGTTCTTTTAACATTGATTTGTTAATAATATCTTTGTATTATCTTCGTTTCGGGTGTTAACAGATTTGTTTTCCTTTATATTATTTATTATGTCAGTCATATTTTTTATGGATGGGATGTATCTTATTCATATCCATAATTATATCAAGTATCTAAACAATATTTTTAATCATCCAATGAAAATTAGTCTTGAATAGATTCGATGGGGAATGAATCTCATCCCATTCATGGAGACGGTAATCCGTACGTACGCACGAGCAAAAATAACATTATTTTGATATAAAAAGACTATATAATTGGATGGTATATCATATATATAGAATAATTATCATATTATCTTTATTATTTACATCAATTAAACATCATTATTATACCCTTCAAAATAATAATGTATTGACTAACAATTACACCACGATGTGGAAATGGTAGGTCGTACGTACACACATATGGTGACATGTCATTCAAAGGATGGATAGAATAATGAATATGGTTGTACCATATTTATAATAAAATCACAGTATATAGAAGATACTGAAGTTATTATTTTAGAATGGAAACAACAAACAATGAGGAAGTGGAAGATGAAAGGAATTTGAAAGTGGTGATGAAATATTTACCTTTTTTTCGGGTTCTTCATTTTGATTTGATCAAAAGGGCTCCTTAAGTTGGCTTTATGACTAAATGAAGGACTCTAGGATAAAGGGAGGATAGATGATAGGGTATTTGGGTAGGGGTTTCCAGAGCCAAATGGAATTTAATGGTTTAATTAGAGAGAAGTGGGAGTGCCCTTTTATAAGAGGGGTGAGGGGAACCTTAGGAAAAGCTAGAAATATTATTTTATAATAAAATTATTTTCAGTTTCTAATGGTTAAAAAATGGATTCATTAAATTATAAGGTTGGTATGGACCGAAAACCACTAATCTAATAGGTTTTAGACAGGGTTGTGTCTCTATATTAACCTTATATTTTAGATTTAACTCTAAGTAAAATAGTTTGACATGAACCATGTCGCTTTGTATTTTTATATTATATGGTTAATAAACATACTATATACTTCTAAGAGAACCCCAAGTTGTTAATTAATGATATAACTATCATTATATAAGTATTTTGTATGATCCTTATATTTTTAGGAATAGAATACAAATTAATAATATAATATTTGTTTTAAAAACTCTTTTATGTCAATTTTGACACAATTTGGTATTTTATTTTTGCTAAATCTCTAACAACATTATTACTTTGCACCAAATTCATCTAACCAACACTAATATGTCATATTAACCTATTAAATTAGTTTAATTCATAAAAAGTCTCAAATTACATTTATTTTGATATTTATAATATCAATTATTTTAATATTTCATTAATTAGGTAATTACTGCATCATAATTTTGTCAAAAATAAATTAAATTATTATATATCTCAAAAATATAAATAAAATACCATTATATATGAAATATTTTTAGATTTATAATGAATATTTATAGTCTAATTTATCTTATGTGTAACCCTTTATTAAAAATGTATTATTATTAAACATTGATTTTAACTCTTTTAACTATTCTTTGAATTAAATAATAATAAATGTCCTAATCTAATCCAAGTGGACCAAAGAGGTTACAATTTTATTCCTAAGTTTTTTTGTTCAAATTATACTTATCTACTTTGAGCTAAAATAAATTTAAATAAAATAAATAATTATTTAAATAAATATTTGGTTTTAAACTATAACTCTGTGTTTTTGACTATTCATCAAAAATTGAAAGTTTTCAGAAAAATACCAAAAATTCACCCAAAGCTAATTTCAATATTCTGAATCAAAAAATGAAGTCCATTTTGAAGGATAAAATTTATAAAATTTCAAAATGTTGGTATTACTATTCATAACGGATATTTTGATTGGTTGTGGTGTGTTAGAACTCGAAGTTGCGTATAACACACGCTACTGTATTATTCAAATAAAAGCATACCATGGGTGATTGGGGTATTAAATTTTACCCAACTTTAAATAATTAAGTTCTAGAAATTTATAGAATATTACAGCACAAAAATAATCAAGTGGATCTTCATCATAAGTTCCTCGGGTTCCCACATTACATATTCCATCTTATGGTTTCTCTGTACAACTTTTACTAGACGAGTCGTCTGGTTTCTCATCACTTGTTCTCTTGTATCAGGAATCACGGAAGGATCTTCACAATAAGAAAGATTGGGTCACATTTCTAATTCCTCATAGGTGAGTACATGCATTGGGTCAGGCATGTATTTTCTCAATTGTGATAAGTGAAACACATCATGAACTTTGGAGAGACTTGGCGCTATTTCCAAAAGGTAATCTACCACCCAAATTCGTTCTATAATTTCAAAAGGTCAAATGTACCTGGGACTCAATTTACCCTTCTTACCGAAATGTGTAACACCATTCCATAGATATACCTTCAAGAAAACATGATCTCCTACCTAAATTTCCAAATACATCCATCGGTTATCAGCATATCTCTTCACTCTACTTTGAGATGCCTTGAAGTGGTTTTGGATTACCTTCACATATTCTATCATTTCCTCCACCAGTTCTGGGGCTATGAGTTTTCTTTCACTAACATCATCCCAACAGGTTGGTGTGCGAAATCTCATTCCGTAAAATGCTTCATATGATTCCATCTGAATACATGAATGGAAGATATTTTTATAGGAAAATTATACCAGAGTTAAATATTGATCCCACATAACATGAACCTCAAGTGATCATGTTCTCAACATGTCTTATAAGGTTTGAATAGTCCATTATAATTGTCCATCAGTTAGGGGGTGGTAGGCAATGCTCAAAAAAAGTTCAGTATCCATGGCTTTCTGAAGACTTTTCCAGAATCTTGATGTAAAATGGGGATCATGATCAGAAATAGTCTATAGGGGTACCCCATGGAGTCGAAAAACTTCATTAATATATAGTCTTGATAGACGTTCAAGTAGTAGATCGTCACTTATTGTAAGAAAATGTGCTGACTTGGTAAGGCGATCAACAATGTCCCATATTGCATCATTCCTTCTAGAGTCTTTGGTAGTACCATGAAAAAATCCATCGTAATATTATTTCATTTCCAATCAGGTTTGGGAAGAGGTTTCAAGACTCCTCTAGACGGTTGACATCCAGCATTAACTTGTTGAAAAACAATACATCTTGACACAAAATCAGAAATCTTTCTCTTCATGTTGTCCCACCAAAAATGTTCCTTAAAATCTCTATAAATTTTGGTTCTCCAAGGGTGTAATGATAAATTAGAGCTATGAGCATCATCCAAAAATTCTCTTTTTAGATCAGGTATATTGGGAACACAAATCCTCTTCCGAAATTTCAAAATTCCATCTTCATATACGAAGTCACTCATTCTCCCGTTATTCACAGCTTATTCTTTTTTTGAAACACCTTGTCATCAGCCTGATAACTTTTTATCCTTTCTAGTAAATATTATTTGCAAACCATTTGAAAAATAATTTATGTTTCACCTTCCATGGTTATTCCCATATCCATATTTTCTGGATCCATGTATATAGTTACATTTTCATCTCTTATCTTTCTCAAAACTCCATGATCTTTTCTATTCAAAGCATCTGCCACCTTATTTTCCTTTCCTAGGTGGTAGTGCATCATGCAATAATAATCCTTGAGTAGATCAATCCATCTCCTTTTCCCCATGTTGAGTTATTTCTATGAGAAAATATACTTTAAACTCTTGTGATCAGTATAAATATCACATTTTTCACCATAGAGATAGTGTCTCCAAATCCTCAAAGAAATTATTATAGCTGCTAACTCAAGATCATGAGTAGGATAGTTTTTCTCATGAATTTTCAGCTATCGTGATGCATAGGAAATAACTCTATCATTCTGTATAAGGAAAAAACCATGTCCTCCCTTCGATTCATCACTATAAAAAACAAACTCATCATTCCACGATGATAGATTCAAGGTAGGATCATTGACTAATCTTCTATTCAATTCATAAAAACATTCTTCACACTCTTTGGTCCAAAATAAATTTAACACCTTTTCGTGTGTTCTTTGTTAATTGGTTAGTCAACTGGGAAAAATTACAGGCGAAACGTTGATAGTAACCTACTAAAACAATAATACTATGTACCTCATTTATACTCGTCGGTGATGGACATTCATCGATTTCCTTGGTCTTAGAAGGATCAAAAGAGATTCCATCGTGGAGACCATATGGCCAAGAAAAGAAATCTCATGAAGCCAGAATTCACACTTTCTAAAATTCCTATATAATTCATGTCTTCTATGATCTTCCGGATAATGCGCAAGTGATTTTCATGATCTTGGTATCTTTTGTAGTATACCAAGATATCATTAATAAATACCACTACAAACTCATTAAGATAATCCTTGAAAACTCTATTCATTATATCCATGATGACAAAGGGTGAATTAGTCAATCCAAAAGACATTACTGTAAAATCGTAATGCCCGTACTGAGTTCAAGAAAAGGTTTTCTAAATTTCTTCCTTCATCACACACAACTGATGATATACGGATCAAAGGTCAATATTTAAAAAGTATTGAGCACCATGAAGTTGGTCGAATAAATCATCAATGAGAGGTATGGGATAATTGTTCTTTATTGTTATAGAATTGATCTCCCTATAGTCAGTGCACAACCACATAGATCCATCTTTCTTCTTAACAAAAAGGAAAAGGGATCCCCATAGAGAAACACTAGGGTGAATAAATCCCTTATTAATCAATTCCTCTAGTTTTTTCTTCAGTTCCACTAATTCCACAATGGCCATCCTATAAGGGGTCTTCGATATGGGTATTGATACTAGAATTAAATCAATGGAAAACTCAATTTCTTGATCTGGAGGATGTCCAGGTTAATCTTAAAGAAACACATCATCATATTCTTCCACAATAGGTACATCCTCTATTTGAACATTATTTTCCTCACCCTTAGTTATTTCATTCTCTTCCTCCCCAATAATTGAATTTAGTTGAGCTATGTAGGGTGGATCTAGATAAGAATTAGGTGGTGACTATTCAGATCTAATGATAAGTTGTTATTTATCATCATCATAAAAAATAGTAACCTCCTTCCTGAAATTTTTGTCAGACCATGGTCTGAAATCCAATCTATATTGAGGATTATATAAAATTTAATCATCGGTATGAAGATGAGATCATCAGATAAAGAACATGTATATGCCCTAATAGGGACTAATTCACAAAACATGGTTGCAATGATACTTCCCTTAGGAGTTTTGACTGGCTACTCCCCTGTTAAATCCAATTGGAAATATCTAATTTTAATAGAAAACTAAGAAGATATGAAACAATTTGATTATCCGGAATCAAATAAAGCATTTTCAAATCTTGATGAAACCATTAAATTACCTGCCACCATGTCTTTTGGAGCTTCAACCTCATCAGTAGTGATAGCATAAGCTTCACCTTGATCCATTGGCATGTTCTATGGAATGTTCCCATGAACCATATGACATTCATTCGCATAATTCCCCATTTCTCTTCAATTTTAGCATTCGACATCGACAACCTCTTTCTCCCCTTGCAATCACGAGCTTAGTGAACTTTTTCACCACAATTGTAACATCCTTCCATTCCTTTCAGGCAAGTAACAAGGTATTTCTTCCCACATTTACTGTAAGATGGATATTTAACTTTTCCCTTATTCCCCTTATTTCCATTTACAGAGTGTTCAATCGATCTCCTCTTCTATTTCTTTTCTTTAAAGTCATAAGACATAGAGAATTATTTTTCTTTATTGATATCACATGAGAAAATATCTTTGTATGATGAGAACTATTGTGAGAATAATGCTCGAAAGAGAAATGGTTTTAACAAATCAATGAAAAGATCAATATTACTTCTTGTGTTAAGTATATAATATGCATCATGCCTCACTAACCTTGTAATGTTAGCCTCATACTTTGCATTATTCTCGTCCTCCTTTTTACTCAGACTGAAAAATTTCTATTCCATATCTGCTCGATGGTCATGAGGAAAGTATTTTTCTAAAAAAATATATTTAAAAACCCTCCATTGAATATTTGATACTTCATCATCTTACTTTTTCTTTTGAATCAATGACCACCATTGACCAACATCTCTAGTGAGGCGGTAAACTGACATAACAACTTTTTCCCTTTCACAACTCCCCAAGGAATGGAATATATTCTATAAGTAATTTATCCATTTCTCAGCCACTAATGGATTTGGACTCCCATTGAATATTGGTTGTTGTTTCCTCATGAAGCAGTCTAACATTGATCCACCACATTGTGGATCAGGGTGCTACATACGGGTAAGGTTATTATTCATAACCCGATTGAGTTTTCAGAGTATGGTGATAATCTGATCAGCACTAGTTGTATCACCAGCTCCACTATAATTATCTTGAGTAGGAGGGAAATCCCTACATGGAGTGTGTTCATTGATATGGTTTCTATTCCTTGCACTACGTGTCTTTTTTAAACAATGGAATTAACTATATTAGTTTATGAATCAAAATACATAATTCCAAACTTGTAAAACATTTAGCATAAATTGAACAGTTTAATATTATAATCCATAATAAAAAGAAATGTTTTCTTTGAGGAAGTATATACTCATAAACCCATCATTATGGTTTGTAATGAAAATAAGAATTATCCTAAGCATATCCTCCAAGAGTGTCGTAGCGAAGATTGTATCAGGGCCTGTTGTCGTGAACCATTTCCCATTTGAGTCTTGGTCAAAGTGGTGTTTTCGGGTTTTACAAGAAGGTACATCTATGCCAATTCTGCCTCTACCTACTCATATCCAGAAAGAGATGTATTTCATGAAAAACTCACCAAATCTATACAGTAACAGAATTTTATGATGTTATTCTATACTAATACTCAAATTCTATCTTAAGGTAATGTGCTCTAATTTGAGTTTATCAAAATCTAGATTCTAAGGTTTCTGCTAAACATCCTCTAATACCAACTGTAGCACCCTGACCACAGAAGCCTAGAGTCGGTGCATTATTACTTATCATTGGATTGATGACAAAAGATCAAGTCTCGAAGGACCGATTAGTTTAGTAGACTTGGAAGTACTACATATATTCATAATGTTTACATTACATCATAAAACGTAAAACTACAACAACATTGTTTCCATAGACAATACTGAGATACCATAGACTATCCCTACAGGCCATTCATAATAAACTTCTTCGTGTCTTGGGAAAAATAAAACATAGAAAGGGGTGAGCTCATATGTTCAGTAAGGATAACAATATAGCAGAAGTTTTCATAAAAAAGAATAAATTTTTAAGGAAATGTATAAAAATAAAAAAAAGCCTTTTCAACATAAAAATCATCATAGTATGGAAAATATAAATCCGTATAATTCCATTTACTTGCTCACATGGATAATCTACTAGTCTAATAATAACATGCAATATCAGTAGACACATTAATAATGATGGAATGCATAATGCCAGACTTTCATACCCACATAGTCAGGGCCTTGTTCCAAGACTACAAATAAGATTTTTTCAATCCCTTATGCCAAAACACTAGTTTATCTCATGAGACCTGCTAATTCATCGAGGAGCTATAGAGGGATCCACCCGTCACATACTAATTCCAATTCATTCCTCATATGAAAAGGTTAAAATAGAACATAAACATTCATATTAAAACCAGTATATGAAATGTCAATAATTTATCTATAAACAATGAATGGTACAAAAATAATACATCCACTATCAAACATATCACAAAACCATCAATAAAATATGTAAGTTTTTTATCATAATAAATCAACATCAAATAATCTTAAAATCCATCAAAGGATGTTGACAATGATGAAATGAAAACCGTTTTTAGAGAAATATCTCTTTCTATTTTGAAATCATTTAAGAGTCACATAATTATAATGGAAACATTTATTTTTGAAATATTCTTATAATCTTGTAAGGGAAGAATCGATGATGATATAATGGTGGAAAATAGTCGCACCAACCGTAAAATTTGAAAAAAGACTTTTTAACCTTAATATTTGTTGAAAAGGTTATAAAGGACCCTATTTGGAAAATGATAAAATGATTCCTTTATAAAAATATTATAAAAAGTCAAAAAATAGTATAAATGGCTTTGACCCATAGTCTATAAAATATTAAGAATGTTTTGAAATAAATTTTTAAAAATCATGAATGTGGATGATAAAGAGCTCCCAATAGATACTTACATAAACACAACCTTGGATAATAAAGAGGTTGTAAAATTAACCATTACCTTGAACTTTTCCTTGGTTGATAGTAGGTTATCCTTCTGTATAGTGATGAAATAATTGTTATTAAGTTATAAAATAATAATATAGATTAATATGATATCATATATGATCTTTTATCATTCCTTGGTTAATAATATCTTAGTATTATCATCGTCTCGGGTGTTATCGGATTAGTTTTCCGTTATATTATTTGTTATGTGAGTCATATTTGTTATGTATGGGATGTATCTTATTAATATACATAATTATATCTAGTCTTTAAACATTATATTTAGTGGTCAAATGAAAATTAGTCTTGGATGGATATTATGGGGAATGAATCTCATCACATTCGTGGAGACGGTAATCCGTACGTACGCACGAGCGACAATATCATTCTTTTGATATTAAAATAATATATAATTGGATGTTCTATCATATATACAGAATAATTATCATGATAAATTTATTATTTACATCTATTACAAATCATTATTATACCCATCTAAATAATAATGTATTGAATAAAAATTACACCACGATGTGGAGACGGTAAGTCGTACGTACGCACCTATAGTGACATGTAATTCAATGCATTGATAGAATAATGAATATGGTTGTACAATATTTATAATAACATCTAACTATATAGAAGATACTAAATTTATTATTTTATAATGGAAACAACAAAGAAAGAGGAAGTGGAATAAGAAAGGAACATGAAAGAGGTTATGAAATATTTACCTCTTCTTCGGGTTTTTCCTTTTGATTTGATCAAAAGGGCTCTTTATGTTGGATTTATGACTAATGGAAGGCCTCTAGAATGAAGGGAGGACAGTTGAGAGGGTATTTGGGCAGGGTTTCGCTGAGCCAAATGGCTTTGATGGTGTGAATTAGAGTGAAGGGTAGTGCCCTTTTTTAAGAGGTGTGAGAGGCACCATAGGAAATGATGGAAATATTATTTAATAATAAATTTATTTTCAGTTATTAATGGCCCCAAAATAAATTATTTTAAGGATAAGGTTGGGATGGGTCAAATACCACTCAAAAAATATGTTTTATATTGGTTTGGGTCAATATATTAACCTGATCTTTTAGATTTAACTCTTAGTTAAATAGTTTGACATATTCCATGTCTCTTTGTATTTTTATAGTATATGGTAAATAAACATACGATATACTTCCAAGAGAACCCCAAGTGGTTCATTAATGATGCAACTATAATTATATATGTATTTTGGCTGAACCTTAGTTTTTTAGGAATATAATATCAATTAATAATATAATATTTTTTTAAAAAACTCTTCTATGTCAATTTGACACTATTTGATAATTTGTTTTTTCTAAATTCTTAACAAAATTAATACTTCAAAAAAATCCATCTAACCAAGCCTAATATGTCATATTATTCTATAAAATTAGTGTAATTAATAAAATGTCTCAAGTTAAATTTATGTAGATATTTATAATATCAATTATTTTAATATTTCATTAATGAGGTAATTACTACATCATCATTGTGTCATAAATAAATTAAATTATTTAATGTCTAAAAAATATAAATAAAGTACCATTACATAAGAAATATTTTTAGCTTTATAATGAATATTTATAGTTGAATTTATCTTATCTTTAACCCAATATTAAAAAAAATCATTATTAAACTTTTATTTTAACTCTTTTAACTCTTTTTTGAATTAAATAATAATAAATGTCCTAATCTAATCCAATTCGACCAAAGAGGTTCATATTTTATTCCTAATGTTTTTTTCTGGAATTATACATATCCAATAGAATTAGGACATGTGTTAGGTTTATAATAATATCATTTTTACCCTTAATTACCCTATTTACTTTTAACTATGGTAAATAAAAGTAAAACGTTACTATTCACCAAATATTAATTTTAGCTTATTGATCCACATTTTACTTATTGATTTAAATTATCTCTAGGATTATTGAATTTAAACTCACAAAAGAAGTAAAATTAGGTTTTATGTAAATTTGAAAATGCTCATAGGAGGTGGGTAAAAGATGGTAAAAAGTTCAATAACATTTATATATATATATAATTTTTATAAAATGACTCCAACCAATTACATTGAACTTATATAAGTATTATGTATGTATTTTGACCTAAAATAAATTTAAATAATATAAATAATTATTTAAATAAAAATTTGGTTTTAAACTATAACTCAGTGTTTTTCACTATTCATCAAAAATTGAAGGTTTTCAGAAAAATACCAAAAAATTCACCCTATGCTAATTTCCATATTCCAAATCCAAAAATGAAGTCCATTTTTAAAGATAAAATTAATAAAATTTCAAAAATTGTGTATTACTATTCATAACTGCGTGTTTGATTTGTTGTGGTGTGTCAGAACTCGAAGATTCATACAACACACACTACTGTATTCTTCCAAGAGAAGCGCACCATGAATTCTTGGGGTGTTAAATTACTAATCTATAAGTCATACTACATTTTCTAGTAATTATATTACTATTAATATAGTCATATTTAATAGTATATTTTTTTTAAACTCGGTGTTTCATGTAGCATAAACTATCAAAGATGATAAAATATTAAAGGGGCACATAACAAGATATTCTGTTGTTACTATAATAGTCCAATCAAATAACCAAAACAATAAAATATAAACTAAGGGTATAACCACCTTATTACTCTCTTGATTGTGCTGGAGTAACACTTTCCCCATGATAAAATTTCTTATCATGAGGATATAATGCATCTCACCGTTCCCTGTCACATTTCGTAGTCCAAATATCCCAATACATCACAATTTACAACAAATAGAGGAAACTAAAAACTACCAAAAGGTCCCAAATTTATCTCTCATCCTATTTATGCCACTATTAGTAACATATATATCATAAAATACATATATAATCAATATATCCACCATCAACAACCTAAATATCAAGCCAATGGTCAGGGTTCCATAATAAAAAATATAATTTAGTTCATTGAATGTGTGTATAAATGAAAAAAATAAATTTTATATTTATAGAAAATATCCAATTAGTGATAAGACTTCATATCACATGTGTCCCATCAAGAATTCATATACATAGTGAGATTTTTAAGGGAGAATCAACCTCATATAATGACTCTTATATTTAATAATACCCCAATGACTATCACCCTTTCTTTTGGAAGGGAAATAGGACAAAATCCGTCAATATGAGTCCCAATATCAAGTTAATACATTAAATTAAAATAAATATTATAAATTTTAAATAAATATACAATTGAATATAAATATTTATAATGCATAAAATATCACAAAGAAATATTTTCCCAATAAAAACATGATAAATGTTGTGTGTTCTAATTCTAAGAAGTAATCCTACCCAATCATCCAAAAAGACGATATTTTCTCAATTGATTCATCAGTTATTTTATTCCAATTTAACTAAAAATGGAAATAAAATACAAAAATAAACATTTATCTAAATAAATTTAATGTAATGATATGCATTAATTATCTCATGATATCCTCTAGACATGTATGAAAAACCCCTTCAAAATCAGATAATGCCACCTTTATTTGGTAAAAATGTCAAGTAGCCCTATATATGATTGTACTATATACGTGGGAAAAGAAATAAATAGGAATTTATGTAGAAGGAGAGGGATATCCTACCTCAGTTCTAATAATAATTCACCTTCCATGAACGACCAATCCAGGATGGTCGTGGGAAGATGGTGGTAGGGGAACTCTTATTTTTGGAATGCATGTGTGGAGGGGAATAGTATGAAATTCCTATAATTCTTAAGGAGAAAATATTATTTCCCACTTTTTAATTATTTTTTATATTCCTATGATTTAGTTTCAACATTTTACATATCAAGTGGTAAACATGCTTTTGTAACTGCCTCATTCTCTGGATACTCACAATTTCCTCAGATTTGTATCCAATCCATTATTCAACCATTAATATATTCAAAAATTTATAATTAAAAGATTAAAATGTTTTTTATATAGTATATTGTAAACTATGAACCATCAACCCATGAAAAAACAAATCATACCATTTAGTCAGACATTTTCCCTTAAATGTGTACTATCGATAACAATAGTAAAATTTCCTCTCAAAAATAAACATTTGTACATTAAATTCTAATATTTACTCTACCACAAAATAAACATCCAAACATATATATATTCATAAAAATATATTTTAATTATTATTTACCATTCAATCTTATAATTTGAATCCCAATTCTGAAAATTGACCCTACCCCGAGAAAAAAAAATCAAATTCCTCCTCAATTTCATATCCTATATAAATGATTGTTTTCACATTACCCACTAGGATTCGAATATATTGTTATTTTGGGAGGATATTATATAGATATAAATTATATATTTTGTTATGTTTATATTGAAATATATTAAATTCATATTTTTTCATAGATCAGGATTTGATGAATTTTAGGTAAAGGACTGCCTCAATGATTGAAGTAGATGAAAATGGGATCCCCTTGTAGAAGAGGATTTCTAAAAAAATTAATTTCAAATTTTAAAGAATATTTCCCCATCTATGTACTTAGTTTTGGGAAACACCTACCCATATTATGCATTATATTCTATACATAAAATAATTATAAGTTTTCATTAACCATTTGAACATATACGGAATTTTTATAGACATTAAATAATAGCTTTTTCTATTAAAAAATCTATACTTTAGGCTTGTAAACATTGGGTAAATAATTTTGTTACATTGAATTGATTAATTCTGAATGAAAAATAGTCTCTCAAAATCCAATGTTATGGTAGTTTTATTACATCCCAACATGAATATATTCTTGTGTGTGTGATTAATACTCCCTTACACAACTATATTTATAATATAAACATGAGATTTACTAACATTAATCAAATTGTGATGGTTATTAACCTTTTAAATCCCAATTTTTATGTCTATGTGATAGTTTCCAATTTGATACGTGTACCACTGTAGTGCCTTGTTCATCCATATATGACCTCTGACACCTAATAACCTTTACTAAGCGTGCATGCCTACATTCATTGAAAGTTTTAGTTAAATTTCCTAAAAATATCCATGGATAATAATATTTGAAGTAGTATATGACAATAATTATATGGAATTCATATAAAATTTAAAAGATACACCAATTCCCATATATTTTGATCATTTATAATTTAACATAAAATAAACTCCAATGGGTGCTTTACATGAAAAAAAACAAGAGGATATTTATATGATTTTACATCCTTTATGTCCATAAATTAAGAAATAAAGTCTTGGACCCCCCATTTATATTTAAATTTCATATATAAACCCATGGTACCCAAATTATCCTTGGATCGAGGGAATTATATGACACAAAGATTCACATAATCCCACTAATATGAGGATTCTTGTGAAACTTTTCTTTGCATGTGCACATATCACAAGACTGGTGGAACTTGTCATCCATACATAATGTGACCATTCATTTTTAGGTCCAATCATATAGGTGTTGATAATGAATGGATACACATGTGAATGTGCATACATCAAGGTATTCAGACGAAAACCACTTTTGAATGGGTTATTATCCCGCTTTGGGGTTTCCTAATATTTGTTCCCAACTCAAATGGTGTATGATTTATTTTAGTATTTCTTTTGGAAGGACATATACTTATACTGTGTTTATAAAAATTACAAAAAACCATTATATACTTACAAATAATCCCATATCAATTTATATATAAATCCCTCAAACATCATTTTATCATATGAAACTCATAGGTTGTGTTTCAATAAACATTGGGTAGTTATGAATTTTATTGAATGAAATTAATATAAAAATTATTATTCCAAATTCTAAGTGGGTTTCCGAAAGATTCTATACCATTGATTGATCTTCCTACAACATATTTAATATTTATACACCCAATTAATTTTATGTATTTTCCATTGTAATTCCTTCATCACTCTCACTAGACTATTACTTATACAAATAAGGAGTAAATTCTAGCCTTCTCATGTATAATTCCTTTATTAATGACTTTATTATGAACTTTTATCCTTCTGTTCCCAGTTTTAATTTTTTTAAAATAATGTAAAAAAAAATTCAAATTACCTTAAATAATTACACATTTTTCCTAGACATAATACATTATTATATAAGAAATTTAGTCCATATTAAAAATACTTAAAATTCATGATAATTATCTAACAAAGATGATCATAAATATATTTGATCAATCCATATAATATGAACAAAAAGTTAAACATAGTGGCATATACATCCTAATGTCAAACTACATCGTATTCACATTTAAATATATTTATTCTATAAGAATCATTATTAAGGAATTTTTTTAACCTACCTATATTATTTTAAATTATATGTTATGTAATATCTATAGGATAAAAGTTACAAGACCTTTTCGTGAAGGATATGTGAGAAACCTAATTTTCTGCTCTGAAAATGTTACATATAACTATATGTATTTATATTTATTTTACATGGGATACGAATGAATACTTCAATGCCTTAAATGCCAACATCATGCCAAATCCAAAAGCTTTACAAACTATTCTCCTTCTATGAAAGCATGAAACACCATTGTAGATATTATGTCATCATAGAAAAACGTAAAAACTACCGAAAACATTATCCTTCCAAGAAAACAGAAAACTATATAATTATATATATGTATTCCTAGATAAAATTAAAATGTAGTGTAACCCTTCACCTTCCTAGGTGATATAAACCCATAAAATATGCCTTAAATCATCATAGATAATTAAAAATTAAAATGTAACCCTTATCCTTCTGAGGTCACAAGAAAACTATTATTTATCCTTTTAGGATTCCTAGGGAACCAAAAACTACCATGAAATTATATACCATTATATTATAAAAAATAAAATATGGCCTTTATGAATTCATGTGGATATCAAAACTGCATTATAAACCTTTTTGTTCATGGAGGGAATTAAACTACAATAAATCTATTATCTTTTGATAAAGGATGTAAAACTCCAGGTTAACAATTTTTTCTTTCTTAGAAAGATAATGAATTTTGTGTATCCTTTAATTATTTTATGATTTATTAATACTCTTGAATCAAATTTTATATTCCTAGATGAAACAATATTCAAGTATAACCTTATTATATTCTTTGAAAACTAAAATACATAATGTAACGATTTATACATAAAAATTAGGATTGAAACTATGTAATATCATCTATTCCTTCCCAACTATCACAAAATTGATTTATAACACTTACTACCTTCTAATTAGTCTTTAAAATATTAAATAATATTTAATACCTTACCCCCATGTTTTAAAATGTGTTGTACCTATCACGCCTTCCCATATTGAATTAAAATATTACATAATCATTCATATCGTTCCATGAGGATTTAATCTATGAAATAACATTTTATTAAATCTCATTTTAAATTAAATTATAGCATAACCATTAAAATAATATTGTCTTATAATATATGTCACGACCCGTCCTCGGGGCCCTTGCCGTGACTACCCCAAGCCCGCCTTCCATAGGCCAGGGGCTGGTGACTAGCACCAAGGCGTAAATCCCAACAAAAGGGGAAGGCATTGCCTTTGAAAAGTAAACAAGCACCACAGAGTAAGCAAGAAGAAAAGTAAACACTAAGTAAAAACTCTACAAGCTGTATTGAAAATAAAATGGGCCGGAAATACAAGCCCAACTGTAATGTACAACTGAAAGGAAAAACAGCAACTGAAAAGGAAAAACTGCAGCGTCGAGCCGTCCTCTGGAAGTCCCACCTGAAGGGTGGGTACAGATAGCCTCCACTGATCCTCGGGTCCACCTGACCGCTCCGAGTACATCCGGCCCAGTGGTCCACCTTCAGGTACTGTCCTGCTCCACACGCCTCCACCACGGTCAGCGTTGTCCATCGTCTGCAACCAACACAACGTAGTGCGGGCATAGCCCATGCAGGGGTGAGTATAAGATACTCAGTAGGGACCCCGAGACCCCCGAAGGTCTCCCGAAATCCACAAAGGATAATCCACAAAGGAAAGATACAATCATGAAGTAACATCTGACACGGCTTAGGTATATTCCCTTACATATACCTAAGTCATCAATTCCTGTTCGGCTCCAACGTCTGAGCCCAAGCACAACCGAGTCCACACAGGAAAGAAAACGTATACCCACACAGGATAGAACAACACAATCCACAAAGGAGAGTAAACGGTAAATCCACACAGGATGGCTCAACACAATCCATAAAGAAGAGTAAACACAAGATTCAGCTCACACAGGTATACTTCTTCGGATGACGATAAAGATGATCACTGAACCATCTAAGTCGTCGGACCCATGAAGGATCGATAGGTACTAACCCCGCAGTGACCCACACAGGATCAGGCCCACACAGGACCTGTAGGCGCTGGCTCACACAGAACCGCTGAGCGCGGACCCACACAGGATCGGACCCAGACAGAATCCGGCCCACACAGGACCGGGCCCACACAGGACTTGAAGCACTGATCCACGCAGGATCGCTGAGTGTAGTAGTTGTCGTAGTCCACTGAGGATCTCTGCACAGTCGTCGTCGCAGTCCACTGAGGATCTCTGCACAGTCGTCGTCGGAGTCCACGGAGGATCTCTGCACAGTCGTCGCCGCAGTCCACTGAGGATCTCTGCACGGTCGTCGTCGGAGTCCACAGAGGATCTCTGCACAGTCGTCGCCGCAGTCCACTGAGGATCTCTGCACGGTCGTCGCTGTCGAAGAAGCAGTCGCAGCTAGCACTAGGGTTCCGCACACAGCAAGCTCGTTCAGGAGGGTCCGCTCCACAAGCCGAGAGGATGATACATCAACTGACACAAAGTCCGAAGTTGATGTATCCAAAAGTTCCGTATCACTAACAGAAACTCAACGTCGCAGACGGCGCGTCGATCGGACGCCCGGTCTGAGAGTTATTGGCTTTTTCTTCCCAGGGGCCCGGTTGGTTTTTAAGGAAAAACCAACCCGACCATACTCCACCTACGTCCAAACCTCGGGCGGAGTATTCCAAAAGATCCGTCTCACAATGAGGAACTCAACAAAGCTGACAGCACGTCAATCGGACGTCCGTGGCTCAAGATATGAGTGTTTCCGCTCCGAGGGCCCGGTTGGTTTCGTGTACGAACCAACCCGGCCGAACTCAAAGTATTCCAAAACCTTGAGTTCAATATACTGAAACGACCGTCTCGATCCAAGGATCGTGTTTCCACTGACGGCGGGTCGTTTGGTGGCCCGTAGCTCAAGATATGGCCATTTGAACGAAGACTGTCCGAAGATGGGGGGTACGGGCCCGGGCCGACCCGGCCCGACCCCCCCCCCCCCCAGGGAGTCGGCCGAACCGGGTCGACCCGACCTGGTCCGGTCCGGCCAGGGGCGGCCCGGCCGGTCGTACCGGCCTGGCCCGGTTCGGCCGAACGGCCTGGCGCCGCGGGGCGCTGCCCCTGCGGCCTGGTGGTGCCGCGGCCCCCCCGCGTGGGGCAGCGCTGAGTCGAGGACGCGGCTTCAGCCACGTTCGAGGGCACCGGACCCGCGTGGCCGCAGGTCCGCGGGTGCCGCCGCCGCCGCGACTTCAGCCGCGGTGGCCTGTCCGGCGGCGCGCCGGGGCGCCGCCGCTCCCGGCTGGCGGTGCCGCCGCACCGGTGACCCGCGCCGCCGGCGAGTTCCGCGGGCCACCGGGATAGTTCCGGTGGTCCGATTCTCTTCCACGTTGCGCCATTGATCCTCCCGGGACTCGTTCTTCACTGTGGGATCGTCAAACATCCGTTGCGGCACTTTCTGCTGTCGCCCGTCAAATCCACACAAAACGAAGAACGGCGGAGGGTCGTCGGGCCGTGTTCGTTTGGCCCGCACCCTCCGCGTTAGAGATAAACAACGGGAGGAATTTAAGTTCAACACATGAACGCATATCCGAAACAATTCTAAATGAAATAAATTTTTTCATAAACGGGAATAAAAAAAGGGGTAATTCCCAAAATAAATCTCTACCTTGTTGGTCGTTGTGCGCGGGCGTTCTTCGCAGAAAAGCTCGTCGCGGAAGAGGGGGATCGTCGCGTCGTCGCGGGAAGGCGTCACGTCGTCGCGGAATCCGGCGTTGAGTCGGCGAGCTCAACGGACCAAGAACAACAGATTTAAATTATAAATAATTAAATCTGTGTTTCGTTTAAAACCAAAAAGAACCTTTAGAGGAAACCCGAAATCACTCAACTCAAATGGTTGGTGATCGGAGATCGGGGCGGGGAAGAACGTCTCGGATGGGAGCGTCCTCGATTTCCGGGTTCGGCGTTTTTCGCGTTCTTCGAGTGCTTCGTGTTCTTCGCATTCTTCGTAAGGGAGAAGAAGATACAAGGGTCCTCTCAAATCTTCTCAATGCGCAAATAACCAGAGGTTGAGCGTTGGCCTAATTTTATTATTATGCCAACGAATTTGAAAACTTGTTAAAAACGATCCATCAATTCGTTGAATTAATTCAACGAAATAAAAAGCCCATTTAATTCACGAAATAAACCGCCCAATTAAATGGTCTGTTAAGATTTTAAGAAACGCGTCAGTTGACTTTCATAAAGATGGGTTTTTGCGGGTGCGTTTCTTAGCGGAAAGAAACGGCGGGGCTCGTGCGGGCCCTACCTCACAAATATCCTACCAAGGGGGTATGATATTTCTGGATAGCATCCTCTCCAGTTTAACTAATTTCAAGCCTTCAATAAGTGGCTTCAAGTGGCTTCCAAGTGTCTTATGTGAAATAAAATAATGTTGTCGCAAAATTATTTTATTTCTTAACTTTAGGCCCAAAAATTAAAAACCACACCCGAGCAAACGCAAATCCGGAAGAGGCTTTTCTAAGCGAATACCGGCGCTGCGATTTCATCGGTGACCTCAGAATTCGATTCCGGGAACCGGTTCAAAATTTAGAAAAACCCGCTTGTCCCTTCACTGAACGTACCCAAACCAATCTTCGGAAAATGATTCCGGGCACACCGGGCCTCGGAATCAGGTTCCGTTAGAAACTGCGCTCTTTTAAAATTCCAAAGAAACTTAAGAAAAAAAAATTCCTTGAAATTTACGGGTCTTTACATTACTCCCACCTCAGGACTTTATGTCCCCGTAAAGATACATCATAAACTAGGGAAACAAATGTGGGTACTGAGCACGCATCTGAGCCTCCTGCTCCCAAGTGCTCTTCTGGAGGTTCCCGTGTTGCTATCTGATGCGCACAAGAGGAATCGATCGCCCACGTAGGACCCGCTCTTGTCGATCCTCTATCTCCACTGGGACCTCCGCAAAAGTTTCCCCATCATCCACGTTTAGCTCCCCATAGTCAATGATGTGCGTCGGGTCGTGCACGTATCTCCTCAGCTGGGATACGTGGAAGACGTCGTGCACCCAGTGCAACTGAGGTGGCAGAGCCAGGCGATAAGCCACCTCGCCAATCCTGCTGAGGACCTGGAAAGGCCCGATGAAGCGTGGAGACAACTTGTCGCCTCGGCCAAATCTCTGCAACCGACGTCGAGGTGAGACCCGCAAGAAGACGTGGTCGCCATCCTCGAACTCTAGTGGCCTCCGCCTCCTGTCAGCATATGACTTCTGCCGGCTCTGTGTTGTCCTAATCGGCTCCTGGATGACCTGGACCTTCTCTGTCGTGGCCCGGACCATCTCTGGTCCCACAAGTGCTGACTCCCCAGGGTCTGTCCAGCACAAATGAGATCTACAAGGCCTGCTGTACAATGCCTCGTAGGGTGCCATCCCGATGGTGGAGTGGTAGCTGTTGTTGTACGTGAACTCCACCAAGGGTAGGTGGCCCTCCCAGCTGTGACCAAAGTTGAGGACACATGCACAGAGCATGTCCTCGAGGGTCTGAATGGTCCTCTCCGTCTGACCATCCGTCTGAGGGTGAAAGGCGGTGCTCAGACGTAGCCGCGTTTCGAACGCCTCCTGCAACCCCTTCCAAAGCCGGGAAGTAAAGCGAGCATCCTGATCGGAGACGATAGTCTATGTCACACTGTGAAGCCGTACAATCTCCTGAATGTAGAGACGTCCCAAGCTCTCCACTGAGCCCTGCTCTCGGATGGGTAAAAAGTGTGCCGACTTGGTGAGTCGGTCAACAATCACCCAAATGGAATCGTGACCTCTTGATGTGCGTGGAAGTCCAGTCACGAAGTCCATAGATATCACGTCCCACTTCTACTCCGTGACCTCCAAGGGCTGTACCAAGCCTGCTGGTACCTGATGCTCTGCCTTCACCTGCTGGTAGGTGAGGCACCGTGAAACGAACTCTGCCACAGCCTTCTTCATTCCCGGCCACTAGTGCTGTCGTCTGAGATCCTGGTACATCTTTGCCACTCCAGGATTTACCGCCAAAGGAGAAGTGTGAAACTCTCTCAGCACCTCCTCTCGTAAAGCGACTGGTACCAAGGTACGTCCTCTGAAAAGGACGTCGTGCTCTGCTCCAAGGGAGAAACCATCAGGTGCATGTCCTGAGGATATCTGTGCATGCCGTGTCTCACAGTCAGCATCCCCACGCTGTGCCTCTCTGACCCGCTGTAGAAGTGGAGGAGAGACTGTGAGAGACTGAAGGAAGGCTGCTCCGTCTCTATCCACGAAGGATATCTGCAAGGCAGCTAGCTTCTCTGTCGCCTCCTCAAGTAGCTAGATGCCCGTCCTCCTGCTGAGGGCATCGGCTACAACGTTCCCCTTCCTAGGAGTATAGACCATCTCAATGTCATAGTCCTGGAGGAACTCGAGCCATCACTGCTGTCTCAGGTTCAGGTCCTTCTGAGAGAAGATATACCTGAGACTCTGGTGGTCAGAAAAGACTGTGAAGCGCTCGCCCATCAGATAGTGCCGCCATGTCTTCAGGGTGAAGACCACTGATGCTAACTCCAGGTCCTGGGTAGCGTAGTTCTGCTCATGAGGCTTCGACTGACGTGATCCGTAGGAAATCACGGCCCGCTCCTGCATCAGGACACACCCGAATCCGGTCCCTGATGCATCGTAGTAGACAACGTATCCAACTCCCTCCTCCGGAAACCTCAAGATAGGTGCGGTGGTCAACCTCTACCTCAGCTCCTGGAAGCTCTGCTGACATCTTTCTGACCACACGAAGGTTTTCCCCTTCTTCGTCAATGCTGAGAGTGGGGCGCAACTCTGGAGAAGTCCGGAACAAATCTTCGATAGTATCCGGCTAGGCCCAAGAAACTCCGCACCTCTGTCACGCTCTTGGGTGGCTCCCAAGCTTGCACTGCCTCGATCTTCGCGGGATCCACTGCAACTCCCGCCTCAGAAATGATGTGCCCCAAGAAGTGGAACTCATGTAACCAGAACTGACACTTCAAGAGCTTGCCATAAAGCTGGTGCTCTCGGAGTGTGTCTAGTACAACACGCAAGTGGTAGGCCTGCTCCTCCTCCGTGGTCGAGTACACCAAGATGTCGTCAATGAATACTACGACAAATCGATCAAGGTATGGCTGGAAGATCCTATTCATGAGGCTCATGAACACTGCTGGAGCGTTGGTCACGCCGAAAGGCATAACCAAGAACTCGTAGTGGCCATACCGACACCTGAAGGCCGTCTTCTGCACATCCTCGTCTCGAACTCTGAGCTGATGATAGCCTGACCTGAGGTCTATCATCGAGAACCACCGTGCTCCCTTGAGCTGATCGAAGAGGTCATCAATCCTGGGTAGCGGATACTTGTTCCTCACTGTCACCTGGTTTAGGCGACAATAATCGACACACAGTCGCAAGTTTCCGTCCACCATCTTGTTGAACAAAATCGGGGAAGCCCATGGTGAAACACTGGGTCGGATGAACCCCTTGCCCTGCAAGTCCTCCAACTGTACCAGCAGCTCTCGAAGCTCATCGAGGGCCATCTGATATGCTAGAGTGGATATCAGGGCTGTCCTGGGGTACATGTCAATATAAAAGTCTACCTCTCTGCGAGGAGATAGTCCTGGAATGTTGTCGGGAAAGACGTCCGCGTACTGATCCACCACTGCAGGAAAACTGGGACTCCGCACGTCAACTGCTCCCAGGATGAGGCTACCCAACTGATGTGTGATGGGTAGACCTCTCCTCTGTGTGAGTCCATCCTGTGCTGCTAAGGCTCCCTTCCTGCCGATGAAGGTGAACCTACTCCCGTCGGTGCGCACACATCGCACCTTGCGCCTAATGCAGTCAATCTGAGCACAGACCGTAGATAACCAATCCATGCCCAAGATGACGTCGTAAGGCCTTGACGCCGCTACAAGAAGATCCCATCTGAAGCTCTCGCCTCCTAGTGTATGCTCACACTGCCGGCACCAGTGCGTAATCGTCGAGTCTACTCCCGTAGGAGTCTCTAGCCGTAAGGATCGAGCCAACGGATCTGTCGGAATCTCCAAGCTCCGAACAAGGGCAGTGGCTATGAAAGAGTGAATCTCTCCTATGTCAATCAGAACTGCAGAAAGGGTGGAATAGACACAGATCATACCTTGAATCATCTCTGGCGCACCGTGGTCGTAGGCCTCCGCTGCCTGGAGCTGAGCCTGTCTCTACCTGCCAGCTCCCTGTGGTCGGGGCGGGCCTCCTGGTGGTAGTGGTGGCAGAGCCTCAAAGCGTCGCCCACCACCTGTTGCTCGGCCAGCTCCTCTGGCTCGTCCGCCTCCTCCCTGCGGACCGCCACGGTCGACCCTCTGCCTCTGCCTGGGTGGTCCATCCACCGTCTGCTGCCCCTCGGTACGACGAGTCGGGCAGTTACGAGCCATGTGGCCCTGCCCGCCGCACTCGTAGCACTGTCTGCCTATCGGAAGGCTGGATCCGCGCTGTGTGCCCCGCACCACTGAGCCAGTGTCCCGAGGTTGTCTGCAGGGAGGCCTGGTCTGCCTGGAACCCGGAGTCATCCATCGGCTACCTGCTGCCGAAGACTCCGCTATCTGCCGCCCTGCGGTAGCTCTCGTTGTGGACTAAGCCAGGAAGCTCTCGATCAGGAGGGCTCGCTCTAGCACTCCTGCCTGGGTCGGGATGCTGAGGGAGATCAGCGATGCCCTGATCTCGTGTCTCAATCCCTGCTCGAAGGTCCGGGCTCGGTAGAAGGGGTCCCGTACCATGTCTGTCGAGTATCGAGAAAGGTCGGTGAACCTCGCCGCGTACTGGGCGACCGTCAAGCTGCCCTGCCGCAGCTGAAGAATCTCCTGGATGCGCACCGCACGGAGGGTGGCCGGGACGAACTCTGAGCGGAAGAGGCTCTCGAAGTCCGTCCAGATGAGGGAGGCCTTATCGTGTACCTGGAGCATCAGGATCCACCATCGCCCAGCTGCTGCGTGCAGTAGGCTCACCGCGAGGATCACTATGAGGTCTGCTAGTGTCCTCACTAGCCTGAAAAGTCGGACGACCACCTCCAGTCAGTCCTTGGTTGCCTGGGGGTTCGACTCCCCGCGGAACCTAGGTGGTCGCTGGCGCTGGAACTCGTGCAGAGCTTCGAGGCGTCGTGCGTCGTCAGCTGCCAGTGCTGGAAACATCGGGGGCTCGGCGGGTAAAGGTACCGCCGGTGCCTCTGCTGTCAATGGTCCCTGTATCGAGGCCTCATCACTCGGCGGGCTTTCTTCGCACTCTACCCTAGGAACCCTAGCTGGATGCTGTCGTAGTGCCATCCTGAAAAGGAAACAAGTGCGCCACGGTCAGAACAGTATACCTGGTGAGCTGACACAATTAATCACGAAGAAAACTTGAAACACACATGCAAACAATGTTTTCGTGCATTAAGTCGGAAATCAGAATTCAGGGTCCTGGTGTATGGATACGTCGGTCTCCGCACCAACACTGGACTCCCTGGACTGATA
The DNA here is from genome assembly GCA_963277665.1 of Viscum album. NCBI lineage: Eukaryota > Viridiplantae > Streptophyta > Magnoliopsida > Santalales > Viscaceae > Viscum > Viscum album. Next base: position 497,929,438 of record OY728120.1, read on the forward strand.
ACCACACTCAATACGCTAAAACACTATTGCTTCACATAGAAGAAAGATCAGAGTCTGCGGTAGAACCGACCACCTCTGATACCAATTTGTCACGACCCTTCCTCGGGGCCCGTGCCATGACTACCCCAAGCCCGCCTTCCATAGGCCAGGGGCTGACGACTAGCACCAAGGAGTAAATCCCAACAAAAGGGGAAGGCATTGCCTTTGAAAAGTAAACAAGCACCACAGAGTAAGCAAGCGGAAAAGTAAACACTAAGTAAAAATTGTACAAGCTGTGCTGAAAGTAAAAGGGGCCGGAAATACAAGCCCAACTATAAAGTACAACTGAAAGGAAAAACAGCAACTGAAAAGGAAAAACTGCAGCGTCGAGCCGTCCTCCGGAAGTCCCACCTGAAGGGTGGGTACAGATAGCCTCCACTGCTCCTCGGGTCCACCTGACCGCTCCGAGTACGTCCCGCCCAGTGGTCCACCTCCAGGTATTGTCCTGCTCCGCACGCCTCCACCACGGTCAGCGTTGTCCATCGTCTGCAACCAACAAAACGTAGTGCGGGCATAGCCCGTGTAGGGGTGAGTATAAGCTACTCAGTAGGGACCCCGAGACCCTCGAAGGTCTCCCGAAATCCACAAAGGATAATCCACAAAGGAGAGATACAATCACGAAGTAACATCTAACACGGCTTAGGTATATGCCCATACATATACCTAAGTCATCAATTCTCATTCGGCTCCAACGTATGAGCCCAAGCACAACCCAGTCCACACAGGAAAGAAAACGTATACCCACACAGGATAGAACAACACAATCCACAAAGGAGAGTAAACAGTAAATCCACACAGGATAGCACAACACAATCCAGAAAGAAGAGTAAACACAAGATTCAGCTCACACAGTTATACTTCTTCGAATGACGATAAAGATGATCACTGAACCATCTAAGTTGTCGGACCCACGAAGGATCGATAGGTACTAACCCCGCAGTGACCCACACAGGATCGGGCCCACACAGGACCTGTAGGCGCTAGCTCACATAGAACCGGTGAGCGCGGACCCACACATGATCGGACCCACACAGGATCGGGCCCACACAGGACCTGAAGCACTGATCCATGTAGGATCGCTTAGTGCAGTAGTCGTCGCAGTCCACTGAGGATCTCTGCACAATCGTCGTCGCAGTCCACTGACGATCTCTGCACGGTCGTCGTCGGAGTCTACTGAGGATCTCTGCACAGCCGTCGCCGCAGTCCACTGAGGATCTCTACACGGTCGTCATCAGAGTCCACGGAGGATCTCTGCACAGTCGTCGCCGCATTCCACTGAGGATCTCTGCACGGTCGTCGTCGGAGTCCACGGAGGATCTCTGCACAGTCGTCGCCGTAGTCCACTGAGGATCTCTGCACGGTCGTCGCTGTCGAAGAAGCAGTCGCAGCCAGCACTAGGGTTCCGCACACAGCAAGCTCGTTTGGGAGGGTCCGCTCCACGAGCCGAGAGGCTGATACATCAACTGACACAAAGTCCGTAGTTGATATATCCAAAAGTTCCGTATTGCTAACAGGAACTCAACGTCGTAGATGGCGCGTCGATCGGACGCCCGGTCTGAGAGTTATTGGCTTTTTTGTCCCAGGGGCCCGGTTGGTTTTTAAGGCAAAACCAACCCCACCATACTCCACCTGCATCCAAACCTCAGGCGGAGTATGCCAAAAGATCCGTCTCACAAAGAGGAACTCAAAAAAGCTTACGACACGTCAATCGGACGTCCGTGGCTCACGATATGAGTGTTTCCGCTCCGAGGGCCCGGTTGGTTTCATATACGAACCAACCTGGTCGAACACATAGTATTCTGAAACCTTGAGTGCGATATACCGAAACGACTGTCTCGATCCAAGGATCGTGTTGCTACTGACTACGGGAAGTTTGGTGGCCCATAGCTCAAGATACAGCCATTTGAACGAAGACTGTCCAAAGACGGGGGGTACGATCTCGGGCCGACCCGGCCCGACCCCCCCCGGGGAGTCGGCCGAACCGGGTCGACCCGACCCGGTCCGGTCCGGCCAGGGGGCGGCCCAGCCGGTCGGACCGGCCTGGTCCGGTTCGGCCGAGCGGCCGAACGGCCTGGCGCCGCGGGGCGCTGCCCCCGTGGCCTGGTGGTGCCGCGGCCCCCCCACGTGGGGTCGCGCTGAGTTGAGGACGTGGATTCAGCCGCGTCCAAGGGCACCGGACCCGCGCGGCCGCCGGTCCGCGGGTGCCGCCGTCGCCGCCGTGGCTTCAACCGCGGAGGCCTGTCCGGCGGCGCGCCGGGGCGTCGCCGCTCCCGGCTTCCGGCGCCGCCCCGCCCGCAACCCGCGCCGCCGGCGAGTTCCGCGGGCCACCAGGATCGTTCCGGTGGTCCGATTCTCTTCCCGTCTGCGCCATTGCTCTTCCAGGGACTCGTTCTTCACTGCGGGATCGTCAAACATCCGTTGCGGCACTTTCCACCGTCGCCCGTCAAATCCGCACAAAACGAAGAACGGCGGAGGGTCATCAGGCCATGTTCGTTTGACCCGCACCCTCCGCGTTAGAGATAAACAACGGGAGGAATTTAAGTTCAACACATGAATGCATATCCGAAACAATTTTAAATGAAATAAAATTGTTTCATAAATGGGAATAAAAAGGGGTAATTCCCAAAATAAATCCCTAGCTCGTAGGTTGTTGCGCGCGGGCGTTCTTCGCGGAAAAGCTCGTCGCGGAAGAGGGGGATCGTCGCGTCGTCGCGGGAAGGCGTCGCGTCATCGCGGAATCCGGCGTTGAGTCGGCGAGCTCAACGGACCAAGAACAACAGATTTAAATTATAAATAATTAAATCTGTGTTTCGTTTAAAACCAAAAATAACCTTTAGAGGAAACCCGAAATCACTCACCTCAAATGGTTGGTGATCGGAGATCGGGGTGGGGAAGAACGTCTCGGATGGGAGCGTCGTCGATTTCCGGGTTCGGCATTCTTCGCGTTCTTCGCGTTCTTCGCGTTCTTCGTGTTCTTCGCATTCTTCGCAAGGGAGAAGAAGATACAAGGGTCCTCTCAAATCTTCTCAATGCGCAAATAACCAGAGGTCGAGCGTTGGCCTTATTTTATTATTACGCCAACGAATTTGAAAACTGGTTAAGAAACGATCCATCATTTCGTTGAATTAATTCAACGAAAGAAACAACCCATTTAATTCATGAAATAAACCGCCCAATTAAATTGTCTGTTAAGATTTTAAGAAACGCGTCAGTTGACTTTCATAAAGACGGGTTTTTGCGGGTGCGTTTCTTAGCAGAAAGAAACGACGGGGCTCGTGCGGGCCCCACCTCACAAATATCTTACCAAGGGGTAGGATATTTCTGGATAGCATCCTATCCAATTTAACTCAGTTCAAGCCGTCAATAAGTGGCTTCAAGTGGCTTCCATGTGGCTTAAGTGAAATAAAATAAAGTTGTCGCAAAATTATTTTATTTCTTAACTTTAAGCCCGAAAATTAAAAACCACACCCGAGCAAACGCAACTCCAGAAGAGGCGTTTCTAAGGGAATACCTGCGCTGCGATTTCAGCGGTGCCCTCAGAATTCGATTTTGGGCACCAGTTCAAAAGTTAGAAAACCCCGTTCATCCTTTCACTGAACGTACCCGAACCAATCTTCAGAAAATGATTCTGGGCACACCGGGCCTCAGAATCAGGTGCCTTCAGAAACTGCGCTCTTTTAAAATTCCAAAGAAAATTAAGAAAAAAAGTTTCCTTGAAATTTACGGGTCTTTACAACATAAAAAGGATATGAATTATTTCACAATCACACATACATATGAAACCAACTTTTGGTTCCCAATTGTTTAATTCTAAAATTATTTAATTTATAAAATATAAAATCAAATGTATCAACGCTCATTAATTTAGTTCAAACTTTTTGTTCACCTCATGAATGTAAAAAGTGATGTAAATAAAGTTTTATTATTTCTAACAGAATTTTCATGAACATGAATTAAATATTTATGAGATTACTATTATTGATAATAATCAATATTGTGGGATGATTAATCCTCTCATACATTAAATATTAACACGTTCATCATAATACAGCCATAATTCTTTCTATTCTTCATAGGAATGGACTAAAATCTCCAAAAATTATATGAGTGTGTGTATGTTGAAAATATAAAATTGTTTATCTTAAGTAAAATACATCACCTACTGAATATATTAACTGAACATGAGTATCAAAATGTTATTTTACACTGATAGATTGAATTATTAATCCAAATATGACTTCTTCAAGTGGATTCCTAATTAATAAAAATGTCAACCAATGTTGCAGATTCCCAACATACAAGAGTTCTGTTACAGCTCACAGTCTCTATTATATTGTATCTTATATGAATATTTCCATGACTGTAGTACTAATTTCAGATGCTAGACACAAATTCCATCATTCCATAACTCATTATATCTATCACCAGATAATTATTACATAAGTACTGCAATACTTATGGTAGGACATGATCATTATATGTGTAACAACCTTGAAATATGTAGAATCTATAATACCATGGTGTCTCCCAATAAAAAATAACTACATAGTAATGTTAGTAAAAATCACCATCTATAAATACTTTTGAGAATCCCTTTTGAGTGACACAACACCATATTTTATTATCTATATGAGGTAGATCAGGATATTCCAAAAAAAATCGATATTTTGTGGAATCTCCTAAAAGAAATTCCACAAATAATATCCATTATCAACATTGAGTGGATCCAAATACAGTAATGGTTTTTAAAATTCTCCAACAATAATTATTGAATCATAGGGACCTAATTGGAGGTCCATCTAGGCACACCCCACACCAACTTCTCAATGGATGAATAATCATTTTCTATAAAAAAATGTTTATGAAGTATATTTGGGTAGTTTTTGTTGATAACTATGTTTTATATAATTAAAATGTGTATCATGAATAAGTTCTAATATGATTGTTGAAGGATTTCTGGATGTATCTAGTGTTGTTTTTTCAGTATATTCATAATCACACTATAAATAAATTCATCACATCACAGTGGTTATCACATGAGATTAATCTTTTTCTATTGAAGGAATATTTCTCCATTTGTGGGTGTTAGAAGACCATAGTGGACCTATAAATGATTAAACCTTATTCTACATATGTTTAAGATATTTGTTTTTAGGAATAATTTAGTCCTATATTGGATTAACTAATATGATTTCACACCATAGTTATTTAGTCCAAACCTGGGTAGGCAGATCAGAAAGACCTTCACTCAAGGTTATTACAATGAGTAATGTTTCACACTATAATGGGGTTCATATTAGGATTTTTTTTATATCTTTTTAATTTTCTATGGTTTACAAGACATTTTATCATTAAGAGACATGTTTCATGAAATTAAATTAAAACCACAATATAATGAATCATAAATTATCATAGGCATATTATTCCATTGTTACTGTGGATGTGATTTGGAGAATTTAGTGTAGATATCTGATATTCACTCCTTATGTGTAAAACACATATTTGATGGTGGGTTATTCCACATTGATCTAGTAAATATAGAACACTTTTATTTTATATATGAAATGGTTTTTAATCCAAATTTATGGTTCTCAAAGGTGAATGGTTTTACAATATTATATAATGGTTATGTTGTGATGAATTTGAGTCAATATGATTTTACAAGTTTCATGATCCTATATTTTTTTGTAATTATCATAGATTAACTATATAGTCTTCGACTGATTTTTATTTATTTATTTAGATATTTTTTATTATCTCAGTTAATGAAAATTAGAGATCAATGAGTGGGGTAACTTGAAGACACTCAAATTAATAAAAAGATTATTTTCTATATAAAAAGTGGAATAAAATAATATATTCATGATAAGTCTATTTATATTTGATCTAAGATGAAATTTTATGGAATATATATAAGGATAATGATTATTTCTTTGTAAATTTAGGAGGGTAGTTTTGATTTGAGGGCCATAGATATTTTAATATAGAGATAGTTTCATTCATATGTGAAGTTAACATTAAGAGTTATTTAGATAAATGAGTAGTTTACTATAAAGAATGTTTTAAACCTAGTGGGGTATTTCAGATACATTAAACATTAAGCATCACGACCTGAATTGTTGTGGTCCCACCAGAGACATCCCAAAGCCCGCCTTTAATAGTCCAGGGGCAATGGACCTATAACAACCCATATCATTATTATACATTAATTCATGATTTATTACCTATGTTTACGTAGAATATAGACTTTAAGATCGATAATTATGATTCTTTTAATATTAGGTACACTATATAATGATTTAAAACTAGAAAAAGTACCAACTTTATTGAAAACATCATTAACATGCACACATATAAAACTGCATGGGATAACATGGTGAAATTAAAAATAAAAGTGTTATAAAAAAATACTAGTTTATAAATAATCATGGAATAAGTCAGTATATATTATAAAATGTGAATATCAATGGGTACTAATAGTAACATGAATAATAAGACATCATATAGTGCGATAATGATAAATACAACATGGGAAATGTGGAAACAAATTAAAACACTTCATCATAAAAAAAAGGTCACGGATAATATCCAAGACATAATGATTGAAAAATTCTCATAAAAGAATCAGGCTCACTTCCTATCCCAGTATTACATATCATGGGATTGAACATTAACCAATGCATTGGAGCTCTAAAAAATTCCAGGCGCACCCGTCAATTTCATTTCATTGTCAAGTTCCAATGTGCCACAGAGATCATACATAACTGATTCATTCATTATCATATTTTATTCCATGATAATGATGTCTAAATTAAAATAAATGTATTTCAAAATTCAATGAAGTACAACTGTATAATGGTTAACAGCCTTGATAAGAAATTAGGATGGTATTCACTACCAAATTGTCCTGGCTTGGAAAATTGTAGTGAAATTTCTACAGCATAATGACATCACTTAAAAAATTTTAAAATGGGTTAACGAGAGAGAATGGGGTGTATCATAAATTGGAAATAAAAAGGGTAGTAATAAGGATAAGGAAATATATATAAAAATAATAGGAATTTGAAATATAATTCATTTGAAAATAAAGAAAATTAAATTAAGTAGAAAAGGTGAGGATGCCTTAATTGAGTGTGTGGCACAAAATTCATGGTATTGGCTTCTTAAAAGATTAGGGAGCATTGGTAGGACTCTAGAGAGGAGAGTTATGAGTATGTACACATTACAAGTATTTTTAGTGATAATAACTGGGTGTTTAGGTGGGTCTATATAGAAAATTAGTGAGTATTTCTTTATTTTGTTTTCTCAAACATTGGGTTTTGACTCTATATAGTTGAATAAACAAAACCACAAGTTTTACCATGGTTTTCCCCACAGTATCTACCAAATGGGAGTAATTTTTATTTTTTTTATAAGTATAAGGGCTGGAAATATTATAATAATTCCCTTTCTTAAATGGAGGCGAGCCATACTCTTAAACACCATATTTTAAAACCACACAACATATTATTTGTTTTAGGGGATTCATGATGGTTTTTTAAATTAAATAAAATAAATATAATATTCAATTATTTAAAATTTAAAACATATATTTGCTTGCAATTAGATTTTGTATTATTTATTTAATATATTTTGGTCATTATGAAGCCACATTCCACATTATATTTTTATTTGATATTTAATTTTTTCCTAAAAATTCTATTGTCTCAGAATATTATTTAAAATTAACCACTGGATAATTTCGATATTTTGATTCCAAAAATAGTATTATTTTTTAAAAAATAATTTTATAAATATGTTCATTTTCACATTTAAAATAATAATTTTTATTTATTGATTAATGCTGGTTTTTTAACAATGACAGTTTTTGAACCCTTATAGAAAATACATTTGACCTCATAAGAATCATATGATCTATTAAACATAATAACTTTTTTAATAATAATATTTTTTTAAATAATACATATTTCAAAAATACATTAATTCATCAAAATAAATTCTATAATTGAATTTGAATATTAACCAAAAATACTATATGTGCATTATTTTATTGAAATAATTTTTAAAGTAACATTAATATGATTAAATTATATATATTATTATATAATAAGTAAAGTAAAATCTCATATATCTATGGTACTTATACATATCCATTTGATACATTAGAAAACACCCTATGTGTAAGGAACACGACGATATGAAATTAATGTGGTGGTTCGACGTACATGTTTTGGGCTCTGATCTTGATGAGCATTAAATTCTCTCATAAATGTTTTTGATCATGATTATGTTTCTAGATATCAACATTGTATTGCTCAAGGGAAAATCCTAGAGACTCTATCTACTTTAGAAGCTCTAATAAATGGGCTTCATGGGGTGTGATTCTACTAGTTGAGTAAATCATTTCCTTTGTATATGGATTTTTTTTCATAAAAAACCATATTTATACTAATCATGTCATCTCTATTAAATGAAAATATTATAAATTATAATTATTCTTAATGGTATCTTATATAGGATATAATAAGACCAAATAAGTGCATGTTTTTTTAAACATCATATATTATAGTACTTTGACATAAAGTAAGAGGTGGATTTTTTTTATAATAGTTCGGTTTGATATATTACCGGTGCAAAGTAGGCATATCACAGAAATTTGAGAAAATAGCCTTATGTACTTGCACACACACACACAAACATTTCCAAACCCACAAAATGAAAAAATTTAAATCAACTGATGGAAATACATGCTTGTTGTAACAAACCAATGTTTTTAAATATAAATTTCATTTTTATGATTTTGTCATATAATAACATTAAATCACAACACAGTGAACTACTATGTACTATATGACCATTAAAATTAATATTGACACATCTGAGTTTTGAATTTCAAAAATATAACATTTATGGTTGTAATCAGTAATATTTTTGGAGTCCAATAACACAAACATAATTTTTGGTGTATGGTGACATGCCCTTTTGAATAGTAATGTAACCATTATGAATAGTGATATACCCAATGAATAGTAAAATTCTGTATTATAGTATATATAAATATGTTTTTAGTGAAAGTATGATGTACATATAGTTTGGAATAAGTAAATAAATGTTTTAAAATAGGTTTTTTATAATAAATTATGATTTTAATTAAATCTTAAATATATAATATTTATAAAATTATTTTTGAAAAAATGATTTCATTTATTGATTATACTTGTATAAAAATGGTTAGGGTGATTTTTTGGGATTTTTTTGAAATACTTGAATTTTTGTGAATTGTAAAATAAATTAATTTACTATATAAACACATTATAATTTACATCCAGTATTCCTAACAGTATATGTGATGTAAGCACCCAAATTTCAAACTCATATGAATTTATTACTATTATTGGTCTTGTAATCATCACTATTTATTATAATATGGCAAAATAATAAACTAATGATTATAATATTACGAAATCCCTCCTCTCCTCCACTATAAATACCACCCCTCCTTACCTCTTCTCTTTACTCCTCTTAAGCCTTATACATTCCCTAAATTCTGCTAAAATGTCTCCCCAACCTTCCTCCCCACGTCCAACAAGCCTTAGTATCCTAAAAATACAAAATCCACTCCCCTTAAGAGGATATCAAGGAATATTGATTCAAGACGTAAATTATTCTTTTCAATTCTTTTACTTTCATTTCAAGTTATTTTGTTTACTTTTATATCCTTACATATGCTCACACAGATTTTATGAAAACTACAATACCTTATATTTATGATATATTTTTAGTATAATTTAATAAGTTATTATCATATCTCATTTATCCTTCCTTTATTTTAGTAGTAAAGACACTGTCCAAGATGTGTATATTTACCACATTCAAGAACGATGGGTTTTCAATTTCTATTACCATATTCAATTATATTCTAGAAATAATTTTCAGGGTTGAAACTGACCAAAATATATGTATTATTTCTCATATATGGTTCTGTAATCCTTTTCAACGCGTAGTTTTGATTTATAAATCAAAACATGTTCATTGTGGAAATAAACTGCCAATTAACCCAAAAGGTTATCAGTAATGTTTTGTATATTGATTCAAATTCACTCAAAGTAAAAAAATTAAATTTTCATCCATGTAACTTTCTCTTATGTTCAGTAATTTTATTATACTTCAATTCAGGACATCCATTTTCATCTTACATGTTTATACGTTTATGAAAATAAGCAAACATGTCATAAAAACCATGAAAACAAACGGACCCCAATAATAACATTAAACCGCATAACCCATCAAAAATGTTCATGAATGAACTTCAAATGGTTATAATAAATAATTTACATATATGATAGGTTATTAAATTATTAATGAATTATCCTAATTTTATTATTCAGGTCATTATTATCAAGTGGAGAACACCATCAGACTTAAGGTAAGGGATCCTCTGTATTTCAATTTTATTCAAGATTGTCATCTATGTAATGACATTTTATTTGTAATTACATGAGATAGGGTATGATTACGCACCTAACCCATACTATCCTCATTGTGTTTATATGATGATAAACCCCATTATCTCTCATGAATCCCTCTTAGGTATACATGATACCATGCTGATATTCTGTGAGGGACTCAACCCGAACCACTTTTATTCCTTCAGGTTTCTTTATATTTCTTCTTACCTAAATCAGTTTATCTATTATTCCTATTTTAATCTTCTAAATTCTATTTGAATTTCCTGAACTCATTTAATAAGTTCCATTCATCATTCTATTTTTGGGATATACGTGTTTTTAATCGATTCCCTCTTCAATACTTCCCAATAAGCAAAATTGTTTGGAGGGTGCTTCCCAAATTATTACATGATTTCAAGTGCACTATATCTTCTGTTTAATGCCAAAATTTTAATTATGAAATTATTATTTTTATTGTGAAATAATTCCCTGTTTACTTCTAGTTTTTTATGAACGATTGTTCCCAATTATATTTCAATAGATATATAAATTTTCCGTAAAACTGCTCAAAATGTATTTAGGCCAAAATTTTTGGAATACTTCTCATGCATGTTGTCATATCTACATGAAATCACTCACCATGATACATATATATTTTCCCTTATTAATGTCCTTTTATACATTAGTTCCCTTCTTTCATGGACACTTTTGTATTAAGCTCATCTATTTTTTTTACTATCATGATTAATGTACCTAATTTTTTCTAGGGATAATCCATATCTTTATATACGATTGATTACGTATGATTCCTTATGTGGAAAAAATATTCATGAAAAGTTATGTTGGGTGTGCCCAGATAGCGCCCCTATGGAATGGGTAATACTAAGGCTCATGAGATGTTATTTGTGATGGTTTTGGCAGTTAGCCTTGGCTTATGATACTATTTGAAACTTTCTTAGGGGATAGCCTGGAGTCTTTCTAAAGTCATGTTTACGTTGCTTCCACATTACTATGAATTCACGTTTTTATGATCCCATGTATATATTTTATGATTCCATATGTTACATGCTTTTTTATATCTTTATGTTATGCCTTCTAACTCATTTGATAATGTTTTATTCCTATGTGTATTCCCTTACTGGGGTTTTTATCTCATACTTATGTTCATGTTATCCCCTGGTTATCCTATGAAGATATATGAGCACAATGGTAGTTTGGGGCTCTTTATAAAGACTAAATAAAGAAATAATATATTTAGTTCCATGTTTTCAATTTTATATACCTATTCTTCCTAGAAACGAGACATTACAATCCGTTGGATTTACTCTGTTGTATAATTATGCTTAAATCGTGTAATATTAAGTGTAAAATGTTATTTCCACTATAATTGGAATCAGAAGAAGGTCTTGTTATTTTTGGATATTAGGAATAGAGAACCTTTGTAATAACTTTATGTGTGAGGAAATGTATAAGAAAAAAACCTTAAATTTTGGTAAGTATAATGTATGTGTTTTATCAAGAATGTAAATCCTTGCCTAAATACAAAAAGGTCATGGTGGCTCTGACACAGATGTACCTAGGAGTGAAAACTCTGACACAGTGTCTGGGGGTTGACCCAGGGTATCTTGGAACATGAAAATGGTCCTTAATAAACACTTGGTTTGACACTCCTAGGGGGATATGCTTTGGTAAATTCAGGAGTATAGTACAAACAATAATTAAGGGAATAAAAAATCCCATAAGAATATTAGTTTTGAAATAGATCAAGGACAACCTATATTTAAAACTGAGGAATCACAAGTTATGATATACATATCCTTTACATGTTTATCCTTTTATGTTCAATGTTTCCTTTTTATGCTCAATATCTATGTACTGAAGCCCAATAATTGTATGTTATTTTTCATAGTTAATAGTGTGAAATAGAAGAACATGTGCCACAATCAATGTGATAGGGAGTGTGATGATATCCATAATTATATGCCTGAAATGATGGGAATTAGTGATCAAAATATCATGATAGTAATAGGTCAACAGGCTGAAGTTATGAATAACAACATTAATCATGTGGAAAACCCTCCTCTTCTAAAGAAAATGAATGTTTTCATTGAATCTTTAATATGGAAAAGGCCTCCCATGTTCAGTGGATCATATGATCCCCTCCTCAGAGGATAGTGGACTACCTCCATTGAAAAATACTCTTTATATGGATAAAGGAAGGAAGGTTAAGATCAACACCTAGCATGTGGTGTAGTCTTACAACTGTAAGGAGAATGGTAAGAATGCAAACAATTTAAATAATATAGGGGTTTTCAGAGGCAATAATCATCAGCCTCCATGGAAATAATGAAGGTCTTATGTTATCACTGCTGCTGAAGTGGAGATGGACAACGATGTGGTGACTGGTATGCTAATTATTCATTAAATAATATCAAACGTACTATTTTATTATGGTTCTATTAATTCATTCATATCAGGAATGCATAGTAGAACTATTTATATTCCACATCAATATTAAGAGGATAACTTATCTATTGAGAATAGTGAATTGGGAAATTGTTTCATCAATGGTTTATAACTCCTCTTTTGTTAATGTTTGTGCACTAAACCTCATTGAAAATCTAATAATACATACATTAGTGGAGTTAGATGAAATCTTAGTCATGGATTGTCTATCTTTTTAGCACACCAACATCAAATTTCCAGAAAGGGGTATCACAATTCACATCACGAAACATCATCCAATACATTACAAGTGTAAGGAAGAATATGTAACCTATTTAGAAACATTATATCAAGTTTAGATATTAATTCCTTATTGGAAATCATTTCTATCTCAAATGATTGAGATAAACCAGATAATATGGCTCGAAGATATGCCCATCATTATGGATTACATAAATGTATTCCATGAAGAGTTTCCTAGCCTCTCTCCTGATTGAGATGTTGAGTTATCAATTTAATTTATTCTTGGATCTTATCCTATATCAATGTAATCATATATAATGGACAGAGTATATGTGGAAGAGATGAGGAAGCAGTTACAAGAGAATATAGATATGGGTTTTAAGCGCTCGATTGCTTCCCCATGGAGTGAGCGAGTCCTCTTCTTCAGAAACAAGGATGGATCAATGCACCTCTAAATTGATTATAAAGAGATAAATAAAATCATGATAATTAAAAAGTATCCCCTACCACATTTAGATGACTTGTTCAATCAGCTTTGTGGTTTCAGTTATTTCTTTAAGGTGGAACATGGATCAGTATATAACCAATTTAGGGTGAGGAAGGAAGGTATTCCCAAGACTACCTATCAAACAAGGTATAGACACTATGATTTCATATTAATGCCCTTTGGACTCACTAATAATCCATAAATGTTCATGGATTTAATTAATAGATTCCTTAGAGACTGCATTGAAAATTTGGGGTGGTCTTTATTGACAATATTTTGATATACTACAAGATCTAGGAGGAAGATGAGTAGAATTGGAATATTGTACTAATGAATTTTTTAAGGGAGAACATGTATAAAATGTATAGTAAATGTGAGTTCTAGATGGATGATATATCATTATTGGGGTATATAATCAATAGAAATGGGATATTTATAGACACTACTAAGACAAAGGTGAATGAAGAGTGGCCGATGATAACATTTGTAATGGAGATCCGCATATTTTTGGGTCTAGCTATGTATTATCAACAATATGTGAAGAAATTTCACAATTTTCCAACCCAATGATCAATATGTAATGGAAGGGAGTTGTGTTTTTATAGAATGAAGAATGTGAGGACTGTTTGAAGGAGTTGAAAAAGAGGCATATCATTACACCAGTACTCACACTCCCAGCAAGTGGAGAACTCTTTGTGGTGTACATTGATGCTTAAAAATAAGGTATTATGATGTGTGACAATGAAAAATGATAATTATATAGCCTATCCCACAAGGTAGCTGAAAATCCATGAGAAAAAATATCTTATGCATGATCAGGAGTTGGAAATAGTGATCTTTGCATTAAAAGTATGGCAGTATTATCTATATGGGGAGAAGTGTGATATATATACTGACCACAAGCATCTCAAATATATATTGAAAAAAAAAATAATACACACCCAATGAATATGGATAGTGTTCATCAAGGATTATGACTGCTTAATCCACTACTATCCTGGAAAGGAAAATGATGTGGAAGATGCTCTATGTAGAAAGGATGTATCTTTGTCAATAATGATAATTTTAAAAGATATGATATTCTTATATTTTCAAAGGATGGAAATGTGAATCATTAAGGTCGGAACATCACCAATCATTTCTTAAAAGAATGCTCAACCATCCCTCATGGAGAAAATAAAGGATGATCAATGATAATTTTTGGAAATTCTGAAATGGGTTGAATCTTTCAGAAATGGGAAATCATCCGATTTCAAAGCTGACAAGGATAGAGTTGTAAGATTTCGGTTACAATCATGTGTACCATCCAATTTAGAGATAAACAAGGATCTTATGATAAACCCACATAGCTATACCATCATTGTTCACCCATGGAGCACAAATATGTATCGAGATATCAAAGAGAACATTTCTTGGGATAATATTAAGAAGGGGATTGCTAAGTATACATAAAAGTGCCTTGTTTGTCAAAAAGTGAAGGCTGAAATAAATAAGTCTCTAGGGATGATGAAACCACATCCAAAACCAACATGGAAGTGGGACAATATTTCCATGGAAATTGTCATTAGAATTCCATGGACATCTATATGAAACAATGCTATGTGTTTCATTGTGGATCGTCTTAAGAAGACATATCACTTTTTTGAAATTCAAGTGGACTTCCCATTGAATCATCTTGCATAGAATTATTTCAATTAATTGGTAAGGATGCATGGGGGCCACTCTCTATTTTATCCTATCATGATCCTAGATTCACCTAGATGTTCTGGAACAGTCTCCAACATGTTTTATGCACTGAACTGAACTTCAGTATGACCTATCATCGTCATACTGATAGACAAAATAAGTGAACTATTCGGACACTAGAATATATGTTGACAACATGTTCTAAGATTTTTAATGGAGGATGAGACCAAAATCTTCCATTGGTTTAATTCTCCTACAACAAAAGTTTTCACTAGAGCATCTGAATGGCACCATTTGAAGCCCTTCATGGGAAAAGGTGCAGAACACCGGTGTGTTGGGATGATGTTAGTGAGTGTAATCATCTTGAACCTGAATTGGTCAATGAAATGGTGGAGATGGTAAAAATAATTTAGTTGCACATAAAGGTATCCCATAGTCAATAAAAGTGTTATGAATACACTCATTGATGAGACCTTGTGGTCAAAGTTAGATACATGGTATTTTTACGCATATCTCTGTGGAAGAAGGACTTGAGGTTTTGGAATAAGGGAATGTTGGGTTCCAGGTACATCATCCCCTTCAATATTCTTTATCATATTTGGGATGTGGCCTATCGACTAACACTTAAATCTACCACATCCAAAGTGCACGATGCCTTTCATGTATCTTTCTTAAGTAAATACATACCACTACCTTCACAAGTAATCTCTTCAAACGTGGTACTGTTTGAAGATGATACATCATACGAGGAGCAGCCAATAAAGATCTTGGATAATATTGATAATTTTCTACATTAAAAGACTAATCACATGGTCAATGTACTGTTGTGTAACCATACATACAAATAGACAACATTGGAACTGGAGGAGGCAATGAAGGAAAAGTACATGCACCTATTTATGGCCAAGAATGTAAAACGATATTTTCAAGGTGAAATTTCTTAAGGGGGGAAGAATGTAATGACCCAATTTTTTTCAAAGGAAATTTAATTCTTATGATTATTTCATATAATCAAATCAATTTCAACACAATGAAGTAATAATTACTATTTACCTTAAAACATAATTTTGACACTTATGTGCTTGGAATTATGAAAATTTGACATTCACAGTTGCGATTAGTAAGATATCTGGAGTTGGATAGGACAAACATAAAATTTATTGAATAGTAACATACCCTTATGAATGGTAATGTCACACATATAAATAGTGATATACCCTAATGGATAGTAACCTTTCCTATGATAGTATACAAATAAGATTCAAGTGATTCTATGATGTACCTATATTTTGATATAATTAAATAAATGATCTAATACTCATTTTTATAATATTTTATAATTTTAACAAAAATTTAAATTAATCATATTTAAAAAATTATTTTTGAAATATTGATATCATTTTTAGAACATGGAATAACAGTTATGGTGAAGTTTTTGGTTTTTTCTGAAATACTTGAATTTTTGTTGTATTGTAAAATACATTACAATTTAAATCCCTTATTCTTGACATCATAAGTGATGTAATCACCCAATTATCTAAATAAAATTAATTTATTACTATTATTGTTCATGTAATCATCATTATTTCTATTCATGTGGAAAAATAATAAACAAATGATTATAATATTATGAAACCCCTCCTCACATCCACTATAAATATCACCCTCCTTACATCTTCGCTTCACTCCTCTCAAGACTAGTTCTATCCCTATATTCTCCCCAAATATCTCCCTACTCTCCCTCCCCATGTACAATATCCGTTTTTCACCAAAAAATACCAAATTATCTCCCCTTAATAGGCTAATGAGGAAAATTGATTCAAGAGGCATTTGCACCATTTCAATTATTTTAATTCATTTTCTTGATCTTTTGTGTACTTTTCTATCCATACCTCGCATCATACAAATATTTTGAAAACTCAAGTATCATACATGTAATGGAATGTTGTTTTATTAATGTGATAAGTTATTATCATTTCCCATTTTCCATTGTTTTATTTTAGTAGTAAAGACACCATCTGAGATATGTAAATTTACCTCATTCAAGGATGATGGGTTTCCAATTTCCGTTACCTTCATCAATTCTGGACATTAAACCATTTTCCTTGTTGAACCAGACCAATATATATGTACTATTTCAAATATATGGTTTTTTAATCCTTTTTTACAATTGGTTTTGATTTCAAAAAACATGTTCATTATAGAAAAAAACCACCAATTAACCCAAAAGGTTATTACTAAATAATTATATAATGAATCTACATCAATATAAGTAACCAAATTAAATTTACAACCATTTAATCTCATGGATGTTCAATAATATCACATAGCTTCAATTCTGTACATCCACATTCATCTTCCATGTTTATACATCCATGAAAATAATTAAACTGATCCTAAAAAACAATAAAACAAATGGACCCGAACTATGAAATTGAAGCACATAACCCATTATAAATGGTAATTAATGAACATAAAAAGGTTATAATAAATCTTTTAATTATATAAAATTTTATGGAATTATAAATTAATAAACGTAATTTGATTATTCAGGTCATTAATATCAAGTGGAGAATAGTATCGGACTTAAGGTAAGGGATCGTCTCTATTTCACATTAATTCAAGATTGTCCTCTATGTTATGCCCTTTTATGTGTAATTACTAATTATGGGGTACAATTATTCATCTCCACCATTATTTACTCATGATTTGTAAATTATGAGAAACCCCCTTATCCCTCATTAATCCCTTTTATGTACACATGATACCATGCTGATATGCGATGAGGGATTCAACTCGAAGCACCTTCATTCCTTTATGTTTCTTTGTCATTATTTTTACCTAAAAGAAGTTATATATTATTCTTATGTTCATCTTAAAAATTATATGTTAATTTTACAAAAACATGTAACAACTTCGATTCATCATTATCATTTAGGGATATACATGTTTTTAAGTGATTCACTCTTTAATACATCTCGATTAGAACAACCTGTTTTGAGGGAGCTTCCTGAATTCTTACCTAGTTTTAGGTGAACTCTATCTTCTATTTTTTAAAAGATTGAGGTTCATGCCCTCTAAATTAAAATTCAAAAAAAAAACCTCTTTTATCAGTTATGGGTGAAGAGGGAACCCAAAACATGATAAGTGAAAGGCCTTGGAGAAAATGAACAAGTCCAAACTAGGTCTCAAATGATCAAAGTACAGAAAATGCCATGAGAAGAATAAGTGAAAGTTTTTTGCCCCTCCCTATCAGCCTAAGGAAAAAATAACGAAAATCAGATGAAGCATCCCCCCCCCCCCTTACAAGAAGGTTCATCATGCAAAAAAAAGTGGAGCAGCCAAAAAGCGCATCACAGAGACGAGAACACTAGAGAAGCCAAGAACTACATCAATGTGACTCACACTATAGATGCAAAGAAGTGCATCAGGAAGTAAAAATGGCACTGAAGAAGCTGAGAAGCACATCATGATCTATGTTCTATTTTAATCCACAATTTTCATTATAAAATGTATCTTTTTTGTTGTGAAAACATTCCTAGTTCACTTCTTGTTTTTTATAATGGTTTTTTCCCTTTCTTATTTTATAAGATATATAGTATTTTTTAAAACCAATCAGACATGTTTTTATGCCAATAATTGTGGAATAATTTTATTACATGTTGTAACATATACTTGGAATCGCTCAATATGATACATATATATTTTCCTGTATGAATTTCCATGTATAATTGTGTTCCATTCTTTCATGGACACTTTTGTGTTACACACATCTGATATGCTTTGTTTCATTATTACAGTACCCTATTCATTCCATGGGTAATCCTTTTGATTATATCAGATTTATTATTTATGATTCATTATGTGGAAAACTTATTCATGAAATTTTATGATGAAAGCACCCTTATAGAAGTCCAATGCATTGGGTAAAGTTAAATATCATCAGATGTTATGTATAACGGGCTTGGCGGTTAGCCTTGGACTGTGCTACTATGTAAACAAATCTCATATATTTTCCATGAATCATACTAAAGGCATGTTTTATGTAGCTGCCACATTACAATGAAATAATGTTTTTTTGATCCCATGTTTATATGATATGATTCCATCTGCACCATGCTTTTTTATATCATTATGTTATCCCTTCTAACCCTTGTGTTGAAGCATTATTCTTATGTTTATTCCCTTACAGGGATTTTTAGCTCATCTCTTTTTTTATGTTATCCCCAGGTTGTCATATGATGACGTATGAGAACAATTGAATTTAGTGGATCTTTATGAAGAATAAATAATGAAATGTTATATTTAGTTCTATGTTTTTTGTTTAATGTACCTCGTCTTCAAAGACACTATAAATTATGATCATTGGTTTGTAATCTGATGTATAATTATGATTAAAATCATGAAATGTTATAGGTAATAGTATAGGGTTTGTATACACGCATATTAGACCCCACAACAGGGTATGATAGTATGTTGTTAAAGTGGAAAAAAGGCCAAATACGACCATAACAAAAAATATATAAAGAGTCCAACCTATTCCAAGGGAGAGGGCAAAGTGAAATGAAATCACCGAATTCAAAAATAAGTCTAAAAATATCTATCTTTGATCCAACAACTCTTTATCAGCCCTAGAATCCGTAAAAAGGGATGTAATATGCATAAGACATGACACTTGCAGGCAAAGCCAATGACATAATGAGTGTAACAATACCCATTAGGTCACCGTGAGAATAGTAAAAAAATCACCATGTATATTCATCCTAATAAAAGATATAAAAATTAATTTATAATAGAAACACCTAGATATACTTACAAAATACCCCACACAACCAAGTGGTCATAACCAACTATCAGATAGAAGATTCTTCTTGTAGCAATGGTTGATCCAAGAGAGTCCATGCCACAAGTTAATCCATCATTGCAGACACTCAATGAAAAGGTATATATAATGGGTATGTATCCAATAAATCATAGGTTTCTATCAATACACATATACAATGATATGGGGTCATGCCCAAAATATTTGGGGTACACTACAAACCTAATCTAGTCCAACCTGATACATAGGGGATTTTATTTCAACAATACCACCAACCATATTGATATGACCCAATAGATATAGGATTAATTACCCACTTAGTGAGTTCACAATGATTCCAAAAACCCCACATTGGGAAGAATGAATGATAGAGGAGTACACTCTAGTGTCATATAAGGATACCACTACACTTTCTGAGACTCGATCTCTTGAGGGGATCACAATCATTTTATGTGGATATAATGATTCATTGTACCCTCAAGGGAAGTGACCAAGAACACACACTAAACCTATACTAGTAAATACTATGGATGACTAAGAGCTACAAACACTCTTGAATGGGGTACACCACATGTACCAGAGGGTAATTGGTTTGTCCATCAATCCCCATGCCTACACTTGTTAATTAGATTCACAAAACAAGTAAGTCTCGATATACACAACTTGTAGATGGAGTAAAAAAAATTTAGAGACACATGGTACCCTTCCATTTCCTCTAGTCAATTTTTGTGTATGGTGGTTGTGTCCATGTACCGACCTGTGAACTCCTAGTCATGCTCGTGTCCAAGTACATAGAATGCCACTTAGCTATGTACTATTTCCATTATCTATTTAATTTTCTAGGGACACATCGTGTAAATAAGGATGATTCAAACACTATTAGGTAGGGGTCACACATGGTGTGATCCTTATCATCATCTGAAAACCCCATCCACCGTTAAATGGTCCCTAAACGACATGTAATCCTGATTTATATGCCTCGTTGCTTGAGATTTTCTAGATTTGAAGGATTCTCCTCTGTTAATCCTCACACATTGCTTTAGCCCCGATTTCTGCCTAAAATATCTTCATATATAATGGATATAGGTCAATCGAGCCCTATCACTACTTTATCACTGGAATTAATCATTTGAATTGATAAAAAAACACCATCATCATTCGATTATCCATCTATGTTATCATTCTCCAATCAAGAAAATTGGGAACTCTTGATCTAATTTCTATCTCCACTTACCCAGACACCATCATCACCATCCATCAAAACAAAACCACATTTTCTTTTTTTACTGGTGGTTTTGATCCAATGTATTGAAGGAAGGTCAAGAAAGGATCGAAAACTGTGTTTTGGTCTAACCATTGTCAAAAAGGAATACCAATGATGATTAGTCATATAAATTGGGATGAAATTAATAAGCAATAAAATGTGAGGAATGAATAATTCAAATTTATTTTGTGTCCATGATTCATTTTTTCTCATGAAGACAAATGAATAGGGAGAAACCAAAATACAAAATTATAATATTACTTCAAAATAAATCTACCGATGATGTGTGTATCAATTTTGTTTATGAAATTGATCAAAATTCATCTAAGATTATGAAAAGGGATATAAATAAAAAAACAAAAATCCAACATAGAGTTTTTATTGATCATCAATGAAGAATAGTTCTGTATTTCCATTGTTGAGGGGAATGAAAAACTCCATTGGCGCAATGATCCATGATCCATCCTCATTTACTAATATAGCTCAATAAAAGTTGTCTGTATCTTTAGGGTTTGAGTGTCCAGCCATGATAAAATACTATGATGGTATAACCCATCTTATTATTTATCATATTTAGTATACATTAAAATTTTATTTTACGCACACTGGTCCCTGGAATCACACGTCGTCCTAGTTATTAGTACTGGGAATAAAAAATATAAAATTCAAAAATAATAATATCAAAATATGAGTCATTATATTCTCAACACATATGGTATTTTCATCCTAAAAATTGAATAAAAAATAAAAAAAAATTAGGGTATTGGATTATTATCCTGGTCTCCCTCTACCATGTGATCTTCTGATGATTGCTATGGCACAACTAAACACACTCAAGGGAAACAAAATGATCAAGAAGGATCATCTCAGTCCAATCCTCAATATCCACTAGGTACTCAAAAAATATATCTATATAATTTATTTCCATCTTTCCCCAATTGTTAAATTTTCACGGTTCGTGCACATATCTCCTCAACGGTGACAATTGGAAGACGTCGTTTACCCTGTCCAACTATATATGTATATCAAAGAGGTATTCCACCCCAACAAATCTATAATATATCTAAAATGGGATAATAATCTGAATGCGAACTTTATTTCATGACCAAATATTCTCAATACACATCGAGTTGAGACTCTCATGAGAAAATGACCTCCCACCTCAAATAACAAAGGTCTTCATGGTATATTCACATAAGACATTTGAAAGATCTCTATAGTCCTCATAAAATATTTGATAATGTTATCCTTCAATTTATTATCTCAAACCAATTCCAGGCCCTTGAGTGATGACTTTCCTAAATTATTCCAGCGAACTATTGACATGTAGGTTCACCTATACAAAGCCTCCAATGGTTCATATCCAATGGTGGAATGGTAGATTTATTTGTAAGAAAACTCTATCAAGTGTAGGTGATTCTCAAAAATATGACAAAATTCCAAAATGAAGGCCTATAAAAAGCCCTCCTTGACATTAATTTTCTACTCTGTATGGCCATCAGTCTGGGGGTGAAGCACTGAGCTCAAGAGAAATAAAGTCATGGTATCCTCATGTAATCCTCTTTATTTAGTGATGGTCTAGTCCAACCAATAATCATGACATTGTTCGCTTTGGGTCTAGCCCACATGGTTTTATTTTCCCCCAGATCTAGCCCAAATGAATTACTAAGGAAAATGCATCATAATGAAAGAGGTTTCCAGACAACCTTATAAAGGGGTGTTTCATGCTTCTCCTCCTTCGCTGTGGGATTTTTAAAACCCACCCCCCCCCCCCCCGAAGGGTTTCCCGTCCTCACTGGCTCATGAAATGAACACTGGATCTGACACCATTTTGTGATGGCCTAGTTTAGACCACTATCATTATATTTTTTACTTTGGGCCTAGCACACATGGGATTGTTTTCCCTAGGATAAGGTCATCAGGCATTCCCTCGGAAAATTACTCATAATGGTAGAGGTGTCCACACCACATCTTGATGGATCAAATTCAATTCCGGGGACATGCCATCTTGGATATAGGATTATCAGTGGACCTAGATAAGATGAGAGGAGTAGTTACCTTGAAGTAGCCCAAGAATTTCATTGAGGTGAAGAGTTTTCTAGGGATGGTTGTTTACTATAGGTGTTTCATACATGACTTCTCACACTTAGCAGCACTGTTTAAGGACTTGAAAAAGTATGGTGTGATATATGTATGGTTATATTATTTTGATACATCCTTTGCGGAGCTAAAAGGGAGATTAACATCTACACTGATACTAATTTTTCAAAATCCAAATAGGTGTTAAACTATGTACTACAATGCATCAGGTATCAGGATGTGAGTAGTGCCTATGTAGGGGGATCATGTCATTGCATAAAAGCCTCATTAGTCGAGGCCGCATGAGATGATCTACCTGATAAATGATGTCAAGTTATATTTGGATTTAAATTATTCATTTTGTCGGGGAAATTAATTCTTGTGGACCATTTTTAGGGGTAAAGAGACCAAAAAAGTATTAAGTACATATGTCCTCAGTGTGTTCTGAATTTGAGGCATCCAAGGTGGGTGGAATACCTTTAGAATTTTGACTTCGATCATGCTTACATTCTTGGGAAAGGCAATGCAGTAGCCAATGCAGTAAGAAGGATGAATCATATACAAGTAGTTATATAGGCTAGCAGAAATTTTAAACTGATGGATTTGTTCTATGAGATGCATTTGGAGGTGCATTATAGGCAGGGGACGACATTTCTAACATCCTTAGATATTACCTCCACCCTACAGAATAGATTGAAGATGAGGTAGCTATCTATTTCCAATGGCTATGTTCTACATGTTATTATGTCAATAGAGTACGCTAACCCTAGTTGGATTAAAGGCATGGATGATATTATGTGGTTATATGGTCGCACATGGGTGTCGACAGACTTTTGTGAGGATCAGATGCTGTATTTTCGTGCTTCAGTTAGGGAATTGCTTCCTGGTATCACCAAGAGGTAGGGAGATACACATCATTAGTATTAATTTCCAGGTATTAAGTGAAATGTATATGTTTTTCTCAGGAGAAGTTCCACCTTTAAGCAAGTGAAGGAGGAAAAATAATGTCCAACATGACTTTGCAGCAGCTAACCATTCCTGAGTGGAATTGGAATGACGTCGTAATGGATTTAAGGACAGGGTTACTGAGGTCTCCCCAAGGTAATGATGAAATATTAATTTTGTCTTATAAGATTACAATGGTATCACATTTCCATACGATCAAGGAATCCTTCAATGTTGACCAGTTTTGGATTTTATACATCTGGGAAATTGTATGACTACACAATGTTCCCCATTTTATCATTTTAGATAGGGATTACCATTTTACATCTTGTTTTAGAAAGGGTTTTAGTGGTATTTCGTTACACAGGTGTTTTTGGGAAGCCCATACCACCCCTCCAGATAGATGGCCAGTCCCAGTGCAAGATTCAGGTGCTGGAGGACATGCTTCCCACATGCATCCCCGATTTTTGTGGTTCTTGGGAGACACAAATACCCCTTGTTGAGTTCTCCAACAGAAATATCCTCTAGGATACTCTTCATATTTCACCATGTGAGGCTTTTTAAGGTAGGCCACACTAATCACCCCTATGTAGAGTAGAGGTAGGAGAGGCAGTGATACTACAACATAATCTTGTCTAGGAAACCACTGAGCAGGTTCTATTGATTTCTAAATGGATGGATATTGCACAGACTCATCATAAATCAAACACAGATTTCCATAAACAACCTTTAGAGTTCAAGGTGGTGGATCATGTTTTGTTTTTTGTTTCACCGAGTTTGGGACATAGGAGTATAATTAGACATTTTATGCTTTCACAAAGATACGAAGGATCGTTTGAGATTCTGGATAGGGTCTGGCTAGTTTCCTATTGATTGCAATAACATCAAAGGTACAAGACTATGCACAATTTCATCCATAAACTACTAGAAATTCCATCATTCCCAATAGTTTTAAACCATTGGGATATCCACTAAAACCGTTGGGATAGTATTTCCCAACGGTTTCACATCCCGTTGGTATGTGAGGCATGGCAATATCTCTATACCAACAGTTCCTAGAAAACTATTGGCATATATGGTCTGAAATTAATCTATACAAGTGGTTATAATTAAACCATTGGTATATGCATGTACCAATGGTAGATGAACCATTGGTACTGGTGAGTATACCAATGATTTTCAGACCATTGGTATACATTTTATTCCAACCCGTAGTATACCAAAGATTTCAGAACCATTGGCATACCTATATACCAACAGTTTCAGAACCGTTGGTATACTTTCTCCTATGTACCAATGGTTTCAGAACCATTGGAATACTCTCATAACCGCAGCTCTTTATACCAACGGTTTGCAGAGCCGTTGGTATACATATTATATCCTCCAAACTGGACATCCTGCAAGTAAACAACTTGCATCATGCATGTGGACAGCCTGCACCTATTGTGTGGTTTTGGAAATAATAGGTGCATTTAATGTTTGATATGTGTATAAACATTTCGGGGAGTGATCTGTAAAAGGGAATCACACATTTAGAAAGATCTTCTAAAAGGGATAATCTGTGAATTCAGCAATGTGTTGGGTTGTCAAAATCTGAAATTTGTTTACAGAAAAATGAAAATCTGAAATATGTTTATAGAATCCAGAATTTGTGAACTATTATTGTAACCTGTGAACTACTCTTAGAGCATGTTTGTAGGAAATCTGAAATTGGTTTAAAAAATTATGAACTTTTTAACAGTTTTTATAACCTGTGAACTACTCTAAAACGTTTTTGATCATGGTTGAAAAAAATCTAAAATATGATTACAAAATCAAAAAACTTGTTAACTATTTTTGTAACATGTGAACTGGTCCAAAAGTATTCTAAACATGGTCTCTTGAATATTTCATTTACAAGTTCATTGAATTATTTTGATATTGAATAATTATTGATTCCCTACTCATATCTCATGATATTTCAAAGTGGTATCAAGAGATTAAATGTCTCTGAAGTTATGAATGTAAATCACTATCTTTGAGTGGTGTTAGCCACACCGTGCTTCGGATTGAGGCAGGGTTGACTCTTACACTTCAAATAGGACCCATCGATCATTTTCCTAAAGTGTAAAATGAATCCAAATGGGTTTGGTCGTTTTCCGTATGTCAGTTGTTGTTTTCACTTAAAATGATATCCATTGTAAACAAAAGAGAGACATTTTGAGTGGTGTCATCCACACCGTAGCTCAGATTGAGGCGGGGTTGAATCGTACATGTCAAAAATGACCCATGGATCATTTTCCTAAAGTATCAACACATTCCGAATGCGTTTGGTCAGTTTTCCAAAATCCAGTTGTTGTTTTCACTTAAAATCCAGTCTTATTCAAATAAAAGTGAGACAGTTTGAGTGGTTCCGTCCACACCGTCCCTTGGATTTAGGTGGGGTTGACTTGTGCAAGTCACATATGACCCATGGATTGTTTTCAGAATGTTTAAACATAATCCCAATTCATTTGGTTGGTTTTCCGTATTTCAGTTGTTGTGTTCACTTAAAATGATGTCCTTTTGGAAAAAAGAGAGACACTTTTAGTGGTGCCCGCCACACCACACCTCTAATTGTGGTGGGGTTGACTCTTACACGTCACATATGACCCCTGGATTGTTTTCGTAAATTTTTATCATAATCTGAATGTGTTTGGTCAGTTTTCCGTATGTCAATTGTTGTTTTCACTTAAAATGATGTTCATTTTAAACTAAAGAGAGACACATTGAGTGGTGTCGGCCACAAAGTGTTTTAAATTGAGGCAGGGTTGACTTGTACACGTCACATATGACCCATTGATCATTTTTCTAATGTTTCATCAGAATCTGAATGCTTTTGGTCCTTTTTTCGTATGTTAGTTTTTGTTTTCACTTAAAATGATATACATTTTAAACAAAAGGGAGATACTTTGAGTGTTGTTGGCCACACCATGCCTCGGATTGAGGGGGGGGGGGGGGTAGACTCATACACGTCACAAATGACCCATGGATATTTTTTCAAAAGTATCAATACAATCCGAATGAATTTGGTGGTTTTTGTATGTCAGTTGTTGTTTTCAATTAAAATCATGTCCATTTCAAATAAAAGTGAGACAGTTTGAATGGTGCTAGCCACAGTGGCCCTCCGATTGAGGTGTGGTTGACTCGTACAAGTCACATATGACCGATGGATCGTTTTCCAAAAGTTTCAATAGAATCTGAATGCCTTTTGTCGGTTTTCCATATGGCTATTGTTGTATTCACTTAAAATGATGTCCTTTTGAAACAAAAGAGAGACACATTGAGTGGTACCATCCACACCACACCTTTTATTGAGGCGGGGTTGACTCATACAATCAAATATGACCCATAGATCATTTTCCTAAATTTTCAACAGAATCCTAATTCGTTTGATCAGTTTTCCGTATGTCGATTGTTGTATTCACTTAAAATGATGTTCATTTTAAACAAAAGAGAGAAAATTTTAGTGGATATGGCCACACCACACTTCTGATAGATGCGTGGTTTACTTTTACACGTCACATATGACCCATGGATTTTTTTATTAAAGTTTCAACAGAATCCTAAAGCGCTTGTTCAGTTTTCCGTATGTCAGTTGTTATTTTCACTTAAAATGATGTCCATTTAAAACAAAAGAGAGACACTTTGAGTGGTGTCAACCAAACCACGACTTGGATTGAGGTGGGTTGACTCTTAAAAGTCAAAAATGACCCATGGATCTTTGTCCTAATGTTTCAATACAATCAGAATGCATTTGGACAGTTTTTTGTATGCTAGTTGTTGTTTTTACTTAAAATAATGTCCACTTAAAATAAAATTCAGACGGTGTGAGAGGTTCCGGCCACACTGACCCTCGGATTAAGGCGGGGTTGACTCATACAAGTCACATATGTCCCATTTATCCTTTTCCTAATGTTTAAACATAATATGAATGCCTTTGGTTAGTTTTCCGTATGTTAGTTTTTGTATTCACTTAAAATGATGTCCTTTTGAAACCAAAGAGAGAAACTTTTAGTGGTTCTAGCCACATCACACCTTGGATTGAGGCGGGGATGACTCTTACACATCACATATCACCCATGGATAATTTTACTAAATTTTCAACAGAATCCGAAGGTGATTGGTCGGTTTTCTGTATGTAATTTGTTGTTTTCACTTAAAATGATGTTCATTTTAAACAAATGAGAGACAAATTGAGTTGCACCGGCCACACCATGCGTCTGATATAGGAGGGGTTGACTCGTACACGTCAAATATATCCCATGAATCGTTTTATTACA
Organism: Viscum album; assembly: GCA_963277665.1. Lineage (NCBI taxonomy): Eukaryota > Viridiplantae > Streptophyta > Magnoliopsida > Santalales > Viscaceae > Viscum > Viscum album. The sequence continues at coordinate 497,958,197 of OY728120.1, forward strand.
GATTCAACAGAATCTTAATGTGTTTGGTCAGTTTTCCATATGTCAGTTGTTGTTTTCACATAAAATGACGTCGATTTTAAATAAAAGAGAGACACTTTGAGTGGTGTCGGCTAGAACGTGCCTCCGATTGAGGTGGGGATGACTCAATATACATCACATATGACACATGGATCGTTTTCATAAATTATCAACATAGACCGAATGCATTTGGACAGATTTTTGTACGAGAGTTGCTGTTTTCACTTAAAATCATGTCCATTTCAAATAAAATTAAGACGGTTTGAGTGGTGCTAGCCACACCGGCCCTCAGATTGAGGCGGGGATGACTCATACAAGTCACATATGACCCATGGATCGTTTTTCCTAAAGTTTAAACAAAATCAGAATGTCTTTGGTAGGATTTTCGTATGTCAGTTGTTTTATTCAGTTAAAATGATATCCTTTTCAAACAAAAGAGAGACACTTTGAGTGGTTATGGACACACCACCCCTCGGAATGAGGCAGGGGGGACTCGTACACGTCATATATGACTGATGTATCATTGTCATATATTTTCAATAGAATTTGAATGTTTTTGTTCGGTTTTTCATATGTCAATTTTTGTTTTCACTTAAAATGATGTTCATTTTAAACAAAAGAGAGACACTTTGAGTGGTTTTGGCCACACCATTCTTTGGATTGAGGTAAGGTTGACTCGTACATGTCAAATATGACCCATGGATCATTTTACTAATGTTTTAACATAATATGGATGCGTTTGGTCATTTTTTCGTATGTCAGTTGTTGTTTTTACTTAAAATTATTTCCATTTTAATCAAAAGATACACATTGAGTGGTGTCGGCCACACCACACCTCAGATTTAGGTGGGGTTGACTCATAAACATCCCAAATGACCCACTGATCATTTTCCTAAAGTATCAACACAATCCTAATGCATTTGGTTGGTTTTCCATATGCCAGTGGTAGTTTTCACTTAAAATCATATCCATTCAAAATAAAATTAAGACAGTTTGATTGGTTCCGGCCACACCATCCCTCAGATTGAGGCAGGGTTGACTAATACAAGTCACATATTACACATGGATTGTTTTCCTAATGTTTAAATAGAATCCGAATGACTTTGGTCTGTTTTCCGTATGTCAGTTGTTGTGTTCACTTATAATGATGTCATTTTGAAACAAAAGAGAGACACTATGAGTGGTGTCGGCCACACTGCACCTCGGATTGAGGCTAAGTTGGATTTTACACGTCAAATATGACCCCGGGATCGTTGTCCTAAATTTTTAAAAGAATACCAATGCGTTTGGTTGGTTTTTCGTATGTCAATTGTTGTTTTCACTTAAAATGATGTTTATTTTAAACAAAAGAGATAAACTTTGAGTGGTTTCAGCCACACCGTACTTCAGATTGAGGCGGGGTTGACCCATACACATCACATATGACCCATGGATCATTGACCTAAATTTTCAACAAATTCTGAATGTGTTTGGTCATTTTGCTGTATGTCAGTTGTTGTTTTTACTTAGGATGATGTCCATTTTTTTTTTAAAAAAGAGACACATCGATTGGTGTAGGCCACACAGTGCCTCGGATTGAGGTGGGGTTGACTCTTGCACATCAAAAAATGACACCTGGATCGTTTTCCTAAAGTATCAACACAATCTGAATGCATTTGGTCACTTTTCTGTATGCCAGTTGTTGTTCTCTCTTAAAATCCTGTCCATTTCAAATAAAAGTGAGACAGTTTGAGTGGTTCTGGCCACACCGGCCCTCAGATTGAGGCGAGGATGACTCATAAAAGTCACATATGACCCATGTATTGTTTTCCTAATGTTTAAACAGAATATGAATGCCTTTGGTCTATTTTCTGTATGTCAGATGTTGTATTAACTTAAAATGATGTCCTTTTAAAACAAAAGAGAGACACTTTGAGTGGTTCCAGCCACACCGCACCTCGGATTAGGGCCGGGTTTACTCGTACACGCCACATTTGACCCATGGATTGTTGTGCTATTTTTCAACATAATTTGAATGCATTTAGTCGGTTTTCCGTATGACGATTCTTGTTTTCACTTAAAATGATGTTAATTTTAAACAAAAGAGAGAAATTTTTAGTGGTTTCGTCCACACCGCACTTCAAATTGATGTGGTTTTGACTCATACATGTCAAATATGTCCCATGTATCATTGTATTAATGTTTCAACAGAATCCAAAATCGTTTGATCTATTTTCCATATGCCAGTTATTATTTTCACTTAAAATGATGTCCATTTTAAACAAAAGAGAGACACTTTGAGTGGTGTGGACCAAAAAATGCCTCAAATTGAGGCGAGGTTGACTCCTACACGTCTTGAATGACCCATGGATCATTTTTATAAAGTATCAACACAATCTGAATTATTTTGGTAGGATTTCTGTATGCCAGTTGTTTTTTTACTTAAAATCATGTCCATTTCAAATAAAATTGATACTCTTTGAGTGGTGAAGGCCACACCAACCCTCCTATTAAGGCAGGGTTGACTTTTACAAGTCACATATGACCCATGGATCATTTTCCTAACGTTTCAAAAGAATCTAAATGCCTTTGGTTGGTTTTCTGTATATCAGTTGTTGCATTCACTTAAAATGATGTCTTTTTGAAACAAAAGAGAGACACTTTTAGTGGTGTCGGACACACCATGCCTCGGATTGATGCAGGGTTGAATATTTCATGTCACATATGACCCATGTATCATTGTCCTAAATTTTCAACAAAATCTGAATGCGTTTGGTTGGCTTTCTGTATGTCAATTGTTGTTTTCACTTAAAATTATGTTCATTTTAAACAATAGAGAGTCACTTTGAGTTGTGTCGGTCTCACCGTGCATCAGATTGATGCATGGTTGACTCGTAAACGTCACATATAACCAATGGATATTTTTCTTAAAGATTAAACAGAATCTGGATGCGTTTGGTCAGTTTTCCGTATGCCAGTTGTTGTTTTCACTTAAAATGATGTCCATTTTAAAGAAAAGAGAGACACTTTGAGTGGTGTCGGCCACACCGGGTCTCATATTGAGGTGGGGTTGACTCATACGTGACACAAATGACCCATGGATCGTTTTTCTAATGTATCAACACAATAATAATGCGTTGGGTCGGTTTTCTGTATGCCAGTAATTGTTTCCAATTAAAATCATGTCCATTTCAAATAAAATTGAGAAGGTTTCAGTGGTTCCGACCACACTAGCCCTCAGATTGATGCGGGGGTGATACGTACAAGTCACATATGACCCATGGATCATTGTACTGATGTTTCAATAGAATCTAAATGCCTTTGGTCAGTTTTTTGTATGACAGTTCTTTTATTCACTTAAAATGATGTCCTTTTGAAACAAAAGAGAGACACTTTGAGTGGTACCAGCCACAGAATGCCTCGGATTGAGGCAGGGTTGACTATTACATGTCACAAATGAATCATGGATCATTGTGATATGTTATCAACACAATCTGAATCCGTTTGGTCATTTTTCCATATGTCAGTTGTAGTTTTCATTTAAAATGATGTCCATTTCAAATAAAAGTGAGACAGTTTGAGTGGTATCAGCGAAACCATGCCTCTGTTTGAGGAGGATATTACTCATACACGTCACTTGGTGTTTTTAGTGCCGTCAAGTGTGGATTTATGATCCGAGTGAGTCTAATCCTATTCTTGATTCCACTTTTCGATTAGTGTTTTCACTCTTCCCTCATCTTCTTCCGAAGCTCTAAAACCCTCTTTTCTGTTGGGATTTTGGGTAAATCTTGAAGATAGATTAGATTTGGATCTGGGCTCTAGAGAGGAGGGTTAGCGGGGCTGTCCGGGGGGTTGTCCGGGGTCCAGGGAGGATGGTGGTGTGGTTGTTCGGGGGGCTATCCAGGGTCCCGAGAGGAGGGTGTGGGGCTGTCTTGGGTCCCGGAAGGAGGGTGGGTAATGTATCTAAAACTCTATCTATATATAATACATAAAATTTTGATAGGACTATGAACTATTGTGGGGTGTCGTCTTGGAGTAGGGAAAACTAACGGCATTACCACAGAGTTACCGCAGCGTGACTGTGGAGTGACCACGACGTGACCGCGTCGTGACAGTGGCGGGACCGCAGCGTGACCGCGGCATGTTGACCCGGTCCAGCAACATCCACAGGGCAGCATCTTCCGGCCAGGAGCGAATGGAGCGGGAGGAGGTGGGGAAACATTCCAGTCGTCACCCCCTCCCCATTAACTATTAGTGTGTAATGTATCTAAAACTCTATCTAGGTATCATACATCGAATTCCGATATGACTATGAACCGACACGGGGTGTCATCCTAGAGTAGGGCCAAATCATGGAATTACCACAGCGTGACCGTGGCGTGACCTCGGCATGACCACGGCATGACCGCGGCGTGACTGCGTTGTGACCATGGTGTGTTGGCCCGGTCCGACGACATCCACGAGGCATCATCTTCCAGCCAGGAGTGAAGGGAATGAGAGGAAGCGAGGAAACATTCTAGTCGTCGCCTCCGTCCCCATTAACTATGGGTGAGTAATGTATCTAAAACTCTATCTAGGTCTCATTCTTAGAATTCCGATAGGACATCGAACCACCACGGGGTGTCATCCTAGACCAGGGCCAAATCATGGAGTGACCATGGCCTGACCGTGGCGTGACCGCGGCGTGACCGCGGCTTGACCGTGTCTTGACCGCGGCGTGACCACGACATGACCGTAGCGTGACCGTGGAGTGACCCCAGTGTGACCGTAGTGTGACCGCAGTGTGTTGGCCCGGTCCTGCGACATCTGTTGGGCAGCATCTTCTAGCCATGAGTGAAGGGAGCGGGAGGAAGCGGGGAAACATTCTGATCATTGCCTCCCTCCCCATTAACTATTTGTGGGTAATTTATCTAAAATTCTATCTAGGTATCATAAATCAATTTCCGACAGGACTGTGAACCGTCATGGGGTGTCATCCTGGAGTCGGGCCAAATCATGGCGTGACCGCGGCATGACAGCGGCGTGACCGCGGCGTATTGGCCCGGTCCAAAAACATCCGTGGGGAAGCATCTTTCGGCCAGGATTCCCAAAAAATCCTATGTAGTTGTTCTTCAAATTATAGAAACCTATGTTATGTTATAAAAATAGACTCTTGATTCAAGATTGTGGTATGATAAAGATATATATTTTATATTCGATATTTTTAAAAGTGGGTTTATTATAAAAACATGACTTTATTTATCAAATTAATCAATTATATTAAAGAAAACTTATTCAAGATATGCAATTCAATATAATTAAGAAGAATTAAGAAATGAGCTAAATTCAATTTAAAGCATTCTTAAATTAAAGGGGCTACGAGAGGGACTCTACCTCAAGGTGGAACCAAGACATCCACTTCATCTCTAAGAGATTTCTAACTAAAAGCTGCTACTCCCCCACTGGCTATACACACCTTCACACGCATGCAAGGACACCTAGCCCCTATTCACACACCCGCATGGCCATGAGCATGTGCAAGGGGATCCTTACACATATGCTTATATGCATATACCAGTCTCCACTCACCTGAGTATGCATTTATATATATATATATATACATGGGAACACCATGCCCCATATGTTTATGATCATTTTCATGGTTGACTATAAATGTAACGGGGGAACCCACATACAAATACTTACTTGCCTATACACACGCAAGTGAGTCACCCTCTACTTGGTGACTCAAAACCAACGAGAAAGGATCAACGCACTACACAAAGGATATTAATAACCTTAAAAAAACATAAAGGACCCTACATAACCAGAGAAAACCCAACCAACAACATTAAAGCCTTACCATGATTGGCGAGAACCAAATCCACATGAACCAACACAAAATGATCCAACACCCTACCAAAAACATAATATGGAGTCAAAACATTGAAATCCCATAAATCTATGTGGTGAAAGACAATTAGTAATTGTAGAATCTTACCTCGGATCAAAGCTAGCGGACTGAAACAATCTGAACCCCTTTCTGGCCTCCTTCGTAGAATATAACAACCCCCTATCCATATAAACCCATAAAAGACATAATTGGACAATGCGATAAAGACAATAAAATAAAAACTAAACTAAAACATACCAGTCTCCTGTGACTATACTTGTCACCACCCATCATATAAGAACCACAACGCCACATGGGTTAAATCATGTTCCTGAAGCAAGGGGGAAACAAATACATATTTGAAAATGATACTATAAAAAATTACATTCTTATTAATTAATGATTAATATTCCAATAAGTGGTATATAATTACATTGTATTGAGTTTCAGCATAGTTTGGTTTTGTACAATACAATATTGTTTGGGAAATTACATGGCTACACCATTACTAAAGGTTCAAGATATGTTGTGGTGTAAATTTATTGTGGAATGGAAGGATGAAAACATTATTAGAAGTGATTCCAACTAATATTCAATGACCAAAACATCCTATATGAGCTTAAACAAGATAGATATTGAGATCTCTTAGATACTGAGTAGGAAAAAAAATTTGTGATTGAATATGAATCAACATTCACTAATCTGGTAAGTATATGTCAAATCATATGATTAATATAATGATTAAGGCATGAAGATTTCTAATGGAACTATGACTAATGATGTGATCATGGACCAGTATTCTGATTTTTCTCACTTATATATTTGTGGTTAGTATGATGTCTTTGGTAAATATATGTTTTACATGATCATGGAAGGGGAGTTATTTAATTCCTCATTCAGGTGGAGGGAATACATCATTTAGTAGTTTGAAGATGAAGTATAAGCACCTCCCTAGGTGATCAACCATTACTTAAATTAATTGTTTATTTAAATAAGAATTCATATGTATATAAAGACAGTATTAAGAGCCTTGATAGACCCTTAAACACTAACATGATCATTCGATCATAGATTTCCAAGGTATTGATTATTACAATGTTCTATAGGTTTCATGGTGTCTAAGGATGGTAAATGAATGTAAATAGATTAACATAGTAGACCTAATGATATGGTGTTCACAAGCCACCATGGTTTAGATAATATTCTTTAGTGATTATATGGAAATGAAATCATACTATCACTAGGTCTCCAAGTGGATAAGATATCGATTGGAATATGAGTGGTCTAATATATGTCCTATAATTTGGATGATATGTGTTTGGACTGGATGAGGGTTTAGATCAAGTAAAATATTCCTAAGAGGATTGGGCCTTATGGTGATAGATGTGGAAATTCTACATCTAGTGTTTGATGAGGAAATAATTATGAGGAGGGATTGGGGCTTATCTATGTATCATACATCGAATTCTGACAGGACTACGAACCGTCGCAGCGTGTCATCCTAGAGTAGGGCCAAATCACGGTGTGACCATGGCGTGATCGCGGCCTGACTGCGGCGTGTTGGCCCGATACAGCGACATCTGTGGGGTTGCATCTTCCGGCCAGGAGCAAAGGGACCGGGAGGAGGTGGGGAAAAATTCCGGTCATAGCCTCCCTCAAGGGGGAAACAGTTCCATTTAAGAACCACACTGCCCCATTTGTCAAGTCATGTTCCTGCAAGAAAGGGAGAAACAATTCAATTTAATAATCTCTTCATTTTTCATTATGTTATTTATATAGCACGTTCTTGGAAACACCATACTAGTACACTTATCCATTGAATATGTACCTATGATACATTATTTGAGATGAATATTGTGCACATAACCCTTCTAGAACCTCGCTACATTGCACCGTGATATCAGATTGACTACAAAACCATGCGTATATTTAAGCAGTCGAACATCACAAAATCCCAAACAAAAATAAAAAACAATTCTAATAGGAGAGGAGGTATTGAAGGAATTAGAGGGCCTTATCTGAGGTTATATGTTGTTGGGTTCTCCAGTTCCATCACATTATATAACAAATGGGTCTAATGATTAATATGGATAGAAAATAATGACAGAGAATAATTTATTAGAATAAATATTTGTCTGGAAGTTTTTTTAAATAAGGGAATGAAATGACAGATAATGAAATCTCAAGTCATCTAATGTCCTATTACATTGACCCTATAAATTAGGGTTGTATAAAACCTTTAGTGCTTGCAAGATAATAGGAATTCCTCGAAAAATAGTTGAATTCAGTTAGGATTTTTTCAAGCTCAAGCATCAAGTAGTGAAGCTGAATTCAGTGTTATAATAACACAATCAAGTCGGTCGAAATGGCTAATCGAACATCTAATATTTTAACATGTTATTTTTATTCAATATATGTGTATTTAATTTCAATATCGAGCTTGAATTCAAGCAAGATCATGTAATTTAAATTATGATGAAACATATTAATCAAAACAAGTCGAGACTAATTGAGTAGCTCGATCAAGCTCGAGGTCGAGACGATAAATTGATGCTTGATCGAGAACTGAGTGTAATAAAACAATTTCATTTCACCATAACTCAAAAATTCAATTAAGTTCCATTCCATTGTATAAAATCTCTCAAACATAAATGAAGGTAAGATGAGAGTCATGGAGGCATACCCATAAACAGAACTCAGCCATCTACGTGATGTTTGAGGCATCTATCCACAGCATCCCTGGTGAGGTTAGCGGGTTCTCTCCCACAAAGAACACTGATGAGTTTTTGTAGCATCCAGGAGCTCTGCACATATTATCCCATTTTCAAGGACACCTATCATGGCCTATAATGATCATTGCAGATATAACAGAAATGATATTTTCGGATTAAACAACATTAAAAAAACAAAAAATTCATTGTTTCACAACAGAAAAAAATCTAGATACCAAAAATGTAGGGAAAACGTAGACATTTCATCCATTACAGTTGTACCAATAGAATAAGAAGCTCCCCAAAGCAACAGCTGAGACCTCCCAATCAACTAAAGCTGAAATCCACCCAGATTCGACTCCACTGTAGCTACTCTAGCTCTTGGGGGGGTAGGGGTTGTCCATGACAATATTATTGCCTGTGAAGGAGGAGATTGATCTGATAGTGGGGGACGTCCCGCGGGGTGTTCGACCATGGGGGGTCTCATGTGCAACTGGAGAGGGGGCGGGGGATGTCGGAGGAGGAGATTGAGCTCGGATATCGCCAAGTGAGGGAGACGAGAGGGGAGTGGGGAACGTCGCCGGGAGCTGAGAGGGGAGGGGATGTCGTCTTCAGAGTAGGAGTCGAGAGGGGAATAGGAACAACGCCGGAGGAGAGGGAGGGGGCTGGGAGGTGGAGGTGGAGGCGGAGGCCACGAGGTGTAGGCCGAGGCCGGGAGGAGGTCGAGGTTGGGTAGGGGAGGAGTGTGTGGGGATACAATGTCTTGAGGGATGGAGCCCTAATTTTGGTCTAATTTTTCCCAACGGTTAATAAAAACAATGGGTAATACATCTCTTTCCAAATGGGTTTCTTAAACCAATGGGAAAACCCACCATAAAATATCCTATTCCAAAGGTTCTAGTAAACTGTTGGCATAGGTTCTTTTTCACAATAGATTTTCTAAACCATTGAGAACAAAGTGTTAGTATAGGCTCTATTTCCAGTAATGATACTTCTCAGTTTAGACATTAATTATCATACCCATCTCACACATTTCAGACTGAGGAAGTGGATTTGTAGGTAGATGATTATTTTTTAGGAGAATCCCATTTATAATGTAGATCACAGCACGTATGTTCACCGTGGTTGGTCAGTTCCATTGGTACAGGTGCTATGGAAGAAAAAACAAGTATGGGATGAGACCTGGGAGAGGGAGACTCACGTACAACTGAAATGTCCATAGTTTTTCTCTGATGTTCCTCTACTACCCTTGGAAGGGAAATTTGTTTATGAATCGCCTTACGAGGAGAAATTTGTAATAACCCGATTCCTCCTTGAGTTTTGGATCTTTCCATTTAGGTTTATAATTACGAAAATGTGGGGAGATTGGTTAGCAGGCTGGCTAAAATCCTATTACCTGATGTGAATGGGAACTATAAACTGTGTACTTATAGGTACACATTGTGTATGAAAGCCTATAGGACATGTAATCTTAGCACTCATCCATGTAATGGTCTCTCCAGAATTTGTATAGACACAACATATAGTCTCTAGTAAACTCTGTTAGCTTTATTATTGATTAAATTGTAATGTAGCATCGTTTTTCATCATATGGACATTAGGAATTCCCCATTACATGGACAATAGAACTGAACTGGATTTCCTTCCAGATTGATCATTTGAACCATGATTCCTTCATCGTCGGTTGTGTTTGAACCTGATCAGTGATCTATCAATTTCTTTTGAGCCATTCATCCAAATTTATTATCTCGATCTAGTAGTTTAAGGTTGAGAGTTTATAACCATTTTTTGATCTCTATCATTTTAGGTATAGTCAAAGCCTGATGCAGGATGAAGATAGTCACACTATGACGAGGGTGGTGGCCTTGTTCTTTTCGATCAATTTCATGTTTTTTATATGTGTTATACTTCTATTATGCCATGTTTTGGGTGTAGCCTTAAATTTAAATTGACTATTTTTGTTTTTTAATGACTATTTGGTCATGAATTTAATTAATATAATCATGTTTGATCTTGTTGGTTTGTCTAGGGTCCACCATGTGGGTAAGTTTCCCTCAAATGATTGTTTAAGGCCATTTGGACAAGGTTTCCCATGATGAATGCCCTATTTTCCCATACTGGGTTTTTAATGGATGAATTAAATTCATAATGGAATAAAAATTAATATAAATTATGATTGTTTTAATAAATTTCCTAGTAATTTTTGTTTCCCCTTTGCCAAATGGTGGGCCAATTATCATTTAAGCAGTGTGATAGTTTAATTCATTTGTTGATTGATATGTAAGATTACCACATGAGTTGTTATTTTGTTAACAATGTAATAGTTTAGTTTAAATGTGTTGTATATCATGCTGACATGAGGATGTACCAGGATCAACCCTGTTGACAACTATACCTATGTGTGAGGATTTGTTTTCATACTGTTGAGGATTAGTTTGGCCTACAGGAAGGGATATATTGTGCTTGCGGGAAAGGATTTTCTATGCCTATGGGTGGGGTATTTCTATGCAAGAGGTCAAGATATTTAATTGAATATTCAAATATAATGAATTATAATGCATCTACCATGCCAAAGATCAATCGTGGATTCATTCTCCACTTTACTTGTTTAGATATCCTTCTGAGGTATCTATGGGGCATCCTTTATACGGTAAATTGAATGGTCGAGGCCGAATCCCGAGGCGTATATAATTACAAGTAATTTGAACATGGAAAACATGACATGTAGGATTATTTACATTAATTACATACTACTTTATTGCATTTCCTTTTTGTAAAATACTTTTTTCATATACTCACTCATAGATAGGCACAAATATTTGGTGGTTGCCTATTGGGATTTATTTCTCACACGTTGTTTGGGTCAAGCACTTATGCCCAAACAAATTATATGATTTCATGGGTCGATGAGGGAAAGAACACATTTTGGGGTAATTGAGATGTTTTTTAGGAACATGTGAGTAGGGGATTGAGATGAGGCTTGCGATACTAATTAGTTTACATTCATTCTTTTTTCTTTTCAAACATATATTATGGATTTCAGTAGTGTAAATATTTTGACTTTTTTTTATAAGATAATATGTTGCATCATATTTTGTATTGAATGAGGGTTGGTTTTTGATCTTTTCAGAAAACCTTTATTTATTTCAGTTGTTTGATGTTTATTGTTTGGCAATGATAAAAAGGAAATGGAATTTGGTATATAGCTTTCCCTGGGTGTATATACCTCATGTATAGGGAAAATCAAAATTACCATGTATGAAATTGATATTTTTGGATTTTGAGCTATTATAGATGATTCAATTTCATTGTGGGGTGAAACTCTTTTTTATGCAATAATTATTGATATCAGTGGGGTTCTATTTTGCTGCAATCTGATGAGATGAGGGAATTCCATCTCATGAGTCATATATTAACTTCTTATAAATCACATGTTGTGCATTCTTTCCATTCCATTTAGAGATCATTTATGATATCACGTTTTTTTGAAAGATGTTGTGCTAGATAAGAATGATTTCTTGATTGATATTGTCATAGATATTGTAGCGTCCTAGATCTGGGTGCCACCAAAAAGTGCCCCGAACGCAGATGGACACATAACCTCAAACACATTTCTCCAAATGATAAAGGCTAACAACTAGATAAAAGGGCCACAGTGAGATAATGGGAAAACTATGCCCTCATTGGCAGAGTATACACAGAAGTAAACAAATAGTAAAAATAGAGGTAGTAGTAATACCATAAAACAGAAGTAAACAATGCGATACTGATAGTAATAAAAAAACTAGATCATATATAAATGTTTTATGTCACATGTGTATAGGGTAGTATCCGAACAATCCAAAATGTTAGAAACAAAATACAAAAACCAATGTATAGAAAAAAAAGTAAAATCCAACAGAATCGCAAGCCTCTTCTATGTCCAATTCTCTCCTCCTCTAACAACTATCAAGTAGCTGTTGAAGAATATTTCATACCCTTATCTATACCTGAAATCCTATAATTTTTTTGGGTCCAAAATCATGATCGAAACATGGTGTGATGTGAATCCTAGTTGGAAACCACTAAAATATATATGTCTAAATGTCATTGAATATATATATATAGCAGGTAATTTTCATAAATGATGTAATAAACAAGGATGTACTCAAAATTAAATAATCCTATGGTTTTAAATTACATTCATATACATATATTACTCAATCATTTGAACCAGAAATATCATGATCTAACTTAAACTCTATATCCCCTAGTGTAATAGTAACAAACAGATGTCATAAGACTATATAAAAAATCAAGTAAAACCGAATCCATGTTTGTTCTTTGGCTTGACAGAATCATCACAATCATGAAATAAATCAATAGAAACCCTCTTGGAAAGATCTCCTGGTATAACACCTTGGTTTAACATAGCACCAATTCATTAAATAATGGACCTCTAGGGACCTCTCTATGTCTAAACACTTTGGTTGAAAAAAACACAACATCAATTACAAAAAAAATCATGGGAAGCTCTCATGGTAAATAATCCTTATACATTATATCATAAATAATTATTAATGACTTCATGGGTAGCTCTCATGGTCAATACCCTTGGGTCAACATCTACACAATGGAAATAGTGCGCACATAATATCAAATAGCTCAAGCAATCCATAACCACTACATGGTCAAACATTCACAATGCATATCACATGCATTTAATATAATCAATCAACTCCATCCTAATTAATAATGGAACAGAAAACAAAGTACCTTTCCCTACACATAACCAACAACCCCTTTTCAATCAATAATACCATTGTAGGTATTAAGCATGGTTAAATTCCAAATCCATAAATACCCCCAACATGGGTATGCGACACAATAAGAATATATTTTCATGACCCATCCCTCATGGCCCAGGTCGCCACACCCCCAATCCCACCTCCCGAAGGCCAGGGGTTGGAGAGAAACACTGAAGGTGTCAACCAACAAGTGGGAGGAACTTTCTGGAGTACTTGTTCCAACGTACACACAACCACATCCAATGAAAATTGTAAAAGAGAACATGCATTCTACTAAATAACTACTGAGTGTAAAGGTACAACTAAAGGTAAACTGGCCACAAAACAAACCCAATAAAATATAACAGCAACATGAGAAAGTAAAAGTTCAATGGAATATTGTCTACTGAAAACCCCACCTGATGGGTACATATATAGTAGCTACCGAAAGCTATAAAATCCCATCATGACTTCCTGATCTCACTGGGAATCACCAAGTCCAGGGCCACCAATTCCTCCACCATGTCGTTGGTCATCTGTACTAGACGCAACCTATCTGGGCGAAGCCCGTGCATGGGTGAGTAAAAAAATACTTAGTAGGGACCCCAAACCAATAAGGTAAGGACAAAAATAAATCCATCAAGATAACAATGAAGCATGATCCTGAAGCAAGATAAATAACACCATATATAATCTAGAGTATGAAAGTAAGACCATCTGTCACAGCAATGAACACATTGGGCTGCAGGGGTACTCACCACTGATAAGTACCATGGGTATGCTGGGTCACATAGTGCCTCTCCCCGTTGTGGCCCTATGGGGTCACATAGAGCGACTTCCCGCTAGACTTGGACTGTTGTGGTACTCATCTTGATGAGTACTATACATATACTAGGTCACACAATGCTTCTCCCCACCATGGTTATGTAGGGTCACACAGAGTCTCTTCCCACTTTGGTACTCCTTATCGATGAGTACTGTGGGTCTTATGGGTCACACAGATCCACTCCCCACCATGGGCCTACTGGGTCACATAGAGACACATCCCACTGCACCATCGTAGCTTATCTACAAATGATTGATTTTTAGTAGTCTTTAGGACTCATTTTGTCATAGGATATCCCCACGTAGTGCACTTGATTCCGAGAGGAACCACAGCTCAATCAATTTTTCATATTACAACTTCCATGAATGCATCCTTAGTGTATTGAAAAATATCTAATTCACCATGCTGGTTCCTAATCTGCAAACATTTCATCAATAAGATGCCTAGTTTGAGAGATATCAGTATTTTAGTAAACAATGGATGGTTTGGTTCGGGCCTGGTCTGACTTGGTCAGACCGACCCGACCGACCCGCCCTCGGGTCTAGCATGACTCGTCCAGTTCTACTGACCTGACCCAGCCCAATTCTGGTCGAGGCTAGAACAGTATGTCCTAGTCAGCGGTCTAGGATGGTTGGGCCTTGCTAGAACCGACCTGATTCGGCTAAGGGTCCCGCCCATCAGGTCCCTCAGTGACCCAGTCCCATTTGGCATGGCCCGCAACCGGTGTTCCAATGTTTTTTCTCTTGCATGAATCACAGAAAGGGTCCATCCTTGATTCCATCCCTGACCTCATAGTGGCCTGGCTTATGATCCTTGGCCTCGCCCATACAGTGGGTTGGCCGCCATCAACCTGGATGTCAGGAGGGTGTCACTTTCGGCCCCCTACATCCAGTCTAGGAAGACGGTCCAGTTTGGCTGTATATGGCTAGAAAGAGCTGACCGCCCCACATTGTCCCATATGTGTGCTAGTGAGGTGACGCGGCCCATGTGGAACGAGCAGCTCCACTTGATGCAGCTAGTTGTTCACGTCCCATCCCTTCTAGCTACCATGCTGAGTGCGGATAGGTTCTACTATACTGCTATGGCCAGAGCTAGCCCCGACTATTTCCTCCAAAGAGTTCCATCTTGGCGCGCCACGACCCACCTGCGGCTGCCACCACGATCAGTTGCGACATCTTCTGCGGACCACTAGGACCACTCCAGTGGTCTGTTTTCTGAACCGTCAAAGTCGACAATCTTCTTCAGTCTCATTATCCACTGATATATCCTCTAAAACCCCTTTCCACCATTTTGATGGTGCCACCCTAGAGAATTCAAAAATGAAAAAAAGGAATGGGTGCACAAGCCTTGTTTGTGTCGGCCCACAACCTTCATGTTAGAGTTTCAAAGAAATAATCAGCAAGGGGAAGGTTTTGGGATTCCCACAAATGAATTTACCATATAATTCAAAACCTAAATTTGAAACATTCCTCCCACGAGAAAATTCGATCATCAAATCTACATGTTAATGGGTTGATCTTCATTCTTCATTTAGAATGAAGAACAAGATACTGTAATTCGAAACAATAAACCCCTACCTGAGTAACTCGTCCATCAACGATGATCCATTTGAAGGGTGAAAAAAGAATGTGTTATCCATTCATCCGTCCACAATCCATTGTTTGGTGGTCATTGGCATTCATCGCCATCACCCAACAGAGCTTTAAATCAGAACCAAGATTATTCCAACTGTCCTGCATTGTTTTCTCAACCATTAAAAGATAAAATGTGAAACAATGTTTCAGTTATGTACTATTAAGAATAATTTTTGATGTTTCATTTATGAAATACCATTTTCAGTTTCTTTCAGTTATAGGTCTTTTCAATGCAACAGTTTGAAAATTCTGAAAAATAAATTAAAATGAGTTTATTTTTTTACTTTTTTTCTAAAAAGTCCAAAAAATTACTTTTCCCTTCAGCCAGTGCTGATGCACTTTATGTCCATTCTAGGTGAATCGCACCATTTTGAGTTCAATGACGCCCTCATATTTTTTATCTGATCACCGGTTTAAAAGATAGAAAAAACCTCCCACAAATTTTTTTTAATTGAACTAAAAAAGGATCAAATTCTATTTTGGGATCACCATGCCTCTAGATCAAGTTCTATTAATGAATCTGGTATCAAAAAAATTCCATAAAATAAAGAATATTATATAGAATTTCAAGGACATTACATTACTCCCCCCATTTTGGGATTCAAATCCTCATAATCCAAAACATGGCTAAACGATCATATGGGGGTACTGAGCATGAATCTGAGCATCCTACTCCCAAGTGATCTCTTAGATATTCTTCTGCTACCACCAAATATGAAAAATTGGAATCGTCTAACAATGAAGGACCCATTTCATTCAATCTTATCTCTATCTACTGGGAACTCTATAAACATCTCTCCATCATCAATGTCATGCTAACCCTAGTCAATGACATGTGATGGATCCTCCATGTACCATATCAAATGCGACACGTGGAAAACATATTGCACCTAGTGCGGCTATGGGGAAAGAGCTGGGTGGTACGCCACCTCTCCATCTCTACTCAGAATCTGGAACGGTCTGATGAAACACAGATATAACATGCCTCCCTGGCCAAATTTCTGTAATCCCCTTAGTGGTGAGACCCGAAGGAACACATGGTCTCCATCCTTCTACTCCAAGGGTATCTGTCTCCTTTCAGCATTAGATTTTTGCCCACTCTTTCCAGTCTTTATCAACTCTTGGATGATCTCCACCTTCTCAATAGTATCCCATACCATCTCTACACCTATGAGTGTTGACTCCCCTAGGTCTATTTGTATTGAGGTAATCTGCAAGGACCCCATACAATGCCTTGAACGGTGCCATGCCAATGATGGAGTGATAGCTGTTGTGGTATGCAAACTACCCTAGTGGATGGTCATCCTCCCAATTTAAACCAAAATCATGGACGCAAGCACGAAGCATTTCATCAATGGTTTGTATGGTATGATCTATCTTGCAATTATTTTGAGGGTGAAAATATGTCCTTATGAATAACTGAGTCATGAACTCCTCTTGTAATCCCTTCCATAGATGGGATTTGATATGAGAATCATGACCTAAGATGATTTTTGAGACCCCCCATGAAGGTGTACTATCTCATATATGTAGAGGCTTACCAATCACTCTACTAATCCCTACTCCCGGATGGGTAGGATGTGATTAGACAAGGTGAGTCAGTCAATGATCACCTAGATAGAATTGTGTCCCTTAGAAGTGATTGGTAATCGAGTCACGAAGTCCCTCAAGATATAATCCCTCTTCTAGTCCAGTATCTCAAATGATTGGGCCAAGCCTAATGGAACCTGATTCCCATCCATCACTTTTTGACATGTTTGGAACCATGAAATGAACTCGGCAACCACATTCTTCATTCATGGCCACTGATACTGACGTCGGAGACCCAGGTACATATTCTCCTCTCCAAGATGTACCACCAAGTTGGAGGTATGTAAATCCCTAAAAATATCCTGTCACAACACCAATAGTTCTACTCTTCTCCCTCTGAATAGGATGATGTTCTCCTCACCTATCAAAAAACAATTAGGATCATATCTTTCGGATAACTGAGCATGTCAGGAAACACAGTCAACTTCCAAAATTTGTGCCTCCGAAATATTCTATAAGAGTCATGGTGTGAAAACCATCAACTAAAGTTAAGTTTCTCAAACACCATCCATGAAGGATATCTACATCATGACTAGATACTATGCTGCCTCACTCTGCTGCTGAAAACCGGATCACCTTCTGATCATGTCTAGCACCACATTCCTCTTCCAAGGAGTATAGTATACCACGAAGTCATAATATTTAATGAACTTCAGCTATCACCACTACCTCATTATATGGTATTCTGGGAGAATATTTAATTGATACTATTGTGGTTAGAGTTAACTGTAAACCACTCACCCATCATGTAATGCCTCCATATCATCCTAGAAAATATCACTACTACTAATTCCATGTCATGGGTCATGTAGTTATGCTCATTCCGCCACAA
Source organism: Viscum album (assembly GCA_963277665.1). NCBI lineage: Eukaryota > Viridiplantae > Streptophyta > Magnoliopsida > Santalales > Viscaceae > Viscum > Viscum album. Next base: position 497,976,425 of record OY728120.1, read on the forward strand.
CTTCTATGAACTGTAAGTGATCACTACTCAGTCCTATATTAAGACACAACCCATTCTATTCCCTGATACATCACAGTTGTCTACAAACCCAATGCCCACATCTAGTAGTCTCAAGATGTGGGAACTCTTCAGTGTCTTCCTTAGCTCCTGGAAACTCTGCTGGAACTTCTCTATCCACACAAAGGGCTATCAGATCCTTGTCAAAGATGATTAGGGTGATTCATTTCTATAAAAGTATGGCACAAACCTCTGGTAGTATCCGGCCAACCCAAAGAAACTCTAAACCTCAATCAAAATCTAATGTGGCTTCAAGGAAAACACTACCTCTATCTTCGCCAGATCCACTACAACTCCAGCCTATGAGATGATGTGACCCAAAATTTTGACCTCCCAATTGCAGAAATAGAACTTCGAGAGCTTCCCATAATGTAAGTGCTCTCAGAGTGTATCCAAGACTATCCTTAGGTGTGTATTGTGATCCTCTTCTAATGTGGAGTACACCAAGATTTCATCAATGAAGACCACCATGAATCAATCTAGGTAAGGATGGAATTTCTTTTTCATGATTCTAATGAATAGTTCCGGGGTATTGGAAATGCCGAAGGGCATCCCCAAGAACTCATAGTGGTCATACCAAAATTTGATGTTGGTATTCAGTACATCCTCATCTTTTAATCGAAGATGGTGATATCCTAATCTTATTTCTATCGTTGAGAACCACATTTCCCCCTTCAGCTACTTGAAGAGTTCATCAATTCTCTACAGTGAATATTTATTCTTCACGGTCACCTGGTTTAGGTTCTGGTAGTCCACGTATAGCCTCAAACAAAAATCTACATTTTTTAAATCAACAATAGGGATGCCCAAGGAGAAACATTGTGTCTCACGAAGCCCTTCTCCAACAAGTCATCCAGGTGTACCCTCAACTCACGAAGCTCAATGGGAGCCATCCAATATGTTGGTGTGGATATCAGTGTCTTCTTGAGGTATAGATCGATGCAGATGTATACATATCTGTAAGGAGGATTTCTAGAATCATCCCCATGAAAGACTTATTCATACTCTTACATCACTAAAAGAAATCCCTAACTCCTCTCGAACAATGAAATAAGGGTGAGGCTATCCAACTATTGATTGATTGGATGCACCCTCCTCTGATAAATTACATCCTGCACGGCAGGAGATCCCTTATTTCTGGTGAAGGAAAACCTAATCCCATATTCATTGACACACAACAATCTACACCTAATACAGTCATTCTGAGAATGAACTATGGATAACCAGTCCATATAGAAGAAAATATTATAAGGCCATGACACTGCTACTAGGAGATCCCAGCTGAAGCTCCACATATAAGGGTAATCTCACCCTGCTGACACAACTGTGTAATTGTCGAATCCCATCCCATAGGACTCTATAATTGTAAGGATAGAGCCAATGGCTCCACCGAAATATCTGGGCCATTAATGAGGCGTTGGGCATAAAAACTGTGATTGTAACCTATGTCTATAAGAACTAAAGCTATGGTGGAGAATACCCAGATCATATCTCTAATAATCTTCATAGTTCTAGAGTCATAGGCCTCCACTGTATGAATTAGAGCTCTCCTTTATCCGTCTGCTCCATGAGGATAGACTAGACCACCTGGGTGTGGTGGAGGTTGTACATCGAACCTTCTCCCACCGCCTGCTACTCGGCATAATCCCTTTCAATGTCTGCTACCCAACGAAACAATTAATTTGAACTGCTTCCTCTTCCTTGGATGTCCCACAACCATCCGGTGATCGTCTATGTGGCGGTTCAAGCAATCACAATTGATGTGTCCCTTCCCACCACATGTGCAGCACAACCTAGCTCCCTATTTTCTCCCTTTACTCTGGGATCCCCACACAATTGACCCTGAGTACTATGGTCATCCCCTAAAAGATCTGGCCCATTCGGATCCCTGTATCTACTACTTGATGCTCACTACTAATGACTTTGCCACCTGTCACCTAGTGGAATCTCTCGTCGTCGGTGCCAGTTCTGTGTGGAACCTTTGTACTAGTAGATATCTCTCTAGCTCTCTATCATGTGTGGGGAAGATGAGGGAAATCATAGATACCTTAATCTCCTATTATACTCCCTACTCAAAGGCCAGTTACCTGAATAAAGGGTCCCAACCATATCCTTAGAGTATCGGGAGAGGACTATAAACCTCCCAGAGTACTCTGCCCCTGACAGGTTGCCCCGCTGTTGATGAAGTAGCTCCTATATGCGCACAAAGAACAAGGTCTAAGGGAAGAAATACTCCTAGAAAATATGCTCGAATTCATCCCAGGAGAGGATCACCTCTTAATGGGTCTGAATCGTCAAAATACACTATCTCCCAGATGATCCCTGAAGAAGGATCAGGGCTACGATCAGCATCTGTTCGTGTGGCATCCTCACTAAGTGGAAGAACTGTGTCACTTCCACAAATCAGTCCTCAGTGGCCTGAGGATCTATCTCCACCCTAAGCCTGGGAGGTCTCTATATATAGAACTCTTGCATGTTTTGTAGTATGCACACATCCTAAATCGGTAACTCTGGTAATAACTGATGATCAAAGGGTGGTGACAACACTGATGCACCACCCGACGGGGCCATCCATTGCACTGGTCCCTGAACTGGTGCATCATCACTATGCGGGTTGCTCTCATGTACACACATCAAAATCCTATCTAGATTTTTCCTAGAGGAATCCTAAAATACAACAATATGTACCACAATCAATATATTATACCTAGTGAGCTGCCTCTAATTCAAGAAGAACATGAGGAAACAATAAAATCATACATGATGCATGAAACCAACGATTTTATCTATAGAGATGAAAAGTTGAATTAAGGGTCCTGGCATGTGGTTACATCTTCCACAGCTCCAAAAATAGTGTAACACCCCAAGATTCCACATTATGTTTCTCTTTGAATAATATAATAGCTTGTTTTGTACGCAACTTTGTGTTTCAGCACCCCACAACCAATCAAACTAGTCATTTAAAAAAGAAGTTGTGAATAGTAATACCCACTTTTTTCAATTTTATAAATCTTATTTTTCAAAATGAATTTTGTTTTTGGATACATAATATCAATATTAATTTATGTTTAATTTTTGGTATTTTTATGAAAACATTCAATTTTTGATGAATAGTGAAAACACTGTGTTATTGTTTAAAATCGACTTTTTATTTAAATAAATGTTTTTAAATTTAATTTTTTAAAGTAAAAAATCGATACTTAATACCTATATTAATACAATATAATTCATTGGATTCGTTTTATAATATGATTAGAAATATAAAATTTTATTGAACCTTTTAACGTATTTTACCCATCTTCTAGGCACATTTACAAATTATCAAAAAATGTAATTTTTCCACTTCTGTGAATTGAATTTCAAAAATATGAGAGACACATGTGACATTAGTAATTATTATGTGGTTCAATAAGATAAAAATAATTTTTTATGTATAGTTATTTTTTAATATTATTTACTAGTGTTAAAAGTAAATATGGTAATTAAAGTTAAAAATGATATTATAATTACCCCTACACATGTACTAATTCTATTGGATAATTGTATTTCGAAAAAAATAAAACTTAGGAATAAATTATTATCCTTTTTATCCACTTACAATTGATTAGGACATTTATTTTATTTTATTTTAAGACAAGTTAAAAAGTTTTAAATTCAATGTTTAATAAATATAACCTTTTTAATATAGGGTAAACCATAATATAAATTCAACTATAAATATTCATTAGAAATATAAATATATTTCCTACATAATGGTATTTTATTTATAATTTTTAGACATTAAATAAATAATTTATTTATGACAGAATGATGATGCAGTAATTACCTCATTAGCGAATGATTAAAATTAAAGATGTTATAAATATTAAAATAAATGAAAACTAAAACTTTTGATTCCATAAATGAATTTTATATTTTAATATGGCATGGTATGGTTGATTAAATGAATTTTTTTTGTAATAATTATGTTTTTATGACATTTAGAAAAACAAAATAATAAATAGTGTCAAAATTGACATAAATGAGATTCAAAAACAAATACTATTTTATTAAATGATATAATACTCCTACAAATTTAATATTAGGACAAATGAACTATACAATAATAGATATGTCATTTATGAACCACTATATGTTCTCTTGGTTTTTATATTAAGTTAATTAACCATGTGTTATATTAACTGAAGAATACATGGTAGAAGTTAAACTATTTAACTAAGAGTTAAGTGTAAATGATAAGGTTTATATGGTGACATAAACTTGTCTAAAACCTATTAGTTGAGAAGTTTTAGACCCATACCCACCTTAACATTGAAATAAATTTATTTGGAGTTATTAGAAACAGAAAACTATATTATAATAAATTAATATTTCAATCTTGTCCTAAAGTGCGCCTCACCTCCCTTATAAAAGGGTACTTCCCCTTATATCAAATTCACACCTCCAAAGCCTTTTTGCTCAGCCAAAACCTGAAAAAATAATTTCCGACCTCACATAAATTAAACATAGATGCCTTAAATTAATCATAAATCCATCTTAAGGATCCATTTTGTTCTAATCAAAAGGAAACACCTGAAGAAGTGGTAATTATTTCATCTCCTCTTTCAATGTTCTTCTATTCTTCCACTCCATCCTTCTATGTTGTTTCCATACCAAAATAATAAATCCAGAAGCATCATCATAATTTGATGTTATTATAAATATGGTATAACCATATTCATTGTTCTACCCATCCTATAAATGATAATGTCACCATATGTGTGTATGTAGAACTTTCCGTCACCACGTTGTGGTGTAGTTTTTTTTTCAACTCTTCATTATTTGGATGGGTATAATAATGAGTATAATTGATGTAAATAATAAATATAGAATGTTAATTATTCGGTATATATAATATACCATCCAACTACATATTATTTCACCATCAGTAAAATGATATTTTCTCTCGTGCGTACGTACGGCTTACCGTCTCCATGACGCACTATGATTTCATTCCCCATCATAATCAATAAAGTAACATTTTCACTTGATTGTTAAAAATAATGTATAATAACTTAATATCATTATGTATATGAATAAAGTACATACAATCCCTAAAAAACATAACTTACGTAACAAAAAATATAAAAGAAAATGAATTAGTTAAAACATGAAACAATGATACTACTGAAATATTATTTACAAAGAAATATTAGATAATCATATATGACATCATATTTATGTATTTTGTTCTTTTATAATTTAATAACAATTATTTAACCATTATATATGAGGTTAAACTACCCTCAACTAAGGAAAATGACAATTTAATGGTTAAATTTACAATCTCTTTATTATCTGAGGTTGCTTATACGTAACTATATACTGGGACTTCATCATCATCCACAGTCATGTTTCCTAAAAATGTAATTCAAAACATTTTTATGAAAATACTACTATTTATTAAACATGTAAAAATGATTTATTACATAAAATCATCACTTAATACAACATATAATATCAATAGGTTTAGTGTCTTTGGGGCTTAGGGACATTACATAACAACTTAAATCATAAAACACACTACATCATTATCAAAAACATCATTTACATAACCATGACATGCCCTCATACATAGTATTTCATGGGATAACCTGAGGGAATTCATGTGAAGAGGGTGATATATAAATCCTAGTAAGGGAGTAAACAAGTCATAATATGAAAAATAAAACACATGTTAGGAAATAGGCATATTAATGGAGCATAAAAAACAAGAACATAAATTCATGATATAGAATGATTATCATAACATGAAAATGTGGAAAAAATACATAACAGGGAATTAGCATGATCGAAGGATAATAGCACATGGAGCATGAGTAAACCCTAATTTAACTTGAGCTTTCATGCGTAAATCCCCATTGCACTTGCATATCATGATACTAAGTTTTACCCATTGCGTTGGAGCGCTATCAGGGCACATCTTTCATAAACATTTCTATACATGTATAAGTGTGCCACATATATCATACAACATAGATTCATAAAAAATCATCATTTATTACAAGATTAAAAAATTTGGAATTAATACATGAAAATACAAAATCAATAAGTAAATGTGCATAAAGGTGAATACTCTTGATAGATAAATGGTAATGGTGTTCACTACACAATGACTTTGTATTGGAATATCGCAATGCAATTTCGGTAGCATAACGACGTGAAATAAGAATTCCTAAAAAAGGTTGATGGGAGATAAAATGATGTATCATCATATGTACATGAAATGGAAATTAAGGGGTAATATAGATACATTTTCCAAAAAAAATAATGGAATTTAGACTTATAAAAAAACAATTACTTTAATGTGAATGAGAAGAGAGAAATTTCATTATGGAATTTCGGCATGGTAACAGGTGTACGTGGGAGGAATTAATGAGAGAGAAGAAGGTCCCACATCATTTAATACATAAGGAGGGGAAAATAAGGGAGGTTTTAAATCATACCCCTACATTTTTAATTGAATTTAAAAAGGGTATTACAACATAATGAATCTAGAATAAAAATAAGAAAGGAAGGAATCACTTACGAAACGTTTTTATGGTAATGTGTGTACATGGGAGGCATTAATGTGAGATAAATAGGTCTCTAATCCTTAAAAACATGTAGGGTATTTTGGGGGAGGTGTGAAATCATACCCCAAAATTTATAATTTAAAATATTAGGGCATAATAATATTAAGAAACATTGATAAAATGAGAAAGGAAGGAATACCATACTTAGAAGTGTGAATCCAGAGGACTCAGAGAGTCTTAATTTTGCTTGGCTGCCTTTGGAGGATTATAGAGATAGGAGGGAAGAGGTTGGGAGAACTCCAAAGCCTTTGATTTAAGAGGAAGTGGGAGCTTTGGGGGTTTATATAGGAAAGGAGTGGGAAGTCATTATTATTTATGTTTGGGACACCACACATTAAACTAATCAAAACCACAAACTAGTCGATGGTTATTTCCCATGGTTTGTTCCAAAAGGGAGTGGAAAAAAATATTTTATAAGGCCAATGGCCTAAAATTTTAAAATATTACTCTTGCTTATGTGGTGGTGTGTCACACTACCATGCAAATTAATTTAAAAAGCTAAAATATTTTAGAAGTCTCGAAGGGTCCACTAAGGCTTTGTAAGATAAATAAATCAAACCTAAAATCACATTATTTTAATGGTAAAAATTATATTGGTCAAAAATAATGTTTATAGTATTTTATTACATCACTATTTATTCATTATGATGTTATAAAACACATTAACAATTAATGAGTATTTAATTTTTATGCCAAAATTCGAATATCTCTGAAAATTATGAAAAATTCACTATAGGATAATTTCGCCATCCTGATTCCAAAAATAATATTAATTTTATACAAATAAATTTTTAAATATGTGAATTTTCACTTTTAAAATAAAAATCAAAATTTATCAAAAAATCTTGGGTTTTGACAAAAATAGCTTCCATACCATAATAAATGTTACAATGGTATTCAAAAAATATAAGATCATTTATAACAAATAAAAGTAATTTAAAAATAATACTAATTTATTAAAATATTATTTAATTAGAAAACCCATTAATTTATCAAAATATATTTCATAGATGAATATTAACTAAAAATACTAATTCTTCTTTAAAAACTATTTACACATTAATAAAATTAAAATGAATGTATATTATTTATTATATACAAAAATAATTTACATAATATTAGTGATAAATTATTGTTATATAACCACTTATAACACCCGAATAAGACCGAAGGGTAAGGTTTGCAATGTTGATAGTCTCTGGGGGTGGCTCTGATAACATCTCTTGGGTGGTAATCTCTACAAACTTCCACTTCTCCCATAGGTGGTTCCGTTCGAGAATAACATGTTGAATCCTGGATTGGGTTTGATCAAGAGATAATCCCAATGAAACCACCCCCTTTCTGAGCTCCGACAAATGGGATTCATATGAGGAAAGTCTATTTGTTGAGGCCATCGCTTCCTTTGACTGAATAAATTAGATTTTTAAATCCCTATATTTAAAATAATCATGTGATCACTGTTAAAAGGCTATATTAGCAATATTGACAATTTTTAAATGGTATTTTAAAAATCCAAAATAATAAAACAAATTAAGTGCATATGTTGTATAACCATTTTATATAATAAGACATTTAATTGGATCTAGAGTAATTTCCATTAATAAATTTTTTGTTCATTTCATTGTTTCTATTTCCTAGAATATTGTGTAATATTAGTTATACCCACGGTTGACTTTTTATAAAAAAATTGAAAGGAATCATTCCATCATTTTCCAAGAAAGGTACTATATAACCTTTTCGAAAAATTAAAGAATTAATGTTTTTTAACATATACGATGGGTGTTATTATTTTCCACTGTTATAACACCTTCAATTATTCCCTTAAATACTTATATGCATATTTTTAAATAAATAATTTCGTTAATTTTAAATGACTTCCAAATAGAAAGAAATATTTCACACAAATAATTTTTTTATTGATTTACTCTGTGTAAGCATCATTCATTGGATTTTATTTTTGATTGATGCTGATTTATTATCATAAAATATTCCAAATTGTATGGATGTTTTCAGTATATGTTTGAATGTGGATGTGATATTTTTATACCATTCATGGTTTATGAATAAATTATTTAACTTTAATATGCTAGTTTTAATACGAATGTCTATATTATGTTTTAAACTTTTCATATGAGGAATGCATTCAACTTAGTCAGTGAAGGGTGGTGCCCTCTATAGCCCCTCGATGCATCAGTAGGTCTCATGAGACAAAATAGAGTTTTGGCATAAGGAATTTAAAAAATTATTATTTTTAGTCTTGGAATGAGTCCTTGATTATGTGGTTATGATGTTCGGCATTATGCATTCCATCATTATGAAATTATCTATTTGTATTACATGTGATTATTAAACTACTATAATTTACATGTGAATTAGTAAATTGAATTATATGTTTTATATTATCCATATTATTCTAAATATTGTGTTTTAAAATCTTCTGTTTTAGTCTTGTACACCACCTTAAATGATTTCGGTTATTTATGATATTTTCCTATATGTTGTTTTCCTAACTGAGCATTTGAGATCACCAAATTAATATGTTTTTCCCTGGATGTGATCACGTATATTTTGATTGACCTATAGGGATATTCTAAGGGATATGATTGTGTTTAAAGGAGACATAATGTTGTTTTCTTTAATTTAATAATGTAATGTAAAACATATGTATATATCTAGTACTTCTAAGTCTACTAAACTAATAGGTCTTTTCGGAATTGATCTCTTTTGATCATGCCAATGTTATGAAATAATTCACCAAATCTCAGTAACTAGGTTCGACATCCTACAATTGGTATCAGTGGAGTCTTAGTACAATCCTTGGAAACTAGATTTAGAAAAACTTTAATTAGAGAACATTACCCTAAGATATACATTCATGATTAGTATAAATGAAAATCCAAAAATAATGGTAATGTGGATGTTACAAGTGGATGTGGTTCTAGCACAAATGTACCTAGGAGTGAAAACTCTAGCAAGAAGTTTCTGGCATGACTCGGGGTATCATAGTACCCGAAAACTGGCCTAATTGTGCACATGTTTTCACACTCCTTGGGGAAATTCATAGGATAATTATAATTTTCAATAATAACCATTATGAAGGACTTATGAGTAAATACATCCTCAAAGGAAACATTTTTATGATTATCGATTATATGCATAAATGGTTCAATTTAGGTTAGGTTTTCTATATGTTTGGAATTATGTATTGTGATTCATAATCTAATCTAGTGTATGCCATTATTTTTAAGGGCGCCTAGTGGAATGAATGGAAACCATATCAATGAACATATTCCATGTAGGGATTTCCCTCCTACTAATGATAATTATAGTTGGTCTGTTGTGGAAATTGGTGTTGGAAAACTTTTAACCATACTTGGAAAACTCACTCAGGTTAAGAATAATAACCTCACCCGTGTGGAGAACCATGATCCACAACATGGAGGATCAATGTTAGACTAATTCATGAAGAGACAGCCACCAAAACTCAATGGGAATACAAATCCATTTGTAGCTTATCAATGGATACGTTCCTAATAGAAAATATTTAAAGCTATGGGGAGTAGCGAACGAGAAAAAGTTTTCATTGCATTTTATCATCTCACAGGAGATGCAGATCAATGGTGGTCAGTATTTCAAAACACAAAGGATGATGAAAAAGTATCTAATATGGAATGGAGGGGGTTTAAATATATTTTCACTGAAAAATAATTTCTATTTAAAAATCTAGCAGATATGGAAAGGAAATTTTTGAGATTGAGGAAAAACAAGGATAAGAATTCCGCAAAGTATTAGGCTATCATTACAATGTTAGATAGGAATGATGCTGAATATATACATAACCTAAGAAGTTATATTGGCAGATTATTTGATGGGTGAAAACCATTTCTCTGTTGATTATTATTCTCACAATCATTTTCATCAAACGAGGATATAGTCTTAGGTGATATCAAGAATGAAAAGTAATTCTCTATGTCTTACAATTATAAATTAATGCAAAAGAATAAGAGATACAATGAAAACTCTGAAAAAGTAAATAAGGGTAATATGGAAAAATATTTCATTCCAACCTATAGTAAATGTTGGATGAAACACCACAGAACTTTCATAAAGGGGATGGTAGATTATTACAAGTGCAGAGAAAAAGGCCCACAAGCTCACTATTGAAAAAGAAAGAAAGAGCATATCAATGTTGACTGCTACAATTTCAGAGAAATGTGGAATTATGAAAATTAACATCCTAATCATCAATGGTACATACCTCAAAAAAGGCCATGGGAGAATGTCCAAGCTTATTAGATCACTACTGTTGAGGTTAAAGTTCCAAATGACATGGTGGGATGTACTTTAATCATTTCTTCAAAATTAGGAAATGCATTATTTGATTATGGATCAACACATTATTTCATATATTCCGAGTTTTCCATGAAAATGAGATATCTCATTTCTGACATAATAATGGAGTTGTCAGTAAAAAATCCTAAGGGAAGTTCCAATGAAACAATATTTTGTCAATCAGTTAGCATTATGTCATATAAAAGTGGTTTATCTGTTGATCTTATTGCCTTACCCATGATTTAATTTGTTATAATCCTTAGTATGGATTGGATTTCCGACCATGATGGAAAATTTTATTTCATTATGGAAAAGGTTAAAATTATTGATAATGATAAGGAATACAATATCTTTAAAGAAGAAACATCACCATCTGATTCTCATCTAGATCCACCCGTAGTCACTCTTCTAAATTCAATTATTGCAGAAGAAGGGAGTCAAATAACTCTAGGTGAGGAATTAAATATTCAAATAGATGATGTACCTATTGTGAAATATTTTTTTGATGGGTTTCTACTGGATTTACATAGACATCCTACAAAATGAGAAATTGAGTTTTCCATTGAATTAATTCCTTGTTATAGGAACATTTCAAAAACCCCATATAGATAGGCCACTTTGGAATTAGTGGAACAAAAGAAACAACTAGTGGAATTGGGTAATAAAAGAATGATTCACCCTAGTGTTTCTACATGGGGATCCCCTATTCTTTTTTATGAATAATTATATATCTAGGAGGTTTTTCATTGACAATAGGGAGATTAATGCTTTAAAAATAAAGAACAAGTATCTCCTACCTCACATTGATGAATTATTTGATCAACTTCATGTAGGTTAATATTTTTCCATGATTTACCTTAGATATAGATATCATGAGTTTTGCGTGAAGAAGGAAGACATTCCAAAGACTACAATTTGTACCAGGTATTGACATTTCATGTTTACAGTGATTCCTTTTGGACTGACTAATTCACCCTTTGCCATCATGTATCTAATGAAAAGTATTTCACAAGGAATATCATTATGAATTTGTAGTGGTATTTATTGATGATATCTTGGTATACTCAAAGATATATGAAGCTCATGAAAATCACATGCACATTATTCTAAAGACTCGTAGAAGAGGTGAATTATATGGGAAGTTTAGCAAGTGTGAATTCTGGATTCGGGAGATTTGTTTTCATGGAAATGTTGTCTCTAATGATGTAATTTCTATTTGTCATCCAAATACAAGGGAAATCCATGAATGGACACACCGACGAGTATAACTAAGGTAAATAGTTTTATTTGTTTATCATGTTATTATCGGTGTTTCATCCAAAATTCTTCCCGATTGGCTATCCCATTAACCAAGATCACATGTGAAGGGGTTAATTTTTTTTGGACAAAAGTGCATAATGAATTTCCTTAATAATTGAATAGAATATTAGTCAATTCTCCTATCTTGAATCTACCATCAGGGAATGAGGGGTTTGTTATTTATATATTTGTTTCATTGAAATGACTTGTTTGTGTCCTTATGCAAGATGATAGATTTATATCCTATGAATCACGGCAGTTAAAACTTAATGGAAAAAACTATACCACTCATGATCATGAGTTAGCAGCTGTAATAGTTTTACTCTAAAAATATGGATACACTATCTCTATGATAAAAGTTTTGATTTATATACTGATCACAAGAGTTTAAAGTATATTTTCTCATAGAAAGAACTCAACATGAGGCAAAATATATGGCTCGAACTACTCAATGATTATTATTTCAAAATACACTAACACCAGGGGAAGGAAAATAAGGTGGCAGATGCTTTGAGAAGAAAGGATTATGGAGATCAGAACAAGATGAGAGTTTAAAGGGATCCTATGTTCACGGATCTAGAAAATATGGATATGAAAATAATCATGGAAGGAGAAACATCAATACATTTTCAAATGGGTTCCAAACCATCATTTCTATGAAGGATTAAATGTTTTCAGACTGATAATGAGGAGTTTTCAAAAGAAAATTAACGATATAAATGATGGGAGGTTTATCGATTTCATTTAGGGTGATGGAATTGTTAAATTTGGAAAGAGGCTTTGTGTTCCTCATATACCTGATCTGAAAATGGAATTGTTGGATGATGCACATAGCTCCAATTTATCTATACACCCTCGTTGCACTAAGATGTATTGTGATTTGAAGAATCATTTTTGGGACAACATGAAGAGAGAGATTGTTCATTATGTGTCATGTTGTATGGGTTTTTTATAGGTTAAGGCTGGAAGACAACATCTTGGAGGAGTTATGCAACCTCTTCCCAAACCTGAGTGGAAGTGGGATGATATTAAGATATACATTTTCATGGGGCTAACAAAGAATCCTAGGAGGAATGATGCAATATGGGTCATTTTTGATCGTCATAACATGTCATCTCATTTTCTTGCTGTAAGAGAAGATTTACCAATTGAACATTTAGAAAGACTATATATTAATGAAGTGGTAATACATTATGGTGTACCCCTATCTATTGTTTTTATCGTGATCCCCATTTTACATTAAGATTATAGAAAAGTATTCATAAATCCCTAGATACTGAACATCATTTGAGCACTGCCTACCACCCTCAAGCTGATGGAAAATCAGAATGTAGTATTCAAATCTTAGAAGAAATGTTGAGATCTTTCTCACGTTTCATTAAAAGTATTTGGGATTAGTATTTACCTATGGTAGAATTTTATAATAACTATAGCTTCCATTCTAGTATTGAGATTTAAAAATAGGAAGCGTTATATGGTAAGGGATGTTTCACACCAACTTGTTCGGGTGGTATTGGTGAAAGATGATTCATAGGCATGGAACTTGTTGAGGAAACAATGAAAAAGGTTATGATTTTCAAAACACACATAAAACCATCTCAATGTAGGAAAAAATTTATATTCCTATAACTGAAGGAAGGATTTATAATTTCAAGTAGGAGATCATGTTTTCATGATGGTATCTCCATGGAAGTGTGTTATATGTTTTAGTAAAAAGGGTAAATTAATTCTCATGTTTATAGGACCTTTCAAAATTATAGAACAAATTGGAGTTTTAGCTTACCATTTGGCAATACCGCAAAGTCTCTCCAATGTTCATGATGTGTTCCACGTATCATTGTTGAGAAAATACATGCATGACCCAACACATGTACTCACCTATAAAGAAATAGTAGTGTAACCCGATATATCATATTATGGATAGACTATCAGGATTTTTGATATCAGAGAACTATTGTCAAAAAAACCGAACGACTTATCTGGTAAAAGTTCTTTGGAGAAACTATAAAATGGATGATGCAAGATGGGAACCTGAGGAACTTATGATGACGAACAACCCAAATCATTTTATTCTGTAATATTATATAAATTTCAAGTGAGAAATTATTTTAATGAAGTAATAATGTAATAGTATAGACATCCCCAATACGTTTCACTTTGAATAATACAATTGTTTTTGTTTTACACAACTTCGGGTTTCAATATACCATAACCAGTCAAACTAGCCGTTTAAAAAAATTATGAATAGTAATACTCAATTTTTGAAATTTTATAATTTTTATTTTCCAAAATGGTATTCATTTTTTGATTTGGAATATTAAAATTATATTAGACTGATTCTTTGGTATGTTTCTGAAAACATTTAATTTTTGATGAATAGTGAATAACACTGAGTTATTGTTTAAAATATACTTTTTATTTAAAAATTTATTTTTAAATTTAACATTACTTTAATGTCAAAATGTAATCATAATACTTAAATTAATCCAATTTAATTCATTGGAGTCATTTTATAATAGTATTAGATATATAAAATTTTATTGAATTTTTTAATGATTTTCCCACCTTCTAGGAACATGTGAAAATCTACATAAAATGAAATTTTACCACTTGTATAAATTGAATATCAAAAATCTGAGAGAAACGGTTGACATCATTATGAAAAATCTAGTTCAATAGGATTAATTTTATTTGGTGAATAGTAACTTTTAAATATTATTTACCACGGTTAAAAGTAAATAGGGTAATTAAAGGTAAAAATGATATTATAATTACCCCATCACTTGTCTTAATTATATTGGATAAGTGTATATTGACCAAAATCTTCCTTATAAATTAAATATGATCCTTTTGATCCACATGTATTAGATTACGACATTTATTATATTTTATTTAAACAAGAGTTAAAAGTGTTAAATTCAATGTTTAATAAGTAAAGCATTTTTAATATATGGTTAGTCATTAGATAAATTCAACAGTAAATATTCATTAGAAACCTAAAACGTTTTCTTACATTATTTTATTTTATTTAAAAATTTTAGACATTAAATAATTAAATTTATTTATCACACAATGAAGATGAAGTAATTAGCTTTTTAATGAAATATTAAAATAATTGATGTAATTAATATTCAAATAAATTTAAATTAAAACTTTTCACTCCATACACGAATTTAATAGTGGAATATGATATTCCAGGGTTGATTGAATTTTTTTTTCGAAGTAATAATGTATTTATTTCTTTCATAAAAACCAAATACTAAATAGTGTCAAAATTTACTTAAATGAGTTTTTAAATCAAATACTATTTCATTAAATGATATAACATTCATAAAAATCTATGATTCATCCAAATGACTTATATAATGATAGATATGTTTTTAAAGAAAAAAATTAGGTTATATTTTCTTCTTATAGTTTCTTTGTTAACCATGTATTATAATAATACAATAAGACATGGTAAAAGTTAAACTATTTAACTTAGAGTTAAATTTAAAAGATAATGCTAATATGATGAACTAAACATGTATAAAACCTATTTGTGTAGAGTTTTTTCGATACATACCCAATTTATACTTCAATGAAATCCATTTATAGATATTATAAACCTAATGTTTATTTTTAATTAATCAATATTTCAAACATTTCCTAAAGTTCCCCTCACCACCATTATATAAAAGAACATCCCATTCTCTCAAATTCACACCTCCAAACCCATTTGGCTCATCCATAGCCCACTAAAATATTCTCCCAACTACCCTAACTTCAAACTAGAGGCCTTACATTGATCAAAAATCCATCTTAATCATCCCTTTTGTTCAAATCCAATGGAAGCACCCAAAGAAGAGGTAATTATTTCATCACATCTTTCATTGTTATTTCCTTCTCCCCCTTCCTCATTCTTTATTGTTTCCAAACCAAATTAATAAATCCATTACCTTATCCATACTATGATGTTATTATAAAAACATTATAATAATATTCATTATTCTATCCATCCTATGAGTGAAAAAGTCACCATATGTGCATACGTACGACTTACTGTCTCCACCTCGTGGTGTTGTTTGTTATTCCACACTCAATTATTTGGATGGGTTTAATAATGTATATAATTGATGTAAATAATAAATATAACATGTTAATAATTCTTTATATATAATATACCATCCAACTACATATGATTTCACCATCAATAGAATGATATTGTTGCTTGTGCATACCTACGACTTACCGTCTCCACTACGCGGTATGATTTAATTCCCCATCATAACCATTAAAAAATAATTTTCATATGATGATTAAAATTAACGTTTAAGAACATAAAATAAATCTTTACTTCAATCAAATAAGTCATATACATAAATGCATGACTTACGTAACAAAACAGAAAATGGAGAATGAATCAGTTAACACCTGAAACAATGATACTACTACAATATTATTAACAAAGAAATATTTGGGGATCATATATGATATCAAATTTATGTATGTGGTTTCGTATAATTAAAAAAATGATTTAACCATTTTACAGGATCTTAACCTACAATATGTTAAATAAAATTAAATGTTAGGTGTTAAATTTACAATCTATTTATTATCTGAGTTTGATTATACATAAGTATCTACTGGGACTTCTTTATCATCCACATCCATGTTTCCTAAAAATGTAATTCAAAACATTTTTACTCTTTCCTAGACTATGGTTTATATTCATTTATACCTTTGTTTGACATTTTAATAAATTTTTTTAAGGGAATCATTCCAACACTTTCCAAACAATGTACTTTATGACCTTTTCGAAAAATTTAGGAAATAATGTTTTTTTCAACTTATATAGTGGGGCCAGCTATTTTCCACCATTATTACACCTTCTAAGCTTCCCTTACAAGCTTATAAGAATCTTTTTAAAATAAATTTTTTCATTACATTTAAATGATTTCAAAATATATAGAGTTATTTCACTCAAATAGTTTTTTGATTGATTTCATCTATTTCAACATTCTTCGTTGGATTTTACATTTGTTTAAAGTTGATTTGTTATCATAAAATCTTATATACTGTATTGAAGGATTTGTGGTATGTTTGACCGTGGATGTGCTATTTTTATACCATTCATGGTTTATGGTTAACGTATTGACATTTCGTATGTTAGTTTCAATACTTATATTATGTTTCAACCATTTTATATGAGGAATGCATTGGACATAGTAAGTGATGGGCGAGGCCCACTATAGACCTTAGATGCATTGGTAGGTCTCATGAGACAAACTAGTTTCTTGCAAGAAGGCCTGGAAAAAATTATTATTTGTAGTCTTATGACAAGGCCTGGACTATATGGTTATGTTGTTCGGCATTATGTATTCCGTCAATATGAAATTAGCTGTTGGTATTATATGTGATTATTAAACTAGTAGAATATCCATTGAATAATATAATGGCATTATATGATTTATATAATTCATATTATGATGATGTTTAAGATTAAATGTATTGTGTATTAGTCTTATACATCACCTTAAATGTTTATTCTTATTTATGATAGTATCTACTATATTGTTATCTTTACTGAGCATATGAGGTCACACCTTTCTTATATTTTATTTTTCCCATGATGTGAAGGATTATATTATGATTGACCTGTAGGGGTAGGAAAAGGGATATCAGTGTGTCCAAAGGAGACCAAATGTTTTTTTCGTTTCATAATGTAATGTAAGACTTATATATGTATCTAGTACTAAAAAGGATAGTAAAATTATTGTTCATTCAAGACAATATCTCTTATGATCATTCCAATGTTATGTAATAATGCACTGACTCTGGGTAACTGCAGTCCGAGCATTACAACTGGACTTGCCGAATCTGTGAGTCGAACATGAAACATTTAACACTATTTCCCAAAAACAAAACCAAAAACTCCCGGTATTTGAGGATGAACTGATCACCTTTGATACAACATTGTCCTAACTCATCCACCAACTCCCATGTCGTGACTCCCCCAAGGTTGACCCCTGAAGGCCGGGGGAAAGAGATTAGTGCTGAAGGCATCAACGTACATGTGGGATGAATTTTCATGAGTACGTGTACACACACACAACCATGTCGTAAGAAAATAGGAAAACAGAACAAGAATGATATTAAAAACCACTTTGCGTAAAGGTAAAACTAAAAGTAAATGTTACAAAATACAAACCCCACAAAAGACTACTGAAAAAAGAGAAAATACAATATCGATGAAAAGTAATCCACTGAAAACCCCACATGATGGGTACGTATTTTGTATCTGCTAGAAGTCTTATAAGAAAATCCTTATTTCCAAAACTCTCTAGGCACCACCTACTCCTGGGCCACCAAGTCCTCCACCAAGTCTTTAGTCAGCTACACCAGACACAACACGTGCGGGTGAAGCCCGTGATGAGGTGAGTGACAAAATACACATTTGGTACCCCAGACAATCAAGGAAATACCACAAGTAAATCCAAATAGAAAACCACAAAGTATGATCACGAAGCAAGACAAATCAAAATTGGTATAATCTATAGTGGTAATGTAATACCATTGGTCGCAATAGTGAACACCTTGGGATGTTGGGGTAATCTTCCAAGATGAGAACAGTGTGTATGTTGGGTCAAATGGAGCCACTCCCCACCGTGGACCTACAGGTTCACACAGATCCACTTCCCACTAGACATGGGATGCTATTGTACTCATCCCTGATGAGTACCATGGGTATTCTAGTTCACACAGAACAACTCTCCTCTGTGGGCCTGCTGGGTCACACATAGCTGATAACCACTTTGCCCAATGTACAGAGGTGCTCCTTCCCGATGAGTACCATGGGTCTATCGGGTCACATAGAGCCACTCCCCACTATGGTCATTCTAGTTCACAATGATCCACTTCCCATTGGTCCATCATAGCTGATCCACATAGGGTTTCTTGTCTGCAGTCTTCAGGTCACAGGTAGCTATTGGATCTCCGCACAGGGTGCACTTGATTCCGGGAGAAAATGCTCATCATTCAATTTGTCGTATTCCAAATTCCATGAATGCATCCTCAGAGTGTTCCAAAAGATCTTCCTAACCATGAGGGTTCCACCACCACAAATTTCCCATCAATCAGATGCCCAGTTTTAGAGACATTAGCATATTAATAAAATAGGGTTGGCTGGTAAATTCCAAGCCCGGACCACCCTGACCAACCTGGCTCACGCATCCCACATTACCCGAACCGATTCAAATGATCCGAATCAACCTATTTTTGGTATGGATCCACCCGGTCCAGCATGGACAATTGGAAGGCCCGATTGGCCTTGCTGGACCTGGCTTGGTTTGGTCGGGGGTTGAGCCCACCATGTAACATGATGACCCTGTCCCATTCAGCTCATCTCGCAACCAATGTACTGGTTTTTTCCCAGCCAGGCCTGCTCGGCAGCCTGTGCATATATCGCAGGCATGGCATACAAAATTGAGCCAACCTTGATTCTGGTCGGGGCTACGTAGCAGCTCGGCTTCTACGCCAAGGTCCGGCCTGCACTTTAGGCCTGCCTCCTTCAACCAAGATGACAGGAGGGCATCCAGTTTGGCACCCCACAACTCGACATGGAAGGCAGGGTGGTTTGGCTGCACCCAACCGGAAGGATCTGGGATCCCCACCTATCCTCGTATGTGGTCCCCAGACCACATGCCAATGGGGATCTACGGCCCATGCATTGCAGGCCGCTCCACCTAACGTGGCTATATGGCCATGTCCCATACTCGCCAGCCGCCAGCCTGATCTATGGCAGCACTTGATTCACTACCACAACTCTATCCTCCGTGGTGCGATGTCGTGGCACCCCACCACCTAGTCTCAGCTACCTCCTGTCACCGCACTACATGAAAGCCGCTGTTTAGCGGTAGTTTTTTTGCGGCGGATTTTAAAACCTCCGCGAAATGCGTTTTGGGCCGGCATTTCCCGACGGTTTTAAAAACCGCCTCTAAACGGAAAAAAATTTATTATTTTTTTTTATTATTATTTTTAATTTTATTCGATGATTAGCGGCAGTTGTCTAAAAAACTACCCCAAAATAGCGGCGGTTTCAATAAAACCGCCGCAAAATGAAATGAAAAAATAAAAAAACACGAGATACCCCGTAATCACTAAAACGACCATAACTTTTGATACGGGCGTCCGTTAAAGCACTACGACCAGTCAAATCGAAGATCATGAAGAGATCTAAAGGTACATATAATTAAATCCATGAGACGGTCTAAGGTGCAGATGATATTAGAGTTATAAGAAAGTTGAAAAAAGTTCTCCAACTTCAAATGACCATAACTTTCGCTCCAGGTGTCCGTTTGGGCTCTACCACATATCGAATTGAAGCCAGCGAGGAGAGATACACACCAAATGAGCAGAAGCTAGCTTCTGTTGTGTTTTTCGACCCCAAACACCCCACCGAAGGGCTCCAAAACCCCGTTTCTGTCACCGGTGTCCCGTCGAACTTGTCTTCAAACGGACATAACTTTCGATCCGCATGTCAGTTCGGCCTCCTCCACCTGCCAGATTATAGCTCGTTCCATTACCTTCAGTTTGACTGGTCGCGGCGCCCACATGCACTCCTAGATCATATGTTACGGCCTTTTTAGTGGGTATCGGGTTTGTTATGTTTTTCAATGCCTCGTTTCTAGCACCCATTCCCCGTCAGCTTTTTTTAAAATGGTCATGACTTCCGATCCGCCTGTCCATTCGGACACTTTCACCTTTCTGGTCGAAGATCGTTTTAGGATCATTGATTTGACAGGTTGCGGATCTAAAACGGACTCTCGGATCAAAAGTTATCTCTGTTAATGTGAGTCCAATGTTTTTGTCTCTTTATGACCGTTTTGACGGGTTATAACGGTAGGTCCATTTATTACTGTTTATTTGGGTTTCCATGACTTGTTATCTTTATCAATGGTTTTTTGTGGGTTATTATGATGATTATGTTGAATTATTAAGGAGTTTTCCAGAGTTGTCATGAGTTTTCATGCGTTCTCATTCTTTCTAATGCCTCATTCTTCATATGCTTCTCCATCCTTTTTCATGCGTTTTCATGATTTTTCATCCCTTATCACGTCTTTTCATACTTTTTCATGTGTTTCCTTTATTATTTATTATTTATTATTTATAATATACTTTAATTTATTTATTATCTATTATTTGTAACTGGTTATTTATTATTTATTAGTTATTATTTATTCGTTATAATTATTAATTATTTATGTTTATTTATTATTTATTATTTATTATTTATTATTTATTATTTATTATTTATATTTATTTATTAATTATTAGTTATTAGTTATTATTTATTATTTATTATTTATTATTTATATTTATTTATATTTATTATTTATTATTTATTATTTATTATTTATATATAATTATTATTTATTATTTATTATTTATTATTTATTATTTATTATTTATTATTTATGACTTATATTTATTTATTAGTTATTATTTTATATTTTTTTTTATTTTTTATTTATATGTATTTATTATTTATATTTATTTATTATTTATTATTTATATATATTTATTATTTATTATATATATTTATCTATTATTTATTATTTTTATTTAGTATTTAGTATTTATTATTTATTATTTATATTTATTTATTATTTATTATTTATTTATTTAATATTTAATATTTAATATTTAATATTTAATATTTATTATTTATTATTTAATATTTAATATTTAATATTTAATATTTAATATTTAATATTTAATATTTAATATTTAATATTTAATATTTAATATTTAATATTTAATATTTAAAATTTAATATTTAATATTTAATATTTAATATTTAAAATTTAATATTTCATATTTAATATTTAATATTTAATATTTAATATTTAATATTTAATATTTAATATTTAATATTTAGTATTTAATATTTAATATTTAATATTTATTATTTATTATTTATTATTTATTATTTAGTATTTATTAATAATTATTAATTATTTTTTATTTTTTATTTTTTATTTTTTATTTATTATTTATTATTTATTATTTATTATTTATGATTTATTATTTATTATTTATCTTTATTTATTATTTATTATTTATTATTTATATTTATTTATTATTTATTATTTATTATTTATTATTTATTATATATTATATATTATATATTATATATTATATATTATATATTATATATTATTTATTATTTATTATTTATTATTTATTATTTATTATTTATTATTTATTATTTATTATTTATTATTTATAATTTATAATTTATTATTTATTATTTATTATTTATTATTTATTATTTATCTTTATTTATTATTTATTATTTATTATTTATTATTTATATTTATTTATTATTTATATTTATTTATTATTTATTATTTTTTATTTATATGTTTTTATTATTTATTATTTATTATTTCTATTTGTTTATTATTTATTGTTTATATTTATTTATTATATATTATTTATATTTATTTATTATTTATATTTATT